>OY282513.1:16269299-19244432 GCA_958296145.1 Hydrotaea cyrtoneurina | reverse complement strand
CCGTTTTTAATTAATGTTTGTTTAACATTTGCCTACACTTCTGCCACTACTACGGCCTAAAAGCTGGGCCATTCGTGGGTGAATGTGGGCGTATGAGTGATGTGATTTTCAAACAAATTAATGATACTTATCCGTTTGGTTGTGGCGAGGGCGAAGCATAAAGACAGAAATGTGACAACATTCAAAAAGGTCTGGTTATTAATGTTAAAATAATTGGATGAAAATCCAAATACGAATACAGAAGTACAATTTTCGTTTTTGGAATTAGGGAGGAAAGTTTGTGTTCAACATAAATTCAGAAGAGTTGCATTGAAGATCTGTAACCTTGGAGACTTTATATAAATTAAAGGTATTTGAAGTTAACAAATTTGTAGTAGATAAATGTATTTGAATTTAGAAGAGTCAAATTGAATTGTTCACAATGTGAGACAATGTGGACAATAAGAGAATGACCAAGAGTGACACAGGGGTATTGTCCAGCCATTAAGAGCAACGAAATAAAACAATTATTTATTAAATTAAACAAAGATAACATTGACTTGACCAAATTTGCTGTAGCGATTCCAGACCCTGCTAAACCATCAGCAGCAAAACCTTTAGTAAATTTAGATTTAATTTATAATTGCTCATTCTCAAATAGAGAATGAATGTTGAGTTCTGAGAAGAGCCAGAGATCGTGAATTTACAACAGCTGATAGTTTTTAGTTTTTTCAACAGAACAAAATTTTTTTACATTTAGAACTAATGGTTTTCCTAAAAAAGGTTAATTTGCAATAATCTTACAATTTGAGAATAAAAATTACAAGCAAATTATTTAACACATATTCGCAATCTACACTAAAATATAACCAGCACCTTACACCGCCCGACCTTGACCGATTATAGACCACACTTTGCATGTCATTCTTAAACCTTAAAAAAACATGATTTCGGGGAATAGAACAAAGGGAAATCCAGCAAATTAGCTTCTTGTTGTGTAAGAAAGAAAACACAAGCCGCCTATCAACTGCTGCTCGAATGAACCAACCTCCCCAAAGTATCTTTAGATATGACTCCACTCTTACCCACCCATTGGCTATTCAACGTTTAAGCTGAACCGAAGGTGGTAGCAGTTTAAATTGTTAACAATTTGTATTCGCAGCAAATGTCGTTTATGGCCGCCAGTAACAACGAAGGATTTACATTTTGTTTTTGTTATTTGTCTCTGTCTTCATCTTTAACAGAATTTATTTTTTTCTTCAAAAGAAAACCGGGGAAAAAGAAACATTTGTACAATGAATTCGTATTCTGGTTAAAAGCGCATAATGTTAACCTTCAGGATTGTGGTAACCTTCGCCCCAATCCACATCCACCACGAGGGAAACACAAGGTGAATTAACCCATGCATACGCTTGGGGCCAAGAGAGAAGGATGTAGGTGCAGCTGTGCGAATGACCACATATAGATTTTTGTTCGCACATCGCAAACACATAATTCTGAGGGAAAAAACAGGCCCTCAAAGGTAGCGAAGCTTCCTTATCCCTTTTCCTGCGGTGATGTATTGTAACCCCGCAAAAAAAAGGGCCAAGATAAATGTGTCTGTCGCAAAGATGGGTCATCGCCATTTAACCGTGAAAAACCATGAATACGAAAATACATTTTTTTCGGCGAGGTCTTATGTTAAACGAGAGGATTTGTTTGCCTTTCTGAATATTTGAATAAGAACTCCCTCTCTCTCTCTCTCACTCTCCATCTCTCTGGTGGTTTCTGTTGGCACATATTTTGTGCTGTGTGTGAATTGAGATAAAGGCGTTAAAAGGAAAAACACGTTAATATTAAATGTTTTGGAACCTTTTCTTGTTTTGGGTTATCCGCCATTTTATTTGTGCGAATCTCTTGTTTACTACGAATATATGAGGGATTAGAAAGAGCAATGGCATGGAATTAGAAATATGGACAGTGGTGGCCCTAAGATGTCAGGAGACCTTAAATATTTAATATTAGAGTTCTGCTATTTGAAAGAATCAAAGACGTTCACAACGACTAAAACGGAAATAAGTGAAGAAATTCAAAATTTTGAAATATTTGGAATCTGAAAAATTTACCCGGAGTTTTTTTCTTCTAACATTTCCCATATAATAAATAAAATCTATATATCTATATCATAAGTTAATTTGTTACTATTTTTCAAAATTTTTAAATTGTTCGAATATTAGAACTTTTTTATCTTTATAAGAGACAAATGGACTTTAGCGTAGTACAGCGAATAGGAATAGGAATAGTAGATGGAAATAAAATTTTCGGAGTCGAACTATTTAAAAATGAAAAAGTCCAAATTGCGCCAATCCACAGACTTGACCGTCCCATACTTTATGGATATTAAAAAAAATTCCCCAATCGATGGAATTGTGGGTAATTTAATTGTTGTCCCTGGAGTCGTAGAACGGATGAAATTTGAAAATCCTTTATAAAATGTCGTCTTGTTCCTTGACGTTAGAACATTTAGCCGATATATCAGGGTATCCAAGGACTCTCATCTTTTCATTGTCCAAGGGCAGGTTTACCGGACGACACACTATAGAGAAAATTTGTTCTTCATACACTTCCAGCATGTGTTTTTCCTGCCAGCTATGACATTTTCAAATTCAAGCCAAACGTCAACCAACACTACTCCCGCTTTTCTCCCTCCAATACCCTTCTTTCCTATCGCCAACACAGTACATTCCATTCATAGGGGACATGCCCAAAGTGTCAAAGTCAAAGTCACAAAATTGAATTCAAGGGTAACAATTTTGCAAATATATAGGGTTATCCATTTCTTGGTTTCAAAAGTATAGGGCTGGAATTCGACATCTGTCAAACTAAACCAATTTTTTTTCTTTTCAGTTGAAAGTCTAATATTGACGAAAATGGATCGCTTAACTATCACACAAAGCGCAGAAATTACTAAAACCTACTACAAAAATGGTGATTCTGTAAAAATCTAAATTTCCCAAGGCTTTGTTGTGTTTGTTACTTCCCTATTCGTACCATTCCCATTGAACGCACTATACATATTAAGGCTTATAGAAGAGTGTTGCTGTGTTTTGACACATATCCTTTTCCGGTTCATTTCCCCAACACAGCGTTTGAGGCACCATTGAAGTGTTCTTTGGGGATTTGTCAGATATTACAAGAATATGTTTTACAAAATCAAAAAAAAAAAAAAGAATAAGGCTGATACGAGATAACCACAATGCCAAAAATTAAAACACAAATAAGTGTGAAGTTTCTGAGAGATTGTATCTTCAGTTAGTGCATGTTTAGTAGGGTGGCTATGATATTTTCAACTTCACAAAAGTTAAGGCCCAAAGGCAACTTACATGAGGTATCATCGGATAAGAGGTGAAGAAAGAGGTCTGACTATTTGGATAACTAGACTTGAATATTTTGAAATATAAAATAGAGTGGATTTTTTGAAAAATGCTGTATAGTAAATCGATGTTATGAAAATATGAGAAAATAACATTTGTAATTTTTGGGTGTTTGAAACCAAACTACATGGATGACTATTTAAAAAGTATGTAGATATTATTGTTTTAAAAATATATGTACAAGATTTTAAGAGATGATTTTTTCGCAATTACCTTTTTTTATAAAAGAAAATTTTGTTTTAAATTTTTTTATTAAAAAAAATATTGTTTTAAATTTTTTTTATAAGAAAAATATTATTTTTTAAATTTTTTTTATAAAAAATATTAATTTTTGATTTTTTTTTAAAAAAAAATAATTTTTTAAAAAAAATATTATGTTTTAATTTTTTTAATAAAAAAATATTATGTTTTAAATTTTTTTTATAAAAAAAATATTATTTTTTTTATAAAAAAATATTCCCTTTTTTATTTTTTTTTACAATAAAAATATTTTTTTAAACTTTTTTTATAAAAAAAATATTTTTTAAATTTTTTTTTATAAAAAAAAAATCAAAAAGGATATTGTCTTTTAAATTCTTTTTAATAAAAAAATGTTTTTTTAAATTTTTTTTTACAAAAATATTATTTTTTTAATTTTTTTTTACAAAAATATTATTTTTTTAATTTTTTTTTACAAAAATATTATTTTTTTAATTTTTTTTTACAAAGAAATTATTTTTTTACAAAAAAAAATATTTTTTAAAATCTTTTTGATAAAATGGAATGCTGCACCAAAAGACACCAACAGCATTCAGGTCTTTGTCAATTTATATTATTTAAAAACATTTTTTTTTTAATTTAATTTAGCCTTTTTTATAGTTTAATTCATTTTTTTTAATTTAAAAAAACTTCTTGTTTTAAAATTATGAAAAAAAATGATTCTTAAAATAAAATTTATTAAAAAAAATTTAAATCAAAATCATTATATGAAATAATAAATTATGAATATAATAAATTATATATATATATAAATAAATTATTTAAAATTAATAAATGGAAAACGTTGTTTTTAATTTAACTTAAAAAACTAATTTTGTATAAACTATTAATATGATTTAAATTTTTTTTTTTAATTTAATTTACAAAAAATTTTAAACAACAACTTTTTTAAACAAAAACTGTTTCTAAACCTCTTCCTATCAATAAGTGTCACCCTAATGCTCTGTAAACCACAAAAACAACTTTTAATATTTTACATTTAATTAAATTTAATCACCATTTAATATAATTATTTTGTAAGAAAAAGTTTTCGCCCCCTGCTAAATGTCACATTTATCACAATAAATTAAATTATTTCTCTGACAGAGGAGTACACACACACCATCGGAACCAATCCTTGTATCCCTAGAGTCAAACTCTGATAAGTTGCGTTAGTTAACGCACAACTTCCGAACATGAATTTCCTGAATCTTATCACGTACTTGCCAACATTGAAATACTTTTAGCTGAACATCCGCAATCTGATTGTGCCTGTTCTTGGATTCGTTGACACATGTCATCGGGTGAGTGGAGGTCGGTTAATGTGGAAAACTGCCACCACGGTACGCTATTGAGGCAAATTGCTATAATTTAGTTAATATTTTTTTTTAATACAAAAAAAAAAAAGATCACAAATCATTGGAAACTTTTGCCTCAGACATTTTACGATGTAACTGAAAATGTTGATTAAATCAAGTGCAAAATAAACAATGTCAGACGATAATACAAAAGTTGTGCACGAACAAAGAATTTGTTTTGTTGTTAAGTCTGCAACATTTTAAGCGTCTTCGATAATTCTAATAACCGCAAATAATGTGGACAGCAGCAGCGGTCTGAGCACGTCTGAAGCAACGGAAATTCATTCAATTACAATTGATTTGAATTAAATTCTCAGAACTGAGTTTAATGTTGTTGGCAGCGGATAAAAACGGATCCATTAATGGCAATTGTATTAATTAATTAATATGTTAATTGATTTTCGGGGCGGGCTGAAAACGATTTTATTTGTAATTGGGGCAACTTGTTTTTCTTGTATTAAAAACTGGTTTTTTGTTAATTTAAATACCAATACATGTAAAAACAGGCTTTCCATATTCCTTATTTTGCGCTAGAATGTCCTAACTTTGAGCTAAAGCCAAAGTTTTCAAATGTTATTATGGCTGGGTGGGTTGTGTCAAGCCAGGATAAAAAACCAAAAAAAAAAAGTCCCGTGTCATCCAGTTTTGCCCAAAGTCACGATCTTTGTTTTATGGGCCCCCAAAGTTTTGGGGTCTCGGTGTCATTTTTGCAAAAAAAGTGATAATTTTCTCAGGCTCATACCTTGCAAACCGTTTGGGAATTTTCATTTACTCTCTAAGACAAAGTTTTGCAAAAAACTTCCACTTCAATGTCAAAATATCAAAAAACTTAAAAAAACGATTTGTTTACGTTTTTTTCCCCTGTTTAGGTCCATAGGTAGCAAACGGTATGTATAATAGGGTGGAGTGAAATTCAAAAAAAAAAAAGTTAACCTCGGAAAGAGATGTAGTCTGGGGTCCTAAGGAGGGGAAAAATAAAGAAAAAAATGTTAAAAAATGTTTAGGGGTCGCGCCACTCCCTCGAAATTTGGAAATTATCGCTATTTTGGCGTTGATTTTAGAAAAATCCTAAAAAGTTTTATGTCAATAAATGTTTGCAATAGCGTAAACAATGAAACAAGGGCATGAAAAAATTTAAAAAAATTTTTCTCATTGTTCAAAAATTTCAAAAAGTAAAATAAGTCAAATCGTCCCTTCTTCAGAAAATTGACTGAACAATGAAATCGCCACCAAAGCTACAAATATTAGTCGATTATCCTCATATTTGCCTCAAATACTTTTGTTTGGGCACTGAACAAGCTCAAACTTTTAAATTTCGAATAAGTTAAGTCGTTAATTTTTAGGATTTTTCTAAAATCAACGCCAAAATAGCGATAATTTCCAAATTTCGAGGGAGTGGCGCGACCCCTAAAAATTTTTTAAATTTTTTTTCTTTATTTTTCCCCTCATTAGGACCCCAGACTACATCTCTCTCCGAGGTTAACTTTTTCAAATTAAAAAAAAACATGTTTTCACTCCACCCTAATGTATAAGATTTTAAGAGATGATTTTGTTTGCAATTACATTTTTTTTATAAAACAAATATTTTTTTATAAAAAAAATGTTTAATTTTTTTTTTAAAAATTATGTTTTTTACAAAAAAATAATTTTTAAATAATAAAACATATTTTTTAAATTTTATTTTTTAGGAAAAAAATTTTTTTTTTTAGTATAAATTTTTTTTAACTTCTTTATAAAAAAATTATTTTTCTTAAATTTTTTTTTACAAAAAAAAATATTTTTCTTAAATTTTTTTTTACAAAAAAAAATATTTTGTTGAAAACATATTCTTTTTTTTTGTCTTTTTTTACAGACATAACTGCCGCATTTACGATTCGAAGACCCGGTCCATAGGTAGCAAACAGTATGTATAAGATTTTAAGAGATGATTTTGTTTGCAATTACATTTTTTTCATAAAACAAACATTTTTTTTTATAAAAAAAAAACTTTATTTACAATTCTGAAACGTACATACGTACGCACATTTCCCAGAATCCTTGCACCGTTAACTATCGATAATGACAGCGCCAATTGCGATTTTGTAGGTACTTTCGCGAATGGATTGTTCGATAATGAATAGTATTGCTAAATATATTTTCAAGTAATACTAGTTTAAAGAATAAAAAAATCGAGAACGATTTTTAGGGAAAATTATCTTCGATTTTGGGGACAGCCAAATATTCCCTCGCCAAGAGTTTGCTAATGATATTATTGGCGAATCTTAAGCATTAGCGATGGTATTGCCTTAAATATTCCATCAATGAAGAGACCCGAAATCTGTGGGCTTTGTACGATATATAATGTATGTACTTACTGGCTGAGACTTACATTTTAAAGCAGACTTCGAATTTTAAAATGATTTAGAAATTACTCTACTAAACTTTAAGTCACAGCATTTGCGAGCCTTCGAATAACCTCTGAGAACTGTGTTTGATATTCCATCAGTACACGAACCAGAGTTTTCTGTGTGATATCACACCACACTTGCCCAGATGGCGAACCTTAAACTAAGAGAGAGCGATAAACTCGCTTCTTCCAGCATCTCTTTCAGTTGCATAGTCAAAGGTAAAAAACAGTGACAGTATGAAACCAACATTTTCTTTCGATAATTGTTCGTTTTATCGAACGTTCGTTAATTTTCCTCGAAATATTGGTCATGTGAGTAGTCGCGTAGTAAGCACAGTCATCACCACCAGCGAACACACAAACATTCCGTACCCAACACTCAATACGTGCCGGAATGTGTGAGAGAGGGTGAGAGAGTGAACTCTTTATGTTGTTTGGAAAAGGTTTTTGTTGCATTCGATAGTTGTGTGCGAATGAGTGTGTTGGTGTGTGTGTGTGAATAATTGCTGTGTAAGTGTTTTTGACATGGGTCAAACAAATTCATTTCGCTCTACTCTTCTCACAAAACAGAATTGTTAACAATTGGTCTGTAGCCTGTATTTTCTCTTTCCACACACACACACACACCCTAAACATTTTGTATGTGACCAATTTTACAATAGCCTGTCATTGTTGTTGACTTTTTCTATTTGTATTTGTGTTTTTGAAAATTGTGACAGATCGAAAAGGAAATTGTTGTGTGACATTCGATTTTAGAAATAGGGAATGCGGCCCCCGCCCCCCATTCAAATGGATGCCGGATGACAAACGATGTAAGGTCGAGTGTATAGTAAAAGAGGGGGGGAGGGGGGGTGTTGTGTAAAATGTTGACTGGCTACAGAAGTTGCAATTCTTTGCACGTTTTTATTTGATGACAAACGGGTGCTTTTGTTGGACGTCATTGAATGATTGTGAACGTATGTTTCTGATATCTTCAAAACGAATAAACATCCCCCGCCCCCCCCCCCCCCCCTTGGTCCACTTGTCCATTGTCCGCAATACGGCGAAACACTTCAACTTGAATGGTTTGGACAGTTTTTTTTTTGTTGCATTCGAGAACAAGTTTCAAAAGTTTAATAGGTTTTTAATAGCCATCGTGTGTAGAATAGACCAGAGCATTTGTAACTGTACACACTCCCATTAAATATCGAGGAATTAGGTTATACAGAGTCTACTGGGATATGGCTGATCTTCATTAACACTGAGGGATACAACAAAAATTGTGATATCGGTACGGACTCTACGGATACGAATTGGTGAATTGATGCCCAAAGACTGAATAATGTCCAAAAAAAAAAAACAATTTCATAAAATTAAAAAATTGGGGAATTTTCTACTGTTCAAAAATGAAAAGTTATGAAAAACTCCCGAAATTTTCGGGGGAATAATTCATTCTGAATTTGGTACCGGCAATGACCATACTGATGCATTAATTCGGAAGCACACTCCAGATGACAATAATTGGCACGGCAATATTTGAAAAGTTTCAAAGCAATTTTTTTTTAAAAACAAATACCTACTTTTTTAAAACAAATACTGTTTAAATACCCTCTTGGAACGTCTGCCCTCTGTATGGTCTTTGGTACGAGATTTTCTTGGGGAATTCTTGATTTTTTTTTTGGGACATTTTTCATAAAGCCTTCTCATCCTAGTATTAGTCAGTTTGCTTGCAAGGCACCATAAATTGCTATATATTTTAGAGTAGCCGACGGTATAGACTTTCATGTTGGCAACTGCTTCTTCTGGAGGTTGGCCTGTTGATAATAAGCAACGACAAGAGCTCTAAAATCTACAAACTCCGGGCTTTTGAGAACACCACACTCATAATTCCCTGTCTCCTGTGCTGCCAGAGAAGACCTCTCAAAGTTTGACTGCCTGGAAAATGACGCCGATGCAAAATCGCTGCAATGCCAGAAATGACAAATGATTCCAAGTTTGGGGTCAGTTTGATAATGAAAATATCGTCTCGCTATAAAATATGAAATTTAGCCCCAAACCAAAATGTAAAAATACCTCAAGAAATAGAAAAAAATATTGAAATATAAAAAGGAACTGTAGGATTTGCAATATGAAGACAGATACGAGAAAAAAAAATGGCCCCAAATTAGTTTAGAATTGTATTTTGAATAAGTTTTTTTTTTTTTTAAAAGGGCAACAATTCACTTGCTAGGCCTAAGACACTGAAACCCCTATTCGAAATTGCCCACTGATTACCAGAAGAAGGAAAACCTCCCTAGGCTTCTGGCCTCAAAACCGAAAATAATTACCTCTAACTGAAGGTAAATGCATAAAAAAGGGCATAAGTCGCAAAAGTACATTTCTCCCAAAAAAATATTTAATTTTTAAAAAAAAAAAAAATGCATTATCCACTTGATTTTTTTAGGTCTTGGGGGCAAAAGTTCATTTGTCCCAAAAAAAAAAGATTTTTTTTTTAATATTTAAATTTAAAAAAAAAATGTTGATGGTAAAATAATTGCATTTTATTTATTCCTATGCAATTTCATGAAGTTTGAGTATGCACACTTATATAACAGGCGAGGGATCGATTTTAGTAAGTGGCCTAGGGAAACCTATGACCACGCCCACAATTTCTTTTTTTTTTTGTTCTTTTCTTCCTCATGTAATTTTATGAAGTTTGAGTATCAAATTGATTTTTTTAATTGAGTTTTGTTATTTCTGGGGCTTACTCTCCGTAAAATGTACTTTTCCCAACAAATGTCCCCCAAAAAACTGTAAACAAAAAAAAAAAAAATTGGTGTAACTGTTATTAATGCAAAGTGGCATCAAATTAGAATTGTAAACATTATCTCAATTCAACTAGAAAATTAGTGCCAAAAACCAATGCGAATAATGACCCGAAACCCGAAACAATAGCAATAAATTACTCCAATTGAACTGGAAAAACTGATCCAATTGAATAGAAAAAATTACTCCATAATCATCACAAAAAATTTCCCCAAATTTAGAATAGGCCAATTGACACCCATTGAACTGGACAAAATTACCCCAATCGAACTTACACCAATTACGAAAAATTGTCTCCAGAAGCAGTACGAAAAATGGCCTCAAATTAGAGTAAAAAAAAGAACCCAAAACAAATGAACACGAAAAATTAGAAACATTATCCGAAATTAGAATAGGAAAAATGGAACTGGCAAAGTTGCCCCCAAAACTAATAGCAAAATGGGCAAAAAATGTAATAGAGAAAACGACTCAATTAAACTGGAAAAATGTACTCACATTTTTGGGGTGTTCTCCTTAACCTTAAAATCCCCAAGTTTTTAAAATCTATACAAAAAAGGAGTGCCTCAAGACATACTGAGGGTTAATAGTGAAATTAGTTATAAAAAAAAAACAATTTCTTGGGATGAAAAATTGACGAAATATTTCCCAAATACTTATATTGTAACAGCCTTATAAACCTTTGTTGAGAAACATGTGTGAAATTTGTTTTTGTATTATCACACATTTTACTTAACAAAGGTTTATAAAGTGGTAAATTTTTTTTTTATAAATAACATATAATTTCATTTATTGGTTTAAGTAAAAATTTTTACAAGC
This sequence comes from Hydrotaea cyrtoneurina, assembly GCA_958296145.1. Classification (NCBI taxonomy): domain Eukaryota; kingdom Metazoa; phylum Arthropoda; class Insecta; order Diptera; family Muscidae; genus Hydrotaea; species Hydrotaea cyrtoneurina. The sequence continues at coordinate 19,233,459 of OY282513.1, read as the reverse complement.
CGGAAAAAACTACAGAAAATCCTTATGAACACAATTTGATAAGAAGTATTTCCAACGTATTCTATTGCTTTCTTTAAAACTCAAGCGCCCTACAAATTGTGCGAAAAACTTAACATTTTCCATGTAAATGAAGGCCAGCAAACTTTACTTCCTCATATCCTTTTCCTGGTAAAAGAAAAACAGAATCCGGCAGAACAACACACACCTTACCGGGAAATAAGTAAAAGCTGAAGAAGAACTAAACTAAGCAAGAGAAAAGGGAAAAGATAAACTTCGGATATTGTAGTGAAAGCGAAAGTTCTTGTGCTGCTTGCAGAGCTTACAGCAAATACATTGTGAAAGTATGGGAAATATTGTATGGTGCAGCAACTGTAACTGCTGCACTACACTCTCAATGGTGGTGGCAATCATAAAAGTGGATAATATTGAAGAATGCTTCAATGATTTTGAATTCATCGCTTGCAGTTGCTGCACAACGAACATTTTACCCGCATGTAACTAAGTGCTGGGATACGATAGTCACTTCAGCTGCTACGGGGGTTTATCAGTTGCTGATACCCAGCAAATACAAATGTATTCATCTTTATGCAATTTCATAAAGTTTGAGTACACACACTTATATAATGGGCGACGGGTCGTTGTTAATGAGTGGTCCAACCTATAACCACGCCCACAATTTTTTTTTATTATATTTTTCATTCTCATGGAACTTCATGAAGTTTGAGTATCCTCCTACAGCTGAGGACATTTGAAATTTTTACGCTTGTGACTTTCTTTCTTAGGACGGCAGTATTGGAGTGAGTGGAATGAGTGAAATTTGCCCCAACACCAATTTAATTCCAGAGGTAGCTCAAAAATTTAATAAAGAGTTATCCGCTACCCCGATTGACCATTTTCTACGAAAAAGAGCACCACGGTTTCGTCTAGGTCTACCCCAAAAAATCTTCATCGCCTGCATTGGCTGCTGGTGTAATTTCGATTTGTGTTCCTTGAGAATTATTACCAACTTAAGTTGGTTATACAGAACAACTCATACAAATGTACTTCTGCACACACAAAACTCATAAATATTCACACACACACACACGCACGCACTTACGCTCGAATCCTGCAGTTTACTAACAGTTCGTTAGTGTAAAATATTTTGTTCGGTTCGGTTCTGTTCTATTTTTTTTTTTTTTGTATTTCCCCAACAACATTTTTTTCTCCATTTTACTTTTTCGATGTTTCCAGTTTTCTCTGTATGAATGGCAGCGGTGGGGGGAAGGATGGCGAACATGGCCAATGTTTTTGGGGGAGAATTGTATAATTTTCATGGTCTTTGTGGCAGCATGGGGAATAACGAAACCTCATTGAACCGCATTTATTTCCAGAGGCACTTTTTACCGCAAAACCGACAACATCATAGTAATTGTGGAAAATATTATAAACAACAGCTTAAGGGAGTTTTCTTCGTTTCCCTCTCTCTCTCTCTCTCTCTCTGTGTCTCTCTGTCATCATCTTCTTGGGTTTGATGTTTGAAGAATTTGTGAAAATATTTATTTGAAAAATACAGCGATTGCGCTGGCTGGGTCATGTCGATCGAATACAAACGCTCGAGCCAGAAAGGCGTTGGACAAAAACTAGCACGGAAGGCGCAGACAGGGAAGACCGAGACTCCGGTGGAGGGACCAAGTGGAAGAAGACATCAAAATCCTTGGTATCACGAACTGGAGAAGCCAAGCAGAAGACCGAAATGCTTGGAAATCATTTATTAAGCAGGCCAAGACCAACACCAGGTTGTAGAGCCAACTTAAGTAAATAAGTAAGTATAAATTTCATAGATTAAAGGTGGTTTTCTCAAAGGCCCGGAGATTGTACATTTTATAGGTGTTGTCGTTGCTTATTATCAGCAGACGAACCCCCAACAGTCGCAGCAGTAGTCAACATGAAAGTCTATGCCATCGGCTACTCTAAAATATATAGCAATTTATGGTGCCTTGCAAGCAAACTGACTAATACTAGAATGAGAAGGCTCTATGAAAAATGCCCCAAAAAAAAAATCAAGAATTCCCCATCCTAAATCCTAAAATGGAATACAACTCCCATAACATACAGGGGCTCCATTAACATCTTTGAAGCTTCTGGACCGTGTACAGAGGAGAGCGGTGGTGATGATTGGGGATGGTAGGGTATCCAACTCTATTGTCTCCCTTCATCATCGCCGGAATGTGGGTTGTATATCGCTGTTCTATAGATATTTTAACGATATCTGTTCATCAGATATCCGACGTCTGGTCCCTGACGTTAGAACATTTAGCCGGAATACCCTCCAATAACATTACTTCCTATTGCTAACGCAGTGCATTGTATTTATAGGGGACATCACCTGAGTGTTAGTAAAAAAAAATGCTTATGGGATTGCATATGGGCTATATGGCCACACCCCTTCGAGTACCTCCCATACAAATCTGCTATTTCGCCCACTTTAGAAATCGTGTAATAATATCAATACGCCCAACACGATCTTGTCCAACTTTTGTATTTAGTAAAGCTACAGCTAGACAAAGTTTTGGACAAAAACTTGGAAGTCTGGCAACTCCCCTGCTGGTACCTCCCATACAAATGTACCATCCCGCCTGCCTGAGAAATCGTTTAATATTACCAATATGACCAACGCGATGTTGTCCAAATTCTGTATTTAGTAAAGATATGGCTGGAAAAAAATTTTGACAAAAAGTCTGGCAACTTCCCTTCTGGTACCTCCCATACAAATATACCATCCCGCCTACCTTTGAAATCGGGTAATATGATCAATACGCCCAACGCGATCTTGTCCAAATTTCGTATTTAGTAAATCTATAAACATCTAAAGCTCTCCAGAAAAAAGTGGACCCCTAGTCGGACTCCTTCTGGTACCTCCCATACAAATTTACCATTCCACCAACTTTAGAAATCGTGCAATTATATAAATTCGCTCAACGAATTCTTTATTTACATATAATAACAACATACAATTTTCGAGAAAAAACTCTGCTTTATATTCCGCCCTTTCTGTAAAAATGTGTAATACAATATTTTTCTATAACATTCGGTATTTTGAGGTTGCTATTATGGAATATGAGACTTGTATGTTTTTACTGAGGATGAGGGTGTATATAAGTCGGTTTACCCGACTGCAACTTTTTCACTGGTTTTTATTTTGGACATAATTTGGAAAACCAAAGTGAATCATATACAGTGTACTCTCTCCTTGCGGACACCTCTCCTATGCGGACACCTATCATAAACGGACACTGTTTTCAGTACCAATCCGCTTCAGTCCTCTTGTATACTTCTCTCATAAACGGACACCTCTCATAAGTGTACAAAATTCTCAGTCCCTTAGGTGTACGCCTATGAGAGAGTACACTGTATCTCGATTTTTTTTTATGATGTTTTATCACATTTGAAAAATGGCTCCAATTCAAAAATGAGCAATCGTCCCAAAATGTTACATTGACCACAACAACACGTAAATTTTGGGGTGATTTTTCATATTTTCTGGGGCCATTTCGAAATGGTGGTAATTTTTCAAATGTTCTAATGATAGTTTGGGTGCGAAACCTTCAAAAGAACTTTTTCATAGGTGAGTAAATGAAGTTTCGAAGAAATTTGAGAGATTTTACACAGACGAGGTAACCTCTCACCGGGGCTCCTCGCCAATCAGACTATCGACTAAATTCACAAACTCTGGTCAATCCTGGCAAAGATCAATGGTGAATAAATGAAGTTTCGAAGAAATTTAAGGAGACTGATTTTAGTAGACTGAATATTAAGGGGCTATAGAGTTGATTCAGCTATAGAGTTGATATTGATTGATCCTCACCTGAAAATTGGCTTCGTCTTAGTCCCATCCTATTCATTTATCACTCCACGTAATTTTGAAAAACTGCAATTGTATGCAATGCGACAAACTGCATAACCAACTGAATAAGAAATTCAGTTATTCGGTTAAACCCCAACTAAACTTAAAATGTCCTGCATTCATGAAACACGCATTTTTATGACAGACTGTGAACTGTGGGTTTCCTCGTAGTCTTCTGCTTCAAACTGGCAACAAATCGGAGGGGGGAATGAAACAAGAGTTGACCTAATTTTGAAACAAGTAATTTTCCACTTTTCCACACAGCGTGCAACTGTAGAAAGTTGTCGTTTATTATCGACTTTAATAATACAGTTCGTCCAGCATTGTACGATTCCGCGGCTGCCCAACGGTACGCTCTGATGTCACTTGCACCAAAGCCTTCGCCTTTGCCTGAAGAGAGCATCGCATGCCAACAGAAGACGATGACGGCGTTGACTTAATGAATGCAAAGACAGAAAAAAGCATAATAATTTTATAACTTTAACAAAAGTAAGAGCAGAAATGAAAATATCAACAAACAAACAAAACAACAACGAATGTGAGACTGTGTATGTGTGTTGGCCCGGCCCGGAAAGGGAAGTGGCTGAGCAAGAGGAAGAATTCAAACTTACAAAATCGCTGAGCCAAAGGAAACATATGGCTGGCACGAGGATTAAGGAGGGCTGAGAGCAGGGCATGAAGGTTGCCACTCGTTGCCACGCTGAGAGAGAGGGCTATGATGACGACAACGCAAACATGAACATGGATGACACTCCAAGCACCACCATCACCAAACAGCAAATCTGCTTGTTTTTCCTTATTTCTCCTTGTTGAAGAAACAAACAGATGTTTGTTTCCATGTCGTATTATTTCATATTTTGGCTTGCCGTCGCAATGGTGGCTGCCATTACTGCGGCCCAGTTTATGCAAATGGCATCCTGAAGATGCTACAATTACATTACACTTGGCAGCTATTGCCATCGCCTTCTTGCGAGTATAACGCGCAGGAATTCATTTGTTGTGCCCTAAGGACGCCATACTTGATGTCTTAATTTTTGTTTTCCTTGTTTTTATTTTTTTTTTGTTGGCGTTTTTAAAAATGCATAATTTGTACAAATAAACCTGTGTGCGAGTAGTCAGCAGCAGTTTCATAGCCGGCGGCCGACTGTGGCACACATTGTAAGAGACGTCCGTCTAAGCGGCTCAAGCATTTGCAAAACATTCAAAAGAACGTTTGTGAGTACCGGCAGCCGCTTCACATTTCAAAAGACAATTCAATGCCATTTTTTGTTTCTCTTAGTCAGAGAATGAGGACAGACTGTAATGAAATTTTAAAAGGTAGAAGTTTGCCAACAATCTAATCGTTATTTAAAGAGCCATTTCCTGGGAAGCAAAAGATGTTTCGAGACGACTGTAATGATATCTAAATGAAATCATAATAAAATTCATAACATTTTAGTAGGCAAAACAAAACAAACAAAAAAAAAAATTTGAAAACAATGGCATGGATATTAGGGTGGAGTGAAATTCAAAAAAAAAAAGTTAACCGCGGAAAGAGATGTAGTCTGGGGTCCTAATGAGGGGAAAAATAAAGAAAAAAAATTTTAGGGGTCGAAATTTGGAAATTATCGCTATTTTGGCGTTGATTTTAGAAAAATCCTAAAAAGTTTTATATCAATAAATGTTTGCAATAGCGTAAACAATGAAATAAGGGCATGAAAAAATTTAAAAAAATTGTTCTCATTGTTCAAAAATTTCAAAAAGTAAAATAAGTCAAATCGTCCCTTCTTCAGAAAATTGACTGAACAATGAAATCGCCACCAAAGCTACAAATATTAGTCGATTATCCTCATATTTGCCTCAAATACGTTTGTTTGGGCACTGAACAAGCTCAAATTTTTAAATTTCGAATAAGTTAAGTCGTTAATTTTTAGGATTTTTCTAAAATCAACGCCAAAATAGCGATAATTTCCAAATTTCTAGGGAGTGGCGCGACCCCTAAAATTTTTTTTTAATTTTTTTCTTTATTTTTTCCCTCTTTAGGACTCCAGAATACATCTCTTTCCGTGGTTAACTTTTTCAAATTAAAAAAAAACATGTTTTCACTCCACCCTAATGGATATGTCAGGGAAAAGGGGGAGGGGAAGATATCTAATAGGGAAATACCAAGAAATGGGTTTTACACACACCAGACTGTAAATAATACAAGATCTACGGTTTAAAGGCGGCTCCAAAAGTATAATACGGGACGTCTAAATCTGGCGATGCTTTACAAAGTCGCCAAAATTTCTCCTAAACATTTGGCGTCTCCCCAACAGACAGTGAGTTAAGTCGGACGGTATTTCACTGGTCCCGATCAATCGTTAACCGGACAGATAATATACTTTCTAGGGATTCATTAAAAAAAATTTAAGATTTTACGAGATGAAGCCGTTGCTGGCTAAAACCAAGACCTTTAACCATGAAATAATGGTCGGCCAAGGCACCTGCGGTAATAGTGAAGTGTCTGGTGGAGCATCGCAAGCTAGAAATCATGAAATGGGACAACAAGGACGACACCCAAAATATGCAGTCTTATTATGACTTCTCCATCAAAATCCAAATATTGAGGAATTCAATGTCAAATTTGATCTTTTGCATTTTTTCAATATGTAGCATACAAATATGAAGTTTTTTCTCCTTCCTCTTTATTTATTAAAAGAAGGTCATACGTTGATAAATAAACCATTTTATAAATAAAATTTTGAAAAATTAAAAAAAAATTTGACAGAGGTCCAGAATCAAATTTCATCAGAAAAAACTCTGTAACTTTTGGCCTAATGAACATTTTTGAGTTCTGTAAAAAATCGGTTGTAGACAAGGAGTAAGCGATTAGTTTAAGGCATTAACAATAAAAAGCGCACAAATGAATATATTTTACAAATATTTCCAAATGACTACTTTCCTTAATTTTTTTGTTTTTTTGTTGTTTTTTTAACACATTTTGACGTAAGGGTTTTGAAAAAAGTTCGCCTTTTTCAGATTTTTGAAAATTTAATTGGATTTTTCTACATTGTCAAAATGTATCTCATACATTTGAAGAGCTATTTTACTCAACTTATTTTTTTTTTATTATACACTGTGCTTTCTTATTTTTAGTATGCGGTAAACATTCGATTTGTAGCCGATATAATTTGGTTGTAGCAACTATTTTACAAAATATCGAAGAAAAAATTGATTTTGAACAATGTTTATGTACAATGTTCACAAAGTGTTGTAGGTTAATAAATAATGTCCACATTCATGAAATTGATGTAAGAACTCATCAAATTGATGAACCCTTTTTTTCATTGCAAAAAGTCCAATTTTGTAGAGCCAAAACGCTAATTAATAGTTTTTGTTTTTTTTCAACTAACTTTAGACAACTATGTAAGCAGATGACACGGTCAGCAAATCTCCTTTCTTTTAATGGCAAATTTTATTCCAAACGGACTTCATTTCCGACGTAGGGTAACCGCATCCGAGAAACTTTAAAATCGGTTGAATCACTGAAAAAGGGTTAAAAATCGGTCGAAAGGCTTTCACACAGGCCACTACGAGCTTCATACTTCAAACTTAAAAAAAAAATTCTGACGTGTACATGAAAATCGCCGATACACGTGTATTCTTATTTTTTCCCCTCTTTCCGAATATGTGCATTTGGTTCATAGGACAGAAAAAAATCAATTTTTTGTAACACGGTGTTATTGTTGGCATTCTCACTCGTATTCATAAAAAATTATGACAGCTTTATAAACCTTCGTTAAGAAAAATGTGTGAAATTACAAAAACCATTTTCACACTGTTAAAATTTTTATGAATACGGAGATCTTTATTTGCCACTGATGTCTTTGTGAACGGTTCTTTTTCGACTCATGTTGGGTCTAACAAGTATATGAAAACTGAAATGAAACTAGTCGAATAGGGGATGGTCGAAAATTCCTTTTTAGTTTGGTTTAGCAATCGCATGTCATATTGTGACCATCTGTGGTGCAGAGTCAAGTGTATGTGCCCGAGTTGAAATCTGCAAAGAGTTCCACTCTGTCTATCGCACAGCCTATTGTTGAACTTTAGCCGACATGTTTTTTTTACAAAATAATATTTTTTTTTTTTGGCTCAGCCTGATTTTGATGGCTTATGGTGTAAAGTATTTTTCAGATTTTTTGGAAAATGTTTAAAGGTGCCACAAAACTTTTTTTTCTACTTTTTTTGAACAATTCGGTTTCTCTGAATTTTTTGTGTTTCATGCCCAAGTTTTCAAAATCATTAAGTCATTTTTTCCAAAGAAAACTGTTCGCGCTTTACTTTGATGTAAAGGGTTTTCCAACAAGAGTTGTTATTTTAAATCACCCGGTATTTCAGCAGCTGTCACTTTTAAAGCTTTTATTCGTCGACATTTGACAAGTAGAAACTACGCCATTACTAAGAATGGAACGATACACGCTTCAACAACGCATTGAAATTATTAAAATGTTATCTCTCGAAGAGATGATCACAATTGGCCACCGAGAACATGTGATTTAACACCTGGCGACTTCATCCTTTGGGGCCACGTGAGAGATAAGGTCTACGTCAACCGATTCAAGACCTCACAGATAGAATTCTTAAAACTATCCACTTATTTAGACAGCCACTTTGCGATTTGTTTATGTCAAAATTTCATGAAAAGGTCCTGTAAGCGAGGTCGTGTTGGCCATTTGGCTGATGTGGTTTTCAATTATTAACGGCATATCTTTGTCTTTGTTATGAAATAAACATCCGATCATTTATCTCAAAAAAATTAATTTTTCTTTGAATACCAAAATAACCGTATATAAATGAAAAATTAAAATTTTGCACACATTTTTTATTTTTCCAAATTACGCAAAATCTATTGTGGTTTTTTGGGATATTTTTCATAATATCTGGGGGCTTTTGTCGTGGGCAATTTTTCATAAATTTTTAGGGAGATTTTTCAGAACCAAAAAACAGAAAATATTTTTCAGTCAAGAGTAAAATGTGTGCTCTTGGATTTTCCAGAAATTTTGTACAATGTTTGCCTCCGTGTGCTTGTTCATACAATTAAATGATTCGGTTATTGCCAGCAGTTAAGTGACCTTAAAAAGTAGTTTTCCCAATGAATATCCCAAGGTCTGAGAGGTCATTGAAGTTATCAAATTATCCCACAAATTCCAATCAAAACAAAAATTTCAGGTTTACCAATGAACAGAACATCCTAGAAGAGAACATACAAACTAAAAAGATTTTGTAACAAAATATTGACATTTCTCCGAAGGAAGCCTGGCGGGATTCCATTAATATTTATTAATTAAGATGAAATGTTTATTTAGCTTTTACCGTTAACTTGGGATGAGAGTGGGTGTATCCTTTTTTTTTTTTGTCGGATTGCTGCAGAGGAGCAAGTTGGTGTAATGCTGACGTTGATGACTGCGAATGTTAAATCCACGTTGATAGATTTTCGTTTTTTTTTTTGAATAATTTACAAATTTCAGATGGCTGTTGTTTGGCGAAGACACACACACACGCACACACACACACTAAGACACAATTAATGCAAACACCAACAGAAATTTTCTTTTATTTCTAATTAACTTTTTGTTTATTTAGTTTGGCGCATAAGGAAAATATGACAAAGTAACATTTCGGGAGCAGCAACGAAATGAAACACTTTTGTCGGACTGTCTGTGGGGCAAATGGAATGGCACTGCATTTAATGGAATTGACTAGTGATGATGTTGACGAGTCTCTTTGGATATACTCGTATGTCGTTATTCTAATTAATTTATTTACTTTTGCTTAGGTTTTTCTGTATTCTTGTATATATGTGTGTGTTAAGCTAATTAATGGGAAAACCAAGAACGCAAAGCCGACATTTGTTTACACACTCAGTCTAAGACTCGGAGACATTTATTTAATTAAGGAAATTTTGTGCTTTCATTTGAATTTATTTCAATTCTCTTGAGGGCTGGCGGTTGACGTTGGTGGTGGCCTATAAAGGATGTCGAGGCTTTCCGCAGGGATTTTTGGTTGGATGTTTTGTAGTTAGGCAGGCCAGTATTTTTTGCTTTTAATTAATGTACATGAAGTTGTTAATTTTTGTTATTGTTGCATCAATTATAATTTTTGTTTTTTCTTTTCAATTCCATTTAACACTTTCACATAACAATATTGTAATATTTCGTTGGCTGCACAACAGTTGCATCTACCATTTTGTTTGTCTATTATAAAATTAAATTCTAAATTTTTAAATTCACACTGACGCCGACACTTACAATTAACAATTATGGCACATATGTATGATTAACAACATTTAACAAATATTTTTTTTTTTTTTTTTTTTTTTTGTATTATTTAAACTATAACACCGATGAGAACGAAACACTGGCTTTTGTATTTTCTTCAACTAAATACTTTGACTTTTTATATAAATTCTTTTTTAAATCGAGAGATGTTTTCCTTTAAACACCCAACTGTAGGTTTCCCAACTCGGTCACCTTTAATAACAAAAAAAAAAAAAAAAACAAGTAGAAAGTAGGCCCCAAAATTAATATTTTCATTTCCCTCTTCAAATCATCGCAGCACTCGTTACATATTTGCATCATTTCTTTTGTGTGAAAATGGTGGATTTTTTATATTTTTTTCTGTAAGGCCTTCTCATTTAAAATTCCTTACTTCAAAAACCAACAACAAATGAAAATTCTTTGTATTTCCGTAAGTTCCCTTTAAAAACCAACAGTCTCTATTGTCTTCATGTGTTCGCAGAGTGAAAATACAAGGGCAGCTTTAATTATTCATTCCCTGTTTTTGTTGGACTCTAACCTTTGAAATCTACACAGGCCAAAGATTCCCTGAACATTTCTTTGAATTCTTATACAAAGTTGTAATTTGTTCATCTGTTCTCATTTTACTCAGTTCAGGGAAAAATTGAATCTTTGATGTTTCGTTTACTTTGATGGTGGCAAACAAAAAGTCATAAAGTAATTGTTTGCCCTTAATAAGCGATAATTTAATTGTCCGTCAGAAGTTTAACACAACTTTCCGATGGTGTTGCCAACAGTACTCGTGGTCATTGTAGAATCTAAGGCGTTGCCCATATTTGTACAGCTAAGACAACTCAGGCCAATATTTGCTATACTTCTCACAGAAGGCCGATTTAATTGGCCATCCCTGGTTTCCTTCTTGTCTTTTATAATCTCTTATCTTATGTGGAAGACCTTAAAGGATCTTAATATATATTTACCCTCGACACTGATTCACTGACTCTGTCACGCAGTACGTAGGAATTTAAATAGGCATTCTATAATTTTCTATAAATAATAATAATAACAAAAATAATATTTTTTTTTTGTACAGAAATTGTATTTTCCCCAAATTTTTTTTCCAAAATTTTTTTTTTTAAAATTTTTTTTTTAAAAATTTTTTTTGTACAAATATTTTTTTTTACAAATATTTTTTTTTACAAATATTTTTTTTTTTACAAAATTTTTTTTTCAACAAAATTTTTTTTTTTAAAATTTTTTTTTAAATAGGCATTCTATAATTTTCTATAAATAATAATAATAACAAAAATAATATTTTTTTTTTGTACAGAAATTGTATTTTCCCCAAATTTTTTTTCCAAAATTTTTTTTTTTAAAATTTTTTTTTTAAAAATTTTTTTTGTACAAATATTTTTTTTTACAAATATTTTTTTTTACAAATATTTTTTTTTTACAAAATTTTTTTTTTTAAAAATTTTTTTTTCCAAATTTTTTTTTTCAACAAAATTTGTTTTTTCAAAAAAATTTTTTTTCCACCAAATTTTTTTTTTTAACAAAATTTTTTTTTTAACAAAAATTTTTTTGTTCTCAAATATTTTTTTTTACAAATATTTGTTTTTACAAATATTTTTTTTTTTACAAAATTTTTTTTTCAACAAAATTTTTTTTTTAAAAAATTTTTTTTTCCAAATTTTTTTTTCAACAAAATTTGTTTTTTCAAAAAAATTTTTTTTCCACCAAATTTTTTTTTTTAACAAAATTTTTTTTTCCACAAAAATTTTTTTTTTAACAAAAATTTTTTTGTTCAAGAAAAAAATTTTTTTTCAATACAATTTTTTTTTTCAACAAAATTTTTTTTTTTTCAACAAAATTTTTTTTTTCAACAAAAATGTTTTTTTTTCAACAAAAATTTTTTTTCCACAAATTTTTATTTTCCAATTTTAGTTTTTTTTCGAAATTTTTTTTTACAAAATAGTTTTCTCAAAATTTTTAAAATTAAGTAACAAATACTTTCTCAAGCAAATTACAGAAGGTCTTCAGAGGAAGACCTTACAGAAGGTCTTCAAAGGAAGACCTTACAGAAGGTCTTCAAAGGAAGACCTTACAGAAGATCTTCAAAGGAAGGCCTTACAGAAGATTTTCAAAGGAAGGCCTTACAGAAGTTCTCCAAGGTCTTCTCGTAATGTGGACTTGGCTTATGACCCTGACATATTATCGGGATGCTCTAGTTGATCTTTTGCCATTGCAGAATTTGAGCACAATGAATTATATGGAAGCTGTAGATGCTCCCATAGTCATAAGTGCTGACATCACCTAGGGCACACCTGCCAGCAAAACCTCATCAACCCCATGCCCCACTGTCTACCACAAATGTCCTGCTACGACATCAACAAATGTTCTAATTAAAAATGTGCCAAAAAAAAAAGGAGAAATTGCCATTTTACATTTTTAAATATAGGTCAGACATAATCTGTTCATTCAGTTTTGACAGATTTCAAAACGTTACACAGTCTTTAGACGGCCACAACAAACACAGAGTTTATGGGATATTTCCGTTTCATCTCAGACTCTCCATGGACAAAAACCGCGACTGTGCTATTTTATAGGCTATGCCGTGAGTAGGAAAGGGGGATGGGGGGGGCGGGGTGGAAACAAATGATTTGCAAACTGTTCGTATTAATATCAACATGAACAAGGTCGATGGTGGCTGGTGGTGCCGGCTTTCGGCTATGTTGACACTGAAAATGGCGCTGGTAATGACGATAATGTAGTGTCTTTATAAAATGTTGACACTCGCGAAAAAAAAATAACAAAAACACGGGAGCTAGGAATAGATCTGTTATGGGCTTAGTTTTTCAAAGACAAAGAAACTGCGCCAAACAACCACCACTTATTTAGCGACACCAAAACAAAGTTTAAATTGATAAGGCAGCGTTTCGACGGGGGGGTTATGCTTGATTAATAGCGAGGCAAGTGAACAGTGGTGCCATACATAAGAAGGGCGAATAAAGTGTATGGTAAATGGGTTGAGAGAAGCGTTCTCCAGCACTATATGTCACAAGCCAACTACCGATGGAGAGCTTTAGATCCATGTCGAAGCTCAAGGTAAACCTGGCCTGAATATAATCACAGGAGAACCAAATCTCGCATCGCCAACAAGAGGATATCTAGACTGATAACCGTACTCACAGGTCACTGGTTGGTCGACAACCACGCACGACGCCTACATCAAGAATACAACGGAAGAGACGGTGAAAAACTTCCTCTGAGGATGTCATACACTTGTAAACCGGCGGTTTAATTCACATCGCTCTTGGTTTCCGGATGGTATATAAATAAAATTTAAAACGGCGTCACTGGACGCTCCTTGCCAATGGAGTGGCCACGTGAACCAATCAACTGTTGAGGTGTGACAAACATTTTTTTTTTTTTTTGGCCGATGATTGAAGAGATGGACATGATCAATGTCAGCCGTCGTAATCCATAAATAATGGAAATTTTAGCTATTTTGAAAAAACTGCTAGGTTTGCCAATCAAAATTGTTTCGTATTAATTTTTGGAAAATTTTAAAATGAAATCTACCTTTAGTGGAATGTTGACAGAGTGTAAATAAATTTTAAAAAATTAATTACTGTTTTGTTTAAAAAAACAATGTATGCGATACTGCGAAGCCAGCTGAGACAGCCACATGAATGATATCCTGCTTCATAAATATTGAAAATGTCAAATAAATTGCTTCATATCGACTATTTGGAAGTTTTTTATAATTAACAAAATTTACGCTCAGTTGCTGTAGTCAGTTTTTTTTCTCGTTGGTACGTTGACCGATAACAAAAAATGGTTTTTTATTTAAAAAAGAATATTTTAATAATTAATTAATTTTGTTTGTTTTTTTTGAGTTTTTTTAAAAAAATAATTTTAATTTTTAAATTTAACTAATTTTGTTTTTTTTTTTTGAATTTTTAAAAAAATTGTTTTAATAATTAATTGATTTTTTTGTTAAAAAAAAACAAGATCTTTATTATACTTAATTAAAAGAATCAATTTTTTTGACAAAAAAAAACATATTCATATTTTTTTGAGTTTTTTTAAAAAAAAATTAATTTGAATTTTTAAATTTAATTAATTTTGTTTTTTTTTTTTTGAATTTTTAAAAAAATTGTTTTAATAATTATTTAATTTTTTTTTTGTTAAAAAAAAATCTTTATCATACTTAATTAAAAGAATCAATTTTTTTAAAAAAAAAAAAAACATTCATTATTTTTTTGAGTTTTTCTAAAAAAAATTAATTTAAATTTTTAAATTTAATTAATTTTGCTTTTTTAATTTTTAAAAAAATTGTTTTAATAGTTAGTTAATTTTTTTGTTAAAAAATTATCTTTGTTATAGTTTTTTTTAATTAATTAAAACAATTATTATTTTTGTTAACAAATGATATTTTTGTTAAAAAAAATTATATTTTTGTTTAAAAAAATGATATTTTTGTTAAAAAAATTATAAAAAAAATTAAAATTTTGCCGATTTTTGAAAAACAGTGTACTTAAATTTTACAGTTGCGAAAAGATTCCATTGAAAATATTTAAAGGAAAGCGCTTTATTCAATAAGCCTTTAATAGCTCCAACAACAAAATAAATAAAAAAGACAGTCACAAAAAGATAAGGCCTGATTTGTGGAGAATTTATGCATAATATAGGGTTATCCATTTCGGGGTTTCAAAAGTATAGGGCTGGAATTCGACATCTGTCAAACTAAGTTGTTAAACCAATTGTTTTTCTTTTCAGTTGGAAGTCTGACATTGACGAAAATTTATCGCTTAAATATCACACAATGCGTACAAATTATTAAAACCTTCTACAAAAATGGTGATTCTGGCACAGCCACATATCGTGCTTTAAGAGGAGATTTGGTCCGAATGTGTGATTGGACCTTATGTCTTCGAAAACGACGAGGGAACGACAGTCACCGTCAATTCGGAGCGCTATGGTCGTATGATAATCTACTTTTTTTCTGCCTGCTATTGAAGAATACGACTTGGAGAATATGTGGATTCAGCAAGACGGTGCCACATGCCACACAACTCAAGCGAATATGACTTTATTGCAAGAGACATTTCCTGGCCGCGTAATTTCTCTTCGTAGCGCCATCAAGTGGCCACCAAGATCATGCGATTTGACACCATTCGATTTTTGTTTGTGGGGCCGTGTTTATGCAGATAAACATTTAACTCTTGAGCACTTAAGAACCAACAGTCGTCAAGTTATGGCTGAGATACCGCCCAATATGTGCCAAAAAGTGGTCCAAAATTACCTCAAAAGAATTAAATGCTTGCAACACTTCGCGTGGTGGTCATTTAAATGATGTAGAGTGTCACACATAATGTCAACGTTCAAACTTTATAATAAAAAAGAAATATCATGAATGAAAATATTTTATATGTGCTTTATTTACGTTTACTTTTAAAAACCCAAAATGGATAACCCTTTATTTTGAAAAGCTACCTAAATGAGCTCAAGTAGAAAACAGTTTCCCCCTGCTAGATATAATTTTTCAAATTTATTCCCAAAAACCCCCAATTCAATTTGTGTATTCTTTTTTTTTCTAAAAATGTATTTGTATTTCTTTTGACCCACTGTGTCCACGGGGGGAGGTTGTCTGAGTTGACTGCAAATATGTACATGTGTGGGCAAGCGATGATGGGAAACGGAAATGCATTCACGCACAATACAAACTAAATGATTTTCTCATTTACACACCAAAAACGGAAGAGGGACTAACGTATGGTTTCTGTACACAATTTATTAAAACATCAAGCTGCCGAAACCAATGATTTTAATCACAAACACACACTCTTTTCTTTGGAATTTCAGTTGATTTCAAATAACAATTTCTCTTTTTACTTCTGTGCTTTTCACATCACCGTTGTTGCCATAAAATATGGCAAAATTCAAAACTGTAAGGCGTAGAATTCTTTTTTCTTTTGTGTGTGTGGGATATAGAAATATAAAAATAAGTTCTTTTTCACTTGTTAAGCTTTCTTTTTATTTGATTTGATTTGTTTTCTTTTAATTCCACTGCACCGGATTTTTATTTTTATTTTTGCAATTTATTTATTATGACGAACAAAGAAATCAACAACGAAATCGAAATAATGCAAGCGATAGACGACAATGAAAACAAAGAAACGGCGTGAGCGAGAAAAAAGAAATCGTTTATTGTTGATTGTTGCTGGCATATGTCAACACGCGCCAAAATAATGTTTGCGACTAAACTATGCGAAAAGGACTACACGCTGGCTGGCAAACACACACACACCGTAAGCTGCTGGGCGCTTAACTTTTTTCTGCTCCAGCTGTCAGCCACCACCATCCACCAGTCACACAACAACAACAGCAACAACATGAGCGCAAGCAACAAGAGTAGAGACAAAGTTTACTTTGTTCTTGCTGTTGTTGTTGTTGTGCTCGTATTACATTAACAATGACATTCACTACTACAAGGATAACGAAAGCAACTCATTGAGAAAAATTCCTAAGCCCCCCCACCCTAGGCGAGAGCTTTCATTGCACGTATACACACCAGCAAAAACAACAGTACGCCCAACATAACCTGAAATGTCAGCTTTTACAACAACAACGAACACAATGGCCATAAACAAAATATATAAACAAAAATCATATGTTTGGCGAGTAGCGGCTTTTCCATAACGAGGCAACAGTTCTCGCAGAGAAACGAAACAAAAAATGAGCACCAGAGAGTATGATAAAGAGAGCGAGAGAGAGATGGAGATGGAGAGAGCTTTAAATGTATATATTTAATTACCTGGTAAACAGCTGTAAAGCTTTTTACAAACACAGCTGTTCCAGCTCACCAAGCTTTTAACCTGTTGCTCTTTCAGTTTTTTGTTGGATTCCTGCTGGGTTCTTGTGCAGCCGGGACTAAACTTTTAAGTGTTAAAGCTTTAAGGGGTATTCGGTTAAGTCAATACCTTAACAGTTATCTAAATTTAGAGAGCTTTTGGGGGGACAATGTTTAAACTTATACTTCAACAGTTTAAGAGATCCGTTTTAACTCTTGAGACAATTTTAGGACAACTACTTCTGCAAATGCAAATCTCTTAAGAGAGAGAATAACCCAATAACTGAATGCTAGGATTTTCTATTTTCTAGCGCATCGAAACAGGAATTATACGACTTTTTACATCTTCAGAACAAACCAACTGATCTTTTTTAATATATATTTACCCTCGACACTGATTCACTGATTCACTGATACACTGATACACTGATTCACTGACTCTGTCACGCAGTACGTAGGAATTTAAATAGGCATTCTATAATTTTCTATAAATAATAATAATAAATAATAAAAAAAATAATATTTTTTGTACAGAAATTGTGTT
Source organism: Hydrotaea cyrtoneurina (assembly GCA_958296145.1). Classification (NCBI taxonomy): domain Eukaryota; kingdom Metazoa; phylum Arthropoda; class Insecta; order Diptera; family Muscidae; genus Hydrotaea; species Hydrotaea cyrtoneurina. The sequence goes on along the minus strand of OY282513.1, from coordinate 19,215,916 downwards.
TTCCCCAATTTTTTTTTTACCAAAATTTTTTTTTCCAATTTTTTTTTTTTACAAAATTTTTTTTTACAAACATTTTTTTTTTACAATTTTTTTTTTCAACAAAATTTTTTTTTTCAACAAAATTTTTTTCTTTCCACAAAAATTTTTTTTTTCAACAAAATTTTTTTTTCAACAATTTTTTTTTTTCAACAAAATTTTTTTTTTTCAACAAATTTTTTTTCCATATTTCAACGGGCGCCATAGGCGCATTACAACTTACTAGTATTAAAATATTCAGTTTATTATTGAATAAGGCTCTGAAACTAACAATGAATGTATTTTCCTGAACATTCGCTTAAAGAACCGACGGGGGTACATCTTTCAACTCTGTAAGCTGTGCCGTATATAATCTGAATACTTATTGATGGAGACCTACTGTTTGCAAAACACCACCAACGCTTTTCTATAGAAGTTTCAAAGGGCAGAAGTGCCACAAGATTCTGATCTCTCTCCTTTTCTACATTGTCAAATGACCGGTTGATCGGACGACAGACCATAGAGAACATTCTTTCTTCAGCTCAACTGCTTGTAAAATGACTCCACGACCAAAATGGGCATCAAAAGTAAAATGAATTTATGTGTGCAATCAACACAATTTCTCCATCTCACCTTGTCTTCGACGGTCATAATACTTTTAATACATCCATAGATTACTCGCATTACATGGACTATTGCGGCCAGCAATCACATTTCGTCAAATTCAATGGAAATGACCAAAGTCCATTAGAACCAAAAACAATATTGTCTACTTAAACAATTGATCCAATAGAATGTTGGACCCTATGACAAATGCCATGGCGTCTTAGCGTAAGTCGGTAAAAGTCTGTCCACTGCCAACAAAATGATAATGAAACCAACCAACGCACAAATTATGAACACAAATGAAATTTCATTATGACTCCATAACACGACCCGCCACACGAATACCACACGACTCGGCCAAAGGCGACAGAGCGAGAAAAGTTAGAACATGAAAAATGTTTGTCCATTTAAGTTTACGGCGCGTAAATGGAACAACGGCCAGAAAAAAAAATACGCATCTATGAAATAGTCAAAAAGGACAAAAGGATGATGATATTAAAATAGCACTACCTCAAAAAAATAGAAATGAAAAGCAGTGGCTATAGAACCACTGACAGCCTACAGTCAAAAGGAAACTGGAAGTGGTGGCTTTTTCTCGGCATAGAAAAAATGAAAATAAGTGAATTAATTCAGAGCACATCATAATGGCAGCCCAACCACAAGGCCAGGACTTGGACACAAAAGCACCCACTCGCAAATACACATCAGGCCAGGCCAAATGCCAACACAAATTGTTTTCTAAGGCGGAGGCTTCATCGTCGTCGTTTTCGTCATCCTCTGCCACGATGACAAACAAGCCTGGCACTCAAACCACAAAAGAACAACGTTAACAACTCAACATACGATACTGCAAAGAAGAAGCACCCAGACCCCCCCCCCCCCTGACACAGAATGAAAGAAATGCCACCGTGGTGATAAGTGGCGGGAAATTTAAACAGGAACAGCGGTCGAAAAGCGGAAACTGCGAATACAATAAAGAGGGGGGGAAAGACACAAAATTCCGCGTTATTTGTGAATTTTCAAATATGAAGTCATCATTTTTAAAAGGATATTTTAATTGCTGGTAATTAGTAGCGAGAGATAATAATGACATTATCAATATGTTGATTTGTGGAAACAGCCAACTGTCTGAGTAATTGGGAAATATTTTAACTCAATATCTGGGAATAATGTTACGGTAAATGAAATGTCAGTTATATTTGGAAATTAGGACTTTCTTAGTTGACTCAATAAACCATAGCCGTTATACAAATTCTTCCACTATGTCGATGTTACACCTGCCGGCCTTGACTATGTCGCCTTTCTTTTGTCTCAATGTTTGCAAGCATAAATATGTTTTTGTCCTCGTTTACCAGCAGACCCATCTTCGCCTTTTCCTTATCGATTCTGGAAAAAGCACCAGTTACATATCGTTTTATCTTTTCGATGATGTCCCTGTCATCCACATATGCGTGGTTAATGAAGCCTTTGTTGTTCAATGTGCCTGATTTTAAAAACTTCTGTTTCACTTCACGATTTTCTTAATCCGATTGTTGAAGAACTTGCACGATTAGCTGTTACCCGGTCGAAGATCTCTTGAATGGTTCAGCGAGGTTCAAAGAGCTTCCTATTTTAACTGAGGATCTTTTAATAATGACGGAGGAAAAAATGGCCTCTGTATCATATTGTCCCAGGCAGGCAACATATCTGTATGTTTGGAGCATGTCCCAAAAATAATATGTATCGATATTCCCAAACACGTATGTGATTGGATGTAAACACATATATTATTGAATGTATGTATGAGTATGTATCTGCTTGAACCGATCTTCCCAAACATATATATGATTGGATGTAATCATACATATATATGATTGTGTAGGATTGGGTAAGAAACACTACGCCTCTAACTTTAATATATAAAATTTACAAAACAACTGAATAAAAAGGCTTTTACGAAGGCCTACTTTGTCTTATCGGGGGACTTTCAAAAGTATTTGCAAATATTTTAACATTATTTTCAATTGCTGGTGGTCCAGTGGTCCCGCAACCAAAGTTTGCAACTTTTGATCTAGAAAACATTTTTCTTTTCTGTTGAAAATTTGTTCTAGACAAGAAGAGAGTGATTATTTTTTAAGGTATAAACTTTATAAATCGTGCAATTTGATATATTTTAGAAATATTTCCTTTCGTATTATTCGATTTTAGGGGACATTTTTTTTGCGACTGCAAACAAATTGTTTTTATCATGAAGTGTATTTCCTTATCTTTTGTATGACGTCCACATTTTTTGGTGCCAAATATAGTTTGGTTTTATCGATTAAAAAAAAAATAATAATATTTTACTTTTTACAGTTTAGAGATAGTTAAGAAAGCAATACCGATTTGAAAAGCTGGAAGATAAAACCAATGTTGGGTTTAAATTTCAAATAATCGCTTCTATGATAAGTAATATTATCCAATTCATGATGTCGAAGTAATCTAGTAGGAACTTTAATATCAATTCCAATGTCCCAGTCGGACAACATTTTCCGGTTCAATGGCCAAAAGATTCCCGCATCATTGAATTCAGGGGAAAAACACATTTTATAATAACTTCATAATAAACAAATAAAGTTCGACTAAGTCGAAAAATAATTTATTTTTTTCATATTTTAAAATCTGAAAAAGTTAAATAATTTTTTAAAAATCTAGAAACATTAAAATTATTTAATTACGTTAAACTGTGTAAATAACTTTCAAAAATTTCTTTCACATCACTATCTTCTTTTATTGGAAAATGCAGTTATGCCTATTTTTATGATAAATGCTTTTAACTAAAGATAATTGTTTTTAGCTGCGTTAAAATTTTGTATTTAAGGCGGGATATGTAATATTTTTTAAGATTTTTACAATGAGTGTGTAAATTTACTATTCTTGCGAATTACAAAATGCGTTTATTTTTACGATTTGCTACACAAAATGTTCACGAGAATAATTTATTTTTGTACCGACAGTAAAATTTTTATGCTCGTTGTATATACGATTTTTAAGGCTCTATGAAAAGCCCCAAAAATCTCATACAAAATTGGGGAATTTTTCAAAAATTCTGAAATATCCCCCTAACAATTTATGGAAAAATACCCAACGCAAATGAAATATGGTCATTTCCGTTGGTCGCGAACGTACGTTCGTAAGCTTTTGATGTACAAAAAATATAGAACACATCTTTTTTCTAGATTTTTTTTTGTGATTTGATAACATTTTGGTAGCTCTATATTTAGTACAAAAGATGGCTTTCATCGAGTTTTAGTTTTCATAATAATATCAATAAACATGTGGTCGCGAACGTACGGATCGGCGGAAATGCCCATATATTGAAATTATCCCAACATTATATAAAAAAAAAAAAAAAAAAATTCCCCAATAATTAAAAAAATGGGTAATTTTCCCACATATAATGAAAAAAAAACAACTTTATAAAAAACAACGAAAAATTCCCCAAAAATAAAAAGTTGGGAATTTGTTTTCAAATATTATGAAACATACCCCAAAGAAATAACATTATATAAAAAAAAGAAAATCCCCAAACTAAAAAATTGGAAAATTTTCCCAGATATAATGAAAAAAACCCCAAAAAAAACAACTTTATATAAAAAAACCGAAAAATTCCACAAAACTAAAAAATTGGGAGATTTTTCCAAATATTAGGAAAAATACCCCAAAAAACAACGTTATAAAAAAAAAGGAAAAAATAACAATTTGGGAAATTGTTTATTGTCCAGTTTTTGGAACATTTTTATTACGAGAAAACCCCAAAAACCAAAAAATTATATTACCTAAAATTTATATAAACTCGCCAATTTCTTGTTTTTCCAAATATTTGGATTTTATCATATTTGAAAAAATTTCCCATTTTTTTATTTTTGGGAAATTTTTCGTTTTTTTTATAATGTTGTTTTTTGGGGTATTTTTCATAATATTTGAAAAAATTTACACATTTCTTTAATTTTGGGGACTTTTTTATGATGTTGCTTTTTGGGAAAATTTTCATAATACACCAATACCTCGCTTTGCGACGATAATTGGTTCCCAAAAAATTAGTCGCAATCAAAACGTCGCAATTCGAGAAAACCTTTTGTATGGAATTGCACTGAAATATTAAAGATACGTTCCAATTCTAAATCCAATCCATTATTTTACCAAAAACAAAGTAATTTTTAGTTTTTTATAAAATTCTTTATAACTTGGTCATGGTTTTGTTTTTCAATCCATATAGAAAGTAAGGATTCCATTTTCACTAACAGAAAGTCTCTTGCGCGTGTTATTTTTTTCGCATCTGAGACAGAAGCAGCTGCTCCGATTTCTTTAATTTTACTGCCATCACGATCTCTTATTGTTTTTACGGTTGATTCTGCTAGTCCAAATGCTTTAGCCTTATTAACAGGTCGCTCTCCTGCTTCAAAACGCCTTAAAATGTTTAATTTAGTTTCCATCGTTATTGCCTTTCTTGGTTTCTTTTTTTCAACTTTTCCACTCATGATTACTATCCTACCGAATAAAAAAAATTAAGATGACCAGTTGAAGCTACAAAAAATAATTTCAACTTACGCAAACAGATTCCAAAATAAAAAATTTGCTTATGTTATAAATTTTATTTTTCACTACCTACAAAAATAACACTTGTCGTTTCAAGAACTTTCATCAAACTGAAAACAAAACGTAAATTTCTCACATTGAATTGTTAACGAAGATCAAAATATGGGATTCCCCTTTTTATAACCGTTCGTTGTGCGAAGCAAACCAACTCTTTCATTTTTAGTGGTTGCACGAAAGTTTCGCCATTTTCGAACATCAACCATATCGAACTCATACCGCTCTCGACATAGATATCAAACGTTTTTTGTATGTATGTATGTACATACATAGATGTTTGTGTGAGTAACAACAAACAAAACGACATATTCAACCATTGGTTCTTTGTACATATTTTTTTCCAAAAGTTCCGTTAAGCGTCGTTTTTCTTTATACGTCGCAATGTGAAATTTTTTACGTCGCAAGCTGAAATGATGCAAAATTTTTTTTCGACGCAACGCGAAATGTCGCAAAATGAAACGTCGCAAAGCGAGGTATTGGTGTATTTGCAAAAATTTCCAAATTTTTTTATTTTTGAGAATTTTTTCGTTTTTTTATAATGTTGTTTTTGGGGTATTCATAATATTGGAAAAAATTTCCCAATTTATTATTTTTGTGGAATTTTTTTCGTTTTTTATAATGTAGTTTTTTTTGGGTATTTTTCACAATATTTTGAAAAATCCACAATTTTTTATTTTTGGGAATTTTTTTCGTTTGTTTTATAATGTTGGGGTTTCATAATATTTGGGGGATTTTCCATTGGTTAATTTTTCATAAATTGTTTGGGAGATTTTTCATTTATTTATGGGAATTCTTCATTTGAGGCATTTTTTCATAGAGCCGATTTTTAAGTTTTTTACAACGAGTATGAAACTTAACTTTTCTCCCGGATTACTATAAGATTATTTTCTAAATTGTGAGCTGCAAATCATCAAATCAAGTATTCTTCCAATATTAGTATTCAAAACAACTATGTCTTTAGATTGCCATAAATCCCAATGTATTTCTTATCAAGATTTGGCTGTACCTTTGTCACTGAATCAGGCTCTGAAAAATCAGGCGCCCAAAAACCTTAATAAAAAAAATCAAAATCGACTTATTTTAAAGATTTATTCAAACTGTTGGTTTGGTTCACTATAAACATAGAACTATGTACCTGTAATTTAGAAATTTTAGACAATATAAAGATTTTAAAATTAAAAAAAAAATTCCGCCACATCACTGTGCAGTAATGTGGCCACTCAACACGGCAACTACAATTCCACTAAAGCTTTGAGAAAATATGCAAATGCTCGAAATGGCTCAACATCAAATACCAGACAACATTGGAATATCACATCACATTGTAAACCCAAAAAATTTAAGCAAAAAACACGAATATCAAACAAAAAAATACAACGAGCCGCAAATGTTGTAGGCCAAAAACCACACAAAGAACACAGCCCTACAGTCAGTTTTTCAGAAAGCTGCAAATTAAAGGATACAAAACAACATGGACCCTTCTAATAGATTTAAATCAGCGGAAATGTGGGGTAGGTGAAGTTTCTCTTCAAAGTTCCCGACGAACGGCGACAGGAAAACATTTCAATAGACAAATAAACAGGAAACATTGGACTTACCTCAATGGTGATGTGATGACCACGGGAACGGAAATTGTCATCGGTGTTGCGCAAATTCTTTGAGTCAATTTGTACGTTGGTCTGCATCTTGGCAGCGGCAGCAGGTGAGCCAACACTGCTCACTCTTTCTTACTCACACAGAATTTCAAAGCGAAATTGTTTTCGTTTTCTTTTTGTTGTTTTTTTTTGTCTCACTTCACAACCGGAAATAAAGTTGTCGTTGTGCGATTTTTTTTTGTTGTTTTTATGCGTGTTTAGAGCAAGTGTCTGTGTTAGCTTTAGCGCCGGATTTCAACGTTTTTTCTTTGATTTCGTTTGTGCAGTTTTGTTTGTTTGGATGTTGGAAATAGGATTTCATTTCTGTTGTCCATTTGTTTTACCAAAACATACAAAGTACTGCCTTGGAGGAGGGGGTTAGGGGACTGCTGTGTCTCCAGGCCAAACATAAATGTCTTAATTGTCTTTAGTTAACGTCGCGTTTGTACTCTTGCGATTCCAAATATTTTAAACACTTTTTCACATACATATAATTTTTCTTTTCCGTTAAATGTTGCTGTCCTCGCTCAAAGGCATGTAAAGTAATGCCAGATGAAGGAGTTTCTTTACATCCTTGGTATATCATTTACAAATACAAAGAGTTGCTGGGTTCATTATCCGTTTCCATGTGAAATGATTCCACTTCCACTCAGTTCTTATTTTGTGGGCCAGCAATGCAAACTCTGAAAAGAAAGAAGAAATACATGTTGATGATATCTTTGGGATGCTGGACGAAATGTTGTTATAAAGAGAATACATTTTATTTCAAATCAATGAAAACAAATAGTTTAGTCGTGATACATACAAAAACATGTATTCACCAGAAATCCAAAATGATTGTCATAACTTTACAGGACAAGCAAAAAAAAACCGTTGTTAAATCTAAACACTCGTCTGTTTTGAATATTGAAGTGTAAAATGTTGCAGAAACGTGTATTTGGAGAATAAAATGGAAATTAATTGAGAGTATGAGACTCCTGAAAAATGTGTGCGCTTTTGAATTCCTTTTGGAATTCTAGAACGTCATTAAAATAAGGAAGAAATCCATTCGAACCATTCCACACTACAAGAGCTCTATACCTTCCTTGCCTTAGTAGGACGGCTCCATTGTTGAATCCTAAATCCTTATTAAAATTAGGAATTCTCTCTTTGGAACCATTCAATTGTACAAGAGGTTCTCAGGATTTAGACCACGTTCCACACAAAAATTCCGCAGATATTATCAAACTCCAGTTGCATATGAAAAAGTCGAATCTCAAATTAATATCAACGATTAAATATTCATATAACACCGCCGAAACGTTCTATACAATTTCCTCATCATATTGTGACAGCATTGCTCGTTTCCAGTATAATCTGCCACTTTTGCATACAAAATTATATCAAAGAGAGAGAAAGTTGTATTAATTACCAGAAAATACATAAATTAATAAAAACAAAACTGTTGGCCGTTAAAAGCAACCGAATACATTCAAATGGAGGGGATGGACTTGCAACTGCATTCATTTAAGCAACAAATTTAAAATGCAACGAACACACACACACACGCACAGGTCCGTGTGAGTGACGGCACCATGAATGTTATGATATGGACGGATTCCGGGTAATAGTGCCCGAAAGGTGGGACGAAGTGAAATACGAATGAAATTATACAGGATGAAGGGAGAAGGAGAAAGGAATGGTGTTGGGAGAGTTTCCTGGAAACTGAAATACTTTTAAGCATTTTCAAGGAATATTTTAGAAAACACTATTACGAATACTTGGGGGTCTTAAAGAAGCCACGATTGTTGAATACTTGGGAGTCTTAAAGAAGCCACGATTGTTAAATACTTGGGAGTCTTAAAGAAGCCACGATTGTTGAATACTTGGGAGTCTGAAAGAAGCCACGATTGTTGAATACTTGGGAGTCTGAAAGAAGCCACGATTGTTGAATACTTGGGAGTCTGAAAGAAACCACGATTGTTGAATACTGGGGAGTCTTAAAGAAACCACGATTGTTGAATACTTGGGAGTCTTAAAGAAGCCACGATTGTTGAATACTTGGGAGTCTTAAAGAAGCCACGATTGTTGAGTACTTGAGAGTCTTAAGGAAACCACGATTGTGGAATACTTGGGAGTCTGAAAGAAGCCACGATTGTTGAATACTTGGGAGTCTTAAAGAAGCCACGATTGTTGAGTACTTGAGAGTCTTAAGGAAACCACGATTGTTGAGTACTTGTGTGTCTTAAAGAAGCCACGATTATTCAATACTTGGGAGTCTTAAAGAAGACACGATTATTGAATACTTGGGAGTCTGAAAGAAGCCACGATTGTTGAATACTTGGGAGTCTTAAAGAAACCACGATTGTGGAATACTTGGGAGTCTGAAAGAAGCCACGATTGTTGAATACTTGGGAGTCTTAAAGAAGCCACGATTGTTGAATACTTGGGAGTCTTAAAGAAGCCACGATGTCTAAATACTTGGGAGTCTTAAAGAAGCCACGAATGTTGAATACTTGGGAGTCTTAAAGAAGCCACGATTGTTGAATACTTGGGAGTCTTAAAGAAGCCACGATGTCTAAATACTTGGGAGTCTTAAAGAAGCCACGAATGTTGAATACTTGGGAGTCTTAAAGAAGCCACGATTGTTGAATACTTGGGAGTCCTAAAGAAACCACGATTGTTGAATACTTGGGTGTCTTAAAGAAGCCACGAATGTTGAATACTTGGGAGTCTTAAAGAAGCCACGATTGTTGAATACTTGGGAGTCCTAAAGAAACCACGATTGTTGAATACTTGGGAGTCCTAAAGAAACCACGATTGTTGAATACTTGGGTGTCTTAAAGAAGCCACGAATGTTGAATACTTGGGAGTCTTAAAGAAGCCACGATTGTTGAATACTTGGGAGTCTTAAAGAAGCCACGATTGTTGAATACTTGGGAGTCTTAAAGAAGCCACGAATGTTGAATACTTGGGAGTCTTAAAGAAGCCACGATTGTTGAATACTTGGGAGTCCTAAAGAAACCACGATTGTTGAATACTTGGGAGTCTTAAAGAAGCCACGATTGTTGAATACTTGGGAGTCTTAAAGAAGCCACGATGTCTAAATACTTGGGAGTCTTAAAGAAGCCACGAATGTTGAATACTTGGGAGTCTTAAAGAAGCCACGATTGTTGAATACTTGGGAGTCCTAAAGAAACCACGATTGTTGAATACTTGGTTGTCTTAAAGAAGCCACGAATGTTGAATACTTGGGAGTCTTAAAGAAGCCACGAATGTTGAATACTTGGGAGTCTTAAAGAAGCCACGATGTCTAAATACTTGGGAGTCTTAAAGAAGCCACGAATGTTGAATACTTGGGAGTCTTAAAGAAGCCACGAATGTTGAATACTTGGGAGTCTTAAAGAAGCCACGATTGTTGAATACTTGGGAGTCCTAAAGAAACCACGATTGTTGAATACTTGGGTGTCTTAAAGAAGCCACGAATGTTGAATACTTGGGAGTCTTAAAGAAGCCACGATTGTTGAATACTTGGGAGTCTTAAAGAAGCCACGATGTCTAAATACTTGGGAGTCTTAAAGAAGCCACGAATGTTGAATACTTGGGAGTCTTAAAGAAGCCACGATTGTTGAATACTTGGGAGTCCTAAAGAAACCACGATTGTTGAATACTTGGGTGTCTTAAAGAAGCCACGAATGTTGAATACTTGGGAGTCTTAAAGAAGCCACGAATGTTGAATACTTGGGAGTCTTAAAGAAGCCACGATTGTTGAATACTTGGGAGTCCTAAAGAAACCACGATTGTTGAATACTTGGGAGTCCTAAAGAAACCACGATTGTTGAATACTTGGGTGTCTTAAAGAAGCCACGAATGTTGAATACTTGGGAGTCTTAAAGAAGCCACGATTGTTGAATACTTGGGAGTCTTAAAGAAGCCACGATTGTTGAATACTTGGGAGTCTTAAAGAAGCCACGATTGTTGAATACTTGGGAGTCTTAAAGAAGCCACGATGTCTAAATACTTGGGAGTCTTAAAGAAGCCACGAATGTTGAATACTTGGGAGTCTTAAAGAAGCCACGATTGTTGAATACTTGGGAGTCCTAAAGAAACCACGATTGTTGAATACTTGGGAGTCTTAAAGAAGCCACGATTGTTGAATACTTGGGAGTCTTAAAGAAGCCACGAATGTTGAATACTTGGGAGTCTTAAAGAAGCCACGATTGTTGAATACTTGGGTGTCTTAAAGAAGCCACGATGTCTAAATACTTGGGAGTCCTAAAGAAGCCACGATTGTTGAATACTTGGGAGTCCTAAAGAAACCACGATTGTTGAATACTTGGGTGTCTTAAGGAAGCCACGATTGTTGAACACTTGGGAGTCTTAAAGAAGCCACGATTGTTGAATACTTGGGAGTCTTAAAGAAGCCACGATGTCTAAATACTTGGGAGTCTTAAAGAAGCCACGAATGTTGAATACTTGGGAGTCTTAAAGAAGCCACGATTGTTGAATACTTGGGAGTCCTAAAGAAACCACGATTGTTGAATACTTGGGTGTCTTAAAGAAGCCACGAATGTTGAATACTTGGGAGTCTTAAAGAAGCCACGAATGTTGAATACTTGGGAGTCTTAAAGAAGCCACGATTGTTGAATACTTGGGAGTCTTAAGGAAACCACGATTGTTGAATACTTGGGAGTCTTAAAGAAGCCACGATTGTTGAATACTTGGGAGTCTTAAAGAAGCCACGATGTCTAAATACTTGGGAGTCTTAAAGAAGCCACGAATGTTGAATACTTGGGAGTCTTAAAGAAGCCACGATTGTTGAATACTTGGGAGTCCTAAAGAAACCACGATTGTTGAATACTTGGGTGTCTTAAAGAAGCCACGATTGTTGAATACTTGGGAGTCTTAAAGAAGCCACGATTGTTGAATACTTGGGAGTCCTAAAGAAACCACGATTGTTGAATACTTGGGAGTCCTAAACAAGCCACGATTGTTGAATACTTGGGAGTCTTAAAGAAGCCACGATTGTTGAATACTTGGGAGTCTTAACGAAGCCACGATTGTTGAATACTTGGGAGTCTTAACGAAGCCACGATTGTTGAATACTTGGGAGTCTTAAAGAAGCCACGATTGTTGAATACTTGGGAGTCTTAACGAAGCCACGATTGTTGAATACTTGGGAGTCTTAACGAAGCCACGATTGTTGAATACTTGGGAGTCTTTAAGAAGCCACGATTGTTGAATACTTGGGAGTCTTAAAGAAGCCACGATTGTTGAATACTTGGGAGTCTTAAAGAAGCCACGATTGTTGAGTACTTGGGAGTCTTAAAGAAGCCACGATTGTTGAATACTTGGGAGTCTTAAAGAAGCCACGATGTCTAAATACTTGGGAGTCTTAAAGAAGCCACGAATGTTGAATACTTGGGAGTCTTAAAGAAGCCACGATTGTTGAATACTTGGGAGTCCTAAAGAAACCACGATTGTTGAATACTTGGGTGTCTTAAGGAAGCCACGATTGTTGAACACTTGGGAGTCTTAAGGAAGCCACGATTGATGCAGATTTAGGAATTCTGGATTAACCACTATTGCCGACTACTTTGGAATGTTAAGAACACTTCAAACCCTTCAGCCCTAGCACAACTGCCACCGAATCCCTCATATGCAGCCGTACAACTAAGAATTTGACAAGGCATCGCATCGCACTTGCCACCGGATACTTGTCGGCATCTCGTTGCTGCAGCTTTCACATGCGAGTACCGGCGTGGCCTGTTTGCTTTTTGATGCCGCATATAAAACCAAGGAGATATTGCAATTGCTGCCATTTCAAGTATTGCCACGTACAGCAGCTTCAGCTAAAGCTTTCAATGCAACAACATGCAAAATAGCTTCAACGAAAATTAAAACACGGAACAGCAACAGGAAAAAACAAGAAAAAAACAAACGACATGCGAAATAGGGAAAAACGAAGGGAAACTAGATTTAAAAGCTTGCTTAAAAATGCATAGACACGCGTGTTTTGGGGGAACCTCGAGTATAAACACACACACTAACAAACAACGCTGAGTGGGTGAAGTATACAAAATGGCTGAGCACGCACACACAGGAAATACGAAGTGAAAAAGGGGTTTCCGCAAAAGTAAGTGGGAAAGTGAAACATAACAGGAAGCTAAGGCAATTGTGTTTCTTTGGAAAATATTCCAGAGAATGCCTAAATCATGGAAATGTCAAAAACTATGGAAAGGCACATATCTGAAATATGACAAGTTGTGCTCAGGGGACCAAAGTATATTGGAATTGAAAAAATGGTTATAACTACTTTTTAAAAGAAATAATTGTAGTTACCCGGTGTAATTTAAGACCCTCGGTGGAGATATTTATAAAAACCTTAGAGGAAGTCTAAGACTTTTTTAATGATCATTAAAGGCTACCTGAAGAATATTCCAAGACTCTTTGGTGGATAATTTTAAACATCTCTGTATAAAATTCGGAGAATCAGTTAAGAATTTATGGAGATTTCTCACCGCCAAACAAAAAAAAAACGTAAGCGGCAAAACAAAATTTTACAAGAGAGTATTTTTTTGTGGTCAAACAAAAAAGCGTTTTGGATTTGCTTTTTGGCTTTGCATTTAATTTGCTATATCTTTGTAAATACATATTTTTAGTTTTCAATTAAGAGCTCTGGACAATTTTCTAATGAATTTCATAAAAAAAAAGAGTTTCGAACAAACTGGCGCTTACGTCTTTTTCGCGCTAAGGCCTCCATATGCCGTCCTTCGTGCTGTGGTAGAAGAGGGTGGAAGTATCACTGCGGTTCACTGAGCCTCGACTTTGATTTCACCAAGGCGGTGAATGGATCGACTTCATCGTTCCGAAAGAAACGCCGTCAGGTCTCCAGTGGATCCATTTCAATGAAAGTCATACTGTCGATCATTCAGAAGGCTGTTAGACTTTTGATACTTAAGAAGATGGTGGTCAACTATGCTCTATTAAAAGCGTTCGGGAAGTCAGAGGTACTCTGGCCAGAGATGTGAAGGAGTCTTCTCACACTCAGAGACAAAAAAAATAATTCTCGTGAAAATAATTTTTATCTACGAAAGTTATCTTTTTTATCTTTCATGAGTGATCAATACATGCTTTAAAAGTATTGCTCTCTCTAGCGAAAGAGAAGAAAAGATAACACTCACTCATAAAAATAACTTTTACGAGAGTTTTGTTTTACATTCTGAGTGCGAAAGTTAAATAAAGATAAATATTAAAGAGAGCACGCGTGAGACAAGAAATATAAAAATACTTGTGTTTGGAAATTGACGCAGGTCAGTTTCTTCTATTGTTTTTTTTTGAAGCAGTTGAAAAAAAATGGGTCGTAAGAAGTGCTTCGAATAGAATTGCAATAGAATTGCTTTATTGTTATTTTTGATTTATTTTTTTGGTTTGAAAACAATAAAAAAGAAAAAAAAATGTTATCCGCTGAAAGTTTAATTATTTGTTATACATATTTTCGTCCCATTTCGCCGTTGTAAAGGGATTTCCTAAAAATGCAGTTGATGACGAATATTTTTTCTAATGATTAAACTCATGAATGAGAATTAATTTCTAATGAGTAGATATAACTCTCGCGCGAGTGCTCGGTAGATAAATCTCGTGAATGAAAAAAATAATTGTTCTCTTCATATTTTAAATTACTTTCACGAGAAAAAAATATTTATCTTGAGAAAAATGTATATTTATCTTTGAGGAGAACAATTTTTTTCTCATAAGGTATTTTTCTCTTGTGAAGAGAATAAAAATTGACTACTCTCCGTACTATGGCCGCAATTGAAAATTTGAATGTTACAAAAGAAAGTTAGTTTGAGAAAACTCACCCCCAACTTTCACTCCAGGCTCCATTTTCTCCATGACAACTTTCTATACGCCCAAAAGGCACATGGGTTTTTTCATTCTTTCCTCTGTATGAGCTAGCGTCGAAGGACACAAAGGACAAGTGCTCGGAGTTTTATTTACTTTGAGATCTGCCAGAACACTTTTTTTCCTGAGGTATCGAACTATATACGCTTGCGATCACGGCAAGTGGTTAACGTCTTTCTTTGCAAATGTTTCAACCGGAAGATTTGCTTTGTCAATCGGGTCAGTCAATATCTGGTCATCAGATCAGTGATCTTGGGATGATATCAATAATGTTCTACACTCGCTGTCCGTGATCAACACTTAACGGCAAATGGTTGATGAAAATTCTATAGAAGTTGTGAAGATTACGTATGTGTGATAGTCACACACACTACCTACCACACCACGCCCGTCCATCCTTTGGTCTCCATTGCCTCATCGTAATACTCATTCATATTATTTCAATAACTTTCAGCACCGCCCGCCATATGAATTACATCCACAGGCACATACAATATCAGTATTTGCTATCATGCGAAATGTTGCTGCAACAATAACAACAACACCTAGCAGCAGCATTTTCACCTGCCAACCAACACAATAACCGGAAGGAAATGTGAAATGTTTTGCGAAGGCAAGCATACAAAAATTATATTTCACTATTGCGATAAAACATCGACTCACCATCGCACTGGCACACAGGGTGTGGCCTCAACATACAAAGCGGAAATTTTTCACACAAATCTCAGCGGATGTGCTGCTGCACCAAACAAAAGGCGTCGAAATTTAGTATTTGCTTTTCATATGAACAGTTTGAAAATAGGATTTGGATTTGGATGAATTTGAATTGGATAATTGGGACTGTCGCCTTTGTTGTTTTCATTGTGATGATTTTGCATGAAATGCACAATAATTACACTACTCAACAAAATGAAAAAAATTTCATGTACTCCGGATGCGATAATTTTTTCTGTGTAGATAACCTTGACATGAGCTCGAAAAACGCAATAAAAAAATTTTTTTTCGTTTGGTTTTTGTTTTATTTTTTTTTTTTTAAATATTAAAAAAAATTTTTGGTTAATTTGTTTCGTCCGGCATAACTCGGGAACCCCTAGCCCGATTTAATTGAATTAAATTTTAAAAAATTTAAAATTACAATTCCCTTAATCTGTTCATATATTGTTTTCCTATACAAGCAAGTTTCCAAGTTATAAATGAATATATAAAGGAAAAAACTTATTTTTTGCCTAAAGATTGAAAAAAAAATGAAAAAAAAAGTCAAATCTTATTACTTTTACGTAAAGTCACATAACCTATGAGCAAAATGAGACAAAGATCATGAAAATCGATGCACGCGTTTCGCTTTTATTCGCAATTGAGTAAAGGTATGAATTTCAAAAATTTGAAATTTTCATATATTTTTGTCACCCAACAAATTTTAATTTTTTTTGTAATAAAAAAGAAAAAACCTTACCATAGACAAAGTTGCGCATATGTCGAGCAAATTTTTGAAATTCATATCTTTACTCAATTGCGAATAAAAGCGAAACGCGTGCATCGATTTTCATGATCTTTGTCTCATTTTGCTCATAGGTTATGTGACTTTACGTAAAAGTAATAAGATTTGACATTTTGGATTTTTTATGGATTTTTCAAAAAAAAAAAATTTAAATCTTTAGGCAAAAAATAAGTTTTTTCCTTTATATATTCATTTATAACTTGGAAACTGTTGCTTGTATAGGAAAACAATATATGAACAGATTAAGGGAATTGTAATTTTAAATTTTTTAAAATTTAATTCAATTAAATCGGGCTAGTGGTTCCCGAGTTATGCCGGACGAAACAAATTAACCAAAAATTTTTTTTTTAAAATTTAAAAAAAAAAAAAAAAGACAAAAAAAAAAAAAAATCGTTTATTGCGTTTTTCGAGCTCATGTCAAGGTTATCTACACAGAAAAAATTATCGCATCCGGAGTACATGAAATTTTTTTCATTTTGTTGAGTAGTGTAAGAAAACTAACTGAGTTTATGGGCCGCTCGTGACCCGATAGTCCCAGGAACCCGATCACAAATTTTATCCAAATCATGAAAATAAATGCATATTTGGGTTCGCGAGAAAATTTCGTTGCATTTCGATACCCATATGTCCATGTTTGTCAAGGGACGGGTTTTGGGCCGCTGGTGACCCGATAGTCCCAGAAACCGGATCAAAAAATTTAGGAAAATCGTGAAAATAAAGGCATATTTGGGTTCGTGAGTAAATTTCGTTGCACTTCAATACCCATATGCGCATGTTTATCATGGGCCCTTTTTTTGGGCCCCAAGGGTCCACGGAACCCATGAGCACGCCCATTTTTGGGATTTTTTTCCCCATCTATAAATTATATAAACTTAGAACTTAGATGTAGTGAAAAAAAATATTTGAAAAATTTTATTATGGCCGGAATATATTTAGTCCCGTAAAGGGGAACTTTTTCCCCTTTGGTCCGATATGGCCCATTCTCGAACTTGCTTATGGGCAAAAAACATCTTCCTACAAAATTTCAGCTTTTTAGCGTTGGTCGTTCGCACTCTATCGTGATTTCAACAGACAACAGACGGACGGACGGACGGACAGACGGACATCGCTAGAATGTCTTAGAATGTTACACTGACCAATAATATATATACTTTATAGGGTCGCAGATCACTCTTTCGAGGTGTTGCAAACGGAATGACAAACTTAGTATATACTCCATCCTATGATGGAGTGTATAAAAAACGTTATATGGCGGACCCCTATAAGTTATGAGTTCGGTCAATAAAAAAATAAATACATATCTTTCATATTAGCCAAACTGATAGAGAGTGACTCTGTCGTCATCCTAAAATATACGATAATTTATGTATGGTTCAATTTTCAGAAAATAATAAACGATGCTCCCCCTCTCCTCTCCGCTGCCATGAAACATGTTCTCTCGTATTACTCGTACCACTCCCTTAGTCATGCTTATCATTGCCTCAACATTCGGTTGAATTCTACCCAGTCACAGTGCTTTTGTTGTAAGAGCACTTGATGTCCATTATCCGGGGGGGGCTTTAATTAATGAATATTCTGTGCTTTAGTTTGATTTACAATTTGTATCCTTTGATGCTGACACAGCTTCCGTGCTTATGCTGTTTGAAGAATTTGAGATAGTGATTACCAAAGAAGATGTCAAAATGTGCAAGTATATGTGTGTGTGTGGGTGTGAGGATAATATGAGCTTTGTCCATGCGTAGTATCATGTCTCACGTGAGTCCTCCCATTATTGTCCTTCTATCGTGTGTAACATTAGCCATGTGATTGATATTTAAAGCTGTCGTTGGGATATGCGGACAATATTGCCACTGTAGTAGTAACACGAATTTCATTGGGATCCTATTTAAATCCCAGCATTGATTAATTTATTAAGTTTACATGGAAGTAGCAGTTATCCGTACCAGGTTTACCTCTAACTTACTATCGAAATAATTCGTATATAATTTCATCTAGTAGTTGAAAATGACGAATTGCTGAAAAGTCGAAGTACTTTAAAGGTTTTTGCAAATTTGCAACAACAGACAATTTTTACAAAT
This sequence comes from Hydrotaea cyrtoneurina, assembly GCA_958296145.1. Taxonomy (NCBI): domain Eukaryota; kingdom Metazoa; phylum Arthropoda; class Insecta; order Diptera; family Muscidae; genus Hydrotaea; species Hydrotaea cyrtoneurina. The sequence goes on along the minus strand of OY282513.1, from coordinate 19,197,587 downwards.
ATTAATTTGGATCAATAAAAATGTCTATAATTAGCTTATTAAAGATTATTTCGTGGGTTTTTTGCATAATTATTCCCAAAAATTTCGGCCGGTAATTTACAAATGTTGTTCTTCAAAGCAGCATACGTGGCTGACTCATCGCTAAAGAAGACGTGTCCTAACAAAAATTTTCTAGTGGGGTCAAATCGAATGAGGCTGCCAAAAGTGAGATTAATTGCTCACCCAAGTTAGGTTAGGTACAAGTGTCTTTCGTATTTAGACAAACAGTCCATTAAGAATCTTTCTGATGCTGCGAGTGAAGAAACTAGCCAAATGGTTACTGTTTTTCGTAGAGAAGTTTTACAAGTCTTCGGGATTATTCTCTTACTTGATTTATTTTTTTTAATTACTTAATTTTTCTGGGTTTCAAGCATTTTTATGGCGGTTTATAAAAATGCTTGAAACCCAGAAAAATTAATCAGGGTTTGCCGTGTGATAGATAGCCCATCACACATGACCATCCAATTAAACGATTTGATTGATATACAGGAAACGAGTCTGATCTTGATATGCTAACCTCTTCTTAGATTACTTTTGCACTTCTTACAATTAAGCAAAATACATTCAAAATTCCAAAAGTTGTTTATTTACAAACTTTCACTTAAACTTGAAATCTTGTTTCAATTAACTGAACTGAATTTCAGTTAAGCGGATTTTTTCCAACTGAGCGAATAGAATTTAAATTTCGGGGATTTTTCAATTAAGAATTGAATTTCAAGTAACCAGATTTTTTAATTAAATTTCAATTAAGCTTTTTATTCAAATGATCAAATTTAATTTTAATGAGGCGAATTTCTGTTTTTAGTTAACCGAACGGAACTTCATTTAAGAGGATTTTTTTTTCAATTAACCGAATTGAATTCTTATTAAGCGGATCAGATTTTTTTAAGTAAAATTTCAATTAAGCGCTTTTTCAAAGGATCATATTAAATTTTATGAGGAGGAATTTCATTTTTTAATTAACCGAATTGAATTTCAATTAAGCGAACTGGTTTTCAAATACGCGGATTTTTTTCACTTGAGGAGGAATTTCATTTTTTAATTAACCGAATTAAATTTCAATTAAGCGAACTGGTTTTCAAATACGCGGATTTTTTTTCACTTGAGGAGGAATTTCATTTTTTAATTAACCGAATTAAATTTCAATTAAGCGAACTGGTTTTCAAATACGCGGATTTTTTTCACTTGAGCGAATTTTATGAGGAGGAATTTCATTTTTTAATTAACCGAATTGAATTTCAATTAAGCGAACTGGTTTTCAATTAAGTGGATTGTTTTTTTTCCAATTGATCGAATTAAATTTCAAGTAATCAGATTTTTTTTAATTAAATTTCTATTAAGATTTTTGTTTCAATTGAGCGCATTGAATTTCAGTTAATCTCTTTTTTTTTAATTAAATTTCAATTTAGCTTTTTTTCAGTTGAGCGCATTGAATTTCTATTAACCAATTTGAATTTCTATTAAGCTAACCGAATTTCAATTAAGCCATTTTTTTTATTCAGCGCCTGGTATTTTAAGTAATCTGATTTTTTTCCAGTTAACTGAATTGGATTTCAATTATCCCATTTATCCCATTTTTTGTAATAAAATTTCAATTAAGCGGTTTTTACAAACGATCAAATTCAATTTTATGAGTAGAATTTCAGTAATTAATTAAATGAATTGAATTTTAATTGAGCGAACTGGCTCCAATTAAGCGAATTTTTTTCAATTGAGAAATTTGAATTTTAAGTATTCGGATGTTTATAATTTTTTTTTAATTAAATTTCAATTAAGCATTTCTATTTTTTTTATTTTTTTTTATATAAATTTAAATTAGGCATTTTTTTTAAAACAATCAAATTGAATTTTAGGCGAATTCCTTTTTTCAATTAAGCGAATTGAATTTCTATTAAACGAACCAAATATCAATTCTTTTTTTTCTTTCGCAAATAATGGAATTAAATTTCAATAACCCAAGAACTGAATGTCATTTAAGCGTTTTTTTTTAAAGAATTTTAATAGAATTAAATTTTAATAACTCAAGAACTAAATGACAATTAAGAGGATGTTTTCAATTGACCAAATTGAATTTCAAGTAATCGGATTTATTTAATTAAATTTCTAATTGGATGAATTGAATTTCAATTATGTAGATTTTTCCAGCAAATTGAATTTCAATTTATCAGTTTTTTTTTAAATTTTTTGAATAAAATTTCCAATATATGTTTTTTTGCATATCATCAAATTGCAATTTTAATGAGGCGAAAAGACATTTTCAATTAACCGAATTGCATTTCATTCAAGCCGATTTTTTCAATTGAGCCCATTGTATTTCAAGTAATCTGATTTTTATCAATAAACCGAATTGAATTTTAATTAAGAGGATTTGTTTTTAATTATTTTTTTATTAAATTTCAGTTATGAGTATTTTTTATCGAATAATCAAATTGAATTTGAATGCGGCGATTTTTTTTCTACATTTTAATAAACGGTATTTTTTTAATTTAGCCAATTGAACTTCAATTAACCCAATAGAATTTCTATTAAGCGCACCGAATTTCAATTAAGCGGATTTTTTTAACTGTGCAAATTGAATTTCAACTAAATGAATTTTTTTTTTCACTTATCCAAATTGAATTTAATTTTTGCCAGTACTCAGAATTCTTTTTTTGAATTAAGCGAATTTGCTTTCCCTTAACCTTTTTTTCATGAATAAATTGAATTTTACCAAGGAGATTTTTTTTTTAATTAAGAGACTTAATTTTTATTTAAGCGAATTTCTTCTTCAGTTTTTTATTTACACACATTTTATTTTAAGTGATTGCAAATTGTCTCGAATTAGCATATATTTTGTTTTATTTATGCACTGTTTTCACAAGTTGCAATTATCCGCATGCGACTGCAGCAGCTGACATCGGAGCTAAGGTCGGTATCCGATGGATAATATAGAGTGGCCTTATAGTCAACATCCCCAGTGCCCCAAATATGCCTAACAAGAACAGGGCAACATACAGCCCATTGTTTAATTATTTGCAACTTTGTGTATATGCTGTCTTTGAATTACTTTGGCTTAATGGTCCATATGTATTTACATACTAGCACTTAAAGTAATTAATCAAAAAGTAAATTACATAATTACTGAGCAGACAACCACAACCACTTTAGTCATGTACATAAATTTTACAGACGACATATTAATTTGTACATTAATCATAAATAAAAATACTCATGTTCTCCATAATTTGCTATTGACAAATCATCCAATGACTGCAGCGTCTGTGCCAGCTCAACATCCATCGATAAATTTCCAATTTAAATTACCACAACTTAACTGGTATTGAATGAGGATCATCATCGAAGAGACAAGACGAGGCAAGCATGACTCATAAGCAACAATAGGGCCAACATTCCTACGCATACAAAAAGGCATGTCTTTGTTTCGATGACAACTTCTCTGGTGTTTTTCTTTCTTCCACTCCACACCGACCATACCGTGCAACGAAAATCTGCCCACAATTTCAGCAGGTGAACTTTTTAAAGATTCAGTGAACGTCTGTTCGGATTTCGGGTAATTTGAAATATTTCCCAGCGGAGTGGGTGGAAGAGAGGAGGATGACAAATAATTCCAGCGTTAGAGTTTTGCCCTGAACTGTATTTTAGCTATACACCTGCATGTTGTCTGCTGAATTATTTCACATATGAGTTCATGGCATGAATAGATAAAATATTAATATGGGGATGGAAATAAATTACTTGGAGGGAATAGACTTCATTTCGGGGGGAGGGATTTCATATCATTGCCATCATTATGACAGTCTGTCGTCATTGTTCGTCATACAAGATGTCAATTTGTATAGGCTGGCAAACGAAATCTCATTACTTGGAATTACTAAAAATTGTAAAACACTTTGTCAATTTTGTTGTTCATTGAATTTTATTTATGGAAAATTTAGGATTTTTTTTAAAGATCTGAAATGAAAATTAGAGTCGGGCGAATCGAGAGAATCTGGAAAAACTCTGCTTATCTTAATATATATTTACCCTCGACACTGATTCACTGATACACTGATTCACTGACTCTGTCACGCAGTACGTAGGAATTTAAATAGGCATTCTATAATTCTATATAAATTCTATAAATAATAAAAAAAATAATATTTTTTTTTGTACAGAAATTGTGTTTTCCCGAAATTTTTTTTTTACAGAATTGTTTTTTCGACAAAATTTTTTTTTTCAAAAAAAATTTTTTTTTCCACAAATTTTTTTTTTTCAACATTTTTTTTTCAAAAAAAATTTTTTTTTCAACAAAATTTTTTTTTTCAACAAAATTTTTTTTTTCCATATTTCAACGGGAGCCATTGGCGCATTACAACTTACTAGTACTAAATAGAGGCCCAAAATCAAGCTGGAGAATTTGCAACACACCCAGTTCGATAAGCATTTTGCTTAAGTGATACAACTGAAGTGATGTGATTTCCAACAAAGGTGACCGTGGCAGTGTGGTTTGTAAAATGTAGTCAAATTGAAAATAATTTTTAAATATTTCGACTCCGACCACGGAGTCGCCTCCGGCTTCATTTGTTCTATAACAAAATTTAGAAAATTGTATTTCAATCCAATATTCGTAGATTGTATCTCACATTAAATTAATCGAAAATATGTTACTTTCAAATACAAAAAATATTTAAAAAAAAAAAAAATTGAATTTAGTTTCCCATTTTTTAGGGAAAATGTATGTAAAAACACTTGAGCAAATTTCTGGACTCTAGACTCGTTAGACAACAACAATCGCATAACTGGCAAACATGGGTGGATCGAAGCCAAAGTGGAAGAGAAAGGGAATATCCCAGACATTACAAATTAGAGAGAGCAGGCTGCAGATTCAAGAACTTGAAAAGCTATTCAAAAATTGGTCAAAAGACAGACAGAGTGTCTTGAGGTCACCTTGTACTATTTGAGAGTATTTAACAAAAAAGCCTGCACGTCGCTCAAGAACAACTGATAATATGGCTGCTGTAGCCCAAAGTGTTGAAGACAACCCAGGTTTGACGATTTCTCGTCGTTCTTTGGAATTAGGCATTCCACAAATGTCATTACACCTTATTGGGTTTAGTTAACACAAGAACTCAAGCCGGCCGGTCATCGACAACGACGTGTCTTTACTGATTGGGTCCTTGAAATGGATGAAAATGATCCGGAGTTCCATCGAAAAATCATCTTGACTGATGAGACCCATTTCCACCTCGGTGTCTGCGTCAACAAGCAAAATTGTCGCATCTGGGGCTCGGAAAACCCAAGAGTTATTGTTGAGAAGCCTCTCCATCCCCAACGTGTGAGATGATTAATGATTTTTTATGGTCTGAGTTGGATGATATTGATCTGAACAACGTTTACTTTCAACAAGACGGCGCTACGTGCCACACAAGCAACGCAACCATTGCTCTTTTATGGGAAAAGTTTCCGGACCATGTTATCTCGCGAAGATGTGATCACAATTGGCCACCGAGATCATCTTAGGAAAACACATTACTATTTTACTCAGATCTGCTAAATTTCTTGCTAATTCCATTATTTTCCATTTTTTTTTTAAATAAAATTTAAACATTTTTGCCTGAATGGGTTGGTTGGCTTTTTCGCGGCCTCAGTGATGATGGAAAAACTGCAAAAAAAAATGAGATTTCGTTCGTTTCTGTTTGCCAACTGTCCACTGCCATCCATCATCATGAAGTAATGTCCTCTTTGCGTTATATTTGTTCTTTTTTACTTTAAGGACACACACACACACATTTTGTCTTATTGTCAACTTTATTATTTATGCACAACATTTTTAATTGAAAAGCGCCGAATACCAGAAAGGCTTTCGTTTGTATTTGCTGTTCAGCTCCTCTCTGTTTTCATAAATTATGAGATTTTAATGTTAATTAATGTAAAATCACAAGGATACACAACGTGGCAATAAATGGAATGCAGAAAAAAAAACCCCGAGACCTTGGCAGGGACAGTTTGTCGGTGGTTTTTGTTGTTGCTTTTGCCGCGCCCCGTTTTGTTGTTGACAACAAGACCAACGGTTCACCAAAGGAATTATTGAACTTTGTATTTATCTTCGGCGTGTTTTCATGAAGTTCGATATAAAACGATTTTGAATTGTATTAGCTGTCATCTAGTCGAAGACCTTGGTACCTTGGTTGGGAGATGTCGGAGAGTTTGTACTTCTTATAATTAAAGTATTTTAAACTGTTACTTTATATGTTCACAATTTTTGTTCTTTATGACAAGAGCTACAACTTCGCCTCAGAGAGTAAATCAAAATTCCAAACGGTTTACAAGATTTGAGTCTGAGAAAATGATCCCATTTTTTGCAAAAATGACACCAAGACCCCAAATCTTTGGGGGCTCATAAATAAACTGCATGACTTTGGGCAAAACTGTCAGACGCGGGTCTTCACTTCAGTTTGTAAACAACATAAAGTATGCAAAGTCGTCAGACAGGCTTCTGTTCTAGCTGATGCATGCACCTTCAATATTCCGTCAGCTTTTTATTCTCTAATCGGACTATAAATATTTTGGCCAAATTTGGGTTATATGTTGGGTTATATATACATTATATGTTGTTGGTTGCCGGATTGTTTCTCGTAGGATTCTTCGGCTGCTAACAATTAGGATAAATGCTGCTTCGCAGTCCTTAGGAGACTGGATCGGTCTGTCACCAGATTCACATCTCTATACGAAGTGTTGCCAGTAGGCGAGACCCTTTTGATGATATTTTTCTCGGTGGTAGCATTTTCTGACATCATTTCAATTTCCACACATTTCCCTTTCTCTTTTGTTTTTTTTCAGAATATACGATTTTCCTCCTTCCTCGATTATCCAAGAGGCCGAATTTACCAAAGCTTTTTCTCATTTGTTCTCATGATTCACTATTGAATAACTTTTTTCATTTCATTTCATTTGTGGAAGTTCACAAAATCATTCACATAAAACCATTTAAGGTAATTTTTGTCCAACAAAATATGTGATCATTCTAAAAAGTAACAGACCGTAACGAAAATTGGAAAATGGTAAACGAAAATACAAAAACGTTGGCTAATAGGAAACATGTCAATGTCACTTTCATTATTTAATATTCATTTGTTTTCTACGAGTATTTTGGTATTTTTGTGTCTTGTCCTGTGGAAAGATTATTTGAGCAACCCAAAAAAGGAATTCAAACCTTTACACAGTCCATTTGCATATAATAGCCCTTAAATGTATCGAACTTTTAAATTGGTTGATGTGTTGACATTTATTTCATTTAAATTCCAACACAACAGGTTCTTACAACTCTAAGGGGTTTTCAATAATTCGATTAGTTTCAGCACATCCTTTTTCATATGTTGGTCATAATCTCTGCGTTGCTTACACCAAAGGGTCATAATGTTATTTAGAAAATACAAGTAAGCTTGTAACCTTGTTGCCTTCTCAATACAAATACACTCGTCGACACATACCAACACACACATAAGCAATAGTCACACCAGTCACACACTTATTCATGCATATATTTTTTATGAATGTTCGTGAGTTCATGAAAGTCTTGGTGTTTTCATTATCTTTTTCGACAATCGACCTGAGAGAATTTAAAGTTTTGTGATTAATAAAACACACATGAGAATGTTAATGGTTAGATACAATGCAAAAGAGCCTAACATGAGTTTTTCTGACAGTATGAAAGGGTTTATTAAAAGTAACTGAAACTAAATGCAACGGAAGGAACAAAAATCGTACAATCATATTGAAACTTCTATGGATCTTAATGTTCAATATTTTGTATCGCCCTTTTTCAATTATATTCAATTTAGAATTTTTGAATGAGTTAAAGCTCCAAGTCAACAATTTTTTATTTAAATTTAAATTATTTTTCCAATAATTCCAATAATAAAATAAATCAGTGAGTCTTCAAAGGAATAATAAATTAAATTTAAATAAAAAAAAATTCTTTAAATATTCTTAAAAAATAAAAAAAAATCTAAATTAACTTTTAAGGATCTTGTTGAATTCGCTAATAAAATCAATTACATTATGCAACAAGCAAAGTGTAATGAATAACCGGAGAATAAAGAACGAAATATTGGAAAAAATTAATTTAATTAAAATAAAAAAAATTTATTAACTATTCTGGAAAAATTCTTTAAAAATAAAAAAAATAAATACAAAATTCTAAATTAACTTCTATGGATCTTTTTGAATTTTGCTAATAAAATCGATTACACTATGCAACAAAAAAATGTGTAATGATTATTCAGAGAATATGGGACGAAACATTGGAATAAGCAATGAAATTTAAATAAAAAAAAATGAAATTAAAAATTCTTAAAAAATAAAAAAAAATCTAAATTAACTTCTGTGGATCTTTTTGAGAACGTGAATGAAATAGCGGAAAAATAAAATAATTATAAAAAATAATTATAAATAATAAAATAATTATAATAAATAATTATTCAAAATTCTAAAAAAATTCTTAAAAAATAAAATCTAATAAAATTAATTACACTATGCAACAAACAAAACGAAATGAATAACCGGATTATAAAGAATGAAATATTGGGAAAATTTGATTTTATTTAAATAAAAAAAAATACTAAAAATTCTTAAAAAAATTAAAAATAAATAAAATAATCTAAATTCACTTCTATTGATCTTTTTGAATTTTGCTAATAAAATCCATTACGACTACGCAAAATAGTGGCATGAATAACCAGAGTATCGAGTTCTTAGAAATGTTATTGAATTCCATTTTATGAGACTTAATTCATCTCGTTTAGTGTCTTTGAATCGGAATTACAGTTTCCGAGTTATAAACAAATTTAGGCCAAAAAAAAAAACAAAATTCCAACCATATTTTTACAAAGGCAATCACAGCATATCATTAAAAAATTAAAACAATTTTAGTTGCACAGTGTTATTTTTGGCCGTTGTAGTCTGCAATATAGCTTGAACTTACTGATAGAATAGACAATGAAGCGTTTTAGTTTTTGTACAAAAAAGGAACAAAAAAAAAATCAAATGATCAATTTTAAGGGCCTCCAAGATCGTGTGATTTATCAACGCTGGACTATTTTTTGAGGGGTTATGTGAAGTCGCTTGTCTACGCAGACAAGCCCGACGTGATTAACGTCTTGTAAGAGAATAAGCGACACGTTTTTGCTGGCATACGGCCCAAAATGCTGCCAAAAGTGACCGAAAATTGGGCCTCTCGGCTGGCATTTATTCGAGCCAGCAGAGGCGGTTACTTGTCCAAAAATAATTTTTAAAAAATAATGGCAAACACTTATCTTTATAATACAGATAAATTCTTGGCCATAATATTACATTATATGAGTTTTAATTCTGCTTGAAAACCAAACGTCTAAAAAAACACCCTAACAAAGAAAGTCACAAGCGCCAAAATTTCAAAGTTAAGGTAAGGCCAGATTCGGAACACTGAACGAGATTCTGAGTTTGTGTTAAGCTTATGAATCAATTTTCAACTGTAATATATTTTAAAATTATTTTAGACATTTTCTGTAAAAAATTGGTTTAAGTCAAGGAGTAAACGACTATTTTAAGGTATTAACATTAAACAATGGACAACTGGATATATTTTATAATAAATTTCCAAAGTTGACCACTTTTTTTTATTTTTTAAAAATTCTGACAGAATTATTCATATTGCTCATAAAATTTTTTTTTAAATTTTTTTATATGATTTTTTTTTTTAAATTTTGAAAAAATTTAATATGATTTTTTTGATTTTCTCTAACTGTATCTCATAAATTTGCAGAGCTACAGTACTCAACTTTTCATTATTATACAGCGTGCTAGCAACTATTTTAACCCACTCATGACCAAGACATTTTTTAAAAAACTTTTATATTTTATGAAAAAGTGGTCCAGAGTTCGAATCCCTTGACATTTTCAACTCTATTAAATCCTTTTCTCTGTGCCATATGGCATCGCTGGCTGTGAATGGGTTAAAGAAAGATGTTAAAGACAGCAATAACGATTTGGAAAGCTAGAAGGGGTTTCCCATTTATTCTTGAGGGGGGGTAACTTTTATCCACCCGAAATTGCACACTAGAAAGTTTGGGTACACATAATTAATTTTTTTCTCATTAACTTTTAAAATAAGGCGAAAATATGAACAAATTTAGTTTCTTTTAAGACAAAATATTATCAAAATCCCAGTTCATTTGCCGGCGCTATGGCCAAAATATTCCTGAATAGTTGCACTTAAGGAAAACCGCTTACTTTTTTTATTACCAAAACGTTAGCAACAAACTTTTTTACAACAACAGCAATACTAGGAAACCTATGACGTTGGAAATTAACTTTCGTTTAAGGTATAATTTATAGAAATCGGAAATCATTTACCAGTTTTGCTGCTAAAAAGCCAAACGTTCAAACATTCTTGAGTTTCATTCTTTAGAATTCTTTTCTTGAGTTTTTTTTTTAAAAAAATTGGTTGTTGGAAAGAGCTCAGCGACAGAGATGTCAATCCTTAGGTTGAAATAGTGCTCGACAAATGGCCGGTGATTGCAAGCAAAAAGTGGAGACCTTAGACGAAACCAAATCTACAATTCGCATTGGTGAATGTTGCCCTTCTTCACTCTTCACTACAATGGAAGTCACACCAGTGGGTCATTATATTTTTTTACGTTTTTTTTAGCTATTTGTTGCCATTGGTTATGGACATGACAAGAACGAACAAATTGAAATGCAAAAGCAGAATTCAGAAGAATATTAAAATAATATTCGATGAGGGGGTGTCAGAATCTGCAAGACAGGTTGCTTTGAGGTAATCTACTCTTAACGATTAACACAATTTGAATTTTTTGTTTGTTTCCCCCTTTTGCTTTTCAGCTAACGCGTGATATCTCCACGTTTGCGAGAAAAGCAGAGGCAACCCGAGAATAAACAAACAAAAAATATCTTACAAATACTGGTGTTGCCTGGTACTTTTGTTGTTGTTGTTCGGGGCATTTCCTGTAATGATACAAAAAGTCCTTAAGGGTAATGATGAGATTCCATGACTCCTGGTGTGCATGTGTGTGTGTGTTTGGGGGCGTTTCAAATTGCAAAAGTTTGTTTTTTCCCAGATACTCTCTGACAAGCCCCCAATGCGACACAGTCAGGTGGGGGGGGTTGACTGCAATCAACGACTTCCCTTTAAGGCCATCCATGGAGAGACAGTGGCAAATGTGGCACCATGTGTGGTTAAATGGGTTATGGCTGTACTCTCATATCTGGCCTGCCTCTTTCTATGATATTTAATAGGCTTATGTGTTTTTTTTTGTGTGATAAAAAGTGTTAGAATGTCAATAAAAAAAAATATCGCATGTTGTGTAAGAAAATCCCATTTGAAAAAGAACTACTATCGTCATGTCTATTGACTTGCATACATTTTCTTGGTCTATCTTCTGTTACTCGTGTATATTTTCGGTTCTCTTACATGTTAAGGCAAGATTGTATTCAAATGATTACAGCATGAGCGTAGACCTGATACAAGGAAAGTGAAAAATAGTAAATTTGATTAAATAACGTAAAATAATTGTTTGGAAGTGTCTTCATTACACTGCACAATGAGAGTTCCAAAAACTAAACACACTCACTCTTGTTTAATGGCGACAATAGTTGCGAGATGCTACTCTTGCGACGACATTTTTCAAATGAAAATGTACACCCTCAGGTTTTTTTTTCATAATATTTACGAATTTTTGATTTTGTTTCCAAGAGAATATGTCGACTCAACGGGCAAAAAATTAACAGCCTGTTTCCATAAAACGAATCGTCAATATTGGAAGTGTTATAAAATGGGTTTCAGACATCATTCAAATCTGGTTTTCAGATATATGTTGGAAATCGACATATGGAACCCAATTCCAAAAGAATAAGCTCTCATTATTGATAAGAATCCATTTAATTTCGAGAATTTGTAACGAACGAACAAATTCGTTTTATGGAAACAGGCATTAATCTTAATATATATTTACCCTCGGCACTGATTCACTGACTCTGTCACGTAGTACGTAGGAATTTAAATAGGCATTCTATAAATAATAATAATAAAAAAATAATATTTTTTTTTGTACAGAAATTGTGTTTTCCCCAAATTTTTTTTTACCAAAATTTTTTTTTTCCAAAATTTTTTTTTTCCAAATTTTTTTTTCAACGAAATTTTTTTTTCCACAATCATTTTTTTTTTCAACAAAAATTTTTTTTTCAACAAAAATTTTTTTTTCAACAAAAAATTTTTTTTCAACAAAAATTTTTTTTCAACGAAAATTTTTTTCCACAAATTTTTTTTTTCCAATTTATTTTTTTCTCGAAATTTTTTTTTACAAAATAGTTTTCTCAAAATATTTTTTACAAAATTTTTAAAATTAAGTAACAAATACTTTCTCAAGCAAATTAACGGGCGCCATAGGCGCTTTACAACTTACAAGTCTATTTTTTTTTTTGATGATCCACTACAATCTACTCTCAAAATATAATTTCTTTGGGACCATCAATGTAAGACGGCAAATCATTCTCCTAAGCAAGGTTAACAAACCGAAATGTTTAGAAATAAATTTCTGGTTAAGCAAAGTAAAACTAGTAGCTGGTTTACTATCCAATCCGGGTTTCCCATATGAGTTATATTCTACACCTATCACAGCACAAATGACCCTAAATGCTCTCCTAAGTTTTCGCCTTTCATTTGTTGGATCCATCCTCATGTACGCTTTTATCATCCATCAGATACAAACTCTCAAACATAACATTTAATTTTATGCTTAAATGCATTAAATCTTGATTTCTTATTAACCAATCACGCTCAGCGAACATGTCGTGTTCGTTAAAACATAAACATTTCAAAGCTTCAGGGGATGCCAAAGCACACACACACATACCCAAACATCGCTCTTGGAGATATGGCATAAATAAATGCATGGCTTCACATGTATTCGTAGCTAAAGCTGAAGTTTGTTGGGATTTTAAAATCACCTCTCAGATGTGAATGACAGGAAAAGCGCTGTAAAAAAAAACAGTGATGGGCAAACGTAATGAAGGGGAATCTAATCAAACGGTTTATTTGACATTTAATTGTGATCCTGGAAAAACGTGGACTCGTGAAAGGGGAATAGGAGGCAAATTCAAATTGTCTCAATCAGTTGGCCGTATCTTTCCCAGTGTTTTGACAGACAAAAAAAACGCGAGTATACTTCAAAGAAAATGTGTGAAAATTAATACAGTGAAAGCTCTACTCGCAGGCAACTCCCATGAACCGAGAACTCCCGTGGACTGACAAATTGTTCAGTACCATGCGGTATTTTTTAAATCAAATTGATCTCCGCCAGGCGGACAAAACCACTGCGACCGTCGGTGTTCGCCCACCGGAGCTTTCACTGTCTAAGTAAACACAACAAAAACATTTTCTTTAATCTGCTTTTTATTGGAATACAATTATATTTATTTCTTAATGTTTATGTGCAAACACATTTTTTACTGTTTGCAATATAAACATATGTTTGTTTGTACATAAACATATAGAGATTGCATGCAAACATATAACACACAGTTTCGGTGGCAATGCGCTATAACAGATGTTTGTGTCTGTTACAGGTTTATGTATTTTTTGAATCTATATCAATCTGTAGTGTATTTGTATAAATGTGTATAATTTATTTATCGTTCTTTATTTGGGGCATTCAATATATGTGGAATATATGCTGCCAGTGGCATTTATTAGACGTATTGTCAAATTGTATTTAATTTAAGTGAGTGTTTTGGTTTGAAGAATAAAATCAGTATTCTAGAAGTACTCAACGCGTAAAGAGTTTTATTTCTGAACTAGTAAGTTGTACTGCGCCTATGGCGCCCGTTGAAATATGGAAAAAAAAATTTGTTGAAAAAAAAAATTTTTGTGGAAAAAAAAAAAAATTTTGTTGAAAAAAAAAATTTTTGTTAAAAAAAAAATTTTGTTGAAAAAAAAAATTTTTGTGGAAAAAAAAATTTTGCGGAAAAAAAAAAAATTTGTGGAAAAAAAAAATTTTGCGGAAAAAAAAAAAATTTGTTGAAAAACAAATTTTGTAAAACGAAATAATTTTTGTAAAAAAAAAATTTTGGAAAAAAAAATGTTGGTAAAAAAAAATTTGGGGAAAACACAATTTCTGTACAAAAAAAAATATATTTTTTTTTATTTGTTGAAAAAAAAAATTTTTGTGGAAAAAAAAAATTTTGTGGAAAAAAAAAACTTGTTGAAAAAAAAATTTTGTTAAAAAAAAAATTTGGAAAAACAAATTTTGTAAAACGAAATAATTTTTGTAAAAAAAAAATTTTGTTGAAAAAAAAATTTGGGGAAAACACAATTTCTGTACAAAAAAAAAATATTATTTTTTTTATTTCATTATTATTATTTATAGAAAATTATAGAATGCCTATTTAAATTCCTACGTACTGCGTGACAGAGTCAGTGAATCAGTGTCGAGGGTAAATATATATTAAGATATTAGGTCTTTCAATTTGGTCCTTCGAACCGGATTAATGTTTTACAGCAATCTTTAGATGTCAGTAGTCGTTCGCAGAAAGAAACGTAGCTGCCGCCTGTTGGAAAAACTTCAGTAATTTTAATAACAAAATCCGAGACTTTTTAAGCTTCCATTCGCACTTCTGGTTTTAGAAACCATCACGAATTATAAGCTAACTCTTAAACAAGACCACCAACAGAATTAGCTTTACGCAACAAAACCCTCCTGGTCACAATCTATTTAAATGGATTCCGTCATCAACTTAGTACACATCCTTTATGCAAATCCACATAATTTAATTTATTCCATATACGAATATTCTCATATCGATATTTAAAAAAAAAATTCAGTTTTCTCTTGAACAACAAAAACTTTTCACTGAAACAAAAAAAGTCACAAAAGAAAAGGTCATATGCAGAACAAAAAAGAAGACCGTGCAACAAAAAAACAACAACAACAAATGCGGAAAAACAAAGTTACTGTCAAAATGTCACCACGCACTCACATCCACAGGGGGAAATTGAGGAGACGTAAGAACCGAAAAGTGTAAGTAAGTAAGTGAGTAAGTGAGTAAGTGAGTAAGTAAGTAAGTAAGTAAGTGAGTAAGTAAGTGAGTAAGTAAGTAAGTAAGTAAGTAAGTAAGTAAGTAAGTAAGTAAGTAAGTAAGTAAGTAAGTAAGTAAGTAAGTAAGTAAGTAAGTAAGTAGGTTTTCGCCTTCAAAAAAAAAAATTTGTGCGTTCTTGCTCTTTTGCATTTTTATTAAACCCACAATTTATACCCGAATTTCCATACTGCCCTCTTGCTCAGGCAAGGCAAAAAACATGAAACAATCCATAAAAACAGAGAAATTACTGTACGAATAGAAGCCAAACTAAAGACTGATGTGAATAAATTTGATATTTTTGTGTGCTTTATTCGATATGAAAACACATGCAATGCCATTGAATGTAATGAATAATATTCGTTATTTATACATGGGCAAACGAAGAAAAAATAGTGCAACGTTGGGGCATTAAAAATCAATATTATCAGAGTTGACTTTTAAAAAGAATTGTTGCATTTAAAATGAGAAAATATAATGTTGTAGTAGAACTCAAAACAGTCTATGAGTACGTGTTTGTCTGAAGTGGTTCAATGTCAACACGATAAAACCGAGTCCGGAAGTATAGCCGGGCCAACTGTGAACTGTCCTGATGTTTCAGGTATTATTACACAAGCTCAGATTTATATCTTGGAAGAAAATAAAAAGCATTAGTCGGTGACCGTTTCCTCATTGTAAATGCGGGCAATTTTATTGGTAAGAGATTTCTCCCTAAGTCTTGTAAAACTTTTCTAGAAAAACATTAGTCGTTCGAATCCGGTACCAAGCTGTGGGTACAGGTCAGTGAGTTTACAATAGGACATCTTTCACTACCTACAAATATAAACGAAGTTCCCAGTCTGGGTTTTCATACAATGTTGATGGAAATACGTACGCAGCAAAACTGGCTCGATAGTTATGTGGTTGGCAATCACAGCCGCATGGTGTCACAAATTACAAATTTTCCTTTTACTCACCATCTAAATTTTTTAAAATATAATATAATTTTGAATAAAAAACACAACTGTTTGAAAACGAGAAAGAGAACAGATAAATCAACAAGTTTCAAAATTGTAAACACATTAAACCCGGCTTAATGACTTTTCATGTTTTCTGAGTTGTTATCTAGTTAAGGTAATTAGACGACCAAGCTTAATTACTTAATTCTGGGAATTTCTCGAATACAATTATTTTCAGTTTAAAATAATTCACATATTTTGTTCACTTGACAATGGTGTGTTCCTACAAACAATTTTTATTTTTCTAACAATTCTATATGTGTAAAAATTTGGAATTAATTGTAGTTGCTAGATCAGCAGTCAAAAGTTATTGCGGTTCAATATGTGGGGAGAAATCTGAAGTCAACTTCATTGGCTCCATGAAAAGTGCTTCAAATGCAAAAATACCCAACAAAAATGAAGAATGTCCCAAAAATAGATGAAAAATTCACCAAAAATGCATACAAATTTCCCCAAATAATTTATGAAAAAAACTTGGCACAATGACCTCTGAATAAATACACAATACAAGAAATCGTTTGCGGAAATGTCAGCTTTACAGAAATGTTCCGGAAAATCTATATTTCTGGTCAATCCACAACGATTCTAAATGTTTCCTGATCAAAAACTTCTACTACTTCCATAGTTGATTTTGGAGATTTCACGAATACCTTTTGAGACAAAAGAAAAATTTTTTGAATTTTTCATTTTACAATTTTTGGTTTTTTTGCATATAAATGACAAAAAAAGGATAAATTAAAAAATATGAAAAGAGTAAAATGGAGATGGGATATTTTTCATCATAAAACTGCTCCAATTTTGTTGCATTTTTCATAAAACCGTTTGGTAAATTTGGTAATTAAACGAAATTAGTTTAGGTAATTAAACGAAATTCGTTAAATAAAATAATTGAAGAGGATTCAAAAATAGAGGCAAATAAGCGAGAATGGCCATTATATGTGGATGTAATTAAGCGATAATGGCAATTAAGCGTGGAGGCAATTAAGCGAAAACTCTAACTGTACTGTAGGCCCTATAAAAAACAATTTAAAGGAAGGACAAATTAAAAAGTATGAAAAAAAGTAAAATGGAAATGGGATATTTTTCAGCATAAAACTGCTACAATTTTGTATGAGATTTTTTGGGCCATATTTTGATTATTTTTTTGGGGCATTTTTTATAAATTCGTTCAGTTAATTCAACGAAATTTATTTAGGTAATTAAACGAAATTCGTTTAGGTAATTAAACGAAATTAGATTAGTTAGTTAAACGAAATTCGTCTAGTTAATTAAACGAAAAACATAATTGAAGAGGATTAAAAAAATAGAGGCAAATAAGCGAGAATGGCAATTATGCCTGGAGGTAATTAAGCGAAAACTCTAACTTTAATTACTTATTTACATCGTTATTAATATGTCATTATTGTTTGTTCAGAATTCATATATTTCATAATTATAAGCAAACAAGTTAATATTTCTGGTAAGGAAAAATATATGTATGTGTGATGCGAATTTGTTTGCTGAAATTTGTTAACATTGCCATTTTTTTTTTCAGCTTGTATTTCCTGGGCATTTCTATTAAACCACAATATACTTTTGTTTGTTTGTTTCATTCAAAATGCCAACTTCGTCGCTGATTCACTTATGTTCTGCTAAAAATTCGTGTTCTGGGTAAAGAGATGCCTATCCAGGTTTGGGGTATCAAACAATTATTTAATTGGCTTCTTTTTTGACCAATTTGTTTAACTCGGAGACCAGATTTAACTATTTAACACTTACTTTGTGCCCCTCTAATCTAATTTATTGCCAAAGACAAACATTGGCCGATGGTTTACTTATCATACGATTATTTCAGCTATGACTTTAGTCATATCCCCCTCAAAACTGTATTTCCTCTTAAAGCTAAACACCAATCCGGAATAACGCGAAAACGCAACAGAACAGAAAAAACAAACTAAAACACATTTCAGGAACATGTGCCCAGAGGAGCGCAACGCTTCACCTGCCCGCAAACTTAGTTTGAGTGTGTGTGTGAGTGTGCATGTCACATTTTCAACGTGTTATGGTTTTACACGGTTCCGAGGATGTTACCACCACCACTCATGCTTAGATTGCATGTTTTATTTTCCGGGCTTACATCTTTTCTACATACATGCATACATACATACATATGAATTGGGTTTGTGCGTACATTCATTCATTTCATTGTCAACGCAGCTCCTGTCTGTGTTATTACGTTTGCAAATATTTGTCAAAGTACAAATATGTGAACGTGTACAAGTTAATATTTCAATACCTTTATTGCGCACTTTTTTCGTGTGTATGTGTGTCTGTGTGTTTGACACACACTCAAACATATAATGTCAATAAAATGCATAATATTTTATCAGTCCTCGTTGTATTTGCTGCCAAATATTAGAATTTTAAACGAAAATGTCAAAATGGTGTTTTCAAAGGATTTGTAACCTGTCGCCATCTGAGCTCTTTATCATGTTATACGTTTTTATTGAGGGGATTTCGAACGGAAATCCTCTGTTTTAACTTATATGTTTCCACTGCTTTGGCTATTTGATTCCGCGTTTAGTTGTTCCGATGGAATTCATGTAAATTGCTAAGGTATTTACTGAGGATCCCAGCTGATGTCAAGGGAAGAGCACCTCAGACAGCCGTTGAAAGCCCTAAGTATGTCGAAGAGGTTGTATGATAATATTTTACCCTCTGAGACCTCTTGTTGTAGTGAATGGTTCGGAGAGGTCGCTTCCTATTTTTACAGAGGATCTACTGTCACTCAGAGTGATTCTACAAGTTGCGATGGGATCTCATACGCCGACATGGTTTCAAACAATTGTTCTTTTATCGGCGTGCCGAAGGCGGCTTCTACAGTCGACTAACATTTCATCGGCCTTTTCCAGGATCTGGCAAAGAGTGAAGTTTTGGTCGACGGTGGATTTATTTGGCCTGAAGCCACACTCATGGAGTTGGATCGTAGAGTTTTGGCTTCAATCTTTCACACAATATGCTAGATAATATTGCCTTCCTCACACGGTCATCTCACAAAATACACGCTCACGTTTTTAAAATGCGAAAACGAATTTGTATATTTCCCCAATAAAGTATGTGTGTGGTCCTTCGTAAAAAACAATGTGAAAGTAAATACAACACAAAGACCAAAAACACCAGCACCTCGCATTCCCTAGAAATCCCCCCTCCCCTCTGTCTATGCGTTTTGTCTCTGCTAATATAAAATGTGCATAAAATGCAAATCATGGACAGAATATTGTGTTCAAATATTCCAAGAGCCAAAGGCTTCTTTTCAGGCATGTGTATGTATGTGTATACAGTCAAGTGCACAAATACATGTAGTGGGGTGAGTTTCATTTTGTTTCTATAGTTTACAAATTGGTAAACAGATCTGATGTTTTGTGGACTAACTTTAACCCGTGCTTGTCTGACTGTTTCACAAGATACCCAGGATCACGAACCGGTTATGCAGATCTTACAGCGGTTTTACTTAGCATACCGGTAGCACATTTAGACAACATAATCTTATTTTAATGTTTAAAGACCAAAAACTTAAAAAGCTCGGGTTATTTTCCCCTCGTTTAAGTACAAAATATGGTAGACTTTCAAAGATTACATTGATGATGTTAATATTTGAATAACCCACGAGAAGAGTTCTTCTTCTTCTCCTTTAAAAAAAACAGAAATGCAATTATACGAAAAAAAAAAAGAAAAAAAAATCAGGACGGAAATAAAAATATTCCTTAAATATATTAAATTTCCGAAAAGGCCGAAATGAAAATTTACCTAAAATTAAAAAAAAAACATGGAAAAATCGTATTCTTCTTCTTTTTCGTTTTTTTTTAATTTAAAAGAAATGCAATTATATGAATAATAAAAAGAAAATTAATACCATGAACGAAAAGATCCCATAAAAGCGATGAAAATGACAAATATGAAAATTTACCTAAAATTAAAAAAAACACACACGGAAAAACGTTCTCCTCTTCTTCTTCTTGTCTTGTTTTTTTTTTAATTTAAAAGAAATGCAATTATTTGAAAATAGAAAAAAAAAGTTCCTATGAATAAATTTAAAAAAAAAATCCACGAAAAAACGTATCCTTCTTTTATTTGTGTTTTTTTAATGTAAAAGAAATGCAATTATACGAAAATATAAAAAAAAAATTAATGCAGCAAATGAAAATTTAAAAAATTAATTTAAAATTAATTAAAAACTTAATTAAAATTAAAAATAACCCACGAAAAAAATTTTTTTTTCTTTTTTTTTAATTTGAAAAAAAAATGCAATTATACGAAAAATAGAAACAAAAATTAAGCCAATATGAAAATTTCCCTAAAATTCAAAAAAAAATAAGCCACGAAAAAATGTTGTCGTTTTTTTAGTTTAAAAGAAATATACGTAAAATAAAATGAAAATAAAAAAAAATATATGACAAATTCCCAAAAAGGCCAATTAAAAATTCGTTCTCTTCTTCTTATTCGTCTTGTTTTTTTAACTTAAAAGCAGTGCAATGCAAAGTTATACGAAAAAATGGAACAAATGCCGCAAATGAAAAATTCCCGTAAAAAGATGAAAAATCCTCCAAAAAGAGCAATATGAAAATTTCCCGAAAATTTAAAACCAAAAAGAATCCCACGAAAATTTGAATTCTTCTTCTTCTTTTTTAATTTGAGAAAAATACAATTATGCGACAAATAGAAGAAAAAACAATAAAAAAATCCTCCAAAAATGTCACTATAAACATTTCCGTAAAATTAAAAAAAAAAATTAGTGCTTGTTTCCATAAAACGAATTTGTTCGTTCGTTACAAATTGGCAAAATTGAAGGCGCAAAAAAAGTGGATATTTGTCAGTAGTGAGAGCTCATTCTTTTGAGATTGTGTTTCAGATGTCCATAATATCTAACATATATCTGAAAACCAAAATTGAATAATGTCTGAAGCCCATTTTATAACGCTACCAATATGGACGATTTGCAACGAACGAACCAAATCGTTTTAGGGAAACGGGCAGTTAATAAAAATTCCTCGATGAAAAAGTGCTGCGATTTTTAGGCCACCTAAATTTTTTGTTGCTTTGTCAGTTGTCATTGATCGCCGCCGGTGGAGCCACAGACCTCAAAACGAAAAATGAAATATTATCCAAAAATCCCCTTTTTTTTGATAAATG
The DNA here is from genome assembly GCA_958296145.1 of Hydrotaea cyrtoneurina. Classification (NCBI taxonomy): domain Eukaryota; kingdom Metazoa; phylum Arthropoda; class Insecta; order Diptera; family Muscidae; genus Hydrotaea; species Hydrotaea cyrtoneurina. Next base: position 19,176,273 of record OY282513.1, on the reverse strand, counting down.
ACCTAATTCTTCGTGGTATTTTTTTGGGTCTTATTAAAAATAGATAAAATTTTAAAAAGTTCAAAATGTAAAAAAAGAAATTATATTGGATCAAATTTATACCAGTGGTGAAAGTTCTTATTCTGAGACGAAAAAAATATTTTTCTTGTCGGAAGACCATTATTCTTCCAAAGCTTGGACATATCAGATATATCTTCCATGTTTATGTTGGCAAAATCTGAGCTATGCTGCTAAACTGCAGTTATTCGAAAATATTAAATAAATCATCATCTTTTGCATGCCAGGTCATTACCTGGTAATATATATACAAACGGTACGGGGAAAGGGAACTGACTAACTAAGTCCCGAAAAATTATCAACTTTTTAATAATTTTATGGTTAAGTCATTATTTTCCCACTGATAATTCATGCTGACTGTAATCAGATGTCTTTACCAAGTCATGCAAATGGTAATCAGTTGTGAATGAGAACAAAAGAATGCAAAATTTATTTGCTTAACACTATCAATCGGTCTCATTGGCAATCTCAAAGAGGAGAAATTCCCAAAAAAAAAACTCCTACAAGAAACTTACCCCAAGGTAAGTTATTCCCATTGCCAGTAGGACATATGAACTGGAGGGTGGAGGTGGTGCTAGCACAGCTCAGGGATGCCATCATACAGTAGAAACTCCTCGATGCTTGTTGCACATGGACCCCACTTTGACTCACACTCACACAGCCGAAGGCAATTTATGCCGCCACCGTTCAAATGTACATCCAAAGGGCAACAACAGCACAGGGCACCAACAATGAATACCAACACAATGCCCTGCATTTGAAATTGGAAAATTTGCATAAAATAGAATGCGTAGCCGTGTAGACGACACAGAATTCTGCAACATTTGCATTCAATTGGAATTATCAAATGAATTCTTTCAATTTTTGTTTCATTGTTTTTGTCTCCCTGTTCCCGGATGGCGTTCTTCGGTGTGATTGCTGGCGATGTTGTTGTTAGTAGAGAATGGACGGGAATTACATGTACAGCGATAGCTGATAATGATGACAACTGTCATTTATTATGTATTTTGTTAGACCGAAAACCATATGTGACTACAGTGAATTGAACTAAGCCATAGTGTTGATTTGGGATGGGGCGGGCAATTCGCATAGAATCGTTTAACCTGGAATTAAATACATGTGTGGTTTTTAAGAGCAGAGAATGTATGCAAAAATATGAGGGAAAATTTAAATTGCAAAACGTTTAGAAAATGTTTTTTTTTTACCAAGGAACATATTGAGTGTTGTCCTACACGTATTTTGAATCGCGCAAACGGAAAAGCGAAATTCTACGCCTAACGAAACCATTGCTCCTTTATGGGAAAAGTTTATCTCTCGCAGAGGTGATCACAATTGGCCACCGAGATCATGTGATTTAACACCGTCCGATTTCTTCCTTTGGGGCCACGTGAAAGATGAGATCTACGCCAACAGCCCATCGTCGATACAAGACCTCAAAGATAGAATTCGTGAGGCTATCGAGGACATACAGCAGCCACTTTGCGATTTGGTTATGGAAAACTTCTTGAAAAGGATATGGTCCTGTAAGCGTGCCCATTTGGCTGAGGTTTTTTTTATTATTAACGGCATTCCCTCCTCTTTATTATGAAATAAACATCCTGTCATTTATCTTAATAAAATGTCATTTTCTTTGAATACCAAAATAACACCTCTTGTTGGAAAACCTTGTACATCAAATTAAAGCTGGAACATTTTTCTTTTGATCTGATGACTCAACGAGTTCGAAAATCCTCTTTAGTGAGCAATGATGAGTCAACGACTCAATCCTTACTTGTTCTTCAAATACGGAAAAATTTAAAAACCCGAATTTTTCTCAAAAAACCGGTTTGTGGCACCTTTTCCAAAAAATGTGAAAAAATTTGAAAATCCTCTTTATTGAGCAATGATGAGTCAACGACTCAATCCTTAGTTGTTCTTCAAATACAGAAAAATTTGAAAACTCGAATTTTTCTCAAAAAACAGGTTTGTGGCACCTTGAAACCTTTTCCAAAAAATGTGAAAAAATTCTCAAAAATACTTCAGGTTGAGCCAACAAAAATATTTTTTATGGACACCCCAATGTACATCCTTTCCGGCTTATAAAACTCAGATTTCCATAAATTCGGTTTAACAGTTTCCGATGGGCTATAGACTGAATCTGTCAGCGAAGTCGTAGTGGATTTTGAAGCAAGGAAAACCGTATGACTCCATGACAGACCCTGTACCACATGGGTGTCGACCGAACAACCAACACATTAAAAATTAAAATTTAAAAAACATAAATTCTCTATTCTCAAACAACAATAAATGCAATTTAGTTACCATAGAAATGGGTACATTTTCGTATTCTACTGGCACAGCCTTCCAAACAACTCAACAACAGATCGCGCGCTCTAGTAACGCTAAAGGCAATAAGAAGAAGCAAAAAAGCGTTTTGGTATGTGTACACTGCAGCCATTTCCGTTTTGTCTTCGGGAACTACGCCTGTCGAGGAAACCCATACAAATTCGAAATGTAGTTCAAGTTTATTTCATACTCTAGCTGGCTGTGGGTATTCTCAGTTTTATTTACTTGTATTATTATTTTCCTTTATCCGTTTCTTTTTTTTTCCTGCTTACTTGCCTCTGACATTTGTATTTCCTATTGCGAGAAAAGTGTGTGTGTGTGCGTGTGTGTAAGTGTTAAAATAGAATGCATTTGGAAAACAATATGTGTGGCGAGGCAGAGCACAGCAAGGCGAGAAAAAAAACGCAAAATTTCGCACTCAAGTACAGTGGCAAACAAAATAAAGGGTACTATCTTAATATATATTTACCCTCGACACTGATTCACTGATACACTGATTCACTGACTCTGTCACGCAGTATGTAGGAATTTAAATAGGCATTCTATGATTTGCTTTTTCTATAAATAATAATAATAAAAAAATTTTTTTTTTTTTGTACAGAAATTGTGTTTTCCCCAATTGTGTTTTCCCCAATTTTTTTTTTACAAAATTTTTTTTTCAACAAAAATTTTTTTTTTACAAAATTTTTTTTTCAACAAAAATTTTTGTTTGACAACATTTTTTTTTCCAAATTTTTTTTTTTTCAACAAAATTTTTTTTTTTGCACAAAAACTTTTTTTTTCAACAAAATTTTTTTTTTCAAGAAAAAATTTTTTTTTCAACAAATTTTTTTTTTTCCACAAATTTTTTTTTTTTTTAACAAATTTTTTTTTCCATATTTCAACGGGCGCCATAGGCGCATTACAACTTACTTTTACTTTTAAATAAAACGTGAGTTAAATTCAATAAACTAGTGAGAGTGGGAATCAGATTTGGTGAGACCTGCTAAAGGCTAGAACTGATGTTAGCCGAACTTGGAAGAGTCAGACTCTGCGAGACGAAGCAAAAGGTCATTAAGCTGGGCGTAAGAATACTTTTGATTCTTCGTAGGAAGACGTTGACTAAGAAGAAGTTGGATATCAGTCAATACTTTTGATTCTTCGTAGGAAGACGTTGACTAAGAAGAAGTTGGATATTAGTCAATACTTTTGATTCTTCGTAGGAAGACGTTGACGAAGAAGAAGTTGGATATCAGTCAATAGTTTTGATTCTTCGTAGGAAGACGTTGACTAAGAAAAAGTTGGATATCAGTCAATACTTTTGATTATTCGTAGGAAGACGTTGACTAACAAGAAGTTGGATATCAGTCAATAGTTTTGATTCTTCGTAGGAAGACGTTGACTAAGAAGAAGTTGGATATTAGTCAATACTTTTGATTCTTCGTAGGAAGACGTTGACGAAGAAGAAGTTGGATATCAGTCAATACTTTTGATTCATCGTTGGAAGACGTTGACTAAGAAGAAGTTGGATATCAGTCAATACTTTTGATTCTTCGTAGGAAGACGTTGACTAAGAAGAAGTTGGATATCAGTCAATACTTTTGATTCATTCAGTTGTGTTTCTCGTTACAAATCCTGGAGGATATCAGCACACACATTATTAACCACTGGCTAGGATTACTTTCGATCCTTGCTGTAATTACAAATAAATGTAGCTTTAGTTAGTTTTCATGTTTTTTTCTTTTTCTTCTGTGTTCTTATTTAGCCAACTGGAGCCAACATTATTATGGCGATACTTGTTTGCGTTATTTTCTTCTGCTTCTAAGTGTTCTTATTGTATTTTCTCACATTACTTCCATCATGTTTCACAAACTGTAACGACATCTTTAAACAAAATGCATTTTTGTTGTTTCGAAAGGAAAAACCAGAAGACAAAACTGTAATAGAAACATCATGTGTAGGTCGTTGAGGAATGGCGATTGGGTTGGAATCACCCAATTTGATCACGTTGTGAGGGCTTGTTGGTCTTATGTTAGTCGTCGGTTTGATGAAAATCAAAATATTTTTGATTTCAGATCAAGTTGGCCAACCTAGTTCGAACGTGTCATTTTGTCATTGATGAAATAAACACACTATTGTAGCGACATTTCGACAAAATAACATAAAATGAAATATATGAATTAAAAAACATACGCATTTATGTTAAATCTGACGTAAAATATTTACAAATTAGATAGAACGGAATTGATTTGGGACTTTACTTGAAAATCTTTTATGTCGTGGGCGACAAAATCAGTTCAGGGACCATTATCATTACGAGTTTCATTATAAAAACTAGCAAATACCCGCTACTTCGCAAGCCTACATTTTCCTTCCCAGTAAAATAAAAATATTTGTTCAATGTTTCCAAAAAATGCTTTATACCCACTCAGAAACTCTAAGGCCTTTTTCAATTTTTTAGCGGTATAGATATTAATTTGAAATACATGTTCACACTTTTTTTAATTTTCCCCATTTTGGGTAGTTATGGACCAATTTTCCCACAAAAATCACAATATTTTCCTTTGTATGTATGTTTGGGTAGTTCGAAGGGTTTTGGGGATCCGAATTTCGAAAAATCCGTTCATAGCTAATTTTATAATTCTTGCTCAGCCATTGGCGAGGAAAGGATGAATCAGTCAATCACACAAGTATTTTATATACATAGATTCTCGTATGTAGATTATTTCTTATTTATATTATAATAATTCACTTGTTCATTACTTAAAACTTTTGTCTCATTTCTGCCGACAAAAACTTTTTCACACATTTTTATTTTTTCCATTTTGTAGCTTTTTTTTTATCCGGTTTTAGTACGTTTTTTCCACTTTTTTGACCCTTCGCCAACTATTATGCACTTATTTTTGCCTACTATTTGTTTCGTTCGTTTTTAATGTTATTCTCCCTTTTTTTATCCCGTCTTGGCCCCTTTTTCGTACCACCTCTAACTCATTTCCAACTGTTGTAGATTATTTTTTGGCCCCGTTTTGGCCTATTTTTCACTACAATCCGTTTTATTTGTTTGTAATGTTTTTCTCCCGTCTTGTCCCATTGTTCGTACCACCTCTAACTCATTTCCACCTGTTGTAGATTATTTTTTTGGGCCCGTTTTGGCCCATTTTTCACTACATCCAATTTTGGGCCCGTTTCTGTGGCTTACAATTTTTTTCACATATTTTTGTTTTTCAACATTGGTACTTTTTTTATCCCGTTTTGGTACGATATTGCCACTTCGACCCTTCTCTACCCATTATCCACTTGTGTTTGCCGAAAAATGTGTATCGCTCGCTTTAAATTGTTTCCCCCTTTTTGGTCCCTTTTTTATCCCACCTTGGCCCCTTTTTCGTACCACCTCTAGCTCTTTTCCTCCTGTTGTAGATTATTTTTCATTTATATTAATCAGTTAAGGGCCCGTTTTGGCCCCTTTTCCATTACATCCAATTGTGGGACCATTCCTGTCGATTACAGATTTTTCACACACATTTTTATTTTTCCCCTTATGTACCTTTTTTATCACATTTTGCTACGTTTTGGCCACCTGTTCGTCCATTCACTAACAATTATCCACATGTTTTTGCCAAAAATATGTTTCACTCGTTTTTATTTTTGTCCCATTTTTAGTCCCTTTTTTATCCCGTCTTGGCCCTTTTTTCGTTCCACCTCTAACTCTTTTCCTCCTGTTGTAGATTATTTTTCACTTATATCATACCAGTTCTGAGCCAGTTTTGGACCCTTTTAGTCACCCTTTTCCACTATTTTCGTTTTTTGACCCATTTCTGTCGATTACAGTGTTTTTCACACATTTTTGTTTTTTCCCTTTTGTACTTTTTTTATCCCGTTTTGGTACGTTTTTGCCACTTTGTCATCCCTTCTCTAACTGTATATAGATTACTCTTTATCACTTTCCGAATTTTCAAAGATGAAAGTTACTAAGGAAAAACATTTGTAAATATTTCATTCTATGGTGAATCAAAAGGGGAATTTCTCTCAAATTTGGTCACTGTCTTTAAATTAAAGTAATTCCCGAAGTTTTGTTAGTGTTCACCTACCTAAAAGAAGATAATTTGAGAGGTTACAAAGTAATTCATGGCCATTTTCCTGCCTAAAAAAACCTGAGTTTTTATTTAACTTTTTTTTCTTAAATTTATCTTTAACATTTCAGTTGATTTATAGAAATACAACTGATTATGAACGACCCTGAAAACTCTTGGCATTTTTCGGTTTAAATTGCCTATCATTTGACAGCTGACATTTGGTAGCCTTGGCCTTCGTTCGTTTAGTTCGTTTGCACAGCAGCCTACACCAGACAACGGCCGACACAAACAACTAACGCATATCAAATTACTTAAAGTTCCAATATATTCTGTCCGATTCAATAGACTGCAGTTACAAAAGTTTTCAAACTTTGACCATCGCAAACGAGGGCTGCAGAATTACTAGGAAATGCTCATGGACAAATTAAGCCATTGGCATCACAATAGTGAAACCCAAATTGTTGCGATTGGAAAAAGTTTTGTACACACACACACAAATGTAATTAAGGATTTTGCAACTTCCCTTTCCGCCTGACCACACATACTCACCCACCCTGGACCATTTAGCTTACGAAAAATAATTTGTATAGTCTACCCCTCGACGCGAATATGAAATTTGTGGAGCAGCAGTTGAACGCGGAGGTGGCAATTGTCTCATGGACACGTCTACGATCAGTTAGACAATTAGCAGTTTGCTTTCATGTTAGTTGTTGTCTCTTCGGGCTTAAAGGCCATAACTTTTGTCGGAAACCAGAAGACAAGACAAGAGTTAAGTGTTGCTCTTATGTTTTCAAAGGAGGGTGTAAAACTTTAAAAGTCTATGTGTGTGTGTGTTTGTTTTTGAAACCAAAATAAATTTTTCTGCAAATGACTTCAAGGAAATGGAAAATTATTGTTGCATGAAACTTCTTTGCCATAGAGCGTGTTATATGTTTTCAAATGGAAAAGCAAAAAAAAATGGGGGAAATTGCGAAAAAGGCAAAGCATAAATTTCACACCTTAACCACACTTTGAAACTTTTAGTGTCTGATACAAAATATTTGATTATAAACAAGGCACAGTGGGGCATTTTCAAAAGAAGGTGATAAATGACAAAAAATCATGTGAGAATTAATAAGAAAAATTTAGGAAAAAAGTCAGACATTCCGAACACCGAATTATTCTGCTTGAAAACATATCCTGCTGTCAACATGGGCTTCCTCATATGGAGGGAACATCATCAAGAAACACCATAATTGACGACGGTAGTTGAATACTTATGGTCGATACAGCGCACAGTGGTACAGAATCCATTTCCATCGGTCTGTAACTTTTGTTCTAGTAAAAATTTTTGAGTTCTGTGAAAAACTGTTTTGTGGTCAAGAATTGAGCGATTATTTGAAGCTATAAACATTAAAAAACGAATAGTTTGATATATTTTAAAAATATTTCAAAAGTTGGCAACTTTTTAAATTTTTGAACTTTAGGGAGGGAAAAAAAATCCAAAAATTCAAATTTGTAAATATTTCTAAAATATATCCAAATATCCTTACTTTAAAAATATTTCCAAAAGTGACAACTTTTTGAGTTTTTGAATTTTATGGTGGAAGAAAATACGAACTTTTTTTCCTCCCTAAAATCGTAAACATTTTTAAGTTCTGTAAAAAACTAGTTGTAGTGAAGGAGTAAGCGATTATTTAAAGGTATCAACATTAAAAATCGAAGAAATAGATATATTTTAGAAATATTTCTAAATATCACAACTTTTTAAATGTTTCGATTTTAGGGAGTCAAAAAAAAATGTTAAATCGAAAAATGCAAAAAATATTTCTAAAATATATCCAATTGTCCGATTTTTAATGTTGATACCTTTAAATAATCTCTCATTCGTTGACCACAAACAGTTTTTACACAAATCAAAAATATTTATTAGATCAAATGTTACAGGCTTATGGCCGATGGATATGGATTCTGGACGGTTTGTATATTTTTCACTACCTAAAATCAAAAAATAAATTATTTCCCAATCCTTTTTCCAGCTCTTTCTCCCGATCATGATACCAAGGATTTTCTCTCACCGTAGTCTTCTACTCGCTCATCCTCGGACCCATTCATGCCACCCACGCTATTTAAAGCCAGAAATCCACACTCTACAATAAGAAAAACCAAAGGATGTTATTCAGCTCGTAAAATTGCAAAGAACTATCACATTTTTCAAATTTGAAACTGGTCCACATTTTTAAAACGAAAGAATAAGACAGTTTGTTGGCATTGTGGACATTTAAGCCAAAATAGGTCAAACATAAAAATACACAAACGAAAATGATGGGAAAATAAATAAGGAAACTATTTAACTTTAATTTTTTTTTTTATATACAGTCACATCATTCCATACTTTAATTAAAAAAATAAAGAAACTATTTAATACTAGTAAGTTGTAATTCGCCTATGGCGCCCGTTGAAATATGAAAAAAAAATTTTATTGAAAAAAAAAAATTTCTGTGGAAAAAAAAATTTTGTTGAAAAAAAAATTTTGTTGAAAAAAAAAATTTTGTTGAAAAAAAAATTTTGTTGAAAAAAAAAATTTGTAAAAAAAAAAAAATTTTGGTAAAAAAAAAATTTGGGGAAAACACAATTTCTGTAAAAAAAAAATATTATTTTTTTTATTATTATTATTTATAGAATTTATATAGAATAATATATATTTACCCTCGACACTGATTCACTGATACACTGATACACTGATACACTGATTCCCTGATTCACTGACTCTGTCACGCAGTACGTAGGAATTTAAATAGGCATTCAATAATAATTCTATAAATAATAATAATAAAAAAAAAGAATATTTTTTTTTTTTACAGAAATTGTGTTTTTACCTAAAATTTTTTTTTTCAACAAAATTTTTTTTTTCCAACAAACATTTTTTTTTTCAGCAAACATTTTTTTTTCCAACAAACATTTTTTTTTTCAGCAAACATTTTTTTTTTCAGCAAAAATTTTTTTTCCACAAATTTTTTTTTTCCACAAAAATTTTTTTTTTCAACAAAAATTTATTTTCCAAAAATTTTTTTTTTCCAATTTAATTTTTTTTCGAAATTTTTTTTTACAAAATAGTTTTCTCAAAATATTTTTTACAAAATTTTTAAAATTAAGTAACAAATACTTTCTTAAGCAAATTAACGGGCGCCATAGGCGCATTACAACTTACTAGTTTATATAGAATTATAGAATGCCTATTTAAATTCCTACGTACTGCGTGACAGAGTCAGTGAATCAGTGTCGAGGGTAAATATATATTAAAAAATAAAATTAATAAAAATCGACCTCGAAGTCAGATTTATATCCAAACATTTGATTTTTAATGTTGAGTAAATTATGAAACTATTTAATTTGCATTTTTTTTTATTAAAATCACATCTTTCGCTCTCTATTCTCCATCAGTTTTTTTTACAGAACTAAGTATAATTAAATATTGACCGAATGAAATCGTGGTTTTCACCACTGTGCGACGGTTGTGCTAGAGCAACATTTATTCATTTGCACAGCGGGGCGTATGTTTGATATTAAATGTTTGCACTTTAATTAAAATCGCTCATTCGCCTCGCAGTTTTGCTGAAGCACATTTGAAACCACGGGCAGATTTTGTTTCGTATAATCACAGAGAATTTGTTTAACAGATTATTTCCAATATTCTCTAACATTGTATAAAAAAAAATAGAAAAAAATTCTAAATTCGGTCTAACAAAGTCAATACAGAATGTATTCCGAATTTGCGGGCACTAAAGCCAGCATTGCCACTGCAAACATTTTTTTTCTACCAAAAATTTCCTAAAAGCGTACCAAAATTCCTTGCAGCCGACCAAAAATTTTAAAAGAAATCACACTGCACTTAAACGATATTATGACATTAATTGAATTGAATAATCGTTTTTTTTTTTAAGACAAACCAATAATTAAATTAAGAATTTGGTTTCTTCTATTATTAAAATATGTACACATATTTTAAAATTAATAACAAAATATAGTCCTTGAACGTGCAATTTACGATTACATCCTAAATCTACCAAAATCAATTCAAAATAACACCTCTTGTTGGAAAACCTTTATGCGAACATTTTTTAAAAATAGTTTGAAAAGAAACTCTTGCAAAATACATGTATTAATTGAATTTAAATAAATTTCACAATTACCACAGTGGATAATTTGCTGGCGGCACCAATTATGCATTAACAAATCAAAATTATGTGGAATTTAACAGTTTATCAAATGAACTCATGTGATGTGTATAATTGAGGCCATTATTTATGCTCTCATAATATTTTAATTGAAAAAGTTTACACCGGTTAATTAACGAGGCGTGTATAGTGTGGATTAATTGATGACGTTTGGGGGTTAATAAACGTAAAATAAAAATCATTTTAGCAAACAACCAAATTAAAAAAATAGTGAAATAAAGTTTGTTAGCGTTTCCAACTCTGTATTGTGGTGGGAATTGTCATTGAAGAATAGGTTTAAATGAGAGAAGACAGCAGTCGGACAATGATTTCCGTGAGAGACACAGATAGTCTGCGACATAATAAAAAAGACATTCTGGCGCCCTGCTTTTTCGGGAATCTTTTATCAACCAATGTTGCCCTAAACTATTGAGTTTTAAGAAAAAGCTCTTGAAAAACGTGAAATAACATTTGTCAAATTTAATTGGCAACGATTGAATAGAATGTTCTCATAACATATGAATAGTTGAGGAAATATTAAATGAAAAAACTCAGCTTAATGATGAAGTGGTTTATTTAAATATAAATGGCAACAACAAAGAACTCTCAACAGATAGAAGGCCGGCAGTTGGAAATTTGGGGTTAGTGGACGAATTCGCCAACCTGGGTTCGGCCATGACTATAAATAATGACGGCAGCAAAGCAATTCTTCTTTGATATCAGCAAACAATTCAACAGAGACGTCTGTCGATAAAATAAATGAACACTGTGCAACTGGCTTATTCAACCCATGCTTTTTCATGTGCTGTTGCAACATGGTACTCACGAACGCCCAGGGAGTAGTGTTTGTTGACGTTGGCCATGAATTTGATAATGTCATAGCAGGCTGGAAAAACACCTGCAGGAAGATTATTCCACAAACGAACACTACGGGTAAAGAACGAATTATCTCTATGAAGAACGAATTATCTCCGGTCAACCGGCCATTCGGCCAATGAACGGATGAGAGACCCTGGATAGCCGCGTGCCGATTTTTGGTAGACGTTATTCCTACTCGGTTATCTAAAGAGGGTTCATTGTAGAGCTGACACAAGAAACGCTGCTTGGACACGTTTTCCAATTTAGTTGGGATAATTTTCTACTCTCATTTCGGGTAATTTTTCATTAATAAAAATAAAACTATTTTTTTTTTAAATTTTGGATTTGTTTCCTGATTGTTGTTGTAATTTTTTTTTATATTTTCCATAGGGGTAATTTTTTTTTTGGCCTAGATAAAGCGCGCACAATGAAGGTAGGTTGGAATATTTTTCCATTTAATTTGGGGTGGGTGATTTTCTCTGATAGTTTTTGGAGGCTGTTTTTCATTAACAAATTTGTTCTTTTCCGGTTTGCAGCCGTTTTCCCATAATAAAAATGGCCACCAATTTAATACTACGAAAAAATAATTCTAAATTATTTTTATTGTTCGTATTGGATTTTGGAGAAAAACATTATTATATTCAAAAATTTTGGACCTTATATTAATTTTATGTTTTTTTTCATATTTTTTGAATTGAGACTATTACCCCAAAATTGGAATATTTGACAGTTGTTACATGGGAGTAATTTTTCAGGACGTTTTCTGCAATCTGTGTAATCAAATAAAGACCGTTAGCCATATGGTTCATAAAAAGCCTGATAGATCAACTATTTTGCGAGATGACTTATTCCCTGAATCTTCGGGAAGTTATGATTCCAGACATTTATGGCCTTCCATATGGAAAGACGTTAAACTGCATTACCGGTAGGCTACTGTGACAATCTCATCGTCGTATATCTGACAGAACAGCGATCGGCCAAAAGTCTATGCGAATTGAATTGACGAGCCTACATGTCTATTCGTTGATCACTTCTTAACTCTGTAGGTTATCTGCTACATCTCTCAGTCCATAGTCTCTAACATTCTTTGAAAGTTAACATCATTAAATTCTGTCAGCCTCTGGAGAGGTTTTACATGAATTTAGGTGGGACTTCACTCGATCGTAGTAGTACATCAAATCTGCAAACAATTTTGAGAAGAGATCCGCAAATTTTAACAAGCTGGGTGAATTATGGACGGAAGCATTGCTGCAATAAGCGATAGTGTAATTGAATTTAAAACTTTCGCAAATCAGCGAATTGTTGACGAAAACCCTGTTACTAGATTCTACAACACAGCTCCGGCAGTTAAATGTGTGACTGAACAACGTGAAATTAATTCAGAGTTTTCAAAACAAAATTATTTTCCCGATAAGTTCATTCGCTAACATAAATCGAATTAAGGATTCAGCAGCGCATAGTAGGGGATAAATATTTTAACGGTATGTGTTCGTCAGATATCCGTCGTCATATCCTTGATTTTAGAACATTTAGCTTTACAGGGAGTCTCATCCGTTCATTGTAAAATTGAACAGTTGGCCGGACAAAGCACTATAGAGATAATTCGTTCTTCAGCCGAATAATTTTCCAGCAAATGTGTTTCCTGCCAGTTGTGACATTCAGAAATTGAAAACAAATCGTCGTTCGCAAGTTATTGTGTTCTATATGACAAAAATGTTTTTTTGGGAAATCCATGTTAAAGTTTAGTTCTTTATTGCAAAAAGTCAGTAAAGTATTGTATAGCACAAAGTCGATGTATAATATTTCGGAAACTATAAAGAATAAAAGCAAACTGATTACACAGATCGACAGATCTCGATAAATTGACCCAAAAATCAGTCTTATCTCAATTTTTCCTATTTTGCGGTATAGAACACTATAACTTACGAACGACGAAATGTCAACAAACACTACTCCCTCTTTCCTAATTCCGATACCCTAATTTCCTTCCGCATTTATAGGGGGCATACCAGAATGTTGGCTTTCAAAAAAAAAAAAAAAAAAAATTTTAAACTTCGGTTCTCAGAAAAATGTAAATGGCTTTTATACAACAAAAGATACACGCATTATACAATTTTTTTTTTCTCAAACCTGCTTCAATTTCTTTTGCTGAGAAAAGAGCTTTCCAACTTTGGATCCTTATAAGCCAGTCTGTGGTTAGATGCACTATGTTAATCGTCCACTAGATTCATCTAAGTTCGAACACACTTCAGCTAGACAGATTTATTTCCAAACATTTTATGATTTAAAGACGAAATCATGTGTTCGGCAACAAACTAAATTGTTGAAATTGGGTTCAAAACACGCACCAAATGTAAAATGCCCTCCAAAAAAATAAAGAATGCGCCAAATGAAGAACTGCCCAAAATAAATGAGAAATCGCCCCCAATAGCGTAATATGAAAATTTCTCCAAAAAAAAAATCTGAAAAAACCCCCAAACAATTAATGAAAAATTATCCAATGTAAAATCCCCCAAATGTTATGCAAAATACCGCAAAAACCACCATAGGTTTTTGTAATTGGCAAAATGGCCCTAATTCAAATAGGAAGAGTCGCTCCAAATTTGGAGTGATTATACCCTCACCCTACGAGTAGGAGGGTATATATCATTTGATACGACCCAAAAGTGTAACACCTACAAATATTCACATTAGAACCCAGGTGTCTTTGAACCAAATTCGATTCATGACTTTCTGAATCGTTTGACCCGTGTCCGTCTGTCCTGCTGGTACGCACGATAACTTTCGAAAGAGTCAAACATTCACTCTGAAATTTGGCATGGCTTAATATTTTCCCAAAAATGCTTATGGGATTGCATATGGGCTATATGGCCACACCCATTCGGGTATCTCCCATACAAATCGTCTATTTCGCTCACTTTAGAAATCGTGCAATAATATCAATACGGTCAACGCGATCGTGCCCAAATTCTGTACTTAGTAAAGCTATAGCTAGACAAAGTATTGGACAAACACTTGGAAGTCTGGCAACTCCACTTCTGGTACTTACATACAATTTTCGAGAAAAAATTACAATATTTTTCTATAACATGCGGTATTTTGATGAATATTACCTATAAAACTTCACAAATTCTTATGAGATTTTTTTGGGGAATTTTTCATTATTTTTTTTTTATCATTTTGTATTTGGAATTTTTCATAGAGCCGTGCCTGGTCGGGCTATACAAATGACTGCATGCCGGAAATTACTTTGGTTGTACGTTGAAAAGAAAAATGTTTCTTTATTTTTTCATTGAAATTGTGCATTTTTAAAAGTAATGAAAATCAAAACTGGTCGGATCCAGCGAATTCAGTTTAAAAAGTGCAAAGGTCAGTTATAAGGTTTTTCCAAGACAGGTTGAGGAAAATCGGAAAAGTGTTAAAATATGTGAACCATTTTAATTTTGTGTGTGATTACATAAAAAGGTTGTCTGCCCTTTAAGCTTATTCAGTCATTATTACCCCAAAACAGCACCTAGCTAACAGAGGGACAGACAGCCGAGCGTTTTGTCTTTTATCTCCATCACAAATGAGATCCTGAGATGTTGTAAACCGAATAACAAACACTGATGAAATATTTTAATACAAAACATTCAAGACTTTGTGTATTTAAGTCTCGTTTGGTTATTTATTTAATTCGTTGGAAAATCCTCACACTCCCATACTCTCCCCCTCCCCCAAAACCTTCAATCGAGACTTTATCCTTTGCCAATTTAGTATAATAAATACAATATTAACATTGAATTAAGTGTTGTTGTTTTCTTGTGTATTTACTTCGTGGCCCCCCTTTAAAGCAAACTCCTCCCCACAAAAAGACAAGTGAATTTAGTTTTGTTTGCTTACAAATGTAAAATTAATTCGCCATAATCCTGAAAAGTATTTCAGTCTTTTGTCGTTTAGCACTTTGTAAAGCGAAAAGAAAACAATGCCAAGAAAACAACAACAATCAATCAATATTCTGTTCAACGTATTGGCAGATGGTACAGGCCAAGCAAGAATACCGAAAGGTTGTGGGTGGATGATTGCGGAACATGGGTGCCTCTAAAAACACAGCATGATACCCTCACCCTTAGCCAGTTCAGCAATTGTTTTTCCATTCAGATCTCCAAAGGAATTGACAATGTGGTTGTGTGTGTGTATGGGTGTGTGTGGGTGGAGGCGTTGGTTGTATTGCCGGGTTATCGATGGCATTTCATAAACTCCATCACTGGCACTGGTACATTGATTTCATGGCCAAGAATGACTGCCAGCGGGAGATACACTTTTATGTGTAGTCAATCATCAATTTAGGGTTCATTGTTTCGTAAGCCGGAAAGAAAGAGTTACAGAGGTTCGCTTCTACTAAATGTGAAGGGGAATGCCAAAGGACTAGCACTAATACTAGTAAAAGGTTTACACTTTCTAGATTTCCATAAAATTTAAAAAAAATGTTAACCGGAAACGGAAATGTGTGAAATATATTTTTTTGAATGCAATGATAAAATTCTTGATTAACGTCGGTTTGCTATAAAGGGTGTTTTTTTAGACGTGTGGTTTTCGAGAAGAAAAAAAAACGCACATAATTTAATGTTATGGCCAAGAATTTATCTTTATTATAATGAAAAGTGTTTGTCATTAGGTTTAAAATATGATTTTGGGCAAGTGGCTGCCGCGGCTGACCAGAGTCCCCCTATTTTGCAGCATTTGGGACCATATGTCAGTAATAACGTGCCGCCTATTCTCTTTTAAAGGTCCCGGTCAGTGAGTATACAAATTATATCGTACACAGCTCACTGATTTGAGAGAAGTTCCCCGTCTGTTACTTCATGGAATGCTAAGGGAAATAAGTAAGTAAGTAAATGAAAACAAAAATATCAACCTCCAATCATTTATTGGTCCTCAGTGGGTTACACCTAATTTAAGTAGAACTTCTCTAGAAAACTCATTAGTCGTGTTGATGCGGTCAAGTTCCATTGTTTACAGTCACGACAAGTAAGTTGTCTGCGATTATTTGTCAACTACAATCATACAGCAATTGTTCTCTCAAAATTCCCGGCAATTCATTTAATTCTCCTTTAAGAAATGTTCCATGAAATTTGCCTCATAAAAGCAAACTAAAGGGTTCGCCATCAAGCGTTTTTTTTTAGTTTCGTTATCGGGCCAGGTTGAACGAATTTTTGTTTACAAAAATTTAAGAGGAGGATATTGGCAACATTTGGTTTCAACAGGACGGCGCTACGTGCCACACAGCCGAAGCTGCACTCGATGTTTTGCGCCCCCGTTTTTTGAAGATCGCATTATCAGCCGCAAAGCTGATGTCGTTAGGCTACTGAATGGCCAGCCGAGGCAGCCATTTAAATGCAATTATTTTCCATTATTAACCGAAAGGATTGTACTTTCAAATAAAAAAAGAAATTTGAGAAAATATCCAGTAGTTTTTTTTGTAGAATTTTCTCAAAAAAAAAATGTTATTTGACGGACTATTAAGAAACCCCAACCCAGTGAAAATTACACTTCTTTCTTCAGCAAATTGGTAGGCACATTCTCTTAAGACACATGCACTTCGCAAATAAGTTAAGCAATTTTGCCAGTTCCCACCAAAAGTTGTTATCAAGAGTTTTAATAACGATTTTTCACCCCCCAAGTTTTGCTTCGCTTTGTTTTTTTCCTTTGATCTTCGCCTTGAAACAATATTGTTTATGTTTTGTTTAACGAGTTTTTTGTTAAAAACACAAAGAGGTATTTAAACATTAGGGTGCAGTGAGAATGTGTGTGTGGTTTTTTTTTAATATTAAATTAAAGAGGAGATTATGGGAATGTGAATGCGATTCACCCAGTGATACAGCATCAATTTCCATCGGCCAAAAATTAGTAACTTTTAATTGTGTCAGCAAATTCTGACTTCTGTCAAAGGCCTGTTGAAGACAAGGCTGGATTGCATTGAGCTATTAACCCTCTAACACCGGAATTTTTAAAATATATAAATGAATGTGCCGCTAAAGGAGTGCCTGGCGGCACTCTTGCAAGTTAGAGGGTTGAAATAGAAATTAAGACAACGTTATATATTTTGTAAGAACATCTTTATTGGCGGATTTGTTAACAAAATGTTCAACCTAAATATAGTACAAGGCATTAGAAGCCATGTGTAAAGTTTTCCAATTTTCCATTGTCAACTTAATATATAATTTATTGTCATGACAAAAAGATACTTATCTACGACTCAGAACCTTTATCGCATTTTTCCAATTTTCCGGTAGATATTAATTTGAAATATTTGATTTTCCCCATTTTATAAACTGATGGTTTGTGAGAATTCGTTTAGTGGCCTGCCGGAGCATTGTAAAGCGTTATCCATTTCGTTTCAAAAGTATAGGGCTGGAATTCGACATCTGTCAAACTATATTTTTTTTTTTTGTTGGAGGTCTGGCAGTGACGAAAAATTATTATTATTAGAACCTACTACAAAAACACCCGAATGTGTCGATTCCTGGTCGTTCTCAGGAATTAGGACTGTCTTACGGCACATTATGGCTTATTTTGTATTTACAATTCATATAAAGTCCAGCTTACACAACTACTGAAGCCAGCTGACCATTGACAACGTCGTAGATACGTGGAATGGCGGCTTGAACAACACGCATTGAACGGCGATTTTTCGAACAAAATGTTCTCCAGCGATGAAGCACATCTCGCACTCGGTGGGTATGTTAATAAACAAAATTGTCGTATTTGGGCTTCTGATAATCCTCAAGTAATTGAAGAGAGGCAATTACATCCACAAAAAGTCACTGTTTGGTGCGCTCTTTGGTCCGAAGGTGTTATTGGACCTTATTTCGTCGAAAACGACGAGGGAACGACTGTCATCGTGAATTCGATAACAGTCATTATAAACGACTTTTTTGCATGCTATTGAAGAATACGACTTGGAGAATATGTGGTTTCAACAAGACGGTGCCAAGAGACATTTCCTGGCCGCGTAATTTCATCAAGTGGCCATAAAGATCATGCGATTTGACACCATTCGACTTTTGTTTGTGGGGCTACGCGAAAGATCGTGTTTATGCAGATAAACCTTTAACTCTTGAGCACTTAAGAACCAACATTCGTCAAGTTATGGCTGAGATACCGCCCAATTTGTGCCAAAAAGGGGTCCAAAATTACCTCAAAAGAATTACATGCTTGCAACACTTCGCGTGGTGGTAATTTAAATGATGTAGTGTTTCACACATAATGTCAACGTTCAGACTTTATAATAAAAAAGAAATATCATGTATATGTGTTTTATTTACGTTTACATTTAAAAAACCCAAAATGGTTAACCCTTTAGTTCAGAATCCGATTCTAGGTAAGGAACTATTGAGATTAAAATCACAAAAAATCTAATTTTCAAAGAATATCCAAATTTTTTGAATTAAAAAGTAAAAGAAGCCAATTTAATCTGGAATTTGTATTCCGAAGAACTATTTTTTTGTATGTGCGGTACAAATTATTTTTTTCCACTGAAGAAAAAACATAGCCTAGATTTCCTATAGATTTTCTTTCAGTTAATTTTATTTTAAGTTTAGTTGTTTGTAAGAAAATTCAAACTTTCTTACATTCAGGACAAAAATTTACCATTTTTTGACAGAAAATATTTTTTTTTTAAATTTTCATGTTCCAATTACTAAATGTGTCTCATTAAATAGAGATGGTAACGCTAGATTTTTTTAGGTTAATCTTATCTAAGTAGAGCTGTGTTTAAGCCGTGGTGTGCTAGGTAGTGTGTGTGCGTATCACACAAGTAAACCCACGTTTAAAACCCAAGTAGGATCATTAAACATTTGTCACCTCGTAAATGCTGGCGACTGTACGAATAAGAGAGCATGTACAACTTCTCTAGAAAAGCATTAGCCGTTCGGAGACGGCTTTAAATAGTAGATTCCGGTCAGTTAGTATACACATTTATATCGCACACAGCTCACTGATTCGAGAGAAGTTCCCATTCTGTCCCTTCAGGCAATGTTAAGGGAAATAAGTAAGAGATTACGTTGTTAAGGAAAAAATGATTGCGCTTCAAAAAAGTAAATTACAAATCAAAGTTAAACATTTTGATACTAAATTACGAGTAAAATGCATTATTATTATTTCTTTCTGCGAAAATAAATTGTTGGCAAAAAAAAAATAATATTTAAAAATGTCTACAACATTTTTCTCATTTGGAAACAAAATTTTTGAAAAAAAAAATATATTTTCGCTATTTTTTTTTTTAAAGAAAATCAAGTTGCTACTACACAGCGTTTTTCTCACTGGGCCAAAAAGATTTTTTGTTTAAAAAAAAAAATTTAAGGAAAACTAATTTTTTTTAAAAAAATTTCAACTAACAACGACTACAGCCAAAAATAAAATTTGACCAAAAATAAAATTTGACCAAAAATAAAATTTGTCGCATAAAAAAATGTATCTTTAGCAAAAAAAAAATATGTTTTTTTCTCAAATTTTCAAGTTACAACGACTACAATATTTTTCTCATTTAGACAAAAATAAAAATTTTTGCAAAAAAAAAAGAATATTTTTTTTAAAATTTCCAGTTACAACGGCTACAACATTTTTCTCATTCGGCCAAAAATAAAATTTTTCGGAAAAAAAAAAATTAATCTTTAGCAAAAAAAAAAGAATATTTTGTAAAAAAATTTCCAGTAACAACGACTACAATATTCTTCTCATTTAGACAAAAATAACATTTTTCGGAAAAAAAAAATAATCTTTAGCAAAAAAAAAGAAAGAATATTTTTTTAAAAAAAATTCGAGTTCCAACGACTACAACATTTTTCTCATTTAGCTAAAAAAAATAATTTTAAGCAAAAGAAAGAATATTTTTTTAAAAAAAAATTTAAAAATTTTCGCTAATAATTTTTTTTAAAAATTTTCGCTAATAAAATTTTTTTTTTGAAGAAAATCAAAAAAAAATTATCTTTAGCAAAAAAACATATGTTTTCACTTAGACAAATATAAAAATTTTAGCAAAAAAAAAAGGAATATTTTTTTAAAAAAAATTTAGTTTAAACGACTACAAAATTTTTTTCATTCGGCCAAAAATAACATTTTTCGGAAAAAAAAATAATCTTTAGCAAAAAAAAGAAAGAATATTTTTTTAAAAAATTTCCAGTTACAACGACTACAATATTTTTCTCATTTGGCTAAAAAAATAATATTTTTTTAAAAAAATTCAAAAATTTTCTCATTTGCCCAAAAATAAAATTTTCGGAAAAACAAAATTAATCTTTAGCAAAAAAAAATAGAATATGTTTTAAAAAATTTCCAGTTACAACGACTACAATATTCTTCTCATTTAGACAAAAATAAAAAAAAATTAGACGGAAAAAATTTTTTTTGAAAAAAAAATAATTTTTTAAAATTTCCAACGTCTGCAACATTTTTCCCAATTGAGATATTATTCTGTTGTTTCTAGCGAATTTTTGAATAATTCTGGTTAAATATATAACTATAATTACTTCACTTAAATGGGACAAATAGTTTACTTATACGAAATAAACTGAACCGGGGGTAGACGAAAAATATTTTTTTTCATTAAAAATTCGCATATCTCGCTTTCTATGGAGGACAACCAGAAAGTAAAAATATATTCTGATTCATGTAAAATATTAAACATATTGGACAATAAATAAATGGTGGTAATTTGAATTTGTTTGAGAACCGACATTTTCAATTTCCGAGTCTTGTTGCTCATCTCTGGGCACAGACCATACAGAGGACAGACGTCCCAAGTCGTCTCCTGAACACTTCCAAGAGGGTATTTAAACAGTTTTTGGTTTTAAAAAAAGAAGGTATTTGTTTAAATAAAAAAAAAACATTATTTGCTTTGAAGACCAACTTGTGACGTCTGCCCTCTGTATAGTCTTTGCTCTGGGTAGACGCTCTGGATTTCGGACTGGAGCTCGAACTCATTACAGCAAGGTCTCTGTGAAATTTCAATTAAAACTTTGACGAAATAAAAAAAAATAAGACAAAAGTCGATTCGCAAACAAAAAAAAAGTAGCGTTTACTATAATCTGCTCCTAATTCCAATGGTTAAGGAGAACTATTTTTATATACCCTAATACACATACGTGCACACATAGATGTTCGGAAAGGAGTCACTGCACATTGGTTGGAATGGAATGGATTTTATTAAGCCAATTACAATGGAATTAAAACTTTTTAAGTTTACAAATTTTAAACCTGACTTATTTCCCTTAACATTCCATGACGGAACAGACGGGGAACTTCTCTCCAATCATATACACCTTAAGGAACTGTGATATTTCGACAACGCTATAAACGAGTTATACTGGCAAAGTTGCATAATTTGTTTTTTCCAACTGTTATTGCTGCATTGACAAAGTTGCATAATTTTATTATTTAAAAACACCACACTCCCTACCACAGTACATTTATTTTACAGCCGTGCACCTACATATGTGCAAAAACATTCATATTAACTTGTATTGTATGATTGCAAACATATGGGTGTACACATGTGTACGTGTGTGGGTGTAAGGTGTTTAGGAAACAAAACGAAAGAAAACTCATGCGCGATAATGAACAAATAACAACAAAGTCGAAGTTAAACGCAGTTCACAAGAGGTGTGAATAGTGTTATCCTTCACACACACACACACACACATGGACCCAATAAACATACACGAGCATGTGTGTACATATATGTGTTGGTGAGTGAGCGTTTGTAGTTTCTGTAATATGACACAGGGGTAAAATAATGTTGAACTTACTAAATACCAAACAAATGTGGTGATAAGATTAACACGAACATCGGATCAGGGAGGAAACTTCACAATAAATTCATCTTCATAAAGTGCTAAAGACAGGAGTAGTGGGGGGTGTTGATTACTAGCGTTACTGTATGTGTATTAAACCGCTTTCAGCCCAAAAAAAACAGAGCTGAAGTGTAGTTTGGAAAAAGTGACGGGCCAAGAATTTCGAAAAAAAAAATCATGATTAACAAATTTTCATTTTTATTATTATTTTTATTTTTTTTTTATATTTTATGTTTTATTTTTATTTTTCATGTTCTTTTTTCTGTTTTATTTTTATGTTTTATACTTATGTTTTATTTTTATGTTTTATTTTTTATTTTTTATATTTTATTTTTTATGTTTTATTTTAATTTTTTATTTTCTATGTTTTATGTTTTATTTTTTGTTTTTTATTTTTTATTTTTTATTTTTTATTTTTTATTTTTTATTTTTTATTTTTTATTTTTTATTTTTTATTTTTTATTTTTTATTTTTTATTTTTTATTTTTTATTTTTTATTTTTTATTTTTTATTTTTTATTTTTTATTTTTTATTTTTTATTTTAATTTTTTATTTTCTATGTTTTATTTTTTAATATTTGATTTTTTATGTTTTATTTTAATTTTTTATTTTCTATGTTTTATTTTTTTTATGTTTTATTTTTTATAATGTTTTATTTTTATTTTTTGTGTTTTATTTTTTATTTTAATTTTTTATTTTCTATATTTTTTTTTTTGTTTTATTTTTTATTTTTTATGTTTTATTTTAATTTTTTATTTTCTATGTTTATTTTTATTTTTATTTTTATTTTTATTCTTATTTTTATTTTTATTTTTATTTTTATTTTTATTTTTATTTTTATTTTTATTTTTATTTTTATTTTTATTTTTTATTTTTATTTTATTTTTTTATTTTCTATGTTTTATTTTTGTTTTTTTATGTTTAATTTTTTATTTTGTATTTTTTATGTTTTATTTTAATTTTTTTATTTTTTATTTTTATTTTTTTTTACCTCAATAAAAACCTTTATTTTAATTTAATCCATATTTTTTTAAATTTAATTACAACACAAAGTAAATTTATCCAAAGGTAATCCGGGTGACACAGACCATTTGGCTAGATTTTTGCAGCGACAGACCAAAGCCTCTGGTGGGAATCGAACCCACAACCCCCACGCTGATAGGCAAGCACGCTACCAACTCGCCTACTGGGGCGCCTAGTGTTTCCTCATATATTGGCTGTTAAATATACACATTCATATGACTTTTTGGGCGGCCTGTAATGAAAAATAGTTTTTCTTGCAAATTTTAAATCCTGGCGCAATTTTTTTCTTTTTGAGTACCAAAAAATGGAAGTGGGTGATTTTCGTGTTTTTCCAGGTCATTTCAAAGGGGCGTGGCTTTTTTTTTGTTGGTCACTCCCCCTAAGCTAAACTGAAACTTCGCTTCGCAAAATATATAATTTTTCCAAATTCCAAACTGAAAAAGCGTTAGCGAAGCGAATGGTCGTGTGCCTGTAATGGGCCGTGTAAGTGAATCAAGCGAGGTCTTTGAGCAAAATTCACATCATTGAGCAAAAAATTAACTGTTGAGTTGTTGAAATCGATGACAAGGGGATGTTTTAAGGGCCGAGTCTCACAAAATTACCTATTATGTTAAATGGAATTTTAAGAAATTTTTGTTTTTAATTTATATATTTGTTAAAATAATAAATTAAAGCTGATAGTGATCTATAATCTTTTTAATATTATGATTACATATAAATAAAATAATAAATTGTCAGAAACTAAAATATAAAGGGCTATCGGTCGGTAGAAGAGAAAACCATAATTTTTATAAAAAACAAAATATAATCGTTAATTTCAGATGCAGACAGGGGCACAGCTTTTCTTTGCCTTAATACAAAACGACCCACCTTAATGTGTATTTACTCGTATGCTTTAAATGCATGTTAACTTTTAATGTTGGCTAATACAAAATGTATAAACACTCACATACATGGCTTTGTCCAATTGTGTGTGTGTGTCTGTTTGTATAATGAAAACATTTGTTACAACTAAATGACAGTGAGAAAAATTCATTTAAAATGCTAATTAATTACTTGAGATTATGGTCGAGCTTGGCAAGGCAAAACAATTCAAAAGGACATTACATGCGGCCAGAACGAATTTCACATTAGTAGAAGCGAATCAAATTCAAGAAGTTCAGGATTCTTCGACGAGAGGTGTTATTTAGAATCACCCGGTATTTCGGTAGCTGTCACTTTTGGAGGTTTTATTATCTGACATTTGACAAGTAGAAACAACGTCATTACTAAAAAAGGGAACGATACATGCTTCAAGAACGCATTGAAATAATTAAAATTCATTACAAAAATGTTGAAATAAACATCCGTTCATTTATCTCAAAAAATGTAATTTTTCTTTGAATATCGAAATAACACCTCTTGTTGAAGAACCCTGTAGATTGCCCTTAAAACGTTTAAATATATTTATTTCGATTTTCGTAAAAATGTTTTTTCCCGGAAATTAATAATTTTTTAATAAGTTCAGATAATTCCACAATGTGCAAAATAATGAAAATTTCCAAAAAAAAATATGGAAAAATAACTGCAATGAGAAAAAAATAACCAAATTTTACGTATTGTTGTACTCAGTACAATATTTTGGAGGACATTTATTTTTTACTTTAGGGCCACAGTTTTTAGCTTAGGATTTTTTTTGTGGCTCCGATATTGGGCAGCCATGGATTTTTTTAAGCTGCGCGCAATCGAACAGCCAACGTAAGCTGACGACTACAGTTTATTTTCCTTCAGGTTTTTAACTATTAGCTTTCGTAAATCTTGTTTGGCTGCTGGTCAATTTTTATTTTCAAGCTGTTCACTTCGGAAGCTGCAGCCTTCTTTAGCTTCAGCTGTTGTTAGCTTTTCATCTTCTGATTGTTCTTTATGGTGAAGAAACCTATAATTTTTTGGTTTTAGCTAAAATTCAGTCAGATAATGAAACACTGCTGGTCATCCATATATTAATTTCTTTTTACACGAAGCCAATATGTGTACATAGACTCTGCGGCTCGAATTATTAAAAAACGTTATCTGAAAATGAATAACCACTCCGTTCTATGGTGGTGGGTCCACACTATTCACAGACTTTAACTCCCATCACCTCACAGAACTACAGACACACTCACAAACTGACGGTTAACCACGAGAATTACAATACCTAATAAGCAATTAGTATTTGTATGCCAATACTTGTTATGGAAGTAGTGTACGGAGTCCGATTATCACTCAGCTTACCCAGGTTGACATCCTGACATCCTGTTTGCACCTCGTAAATGCCGGCGACTTTATGAGTAAGAGAATAAACTCTAAGCCATTTAGAACTATTCTAGAAAAGCATTAGCCGTTCGAAGTGGGCTTTGAACAGTAGTGAGTATAAAAAAAAAAAAAAAAAATCCATATACAATGGAGTTACAGGGAACACCAAAAAAAAGTTGTGTATGTTGGGGTACGGGCAAATATACTACTCCGTCAACAATCAGTTCGTACGTCTGTACCTTTTCTAATATTTTCAATTTCAGCTTTCATGTTTATTTAAAAATCTATGTTCTTGAGACAATGTTTATTGTCACCTTAAAGCTGAAATTTGTATTTCTTAGAACAGAAATTTAAATTACATTTGAAAAAATGTTCAGAGGTTCGAACTGATTGTGGGCGGAGTAGTATTTAATGTATAATTTGTTTGCTGAAATTGGTTAAAATGGTCTTTCTTTTCAGCGTGTAGTTTCGCTACCAGTAGGCAGTGAAGCGAATCTATATTGGCACCTCGTACGTTCATATAATAAACTGGAAGCTTGCTTCTCCAAATTATAAAAAGTTTATAAATTTTGTATTTAAAACAAATAATAAAATTGTTAAAATATGAATAGTTGAATCCTTAGAGTTACATCATTTTTAAACGTTTTGTCCTAATTTTTAAAACACAGTCTTAGAAAATCTCACAGCCTTGTAAAATGTTTTAATGTGTTACACAGTTCATTACACGCAGAAGTTATCCGTTTATTCCTCAAATGGAATGTTGAGGGAAATTCGAATATCCGTTTTTTTATACACTCCATCATAGGATGGAGTATATACTAAGTTTGTCATTCCGTTTGCAACACCTCGAAAGAGTGATCTGCGACCCTATAAAGTATATATATTATCGGTCAGTGTAACATTCTAAGACATTCTAGCCATGTCCGTCTGTCTGTCCGTCCGTCCGTCCGTCCGTCCGTCTGTTGTCTGTTGAAATCACGATAGAGTGAGAACGACCAACGCTAAAAACCTGAAATTTTGTAGGAAGATGTTTTTTGCCCATAAGCAGGTTAAGTTCGAGAATGGGCCATATCGGACCAAAGGGGGAAAAGTTCCCCTTTACGGGACTAAATATATTCCGGCCATAATCAAATTTTTCAAATATTTTTTTCACTACATCTAAGTTCTAAGTTTATATAATTTATAAATGGGAAAAAAATCCCAAATATGGGCGTGCTCATGGGTTCCGTGGACCCTTGGGGCCCAAAAAAGGGCCCATGATAAACATGCGCATATGGGTATCGAAGTGCAACAAAATTTACTCACGAACACAAATATGCCTTTATTTTCATGATTTGCCTAAATTTTTTGATCCGGTTTCTGGGACTATCGGGTCACCAGCGGCCCAAAAACCGTCCCTTGACAAACATGGACATATGGGTATCGAAATGCAACGAAATTTTCTCGCGAACCCAAATATGCATTTATTTTCATGATTTGGATAAAATTTGTGATCGGGTTCCTGGGACTATCGGGTCACGAGCGGCCCAAAAACTCAGTTAGTTTTCTTATTTATTGACTTTTTAAGGATCCATGATGGAGGGTATATAAGATTCGGCCCGGCCGAACTTACTATTTGTCCACTTGTTTTATCCTAAAAACGTTTGGCCCTAAAATGTCTGCCGTGTCCCAGTGTAACAGTTTATGAAAAGGGGTGAAAACAAATGTCTAAACTAAATAACACATGCATACAAATGTGTGTTTGTGTACGTTGAACGTATGTGCACATAAAATAACAATGAGCTATGTATATATGAGCGTGTCTCTGGGGCTGGTTGTATTTATTTAGGTTTATTGGTCTGGTTCTCGTTATCACCAGACAAGCAGCAACTGCGTCCAAATATCATCCAACTCCATTTTAATTCGCCAACTACAGATTAAGAGGATGTAGATTATGAGGCACCTGCAAAAAACGGTGAATGAGTCACGTATGGCAACGGTGACCTTTTACTATGTGGATAAAGTGGGAAGATTTTTATAACTTTTGCCATGCCGACAAATTTGAGATCTCTGAAAATTGCTAAATTTATTTAGTTTCGTAGGGAGCGACTGGAATCTCAACAGCAGATAGTTTTCGCCTGATGATTTTAAACGTACTTTTCAATAAAAGCAAACAAATGGAGAACATGTATAGAATTTAACTTTATTGGCCAGAAAAATACCACGAAATTGTAAAAACCAAAATCTATTTAATATTTTGTTGACAACGTCCGCTCATCTCTAGCATTCAATGCCAATGGAAAGTAGAACATCGGGACTTGGACGAAGAAGCAAAAGGGCTAAATGTGGAATATTTCAGGCAGTTTCTCAAGCAAACTCCAGAAATATCTCTCGTTTTCTTTACTGGCCAACACATTTCGTAAATCAAAACATTTCTTCAAAATTTATCAACGCAACATTTTCAGATTAATTGTCCTTTATTTTACTTTTGACACTATGTGAGATATGTTTGACGCAAACCAACAAGCTCTTGAACAATGATGAAGATAGAAAAGATAAAAGCGTATCAGTCAGTGGCGAAACTGAGAAGGCCTTTAACAACAACAAAATGGTAAACAATTGTAAACGTTTCCGTTATTGACTTATTACCCTTAAATTTCCACGGAGGAACAGATGGGGAACTTCGCTCGAGCTATGGACTATGGCAAAGACCACATCATCTTTGGATTTCCGAATGATATTTGTATTGGAAAGATAGTGAGAAAGAGAGGGGGCTGTCGAGAGAGTGGGAGGGGGATATAGAGAGGTGGAGAGTCAGGAGAAGAGAGGGTGGAGAGAAAGGGGGAAAGAGACAGGATAGGGAGAGTTGTGGAGAGAGGGGGTAGAGAGCGTATAGGGAGAGGGGGAGAGAGAAAGAGTTAGGGTGGCTAAGGAGACAGGGGGATATAGAGTGGATAGGCAGAGTTGCGGAGAGAGGGGGAGAGAGAGAGATTGGGTGGATAGGGAGAGATGTAAGGTATCTGTTTTTTTTTTGGAAAGCCAAAAAGCCCTTCCGTAGGGCCTTACCCTTTTCCCCTTTGGCCTCTCCTGAACGCGTACGTTTGTATATACACTCAATCAGACCTGAAATTCAATCTGTTGGCCACACGTCGCAACAATTGTTACAACAAAAGTTTGACTATTCGCTTAAGTTTCAGTTTAGTTTTTGTGACGCATGTCAACTTGATAAGCACCCTACACTATAACATAAAGGTTAACGGTGATGTTACTAAAATTGCAAATTCCAGTAAATTCCCAGTTTCTACTCGTACAGAGTCGATTTTCCCCAATGAAACTAGAAGGCGTACATCCTCGTTATAATTCACATCACGCGGAAGTATCCATTCATGTCGTTGAAGCCGAACCGTATTTGTCATTCTCATTGACTGTGTTTTTAAACCGTAAAGTAAACATTTGGGCTAAAAGGTTACGAGTCTAAAAACGAACTTTTGGCCTTTTTACGCCTCAATTGAACCACAGCTTGCGCTAGCACACACACACAAACACATAACAGTTGGCACACACAACATTATTTCGGTGAATGTGTGAGTTTGTTAACTAAAGTGCCTTAAACACGCACAGGCTCACCCACACATACACTCTGTTTAATACACGCACGCAAACGATTTGTCCGCCAAATCAAATTGGATTGGATTGGATTGAATATCAACAGCTGCCTAAATAATTTTGACTGTTTCAAGGTTATTTCCGTTCAATTATCCACATGTGTGTATTCGTCTTAAAATTTGGCAAACGTATCACTGACATTCATCCGTATTGGTAGTGTTACCGTTTCTATTTCTGGCAAGAGTAGGAATCCGCATACAATTTGTACGAGAATTGGATGAGCAGGATTTCATCTGACCCAGACAATATTTCTATGCAGTGAGTAAAAATACTTTGATTTTTTTACAAAAACTGCTATAACTCAGACAATTTTTGTCGGATTACAGTACATTTTTTATGATTTTGTGCTAAAACGAGTAGGAGAGTTCCAGAATTTGTGTACAATTGTTCATTGAAAACAGAATTTTTCAACAAAAAAAAACGACATTTTCATAACATTCACAATTTTTATAAATTATAAAAAAAAGTATTTTTTACCAATGTCTCCAAAAATTGACAATTTTACGTAAAAATTAAAAAATTAAAAGTATCCCTGTTTATGCTGTTGACCTGTGTAATTAAAACAGAAAACTTTTGATTGCTTAAAAAAAAATTATGAAACAACTTTTTTTTTCATGGAATCTTTCAATCATATTAAATGGCACAATTTTTTTTTTAAATTTAATCTTTTATGAGTTATGAGAAAATAGGTCTAAAAAAAACACATAAAAAATTGTTAGCCATAGTTCGACAATTTTAGTACTCAAGGATAGTTTGTTAATCATTAAAAAAAAATTTGTTGTCTAGTGTAATTGTTGATTTGATTTTTGGCGAAAATCACAGGGAAAATCGCGCACTAACAAATTAAATTGTAGATGAAAATATGAAATGATTTTGAGTGCTTAGTTTTGAAGATTTTTTAATTTAAACTCACTTTGTTCCTTAAACTCACTTTGTTCCTTAAACTCACTTTGTTCCTTAAACTCACTTTGTTCCTTAAACTCCTTCTTTCTTTAGACTCACTTTGTTCCTTAGACCCACTATGTCCCGAGACTCACTTCGTTCCTTAAACTCACTTTGTTCCATTGACTCACTTTGTTCCTTAAACTCACTTCTTTCTTTAGACTCACTTTGTTCCTTAGACACACTTTGTTCCTTAAACTAACTTTGTTCCCGATACTCACTTTGTTCCTTAGACCTACTTTGATCCCGAAACTCACTTTGTTCCCGAGACTCACTTTGTTCCTAAGACCCACTTTGTTCCCGAGACTCACTTTGTTCCTTAAACTCACTTTGTTCCATTGACCCACTTTGTTCACCAGACTCACTTTGTTCCTTAAACTAACTTTGTTCCCGATAATCACTTTGTTCCTTAGACCTACTTTGTTCCCGAGACTCACTTTGTTCCTAAGACCCACTTTGTTCCTTAAACTCACTTTTGTTACCGCGATTCACTTTGTACCTAAGACCCGCTTTGTTCCCGAGTCTCACTTTGTTCCTTAGACACACTTTGTTCCTTAAACTAACTTTGTTCCCGATACTCACTTTGTTCCTTAGACCTACTTTGATCCCGAAACTCACTTTGTTCCCGAGACTCACTTTGTTCCTAAGACCCACTTTGTTCCCGAGACTCACTTTGTTCCTTAAACTCACTTTGTTCCATTGACCCACTTTGTTCACCAGACTCACTTTGTTCCTTAAACTAACTTTGTTCCCGATAATCACTTTGTTCCTTAGACCTACTTTGTTCCCGAGACTCACTTTGTTCCTAAGACCCACTTTGTTCCTTAAACTCACTTTTGTTACCGCGATTCACTTTGTACCTAAGACCCGCTTTGTTCCCGAGTCTCACTTTGTTCCTTAGTCTCACTTTGTTACTGAGACTTACTTTGTTCCTTAGACTCACTTTCTTCGTTAGACCCGAGACTCACTTTGTTCCTAAGACCCACTTTGTTTCCGAGACTCACTTTGTTTCTTAAACTCACTTTCATCCTTAGACTCACTTTCTTTGTAAGACTCACATTGTTCCTTAGACTCACTTTACTCCTGAGACTTACTTTGTTCCTTAGACCTACTTTTTTCCTTAGACCCACTTTGTTCCCGAGACTCACTTTGTTCCATAAACTCACTTCCTTCCTTAGACTCACTTTGTCCCGAGACTCACTTCGTTCCTTAAACTCACTTTCATCCTTAGACTCACTTTCTTCTTTAGACTCACATTGTCCCTTAGACTCACTTTGCTCCTAAGAGTCACTATGTTCCCGAGACTCACTTTGTTCATTGAGCTCAGATTCACTTTCATCCTTAGACTCACTTTCTTCTTTAGACTCACATTGTCCCTTAGACTCACTTTGTTCCTTAAGCTCACTTTGTTCATTGAGCTCACTTTGTTTCTTAGATTCACTTTTATCCTTAAACTTACTTACTTCCTTCGTCTCTCTTGTATTTTCTCCAACAATTCCATCTCTTTCACATAATTTCTTTACGGAGACCATTCCAGAACTTTCCCACACATTCGTTTTATATGTTTTCCATATATTTGTTTACTAATTCTAATAATTAAAGTGAAAATCTCTTACACAGAAAAGTTTTACGACCCAAATCCACTAATTTACCAAACTTGTTTGACTACAAAACTTCAAGTATCCTCAAATGTCCATGTAATGTTAATGCATGTGTTGTCGGCACTGCCCCCACTGGTTGATTTAGAATACTTGAAGTACGTGAAATGAAAAATGTTTTACATTTTATTTCTTTACAGTAGATTTGAGTAAGTTAGTGAGCACTCTACACTATACCCTGGGTTTGCTGTAGCACAGAGATCAGATTTATGCTCAATCGAATAATTAGCTGTTTCAATTTCTATTAAATTGAGGTCGGAAACATCGAAAAACAAAACTAATGCAATGCCGACTCATAGATAGGGCCCTAGTTGTAGGCCTTTTGATTAGAACAAACTAACTTATTTTCTAGTAAGGGCCTCACTAGCAAATAGGTGCTGCATCACTCTGTTAATTGAAGACTGAGCCATTTAACTGAGCGATTTAACTTTTTTCCGTCGTAGAAGACAAAAATAGTTTTAAGTTTCAATCTGTCTCATAGAGCCCATGGTTCCTAGAAGGAACTCATCAGACTTTAAAAATCATTTTCTTAGTAGTGGGAAACATAGGCCATTATTTTTTTACTGGATACTTCCACAGAAATCAAATCCTAAGTAAAATTCCAAAGGTCACAATTAAATAGTTCTTGAGAAAATGATTCTAATAATTCTCACAATTCTCCGTTACCACAGTGAGGTGTAGGGTATGAAAAAAAAACAAAAATGTCTGTTCTCTGTTTGGATACCAAATGTGTCTTCGTGGTAAGTGTCCCCAAAGGAAATGTGATTGTAATGGAACTGCCACCACCAACACACACCCAAAGCAACAGAGCCGCCCCAGCCCCCTCGCAACCAACCAATATTATTCGCACCACATCTATTTAAATTCCCACGACTGTAGGTGGCAGAGAAATGTGGTGTGTGGTTGCGTGTTGTGTAGTTAAGGGAGTGAGTTTGGGTGTATGTGTATGTGAGAACGGCGTAAATGCGTGTAAGTGGGTGCTGAAGCCATAATTTATTTACTCATTTAACATTGCTTCGGTTTCACGTCTTGCTACCGAAATTTAGTTTGAGGTTAAACGACATTTCACTGGAGAATGTGTGGGAATGCTGAAATACAAAAAAATGTGGTTACCCACTTCTGCCTTTGCCCATTCCTTTTGCCGATTTCTGCTGTTCTTTCGTTTTTTTTTTTCTTTTTTGTTTCGATTTTACATATTTTGCCAATGGAAATATTTCAACAATTTACTTAACACGAACAATTTATGGGGGGGAATTTATGTCTATGCGCCCGGGCGATGGTGTGAAGACTTAGAGCTACCGGAAATATCGTCAAATAGGTTGTGAACGATTTGCGAGTATTGTTGGTGTCTGCGGTGTGATGGCAGGGAAGACACTTTGGATGACACCTTCTTGAATTTGAAATTGGTTTTATTGTGGCGGTGGAAAATGTTATCAACCACAAGGAATTATGTCCAAATATTGAAAACTTGTGATGAACTCTGGTATTGTTGCCGGGGGTTTGTAAATGTCTTTGCTAAGAGAAGAGTCACAGGATTTTCCTTTGAATATTTTGTGTAGGTGTTGAAATATATTCTAAATACATACATATGTATCTGTGTGCTGGGAATGGAGTGTAAAATTCCAACAGTAATGCAAGTAACCAGCGAGTCGATTACTTGGCTAGAATATTGATGACTTTATTGTGGGCATTGTTTTACCACTTTCTGTGGAAAATAAATTTTATGGCAAGCTAGAAATCATATGAATTGTCAAATATATTTGAAAAATGTACGGAACGGGTTAATGGCTAAAGACTTCTTATAGACTGTATCATTGGGAAAAAGACAAAAATCAGAATCGCATAAAGTCAATTCACCCCACCGCAAAAAAAAAATAATTTACAGCTAATTCTAAGAACATTTCACCACGAAACCATGGCTCTAAAATAAATCCCTAGCTCACTTAAATCGATTTGGTCGATTTGTATGAAAGAAAAAAGTTTGTTTTCTTATCCTTATTAGGACATCAACATTTTATTTGTACCAAATGTAGTTTGGTTGTAGCAATCGATAAATATCGATCCGGTTTATACCCTCACCCGACGGGTAGGAGGGTATATATCATTTGATACGGCTCAAAAGTGTAACACATAGAAATATCCAGATTAGACCCCAGGTGTCTTTGAACCAAATTCGATTTATGACTTTCTGAATCGTTTGAGCCATGTCCGTCTGTCCTGCTGGTACGCACGATAACTTTCGAAAGCGTTAAGCAATCATTCTGAAATGTTGGCATGGCTTAATATTTTCCCAAAACTGCTTATGGGATTGCATATGGGCTATATGGCCACACCCCTTCGGGTACCTCCCATAGAAATTTGCTATTTTGCCCACTTTATAAATCGTGTAATAATATCAACATGCGAAAGTTCGATCTCGGCCAAATTTCGGATTTAGTAAAGCAATAACTGGACAAAGTTTTGGACAAAAACTTGGCAGTCTGGCAACTCCCCTTCTGGCACCTCCCATACAAATGTACCATCCCGCCAACCATAGAAATCGTATAATAACACCAATATGCCCAACGCGATCTTGCCCAAATTTTGTATTTGGTAAACGTATAGTTGGACAAAAACTTGGCAGTCTGGCAACTCCCCTTCTGGTTCTTGCCATACAAATGTACCATTGCATCCACTTTAGAAATCGTGTAATTATATAAACTCGCTCAACGAATCTTTCCGAAATTCTATATTTAGTAAAGCTTTAACTACATACAATTTTCTAGTAAAAACTCTGCTTTATATTCCGTCCTTTTTGTAGAATGCCTATTTAAATTCCTACGTACTGCGTGACAGAGTCAGTGAATCAGTGTCGAGGGTAAATATATATTAAGAAGAAGAAGATAAAGATAATAATATTATTTTTCTTCCAAAATTTTTTTTTTACAAATTTTTTTTTTTTACAAAATTTTTTTTTTGCTAAATTTTTTTTTTATAGAATTTTTTTTTCAAAAAATTTTTTTTTTCCACAAAATTATTTTTTTCAAGAAAAAATTTTTTTTTCAACAAATTTTTTTTTTTCAACAAAATTTTTTTTTTTAACAAACATTTTTTTTTTCAAGAAAATTTTTTTTTTCAACAAAATTTTTTTTTTTTCCATAAAATTTTTTTTCCATATTTCAACGGGCGCCATAGGCGCATTACAACTTACTAGTTACACTACTCAACAAAATGAAAAAAATTTCATGTACTCCGGATGCGATTTTTTCTGTGTAGATAACCTTGAGCTCGAAAAACGCAATAAAAATTTTTTTTTTCGTTTGGTTTTTGTTTCATTTTTTTTTTTTAAATTTTAAAAAAATTTTTTTGGTTAATTTGTTTCGTCCGGCATAACTCGGGAACCACTAGCCCGATTTAATTGAATTAAATTTTAATTTAAAAATTTTTTTTTGGTTAATTTGTTTCGTCCGGCATAACTCGGGAACCACTAATTGAATTAAATTAAATTTTAATTAAATTTTAAAAAATTTAAAATTACAATTCCCTTAATCTGTTCATATATTGTTTTCCTATACAAGCAACAGTTTCCAAGTTAAAAATGAATATATAAAGGAAAAAACTTATTTTTTGCCTAAAGATTTAAATTTTTTTTTTTAAAAAATCCATAAAAAATCCAAAATGAAAAAAAATGTCAAATCTTAAATCTTTAGGCAAAAAATAAGTTTTTTCCTTTATATATTCATTTTTAACTTGGAAACTGTTGCTTGTATAGGAAAACAATATATGAACAGATTAAGGGAATTGTAATTTTAAATTTTTTAAAATTTAATTCAATTAAATCGGGCTAGTGGTTCCCGAGTTATGCCGGAAGAAACAAATTAACCAAAATTTTTTTTTTAAAATTTAAAAAAAAAAAATAAAACAAAAACCAAACGAAAAAAAATTTTTTTATTGCGTTTTTCGAGCTCATGTCAAGGTTATCTACACAGAAAAAATTATCGCATCCCGAGTACATTTTGACTGTTGACTAGTGTTATCAATACCAATTCAGATGTAAACATATTCGTCATACGCCCCCGCAATATTCGTTAAAAATGCCAACACCAACGCACACTCTAAAATCTCAACTTTACTTCCATGACTCAATTTGAAAAAAAAACACTTTCTGTGTTATTTGAATATTTACCCACTTTACAAGTATTGCATTATTAACTCATTTAAGACCATTTTCATGTTCATTTTCGTATACAAACAACACGGAAGTGGAAGACGGCTTAAAGAAGTTCTTGGCAATTACGTAGAGGAAATAAAAGTATATACTCGCACACATATGTACATGCGTACATGTAATAAACAACAAATAATGTCTTATTTGCATATACATTCCAACAAGTACACACGACTAAGAGTGTGTGTGTGTGTGTGAGCCTATGTCGACATACAAACAAAGGCCTAGATAAACAAAACGAGGCAAAATGAATGGTTTTACAAACACATTCAAACAAATGCGACTAATTAATAAGTGTTACACCAGCGACATGTGACTGAGAATACATATGAGTGCATCCATAAAATATGGACTCCATGAGACAACTAACATCCTTAAATAATTTATGTCAATGGGGGCTGTAAGGAGGAGGCGTACTTGCGTTATAGATGTGGCCCCCGAGTTCGAACTAATAATATTGAATTTGAAAAACTTTGAATTCATAAATTATGTGTCCATTAGTTAAGGCAAAGAATGGATTTTTCCAAAAATTGATTCTTGTGGAATTACTCATACCTAGAGAAAGGGATGTAGCTACTTAGCCTTAGTTTATTCTTTCTCGTTACAATGTATGTGTTCTTCTAGGCATATGTACGAGTATACGCTCCTAAACATACTTACATGCGCGTTAAAATTAGTAAATGTAAAGACGTACGTTAGCGAAAGTACGACCAGCCTCTGCTGTCTGTCGCTCAGTGTAAATTGTGAAATAATTACATGTTGTCACATTTGTGTTTATTTGAACGTTTCTTAAATCTTAAGCCATCCCTTGACGAGTACGTCTCCTATATATTCTCATGCGATACATATTTCGAGGGGAGGAAGGGGGGTTGGAGGTGGATTAAAGCATTCGTTCTTTTTCGATTGGATGATTTGACGGGCGGGCATTTTCCATCGTGTGTATGTGTGTGCGGTCTAATCATGATGTATTATGAAAATTGCTTTTAATGTGAGATTATGAGAATTGTGTGTTCAGCAATTTCATTGAAATCCCTTTAAAGTGTTCTTCATAGAAATATGTGAAATTAAATCTACGATATTTCCACGGAGTAATTGGGAAATAAAGCCAGCGAAGATTGGATATGAGAACACGCCAAAAAAAAATCTAAAAAATAATTGTTGGACACTGAGATGTAGATCTAGTTTCGATGGGAATTTCTGAATTGCAATCAGACTGAGAGATGAATTTCAATCACAGGGGGAAATGAGCTGATAAAGTGAAAGAATGAAACCATGGAACCGCTATCGTCTATCCATAAAAAGGGATCGAACAAGTCAACGCATTCAAATGTCTACACAATCTGAAAGAATGAAACCATGGAACCGCTATGTACGATCCATAAAAAGGAATCGAACAAGTCATCGCAATCAAATATACTTGAAAATGTCATAAAACTCAATAGACACAGGATATACAAAGTTTAAGGGAGCTTAGGTTGACAATTTCCATTTTTTTTTTTATAATTTTTGTACCCATGACCTAGGGCCAATATCAATTACCGTGATCCGGTAACACTAAACTAAACAGTCAAAATTTGAGCAACACAGGCAATTCTTATTAAAGACGTGCATTATTACACTACAAAGTATTGTACAATGTAGTATAATTGATAAATACCTTGTATAAATTAACTAATTTAATAATTAATAAAGAAGTCTTGTTACTTTTAGTTACAAAAATCAACTGAACTTTATTGATAAATTTTGTTTAACGATAACTTACTTCACTACCCTAGCCAGCAGAATCATGTTGATCGAACCATCGCTGTTGTGCTGTGTCAGCGGCACGTGTGGTGGTTCGTCATGTCGATCGAACCATCGATGTTGTGCAGCGTCAGTGGCATGTGTGGTGGTTCGATGTTTTTTTTGTTAAGTCGCACCGTCGACATTTATGTTTCGATTGCAGAGCGTTTGTTGGTTTTTTACTTTATTGCAATACCAGGTCGATAAAGTGTAACTCGATATCCGGTATTGCATTATATTAGGGTGGGTAGCACTTTTGGCGTTAACACCTCCCCTCTAAATACCGAGCGTCCTCGTTCGGTTAGAAAGACGGAATATGAGATATTCTAGTTATTCTCGATGGGTTTTCCGCTTTTACTTCTGACAGTTCGGGCATTGAAGTATGCAATGTGGCATTATTTTTTGTTACATACGGTGGTACAACAAAATCAGCTTTCTTCGCAAATGGCCCCTTCCTCAGTAACAGAAAGGCTACTACGGTGATTACTATTGATGAAACCCCAATATTGATGGTAAAACCCCATTTATGGTTCGTGGTTAATTGATCTATGGCTTCAGTATTCATCGTCTGCAGTTCTTTAACCATTTCTAGAGACAAAGTTTCTTCAACGCTTGGTTCAGCAAGCCGAGGTGTCAAGATAGCTGGAAGAGGTTGTATGTGCGTTGATTCGAAGCCGTTATAAGTTTTGTTCCATATCCCGATAGAGGCATTGTGGAACTGCAAGACGTACGTTCCAGACAGCTTTTGGGATTCATTGTTAATGTTGATAGTTCCATTAAATTGGTTCAAAAGGATTATACCAGGGGCCACTTCCTCGATTGTAGGAATGTGTCGATTATCTATTACGCTACAATTGGATGATTTGCTTTTTATTAGGTTCGCTAAGCATGTGTCCTTATCAATATTTTCTAATTGCGTTCTCTTACAGACAGTAATGTTATTATAAGTTTTACAGTTTGTTCTTATTCCAAAAATCGTCTTGTTGCAAATTATTACGTTTTGAAAGTTAATTTTGTCTATGAATTTACTAAATTTAACAGGTTTAATTAATATTTTATTACAAGAAGTGCTTTCCGCTGTTGGAATGTTAATGATATAGACAATTGAATTTTTGTTTGATGCAATTTTTACTTCTGCAAATTCAAAAACTTGCTCTATATTGACAAATGGTATTAATTCTTGATTTATAATGTCTTTAACAATATTAATTTCTTCGGAAGATAAAATAAATGAATTAACTACTCCGACTTTCGCCCAATGAATAGCGTACTGAATGTTTACAATTTCCGTTTTTAAAATGTCAATTTTTAGTTTAAATTTTTTAACCATTTGATCTCTTATTGTTTCATTGTAATTTACAGTTTTAATTATTTCATTTGTGGTTTTAATGAGTTCATTGATTTTTTCTAATGATAACTTATTTATTACTACTTGTCTATTATTGTTAGCCAATATCTCATCAGTTTTCATTTTTATAATTTCGAAATCGTCGTGGTCTGGATTCCCAGCAATCCATTTCCATGCGGATCCAATAAAATTCAGGGATCTTTTCGTCTTTGGTTTCAGTCTATCCAAATAACCCTGTAGTTCAGCTAGTTCGTAAATGATAAAAGGTCTTAGATAATGAGTGCTACTTATGTTCTGGTCTATCGTGATTTTCATATCGTCGATTAATTCCTGGTATTTGTCAGTCTCAATTATGTGAATTAATTTAAAGGTTCCAGTTTGTAATTTCGCCAGTCCCGCGTCTAATGTCACTATCCGTGAATTGGTATAGTCCAATATTTTTACGTCGCTCATCACCAAAGAGCAGAATGTACTGAAACATAAAGATTGTATCAGTTTCTAATATTGTTTTTGTGAATAGTTTTCCCTGTTTCTGTTATGATAGTTGAATT
This sequence comes from Hydrotaea cyrtoneurina, assembly GCA_958296145.1. Classification (NCBI taxonomy): domain Eukaryota; kingdom Metazoa; phylum Arthropoda; class Insecta; order Diptera; family Muscidae; genus Hydrotaea; species Hydrotaea cyrtoneurina. The sequence goes on along the minus strand of OY282513.1, from coordinate 19,136,523 downwards.
TTTATTTTCCCTGACTATTTCCTCTCTATAAGATTTACTTAGCTTAGTTCCTAGTCTTTTGTTTTCCCTAACAAAGATGTGTTGCCCTGGTTTGTAAGTTTTGGGTGTTGTTTTTGTCTTGTTATGATAATTTATGTCATCTATTTGTTTCTTTTTGAGCTTTTGAATAATATCCTCTCGTTCCTTCTGTATGGCATCCGGGTCTGTGCCAATTTTTCTACCAAAGAAGGCTTCAACCGGTTTCCTATTTATTGTAGAATGTACGGAATTATTATATTCATAAATAGACCTGTGTAGTAGTTCCGAAAAGGTGGTATTTACATTTTCGGTCTTTAAGCATCGCATTATTTCAGACAAAGTTGAATGAAACCTCTCAATTTGTCCGTTCACGCTACTACTGTAAGGAGGTATTTTGAAAATCTTAACGTTATACTGGTTTTCCAGCATACAAATAATTGCATTGGAATTAAATGATTTTTCATTGTCAATGACAACAATTTCTGGCATGCCGAATGACAGAAGAACCTCCCTTAGTGGCTCCTTAATGTCAACCGCTGCCCGGGACTGTAGTATTTTTGCCTGCGCATATTTAGAGAATTTGTCTATAGCCGTTAGTATTGCTTTCCTCTCCGTTAAATAAATATCGATGTGTACAATTCGTCCTGGACGCTCGGGTATCGGCGTCGCACTTAATTCGATTTTATTCGGGTGCCTGTCATATTTGTTTTCCTTGCACACTTTACAAGATTTAACAACCCTTTTGATCTTTGAGTGCATTTCTGGAAAGTAATATCTAGACAAAATTTGAATTCTATTCTCTACACTACTCCTATGTGCCCTATTATGTTCATTTATAATTACCTCCTCCTGTTCGTCATTCGTCTTAAGATCAGTCACCATGGTCCTGGAGTATTTAACTTTATAACGTGAGAAATTGTCATTGAAGATCTCTTGTAGTTTCCCTAGAATATCGTCAGTGGTTTTTATACAATTCGTAACCGATGGGTTGAGGTATTTCTTGAGGATCCCAGTAAGATTGTCCGGTTCGACGTTTGGTTCGTTTATGGTATGTCTATGAAAAGTTGGGAATACGACCTCGAAGTTATAAGAGGGATTTTCATCCTCGGATGATAAAAGAATTTGATTTTTAAATGCGTTTATTGGTACGTCCGTAAATTGAATAAGGTTTTGAGAGGAACTTTCGTCACTATGCTGCGTAGCAGTCATGGAATTTACCTGTGAAACTTCTGGAGGTCTTGATAAAGCATCGGCAACGACATTTGTGCTCCCCGGTTTATATAAAAGTTCATACTTAAAATCTTCTAGAAAAGCTTTCCATCGTTTCAATTTGTAGTTAGAGTTCTTATTGTTCAGAGAATAAGTGAGTGGTAGATGATCTGTGAAAATTTTCATTTTCGCCGAGCCATAGAGGTAGTTTCTGAGTTCCTTTAGAGCCCAAACAATAGCGAGCATTTCCTTCTCGTTGGTCGCGTAATGTTCCTCCGATTTCTGGAGAGTTCGAGACAAAAAAATTATCGGTCTGTCATCCTGAGATAAAACTGCGCCAAGGGCGTAGTTGGAAGCGTCCGTGGTTAAATGAAATTCCTTGCCAAAGTCCGGATAAGCTAGCAAAACATCTTCTGACATAAGAGAACTTTTCAGTTTATTAAATACATCAATTGCCTCCTCGGTAAGATTTATCCTGATTTTACTGGAAGTATATTTGGAGGCTCGTCCATTCTCCCCCCTTAAGAAGATTGTCAGGGGTTTTGCAATTTTAGCATAGTCCCGTATAAATCTTCTATAAAAATTTGACATCCCCAGGAAAGACCTTAGATCCTTCAAGGTTTTAGGAATGGGAAAGTTATTAATTGCCTCTACTCTGGTTGGATTTGTCTTTATTCCAGCATCCGAAACAATAAAACCCAAGAATTCGACTTCCCTTCTTAGGAATTCGCATTTGTCAAGTTGCACTTTCATGTTTGCCAGTTCTAGTGTTCTAAATACCGTGTCCAAGTTTTCTAAATGAGTTTTTTCATCTTTCGCAAAAATGATGATATCGTCTATGTAAACAAAACAGATTTTGCCGATGTGTTCTCTTAAAATGTCATCTAATGTCCTTTGAAAAATAGATGGAGCATTTTTCAGCCCAAATGGGAGTCTAGTAAACTCGTATTTACCGTTGTTAACGGAAAACGCTGTTTTCTTCCTATCGCCTTCCCTTAGGGGGATTTGATGAAATCCACTTTTCAAATCTATCACTGAAAACCAGTTGCTTTTCGAAAGTTGAGGTAGGACATCGTTAATATTAGGAATGGGGTATTTATCGGGAATCGTGACATCGTTCAGTTTCCTGTAGTCTATAACCATACGATATTTCTTTTTTCCCGAGGCATCAGCTTTTTTCGGAACTATCCATATTGGAGAATTGTATGGTGACCGTGAAGGCCGTATTATGCCGTGATCTAATAATTCTTTTATTTGTGATTCTACCTCATCTTTGAGATGCATTGGATAGGGATAATATCTCGAGTATACCGCGTTTTCATCTTTTGTCTGAATTTCACCGATAACAGAAGTGGTGTATGTCAGTTTTTCATTAGGATCGCTGAATAAATTTTTGTGGTTCTGCACCAGTTCGTCGATTCCTAATTTCTGTTCTTCGGTCATGTGGTCATTCCTAATGTTAATTGCGTTCACCGCCTGGGATTTTAGTTGTTTTAGCCGTAATTTAATATTCTTGTTCACAATCATGTAATTGTCTGCTGCGTGAATAACAGCTGACATCTCTTTCAAACTATCGTTCCCCAGAATTGCATGAAAGGTTTTAAGTGTTGGCAAAAGGAAAAACTTCAGTCTTTTTGAATTTTCATAAAAAAGATTAACAAAAGTATGATGGGTGATTTTTGTCTGTCCGGCAATAGAAGATGCAAAGAAATTTTTTACGTTGGGAATAGGATTTTTAACCAAATTAGGTTGAATGTAGTTTTTATTGGACCCAGTATCGACCAGTATTTTCAAAATTTGACCTGAACTCGTCCTACTCTCAAAATAAGGTAGCGACGAGTCTGTTAATCTAAAAAATGAATATCGGCAAATTCTTGAGTTTCCGAGTGGTCATTGTCTTCAAGGACATCGTAATGATTTTCTATGTAATCATCCAATGGTAAAAATTGTTCCTGAGCCTCATAATTCTGCAACTCAGACTCATATTGTTGTGGAACTTGATCCTCAGTTTCCCCTGTGTTCAAATGAAAATTTCTTTGCATTTTCTGAGGATTTCGGGTCTGTTCGGGTTGGTCGTTAGGCCTTTTACCAAAAAATTGATTGTTATTTGTCGGTCTATTCATGTAATTCACCGCTCTTGACCGCAAAGAATGGTCTATGTCCATAGGTTCAGGACGGTTTTGTGGTTTTGGTGCAGTTGGTCTTGGGATTTGAAAATCATTATTTCGAAAATACTGTCCTTGTGGCATTTGATTGAAATTGTTCATTGAACGCATCGGAGCACTGGGATTTAAATGGCGATTTGACACTGTTCCGCACAAATTCGTGCAATGGTTTCCTGCATTGCCCTGTTTTGATCCGCCTGAGCAGCTCCTTGGTCTGGGACGTTAATTATCGAAGGTCTAAGTATGTTTCCGTTTGGATTAGCCATAATATTTATTTTCACTTTTCTTCTTTTTTTTTCTGAGAGATAAAGGCTATGTTTTCACTTGTTAATTAATTGTTCACTAGTTTTATTTTTTTAGCTACTGGAGGGTCCCATAGGATTCGCAATAGTATTTAATATTTTTTTTTTTTTGTAGTTACTAGCAATTATTTATTTTCTATTTTTCAACTTAAAGTTGTTCACTTAATTTTAACTATCTTTCACTTATTTTGTTTACTTAAATTATTCACTTAGTTTAACTTACAAAATAGCAGCTATAGTGGGATATGAAGGAATAGACATTATCCGTTTCCCTGTTGTACTTCGGTATCACCTCCTTACTCTTTATTCCACTTGTCAGTCTTCGACTTGATCCTTCGCTGTTATTTTACTTAGTCCTGTGGGAACTACTACCTTAGGTGTCCACGATACAGCCTGTGGGGTGTCTTCTCAGTGGATCCTTTCTAGTTGGGCGCCAATTAACTAATTTAATAATTAATAAAGAAGTCTTGTTACTTTTAGTTACAAAAATCAACTGAACTTTATTGATAAATTTTGTTTAACGATAACTTACTTCACTACCCTAGCCAGCAGAATCATGTTGATCGAACCATCGCTGTTGTGCTGTGTCAGCGGCACGTGTGGTGGTTCGTCATGTTGATCGAACCATCGATGTTGTGCAGCGTCAGTGGCATGTGTGGTGGTTCGATGTTTTTTTTGTTAAGTCGCACCGTCGACATTTATGTTTCGATTGCAGAGCGTTTGTTGGTTTTTTACTTTATTGCAATACCAGGTCGATAAAGTGTAACTCGATATCCGGTATTGCATTATATTAGGGTGGGTAGCACTTTTGGCGTTAACATATATGTTGTGCAAACGAAGAAGTTGTAAAGTAAATGTTGTGCTGTTGTCAAACAGATGGTTGTAGATGTTGTGTCGTTCTGGTTTGATCACTCTACACACAACATAGCATGTTCGTTCCACTATGTTGTATTGGGAACTACACAACATGCATTCATTTCTCTCTCTCATATACGCAAATACTTATTGTACTTATAGTGTGCTTGATCGTTGCAACGCTTGGCAAATTGTTTTGTGGAAAAGGAAAGTGTTTGTGGTAAAATTTCTGTGAAATTTTATATTATATTTGTGAAAAATGAATAACAATGACATTAAAGCTAAAATCCTGTCAGGTGTTTATAAAATAAATATAAAGCGAGGACGAAGCAAAGTTTGGGATTATTTCGGCCATATTATTGACGATGAAAATAATGAAATCCCAAACTTTATTGCATGCAAAATATGCAATAGCGTTTACAAATACTCAAAGTATGCGCTGTCAAATATGTCGAAGCACAAGTGCTTCGTTGGAGCACAAAATGAAAAAGGAGTAATACAAGTAGAGGTGAATGGAGATACCAAGAAAAGATGCACAGAAGTTTTGACAGAATGGGTGGTGGGTGACATTCGCCCTTATGCGCTGGCTCAGGATCGTGGCCTTAAAGAATTTACCAAACTCATACTCGAGGTTGGACATAAACATGGACCTAATGTAAATGTGGAAAACTTCTTGCCGCACCCCACTACAATTTATAGAAATGTTGAGCAAAGGTTTAAAATACATTTTTCAATTTTAAAAACCGATGTAACAGCGGTAGCTGAGACTGGGTATGCGCTAACAAGCGATGTATGGACGGACAATTTCCTAAAAATGTCTCCTCGCCGTAACAATCCATTACATAAAGGACAGTTATGTTTAAATACGCACCTCACCTCCCATATTTTTCATTAAAAACTTGCTCTATTAAAGACGAATACATAATAATTTAAAATATCATACAACTTACTCATTTACTATTATTAAATAGGTGCTAATATTAAAGAAAAGGTAGTTAGTTTGCTTTCCGAATTCAATTGTTCCTTAAACAGTAAGGTCGTAGTCGTGACTGACAGAGGAAGTAATATGATTGCTGCATTCAAAGAAGATAATAATATTCACTGCATTAGCCACTTGATTCACAACACTGTGGAAAAATTTATAAAGAAGACGACGCAAATTGATGAACTCATTTCTTTATGTTCAAAGCTGGTAAAATTTTTTAAAAAATCAGGCTTGAACGCAGAATTACAAACATCTTTAAAAAGCTTTTGTACAACCCGATGGAATGCGGTATACTATACTATTTGCTCGATTGTTAAAAATTTTGCAGCCATTCAAGATAAATTATTAGAAAAGAATCTAGTAGAAAAATATAGTATCATAAAATTATACAATTTAGAGAATTTAATGAAAATTTTAAAGCTTTTCAAGGATTCCTCAGATGATCTTGAAGGTTCGCTATACCCAACTATACATTTAGTTTATGCGAATATAGAGAATTTGAAATCATCTCTTTCCATAGAAGACGATGATCCATCCCTAATAAAGGAATTTAAAATAAATTTACAGGAAACGAGGACGTTACCTTAATAGATCCAAATATCACAATGTACCACTTTGAAAAATTTTTATTTTTTACTATTCACCTTTTCTGGTATAAATACAAAATTTTTCCATCCCAAAAACAAATATATTTGTCTTTTTATTCTATTTTACTGCAGTCAGACAAAAATAGTATTCCACAAATACTCACTACATCTGTTTGAAATGATATACTACTTTGTATTATGCAACTTGTATGGAGTATTGTAAGTTGATACAACTCAACTACACACAACCTACTAGAGTAGAGCACAACATCTAAAAATACAACATAAATGAAAACACGCACTCAAACTTACTCAAAAAAGAAATCATGACCAACTTGTACGATGTTGTGTACCAATGCACGTGTTTAATTCTTATCAGAAATTGGTCGAATTTTTTGGAGTATCGCAAGCTCTGGTAGAAAATGCTTTAAAATGGTTAGCCAAGGCAGAAATGCCTGTCATAAAACGTGTAAATGCTGTGTTTAATTGTGTTCAAACTTTGAAACGCAACTTGGGAATCCCTCACAAAAAGGCAACCAAAAAAATTTTGTTTCACTATAATTAAATTATTATTTTTCTATAAAAAAAAATGATTTTTTAAAAAATGACACATTTATAGGGTGTTGTTTTCTTTTTGGCTGCATGGGAACTATCGATATCGATGACTATGGTTTGAGAGCTGATAATGTCAAACTGGGTGATATTTCGGTTCAGTATGGTTTGGCAAGTCCTCATGAATCGTTTAACGCCAAATTGTGGAAATTTACTTGGAAAAAAAATAATCTGTTCCCGAAGTACATGTTACGGTCCAGATAATCGGGCTAAAGAGCTAGAAATTCCTGCAGTTATGGCGAGCGCTTTTACTGTTCTCGATTCGAAACCATCATCAAGACAAAGAACCGTGCCTATCGAAGCGAGTATTTCCGTTGTAACGCGAAGTATTACACCGAAGATCCCGAAATGGCGATTAGTCTTCGTTCTCAACTTGTTGGTTTTTTTCCTTCGACTTCGTGAAAAATTGTACGTAAAATACAGAGCTCGAGCAAGAATGAAGCCAAACTGATTGGGCTACAGATAATTGTTGTAGATCTTGGAGAGCGGAGGAAATAAAACCCACAGCACCGCATGCATTCGTAATAAAATGACAATATTTACGACCTTTAACATTCATAACAAAAAAGACAAACATATTGTTGGAACTACAAATAGTATCAATCTTACAATGTGTACAGAACTGTACAATTTTATTTAGTGATGAAGCTCACTTCTGGGTAAATCGCTACGTTAGCTGTTACGGAATGATTACTAATCGTAATAGTTACTAAGTAAATTAAATTTTTTGTACAGTAATGATTAAATTACGATTATATTCAGTTTTTCAAGACTTAGAATTGATTAGAAATACAAATAATCCAAAAAGTAATCAGGATTACTTGAGATTACTATAAATAATCAAAACGAATCAAAAGTAATCCTGATTAATGCCACTAAAAAAATATGGTGATGCACAGTTTTGTCCTAATCAAATACAACCAGTATATTTTTCTTTATAATTGTACTAGTAAGTTGTAATGGCGCCCGTTGAAATATGGAAAAAAAATTATGTTGAAAAAAAAATTTTTGTTCAAAACAAAATTTTTGTTGAAAAAAAAAATTTTGTTGAAAAAAAAAATTATGTGGAAAAAAAATTTTGTTGAAAAAAAAAATTTGGAAAAAAAATTTTGTAAAAAAAAAATTTTTGTAAAAAAAAAAATTGTAAAAAAAAAATTTTGGAAAAAAAAATTTTTTGGTAAAATAAAAATTTGGGGAAAACACAATTTCTGTACAAAAAAAAAATATTATTTTTTTATTATTATTATTTATAGAAAATTATGAATGCCTATTTAAATTCCTACGTACTGCGTGACAGAGTCAGTGAATCAGTGTATCAGTGAATCAGTGTCGAGGGTAAATATATATTAAGATACTCACTGACCGGGACCTACTGTTTAAAGCCGACTTCGAACGGCTAATGCTTTTCTAGAGAAGTTTTACATGGCTTAGAGATTACTCTCTTTCTCGTAAAGTCGCCAACATTTACGAGGTGGAAACAGCCGCTGAAAAATGTTTGATGGTCTTACCCGGTTTCGAACTCGTGTTCTTCTGTCTGGATTCAAAAATAACACATCATTTTCCATGTTGAATATTTAGTTTACCACAAAATCCATGCCTTACAATTAAAAATATAGATCATTAAAATCGATGGAGGATTTTCGCTTTTTTTAACAATTTAGTGAAAGCCCCTTTCTGCTATTTGTGTATTTTATCAACATGGAAATAAGGATCCTCTGGAAATTGAAGAAGAAGTTCCTTTGGAATATGTGTGATGAATATTATGCTGGTATGAATGTAGTTCAGCACATCAAAATGATAGGAATTCGTTTTTAGAGTCTCACTGCACAATTTGGGAATGTAAACCGAAATATGTTTTTTAATTTGGTGAACATATTCTCATCTTTATACCAAACCAATAATGTCCGGTGCAGAAAATGGCAACTTGTCGATCAGCAATTTATTTATCATCAGAAAAATTTAATGTTAATCGTCATTATACATTTGCTCAGGCTTCAATTCAACTCTAATCAGTTGTAGAGAGATTACGGTTGCCGTAACAATTTCTTATTAAATTTAACATATCGAGACGTAAGCGCCATTTTCTCGAAATTCGCTTTTTTAGAAAATTCGATAGAAAATTGTTAATTAATCTTAATCCCAAAATATTAAAAATGTATCTTTACACAGATATAGCAAATTCAATTGTATCATAAGCACCACACGCATTTATGCTTGACCACACAAAAAACCCTTTGTGGCACTTACGTCTTTTTCGCGTTAGGGCTCGATATGTTTTCATATAAAACAATCTCTTGAGAATATCATCTAGGAACAAGAACATCATCAACGATTTGTTAATGTTTTCAATTTCAATACTTATGCATAATTGGTACAATATAATATATCCACTCACCAAATATAAATGAGCAACCTGAAAATAAAAAAGAAATATGTCATTAAGTTGTAAGTTCTTCGTAAGATAAATAAAAGAAATGGAGAAAAGGGAAAAAAATGTAAAGAACTCTTAGAAGATATACGATATAAATCCTGTAGTCTATAAAACCAAATGGTCTACAGCATCAATCTTCGCAGTCATTGGGTTTATTTTCAAACAACGCAATTTGGGCAGCAAAAATTCCCTGGACGTGTGATGTATGCGATGTGATTGGCGACGTAGATCTGTTGAAGAACTACTCAAAAAAAAAAGACACAATAAACAAGAATTTATGTAAATGTACTTAGAAAACTAAACAGAATTGTGACACAAAGCAATTAGGATTTGTTCGATTTTTTGTTTACAGTAGCCGAGTTTAACGAGCTATCGATCATTCAGTTATCATGATTAACTGAATGTTTCTGGATGTCGAACGTTTTCTACTTGTCATTTGACTGTCCATTTCTGACATACAGAAAATACACTTTGTATGGAAACGATTACGTTTGCGTTTGAAATCCAGAAACAATCCATTACAAATATTGTTTAGGATTTTTAGAATATTCGTATAGGAAAATTTGTAATATTGCGTCATTGTATTTTCACGAATAAAATAGAAATCCATTGTCTTTACTGACAAATATAAAGCATCGCAGAAGAAAAGTTAGTTAAAAATAGCGTCCTTTTTTTTTTAAATAATTGATCAACCTTTTTGTGTATGTAGCAAAGTTCCTCAAACGAAAAAAAAATGTATAAAAATTAGCTCGTTTTTTTTAAAATTATTTTCCACCTATTTCTGCTTTCTAGAAAAACCGGCCCTTCTCCACAACAATGTCCGAAAAAATAAAAGGGACCGTTTTCTAAACCCAATTTTAGATGTTCATCATTCTGGTGGTCTTGTCGAAGGGAACAGCATGTTTTTGTTTTATTTTAGTGTCGTCGCCCATTAACTGAAGTTAAATCAATTAGGGAACATGGTGATTTCCTGCGTATCGAGGACACAAACCCAAGCTTTCACGAGCATTGCAGAACGTTACATATAATGATGTAATTCATTAAAACAAATACTGCATACTCACGATACCAATGCCAAGTCGTCTTCTGGAGCATTAGTTCGGAAGCACACTCCAGATGTCTGTAATACACATTGCACCATTTTATAGTTTTACAAAGGCGATCAGTGAAAATACTGGTTTTATGCTGTCAATTACTGGTTTTATGCTGACTTATGACTTACACATACGCCCCTTTTTGGAAATATTTAGCAGACGACTTATGGCATCTGTGTATTACATGGTCTTTGCCAATACAGACTTGATTTTCTCTTTGTGAAATGTGGTTTATCTTGTCCCAAAATACGACATACCGAAATGGGGAGGGATATTGGAATGCTCAAAACATTCAATAACAATTGTAGAATTGAATATTTCACTCAAACTGTGATTAACACCAAAGACCATACAGAGAGCAGACGTCGCAAGTCGTTTTCTGAACATTTCCAAGAGGGTATTAAAACAGTGTTTGTTTTAAAATAACATTAACAAAACATTATTTGCTTTGGAAACCTTTCAAATATTGTCATGCCAATTAGTGACACCTGGAGTGTGCTTCCGAACTAATGCATCAGAAAACGACTTGCGACATCAGAGTTTAGGTTAGAGAAATTAAAATGAACAATGGTCTCTTAAAAAGGTCCAGCAATTAAAGGCAATCGATGCCAAAAGCTCTAGAATATCAATTTATCTGATTTGACAGCGAAAAGCTTTTTCTCTCCACACTTGGTGTCATAACAACATACACACACATACATACATATGAATACGCGAAGTCTCCATTTGAGCTACAGTAAGTCCCGAATCGGGACTCCCGATTCTCACTCGGCAATTTTAATTGCAGCAAATCTCAGGTTGTTGCACAGAGAGGTAAAGGGAATGGAAAGGTAAAAAACTTGCTCTTTTTGTGTTTTTCGTGTTTTGATATTTTTTTTGAAAATCATTTGTATTTTAAAGGGCAAGAACGACAACAAAAATTGCCGAAAAAAAATTCCTTGTGTGAACACAAAAGGCAAGTTCAAAAGGGAATCATCAAAATTGCCTAATGTGAATGGGGACAATTATTTTTATATTCTGGAGAAGTATAAACCAAAGTATGTATATTAGGTAGGGTCAATTTTTTTCTCGACAAAGCGGTTGTCAAAATCGTAATCTACGACGAATTCTAAGAAAATTTTCGAAAGAAACCATGTGTCTAAAATCAAAATCGAGCTTCCGATTTTTAACGACAAAGTTTTAGTTGTGATCTTTAAAAAAAAATTTTAATATTTATGAAATTTTTGTATTAAAAATATATTTGCCACAAAATTTGCGTGAAATTGTAAATAATGTTGTTCAAAATAACGGATATTTTGCCCACTCAGAAAATGTGCTTCTAACAATGATTTTTGACAACAGAAAGGAAGTGCGCGGAATGGCTTTAAAAAAAATTTTACATTATCGAGAAAATCTTTACGATCCAACAAAATTAAGAGTTTACAAAAAGCCCACTATAAATTTTAACTGCACTAAATACTTCGACATGATAAACATAGATAACGATGGCATTTTATCGGAGCCCCCATTCACTGCAAGCATACCCTATGAACACTTGCTCAATTACATAGAATTTGACGATCCACCGCTTCCGGATCCACACATTCCTCTACACATTCAAGGAACCGTGCGGTTTGTGCAACTACTGACTAAAGTCTCACGTCGAACTATTGAAAAAAATCGCGATGGTGTTATGGCAGTCACAGTTAAAAGTCGAAACGTAACACCTAGGATTGATAGCAAGAAAGACCTTAAAAATAAGTAATGTTGAAATAAAAAGTGTGATATTTTCAAAACATCGCAAAATTGTTTATTTTAATTTTAATGAGGCGAAAGGTAACATAACTTAAAATACAAAGCCTTCCAACCCGTTTTCGAACTTGACCTTACCTTCTCAGCAAGACATCTTTCTGTAAAATGTCAGCTCTCTAGCATTATTATTGTGGACTATAGCGTGTTTTCCACAGACGGAAAGACGTACGAAAACTTTCTCGTTAAAAATCGGAAGCTCGATTTTGATTTTAGACACATGGTTTCTTTGGAAAATGTTCTTAGAATTCGTCGTAGATTACGATTTTGATAACCGCTTGGTGACTTTTTTTCGATCCATACAAATTGACCCCCCCTAATGTATATAGATACAAATATACACAAGTTCTGTTCGTTCTCTTTTACATATTAGAAGACATCAGTAATATCAACAAATTGCACTGAGAGAACTGACAGGGGAGTGATATTACAGTTACACGTTGCTTTACGATAAATTAACCAACGAAATCACCATCGATTCTCTTTACTCCTTGCGAAAAATTAACGCACGAAATCACCATCGGTTCTCTTTTACTCCTTTAATGTATTTGTGATAGATTGGCAACGTTTTTTGACAGAAAAGAGCAATGAACTTACCAACAATTAGTCAACACTACACGCACACGTACTCATAACTCACCAAACGTTCAAATACTGCGCGAACAATTCTGACAACGATGACTTGCGTAAACTGCTTGGTGAAATTAAAGAATCACGGATTTCATCAATTAACTGTCAACTTTATAGGGTTTTTAAACACTCCTCACTTGTTTTTATAATAATTTTACAACTTTAAACACTTCACTGCAATTAACACGTCTACACGATTAAAGCGCGGCCAGATAAATAATGTACGATTGTGCTTGCACGGCAAAATTCCATAATTGAATGTGTAGACTCTGCACTGTAGAGGATGATTTATGATAAATTAACTCACAGAACATGAAGTCTCCATCGATTCTCTTCTCTCTCGCTTTCTAGGTTCTCATTGCAATTATTTGCTGCTTCTTCTTCGATGTTGTTGGGAAACAATTTGTCTACACAAAAGCGCAATGCACACACACATACATACACACTCAAAACTGCACAAACTCTGCACGAACAATTGCATAAGTCATACCACGATCTTTTGCATACATTGCGTTGAGAAATTGAGGAATAAATGGTCTCCATCAATTAATTGACAATTTTAGAGTATTTAAACATTATTTTTTTTTACTTTTCATAGGAATTTAATAACTAAAAACGTTTCACGACAATTTGCACATCCTCACGATTAAAGCCCGACCAGATAACTAAACTATGACTGCTGGACAACATTCGATAATTGATGGGTGCGAAAGAGACAAATATACTACATGGTGTAGAGGATGTTAAACGCAAGGGAACGGATATTTGCGCCTTTTTGTAAAGAGTTACCACATTGAAGATCACCGACCTGAATTTATCCCTTTTAAAGGGATTTTTGAAACTAAGGGGATTAGAATTTGATGAAACGTAAAAAAAGACAGTCGGTAGGCTGAACTGGTTTACAAGTAGTTTGGTGGCAAACTAAAAGGAAATTCTTGAACAGAAAAGTACAAAATGGCTTTTGAATTCAAAAATCTCTGAAGTTTTTTAGAGTAGTCAAAAATGTAACACATTAAATTCGGAAAAACTCTAATTAAATAATTACATTTATTTAACTGAGTCGTAATGTCCCGTTTTTTAATACAGGGTCATCCATTTTGCTTTTTAAAAGTAAACATAAATAAAACAAATATAAAAAATTTTTATTCATGATATTTCTTTTTTATTTTAAAGTTTGAACGGTGACATTATGTGTGAAAAACTATATCATTTAAATGACCACCACACAAAGTGTTGCAAGCATCGATTCTTTTGAGGTAATTTTGGACCACTTTTTGGCACATATTGGTCGGTATCTCAGCCATAACTTGACGAATTTGGGTTCTTAAGTGTTCAAGAGTTAAAGGTTTATCTGCATAAACACGGTCTTTCGCGTAGTCCCACAAAAAAAAGTCTAACTGTGTCAAATCGCATGATCTTGGTGGCCAGTTGATGTCGCCACGACGAGAAATTAAGCGGCCAGGAAATCTCTCTTTGCAATAAAGCCATATTCGCTCGAGTTGTGTGGCATGTGGCACCGTCTTGTTGAAACCACATATTCGCCAAGTCGTATTCTTCAATAGCATGCAAAAAAGTCGTTTATAATGACTGTTACCGAATTCACGATGACAGTCGTTCCCTCGTCGTTTTCGACGAAATAAGGTCCAATAACACCTTCGGACCAAAGAGCGCACCAAACAGTGACTTTTTGAGGATGTAATGGCCTCGCTTCCATTACTTGAGGATTCTCAGAAGCCCAAATACGACAATTTTATTTATTCACATACCCACCGAGTGAGAAATGTGCTTTATAACCATAAACCATAATCTCCTCTTAAAGCACGATATGTGGCTGTGCCAGAATCACCATTTTTGTAGTAGGTTTTAATAATTTTTACGCGTTGTATGATAGTTAAGCGTGATAGTGTACCGTACTGTGATTATGTGTTTATTTTCCGTGTGTCAGTCGAAGTCGAGCTAGTGCAGTGTTGTTACAAAATGGAATTGGAAATGATTTGATATTGAAATATGGCACAGTGCGACAAAAACGATTTTTTTGAGTACACATGAGAAATGTTAGCAGAATATGAAAATAAGCTTAAAATAAAGAAATATGTGTCTCGGCGTTTTGCTGTAGCACGTCAGAATTGTGAGAAAATTGATTTTTAAAACAGATTATAAAAACAGAATGGGTGAAGCGATTTTAATGCTTGAGCCAGTTTTGAAAATGAAATTAAAATTGGATTTTTTTTAACTAAAAAAAAACATTTTTTCTCCTTTAGGTGCCGCTTTAATTTGTATGTAAATTTAAAAAATTGCCAAAAATTTGATGAGAAAAAATTAAAACAAGTCGTAAATACTATAATCCAAAATTTTCAAACGAATAATACAAAATCGCCGAAGGAAACTAGTGGTTCTTCTCGATTGAATTCATACTCCACTCTGAAATTTATAGACAAGTGTTTAAAAATTGGAATTAAAACCTGAATGTCCAACTATATCTGTATAAGTGATGGCAGCCGATACGGCGAGTATTGGGCACACAGGGTTAAACAAAATTTGTTATATTTGTTGTCCCTTTATAGCCATATGTTGAAAGTTTCTTTTGTTACATCTACTCGTTAAAAATTATGCAAAACACAACTTCAATACGTGATAAAATATAAACCACATGAATTCCGGTCTAAATAATATGACATGAACAAAATTGAAGTTCGTTTCCGATATTGGTGGAAAAAAAATAAAATTAGTTTTTGCCGAAAAATCTACTTAAGTTTCATCCCTGAACAAAACATTTCCATCTGCCGACTATCCACATGTTTACGTTTCTTCAAAAAATCCCTTTAATGTTTAAAAAAATCCCTCAAATAGGGATAAATAGTACAGGCCGATGATCTTCGATATGGTAACTCTATAAATAAAAAAAACTTTTCCGTTCCCTAATGTTTCACATCCTCTACACCGTGTAGTATATCTGTCTCTTTCGCTCTCATCAATTATCGAATGTTCTCTAGCACTCATAGTTTAGTTATCTGGCCGGGCTTTAATCGTGAGGATGTGCAAATTGTTGTGAAAAGTTTTCAGTAATTAAATTCTTATGAATACTAATAAAATAATGTTAAAAAACTGTAAAATTGTCAGTTAATTGATGGAGCCCCCTTTAGTCCTCAGTTTTCCAATTCAATGTATGAAACTCATCTTTTTGTGACTCTCTTGCGCAGTGTTTCTATGTTTGGGGAGTCTGTGTGTGTGTGTGCGTATTGTCTTTCTCCATCACAACAACATCAAACAAGAAGCAGCACATTTCTGTACTGTGGATAGAGAGAGAGAGAGGAGAGAATCGATGGATACTTCATGTTTCGTGAGTTAATTTTTCATAAATCATCCTCTACAGTGCAGAGTCTACACATTCAATTATCGAATTTTGCCGTGCAAGAACAAGTATAGTTTAGTTATCTGACCGGGCTATAATCGCGTGTACGTGTTAATTTTAGTAAAGTGTTTTAAGTTGTAAAATTCTTACGAAAAAAATAATGTTTAAAAATACTATAAAATTGACAGTTATTTGATGAACTCAGTGATCCTTTAATTTCTCAAAGCAGTTTACGCAAGTCATCGCTGTTAGAATTGTTCGCGCAGTTTTTGTCAGTAAGAGGTGTTTTTTGAATGTGCTTCTTCTATTTGGTAAGCACATTGAGCGTTCGTTTCGCAAAATTGTTTCTATTTCTCCATCACAACAACATCAACAAGGAAAACAGTGAGCAATGAATCGACGAAGACATAATTTTCCGCTGGTAATTGGTAGGAAATTACAGCACAACAAACAGAGAGCCAAGAATCGATGGAGACTCTCCGCTGGTAATTTTTCTTTATGCAAAGTGTATGTGTTATATTACTCTCCTCTTCTTGCACTCAATGCAATTTATTGCTACAACTGAAAGCTTCTAATACGTGTGTATTTAGGTAAGCATTCTGCCATGGTTATTTGTACGTACTTATCTAATTATTTGTAACAGGTGGCGCAAAAGTAAGCTTCCTATGTTTTTTGACTGTAAGTAAAAAAAAATGAAAAACTTTGATTCTTCTTGTGGATATTTTTATTTGGTCTTTTAATTTTTTTTACATCAAATCGAGAATATGATGTCATGTAAATGGCCGCCGCCAGAGTTGCCACTGAAATTAGGGGCCAATCGCAAAATTTATAGCATTTTCTGATAGGAGGATTACTTTTGCGCCACCCTTTATATGTATGTACCATAATATGAAAATTATACGGGATTTCGCTAACATGGAGACTTCAAATATTTTTCTAAATATTCATTTATGTTTTATGTTTATGTTTTCGTGGCTCTAAGCAGTGATGCCAACTTAGCCCTTTTCAGGCTATTTTTAGCCTTTTTTGAGTTGCCCAAAACCCGAAAACTAAATTGTAGCCCCAAACTAAAATGGAAATATCAATTGAAATATGTATAACTATAAAATTTTACTTTACTTAAGCATTCAACTATCTTAATATATATTTACCCTCGACACTGATTCACTGATATACTGATTCCCTGATTCACTGACTCTGTCACGCAGTACGTAGGAATTTAAATAGGCATTCTATAATAATTCTATAAGTAATAATAATAAAAAAAATAATATTTTTTTTTGTACAGAAATTGTGTTTTCCCCAAATTTTTTTTTTACCAAAAATTTTTTTTTACAAATTTTTTTTGTTCCTTAAATTTTTTTTTTAACAAAATTTTTTTTTTCAACGAAATTTTTTTTTTCAACAAAAATTTTTTTTCAACAACATTTTTTTTTTCCACAAAATTTTTTTTTTTCAACGAAATTTTTTTTTTCAGCAGAAATTTTTTTTTTCAACAAAAATTTTTTTTTTTCACATATTTTTTTTTCCCAATTTTATTTTTTTTCGAAATTTTTTTTTACAAAATAGTTTTCTCAAAATATTTTTTACAAAATTTTTAAAATTAAGTAACAAATACTTTCTTAAGCAAATTAACGGGCGCCATAGGCGCATTACAACTTACTAGTATTAATATAGAAAACTATGTGTTGATCTCATATTCCAAATAAACATTTTAAACTAATTGGTCAGTGATTGATTAATTTATTTTGAACTTTAGCGCGTTTTAACCCTTTATCGTAAGTTGTCTGCGCGTTTTGCTATCCCGGAGTTGGTAACACTGGTGCCAACAAGTATATCAGTGGAGAGGATTGCGCGGAGAGAACGTTTAAGTAAACACTCTAGCCTTAAAGCTCTATTCATAGGAAAATGCTCCATTGAGAGCTTTGGCCGTGGCAGCATTTAATTGGATAGAGCTTTTTTATTATAACATCTCTATTGTGAATGCCTTGAATAATTAATAACAAATGAGTTGATCACAGACTGACTTACCAAGATTACTTACGCATTTACTTTATGTTCTATAAATGGTTATATGTTTCGCTCAGCCCGACAAAAACTATCTCCGTTTCTCCATCGGGTTTTGGGACACGATATTTTGACGGGCGATTAAAGCTTTTCGTGGTATCACAAGTATTAAGAAGATTTTGTTGAATGCACTGAATTAGAGCATGGTTTGCAGTATCATCCTGTCCTGTCAATCAAAGAGTTTGTACAGAGCTCAATCAATGCTCCCAAATGCTCTGGTTTGCGACTCTGCTAAACCTGATATCACATAGCCAGCGTAAAATGTCTATACTTTTGAAATTGTATTATATACAGTACCCGATTATTCAGATGTTATCTATTTATATTTAGGATTCCGTACTAGGGTTATATAGTTACAACCAACAGTCGACTTTTCGACATTATGTCGATTACAAGTCGACTGTAATTGACTTTTTAATTGAAAATTATACAATTTTATACAAACTGATGCAAATTCAAATTTGCAGAATCTTTGGAAAAGAATTTGTAGAGAAGTTCTTGTGAATATAAGGACACATTCCATCTCGTGTCCGAATCAAATAATTTATACCCTCCCACCCTATTGGGTGACCACACACAACGTTCTAGTTGAATCATTGGTAAAATCAAAAATGCCGATATCGCAAAAAAAAAATTGTTTTGGACAACAATTTAACAAAAAAACATTTAAATTATTGCAATGATTATCTATTATGCATACGATGCCGGAGCCAGTGCCAACTGCAACACAAAAAAAGAGCCATGAATTCAAATAATGCACATGAAATTGGCCATAAACTGAATGCATCACACACGCACACACACACTCCCCCTCACCAATAAATGCCAACAATAAAATTTAACATGGCTATCGTAATAAAGGCAAACGACGTTTTTTTTTTGGACTTTTCCTTAATGGCCATTACAAGTATTATGGGCCAAAGGACTGAAAAGACTTGAAAACACATGCTAGGCCAACAACATAAAGTGCAATCTTGCATTTTGCAGCAGACTGGCGTTGCTGTTGTTGGACAAAATTGACCATCCAGCCACAAAACCCACAAATGATGTTTTTTTCTTTTTACAAAGCCATGATATTCCACTCGTTGTTGTATTGTACAGGAATTATTTCATTTCAAACTAAACATTTCCCGTCTATGTGTGTGTGTGTGTGTGCGAGTCCTACATGGATCTTAACAAGTAAATGGTAATGACTATAAAGACGAAGAAGAAAAAAATAAAACAAAATTGTTGCTCTTAAACTGGAGTTGTTGTTATTGTCATTTCATTTTAATGTGTATTTTCACACTGAGTGTGGGTGGACGTCGCCGGGGATGATAAATGGAACTGCCGAAGAAGGGTACACAAAATGATCGCAATAAAGGAACTTTTTGGTACAAAACAAGTCACAATGGTTCTACAATTGTAAAGCATGATTTCTACAAGGCTTTGGTTTTTAAAAATTGAAGGAAACACAGAAAATATTTACTACAGAGTAAAGTATTTATATTGTTGGATAAGTGAATGCATGTTATTTGCTTTTTAAAGATTATTTCATGGAAATTTCACTGCTACACATATACAGTAAAAGCTCGATTTCCGCAACGCCCGATTAGGGCAACCGGCAATTTTTTTATATTACGGTCTTTATAAGTGCAACTTTTTGAGGAAAAAAGGTCGTGATAAGTGCAACTTTTTTCTGATGCACTGAAATTAAGTATTTTGTTTGGAAACCAAACGCTCCCTTGTCAACATTATTCTCTGTACGACTCTGTCAACTATGAACGAGCGTATTATAACTCACTTTACCATTGTTTTCTTGTTATTTTTCATCTTAGAACATACTTGGGCCTTAAGGCTTATAAAGTTCAGTTAACACAAGAACTCAAGCTGGCCGATCATCAACAAGGTCGTGTCTTTGCTGATTGGGTCCTTGAAATGCATGAAAATGATCCGGAGTTCCATCGAAAAATCATCTTGACTGATGAGACCCATTTCCACCTCGGTGGCTACGTCAACAAGCTAAATTTTCGCATCTGGGGCTCGGAAAACCCAAGAGTTATTGTTGAGAAGCGTCTCCATCCTCAATGTGTGACTGTTGGACCTTACTTTTTCGAAAATGAGCTTGGATCAATAGTTATGGTGAATGGATTGCGCTATCGACAGATGATTAATGATTTTTTATGGTCGGAGTTGGATGATACTGATCTGGACAACGTTTACTTTCAATAAGACGACTCTACGTGAAACACATGCAACGAAACCATTGCTATTTAACGGGATAAATTTCCGGACCGTGTTATCTCTCGAAGAGGTAATCACAATTGGCCACCGAGATCTTGTGATTTAACACCTTGCGACTTCTTCCTTTGGGGCCACGTGAAAGACAAGGTCTACGCCAACCCAGCCCAGTGTCGATTCAAGACCTCAAAGATAGAATTCGTGAGGCTATCTAGGACATAGGGCAGCCACTTTGCGATTTGGTTATGGACAATTTCATGAAAAGGATATAATCCTGTAATGGTGGTGGCCATTTGGGTGATGTTGTTTTTCATTATTAACGGCCTACCTTCCTCTTTATTATGAAATAAACACTCAATTATTTATTTTAAAAAATTCCATTTTCCTTTGAATACCAAAATAACAACCCTTGTTGGAAAACACTGTACTACCAAAAAAATTACTATGTTCGATTCTACGCAATTTTTTATTTCTTTTAAACGGGTAATTATCGGTTTTTTACTTGTTGAAACAACATTCCAGAATACTAGATTTTTTTTCCCATATTATTTGTCTAGAATACGTAATTAAAGTTTTATTAATCATTTCTATAAATAAAATTTACGTTTTTTTTTTGGAAAAGTTGTATTTGTTTCATTATATTTTATAAAGAAAATCAATTGGCGGAAAGACGTTGAAAAAAAGTGTTGGAGAAACCCCATGTTTGTCCATTCCTCGTCGTTCTTTGGAATTGGCCATTCCACAAACGGCATTACAGCGTATTTTGCATAAAGACTTGGGTCTTAAGGCTTACAAACTTAAGGCTCCCGATTCCCGGAAGTTGAACAATTTCGGGAAGTAAAAACTCCACATTTTACTCACCAATCATTTAAAAAACATTTTAGATTTTCTGAATTTCAACTGTTCAATTAATATTTTCTGAAAAGTTAAATGGAATGAAAAGTAATCAAGTCTCAACTTTACCAGCCCTGGTTTGCTGTCTGTCTGTGCGTGTGTGTGTGTGACATGTTCAATAAGGCGCCATTCAAGTTTGCCCACTTGAAGCCAATGTGACGACGACGACGACGACTGCTGGCAATTGTGAGTTGTGAATTGTGTCCGTGGCCATTTCCCCAGTGTGAGTGTATGTGTGAGTGTAAGAACACAAGTACGAACGCCAGCCAGTGTGTGGCGTATAATGATTGTCCTCATTCGTTCGAGTTTATTTCATTCAATACCACCGACTTTAAACATTTATATGATTGTAGTTATGTGGTTATGTGTTGGTTTTGTTTACACCACAGCTCGGTAAATACATATTACTGATATACACTCGAGGAGAATTGTAGGACTATTGAGAGATTTTTTTTTGCAAATTCGATGGCCTGGAACTTGTTAAAGGGGAGAAAAGCGTTAGCTGCAGGAGGAATATTTCCATATATTGGTCGAATAGATCTAGGGAAGAAAGACCAAGTGAACAAAAGTCATGCACATTTTCTAAATCACTCACAAGAACGCACTGCTGGGCAATTATTAACAAAGTAGACAAAGACTGCAATTGGTATTGTAAAGATTCCATTTAGAATCAAAAGACATCAGGCTAAAATTCAGACTATTCCATTGAAAATTCCAAATAATATTCCATTTTAATTTTTAAAAATTCGTAATATTCATTTTAATTTCTGAAAACACAAATTGAAATTCGGAATATTCTATTTTAATTTCTGAAAATATTAGTTCAAATTCAGACTATTCCTTTAACAATTCAGAATAATTCGTTTTAAATTCCTTTGCCTTAATTGAAATTCAAAGTTTCCTCCGTTTGATATTCAAAAGGCATTAATTGAAATTCGTAATATTCCATTTTAATTTTTGAAAATTCGTAACATTCAGTTTATTTTCTGAAACACACAAATTGAAACTCTTAATATTCCATTTTAATTTCGGAAAATACCAATTGAAATTCGGAAAACCGTCTAAAGTTGAAATTCAGAAAATCTAAAATGCTATTTATCTGACGCCGATTCAATGCATAATATTCTATTCCAATTTCAGCCAATATCTACTAAAATACAACTGATAGTCGGAAAAACTCAATTTAAGTTCAGAAAACGTCAAATACTCTTAATATTTACTGAAGGGGCAGCCGAGGGACTTCTATCGAATCAGTGAGCTGTGAGTGATATAATTTGTATACCCACTGATTCGATTGATTTCATTCAAAAGATTTCAATTGCTTTTTTAAATTTAAAATATCACAAAGTCTCATGTGTAATTCAGAAAACCACAATTGGACCGCAAAAGACACCAATTGAAATTAAAAATATTCCATTTTAAATTCAGAATATTTCATTTCAAAATGTAAAAAAAAAACACTAATTGATTGAGAATGTCAAATTTCAGTGAAAATCAACTGAACTTCAGAAAACCTCAACAGAAATTTAAATAACTCATTCACACATTTTCCTCGACATTCCATGAAGGAACCGACGAGGAACTACTCATGAATCTGAGAGCTTTGCGCGATATAATTTGTATGCCCATTTCAAATAACACCAATTGAAATTCGAAGAATCCGTTTTATATTCAAAAGATATCAATGGAAATTTAGAATATTCCATTCAATGTTGATTACCAGAAAACCCCAATTGGAATTCAAAAGGCCCAATATTCAAATTCGGAAAATATCAATTGAAATTCCGAATTCCGAAACTCAAAAAACGGCAGATTTTTTTTACACGCATTTGAAGTTATTGACTTTGGAATGCTGTCTAACAAGATGGCGCTGTCATACAAATGGAGCCATGTCTTTGTAGATGTTCATACAAAAAACGGTGCATTTTTTTTTTTTTTTTTTTTAGGCTGAAAAATTAATTTCTGATGTTGGCTTCATTGTGGGGTTTCTCAATCAAAACCCCTGTTGACATTTTATCGCGAGTGTATTGTGATTACTGGTTTTTGCTAATTTATTCATTCTCAATCTCAGTGGAACACAATTTGCATACGCACACACACACACACACACATCGATCTGAACATGTGTAGAACATATGTTGTGGATGTGATTTAATTGGATTTATTTCGATATTTATTATCTGGCGAGAACATTTACGCTAAAAGGCAAATGCGGTCGTACCAACATCCCCGATGACAGCCCTGCAGTCAGATTTATATTCAATTATCCCGTTAAGCGAAACTAGATTAAACGGTATCATACATGCCGGAAAAATTTAATTTTACATTTTTTTTTTCAAAATGTGAGCTGCCATAGAAATGCATGAACATCATCGCTGGGTCCAACAATCATTCAACAGTTGAAAAAGCAAAGCACAGTGGGTGAAAAAATTATTGGCTGATACTTTTTGAATTTTTTTGTTTTTTGAGAAAAAATAGAGCTTTCTCGGTAATATGGAAAGAATACATACTTCCCAATGGGCGTCACTAATTTGGGCATTTTTTCTTGTACAAATGTCTAAGAATCTGTTTATAGACGAAAACATGATATAGTGAATAAAATAATATTGGCCAATCGACAAATTGCCATTAGAGAAGTTGCTGGGGATCTAAACATATCGATTGTAACCACTGATTTGGGCATGAGTCAGGTCGCCGCTAAATTGGTGCCAAAATTGCACAATGTGGACCAAAAACAACAAGGCGTTAAAATTGCTCAGGAGATGTTGAATTCGGTCCGTGACGACCCAAATTTGCTCCAGAGGGTCACAACTGCAGACCTAACTGAATCATGAGTTTATGGTTACGACGTGGAAACTAAGCGTGGAAGCTGCCGCATGACCGCAAGACCGAAAAAAGCGTGCCAAGTTCGGTCGAACTTAAAGGTTTTGCTCACAGTTTTCTTTGATTGCAGGGGCGTGGCCATCCGGAAAATTTGCAATTTCCTGTGTTTCCCATTTCTTCTTTTTTTTTGTGTGTACACAGTTTTTATTTCATATGTGCATTTGTATTGTGTCACAAGTCCTGTGGACAGCAGAAACCACATCACACGTTTGTCTCCATTCCGCTTCACAGTGACTTGATGCTTTTTATTTTCTATCTCGTTTTTTTTTTTGTTTTATTCATTTCATTTAACTGTTGCCACATACAAGTCCTGCGAAAGTCATAATCGAGAGCAAGAACAAAAAAAAACAAAAAACAGAGACCCACAATTGTTTGGCTGGCCATTTTTTTATCCTCTGGCATTTGGATTCGTTTTGTTGTCTTTGAATTTGAGATAGCGCTGAATTTTAATTAAAACTTCTCCGCCTGTCAAATGTCCGACGGACACTCAAAGGCGATGGCGTTAAATGGAAAAGTCATACATAAGTCATAAGGATGACACCAAGCCATACGGGATAAATTAATCGAGATGAGATGAGATCTAACGAAGATGACAATCGTAAAGGGAATTTTTTGTGTGTGACCGGGGCATGTGGAATTTGATGGTATTGACTTTTTGATGAAGAAATTGCAAATGTTTGGAAAAGTTGGGTAATGCTGATTTGGTACACAAATCAATTATGCAATTTCTTAAATTCAATTTTCAGTTTTAATTGGATTTTTATAAAGACCCAATTTGTAATTTCAATAAATTCGGTGATACCTCCTTCCGGTACCCTAATTTCCTTCCGCTAACAAAATGCATTGCATTTATAGGGGCATCCCTTAGTGTTGGCGTTCAAAAAAAAAATCACAAGATCTCGGTGACCAGTTGTGATCACCTCTTCGAGAGGTAACACGGTCCGGAAACTTTTCAAAATTAACAATTTCAATGAAATAATGAAGAAAAAAGTTTTTTTTCAACCTAAGAACCAACCAAAATATTTTTTTTTTATATCGAATTTTTCATTTTTTTTTTTTTGAATTGAATTGACAACTTTTGAATCTCAGCATCTCACTTATCAAATATCAAATGTATATCGACTTTTTCATTTTTTTTTTTAATTGAATTGACCACTTTTGAATCTCAGCATCTCACTTCTCAAAAAATATTTATATATTATATATTTTTTCTTTGTGAGTTATGCGCATTTTAAATGAGCAAAAAGTCGTTGTTACTAAGACATTCGAAGTGTGTTTTGAGTCAAGTCAAGACGGTTAGGTTGGTCAGAACAATATCTCTAATGAGAAACATTTTATATTCATTGGAACTGGAAAATGTAAAAAATCGGTTTTTAGCGGTTTATTATTTTTTTTGACAACCGAGAATTTTAAATTTGTACCCTACTAGCACATACATTGGTACATCTACTGTGTCCCTCATACGGATATAAGCCAGAACACAAAGAAGCCAGAACGAAAATTTTTACAAATATCCTCACTGCTCAGCAGGTCTCCAGTAGATCGGTTTCTACAGAAACCTTACAGTCTGTCAATCAAAAGCCCTTTAGACTCTTTGTGGTGACCCTCCAGAAATTAGCCAAATCCGGCTCTATTATTAGTTAAACAACCGTGACTAATATGTTCTGGTATTTTTTTTATCAATTGTCCTTATGGGAAGCCAACGTCACCCATTGTTTTATGTAACGAAATGGAAAGCCAAAATGTAAGCCCCATGTCAAATATCACTCTATATTCCTAACACAAACTTATTTCTTAATATCGTAACTATTATTCTGCAGAACTCCATTGTTGCTGCCGCAAACAAGTCTTACAGGCGTCTCAAGAACATCAACCGAGTGTTGATGGTGTTGTTGTTGGAAATCGTTTGAAATTGAACTACACAGCGAACTGCATGTAGTCATGTCATAAAAATTCCCATTATTTCCAAATCCAAAGATAAGCCAGCAAACACCCCAATAACATCCACCAAGACCCAGCTGTAACATATTTACATAGACCGCTATAAGGACGGCCATCCTTGGACAAACTACACTTTGAACTGAAAGAGTTTAAAATGTAAGGACAACACTCACTCGTACGACAAACGTACGTGTTCAAATTCAATATGAGGGGATTGTTGCCAAACGTCCAAGGTCATTTGCGTTGGACGCTCGCTTATGTTTGTCGGTACTCACATGTCGACAACTTTGTGTCTGTGTGCTCGGTTCGCATTTGTCCTGACTGTTCATTGCTTACAAATTGGTTTTAAAGGGAACAGACAAAAACACTAGTAATAAATATTTAACAAACACTTTAACCTCATTAGAGGAACTCCAAAGAAGAAGAACGAAAACAAAAAAAAAAAACGGAAAATGAAATGAAAACATTTCCAAAAGTAGTGCATAACAGCACAGGCGACGTTGTTGTGGATGTGGTTATGAAAAGTGTCTCTGCTGTCATCTTCTGTTTTCGCTTTGTCGTCATCCGCTTCAGCGGTTGGTTGTAGCTGTTATTCTGCCTTATTATATATTTTGTGAAAAACAAAGATTGCCAGGACCATGTTCACGAAGTACTGGCAATGGGGTGCTCAAGGATTATTGGCCCAGTGGAAGTGGAACAGAAAACGACAGCATTGATTGTATGTGTTAAGGTTTAGAGATGATTTCAACGAGATGTCTGAAATGGGTACGACAAAAATGTGAGTCGAATGTTTCGGCGGTAGCGGGACAATAGGATCGTCCATATGCCTCTTACCTAAGAGTTTGAGATTGATAAATTGATAAATTGATAAATTGATAAATTGATAAATTGATATATTGATATATTGATATATTGATATATTGATATATTGATATATTGATAGATTGACAGATTGATAGATTGATAGATTAACAGATTGATATATTGAATGATTGACAGATTGATAGATTATTAGATTGAAAGATTGATTGAGTGGTAGATTGATAACTTGATAGATTGTTAGATTGTTATATTGAAAGATTGATAGATTGATAGACTGATAGACTGATAGATTGAAAGATTGATAGATTAACAGATTGATATATTGAATGATTGATAGATTGACAGATTGATAGATTGATATATTGATTGATAGGTTGATATATTAATAGATTGATATACTGATAGATTGACAGATTGATAGATTGGTAGATTGATAACTTGATAGATTGTTAGATTGATATATTGTTAGATTGTTATATTGAAAGATTGATAGATTAAAAGATTGTTAGATTGAAAGATTGTTAGATTGATAGATTTATAGATTTGTAGATTTATAGATTTATAGATTTATAGATTTATAGATTTATAGATTTATAGATTTATAGATTTATAGATTTATAGATTTATAGATTTATAGATTTATAGATTTATAGATTTATAGATTTATAGATTTATAGATTTATAGATTTATAGATTTATAGATTTATAGATTTATAGATTTATAGATTTATAGATTTATAGATTGATAGATTTATAGATTTATAGATTTATAGATTTATAGATTTATAGATTTATAGATTTATAGATTTATAGATTTATAGATTTATAGATTTATAGATTTATTGATTGATAGATTGATAAATTGATAGAGATAAATTGATCTTTGATTTAACTTTCTTATAAAGCCAAAGTGACTCGCTCAGAATACAGCCCAACCGTCGGTCGACAGATGAACTTGTTTTTTTTTTAAATCAAATTTTGATGATCCATTTCACACCACCTTGTATGTGGATATTCATAGGAGTTCCACGAAACACAAATGTCGAGTTCCCAAAATGAAAAAGAAATGACCGAAAATGTCAACAATTTAAAAAATATTAAAAATGCCCAAAAACAAAATGAAGAATTTATCTTTTTTTAAAAAATACACTTTTTCCAAATTAAGGTTTCTAGAAAAATTCCCAAAAATAAATGGAAAAAATCAACTAAAATGCCAACGTGAACATGAAAATTTAAAAAAAATCTCCAATGAAAAATCGGCTCTACGGAGAAGGTGGCGCACACTGTTTTAAAGTTCAATTCCATCGGCCAAAAGTCTGTAACTTTTGACCTGATTCCGTAAAAAATTGTTTGTGGACAAGGAGTGAGGGATTTTTTTAAGATTTTAACATTGAAAATCGGACAATTAATATATTTTAGAAAAATTTCCAAAAATACATGAAAACATCACCAGAAATGCCAAAAATTTCCAAACATTCTGAAAATCCCCTAAAAATTTAAAAAAAACCCCATGGAAAAATCGGCTCTAAGGAGACGTTGGTGGCGCCGCATATTGGTCCAAAATTCAATTCGATCGGCCAAAAGTCTGTAATTTTAGATCAGGTAAACATTTTAGGTTTCTGTAAAAAAGTGGTTCTAGACATGGAGTGATGGATTTTTTAAGATTTTAACATTGATAATCGGACAATTGGATATATTTTAGAAAAATTTACAAAAATGCATGAAAACATCACCAGAAATTTCCAAACATTCTGAAAATCCCCCAAAAATTTAAAAAAAATCCCCAATGAAAAATCGGCTCTAAGGAGACGTTGGTGGCGCCGCACAATTTTTTTTTTTTTTTTGATTTTCAATACAAGTTTATATTTTCCATAATGAAAAAGTTCCGAATTTTGTATGAGATTTTTTGTTTTGGGTCAGAAACCAAAACTAATCATAGATAACCTGGCTCGTATCCCGATGAGATCGGCTTGGGAAAAAAAGGAGCAAAGGTCCATGGATAGCTCGATGGCAACATTCGCTAGTCGTCACAGTCATGCACCAGCTAGTCATCACAATCTGCATAATTAGGGATCACTTTAAATCGGTCATATCTCCTAAACTAAACGATTGACTACAGAAAGGCAAACAAGAAAACAACCTGCATCACGAATTTTCATTCTCCAAAACCAAGAGTAGATTTTCGGATTTTGTTTTCAGAAACAAATGTGCCTCTATCAAGAAAAGGAATATAATTTGGGATCAACTCATATTTCCTAAACTATGCTTCTAATTTGAATAGATTGGAAATAACTTAAATTGCCAAAATCTCTTAGGCTAGATGCATAGAAGCGGCACAAGAAGCGTAATTGAGGGCAACTCATCATTAGTCAAACATTTTTGATTTTCATTTACGGCCGGTTTTCAGCTCTGAGTGCCACTGGACCATCATTGAAAGTAGAAAGATCGCTCTACATGAGGTCTTCGACATTGTAGACGATCAACATTTTCATGAAGAAGTTAATACACACTCCAGAAGACACATTCTCTTTGACATTGTCGGAATCCTGTTTCTCCATTCCCCAGAAATGGAAAAAGTCCAAAGATGCCCTCATCAGCTGGCAACGATTTATCTTAGCCCCTCATATAACGTTCACATATTCATTATGCGATATTGGTTTCTTAACACTTGTAGTGTGCGCCACACACATGTGACGACAGCGGAGGGAGCAAAGGATATGAACGTGATGTCCACTTGAGAATAGCGAGAACAGCGGTTGAATGTCGGTTATAAAGACTGTGAAACTTCGAGTACATTTCATTACTGCCAAAGTGTGTTTGAAGTGTGTGTGCCTGCCTGCCTGCCATCATTACAGAAAGAAACAACAAACCTCGGGGACGACGATGAGGCGGAATGCAGATGCTGAAATTCATGATGATGATGATGATGATGATGATGAAGAAGAGGAAAGGGCGATGCTGGTGATGAGCACAGAAGCAGCCAATGTTTATTATATCTTTCGGTTTTATATGTTACTGTCTTCTTTCAAGTTTCTTTCTTTTGCCGGTGCGGATGATGATGTGGATGAGGATGCTTATGAGGTTGGTGGCTGACGACATTGATGATAGACCTCCATTTGATTATTATAGCTTGAATAGTACACTCTCTGTGTAGGTTGACGGGATATGAGTACTGGGGCATGGGGGGGGGGCATTACACTCATCTACTATTGCCTTGCTGATGACTTTTTCTCTCTTATGTTATGTCCTGCCTATTTGTCTTTAACAAATTATTATTTAATGGATTTCATTTCTGTTTTGGCATTTCATTCGTTTGGCCTGTGGCTGTTTGTGCCATACATCAGATGGTGGTGTTTGGTGGATTTTCTAGACTAGAACATCGATCGACAGTGAAAAAAATTTGCTCTACTTCGATTGACAGTGAAACTTATCGACTCAAGATCAAGAGGAGGTCAGGAGTGTTGGCGGAGGATATGTCAGTGAGAAATGGGAGTGTTTATTCCTTACCGCGAAAAAGACATAAGTGGAATTTTTTTCCAAACTCGAAAATTGACAAATCCCAAAATTTAAAAAAAATGTATTTTTACAAAGACGTTGGAAATTCAATTGTATCGTATTCGCCACTCACCTTTTTGTTGGACCACAATAAAAACCCTCTTATGTAAAATTAAATTTTTAGCGCTTACGTCTTTTTCCGGTTTAGGGCTTGATATAATGTTGAATTCTATGAAATAGGTGGAATGTAGAGGATATTGTCTTAGACATTTGCAGTATCTCTTTTACTAAATATCCTATCTTCTTTCTTCTTTTAATATATATTTACCCTCGACACTGATTCACTGATTCACTGATTCCCTGATTCACTGACTCTGTCACGCAGTACGTAGGAATTTACAGAAATTGTGTTTTCCCCAAATTTTTTTTTTCTTACAAATTTTTTTTTTACAAAAATTTTTTTTTCCAATTTTTTTTTTTCAAGAAATTTTTTTTTTTCACAAAATTTTTTTTTTTAAGAAATTTTTTTTTTCCACAAAATTTTTTTTTTCAAGAAATTTTTTTTTTCCACAAAAATTTTTTTTTTCAACAAAATTTTTTTTTTCAACAAAAATTTTTTTTTTCAGCAAACATTTTTTTTTCAACAAAAATTTTTTTTCAACAAAATTTTTTTTTTCAACAAAATTTTTTTTTTTCAACAAAAATTTTTTTTTCAGCAAAAATTTTTTTTCCACAAGTTCCAAAATTCCACAAATTTTATTTTTTTTCGTAATTTTTTTTTACAAAATAGTTTTCTCAAAATATTTTTTACAAAATTTTTAAAATTAAGTAACAAATACTTTCTCAAGCAAATTAACGGGCGCCATAGGTGCATTACAACTTACTAGTTTTACAATATTTAAGAAGTGGCAAAATAAACTCCTATCCTGGCTGGGGTCTCTTGTAGTGGAGTCACAAGCCTTATCCAAGGAACATTAACCAATAAAGTAGTGTTATCGTAGCCGTAGAAGAACAAGTTCTCATCAAACGTAGACGTATTTCCTGATTTTCACGTTGCTCTCTACTACAAAATCTAATTTCTGCAGGTCTTTACGTTTTCACATACAAATCGTAACTCATACTAACCACTTACACATATTCTTCATAAGATGAAGGTTGTGTCAGCTGATTACTTGCTACGTTCACTGGTTGACTACTTGGGGCTTCAGTGTGTAGGGTCATGGTTTTGTCATTCCAAACCGACTTTAGTCCGTTTTTACACACTTATTCTAGCTGTTCTGTCAGTCCGTGTTATGTTTATTTGTTATATGACTCTATGCTCATACGATTGGATGTCAATTGGATAATAAAATCTACTTTAATAGTTCAAATGGATTTCTTTGGCATTCTTAGCCAACAACATATGCTGGTCTGATATTCATATACAAATATACATATATACATGCTGTATGTATGTATACAAATATAATATATACGTATAT
The DNA here is from genome assembly GCA_958296145.1 of Hydrotaea cyrtoneurina. Lineage (NCBI taxonomy): Eukaryota > Metazoa > Arthropoda > Insecta > Diptera > Muscidae > Hydrotaea > Hydrotaea cyrtoneurina. The sequence goes on along the minus strand of OY282513.1, from coordinate 19,104,692 downwards.
ACATATGTTGCATGTGGCTGTTTCCAATTTATGTTTTTCCGTTTCATTCTCTTTCATTTTTATTGTCCTTCTGGCAATCTTCATAAAATCCAGACATGCCCCTCGTCCTTCCACTGCCATTTACTTAATTCCATTCTAATGCAAATATTATCATACAATTTAAGGCACATTTAGTAAACGGCTCCTCTGTGGTGGTGGGCATTGTGTATTAAGGCATGGAATTTCGTGCAGTTTTGAGGTAAAGACAAATCAATGGCTCCCTAGCTGAAGACAGTAATTACACGCGGACCAATTTGTCATGACGTAGGGAAATGAGATTTCTTGTTATTTGTTCCAAAGACCGAGAGAACTGCCGATGGGATTGTAATCACCACAAGAACGAAGATATGACGGTCATCCGAGGATTTTTAGAGGGAATTGACTAAATGTGGCCAAAGTTTAATTGAGTAAAAAGAGGAGATTAAAAAACAAGGTGCTTACTAAGTTTTCTTGAGTAAAAAGAGGAGATTGAAACAAATAGACAGTTGTGATGTGTAATAGATGGTATGGCGGCAATTACGCAGCGAAACCATGTCCTCCCCCCCATCTCCAGAGAGTAAGAGATCAATCTCCAGAGAGTCAGAGGTTATCTCTATAGAGTAAGAGAGTATTCTCTGGAGAGCAAGAGAGTAATCTCTAGAGAGTCAGAGGTTATCTCTAAAGAGTAAGAGAGTAATCTCTGGAGAGTAAGATATCCATCTCTAGAGTGTAAGAGAGTAATCTCTAGAGAGTAAGAGAGTAATCTCTGGAGAGTAAGCGAGTAATCCCTAGAGAGTAAAAGAGTAAGTTCTAGAGAGTAATAGAGAGTAAGAGAGTAATATATAGAGAGTAAGAGACTAATATCTTGAGAGTTAGAGATCAATCTCTAGAGAGTCAGAGAGTAATAGAGAGTAAGAGAGTAATATCTAGAGAGTAAGAGACTAATATCTAGAGAGTAAGAGTGTAATCTTTAGAGAATTGGAGAGTAATCTCTAAGGAGTTAGAGAGTAATCTCTAGAGAGTAAGCGAGAAATCTCTAGAGAGTAAGAGAGTAATCACTAGAGAGTAAGAGAGTAATCTGTAGAGAGTAAGAGATCAATCTCTAGAGAGTCAGAGAGTAATAGAGAGTAATATATAGAGAGTAAGAGACTAATATCTAGTGAGTAAGAGTGTAATCTTTAGAGAATTGGAGAGTAATCTCTAAAGAGTTAGAGAGTAATCTCTAGAGAGTAAGCGAGAAATCTCTAAAGAGTAAGAGAGTAATCTCCAGGGAGTAAGAGATCAATCTCTAGTGAGTCAGAGAGTAATAGAGAGTAATGTCTAGAGAGTCAGAGAGTAATCTCTAGAGAGTCAGAGAGTAATCTCTAGTAGTCCCCCTTTTTCTCCCGTTTTTGAACATTTGGCCCCTTTTTCGTCCCATCTCTAACTCATTTCCACCTGTTGTTGACATATTTAATATTTAACTATTTTGTATTTTTCCGTATTTCGAAGGGTTTTCGTTTATCCCATTGTGAGTATACAAATTATAAAGTCCTCAGCTGACTATTTTGAGTGAAGCTTCCCATATGTTCCTTTGTGGAATGTTATTTCCTCTGAACCAACATTGACTTCTTACCTAAAATATGTATTTTTTATAGAACACAAAAATTAATTCTAGCTCAAATGTTCGTGAGTTTTTCCCTGGAAAATTAATTCTGAACTACAATGCGATATGCCAACGATTTACGTAAACTCCAACACCATTTGCGCGACCCACCCTTATATATACGAATTGTAATTACTGTACAAAATCTTCAAATTTATTAAAGCTAACCTTCAGGTAAACTTGAAAACCCATTGCGTATTGGAGTCATTACAGGGATTATTCCCCACCAAATGGTGCAAAATTACACTATTACACACTCACAGTTACGTCTTACGTTGGTCGAATTATAATCCCCATGAAATGCTTGCAGAAAGCTTATTAGTATTATTATTACATACGATTGCTATTAAAACTCTTTGTGCAACTATTGGTCATGATACTCTGCTTCTTTCGATTTCAGCCGGCATCCGGTTAAATGATTTAACAAACTTGGCTGGTAGTTGTTTTTTCTTCTGCAAACGTTACACAGACGGTTATTATTATAATTGTGTTTTTTTTCTCTTTCTTTATTTTTTCGGAAAATTTGCTCCACCCTCCCCATTTTTTTCTGATTTATATGAACAACGTATTTGTTGTAAAACATAAAAGCGTTCATTAATAACAACTCGGAAATTGGAATTGATATTTGTTTTTTACGATGCTCGGTTACACATTGTGCGTATTTGCGTACAAAGATAAAACGTGATTTTTTCGATATTTCTACGAAAAATTTACAGAAAAAAAAAAGGTTCAACCATTTAAAGTGTTGGATATTTTGGCCTCAATGGCAATGGAGGGGGGGGGGGGAGCTTCCTCGTTGTTGAGAGTGTGCTTTGTATATGTTTTGAAAGCGCTGTGCATTAAAAGGATTAAAATGGAAGTGATTCTATACGAAGTTGTGTTGTTTACTATTCCACATAAGTGGTATGTTCGTTAGTAGGAATTTGCTTTAAAATTCGTAGAAGGAACAAACGGCGAATTTCAGTCGAATGAAATAATTTGTATATCAAATAGTGTTAGTCAATCGTATTTACTCCAAACGCATATTCCTTTATATTTAATAAAGAACAAAATGCAGATGTTCACTGAGCGGTACACGATGTAATTTGTATATTCACTGGTATCCGGACCTACTGTGTAAAACCACCTTTCAACGACTAATCACTTTTCTATAGAAGTTTCAGTTGGCTAAGAGATTACTCTTTTACTCGTAAAGTTGCCAGCAATGACGCCGTCGGAAACGTTTGATGGCAAATGATTTTCTGATGTCCTGGCTAGAATATGAGCCGTTGTTTGTAGTGTGAAGTCACCCACATTACCTATCACTACATTGGCATACGTATAATTGCTAAATTCCAGTATTACCAAAGCATGCCATCCTTTATTTGAAATTTAAAACTAAAATATTCACTCATCTCGAATATTCTAGTTTTGAATTTGAAATCGAAAATATTACAGTTTCTTCAAATGTTGCTCATGAGCAAATGATCGGGATGTTAGGAGATTTCCTAGGCAGACAGTTCATGTTTCTCAAGAATATTAGTCGAAGATTCAAAGTATTCCCTTTGTAAAAAGCAAAACGACAGGTTTCGAATGCGACACGCCAAATTACAAAACAGACAAAGATTCACATATTTGTCCCGATTCACACTAGACAATTTTAATTGCCGCAATTCTCAGTTTGTTGGAGAGGTAAGGGGAATGGAAAGGGAAAAACTTGCTCTTACTCTTGTTAATTTTGAGTTTTTCGTAGTGTGAAGTTGGCTGCAGATGATATTGACATTTTCAAAGGCATTTGCATTTGATAAGGCAATAATGAAAACAAAAATTGTCGAAACCGAATTGCCTGGCAAGTTCAAAAGCGAATCATACAAAGTTTTGGGAAGCGAAACATGGTTGATGGGCATTAGTGTGGCCAGAAAAAAAATTTTTTTTTGAACAACCTGGTAAAGTATTTTTAGAAATTTTTTCCAAATTTTTTGGAATAGTTTTACAGTTTCCACAAACCGGTTTTTTGCGGAAAATTCATGTTTTTTTGAGTTTTTCCATATTTAAAGCACAAGTTGGTCAATAAAAAGGATTTTCAAAGTTGTTGTGTCATCATTTCAAAAGAAAAATGGTCGAGCTTAAATTTGATGTATATAAATCTAAAGTTTTGTAATTTTTGTTTGCTCGTTTCGCGGTCACATATAAAATCTTAATATATATTTACCCTCGACACTGATTCACTGATACACTGATACACTGATTCCCTGATTCCCTGATTCACTGATTCACTGACTCTGTCACGCAGTACGTAGGAATTTAAATAGGCATTCTATAATAATTCTATAAATAATAATAATAAAAAAAATAATATTTTTTTTTGTACAGAAATTGTGTTTTCCCCAAATTTTTTTTTTACCAAAATTTTCTTTTTTCCAAAATTGTTTTTTAAAATTTTTTTTTTTTTACAAAATTTTTTTTATTCCACAAAATTTTTTTTTTCCACAAAAATTTTTTTTTCAACAAAAATTTTTTTTTTCTACAAAAATTTTTTTTTTCTACAAACATTTTTTTTTCAACAAAATATTTTTTTTTTCCACAAAATTTTGTTTTTCAACAAAAATTTTTTTTTTCTACAAACATTTTTTTTTCAACAAAATATTTTTTTTTTCCACAAAAATTTTTTTTTTATTTTTTTCCGAAATTTTTTTTTACTAAATAGTTTTCTCAAAATATTTTTTACAAAATTTTTAAAATTAAGTAACAAATACTTTCTCAAGCAAATTAACGGGCGCATAGGCGCATTACAACTTACTAGTTTTATAATAAACAACAAACATAAACATAACTTTTAAAAATTTCATGAAAGTGTAAAAAAATAATAATGATATTTAAAAGATGGTGAAATTCCAAGTACTTTAAAAAAGAATTAATTTCACTCTTGTCGTTTCAAAGCTATTGGGTGTCAAACATTAACTAGAATGATCTTTAAGAAAAGGGCTTGAAAAAATGGAATGCAAAAGCTCTAAAAAAGAAAAAGAACGTTCATTTTTAAGCGGTGAGCGGGGGAATTTTGCGTAGATTGGGAATTGTTTCATAAATTATTTGGGGAATTTTTCATCTATTTTTGAGGAACTTTCCGTGTTGGGTCTTTTTGGGTCAGTTTTTGGTGGATTTTTGTGGGTTCTATGGAAAATGCAAAAGCTCTCAAAAAGAAAAAGAACGTACGAAAGCCCAAAATTGGGGGTTTTTCTTTTTTTTTGTCTTTAAGCGGTGGCCTGATAGCGGTGAGCCGGGGAATTTTTCGTAGATTGAGAATTGTTTCATAAATTATTTGGGGAATTTTTCATCTATTTTTGAGGAACTTTCCGTGTTGGCCTTTATGGGAAATTTCTCATATATTTTTTTGGATATTCTTCATTTGAGAAATTTTTCAGTTTTTGGTGGATTTTGTGAATTTTGGGCATCACTAGAATGATGTCGCCTGGCATTTTCCTGAGCGCGAACCCAATCCAGTGTAATTTTTCATCTGTGTACCACTATTTGTATGGACACTTAATAGGATACCATACATTAGTATTGACATCACTTTGAGGATTCTATGGTAGGATTCTAGGCTTTTGAAAATTCTTCATTGGGGACATTTCTCATTTTTTTTTCACGATTTTGCATTTCGTAATCCAGCGTAATTTTCAGCTGCGTACCTCTACGTTTATGAACACTTAGTAGGATACGTTTGATTGATTCAAAATGTCTGTCACCTCGTGTATAGTCTGCACTTTATGTTTGACGATGCAGCCCAAATACGCAAAGAATATTGTTGCAACATTTTGGATTTACATACATAAGTTATTCGTAAACATTTATTCGACAATTTTCAACTTGTCTGGCAAATCAGAGTGCCAATGTAAAAGGTTGGCTGCCGGGAAAATTACCCCAAGACAAAATGGTCCCAAATAAAGACTACAAAACGCAAAATTTGGGCAATTTTCCATCAATAAAAACTAGTACATTTTTTTTAAATTTCAATTCCAAATTATAAAAAAATAATTATGGTTTGCTGGGGTTATTTTTCGCATTGGTTTGGGTACAAATTGCAAATTCTACCGTTTCCTATTTCCTAAAAAATTTTCCTATTTTTGGGGCTTTTTTTTGTTCGGATTGGGACTAAATTGTATATTTTGTAATGAGATCATTTCTCTTTATTAAAATTACCCCATAATTGGGGACATTTGTCATTGTATCAGAAAAAACAAAATTTGGAAATATTCAGCAAACGACTAGGGACGTCTGCCTTCAGTATGGTATTTCTTCTAGGTGAATTCAATGCTCATATCGAGCCCTAACGCGAAAAAGGCGTAAGCGCCAAAAAAAAAACAAAAATATTTTAATATTATACGATTTTTTACATTAATAAATATCTTTTATGTATACGATTATTTTACGTTTAAATATAACTAAATTGTTTTCATTTTTTAATTCCATTGGAATTTCATTATACATCTTAAGGCCGTTGTCAAATAATATATTTTGACAAAAATTCGTTGGGATTAGGAGCGTTGGAAAATGTACTATCGAATTCCATTAAATAACGAGTTTCGAAAAAAATGGCGTTTACATCCATTTTGCGGTAAATGCAACAACACCCTGGTGTGACAGTTATTTCTGCGAAAAAGTAGGCTACGGAATTCAAATTCAAAAAAAGTTTTCATTTTTATATAAAAATTCATATTCAGAAGGAGAGAAAAAAAACCCGAGTGTCCCACTTCACACTTGGCAATTTCAAGGCAAATTTTCAAGGTAATCGCATCAGGTACAACAAATACAACACTACAATAACAACATGCAATTTGTTTTTGATTAGACAACGAAACTGTCAGAGACATCTGATTAAAGTTGTTATGAAAATTTCAACAAATTCTATATTCATGTTTATTTATTTTTATTTTTTTTATTTTTATTTTTATTTTTATTTTTATTTTTATTTTTTTTATTTTTTAAATTGAATTTTTATAATTCAATTCAAAATAAAAAAACCAATAACGAGTGAATTTGAATTTTCAAACGTCATATTCAAAATAGAAATAAAACGTCATTTCTAAATGACACATTCGCTTACAGACCAAATGAAAAAAATAAAATATCAGCTGATTGTCTGAAGGTTACCTTGAAGGTTACCTTGTAAATGTGTCTTGGGCAATTTTTATAATTCCCTATTTGAACTTGCCTCTTGATTTCACAATTTTTATTGTCTTCATTGACTTTTCAAATACAAATCACTTTTAAAATTTTAAAATACGAAAAACACAAAAGGAATTTCTGTACGAGCAAATTTTTTCCATTTCCCTTAATTCGCTCTCGTGTACCAAGAACAAATAATGCTGCTGAAAGGAAAGGAGGTTCTTCTAGATGTGGAATTTCTTTTATAGAAATTTCCCATCTATTTTATTCTAACATAAACAGCAGCAACGGACTTTGCACGGTGGACAAAACATGATATTCAAGTAAAGAGGATTCTTGCCGCCATCAGTCGACTAGAATCAGATACGAATAAAAATTCCAGGAAGAACATTTGAATTTCCATGCGCTTATGGATATTTGTTGTATATTGTACAGGTTTGAAATCCAGATTTAATCTTACTCAAATAAATATCTTAATTAAATTATTTCTTTTTTCACATATCCCTCTAAAACTTCAACTACACATTGGACAGCAATCAATTCGAGCTGGTCATTTCTAGACGATGCTGCGATCGTCTCATTGGAGTATTGTTTAATGATTTTTGTGGGAACTCTCTCCAGTTCGTGGTTCGCATATGTGGGTTGTCGCAACATTTTCTCCATCACAATGTTGAACAAATTGCAGAAAAGCATACTGTTTAATGATTTTGGAGGAGTACGGCCAGAAGAATTCATCAAGCATGAAAAATTGTACATTGTCGAACTCGCATGAATAAACGTAGTTCCCCTTAATTCTCTAGGAAGCAACAGATAGAGAACTCAAATAAAGGTCCCCTTTAAATGGAATATCCCTTTTCACTTAACAGCCCTTAGCATTTATATGTCCTCGCCCTGAAGTAACAAAATTGTCTGTCTGACTGGAATAACATTCATAGACACATCGTTAAATTTCCTCATGCCGCCTGCCTTAAACTATTTCTTCCCAGTGAATCATCCATTTTCATTCCATTTTTAATATCTTGAATTCCCTTCCAGCACTAGACCATTCCCACATCGAGCATTCCCTCTCCACAACGTTGCTATTTTTTCCAACAATCGTTCTTTGGCAGGGCATTTAATTCAATCTTAATTATTCTGGGCACACTTCGAAGCGAAGCGATAAAAGAACCAAACGAACAAAAGACGAAGAAAAAGCCAAGCAAAGAAAAAATAATAAAAAACCGTAAAGGAAACAGAAACTACTTAAAAAAATTTAATAAAAACACAACTATTCCCAAATATGTTGTGTTTATTTCCGTTTCGTTTCCTTAGGATCAAAGAGGACCATAACTTGAACATTATCCTTAAGTCCCAGTCACACTTGGCCATAAATTTGCCAAGGATTTGCAGGGTAACAAAAGACGATTTGAAGGTATTTAACCATTTGCATAAACTTTATAGGAACACACACACACACATACCCAGTGAATGTATGGACCTGAGCAGACACAAAGGAAGCCCAACCACCCACTCCCCACAACTATTCACATGGGTTATGTGGAGGCTGGGTGAGGAGTGCGTATATATTTGTGATTCAACCAAAGTCTACCTTTTTATGTTGGCTGTGATTTTTTTTCCCTTTATGGGCGACATGTGTCAATGTGTGTTTAGAGAGACTTTAGCCATGACTGTGTGTAGGAATTCATGCTACGGTGTATGTACTGCGAGGTCAGTTAAGGGAGTTTTGCAGAACTTATGGGCATTTTCATAATCTCGTGTTGGGGGTAATGGACGTATCCGCTAAGACTAACCAGCAGCGAACAATGACTGTTGGTTTATTTGAAAGAGCAGATAGTTCCATTATTTATGGAACACGTTTTCAATTATGTGGCAGCCTCGGCCTGTAGTGCATCCTGTGAACACTATATTTCAAGACCTTGCTGATCGATCCCGGTACTTTTTTTTTTTTTTTTTTTTTTTTTTTTGAATACCTACACTCGGGGGATGCCCCCTGTAAATGCAATGAACTGTGTAAGCGGAAGGAAATGAGGTTATTGAAAGGAGGAAAGAGGGAGTAGTGTTTATTGACATTTGTTTTGAATTTGAGAATGTCACACTTGGTTCGGCTGAAGAAGGAATTTTCTCTATAGTGCGTTGTTCGATCAACCGGCGTTACAGGGATAAGAGTCCCTGTAGAGATGATTTGATCGAAGTAGCGATGCCGAGCTAATGTTCCAAGACTGAGTCACAGACCTTCGGCTACGGCAGCCACATAGGCTCTATGAGAAATGCCCCCAAAAAATTAAGAATTCCTTAAGATTTTTCATAATAAAAATTTCATAATTTTTAGGTAATTTTTGGGGGTTATTTCATTTTTATTTATTATTATTATTTATTATTTATTTGTTTTTTTTTATTTTTTATTTTTTTATTTTTATTTTTTATTTCATATTTTTTTTTTATTTTTTTTTTTTTAATTTTAAATTTTTATTTTATTTTTAATTTTTTTGTTTTTTTATTTTTAATTTTTTTGTTTCTTTATTTTTGTTTTTTATTTTTAATTTTAAATTTTTATTTTATTTTTTTTTTACTTTTTTATTTTTATTTTTATTTTTATTTTTATTTTTATTTTTATTTTTATTTTTATTTTTATTTTTATTTTTATTTTTAATTTTTTATTTTTAATTTTTAATTTTTAATTTTTAATTTTTATTTTTATTTTTTATTTTTATTTTTATTTTTTATTGTTTATTTTTTATTTTTTATCTTTTATTTTTTACTAGTAAGTTGTAATGCGCCTATGGCGCCCGTTAATTTGCTTGAGAAAGTATTTGTTACTTAATTTTAAAAATGTTGTAAAAAATATTTTGAGAAAACTATTTTGTAAAAAAAAATTTGGAAAAAAAATAAAATTTGTGGAAAAAATATTTTCGCTGAAAAAAAAAAATTTTGTTGAAAAAAAAATTGTTGTTGAAAAAAAAAATTGTTGTGGAAAAAAAAATTTTTGTTGAAAAAAAAATTTTTGCTGAAAAAAAAAATTTTGTGGAAAAAAAAAATTTCTTGAAAAAAAAATTTCTTGAAAAAAAAAATTTTAAAAAAAAAAATTTTGTAAAAAAAAAATTTTAAAAAAAAAAATTGTAAGAAAAAAAATTTTGGAAAAAAAAAATTTGGGGAGAACACAATTTCTGTACAAAAAAAATATTATTTTTTTTATTATTATTATTTATAGAATTATTATAGAATGCCTATTTAAATTCCTACGTACTGCGTGACAGAGTCAGTGAATCAGTGAATCAGTGAATCAGTGAATCAGTGTCGAGGGTAAATATATATTAAGATTGTTTATTTTTTTTTTATTTTATTTAATTTTTTGTTTCCACTATGAAAAATGCCCCAATTCGCCTGTTTTATTTAATTTTTGGAAATTTTTTCGTTTTTTTTTTTAGGGGATATTTTTATTTCCTACTTAATGTAAAATTGCGGTAGAGAAATCGAAACATAAACGGCATCCATTAGGGTCGTAACCCAAAAACATTATAAATTTTTCACTTCTGTTACGGGGTTGTTTTTCTTTTTTATTGGGGTGTTTTTCACATTTTAGGTTGGTTTTTTTTTTGGTTATTTTTTATAATTTTTGGAGGGAATTTGCATTGGCTAATTTTTCATAAATCGTTTGGGGGATTTTTTGGAATCCTTTTTTTGCTTTTGGGGGGATTTTTTCGTTTATTTTGGGAAATTCTTCATTTTATTTTTGGGGCATTTTTCATTTGGGAGTTTTTTTCATAGAGCCTCGACATACTCCTAGGTCCACACCGTCGTCGAACAGTTTACTTTTATTACGATTTAAAGTCATAACTTGTATAATTACTTATATACCTCCCCTCGCATTGCTGGTCCGTGGGTGGGACGCGTTTAAATCAGTTACGAATTGTTAAGTGCCAACGTGTTCCCTTTCTGGTGTAACCGTTTTTTTTTTTTGGCAAAGCGAGACTTTGTCAAATAAACAGAACCATAAATAATATTTTACTTTTGCTGTGACCACATTTTCCGTTTGCATATGAATAGAAATGGGCCAGACATTATGGTTAGTACGAGTGGGGGTAACCCAGTAGAGCTCATTCCCATCGAAGGCATGGGGTTGGCTTTTATGTTTATGGTCACTACTACAGTTTATTGTTGGAAACAAAGCAACAACAACAATAGCTGGGTAAAAACCAAAGTTATATTAAAATTTCCCTGGAAAGAGAGACATTAATATGTCAGTAGTTTATTTTTTTGGGGTTAAGGTAGCCCACAATCCGACGTGTGCCACACGCGTACACGTCAAAGTCACAAGTGCGTAATTTGGAAAATGGAAAAAGTGTACATAAAAGAAATCGTCAATTTAGGACAAATATCCCATAAAGGCAATGCATATAAATGAAAGGGAAATTGTATTCGAATGTTATTATGTCATATTATCGTATAGAAGAACGGTATTTGTAAGGGGGCGTCGACAGGCCCGGGAGGGCTAATATTTTTCCGAAAGGGAATGCTTTGTTTTCTGTTGACACTTCACTAAAGGGATTTGTTTCCACAGAGAATAGCCTATGGCTGTGGTGAAGAAGAACAGTTTTCAGATCTCGTGCTAACTTGTTGAAAGCCGCCCTGTGTGAGAGATACCAAAGGTTGCCAGCCAAACTTTTTATAGCTGGGTTGAGTGGACAGCATTGACAAATGCTTAAAATACATTTTTTATATGACAGGATGATTAAAGTTAATTATTTCATTTCATTTATTTTTAATTTTAATTTTATTAATACATTAAATTAAATGCACCTAGCTTAAAACCTCACAATAGTCTAATGGCAGATGGTAGTTGAGTATTAATTTTCCATTAACTATCTGGAATCATTCCATAATCAGGCAGTTGTCATAGTACCCTCGTAGAAAGTGTTACTGTACGGCAAATCAAATGCTAGATTCGTGACAAGCAGTTCTTTGTTTTCCTACAAAACTCTACTCAAGGGAACACACATTTGTTAGCCTGTGTAATTAATGTCTGTTGTCATCTTTATAATACAAATACATACATGTAATACAGCTGGCCCAGGTTCATATGAATTTGTCATGTTGGTGTATACATACATATGTCCACATACATATTAATAACAGTTATTCACCATCCTGGATTTAATTGGTAAAGTTTTTAAATTTCAGTACAATAAACAATTTCTAACCCAAAAGATTCAATTGGCTCACATAGCAAACATTTTATCTCTTGTTTTATACCGAATCGGGACAATATGTATAACGTTGGAAAGTTTATAGAAATACCGAATATATATCTGCGATAAATTAACCATTAAATTCTTAATGTAACCAGCTAAAAATCGAGACTTGAACTGTCATAACTCGAAAACGATTTACTTACGTGAAATAGTTTTATATAAAAAAAAAATCAAGCGCATCGATAGGTGAGTTGGTAATATGCTTGTGTTCGATTCCCACCAGAGGCTGTGGTCTGTCGGTGCAAAAATCAAGCCATATGATCTGTGTCACCCGGTTTACACTTGCAGCCAAAATTAGAACCTCCAAATGAAATAACCCCAAATATATCAAAACCAAATAAGATATTTTTGGGGGTTATTTCATCTCTATTTATTATTATTAATTATAATACAAAGTGTTTTCGACTATTTATGTATTTTTTTTTTTTTTTTTATTTTTTAATTTTATTCTTATTTTTGATTTTTTTAATTTTTGTTTTTTATTTATTTTTATTTTTTTTTTTAATTTTTAAATTTTTCTTTTTTTTTTTAATTTTTTTTTTATTTTTATTTTTTTTATTATTTTTTTTTTTTAATTTTTCTCATTTTATTTTTGATTTTTACATTTTTCTTTTAATTTTTATGTTTTATGTTTTTTTTTATTTGTATTTAATTACAGAACAACGTAAATTTATATTTGAATTTGGGTCCAAGCGTGAACCGGTTGACACAGACCATATGGTCGGATTTCTGCAGCGACATACCAAACCTGTGGTGGCAATCGAGCCCACAACTCTCACGCTACCAACTCGCCTACCGTGCCGCTTTTTTTTAATTTTTATTTGGAGTTTATTTTACTAAATTGGATTGTTACTTCTTGGTTTTTCTTTTTCTTTTTGGTTTTTCTTTACCAAATCTGTCTCTTCATTGCTGTCTATCTGAGAGGCTGGTTCGCATAGGCTAATACAGGGTTTTCCAACAAGAGGTGTCATTTTGGTATTCAAAGAAAAATTAAATTTTTTTTAAGATATAGTAACGGATGTTTATTTCATAATAAAGAGGAAGGGCCTTTAATAATAAAAAACAACATCAGCCGAATGGCCACCAAGACTTACAGGACCATAACATTTTCTTGAAATTTTCCATAGCTAAATCGCAAAGTGGCTGCCCTATGTCCTCGATAGCCTCACGAATTCTATCTTTAAGGTCGTGAATCGACGCTAGGCTCTTGGCGTAGACCTTATCTTTCTCGTGGCCCCGAAGGAAGAAGTCGCAAGGTGTTAAATCACAAGATCTAAGTGGCCAATTGTGATCACCTCTTCGCGAGATAACACGGTCCGGAAATTTTTCCCGTAAATGAGCAATGGTTTCGTTGTTTGTGTGGCACGTAGCGCCGTCTTGTTGAACGTAAACATTGTCCAGATCTATTTCATCCAACTCAGACCATAAAAAATCATTAATCATCTCTCGATAGCGCAATCCATTCACCGTAACTGTTGATCCAACCTCATTTTCGAAAAAGTAAGGTCCAACAGTCACACGTTGAGGATGGAGAGGCTTCTCAACAATAACTCTTGGGTTTTCCGAGCCCCAGATGCGACAAGTTTGCTTGTTGACGTAGCCACCGACGCACAGAGGGTTAGAATAGCCTGTTTTCTTGGATTAATTAAAAAAAAAAAATTTAAGTATCGTTAAAATTTGTTGCACCCGGTTACAGTATATAAAATTCTACATCACTTGTCGTTAAAATAAATGCCAAAAGTGGTCTGGTGTTTTTGTAGTGAAACTTCAAAGTCAAACTTCATAGAAATTGTTGTGCAAAAAAGGCTGAAAAAAGTGAAAACGTTCCCGTTGAAAATTTTATTTATTTTAAAAAGTATTGTAAAAGTTAAACATTTTTCAATGGAACCATCAAGTTCAGGTTATTTTGCAAATACGTCGTTAACATTTGTGTATCAAATTGTGTGTGGAAGTGATTTAGATGTAGTTATTTATATTGAAAATGCCAAAAAAAATAATATTTTTATATTTTAAATGGATATATAGTTATTATTCGTCCACATTCGTGTCATAATTTATAGTTTATATTAAAGAGGACATAAATCTGTGTTATATTGCAAAATTTTACGCTGCCCTTTTGTGCTTTTTAGAAGCCATGCATTGTTTAATACAAGTGTTGCAGCAGTAAAATTAGCTAAAAGTCACATTGATCTCGCGACTGGTGCTGTTGTTGTGTGTTGTGTTTTGTTGTTTTTCATGTTACTTTTTTCTATTTATTTGTGCTCTTCTTTTCCGTATATTAATGTTGTTATTTTTGTTTCTTTTAATAATATTCTTTGTTACAATAATATTTTGTTTTTGTTTATTTTAATAATATTCTTTGTTTTGACAAATAGTGATTGTGTTGTGCAGTTTCAAGTAATCGGCTATAAGGGATTTTTGAAATGGTTTTTTTTTTATTAGCATTATTTTTTTTTTTTTATAGATACAAGTTCGAACGTTGTTTTTTATACTCGTCGAAGCTTATTTGATATTATGATGAATTCAAGCGCTCAAACAATGAATGACAAGATGACATTTTTAGCTGAAGAAATCAAAAAACGCACCAACTGCTCTGAGGATAATATGTGTGATTTAAATAAAAGAATTCATGTTTTCTTTTATGAATTTAAATCTAGGTGGACTAGAGCGCATAGAATTCAAATGAGGTTTTTTACTCAAAATAAAATCTGGTTGGAATCCTCTATTGGTTTTACTTTTGCCCCGACTGCAAAACGTGGTCGAAAAGAAATTAGTTTTACCGAGTCCAGTGGTTGGAGTAAATATAAAAAAAACATAGATTGTAAGAGACACCATGTCATTGCCATGAAATTAATAATGAAAAATTTCAAATATATGCACACAATACAGGACGACTTTTTGTTGAAACGTATCCTTGGTACAATATGCCTACCACTTTGCACAAGTTTTTTATTCACGGACCCGAAATTGTGTCAAATGCCCTTTTACCTATTAGGCAGTTATCAGAAGAAGCGCAAGAAGCTCGAAATAAAGATTTTAAAAAATATAGGGAGTTTCATTCCCGAAAGTGCAGTCGCGAAAAATCAAACCAAAACATTTTTAATATGTTTTTGATAACCTCTGACCCAATTATTTCAAGCATGCGAAAATTGCCTGCAAAGAAGGTTCAAAGCTTGCCAGAGGAGGCAATTGATTTAATTGTACCTGCAGCTCCGATGATGATAATGATAATGATGATGATGTGGATGATTAACTTTAAGATGTATAAAATGCAATGTTTAAGTTCTCATACTGTACTCCTTGCACTATATACCTACACTGATATTTGGCATTACTTAATAAAATTATACTCAAATATACTTAGAAAACATTTTTTTTAACTTATTTTAATGGTATTAACTGAAAAATAAAGAAAAATTATCCTAACATAGCTTCCCTGATTTGATCCAAGAAAACATGCTACTCTAACCCACTGTGCGACGTGGCTCATCAGTCAATATGATTTTTCGATGGAATTTCGGATAATTTTCATGCATTTCAAGGACCCAATCAGCAAAGACACGACGTTGTTGATGATCGGCCGGCTGAACTTTATAAGCCTTGAGACCGAAGTCTTTATGTAAAATACGGTGTAGTGACGTTTGTCGAATGCCCAATTCCAAAAAACGACAAGGAATGGACAAACTGGGGGTTTCTTCAACACTTTAGACTACAGCAGCAATATTCTCAGTTGTTCTTGAGCGACGTGCACGTGTTGCATTCTTCACATCACCAACTTGTCCCAACAGTTCGAATTTTTCCACGAAGATGTTTCTACATTTTTTTCAGTCGAAACTTGTTTTTTTTATCTCTTATGAAATATGAAATTTTAAGGCTGGCTAGGAGATCATAAATTGTAATGCGAAAAATCACCCAAATTAAATAACCCCCTAAGATATTCCATTTGGTTTTGGGTGTTATTTGATATTTTATTTGGGGATTATTTCAGTAAATTGGAAAGGTATTTGATTGGATTTTATTTAATTATTATTTTGCGCTTTATTTCATTGGGGATCATTCTATTTTTCGTACAAGCCCCATATCTGCCTATGGATTTTTAAGATGTCTGAGCCTTATTCGTCTGTCTGACTAAGAGGCTGGATACAATATTTTTAGTAACTAGTTATGGACATCTATAATATATTTTGTTTTTATCCAAAAACTCACGAACAAGCCGTATCTTCTGGCTTATTACAGTCCATTCATCACTGGGTGTTTAATTCATTGCGTTTTTTTGTTTTCGTATTTCCCTGTCACATCGCTTTTGTAATCGTGGAAAACATTTGGGAAAATCTTGACATTTGTTTATTTCGGTCTTGGCTCTTGTGGCAGCTTCTAGTGGGTTGATTGGCCTTCGATGATATACTCATATAACCACAACTTTATGATCGTTTTCAGTAAATTTGGATCGTCGTTGACACCATTTAACAGCTCCTAGATGGTCCAAAGTTTAGCTATTCGCCAAAAAGTTTCTTAGCTACTTCGCGGTTTTCATCGGGACCTATGGCGGACATCGTCATCGACATTTTCTCGACCTACTGCGAATTCTTTCAGTTGTAAATGTTTTCTGATCTAAAACAAACTCGTCCAAAGGTGACCTTCCATCGAAATCTCCCCCTTACCTGTCGGCGCCTTCCGTGGTAGTTCTAGTCTAGCGTTTTTTTTTAGCTGGAGCATTTGAATTCATTCCTTGCTCATAGATTTCGGCAAGGATTTTAGTTTTTTAAATACTCAGCACCGCTTCATCAGCTGTTCTTGACTGATGTGCTTAGTCCGAAAAAAATGCAGTTTCATACAAAAACAATTTTAATTGAGTGTTCTCCAAAACTAAATTCCTGCCTATGTCACTGTTTTTACAAGACCTTACAAAAAAGCATTGACTACAGCCGCCTTTCACTACACTTTACATCATACACAAATGAATTAATTAAGTCGTAAAGGATTATGCTGGGAAAAAAAATCCTTACGGGCAAATGACATAAATCCTTAATACTTCATTACGTTTACAGCTACAAACACCGAACTTAAGTAAGCGCCTTATTAAAGTTACACTACAACCAGGCAACGACAAAAAAAAACCTTTGCCAAATGGAGTCTTTTCAAGGATAATGTATTTTTACTA
Organism: Hydrotaea cyrtoneurina; assembly: GCA_958296145.1. Classification (NCBI taxonomy): domain Eukaryota; kingdom Metazoa; phylum Arthropoda; class Insecta; order Diptera; family Muscidae; genus Hydrotaea; species Hydrotaea cyrtoneurina. Next base: position 19,087,474 of record OY282513.1, on the reverse strand, counting down.
TTTAATGCATGTATATCGCTCAAAACAGGATTTATTTTTCAGGAGAACCGTTTAAATTGAACAAATATACAAAAAAAAATCATAGGTTTCCCGAATAAACTATAGACCCCTAATATGTGTATGTATGTGTAATAGGGTGGAGTGAAATTCAAAAAAAAAAAAGGTTAACCTCGGAAAGAGATGTAGTCTGGGGTCCTAATGAGGGGAAAAATAAAGAAAAAAATTTTAAAAAATGTTTAGGGGTCGCGCCACTCCCTCGAAATTTGGAAATTATCGCTATTTTGGCGTTGATTTTAGAAAAATCCTAAAAAGTTTTATGTCAATAAATGTTTGCAATAGCGTAAACAATGAAATAAAGGCATGAAAAAATTTAAAAAAAATTTCTCATTGTTCAAAAATTTCAAAAAGTAAAATAAGTCAAATCGTCCCTTTTTCAGAAAATTGACTGAACAATGAAATCGCCACCAAAGCCTCAAATACTTTTGTTTGGGCACTGAACAAGCTCAAACTTTTAAATTTCGAATAAGTTAAGTCGTTAATTTTTAGGATTTTTCTAAAATCAACGCCAAAATAGCGATAATTTCCAAATTTCGAGGGAGTGGCGCGACCCCTAAAATTTTTTTAAAATTTTTTTCTTTATTTTTCCCCTCATTAGGACCCCAGACTACATCTCTTTCCGAGGTTAACTTTTTCAAATTAAAAAAAAGCATGTTTTCACTCCACCCTAATGTACATATAATACAAGTAGAACTGAAGTCAATTCAAATAAGAGATTTACTAAGCGACCAGATAGGCGTGTTGGTAGCGTGCTTGCCTATTATATTGTGGGATGTGGCACGATTACCACAAGAGACTTTGGTCTGTCGCTGCAAAAAGCTAGCCACATGGTCTGTGTCACCCGGTTTACCCTTGGTCCTAAAATTAGAATGTAAACTTACGTTGTATTGTAATAAATAAATAAATAAGAGATTTCCAGTTTTTTCTTGAGCAAAAAAAAAATAAAATAACATGAATTAAAGTAAATGAACAATATTTTCAATATTTTTGTTCTCCCTTTAAACACTTTCTTTGTGTAAGACGCCATTTCTCTCCATTAAAGAGCTGAGGCAAAAGAGAGCACAATTTTTATTTGTTTAACTGGCAACCGGCAACCGATTCAATTGAGTTTCTCTCGCATCGGTATGAAATGTTTGTACCACATCTTTGACATTTCTAAATCGTGACATTTTTACAAATTGCTACATTTGCGACATGGCTGTTTGTACTCATACGAGTTTATCACATTAGCTTTTGCTTCATAACTGTCAAAGTGTTTGATGTTCGCATCAATAAACACATTCATCGTCTGCGTTCTCGTTCTTCCAACCAACTCTAAAGTCGGTAATGGCTAATGAGTTTGCAAGGTACCTAGCTGAGTTCAATCGATAGACCCGCTGAAATTTAACAAGCCACCACCAAAACCATAAACTGATCAGATGTTAGCAAAATGTATTCAACTCACAAGTTTGGTTGTGTGGTTGAATCTGAAATCCCTTTCCTCTGCCAACACTTCCCTGGGCTGTTATCTATGATGGGAATATGTTTTTGTGCTAAGCTGCCCCGCCTTTAACATGTACTCTATTTACTCTCACCCCCTCGCTTTGTCTCCATTACACCCTTTCTCTTACGGAAATTGAAAACAATTTGTATAAAAAAAAAAAAATTAATAAACACACATGTTCCACAAATTTGAAGTGGGGGAGTTCTTAAGTGGATTCTTTTCCGAAAAGGATTCTCTCAAGGCACCACAGCAACCCCCTCCTACGGTATGACACCACTCAAGCTGCACACGAGAGTTTCTCGTTACTCTGTGGTTTGGTATACAAATATTCATTTCAATTACCATTAAAATTTTATTTTCCATTTTTTTCTACTTCCCTCTCTGTGTGCGTTGCTGGCAGAAACCACAAAATATATTTCATGGAAATTGTTTACATGAAAAACTTCCACACAAAAGAGGAACAGAACAGAAACTTTATGGTTTCTATTGAGTGAAAACAAACAATTGAAATAAATCATGTGACAAATAAGATTTTCATGAATGTCTGGGGTACTGGGGGAGGTAACAAGTCGACGATGGCTTGCAATTGTTATTGAATTCCTGGGCAGGTGTGAGACAGGCTTTTTCTTGAGTTGTTTGAAACATCATGAGTTCACAAAAATAATCTTCACTGAAACTTTAGTACCAGGCAAAGGGTCAAAAATTCAACAATTATGTCCAAATGTTTAAAAAAAAACATAACAACAACAACAGCCCCTACTTCAACTGTCCTCCCTCTAATGCCTTTACCTCCTACCGCTAGCACAGTGCATTGCATTCATAGGGGCATCACCTGAGAGTAATAAAAAAAATAATATTTTTTTTTTGTACAGAAATTGTGTTTTCCCCAAATTTTTTTTTTACCAAAAATTTTTTTTTCAACAACAATTTTTTTTTTCAACAAAAATTTTTTTTTTCAACAAAAATTTTTTTTCCCCAAATTTTTTTTTTTTAACAAAATTTTTTTTTTCCACTTATATTTTTTTTTGAACAAAATTTTTTTTTTTCAACAAAATTTTTTTTTTTCCACAAAATTTTTTTTTTTCAACAAAATTTTTTTTCCATATTTCCACGGGCGCCATAGGCGCAGTACAACTTACTAGTCTTAAAATAGTCGCTTACTTTTTAGATTGCAATATGAACAATTGCATCCTACTTACTTATTTCCCTTAACATTCCATGATGGAACTGGCGGGGAACTTCTCTCGAAGATGTGAGTTGCGCCAAATTTTATTTAAAGAACTCACTGACTTTTTTTAAAGCCGGATTTTTCTAGAGAAGTTTTTACATGGCTTTCACTCGTAAAGTTGCCAGCTTTTAGGAGATGGAAAACGGCCGCTGGAAAAGGTTTGGTGGTCTTCCCGGTTTCGAATGTGGGATTATTTGTGTGATAGTCCACAATCACGTCACAGTGTGTAGAAAAAAAATCGAACAACAAAAATTACCAAAAAAAAAAACCGAAATCCTAAGATGGAAAAATACGAAAAGTAGTCAACTTTGGAAATATTTCTAAAATATGTGAAATTGTACGAAATTGAATGTTTATTTTTTTATTTATTTATTATTAATTACAATACAAAGTAAATTTATATTCTAATTTTGGGTCCAAGGGTAAACCGGGTGACACAGACCATATGTTTAGATTTTTTGCAGCGACAGACCAAAGCCTCTGGTGGGAATCGAACCCACAACCCCCACGCTGATAGGCAAGCACGCTAATTTTTTGGTTGAAAAAATGTTTGCTCCAAAAAAAATTTTTTTTTAAAAAAAAAAAATATGTTGAAAAAAAAAATGTTGAAAAAAAAAAATTTTGCTGAAAAAAAAAATTTTTGTTGAAAAAAAAAATTTTTGTAGAAAAAAAATTTTGTTGAAAAAAAAATTTTGTGGAAAAAAAAAAATTTTGTTGAAAAAAAAAAAATTAGGGGGAAAAAAAAATTTTAAAAAAAAATTTTTGTAAAAAAAAAATTTGGGGAAAACACAATTTCTGTACAAAAAAAAAATATTATTTTTTTTTATTATTATTATTTATAGAATTATTATAGAATGCCTATTTAAATTCCTAAGTACTGCGTGACAGAGTCAGTGAATCAGGGAATCAGTGTATCAGTGTATCAGTGAATCAGTGAATCAGTGTCGAGGGTAAATATATATTAATATTGTACGAAATTGAATGTTAATAATAATCGGTTACTCCCTGTCTGCAAAGCAGTTTTTTCCATAACTCAAAAATGTTGACTCGAACAAAAGTTACAGACTGATGAAAATGGATTCTAATAAATTGAATGTTAATACTCCCTGTCTGCAGAGCAATTTATTACTGAACTCAAAAATGTTGACTCGAACAAAAGTTACAGACTTTTGACCAATGGAAATGGATTCTGGACTACGGTGTGCAGTTTTTTTGTGTGGATGTTAAGGGGGAAACAAATCTGTTTAAGATTCTGACTCTTAAGGTTCGTTAGTCGCCTCTGCAGTATCAGCGTTACCTAGGATTTGTATACCTTCTTCCGCTTAATCCAATTCTTTCATTTTGCGATCATTCATCAGTTCCTTGTTTCATTGACCGTAACATTGCGTCCATCCTCTTCTGTGAAGATAAACCGGCCCATAAACCGCATAATCGAGTACATTGCCAGCCCATGAATCGCTTCTGGTTGTTCTTCGGACCAGATTCGGCAATTCTGTTCATTCAGCCAAAAATTGTCGCCATAAGAAAATTAATAGAAAATGACGAACAGTTCAAAGGTATCCTTTTCTTTAATGTGGCAGGCGTGGCTCCCGCCTCGATTCACAATATTGTTTGCCATTTTTAACACAATTTAATTTAAGCATTTAAATCTGCTTGTCAAGAAAAACGAGTTGAAATTGTTTTGGTTTTTTTTTATATATTTTATTTAACCACCCTTTGTAAAGCTGTCGAAATTTTTTATGAATACGGGGGTAATAGTGTACATTTGATTTCTTCCAAAAATAAAACTATCACTGGCATTTCTAAAAAAAAAAGTCATTCGTTATGTTTTTTTCTTTTATTACTTGTCTCATTGTTCAGCGTATCCCAAGTATCCCATGACCATATCCACTCCGTCATGTAATCAATGTCAATATTATTTCCATTTTCTTTTTTTTAACAATCATTTATTCACATTCAAACATTTGAAACGTCGTCCAAATGTGAACAACAAAAGAAAAGGCAAAAAAAAAAACACAATAACAAAGTGAATCATAAACAATGAATTGGCAATGAGAAATCAAATGAAGTTTTCACATTTTCAATGCATTGGAAATGGGAAAACGTCTGCTCCATGGTGACTATGTCTTCTACTGGATTCATCTTCCGAGTGGAGTGGAGTGCAGAGCAGACAGCACATGATTTTTTCACTCCATTGTATTTTTTTTTTTATAGATTTTATTATAGATGAAGTATTACTGGGACATAATGAGAAAAAAAACTCCCAACAAAAAAAAAACAAATTATATACGGTCGGATCGAGTCGAAATCATCCAAATGTCCTTTACCTTGAGATAAGTCGTCGATGAGACTTCTTGAATATTGTTGGAACTTGTAGTATGATTGGAAATAATTTGTAACGAATGAAGAATATTTCTAAGGGATCTCGTCTATAAATATTTCGGGATTAAAATAAGAAACCCTCACAGGCCAATCATTTTTTATTGTAATAAATATATAAATAAAAAAATACCCTCAATCTTAGGGTACAAAGTACAGAAGAGGATCAAAAAAGGACCTTCAATAAATTCCAATTGAATGGAACATGAAGTTTGACTGGTGTACTATCACATTAATTTGGATTCTAGTTGGCAACATATTTACATCATATCGCTCATTTAGTTCAATAGTGTCATAACACGATTTTTACACGAGAGTCACTTAAAGTTTTCAATTGCGTCTTACCTAGCAAATGCAGAAGACAACCATAGGATTTCCGAATAAACTGTCAAAAATCAACTTAAATTACCGATTTAATAAGAAAAATAAAAAGTGAATTTTGAATTGTGACACTATTGAAGTAAAAGAGCGATATGAGCAAATAAAGGGTCCGCCATCTAACTTTTCGTGTTCAACAAGTGCTTATTTTCGTTATCGGGCCATGTTTTGAACGAATTTTTGTTTACAAAAATTGAAGAGGAGAATATGGGAAACATTTGCTTTCAACAGGACGGCGCTACGTGCAACACAGCCTCAGCTACACTCGATGTTTTGCGCCCCGTTTTTTGAAGATCGCATTATCAGCCGCAGAGCTGATGTCGTTAGGCAGGCATTTGAATGAAATTAGTTTCCATTATTAATCGGCAGGATTGTACTAACAAATAAAAAAAGAAATTTGACAAAATATCCAGTAGTCTTTTTTTATAGAATTTAAAAAAAAAAAAAAAACTTATTTAGCAGACGCTGTAAATTGGTTTTTGGCTCCCTATGAAATTAGTCACTGGTGCCCACATATTCTCCAGGCCATCTACGACTTTCATCCATTCCTTTCTATCAGCTCGAACCTTTAATCATATCTTCCATTCTCTAAAACATTGTCCTACCCCCCTTACACCCCCTTCGCCCATTGTATCGCCAATGAATACCCACAAAATAGATCATAAAATAATTCATTATAAACTGGCCCCTTTTTTTCCCTCCATCTATTCATCAATGTTGCCAAGGCGACAACAAGCAAAATCCCAACAGCAGCAAGAAAAATTGTTCCAACGCCACTAAAAATCAGGATATCTTCTGAGGCTTTTTAAGCTTTAGCTTTACAAAGCAGAAGAAACAAAAAAAAACGAGGCTAATAAAAATATAATACCCAAAAGCCCCGAAAGCAGGCAGTGAAATGCAAAAAGAATTTCTAAACAAATGACGAGCATGAAAAAAGTGTAATAAAGACACCAGGCAGCAGCGGCAGCAGCAGCAACAAACTTAATGAAATAAAACAGTAATGAAATAATATGAAAAAATTAAATCTTAACTGACACTCGAAGAGAAAAGTTCGATCAAGAGCTTCATTACGGGTACAACATGAGATGTTATTTTGAATCACCCGGTATTTCGGTAGCTGTCACTTTTCAAACTTTTATTCTTTGACATTTGACAAGTGCACGCCGCTCAAGAACAACTGAGAATATTTCTGCTGTAGCCCAAAGTGTTGAGGGAAACCCAGGTTTGTCCATTTCCCGTCGTTCTTTGGAAAAAAAAATCCTTTTTATTCAAAATTCCGCATAAGTGAAAAAAAAATTTTCAACCGAATTCGACTGTACATAATTTTTTTTCATACTCAGTTCGTTTAAATGAAAGAAAGTTCAATTATCCGAAATCCTTTTTGTTGAAAATTCCGCATAAGTGAAAAAAATGTTTAACCGAATTCGACTGTACAAAATTTTTTTCATACTCAGTTCGTTTATATGAAAGAAATTTCAATTATCCGAAAGCCTTTTAATTGAAAACTAGTAAGTTGTAATGCGCCTATGGCGCCCGTTGAAATATGGAAAAAAAATTTGTTTAAAAAAAAAATGTTTGTGAAAAAAAAAAATTTTCGTTGAAAAAAAAAATTTTGTTGAAAAAAAAAAATTTTGTTGAAAAAAAAATTTTTGTGGAAAAAAAAAATTTTGTTGAAAAAAAAATTTTGTGGAAAAAATAAAATTTTGTTGAAAAAAAAAATTTTTGATGAAAAACAATTTTTGTAAAAAAAAAAAAATTTTGGTAAAAAAAAATTTGGGGAAAACACAATTTCTGTACAAAAAAAAATATTTTTTTTATTATTATTATTTATAGAATTATTATAGAATGCCTATTTAAATTCCTACGTACTGCGTGACAGAGTCAGTGAATCAGTGTATCAGTGAATCAGTGTCGAGGGTATATAGATATTAAGATTCCGCATAAGTGAAACAAATTGTTAACCGAATTCGACTGTACATAATTTTTTTTCATACTCAGTTCGTTTATATGAAAAAAATTTCAAGTATCCGAAATCCTTTTTATTGAAAATTCCGCATAAGTGAAACAAATTTTTAACCGAATTCGACTGTACATAATTTTTTTTCATACTCAGTTCGTTTATATGAAAGAAAGTTCAATTACCCGAAATCATTTTTATTAAAAATTCCGCATAAGTGAAAAAAAATTTTAACCGAATTAGGCTGTACATAATTTTTTTTCATACTCAGTTCGTTTATATGAAAGAAAGTTCAATTATCCGAAAAATTTTATATTGAAAATTCCGCATAAGTGAAAAAAATTTATTGATTTTTTTTCTTCATTTCCGCTTAACCAAATACCATTTTTTTATATTTGTTTTTATATTTTTTGTTTTTTTTTTTTTAAATTTTTTTTAGAATTTTTTATAAATATTTTGTTCATATTTTTTCCAAGGGACGTGGTTCGGTCTACCAGCAATTCTTTTTGAGAACAAAACGTAAATATTTTAAAAAAAAATGTCGACTTCGAATTTACCTAAGATTTTTCTTTGAGTGTCCCACCAGAACATGGCATGGTAATGAACAATCCGTACTGAATGGCCGTACTAAAAAAAATATGCTAAACAAGCAGAAAAAAAACTGGCTGGTAGTCCTTTTAAATAAAATAATAATACAAAGAAGAAAACAACAACAACAAACAACTCATAATACATACAAATATTTGAAGGATAAGAATAATTTTATATTTCTTCTACTCACTTGGATGTTGAAGTTGTTGATCCCTCTCACTCACTCGCTCTCTCTCTGGCTGTCTATCGCTTCGTCACTTTAAATTACTCCTTGGTGTTCACTGGGGCAACGTTCCAAACTTTCCAAATGTCGACGGCTTTTCAAGGACGCGTTTTGGTGATTTTCTTAACGAATGATGCGTTTGTGGTCTTTGGCTGAAAGGAATCTTTTCTTTGGTTTTTGTATTTATTGTTTTATTTTCTCTTCCTAATTCTTTTCTTCCGTAGTATTTTTTTTTCAAACTTGGCTATACGTTTTCTTGGCCAACAGCCATTATCGTCATTGCGTTGAAATCATTTACGGCCACAGCGGAAGATGCGTATTTAACTATAAATCATACTTAGAAGCCCCCATAGCAACAACAATCGGACAAAGTTAAGACATTACACGGCCATGGCGAGCAAGGACGTTGGCTGTGTGTTGATGCTGGCTGCCGTTGACGACGTTGATGCGTTAAGTGTATAATTCACACTTGGCCAAAGTTTTAAATGACCGACCCGACCCCAACGTAATTTTGCATCATTTAGATGAAATTTCCCCGGGATTGTGAGTCTTAGATTTGTTAATGCGATTAAGCCATCAAGCTGCTGGTTGTCTCGAAAAACGTTTATGTTTACGGAGGCAAAAAAAAAAATAAAGAGTTTTATGGGTTTCAAAGTCGTTTTGTGGAATTTATGACAAATGAAGGCGGTTAGTCTTTAATAGTTAAAGAAGATTTCGCAACTTCTCTTGAATTGATGTGGCCAATTGTTGAATTTTTTTTAAAAGTTTTTTCAAATTTCTACACCTTTTACAATTAACACTTTGGGCGACCAGAAAAATGCCTAAATCGATTCGTCAAATTGGTTTTGTCTTTATTGAATAGTAATTTATTTTATTTTTTAGACTCTTCTTTAATGTGATTGGAATGTAGTTTTATAAAAGACACTCCGGCATGACAAGATTTTGATGAATAGTATGACGAATTTATTTTATTTTTTTAACTATCGAATTTATTATGAAAACTAAACACTTTTAGGTTTGGTTGCATCGATTCGCAGACACTTATTTATTATGATTCCGGATTGAGTCCAGTCTGTTTCGATTCGGAGACACTTCTCTTTACTATGATTGCCGATTTGACTCAGACTGTTGCGATTCGGAGATACTTCTTTAGTATGATTCTGTGTTGACTCCAGTTTGCCTAAACACTTCGGGTTGACAAGATTTTATTGAAATGTCTAATGGGATCAATCACGAATTAAATTTTTTTTAAATTCCAAAATTCTTAAAATTCTTCTTTAAATTCCTTGATTCTACGACACTTCTTTAATTTGATTGGGTTTCGATTTTACAAATTACATTCCGTACTAACAATTATTTTAATAAATAGTAGTGGGATTTGTTTCGAAATCTAATTTTGTTCTGTGGCGAATTTCTTTTATTTTTTTTTATTTATTAAGAAATTTTTTTTTTTTTAATTTCTACATTTAGGTCAAACAATTTGTTAGCGTTGAATGATTTTTTCACTTACGAATATTAGTGGTAAATAAAATATACACTCTGGACCAGAAGCAATTAGATTTCCGAACTTTTCTCTGTAGTTTTTTGATTTTTTATTTTGATTTGATTTTCATTTTCCCAAAATATTGGCAGAATAATTTGTTGGTGCTTTCGTTTATGTAATATTTTTTTTTTAACTCTCTATTTTGAGAAACTTTTAGATAATATTTTTTTAATATATTTTGACATATTAATACATTTTTTTTAAGTAAACACCCATTCCGACAAAATCTATGTTGTTGTATTCGCTAGGTATTCCATGAACTATTCCATTTACCCCTTAGTTGGTAAACAAAATTTTAAATTTTCAAGACCAAAACTTTCATATGTTGAAAATAAATTCCCCCATGTCTTTGAAATAAATTTTAAAAATTTCCACAGACATCACAGCTAAAAATAGATTGCAGCTACAGTTGAAATTGAAATATGCATATTCAAAATCCTTCAAGGATTATTTTTAAAACAAAAAAATTAAAAAAAAATAAATGTTCAAGACCAAAATTGTCATAAATTAAAAACGAATTGTCCCATGTCTTTAAAATAATTTTAAAAATTTCCACAGACATCACAGCCCAAAAGAGATTACAGCTACAATTGAAATTAAAATATGCATATTAGGATTATTTTTAAAACAAAAAAAAGATTAAAAAATTTAAATGTTCAAGACCAAAATTGTCATAAATTGAAAACGAATTGACCCACCTCTTTAAAATAAATTTTAAAAACATTATTTCTGAATTATTCCAAATCTTCGTCTTAAAAGCATTTGAATCCGAAGTATAGTTTCAGAGTTGTCAAGAAAGTTAAGCAGGAAAACTGTTTTTCCGAAATTTTGTTTTTTAAAATAAATTTATAAAAAAAAGAAATAAGTTCATAAAATAATCTAACATGAGAGTATTATTCACATGATTTTCCATAGCTTATCGTATAGCCACATATCTTACAACTAAACTGAGGTTTGGATGAATAAAATCGATGAATTACTTTCAATTGTATTCACAATTTAGTGAAATCATTTTCTGATGCCTCCCAAAGAAGTTTTTAGTTATGTGCGATTTATAAAAAAAACGGAATGGTAGATTTGTGAATTAAATCGGAAATAGTCCAGCGATTTTATTCATCTATAACTCATTTTAACTAGAAGATATGTGGATTTATCATAAACTACTGAAAATGGAAAATTGTTGTCATGTTGTTAAGAATTTTTTTTCAACGCAAAAAATTAAGTAAAAAGAATAAGTAAAAAATACATTTCAATTACATTTTCGCATATAAAGAAAAATAAAAAAAAAATCTTTTAGTTAATTCATAAAGGAACGAAATAAATAGTAAATAAAAAATAAATGTATAGGAAAACATTTTTGTTCTGTCGATTAATATTCAGAGTCAGAATCCGAGTCGCTTTCCGATAAGAGAATTTCAACATCGCCACCTGAAGTGCTTCCCAAGGCTTCTACATCTTTTTCTGGTGGAATTGGTTTAAAGAATGAGTCGATTCGCTTCTGAGGCAAAGACATTTTCTTCTGCATATGCAAGTCCCTGTAGTACTGTAAACCAACACTTATTGATCTTCTTGCCGATTTCTTCTGTTGAAATAAACGTTCGTCCAGAGATGCGCTTCCAGTATAACGCAGTCTCATCGACATTAAAAACTTGCTGATCAGTGTAACCACCTTCAGAAATTATTTTTTGTAATTTTTGCGGAAAGTTTTGTGCGGCTTCAGCGTCAGCACTTGCAGATTCTCCCACGATCTTTATATTACGAAGTTGTGTTTGTCCACTGGCATTGAATTCGGTTTTGTCACTTTTTTCATCTGATGTACACTTGTCCTTAAGGTCTTTGAACAACTAATGTGGTTACGGGAATATTTTTTTCGCTTAAGTCTTTTCGCTTAAGTCTTAAACCTAACGCCTGTTCCATTTTTTCTAACAAAACCGGTCTTCTCTTTTTTATATTTTCGAGAGAACTAACTCCAACTGCAGATGCACTTGAACGAATTTTATCTTCAATTTTTATTATGGATCGTATTGTTGTCTGTGGAAAATCCAATGAACTGGCAATATTAAAGGCCTTCTCACCATTGTTATATCGGCGAATAATTTCCAATTTTGTTTTTAGTGAAATAATTTCGTTTTTTCTTTAACTGGGAACCAAAAACTTGATTACTTGTACGTTTTGAGCTCATTTTCTTCTACACTAAACAAATAAACAACACCAATGTAAACAAACTTAATATCGACTAAAAGTGGGTCTCCCCAGGTTTTTTTAACTACTGAGGCGACGTAAATCGAATGACGACGTAAATCGAAATTAATGGAAACAATTTTTTTGACGACGTAAATCGAAACGACGTAAATCGAGACGACGTAAATCAAGGGATTACTGTAACTCTGATACTATACTTCAGATTTAAATGTACTGCAGACGAAGATTGAGAATAATGATAAATTTTTTAAAATTTATTTCAAAGAAATCGGACAATTCGTTTTTAATTTCTGACAAGGCCTTGATTTATTTTTTTTTAAAAAAAGTATTTTTTCGAATAAAATTAAAAATATTTTTGTACTCAGGGAACTACAGTAAATCAGAATTATATAGTGGTTATTCATTACAAAAAATATTTCTTTTCCATAGTGTTATCCAATTAGCACTTTTTTTGATATATTCGCTATTTTATCAAATATTATCAACATAACAACTACAGACGAGGATTGGGAATAATTAACCCATTCATTTTTCAAAAATTCTTTTCAAAAAATAGGACAATTCGTTTTCAATTTTTGACAATTGAAATGATTTCATCCCTATTCAGTTGTCAACTGAATGTCTTGAATGTCCTATCAAGACATTCATTTCATTTATTTCTTCCAGACTTGCCAGTATGCCAAATTAAGCCAATTACAAAATGCATGTACAGAAAACGTTCTTAGTAAGCAGAGGTTTGATAGAAATCTCTCAATCCAGCAACAGTAAGACAAGTCTACAAAACGTTGTTTCTGGTAATATCAACCATAAAATAAACACTACTAACAGGAGTTAAACCCCATATTCACTTGTATCATACCTGTCGAATAGTTCGAACAATACGTTTTTTTTTTGTTTGGAAATTTACAGATTTCTGAAAAAATATATATGGCAACACTGGGGATTACATAAAAGCCGATACCAACTGATTTTTTTTTAAACAAATTACAAATATTTTCATTTAATGAAATAGTTTGTTTAAGAATACATTTTAATTATCAAATTACTGTATGTTTAATTATAAAAATAATTAATTTACAAAAAAAAAATCGAATACAGTCAATTGTCGTAATTATTGATTAAATTATCGCAATTCCAATTACATGAACTGCATCAACTACAAATTGTAAATATCCGCGTTGGAACATGTAGTCCGTTATTAGTTTAGCTATTGTTTTATAAATGGATTTGCAATGGTCAAACCATTAATTACCGGAATAAATTTGGCAATTTTTTTCGAATACACTTTCATTTAACATAATTGTGTTTTCCGCTATTGCCCTTGTCGTCCCTTGTGATAATTCAGGTCTAATTTGTATACAAAATTATGTTTATCGATTATTTTAAGTAACAACAACGAATGTCCACATTCGAGTTAACACAAAACGTCAGAAGAGTTACAGTCATACAACAAAAGTACAAAAGTGTTAGTTGGACGTTCGTGGTGAATTGAGTTAAACTATTTTTGTTTATCTTTAATTTAAGCCCGGTCACGAAATGTTTTATTTGTTTTTAATTAGTCCGGTGATTATGTTTGGCCATTGTATATATTGTTTTTTTTGCCTCATTTAACTATATACATGCATGTATGTTTGTATGTATGTTTTTATATAAATACATTGTCTACATTGTCCTTTGTTGGCAGATCATGACGTGCGACGACGGGTGATATGTTGACATTTAACATTCGTTGATTTGTAATAAGCGTGTCGGTGGACGTAATATTCCGTGTTGGCCGAAAGATGTCTTTAAATCGTAAATGGTTTGTTAGCCTTTTATTTTGAAATGAACATCTTGAAAGGAATTAATTAAAAACCGGTCCACATCCATAATGAGATATGGACAAGTCCCAGGGATCCCATATAAAGACCTCAAAAACGAAAAAAATACCTCATAACTTTGAAACGACAAGAGTAAAATTAAATTTTTTACTTTTACGCCTTTCACACGTTTTCTTTAGTTGTTTACACTTACATGAAATTTTTAAAACTTATGAAATGTTTTTTAAAAAATGCCATAACTACATCGAATCTGTGGCTACAAAGGTTTGAAGACCATGCCTTTGAAACGCCAACAGTAAAATCGATAATTACTTAGAATTTTTTCAGCTTTACAACTACATCATTAGTTGTTTACACTTTTAGGAAATTTTTAAAAGTTATGTTGTTGTTATGTGACTGCTAAACGAGCAAAGCAAATTACAAAACTTATGATTTACATACATCAAATTAAAGCTCGAACATTTTTTTCTTGAAATGACGACTCAACAACTTTGAAAACGCATTTTATTGACCAACTTGTGCTTGAAATACGATAAACTTAGGAAACCCGAATTTATTGCAAAAATTCGGAAAATTCCAAACAACAATTTGTTGGACACCCTAATGGACATAGACAACAAAAGTATATTTACTCAAAAAAAAAAAATATTTTTTTATTTAAAATGGAATTATTTATTTTATGGAATTCCATAATTCCAACCTTTTATCTTTTTAACGTCATGCGATTTCTTGTAGTTTGAGTACCCACTTGACTTTTTTAGGCATTGTGCCAAAAAAAAAAAATATATTTTTTAATGGCTTTTTATACACTCCATCATAGGATGGAGTATATACTAAGTTTGTCATTCCGTTTGCAACACCTCGAAAGAGTGATCTGCGACCCTATAAAGTATATATAGGAAGATGTTTTTTGCCCATAAGCAGGTTAAGTTCGAGAATGGGCCATATCGGACCAAAGGGGGAAAAGTTCCCCTTTACGGGACTAAATATATTCCGGCCATAATCAAATTTTTCAAATATTCTTTTTCACTACATCTAAGTTCTAAGTTTATATAATTTATAGATGGGGAAAAAATCCCAAAAATGGGCGTGCTCATGGGTTCCGTGGACCCTTGGGGCCCAAAAAAGGGCCCATGATAAACATGCGCATATGGGTATCGAAGTGCAACGAAATTTACTCACGAACCCAAATATGCCTTTATTTTCACGATTTTACTAAATTTTTTGATCAGGTTTCTGGGACTATCGGGTCACCAGCGGCCCAAAAACCATCCCTTGACAAACATGGACATATGGGTATCGAAATGCAACGAAATTTTCTCGCGAACCCAAATATGCATTTATTTTCATGATTTGGATAAAATTTGTGATCGGGTTCCTGGGACTATCGGGTCACGAGCGGCCCAAAAACTCAGTTAGTTATACCCTCACCCTACGGTGGGAGGGTATATATCATTTGATACGGCTCAAAAGTGTAACACATAGAAATATCCACATTAGACCCCAGGTGTCTTTGAACCAAATTCGTTTTATGACTTTCTGAATCGTTTGAGCCATGTCCGTCTGTCCGTCTGTCCTGCTGGTACGCACGATAACTTTCGAAAGAGTTAAGCAATCACTCTGAAATTTGGCATGGCTTAATATTTTCCCAAAACTGCTTATGGGATAGCAAATGGGCTATATGGCCACACCCCTTCGGGTACCTCCCATACAAATCTGCTATTTCGCCCACTTTAGAAATCGTGTAATAATATCAACACGCCTAGTTGGATCATCCCCAAATTTTGTATTTAGTAAAAGCAGAGTTAGACTAAGTTTTGGACAAAAAGTTGGCAGTCTGGCAACTCCCCTTCTGGTACATGCCATACAAATGTGCCATCCCGCCTACCTTAGAAATCGTGTAATAATACCAATATGCCCAACGCGATCTTGCCCAAATTTTGTATTTAGTAAACGTATAGTAAGACTAAGTCGTGGACAAAAAGTTGGCAGTCTGGCAACTCTCCTTCGGGTACCTCCCATACAAATCTGCTATTTCGCCCACTTTATAAATCGTGTAATAATATCAACACTTGCAAGTTCGATCTTGTCCAAAATCCGTAGTTAGTAAAGGTATAACCGGACAAAGTTTCCGACAAAATCTTGGCTGTCTGGCAACTCCTCTTCTGGTACCTCCCATACGAATGTACCATCCCGCCTGCCTTAGAAATCGTGTAATAACACCAATATGCCCAACGACATTTTGCCCAAATTTTGTATTTAGTAAAAGTATAGCTAGACAAATTTTTAGACAAAAACTTGGAAGTCTGGCAACTCCCCTTCTGGTACCTGTCATACAAATTTACCATTCCACCCATTATAAACCGTGTAATACTTTCAATACGACCAACGCGATCTGCCCAAATTCCGTATTTAGTAATGGTATAACTGGACTAAGTTTTGGACAAAAACTTGGCAGTCTGGCAACTCCTTTTCTGGTACCTCCCATACAAATGTACCATTGCACCCACTTTAGAAATCGTGTAATTATATAAACTCGATCAACGATTCTTTCCGAAACTCTATATTTAGTAAAGCTTTAACTACATACAATTTTCTAGTAAAAACTCTGCTTTATATTCCGTCCTTTTTGTAAAATCATGTAATACAATATTTTTCTAAAACATTCGGTATTCTAGGTTGCTATTATGACTTTTCATCAGATGTTACATCAAATGATGGTAGCTACTCACACATTTAACTTTCCGATACTTTGAAATATGAGACTTCTATGTTTTTAATGAGGGTGAGGGTATATATAAGTCGGTTTACCCGACTGCAACTTTTTCACTGGTTTTCTTATTTATTGACTTTTTAAGGATCCATGATGGAGGGTATATAAGATTCGGCCCGGCCGAACTTACTATTTGTCCACTTGTTTTTAATACAATTAGCTTTTTATTCATCCTTATGGAATTTCATGAAGTTTGAGTACCCACATTTTTTTTTTATTTTTTTTTTTATTTTTTAATATTATTTTTTTTAGAAATATTAAATTTTTTTTAAAAAGAAATATTTTTTTTTTAAATATTAATTTTTTTAAAAAAAAAATGTTTTTTTTATATTATAATTTTTTTTTTAAAAATTTTTTTTTTTATTGGCATACTATTTGCTTTTTATTGCTATGGAAATTCCTTATGGAATTTCATGAAGTTTGAGTACCCAAACATTTTTTAAAAAAAAAAATATTAATATTATGTATTATTATTTTGTTATTTAAATTAAAAAAAAAATATTTTTTTTGTTTCAATAAAAATTGCATTTTATTTATCCTTTGGAATTTCATGAAATTTGAGTAACCAAATTTTTTTATTATTAAAACTTTTTTTTTAATAAAATTTTTCTTTTTAATATTTAATATTTTAAAAAAAATATATTTTTTTAATGGCAATTAAATTAGAATTTTATTCATCCTTATACAATTTCATGAAGTTTGAGTACCCAAATTTTGTTTTTATTTTTTTTTCCTCATGCAATTTCCTGAAGTTTGAGTACCCACATGATTTTTTTTAGGTCTTGGGGTCATTTTTTGAGGGTGCTTAGAAGCTCCCGGATTACCCCTCATACCGATTTTCGTGATTTTTTTGGTGATTTTGAGGGGGCTGGTATTATCAGTTTTTTTTGGTGGGCTTATGCTTCCTCAAAGCTCTTCGTTTCCTCTTCTTAATATAATTTTAAGTACTACTTGCATTTGCTTTTACTTTATATCCGCTTTTAATACCTTCCTCTCATTTGCTGGTTCCTGTTTGTGCTTTGTTCATCAAAATCTCTTCTTTAGCATTCACATTTAATTTCTGTATGTCTCACATGAGTGCGAGTGTTTGTTGATGATTTATTCACATTTTCATACATTCTTAATTAGCCGACAATAACAACAAACTGTAACCATAAACACCTTTTTTTTTTGTTGTTGTTGGTATTCATTCCTCTCTTCCACAAGATTTGGCCCCATTATTTCTTGTTAATAACTTAGTTGATAAAATATTACCCAGCTTTTTATAGTCTCTCACTCACACACACACACATACATTACGGGCGAAAAAATGTCCTCATGATTTGTGGTGTCTTTTTTTTAATATCGAAGCCAGTTCAGCTTAATGAAGCTGAAAATATTTGCGAACAAAAAAAAAAATGAAATATTCGTTGTTGAAAATATGGGAAAATTACATTTCACATTACAGTGGCTCAAGGGAGGCACTCAGCATAGGACAGGTGACTGATTGCATGTATGAAGATTGGAAATAAAATTCAATTGACACATAGCAAATTAAAGTAAACTAAGAAGTAGTTTAATTTAATACAAATGTTTTTTAATCCTTCGGCAAGCAAGGAAGTAAAATTATCTGAGCCTTCACATTAAAGGTCTCCCAGGTGGTCTTCTTTACCGATGTAAACCTCAGTTGTCCATTGGAATGCCTTCAATGAACATGAAAAGGGATGCTTCGCACACGGTCTTCTTACAGAGGTATAGGAATACCATTGAGAGGGCCGTCTTAAGTGCTCCTCCTTAATTATTGCCCATTATATTGACTCCAAAAACATTTCTGCTACGCAGATGTCTTCCTACAACATCAGTTAGGAAGGCCCAATGAAAATTGCCGACATCCCTTGTTACACACGGCGCAAAAAAATATGTTAAAAATATGATTACATGCAATCATATATATGTTTGGAGACGTCTACAATCAAGTATATGATCGTGTGTCCTATTATGTTTGTACACAAACATTATATGTTTGGAACACAATTCTACAATATTTAAATCGATATGATTATGTTCTAACATACCTGCAGGTATGGGAGCACGGTAATGGATATACATGAATTAATTTATTTACTTATATGTTTGTTACAATAATAAACTAAATAGGTAAAGGGTACTAGCAACAAACGCTACCAGCCTATACATTTTAAAAGTTAACCTAAACATTTGTTCCGAAGTACTGTAGCTGCATAACCGACCAATCGTGACTTTAATTTTTCAACTAAAACAAATTGAAATAACACATAGAGTAGTTTTATTTAAATCTAATTTACAATTAAAAAACAGACTGTAGTTTTAATCCTGCTCTTATTTTTTCGTTTGCAGGCAATCGGGAATATTTTGAGTTGCAGGTGAGTACAAAATAGGCAAATTTCTGCTAGGAGTTTTTGTAATTTTATTAAAGCCTTTATTATTAAAACCACAAATTTGAATAGAATTGACGAAATCCTAGTAATTCAGAATGTTTCGACCGTCCGACATTTTCTTTTTGTTAGACTAATTGGGAAATCCTGAATTTACCTAAATGACTTGAAAATTCCCAAAATTTCTTGGTTCACGGGAATCATCGAAAAGATGGGTATTGGCAATTCCCAAATCGAAAAGTTGGTTATTGAAAATTTCCAAAATTTCTTGATTACCGGGAATCTCCAAAAAAAAAATACAATTCTATCCCCGCATACATTATGCATACGAAATGGTTCGTAAAGTCTTCTTGGAAACCTGCGAAATCATTGAGTTCTTTTACAGATAAGAAAGTATAAATTCTCAACTTTCAGAGCCTTTTCGGTAGAATTTTATTTTTTTTAAATTTTGCATTATATTCGGAAATCACTAAAATTTATAAGCTTTAATTTTTAATGTTTTGACACAATTTGTTTCAATTTAAATAACCGGACATGTCAACGCACCTCCATAGAGTGTGTTGTGGATCCGTAAAAGGATTCTGGTGGAGGGGGCAAAAATAGATTGTACGTCTATCGGCGTTTTGAAAGTTCACGTATGAAGGTAACCAAAAGGGGGTGGGGGGAATGGAAGTTGTCCTCTTTTGCACATTTTTATAATGAATGGGAAACCATGTTATCCATACATTTTAGGTTTAGGGTGTCTTTAGCAAATTTTACTAAGAATACGACGGGGGACAATTTTTATGAAATATTTTAACCCTCTAACTCATCAATATATGGGTCTTTTATGTCCCTTTAGGGAAGAAGGGTTCAAAAACAAATAACGTTAAAATTTACTGCAAACATTTTTGTCATTAAATTCTACTAAAGACACTCAATACACCACAGGTCAAAACTCAACTTAATTATCAGAAATAATTCACACTCAAAATCTTAATATATATTTACCCTCGACACTGATTCACTGATACACTGATTCACTGACTCTGTCACGCAGTACGTAGGAATTTAAATAGGCATTCTATAATTCTATAAATAATAATAATAAAAAAAATAATATTTTTTTTTTGTACAGAAATTGTTTTTTCCCCAATTTTTTTCTTTTACCAAAAAGTTTGTTTTTACAAAATTTTTTTTTTAACAAAAATTTTTTTTTCCAAATTTTTTTTTTTCAACAAAATTTTTTTTTTTTCAAGAAAAAATTTTTTTTTCAACAAAACTTTTTTTTTTCAAGAAAAAATTTTTTTTTCAACTAAATTTTTTTTTTTTCCACAAAAATTTTTTTTTTTCCACAAAAATTTTTTTTTTCAACTAAATTTTTTTTTTTTCAACAAATTTTTTTCCCGTATTTCAACGGGCGCCATAGGCGCATTACAACTTACTAGTTTCTTATATTGCTCGATTGCAACTAATTCCCAACTGGTGCTAAGATGAACCACAAAACGGAATTTTAAGGGGGATGGTGTGAATGAAAAAAAATATTCTACATAAAATTTCACTATAACAAGAGTCACCGAACAAAAGAAAACTATAGATTTAAGTTATTTTATTATATTAAGCTAGTTTGGCTCCAGAATCCAATGCCATTGGCCAGATGTCTCTTAATTTGGATCTAGTAAGCATGTGTATTCTGGACACCATTGCAGCTGAATTTAAGTTACCTACATACAATAGGACGCCTCAACTTAGCTTTGGCCAACTCTACGATGTTAGTCTTCCATCCAGAGCAGTTTATGTATTTTCCCCCGTATTGAGATTTTGGACAGAGGATAGTCTCGCATTACGCTTTACGAATTCAAAATTAATGTCCCTCCCATTTTCGCCACAACACACTTTGCACCACAGTCGACAACATTTTACCCTACGCCAGCATAATTTCGTTTACCAAATACGCTTTAATGAAAGTGACATTTTTCTCTTAAGCGGTTAATTAAGTTGCCATGCGAGGTGGCCCAGCAAACGTACCAAAAAATAAAACCACAACCGGAGTCGAGGAAAATTAAAAACCATTTGTGAGGATTAAATTAGCCATTAAGGCAGATACACATACAATTTGATGGCAAAGGATCAGTTAAAACTTTTTAAATTCACATCAAACTTACGTGTCGACAATCAACGCTTTCACATGACAGTCATCGTTTTGCTCATCCCTGGGAAAGGCTGACAGCCAAGAGATGTAACATTGGCAAAGTGTGGCGTAACAAAAATGAAGAAATATTTTATTGATCATAAATAAAATTAAGTAGAATGTTTTTTTTTCTTTTTTGTTATCGCTTATGTGCGAATATGATTCAGCAATTGCAACAAAGTCTTTTATGATAAGCAATTTTATGGTAGGTCGTGGATAAAAATCATGGATAGAATCAGAAATATAACATAGAATAGGCCTGTAAAATTGTGTTTTTGTAAGACAGACTGTCATATCGTTTTGCCATGGCAAATGTTTCACATTATCAGGTAATAAATGTGATTATTTAGCTAAGCAATACAAGGTAGTAGAAGTCAATTTAATATTTCCAACCATTCCAATTGGTGAAAACTAGACTGGATCGAAAACAAAACAGTTTGCACCGGTCACTCTCCAAAGTTACAATGAACACGGAGTCGCAGGAGAGAATTTCCAATGACTCTGTTATAGAGAAATGATCTTAATAATATAATACGACTAAAGAACATTCTCCGACAATATTGGACGTTGTTTATTAAAAACAATCTCTAAAAATCCTAAAAGACTTTCACAGAAAGCAACAGTATTTCCCATTGAAATACATTTGCAAATATGTCGATTTTTTTCCGAGAATTTCCTCATAGCCAACACATAAGGGAAACCCTTCTCCATCTCATTGCCCCGCTTACACATATATCCACATAGCTTTGTATATTTATCCTTTTTCTGGTTTTGGTTTCATTATTTGCACTCCGTATGTTGTGGTGAAGATGCGGAGTAAAGTAAAGTAAGAGTGCGAGTATGTATTCAAGAAATGGATTTTATTTACTTTGTATTTTGATGCTGGCATTTTATCCGCACACACACAAACAAAAACGTGAAAATATTCCAGGACGAAAATTTAAAATTGCAATTATACGAAGTTTGTTTGGGCTTTTTCAAAAATAGTTGTTTATAAAGAATTCAATATGGCATTGAGTTTTCAAATAAGCAATGTAAAAAAAAATTAAAAAAATATAAATGAAAATCGTTCTTCAGCCGAACTGTCCGTAGGTGCAGCTGTGACATTCTTAAAGTCCTGAAAAACGTGAAACGT
Organism: Hydrotaea cyrtoneurina; assembly: GCA_958296145.1. Classification (NCBI taxonomy): domain Eukaryota; kingdom Metazoa; phylum Arthropoda; class Insecta; order Diptera; family Muscidae; genus Hydrotaea; species Hydrotaea cyrtoneurina. The sequence goes on along the minus strand of OY282513.1, from coordinate 19,065,142 downwards.
ACTACTCTTTCTTTACTCCCTCCACTTGCCTTATTTCCTATCGCTAAAGCAGGGCAATGCATTTATCCCCTGGACTTTCAGTTTTCAGTATCTCCGTGTTACCCATGTTACCCAAATTCTAAAATATATAATGGAACTGTCGAGGTCAGTTTGAAATGTCGTCTGTCTTGGTATCATCTTCTATATCATTGTTGAGGATCGGTCAAATCCTCTCGATGACAATTGGGAATTTTTTAAATTTGATGTACTTAATCCAGGTTATTCTTAGTTCTATTGATTTTTCAGCTAGAATTAGGCAATGTTTATTACAGAATATAGCGGTTTCTTTTTTTAAATGCTATAACTTTGGTTTTTTCCCAAAAACTCTGATAAATATGTGTTACGACAACAACAAAATACACAGGCTCAACAAGAAAAATGTGTGAAAATTTTTTTTTTTGAATTTGAATTTTTATACATTTTGGTAAACAACGTTTTGTAAAGGTGTTGTTCAGAATTGAACATGAGTCTTTTTCCTTTTGTATGTACAGGCGATAGGGTTATGACACTTCAAGTGTGTCACTATCAGCAGCCTTAGCTGTACTCGCGTATACATTCAATTGGAAATCGACGATCAAATCCTTCAAGTGGTTCACGATCAACAGCCTAAGCCACACGCACATTCAGTCGATTGAATATCGATACTCTAATACTGCTGGGGATTACAATGCGCTGTAACAAATGTTTGCGTCTGTTCCATGATTATGTATTTTTGGTTCTTCGTATGGTGCAATCGACGTATGTGGAATATATGCTGCCAGTGGCCTATACGAGACGTATTGTCAAATTCTATTTTATTTAAGTGAGTGTTTTGGGTTTGGGGAATAAAATCAGTGACAAGCACTCAACGCGTAAAAAGTGTTTTTTCGGGTATTAGGTCTTTACATTTTGGTCTTCGATCTGATTCTGTTTACATTTGGTCCTTCGAACCGGATAACTAGACAGACCACCCGCTGTAGATCAAGTCGGATATACACATCACATGTATGTCATAATAATTTGTCCCCCTTTTCCTGTATACAAATGCAGTTAACTGTAAAATCTTGATGCATTTATTCGCTTTTTTTCTCTAATTCGGGTAAGTGACATGTTTTATACGAACTTCTAACATATCGATTTAATTTCGTGTTCAACTGATTTGGTGTTTTGTGTCCAAATCGTTCAATATTTTCATTTAAGCAGAGCATTTTTCATAAGAAATCGACAGTACCACATATTTTGCAGTTAGGCGATATTTTCAGTTAAGCGAAGTTTATTTATTTGTTTTATTTTATTTATTATTTTGTTATTGTAAAATTAAGAGTGTGTTATACTCGAATGCAAGCTATATGATCAGTGGTTTTTTTTTGTTGTCAAATGGAGAGAAATGGTGGGTCAGCTATTATTTTTTTTTGCAGGGCAACACTCAGTGGATGCCCCCTATAAATGCAATGCATTGTGTTAGCGAAAGGAAATTAATGTATCGGAAGGAGGAAAGTGGGAGTAGTGTTTCTTGACATTTTTTTTGAATTTCTAAATGTCAACACTGGCAGGAAACACACTTACTGGAAGAATATTCCACATACGAACGGTTCGGCTGAAGAACGAATTTTCTCTATAGTGCGTCGTCCGGTCAACCGGCCATTTCACAATGAACGGATAAGAGACCTTGGATAACCGTGTATTCCGACTAAATGTTCTAACTTCAGGGACCATACGACGGATATCTGATGAACAGATACCGTTAAAATATCTATAGAACAGCGATATACCACCCACATTCCGGCGATGCTGTAGGGAGACAATAGAGTTGGATACCCTACTATCCCCAATCATCACCACCGCTCTCCTCTGTACACGGTCCAGAAGCTGCAAAGATGTCTTTGGAGCACCTGCCCATATATGGGAGTTATATTCCATTTTAGGCCGGATGTAGGTGGTGTAAATATTTACGATATCAGTTGGGGTGAAGTATTTCTTGCACCGCTTCAGAAAGCCTAAACACTTGAATGCTTCTTTCGACACTTCGAATATATGGCTATTTTTATTTTATTTTTATTTAAACTTTTTTTTATTTTTATTTTTTTTTTATTTTTATTTTTGTTTTATTTTTATTTTTATTTTTATTTTTATTCGTCGATATCCACACCACCCATATTTATTTATTTTTTTTATTCTTATTTTTATTTTATTCTTATTTTTATTCTTATTTTTATTTTTGTTTTTATTTTTATTTTTATTTTTATTTTTATTTTTATTTTTATTTTTATTTTTATTTTTATTTTTATTTTTAATTTTATATTTATATTTATATTTTATTTTTATTTTTATTTTTATTTTTATTTTTATTTTTATTTTTATTTTTATTTTTATTTTTATTTTTATTTTTATTTTTATTTTTATTTTTATTTTTATTTTTATTTTTATTTTTATTTTTATTTTTATTTTTATTTTTATTTTTATTTTTATTTTTATTTTTATTTTTATTTTTATTTTTATTTTTATTTTTATTTTTATTTTTATTTTTATTTTTATTTTTATTTTATATTTATATTTTTTTTAATTTTATTTTTATTCGTCGATATTTACACCACCCATATTTATTTATTTTTATTTTTATTTTTATTTTTATTTTTATTTTTATTTTTATTTTTATTTTTATTTTTATTTTTATTTTTATTTTTATTTTTATTTTTATTTTTATTTTTATTTTTATTTTTATTTTTATTTTTATTTTTATTTTTATTTTTATTTTTATTTTTATTTTTAGTTTTATTTTTATTTTTATTTTTATTTTTATTTTTATTTTATTTTATTTTATTTTATTTTATTTTTATTTTTATTTGTATTTTATATTTATATTTTTTTTAATTTTATTTTTATTCGTCGATATCCACACCACCCATATTTATTTATTTATTTTATTTATTTTATTTTATTTTATTTTATTTTATTTTATTTTATTTTATTTTATTTTATTTTATTTTATTTTATTTTATTTTATTTTATTTTATTTTATTTTATTTTATTTTATTTTATTTTATTTTATTTTATTTTATTTTATTTTATTTTATTTTATTTTATTTTATTTTATTTTATTTTATTTTATTTTATTTTATTTTATTTTATTTTTTTTTTTTAAATTTTTTTAATTTTAATTTTGTTTTTAATTACAATACAAATTACCAGCTGACACAGACAAATGGGTAGATTGTTGCAGCAACAGACTAAAGCCTCTGGTTGGAATCGAACCCATAACCACCACGCTGATACCGGGGCGCTTCTTTAGCGAAGTAATTGGTTTGAAATTTGCAAAAAAACGATTTTTTTCTGTTTCTGTTTCAGTTATCCGATCATCTTGCCAGTTAAACTAATTGCACTAATACGGAGTCTAGTGTTTCAGTATTGATTTTGAAAGATGTTTGTCCACCATTCCATTGTAGACGGAAAGAAGGCATCAATTTAAATTAAAACTATTTGACAAAAGTCCATATCCTCAGTCTATGGTGATGCGAAATGAGGTAAACAATTCAAATGGCAACTGTGGATATTTTTAGTTTAAAAAAGCCCATCAACCGCATTATGTGGTGGTAGATTTCAAATCACACTTTAAGATATTTCGTCTTTCTTTAGGTTCAACCCAAAATTTTTTAAAAGTCCATAATTTTTCTTAAACATCCTTGGACATTTTCATTTCGGTTTCCATTTAAAATTACTTCACTGTTTTTCTTATTTTCTTTGCGATATTTCTATTATCTTGACCAGAAGATCGAAAATCCGAATCTTTGGTTCTTGTAACACATTTTCCTTACAACGCAACACTGAAAACCTTAAAGTAAATCACATTCTGTAACCACTGTGGTGGGGATTTGATATCGCAGTGGAAACCCAAACACAAAAAATGCATTTACAAAACAAATGATAATAAATGATCCAGAGCATGTCGAACAAGATGCCACTGGCTGGCTGGCTGGTCCAGCTGTTTCCAACTATGCATTACAACCGCATCTATATTATCACCCAAACACACACACACACACTGACACTCACATAAGCGCCAAGTGGAAGCACAGGACAAATGAAATATTCCAGGAATTACTATTGAAATCCTTTTAAAATTGCTCAGCAAAAACACAACAACTGATTTTGTTTGCCCTGAATGGGGAGAGTGGGGGAAAGTAACACGACAACATGGAAATCCCCCCCCCTTTGACCCGCATACACTCGCGCCACACTACCGTAGTATCGGATACTCCTTTGCACAGGTATCTCTTTCACTTGATTATGGGTTTGTCGTTTCTTTGTTTTTGAGACTTCGTATTATTTACGTATTTTTGATTGAAATATTCACGTTCACATGCGTTAGTTTGGCGAAACGTGTTGCCGTTGCGTGATGGTGCTGCGTTACCAAACGTTCGCTGGCGTAGTCAAATGTCAACTACTACAGCTACTTGTTGGCCATATTTTGTTATGCTGCTATTTTGTTGTAGTGTGTATTTCTGCTCTGTGTGTGTGTGTGAGTGCGTCGGTCTGTCAGTCTGTAATGGAGTTTGTGTCCGGGTCTGTTTGGAAACCCTCACTCTTGGTAGGCTGTTGCTTTTCACCCCACCATAATCGCATAATCAAAACAAAAACATAACAGACCGAATTCTCTCATCTGCACAGAACTAAAAGAGTACGTGCAAGTGGAAGAAAAAGCTCATTTTGATGGAGGAGTATGTACTGTTAATTTTAGATAAATAGAAAAGGGAAACTCGAACGGATGAGAATGAATGCTGCTAAATGTTCAGAATGGAGAGCTTTTAATATTGAATTCGCGAATGCTTTTAGGGAAACTTTAAAGTTTGTTTCATCTATAAGTTCTTGTATTCTTTTCCGCAGATGTTTACCACAAAGGCCAAGCAAAGGCTAGATGGGCAATGTAGGTGTCGCCAAAGCAAAGACCATTCAGAGGACAGACGTGGCAAGTAGTTTTCTGACACATTGGTGCGGATGTCAAGGCACCATTTGACAGTTTTACAAAGGAGATCAGAGAATATACTGGTTGTACGCCCCCTTTTGGAAATATTTAGCAGACAACTTAAGGCGTCTGTGTATTAAATGGTCTTTGATACAGAGGGCAGACGTCGCAAATATAGTTTTTCAAAATCTCACATGAATACCGAAAGTAATCATTAGCAATAGAGGTCGCCCTAGTCATATCGGCAACGTTTATATATTTTCGACAATTTATCTTGATGACCCAGCATTTGGGAAAAAAGGGAATCATTAGCCCTGGTAATTTGCAAGTGTTTTTCAAAACCAAAGAAATGTTTTGGAAAATCTGGCCTTTAAAAAAAACACACACACACACATAACACCGTGTTACAAAAAGTAGATTTTTTTCTGTCCTATGAACCAAATGTACATATTCGGAAAGATTGGAAAAAATAAAAATACACGTGTATCGGCGATTTTCATGTACACGACAGAATTTTTTTTTTTTTTAAGTTTGAAGTATGAAGAGGCCTGTGTGAAAGCCTTTCGACCGATTTTTAACTATTTTTCAGTGATTCAATCGAGCTGATTTTTGGCAGGCAGACTCGTGGAAAAGTCTGTATCACGTAAAATTTTTTTATCAATTCTCAGATTTTCCCCAATTTTTATTATTTTTGAAAAAAAAAATATTTTTTTCACTTTTCTTAGCATAACTTGAAGAGACTCCATTTAAAGATTTTAAACTACTTAAGCGTTACGAAAAAAAAATGTTTTTTTGAACTGAAAAAAAAATAAATTTAGGAAAATCTGAGAATTGATAAAAATCTATTTTTAAAAAATTTGACGTGATACAGACATTTCCACGTGTCTGCAAAAAATCAGCTCGATTGGATCACTGAAAAAGGGTTAAAAATCGGTCCAAAGGCTTTCACACAGGCCACTACGAGATTCATACTTCAAACTAAAAAAAAAAATTCTGACGTGTACATGAAAATCGCCGATACACGTGTATTTTTATTTTGTATCCCCTTTCCGAAAGAGTAAATTTGGTTCATAGAACAGAATGTGTGTAACACGGTGTAATAATTCATTGTTTTTCTTTTTTACTTATTGTCTTCTTTCGGTTAGTGGAAATAAAGTTTCTAACATTTCTTTGAGATATTTTCACAACTAATTTATTCTATCTTTGTTTCATAGAACAATTTCAAAAGTACATACTCAGTTCGTTTAAATGAAACAAGTTTCAATTATCGGAAGTCCTTTTAAGTGAAAAAAAAACCTTGATTTTTTTTCATTTCCTCTTAAGCGAATTCGACTGTATTTCGGTCTCTAGTTCGTGATACCACCAAGGATTTTTACATCTCCTTTCTCTTTTTCATCCACCCATCGAAGTCTGGATCTTGTCTGTCTACAGAAACTACCTTCTGCGGCAGTTGTCATCTGCGGCCTTTTTAAATCAATCGTGGATCAAACATGGAAGCGACATTGTCCTAGACTCAATTCAGTCGCTGTATTTTCATTGACTTAACTGCGGTTATAGCTTATGCAGATTACTGTTTGGACGTCCTATGCTCAACGTCCTATGCTTGCAACGACCTATGCTCAACTTTCGGTACCTTTAATCTGGTCCTGCAACAAGGTTATTAACTGAACTGAACCTGTGATTGTTCCTCTTATTTTAATATCAATTTGATTGAGTATTTTATGAACATACATCGCGTACATATATTTGCAATTATCGTATTTTAAAAAAGCCAGAAAAATCTTTAAGTGGCAACACCGTTTAGGAAATTCTATGACTGTGAAGCAACAGCGAAAGGAAATCGGACATGCGCACTTTAAACGACCCGCACTCTACACATACTTTTATTGACTGCATAACTGTTATCTGAACACAGATGAAATGGCCCTAACGCCACACAGGTCCAAATGTAACGACTCTAATTAAAAAAAATTATAAAAATCTACAGACCACATTTGATCTGTGACTCTCAGGGTAGTATGAGCCACACTCTGGAAAATTAGTTTTTGTATGGCAAACAATTCCATGATTTGGCTGCCATTTGTCATATAAATTTTGTCAAATCAAAAATTAAGAAAATATATGGAAATTTAATGTTTTTTTTTTTTAAATTTTTTTATTGCGGAATTTTTTCATAATGCAATTAGACCCCAAATGTTTAGGTGATAAGAATCCATGATGTAAAGTCGAGGTTTTTTTTTTTAATGGATGGGGAACTATTTTGGGGGATATTTTCCTTTATTAGGGTGTATTTGCATACCTTCAAATAACCAATAAAATTGTTGGGCCTAGTTTCATTTTATGTTTTGGGTATAATATCGTGGGGTCTAATTTAGTTTTTAATTTGGTGTGTATTTTCATGGGGAGTAAACACATACCGCCATTTTAAAAACGATTCCCTGATTTGGCTGACATTTGGAAATGCAATTTTTTTTTAAAAGGTTTTTTGCTGAACATTTCCAAGAAAGGGCGTACGTACGTCTATTATTTACTTGAAAACCTTTCAAATTTATTTGAATGTTAAACTGCCTATGAACATACAGGGTTTTCCAACAAAAGGTGTTATTTTGAATCACCCGGTATTTCGGTAGCTGTCACTTGTGAAGCTTTCATTCTCTGACATTTGACAAGTAGAAACTACGCCATTACTAGAAATGGAACGATACACGCTTCAACAACGCATTGAAATTATTAAAATTCACAACAAAACTGGTGAAAATCTTGCAGTCACAGTTCGCAAAACTAAAAAGTTTCCGGACCGTGTTATCTCTCGAAGAGGTGATCACAATTGGCCACCGAGATCTTGTGATTTAACACCTTGCGTACGAACAGGGGGGGCTAGAGAACAGGACCACTTTTGAAAATAAAGTTTTCACCAAATTGATTTTGCAATAAATCGATTGTTAAGAGCGTTTGTTGGAACCAAATGTCGTTTGGAGTTTAGCTGATTAATTTTTGTGATACAAAAATCGCAATGGCAGCTCTTTCTTCATTTCGAAAGAAATGTGTAAACCCCACCAAACAATCAATTTTAAAGGGTGTGATGACGTTAATGGCTTAAGAATTGTCCTGGAAATGACTGTATCACGTCAAATTTTTTAAAAAAAATAGATTTTTATCAATTCTCAGATTTTCCTATTTTTTTTTTTTTTTAAATGGTTATCGTTTTTTTTAAGGTTTCAGTTCAAAAAACATTTTTTTTTCGTAACGCTTAAGTAGTTTAAAAATTTGGAGTCTCTTCAAGTTATGCTATTATTTTTTTTCAAAAATAATAAAAATTGGGGAAAATCTGAGAATTGAAAAAAATCTATTTTTTAAAAAATTTGACGAGATACAGACATTTCCACGAGTCTGCCTGCCAAAAATCAGCTCGATTGGATCACTGAAAAAGGGTTAAAAATTGGTCGAAAGGCTTTCACACAGGCCACTGCGAGCTTTATACTTCAAACTTCAAAAAAAAAAAAAAAATTCTGACGTGTACACGAAAATCGCCGATACACGAGTATTTTTATTTTTTCCCCTCTTTCCGAATATGTGCATTTGGTTCATAGGACAGAAAAAAAATCTATTTTTTGTATCACGGTGCTATTTTCTGAACTTAAAACAAAAACGACACAAGACAGCGAAAATAATGTCTCTAATGTAAAAAAAAAAAAATTTAAAAAAAACAGATAATGTTGATTTGAGGAAACACCAGACGGAACAACTCATGACGTAGACAGAGAAAATCAAGTGACAGCGCCACGCCTCCATTAACACTCCAGTCGGAAGAGATGCCATCCAGAAATATCGGGCTGAAATAGAAAATCGCTGCCGTGGGGTGGAAGAGATTGTGTGCGAGTATCACACAGTAAACTCAGGTTTTGAACCTGGTAAGACCATAACAATAGTTTAGCGGCTGTTTCCACCTCGCAAATGCAGAGGTATAAGAGAGTAATATGCAGGGTCTTTCTTTTGGAAAATTCTATAAAAATAAGACTACTGGATATTTTGTCAAATTTATTTTTTTATTTGAAAGTACAATCCTTTCGGTTAATAATGGAAAATAATTTCATTCAAATGGCTGCCTCGGCTGGCCATGCAGTAGCCTAGTTGAAAACAAAAAACGTTAGATGGCGGACCCTTTATAAGTCATGTAAAACTTGATGCTAGAAAAAGCATTAGACATTCGGAGCCAGCTTTAAACATTGTTTATTTCTCTCCATAATATCAATGTCATCATCGTCTGCTAGAATGGCGAATGACTCCGTTTGGGTTTGCTGGCCTATTTTTCAGTCATTCTTTGCAGTAGATAATTTTTTGTTTATGTTGCAAGAAAGATTATCAGCTTTTCTTTCCTATAATTTTTCTCTATAGTCCGTCATCACATTGAACGGTTGAGAGTTGCTGAATAACCGCGTATAGCGCCTGATTGCACTGACGCGCCAGCTTCGATGAGTGCTGAAATACCTCCCGGGCCCGGAGTTTTAGTTACGTTGAGATCTCTGTTTAAGTTGTCTCATTTTCTGAATGCCCCTGATGGCTGCCTAAAACATACCTGGATTGGCGAAATAAATTGCTCAACTCATGTTATGTTTATTATGTCAAACAATTTAGAATTAAAACTCATTCTTCCGGATAACAATTATACGTAGCCACTACATTTTGGAATGTGTCCTGTCTTACAGATGCAAAGTTTTCTGTTGGTAACAAAAACCTCGAAAAATCCCTACACAATTTCATTCGTCATCAACTACAAGCCGATAAGTGTAGCCACAAAATTCCACCCCACTCCAGAGTGTACTTGCTGTACATCAAACAGACACCAACACATGTGTGTGTGTGTGTGTGTAAGAGAGCCTGTGTTCGTACACATTCATACCTAAGTGAAAGTACAAACATCTCATACACGGCCAATGTATTGTTTTCTAAATGCGACCGAGTATAAATGCGTGTGTATAGTCAGTCGAGGTGGGTCTACGCGTCTATGCGCGTTTTGTTTGTATGCATGGGTGTCGGTTTTTAAGTGTAGGTTTCATGTTCGCTTGAAGTAGACATTCATTCGCGCTCGTACACATGTGTTCCGTTCCGTTCCCTTTCAACTTTTGCTGGCATCCTGTTATAATATCCTACACATATACACACACGCACACGTATGTATTGTGCTGGCATGTGCTTGTAGTAGCCTACAGGATATCCATGTGTAGGAAATGCCAAATTGGTGTGAGTATTTGTAGCAGCCAAACGGCAACGCCACATTTACTCACAACAATCACTTGATGATTTCAATTGTGATGTCAAGGCAAACAAACAAGCAGCAATGAAGTGAGATAATGCAAGTGGAAACGTGATAAGTTAAACCAGCATTATGTGAAATCGGAACGAATATTGTTCGTGTAATTTTTGGAAAATCATAAATAATGAAATTCTCAAAGCGAGCACATATTTCTCTTTCATTAAAAAACGATTCGCAACAACCAAAAGGTGGCGCAAAAGTAAACTTGCGATATTTTTTGGCTGTAATTAAAAAAATAAGAAAAACTTTGATTCTTCTTGTGGATTATTTTTATTTGGTCTTTTAATTTTTTTTTTACATCAAGTCGAGAATATGATGTCATGTAAATGGCCGCCGCCAGAGTTGCCACTGACATTAGGGGCCAATCGCAAAATTTATAGCATTTTAGGAGGATTACTTTTGCGCCACCCTTTTTCAAGAAACAACATCGTGGCAACATTCAGAGTGGCCGCAGAGTGGAAGTCGGCAGCTCCAACTTCGTACTATTATTCTGATTTTTCAACACAGTGTCCTTTTAGCTACGTCAACTTTTCCACTACATATATTAGAAGATATAGAATTTTTGCTGACGATTTTACGGACCGTTGTGCTCGTATAAGTCTAACAGTTAACTGATTTCGAACCGTTTTTTTAGTTTCTAAGAGACTTAGGCCTGACATTTAAACAGCTACTAGTTCAAATGTTCTGAAAGAACTTTGGGGGAAAAAATAGATTTTTTTTGAAATATGTAAGGAGGAACTATATATCCCCTATTTAGAGGGTTATGTCAAACTAGGCCATTCCTATTTTCAAACATTATTGTATAGTGGACATCAATAACTTTCAGGCGACATCTCATTCGTTTACTTGTGATGCAGCGATCCAAATATATTTGACCTCTAACACGGAAAAATGCTCGTCAAGGCCAACTTCGAAATCCAGACTGGATTGACATTTTTTGGAATTACTCAGGCTTATCTTTGCTAGCAGCGAGTTGAAATTGTTCATTCCGTCCGCCTTCTTCCGACTGAAGCGGGCAACCCATTCAATCTATCCTAGCATAACTGTCAAGAAAAAAAATATATGCACATACATAAAGGGTGTTTTTTATTGAGGTATAGAACTTCGAATTGAAATACAACACAAGAAAATCGTTTTAATGTCCATCAATTTGGCTTTATTGGAAGGATAATTTTATGCCATTAGTATTTAAATATGGTTTCGGGCATGTGGCCGCCGCGGCTGGCTCGAATAAAGCCAATTCTACAGGTCCAATTTTCAACCACTTGTTGGAACCACAACTCATCCACATTCATGCCATCCAATTCGGGAACAAAATAGTCGGTTATCATGGCTCTATACCGGTCTCCATTAACGGTAACTGACTCTCCAGCATTATTTCGGAAGAAGTATGGCCCAATGACTCCACCAGCCCATAGAGCACACCAAACAGTCAGTTTTTGTGGATGCAATGGCATAAAATGGACGGAGCTTGCGGTGAACTTCGGTGAACTGAACCATGACTTTCGAAATAAATTTGCACGATTTGCAAGCGTTGTTCTTTTGTCAACCTGTTCATGATGAAATGGCAAACCAAACTAAATATTAATCACTTGACAGCTGACAAAATGGCCGCCAGTTAAAAAAGTGATGCCAACTTAAAGTTCTATACCCCAATAAAAAACACCCTTTAGTACGATTGCAACTAAGAGGACAAACGTTAAGGTTTTTAATACACACGCGAAATAGGTCGTCATATAATTGTATAGTTTCCGGATATTCTACCATTTAAAGATCCCAGATGGAATTACATTTAAAATTAGTTTGTTGACTAAATTTGCCCTTGTTTATGCCGATGCATGTGAGCTTTCATTTTTGTGGAGACTTCCGTCTCCTGGAGCTTTTACGGTCATCAAGAAGCAAACATTCCAAGTATTTGCAAATCGTTGGAAAGCTTTCGGTTGAAGCATAATAATTCATTTATATTTTATTTGAAATCTGGACCATTAAGGATAGGTATGGTGAATAAATCCCAAATCGCTACAACACACCAACATTGTATATTAGGGTGGGTCACATTTTTTTCGCGCAAAGCCTATTGCAAAAATGTAATCTACAGGTAATTCTAAGAATATTTCACCAAGAAGCCATGGATATAAAATAAATTCCTAGCTCGTGCAAATCGAGTTGGTACAGTAGGGTGTCCAGAATTTCTTAGGGGCTCATATGGGGTAAAGTATTTTTTTTCGCGTTGTGTGATAGTTAAGCGATCCATTTTCGTCAATGTCAGTCTTCCAACTGAAAAGAAAACAAATTGGTTTAACAACTTAGTTTGACAGATGTCGAATTCCAGTCCTATACTTTTGAAACCACGAAATGGATAACCCTATATTTTAGAAATATATCCAAAGTTGACTACTTTTAGTATTTTTCCATTTTGAGGAGTGACATTTTTTATAATTATTGTTTTTAGTTTTTTTTACAAATTTTGATACAATTCTTTATATCAAATTCTTTATAATTCTTTATATAACAAAAAAATGCTCATTTGATATTAAATTTTTTTTTTTTTTTTAAATTTTTTCAGATTTTTATATGATTTTGAAAAAAATTTAATTTGATTTCTCCACTTTGTTGAACTGTATCTTATACATTTTAAGAAGTATAATAATCCAATTTATTTTTATTATAAAGCATGTTTTGTTATCTTTATTATGATGTCAATATTTAATGTGTACCAACTGTAGTTTGGCTCTATTACATATTTTAAAAAATATCGATTTTTTTAATATCAAAAAAAAAAATACAAAATCGGTATTTTCCCCCCCATTATTTCTTGGTGAAATATACTTAGACTTTCCCGTAGTTTCCGGTTTTTGCTATACGCTTTGTTAATTTTTGTGTCTCCTCCTATACAAATTGACCAAACCTATTGTATATACCGCGCAATATGTTCACGTTTTCCACATGGAAATAGTTGAAATCAGATATACAATCTATTTCAAAAAATTTTAAATTAAAAAAATTAAAATTAAAAATTTTATGTCATGATGAGAGATAGGGTGAAGGGGAGAGTCACCGCCCACACATCTCAAAACTTTGAGCGACCATATCTCATGAACTGTTTGTAAGGTTGTAAGGACCAACCTTTACATTCATTCCGTTGTGTAAATGTAAACCATTTAGTCCACGTCGATTCTATGTATGTGTTACTCTCAGTTGGTACTCGTATGTGTGGCCATGTAAATGTGTTGAAATAATGCATTAGTATGGTGTTAATTGGTGTTGACTCTTGTCGATTACATTTAACGACTTTACAGGGCTCACAACCACTTAACCTGTTCATGCACATGGCAATCGCCTGGCGACACATTAGGAAAAATACGATAATAGTTTTATGCGGTGATTGTGAGGAGAATTAAAATTAAATCAACCGGAACTTTGTAAAACTGTGAGCGGGAATTATTAATGTAATTATGGATAGGAATTTATGTTGACAGGATTACTCATGACAACTAGTCTAAATATTATAGTTTTTATCGTAAGTCGCAACGTGTAATACAAATGTTTTCCTGTAAAATTGAGTGTTTTAGTTTGATATTCTGACATGATGTTACAGATGTTACATCCGATGTTGGTGGCCATGCCCACTTTTGGCTTTTCGATACTTTGGTATATGAGACGTGTATATTTCAACTGTGATTGAGGGTTTACTTGACTGTAACTTCGTCACTTGTTTTGCTATTCGTTCAGTAGAAAAACGCCTTCGAGTTGAATGTACATACGTCTGTTCGAGCTCTATCCAGTATTTTTTGTATTCATCAGATCGAAATTGGTTTGAGATTTATAATGATCCAAATTTTCGTTTTTCTATTAACTTTCTGTCACAACTTTTGTATAAAATTTTCAAGTCAAAAAAATCTTTTTTTTTACACTTTTAGTCCTTTTTGCCATTCCCTTTTTTCACCAAACTGTAACAAATTGCATTCACTCATTACCTGAGTCAACAACTTCGTTAGAATTTTACTAAAAAAAAAGAAAGAAATCCTTTTCATTGCCAGACACATTTTCTTATTTGTCAATCGAAGCCATGCTGAATCGTGTACGTTGCCAGGATTCAATTTCATTTGTGTAAACATGTTCTTGTTACATTTATCACATGCACTGAGTCTGCTTTCCTGATTTTCCCATTGTTGTTGATTTCTTTTTTCTTTGTCATTTTCTCCGTTTGCAAGAAATGTGTGTGCACTTATCGGTACACGTCCTGTTCTGGTAGTGTCAACTCTTTGCAGATATTTTACACTTGGCATCGATTGATTGACTGAATGTCTTGATATCAAATTGCAGTGCCGGAAGAAGACTGACAACCGAATGTCATTACATTCATTTGGAAAATTGGCAAATGAGAAAGTATGCGAAATGTAAAGCAAATACAGTTTACAATTTTGAAAAAAGAAAATCACCAGAAAATAGGAACATGCTTGAAAACAGACACAGTGACATAAGAAATGTGTTACACTTTTTGGCCGCACAGGGAGCCAAACATTTGGTCGTGTCCATACTAACGCATAAGTAATATTAATACACCTGAACAATGGGGTATGATTAATATTAATATTTAAGTTTATCCATATGCATTACTCATATATAAAATCTTAATATATATTTACCCTCGACACTGATACACTGATTCCCTGATTCACTGACTCTGTCACGCAGTACGTAGGAATTTAAATAGGCATTCTATAATAATTCTATAAATAATAATAATAAAAAAAATAATATTTTTTTTGTACAGAAATTGTGTTTTCCCCAAATTTTTTTTTACCAAAATTTTTTTTTTTCAAAATTTTTTTTTTCTTACAAATTTTTTTTTTACAAAAATTTTTTTTTTTCAAGAAATTTTTTTTTTCCAAATTTTTTTTTTCAAGAAATTTTTTTTTTCAAAAAATTTTTTTTTTCCACAAAATTTTTTTTCAAGAAAATTTTTTTTTTCCACAAAAAAATTTTTTTTTTCAACAAAAATTTTTTTTTCGACTAATTTTTTTTTTTCAACGAAGGGAACAAAAAAAATTTTTTTTTTCCACAAACATTTTTTTTTCAACAACATTTTTTTTTTCAGCAAAAATTTTTTTTCCACAAATTTTATTTTTTTTCGAAATTTTTTTTTACAAAATAGTTTTCTCAAAATTTTTAAAATTAAGTAACAAATACTTTCTCAAGCAAATTAACGGGCGCCATAGGCGCATTACAACTTACTAGTAAAAAATAAAAAAAAATAAATAAAAAATAAAAAATAACAAATAACAAATAAAAAATAAAAAATAAAAAAAAAAAAATAAAAAATAAAAAATAAAAAATAAAAAATAAAAAATAAAAAATAAAAAATAAAAAATAAAAAATAAAAAATAAAAAATAAAAAATAAAAAATAAAAAATAAAAAATAAAAAATAAAAAATAAAAAATAAAAAATAAAAAATAAAAAATAAAAAATAAAAAATAAAAAATAAAAAATAAAAAATAAAAAATAAAAAATAAAAAATAAAAAATAAAAAATAAAAAATAAAAAATAAAAAATAAAAAATAAAAAATAAAAAATAAAAAATAAAAAATAAAAAATAAAAAATAAAAAATAAAAAATAAAAAATAAAAAATAAAAAATAAAAAATAAAAAATAAAAAATAAAAAATAAAAAATAAAAAATAAAAAATAAAAAATAAAAAATAAAAAATAAAAAATAAAAAATAAAAAATTAAAAAAAAGAAAAAGAAAAAGAAAAATGCTCCAATTTTGCATGAGATTTTTGGGCAATATTTCGTTTTTATTTCTGGGGAATTTTTCATAGTGTCTTTCTGACATTAAACGATTCATGCTGACTTGTCAGACGACACTGAACGGAAATATCTACACAGTTTAACATCACACAATATAGATAACAATCAATGGTTCGCATGCAGCTTAAAAACCCCCATATTAAACTGGATAAATGCAGGACAAGGTACCCAAGTGACTGCCGATGCAAAGGACTGACATTATGAGAACAATTCACGGACCATTCAGTCCTTTAAGGTGAACATCGTGTAAGCCATTCGTGAGATACAGCCAAAAACCAAGGTCTTGGAAAATTATGTTGGCAGTATGTGTTGTTTGGGCAACCCTCCGAATATTCCATAAAAGACGAAATTTGAAATATATCTCCGTAGAGTTTTTCATTAAACGCCATACAGACACGTTTCATTAAAAGATATCGAATTCCTTGTAAACATCTGAACACACTCCGCCAGTCTACTCCTTCAGAATGTCCTTAATTTTCACACTTTGTCTTCCTTGTTGTTCAAGAAAGTGTTCTTTGCATCATTTCAATAGTGTTATCGCCCTTAAAGACATCGCCCGTCTGTGGTGTTGGTGTTAATGTTGTTCATATTTCATTTGTTATGGCCAGCAACACAGACTAGTATTTACCAGAATTTTTTTGGAATACTCCAAAGCTTTGTCTCTAAGAAATATTATCTATCTGTACGAAATGCTTACGAATTAATTTGTTGCCATTACCATTAGTCAAGTTGTTGTTAATCCTCTCGAGATCCATTTCGAATAATCCTCTTGAATTCATGTACATATAATTGCATGTAAGGTGGTTTTGTTTTAATTGAGCTTATTTTTTTCTGTAGTCGAGTAGGGCAAAAACAAATTTGAAGTTTTATTTAAGAAATTTTTTTATTTATTTTCATTCCAAGAAGTTTTTGCTTCGAAACTGTTTCATAGAATCTGTGAAATATATCATGCG
Organism: Hydrotaea cyrtoneurina; assembly: GCA_958296145.1. Lineage (NCBI taxonomy): Eukaryota > Metazoa > Arthropoda > Insecta > Diptera > Muscidae > Hydrotaea > Hydrotaea cyrtoneurina. The sequence continues at coordinate 19,048,084 of OY282513.1, read as the reverse complement.
GTCGATATGAAACATTGTAAAGTGTCTATTCGAATATTTTCGCTGATTGGCATTTGGAACTCTTCGTTTTGTTATCCTGGCATATCCCGCATATGTCCTGACATTTTTAAAATGTCTTTATAATTTTTGTTATCTAAAGAGAATGCTCAGAAGTAAGGCTTTAACTAAGTTTAGCTCTATCTCCTACAGAAATCCGAGAGACTCTGTTTCTTCTTTTATCTGGCGAACATTTCGTATCTCCAGATTCAGCCATTTCATCGGAACACAGAGGGACGCTACTTTCAATGCATACGTTCTCCGGGGTGTTATGATGCGAAATTCCTTTGGATTACGACGAACACTCATTTGATGGAAATTTTTTTAAAATTTTCAGTTGTGGGAAAATCGCCAATTTTAATGTGACACTTTTTTCGATGTAAAAAATCGATAACACAATTTTTTTCTATCTGCAGCCATTTTCGAAAAATTGCCAGCCATTTTTTTTCGAAAACTGAACATTTGCGGATTATAGAATTCAACGTAGAGAAAATTTGAGTTCTGAGAAATTCACCAGGTTTGACACTTTTCCGATGTAAAAATTCGAAAAAACCAAAAATTTTCTATTGCAACCTTTTCCAAAAAATTGCTAGCCATTTTTTTCCGGAAATTTAAATTTTGCTGAATATAGAATTCAACGTAGACAGTTGTGCCGGTAACAATTTTGTCGATGTAAAAAATCGAAAACACAATTTTTTCGAAAAATTACTAGCATTTTTTTTTTTTTTGAAACTGAAATTTCTGCTGAATGGAGAACGCAACCAAGCTAGTTCTGCCGTTAACGAAAATATTTGAAATTTCGCCGATTTTATTTTCGCACTATTTTTGTTTTCAAAATTCGAAAAAAAAAAAAACACATTTTTCTATTTCCGAAAAAATCGCCAATATTGAAAAATGTCCATCCATTTTTTTTTCGAAATCCAAAATTTGTGCTGTATTGAAAATTCCGTTGTGCCGTTAACAAAAAAAACAACTTCAGTTCTGAAAAATTCGCTAACTTTACTTTGACAGTTTTTTTGATGTAAAAACGAAACACAAAAACTCTCCAATTTCGAAAATTTGCCAGACATTTTTTTCTCGAAATAGAGAAAATTGAAAAAAAAAAAGCTCTTCTTTCGCAGCCATTCCCGAAAAAAATCGCCAATTTCGAAAAAATTTCCATTACTTTCAAAAACTGAAATTTGTACTGAATAAAGAATTCAACGTAGACAGTTGTATCGTTAACGAAAAAAAATTTAAAAAATGTCAGTTCTGAGAAAATCGCTAATTTTACTTTAACACTTTTTTCGAAAACACAAAATATCGAAAATTTCGAAAACTTGCCAGCCATTTTTTTTTCTCGAAATAGAGAATTAAAATTTTCAGTTTTGAGAATTTCGATGCAAAAATTGAAAAAAAAAATGCTCTTCTTTCGCAGCCATTCCCGAAAAAAATCGTCAATTTTGAAAAAATTTCAATTACTTTCAAAAACTGAAATTTGTCATGAATAAAGAATACAACGTAGACAGTTGTATAGTTAACGAAAAAAATTTAAAAAAATTCAGTTCAGTGACAATCTCCAATATTATGTTGACACTTTTTTCGATCGAAAACACAAAATTTTCCAAAAGTGAACCCAATTTTTTACAATTTTAATGTAGATTTTTATAAGAAACGAACCAATTAAACTTTAAATTTTGACGATTTTCGCTGTATCAATTCGAAATCTGAAAATAAAGGACTACTTTCGCTTCATTCACTTTTTTCTCTAAACCCAATATCTTTTTAAATAAACCAGTTTTTTGAAATTTTAACAAAAAGTGCTAATACTAACAACGAAATTTTAAATCTGTAAATTTTACTGTCCATTGAGTAAAACTTAATTATTTTTTAAATATCTACTAGGAAAGTGGAAAAAGACAAACTTGCCTCATAAGTTCACTAAAAATATATCGTCAAAACCTTCTCAGTAATCGTATTATCTCTTTTTCAATATTCCCACTTGTCACCGATGTACAACATGAGTCTTAAGTAAAATGCCTTTAAATATGCTACAGATTTTTGTTTATTTATTTACTGTTCATGTTCAGAGCCGATGAGCATTTACTTTATTAATTAATTTCACCATTAACAGCTAATTCATTACATTCGTGCAGTCTCCTTCAGACTAAACATCCAAGTGATGTGTATAATTAAAATGATATGAAATACAATTCAAGGACATGTCCTCTCTCTGACCCAGAGGAAATTACTGAGAAGAGAGAATGGTTGAAATCCAGCTGGATTTCTTAATAAATATAGAATTAATTTTCGTTTTGAAGAATGTCTTGAATATTAAATTGTAGGAAGTAGATATGATTTACTTTTGTATTTCATGAAATGTTACTTTTTACTCTTGGCGTAGGGTTTTCTTGAATAACGTTACCTTAATACAAAAATGTCCCAACTCATTATTTTTTTAATTCGTTTTTGAGCGATTCTTGTACATTAATGTCTAAAACACACTCAATGTTTAAATATAGCCAACTCTTTTCAAAATGGAATTCGGAGTCAATAGTTTTCTCATTTTCTTTACGAAGCCACAAACATCAGCCCAAAGTCAAACATCACATTGCTGATGTAGGACAGCCTTAACATTCTGTGCCATTGTGCAATAAAAAGACATAAGAAAACTCCGCAAAATACATCACATACACATAAATAACAAGAATCACAAACACAATTACAATTACCAAACAAACAGGAAAACAGAACTCCCTAGGAAAACAAGACAAAAAAAAAATCTCTAGAGGCCACACCAACAATAACATAAAATTCTAAACACACTTTGACAAGAGTGGGTAAACAGCCATCAGACAGACTGTCAGTCAGTCATTCAGTTCATCATCCTGTGCCTCAGCTGCAGCATCCGACATGTAGCTACTCGTGTGAATGTACGTTTGTTTGTAAGATTCAAAGTTGAATGTATGCCATGGCATGACTCCACCATCTGTTTGATATTCCGACATGTGCCGATGCCGAAGATGAGGATGGCACAAATTTACAAAATGATGCTGTATTGTATTTCTAGCATTTGTTATTTGTAATGGACTCCTTTTTCGAGTTCTCCAAATTAAATAATCGAGAGGGGTTTCGGGATCTACCCCAAAGACGTAAACCCAAATACGAATATAAACACATTTAGAGCAGAACTTCACAGCCGATTTAAATTCTCTGAGTCGCCAATTTTGCAAATCCTCTCCAGATGTTTTTTAGTCGATTGTTCTTGAAGCTATCGCTGTCGTTCGTTGAGAAAATTTTGACCAACGAGCGATAAGGAAATACAAAAACCGGACCTCACGGCCAATTTCAATTGTCTGAGTCGCTATTTTTTGAAATCCCCTCTAGATGTTTTTACTCTATTGTTCTTGAAGCTATTGCTGTTCTGTGACCCACATCTACCAACTCCGATGTTGGTCAAAGAACAGCAATAGCTTCAAGAACAATTCTAGATTCGAATTCCCTGTATTGACCATCTAGGAATTTACTCTATGGTTCTTGAAGCTATCGCTGTGCGTTGACAAATTATTGACCAACGAGTGTTACGGAACTTAAAAAAGCACCTTCACAGCTGATTTAAATTCTCTGAGTTGCTAATTTTGCAAATCCATCCACTAGTCTATGGTTTTTGAAGCTATCGCTTCTAGTTGAGAAGATATTGACCAACTTCGGAGCAACTGCTAACTTTGTAAAGACCATCTAGAATGTTACTATATTGTTCTTGAAGCTATCGCTGTGAATTGACCAACCAGCTATTGACCAACGATTGATAAGGAACTAATGGAAAAAAAAACATGACCTCACCGCCGATTTAAATTCTCTGAGTCACAAATTTGTCAAATACCCTCCAGATGTATTTTTGTCTATGGTTCTTGAAGCTAACGCTTTTAATTGAGAAAATATTGACCAACATCGCAGCAAGCACTTTAATTGGTAATTTGAATTCCTTGTATTGCTAACTTTGTAAAGACCATCTAAAAAGTTACATTATTGGTCTTGAAGCTAACGCTAAACTTGTATGAGTTATTGGTCAAAGTGTGATAGAGATGTTTAAAAACAAAAATGTTTTTGTTAAAGAACTTAAAAGTCCAGTTAACTTCCCTGTATCGTTCACTCTGCCAAGCTCAGTTATTTCTTCACTCTGTTTTCATTGAAGCTATCGCTGATTGTTCAAGATTTATTGGCCAATGTCTGTCAAGGAGTTAGTAAAATACCTCTTCATGAAAGAAATCTAAAGTCCATTTTCACTCCCTTTATCGCTAACATTACCAATTCCAGCTAGAAGTTTACTCCATTGATCTTGGAGCTATCGCTTACCTTTGACAAATAACTCTCCATTGAAAAAAATAATTTTTTATTGATAATCTTGAAAACTGAAACACCAGATTTCAGTTTGAAAAAAATAATTTTTTACTGATAATCTTGAAAACTGAAACACCAAGTCCAGATATTTTTAATTTATTTTTTATTTTATTTTATTTATTTATTAATTACAATTCAAAGTAAATTTATTTACTAACTTTGGGTCCAAGGGTAAACCGGGTGAAATAGACCATACGGCTAGATTTTTGCAGCGACAGACCAAAGCCTCTGGAGGAGGCCAGCACGATTTCTACCGGCGCGCTTTTTTGCTTTATTCATCTTGATCCTGAGCTATCGCTATCGTTGACAAGTTTTTGCTTAAGAACTGATAATGAAGTTAGACTAGAAGAATCATTTATTGAAGAACTTTAAATCCAAATTATATTTGCGGTATCTCTGACTTTTCCAAGTCGATTAAGAGGTTACACTCTAATCTTTCTGAAGCTATCGCTTGTCGTTGACGAGTTATTGATTTTTCCTAACCTAGAAAGAAATTGGCCTCTAATCTGTTTGAAGCTATCGCTTGTCGTTGAGGAGTTATTGACCAAAACTCTAATCTTTCTGAAGCTATCGCTTGTCGTTGACGAGTTATGGATTTTTCCAAGCCTAGTAAGAAATTTCCCTTTAATCTTTTTGAAGCTATCGCTTGTCGCTGAGGAGTTATTGACCAAAACTCTAATCTTTCTGAAGCTATCGCTTGTCGTTGACGAGTTATGGTTTGAAGTTATCGCTTGTCGCTGAGGAGTTATTGACCAAAACTCTTATCTTTCTGAAGCTATCGCTTGTCGTTGACGAGTTATGGATTTTTCCAAGCCTAGTAAGAAATTTCTCTTTAATCTTTTTGAAGCTATCGCTTGTCGCTGAGGAGTTATTGACCAAAAACTGACAATTTTACTGAGCCCGCCTAGTGTTTTACCAAAGTAAGAGCATGACTCTCCTGTCATTATGGTAAAGGCGTATCCTTTTCCAATTTACACAATGGCTTTCTGCCTAGGGTTTTTCTTGAAATTTTCTTTGGAAAACCCTTCATAAAGTCATGAACATTTACATGATGACTGTTTAAATAGAAACTTGTGTTTTCTTCTTTTGCATGAAAATATATTTGTTTATTTTTGTAAAAATTACGTTATAATACATCTGTTAAGGGAGCACTGACAACGAGGCCTTTTTGTTTTTTTAATTTCCCGGCCATTTGTATATCGTGACTGTTTTGCTACCCCTCTTGCTTCTACCCCCTTTACCACCAATCATCGAAAATCGTGCCACTCACCCTGGGTGGAAAGTCATCGTGTAAATCAGGTCTTACTATTTCTCTTATTTGCTTTAATGTCGTTTCTATAGTCGAACTGCTTTATTTCTTTTTTCTCTTGAACAACAGCATGAAGATTTCCCTTTATCCCAGGAATTAAATTTCGCCTTTCCCTGATTGCTGTTACTTTGTTATCCATTCGTTGTTTTGATGGATCCGGTTTTCGTCAGATTTCCGGTCTTCAGGTGTTGAAAGCCCAATACGAACTGGCAAATACTGTGTCAGTGGAGCCAGTAACACCGTAGACATACACAGACACACCATCGGAGCCAACTCCTTGCTGGGCACAAATATCAGGTTGCAGTTTATTACAGCTTAGCCGGTCTCCCAAACTTTAGTTGGAAGGAATGGATTGTAAGCTTTTACTGCACTGCCCTCTGAAGTCACGTGCCAGAGCAATGTGCTACGGTTTCATTTCCAAAGTGGAAGTAACAGACGAGCAAAACAAAATCGACAATCAAATGGAATGGCTCGGGGAGGGGGCGAAAAACTTGTTGGGTGGGAGGGTGTATTAAGTGAAAGACAAACAAAAAGGTCATTTGTTGAATCATGTGGTTTCGAAATGTGTAGCCAAATTCTATGGAATACGAATCAAATCGAAATGGTTTGACGATAACTTTATCGTTGAAGGTGGGTGTTCGATGGTGGCAGGATTAGATGGCGGGGCGCGTTTTCTGAAGCTAAACTTTTTGCTGTTGTTCTTGTCGATGACTATTGTAGCCCTTAGACAATTTATGGCCATATTATGCGGCACTTTTTGGGGGCAAATAAAAAACCAACACACACATACACTTTAAAAGTAAAACGTTGTGTAGAGGGCAGACACGTGGCTGCTGGGGGTGGGCGACAAGTGGAAAAGCCAAAAATATCAACAATCCAAAACAAAATATGTCTTTGTTTTGAGCTGTTTCTTGATGTCTTTCTTATCGGAGGGGGCTTTATATAATCTTAAGCTAAATGTAACCAAAGAAGCCTTATTAAAGCAAAGCGGATTTATTATTACAATGACGGTGGCATCAACAGCAACAGCAACAGAATTTCCAATAAGCCGATGGTACGGTGAGAAAGAAAATGTTAGGGATTGACAAGAAATGTTTCTTTTTTGTGTAAATCAGGGGAATCATTTTTTACGAGTATTTTTTGATATCTAAATATGTCTAGTCAATGAACGCTCCTAATGTTTATTGTTTCTATGCTCATTACAATTTAAAGTTTGAACTAGACCAAATCGTTTATTCCACAGAAATAAATGATAAATTGGAAGGTTTATGTACCATAGACTAATGAATGAATAAATAAATACATGGAACTGTGAGGAGGAAAAATTGGAGTATCATAAAAAATACAAAAAGTTAACTGCTCGTCTTCTTCCAAAATTATAGTCAAACGAATAAAAGTAAATCCAACGAAAAATAAAACAAATATTTTCTGTGAAAAAAAAATAAAAATATATTTTTTTGGAATAAAAAATAAAAATATATATTTTTTGGAAAAAAATAAAAATATATACTTTTTGGAAAAAAAATAAAGATATATTTTTTTGGAAAAACAAAATAAAATATATATTTTTTTTTAACAAAAAATATATTTGCTTTGAAAAAAAAATATTTTTTTTTTGAAAAACAATTAAAAAACGTTTAATTGCTCGCCTTCTTCCAAAATTGAAAATTGAAAAAAAATATATATTTTTTGAAATAATAAATGTATTTCTTTTGAAATACATAATAAATATATTTTTTTTTTTTGAAAAAGAAAAATAAAAGTATATTTTTTTTGAAAAAGAAAATAAAAAATATATTTTTTTTTGAAAATGAAAATTTTTGAAGATAATGAGAATTCCAAAATTATAGTCAAACGAAAAAGGTAAATCCGACGAAAAATAAAAGATATATTTTCTTTGAAAAAAAATATTTTTTTTTTGAAAAACATTTAAAAAAAGTTTAATTGCTCGTCTTCTTCCAAAATTGAAAAAAAATATATATATTTTTGTGAAATAATAAATGTATTTCTTTTGAAATAATAAATGTATTTCTTTTGAAATAATAAATGTATTTCTTTTGAAATAATAAATGTATTTCTTTTGAAATAATAAATATATATTTTTTTTTTGAAAAAGAAAAATAAAAATGTATTTTTTGGAAAAACAAAATAAAAAATATATTTGAAAATATATTTTTGAAAAAGAAAATAAAAAATATATTTGAAAATATATTTTTGAAAAAGAAAATAAAAAATATATTTGAAAATATATTTTTGAAAAAGAAAATATATTTTTTTTTGAAAATGAAAAAATGTTGACGATAATGAAAATTATAAAAAGTTAACTGCTCGTCTTCTTCAAAAATTATAGTCAAACGAATAAAGGTAAATCCGACGAAAAATAAAAGATATATTTTCTTTGAAAAAAAAAATATTTTTTTTGAAAAAAAATAAATATAAATTTTTTTGGAAAAACAAAATAAAAAATATATTTTTTTTTAAACAAAAAATATATTTGCTTTAAAAAAAATATTTTTTTTTGAAAAACAATTAAAAAAAGTTTAATTGCTCGTCTTCTTCCAAAATTGAAAATTTAAAAAAATAACATTTTTTCTTTGAAAAATAAAAAATATATTTTTGTGAAAACAAAAATTTTATTTCGAATATGAAATGAAGATAGAAAATCCAATTTTTTTAAAATTTTTTTTTTTTTTTTTCAATTCAAATATATTTTTGTTTCAAAAAAAAATATATTTTTTATTTTGTTTTTCCAAAACATATATATTTATATTTTTTCCAACAAATATTTATTTTTATTTTTTCCAAAAAATATAAATTTTTATTTTTTCCAAAAAATATATTTGCTTTGAAAAAAAAATATTTTATTTTACAATTAAAAAAATATATATTTTTTTGAAATAGTAAATGTATTTCTTTTGAAATAATAAATATATCTTTTTTTTTTTTAAAAAAAAAAAAAAAATTTATACTCTCCTTCTGGTACCTCCCATACAAATGTACCATTCCACCCACTTTAGAAATCTAGTAATTATATAAATTCGCTCAACGAATCTTTTTAAAATTCTATATTTAGTAAAGCTTTAGCTATATACAATTTTCTAGTAAAAACTCTGCTTTATATTCCGCCCGTTTTGTAAAAACGTGTAATACAATATTTTTCTATAACATTCGGTATTTTGAGGTTGCTATTATGGAATATGAGACTTGTATTTTTTTACTGAGGGTGAGGGTATATATAAGTCGGTTTACCCGACTGCAACTTTTTCACTGGTTTTTTTCCAAAAAATATATATTTTTATTTTTTTTTTCCAAAAAATATATATATATTTATATTTTTTTTTTCCAAAAAATATATATTTTTATTTTTTATTGCAAAAATTTCAGTGTTTGCATATAGCTCTACCAGCATTCCTTCGACAAAGGAGACCTTGTCCTCATTAGGCCGTGTTAATCGTTTGACTTCATCTGAACATCACAAAAATTTCACAGGTTGTCTGTGCCACAGGTTTGATAAGTGAAATATTATATATATTCGTGGTTGAGTTGATAGCAATCAAAAGCTGTGTTAATTCGTAATGCGTTTAGAATGCAGCATGCTCTTATAACACCCCAAAAACCTTCAATGGACCTTAAATTTTAATCAGCGCTACTGCATTAGAAATACATTAACAGACTCACTATAAATATATGCACTTTGTTTTTAAAGAAAGGGTGTTGTTTACTCTTATCTCCTCCTTTTCTGCTTAACCCAAAGGCTCAACTTTTTTTTAATATTTACGAAACATATTTACTATTTTTTTTTCTGCCATCCACCACATTCACTGCAACTTCAACAACGTTTGACATTTGGTTTTTTGGTTGTTTTAACTGCTGACACAGCAGAATGTGGTTTTAACTTTTAGTGGTTTTTTAAACGTTATTAATTTTAATTAATTTCATTTAGCTTCATAAATTATGTTAATTAAATTCGCAATATTTTGTTTACTTTTAACGGAAAGATTTTATAAATGTTGTTTTTTATACAGCGCAGGAAATCGAAAAGTTTAACACATCAATGACGATGACGACTGTTTTATTTTTGATGAAGGACAAAATGTTGATCGTGTTCATGTTCACTGTTTTCTTCATTACCAAGCAAAACCATGGTAAGTAGATCTCAGTTGTATTGTCAGGTAATTACAGCCGATTACAAATTGCATGAGTACTAAGAAGAGAATGCAGGTACTTTTGTTAGTTACTTTTGCAAAAACCTGTAAAGTTGGCCGGTAAAAAACCTGTAAAATGTGTGAATTTAAATTTTATTCAAATTTCAACAGTTCAACTAAAGAAACAGTCGCATAAACTTAAAACGTTAATTGCTGAGATGCTAAACAAACACCCAGCTAATCGTTTTTTGTTGGAAATTAATATTTTGCAACTTCAGCATAAAAGTGTTATGTTTTTAATAATTCCAAAAGCAAAGACTATGTCACGATTTGCACGCTGAATTTTAGCTTGTATTAAAAAACATGTTTTTCATATTTGTAGGCGAGAGGTGTGAAGAAGATTGCGGGCTAGAAAAAAGTCACAAATTAGAGTTGTTTTTTTTAATTTATTTTTTATTTCACACATTGTAAGTTTTTTTTTTAAATTTATTTTTGACTTCACACTTTTGAGGATTTTTTTTTTAAATTTCTTTTTGACTTCACACATTTTTAGGTTTCTTTTTGAACTCACACATTTTGAGTTTTTTCAAATTTCTTTTTGACTTCACACATTTTAATGTGTTTTTTTTAAATTTCTTTTTGACTTCTCATATTTTTAGGTTTTTTGTTTTTTAATTTCTTTTTGTCTTCACACATTTTGAGTTTTTTTTTTCAAATTTCTTTTTGACTTCTCACATTTTGCTTTTCGCCATTGTTACGAATTAACAAATTCATATATAAATATTAAAAAAATCAAAAGGAGTCGCATATATTCATATAGATTCATATGACTTCTGAAAGCAAATCCAAAGGAGAATTAAACAATTGGCACTATTTTTTGTGAACAGTTGATGGGAACACCATACGCTTAATTAACATGTTAGTGGATTTCATTTTTAACATTTTCTAACATTAGTTTTACAGTTTGTCTAATCTATGTTAAGGATTGTTCCGTTTTGGTTTATTCCACGCCCATCCATTGTTGCTATGTTTGGTTAATGTTAAGTTAATGTTTGCTTCACAAAACTTTTGGAAGCTTTTCCAATGACCACTGTAAACTGTTATACTGAATCAAAAACCTATTGTGACTTCGCTAAGGACGAACCAAACACTTGTTGATTTTTTAACGAATGCAAATTTTAGCAAACGAAGGACTTTCATGAATGTTAGTGTTCCTGGGAATGAGGTGACATATGAACATGACAAATACCTTTTTTTTTTTCAATTTCTCCGTTCCAAATTTGTTTTTATGACTTTTAAGGGCATTTCATTAAACAGAGAAAGGAAGTGTTGCTTTCCACTGAAGTACACGGTAAAATAGCTCGAAAAAAAAGTGAAAATTAGCCGAATAAAAAAATATTTAAAATGTGCAAATACAAATTTGTAGAAAATATTTTTAAAGAATACTACTACTTTCGAAAAAAAAGGTGTGGTGAACCCAAAAAATACTTTTTTATTAAAATGAAGCATTAAAATATTGGCAAAAGTCTCAAAAAAAAAATTAATAAATTTTACTATTACATTGTAGACAATGCCTTCGTAAATGGTGGGACACACCCTCATTGGTGGACGTAGAGTGTTGTGAGGACATGTATGTAATTTATAATGAACATGTTGGAATATGTTTTTGTTTCACAACTTTCATGGTTTTGTATTGCTTTCTCATACCTGCATCAGATTATCGATGATCATCTGTTGTTGTTTTTCATTTAATAATTTTTAGCATTCAAGTGCTTTCAAAAGATAACAATAAATGTTTATAAACAATATTTTATTTTGTTTCGTTGGTTTGAAGCGGGGTTTGGAAATACCTGTTGTAGACAGTGAAATTGTCTCTTATATGTCCCAAATTTCGTACAAATCGGTCAATCCGTTCCCTAACGGCAAGATTTTTAATTACCCGAAATATAATTTTGCCAATTTCAAAATTTTCGAAACCCCAAAATAAAAAAAATTATAAAAAAAAAACCATAAATATTTTCAGCAAAAAAATATATGTATGGACGTATTAAATATTTTGACCCGAGAATAAAATATACCATTTTTGATTTTATAATAACAAAACTAGGATAGTACAGGGTTCACCAACAAGAGGTGTTAGTTTGGTATTCACAGACAAATGTATTGGCAGTCCTATGTCCCCGACAGCCTCACGAATTCTATCTTTGAGGTCTTGAATCGAGTCTGGGCTAATGGGGTAGATCTTATCTTTCACGTGGCCCCACAGGAAGGTGTTAAATCACATGATCTCGGTGGCCAATTGTGATCACCTCTTCGAGAGATAACACGGTTCGGAAACTTTTCCCAATGCAATGATTTCGTGGGTTGTGTGGCACGTAGCGCCATCTTGTTCAAAGTAAACGTTGTCCCGATTAATATCATTCGACAATAATAAATAATTAATCATCTCTCGATAGCGCAATTCATTTACCGTAACTGTTGATCCTATCTCATTTTCGAAAAAGTCATGTCCAATGACCCCGCCAGACCATAAACCGCACCAAACAGTCACACATTGTCAATTTCGACCGCCTTCTTTCAAAATAACACTCGCTGACTCGTTTCCCCGTAATAACAATAAATTCCTTGACCACGTTATCCATTCTAGTCACACATCCTTCAACGACTCTTTATTTAGAAATTACACCTTCCCTGTTTTTTTAAATTGTAAATATTTGCAGTCTAGACACCGGAGAACAAAAACATCTTCTTTGAAATGACAATCCACGAAATGTATTTTTCTATAAGTTGCTTCGCTGTTTGTTTTCTGGAGAAAAACAAATAAATAAAATTTGAAAGGTAATCGAAATTCTGCTCATATTCACTTAAATCTATTGGTTTTGTGTTGGCAAGAAAAGCAATTCTTGTCTTCTATTTGGCAAGGAAAATCTCTGACATAAAATATGAAGAAAAAAATGGCCATGAAAATGTGTTAACGTTATTAAATAAATGACGCCAGTTAAATCCCAATAAAATAAAAAAAATAATAAGAAAACGGTAAAAGAGGCTAACCTCCAGCAAGGTCTAAGATGCACAAAAGTGGTTTGTTTTTCGGACCCAATATTAATCCAACTTTTATAGAAATAATCATATTATATTATATTAACAAACAAAAATCTTCACAAAAGATTTTTTTTTATGTTAATAAAAAAAATAACTTGAAATAACTGTATAACAAAAATTACCTTTTGCTTTAAATTTTTTTTAATAAAAAAAATAACTTTGAATAAAAGGGATTTTGCTATAAAAAATTAACTTTTGTTTGAAAATTTTTTTTACATAAAAAAAAAGCTTTACAAATGCAAAAATACGAATTTACTTTTTTTTAAAATTTTTTTAACATAAAAAAAATAACTTGAAATTGGAAAAAAACGAAAACTGGCTTAAAAAAATACATTTTGTTTAATTTTTTTTATTAATAGCTTAAAATTGGGAAAAACGATAATTTGCTATAAAAAAAAAATACTCGAAATTGAAAAAAAAGATTAAAAAAAGGAGGATAATTTACTATAAAAAAAAATATTTTTTGTTTGAATTTTTTTTTTGATTAACATAAAAGCAATAACTTTTTCTGAAACTTACTTAAACGTAGATGAATTAAAACAAAGAGCTTCTTCGAAGTTGTCTTCATAACAATTTTCACTCATCAGCTCAGCGTCATCTCTAAACGTAGATGAATTAAAAAAAAAAAAAGTGGGGTTACCCAAATGTTTTTTCCACCACCTTTTCTCAAATCGCAAAGCAACACTTATGCCTTCTTAAAAATTTTCACTCATCAGCTCAGCGTCCGTCCACAATTGTGGAACCTACAGCAAATTTACTACAACAAACTCCCAATTTTGAAGAGTTTTTTAACCAAATTTTAGGAGTTCTGGAGTTCTATTGATTAAAATCCTTAATTTTGTTTTAGTCATACTGGCCTATAAATTAAAATTTGGTCGAATTTAAAACCGAGATTTCCATTTTTCTATTATTGTAGCTCATCTCTGGGTAGAAACATTGGGTCCATCTGCCCGACTTAAGGACTCACATATACTTCAGCTTGGTCTGTGTGAAATTTCAAGCAAATCGGATAAGCCAATACCAAATGGCAGATTTATTTCCAACAATTCATATTGAGCATATTGAGATTTTGTGTAATTATTATAAGTTATTGTAAATTTTTGTCTCAAGTAATTGTTAATTTTTTGAGTAATTGTTAAGTAATTGTTAATACTTAAACGGTCCTATGCTCTTTGCAGGAGTAAAAGGAAGAAATATTTATATATACTTAAGTTGGCCCATCAACCTGCCGTTGGTCTTGACCTGCTTTTTAAAAATGATTCCTGTTCAGAATTGAACATGAGTATTTTTCTCTTTTCTTTTGTATGTACAGGTAGGGCTATGACACGAGTGTGCAGTCTCAGCTGTACTCGCGTATACATTCAATTGGAAATCGGCGATCGAACCCTTCAAGTGGTTCACGATCAACAGTCACCTAAGATACACGCACATTCAGTCGATTGAATGTCGATACTCTAATACTGCATGGGGTTGCATATACTGGACGTATTTTCAGATCCTATTTTTCACGTGAGTGTTTCGTTTTGGAGAATAAAATCAAGCACTCAACGCGTAAAGAGTTTTATTTCAGATTTGAGGTGTTTATATTTGGTCCTTCGAACCGGATCCTCTTTACATTTGGTCCTTCGAACCGGCTCCTCTTTTCATTTGGTCCTTCGAACCGGATTCTCTTAACAATTCCCAAGCATTTCGTTCGGTTTTCTGCGTGGCTTCATAAATTAAAACATTTGTATAAATACAATTAATTTTTGGAAAATAAAAAACGCAAGCACTCAACACGTAAAGAGTTTTATTTCTGATTTGAGGTCTTTATATTTGGTCCTTCGAACCGGATTCTCTTTACATTTGGTCTTTCGAACCGGATCCTCTTTACATTTGGTCCTTAGAACCGGATCCTCTTTACATTTGGTCCTTCGAGGCGGATTCATGTTTTATATTTGGTCCTTCGAATCGCATTATCTTTACATTTGGTCCTTCGAACCGGATCCTCTTTACATTTGGTCCTTCGAGGCGGATTCATGTTTTACATTTGGTCCTTCGAACCGCATCCTTTTTACATTTGGTCTTTCCAGGCGGATTCGTGTTTTACATTTGGTCGTTCGAACCGGATTCTCTTAACAATTCCCAAGCATTTCGTTCGGTCTTCTGCGTGGCTTCATAAATTATTACATTTGTATAAATAAAATTAATTTTTTAAAAATAAAAAACGCAAGCACTCAACGCCTAAAGAGTTTTTTTCTGATTTGAGGTCTTTATATTTGGTCCTTCGAACCGGATTCTCTTTACATTTGGTCCTTCGAACCGCATCCTTTTTACATTTGGTCCTTCGAACCGGATTCTCTTTACATTTGGTCCTTCGAACCGGATCCTCTTTACATTTGGTCCTTCCAGGCGGATTCATGTTTTACATTTGGTCCTTCGAACCGGATTCTCTTTACAATTCCGGTCATTTCGATCGGTCTTCTGCGTCGGCTTCATAAATTAATACATTTGTATAAATAAAATTAATTTTTGGAAAATAAATAAGGATACATTTGTTTTAGGCGCCCCGGTAGGTGAGTTGGTTGCGTGCTTGTCTATCAGCGTGGTGGTTGTGGGTTCGATTCCCACCAGAGGCTTTGGTCTGTCGCTGCAAATTTAGCCAAATGGTCTGTGTCACCTGGTTTACCCTTGGACCCAAAATTGGAATATAAATTTACTTTGTATTGTAATTAATAAAGAAATAAATAAAACTAATTTTTTGAAAAACGCAAATTTTCGTGAAATAGAATAAAGTCACCGAGATCGGGGGAAATTGGGTTGGCAATGGAAATGTTTGGTCTTTTAAATAAATAATGTTATGGCAAAACAAATTATTTTGGTTAACCATCGTCAGGAACTTCACGAGCTCTACCACCTTAGCCCTGCCCCGGATACAATTTAGGTGAGGATGGTGGACATGATTTAGCTGTCTATCGCACATTTTCTAAAATTTGTTTAAGGAAATATGTTTATTTCCTCCTAACAACAAGTATTAATACAACGTATGCAAATATGTGTTTTTCTGTTTTTTGGAACACAAATAAATTTATGCGCCTCCTTAAAAAGAAGAACGCAAAAAAAATAAATTTGAATTTTGTTAAAGTTAATAAAAGCATTTATGATTATTTAATGCCATAGCTGTGCTCAGCATGTGAGGAGCTGTGCACCTCATTGGAACGACGTGAATACACATCTAATAGATATAAACAGCTTCAACTTGCGCACAGTGTTGCGCATCAAGGAAAAGTGTGTATAATTGTGTATCTTCGAGGTAGATGGACCTTAACTATTGGGGAAGTTTGTGGAGGAGAAATTAAGGATGATTGTATCTTCGAGGTTGATTGACCTAAAATGTTTGGGAAGTTTGTGGATGATGATTGTTCTGCTGTGACATAAATACGCCAAAGAAGACGGCATTAGATCATCCTTAAGATTGTCCGTGAGTAATATGGGAACAGAAGTGCATTCAAACAGAATCAATTCTAACCCAACTTCGTTATCTTCAAAAATCAATTCTAACCCAACGGCTCTACCTTTAAGAATCATCAACCCCACCTTCATTTCCACTTTGAATTAATTCCTTCTTTCATATGGATTTCAAACAACATTTCAATCTGTATTTTCCCTACAGAGATTTGATTTTATCTGACTGTGATTTAATCAAATATTTGCATATCGGTCGGTGTACGATGTGCGATGTGAATACAAATTGACAGACAGTTTGCTCATACAATTGAGTTGGCTGTTGGTGTTGTCAAATATTCATACAACACAAGAGTGACAGGTGAGGGCAGTAGGCATTGAGATGTTCCCAGCAGATGTGTGTAGGAAATTCATGCACATGGATTAAGAATTGAAAGGTGAACAGAATGTCTGTGGATGTAGACAAAGTTCTAACTGATTACTTTCATGATCGTGTACATGGTGGCGTATGACAAATGTATTTGCTTGGTTGTGACAAAAACTATCTTAATATATCGCTCATTTACTTGAATAATGGCATAATTCAAAATTCACTTTATATATTTTTGGTCTTGGAAAAGCTGTAAATCTCTAATTTAAAATGGCTTTTGTTCTACTGAGTATTATGCATTCATATGACAGGTCTCCATATTATTGAAATAGCCTGTAGTTCTTTTTCTATATTTGGAAAGTCCGACGAAATTGACGATTTTAAACGGCTCTCCTGAAAAAATCCTATTTTGAGTTATGCCACTATTCAAGTAAATGAGCGATATATTTACCCTCGACACTGATTCACTGAGTTTGTTTTTTTTCAATTTTTTTTTTTCAACATTTTTTTTTTCAACAAAATTTTGTTTTTCCACTAAATTTTTTTTTTCAACAAAATTTTTTTTTCTACAAAAATTTTTTTTTCAACAAAATTTTTTTTTTCAAGAAAATTTTTTTTTTTCCACAAATTTTTTTTTTTTCAACAAAAATTTTTTTTCCACAAATTTTTTTTTACAAAATAGTTTTCTCAAAAAAGGCAAATTTATTACAAACAGTGTGTAATATTTCTTATTTCCATTCGTATAGTTCACGCGATCACACGTTCTTATGAAAAAACACTTAAAATTCAATTGTGGAACATTTAACCAAAACAAATTTAAAAGTTAAGTTATTTCAACGGGCGCCATAGGCGCATTACAATTTACTAGTTAAGTATAATTTCATAATATAAGAAATTTCATATTTGATCAGAAATATCAAAGAACGCAAAAAACCGCAACATCACATGAAATGGTTCGGAAAATGAAGGCTGGACTTCAACGAATCGACTTCGGAATCTTTTTTTACCCCACAAAACTATGTTAGTTTTGAACCAATAGAGATTTCGATTTCGATAACTCCTTAAGCTTTTCTCCAGGTTAAATTTCAATGAAACTAATTCTGTAGTTATTTAGGAATTCAACGTTAAACTTTTTATTTATTTTTTTAATATTTGTCTTGGAAATGTGGATTTTTTTTTGTTCTTCATTTTCATTATTTGTTAAAAGAAAGCCTAAATAAAAAATAATATATTTTGAAAAATTAAAAAAACTCCAACTAATTTTTTTTTTCCCGATATTTAAAAAAAAAAAAAAATACGTTGCATAGCGAACATTAGCTCATTAAAAGCCAACAGTCAAGGATCCAACAAACTTTTTGCACAAACTTGCTGCAAGAGAACGAATTTTATTCTTTCCTTAAAGAATGCCTGTAATCTACAATCTCTCCACACTCGATTTATTTAAAACGTCTCAAAAAAGTGTTTCTTCTTGGGTTGGGGTTTCCAATAGAATTCATAAACCGAACTCCACCATATATTCGATTGAACACACACACCAAACTATTAAAACGGTGTGTGTTCAGAACACAATGTATCGTTTGCTCTATTGTGGACGTGCATAATGCTCGGGGCGATAATGATGCTGCAGCTACCGATGACGTTGTTGCTTCTGTCCTTCCGGTTGTTATGCTCACAATACATTTTCCACTTAATGACATTTTTGCTTTTTTGTTTAATTAATTCCATTATGAACGATTAAGCGTAGTTAGACCATATCCACAACGTTGCTAACACACTGTCATGTGTTTGAATATGTTAAAAATTCATTTAATTTTGCCATACGATAAAATTGTACATTAATTTTTAATCAACTCATTATGAAATGTTTATGCACTGGCCTCATCCATCAGGAAGGCAAACAGCACCAGCATCGGGTGGCGTTAGAGTAGAGTGAGCATTTGTTCTGTGAACATGAAGTGAACAGGGGGAATTATTTGTTTGAGAATATTCATATAGCACCCTAAATATGAAAGGGTGACCAAAAAGCCCACCAAAAACAAAACTCAAAATTACAGAAAAAATTGATCACACAAGTTCATGTATTCTCACATGTGAAGTCAATAACATTGCCCAACACAGACAGTCTTATAACTTGTGTAGACTTTTCACTACTAACTAATATTAATTAACTAAGCCATACATAAAATAGTTTGTAATGCTACTTATTATGCCCAAGGCATTGTCAATGTAATAAAATAACATAATTTGATACTCTGACATTTCAACTATCACATATTCACAATCATCTCAATAACTTAACAAGCATACAGTTATAACAAATATATCCTTCGGTATGAAGGATAGACGAAAACCTTAATACATGACTTGGGAAATTCTTCGAATCCATTAAATCCTCTTAATTATGTCTTTAGAGGACAGTGGGCTTCTTTAGGGCGGTATTAGGGGCCCCTAACTTTATTTTATAATCAGCAGAAAATCGCCCGTTTTGTCAATGAAATATTTCAAATAATTTAGCAATTTTTTTCGAACATTTAAATAATCCAAATGTTCGGAAAAAATTGCTAAATTATTTGAAATATTTCATTGACAAACGGGCGATTTTCTGCTGATAAAGGTTTTATGAAAAATGCCCAAAAAAAAAATTAAGAATGTCCCAAATGATATATATTATTCACATTTGTTTTGAAAATATCCCAAAAAAAAACGACAAATTCCACATTTTTCATTGTTAAATTTTTGGGTAATTTTTTGTATAAAAAGGTGTCCCAATAACGAAAAATTAAGTAGTACCTCAAAATTATGAAAACAAATATCACTATTTATCATAAGTGAAGTATGGTTGGTTGTGTAAAAACATCAATGGATTAGTCGGTATGGCAACGCTGTTTGTTCGCATAAAAACGACAGTGCTGACCGTCCATCACTCGACCAAGGCACGTAGAGAAGAAATATTGCATAATTATACTAAATCGGCTCAGGTGTTTTATTAGTTAAAAAATCCCGACTTATTACACTATTAAGACGGAAATGTGGGCCAGTTTTTCCAGTTTAGTTGGATTCACTTATTGCTGTTTCAATTTAGGAAAAAAAATTCACATTTTTGAAATTTTAAAGAATTCTTTTTTCTTTATATAAAAAATAATAAAAATTAAAGAATTTTTTTTTTTTAGGAAAATTACATTAAATTTACGACTGGCATTTTTGAATTTTTAGATATTTTTTTTCGTTTTATAAAAAATAATAAAAATTAAAGAATTTTTTTTTTTTGATTTATGGTCGTTGGATTCATTTTTCGTTTTTTTTTTTGTTTTATAAAAAATAATAAAAATTAAAGAAATTAAAAGAATTTGTCTTTTTGATTTTTTGTCGTTTTTAGTTGGGTTCATTTTTCCTGTTCGAATTTAGGAAGATTTTTCATTAAAAAAGAACGACCCGACATTTTTGATTTGTTTTTATACAGGGTTCTCCAAAAGTGGTTTTATTTTGAATCACCGGGTATTTCTTGTGATTTAACACCTTGCGATAAGGTCTACACCAACAGCCCAGCGTCGACTCAAGACCTCAGAGATGAGGCCATCGAGGACATGGGGCAGCCACTTTGCGATTTGGGTTATGGAAAATTTCATTTCGTGTTCGTGTTGGCTGATATTGTTATCATTATTAATCGCACACCTATTATGAAATAAACATCCGATCATTTATCTCAAAAAATGCCATTTTTCTTTGAATACCAAAATAACAGCTCTTGTTGGAGAACCCTTTTTCTTTTTTGTTTTGGGTCGTTTTAAGTTGGGTTCAATTATCCTGTTCCAATTTAGGAAGATTTCTCTTTAAAAAAGAGATGCCACATTTTTGAAATTTCAGAAATTTTTTTGTTTTTTTTTTCCTTTTATAGTTTTTTTTTTAGGAAATTTTTAGGTTCTTTTTTTCCTTTTTGTCTTTTTAGTTTTGGGTCGTTTTTAGTTGGGTTAATTTTTTCTGTTTCAATTTAGAAAGATTTTCAATTAAAAAACAACTTCACATTTTTGAAATTTTAGACAATATTTTTTTTAGTTTTTTTCCGCATCGGACCGGCAATGTTGCCGTTCACCGAAGCCGAAAAAGAATTTATGTTATAATGTGAATTTTCTTAAAGACAACAAGACGTACATGATTTTTCCAAAAAAAAAACAAGGGCTACCCCAATACACTTTTCCACCGCCCGTTTCGAATATTTTTGAAGACTTCTAAAGTTACGCCAGATATTGTTGGCAGAATTTCAGATTTCTTCATCTGCACTAACTGAAAGTGCTTTGGATCTATGCGCCTTCAGTGGATGGAAGACCTCAGTTTATGGTAGATGGGCGACCTTTAAGTGTATCAATTTATCAAAGACCCTTTTTCGAGTAGATGGAGTATCTTTAGGAGATACTAAAACTACCGTATATGAAAACTTCTATGTCTATGTCCTCTACTCAACCTCGCAAGATCTGAACAAGCTACATTATTATCTCACTAGTAAGTTGTAATGCGCCTATGGCGCCCGTTAATTAGCTTGAGAAAGTATTTGTTACTTAATTTTAAAAATTTTGTAAAAAATATTTTGAGATAACTATTTTGTAAAAAAAAATTTCGAAAAAAATTAAATTTGTGGAAAAAAAATTTTGCTGGAAAAAAAAATTTTTGTTGAAAAAAAAATTTTTGTTAAAAAAAAATGTTTGTGGAAAAAAAAAAAATTTCTTGAAAAAAAAATTTTTGTTGAAAAAAAAAATTTTGTGGAAAAAAAAAATTTTGTGGGAAAAAAAAATTTCTTGAAAAAAAAAATTTTTTGTAAAAAAAAAAATTTGTAAGAAAAAAAAATTTTGGAAAAAAAAAAATTTTGGTAAAAAAAAAATTTGGGGAAAATACAATTTCTGTACAAAAAAATAATATTTTTTTTATTATTATTATTTATAGAATTATTATAGAACTAGTAAGTTGTAATGCGCCTATGGCGCCCGTTAGTTAATTTGCTTGAGAAAGTATTTGTTACTTAATTTTAAAAATTTTGTAAAAAATATTTTGAGAAAACTATTTTGTAAAAAAAAATTTCGAAAAAAAATAAAATTTGTGGAAAAAAAAATTTTGCTGAAAAAAAAAATTGTTGTTGAAAAAAAAAATTTTTGATGAAAAAGAAAATTTTTGTTGAAAAAAAAATTTTTTGTTGAAAAAAAAAATTTTTGTTGAAAAAAAAAATTTTTGTTGAAAGAAAAAATTTTGTTGAAAAAAAAAAATTTTGTGGAAAAAAAAAATTTTGTGGAAAAAAAAATTTTTTTGAAAAAAAAAATTTATTCAAAAAAAAAATTTGGAAAAAAAAATTTCTTGAAAAAAAAAATTTGGAAAAAAAAAAATTTTTTTAAAAAAAAATTTGTAAGAAAAAAAATTTTGGAAAAAAAAAAATTTGGGTAAAAAAAAATTTGGGGAAAACACAATTTCTGTACAAAAAAAATATTATTTTTTGTATTATTATTATTTATAGAATTATTATAGAATGCCTATTTAAATTCCTACGTACTGCGTGACAGAGTCAGTGAATCAGGGAATCAGTGTATCAGTGTATCAGTGTATCAGTGTATCAGTGTATCAGTGAATCAGTGAATCAGTGTCGAGGGTAAATATATATTAAGATGCCTATTTAAATTCCTACGTACTGCGTGACAGAGTCAGTGAATCAGTGAATCAGGGAATCAGTGTATCAGTGAATCAGTGTCGAGGGTAAATATTTATTATATTTATAGAATTATTATAGAATGCCTATTTAAATTCCTACGTACTGCGTGACAGAGTCAGTGAATCAGTGAATCAGGGAATCAGTGTATCAGTGAATCAGTGTCGAGGGTAAATATTTATTATCTCATATTTAGATTTCTGTGATTCTTTTCATATTTCCTGTTTCAATTTGGGAACATTTTTCATTGTGAAAAATGACCCCACATTTTTGACATTTTAGAAATATTTGTTTTGCTTTTTAAAAAAATATCCTAAATTGAAAATTTGTACATAAGAGTTCTAAAGGCCAGTTTGGCACAAAACGTTTGGTGTTTTCTTATTAAGGGGTTATTTTTTATATTGCAAATTCTGCAGTTTTTTTTATACAATTATCAAAATTATCCTACATTGGGATAAATTGTCACCAAAGTGGTATCATTTGACATTTCTAGCATCAGGGTCACAGAGTGTCCATAATCTTCTATGTCTATGTCCTCTACTCACTCTTACAGCTTTAATAAAAATATTTTGAAATTATCTGATATTTAGATTTCTGTGATTCTCATAAAAATTGTGGATTTTTTTTGTATTAATTAAATTGTAAGGAAGTCGCAAATTCACCTTAAAATTATTCTGAAGAGACTTTTCAACAATTTGTCTCCGTCCCATGGTAAGGCCTAAATCCGTCTCTGATCTATTCAGTCTCCCTTACCGGTCTCTGATTGACATCTCCGACAAACAGACATTGACCTTATGGCCACAAAATGTTTTAAAGGCTTAATTAACTACAGCTAAACTAATAAAGCCATTGTATGTATGTGTGTCTATCCTATCCATTCCTAACCATTCAATTGATCGTCTGTTGCTGTGACTTTTCATAGACAACCGAACCTAACCAAAAATGTATTGCCACAGACATCAATGTGAATTGTTGTTGTTGTTGTTGTTTAAGTGCTTTTGATATGTGTGTCATCTATCTTTTATTCGATACCTCTGTGTGTGTATCAACCCATTTATCAATCACGCACAGCCAAAGTGTGACATATTTTCGGTGTTAAATATTGTCTTAAATTTCATTTATGTCTCTATTGCTTTTATCGTATGTGACATTAGTCAGTCTTGTCATTTATGGTTTTTGACATCGAATACACCTTTTAAGATATTAACGACATTTAATGGATTATAAGGGTTCGACGGATAGACAACTGGTTACATTTTTAATGATTTAAGGGCAGGAGTGGACATAAAAAGGCAATTTTGGAAAAAAAAAAATTTGGGTAAAAAAAAATTTGGGGAAAACACAATTTCTGTACAAAAAAAATATTATTTTTTGTATTATTATTATTTATAGAATTATTATAGAATGCCTATTTAAATTCCTACGTACTGCGTGACAGAGTCAGTGAATCAGGGAATCAGTGTATCAGTGTATCAGTGTATCAGTGTATCAGTGTATCAGTGTATCAGTGAATCAGTGAATCAGTGTCGAGGGTAAATATATATTAAGATGCCTATTTAAATTCCTACGTACTGCGTGACAGAGTCAGTGAATCAGTGAATCAGGGAATCAGTGTATCAGTGAATCAGTGTCGAGGGTAAATATTTATTATATTTATAGAATTATTATAGAATGCCTATTTAAATTCCTACGTACTGCGTGACAGAGTCAGTGAATCAGTGAATCAGGGAATCAGTGTATCAGTGAATCAGTGTCGAGGGTAAATATTTATTATCTCATATTTAGATTTCTGTGATTCTTTTCATATTTCCTGTTTCAATTTGGGAACATTTTTCATTGTGAAAAATGACCCCACATTTTTGACATTTTAGAAATATTTGTTTTGCTTTTTAAAAAAATATCCTAAATTGAAAATTTGTACATAAGAGTTCTAAAGGCCAGTTTGGCACAAAACGTTTGGTGTTTTCTTATTAAGGGGTTATTTTTTATATTGCAAATTCTGCAGTTTTTTTTATACAATTATCAAAATTATCCTACATTGGGATAAATTGTCACCAAAGTGGTATCATTTGACATTTCTAGCATCAGGGTCACAGAGTGTCCATAATCTTCTATGTCTATGTCCTCTACTCACTCTTACAGCTTTAATAAAAATATTTTGAAATTATCTGATATTTAGATTTCTGTGATTCTCATAAAAATTGTGGATTTTTTTTGTATTAATTAAATTGTAAGGAAGTCGCAAATTCACCTTAAAATTATTCTGAAGAGACTTTTCAACAATTTGTCTCCGTCCCATGGTAAGGCCTAAATCCGTCTCTGATCTATTCAGTCTCCCTTACCGGTCTCTGATTGACATCTCCGACAAACAGACATTGACCTTATGGCCACAAAATGTTTTAAAGGCTTAATTAACTACAGCTAAACTAATAAAGCCATTGTATGTATGTGTGTCTATCCTATCCATTCCTAACCATTCAATTGATCGTCTGTTGCTGTGACTTTTCATAGACAACCGAACCTAACCAAAAATGTATTGCCACAGACATCAATGTGAATTGTTGTTGTTGTTGTTGTTTAAGTGCTTTTGATATGTGTGTCATCTATCTTTTATTCGATACCTCTGTGTGTGTATCAACCCATTTATCAATCACGCACAGCCAAAGTGTGACATATTTTCGGTGTTAAATATTGTCTTAAATTTCATTTATGTCTCTATTGCTTTTATCGTATGTGACATTAGTCAGTCTTGTCATTTATGGTTTTTGACATCGAATACACCTTTTAAGATATTAACGACATTTAATGGATTATAAGGGTTCGACGGATAGACAACTGGTTACATTTTTAATGATTTAAGGGCAGGAGTGGACATAAAAAGGCAACAGAACTAATGTGTTCTTCACCATTTTGAAACAAAAGGTAATGCAAAAGTACACTGCGCCAGAGAAGAGCAAATTGTTGTAAATCACCACTATACAATTTTGATGTCACCGGATTTAGGCCGGTTGTAATCTTTGAAGTTATCGCTTGCAGGTCGTGTTCCGTAAATAATGGGAGTGTCGAAAAATATGTCATTTGGACCTGGACCACCCTTAAATATGACTTACAACAAATTGTGCACAGTGACCTTTTATATCGTTGCAGATATGTATTTGAGATCAAACATGAACACTTCTCAGTTTTCGTCTTCGAATTGAACCATTGGTGCGTATACTTAATAATTAACACTACACTACACCACAGCACACATTTATTTTCATACGCCACCATGTTCAATTAGTCTAGTTAGAATTTTGTCAACATCGACAAACATTCTGTTCAGCTTTCAATGCACATGGATTTTCTACGGGAACATCTCAATGCCTACTGCCCTCACCTGCCACCATTGTGTGGCATGAATATTTGACAACACCAACAGCCAACTCAATTGTATGAGCAAACTGTCTGTCAATTTGTATTCACATCGCACAGCGTACACCGACCGATATGCAAAGATTTGCTTAAATCAAAGTCAGATAAAATCAAATCTCTGTGTAGTGAAAATACCGAATGAAATGTTGTTTGAAATCCATATGAAAGGAGGAATTAATTCAAAGTGGAAATGAAGGTGGGCTTGATGATGTTTGCAGATAAATAAAAGATGAGTTAGAATTGATGTTGGTTAAATAGAACTCTATTATTACATAGATTTTTTTAAATTCAAACTCACCACATTGTGTTTTTCTTGATGATAAATCGCGGCTAATTAGTTTATTTTGGAAAAGAACTGTCACTGCTTCAGCAGTTAATTAATTCGAATAAACCAGTACTATCTGTATTTAATTACAATACAAAATAAATGTATTTTTTAAGTTTGGGTCCAAGATTAAACCGGGTGACACAGACCATGTGATTCGATTTTTGCAGCGACAGACCAAAGCCTCTTATGGGAATCTCACCTACAATCCCCACACTGATGAGCAAGCACGCTACAAACTTGCCTACTGGGGCGCTTCGAAAACCGATGCAAAATAGACAACAAAGAAAGGATTTTTATAATATTTTTGATTTAAAAAAAAATAATTATGACTTTTCCCCCAGAGTTTGTCTTAACCGTTTGTTTGTAAACAGAAACTCGTTCAATCTGGCCCGATAACGAAAATAACGAAAACGAAATTAGCACTAGTTGAAAAAAGAAACGTTAGACCCTTTATTATTGTGCCATGATTTCGTGACTGTTTAGCTACCCCTCTTGCTTCTCTACCCCCCCCCCCCCCCCCCCCCATAACCATCAATCGTGGGAAAAACCAAAAGATCTGTTTATTGAGAACAAAACTGATTGATTTTTTTTTTTAAACCTCTTTACATTTTTTATAACACAAATTAATGTACGAATAAATAAAAATTAGAATTCATTAAAAAACTCTGTTTTATTGTCTTCTGGTTGATAATGTTTTATTTTTAGTCTTGTTTAAAATGCCAATTACTTACATTCGAATGTCTTCATTTACTTTTAAATGTACAATACAATGTGGTCCTTTGTTCCTTCTCAGACGAAATTAGTTGATACATTTCAGATGTTTTGTGATCATTCTCCATTCTCCACGAATTTCATCTTTATTTTAATTAAATCATTAGAAAATATGTTTGTTTTCCATGGATCTGCCAGTGTCTGGAAATAAAAAACACACAGCAGATTATTATTTAAATTTTTTTTTATGTTGGAGATATTTTTAATTGAAAAAAGTCGTTGGTATTAAAATTGTCGAGTTCGGCTATGTTCTCCACAGTGGTTTGCTCTAGAAAAAAATGCTTGTGAGCTTCATTACCTACACTTTTACCCTCCTAGACCATGATTATATCCGGTGATGAACCTGGACGTATTTTTTTTTTTTTTTTTCAAAATAAAAAATACAAAAATTCAAATCAACTGGGGAATATTTTTTTAATTCGAAATTACATTTGATGTCTTTTTTTTAATATAATTTCCGTCAAATGTTAACCGCAACTACGTCTCAGAGTGTCCATTCTGTTGGTCCAATTTTCGATCGGGCATTTCGACCGGCATGGCGTAATGTTGACTTCCAAAACCTAAACCGTCGCTTGTTTGTCAGTATAGAATGTGGACTTCACGTAGCCCCAAAGAAAAAAAATCTAAAGGTCTGATATGACGATCTAGTAGGCCAACTCAACGCTGCTTCATAACCAGAAGTTCAAAGAAGTTGATTGAGAAACTCTTGTCTCGACAATCCACGCGGAAAATCTAAAAAATCATCGCACGTTGATTTTAAACTCTGTGGATCCAGAAGTATTGCTGTAAGGGATTGATTACAACATGTCACTTTTCATGGAATTACGGCCTTATTTAAAGAGGCACAGCCAATAATTCCCGTCAATAGCCAATCACTTGTCTGGCTTTCCCCCCTCCTGTTTCTGTACACTACAATTTCATGAAAGCGAATGCCACAAATAAATATTGCATTGCCGCCTTTTGTTGAAGCAAACATTTATTGATTTTTTATTAAGGATTGTTTATTATTATTATTATTATTACTACGATTATTTTGTTTTATATTACGCACAACAATAACAACCACAATATTGTGTTGCTGCTATTTCATATGTGATGTGAAACATTGAATGGAAAAAAATCTGATTGGATTTAATAGGATTTGCTTTGTTGTGGCAGAGAAAAGACTAAAAATGGGATTATTGAGGACAATAGTTGAACAGAGTACAGAGATGGACTTCGTTGTATGTTGAGAGGGGTAAAAGAAAACGGACTTTTTATATAGTTTATAGTGTGTAATGGAATTTACTGCAGTTGGACCCGATTTACAGAATGACTTTCCACCCATATTGAACAGGCAAGACGTTCGACGATTATTGGCGTAGGATGTAGAGAAGGAAGAGGGGTAGATGAACATTCACAAACTGGAAATTTGAGGGAAAATTGACATTTTAATAAAAATTTCAAAAAATAATATTTCTTAATTGAAAATATTATTTCTTTGTAATGGTAAATTTTATATTGTTTATACAAAAGAAGTATACACTTCAGAAACGCGTGCCTGTTTCTGTTTTCAAACAGTGAGCATGCCTTTACTAAGGGGTTTGAAAATGTCACGAAAAACTCTGGGTAAAAAGTCATAGTGTAATATATGTAGTGGTGTTGAGTGAAGAGCTGTTGATTCCAATTTGAGCCAAAAACAAACAGAAGTGTCGATTACCTTTGGAATGGAATAATAAAAAATCCTACTTTTCACTAAACAGAGGGAAACAAAATCTATGAGAATTTCCACTAACTTCTGAAATAGGCTTTTTGCTTTACGATATAGAGATTATTAAAAAGTCATAGACTCAATGAATAGAATTTGTCTCAATATGTAGACCAGTGTTATTGATTTGAAACACACATTTGTTTATTATATATATTCGGTCCCTTGGGCCAATTGAAAATGTTTAATAACACTACTCAACAAAATGAAAAAAATTTCATGTACTCCAGATGCGATAATTTTTTCTGTGTAGATAACCTTGACATGAGCTCGAAAAACGCAATGGTTTTTGTTTTATTTTTTTTTTTTTAAATTTTACAGTTTCCAAGTTAAAAATGAATATATAAAGGAAAAAACTTATTTTTTGCCTAAAGATTTAAATTTTTTTTTTTAAAAAATCCATAAAAAATCCAAAATGACAAAAAATGTCAAATCTTATTACTTTTACGTAAAGTCACATAACCTATGAGCAAAATGAGACAAAGATCATGAAAATCGATGCACGCGTTTCGCTTTTATTCGCAATTGAGTAAAGGTATGAATTTCAAAAATTTCAAATTTTCATATATTTTTGTCACCCAACAAATTTTAATTTTTTTTGTAATAAAAAAGAAAAAACCTTACCATAGACAAAGTTGTGCATATGTCGGGCAAATTTTTTTTATTGCGTTTTTCGAGCTCATGTCAAGGTATGCCGCTCATACAAAGGAAGGTATGCCGTTAATAGTGAAAAACAACATCAGCCAAAAGGCCATCACGACCACGCTTACAGGACCATATCCTTTTCATGACATTTTCCATAACCAAATGTCCAATGTCCTCGATAGCCTCACGAATTCTAACATTGAGGTCTTGAATCGGGGCTGGGCTGGGTTGGCGTAGACCTTCACGTGGCCCCAAAGGAAGAAGTCGCAAGGTGTGATCACCTCTTCGAGAGATAATACGGTCTGGAAACGTATCCCGTAAAAGAGCAATGTTTTCGTTGCTTGTGTGGCACGTAGCTCCCTTATTAAGGTTCCCAAACTACATTTCTTTCCGTGTGTGAAATTTTCCAAGTCAAAAATAATATATTTTCACTCCACCCCAGTGTACATGTCACGAGGGCACAGGCAAGGGACTGACACCTGCAGATGTGTGTGGGAATACGTTAAATTCGAAACGAAAGCCAAAACTAATTGGATGACAAAATAATTGTTCCAGACATGGCTGAGATGGGAATTCATACAAATATAACAAAAAAAAAAACCATGTAAAGCTAGCAAATCTCAACACGACAGGCAACCAATCCGGAATTTTCGGGTAAAAACCCTAATTACCATACCATATTCCCATTCAATGTCCATTGCACGGAAAGGGTTCGATATGATCTGTAACTGCTTCTTTTGCAAGTACGTATAGAAAAAGAAACGGCGAACGGGGAAAGCTTTCAATGGTAAACGAGGTCAAAAAGAATGCTAATGGTTGCAACTATATGCAACAAATTACTCGGCAACGTAAATGTGGACAACTGCAATGTCGTACAAGTGGACAAATTTGTCTACTCGCAAATCACAGATCCCCCTAAAAAAATATTTGGATTATTTTTTTTTGTTGTCTTCATCATCCACCACAAATGTTTCATCACAACCAACGATAATAAATCTTAAATTGTTCGCAATTTACGTCTACAGTAAATGCCCTTAAAACCTCAACCAAGGACAAAACAAGTTGAAGCCCTCCACCATTTGTTATTTCTCCGAAAAATAAACTGAGCAAAAAAAATCTCTCGACCGACAAAAAAAGAAAAACGGAAAGAAAAAGAACACAACCTAACAGAGCTGTATGCAATGAATTCTGGTTAACACACCATAAAGTGGGCCTTCAGGATTTCGTTATCCTTCGCCGGAATCAAATCGAGCCACAGAAACAAAAAAAGCGCATGTTATGGTTAGTGGGACAGAGTCTGTGCGGGAAAAGCTGTAAGAGACCACAAATAGCATTCAGTTCGCACATAACAAAGGCAAAACAAAAAAAACATTCCGATATGAATAAACCACAAGAATCCGGTACAAAAAAAAGTACTTTCAAAGACTTTTTTCTCATAAAATTGCGGACATAGGATTGAGCCTCGCCATATGATGTTTGTGAGATACAAAGGGGAGTTTTGAGAACGGTCAAGTTAAATGTTTTCAATGTGAAATTGGGTCATCGTCAATTGGCCATGTCTGATAGTTATCTGATTATATAAGGATATGAAAGCATTCACATGAACAATCACTGAGCAATTGATATTTGACTATATTTTGTTTTTACAAATGATCGCAAATGAAATAAAAAAGTTTGGAGAATTCTAGAATAGTCGAACATTCTAAGATACAAACACCAGTTTTAAAAACTCATTTCAAATCTTATTTCCACAGAATAGTCGAAACTTCTGCGGCACAAACACTTTTATGAAAATCTCATGTTGAGTTCAGGAAAACAGAGTCCAGGGATTTAATGGCAGCTTGACTGTCAGGCCTCTTAAAAGAAGCGACAGGATAATGAGAGCGGGATGGGGAGACTTTTGTCTTATCCAGGGGGACTATTAACAGTTGGTATTACAATTGTGAGTATTTATTAACCAGAAACTCTGAAAATAAAATTTATTTATTTTGAAATCCACCAAAATTGTGTCAGTTATTTTTTTAATTTTGCTTTGTCGGCCCTCGTTAGTTTTAAAATTGTGAAAATGTATGGACCATAAACTCTAAAAAATAAAATATTTTTTTTATGTCAACACCAAAATTCTGAAATGTTTTAAATTTTCCTTAATCGGTTCTTGTGAATATTTATTTGTAATCAACACCAAAATTGTGTCAATTTTTAAATATAAAGGACGCGACCTCTAAAATTTTTAAAACTTTTTTTTCTTATTTTTATGTTTCTTTTTTTTTTAAACTTGCCGGATTGAGCAAAGAAGATGATGATCGACCAATTTTGAAGCAGAGACTATATCGATACAATTTTTTTTTTTGTAATTTTTGGACCATTACTTTTTTTTTAGTTTTCTTAAACCAATTTGGGTCGTCGTGAAGAAATTGGTGGACAAATTCCAGCTGTTGGGACAAGTTAGTGATGTGAAGAATAAAACGCGTGCAAGTCGCTCAAGAACAACTGAGAATATTGCTGCTGTAGCCCAAAGTGTTGAGGAAAACCCAGGTTTGGTCATACCTCGTCGTTCTTTGGAATTGGGCATTCCACCGTATTTTGCATACAGACTTCGGTCTTAAGGCTTATAAAGTTCAGTTAACACAAGAACTCAAGCCGGTCGATCATCAACAATGTCGTGTCTTTGCTGATTGGATACTTGAAATGCATGAAAATGATCCGGAATTCCATCGAAAAATCATCTTGACTGATGAGGCCCAGTTCCACCTCAAGGGCTACTTCAACAAGCAAAATTATTGCATCTGGGGCTCGGAAAAACCAAGAGTTATTGTTGAGAAGTTTAGATTATTAATGTATATTTAGCTGTAAGCAAACGTTTATAAAGAATAAAGAATTCAGTGTCTTACAAACATTGAAACTGTTCGGTTAAATCCTGTATTTTAGTGAATCCTACACATTGAACCTTACTTGGATCAACAGTTACTGTGAATGGATTGCGCTATCGAGAGATGATTAATTATTGTTTATGGTCGGAGGGGGATGATATTGATCTGGACAACGTCTATTTTCAACAAGACGGCGCTACGTGCCACACAAGCAGCGAAACCATTGCTATTTTACGGGAAAAGTTTACATACCGTGTGATCAGAATTGGCCACCGAAATCTTGTGATTTAACACCTTGCTACTTCTTCCTTTGGGGCCATGTGAAAGATAATGTATACGCCAAAAGCCCAGCGTCGATTTAAGTTCTCAATGTTAGAATTACTGAGTCTTTCGAGGACATTGCGGCAGCGACTTTGCGATTTGATTATTGAAAATTTCATGAATAGACTATGGTCCTGTAAGCGTGGTCGTGGTGGCCATATGGCTGATGTTGTTTTTCATTATTAATGGCATAGCTTCCTCTTTATTATGAAACTAGTAAGTTGTAATGCGCCTATGGCGCCCGTTGAAATATGGAAAAAAAATTTTGTTGAAAAAAAAAATTTTTTGTTGAAAAAAAAAATTTGTAAAATAAATTTTTGTAAAAAAAAAAAATTGTAAAAAAAAAAAATTTGTAAAAAAAAAATTTTGGAAAAAAAAATTTTTTGAAAAAATAAATTGTAAAAAAAATTTTTGTAAAAAAAAAAATTTGGAGAAAAAAATTTTGGTAAAAAAAATTTTGGGAAAACACAATTTCTGTACAAAAAAAAAATATTATTTTTTTTATTATTATTATTTATAGAAAATTATAGAATGCCTATTTAAATTCCTACGTACTGCGTGACAGAGTCAGTGAATCAGTGTCGAGGGTAAATATATCGTGGGTATACTGGATAAACTGACCAAGTCCACATTTTTGAAAAACTGAGTTTATATGACCATTGGATACAGAAAAATCATATATATACATATAAAAATGAAATGGAACTAAAACTGGACTCTAGATGGTAGAAACAAAAATCAGATTTTGACTATGTCCGTACACATCAACATTTGTTCTGGATAAACTGACCAAGTCCACTAAAATTTGCATGTATTTTTTGATATTATCGGATTATATGATTGCAGGAATGGTTTTTGTTTGCATTGTTTATTACTTTGGAGCCATATTGTATTTTAACCAGTACATAACCTTCAGTCGGATGAACTGTCTTACACATACCCTCAAACACTGTTTTCAAGCAATTCTTCGGAGTTGCTACTTATGTATATATAAATAGTATCTATATAATATTGTATTCTGTATCAAATGATATATCCCTTATGGGTGAGGGTATAAAACCCAGTATGGCAGCATTGTTACAGTTTATTGACTTTATTCAAATCACAATCTGGTAACTTGGTCAGTTTATCCTGTACAAATGAAGCACTACCGTGGACATGGTCATTTTTCAATTTAAAAAAAAAATATTTTTTGTGTAATAGAACGACTCTAAAACTAATATTTTAATACAATTTGATAGTCAACCGTAAGCTAGATTAATAGGAAAATAAAAAATTTAGATATAACTCATACCAGATTTATTATATTAAATTTAACTTTAACTGCATTTAACTCCGAATGAGATGAAGTGGACTTGGTCAGTTTATCTTGTATACCTACGATATATTAAGATAAACATCCGATCATTTATCTCAAAAAATTACATATTTCTTTGAATATTATTCGGATTTCCATACAATCGACGGTCAACATATGACCAACAAGCCCACACACGTTACAATTGGTTGTACGAGGGGCGCCAAATAACTTTTTCTTTTTTTTTTTTTTGAAAATTCTATAAAAAAAAAACTACAGGATATTTTCTCAAATTTCTTTTTTTACTTGAAAGTACAATCCTTTCGGTTAATACTGGAAAATAATTTCATTCAAATGGCTGCCTCAGCAAATGTTGCCAATATCCTCATCAATTTTTGTAAACAAAAAATAACGAAAACGAAATAAGCACTAGTTGAAAAAAAAAAACGTTATATGGCGGACCCTTTACAACTTGATCAACTTGTAAAACTAGTTGTAAAGTGTTAGGATCGTATAAGAATGTGTGTTTCGATTTATAAACAAACGACCTACTGAAATGTAATGCTTGTGAAGTTCTCCCGCTGGTTTTATTGCTTACGTATTTTTGACAGGCGTCAAATCAATTTCCCTCTCCCACCACTCAATCAAATAGTCAAGTGCACGCTCTGTTCCCAAATGTAATCATGTAAAATGTACAATTTCCCCTTTTCACAGAAATACATTCTCACATACTCTCTTCACTCTCTCTCACACACACACACTCCTTCTCTCTGTCAAACAACGTTTCATATTTGAACATTTTTTCAATATTCACTGTTGCTCTTGTTATTTGTTTGTTTTTATTGTATCCATTACTATGGGAATGGATGTCTCTTAAGTTTGTCATTCCGTTTGTAACACCGCGAAATATTTATCTGGGATTCGATCAGCGAATCATCAGCAAACTGTGTTGGGCATTACTTTTTTTTACGAATATAAAAGCGTATTTTAACATCTTGATGGCCGATATCTTGACTGTCTGGGAAAGGCATCTTTGCTCGGTAATGGGATTCTAAGTCCTACTTGAATGAACCTTTGGGTTTGGAACTATCACAATACTCCTGCAGACAAATCAATCGCCGCTGTCGATGCTAACTTGGTACTCACTCCATGCTTTAGAATATATAAGATTCGGCCATGCCGAAGATAACACCCTGTTTTTCACTGACGAATTGTCCATTTGTTTCATTTTAAAGCTGTCGGACACAACTGCTGGAAATTCTTTAAGGACATTCAATTGGGGCGAATGTGTGATAATGGATGGCATGGAAACGGCGACGGGCGGTATAGCAGAATACAGTTGCTTTTGGTTGTTATTCACGGCACGTTCAAATTTGAGGACACTGGCATCCATTGGTTGACTTCACATACAGACCAAGAACGTGTATCTGTGAATTGTGAGCAGCATTTTAAAAGGCCTTGAACAAAAGCAAGATTTCAAAAAGTTTAATGGATTTTTAATAGCATTAAAAATGGATATGACTGTGGGCAGAATGTTAATGGTGAATGGATCAAATCTAGTTGGTGGGTTATCATAATTGGCTGAGCTATTTCATAAGCAAAACGATTTACCGTCATTATCCCAAGTCTAATTGTTAAGATATTTGAATTATTAATAGAAATTTTGTAGAAAATTACTTCCATTCGCCGAAGTTTGAGTAGCACACCATCATCAATTAACAAAACTGACGGATGACAGTGATTGCCATTCGTCCGAACATCGGCCAAAGAATTCGCCAAATGACAAAGTGCATCATTCAAAGTCAGCGAAGCATTGCAGGTGATGCACTTTTCTGAGTGCCACTCTGCCAGCTGGCTCACAGAGCCTTCGTCATTCGTTGAAGGATGTACTGTAAGTTTTAAGAGCAGCAACATAAGTTTCAGTCGAATAAACCAATACATCGTTTGCAGGTCCTTCAAAGTGGTATTTTCTTCTTTACCTTCTTTCCCTTTAAGCTTATTTCTATGACGATGTTCGTTCATTACTTGTGAAAGGGAAACTTTCTGACAATTTTGTAGTTGTTTGTTTTCTCTTTTTTTGTGTTTTTCCAATCCACCTGAAAACCAAAAGTTCGATGTAATCTGTTTCGGTTTCTTTTTGTTTTGTCGTAGGAAATAGAACTTTGGCAGCAGTTATTTACCGGAAAAACTTATATGTTCAAATCCAAGTAGTTTTTATGTGTCTGAATTTAGAAGAACTTGAAATAATACTGCAAAGAACGTGGAATAAAAATGTAATAATATTTTATTTGTGTAATTTTAATAGACTTTCCAAAGCGCATTTAGTGACAGATGGACAATTCACACAAATGTAGGACTACATTTTGTCAGAAGAGCATCGTAGAGTTGGTGATCTGCCTGCATCTTGGAATGTTCGACGTATGCACGTTCCGAACTCTTCGAACTGCCAATCACGTCGGTCGAATGGCACTAAACGCTCCAGCCAGAGAGAGACATTAGACGTTTATTGTCAGGGAACTCTCAAACATTTATAAAAGATGCCAAGATATACAACCGATTGTAGAGCTGACTTAACCACTTGAACGTACTCGAACTTTTTGCTGTAACCTATTTTCCGGTAGACGTTTTTTTAGTACTACCAAACTTAATCTTTTTATTATTAAAAAAAATACAAGGGCAGATCAATTGTGCCTTCATTTGTTGGCATTTAAAATTTCATATTCATTTCCACCTAAAGAATTCTGAAGTCGCTTATGTATAAAATCGATTTGGTGTAAAATCAATTGTAAAATTTACCAAGTGTAAAATCGATTAACTGGTAAAGTGTAAAATCGGTTAAATGTAAAATCTACCAAGCACAAAGTCGACGACGTGTAAAATTGGTTAAGTGTAAAATTTACCAAGTTTAAAACCACCCAAGTGTAAAACCGACCAATCTTTTAAGTGTAAATTCGATTAAATGTAAAATTGGCCTAGTGTAAAATCGATTAAGTGTAATATTGACCAAGTGTAAATTCGTCTAATCTTAAATCGGCCAAATGTAAATTCGCCCAAAATTCTAATT
Source organism: Hydrotaea cyrtoneurina (assembly GCA_958296145.1). Taxonomy (NCBI): domain Eukaryota; kingdom Metazoa; phylum Arthropoda; class Insecta; order Diptera; family Muscidae; genus Hydrotaea; species Hydrotaea cyrtoneurina. The sequence continues at coordinate 19,011,155 of OY282513.1, read as the reverse complement.
GACAAAGTGTAAAATCGGTTAAATGTAAAATCTACCAAGTGTAAAAACGACGACGTGTAAAATTGACCAAGTGTAAAATCGACCAATCGATTAAGTGTTAAATTAACTAAGTGTAAATCGACCATTGTAAAATCGGCCAAATGTAAATTCGACCAAAATTCAAATTGACAAAGTGTAAAATCGGTTAAATGTAAAATCTACCAAGTGTAAAGACGATGATGTGTAAAATCGACCAATCGAGTAGATGTAAATTAGACTAAATGTTAAATCGACTTAATGTAAATTCACCCAAGATTAAAATTGACAAAGTGTAAAATCGGTTAGCTGTCAAAACCACCAAGTGTAAAGTCGACGACGTATAAAATCAATTAAGTGTAAAATCGAGCAATCGTTTAAATGTAAAATCGACCAAGGGTTAACTGTTAATCGAGCAAATGTAAATTCGCCCAAGATTAAATCCACCAAGTTAAAATCGAAAAATTTTAAAATCGTCCAAGGATGAAATCGACCATTAAATCCTTTTTGATTGAGATGGGTATTGGAGGGAGGGAAGAGGGAGTAGTGTTTGTTGATGTTTGCCTTGAATTTGATGACCGGCCATTTCACAATGAACGGATGAGAGACCCTGGATAGCCGCGTATTAAACAACTCATTGTGAACACATTTCATACAACTTGTTAAACCTATTTCTCTCTGTGTTACCTGAAACCATCACAACCTAGTTACTTCATCTATGCGGAATGGATAAATTGCAAAAAAAAAAAAAAAAAAAAAGTAAACTTAAATAAGTTTAGGTTTAAAAACACTTTTGTCATTTCCCTTTGCATGCAAGCTAAATATTCCACAAAATTGTTGGCCTAATTGGACACAGACAAGCACAACGGCTGAAAGTAATAACTTCCTTTTTGGCGCTTTCTTAAAACTGTGTGCCAGTGGCCAAATCAAAATCTACAATGTTCCACAAATTGCCGGAGGCTATGAACAGGTTTTTCTTTTTTTTTTTTACACACAAATACACATGTTTGTATGTAAGTCCAATTATGCAGTTTTTTTTTTAGAAAGCAAAAACAACAATTTTACTTTTTCAAGGATGGCCTGAGGACACAACGAATAAATAGATTTCGGGGTGGGTGTACAACTCGCACGTAAACAGCAAGGCACACCATAGAACCTAGGGATCCGGTCTAAAGTATCATTGTGGCATCTTAATGATTCCATTAGCATTAGACACTAGACAAACATGCAAACAAGTGCTGGAGAAGATGATTTGGATGTCAACATCTGTTGGCTGATGCTTGAAATAAGCAAAAGTCAAGAAATTCAAAAAATGTTCCTGTTGGCTGTTTGGCATTGCACAGTGGTGGGAAAACAAAAAAAAATAGTTAGAAATAGAAATTACATTTTACACATCTATAACGAAAAATCTTACTCGTACTGGCAATTACTTTTGTGTTTTTCGTGGTGTGAAGTTTTTATATTTTGAAAGGCATATGCACTTGAAAGCCCAATAATGAGAACAAAAATTTCAAAAATCGAATTGTCTTGTGTGAACACGATAGGGATCATCAGAATTGCCTAATGTGAATGAACCCATATATATTTATATACAGTGGTGGCCACATAATTAAGGACACCTTGATAAAAATAAATACTTCAATTTCAATATATTTTTTTTACTATCTGATGTTACTTTTCGAACACACACTGTATTGTAACGGTAAATTTTAACTGTACTCAACTATTTGACATCATGCAGCATCACTCTGCAGTGTCGCTTTTACTACAAAATCTGTGTTTATTGAAACAGTCGCAATTTGAAGGTGTTTTCACTTGGTCACGTAATTAGGGACACATCATATTTTGTTTAGTTTAGTGGCAACAAATAACAAAAAAAACAGTAAGTGTAATAGAATTTTTTAAATACCACTTAAGTATAAAAATTTAAATGACATTACCTTTAGTCATGGGTCGGAAAAAGAGCTGTACTCCGGAACTGCGCAAGATTATAATTTTCAAGTACATAAAGGAAAAAAAGTCGATCCGGGATATTGCGACGGAGCTTTTGTGTTCGAAATCGATGGTTCACAATGCTATTGTATATTATAGGAACAATGGATGCGTCGAGAACTACGAAAGCTGATGATCGTATAATTTGCAGGACGAGCAAGGCAAATCCTTTTCTAACTTCGAAACAGATTCACAGCGAAGTAGCGGCACAAATTAGCGGTGAAATATCAGCGAGAACCATAAGACGTCGATTACTTGAAGGAGGGCTCCGTGGATGTATCGCGAGAAAAAAGCCACATGTTTCAAAAAAAAATTTAAAAAACAGAATTAATTTTGCAAAAGAACATATAGGAAAACCCTTGGAATTTTGGAAACACATACTGTGGAGTGATGAATCCAAATTCAATTTGTTTGGCTCAGATGGTAAAAGATATGTACGCCGTCCTACAAACAAAGAACTTGACCCTCGGTATACTCTAAAGACCATAAAGCATGGAGGAGGTAATATTATGGTATGGGCTGCATTTTCCTGGTTTGGTGTTGGTCCTATTCGTAGGATAACTCAGAGAATGGACCAACATTTGTATAAAGACATTATGGCGAATACAATGAAACCATTTGCGGACGATCACATGCCTGCCCCATTCGTTTTTATGCAAGATAACGACCCAAAACATACGGCGAGGAGCGTTAAAGCATGGTTTTCTACTGCAAATGTAAACGTTTTGAAATGGCCTGCCCAGAGCCCCGATTTAAACCCTATTGAAAATCTCTGGGCAGATGTTGAGAGGGCTTTGGAGAAAAAAAACCACAAAAATGCTGATGAAATGTTCCATAATGTTGAAGAAGTATGGAAGAATATCTCCATCGAACGATGTCAACATCTAGTTGAAAGTCTTCCTCGGAGATGCAACGCATTGCTTGTATCAAAGGGTTACCCAACTAAATATTAGATTTAAATTAACGTTAAAACTTATTTTAAGTTTTACTATATTAATATATCTTAAATATGTAAAAAAATTGAAGTGTCCTTAATTAGTTGTCCAAGACAAAATCGTATTTTTTGCATTTTCCTTCCTAAATTAATATAAACAAATAATTTTCGTACATATTTTTTAGCAAATAAATGTTCTGAAATATAACAAACAAATTTAGTCATTTAAACAATTTTTATTATTATTTTATCTAAACAAAAACTTCTTTATTTGAAAATGAAATGGGTGTCCCTAATTATGTGACCACCACTGTATATTTACCCTCGACACTGATTCACTGATACACTGATACACTGATTCACTGACTCTGTCACGCAGTACGTAGGAATTTAAATAGGCATTCTATAATAATTCTATAAATAATAATAATAAAAAAAATAATATTTTTTTTTTGTACAGAAATTGTGTTTTCCCCAAATTTTTTTTTTAACAAAATTTTTTTTTTCCAAATTTTATTTTTTACAATTTTTTTTTTTTTACAAATTTTTTTTTTTTCAAAAAAATTTTTTTTTTCCACAAAAATTTTTTTTTCAACAAAATTTTTTTTTCCAACAAAAATTTTTTTTTTCAGCAAACATTTTTTTTTTCAACAAATATTTTTTTTTTCCAGAAAAAATTTTTTTTCAACAAAATATTTTTTTTTTCCAGAAAAAGTTTTTTTTAACAAAAATTTTTTTTCTACAAATTTTTTTTTTCCAATTTTATTTTTTTCCGAAATTTTTTTTTACAAAATAGTTTTCTCAAAATATTTTTTACAAAATTTTTAAAATTAAGTAACAAATACTTTCTCTAGCAAATTAACGGGCGCCATAGGCGCATTACAACTTACTAGTTACCAAATATTTTCTGATTTCCATTCACTGTCCGTTGGTTGGCATGCCGATTTTGCTCTTGTCACTGTCAGCATCCACCTCCCTCGTTAATTCATTCTCAGTGTTGCCACTAGTAATAACCTTCACGCTAAGCTGAATTCTTGTTAATTCAACACCCACCCTCCCCCTCGCACAACGGACGCCATATGTTTCATTGGACTGATGCTTGGTGTAGGTTTAAATTCATTTCATGGATGAGTTTTTTTCTTCTTACTTGTATTCTGTTTTACGTTTACTTTTTGTAAACTTATAAAATAAGGAGGGGGTGAGTATGGATGATGGCGACTGTGGGAGGATGTCGATGTAACAAGTAGTGAAGTCCATAATAAGTCTATTCATAGTTGGAAGGTGAGTGGGTGGATAGTGACTTTATGTGAAAAACATATCCTTGTTTGGATTTTTTTTTTGTAGACAAGTAAAAAGTGAACAACTTTATCAAAAACACTAAAAAATCGTCAATTTCGAAAAATAGTCATCACAGCCTTTTTTTTTTTTTTTTTTTTTTTAAATTGAAAAACACACAAAAAAATAGTGTCTATCGAAAAATTGCCAGCTCATTTGTTTTCTTTTTTTCCAAAACCAAACCATGACATCTATGGCATTAACGAAAAAAAATTAAAAAATTTCAGTTCTGTAAAAAAAAATTCGAAAAAAAATCGCCAATTTCGAAAAATTTTCATCACCGCCATTTTTTTTTTTCGAAGACTGAAATGTGTGACGAATGGAGAATTCGACCTAGATAATTGTATCGTTAAAGAAAAAAATTAAAAACATTCAGTTCTGAGAAAATCACCAATTTTATTTTAACACTTTTTTCGATGTAAAAAATCTAAATACAAAAAAACAAAATATTCTATCGAAAAAATCTTCAATTTCGAAAAATTGCCAGCTAATTTGTTTTTTTTTTCCAAAATTTAAATTTGTGCTGATTAGAGAATTCAACCTTGACATTTATGGCGTTAATGAAAAAAAATTAAAAAAATTCAGTTCTGTAAAAAAAATTCGAAAAAAATCGCCATTTTCGAAAAAAATTTCACTACCATTTTGTTTTCGAAATTTGTGATGAATAGCGAATTCCATGTAGAATGTTGTGCCTTTAAAGGAAAAAAAATTTAAAAAAGACAGTTCTGAGAAAATCTCCAATTTTATTTCGACACTTTTTTCGATGTAAAAAAGCTAAAACACAAAATTTTTCTATCTACAACCATTTTTCGAAAAAAATTTTTTTTTGAAAATTGAAATTTGTGGTGATTAGAGAAATGAAGCTTGACAATTATGCAGTTAACAAAAAAATGTCAGTTCTGAGAAAATCGCCGCATTCATTTTAACACATTTTTTGATGTAACAATTTTTTCGCCATTGTTTTCGAAAACTGAAATGTGTGATGGAATTCGCATCTAGATAGTTGTGCCGTTAAAGGAAAAATAAATAAAAAGTCAGTTCTGAGAAAGTCACAAATTTTATTTTGACACTTTTTTCGATGTAAAAAATTTAAAACACAAAATTTTTCTATCTGCAGCCATTTGTGGGAAAAACAGTCAATTTCGAAAAATTACCAGCCCTTTTGGTTAGAAACTTAAACTTGTGCTGAACGACCCAGATAATTGTGACGTTAACGAAAAAAATCTAAAAAAAAAATGCATTTATCAGAAATTCGCCAAATTAAATTTGAGACTTATTTCGATGTAAAGATTCGAAAACACCAAAGTTTTCAAAAGTTAAAACTGTGCTGAATTGTGCTCACTAAAAAACAACAAACATCTCTTTTACAATATTAATGAAACTTTTATAATAAACGAAAAAACACAATTTTTAATTTTGACGATTTTTGAAAATCGCTGTATTAATTCAAAAGCCGAAAGTAAGTATATAAACCTATATGCCATCGATGGATAGGGCTCACCTAGCACTACATTCGCTTCTCTCACTTTTTTCTCTAAACCCAATATTTCTTTAAATAAACTTATTTTTTTGAAAATCGTTGCATACTTCAGGGGGACTTTTATAAAAATGGCGACAGCTTTGCGAAAAATCAAAATTATTGAAATCTGTTGCTTGTTGTTCTAGCCTAACACAAATTTGAGAAAAAAAAACAAAATAGTGGTGCTTGCACTTTTCGAAAAAATCGTCCATTTCTAAAAAAAAAATAACATCGGAAAAAATTTTAAAAAAAATTAAAAAAAACTTAATTTTTTTTCAAAAAAAAAACAAGGAGCTGCTACTTCTTTCGCATTTTTGAAATATCTCGCTAAATAGTCGAAAAACGAAATTTAGAAAAATGCACAAATCAACACAAGTGGCATTGCCATCATCCTTCACATCCATAATTCAGATCCGTATTCCAAAAAAATTTCAAAAATGTCTTTAGTTTAATTGAGAGACATTCAGTTCAGACGACATCACAAAAATAATCAAATATAAATCAAATATATACAGAAAGGTATCATTGTCATTGCTTAATAGACAATCTTTATTTTGAAATTGCAATCAACACAAAAATACCATTGGGCCAAAAAAAAGAGGATCGTTGCCCACAGTTCACTGTACGTTTGTAAAGACAACCAGGTGAGGGCTGTGTGCGATTCGCTGAATATTTATGAAACGACCAAAAAGTTGACACCGGCAGAAACTAAAATGGGAAAACAAATGCCCGCTTATTGTTGCAAGCCGAAACGAAAATGCGGACAAACCCGCGTTGCTGTTGCAAAACTGATAGCGCTGCACTTTCACAATAGACATTTGTAGATTATATTTAGCTCACCAAGGTTGGATATGCAAATGTGTTGTGGGTGGGTGTGAGAATGCCTGCGAATATGTCCTTACACACGAGATGGCGAGAACAAATTGACATTAAAGAAAAGAAAAGAAAAGTGCTGCCATAGTGGCCCCAAAAGAAATCCATAGAACCATTAAGAGTGGATTTAAAATGTACACTTTCATTCACTAAAGGACACACAATTTTGTTTGAGAATTTTAGTGAAAGCAAATCGAATTCAAATTCAAATTCCGGACGTTTACGTTCTGTTTGTCATTTCAACTTCAAGATATATTTAAAATTTTTTTTTTTAAATTATAACATATTTTAAATTTATTCACTCTTTGTTATTTGAAGTTTTTGTTTTGTTAAGCATTTATTTTCGTTCATTTATCATTATGGAAATGAAGTTGTTTATAGAAAACATACGTAAAAACTCTAGGAAACCGAACAAACTCGTCTCGAAATGGACTTTCATTTTGGTAACACAAATATACGTCTAAGCCCGCCAACGCAAAATATGCGACTAGAGTGGAAAGAATAATGCTGTCACAAAAACAACAACAACTAAAGCGGTAAGAGGAAAAATACACTCCCGCTAGAGCATGAGCAGTAGCAAAAGCTTTTAGAGAACAAACGAGCATTCCATTGTTGTTGTCGTTGTATTTACTTTAGCAATGACATTCACGTCCAACACCAGCTCATTGAAAACATCTTGAAAGCTTTTTGTGAAAGCCCTAAGAGCAGAGTCAGCTTTTATCACAAATAACAACAAGAATATAAACAAAATCCATATGTTTTGCTAGCGGCGTTTTATTATTAAAATAAACACTCCTGACAAAAAAGATGGAGACGATAGAGCTTTTTCTTTAGGTGAGAGCCTTGAAAATGGAAGAGCTTTTAACCAAAAAAACAGTTGTAAAGACAAAAAAACTGTTGTAAAGCTTTTAACAAAAAAAAAACTGTTGTAAAGCCAAATCCTTACCTGTTGCTCTTTACTTTTGCCCCTGTCATCGGTAAAATGCTATTCGAAAGCTTATCGTTTTTCTAGATAAACTGTTGTTATTTCACACAAGCTTCGACGTTGTCACCCATAGTTGGTTATCAAAAGCTATCTGGCACTGGGCAATGCAGACTTGTCACATTCATATTCTTAACAGTTATCTAATTCCGTCGAGCTTTTGTAACGATGATTTCTAGTTGAGTGTGAGTATTTGGCACTTGAAGAGTAGGACTGAGAAATTATTTCTGCATAGATGACCTGGCAACTTCTGGGTAGTAAAACTCTACTTTATAATGATTTTAAGAGATTTGTGTTTCCCCTAATGATAGCGATAACCCAGCAAACTTTTTCGAAATTTGCAAGACTATAAAGTTGGGAAAATTACCAATAATACTTTTACGCTCCATGTACATTAGAGCGACAGCCAGTTGTGTGGAAAAAAATAAAAGTTACAATTTTAAGGAGTGCGGGTCGGAATATTTTTTATAGTTAGTGTGAACAGACAATTTGAGTAAAATCGTATAAGGTTAACACGTGCCACATTCCGGTCAAAGGTTGAAGCTTGGGTCTTTTAATTATTTTTGTTTGAAATTTGGTGAAATTTGTAGAAATTTGTGAAAATCTGGACGATGTTAACAAGGGTTTCATAGACTTCAAATGGCCATGGCGGAAAATTTCTTACTTTCGATCAAGTGTGTGTGTTTTGTTACGTTACAGCCGCAAAGTATGCTCTGTGAGATTAGTGTAGTAATGTTATCATAGACAACAACCACTAGATAATTTCAAATGTAAATGCTTATTATAAATAAGAACCATTATGGACATACTTTTCAGAGCTGTTGCAATACGGATTTTTTGTTTTCAATCTATCTATCTATCTTTTCAAAAAAATTACCCCTACGGTGGTAATTTTCAATCGATTTCCTTAGACAAGGTCCTATTTTATTCAGAACCAATTGCTATCTAATCCTCTTATATCAAATGCTGATGCCTTCATGCAGAAATTTGCAGAAAAGTGCAGTCAAAGTTCAAAAATTTTAAAGAAAAATGACAAAAAAAAATACACTTTTGAAAATCTTGGCAAATTTATGCAACGGTGGTAAAGTGTTCTACTCAGTTCGAAAGGCCGTCTTTCCAACACAGATTTGCATTTTAAAATCGGCTTTAAATGGAGCACGTTATTACTGTTTAAGTGAACAAAGTCAGCTATAGTCACCGTTTTAGTTAAAACTCCGTTTTCTGAACAGTTATTGAAGAGCTGGGAACTGTTTTGTTAACATCTCGACTAGGTCTATTAAAGTTATTAAAGTCATTTTCACAATTATACATAAAAGATACCTGTTTTATTTTTTTTTGAAATTTTACCATTTCCTTATATATGACTTTTGACCTACATGCAATACGTGTTAACATAATCCAATAATCTTGAAACATATGTCACTTAATTGCTGGACTCAGTGACTCAATTAAGCAAAATTTCACAAAAATCGCCCGAAAAATAAACGGTTTTTGGTTGAAAATATGAAATATCCCCACTTTGACCTCCAAGAATACCAAATAAAAAAAAAATAACCAAATTTCGTTCAAATCCACAAAAACGATTTCAGTTGTTTTATATTACAAAATTTACCCCAGTTTGACCTTTGACCTAAATACTGCACGTGTTAACATTGTCCGATTTGGCTCAAATTTTCAGCTTTTAAGATTGAGACCAAGTGTCAAACTCTGGTCTTAACTTTGACTTTTTAGTCTACGAGATATCATGCATATAGGGCGACAAAGCATAACTGGTAATTTTCACAACTTTATACATGATTTATTTACATCAAATGAAAGCTCGAACATTTTTCTTTTGACATAATGACGCAAAGACTTTGAAAATGATTTTTATTCAACAAATTGTGCTTCAAATAAGGAAAAACTGTGAAAATCTAATCTAAATCATTTCCAAGAAATCTGAACAAAAAATCAAAAATAATGTACACCATATGTTTCAAAAATATGTGACAAAAACTTGGAAGTCTGGCGACTCCCCCTCTGGTACCTCCCATACAAATGTACCATTCCACCCACTTTAGAAATCGTGTAATTATATAAATTCGCTCAACGAATCTTTCCGAAATTCTATATTTAGTAAAGGTTTAACTACATACAATTTTCGAGAAAAAAGTCAATTTCAATTTATTAATTGTTTTTTTACAGAATATGAATTCTCATATATCATTTCATTCAATGTCAACGCCAAAGTGTCATTAGACTCTCTATCTGTTCAGAACACTGATCTGATAAAAATAATAAACGTAATACTATTTTATACATACATACATATTCTTAAAGCAAAATCTGTTCTACTAAGATGACAAGCAGAAATGCAGCATTACATTTTATCGCGAGTATCACATAAAGACCACTCCACACTTCAGGGGCCAATATTAAAACATACCAAAAATAATTCTAGAATTACATCGAGAAGTAAAAATGATGATAATAACACTACTTCTGCCAGTATCCACAATCCTTTTCAGGGACAGACTTCCACCAAAAAAAAAAAAAAAACCACGATAACAGAGTTTATGAGCATTAGTGATGATGATGGTACACAGCGTATAAGAATCTCCAAATTAATTCACCGCACATCATAATGACACCCAAAGCACAGGGACTTGTGCACATCACTTACCCTCCTCCACATATATTCAAATAAAAAATACCAGCACAAATGAATTTCTATGGCTGCATCGCCAGCCACAACAACGAACAATGGGGATGATAGCCCCAACCACAGGACACCACAACATTACAAGAGAGGAAACACCGCCGTCCATCTAAAAAAAATAAGCAACAGAGGAGTCATGTGAAACATTGCCCAAAAAATTGGAATGTGTAAATGTCAAACCGTGTCTGGCTGAGCAAAGCAAATAGCAAAGTGGGTGTAATAAAAGGACCTCTTCAATATTAACAGAAATCGCCCTTAAATGCTTTACAAAGCAAATAGAAAAAGTGTAAAGAGTCGCATAAGGAATTTATAATTTCAAATTAATATTACAAACATTTGAATTATAGATAATTATAAACGAGACACAGGAATACCAGCACGGATTTTCCAAAGGGTTTTGAAAGTTTCAAAAAAAAATTGTTCTAAAAAAAGACATTAATACTCGAACAGAAACAGTAACGCGAAAATTACTTAATATAGATTACCCCCCTGGTGACGGTTGACACAGACAACCGAAATATTGGGTAAAAATTAATAATAAAATACATGAAAAAAATTGTGTAGTCGTTTGTCTACGCCTTGGAAGAGAATATTCGGTGCGTTATTGCTGACAAATGTGAATCAAATATGTCGATCATTTACATCCTAAAATTTTCCATCAATCGTGCATCCTTGAAGTTTTTAAATTGTACATCAATTGTGGACCTTCTAAGTCATCGTATTTTACATTAATCGACGTTTTTTAAATTGTATAATTGTACATATTTGTGGATCCTTTAAACCTAAGAGCTGTACATCAATCGTGGATGCTGTAAGGATTCTAATTGTTAATCAATCGTGGATGCTGTAATGATTCAAATTGTTCAACAATCGTGGATGCTGTAAGGATTCAAATTGTTCATCAATCAAATTGTTCATCAATCGTGGATGCTGTAAGGATTCAAATTGTTCATCAATCGTGGATTCTGTAAGGATTCAAATTGTTCATCAATCGTGGATGCTGTAAGGATTGAAATTGTTCATCAATCAAATTGTTCATCAATCGTGGATGCTGTAAGGACTCAAATTGTTCATCAATCAAATTGTTCATCAATCGTGGATGCTGTAAGGATTCAAATTGTTCATCAATCAAATTGTTCATCAATCGTGGATGCTGTAAGGATTCAAATTGTTCATCAATCAAATTGTTCATCAATCGTGGATGCTGTAAGGATTCAAATTGTTCATCAATCAAATTGTTCATCAATCGTGGATGCTGTAAGGATTCAAAATGTTCATCAATCATGAATCGTTTAAGTCTTAACATTTCACATCTTTTATGGTTCCTTATAGGACTGAAATTATTCATCTATCGGGGATCCTTTAAGCCAGAAAATTATACATCAATCATGTATTCTTTAAGCATTTAAATTGTTCATCAATCGTGGATCGTTTAAGACTTCACATTTACTATCTATTATGGGTCCTAAAAGTATTCAACATGTTCATCAACATGCCCAATGAAAAATGTCAAAAAAAAAATCCCCAAAAAATTTCCTTTTTTTCGCTTTTGGAAAATTTTTTATGTTTGGGGATTTTTTGGTAATATTTTCAAAACAAACGTGAATCATATATGCATTTTTTTTTATAGTGTTTTGCGGTTACGAGCCTTATTATCATATTTGAAAAATGGCCACAATTCAAAACAGAAAAATCGCCTCAAAATGATACATTGACACTTCAATTCGAGGTGATTTTTCATATTTTGCTGGGGCCATCGTTAATTTTGAGATTGGTTAATTTGAAATGTGATATTAAGGGTCGTAACCCCAACAAATTGTAAAAAAATTGTTATATGAATTTTTCACTTTTTTGGGATTTTCAGGGATTTTACATTGGGTGATTTTTTAGAAATTATTGTAGGTATTTTTCAGAATTTTTCGGAAAATTCTTCATTTTCTTGGGGCATTTTGCATTTGGGGTATTTTTCATAGAGCCCTTGGATCCTTGAATTTACGAATTATCTTCGTGGATCCTGCAAATTGTTCTAAGCATCAAACCTTAAAGCCTTGAAATGGCACATCAATCGCGAATTCCTTACGCTTTCTTATTGTTCATCAATCTTGAATCATTTAAGGTTTCTTATTGTTCCTCACTCATGGATACTTTAAAACCTCCAACAATCCTCTTTAACATCCCAAACTCTTATCTCAAATGTGGATCCTTTAAAGTCTTCGATTTACGTAAATTGTGGATCATATTTTATGTTCTTTATCCTTGAAAGCTTTCCTGTCACATGAATCCCTTATTCCCATGAATTTTTTAAAATTTACAATTTTACAGAAATCGTGATTCCTTTAAAACTTTAAACTTTGCATAAATTGTGTTTAAGGCTACAAATGTTACTTCTACCACATATCCTTTCATCCTTAATCCAATCTTAGATCCGTTTTTGAGACTACAAACTTTACATCAAATTTCCACCACAACTTTTATGAGTACAATAGCACCTTTCGATTGCGATGAACACTTGCTACCAGGAGAGCAACACTAGCACCGACACAACCGAATGGAAAATGGGAAAAGTTTTTCAAATGTGACGATTTAACATTTTATTTTTTTTGTTATACAAAAAGTTAAACTGGAAGTGTAGAGCATGTAGAGGAAACTCAGCAAAAAAAAAATGCCCTGAAATTTATTATTTGTTTTTGATGCCAACAGACTAAAATTGAAGTTATAAATGATTTTCTTTAAATATTCCAGTCTGCAGCAGTGAGAGAAGGCCACCTCGCTATCCTCAGACAATGTCAAGGGGATCACTATAATAACATTCAAAAACACTATCAAATTAACCAGATGTCTATGACCATTCTGTCTAAGCCTCAAACCAACAAAAAGTTTATTAATTAATCAATGCAAATGTACAGACATACTCTGAAAATCTCTGTCAATGATGTTCCTTTCGGCCAACTGCTTTGTGGTTGCTTGTCGTGTCCTTGCCATTGCATTGCTGTCACCCGCATGGCTTTCGATATCAATCAAAGGGCTAATGTTACTACAGAAGATTCATGTGATACATGATGCTTTGCCAGTCTATATCTAACGCAAACACGCACACATCCCCAATGAATTGAGAAATGTTGGCCTTAATGCCCTCGTAGTCGTAGTTCGACGAACACAAACACACATCCACACACACACACACAAAAGTTTGAAATTGGCTGCCAAACTAAACCAGAGGATATGTGTTAATTAGTGTCTGGTAGAACATGATAATATCGGACATTACTTTGGCATACACTGTCCTGTGATATCAGGAAACATCTCTAATTTAGTAATGAGGACAACCTGAAGAACGACCTCAGATGTGGATACTTTGATGGGTGCAGCGAGAACACAATTATGAAAGGTAGTCTGGGGTACATTTGTTTATGAAATACAGTGCTGTCTGGGTAGAGTGAACTAATTTTTGCCGGGCGATTTCATAATACCCAGGTTGTTCACTAAATCAAGGTTGATTTTTTTTGTATTTAAAACGAATTTTTTATTTATTTTAAATGCATTTATATATTATACATTTTATTTATTTCGATAAAATACTGATGTTTAAATTTAAGACTGAAAAAAATGTGTAATAGTTGTTTGTTTCTTCGGGTTGTTTAACAATATTTTCACTGCTTGATCGCGAAGGCAATGTAGAGCTTGTATATTCGCAACAATTATAACACCAATTGTAATTCAAAAACTAACTTTTAGATGCGACATCAATGGAAGATACGCGTAGACTTAACTAAATTCACACTTCATAGAATATGTACATACGAGTACAGTAAAGGGTGTTTTTTATTGAGGTATAGAACTTCGAATTGAAATAAAACACAAGAAAATCGTTTTAATGTCCATCAATTTGGCTTTATTGGAAGGATAATTGTATGCCATTAATGTTTAAATATGATTTCGGGCATGTGGCCGCCGCGGCTGGCTCGAATAAAGCCAATTCTACAGGTCCAATTTTCAACCACTTGTTGGAACCACAACTCATCCACATTCATGCCATCCAATTCGGGAACAAAATAGTCGGTTATCATGGCTCTATACCGGTCTCCATTAACGGTAACTGACTCTCCAGCATTATTTCGGAAGAAGTATGGCCCAATGACTCCACCAGCCCATAGAGCACACCAAACAGTCAGTTTTTGTTGATGTAATGGCATAAAATGGACGGAGCTTGCGGTGAACTTCGCGAACTGAACCATTACTTTCGAAATAAATTTGCACGATTTGCAAGCGTTGTTCTTTTGTCAACCTGTTTATGATGAAATGGCAAACCAAACTAAATATTAATCACTTGACAGCTGACAAAATGGCCGCCAGTTAAAAATGCCAACTTAAAGTTCTATACCCCAATAAAAAACACCCTTCCACGGTTTCTGCAACTTTCTTGATTTCTATCAGATGTATCGAGGGTATACTGTATTTTTGCGAGCAAATCGTTATTTTATGTTCTCTTTAATTTTTGTACTCTTTTTTATTATTTCTCTCTTTCGGCAAACCTAAAAACTTACTATAAAGTATGTTCGCTCTATTCAGGTCCATGACTGTTCACTCTACAGAGTAGTCAATGTAAAAATTCTGGTGTTCACTCTAACGCGGTGTTCATTGCATCGGGTGTTCACTCTACCCAGACAGCACTGTACTATGACCTTGACTAGAGTTTAAATTGTACACAATCTACAGACTCTTGCAAGTTCGACTTTCTTTTTCAGTAGTGTTTGATTTCTTTGACAGATTTTTGCTTTGTTTATGCTTTGGAGAAAGTGTAAAATTTACAAAAATTAGTCTTGGTTTTCCTTCTTTTGAAAGGATATGACTAAAGTGTCTCGTGGCTCCAATGCAAGCAATGACAAATGACCCCAATATTGACCCCAAAAAAAAATCCCCCAAAAAGTGTAGAAAAAATTCCCCAATTTTCATTGGGACTACGCCGGCCCGGCCGTGGGTCAACATGAAAATGTTCCCAAATAATTTTGGAAAAATTACCCAATTCTCAGGAAATGAAATGTAGGAAAAATTCTTCAATTTTCTTTCAAAATGTCCCCAAATAATTTAGGAAAAATTCTCCAATTATCATTGGCCCGGGCCAATATGAAAATATCCCCAAAAATTTCAAAAAAATCAAATAATTTATGAAAAATTTTCCAGGTTTCATTGTTGGTCGAGAGCCAACATGAAACTATTCCCAATTTTCATTGGCTCTACAGACTGGTAGACAAAAATTTAAAAAAAAAAACTCAAATAGTTTCGAAAAAATGTCTTTAGTTTTATTGTCTCTACGGGTTGGTCGCGGGCCAACATGAAAATGTCCCAAAAATTCCAAAAAAAAATACCCCAAAAAATTTAGAAAAAATCTACAATTTTCATTCGGGGGACCATATGAAAATATCCCCAAAAATTCCAAAAAATAGCTCAACTAATTTAGGAAAAATTCCCAAAATTGTCATTGGCCCCAAGGGTTGGTTGCCAACATGAAAATTTTCCAAAATTTCAAAAAAAAATACCCCAAAAAATTTAGAAAAAATCGCCAATTTTCATTCGGGGGACCATATGAAAATATCCCCAAAAATTCCAAAAAAAAATAGCTCAACTAATTTAGGAAAAATTCCCAAATTGCCATTGGCCCCACAGGTTGATTGCGGGCCAACATGAAAATGTCCCCAAAAATTCTAAAAATGTAGAAAAAATTCCCAATTTTCATTCGCGGGACAATAGGAAAATATCCCCAAAATTCCAAAAAATAGCTCAACTAATTTAGGAAAAATTCTCAAATTGCCGTTGGCCCCACGGGTTGGTTGCGGACAAACATGAAAATGTCCCCAAAAATTCTAAAAATGTAGAAAAAATCTCCAATTTTCATTCGCGGGACAATATGAAAATATCCCCAAAAATTCCAAAAAAAATAGCTCAACTAATTTATGAAAAATTCCCAAATTGTCATTGGCCCCACGGGTTGGTTGCGGACTAACATGAAAATGTCCCCAAAAATTCTAAAAAAATAAAAATTAAATAATAATAGCAAATAATTTAGAAAAAAACCCAAATTTTCAAAGATGACGTGGTAGCGAGACCGTCACTTCTCCGCCGCAGTCCCAAAAGTCGCCTTGTTAGCACACCTTGTCCCCGCCTTGTCCCCGTTGTTCATATAAAGCTTTGGGTCTCAGCAATCGCATCTGAAAAATAAACAAAACGAGAGTCTTGGGCCATATTTCGTTTCTATTTTTGGGACATTTTTCATTTGGGCCATTTTTATAGAGCCCCATTTTGATAATGAAAATATGAAATTTGGCATTAATTCAAAAGTAGGACAATTTTTGACAAACGTCCAAATAAGATCCCAAAAACTGTAGAATTTTTAACCAACGAATACTAAAAATAGTCCCAACATATTTAAGAATTTTGTTGAGTAGGTGCGAATTGCTGTTTTACCAATGCATTTTGTAATTTATCTTAAATTGGCCGTAAGGCTTTAAATTGCAAGTAAAGATACAAATGAAATGAAATGAATTATTTTTTAATAATTTCGAATTTGTGGCAATTTTCAATTATAAAAAAAGTTCCCAAAAAAGCAAAAAGGAAAACGCCCCCAAAAATTTCAACAATTTGGGTAACTTTTATTAATGAAAAATTACCCCAATTTAGAAAATGAAAAATGTCTTAATTGAAAGGGAAAATTTAAAATCGAGGGTCACTTTACATTGGCGTCCTTTTTCAAGCAGCTCCCACATTGCAAGTGAAAATTGTTATTGGAAATTTTTAAAGATGCCTTTGATTATCCCAACTGGATTATATGATATTTAGGAAATATTCCATTTGTTTTACATTTACATACCGTCCTACCCAATAAGATGGGGGTACCATAAACAAGAGTTTGTTGACCCACAAATGGGTCATAGTGTGTGAACTGTGGAAGCCACAAATATACCAGCATAAAAATCTCTATGTAAAGCTTCTACAAACTTAGATTATAAATTTGTGTTAAATTCTAAAGAGAAAATATAGAAAGTTGTCTTAAATTCTACTAAAATACAAAACATGAAATCCTTGGCCAATTCTACTAAAATGCAATCCCTGAAATCCTTCTATCATTCTTCGAAAATTGTGTTCAATTTCGGCACATCTATAGCCTACAGTGTTTTCCGTACTCTTATCATAATCCGGTTGAACTTTAAACCGAAGGACATAATGAAATTGAATGTAACACTCTGTTCGTACATTGACATCAGTATGAGGCCATAGAAAAGCAATACATACGTGGATTCTGTAAAGTTGTCAAGTCTTTTTCGAAACCTTTTGCTTTTATACCTGCCAGAAAAAAGCAACCCAATGTATGAACAAAGTGGGAAACAAATGATCAAAACTCAAAACAAAAGGATGATAGAAATCTGCTTGCTCCTCTTGTAGGTGTCCTTGTTGTTTTGAAAATTTTCACTAGTGAAAAAAACTCCTCAAGGGTTATGAGTAGCAGTGATTTTCTTCGGTGTGCTGTTTTCTTTTTTTTTGCAAATTCCTTTGTATATTGTTAGGCATAGGAAACGGAAATAAAGAATAGAGTGTATATATGTGGCACTCAGAGGTCTAGTATGTCTTATGGCTACTGATTTCATGGATTTTAATAGGATTATGAGTGCATGAAAAGTTGTCACATTGATGTAGATGGAACTCTGATGTTACTTGAGAAAATCTCAGTTGATTTCAAATGAAAAAGAAACAAATTCGTATCTTCATAAATACTATCACAGTATCATGTGACTACTGACTTCATTCGTCTCCCCCATCTCTCGCAAGGACTGTATTCAAATAACAAGACATTCAAATGGAATTTAAGTATTTAAAAATTAATACCCAAATGAATATTTTTGCAAAATTTTTAAGAAAAAAGTCTTCAAAATCGTCGTATACTCAAAGAGAGGTATTGTTCTTTTACAAAAAAAGAATTTATAAAAACAAACGGTAGTTCAGGATTCTCCAACAAGAGGTGTTATTTTGGTTTTAAAAATGACATTTTTTTTAGTTTAATAATCGGATGTTAATTTTATAATAAAGAGGAAGGTATGCCAATAATAATGAAAAACAACATCAGCCAAATGGCCACCACGACCACGCTTACAGGACCATATCCTTTTCATGAAGTTTTCCATAACTTTGAGGTCTTGAATCGAGGCAGGGCTGTTGTCGTGGACCTCATCTTTCACGTGGCCCCAAAAGAAGAAGTCGCAAGGTGTTAAATCACATGATCTCGGTGGCCAATTGTGATCATCTCTTCGAGAGATAACACGGTCCGGAAACTTTCCTCGTAAAAGAGCAATGGTTGCGTTGCTTGTGTGGCACGTAGCGCCGTCTTGTTGAAAGTAAACGTTGTCCCGATAAATATCATCCAAGTCCGACCTTAAAAAATTATTAATCATCTCTCGATAGCTCAATCCATTCACCGTAACTGTTGATCCAAGCTCATTTTCGGACCATAAACCGCACCAAACAGTAATAAGTTGAGGATGGAGAGGTTTTTTAACTCTTGGGTTTTCCGAGTCCCAGATGCAACAATTTTTCTTGTTGACGTAGCCACCGAGGTGGGCCTCATCAGTCAAGATGATTTTTCGCTGGAATTCCGGATCATTTTAATGCATTTCAAGGATCCAATCAACAAAGACACGACGTTGTTGATGATCAATTCTTAGGAAAATATGAGAATTGATAAAAAATCTATTTTTTAAAAAATTTGACGTTATACAGACATTTCCACGAGTCTGCCTGCAAAAAATCAGCTCGATTGGATCACTGAAAAAGGGTTAAAAATCGATCCAAAGGCTTTCACTACGAGCTTCATACTTCAAACTTAAAAAAAAAACATTCTGACGTGTACATGAAAATCGCCGATATACGTGTATTTTTATTTTTTATCCCCTTTCCGAAAAAGTAAATTTGGTTCATAGGACAGAATGTGTGTAACACGGTGTTGGTAAAGCTTATTTTGCCGTTCCTCAGCTGTAAGCTTGTTACTTGTTCCAATACATAGATTTAGTAGATTTATAATATTCGAATGTAAAAACTAAGATTTATTTTCAAATCTTCAGTGGATGTTCCATGTGAGTTTGTCTGTAAGGAATGGGGGAACTGTGGCTTTATTAGTCTAATCCTTTTTTAGTATATCGTCACCAGAAATCCAAAATGACCAAACATCAAAAAACCCAAAATCGTATTTTGAATTGATTCTGATGAAACGGCCTAAAATACACGTGTATGCAAAATTTTACACTTCAATATCGAAAATTTTCTATTTTAGGGGCGAATTACAAAACGACCTAACAAGAAGAGTTTTAAGATTTTAAAACGTAAAGATATTAAAATACCTGCTAAGTCATTTGGGATTTCTAGTCACGATATGGAAACATTATAATGTGTAATAAATTTTGGTATTTGTTCCTTGTAGGCCTTCTAGAAGATCTATCAGTAGATGTTTTCAAAATCTCTGGTTGGTTGATAAGTCACATATATAACTAAATACTTCTACCTCCCTAAAAAGACCGTAGAGATTCATTTTAAAGCTGAAATTGCTTCGTTCCACTCCTTGGTTATTTTGTCGGAAAGTAAATATTTCTCTTGTCTATACGATTCCACGGTCACTCATACAAAGTGTAACAAACCGAACGACATACTTAATATACCCATTATCCGACAGTACAGCTTTAATAAATATTTCCAAAGTATCACTACTCAACTGGCACTCCATAGGTGTTGTCCTTCGTTCTTCGGTAAGTAACACCACCAGCCGCAAGTCTGTGCACAGATGAGTATTTATCTGTCGACCATATACAATTACACTTGAAGTTGATATTTACCAGTTTGCAACGGAGTGTTCTCACACATGTGTCGGTGACAAATGGTTTTGCAAGTTTTCAAACAACTTCCGTAACAAAAGTTCACACACTGAACAAATGGGAGGCCGTCAGACAAACAATGGAAATAACCTATGCGACGCATGAATCACTTTTGCGCCCTCTGTTTCAAACAATGAATTACAAAACCACAATTGTTGGCATTGTGTTTTTGAAACATTTGTTCTTAAGCCACAATTGTAATTAAAGGATTTCCAAAAGTTCCGTCTGTCCACGCCGAACTTGTTGGCGTTTACTCATGAATTCGGTTTCCAGATATTTTAAAAAAGTAGTGAATATTTCGTGTTAGAAACGGTAGGGCGACTCTTTTATACCAGGGACACGTCCAATCTGCAAAACAATTAGCTGCCACTTTTGAAGTTTTTATTCGTTGACATTTGACAATTAGAAACTACGACATTAATAAAAAATGGAACGATGATATTGATCTGGACTTCGTTTACTTTCAACAAGACGGGAAAAGTTTCCGGACGGTGTTATCTCTCGAAGAGGTGATCACAATTGGCCACCGAGATCATGTGATTTAACACCTTGCGACTTCTTCCTTTGGGGCCACGTGAAAGATAAGGTCTCCGCCAAGAGTCCAGCCTCGATTTAAGACCTCAAAGATAGAATTCGTGAGGCTATCGAGGATATTGGGCAGCCACTTTGCGAGTTGGTTATGGAAAATTTCATGAAAAGAATATGGTCCTGTAAGAGTGGTCGTGGTGGCCATTTGGCTAATGTTGTTTTGAATTATTAAAGGCATAGCTTCCTCTTTATTATGAAAAAAAATGTAATTTTTCTTTGAATACCAAAATAACACCTCTTGTGCCTATTCGATCCTATATACTATGGATAATAGACTTATTCACGGCATTAGACGCAATGTCTTGTCTCCATTTTTGTGAATTGGATAAACTACGCTGAGGATGAAATCATTAGAGATGTTTTCCTTCTTCCAGATTGTGAAGAAAAGCTGATGATGTCCTTAAGAACCTTCTTGTCAACTGGGGAAAGTGCCCGATATTCAACAACATCAACCACGATTGGTTGAAAGGGGATTTCTTCACATGGTTCTTCGCTCGCTAACAATTTGAAGAAATGTTGCTACGAAATCCGCATCACAATCGACATGTCTGGCGCCAAATTTTAATCTTCATACTTCTCTCGTTGCCGTGTATTCATTGCTCTGTTATTTCTACGAACAGAAGCAATAGCCCCGAAATTAAAGATTTAGGGGAAAAGAAAGTACCTACACATTAAAGTACTTGTAACGTAATCTTTTTCAACCCATTTGCTTAACATAATCTGAAAAAACATCTGAGATAGGAGGGTGTGATCAAATTCTAATCAAATCCCCCGCTGCGGTTTACATGGACGTATACGAAAATCTCTCAATGTACCGTAGTTGTTTCGGTGTTTTTGAATTAAGTTCAAAATATTTTGAATGTGGAAATTTAACAACGCTAAATATTCGCTTAATACCAACTATAGCCTCTTACTATTTATGTATAACCAAATTAAACGAGATAATATTAATTATGTGATTTTTGTGGTACCTTTGACACACGTGGTACACCGCCCACCTCCGAAATTCCATAAATATGAATAGTTAATACCGCTTTTAGACCTACTGAACATGAGTAGTTCATTTCGGGCAACTGAAACACACATTTTCTTTGTCAGAGCTAAAATTAAAAATCCGACATATACCAAACTCTATGAAATAGGTTACTTTGTCGAGTAGCAATTCATCCCAACACAAATGTACACCAGAGCGTATGATTTATATATGTATGACATCTCACTCGTGTTAGTAACACTCATACGCCACCAAGTCGCTCATAAGCAACGTTTATGGCAATAAAATATCAATTGAATGAATTTGGCTCATCAGTATCGATGAAAGTCACCACCTTTTCTTTATTTAAAAAAATATCAGAAAAATAAAATAACGTCAAAAAAATAACATTATTAAAAAAAAATACATATGATTATTATCATATCAAAATAACGTCATAAAAAAGAAAAATTTCCAAAAATAAAAAATTTTATACTTTTTCATTGTCCATTTGAGACATTTTTCATATGAAAAACAAACATAACAGAAACAAAAAATGGTACCTAGAAATTATGAAAAACGCCCCAATTTTGTATGCGATTTTTTTGGAATTCTTAATTCTTTTTTTGGCGATATGTTAAAATCGTTAAAAAAAATATTGTTTATGTATCGGTCACATGTTACGATTGGACTGGTCGTACGGAGACAACGTGATCTTTACAGCCTGTTGCTATAAGATGAATTCTTCTGAGCTGAACGAATTGCTCATTAAATGCAAACAGCGAAGAGTAGAAAAAAATATTATTTCACCAAATTGGGGGTGAGAAACTCCAAGTCAGGCTGAAAGTACTGGGTCATTATAGTAAACCCAGGTTTCCCTATCTTAAGGTTTTTTTGCTTAGTTTTATTATTTTGTAAAAAAATAGTTTGACATAAATCATTAAGGACTAAAAAAATAATAAATAAAATTTCGAAAAATTAGGAATTACATTTTCTTTAATCTATAAATAAATCTGTGAAGAGATAACTTCACTTCAAAATGAGATACCTTCACTTAATTGCGTATAAAACGGAAATGCGTTTATCGATTTTCATGATCTATAAATAATTTTAATCATAGATTAGGTGACTTTACGTAAAAGTAATAAGACAGGACACTCTTTACCGTTCTGGATATCTCAAAATATTTTTTTAAAAAAAAATAATTTCAATTGCTTGGAAAAAAAATAAAACTAATTTCTTTGGAAAACATATTAATTTGTATTTTTTTTTTGGAAAAAACATGAATTTAATTTTTTTTTTGGAAAAACTTGAATTTTGTTGGAAAAAAGTTAATTTGATTTTTTTTTGGAAAAAAAATAATTTGAATTTTTTGGGAAAAAATTCAATAGTATTTTTTTTTTTTTTGGAAAAGAAAATATTTTTTTTTTTTGAAAAAAAAATGATTTTTTTTGGAAAAAAAATGAATTTGTATTTGTATTTTTTTGGAAAAAAAATGAACTAGAATTTTTTTGTAAAAAAATGAACTAGAATTTTTTTGTAAAAAAATTAATTTCTATTTTTTTTGGAAAAAAATGTTTTTTTTGGAAACATGATTTTGTGTTTTTCTTTTGGAAAAAACTGAATTTGAATGAAACAATTAGAATTTTGATTCTTTTTGAAAAAAATAATTTGAATTTTTTTCGAGAAAAAATTAGCTTAAATTTTTAAAAAAAAAATTTTTTTGGAAAGAAAATAATTTTTTAATTTGTATTTTTGAAAAAAAAATAATTTGAATTTGAATTCTTTTGGGAAAAAATATTTTAATTCTTTTGGAAAAAAGTATTTTGAATTTTTTGGGAAAAAAATAAATTTGTATTTTTTTGGAAAAAAAATGAATTAGAATTTTTTTTTGGAAAAAATAATTTATATTTTTTGTGGAAAAAAATGAATTTGTATTTTTTTTTGGAAAAAAATGAATTTGTATTTTTTTTGGAAAAAAATAATTTGTATATAAAATAATTTGAATTTTTTGTTAATTCTTCTGGAAAAATATAATTTGAATTTTTTGGGAAAAAAATTAATTTGAATTTTTTTTTGTAAAAAAAAAATTTTGAATTTTTTTTTTGGGAAAAAATTAGCTTGAATTTTTTAAAACATTTTTTTGGAAAAAAAATATTTTTTTTGTTTATAAATTTATTTCTGAGAAACATTAATTTGTTTTAAAATTTATTTCAGCAAAATCGAACTAGTCCTTCTCGAGTCATAGCAAACCAATTTGTTGAGAACATAATAAAACTAAGCGAAATAGCCTCAAGACAAGGAAAGAATTTAAAAGTTTATAAAGAAAAAAGAATTTGGTCTAAGAACGCCAAACCCTTTGGAAGTTTTACTATACCGACCCAGTATTTTAAAGCTGGCTTGGAGTTTTCCACCCCCCAGAAACCATATACTGACGCTTATACTGACGATTTTAGGGAATAATGTTTTTGAATGAATATATAAAAAATCGTGATAATTTTAAATCACAACCCATAATTTAAAATATTTTTAAATCCTATATGTTCTATACAGTTTTTTTGTTTTATCTTAAATTCCATTTGCAATATTTCAATCAAGATCTTTTAAATTTTAACAAAACTGTTTTAGCTTCCAATTAACCGTCCTTTTTTCCACGTTGTCTAATTCGAGAAACCGCCCCACCTTTTGTAACGGACTAAACTGACTTTTATTTGCTTACAAATGTAAAATTAATTCTTCATAATCCTCAAAAGTAATTTTGTTTAGCACTTTATGTGCCGAAACGAAAACAACAATGAGAAAATAACAATCAATCTAAATTCCTCGCAAAGTCCTCGTCGCAACGGACAAATGTGGGTGGCAGCAAATCCGATGATGCCTATAAACACAGCATGACGCTGTTGCCCCGAACCAAAGATATGCCTCAATTGTTTTCCGTGCACACGTGTTAAGTTTGTTATTTGTGGGGTTTTACAGAGTATGTGAATGGGGAATACCAAGACAAGGTTAGTCGGAGTAGGGAGACGCATTTGTTTTGAATATTTAATAAGTTACTTTTAATTGTTTATTTGCTTTCAAACTAAAGTTGAGTTAAATGTGAAATCGAAATTGAATGTGTTGGAAATAATCTTCGATTACTTTTTTATAATGGAACTCAAAGTTGTTGTTCACTGCCTCTTATTACAGTGTCATGCAAAAGGGAAACTAGATACGGCCCCATTGTATTTGTTTAAAAAAAAACACTTTTTTCTCTACTTTCTTTTTTAATATTTTCGCCAATTGTTCATGCAGTCAGCCGGAAATCATCATCAAATAAACCGCAATTCGTGTATTGGCAAAAGGGATTATTGATCAACATATGTTATTCAGTCACATTTTTTAGTCACAGCAATTATTTTGATTAAATTGCAGATTGTTTTTGTATATGCAGGCATTTTTTGTCGTTACCAGTAATTGAAACGTTTTTCGTTTTAAATATACCAGAGCCGCGTTAAGCTCACGTGGGGAAAATGAAACGGCAATTAAAAAATCTATTTTGTTATCGGGTTTATAACGACTCTTTATAACTTACAATTAAAACCAATCTAGGTATGATTGGAGGCCGTGAGTAATTGAAAAAAAAAATACGTATGTTTGAACTTCTTTTAGTCAACAGACAGAAGAAATACAAGAGTTGACCTAAAGAGATCAAGACTGAAATGCACTTTAAGGGCTAAGCACAGTTGGCGCGATCAACAATTTCTCGGAATGCTGTTGCAGAAAATATGTGTGTTTTAGAATCCCAAAAGCATTGACATCTTCGGGGCAAGCATTTGCTCGGACTTTCGTGAATACAAGGAGAATCAGACTTCATTCCGCAACAATAAAGAAACAATTGGTTCTTTATGACAACATGGCGATCGTATAACTGTGTTTATCAACAAATTTATTGTTGTTTTAACCAATTGAGACCCCCCAAATCATTTAAAAAAGCATAGCATTTTTTGATTTCTTGGTCCTTTATTGCATTTTTGATGACTTTGTGGGGCTACAACTATGTGAAGGATTCATCTAATGGAATCGGCTTGTTTTGCTTTGGCTATCTCATAGATTGTCTGGTAAATTTCATAGCAATTTCGGAAAAAAGTGTGAAAAAATATGGAGACATTTTACGATTTTTTTACAGCTTTGTTGTTTGAGGCAAAATTGTAGATCTAATTAACAGATAACAATTTGCCGAAGAGGGGCGAGCAATATTTCGAAGAGTTCACGAGATATACCCTTTAGAATCAGTACATGTTTTTTTTTCGAAATTGCACTAAAATCCACTCCCAGGCGAAAACTTCAAAAAAAAAGAAAACCTTAGCTAATATTTCAAAACCCAGCTGGGATTTTTCATCTACCCTCATAAGCTTTCAGATTTTGACGGTCTCAATTGCTTCAAGATTTTGAAGTTGGAAAATGTGCTACTGTCAAAGACCTTACAGAGGGCAGACGTCCCAAATCGTTTTTGACAATCAGTAATTGGCATAGCAATATTTGAAAGATTTTCAAAGAAAATATTTTTTTTTTAAAAACAAATACCTGCTTTCTTAAAACATATACAGTTTACATACCCTCTTGAAATGTTCAGCAAACGACATGGGACGTCTGCCCTCTGTATGGTTTTTTTTTTTCTTCTTTCAGAACTTTAATAATAATATTGTAAGGAATATAATACAAACTAGTAAGTTGTAATGCGCCTATGGCGCCCGTTAATTTGCTTGAGAAAGTATTTGTTACTTAATTTTAAAAATTTTGTAAAAAATATTTTGAAAAAAATATTGGAAAAAAAAAATTTGTGGAAAAAAAATTCTTGTTGAAAAAAAAAATTTTGTTGAAAAAAAAAATTTTTGTTGAAAAAAAAAATTTTGTGGAAAAAAAAAATGTTTGTTGAAAAAAAAAAATTTTGTTGAAAAAAAAATTTTTGTGAAAAAAAAAAAATTTTGTTGAAAAAAACAATTTCGAAAAAAAAAATTTTTTGTTGAAAAAAAAAATTTGTAAAAAAAAAATTTTGTAAAAAAAAAATTTGGGGAAAACACAATTTCTGTACAAAAAAAAAATATTATATTTTTTAATTATTATTATTTATAGAATATAGAATTATAGAATGCCTATTTAAATTCCTACGTACTGCGTGACAGAGTCAGTGAATCAGTGTCGAGGGTAAATATATATTAAGATTCTAAATATTAAATAAAGTAATATATTGTATTACGAATATTATTTCCAGCCTCAGCGTCTAATAGACTTTCTAGAGGCAAGTTGGCAAAGTTCAATAAACAGATATAAGATACAATACAACATTGTAAAATAATAAAATTATTTATGACTTTACTATAGAAGTTCATCAATACGTTCAAGTAAATAGGTTTTTAATTAATTTTTAAACAAAGATATTATATTAATATTTTTAAAAGCAACAATATTGTATTTCAATTGATATCTTCCTAATTTTTTTTTAAAAAAAAACCCAAAATCAACGCCTTTATCTGGCTTTTAATCGACGCCGTAATCATTTTGGTTTAGCCGCCGCCATTTGTTTTTATGCTTAGCCGCCGTCGCCGAAAATTTCACCAAGGGCTTCGCTCGGCTCGGTGTGGAGTTGTTTCGCAACCGTTTGTCTGGGTCATGGGCTTCGTAGTAACGTTTCCCTAGAGCACTTTCTGTGGTAATAACCGTCTAACGCCTTTCTAGCTGAAGCATTTAGGTCGGCTCAATCGACCGGTTTCATTAAAATCTGCTTTTCTCCCTCGGAAAATCAAATACAACTTAGCCTCTCTTAGGTATTGTGTTGCCATAGTGAATGGGTCGGACAGATCTCTTCCGATTTTTACTGAGGATCTACACGCTGAAAAATACGTATTTTTTAAATGTTTACGCAAAAGTAAAACGCGTGTTTGGTCTGTGTAGGAAGTAAAGCTTATTATGTTAATATTACGTATTTGTGTATAAACAATAACGTGTTTGGGAAAACAGACAACGAACTTATTAAATTCAACAAAGTACAACATTTGAGTGAGAATAAGTGTGTATTTGCAACTGGTTTCGTAATTTTTTTTTTTTTTTGCATTTACGCTCATTAAAATAATATCAATACCGAGAGAATGAGATGAACTGTTATAAAGAAATTCAGAAATTGAAAAAAACAATAAAAATTAACACAAAAATGTAGACATATACATTTGATATTTATCACCTACAAACAAGTTATTGTTTGTGGTATGAAAAATATATATATATGTTTGATGCGAATTTGTTTGCTGAAATTTGTTTAAATGACCATTTTTTTTCAGCGTGTAGAGTCACTCAGGTGCTCGACATTTTTCAGCGGCTGTTTGCACCTCCTAAATGCCGGCGAGTAATCTCTAAGTGCCAATTAATGAGTCAAGGCTGATCTTCGTTTTTCAGACTACGTTTAATAGCCATATGATTGTGACAGTACTCAACGAAAGAAGAAGAAGAATCAAAATTATTTTGGTTCACCAAACTCCACAAATAAAATAAATTACTTAAATAGAGCTGCTGTGGAATTGATTTCCGACACCTCCACCAATTCCATACATGTGTCTTGTGCCCGCGCTAATGTTCATTTAGCAGAGTTTTTGTAATTCTCATATTTTTTCTAAAAATCTTAATTATTCACCAAAAAACATATGTTTTCTGATTAAAGTGTGAGTGTTGCCACATCAATAGGCAAAAATGTGGATTATTCCAACTGACCACTCAAAAACGTAGTTGATGATTAAACTCAATTCCATTATAGAATGTTAAGAAAATAAATAAGAAGTGTCTAAGATATTCCTTTTCTTAACAAACGTTTGTAAAACTGTTATACATTTTTATGAATACGAGTGATAGGGATTCATTTATTGTAAAAATTCTTTGTTTTCCTTTGACAGTTGTCATGTATACAGTGTAGTATTTAATAATGGATGACAAAACCATTATCATGCAACAATGCTCATTTCTTGTTTAACTCCGTACGACCGCCAGATTCAACGCCTTTGGAGTTTGTTCAAATGAACCAAAAACAATTTAAGCATTTTAAAAAAAACTCGAGCGTCAAAAGACCCTGTATGTATTTGTAATATTCGTAATTTTTCTTCCTTTATTGAATTGTGTTTTTTTTTCAAAAACCATTTACATTCCCTCCCTGGACTCCCATTAAAAATGCCAATTATATTGAAATTTAATTTAAATGGCGCACGATTTTATTCGCTTGGGTTTGTGTATATGGGTTATCGAAAAAATCAAAACGTGATGTTTTTATGTTTAACAACAAGTTTGGCATGGCAAGGATGTCCCTTTTGAATGCTGACACATTTTGATGGCCGGTGGGGAAAGCGTGTAACAGTGGATAGTTGTAAGTTATAAGTTCATTTTAACGGGTATGACACGTAACATGTGTATTGAGATTATGCCCACATCAGTGAAATTCAATGGTGTCGCCTCATCCATTTGATGATGTTGTGGATGCTGACAAAAAAACAAAACAGGGAAAAAATTAAGGCTTGTACATCAAGGACAGGAGATTACTTAATCGTGGGTGACTAATTGAGATTTATTTCATATTTGTGAAACAACGAGTATTATATAAAAATTCCACAGATATTCTGTATCAGTTTAATGGTAATTGCAAATGTTGTTCTTAAAATATTGTCCACAATACCACTTATCTGTGTGATGTCTCATTGTTTCACTTGGGGAAAAATGCAATTATTATCTTAAATTCAATTTCCAATCCTGTTTTTATAAAACGTTAAAATAACGAACACGAAAGTCTCAATTAAATTCTAATTGAAATTGTTTTATTCTTGTGTATTGTCTAATTGGATTCGTTCGAGTTCAGTTTCGTTTCGGCTACAGACGTTTCTGTTCGTCTCAGACGTATACGTTTTATAAAAACAGGCTGTTAGTATAGAAAAACAAATCCTTTCGAAAAAAAAAGATAATTAGCAACTGAAAACACCTACAAATCACATTTTAATTAATATTCTCAAGGAAATAAAATCATTGAAAACTAAACAGAATGCTCTGCCTTGCCAATATATATCGTGTTCGTAGGGAACGAATCAAAGGCTGAGGGAGGCAGAGTGGGAGATACGAATAACGATATTTACTCTCATTTGCAGTTTATAAAAGATTCAGCATGAAAATACAAAGTAAATAAAATGCATTTCATGAATAAATACTGCTGCTCAAAGTTTAGACGGTGCATGTCTTCCGGAGCAGCACAAAGAGACAGAGGAAAATAAGGAAACAAGAATTAGTGTTGGTTGTCCTCGACTATTTAATAACCTAACCAACTATTGAGAGAGTTAGTATGGTACAATGAATAGCTTTAAGTTAAGACAAATCGGAAGAGATCTTTGTGTGGAAGCATGAAATGATATGGAGGAGCGACAGGAGCCTAAATTGGTTGTGTAGTTTTCAAACATCAACCGTTCAACTGGTACTGGTCAGAATGTACTATGTCAAATGTTCAACCACTTGGCGCCACCGTTCTTTTAAGCGAATGCGAAACGTTGAACAATTCAAGGAGAAATTTGTAACAAAATTGTATCAGTGATACATTTTGAGTTTAAAAACAAAACAAAAATCAATTAAAAAAAAAATTCGGCGCCAAGTGGTTTAATCAATATGACTAACTAACAACCTAAAATTAGGTAACAACCAAGATGTCATATTTTGTCATAACTCGAAAACCACTAAATTATCTTTAATCTTCACCTTTAGAGCCTTTAGTGGTTTTTATCTAAATGTCAGTTTAAAGCAAAAAATTTGTAATTTTGTAAACTTTTTTTTTATCATATCATAAAATTTCGAAAAATGCTTACTGCCTGTTTCCATAAAACAAATTTGTTCGTTCGTTGCAAATTGTCAAAATTGAAATCCCAATAAAATGGATTTCTATCAGTGAGGAGAGCTTAATCGTGTGGGATTGTGTGCCATATGGCGATAACTAAAATATATCTGAAAACCAGAATTGAATAATGTCTGAAAACCATTTTATAACGCTTCCAACATTGACGATGTGTAACGAACGAGCAAATTCGTTTTACGGAAACAGGCAGTTAATGTGACATTTTTTGCTAAATTGTCAATAAAGGCGCTTTTATACTTTAAAAAAAAAACATTTTTGTAAAGGGTTTTCCAACAAGAGGTGTTATTTTGAATAACCCGGTATTTGGGTAGCTGTCACTTTTGAAGCTTTTATTCCTTGACATTTGACATTACTAAAAATCGGACGATACACGCTTCAACAACGCATTGAAATTATTAAAACTCACTACAAAAATGGTGAACATTTTGCAGTCACAGTTTGCAAAACTAAAGCATTTTTTGGGGTCGCCGTGAAGCACCTTGTCGGACCGCAATACAGAAATTGGTGGAAAAATTCGAGTTGTTGGGACAAGTTGGTGATGTGAAGCACAAAACCCGTGCACATCGTTCAAGAACAACTGAGAATATTGCTGCTGTAGACCAAGTGTTGAAGAAAACCCAGGTTTGTCCACTTCTCGTCGTTCTTTGGAATTGGGCATTCCACCGTATTTTGCATAAAGACTTGGATCTCAAGGCTTATAAAGTTCAGTTAACACAAGAACTCAAGCCGGCCGATCTTCAACCACGTCGTGTCTTTGTTGATTGGGTCCTTGAAATGCATGAAAATGATCCGGAATTCCATCGAAAAATCATCTTAACTGATGAGGCCCATTTACACCTCGGTGGCTACGTCAACAAGCAAAATTGTCGCATCTGGGGCTCGGAAAACCCACGAGTTATTGTTGAGAAGCCTCTCCATCATCCTGATGCTGTTTATAGTCCTACGGGGTCATTGGTCCCTACTTTTCGAAATTGAGCTTGGATCAACAGTTACGGTGAATGAATTGCGCTATCGAGAGATGATGATATTGATCTGGACAACGTTTACTTTCAACAAGACGGCGCTACACGCAGAAAAATACGTCTTTTTTAAATGTTTACACACAAGTAAATTGCGTGTTTGGACTTTGTAGCAAGTAAAGCTTATTTCTTTCCACACAAAGCCTATTTGGATGTAAATATAACTCGTTTGCTATTAATATTACATATTTGTGTATAACACCGTGTTACACACATTCTGTCCTATGAACCAAATTTACTTTTTCGGAAAGGGGATAAAAAATAAAAATACACGTGTATCGGCGATTTTCATGTACACTTCAGCATTTTTTTTTTAAGTTTGAAGTATGAAGCTCGTATTGGCCTGTGTGAAAGCCGACCGATTTTTAACCCTTTTTCAGTGATTCAATCGAGCTGATTTTTGGCAGGCAGACTCGAGGAAATGTCTGTATCACGTCAGATTTTTTAAAAACAATTTTTATCAATTCTCAGATTTTCCCCAATTTTTATTATTTTTGAAAAAAAAATATTTTTTTCACTTTTCTTAGCATAACTTGAAGAGACTCCATTTAAAGATTTTAAACTACTTAAGCGTTACGAAAAAAAAATGTTTTTTGAACTGAAACCTTACAAAAAAACGAGCTTCATACTTCAAACTTAAAAAAAAAAGAATTCTGTATTTTTATTTTGTATCCCCTTTCCGAATATGTGCATTCATAGGACTGAAAAAAATAAGTGTGTATTTGCAGCTGTTTTCATATCTTTTTTTTTTGCATCTACGATCTTTAAAAAAATGCAATAACCGAGAGAATAAGATGAACTGTTATATAGAAATTCACAAATTGAAAAAAAAAATAAAAAGTAAGACAAAAATGCATACATAAATATTTTTAATTTTTTATCACCTACAAACAAGTTAATGTTTGTGGTATGGAAAAATATATATATATATATATGTTTGATGCGAATTTTTTTGCTTAAATTTGTTAAAATGTCCATTTTTTCTCAGCGTGTACATACATAGGTAGAATGTGTGACTATCACCTAAGTTAGCAGTTCGTCTCCCCTGGTCGTTTTACGCCTCTGCCCGTACTCCGAACCTTTTGGCCTTTTTGTTCTCAAAGGGATTATTGGCAGATTCAGTATCTGTGGTTTTCACTAATAACAACATTAGTTATATTTAATATTGTAATAGTAAACTTTTCAGGAGAACGAAAAAAAAATTACTTTTTAAAATTGCGGCTTTTGTAAAAAGATGAACCTAAGTTGGTTTTAACAAAGAAAAACAGAGTAACGACACATTTTTATTAAAACAAAATCACTTTAATGGAAAGCCCTTTGAAAATGTAGCCCTGTGGCAGCAATACATCAAAATCCCGTAAAATGTCCTTTGTTTGGTGTTAAACTAACTTGTCCTTAGAATTTTCTGATATTTTGTTTATTTGTTTTCCCCTAATTCTTTTTTGTATCTGCATAACCGTCTTGGCCATTTAGATTTATTTTCTTATGAATAGACGATTATCCCCTTTTCTTCAACTCCCGGTATACACGACATGTTTTAGACCCGAGTGTCGTCCATATCATTCTTCGATTCATCCTTAACCAATTTCCGTACCCAAGTTCTTCTTAAAACACAGTAACTGGAATGTGGCAGTCAGAATTCGCTTGGAATATTCTTTGACTATCTGTTATGAGTGCAGCATCTTGACATTCAGATTCCTCTGGGATTTCTTACATTTCTTATGGTTTGCAGCATGTAGTCTGTGGTCTCATTATTGCCTTTATATAGATCTAATTAAGAGCGAAAAGCAATATATTGAATAGTTCTCGAGATATAGACTTAAGAATCAGTACATGCTTTTTCAAAATTGTACTAAAATCCAAAATTGTAAAAAATCGAAAACTTGAACAATGAATTTAAAAAAAAAACCTTAGCTAATAATTCAAAACCCAGCTAGGCTTTTTCTTCTACCACCATAAGCTTTAAGATGTTGGCGGTCTCACTTGTTGCAAGATTTTGTGTAATTAATTGTTTTGGGAAAACGACCTAAAATACCGTGAATCTTATGAAAACTAATTATTCGATTTGGTTTTGGTCTCGGTCGACCTCTTCTTCAAAACTCATTGCTTTACATATTTTATTTTTTTATTTTAAATTACGCCACTTTTTTTTGTTGTTTATCAACAAGTGCGTCCAACCTATTGAAATTATGGCAATATATCATCCACAGAACTTCAATTCCACTCGAATGAATATGAATGATACTGAAAGTGTCGAAGAGGATGCTGTTTATTCTGCTCTTCCAGCCATACAACATTTACAAGTACATCTCATACATACACAGATACAAATACAAAACGCAGAACATAATAAACTGGAATATCTTCCCGGAATCATAATCGAAGCCCTTTTCAAATGACTAACAACAAAACAGACAAGCACAGGAAACACGCAAAAAAAAACTTAAGAATATGGAGAAGAATCGTAAGCACAAGAAAGTAACTTAAGTTAGCATTGCCTCTCGGGGGAAAAGTATCTTTGATTTGCTGGAATTGTCGTCCAAATGTACGTATTATTTTTATTATTTTTATATTACTTTTCGAAAAAAAAAAAAACAGAGAACCCCCCGAACTGAAACGTTCGCTGCCATAGTCAAATAACAACTAATTCAGCTAGCGACTTGTTGACCATACTTTTCGTAGAGTATTGTGTAGTATGTGTCTGTGTGTGTGAGTTGGCTATAGGCAGTTTTCTGTTCTGGACCATTTGCCTCTGGGGGCAAACATTTCCAACAGGACGTTTTTTTTTTCTTTTACTCCATCACACAATCAAAACACAACAGAGCAACCTGCATAAAAGTTCTAAGATTTCAGGGTATAAAAAGGTCATTCAATGGAGGGTAAGCAAGTCAGCTGCACAATCAGATAACATGGCAGGCAAGAGAATGCTGATAACGAAAGAGTCGCCATGTGTGGACACATTTAACATGAGCGAAAGCTGTTGAAGGAAAGCACAAAACTTTTGATTAAGCTTAAAGGACTTATTGAACATCCGCATATTTTTATATTCACCATTTTGTGGATGTTCTATTCACCATTTGGCAGATGACAGACGAAGAGAAGGAAACTTTAAATGCAAATGGGCCTTTTTATATTAAGGTTATCTGAAGACTATATTTTCATAATGTTAAATCACCAAAAAAAAATTTTTTAAGCTGCCTGAGGACTAACAATATCAATTACTATGATTTGATAGCTGACAATGTCAAACTGTGTTGACATTTAGGTTCAGTAGGGTTAGGCAAGTCATCCTGTATCCTTAACCTCTAGAACAGCGCATGCAAGTAGTGGAAATTTTCTTTGAAAAAATAAATAAAGGATGGTTGCATTTTAAGGGCCGATATTGATTTTGAATAAAACACAAATTATTTAGGTTATAGTGTCATTTCTTTTTATTATGATAATATTAGTATGGTTCAATTATGTACAGAACAAAATATCGGCCAAAAGGCCGCCTATAGTCCAAATTTTCGATGACATAATTTGTATGCATTCAATACATCTTGGGTTTTTTTAAGATAAGCAGGCAATAAAACATGCGTGTGTGGGATAGAACGGCGGATTATTTTTAGGAAACGGGACGAGCATCTCCACACTTCGGTGGATTGCAGGTGGCTGCGGTTAAGTCAGCGTTTGGAGATGGCGCAATTCTACAGGCGGTATTAAAGAACTTGTCTTCGGCCCAACCTGATAGCAATTTAAAGGTGAATATGTCTAAATGGAATAATTATTGTTTGGCAGATCCATTATTCTATAGAGCGGATAGAGTCGACCTCATTGGAGCTGATTTATACCACGAAATTGTGAAGGTAGGGCTGGTGAGAGAAGAAACAGTTAATGCAGAAACCCCTGGCAATTTTGTAACTGCAAAGCCGTTGTTACCTGATGGATGTAAAGAAGCTGATGCATTGCAGTGGAGGCACGTGTGGGCTAATCCTTATGGTTTCACATCAAGGGAACAGCATAAGTGGAATGGTCCTGATTGGCTGAAGGATGCCAACAAATGGCATAAGGCTTGAAAAATAAAAAAATCAGTGTCTTACAAACATTCAGTCGTGCGAGTGCATTTTTAATTCTGTCTCGTACAGAGCCCTTGTGTCGTTAGCTGTGTGGCAAGTGGCACTGTCCTGTTGAAAACACATATCGTCCACATTCATATCCTCCAATTGGGGCTATAAAAAGTTCGTTATCCTTTCATGATAGCGAACACCATTCACAGTAACTTCCTGACCGGCCTCATTTTGGATAAAATACGGCCCGCCAGCCCATAAACCCTACCAAACAGTCACTTCTTTTTTTTTCGACCATCACTCTTGGATTATCATTCGCCCAAATGCGGCAATTCTGCCTATTGACGAATCCACTGAGGTGAAAATGTGCATCCTGACTGAAGATGATTTTCTTCGATATGCATTTTTATTTGAACGCCCATTTTCATAATAAACCTGAATAACTTTAACTCTTTGCTCGCTTGTGCATCTTTCCATGGTTCAAATTGAGTTAGTCTGAAATTAAGAAATCTCAAATGAAATGCAGAAAGGTGTGGTTCACATTCAACATCGGCCCTTGCAATTTAACCACCCCTTTATGTTCGCAAAGTTCATAGAGCACTTCGTCAATTTTATTTATTTTCATTTGTGATTTATTGAAAAAAGTAGTCAAGTAGTTGGACTGATCGCATGGGCGATGTAAGTCCTAGCTGCGGCGGACTTATGCCGGAAATCATATTTAAAAAATAAATGCCATGAAGTTTTCTGCCAGATTGTAATAACACAAAAAAATTCACAGTGTATCATTTCAGTTATCAAGCTCCGAACAAAAAAGCCTCTGCTTATACCCCCGTATTCATAAAAATGTGTAACAGCTTTATAAACTTTTGATAAGAAAAATGTGTGTTAATACAAAAACCATCTTAATATATATTTACCCTCGACACTGATTCACTGATACACTGATACACTGATTCCCTGATTCACAGATTCACTGACTCTGTCACGCAGTACGTAGGAATTTAAATAGGCATTCTATAATAATTCTATAAATAATAATAATAAAAAAAATAATATTTTTTTTTGTACAGAAATTGTGTTTTCCCCAAATTTTTTTTTTACCAAAATTTTTTTTTCCAAATTTTTTTTTTTACAAATATTTTTTTTTACAAAAATTTTTTTTTTTCCACAAAATTTTTTTTTCCACAAATTTTTTTTTCAACAAATTTTTTTTTTTCCACAAAAATTTGTTTTTTCAACAAAATTTTTTTTTTTAACAAAATTTTTTTTTTCAACAAAAATTTTTTTTTCACCAAAAATTTTTTTTCCCAGTTTTATTTTTTTTCGAAATTTTTTTTAACAAAATAGTTTTCTCAAAATATTTTTTACAAAATTTTTAAAATTAAGTAACAAATACTTTCTCAAGCAAATTAACGGGCGCCATAGGCGCATTACAACTTAATAGTAATCAGATATTCTTCTTGTCAAATTCTTTGGAAAGCTGTTATAAGTTTTTCTAAATACGACCATTAGGCTTGACTAAAAATCTTGTTGTTCGTTGTACAAAATTTGAATAGAATCAATTTATAATTTGTACATATTTTTTTAAAAAGCTTTACTTATTTAGAATGATCATAATCGTCTTTTTTATTTTATTACCAAAAATTGCCCATAAGTCCACAAATTAAGTAGTCAAACAGTTAAAAATATACAAGTTTTAAAAAATTTAAATTTTTTGGTATGACCCTCTGTAGAAGAGCGACGAATGGTTTTGTTCGTATCGAGCGGTCAATAAGAGACCGTTGTGCTCAACCCGCAACCCAATACCGACAACACAAATGAAACGAAAAAGATGATTGATCATTTTTTTTGTTTTGGTCTTGTCAGTGAGAAGACCGCACCGACAAATTTGGTTGAGCATATTTTGGATGCTCTGCCGGAAAGTGATAGTATTTTTGTTGTAGGTCGGTCTCCTCAAGTTCAACAAGAACATGTCTGAGAAATTTCCCAAACGCCCCCAATATCTTGATAATCCGGTAGTAACTAATCGTAATAATTAAGTTACATTTGTCGTTGAGGTCCAGTAATGATTAAATAACGATTATATTCAGTTTTTCAAGACATATAATTGATTAAAATTACAAA
Source organism: Hydrotaea cyrtoneurina (assembly GCA_958296145.1). Lineage (NCBI taxonomy): Eukaryota > Metazoa > Arthropoda > Insecta > Diptera > Muscidae > Hydrotaea > Hydrotaea cyrtoneurina. Next base: position 18,973,238 of record OY282513.1, on the reverse strand, counting down.
TAATCTAAAAGTAATCAGAATTATTTGAGATTACAATCAGAAAATAATCCGACTTCTTTCAGAGATTACTATTGATTATTTCTGATTATTTATAGTAATCGAAAGTAGTGTCATTAGAAATTATGGTGATGCAAATTTTTGTCCACATCAAATTCAACCAGCATTTGATTTATAAACTGAATAAGATTTTTTTTTTGTCGTTTTTAATATTAACATTCTTTTTGATTTCTTGTAACACCGGGAGCAAGTGTGTGGTCTCTTACTTACATGTACTATCAGTTTTCGCTTTCTTTTTAAAACACGAGTTGTAACCCTTGTAACTGTTACTAAAATAATACGAAATAGTTTTAAGTATCCTTTATAATGTTTTCTATACCTAATTATTATTAAAAAAAAGAGTCTCAATAAACTTCAACTTCAACTTGATTTCTAGTATATGCAGTTGAAAAAAGTTGCCGTTGGAATTCATTGATTTTATTATCTTTATTCGAGATGACATCGTGGTTAGCCTTTTGCTCACATTCATACACGCCACCGTCAGAGCGAATATTTACTAACGATCAGGTTACTTGTAACATGTGATCATGCATAATTCGTGCAAATCGCATGGGCAGTGATTCTTTTTGATTATTTTATAGTAATTTGAAATAATCTTGATTACTTTTAGACTATTTATAATTGTAATCAATTATTTATCACAAACGAATCAACGCAAACACAATTCTTGAAATCTTTTTAAAAAAAAAACATTTCTATTTTGCAAAAAATAGAAATAAATCACCGAACTCGAACAACGGAAACAATAAGCTGTAAAAATTTATCTGGTGCCTTTAAATTTGCTCAACATTTTTATTTCGTATTTTTTTATAAAGTGTTATCCATTTTGCGTTTTCAAAAGTAAACGTAAATAAAACACATATAAAATATTTATTTATTTATTTATTAATTAATTAAAATACAAAGTAAATTTATATTCTAATTTTGGGTCCAAGGGTAAACCGGATGACAAAGACCATTTGGTTTAAAGGTTTATCTGCATAAACACGATCTTTCGCGTAGCCTCACACAAAAAAGTCTAATGGTGTCAAATCGCATGATCTTGATGGCCACTTGATGTCGCCACGACGAGAAATTACGCGGCCAGGAAATGTCTCTTGCAATAAAGCCATATTCGCTCGAGTTCTGTGGCATGTGGCACCGACTTGTCTTGAAACCACATATTCTCCAAGTCGTATTCTTTAATAGCAGGCAAAAAAGTGTGTTATCATATGGCCATAACGCTCCGAATGTCACCGTCAAGACAGTCGTTCCCTCGTCGTTTTCGAACAAGTAAGGTCCAATCACACCTTCGAACCAAGGAGCGCACCAAACAGTGACTTTTTGTGGACGCAATGGCCTCTCTTCAATTACTTGAGGATTCTCAGAACCCCAAATACGACAATTTTGTTTATTAACATACCCACCGAGTGAGAAATGTGTTTTATCGCTGAAGAACATTTTGTTTGAAAAGCCGCCATTCAACGTATCTACGACGTTGTGAATGGTCAGCTGGCTTCAGTTGTTGTGTGAGCTGGACTATATATGGATGTAGGTGTAGATCCAATCGACACATTCGGGTCTTCGGCAACACTTTCACTTACAGCAGCGATATTTTCAGCGGAACGAACGAAACAGTGATGCACAGGGCTTACAATGTCTGTAACCGCTCCAGTCCCTTCGAATTTCTTCACAATTTTGCCAACTGCTTGTGTAGTTAGACGATTATGTAAACCATAATCTCCTCTTTAAGCACGATATGTGGCTGTGCCAGCATCAGCATTTTTGTAGTAGGTTTTAATAATTTTTACGCGTTGTGCGATCCATTTTCGTCAATGTCAGACTTCCAACTGAAAAGAAAACAAAATGGTTTTACAACTTAGTTTGACAGATGTCGAATTCCAGCCCTATACCTTTGAAACCACGAAATGGATAACCTTTATTATAAAATTTCAAAAATGATAAATAAAAAATGTGGCCATTTTCAATCGATGGAGGACCTTCGCTTTTATACACTATTTACTAATTCCCATTTTTATGATTTAAAAAAAAAAGTTACAAAAAAATATTTGGCAAATAAGAACTAAGAACGCATTTTGTTAACAAAGCTGTTTTAATCTTTTTTGAATACGGGGGTAAAAAAATTTTAAATAAAGGGTTTTTTCAACAAAATGTGTTATTTTGATTTGAGGTGTTTCGGTAGCTATCACTTTTGAAGCTTTTATTCTTTGACATTTGACAAGTAGAAACAACGCCATTACTAAAAATGGAACGATACGCGCTTCGACAACGCCTTGAAATTATTAAAATTCACTAAAGCGCCCCGGTAGGCGAGTTGGTAGTGTGCTGGCCTATCAGCGTGGGGGTTGTGGGTTCGATTCCCACCAGAGACTTTGGTCTGTCGCTGCAAAAATCTTGCTAAATGGTCTGTGTCACCCGGTTTACCCTTAGACCCAAACTTAGAATATAAATTTACTTTGTATTGTAATTACAAATAAAAAAATAAATTAAAGTCGCTACAAAAATGGTGAAAATCTTGCAGTCACAGTTCGCAAAACTAAATAATTTTTTTTGGGTCGTCGTGAAGCACTTTGTCGGACCGCAATACCGAAATTGGTGGGAAAATTCGAGCTTTTGGGACAAGTGATGTGAAGAATAAAACCCGTGAACTTCGCTTAAGAACAACTGAGAATATTGCTGCTGTAGCCCAAAGTGTTGAAGAAACCCCAAGTTTGTCCATTCCTCGTCGTTCTTTAGAATTGGGCATTACACCACGACGTGTCTTTGCTGATTGGGTCCTTGAAATGTATGAAAATTATCCGGAATTCCATCGAAAAATCATCTTGACTGATGAGCCACCTCGGTGGCTACGTCAACAAGCAAATTTGTCGTATCTGAGGCTCGGAAAACCCAAGAGTTATTATTATTAATATGATAACTCTTGGGTTTTATTATTATTATGATTTAACGCCTTGCGACTTCTTCCTTTGGGGCAACGTGAAAGATAAGGTCTACGCCAACAGCGTCGATTCAAGACATAGGGCAGCCACTTGGCGATTTGGTTATGGAAAATTTCATGAAAAGGATATGATCCCATGGTCGTCGTAGCCATTTGGCTGATGTTGTTTTTCATTATTAACGGCATACCTTCATCGTTATTATGAAATAAACATCCAATCATTTATCTCAAAAAATTAATTTTTTCTTTGAATACCAAAATAACATCACTTGTTGGAAAACCCTGTATTAAGAACAAATTAGTGATCAATTTTTTTAAGTTTTATTTCAACGAAATCAAACAAGTCGTTTTCAAGTTATGACAAACCAGGTCTCTAGAAATTTAGTTTAAAATATAAAAAAAAAACAGGCGACCTTAGTATGTCAAAATTTTAAAATAGTTATTCATTATTAAAAAAAACCTTTTTGCATAGTGTAATAATTCTTCATTATAAAAATAATTTGTTGCCTAGTGCTATAATTTAATAGTAGTTCATTATAAAAAAAAACTTGTGGCATAGTGTAATAATTTCCCTAAGAATCGGAATACTGTTTTCGATTCGTGACAGTTTAGTGTGCATTTTCAGTCAAAATAATATTTTTAATTTAAGGATCAATTAACGCATCCAAACTAAACCTAAAAGCTAACGAAGCCAATATTGGCAAAAGTAAATTAACTATGATTTGTTTTGTGATTAAATAATTCTACCCTTTTTGGAAATAAAAATTGTTCTAACAAGGATTTCAACTTCGATTGTTTGTGCTATAAATTATTTTCCTAAATTATCATTAATGTACCCCAGACTTTATGAAAACCGACCGAAAACACCCCGTTGTTTTAACTTACCTTCCCATTCCTACCGACACTAGCAGATCCTTCGTTGAGTTGGCATTTCCCCCCCGCCCCAACAATTTGTTTTATTTTTAGTACATTGCTTAATATTTTTTGGTGGCAACACTTCTGGGAATAGCAGCATGCACGAAAATACCTCGAAAGCTGTCATGCGCATCTTAGTCGCCATAAAAAGAGTGGCTTAATTTTGAGCATATCAGGTAATATTCAAATTGTTACATAACTTTTATCAGAAAATTCCAACCGTTATGACGGCATATTTGGCTGGCAACTGACAAATGTCCACTGCTGAAAGCCTTCATAAAAGAATAACAAAATGTCTAGAGATAGTTTTTTCTATTTAAATTGTTACATATATTTTTCCAAAACCTCATTTTGATTTTAGACTGGCGGTTATACATATATATGTATGCATTTGTAACATTCAGTCATGTACACAAAAAATTTAAGGTATCTAGCGATTATTTCCAGATGTTACAAGAAGAAGGATACATGAATGATGCGAGGGTAGTTTGCAGAATTTGTGGTCTCAACCTTAAAATTGATTTGACCGTGGTAAATAAAAAGGATTTTCTGTATTTAATCATACAGGAAACTATTACTTAAAACAGTAAATAATTCTTCAACGATTTTTTTGGAATTCATAAACAAACAAAGGCATTTGTTCCAGTTTTGTAGAAATGTTTGTTTGTTAAATATCTCTATCACAAATCAAAACCATTTCATAGCCCTCTTCAACAGTGAGTCACGCTTCAATCGAATCAGCCACATGATGTACAGTGTACTCTCTCATAAGCGGACACCTAAGGGACTGAGAATTTTGTCCACTTATGACAAAAGTACACAAGAGGACTGAAGCGGATTGGTACTGAAAAAGTCTTCTTTTATGAGAGGTGTCCGCACGGAGTGAGTACAATGTATTTAGTTGTCATGTCAGAGTAGAGACTAAGTCCCGATTCACACAAGGCAATTTTACTTGCGGCAATTTGTATGATTACCTTTTGAACTTGAGTCTTGTGTTCAGACAAGCCAATTCGGTTTCGGCAATTTTTGTTTTCATTATTGCCTTTCGAAATAATCTGCAGCCAACTTCACACTATGAAAAAAACCAAAAGAAATTCCCTTTCCATTCCCCTTATCTCTATCACACAAACAGAGAATTGTGGCAATTAAAATTGCCTATTGTGAATCGGACAGAACACTTTATTCCCGAAATATAATAGCCTGGGAAAAAAACAAGAAACTAATTAATCCCGCTAGTGAAACTTTTTTACTGAGCAGTTTTTGTTTCATATCTAAGAAGTTTACAAATTTAGGTATTTATGTGACAGAAGTATAGATAAATTATGGATATCACAGCATATAATACCCCGTCATTTTTGTTGTCATAACACGATCGTCTATTTTGTTATTACCTTCAACTTTTATATACACAGGTTCAACTGGGTTTAATTTACATAAGAAATTAAAAAAGAAAACGCCTGTTCCCAAAAAAATCAACATTAAGTCCAAAACTCTCCGAACCGCCTGCCTATGTATCCAACATCCTATTGTGGTGGAGGTTGTGAATAATATATTTAAAAGAATTCTTAGTACTTTTCAACATTTTAGTACTAGTCACTTTTTTGTTTAACGATTTAGTACTACCCCTCTACCAACAATTTTTGGCAACACTGTCATCAACCCCTATTTATCTTAGCAATGTAAATTCAGCGTAGCCATATGTAATTTAATATTTTTTCTTTCGTTCAATAACAACCGAGACTGATTTTATTCTGTAATATTCATTAACAAAAATTAGCAAACACAAATTCATCCATAAAATACCCAAAATAGGTGTTAAAACACGATAGAATGGTAACATTTAAATGAAAACAAAATAATTCCCTTGTCGTCTGTGGCAACACCGCCGGCAACGGAGATGCCACACTCGGACAAAACAATACTTAGCGGTCATGCGCGTTTAAATATTCCCCAAGAAATATCAAAATCTTCCAAGATTTCTGTAATTTTATTTAAACAATAGCATAATGAATAAATTTCCTTCTCAACTGTATGCAAACTAATAGATTCAGCACAGTAATTCAGCTAAAAATGTGTAAATCTCTATCAAATATCAGTGCGATCTGGCATCGTTGCTCTTGCCTTTTCGTTCATCCACTTTTTGTGTATTTGACACGGCAAACCATACAGCCATTGTATGTGTTAGTGGAGGAAAAGAAGGAAGAAAAAAAAGAAGAAGCCCAGAAGTATTTCACTAGTTTTTCGTTGGAGTACTAATAAAATATCGATTGATTGTGTGGACTGTGAAAAAAGAAACAATTTAAATCTTTTGGGAAGCCTTTTGCAAGGGCTGATATAATATAAGGCAGTTGGTGAAACAAACACCTTGCGTCATCTTAATACAATTAAAAGGAGACGAATATCACATATTACGAGTAAATAAAATGTCAATGTAATAGAGAAGAAATAAAGAAATATTGTCGTTGCCGTCGTTGAAGCTGGAAAAAGGAAAAATAACAAAAATGAGTTCCCGTCACAACTTCTACACCGTCGAGGTGGGTGATACCAATTTCACCATACTGAATCGGTATCAGAGTTTGAGGCCCATCGGATCCGGAGCTCAAGGTATTGTCTGTGCTGCCTACGATACTATAAGCGAACAAAATGTTGCCATTAAAAAGTTGTCTCGTCCATTCCAAAATGTAACACATACCAAACGGGCTTATAGGGAGTTTAAGCTTATGAAATTAGTAAATCATAAGAATATCATTGGATTACTTAACGCATTTACGCCTCAACGCAGCTTGGAGGAGTTCCAAGATGTCTATCTGGTCATGGAACTCATGGATGCTAATCTATGCCAGGTCATTCAGATGGACCTGGATCACGACCGAATGTCGTATTTGCTTTATCAAATGCTGTGCGGCATAAAGCATTTGCATTCGGCCGGAATCATACACAGAGATTTAAAGCCATCTAATATTGTGGTAAAGGCAGATTGTACCTTGAAAATATTAGATTTCGGTTTGGCAAGAACTGCTGGCACAACTTTTATGATGACACCGTACGTTGTCACGCGATACTATCGTGCCCCAGAGGTTATTTTGGGTATGGGTTACAAAGAAAATGTCGATATATGGTCAGTGGGCTGTATAATGGGGGAGATGATACGCGGTGGTGTATTGTTCCCCGGAACAGATCACATTGATCAATGGAATAAAATTATTGAGCAGCTGGGAACGCCCTCACCCAACTTTATGCTCCGCTTGCAGCCAACTGTCCGAAATTATGTTGAGAATAGACCCCGATATTCGGGCTATTCGTTTGACCGTCTATTCCCAGATGTATTGTTTCCTAGCGACAACAGTGAACAAAGCCGACGAAAGGCTGCCGAGGCTCGTGATTTGTTGAGTAAGATGTTGGTCATCGACCCAGAGCAGCGTATATCGGTTGAGAAGGCATTATTACACAGTTACATTCACGTCTGGTATGACAATGAGGAGGTAAATGCTCCGGCACCAGAACCGTACGATCACAGTGTCGATGAGAGGGAGCATAACGTTGAACAGTGGAAGGAACTGATCTACGAGGAAGTCATGGATTACGAGGCCCATACAAGTAATAATACCAATTCTGGTTCCAATAACTCCCGGTAGAAATATTAATAAATTACAATATCTCATTCAATTTAATTAAAAAAGCTTTTAATATACGATAATGTATATAAATATTAAATAACTAATAAACAAATATCATCGTAACCCGAAGAAAGGTACGTGATTTAGTAAAACCCCCCAAAACACAAAGAAAAACTCGAGTTTTTATTTCGGCCATTGTCTTGCGGTGGGGTTGGGAGGTAAAGAAAAAAACTGGTGTTTAGTTCCTCCTCATAGTATCTTTCGCATGATAATAATAACAATGAAAATGCATGAAAAAGAGAATTGCCAATTATGCAAAAAACAAAAAAACAACTTCAATATGTGAGTTTTGAAAACAAGTTGCATGGAAATGAAAATCCGTACATTCAATATTTGGTGCGGTGTTTCTTAATATCGTACGAACTAGCACTTATTTTGAAATTTGAATTTAACTTTTTGCAATGAAAATCTCTGCATAAGAATTCTATAACGGCAAATTGTTTGTTTAAATCCGGTTGTTTTTCAAATTTAAGGATTAGAGTTGCAACATTAAATATTCTAATCAGACAGGTGTATTTTAAATTTATCTTAGATTCAAAATATTATTTCACTGAAAATACAAACTATGTACTCTGTTCTATTAACTATTATTTTGGTTCGGTTGCCTTGCCATTTTATGAGTTTGATCCAAAATCTGAAAATGCACTGATGGCAATGACTTTATTTGCTGTTCACACCTTCCGAAGGCGGGTACAAAAATGTGTTACCCTTTGTGTGACTCAGTGTTATTTCGACAACGAGAAGCTGAGGCTGTTAAGAAACATACGTTTGATATTGAAAACATTCATTAAATATTCTTTTTATTTATTTGTATTACTTACTTCAATAGCGTCACAACTCAAAATACTAATTTTTGAGGAGAACCGTTAACAGACCTTTCTTAGCAAGTATAGGAAAAACCCCGTGGGTTTCCCAAATAAAGTGCAGCCCTGAGATATGTTTGTAGAACACACGCAGAATAAAAGACAACTTAAAGAAGAGATTTACAGCTTTTTCTTGAGCAGAAAAATAAAAAGTGAGTTTTGAATTTTGACACTATTGAATTAAATAAGCGATATGTGTATTCTCTGATGGGACTGGATAGAAGAAGTCTAAGAATTGCAATAGGAGTCATCACAGGTCACTGCTCAGTTAGGGCTATGAAAAGCAGATGGGACAGTAGATTTCCATACTTCTGCAGGATGTGCGAAGATGAGGACGAAATGGAGACAATAGAACACATCATTTGTCATTGTCCAAGTTTGCAAGGCCATAGACAAAAATGTGTAGGGTATAGATTTGCTGAACTAGGGGACATCTCGAAGTCAGGTGTAGAAAACCTAATTAGTTATATAAGGGGTATTAGATGGATGAACGACGGGGGATGCGGGTACCCGATTGACTGAACAGACTGCTTACCTAACATAAAACTGTACTCCAGTGACTCTCACCAATTTTTCTACTTTATATATCTTTAATCGACTACTTGCAGCTATAATTTTCCCACCTACACAGAAGGGATTCACAATGGACCCTATGGGTCTTCGAGTGGAGGTGCATCTTAGGATGTACCACTCTTCCTAACCTAACCTATGTGTATTTTCTTACTTGCAAACGTAAGCAATTCTTTCAAAAGAGAAACAATGGTTTTTTCTATTAATATTTGTCAACAAAAAAATATTTAAAAGAAAATGTATTTCTCGAGAAATCTGGAGATATTCTCGAGATTCGGGATTTCCCGAAATGTGAGATTCGGGATGGGAAAATCTGGAAAATTTCTCGAGAATTCCCGTCGGGAAATTCCCGAAGCCCAACTCTACGTACAAGTGTATTTATTTGCTAACTTTTTTTGTGATTCAATGCAATTTTTCATTTGGATCTATGAAAAATACATCAAATGCAAAATGCCCCAAAAATAATAACGAAGTTGGCCCAAAATTCGCATACAGATTCAGGATAGTTATTTATTTATAGAATTATTTATTTATTAATTTATGGCTTTATTTATTTATTTATTTATTTTCTTATTATTTACTTCGTACGATAAAAACAACTTATTTGGATCATTGGAAAAATTTATTTCTCTTGCAAAACAATTTTGTTTTTAGAAACAATTGTTTCTTACATCGAAATATTTTTTTTAGGGGAAAACCCATTTGTTGGATCATGCAAAAAATAAATTAGTACCGCCAATGCACTCCAAAATCCGTCGACCCAATCCCGAATAGTCACACCTGCAAATGACTAATTGCTCCAAAAAAAAGTTGCCCTTATCTAAGTCGCGTATAAAATCTTATCAAGCGTCTTTGTTGTAGATTTTTCAGAGCTATGTGAAAATATGGCCGACCGGTTTGATATGATATGACTCATATCGTGGATAGACGCAAAATGGTAAGAGGATCTAGCCAGTTCCGTCTGTTTATCCGTTTGAAAGTATATAAATAGTGTAAATAGGTAATGTATACAACTATGACACAAGTAACCCAGGTTCGTACCCTGATAGTAACATCAAACATTCCTCAAAGGCCCTTATTCCACCTCCAAAGTGCAGGTTACTTTGTAACTAAGATAAGGTTACTTTGTAACTACAATCTAAACCATGTAAAACTTCCCTAGCAATTTCGAAGGGCTGGAAGCGTTTCTTGTAAAGAAGTTTCGGCCAAAATGAAGGACCCACCGCGCCTGCTGGTACAATTGTGCGCAATTGTGAGACTGGCATGCTAGTGGGCCACATTCACGGTTCCCGTCGTCGAATGGTGGGCACTGACTTCGCCTGCCGTAGACAAAAGTGTGGGACTCAGTCCTCGAACGTCGATTTCAACAAATCAACATTTGACGCTTCCGCCTTATGCGAATTTTGCACAAAGACCTCTCATTGTTCGCTTACAAGGTGCAGTTGACTATTGAAGGCACACGACCATCCGTTTTGTTATCGATTCTCAGTTTGGACCCTCAGTTTGAAAAACCATTTTTTTTTCTTATAAAGCGCATCACGCCGTCTATGTTAGAGAGTAATCATTGCCCCATTTTTTTTGGAAATGCTGACATTGCGGTTAAGAGTGAGCGCCGGAGATTGAAGACATGGACGATCTTTGGTTTCATCAGGATGACACAGCCCACGACAAAACTGATTTTTGCAAACCATGTACGGAACTAGTTTGCATTTAGGAGCAGTGCGACATTTTTCAGTTTTTAGACCACACTTTATTTATATATTACATTTTTTGTATAATACAATAATACATTTTACATTGTAAATAACCTATAATGAAATCGCTGCAAGAGTGACAGGGCCTCAAAGAGGGTAGGGTTGTTTGTAAGGAGGCTATGTCGTTGACATAACACCAAAACATCTAGTGACGTTCCATGAAGTTCAGAAACGATTAAGATAACAATGAAATATTTGTAGAATGTTTTCATGAAGGTTTTTTTTGATTAATTTTTCATTACCTAGCCTAATTTACATATGTATGTATAACTGACATAAACTTGGGTTTGAATCACGTCTACACCACATAATAATCAGATCACGTACAGTACTGACCTAGAATCAATTGAAGAAACAGTCGGACCATGGTCGGTGAAGGTGTAAAAGGGGGCTGCGGGTACAGACAGGTGGAACATTATAGTCCCCTGATAGATCAAAAGAAATACATACAGGATGCATCGTCATAAATGCTGTATGGTTTTGTAGGTGACATAATTACATTTGATTTGTGTACCTTTTTGTACCACTGAAAATGTGCTTGGATCGAACTGGAAGTAGTAGTGCTGACCGGAAATTTGGAACTCCTTTTAATTGAAACTAATTTTATGACGGGTTTATTCCGGTCTGTCAGTATATGAGTATGTGAAAAAGTGCTGGATTCAGTTACTAATACTCCAAATGTAACAAAGAAGTTTTTACCGAAACGATCACGTCAGTATCAACAAAATCCACTCGTTAAATGAACCAATAAAATGTAATTTTTTGTCATTCTACGCTTACGTGTTAGCCGGACGACCAGGATTCACCATGTGGATGTCTGAAACTAATTGAGATCAGGTCGATAAGAATCGTATTGGGTTGGCCAAGGAGTTTCAGTCAATAACTATAGATTTTGAAATATGTAAATAATTTTTTATATTGGAAGTTTTACCTCGGTTACCTTTTTAATTACAATTTTTAAAAACAGTTCTGAACATTTGTTGTTACGTTATATCGCCCTACTCAAGTTACGTTTCGTTGTACATTGTGGTCTGACGCTGTAATTTATTTGTATTTCTCATATAGTTAGCAATTACTTTTAATGTTATTCACCGTCGACCTTCTTGCAGTAGCTTTGGTAGTTTTTCTACATCATCCACCAACTCAGTTTTATAGAAATATAAACAATGAAGCAACTTCAAATGTGATTCGCCAAAACGTTCATCTTCCCTCTTTACAATAAATAAGCCATTTACAATGGACGTTTCGACATCATCGATCTGTTTTTCTTTTTTCAATGACAACATGTGTAAATAATCCAAAAACGAAACGGCACACAGACTAACACTTTTCATAGTGGGAGTAGTTGTAGAAGGACTCCAGCCCGTTGATATCAAACCGGATACATCCACAACGACCAACGATGGCAACACAGTCCAATCGTGTAAATCCAACAACTTGCCGGAAACATCATCAATTCGTGTGTAGTTTCTAAGTGCAAGTGTTCTTATATGTATTATTGATGGGTGGTTAGCAGCATCACTTGTTACTTACATGACAATTAAACGTTTAATTTGATCTTTTGAAAGTTTTATTTTACTTAGCAAAGGTGAGAAATCATAATTTTTTGAGGTTATGACCAGAACCAACAAACCTTTTTGTACTTTTTTCAGACATAGCTGGAAAAATCTTTAGTTAAGACCAAATGGATACCGATTTTGTATATTTCTTACCCTATATAGTTCTGTCAAGTAATCGTCTGATTTTACAACGATCAGAAAATTATTTATATTCTTCGTCGTATTCATCTTTCCCGCCGTAACTTTGACGTTCTTCACAAAATTGCACCTCTGTGTCTTATGTGTGAAGTTGCCACATCTTTAAATGTGGCATGATTCTCGGAGTAGACCTAATCGACGGCGACAAACGGTCCACGGTTTTTCTTCATTTGTGACTACATTTTCTCTCGTTTCGGATAATGCAAATTGTATTAGATTTTTCTATTAACTCGCTTTTATATCATATGTGTACAATGAAATTATTTTCCGTTGTTTCAAAGAATAAATGATTGACTAGAAAATTAAAAAAAGAATACTTGTAGTTTCGATTAATTGTCAAAATCATATTAATATTAACTGCCTGTTTCCATAAAACGAATTTGTACGTTCGTTACAAATTGTCAAAATTGAAGGCGCAATAAAACGGATTTCGATCAGTGGTCAGAACTTATTCGTCTGGGATTGTATTCCATATGTCGATATCTACAATATATCTGAAAATCACAATTCTTTAATGTCTGAAACCCGTGTTATAAAGCTTCCAATATTGACGATTTGTAACGAACAAACAAATTCGTGTTATGGAAACAGGCATTAAATATCAACTGAAAAGTGTGATATTTCCGAATTTAGTCGCGATGCCGAATCGGTGTGTTTGTATTTAATTGAGAAAATCAGCTGCGTTCTCATTTGCACAAAGCACATCTCACATTTACTAATAAACCATGTCTTTATGAGGTTTTGTAAAAATACCTACAATTTCATAATAGATTTCAGTAGAACATACGATAACTAATATTTTGCTTACATATGCGCATTTTAATCTAATATTTGGAATAGCATATTGCATTGAAATGTGAAATGGAACATCGTTTTATACATTTCTTTAAAGTCATACAGTTAAAAGATTTAATTAGAATTAATTAAGTTAATTAAAAAATTTACCAATCTAAAAAAACATGCACACGATTCTGTTTAAATAAATTGTAAACGATTTCTGGAAGTAAATTTGAAAAACATATTTTATTCACCAAAAATCATAATATTTTTCTTGGGCTAGAACTTACAGCCCTCCTTGTCCACTTCGGAAATGTTTTTATTGTAGGAAAATCAAATTCAATTGGAATGAAAATAGATAGTTTGAATCCGTATGTATTTTGAAGAATATATACAACTGAATATAAAAAGTAAGCAGACTACAATCATCGGGATTATAGTTTATAATGGGAACATAACATTAACCATGGTCATATTATGAATTATAATCCGGGTTGTCGCTGTTATTTTGAGAGCATGTAAATATAAACGTAAATCATTTTGGACTATGCAAAAATATTCTTTTTTAAATCTCGTTTAGAAATATGTTGTAATTTATGTAAAAATAGATAACACGATTTTTGGATCATTTTGGAAAGCTAATTATGCCGTGGAATGTCTTAAGAATGTGAACACATTTTGTTCTCGTGTTAGGTGATCCATATTTTTGCAGATATATTCAAGTTTTACTATAATAATTGTTGAATTACAATCTTGACGATTTTGAGTTGTCGATGCCAAAATTCTACATTTTGAAAGGGATATTCCTCTGTGTAAACTTGTTTCCGTTATTATTTTTTTTCTTTTGGTTTTCGTTCTAATGAAAAGTATACTTTTGTAACATGCGGTTATTCGTTTAGTTTACTTATATGCAGTTGGTAACTGAAACCCACAGATATACCGGCGGAAATATAAGTGATGGTCTCAAGATGGTTACATGTTTTCTTGCTTTTTTGTGAGCTGGAAGATTTGAAACATAAAGCTGGATATGGATTTTAGAGCATATTCGAAACAAGCATAAGTATTTAAAATGTTCATTACTTCGGTTATTTTTGGATATGACGCGACTTAATAAAATTCCATTTGTTTTCATTTACTCATGCCAGTCACGCTTTCATGTGAAAGATTTACAAAACAAAGCATGATGCACACGATTGTAGATTATGCTTAGCACAGAACATCAATTAGCTCTCACATAATTGATTTCAGTGCAAACGCACCATATGTGATTTCATGTGTAAATCTCATCTGGCAACACTAAAATCCAGTCAAATATATATTTATCTCATTCTAGCATTGTCATATATCAGTCACTCCATCCCATTCGCACCCATGCAAGAAACACCACCAACAAGCACTATCAAACGTCGAACAGTCACATCAGTTACGTAGCAGAATATTCACCACGGTTCATGAAAGACGAGATAAAAGAAAAACAACCAAAGAAAGAAAAAAAATTTCATCAATGGAATGGAGGAATTTCCGATTAGAAGAGGATGGAATGGAGGAATCAAAAAAACACAATTTCATTCCATGCCGTTCCATTTCTCAGGCAACTATAATACTCAGCCGCCGCCGTCGTCATTGCTTCAGCTCGGTTCTCTGGTGTAAGATGTATATAAGAAGATTAATCTAATTTAATTCTTAAAATTTTTTACTCGAATTTTCACCGTATAATTTGTATAATTAACGCATACATTTCTGCGCAAATTCTTTCTCATCGAACGGGTAACAATTTGCGTTTATATTATTTGCAAACAAATTTAAAATTTGGGTTAAAAAGAAAAGGCCAGCCAGGCAGCAGTCTTTTCAATCTCCTTTACTGCTCACGTACTAAATCTTGCAATTGACGTGAAAATCAGTACAGCGCTTGAAAGTAGAGAAAACACGTTCCAGTATCTGGGCAATATTCCACAACAGAACGATCTTACATTGGAATTATATTGAGTTACATTGCCTTTGCGGGGCTGAGGAATGAAAAAATAAGGTGTAGCTCATTTAACGGCGTATAGAAGGCACAAATTTCCGGGGTCTCGAGGAAACGAAAACGGAAAAGGGCGGCATTGGCCACCCCAATTTTAGTCGTCGACAAAGCCTCCGAGAAATTTTGCAATTATCACACCAAATAAATCAATCGTATTAAGAGAAAGAAAGCAAAAATACCACCAAGAAGTGAAGAAAACAGCTTTGATCGTCGGGACGTCGTTAATCGAAAAAAGGAAACTGGAGTAAACTTTTGCATTGATGGTAATGCATGCTAGAAAACCGCAACGCATGAACGATGGGTAAATAATCATTATATATATTTATTTTTAATATTTTTCTTGGTTTTCAGTAGCATAATCGGCATTTCCCCCATTACATTTTGCTTTGTTTTTCTTATTTCACCTCAACTAGCGCTGCTTGTCATTTCTTTTTTCATATACACCACCTGGCTGCTCTGCTGCAGAGCTGTCAGTGGAACGTACGAAAAGGAAGAGGCAAACATATAAAAAAAAACCAATAACACCAGAAAGTATTAATATTTTTGAGAAGAAAATGGTGCAAGAACTTGTCTAAACACAACTTCTTTTTGCTGTAAACAAAAGTTGGTTTGAGATTTCCCCATGAAAAGGGAAAGCCCCAGTGCTCGTTGTGTTCTTGGCGATTTCTAAACATTTCACGCTGTTGCCCCAAACCTCCTCCGCCGCTGCGGTTAGTTAGTGTGAGGTTTCCACAACAGCGGCAGCAGCAGCAGCATATCTATTTTATATCTTTGTTGTGTGTCTCCCCACACACCTCTTCTTTGGTGTTTAGTTCACATATACAATAAGTATGTGTGGAGTCTGTGTATATCTATAATAATTTTGATTACTGCCGCACCGTAATTTCAATTTTCTTCAGCTTGCTATGTGTGTCTTTTTTTTTTAAAAAAATTCTGCTGCCACCTTCATGGCTATCATAATCAACACACCAAACATCTTGGCTGTGGTGTATACCGTCTTCATCCACACGTCTACTTTTTCTATTTGCCTCTTTTTGTTGAATTATTTTTGTGTTCTTTCCTTTTGCATCTTCTGTGTACTCCTTTCGTTGCAAATGTTGTCAATATTTCAATTAAAACTTTCTTGCATTACTCTCAATTAAATCTTGTTCTATTCATGTAAATATTCCTATGAATAACAGTGTGGGCATATCGTTGGGGTCATTGCAGTGTGCTTTGGTTCTATTTACTGCTGGTATTTCAATTATAAACTATGAGTGAACACGATAATCAGATTGATGTGCGTCTGCCAGCTGAATATGATCGAAGATGTGGCCTTTGAAAATGATATTTGGCTAATATCGGAGGCCTTACACGATATACAGCAACAATAATTCTACGGACCAGGATACAAAGTGCTATATCTAGTTCGTTACCACATAATCAGCTGTGTTGAGACTCGGTATTTGTGGAGCTTCGGCGAAATTGTTCCTATGAAGTTGAAGGCAAAGCTGCAATATTGGAGTCAATATAGTACATTGTTTACCGCAACAACATTAAACAAATACTCTTGGCAGTATCTACCACACCATATTATTATCAGATGGAAACATAAACGTCTAGTTGTGAAACGTGGCAGTAAATCGTCCTTATTGAAATGCTGGTGAAAATGTCAACATTTGAAGAAAATATAGAACTCTCGGTAATTGTTAAAGTGGATTAAGCAAGTCTTCATGAGATATTGAACATATGCTGTGCTGGTATATTGAATGGTTTGTTGGAATCTCCTGACCTATAACTTTTTAGTCTGTTTAGAGACATAGAAACCCTTCCAGAATATCAAAGAGCAGATACCAAGTTATGAAAGGCGACTCTTGAAGCTCTACACTCGAGCTGATGAAGGTGCTTCTTACATCAACGGTAAAAACCACACCGATGATTCCCTTTATACCATGGAACTGCAACCTGCCACTGTCATGCCCATCCAGAATATCACAGGCCAGAAGTGGTGAAGCAGTTAAAGTTCTACTCCCTCTCGCCCTGATGTCTGTCCTTCTTAGTTTAGTTTAAATTAACCTGAATTCCATAAGAGACTAAACCGGTATATTAGTAAATCATAGTAAATCTAGAGGACTATATCCTTGACGTGGAGATATAAGAACCTCTCAATGATGGAAGTGCATCGCTAAATCAGTCTACTGTACTCCTGATCTGGAACTGCCCGGTATTTTTCTGAGACTAGAAGTTTTGCCCTTAAATATGTGCCTTGTGTGCAGAATTTTGGAAGAATATTAGTCTCTGGGCGGTCTTCCACCGGTGGACTATATTACTGTAAATTCCTTTACCCAACCAAATATTCAATCAGGTGTGGCGATGAAAAACTTCTGCAGAAGTAGTCCATTATTCTTGTGCGATAAATTATTTTGTTGTGACTTGCTGTACAGCCGCCCGATTAAGCCGAACGGAACGCACAGGTCGTCCTCGTTAAAGGGTTTTCATCCTCCACCTCCAGCGATTGCGTTTGCTCGATAACTCGCTTGGTCAATTTGGTTGGGAGGTCTTGCATGAACTTAGCCTTGTGGTACTTCTGTAGAAGTACTCCATTATTCTTATTTTGTTGTGACAACTTTATCGTTCTATCGTTTTGAATGTCTTCATAGATTTTTCAATCTCCTTCTATTATTCAGAACCATGTTGCATTAATGAATGAACATTTACTTGGTGATTCCCACGTCCAGTTGTGACTCGCTTCAATATATATTAGAAAAATATGGCTTAATTTTGGAGAACGATCTTCTGTAAAGGTAATGATTAACGGAACGGCAAAGGCAAAATGGCCTTTCATCGAGGTCGTTAAGGACGACCTTCATTTTGCAGACGAAGATGAAGGCAGCGTGTTATAGTTCTTCCGCTTTGCAGGCTTTCCTTCATCCACCTCCAACGATTGCGTTGGATTTTTGCATTTTTCAAACTTCCCCACTATCGCCTGATATTTTAAGCAAATGACGCATCCGGTTCTTGGACAGTACCTTCTGCCTCATTCTTGTCAATCTTGGAAAGGATGAACTTTGCCTTGTGGTAATGCGCCTTCCGAACGTTTGCTGGACTTCGCCCGTGTGTCAGCTACACTATTTACATGAGTTGTGTTGGTTCAGGCATAGGGGTACTTTGACCGGTACCCACAATGCTAGCTAGGCTGCCTAGAGAACACAAGATAACATGTAGAGAACACGAGACAACACATCAGCACTCGCATCGCGGCGAGATAGTTACTCTTCGCGAGAGAAACCTCGAGGAAACCTGTGTCCTATGTTGACGATGTGTGGTACAGTGTAATTGTGCCTATGTATAAAAAGCTGTTATAGCATGGTGATTATTCAAGCAATAAATACCTATGTCGTCTTTACTACCAGTTATTTAACTTGGCCTGTTGACTAACTACTTCCCAATCACTTCGGTTTTGAGGGTGCACCTTGCAGTAAATGTTTTCGTATTAATTGTGCCATAGCATTGTTTTGATATATCTCATACAGCTCTCAGTTGGTTTGACGTATGTACGCTTTGTTAACTCAGATGTACATTTGAAAAGAACTCCCAACTCAAATAAACTCAACACTTCTTACTGGTAGTACTGGTCTTAAGTGGTTTTGCATAGCATATTGCAAAGTTCTTTCTGTTTATAATATTCTCTCTATCTGAACGATCTGTCGCATTCCATCTGCCTAATAATTTTTCTTTTAATATTTTCAGTTCAATTCGCTGAAATATCTGCGGGCACTACGCCACATATTTAGGGTAATCTGTAAGAATGTACCAAAAATAGATCAATAAACTGGCAAGAACATTATCGATGGATCGATATCATTTTAAGATGGTTGGCCAATTCTCAACGCTCCAACAGACACATTCGTCTTTCCTTTTAGTGGATTTCTTCATTTTCTGACAAAAAGTTCACTTGTTGAAGTTGTACACCAGTCCCAAGAAAGATGAACATTTCGCTCGATTTTGCAATAATGCCAAAGTTATTCTCTACATTACTCTTTACATTAGGATGATGCGTAAATCATATGCATACACAATCATCTACTTGTTTCACTGAATGTGGGAAGACAACAATCGTATTGCACAGAATGTATTGAAATGTTTCTTCTGCTTTCATTCTTTACTCTGCATTTGAAGTTGTTGTGTTATTTCAGTGAAGTATGGTGTAGGTGTTTATTATTAAAATAGTCGAAAATAACCGATGATTTAATTTGCTCAATAACAATTACGTTCGAAACCAAAACAACAATGGTGTAATCTCCAATAGGTTGAGTATTGCATGAAATTGCTAATATTATTGCTATTTCAGTCCAATCGGCACCCATATTCTTGCGATATTCTTGCCTACATGAAAAAGCTGTCATTGTATTGATACATTCTCCAGTATTCTAGGTTCTTAAGCACAATGCGGTTTAACCGATATGATCGCTTTCGCAGTATGTTTGGCTGAATCTACTCAAGCTAGCTCATCCTCAGCATAAATTCCACGTTCACTTGTCTACAATCTTCGATGTTACCTGAAGTTTGTTATAGCTTTCAAAGCTTGGTGGATATGAAGGATGTTTTTTTTTTCGCTGTTGGTATTGAGTGGACTGACTTACAAAATGCCACTACATTCTTCTGACTATCTAAACATCTTCTATGCTGCAATTGCTAAACCAATACAATTACAATTGTCTCCGTTCTCTCTTTGGTATCTCTAGTCTACGCATATTCGAGAATCCATCGAATTTGTCCATCCTTGAAAACAGAATATTAATAGCATTGGATTGAACCTATGTTTTAGCAAACTCTCTCATGTTATAAACTCCCTTATGGAATCTACATCGATATCAAAATACTAACATCAACAGAAAATTTTTCTTTAATGTCTTTCTACAACTTTTTGTTTACCTTTGTTAACAAGTTCCCAGTTACGATTCGCTTGTTTCAAAAATGTTAAAGTCAAAATATATTTCTAGGAAAGGAGCAAGCTTAGCGGACTCTTTCATGAAACTCACCCTTTAATGTAGTACTCTGTCAACAGATTTATCCTTAAGGAAAGCGTGTAAAACAATTGAGCTAAAAGGAAATTCTATACTCTCTCTTCCAGCATAATAACACATACCTAAATAATTCACATCCTTTTCCTATCAGATGTTCTTCATTATATATATATATATATATATTTTATATCTGTTTACTACTGAAGCTTAGCTGGGAATATCCCATTAGGTTCGGGAGACTTAAATGGCTGAACGATATCCAACGCCCGCTTCGTTTCTTCCCTCTGAATATCTGTTTGACACTTCTACATGTGACGCAATGTTGTCTCCGAACGAAGGTTGCTAAATAGATCCAACAATTTACGATCTATGAAAAGGTTTCTTCTAATACCAGGAGTGTCTCTATTGATTCTTTATATTTTAGTTTCGTGACTTAGTCTTAGTGACTTACTTAGCTCGCTCAGCTCTAAGGTTCACCAGGGTTGTGTCTGTTTACCTGGAAAGTTTTTTTTTTACTACGGCCGCCCATAACTGCTTTTAATAATGCATTTCATGTAATTGGTTTACTGTGCTACTTTTCATTTGGAAAATGAATGCAAATATTCAACGTCTGCATTTAGTTTTCTTAGGATTTGTAAAAGTTTTGCTGAACTGATTTTAGTTTCCATACAGCTTAGGTTTCATTGTAGGACGTAGTATAGTCGTCTATCTGACTTAGCTTTCGTTTCAGTCGTTGGTCAATATAATTTCTTTCCTATCCAAAGTATTTCTTTTACTATAAGATCAAAAATTATATTGATATATATTATGTACTACTTTTTGATTATCATATTTCCACTGTTTTCTCTATTTTCAGCTACTTTGAGAAGCATCAATCTCATTCGTATCAGGTGAGTTTACATTTACAATGTCTTTGTAATGTTTGCGCATAGATTTTTCTTCTTACAAACGCTTTTATTATTTCGTAATTCGATATCATTTACATTAATTGGAAAATACATTATTACTTAAATTATTCACATTATTGTAACAACAGAAAAAAAAGAAACATTTTGTAGAGAAATACAATTTCAAATGTCTTATAGATAATGCTCTGTAATGAAATCCTGATGATGGATGCTTTTAAAAGGCAGTTGTTTAAATTCTCATCGAAAGTCTGGGCGTTTATGGAATATTTTGTTGAGTACCATTATGAAAATCGCCTAGGATGTCTATTTACATGATCAATTGTTACTTTTAATTTGTATATACGAATGTCTTCTCGCAGCCATATCGGATAAAATCCCGACCTGTATTAAATAAATCATTGAAAGTGTAGTGTTACTCATTTCTAATATAAGTGATCTTCTTGTGACACATATCACCAATATAATATTATTATGAGTCCTTAATAAATCTTAAAAATAATTGAAATATCCCTGTTTCAACGGGAATACCACATTTATATATTATTATAGATTTTTTTAGACTGTAATTTCGCTGATAAGAAGACCGTATAGATTATTGTCGATTCTATAAAACTGTAGTCGTAATCCCTTAGCCTTTAAAGACGTACTACCCGCTTTATTGTTATGAAGTCATTGGATACCATTTCTCTTATGACTAGGCAGTTGGCTCCTCATTGTGCTGATGAAATATTTTTTACAAATATCATTTAATTAAGGCTGAAGACAAATCTCCATCCAATTACGGTTGGAATTACAGCGTCGGGGTTCGATTTACACCAGAGGCTTTGGCCTGTCGCTGAACAAATCTAGCATATCGTCAGAGTCACCCGGTTTATCCTTGGACCCAAAGTTACAATACAAATTTACTTTGTAAGCCTTCGTTTCAGGAAAGACGTGCAACATGTTTTTATCTTCATCCTACCAATAATAATATTTGAATATTCCTTCTAGTCTGACGAACTCTAATAACAGTTTTCTTGCCGTGCGCATCTGGCACTTTCAAATCACTCTGGCCTTCCAAAAACCCAAGAGAGTCTGAGGGTTTCGGTTTTTAAGGAATTACCTAAAAACACCTTGTAGAACTTTACATGCTTCAAAAACATAATGCCATGCGACTTCTCTAAAACTAACAAATTGACGTTTTGTTATCCACTTCTAAACGCAGAATTACTCACCGAATAGTTCTAGAAATCACTGTCTTTCTCGTCTGTCTATCCTTTCGTCCAACTCTCAAATTATTACATATTATAAATTATATCTCGTATGAGGTATTTAGGTCGTTCTAGAATACACGTCTTCGATTCGATGTTCGCCAAAATTTAAATTTCTGTTGGTCTGCTGCAAAGTAGATATTTGAGTTCGACTTGACTACCAACGACTAAAAAAACACCTGTTTCCTAATATGATTATTTATTTTATTTTGAACTGACGTCATTATTATAACGCCCATTTTGGGGTACGAATTCGACCAGCATTAATTATGTTGGGAGATTTTTCCATACTTTGGGATTGTGTTTATTATTAAAGTAGTTTTTTTTTGGTGAATTTTATATGATTCTTTGCATCCGCATTTTTAATAGATTGAATGAAAGATTATCGTTTTGTTTATAACCTCGTCTAGTATCTAAATCTGAGAAAAAAATAGAACGGAGTCTCTTTCTATTTTAATTAATGACTGTGTAAGTTGGTTTGTAGGAATTTGCTTTTTGCGGGCCATTTCTCAGATTTTGGACAATTTAAAGTTCTGGCCATTGTTTAGTTTCTTAGGTCTACAGCCAGGCTGGTTTCCATCGAATAGTGTTGACCTGGGCTTCAGTCGCCTGTACGCTCGTGATTAATAAGTTGTTACGTGATTCTAACCAACTTATCGCATGCGTGTAAAACACGGGCCGCTACCTGATCCTTTCGGAATTTTAGCAGAAGTTTAAAAACAAATATTAGACATTTCAATTGGTTTCCGATATATAGCCGGGGTAGTTTTGTACTCTTTTGCAGTTGCCAAGACATTTCAATGCACTCAAAGTCTGCCAGCTATAGATTTGATTTCAGGGGAATTTGATTTTAATTGCTGTTTTTTTGTTTAAATTTCTTGCATTTTTTTCTTCATGAAATAATTTAGAGAAGGAAGCATAGTTAATAGCTAGAGAGATATGTGTGAAAGGTAGAAATGGAAAAAAATAATAAGGTATATCGTGTTGTCCGCCGTTTTGGGTACCGGCATACCCTGTCGTTCAGCAGTCCTATGACCCACACGAAGATTATTATCGATGGTGATCTTTGTCATATCCCCCTGGTCCTGTAAGGAATCCATCCATCAGACACTTTTGCCTGTGGCGTTGCAAACTTGAACCATGACAAAGTACATGTACATCCTGTCTAGATATCTGTTTGTCCCATTTGCTGGTCTTCGCCCTGATTAGTCTGTGATAACATATATTACAAGTCGGAGACACCATCTGTTGTATGATCTCCAAAGTAGTCGAAAACTCGACTTTGTATTATAAGGTTCCAATTATTTTTACACAAACGATTTCAGTGCATGTTTCTTAACCTTTGACTGATGAGGTGAATTATTTGGACATAGTATGTGGCCTAAAAAAGTGTAAAATTTACCACCACCTCCTCCGTTAAAGGTTAATTATGGAAATAACGATTTTTTTTTTTCAATTTTGATCTAAGAACCCGAAAGTATAAGTTTCATATCAACAAAAATTATTCGAATGAAGATAGGTAGAACATTTTGAGAACATGAATGAACGATTCAGCATGCTCTGAATACCAGAGCAAAATTCGAATACCTTTTAAGCAACTAATATATGTCATGAAGTGGACAATTGGATCATTTACAAAATGTTTCTTCTTTATGTTTGTCCCCTTTTATATTTTGTCATTTCATAAATTTTTGTAGAAAAGTTCGCTATTGTTTTTTTTTGTTGTGTTAGTTATAAAATAACATCTGTTTTTGTATCGAAATTTTCCTGTACAGTTAATTTCTAATTTTCTAATCATAACGTTTTTTATTGATTATAACATTTCTCTGATATGTCGTCTAAAAGGTTATTTTCCATATGAAATGAATCCAAAATCCCAAGACAAACAAACAAACAGGCTGAAAAAAGTAGGAAAATAAATACCTAGACAAAAAAAAAACCAATTAATATCACTTCACTCAATTTGTTAGTCATCAAACATTTTAATTTGTGTTGTATGATACGAAAAACAAAAAAGAAAACACAACATTTAAAAAATTCATCATTAAAACGAAAAACAAAAAATATTCACCACTGATCAACTGAAAACGAAAACCATACCAAATTCAAAATAATCGGGGGGACATCAACCTCCTCCTCTCCTCTACCACACACACAGTTGTTTATGTCTGCCACAAATAGTATTGCACTCGATATCACAACAACACTGGCAGCTGAATGTAATAAAAATGCTGCTGCTGTCGGACTGTGTCGCATCGTAGATGTAAGTAGTAGTGGTCATTCTCGAAGGATAACAGATTGAACCTTACACTGCTTACAATGTTTTTTTTTTCTTTCTTTTATTTTGTTGTTTCACTCTTAAGTTTGCTGTCCTCTCTCTCTATATCTATCTTTATATCTCTCTATCCTACACATAGCCTTTGAACGAAATTATTTATTATAATTTTTCAAAAATAAATGAGTAAACGAAAAACCATGAAAGTCGAAATTAAGAGAAAATGTTTAAATTGTAACAATTGCATCTTTTTGGCACTGGTGGTCAATCATGTTCTTTTTGCGTTTGTCCCCCATTTTATTTGTTATTGACACCACAACAATACACGTACTAATTGGAGATCATTTGAAAACATTGGCGCTTTTTTCAATATTTTCATTTCTTTGTGTCACTCAAAACCAACATAATTTTGACCTTAGCCATTGTTGCTCTATAATTAACTAATAACGTTGTTATTTTGTTTTGTTCTATATTTCAGAGTTCCAAGTACAGTTCAAAACGAGATTATGAACGTGATCGCTCCTCGAATTATCGCGAGCGCGACATATCACCGGCTGGCGGTGGTGGTGGGCCATTAAATAATGGTAACAGTTCATCGTATCGCTCTCAATCGCCAGAAATAGACTCACCATCATCCAGGGGACACGGTGGCTCACACGATATACGTGATCGTGGTGATCATCGGGGCGGTGGTGATCGTTTCAGTTATATTCAAAAGATGAGAGATCGAGATCGCGATATTTATAAGAAGGATAAATATTCAGGTATGTTCTCACATGTTAAATTAGTTGATATTTATATTACATCGTTTACGTTTTTTCTGTTATTGAATTATAGATAAACGCGATCGTCGTGGTGATCGTGATTCTGAATCGCATCGCACCAACCATGACAGGATTGACCGGCGTGGTGGCGGCGGTGGAAGTGTTAGCGGAGCCAAGCTCTGTTCTTCCGGCAGCAGTGGCGACAAACGTTCTGGTTCCGATGACCGTGATCGCGAACGTGGTGGCGATCGTGATCGCGATCGCGACAGAGATCGTGACCTCAGAGACAGCAAACGGGATAGAGATTCATTGAGAGAACGTGACCGAGATCGTGATCGTGACCGAGAGCGCGATCGAGATCGCAGTGCTCGTGGTGGCGATGATCGTGAACGTGATCGAGGAGGTGGCGGTGGTGGTGGCGGAGGCGGCAGTGGTGAGCGCAGTGATCGTGGTGAACGTATCGCCAGATGTGGTGATTGGAGTGAACATGTTAGTTCGTCGGGTATGTACTTCAGTAATGCTTTCATATTATTTATTTGGCTTTAATTAACATGTATGTTATCCTTTTTTTTTTTTAGGAAAAATGTATTATTATAATTGTAAAACAGAAGTCTCACAGTGGGAAAAACCAAAGGAATGGATTGAACGTGAGCGGTAAGTTAACATATGAGACGAGAAATGTTATGTTACATGGAAGTATCTAAATCAAATTAGTTTTAGAAAAGATCAATTTTCGTTCGAAATCATAAAAATATTGGAGTTGAAGATTTTCACAATAGCAAAAACTGTACAGGGTTAATTATCAGCGAGAGTTCTATACGTCAGAGATATTATGAAGACTGTAAACAAAATCTGGAGCAGTAACGCAGAGTTTATCCAAATTGGTTTTATTTCCAATATTTTAGACATTTCTCGTGCAGACACGAATATATTCCATTCCGTAGATATGGTTTAAATGCCGAATATTAATTTTAACTGAGTCCAATGTAGATACTTACTTATTTCCCTTAACATTCCATGAAGGAACAGACGGGGAACTTCTTTTGAAGTTAGAGAAAACTAGAGAAGTTTTACATGCCTTAGAGATTACTCTCTTACTGGTAAAGTCGCCAACATTTACGATGTAGATAGGCTGGCAAAAAATGTACAGCCCTGTTACAGCTTTCAATTTCATTCTATTTCACTTTCATTCCTCCAAAGTGAATGTTACCTGTGACAAATAGTGGTTGGAATGATCAACTTAGTTTAAAATCAATTATTTCTTTAGTAAATGGCTTTAAAATAAATGTTGAAGTATCCAAATAGACAGAAAACATTTCAAACTTTGTGTCTCAACTTCTCTTTACTCGATTAACTTATTATTCAATATAAAAAAAGGATTTTCATTTTACTTTCGCCCAGTATTTTCAAGTGAAACACATTGTCCAAAATTTCGGCGAAAGTGAAAGATGTCACAGCAATGTCGGGAAAGATTTTCACATTCACTCAAAAGCGAAAGACAGAACAGGGGCGGTAGTATCTTCAGTTCTAATAAGCCATTATTAAGCCAAATTATATTGTACACAGCTCACTGATTCGAGAGAAGTTCACGTCAGTTCCTTCATGGAATGTTAAGGGAAATAAGTATGTTACTGTCAAGGGGTGTGTGGGTGATGTAATACTGCGGGTTTTTAGGGTCTGACCAATCCGCGTCCTTTTGTGGAGTCAAATTTCGAAGATAATTATCTTTCTTTATATGTCTTCTGCCGAGCCTTCTTTAGTTGTAATAACTCTACCTAGAGCAAGAGGCGTCCACGGTGTTTTCTGTCCCA
The DNA here is from genome assembly GCA_958296145.1 of Hydrotaea cyrtoneurina. Taxonomy (NCBI): domain Eukaryota; kingdom Metazoa; phylum Arthropoda; class Insecta; order Diptera; family Muscidae; genus Hydrotaea; species Hydrotaea cyrtoneurina. The sequence goes on along the minus strand of OY282513.1, from coordinate 18,945,893 downwards.
TACTCTTAATGTAGTTAAGATGTCGCATATCCTTCCCGTGACGTCAGAATGTTTGTGGATAAGGATACAAATGTCGTCGGCAAAGTCTTGACACCAAGGTCAGTAGTCTCGGACTTCACTGTCATCGTTTTCTGTCGTAGTTGATGCATATTTATATCCAAAACATTTTGAAATGTCTTGGACTAAGAATTTGTCTTAGAGAAGTGCTGAATTTGTATCTTTTAAATCGAATAATGTACGTGTGTAATGAATTTGCTTTAATATATTTACCTTTCTTGTATATTTCTAGTAACCTGGCGCGGGATCAGCACCGTGAAAAAGACTATCGTGACAAAGAGCGCGATAGAGATCGTGAAGAACGCTTTTCCAGATCAAGTACGTATGACAATCCTTTTCCAATACGATTATATATGTAAATAGTGTTATTTGTTCTCTTGTAGCATATAAACATTCCAGTTCTCGTGGCAATTCCCGACTGAGGTGGAACTATGATAATGATAGTGGTCCGCCAAATCATCGAAGGCGCATAGATGGTAAGCGTAATGACGGCTAAGTTGTCTCAACAATTGTATTTCTATTATTATAATGTTTATTTGTCATTTTAGGACGTTTGGCAGAAAACGCTGATATGGACATCAGTCCCGGCGACTCAACGCCCACTTCTGAAGCGAGTTATTCGTTAACAGGCACCCCGACCACACATGTCGGTGGCAACCAACACAACGACCAAGCATTGCCATCAACGACCGTGGGTCTACCCAATGCATTGCCTCGTTTAGCTTCACATCCCAATGCCTCTAGTAATATGACCTCTTCCTCTGTCAATGCCAGCAGTCAATCTTCTGCAGCAGCATCGTCGATGCATTACCCGGTAACGTGTCCGAATCCTGCAGCAGCTACTTCCGCCGGCATGGGTGGTTCAGGGCTTGTGGTGGGTGGAGCTACAATGTTACCCGCAACTGGACTCGCTACAACAAATCTAGCAACGACGATACCATCGACATCCAACACACTCGGAAGTGGTTCAATGGCAAACAGTGGCAGTAACAGCAATCACAGGAAATTGGATGCTGTATCTGCGCTACATCAATCCCACATGGGCGCTGTGGGGTCACCTAATGTACGTTTAGACCACTTCATTTTCGTTGGAATTGTTGTTTGTTTTCATGTGAAACCCTTTCATTTTATTTAGACCACTGTTCCGTCATCTTCGAGTCAGGTGGATCATCATTTAAATTCAAATGCCCCGGGTCCTCCGAAGCTAGGCTCTAAAGATCCCTCTTTATTAATGCGTCAACAGCAGATTCATCATCATTTAAATACACAAGATGGTCATCTCATTTCGTCTACCACAGGAGATAATAATCATGCTTCAGCACAGCAGGTTATGAATTTAAGGTAAATAATGTATTTCAATATTTAATATTTAAGATAAAGATTTATGATAAATGAAATTTGTGATACATACAAATTACAAAAACTCGGGCATTATTTGAATCAGAGGGAGTTGATGCCAGATTGGGCTTTCTCATATTCGTATTTTCATTTTCAAATCTCTTTGTCAGTCTCTGGAAATGTATTAAGAACGAAATAATATCTCTTTTTTACTTCCTGATATATGAGATAGAAAAAATACATCCGTGTTATAAAAACTGGCAATTTGGCGAAGCCGCTCCGTTATAATATGTATTAACCAATACCGTTTTAATCGATTGTGTGTAGCGATTTTCAACAAATTATTAATTTGATTTCATTGTTATTCATCTTTACTTGAAATTTAAAGTCTTACGGCCAATTTAATATAAATTACAAAATTCATATAGATTTTGTATCGAAAATTAATTGCATAGCATTGCTGTACACAAGTTTTTTAATATGAAAAATTTAATTTTCGTTAGAAAAATAATTCCCTAACTTGTAAGTAACAATTTTTTTTTATTTCTGATTTCAGAGAAAATGCATTAAATTCACCTTTATATAATCTAACACATCCACATGGAATGTCACCCATGGGATATAGTAAAAGTCCTATAACATCATCAGCGTCAGGCAATGCAGTTTCTGCTGCATCTGGTTCTCTACACGCAGCATCAGCACATACAAACAATGTCAACAGCGGCGGTATGTCTGTAATAAGCCTTTCTGCTGCAGCTTCATATTCCTGCAATAATCCCTATGGACTAAAGACTGTCGATGGTAATGTTTTAAATAGTAACAACGTTGGCATTAATTCACTGAATGCGACTTCTAATGTTGGCGGAGTGGGGGGAGTTGGTGGCAACAATACATTATGTTCCTCATCGATGCTATCAACTGCTCCCAACGTCGTCAATATATCCGGTGCAATTGTTGGTGGATGCGGTGGTGGGGGGCTTGGCGGCAGTAGCAGTGTTAATAATATGAATGTTATACCAGGAGAGGGACCACCGACACCAACACAGGAATTAGATTTAAGTGGTAGTTCATCGATAGAGCAACAGCAAAGAAAGTGTAAGTTGAAATTAATGTTATAAATTGTTAAATTCATGTATTAACTGTGCATTATCTTCTCTTTTTTATATTATATTTCCCAGTGGATGGTACTTCATCAGCATCATTAAGTACTTTACAAAGTTGTGTTTCCAATTCAATACAGGCTGGTCGTTCACAAGGTCCGGAAATCTCTACAAAATTAAGCAAATATTTTAGGGCCGATTTAATTACACATGTTACCAATTGGGCAGCCGATCAATTGGAAAAACAGGTAAGTCTACGACAAAAAAAATTTAACAACTCCATAGGGAAAAGTTGCTGCAGTCATCACACAAAAATAGAGAATTGGATCTAATGGGCGGTTGTTAGACCTATCGCATTTTCTATGGATGTATGACCTGATTTGTTGGGATTTAATTTATAGATTTATCTATGTAACACAGATTCAGAAAATAAGTTCTCGAATGCAACTGCCATAGAAAGAGCACATAAACGCAAACAACGCACGATGCAATGCTGCCTCTGGGACCAATAGAGAATGAAAGAGTTGCCAGATTTTACAGAGACTTAAAATGGAGGCAACCAAATTAAATTTGTATATTTTTTTGTTTTTGATTACTCCAATGTTCCATGTACGTACGTATTTCCCATTAATATCTCATGAAGGAATAGACGGGGAACTTCTCTTAAATCAGTTGTACACGATATGTTTTGTATATTCATTGACCGGGACCTTGTGTTGTAAAGCTGATTCCGAACGTCTATAGCTTTTTTTAGAGACGTTTTATTCATTCAGACGTTTAGAGAATTATCTGTCACACCATGTTTCGAGAATTGTGATTAATTCGGACCAATAACAATTGATGAGACATTTGTTGGAATATAAATAAATAAATATACAAAACATCTTCAGGCGGTGTTGCCGGCGAACGCTTCTGAAGTATGTTCTATTTCAGTTCCGTTCGTGAGAACTATGTTATGAGTTCAATTAAATTCGTACCTTATCAGACATTACAAAAATAATTACAGCCATAGGAAAGGAATAAAGTGCGATTGAGAAAGGCGGTGACACACAATGGTTAAATATACGTTGGGCATTATCTCTACAAAAGTTACCCCACATATTTAAAATGATTATTCATCAGTGTCTCTGGCAGGAATTCATCAACGTTTGTAAATATACATAAGTTATCCCACATGAAAACCCTAAAATGATCATTCGTGAGTGACTCTGACTGGAATTCATTAACAATCGTCTGCATTGTTTCGATGTTCTACTCGTCCACACACAAAATTCATTTCTGACACGCTCTAACATATCCATACACCACACTGCTGTAATTAGATTTCTATGACTGCAGGCCGTTCACACCAAAGATTCTCAACTGTATTAAGTCGGAGACTGACTTGCCCATTGAACAATTCAATTGGTTTCTTCATTTATCTTGTTAAAATTTTGTGATTAGGGGTGTATTTTCTTCAGGATATGGTGACACCTGGCTTCGCAATAGCACATCCAAGACATTGGTGGGGGTTTGTGGGTCTATCTCAATGGGCGGAGTTTTATTTAGATATTTCTAATTCTAAAAGTTATCAGCCATATTGCGGTTTTCGGCGTCGTCGTCGTGGTTTTTAAGCCGACGTCAATTCTTGTCAATTTAATCCCAACATGGTAATTTGAACTTCAATGTGACGACGATGTCGACTATTTACCAATAAATTGAATAAACAAATTGTCACCCACAAATGTTTTTGTGAAAAATGTTATTCATTTCTGGTTTCGCTTCTAGTGGTGAAGAAAATAAACAAAAGCTAATATTAGCAAAAAAGACTACTAAGTGAGTAGTCCGATATCTTAAAATTCCCAGATGAAAAGTGAATGGAAAAATCAAAATCTGTTGCTTCCTGGACGTGCACATTTTTTGTATTTCGTTAAAAGATTTGACTGCTACTTCCGATTCAATAAAGCTGCCTTTACACGTGTGCTGCAACGACGTCGTCTTGTGTCGATGTCGGCAACCATAATAGGACCGAGATTTAAAAGGGTTAAGGGCTGAATCGTTAAAGTATTGGATTGTTCGCATAACATCGGAATTGCTTTCGTTATTCGCCTTTATCATCAATCGATTATGGCATGGGTTGTGTCCCTGACACACAACCCATGCCTCGCCGTCATTTTTTGAGGTACTAGAAGAAGTGTGTGAATCAGCCCCGAATTTAGAGCTTCCGTCGAGAATTTACATGGTATTTATAGTACATATACGAGTATTCATTTTATTAATCGATTACCAAATTTTGGATGAATTGTACAGAATGTTACAGAAGGGACGCCGCAATACTGTGTGTTTTTGAACACTTACCTAGTCCTTTCATACGAGAGTTCTTGTATTTACCAGGCTGACAGGCCGATACCCCCGTTGCCGCATGGTCTACGTTCAGGCTACTGCCAACCTTTTATTGAAATAAAAAAATATAGTAACCGCGATTATAGTTACCATTTTTTTAAGTAGGTCTTTATCGGATAGACAATGGTAGAGCATTGGTATTTTCTCTGTATCTTTTGACAGTACGACTTAATTTAATATGTACTTTATTATTATTCATTTATACTAACACCACCTATCCACTTACCTATTATATTTTTTCAGGCGCAAAAATGTTCAGAGGAAGCACACCTTTATGGAGATTTACAGTGTACAAAAGTATCGGCAGAGTTAAAATGTGCGAGGAGTTTAGTTAGAATAACTGAAATTACAGCAACACTGCAAGAACAAAAGTAAGTTGTGTTGTGTGTAGTCAAACCAAAAATTGTAAATAAACCCATAATTAATTTTTCAGGATTATGTATTTACGTCAGCAAATACGTCGAATAGAAGAATCGAAATCACAAAATTCATTTATGTCCGAGGATCTATAGCCAATTACTACAACTGGAGCAAGAGAAAATAAATGAAGAGGGAGAATGGCCTTTCTCCGGAACTACTTCAAACAAAAAAAAAAAAAAAAAAAAGAGAAAGAGAAAACAACACATTGTTCAATAATGAATGAGGTAATATAATAAAATAAAAGTAAAGTAAAGAAAATAGTTAAAAACTCCGCATATTGAATGAATGCATCAAAAAGAAAAAGTATAAAAGAAAACCAGAGAAACCAACAACTGCAAGAAAAAAGGAAAATAAATATTCAAAACAACACACAAACAAAAATAAATAAAATTGATGAATAATTATAGTACTATTATTATAATTCGTAATTATAAAAGAAAGTATAAAAAAATAATAATAAAAGATACAAAACGAAAATACTAAAACAAACAACAGGCAACAAATTATTTCAATAGAAAATCAAATGCCCGAAAGGCGTGAAACTCCGCCCCTACTCCCTCTTTGCTGTTTTCTTACCTCCTAAAAAAAACTTTTATTAAGGCTTTTTCGTCGATAAGGAAAGATGAAACTTTTTTTTTTGCGGGAACCTGTAAAATGCTTGGCATTCAAACACTATTTTGAAAGTGAAACGTTTACTTTTTTGAGAAATTTTTAATTATAATTTTATCATTTGAAAATAAATTAAGTTATTATTGTCCCAAACCATCAGAGATTTTGAAAACATGAATGTGTATGGATGAGTTTCTTCTCATAGTTTATTTTCCTTTTTTCATTTCAGCAGTTTAATTTTCTTTTTAATTATAACTTTTGTTTTTTTTTTATAATTATTTTCACTTATAGTTAGTGCTCTTTTTTTTAAATAAAATATTATAATATTAGTTTTTTACACCTTTTGTAGATAAAACAAAAAACACATACATAAGAACATACAGCATAATTTAATATAAAAAAAAAAAAAAAAACACGAGAGAAATAACAAACAATTAAAAATAGCATTGTAAGTAAAGCACATTAATTACATTATATACTAATTTTATTATTATATAATAAGTGAGTGTTACTACTACTATAACTACTCGTACTCTATATACATATATAGATCTATATATATATAAATAACTACAAATTGATCGTAAACCGAAAGAAATCAAAAAAAAAACACATCCAATAGAAACCTTATTATTTTTGTTTCTTTTCTTTTTTTTCTTCTGCTGTAGGCCCAACGGTAATTTAGTAATTTACATTTTTGCAATTGCCATTAATATGTTGTGTCCATATCTTTAAGTACCTGCACCCATATTTCTCAAAAAGGGAATGTAAGTGCATTGGTCATTTTTTGTTGTTGATTGGTCGTTAATGATCACGGGAATTTCGTTATTATGTGCTGTTTTAAAGCATAATAAATTGTAAATTCGCTAACTCATCAATTTTTGTTTTCAATAAATGAATTAATGTATACAACAAACAAATGACAAAACCATCAATGAAGTGGGGGAAAAATGAACTGAGTCTGCTGCATTCGTGTCCATTAGCCGAGTTTTCCAAAAGGGACATAACAATTTTTTATCTTTATGTCAACACACCCTCAAATTTTTTTATTGATATTTCAGTGTCAAAACGTTAGTCGAAGTCAACAGTTTTATCATGGTAAAATTCACTTATGAAGAACGTTTCGAAATCATTACAAATTACTATTGAAATTCTGAGTCGGTGGTCGCAACTTTAAGAGTGCTTACTCCAATTTTCGGCCGTAATAACCGTTCCACCCGACAGGCTGTGCGTGCTATAGTGGATATATTTGGATGTTCCGGCTAAAATGAGAATATGTAGCTCTCGCAGCCGTATATGTATCTATCCGTTCAAAATGAGCCAAATCAGTGGATTCCACGTCGTTCTCCGGAATCGGGCATCTCTCAAACCACACTGTGGCTAATTTTGCGAAAAGATCTTAGCCTTCATCTTTATAAGATCAAACTGACTCAACTAAAGCCACTTTATCATTTGGAACGCCGAAACTTCTCCGATTGGGTTCTGGCAAAGTTTCCCGAAAATCCATAATTTCATTGAAAAATCATCTTCAGCGATGAAGCTAATTCATTTCTGGCTGAGTGGTAGACGGGCTCGACGAGGCCATATGACCGAAATCGAATTTCATTCCTAAAATGTGTCATTAGCACTACACCTGAAATAAATTTGAACTCTATCTTAAATATTCTATGTTTTATTAATATATAAAATTTTGTTGTGTCCTTAATGGAAAACCCGGTAGTTTTTGCCTTAGGTTTGTGTAACTGATTTTAATTTTTTTCCTTTGACTCATCTTCAGTTTTCAAAATATGATAAGGAAATAAGTGTAAATGGCAGCGCCGGAGGTTGATGACATAATACCGCCTGCTGACTATTGATCTATTGAGATATCGGACCGATTCAATAGTCGATGGGAAAGGTTATGAGCACATGCTGATCTATTCATAGCAAGCAAATTGAAAATTACACTAAACAAGATTCATCAATCACAAATTCAAGAACACTTATTCTGGGAACTAAAGAGCCAACTCAAAATAAATCATTCAAGAATTTTGTCTGCCTTCGAAGAGTGAGTTTGTCTTGTATGTATTGTATTATCCATCGTATTACCATATTGTATTATCTATGCAGCTCAGTGCACGGTCCATTAATGTAAGCGGTGGGCATTGGAAAATATCCAAATCGTTCAAACGATTACTTAAGAGGATTTTAACATCAATAAAAAGATCAATATTTCAATGCCTGCTAGCCAAAAAGTCGTCAGATTGAACTTTGTTGTGAAAGGAGTACACATTTTGTTTGAAATCGATGTTTGATTGTGAAGGACTAAAAATATTGTCGAATAGCCAAGTTTTGCGAATCAATTGCTATGTGATATGGGCTACACGAAGTAATGTAATAAGAAATACAATCAAACTACAGCAGCGACATCGAAGGTATATTGTCTTGACATGACAGTGATAAATATAACTCTTCGATTACAATCTGTATGTATTTCAGTGTCATCGGAAATAAATTGCCAGCACGTTTTGAAATGTGTTAACTTCGGAAGCAAACTTTGTCGAAAAAGTAGACAAAATTAACAGTGTGGTTTGTGGACTATATCACCGGCCTTGCCTCAGAACACTGAAATGGGCATACAATTAATCTTGCTACATTGACACATAACAAAGCTTTTGGGTAAGGCCGATATCATATTCCCTGTATATACTCGTACATCTCAACGGGCGCATACGGGTGCGTTAGGAAGGGAATCCAATGCAATAAATAAAGCTATCTGGCGACAGCTTTGAAAACAGCAATTTGGCAATGAAAATCTCAAGATCACTGTAAAGTAGTAGCTACTTCTCGGAAATAATGACATCCATATTTGAATTTGCAACATTGTATAGTTTTGGCGGTTATGGGTAAGTCCAAGCTTTTTTCATTTAATTTTCAAGTTCAACATATTTCATTTAATTTATTTCACGGGAATATACAAAGTCAATAAGGCCAATTAATCTATATTACATAATATTTTATAACAAGTAGATAACCCTATATTATTACATAATTAATTAATTAAAACATCGCAATAATGGCATTTTGAAGGCCCGCTAAGAATAGTAAAAAAGACTAAGAAACAGTAGATAATTTATATTTCAAAAACTGTCGGAAAACGTTACTGGAAAGGGAAAACGAACGCAAATGCAGCGGAAGATTGTTCCGGACTCCACAACTTATTTGTTCAGTAGGAACCCCAAAAAAATGGGGCACCTGGTTCCAGATATTGTTAATGCGGCGAAGTCCATAAGCAGGCTGTACGACCATGTTAAGAATACGCTGAATTCTGTTAATATTTCCAGAAGTCGTCCCATATAGTACTTCAATACAATAGTTTCATTGAGAAAATAATGAAGCGTAGGCCACTCTTCGCTTTATACACTTGGGTAGATACAAATTTGTATTAGAAAGAGAACTTTTGAAAATAATGAATTAATCTGACTGATGAAATCAAGGTGTGAATCAATAATTATACCAATGCACTTCATCTTATCAATAAATTCTACCGAAACACCGTTAATATAAAAAAAACACCTTTTAATATTTTCTAATGTAGAATTCATAACAGCTTCCAAAGGATAACAATAATTATTTTTAAAAAATATGTGAAAGAACATCTGCCATGTCACTGACATATGTAAAATAAACATTAACGGACCAAATATTGAGCCCTGGGGAACTCCACACAGAACTTGACGTATATCCGATTCCATGCCATCACCCATTTAGTAACCATTAAGGGGTTAATTATGATTTAGTTTGCTTAAAGTTCGTATGAAGTTTCAAACGTACAAAGTTAATAAAATGATAAAGTGAATATAAACAAAACAAATATATAAAGAAAACCATACAGAAATGTTCAGTGTTGCGTTTGCGATGATAGCTGAAGCACAAAACTCTGTAGTAGAAGAATATGCAAAGGATATTTGAAAAATGTTAATTATGGATTCAGGATTTCAGAATCAATCAAGGATAATCTATTTATATTAATGTCACGATTTTGGCAGTGATCAATGTTATTAAAAATTTGTTTTTATAAAAACATATGACGAAATCATGACATGACATCTTATATATGATAATTGAAAAAAATTATAGAATAGATTAATTAAAGAACTTGATGTATAAGTAAGCATATTCTTATATATTTTGTCAAATATTTGAGAAAAACACAGAATAAAGGCGAGGTATGTTTAAAATAGAAATTTGCTAGTAAGCTCGACAGGCATTACAGTGTCAACGTTTCAGCGTCAAGAGTAAATTCTGAAGCTAATTTTTGCAAAAAAAAATATGCGAACATATGCTTAAACATCAACTTCTTAATAATTACTTATGAATAAATACATTTACTTACTACTAAATAAATAAATACCTAATCCTAGGAGATAGCATTTCATATTTTAAATATAATCCAACATTCCGATGATAATTTCAAATGCATCTCTCGATGTCGATTCTATAGCAGCACTGGGCAATAAATAGCCATGCACACCATTATCGGCCAAGTGCAGTGTATAACTGAAGGGTATACCAACGTCAAAGGCTACGAAAGCATCCGAAGATCCTGTAACAGCAAAAATGATTATTTAGAGAAATTTGTCAACGAGTTTTTTTTTGTAAAATCCACTTGTCCGTCTACATACCAGAGCGATTTTCTACCAAATCATTTGTTGAATCTATTTTATATCTGGCTTTGCTACCCTTTTTCCGCAAACCATCTGTACCGACCATCGCCACATCCAGAAAGTCATCCAGTCGTTCGGTATCATAGGTCGTATTTGCTTTATAGGGGTAACTTATAATTTGGCCATACGATTGCATGGAGATGTAGAGCTGCAAAAAAGTAAAATTATTAGATTTTATTTATTTCTCTTTCAATTTAAAACAAATTGCAATGTTCATATAGAAAACAATGCCATATATTAATATATTATATTGAATTACAGTCGAGTCCGGTTATAGCGAACTCCTAGGGACTTGACAAATTGGTTCGTTATAAGCGATGTTCGTTATATCCAGGGTAAAATAGGGTAGAAACAAAACTCTTGGGACTTAAAAGAGTGTTCGTTATAGACGAAAGTTCGTTATAACCGGTGTACGTTATAACCGGACTCGACTGTATATGTTTATAGTTTTATTTTTTAATTTTTTTTTTGTATTCTAGTTTGTTGGTAAAACTTTAAAAAGTATTTCAACCTGCGTCCATTCCCACAGATCCTCCACAATAATCGTTTACTTTTCAACTTACTTTAATATGTGTCCTGTAATCCATTAGAAATTCCGACAATGCCTTCGTTTCGGGCTCTGAAAACGGACCGGGTCCCGAAAAAAACTCATTGCACGGTGTCCTTGAACTGCCACGTTTACCCCATTGGTAGTTCCAATTACGATCCAAATCCACACCAAAGCACACCCTCTCCTTGGCCTTTTTCTTTTGCAGCCATGTCATGGCCGAATTGATTAAACCCGATGGACGTGAAATATGACGTGAGCGGGACTTTTTCCAGAACCGGTCGTATTCATGACTGTAAACGTAGCCGTCTGGATTTAAGACGGGCATGATATACCAGGTTGTATTGCGAATGAGACTCTGTTCATCGGTTGTAGTTTCTGAATGAAGAAGAAAATAATGGAATGTTTTGAAATAGTTCCAATGGCATTTTCAAAAAATGTCAGTTTCTGTTAAAATTGGAAAATTAAAATAGTTGGAAAATAAATATTCTACTCAACAAAATTCAAAAATGTATCCCATAGAAATTCAGACTGCCTACGGTGGTTCAGTGACCCATCGTAAAACACTTCCCTGTGTGTTTCCTCCCTGCCGCTGTGAGAAATGTCAACAACGTAGGGCAGAGCCAGATCCTGATTCAAAAGAATTGCTCGAATATTGTATGAATCCATCACAAGATAATGTTGCACATACTTTGGTGGCAGCCAAGGGAACTTCTGCGGCAGCATTTTCCCAATTTGGCTTTCACATTCAACCGTTCAGTATATATTCGGTGTTATTCGATGTTATTGGATCTATTGCGTACGTATTGTATTTGTGTAGAAACGAATTCCGAAATTATCTGAGATTTGTTTGTTTTTTAGATTCATTGTAATGACCACGTTCACTTTCTGGCTAATGGTGGTTTATTATATGTGGAAGTTTGCCGTGAGACTGTATCATTGTCAAAGGTATGTAATTGAAAGACAGGGATGGGTAAAGGAGAGGCTGTGGGGTGCGGTAGAAATGAGGGTGTTATTCTAAAAATGTTAGTGAACCGAGAACTTTTAAGAAACCGAAGACAATTCCTGTACTGGAAAAACGTCTTATCAAACAAAGAATCAGTTTGTTAAAAAACATTTGAAGATTGAAAATTGAAGATTTTTTTGTATAAATGGAAAAATACTTAAGGAATAAGGAAATTTTCTTTCAAATAAGGACAAAAATGTCTTAAGAGTCGGTGCTTTCTACACTTCAAATATGCAAAAAAAAATCTTAAGAGTCGACGACATTGTAAACTTCGTATATGGGAGAACGTTTTTAAGGAACGGACGTCCTTTCAACACAGCAAAATGTTTTTAAGGAATCATAGACAATTCTTTATTAAAATTCAGAATAAAAATACAAGGAACATTTTTTCTATATAGGAAAAAGCGGATTCCTATTCGGAGAACAATTAACTTTGTTACCTGGCGCTAAGGGCAATGATTAAACTAATTGAATTTGGTCAAGTCGTTTTCGAGTTTTTAAAAAACTTGGGGATCAGACATTTTTGTACTCAGAGGACCATCAGGATTGTATACTGGTTATTAATTACAAAGGTTTTTTTTGTTGTATAGTGTTATTCTTAAGAACTGTACTGTATCCAGAAAAGAAACCTGTTTAAACCGGTAAACAGATTCTTTCTGATCTTCGAATAAAACAATACATTTTCTAAAAATACTTCTAAGTGAAAACATGTCTAGGTAAAGCATTATACGCTCACATCGGACTTTAAAACAGCTCAGTACACTGCTCACTGATTCAAGAAAATGTAACCGTCCTTTATACAAAAATAATTAATTTCTTTCAAGCTACTGTTTTTTTTTTCACTGTCTTCCAGAAAAATTCAAATATTGACTGTAGTCCTTCTGTTCCTACTCATCCTGTGTATAGTCATTCATGCCAGGAGTGATTATAAATTGAAAGGTATTCAAAAAGATGGAATTCCGCCATCCAATGCTGCCACCTCTGATTCTTCAATGTCACTCAATAGTTGTGAGTCGCAATCAAGCATAAAAACTCCGAAACTATGTAAAAAGGACAGTTGCTCTGCTCAACAGGCTCCATCGACCTCCTCAACCAGTTCTCTAATCAAAATTAATTCAAATGCAAAGAAACAACGATGTCGAGAAAGGGGCGGTGATGCAGATGCACCAAACCCCTTAAAAGGTTGTGCAAAATCACGAGGAAGATTTTCTGGTAATAATGATTCTCCGCCACAAAGATCCCGCCAAAGAGGCGGTGCAGAAGCAGCTAAATTGTGTAAAGGGTGTGGAAAGTTACGCAAAAAATATTCATTTTTGAACATAAGAAATTCTGCAGAAAGCAGTTCCGATTGCAGCGTTTGTAAAAAAATGGCTAGCGATTCTCTGTGTAATCTTTGTGCTAAAATTTATAAAAAATCAAGTTCAGAGTGCACATCGAGCATTGATGATTATGAAACTCGCCGTATGTTTGAGAAATTCAAATGGTACAGTCTACCCATGGAGTGGAAGACACCGCCGGACGTAATAGTTCTGCTTATGGATTATTTGACAAATTTATTGTGGGGACCATCTCGGGCACCTTCGGCCGCCCAAATATCATAGATTCAATTATAATTATCTACATATACCAAAGGGTAGATAAATATGTAATTTCAGGACTCTGTTCTTAATGGAGTGGAAGTCACCGCCGGGCGTAATAGTTCTGCTTATGGATTATTTGACAAATTTATTTTGGGGACCTTCTCGGGCACCTTCGGCCGCCCAAATATCATAGATTCAATTGTAATTATCTACATATAGCAAAGGGTAGATACATATGTAATTTTGAGAATTCTGTTTTTAATGGAGTGGAAGTCACCGCCGGGCGTAATAGTTCTGCTTATGGATTATTTGACAAATTTATTTTGGGGACCTTCTCGGGCACATTCGACCGCCCAAATATCATAGATTCAATTGTAATTATCTACATATACCAAAGGGTAGATAAATATGTAATTTCAGGACTCTGTTCTTAATGGATTTTGTATATAATATTAATAAAAATAGGTTAACTACTTAAAAATCTAAATCTGACAGGTAAAATGTTTATTTATGCTGATGACATATCCATTTTCTCTCCCTACAATTATCTTACAGAATAGTCCTCAATACTCACTATTATTTTTCATAGTTTTCAACAATTCATTGATAATCCATGTAGCCGTTGCCGGCGCTATCCATTCAGTGCCATGTACGCCCGCCTCAATGAAGACGGCATTCGCCAGACCAATTCTCTTACGATTTCGTAGCTTCGACTTTTCATGCATTTGCAGGTTGGCCGAATTGGTTGCTGCCGCTTCTTTACTTTCGATTTTCATAACAATCAACGGTCGTCCCTCATACGAACGTCCGATATGTATGAGTTCCACCAATTGCGGGTAACGCATGCGCATATTCTCTAAATATGTAACGATATCATCGAATTCGTAATAGCGCATCCATGTCATTGCTGCTTGGGGTTTGTTTTTTGTGTAGCGGTTCTGGTTGTGACGTTTCTTCGGGTTTTGGGTGGTGGTGAAGATGTGGTCTTCTTTGGATTTTTCATAGGCTATTGCTTTGCCCACGTCAAAGATGAGAACTTCATGATCAATTGATTCGAATGTTAGGGAAGCCTGGAAGTCGACTAGCATTCGTGGGGGAACTAAGACGTCTGTGAGGCCTCTGTTAGGGGAGAAGAGAGACATATTTTTTTTGTGATTAAAATATATACAACTTTCATTGAACGTCACTCACCTTAAACTCGGACCCTTCAACCATTGCAGTTTGATGCCATCATCACCTTTTTTATATTCCTCCAAAGCCTGCACCTGCGAGTCATCCTGTGGTTTCAAGCGCCATATTTGATATTTGTTATAGGATATCTTACGCGGTATTTCGGGATTTTCTGTTGTCGTCGTTGTAGTTGGTGCTGTTACCTTGGCCCAGATATCCTTCAAAGGATTCTGGGTCGTAGTCGATGTATGATTGATAATATGATGCGCCAGTATACCAATCCAATTCTGTGGATTTCTCATTGGATCCACGATTGTCAGTATGGGCACTTGTGGCAATTGAGTTGTTGTTGATGTCGTTGTTGTTGTGCGCTTTCTGGCCTTTGGCTTGATGTCACCAAACCAACTGGCAAACCATTCTAATTCGGCGGAGAACAAACATGAAATGGAACAAAGAAAATTATAATGTTTAGATAAATAACACACTTAAGACCTCGAAGAAAGCGTAACCTCCGGAACCCAACTAACCAGCCGCCAACCAACCAAGCACCTGTGAATAATTGTGCGTTTAGTCTCAGTTGTTCTGGTTGTCTGTTCTATTAACTGGTTAGTTTGTGGTTCATCATGCCACCAACTGGGTAGTGGGGTTTAGTTTAATCATTTTGATTGCTTCTTGTACTGTATTTTCTTCTTCTCTTTCCAAATGTGCCTAACGGTTTTAGCCATGAACTTAATTATAAAAAAAGTGTGTAATAATTATATAAGTGTAAATTATGTTAAATAATTTGTGGAAAGCAGGCGCTAATTGTACTGAGCAACAAGTTGGAACAAAATTGTTGCAATCGGGAGTTAAACGACGTGGAATATGGAGGTTTTTTGAGGCATCCACTTCTGTTTTTGATATTTGAAAATTTAGGACATCACATTGGGTGTTCTGTGTTACTCCGACATATCGGCAGCAAAATATTTCAGGACGGTCAAAAAAATTTGCAGAACAAATATTTGTTTAATCCTGAACGGCGCGAAAATATGTTTTACACAATTTTATTTGACGCTGTTCGTCAACTCTTTGGAAACACAAAAAGTGGCAAATAAATGTTTATAATGTGACCGTATAATTAAAAATTTCACGTTTTTTTATTCACAAACAAGAGAAATATATATTGGTCAAATATTTGCCAAAAGGGGAACCCAGCTTTAGTCATTTTCCCTAAACAAAATTAGTTATTAACGTTTTGGTGGTAAAAACTACTGTTTGCTCACTTTAATTCACCGATGCGGGTATTTTTTGAACTGAACTCCGATTTGGATACAATTTGACATTATTTGTTCAATTTGTTGAATTTGTTCAGCTTTCCAGCAGCGTACATTACGTTGAAAAGTTAAAGAGAAAAAAGCTATTAATAGACTTTTTGCACTAAATGTTCTCTATCTAGGATGTGTGTAATTTTGGGCGGGCAAACGTTACCCTCAAAAAACTCTGCACATTTCCAAATCTATATTGCTTTCTTTAACATTACTTAACTGTAACACGTTGTGTTGGTCCAAAGTCAAGTCGATATTTGTTAGTATAGTTCCTATAATCAAACTATATTTGGTAGAAGTAACATGTTGGCGTCCTAATACAGATAAGAAACCCCACTTTTTCTTTAAATCTATGCGACTCAGTTCGAAAAAGCCGAGAAATTAAATTGAATTTTTTCAAACTCCGGTATTTCGGTAGCTGTCACTTTTGAAGCTTTTATTCTTCGACATTTGACAAGTAGAAACTACGCCATTTACAGAAATGAAACGATACACAACACATTGCAATTATTAAAAATCACTACCAAAATCATGCAGTCACAGTTCGCAAAATTAAAGCATAGTGTCGGACCCAGCGTTGCCGTTGATGATACTAAAGTATCAAAATGATACTTTTTTTGGGTCTTGCCACTTTTTTGATACTTTTTGTTTTTGATACTAAATTTGATACTTTTTGTTTTTAGATCCCTCTATGATCAAATCAATATCTGAATTTAATATCTGAATTTAATTATAAAATTAAAGATGCAGATGAATTTGTGAGCGAATATCAATCTTTGGAGGCTTTAACAAAAGAAAAAATATGGCAGCGCCTTTGCCAAATTAGGGATGCTGAGGAGTTTTGGGGGAAAGTAGGAAAAATGAAAAATTCCTACAACGAGCCCTTGTTCCCTACATTAAATAAATTTGTGTCATATATTTTTAAACTGCCACACAGCAGTGCTTGCGCTGAGCGTATTTTTTCCAAACTTTCTCTTATGAAAAATATGCTAACAAATACACTCAAAGTTCAGACCTGTAATGAGAGACTATCAGCTCTTAATTTGGTAGATACTGATTTAGAAGATTGGAAGCCAAACCCGGAATTAATTGACAAATTCCGAAAAAAAATTATTCATTACTTCATTACTTTACATGAAGTCGTATTTTTTACCTTGTTTTATTGTTCTGCTTACTTTGTACCTAATTTGAAGTAATTTTTAAATAAAAAAATCGTTTTAAAACGTTTTATACTTTTTTTTAAAAATGATACCTTTTTTTGGTACTTTTTTTTGAAAATGATACTTTTTGTGATACTTTTTGAATAAAGTCAACGGCAACGCTGATTGCAGTTGTTGCCCAAAGTGTTGAGGGAAAGCCAGGTTGGTCCATTCCTCGTCGTTCGTTGGAATTAGACATTCCACAAACGTCATTACACCGTATTTTGCATAAAGACTTGGATCTTAAGGCTTATAAAGTTCAGTTAACACAAGAACTCAAGCCGGCCGATCATCAACAACGTTGTGTCTTTGTTGATTGGGTCCTTGACAACGTTTACTTTCAACAAGACGGTGCTACGTGCAACACAAGCAACCAAACCATTGCTCTTTTACGGGAATAGTTTCCGGACCGTGTTATCTCTCGAAGAGGTGATCACAATTGGCCACCGAGATCTTCTGATTTAACACCTTGCGACTTCTTCCTTTGGGGCCACGTGAAAGATAAGGTCTACGCCAACCAAGCCCAGTGTCGATTCAAGACCTCAAAGATTGAATTCTTACGACTCGAGGACATAGGGCAGCCACTTTGCAATTTGGTTATGGAAAATGTGGTGGCCATTTTGCTGATGTTGGTCTTCATTATTAACGGCATACCTTCCTCTTTATTATGAAATAAACATTCGATCATTTATCTCGAAAAATTCCATTTACCTTTGAATGCCAAAATAACACCTCTTGTGGGAAACCCCTGTATAATCAAACTATATTTGGCATAAGTTAAATGTTGGCGTCATAATAAAGATAAGAAATTCCATTTTCGGCCATAGCCGAAAAATAAAAATATTTTTTTTCAAAATCGGAAAAGGTCGAAAACTTTTAATATGCAATATGAAGGTCATAAAAAATAAATCTTCAACAATTAATCCTCAAGGAATTGATAGTAAAGGGTGTTTTTTATTGGGGTATAGAACTTTAAGTTGGCATCACTTTTTTAACTGGCGGCCATTTTGTCAGCTGTCAAGTGATTAATATTTAGTTTGGTTTGCCATTTCATCATGAACAGGTTGACAAAAGAACAACGCTTGCAAATCGTGCAAATTTATTTCGAAAGTAATGGTTCAGTTCGCGAAGTTCACCGCAAGCTCCGTCCATTTTATGCCATTACATCCACAAAAACTGACTGTTTGGTGTGCTCTATGGGCTGGTGGAGTCATTGGGCCATACTTCTTCCGAAATAATGCTGGAGAGTCAGTTACAGTTAATGGAGACCGGTATAGAGCCATGAAAAACCGACTATTTTGTTCCCGAATTGGATGGCATGAATGTGGATGAGTTGTGGTTCCAACAAGTGGTTGAAAATTGGACCTGTAGAATTGGCTTTATTCGAGCCAGCCGCGGCGGCCACATGCCCGAAATCATATTTAAACATTAATGGCATAAAATTATCCTTCCAATAAAGCCAAATTGATGGACATTAAAACGAATTTCTTGTGTTTTATTTCAATTCGAAGTTCTATACATCAATAAAAAACACCCTTTATTTTAAAATGCTTTTTCTTTGTTTTCATTCCTTTTTTTTTGTGTAAACACGGCTATAAATGTTTTCTCTTACTGGCGTATTTACATTACATGTTTTTTTTTACAAAATATCCCAAAGATAATATTTTGGATACATGTAAAATCTGTATCGTTTCATCGGAAAACGTAAGTCTAGCTGAAATTACATTGGTGTAAAGACCATATAAGTAAATGACCGCTACTGCCTTAACCTGACATTCAGGTGGATATGTTTATATTTGAAAACATGTCAGCAAACGGGATACAGAGAAAAGTAACAACTCCAGAACTTTCTATGCGGCATCGATGGCTGCAGTTTTTCCCCATTAAACAATAATAAAAATGAAAACAATTTCTAAAACACTTTGGTGTCTGTGCCATAGCAATGACTTTTTATGATTTCAAAACCAGTCAGTTGCAATTAACTCTAAATACTGTCACATACAAGTAAACTAATCGCCCCATAACCCATAATCCACTTCAACTCACCGGCATGTGAGTTCTCGACTTTGTTGCACAGTGGACAACGACCAAACCACTACATTGCCATGCAGTTGTGTCAAAGGAAGTGCACACGTACATGAAAGAAGTACACTCAATAAACAACTTACTGTCATAGGCATCGCCATCTTCGACCGTATCCGTTTTATCCACACCGTCAGTGCCGCCGCCAAAGCCAAACCATGACTGAAACCAGTTGGACTGTTTGGCAGGTCCATGCTCATCTGAGGGGGCCACGGTGGTGCTGCCAATTTTCTTATTGCGTCGATTCAAACCAAACAATGAGCTAAACCACCCGGTTAGAGAGGAATCACCGGCATCATAGTTATCGTAATCGGCATCCTCGTCATCGTCGTACGTGTAGTCATCATTGGCATGTTTTTTTAGGGTATTGTGATATGACGTATACTGGGTATATGGATAGGGAGACTCATCTTCTGTGTCTTTGCCCCCACCGCCCAGACTGTCCATAATGCCGGAGAATACCATTTGTACGGGATAGAAGATCATGCGAAAAAATCCACCCAAATTGGAACCGATCGCTGAATCCTCCTCTTCATCCTCCTCATCATCATCGTAATCATTTCGCGGAGGTCGACGACGGTAGCGTTTCCTAACATCATTGTATTGGGAATTGTATTTTATCTGAGAATCTTGTTGAAAGGTTGTCGTGGGTATGGTATTATCCTCGACAGTATTATCTGTTTGGTCTTCCACCATTGCCCCATAATCGGCACCTTCTTCAGCCAAACTGCTATTGTCGGCTATTGGTTTCTCTTCCAAGTCATCTTCAACGAACTCATGATCTTCATATTCCTCATCATCAGCATTGTCTTCTTCACTGTAATCCTCATCAGCGTCATCGTCATCGTCGTCGTCATCATCATCATCGTCAGCTGCAGCAAATATCACATACTCCTCCTCATCATTGTCCTCCTGGCTGACCTTAGCTCTCTTGTGGTCCGGGTGGTTAACCTTTTTTAGGGACCTCGCCGTTGTTGTTTCTATGTTCGAGTCCATTGTTGAGTTGCTGGAGATTTTCGGGGTTGGGGTGCTTGCCACTGCTGTGGCTACCTTTACCCTCTTACGTTTCTTAAGAGTTTTTGTGCGGTTTTGGGATTTACGATTTAATTTTCTCTTATTGAGACGTGAGGATTTCTTAAAATTTGTTATTTTAGAATTGTTTGATGTTCGATTGTTCATAGTTGTTGTTGTTGCAGGGTTTGTCACTAAATTTCCTTTCTTGGTGTCCTCAACTTTTCGATATAATCTTTCTTGAGTGTTTGTGAAATTGGTAGATGGGCTTTTTGCTATTGACGGAGAAAGTTTTTGATTTATTTCCAAAGCATTTTCGTGTGTTGAATTTTTGGGTTTTCTTATAAATTTCGGTGCCGTGACGGAATTTTCTGTAATTGTGTCGACGGATCTTTTGTGTATGTGACGAATTTCGTTTAAAGTAGCCGATTTCAGATGATTGGTCCTATTGCGGCCTAGGATTTTTTGTTCTTGGGACAATGGATTTGCATTTTTCAATTGTTTGTTAATAAATGACAAAAGGAGTTTTTGGCGAAATTCGCTTAAAGTAGCAAAGTCAGGGTAATGGGACGTAATTGAATCGGTTGTATTAACTTGGTGCTGTTTTTCTTCTTGCGATGGATTCAGTTCATCATAAGTATCGGACATAAGGGGTTTTTGAACTCCTTTTCTTTTAATTCTTTCATTGTCGTCTGTTTGAAATTCTTTTGAATTATTCACATTTGACGGATTTTTGTCACTCGATATATTTGTCACCCGTTCTTCTTCACTCTCAGCCGGCATGAACACATTTGTTCGTTTCGCAAAATTGTCTTTCAATTTATACCCGACCTCCGGCAGAGATCTTTTCTTTCGGTAAATTTCTTTTGATTTCAGATTTTTTGAATTCAATTGCGTATTATTTTCATTATTTAACAAAAAATCCCTTGGTATACTTTCAACTCCGAACACCACTGTGTTTGATATTAGATTTTTGGGAAAATCCGATTTTGTATTGTTTTTATTTTCTGTAATTTCAAATGGTTTTGTTAACAAATTATCTTGGGACTTTTTTGAACTTGCCAATAATTTTGAGGTTTTCATAGTATTTTCTTTTTCGTGAAATTTTGCAGCTCCATTCACTTTGTCCGAGAAGCTTTTAATTTCTATATTCTTGGCACTTTTCTTTTCCGTCCTCGAGAATTTTTCTTCATGATCATAATTTTCTGTAGCATTTGATTTATTTTTGTTCTCAAATGTTTCCATTTCCGAAGTTTTTTTATTTTGAAGAAAATTATTTTTTCCAGTTAATAATTTTAACAAATATTGAAAACTATTTCTTTGTGCGGAAGTTTTATTTATAAAATGAAATTTTTTATTTCGATTTTCACTACTTAAAATTGATTTGTTTGAAAACCTTTCCATTTCAACATTTGTTTTTCTATCGTTTTCTGGTTTCAAATTTAAAATGTTTGGTTTTGTATTCTGTAAATTAGTTTTTAGTGAATTGTGAAAATCGGATAGATTCGATGCCTGGGGGAGTTCAGCTGAATATGAAATATCACTTTTGTTGGGATCTTGAACATATATTTCACCAAATATATTTTTTGGTTTATATTTAAATTGACTTTTTGTTTCGGCCAACTTTGGTTTGTTTGACTTCTGGTTTACGATATTTTCATTTGCATAAGAATCTTTCCCATTTGCTTGTAATTTTTTAAATTTTATTTGCATTTTAGAACATGCTTTGTTTTCATTTGCACACTTGTCTCTTATTGAATTTCTCTTTGTTTGGGAGTTTTTGTTATTAAAATCGATAAAATTTTGTAAACTTTCATTTTTGTATGGATTTTCATTAATTGTTTGAAGTTTTCTAATTTTAAATTGTCGCAAATAATCGTTGACGTTTTTTCTTTGGGATTTTTCTTTGCCGATGATATTTGTATTGATTTGAAAAGTTTCGGTATTACCATTGTTTTCACTGAATTTATTTATGAATTCCTCTGATTTCCCAGAAGTTTTCTTAAAATGTCTCTGTTGATTTTTGTCATTCATTAAATCCATTCGAAACCCAGTTTGTTTATTTAGAGAGTTTGAATTTTCTTTTTGCCCCAAATTTTCTATAGTTTTTATGAAATTTTGAATATTGAAATCGTTTGACATTTCATTTGATTTATTAAAATCTATTTGTCCACTTTCGGCTGTCGTTAAATCGTTTCGAAATTCCATTGGTTTACTGTGAACTTTTGCCTTTAAAGTATTTACATTTTCATTATTCCACAAACATTCTTTATTTTTTATATCGAAATCGTGAGCGATTTCTTTTGATTGCACAGGCTTTTTCTCAAAATGTCTCTGTTCATTTTTGTCATTTCGAAATCCAGGTGAAATATTAGGAGGTTTCGAATATAACGTCTCAACATTTCCATTTGCATTTTTATTTAAATTTTCAATATTTATTTGCATTTTACCGAATTTATTTTTTGTTTGTCTATTATCATTTTCATTTGAATTTTCCAAATTTAAATCCTTATTTTGCTCTGTTTTAAGTTGATGATTTTTGTTAATAATTTCACGATTTAAAGCTTTTTGTTTCGACTGCGTTTGCCTACCATTTTTGTTAAAATGTTCAATATTTCCATAGTTGAAGCTGCTTTCATTATTCCACTTTGTTTGAAAACTATACGTTTTCTTTATATTTTCATTTGGTGTATTACGATTTTCAATATTTTCATTTGGTTTATTGCGATTTTCAATATATTTCAATTTATTAAGATTTTCAATATTTTTTAATTTATTAAGATTTTCAATATTTTTCAATTTATAAAGATTTTCAATATTTTTCAATTTATTGCGATTTTCAATATTTTTCAATTTATTGGGATTTTCAATATTTTTCCATTTATTACGATTTTCAATATTTTCTGATTCCTTTGAATTTTCACTATCTTTCGATTCACTTAAATTGTCATTATTTTTCGATTTTGTTTTTTCTTCTTCTTTATTTTCAATTAACTTTTCAATATTCCAATAGTTTTTGTTGTCATTTCTATTTAAATTCTTCCTATTCTTTGTAAATCCGTTGTCGGCTCTGAAATGTATCTCCTCAATATTCTGGTGGTTTATGATTTCATCTTCTTTACGTTCAATTTCCTTTTCCTGAATTGATCTTCGATTTCGCTCCAAATTGTTGAAATGTAAATGCTCGTTCACGCCCATATTACTGGCAGTTGCCGCCAGGGGGCTGGTCGAAAATATGGTAGTGCCGAAATTCGGCTTCTCCAATTGTGTCGACAGTTTATAGGCATCGCTGTAGGGTCGCCTTGTTGTTGTCCTCGTCCCCATAACAATGGCCGGGCCACCTAAGCCGCCGGGTCTTGGCGTTGTATTAACCTTCTGATGACCCGGTGGTTTGGATTTCCTCTTAGCCTTTCTTTTCGGTTTGTTTTTCCTTTTCGTCGGTCTGACAGTTGTCGTATGCCTTTTGGTGTCCTTGACGTTTAACTCGGTTTTAACTATTACCGGCAGGGGTTTCTTAAGCGGTGTTATCAGTTTGGACGTCGATGAAGTGGAGGTGATGGAAGGCCTTTGTAGTCGGATGATTTGAGGCCTCACCGTGGTAGAGGTTGTGGTGGTAGACGGCCTCGAGAAGGAGGAAAGTATGTTGAGCTTATTTTTATCCGTGAGAGTGCATTGACTTTCGTATTCCTCCTTCAGTAAAAGTATATCCCTTTCATATTGTTCTTTGGTTATGAAGATCGGTATGGAACCGTTGGTGCGGCTGGCATTGACCGATGATTTGCCCATCTCCGTTATGGCATAGACAATGCCGGTGGTCGGATTGGTAAAGTATATGGGAAAATGGGCCTGTGTATTATTTTTGTACAGATTATTGAGGGAATATTTCTCCATTTCCGGTTTGTTCACCGCTGTCAAATTGATGTCGGGCATAGTTTGGACAGTGGTTGTCAGTTGAACCTTTGTTTCCTTCGGTTTATTATGGAAATTGATAGGCAGAGTTTGCATGCTCGCATCGTCGTCGCCTGGTCCATTAATATAATGAAAATCCAGACTTGAACCCAAGTTGTGTATGGTCACCCGGTTATGACTGGGTGACGCTTGTAAATCATGGCTGTTAGGATTTGGTTTGTTGTTGTGGTTGGTGATTTGAGGGATTCTATTAAATTTATTTAAATGACTTTCATATTGAAATTTTGGCACAAAAGATCTTCTGACTTCATCAGCGGCGGTGGCGGTGGAGGAGCTGGTGCTGGGGAATTTTCGATGTAACCGACGTTGTTGTTGTTGATTTAAAATGTCATGTGTCCAAGTGCGATGGGTTTCGCGCAGTAGATTATCAAACTCCTCGGCACTGGGATGATAACCGTATTCATAAGCGGCCGCTGATGATGAGGTTAGACCAGCTAGACTGGACATTAGCAGTTTTAACATCAGCACCTTGATGGCAATAAAAAACCAACACATTTTCTATTTGTTTTACCGTTTTTGCAAATATTCACTTCACTTCACTGGCGCATAGACATAGAAATTATTTGAGTTGTTGTTGTTGTATTTTTTTTTTAATTTTTTAATCCTTGCGTTTAACATGAAAGTTAAGCGGCCGTTACATTTCAAACCGCGTTTCACAACCGTTGCGTTTAACAGCTTTTCCACTAGTGATTTACTAGATTTGAGTGAAATTTTTTCATGGTTTCATATCTCTTGGTGGTGCTGGTGGTGGTGGTGTGGTGATGCTTGTATGCTTTTCTTTCTTTGTTTTTAGCTTTTGTTGTTGTTGTTGTTTTCGTTCGTTTAGGTTTGAACCTCATTCTTTGGGTCATACACAGCAGTAGCAGCAACTACTCCCGACAGTCATACAGGGTGGGATGGCCGTATCTGTCTTTCTCTATCGCTGTACTTTAATGGTTCAGTGAGAATATGTCACCATTTCGAAACACACATGCGGAGAAGACTCAACCCATAATTCAAAGAAAGACAACAACCAACCACAACAACAACCTACAAGAACTAGCAGTATCTCGATATTTATCGAAGCGTACACGATCATTAGCGTTATTAATCTAACTAATCATAGGTCTATTAAAGGTATGCATGTGAAGAGCTTCTCTTTAGACAGAGCCCACCGAACGAAAACCTTCAGTAGTTTTTCTCCTCTACGAACAGAAAAACCCCCAAACTTTTACTTTTTTTTTCCACAATCTTTGTCGGTCACCAGTAAAAATTTCTTTTTATTTTCTTTCGCGCTCTATATGTAAAAATGTTGTCGTTGTTTCAAAATGGCCAATTTGTGTGTTCGTTTGAATTTAACAGTTGTTTATTGTTCTGTTTCTTTTTCCTTTCTTTTTTTTCTTTGTCTTTGCGATGTTCTCACTTCCAGCTCTGCTGTCTTACTAACTTACTAACCATATTTCCAGTAAGTGTCGACTCCATTCCTTTGCGCTCGTTAGGCTGGCTCACTGTCATCATCGTTGTCTCCAGCAGCAGCAACAGCATCATCGTCGTCGTCTTAGTTTATTCAGCTTCCTTTCACACATTTCCAGTTTGTTTGTTTTGTTGAGCAGTCCAGCAGCCATGGGAAATATCGTTTCAGAACTGGAATTGGTTCTTTAGTCAACCTCGTGCAATGTTTCATAGCATTCTTGTTGGTTTTCAAATCTTCCATTTCTATAGAATACACTACATTAGGCAATAAAGTGTAGATGATAATAGATTGATAACAACGCATTACCAAGTAATGTGGGGGTGTAAGTAGGGTTTGAATTGGCTGGATTTTCCAGGTGTTTGAATCCAAGTCCAGTTACAAGCTATTGCATAATTTGTCCAGCTTAATCGAAGCACTATCAAATGCTCCCTCTGATTGGACATTATAATAGTCCACCTTGGCTGGTTTCCAAAATAGGCCCAGGGAAGCACTAGGTCAAAATATATAATTGTTAAAAGTGAAGTAAATTCGAAAATTCGTTTGTGCGATAAAATAATTATCAAAGTCTCAGCTTCCAATTTTTAGCCTCTGATGAGAAAAATAACATATTTTTTTTAAAATGAAGAATTTTGTATTTCTTTCAAAATCAAATCGAAATTTTTTCATTTTTTGACCGAAAATATTATATTGAACATTTATTTTTTAAATCGAGAGTTTTAAATTACAGACAAAAACGCATTTCTTTAAACCAAGAATTTAGAATTTTGATTTTTTTGGACCGAAAATATATTGATTCTACAGACAAAAGCATTTTTTTGTTTAAATTGAGAATTTAAAACACTTTTTTTAAATCGAAATTTTTTGATTTTTTTTGACCGAAAATATTATTTTGAACATTTATTTTTAAAATCGAGAGTTTTAAATTACAGAAAAAACACTTTTTTAAAATCGAGAATTTTTAATTATAGACAAAAACACTTTTTTAGAATAGAAAATTTTGATTTTCTGTGGCCGAAAATATTTTGATTTTTTTTTTAATCGAATATTAAAGTACACACAAAAACACTATTTTTTAAAAATGGACAGTTTTAAACTTTGATTTTTTTTGGCCGAAAGTATTATTTTGATTCTTACAGACAAACAAATTTTTTTTTTTAAAAATCGAGAATTTGGAATTTTTATTTTATTTGGCCGAAAATATTTTGAATTTTTCTAAAATCGAAATTTAAATTACAGTCAAAAACATATTTTTTTAATTGAGAATTTTTTGGCCGCAAATATTATTTTGTTTCTACAGACAAAAACATTTTTTTTTAATCGAGAATATTATTTTTTTTAAATCGACAATTTTGAAGTGTGTTTTTTTTACCGAAAATATTATTTTGATTCTCAAAAACACTTTTAAAATCGAGAATTTTTAATTACAGACAAAAACACTTTTTTTAAATAGAATATTTTGAATATTGACCGAAAATATTTAGATTTTATTTAAATCGAATTTTAAATTACAGACTAAAACACCATTTTTTAAAAATGGACAATTTTAAATTTTGATTTTTTTGACCGAAATTATTATATTGATTCTTACAGACAAAAAAAATATTTTTTTTTAAATCGAGGATTTTTAATTACAGAAAAAAACACTATTTTTTAAAATAGAAAATTTTGATTTTCTTTGACCGAAAATATTTTGATTTTTTTTTTAAATCGAATTTTAAATTACAGACTAAAACACTATTTTTTAAAAATGGACAGTTTTAAATTTTAATTTTTTTTGACCGAAAATATTATTTTGATTCATACAGAAAAAAAACAATTTTTTTTAAATCGAGAATTTGGAATTTTGATTTTATTTGGCTAAAAATATTTTGAATTTTTCTAAAATCGAAATTTAAATTTTTTTTAATTGAGAATTTTAAATTTTTTTTTACCGAAAATATTATTTTGTTTCTGACAGACAAAAACATTCAACATCCAGAAGTTTGATTTTTTTTGGACGAAAATATTTTTAAATTGCAGACAAAAACACTATTTTTTAAAAAATCGAGAATTTTGATATTTTTTGACCGAAAATATTTTTATTCTTAAAGACAAATTTTTTTTTTTTTAAATCGAGAATTTTATATTACAGACTAAAATCATTTTTTTTAAATCGACAATTTTGAATTTTGATTTGATATTATTTTGATTCTTAAAGACAAAAACTATTTTTTTTTTAAATCGAAAATTATTTTGATATTTTGTTATGGCGGATATTTAGTGCATTCACAATGAAATTAATATCATCTGGATTCTGTTGGATTATTTAGCAAGATATGAATAAATAAGTCCATTCACAATGCACTCTTCACTTCGCAAGAAAAAACCTCCTCCCGTTGAAATATGGAAAAAAAATTTTGTAGAAAAAAAAAATTTTTGTGGAAAAAAAAAATTTTATTGAAAAAAAAAATTTTTGTTGAAAAAAAAAATTTTGTTGAAAAAAAAATTCTGTTGAAAAAAAAAAATTTTGCGGAAAAAAAAATTTTTTTTAAAAAAAAAAAATTTGTGGGAAAAAAAAAATTTTGTTGGAAAAAAAAAAATTTTAAAAAAAAAATTTGTAAAAAAAAAATTTTTTGTTGAAAAACAAATTTTGTAAAAAAAAAAAATTTGGTAAAAAAACAAAAATTTGTAAAAAAAAAAATTGTAAAAAAAAATTTTTGGAAAAAAAAATTGGGGAGAACACAATTTCTGTACAAAAAAAAAATATTATTTTTTTTATTATTATTATTTATAGAAAATTATAGAATGCCTTTTTAAATTCCTACGTACTGCGTGACAGAGTCAGTGAATCAGTGTCGAGGGTAAATATATATTAAGATTGTATAACTACTCTGTGAAACAATTTCCACCCTTAGTAACAACAACAAACTTCGTCTACATGAGGAGAATTGCTAATGCCATAGACTTTGATTCCTTTGGGGTGTTTGATCAAACAAAAATTCCCCAAATTCAGTAGGTCTTGTTTATTTTTTTCGTATCGGGAATAGTTATCTGGTTTCCAAACATCAGGCACTCATTCGTTCTTTCGGATTGTTCACAGTAGCTGAGGTTCTCAACCTTAGTTTCCAATCATTAATTTTGTTATTGTTCGAATTAGCTGATCCATACACCTTGCTGGCAAGTTATTGTTACTTTGACCTTGATCATTTCCTACCCACGCGAATGGGTGAAAAATTAAATCAGCCTAATTCCGTTATGTGAGGTTCATGTCAACAGTCGCCCCAACTGTTCCAGACACTCATAGGACTCTGTAATTGTCCACTTACTTGCAACCGCTTTTGGATTGTCATTCGCATTTCACCAGACCCTCCGTTTAAGATATTATAATTGATATGTCAACAAATGAGATAAGTTATTAAGTTATTATTTGAAATAATGCAAACCCCCAATGTATATATGCCCTGCCCTTATCACAGTCTCGCCTTGCTAACCCCCTTTTTTTTTGTTATTGTTCATTTATTTCAATTGAGTGCGTTTTTTTCTTCTTTTTTGGGGGACCTATACTCCATAAGGCAAGGACATAATCCAAATTGTAATGGCAATGGCCGGTTAAAACCTCGGTAAGAATATCAGGCAGTCTCAACTGACACATACCCAAGGCTTCACGAGTTAGAGAATGATCACTAAGCCATGAAATACTTCTCTAGAGAAATCATCAACTGTTCGGAGCTGTCTTTAAACTGCAGACCGCGATCAGCGAACATACACTTTATAATTATGAAAGATTTCTTTTTCGAACCATTTTAAAAATATCTGTTGGTATTTGTGACGAAGTTTTATTTCATTAAAACCATGTTTACATCGCACCTGTTTTTAGGTCATTAGGCCTGTGGGTCCGTTCCCAAAGTGTAAAAACAATTTTTATTCGTGCAGAAATCAGCCTTCAATTTGAGTCTCATACATCATTTATGAATTGTGCAATTTGATCTAGAATTTTATAGGGACGGCTCTATGAAAAATGCCCAAAAAAAATTTAAGAATGCTCCAAATGAAAAATCCCCCCAAAATCCCAGTATGAACATTTCCCCAAAACATCTGAAAAGTCCCCAAAACAATTTATGAAAAATTACTTAATCTCAATCAAAAATTACAAAATCTCCCAAATATAAAAAATATCCCAACAATTCAACAATAGATTTCCGTAATTTGGAAAAAGTATAGTTTTTAACAAAAAAAATCAATAGAATTACACAAAAAAATGAAGAATTCGTTGAAAAATTTACAATTCCTCTCATTCCTCATACATCATCTATGAATTGTGCAATTTGATCTCCCAAATATAAAAAATATCCCAACAATTCAACGTAATTTAGAAAAAGTGTAGTTTTTAACAAAAAAAAAATCAATAGAATTAATTACCCAAAAAAAATGAAGAATTCGTTGAAAAATTAACAATTCCCCTTTTTAATTTTGGGGAATTTTTCGTTTTTTTTTGGGTATATTTTCAAAACAAATGTGAATCATATATCGCGCTATTTTTTTATGTGTTGGGGTTAAGACCCTAATTATCACATTTGAAAAATGACGCCAATTTTAAAATGAACGATGGCCCAAGCAAATTTTAAAAATTCCCCCTTAAAATTTAGTGTTGTTGAGGTTAATGTAACATTCTGGGGCAATTTTCCATTTTTGAATTGGGTTAATTTTCAAATGAGATACATATTTAGGGTCGTTACCTCAACACATTAGAACAAAAAATAGCGCGGCATATGATTCACATTTGTTTTGAAAATGTACCCAAAAAAATTAAAAAATCCCCAAAATTAAAAAAAGGGGAATTTTTTATCGTTCAATTTTAAATTATTTTTGGCGTTTCTTCATTTTTTTTTGGTGGTATTTTTCATAGAGCCATTCCAGGTCAATATGTAAATCTGTTACAAATGGAAAAACGTCTTATGTTATGGTGGAGGGTATACAAATTGAAAAACCTATTAACACACTAACCCTACCCCACCTTCAATTCGTCGGCTGAATTGTTTTCGGATATATTCGCTTAAATATAGTTTTTATTCCGTCTTAATCATTTAGTTCCACTTCACACAACTCATAGTTTTACAATTTTAAAAAAAATCCAAAAAACTATTCTCCTTCTCGCATTTTTCAATACAACTGTTTGGTTACAACAACTAATACCGAAAATGTGAAATTTTGTGTTGTGCCTCTTTAGCAGAATTCAAGGTACATTAAGATGCATCACAAGCAAAGGCTGCTCACAACTAATATTGGTTTATTTTCGATGACTTTGCGTTGGAGGCAATCTAATGTAAATATAAAACATTGTCCCGGTACGAAATTGTAGAATAAAATTAAATGAAAATGTCATGCATGTCTTTCAGACGTTATATACTGTCAGTACGTTTTAGGCCATAAGTCAAAAACCAGCTTTTTCTACAACTTGCTAAAAATGGAGGGGAATTTCAAACGTTATATGTACGGACGGGTACATAGAATGCAAATTGGAGACTGCAGTAAATGCAAATCTTTCGAATGTGCCCTCCACCATAAAGAAGGCTAAAATCAGAGACAGATCTACTGCATGAGCTGCAGTAGGATGCGCTGTTAATGAAGTAGAAGTCAGTGTTCATCTGTGCCAACAACAATCTGGATCTAATTAGGGTCGATGGAATGGAAA
This sequence comes from Hydrotaea cyrtoneurina, assembly GCA_958296145.1. Classification (NCBI taxonomy): domain Eukaryota; kingdom Metazoa; phylum Arthropoda; class Insecta; order Diptera; family Muscidae; genus Hydrotaea; species Hydrotaea cyrtoneurina. The sequence goes on along the minus strand of OY282513.1, from coordinate 18,914,289 downwards.
GAATCTTCACTTTTGTTAGTCAGAAAATTGCCATGGAAAATATAGTCAGCTCAGTCAAATAAGACAAAAAAAAAATAAGAATAACAACTTGGTCAAAGAAGAAGATTATAACAGGTGGCGCAAAAGTAATCTTCCGATGTTTTTTGGCTGTAATTAAAAAAAAATGAAAAACTTTGATTCTTCTTGTGGATTATTTTTATTTGGTCTTTTAATTTTTTTTACATCAAGTCAAGAATATGATGTCATGTAAATGGCCGCCGCCACTGACATTAGGGGCCAATCGCAAAATGTATAGCATTTTCTGATAGGAGGATTACTTTTGCGCCACCCGTTATAAAGTCAGGTTTTAGGAAGAAACTCTTACAACCGCCATTTAACATTTAATTTTTCTGATGTCGATAGCGGATTTGTCAATGTTTCTCTTTCCAAACTAACCATCTTTACTTGACTGAAATCGATCTTTAATTTGTTTAGTTATAGGAAATTAACTGAACCAGGGGTTGAAAATCGATAAGAATAAACTGCCACATTATTCACTTAAAGAATGGCTAATTGGACTATAAATTTCCAACTTCGGTCTCTTATAGCTGATCAAAATTTAGCGAGGTCTGTGTGAAATTTTAATCAAATCGGACAGATTTATATCCACAAAAAATTCGAATTCCCCCACTCTGCCATGGTGGACAGTATATAAGATGCTGCCTTTGGGAACATAGGTTAATAGTTGTAGTTAACTTTTAGATTTCCCTTTTTTTTTTCAATTTCCCTCAGACAGATTGCCAAATGTTACTTACTTATTTCCCTTAACATTCCATGAAGGAACAGACTGGGAACTTCTCTCGAATCAGTGAGCTGTGTACGATATAATTTGTCGCCAACATTTACGAGGTGGAAACAGCCGCTGAAAAATGTTGGTCTTCCCCGGTTTGGAACTCGGGTTCTTCTGTGTGATAGTCGCACACACTACCTACCACACCACGGCCTTTCCCGATTGTCAAATGTTACAAATTATTAAGCTGCGTTATTGCAAAGGAAACAGCCAACCAGCCTAGCTTGACCAACAGTTTTATTGGATGCCACAAACATAGGTTAAGCGCAGGTCAATTGCAATGAAACTAGTTCTTGTAATGGCCAAATGGCTGGCAGATATTTTTCAATTAAAAATGTGCGAGTATGAATTACTGTTTGCAACTTTGTTTTCGCATCGGTATTGGCAACAAACGTAAAAAGTGTTGACAAATTAAGTGAAATTTTTAGATAATGCTAGTGGTACGAGTGGCATTATGAAAAAGTAGTCATTAAATGCGGTTATCGAGCTATCGATTCATTCTGCAGTCTACGCTACGCATGTGGCAATATCTTATCATATGGATGATTCAAAAAGAGATCGTGGATTTTCATTTAGAAATAAAAACACCCCAACATTTGTGGAAATTATTTAAATCACCAAAATCGTATATTCGATTACACCTATCCCTCGAGTTACACGATAGATTCGTTCGTGGAAATCGTGTAAATAGAAATTTGAAATGATTGTGTGAAAAATCGTGTAAATCGAATATGCAGGCGGATTAGCGTATCGTGGAAAGATATAGTGTCGAAGAAGAACTCAGGTTCAAAACCTGGTAAGACCATTAAATCTCTCTAGATAAGTAACAGCATTTCGGAGTCGGCTTTAAACGGCAGGTCGCAGTCAGTGATTGTACAAATTATATTGTGTACAGCTCACTGATTCTATCCCAACTCTTGTTAACGGTGGCCAGATATTCACTGACCCGGTTGATAAAGCTAACCTTTTGGCTGATATATTTGCAAAGAATTCATCTTTGTCAGAAAGCAGTCAACCAATCGCAGTGATTGAAAGCGTATCTAGATCGATGCCATAGATATTTTTTCGAAGGCGCGGAGTTAAAAGGGTTCTTGCAGATCTCAACGCAAATAAAACTCCATTAGCCGTCATTCGTTTTGGATGAGATCTCGAATATAACATTCACAATTAATGAATTTATTTTCTAATTTTATTTAAATATGTATTAAAATTGAATATAAGAATATGTTCCAAACAACGAGGATCACATATAATACCCACATCTAAATGTAGTATGAAACATGTAAATAAACATTGTGCGAATAAAACACATTTTTCCATGGAAAATTCTAGTTCAGAGAAAGAAAAAAAAATTGGTTTCTTGTTTGTCTCCTTTTTTTTTGTGGCATCATCTTTGACGGAAGGATTGATAGATGTGGTGATGCGCACGTACGTATATCTACGGAGATGCGTTCGAACGTATGCATCCATGTGTGTGTTGGCAATTACACATTTGTACATTGTGGCTAACATCATCATAACAATAAATGGTTTAACATAACTATGTAATGATGTTCCCAGATGGATACTTGTATGTACGGGCAAAGATGCAATTAACACATATGGGTGTTTCCAGTTGTAACGTTCCTAACGGGGTTATTCAAAAAGAATCTTGATTGTCTTTGCACAGGGATCTTCTGGCACACGTACAGTACTAGCTTCTTGTGAGTTCCAATGTTCCTCCTTCAGCTCCCACCTCCTATTCTTCCGACGTCTGCAGCTATCTGCTATAATTTGAAAAATTCTATGAATATTAAAAACTAGTAAGTTGTAATGCGCCTATGGCGCCCGTTAATTTGCTTGAGAAAGTATTTGTTACTTAATTTTAAAAATTTTGTAAAAAATATTTTGAGAAAACTATTTTGTAAAAAAAAATTTCTGAAAAAAATAAAATTGAAAAAAAAAAATTTGTGGAAAATAATTTTTGCTGAAAAAAAAATTTTTGTTGAAAAAAAAAAATTTGTTGAAAAAAAAAAAATTTTGTTGAAAAAAAAAATTTTGTGGAAAAAAAAATATTTTGTTGAAAAAAAAAAATTTTTGTTAAAAAAAAATTTTTTGCTAAAAAAAAATGTTTGCCGAAAAAAAAAATTTTTGTTGAAAAAAAAAAAAATATTGTTGAAAAAAAAAATTTAGTGGAAAAAAAAAATTATTGTAAAAAAAAAAAATATTATTTTTTTTATTATTATTATTTATAGAATTATTATAGAATGCCTATTTAAATTCCTACGTACTGCGTGACAGAGTCAGTGAATCCGGGAATCAGTGTCGAGGGTAAATATATATTAAGATTATAATAGATTTTTATCTTAAATTTTTACTGCAATTGTCCCTATTGAGGTTGCATACGCGACTATCAAATAACAGACTCAGGTTCAAATCCGGGTGATGAACCGAGCATAATAGCAAAATAACACGGGAATCACATGCAGCGTGGATGCTCGATAAAGTGTGGACAATTCTGACCATAAACGAAAGAGCCAAAAAAAAAAAAATCTCAAAGAATAAAACAATTTGCTCCATTTATAGGTAGCTGGTCAATCTCTTTTTGGAATAGCAACACTTTATCGCCCAATTGACGAAACATTTTAATCCTGTTATATATTTCCCTTGGGAAGCAGCTTTTTATATATCGCTCATTTACTTGAATAGTGGCATAATTCAAAATTCACTTTATATATTTTTGCTCTTGGAAAAGCTGTAAACCTCTAATTTAAATTGGCTTTTGTTCTACTGAGTATTGTGCATTCATATGACAGGTCTCCATATTATTGAAATAGCCTGCAGTTCTTTTTCTATATTTGGAAAGTACGACGAAATTGACGATTTTAAACGGCTCTCCTGAAAAAATCCTATTTTGAGTTATGCCACTATTCAAGTAAATGCGCGATATGTTTCCCTTGGGATGGCTCCAGCTTTCCAATCCACCAATTCACCTAAAATCATCATCGAGAAAAGTGATTAAACTTACGACAATTTGCCTCGAAACAATTAATACTGGAATTCAATAAAAACTTTTCCATTGATTGAATGTTACATTTTCCTATCGCTTACATAAACAGAGAAGACGTCTTCTTAATATTTTCCGAATAATTCCAATGGATGGAAGTAACCATATGCACTCGTATTTCTGTACAAAAACAGACTACATTGGTGCAATCACACTGAAGAAAACTGAATTTAAATGAGTGTGTTGACATGGTTTGTTGGTTGTTGCTTCAGCTGGCTGCAAGAGTGGTTACTCTCAATATTCCTGCGATCCGTCCATACCCGCTAAGATCTCATCGTGGCCCAAATGAAATTAAAAGTGGTTTAAACATGATTTTGGACTCTCTGTGTGTGTTTGTGTTTCTAAAGATGCACCAATCGCAACATTGTCTGTTGCGTCCGTCCAGCGGCTATTTGGTTGGTTGATCATAACCATAGACAATTAACCAACAATAATAACAACTACAACAGTAAGGCAAATAGTAATTTTAAAGATGTTTTATTTCTTCATTTATGGCTGTCTATGTGTGTGTGCGATCGTGTGTAGTTTTCCACATTCTGTATGTGTGTGTGTGTTATAATGAATATTATTAAAAGATCATTAAACTCATCGTTAGCACATGCCAGACGATGAGTAACTACAGGTCCTTATCCTGGCATTAGGACGCCACCAACTTAGACCCAAGTTTGGTAGTATCTACCAAACATACAGCCAAGTATCCGTCTGTCTACCTGTAAGACTAACTCGTTTTGCTCTTTCTAATATTTTTGTTTTAGTTTTTATAATAAGCCTGGGTCACACCAGTGGAGTAGAGATGGGCATAATGCACTGTATTTTTAGTGCACTAACAATTTCAATAACACTACTAGTGAATACTTAGTGGTAGTGCAATTTTTTTTCACTACCACTAAGTAGTTTTACCAATAACTTTTGAAAATGTTTCATTTTGTGTTCGCTCCACAATGACTCGAGCGAGTACTGTGGGTTCGTTCGTGAAGATTTCCATCATATTTTCTCATTTCTTAATAATTGGTCTGCAATGAAAGGAATTATAAGTACAGACACACTTTCTTTGCGTAGATTTATTGTTAATTTTATTAAAACTTACAATTTGTATGGCATTTATTTTTGTCGTTGTAATAGTACATTCGCATTCACATGGCTCTGTCAATGGTTTCCGATCAGATTAAGTGACTTATTGTAAATTTTTGAAATATTGGTTCACATCACTTTATCTTACAGCAAATATATTGTGTCCAACAATAAACGGCACACATATTTAAAGATTTTCGACCAGATGCATTCAAATGATTTTTGGATCAATTTGAAATTTATCCACAAAATTCGCCTTAGTAAAAGCTCCATTGACGATGGCAACACTGCACAAACAACTTGGTTATGTATAGGGTGACCTAATGATTTTAAAAATGTCTACAAATTGTTTGTTTATGAATAAACAAAATACTTAAATTCAAATGAATTAAAAAATAAAAAAGCAAATTTTATGTCGCAGTCAAAAATGGTCAAATTGATTAAATGTAGCCCTGGATCAACCAAGAACAACAATATGCGTTCAGTTTCGATCGGATCTAAAATGACAGCACAATAGTTTAGAGGTCAGTAGTGAGTAGCTGATGCACCGTCTGATGGTTTTATATCAACATCTTCAAGTCTTTCACTAAAATTGTCAATTATGTGAACCATCGGCGTATTATACTTATCTGTCGCTATTCCTCTGTGACCCCAAACAGCCTACTTATTTCTAAGATTGGCTATTTCCGCCAAGACAGGCTATTTCCTCAGCATCATCAACTATTGATTGCAATTGCTGTCCTGTTTCTTTCACATCGGCAGCAGCCAATTGCAATTTGGGTCAATAGATAAGTCTTTTGTTTAGAGTTTCTCTCATTGGCTGTCGTCTTTCCCTTGTCATTATTTTTTATTACCTCGAAAAGTTGCAATTACCAGATTCTTATTTTCATCGCTACTCGACACTGTGACAGTAGTTGACACATTTATTGGCAGCTTCTATGGTTGGTAGAATTTTCTGTACTAATTTCTATTTTCATAATTCGCTAATAAGTTGGACATCTTTCGCTTTCGACATTATGCCACTAGTTGAGTGTTTTGTTGGGCGTATCTTTCGATAGTACAGTTTGCTGGCATCATTTCACTTCAAGAATTCTCAACTCCTCACATTGTCTTTCCATTGATCTTGCTTTCTTCGGTAAGTAAACGTTTATCACTTTATAACAAACTTACTCTCGACTTGAAGTCCCTGCATTAATTAATCTGAAAGAAAAAATAATTTAGTAAAATCACATATAACGTAAGCTCTAGTAGATTTAGTTCGCATCCAGGACCCATTTTGAAGGTAACGAGCAATTTTATAAGAAAACTTGTTTGTGATGAGGTGGAGACATCTCAGTAAGAAATAGGAGTCATGTCTCTTTCTCGAAAACTTGTGAACCTAGGCATACTGTTCACATTGTAATTCATAACGACATCAAGTCCATCCATGTGTTTCTAATTCGTTACGCGTTTTTCTTTCCATTCCATGAGCTATTTATACCCTCTCTCTATGAGTATGAGGACGAATGAAAAGTGTAACACATGGACGGAGTCACTTTGGACCCTTTGTACCTGTTGACCACATTCGATTTTGAATCTGGCTGGTTCGTACGATAACTTTCGAAAGAAAAAATGGAAACTCTAATCACACCCTTTCTGGTACCTCCCATATAAATGTACTACTTCGACCACTGTGGAAATCGTATAATAATAACAATATTACTATGGCCAACACAGTCTTAACCAAACTCGGTATTTAGTAATACTTTAACTAGATACAGTTTTCGAGAACAAATTGAAAAATATCCTGGTCCCACATCCATCAGTGGAGGCTCCACACTTCCGAGAGTTAATTGGAATTGCTGCATGCAGATGAATTACTTCAAATTTATTATCGGTGTACATTTAGTGAAACCTTCGCATTTGAACGAACTTGTCCCAATTTAATGGGTTTGGCTTTTCTAACATTGAACTAATTGGGCTTTGTTTTCGACATCATAACCGTACACAAATGGCGGCATTCAACAGCTTCTGAGCGCCGCTTATGGGACGGTTTTTTTTTTTGGCGGTTTCGAAACAAACGTGAGTTAAACCTCTGAAACAAATTGCATGGCAGGAACCAACCAATATGCCGACATCCTCAGAATTGTCAATAATAATTTGATTTACTGATTCAAACTCTCCTCTGGCTGTCGACGTGTTGGTGCTGCATGCTGTCGGCTACTAACCAACGATGGACTCACTACCTACTCCGACGTTAAAATTCCCAAGAACGATTTGAATCTTCTGACTGGTACAGCATATCATTAGTATCATCTCATTAGTTATCATTAGGGCAAGGAATCTCATGCAAATGCATGTTTTTAGCTATCTTTGCGAATCGTGAAATTTCCTTTAAAACGGCATTAAATCGTTTTTGCATATTTTGCTAAAAATACCCGTTTTTGCATATTTGTGCGCATATTTCAGCGCATTTTACAATAAACGCGTTTTTTTTTTTTGAATATTTTCAAATATTATGCCCAGAACATTGAAAAATTTGGCGAAATAGTAAAAGAGCTTGACGATTCCGATTCAATATCGATTAAAATCGTGAAAGAACTGTTAGACTTGCCTTCTCTCAAATCTCAACTGATTTTTGTTCATAGCAATTATGGGGTTTTATGCGAAGTAATATAAAAATTAGAAGGACGAAATTCGTTGAGAGATGCCGTTGATTTAATACATAATTCTGTGAACAAAATAAATGATATAAAAGGGTCAATTGGCCAACAAATTATTGAAAAATTAAACAATGTTCTCGTAAAAAATAAAGGTTTCCTTGAAATAAGGAAACTTGCAGAAATTTTGGAATTTGATGAAAATTCTTCCCAAACCAATTATACTATAAAAGAAGTGTGTGCTTTTAAATATGCTCCTGTAACATCTGTTGATGTTGAGCGCTCCTTTTCTTTGTACAAGAACTTTTTAAGACCTAATCGGGAAAGCTTTGTGTTTGAAAACCTTAAAAAGAACTTTTTTGTTTTCGCCAATAAGGCAATAAATTAAAATTGATCTCTCTTATATGTACTTAATTGCTATAATTCTAATTAAATTAAATTTAACCTTTAACTGACGAGGTGCATTTTTTGGACATAGAATGTGGCCTAAAAAAGTGTAAAATTTCACACCACCTCATCAGTTAAAGGTTAACTTAATTTAATTTTTTTTCGTATTTATGGTTTTATTTTTCTTTATACTAATTTTATATATTAAATGAATTGTTTTCAGCCTTTTTTGTTAAATTACTTGCAATATTACACAGAGAGGATACACATCGCGAGTAGTTCCCAGTTTGTCCTTTGTATAATGTGGAGGAAAATACCTAATATGATAATACGGATATGAATACGAAAAGAATGGATATGAGTGTAATAACATATTTTGCAAATGTTACATTTTGAAATTGTTCATTTCTGAATTGCAAATCATGAAACTCAACACTTGATTCAAGGCATTAAACATAATGCAGCTGCAAACATCTGTTGAACGTGTAATGTAAACGTAGATTTAAGGCCTAATTACTTGACCGTTGCCGGAACGTAAACGTAATCGTAACCGGAACGTTGATGTAGTGGTGGTTATCCAAGATACGTGAAGTACCATATGTTGTATGTAAACAAACAAAATAATTTGTCTGTTTGTTTTGATAAAAACGTAAAAAATTCATTAATAATAAAAGAAAGTGTTGTGAAGAAACAATTTATCCATTTTTATAGTTTTTATGTTTTTATTTTATTATTTTTCTAACAAAGTTGTTTCTTTTACTTTCTTGCTGTTTTTTTTTTTTGCTAGAAACAAATCAGCTGTTTGTTAAATGTCACTTGCCGGATAGAAAAATCTATTTTCTACAGGTTCATCCGTTACGTTACATTACGATTACGGCCAAGTAACCATTTGTACATGTTTCACATAAGGAAAACGAATCAGCTGACACGTCACGGTTACGATTACGGTCAAGTAACTCGACCTTTAGACGTTTACGTTGCCGTACGTCACGTTACGCTACGTCAAAAACGATGTAACGTTATTGTTGCACATTGTTGAGGACAAAATTTCCGACCAACCTTTAACCGGCATGTGTGCAGTCTCTCCGCATTCTCTTATACGACGATCAATAGCTGAGATTTGCTCTTTTAAATCGTATATATAAACAAAGACGAACCAATTGCAAATTTTACTTGAACCGGAGACGAGATGACAACGTCGGTGAGGTGACGATGACACATGATTCAATTTGTTAAAGAAAACGTGAATGAATTGTATTCGATTTATGGACAATTAAACGAACGATTTTTTTTGTTTGTCTCTCCTTTGTATATAAAAGAAAAGAATAAAGTATGCAAACTATATACAATCAAACATACACACAAACCGGATTGCGAACCGCAAATTCAAACAATATTTTTTTTTCTACAGTTAAATAATAAAAACGAACAAACAACGAAAAAAAAAACTGAATACGGCGATTTTTTTTTATTAAACAAAAGTGAATACGGTAAAAAAAAGAACAAGAACGCGAAAGAAACGAACGAACGAACACACACAAGTTGGTGTTTTATGGCAATAGAACACCGAACCGACCGAAATGACAATGAATGAATGACTGAGTGACTGCGACGTCAAACAGCAGCGGCTGCGACGATGGACGGAGGTGATCGTAGATCGTAGCGCGTTGTGGCAAATGGCCAGGCAAACAGCCAGCAAAAATATACTCACACTTTAACTTAAGCGCCCGTCGACTGTTCATGAGACAATCAGTCTTGAAGATTTCGTTAAACGATTAACATTAAACAACATTCAAACCTGAACAAAAGTGTCCAATACTAAAGTTATTTCGATCTCGATAAAACAAAAAACAACAACAACAAATGTGCCAAAAGTGTTGTTTATATTGACAAAGAAAAAATAACTTAAACACGGTTTATAAAGTGGTTTGCAACGAGTTACAAAAAAAAAAATATACACAACTCGAGTTATATGTAAAGAATAACAAATAATTTAAAAATATACTCCAGAACAAAAGTTTTATATAAGTGTCGGCCGATTTGAAATATTCGCTAAAATGCCGGAAAATACAGAGGTGTGTTTAAAAATTATTTTGTATCAAAATCCACCAGATTTTCTCTACAGTTTCCCCCTTTCCATCGAAAAATATATGAAATGTTTCAATCAGAAAAAGTGTTCATTGACCTACTAATATTGGCGTATTAATATAATATTTATAAACAAAAACAACAAATTTTTGTTTTAATGTTTTCTTTAATAAAGAACCAACAACAACACAAAAAAGAAACATCGACCAGACCAGCCAGTCAGCCAACAGAGCACACACAGAATCTAAAGTGTGCTACCAAAAAAAAAAAAAGTCGAAGAAGGAAAAAAACTGCACGGGTATAGAGTGGAAAATTCCCACAGCTATAAATACTGAAATTGCATACGCACAAAACACTTGTTGACCGGCCAACGAGAGTACGAAAGAGCTAAGTCCATGTGCCACAAAAATACATCCAGCATCGACACATTGTTGGTTTTGTTGTCATACATGTTGTATGGCAACACACACAACAATACACCGTTCACACTACATATGAACTTAGTCCATTTGGCTTGTCAGCCAGTGACTTTTATGTAATTTGTTTTTGGTAAATGTTTGGCAAATACATGTATAGTTGTACTCGGGTCTGCACACATATAAACAGTTTGTAAATACACTGAAACAAAGAGAGAAAGTGTGAAAGAGAGATAGAGATACATATTGTCAGAGAGAAAGCGAAAGGAGAGAGGACCACTCGTATCACAAACGAATGATATCCAAATGTTGATCGGTGTGTATTTGTTTACTATTGAAAAATATGCTGTTGTCCTGTAATGGGCAGGCAAAACTTTTTACTAATTAATTGGGAAAGTAATTAAGACTTTGTTGAAGTATTCGCTCCCTACAAGAGATGAGACAACAGAAAAGAAACTGTTTGATTGACGTTGTAGCCACAAGAATTTTAGCGGTCACTTTTCCAGTTGGCATAATTAACAGATTATAATCCCAAAATCCGTTCAGTTCTCCCGGATTTCATTGAAAGCAACTGCTATTGAATATCAGTTCAATTGTAAAGACTTCACTTCAATACCACTTTTAAATCGGGACCATTTGGTTCAAAGTTCTATTCATGCACTTATTTAGGCAAAAAAATATAAATGCCACCGGCATAATCTCACTTTTCAGTTCTCGTAAGTTCTTTTTATTACTTAAACAAAAACATAATTAGTTTTATTAAATGCATTAAAAAACGAATATAAATCTACATTAGAATTGTGCGAGTTTAATCGCAGTTCAAATTTGTCGTACTAAAACTTTCTTAAACATTTGAGCTAAGATCAGAACTACGAATTATCCAACTAAAAGAACGAAGGCGAACCAATATTTTTGGCGGCATCATTTGATTCTCGTTATGATATTCAGTCATTAGTCTTGGAACATTTCAATAATGTCACAACTCAAAATTCAGTAGAGCCGTTTAAAGTTTTCAACTGTTTCAAAGATACATGTTGTAAGAACCTTCGCTGGGACATATGATCCCAGTAGGGGCGAAAGGGTTAAACAGATTTCAGGATTTTTCTTGAGCAATATATCGAAGTGTAAAATATTTGTTTACTATAAAAAAAAGACCAAGCCATCGAAGTAATCACTTAGGACCATAAGTATGTTTTGACCAAATCTAGTTCATACATTTTTAAGACGTCCGCACCATTTCTTCTCCTGCACTGTGAAGTTGGTTCGCGCTATTACTTTCGAAAAAGACCAAGAAAGACCATTGCAGTTTTCATGGGGAAGTTTGTTATAAAACTACTTATGGGTTTTAAAATAGGTCATATTTCGCACGCAAATGTACTTGAACAGTTTTCTTAGTGGTCAACAAATCTGTTTTTAATTCTCTAACCGGCAAGACCAAACGATGTTTCAAGTTTCTGCCGTGGAGTTTATTTAAGCCTCTAACCGGGAAGATCGCCCTGAGACGGTTCATAGTGTTTAATTTCGTAAAAAATATTTGTTAGTGCATAACTGTTAAATATTAAATATATTTTTTATGAACTATTTTTGTGAAATTAAACATAATTAATGAACACCGACCCAGGGCGATCTTTGCCGGTTAGAGGGTTAAATAAACTAGAAACTTGGAACATACGAAGTTTAAAATGAGCACAGCACACAGGTCAAATTCCCATTACATTTTCTTACACGTAAAAGATTATTTCTCTTATAAAAATTTACTTGAATACGTTTATTACTTCATTTTATTAGTTAATAATATTATTATCACAGTACTAGTAAGTTGTAATGCGCCGATGGCGCCCGTTGAAATGTGGAAAAAAAAATTTGTTGAAAAAAAAAAATGTTGAAAAAAAAAATTTCTTGAAAAAAAAAATTTTTGTCGGAAAAAAAAATTTTGTTGAAAAAAAAATTTTTACTTGAAAAAAAAAAAAATTTTAAAAAAAAATTTGGGGAAAACACAATTTCTGTACAAAAAAAAAATATTATTTTTTTTATTATTATTATTTATAGAAAATTATAGAATGCCTATTTAAATTCCTAGGTACTGCGTGACAGAGTCAGTGAATCAGTGAATCAGTGTCGAGGGTAAATATATATTAAGATAGTAGAATAAACTATGATGACAAGATATTTTAACATTAGTCATGTCTTATGTTCTTGCAAGACCCATTTCGCTTCTTTGTCATTCTCTCGGGGGGATATCCCGTACAAAGTTAATAACTAAAGTGTTTACCGAGATATACACTTTTTAACTTGATTCAACTACAATTGTTTACACACTGACAGATCTTAGAGATTAATGAGGCGAGGTCGTTTTCTTCCTATACCATTTGATTTAAATATTGTACATTAAAAGTGAACACCTACTATTATGACAAATCAAGAACAACTAACAATATGTATGTTTTATCTGTTGCCTTACGAATATTTGTTCGCCCACAACTGAAGTTAAACTTAACGTGATAAATCAAAAAAAAATCTGTCAAAGCACAATAATTCAAAAATATATGTTCAGTTCATTGAATGAAGACACCCCGAAATTAAGCTGCTCAAGAAACCTATTACTTGCCCCACTGTGCGTCACGAGAAAAATACGACGTCTGCTGTGCAGCGACTAAATACAAAAAATAAACTGTGTTAGCAGCATTTTTGCCGTTTGTCGCAACGTTTATTTTTTGTTTTGTTTAATATTTCAAAACAAATAAATTTTTTTCATTTTGTATTCGTATTTATTTCGATACAAAAGAATATACATACATAAATCAAATTTAAATTCTGAAAATTTGTGGAAAAAGACAATGACAAAAAGCGAATACATTTTGGAAGCGGTTTTTCTTCAAGAAATCTTCGAAATTGTGCGTAAGAATCAAGGATAGTGATGTCTTCTTCCCGGGAATTCCTTTGTAAAATGTAATGAAAAATTACTATTTTTCAAAAAAAAAAAACTTTAATTTAATTTATTGTTTTTTTAAGTGAAAACTTGAACTGATTAATAAAACCTTAATTATAAATCGTAGACAATTAATATTGAAAACAAAAATCCTATACAATTTAAATCTAATAAGGTCAACGAGTTCAGGAAGTAAAAATCGTATAATTTCCCGGTTAAAAAAAACACACAATCACAGGTGTATAAAATGGGTAAAATCGTACATAGTTTATTTTTTGGTACTTATATTATCTTATTCCCTGGAATACCGACCAATAATCCCGGGAATCGGGAAGTAACAAAACAGTCCCGGGAATTCCCGGATTCAACACCATAACCGAAGTTCTAGTTTTCGGTACATTCCTGTATTTTGTTAGGCTTAGCTAAAAATGATTTTCTTTAATTATGTTCGCAGGTAACAATTTTTTCGAAGCTGCAGTCATGAACATCGTTAAAAGCCAAAGCGTACTAGTTCAATGGAACATTTTTCAATTGCAATCAGCACTTTTTTCCATCGACAATAACTATTTTTCCAACAACATATAAATGTTAATGAACTAATTACTGGTTATTAGTCTGATTAGTGGGGGGGGGGGCTCATTATTGTACCCATTTCTCTATATTGAAACTTCTTCGAACTCGTTGTCACGTGTTTCGACTTTAATTTTTTTTATTGCTGCCATATTGCAATTCATTGAATTTTTATTTAGATAAAAAAAAAATACGTAAGTATTTGTAACAACGTTAAAGCTAAATATTGCGCTCACTACTTTATTTCAGTTGTGCATTTTAATCTCGTTGATTGTTTTGTGCTTTAAAGACTGCTGTCTTCGTTTTTTTAGTAAAAAAAAGTCTCAATAAAAAGAAAACTAAATTAAATTTATCGGCAATTGTTATCAAGTAAAAAAATGCTTAAATCGGTCGAGCCCAACTATGTGGCACCCTTCGCCACTTTGGTATACAAAAAGTTTAAAAAATAATCACGCAATCACTCATCCTCTCCACCTAATTTTCCAAGATCTTGATAATGGTTTCTTCTCACCATTAACCGAAATGGCATGATGCCACCTTTCCAAAATCCGACCAAACTGTCAGTATATGCGGATGCATTGACATCTCGACGATCACGTGCGGATTTTCTGATCCCAAGATGAAAATGCCCTTCGTCAGAAAAGATGATTTTTCCAGCTAAATGGTTGTGCATTTCGAGTAAGGCAGAAACTGAGAAGCGCCATCGAAGCGGATTCACGTATAGGTGTCGAGATATTGTGAATTTTTCTGAGATTTTTTATTAATTTGCCTGAAACTTCGTCATTTCATAACATATTTCTCCAGACTCGATATGTTTGGCAATTACTGCAATGAATTCGGTTTTATCATTTTGAAACTTCAAAAATCGCCTTTCTTTTTATGCAATCAACATTGCGAGTATGAAAGTTTTAAATCATCAAATTACAATATACCGGCACGAGTGTTTTAGATCATCGTATTACAATATTCCCCATAACACATTCAACACGTAAAGTAACCAAATCCGTCACGCTTCAGATAAGACAAGACAAATGTGGAAAAAAGTGAAATAGTTAAGAACAGAAAATTTTGAAACAATTTGTGTTGTATTTTAAATCGTATTATGAAAAAAAAAATATCATGCTAAAGAAATTCATTAACTTTTGAATGGCTTAATTTTAGTAAAACTCATGTTTTCGTTTTAGCTGAAAACAAGTACATCAAGACTACACTGAAGATAAATAGACTTTGAAAAATCATCAACGATTGTGAACAATTGTAATGTGTTGTGTTCTCAAATCATCTGTGAACGTTCGTTATGAAATTAAGGGAAATTCAAGCAAACCGTGTTGACAAATTTTGGAACTTAATTGACGATTTTGCCACATCCGTGTAGTGATAGACTATCGTGTCCGTATGTTATCAGTTCATGTACGTTTGGTCATTTTTTTTCTGTCAGTGTAGGACTACATCATATATCATTCCCAATATGAAAGTATAGTTTTCCCCAAAAAAAAAACAATAAAATGGCCATTTTAACAAATTTCAGCAAACAAATTCGCATCAAACCTATAAATATATATATTTTTCCACTCCACAAACATTAACTTGTTTGTAGGTGATAAATATCAAATATATATGTAAACATTTCCGTTTTACTGTTTATTTTTTTTTTTCAATTTGTGAATCTCTATATATCTATTCATCTTATCCTCTCGGTTATTGTTATTATCTTAATGAGCGTAGAGGCAAAAAATTTACGAAAATAGCTTCAAATACACACTTATTCTCACTCAAATATTGTACTTTTTTGAATTTAATAAGTTTATCTTCTGCTTATACACAAATATGTAATATTAATAACAAATAATTTATATTTACATCGAAATAAATTTTGTGTAGAAGAAAACAAGCTTTACCTTCTACAAAGTCCCAACACGCGTTTTACTTGCGTGCAAACATTTAAAAAAGACAGATTTTTCAGCGTGTAATTAAATTAATCATACCAGAATATAGTTGGGCTTCGTTAAAAAAAGTTCATTACAAAGCGCCCCGGTAGGCGAGTTGGTAGCGTGCTTGCCCATCAGCGTGAGGGTTGTGGGTACGATTCCCACCAGAGGCTTCGGTCGGTCGTTGCAAAAATCTAGCCAAATGGTCTGTATCACCCGGTTTACCCTTGGACCCAAAATTAGAATATAAAAATACAAATTTAGGTGCCCCGATAGGCGAGTTGATAGCGTGCTTGTCTATCAGCGTGGGGTTGTGGGTTCGATTCCCACCAGAGGCTTTGGTCTGTCGTTGCAAAAATCTAGACAAATGGTCTGTGTCACCCGGTTACCCTTGGACCTCAAATTAGAATATAAATTTACTGTGTATTGTAATTAATAATAAATAAAAAAAATAAATAAAATAAGTTCATTACAGTCTCCCTCAGCGGCACTTCAAATTCCAGTTTATTCCGGTTTTTCATTGGAAACGGAGTTCAGTGTATCACGTACTAATTACGAGCACTTATTTTACAGTTCCTCACATGATCGTATGGTGTTCCTTTTGGTTTTATATTCAAATTTGTTTTTATTTTTTGTTATATTTCAGACACCATAAACTTGTTTGCCATTCCATTTAATTTGAAACAAATACTTTGGTACTCGTACCCGGTTTAATGAACACTCACTTTGGTTTAACATACAATTTAATTATCCCCTACGATGGGATGGAGAGTCTACAAAGTTTTCCACTTCATTTGTAAGACACATATTTCATATAGCAACATCTCAATAAGAAGAAAACGGTGATCTTCTTTTCATTTTTTAATAAAGTTCCCTTTAAAATTACACCTAATTCTGTTTTCATGCAATAGATTCGTTCCTCGAAAACTCGTGTTTAAAAAGGGTAGAGTACCACATAAAACAAAGGAATTGGTTCCACATTTTAAGGAAGATCACCAAAGTATAAATAAAATGTAGGTAAATATTATCTTTCGAAATACGAAAACTCAAAAATTAACTTTTCACTTGAAACACCAAACTTAAGAACAGACTCTACTCTTAAAGACGCCAGAGTGTACCATGTGAAAAACGATTTCCGAAAAGAGTTTCGATTGTCTCACACACATTACTGATCACACCACGGCCGCCCACCGCCCTGACATATTTTTCTTTAAATCGGAAAATCGCAAAATTGCAAATTCATTCATACAAAGTCCCGGTAAGAACACGACCGGCAATAAAACGTCATTGTCGTCATTCGCCGCTGATATATCAATTATAAATCTAACGCAGCTATACTATATACGAGCAGGTAATATCGAAAGCAATATATCGCCTCTGCGATACCGTTTATGATATCGTAAACATGCGTTATATACATTCCTATACGACAGATTTATAATATCTTTATGGCAATGTTGGCAATGTTTTCATGAATTTATTTATTGCCATATATTTGAAGGAATTTTCTCCTAAAAATCTGTAGAGAAGCAGTGCACTGAATAAATTTATATGTATATACGATAATGATGATAAGACGGTATTTGTATTTATTTTAACGAGGAACTCCACCAAACGGGCCGATTATACATGAGCCTATTCAACGCTGGTACATAAAAGTCTTAAACAATATATGCAGTGTTGGAAGGAACAGTGCAATTTTTGGAATCTCTTTAAAATTACATAGAATTTGAGGAACTCGAAAATACTTTTTATTTCGAATTAAGACTACTTTCAAATATTCTTACAAAATAATTCTTGTCGCAATTTCTCAATTTTCCAACTTCGAATGGCTGTGAAAACTCATGACTTGCATCGGCACTTGTTTGCTAATGCAATGAACATTTTTGGGGTACTCGAACTAGACTAAAAGAGCAGGAAATGTTCGTCCATCTTCGGGTGATCTTGCTAACTAACTTATGTCCCTTAAGATTCCATGAAGGAACTGAGGGGAAATTATCTCGGGACCCACACGCTGAAAAATATATATTTTTTATATGTTTACACACAAGTAATACGCGTGTTTGGACTTTGTCGCAAGTAAAGCTTATTTCCTTCTGCACAAAGCTTATTTGGATGTAAATATAACTTATTTGTTATTAATATTACGTATTTGTGTATAAGCAATAGAGTTTTTGGGAAAAACAGACAACGAACTTATTAAATTCAACAAAGTACAACATTTGAGTGCGAATAAGTGTGTATTTGCAGCTGTTTTCGTAGTTTGTTTTGCCTCTACGCTCTTTGATAATAATAACCGAGAGAATAAGATGAATTGATATATAGAGATTTTCACCAATTAAAAAAAAAATAAACAGTAACATAAAAATGTTTATATTTATCACCTCCAAACATGTTAATGTTGTGGTATGGATATATATATATATATGTTTGATGCTACTTTGTTTGCTGAAATTTGTTAAAATTGCCATTTTTTTTCAGCCTGTACTTTTTAAAGTCGACTCCGAACGGCTAATGATTTTTGTAGAGAAGTTTTTCATGACATAGAGATTACCAGTTTAGAGCGCACAACAAGCCGAATACTGGCTTATGTGTATGTCTAAGGACATGAGGCGCAGAAAATCCGCCTCCTCTTCTTAACCTAACCTAGAGATTACTCTCTTACTTGAAAATTTTTGATGGTCATACCAGGTTTTGAACCTGGATTTTGCAGTGTGGTAGTCGCACACACTACCTACCGCACCATGGCCGTCCTCGGGCAGGGATTAAATTCAGCAATACCAAACAACTTCGAAAGTTGCAATACTTTTTTAATATAATTAAAAAAATAATCCAGACTAGCACAGTGTCCATATTCGAAATTCCCAACCTAAAATTCAGATCGAAGAAAATTTCCCAAATATTCCTGTATTGGCGATAAAATCAGCCCTGCGTATCGCAAACATGAACTGCAGCTTAGAACTGCCGTGCATAAATTCGGAGGGTGAATTTCTGATTGCTATTTTAAATGTGTTGAATTTTATCCCACGTGGGCTGGAATGCCGATGGTGATTTTTTTTTAAATTTAAAAAACAGAGATTTTTTTATATAAGATAATCAGCTTTTTTGGGAGAGTCAACGTCACTGCTTGTCGTCGTCGACATCAATACAATCACAACGTGACATTTTTAATCAATGTGAGGACGACGTCGACTGTTCATCGATAATTAGCATTAACAAATTGCCATCTCTAGTTTATTTAGTCTGTTTATTTGTTTTGATTGGTGTTTTTGTGGGAAAATGTTTCTTATTTCTAATGCTGATTCAGCTTTGAGTGATCAAAAAAAAATAAACAAAAGTCAGATATCTTCAAATTACGAGAAGAAAAGTGAGTGGCTAAATCAAAGCCTGTTTTTTCCTCGACGTGTATATTTCCTTTATTTCTTTAAAACAAAACCAAAGTAAGAGTTAATAAAGCAGCCCTTATGCATGTGTTGGACACAATAACCGAAATCAACATTCATTTCCAAATCAACTTATTTGTATGCAACATTGAGAATTTTGCCCAGGGATTGTTCCAGCTGATTATTGGAAACGACTTTAACTTGGGACTGGCACTGCAAGTCCTGTACCAGACATTTTCTGTGACTCCGGCTGTCTTAGAAGGGACAGTTGGTATTGCGTTGTAGAAGTTTCGCCACCGCTCCGGCATGAGGGCAAATTGCTTAAATCTTCGGCAACTGGTGGGCCTTACATTCTGCTTTGTTGGTAACCAAATATATGCTGTGTTTTTTTAATGCATCATATAAATTCACAGTCTCCTTATGCGCGTGGGAAAACAATTTAACAGTTATTCGGTTGTTAAAAATTACTTGGAGCAGTGCCCCTTCGAAATCCCCCGCCAAGCGAAGGATTTTCCTCCAACACTTCCCCATGCTTCGCAAATTGGATTGCATTTGTTACTTTGCATTTTTTACGCACGACGACAAAATACCGCGTCGTCTCTATACAATAGGCGTGCTTTCGTTACACTGCTAGCTTAGGTAATCGCTTAATTTGTATGGGGGTGTTTCCAAAGTAACGGTCGTTACCGATTTTCGGTGATTTTTGAAATAAAATTCCAACCTAAGAATATATGTCAGGAGGATTGCTTAATTTTGGACCTTCGAAAGTTCAAGCATCGGTAGCAGCCAAAAGAATTCATAAAAAATCTAATTTCAATACTATTTTTGACCATTAAAAAAGTAACGGTCGTTACTTTATAAATGTGCTGTTTTCAAATTTCGGAAACAAATATCATGTATTGTAAAATTAAAATCAAGTAAAAAATCTCATTAAATTGTTTGTAATGTTTTCTTTAAGTAATAGGTTTATTTTCAAATCAAAGAAAATTAGTTCCCAAAAAAAAATGTTTTTAAAAAGTAACGGTCGTTACAATATAAAAACATATACGATTTTTGTGTTTGAATTCATTTATCGTGGGTACCCGTTCGCGTGTGTTTTTTCGTTCCTGAGTTTGGTTTTCGGCCGTCATCACCTTTTTTTGATCAAGTCTTCGTTTTTTTGAGCGCTCTCTCTCTTTTGCCATGTAAGCCTCATGCTTACCTGCGTCTTCTTTTAGTTTTTTTTCTGTATTTTTGCATCTTGGTAAGTTGCTCCATGATTTTTCAGCTAAAATCACAAAGAATCAAATTAAGCAAGACGAAAACAGTTCAAATGCAAAATGCCAAAAAGAAAAGTCACGGTCGTTACATCTTCGAAAAAATGTTTAAAAAATCAAAATAGGCTTTTGATCCTTATTTCGCCTTATAAAATTCTTCATGTTACTTACCTTCTTACTTTCCGCTACTATAAAATTAAATCGTTTGAATGAATTACGAAAAAATCACACTTTTGTGCTTTTGGGGTAACGGTCGTTACAGTCGGTGAGATTGTTTTTGAACTATTCACAAAAAATTTGATTTAAACCTGTCACCTTCAAAATTGTTACTAAGCATGAAGAAGATTTTCAGCTGTCAACTGGCTTTTGTTTTCTTCGTAAACAACCGTTAGAACAGTTCACAGGAAAAAAAACTCCAAATACCAAATTCAAAGTAGCATATTTTTGTTAGTATAAAGAAAATTTAAGTTCATCCTTCGGAAAATGACAGATACATTTGTTTTGTGTAATATTAGCGGAAAAATACATAACAAATAATAATTTTATTTTTGAGCTGTAAGGGGTCATTTTTTTTGGAATTACCCATGGAGAGCTAAGAGATATTAATTATGCATAGAAATTATCGCTTAACTTTGTGTCTAAAGTTGTCAGAGCATTGCCAGCATAAACAAATAACAAAATGCCAATATTAAGTGGTGCCAAGTGAACAAGGATATCATTCAGGCGCCCCGGTAGGCGAGTTGGTAGCGTGCTTGCCTATCAGCGTGGGGGTTGTGGGTTCGATTCCCACCAGAGGCTTTGGTCTGTCGCTGCAAAATTTTAGCCAAATGGTCTGTGTCACCCGGTTTACCCTTGGACCCAAAATTAGAATATAAATTTACTTTGTATTGTAATTAATAAATAAAAAAAAATTAAATAAAATAATATCATTCATTGTGAACTTATACAAAAGAAGACGACAATAAATACAAAAATTCTTTCGAAAATTATTGACGAATGGTTAGAATATAGTTTATTTATAATTGTATTTGTAATATTTTTTCCAATTTTAATGAAAATGATTTTAAACTGTTTTAACAGCATTCTCAGAATGCCGCCTAGTTTCTCTGAAATGATAATATCGCTAGTTTGGCTTCTTGTTAGCTTGTAACGACAACACGCCTAATATCCATGTCACATGTCTTTGGCAATACCGAACATATGCATAAAGTAACCGGCAATCGTCAATATTGACAACGACAATGCGAAACTGCAAGAGTCAACGCCAGACGACGTCGACTAACGCGATGGTGCTGAAGGTGATAATTTTTTTCTATTGACATATTTTTATTACACGCCCATTTGCATGGCTTTAACATTCTAAAAGTGCAAAATTCCTCACTGGTGTGTTGAACAGTCGACTCCGGATAAATAACCTTTTTTTTAGTTAATTTTAACGAAATCACTTCGATGAACTAAAACTACTCATAAATAGAAATATTGTGGATTGAAGTTCGTAGTCAAAGTTACGACTTCCTATGTAAATGGTTTCGGTTAAGCGAAAATTTGCAAAATATTTTTTCGAGGTTTTTAAAATACACTCGAATTCGGATAAGCGCACGCCTCTTAATTATTGTTTTTTTGTTATTTCCGCTTAACCGCATTCGTACCAAGCTAACAAAAACGAATGGGTTTTTCGTTTCGTTAAAATAACGAACAGAAATTCTGCTGTCGTCAGTTTGGGTTTTTGTAACACGAAAGTCTCACTTAAATTCTAATTGAAATTTTTTGTCTTATGTATTTTTGTGTGTATTGTCTAATTGGATTCGTTGGAGTTATAGAAACACAATTCAGTTTCGTTTCGGCTACAGACGTTTATGTTCGTCTCGGACGTATACCTTTTATAAAAACAGGCAGTTACTTTGTAACGTAAAGTAACGGCAGTAAAATGCAAAATGGTGTATAAAAACAAAAATTTTAAAAAATCTAATGGAATTTTTTTTTTAAAATAAACTACATGTCTAAACAAAATTTAGACATATGGGACAATTATGACTAATGTAAGGGTTAGCCGAATTCGACTGTACTCCGAAATATGAAATTAATCCTGTTAATAAAGCTAAATTCTTTCACAAGTTATAAGTTCTGTTATTATTAAGATAGGACAAACGATAACAATATTTTTCACATTTCACTTATCCGAATTACTCTTTTGCGACAAACACGTATAACAGGCACAGATTGGCCTTATTTTCCCATTTTCAGTTAACCCGAGTTGACTGCACTTTATCGTCTAGTCAACGAATTTCCAAATGATAACACATCGAAATGGAATTGTCATCAGCACACATCTTTAAACCATAATCTATCAAATTGCTTTCGGAACCCACCCGCACTCCCTAAGTTGAAGGCAACCATTCAACCAAGCCTCGGGAACCATTGTTAACTAATGACCTTAGAATTCGGGAATTTCATTAAAAAAAGAAATATCTATCACCTCCAAAGCAAATGATTTAAAACAAAGAAGGCGCCTGTAAAAACAATTCCTTGGAATGAGACCAAAAATGTTTTGGAATCTAACCAAATTCGGAATAAGACAACCGCCCCCTACCCACACCCCAAGCGAAAGCGTGAGTAACACATCTCACCTCGAAATGTTGTTCACTTAAGTTCCGCCTGATATTTTGTCATATAAACAGAACGTTAGCTAGAAAGCAAATCGGTACAACTAACATTTTGATTATTATTATTTTTTATTATGAGTAACACATCTCACCTCGAAATGTTGTTCACTTAAGTTCCGCCTGATATTTTGTCATATAAACAGAACGTTAGCTAGAAAGCAAATCGGTACAACTAACATTTTGATTATTATTATTTTTTTTTGCATTTAGGAAGTGTAAACGTTATTCTTTGCTTTGGGGAAGTCATTCACCTCGCCCTTGGGGGTAATTTCCTTTATCGGAAGAGTCTAACAATTTTAAGTAAAAAATTTCACTTCGCCCTTGACGTCAGTATTGTCTTATCTTTTCTATGGCTTCAATAATTCAACACGAGATTTTTTTTTATTTTGCTTTTATTAGTTACGTCCATTTGAAATTCAGCTAACGTGAAGATATGTATTGTAAAGATATGTGTATGTGTGTGTGTGCGTAGCATTTATCTTAATTGTTCCTTTGGCAATTTCACACAGCCAAACACAAATTATCTGTGAAATAGAAAACAAAACTATAATTAATTGCAGTTAATAACAACATTTATAACAATTTGTTCTGA
The DNA here is from genome assembly GCA_958296145.1 of Hydrotaea cyrtoneurina. Taxonomy (NCBI): domain Eukaryota; kingdom Metazoa; phylum Arthropoda; class Insecta; order Diptera; family Muscidae; genus Hydrotaea; species Hydrotaea cyrtoneurina. The sequence continues at coordinate 18,890,492 of OY282513.1, read as the reverse complement.
TACGACGATGTCATGTCGGCCGTTTGAGTTTTATGTCTACGCTTTTAATATTCATCAAATAAAGATTAAACATTTTCAGTTGTTTTTCTTTTTTGTGTGTGTTTGCTTGAAACATTAAATATGGAAAAAATATTTGTTTTATCTGCAAGAGCAGCAGACTTAAAAAACGTAGATCACTGTGTGTAACATGTTTTTTGTGGAGTTTTCGTTTTTAAAAAAAAGTTTTGACTTGTCATCCTCTCACAGTGTTTGATTTTTTAATGGCAAAATATCGTGGTACTGCACTCGGACATTCGATTCGGATTTAAATACAGTTCCCACCTAAATGTCCCAAAAGAAAATACCACAAATTTGTGTTCCTTCACACTAACCCGGCCATCGTATTTCTGCGTCTTCTGTACACCAGCGTGCTATACGGTATCTCATAGTCTGCCCCGCTCGTCTACAGCTGGTCTGTTTACTTGGTTTTTTTTGTTCTCGAATTATTGGCAGTTGCTGTGTTTTTCTGATAACGTCACAGTATGGGGGGTGTGGGGGGATGAGTACCATTAACACCTGCGAGTCATGCATATACGATAGAGATGTAATTAGATAGAAACCTTAGCAAAGTATGTGGGACAGATGGCGAATGAGACTTACTGCTTCAGTACAAACAGAAAACAAGTTATTTTGTTAAGTTAATATTTGTTTGTAGCGTAAGAGTCGATAAAAGTCAATAGGAAGTAACAGAAACCGATTATAAAGAGAGAAAACACTACGAGTCTGCAAAATCATATCTACGGTTCTAACTAATTGAAAGAATAATAATACCAAAAATAAATCAATAAATCAAGTTTTGGAATCCCGAGGAAAGCATATGTCCGATTTGGTTATGGAAAATTTCATGAAAAGGATATGGTCCTGTAAGCGTGGTCGTAGTGGCCATTTGTCTCATGTTGTTTTTCATTATTAACCGCATACCTTCCTATTTTATTATGAAATAAACATCGGATCATTTATCACAAAAAATTTAATTTTTCTTTGAATACCAAACTAACACCTCTTGTTGGAAAACCCTGTAAAAGAAGAATGTTTGGCCCTTAACCCTTAAATGCGCGGAGTATACCAAGAGTTTCAAGCACAAAAAAGTCTCCATAATTTCCTAATTTTTTATAGAAATTAATAAATTATGAGCTACTTTGTCACAGGACTGTACTATTCGCCAAATATGAATGATTCCCTATCATAATAGTTGACCCGCTAGGCTGTATAGTTCGACAAAGTCAACAGTTGGTTGTATCATATAGGACACACCGCGCATTTCAGGGTTAAATCTAAACCTCAAACCTGAGATAGAGATACGTACTAAATGTTTAACAATTTTATTGGAGATTAAATCTATGTTTCAATGCTAGTTTTCATGGGAAGTCGTCTTGTTTCCATCCTATTAAATTAGCTTTATGTGATTGATGATCAGTTTTGATTCGATGTTCAGCGAAAATATCTTAACACCAACTCGTTTTCTTGGGTATGACGTTTGGCTGTTTTGTTACACACACTCATAGAAGCCCCACAATGATATTTACTTAATTAATCATTGAAAAAATGAGACTTCTTAAAAACAATTATTCATTAATGAATTTGGAATATTAATGGATTTTTGCCAGAGAGTCGTTTAAAGTTCTTAATTGGGACTTAGTTGGCAAATATTGAAAAAAAAACACCATGGGAATTACGAGTAAACTAGAGGTATGACATGTGTTTTTGTAAAATATACAGCAGAATAAACGTCAACTTAAATTAGAGACCCACAGCTTTTTCTTGGCCAAAAAAATAGAAAGTGAATTTAAATTGTGCCACTATGGAAGTCATAGCTGTTAAATTTCGATTACGATTATTAATCAATTAGATTACTTTAAAAAATAATTGTATTGTGCATACAATTCTCCATTAAACAATTTGTGATAAATAATTGATTACAATTACAAATAACTTTAAAGTAATCAAGATTACTTCAAATTACAATAAAATAATCAAAAAAAAACGATTTTCACGAATCATGCAAGACATGATCGTTAGTAATTGTTTGCTGTTGACAAAAAATCAATGAATTACACAAGCAATTTTTTTCCATATACAGAGTCCGCTAAATAACTTTTTCTTTTTTTGAAAATTCTATAAAAAAAAAACTAGTGGATATTTTCTCAAATTTATTTTTTTATTTAAAAGTACAATCCTTCCGGTTAATAATGGAAAATAAATTTATTCAAATGGCTGCCTCAGTTGGCCATGCAGTAGCCTAACGTCATCAACACTGCGGCTGATAATGCGATCTTCAAAAACAGTGCGCAAAACATCGAGTGTGGCTGTGTGGCACGAAGCGCCGTCCTGTTGAAAGCAAATGTTGCCCATATTCTCCTCTTCAATTTTTTTAAACAAAAATTCGTTTAACATGGCCCGATAACGAAAATAACGAAAACGAAGTAAGCACTAGTTGAAAAAGGAAGGTTAGATGGCGGACCCTTACAAGAAAAATGCTATCAGCTTAGTAATATTAAAAACGACAAACAAAAATCATATAGAATTTATACCGGTAAAATAAAATATAACTCAAACTAACTAACTGAATTTGATGTGGACAAACATTTGCATCACCCTACTTTTGAATGACATTAATCAGGATTACTTCCGATTACTATAAATAATCAAAAGTAATCTCTGAAAGTAGTCGGATTATTTTCTGATTACTTTTGATTCTTTTTGATTATTTATAGTAATCGCAAGTAACCCTGATTATTTTGACATTATTTGTATTTGTAATCGATTATAAGTCTTGAAAAAATGAATATATCGTAATTTAATCATTACTGAACATCTACAAAAAATGTAATTGAATTAGTAATCGTTACGATTAGTAATCATTACGTAACAGCTATTATTGAAGTAATTGAGCAACATGTCAGACTTCAACTGGCAAAAAAACTTACTGCCTGTTTCCATAAAACGAATTTGTTCGTTCGTTGCAAATTGTCAAAATTGAAATCCCAATAAAATGGATTTCTATCAGTGATGAGAGCTTAATCGTTGGGGATTGTGTGCGATAACTTAAATATATCTGAAAACCAGAATTGAATAATGTCTGAAACCCATTTTATAACGCTTCCAACATTGACGATGTGCAACGAACGAGCAAATTCGTTTTACGGAAACAGGCAGTTAACATTCCAAAAACCAAATGTCAAAAAATAACCCTTTAAGAAAATTTAATTGCGCCTGCTCAAGAAAAGGAGCACAATTTGAATTCAGATTTTATTTTGGTCATTATTCTCTCCTTGCTGTAGCCTCCCTCCCAGCATGTAGGGTGAATATTTTAATCATTGTCGACGAATATAAAATCAGAAAAATTTGTTTTTAATTTCTCTGCTGACAGAGTCAACCACAAGTCTATCTTTCGGGGGTGAATCCTAAACTGTAAACCATATAATTCTCGATTTCTAAATTACTATAACAATTGTAATAGTCCTGAAGAAAAAAACGAACAAAAACATGTATGTGAATTTAGCTACACCCGATTGCCGAGATTGATTAGTAATAGATTTTATCATCCTCGCTCATCGCACTGTTGGCAAAATCTTAACCTTAAACCTAAAGTAAACTTATTATGATATCTCTTAAAATAATTTAGCGTTGTCATGTTAAAATTTATTAGCAAGTCGTGTGTCTACCATATCAACACTTCATCCGACCACTCTTCAAGACCCAACCTCATACCACCCTGCCGCCCCACACCAAAAAAAATGCAAAAATTGTAAAGAAAAAAAGCGCGAAACAAACCCATTATTATCTGCAATTGTAGGCCAACAAACATACATACTTAGCAGCTGTATGTTTGTATGTATAATTAACAATTAGTATGTGGTTTTATTTGCTTAATGCGATAAAATTTACTTTCGGTGGGTAATTGGCCTTTAATTTGTTCAATAGAATTGAAATTGGCTTTCTTAAATATTCATGGTTGGCTTAACTTCAGTACACATACAATTATAAACGGAACATATTTAGCTAGAGGTAGCTAGCCAGCTAGCTTGGTATGCGCTGATCATCTGTGGTGCCATCATTATACATATACTCGGTTTTGTCGTTTACAATTTTGCTTTCTAGTATTTTGAAATTTTAGTATATTCAATTAATGACCTACAAGTAGCCAGTACCACCAGTCACACTTTCATACAATTTATATTGAAAAATTATTTTTAAAGGTTTTCAGTTTCCGTTTGTTTGTTTGCCTTCGGCGCTTTTGTGTTTTTAGTGGGTGAAAATGTGTAGAAGATTCGTTTTCATGTGATTATGTGCGTATGTTTTCGCGCTTTTTTTTTTTTGGCGTATTCAATGTCAATGTCAAACATTGTTTATTTGATGTTCAATTCAGCATTGAACTTGGTGCGAAATTTAAAAATTTGTCTAGTCTTTTTGGTTTTGTCTGGCACTCGCACCCCTCTTTCTCTCTCTCTCTCTCTCTTCCACCGATGTTTGTATCTTCCTCTTGGTATGCAAAAAACGCACATAAAATTGTATAAATAATTGCCTAAAATCAGAAGCTGATTCTTGCAAATGTGGAAGGAAAGTGGAGGAAAATTTGTGGAATTATACAGAGGGGGGTTACAAATTTGTAATACATTTTTCCGGGTGTTAACTTTTGAATTCGAAATTATTATATATGACATCACCTTACAGAATACTTACAACACCACACAGTGTTTTGTAATGCAGAAAGTTCTAAAAAAAAGCAGAATTACATTGGCTTTACTAAACTTATCTTTTTTTTAAAAAAAAAATTTACTCCAATAGATGATATCCGTTGCCGTTGTGTGATATGTGGTGTGTGCTACTATCACACAGCAAACCCAGGCTCCTAACCTAATACAAACATCATATCAAACATTTTTCAGCGGCCACCTCGTCAATGCCGGGGATTACCAGCAGATAAGCTAAGCACCGCCCAGAACAATTTTATTTATTTTTCAGGAGAGCCGTTTGAAGTTTTCAATTGCGTCGTACTTAGAAAATATAGGGAAATAATCATAGGTGTCTCGAATAACCTAAAGCCCTGACATATTGAGATTTACAGCTATTTCTCCTTGAGGAAAAAAAACGAAAAAGTGAATTTTGAATTGTGACACTATTGAAGTAAATGAGCGATATGATTTCGGTGAAAAATCAAAAAAACAAATTAACTGAAGAACTTCTGAAGAAAGATTAGATTCCTGAAAAGAATTTGCGACGCACAGTGGTCCCATTCCATCGTCTGTAACTTTTGATTTTTGAGCTCTGCAAAAATTGGCTGTAGGCAAGGAGTGAGAGAATATTTTTACCCCTAGAAGGGGCAAATAACTTCCGATTCCTTTTTGTAAAGAAAACCCCAAACTTGCGATATTGTAATTTAACACAAACTTGGCAGCATTCTGAGAATGCTGTGAAAAAAATGTTAACACATATTCATGAAAATCTAAAAAAAAATAGTCATGATGAGTAAGTGTTGTGGACAAATATATGAAATTCAATTATAAATTAACAATACTACTACCATTCGTCCGTCTTTTCTGATAGAATTTTGTATTAGTTGTCTTCTTCTTCTGTATTAAATCGCAATGCATGTTATCTTTGTACACTTGGCACCATTTAATATTGGCATTTTGTTATTTGTTTATGCTGGCAATGCTCTGCCTACCATTGTAAAGTCGTTAAATCCGATATTTGAAATTTTACAGGAGATCCAAACTACTTTATGTAAATATTTATTTTCTTGTGTTTGGCATGCGGGCTTAGCGCCTTTACGTTACAGCTATTGAATATAGCAAAGCCAGATTTGTTTGGCTTTTTGTTTACAAATCGAGGTTTTTTTAGTTTTGATTAGGGTTTTAAACACGGAACGTATTTCCCGGGAATTTTGCCGATTTTTTACTTCCCGGTTCCTGGGATTATTGGTCGGGACTCCCGGGAACAAAATACTACAAACAATTAAACTATGTACGAACCATTTCTGAACTAGTTAATCTGTAAATTATGGTAGATTTTTGTTTCAAGATTAATTGCGTAGTTTTAGTTTGATTTTTATTAATCATTTTAAGTTTTCAACATGCCTGAATGTTTAAGTTTTGGTTAAAAAAACAATGAAATTTTGAAGTTTTTTTTTGGAAATTATATATTTTTTATTATATTTTATACAGAAAATCAAGTCCCGGGAAGACGTCAAAAAAATCCCCGGGAGTTGAAAAAATTTGGAAAATTAAAAACCATAATTTTGATTCTAGAAATACACTTCGTCAAAAAGTATACTTAGCGCCTTTCCACTCTTAGGTCTCAACATGCGGATCATTCCAGATCATTCAACAGAACTGATATCTAGATAGTCTTTTCTATCATACTGTAGTCCAAATGCCCCAATGTGGGCGATTAAACAGCAGCTAAACATTGACTGAAAATTTAAATATTCCACACATTATTTCTTTCCCCATTTTTTCCTCAGAAATCACATTTTGAATTTACGACAACAATGACTCCGTACTGCGCATTAAAAGTCAACAACAATAATAAATAAAAATGCAAATAATATAATTAATTGCAATAAAGGGTTAATTAAGTGTTTCAACAAATTATTTTCTACATGCCTAACAGCACCTGTTGCGAGAAGCTTCTCCTGTGGCGCAATAAACATACACTTGCAGGGGATTTTCGATATTTTCGGAGACTTCTTCTGGTATGCCTACAGTCATGCAAAGTCGTAGCAGAGAAAAACACGCTGAAAAAAATGACCATTGTAAAAAAGTTCAGCAAACAACATTTGTCCGTACCACAAACATTAACTTGTTTGTAGATTATAAACACCATATACTTACTTTCGATAAACCATTTTGTTCGACTTTTTTTAATTAATTTTTTTTTTGATTTGTGAATCTCTATATCAATTTATCTTATGCTCTCTGTTTTTATTATTCTCTTTAAGAGCGTAGAGGCAAAGATAAATACGAAAACTGCTGCAAATACAGCCTTATTTGCACGCAAATATTGTACTTTATTGAATTCAATAACTTTATTGCGTGTTGCTTCTGCCCAAATACGTAATAAATATAGAAAATGATTTATATTTACATCCATAAAGGCTTTGTTTAGAAGAAAATACAATTTCCTTGCTTCTAGCTCCCAAACACGCGTTTTACTTTAGCGTTTAGTTGTCAAATGAATACAAACTTCTTAAAACATAAATTAACAGATTAATTGGTTATTCTCGGGCATTTGTCGTTGGATTGAAATGGGGTCTGATCGCATCTTAATAAGCTTCCATAATACAGTGCATGCCACAGCTCTTCAGACTAGAACCAGTTATCTTTTTCTAAATAGTTTGGAAAGGAATCGGCTATACAAAACAAGATTTTTTTTAAATAATTCAAAAAAAATTTGTTTTTAATATTTTTGGTTTATTTAAAAAAATAAAAATTTCCATTATTAATGGCAGACGATTTCGTTCAGGTGGCTGACTTTGTCAAACCACATTTTGTCAAACCACATTTCCAAGACCTTGGTGACAGTCTTGGACAAATGACATTTCCTCTTAAAAAATTTAATCGTTATCCGCTTCGATGCCAACCCCAATTGATGAGTCAATTGGACCCTGTAAGCAAATTTATACGGAATTCACCTCAGACTTGTGCGTAAAATGATCTTTAATCGTTCTTACCCACTGTGCGTTACCCACTTAACCTAATTAAGTCACTGCACGTGTCCGAATCCTTGTCAAACAATTGCCACAAAAATTTTCCATTGTTTTGTTTATTTACCGCATAAACACAAAAATATACAAAAATTTTCCATGACTTCATGGCACTTTAAGAGCTTACCGCCCTCTACTGGGACTTTATTGAAAAGTGATTTTGGTTGAAATAGCCAAACAGATGTTTGACATCCGCTGCGGTGTATATTTTCGTCACGTTGACAATTGTTTTCTTTAAAAAAAAAAATCTTTTATTTTATGTTTTGAATCCGTTTTTTTTTTGTTGGTTTTGCCATTTTTTTAGCATTAATTGTTGTTCTTGTCGTTGTATGGAAATATGTTTGTGTGGCGTATTTTTAAACATCGGCAACCCACCCACGTAGTATAACAAAAACAATGGACGAATAGGAATTATTCAATTATCTGTTGAACATTTAAAATATTTCAAGTCAAACAAATCATTTGGTTCGTGGGAATATTCCATTAACGTCAAAATATATCTATGGGTTTTTCATATGATGCGTAGAGTTACGACATAAACCGGGCAGATAGATGATCATAGTTGAGGAAATCGGTGCGGTGCTGTATGCAGAAGGGTCGCATGTGCATGATTTCCCAGGTAAATTGATTGACTGGTATTTTTGAAGCTGCATGACTACACGCTGAAAAATCGGTATTTTTTTGTAATGTTTGCACACAAGAAAATCGTATCAAGTAAAGCTTATTTGCTTCTAAACAAAGTTTATTTGGCTGCAAATATAACTCATTTGATATTATTATTATGTATTTGGACAGTACTAGCGTGTGTGAGATAAAATACTTATTAAATTCAACAAAGTAGAGTGCAAATTATTTTTTCTATTTTTTTTTCGGCCTCTATGCAATACAAGAGGTAATACTAATCGAGAGAATAAGAGAGAGATTCGTAATTTAAAAATTGAATAAAAAGATACACTAACTTGTATGTAGACATAAAGAGGTTTCCAACAAGAGGTGTTATTTTGAATTGCCCGGTATTTCGGTAGCTGCCACTTTTGAAGCTTTTATTCTTTGACATTTGACAAGTAGAAACTACGCCATTACTAAAAATGGAACGATACACGCCTCAACAACGCATTGAAATTATAAAAATTCACTACAAAAATGGTGAAAATCTTGCAGTCACACTTCACAAAACTAAAGCATTTTTGGGTTGTCGTAAAGCACTTTTACGGACCGCAATACAGCAATTGGTGGGAAAAAAATGAGAATATTGCTGCTGTAGCCCGAAGTGTTGAAGAAAATCCAGGTTTGTCCATTCCTCGTCGTTCTTTGGAATTGGGCATTCCACAAACGTCATTACACCGTATTTTGCATAGAGACTTGGGTCTTGAGGCTTATAAAGATCAGTTAACACAAGAACTCAAGCCGGCCGATAATCAAGACGGCGCTGCGTGCCACACAAGCAACGATACCATTGCTCTTTTACGGGTAACTTTTCCGGACCATGTCATCTCTCGAAGAGATGAACACAATTGGTGATTTAACACCTTGCAACTTCTTCCTTTGGGGCCACGTGAAAGATAAGGTCTACGCCAACAGTCCAGCGTCGATTGCAGACTTCAAAGATAGAATTCGTGAGACTATCGAGGACATAGGGTACACGCTAAAAAATATGTCTTTTTTTTTTGTTTACACACAAGTAAAACGCGTGTTTGGTGTTTGTAGCAAGTAAAGCTTATTTCCATCTACACAAAGCTTATTTGGATATAAATATAACTCATTTGCTATTAGTATTACGTATTTGTGTATAAGCAATAACGTGTTTGGGAAAAACAGACAACGAACTTATTAAATTCAACAAAGCACAACATTTGTGTGCGAATAAGTGTGTATTTGCAACTGGTTTCGTTAATTTTTTTTTGCATTTACGCTGTAAAATAAAAGCAATACCGAGAGAATGAGATGGATTGTTATAAAGAAATTCACAAATTGAAAAAAAAATAAAAAATGACTCAAAACTGCATACATATATATTCGATATTTATCACCTACAAACAAGTTAATGTTTGTGGTATGGAAAAATATATAAATGTTTGATGCGAACTTGTTTGCTGAAATTTGTTAAAATTGCCATTTTTTTGCAGCCACTTTGCGATTTAGTTATGGACAATTTCATGAAAAGGATATGGTCCTGTAAGCGTGGTCGTGGTGGTCATTTAGCTGATGTTGTTATTCATTATTAACGGCATATCCTCCTCTTTGTTATGAAATAAACATCCGAACATTTATCTACAAAAAATTACATTTATTTTTGAATACTAAAATAACATTTCTTGTTGGAAAACCCTGTATTTTATATGAAAAGTAATGCTAAATGTAAGAATTTAATTGATTTGAATCTGATATTCAAATAAAATTTTCATATTTACAAACCAACTTCCAACTAAACTGTTCCCTGGTTGTATGTATCTATTCCGAATATTTCCTAGTTCAATTAATTGATGGATTTCTCTCATTAATAAATACATTTTCCAAACCGTTCTGTATCTGCCGAAATAGCTGGAGTCGATGCGTTCTTTGAACTCTCTTCAAATTGCTTACAAAGATACATACATATTGACGAGTCTACCCACGCTTGTGATGAATGTGAATGACGCTTGTAATACGTATCAAACCTCGTGTCATTGTTATCATTCTGGATGTTCGCCAAATTTGCTAGACAATTTTTAATTCAATTTTTTTGTTTAACCGAAATGAATTAATTGTTAAACAACATTATTTTAAGAATTCCAATTAGCACGAAAACGTCACATGACTTTTGTCGAGTCTGACTGACACACAGGTGGTTAACAATCAAACCAATAGAGGCTCTGCTGCAATTATTCTCAGGTTTTGCTGTTCGAATATAAATAGTACATTAGGAGGCTTTTATACACAATGGTGTTTTGCACACATCATCCCTGTAATCAATTGGTAACCGATTTTTGTTTTTATGTGATGTGTTTATTTTATTCCTATAGCTATTTTTCCTAATTAGAATGAACATTTGTTTTTTTTTTAGTTCATCAATTTCTGTGTTTAAGAAACAAATCTTTCACAGTCTTACAAACGTACAAACGATATATGATCCAAGACCTTTAAATGGTCTTCTAAAGAACTAATGTCTCAACAACACACTAAATTTTCTATTTGGAAATATTAGAATCATCATCATGCGAAAATAATATCCAGTTTTGTTATTGAAATTTTAGCCTTAACCTTGAATAGTAGCTGGCCGTATCTGCCAACTGACCTTAGACAAAAAAAAACAAAACAATTTGGATTAAATATAAACAAAATATACGCAAATACATACAATCAGTATAAATGAAATAAAATACATAAAATGATTTTTTTTTTTAATATTTCCAATTGTTATCAATTCGCTTTAATTTCAAACATAAGGAATTCCTATTGATTCTTAAATATTTATTTATAGCATTTTTTTTATAAAATGAATTCCTCTGAAACGAACGCAATTAAATTGGGTTTTTTGTAAGTCACACGAATGCAATAATGTGAAATTGACCCACCAAAACGCCGAGACAGATTCTTGTCAGTAGTTACGAAAGGAAATTTTCTCATACTACTTCTGACTACATACCTCCTCTTTTTCTCGACAGCATTTACGAGGTGGGAAACAGCACACTCTAGCTACCACAGCACGCCCGTCCACCAACAATTCTTTAAATACTATTCAATCAAAAAAGTTCTGTTGGTCCAAAGAAATATTTTTTACAAAATCAATATTTTTTAAAATTATTACTAAAGGGTTTTCCAACAACTGGTGTTATTTTGAGTCAACCGGTATTTCGGTAACTTTTATTCTTTGACATTTGACAAGTAGAAACTACGCCATTACTAAAAAATGGAACGATACACGCTTCGACATTGAAATTATTAAAATTCACTACAGAAAATGTGAAAATCTAGCAGTCACAGTTCGCAAAACTAAAGCATTTTTGGGTCGTCGTGAAGCACCTTGTCGGAACGCAATACAGAAATTGGTGAACAATTCGAGCTGTTAGGACAAGGTAGTGATGTGAAGAATAAAACCCGTCTATGTCGCTCAAGAACAACTGAGAATATGACTGAAGAAAACCCAGGTTTGTCCATTCCTCGTCGTTCTTTGGAATTGGGCATTCCACAAACGTCATTACACCGTATTTTGCATAAAGATTTGGGGTGTTAAGGCTTATAAAGTTCAGTTAACACAAGAACTCAATTTTATGTTTCTTTCAATACCAAAATAACACCTCTTGTTGGAGAACCCTGTACTATGGCAAATACATACGAAATAAGACCACACTCTTGTTATATTTTTTTTATAAATCTCTGAAATTTCAATCTCCCGGTATGCAAAATTTTAAATTGCATCCACTTCAGAGTACACCGAAAAAATTCGATTTGTAAAAATCACAAAGTTTTGAATTTTTAAATAAAAATATTTCACATAAATTATAGAAATATTTCTTTAGCTGAAAATAACAAAAAAAAAATTGTTTTTCAGTGTACTCAACTAATTTTTAGCTGTCAATGCCTCGCAATACCCAATCTCCAATGACGCATTTTGTATGTTTTTTTTTATTTATCATTTGGATGTTGGGATTCTTTAGCAAATTTTCTTTTCGCATCGGTAGAAAAAAAAAACAAACAAGTTTAACACACTACCTAACGCATATTTTCCCAACTGAGTCGCTGATGTCACAGACGTTGTTATTTATTTCTGTCTGTCATTTGACAACTTTCTTACTGCGCATTGCTCTCCAATGACATCTGCGTCATATTCAAATTTCCCTTATTTCACTTGCCAATTTTTTCAATGTTTGACAAACAAAGTTGGCGTCACAGCAGCTGATCGCCGCCTCGCTATATAGATTTTCACGATAAAAAAAAATAACACGAGTTGAGTAAAAAAAAAAAATCCATAAAGTCTTAGTTGAATTTTAATAGCGCATTTGCATTGCAAACACAACACGTGTAAAACAAGTGTTGCCTACGCACTCACTATGTTTGTTGTTTTAACACCCAGTACTTTGCAAAAGAAAACTTGGTACATTTTATCCGCACTGGCCGCACCGGGCATCCAATCGAGCATTAGAGTTGTTTTTATGCCTCTTTTTATATGACGCATAAATATGCAGACGATTCCAAAAACAATGCCAAAATCTATTAACCATATTCCAAAATGTAAACATACGAAAAGAAACCGAAACCTGACGTGTAGTCAAAGTAAACAAAATGTCCATTCAAAAAAAAAAAATGGACAATAAAACTAAACAAATGAAAAATTAAATGTGAATTATAAATTCCGAATACATTTGATTCATACAAACTGAACAGTATGGAAAAGGAACTGAAAAAGTGTAAAGCCTTCAAAGACAATCTGTGTAGTCGGCAAAGGATCTATGTGTTTTTGCCAATATAGTACAACGTCACTAAATTCTAGCTAGTCATTAAGCCTCTCACATCGCAACTGTGTGTCTCATTCTAAGAAACAACGAAGGCTACCATCCTCCTGGCTCAAAATCGCAGGTCACTTAGGTCGCCTCGATTGTCTTTGATGCAAATGACAAAAAAAGTTTTGGCAAAAACATTAAGCTTTACATTTAGAATGTACAATAAGAATTTGAATAGCATTTATCCCTATTCAGTTTAAGAGTGTATTTACTCGACGCTTTCAATGGCAATGGGGTGTTAATCACCTACTAATCTGTAATGTAAACATAGCTCATAATCGTACAATACGAAAAACATTCTGCAATTTATAAACACCTCCAATGTGAACGACGTCATATGCCAGCCGACTGTATTTGGCATTAATCAAAATTTAGTATAAAGTATAAATACTCGTTTGGCACTTCCACGATGTAAAAGTTCAGTTCGTCATTCCGTTTGCAACAGCGGAAAATCTACAATGGGCAGTTTACCACACATAGGAAACAGAAGACCAAGGGCCAATTAATGATTCAAGGTTCTTCGTTTAAACTGAAGTTAAACTTAACATTTTTTTGTTCAGTCTACGTTTGAACTCAGTTTAATCGTCCAATATTGGGCGTTTAAACAACACAGTAATATCCATATGATCAAGAATGATAGAATTAAAGATTACAAACATAGCTTTCGATTTGGAAGCATTGATGCTTGGTTGGTTCACCAACATCCCGTCACGAAGAGAAAGCAGCTGTAAATCATCACACCAATTGTCAAGTTTTGAAAACACATCATTAATACAAATTATAAAAAGTAATGGTCCCAGCACATAACCTAAAAATCTTGTGTGACCAAAATTCACCACAAAGGTTTAATATCATTATAATTATTCACCGGAAACATATCGAGCCCTTAGCGCTATTTCATCGTAAGCGACAAAACTAATTTTTTACAGGAGAAGGTTTTTATTAATTATTTTGCCAAATTTGCGCAAAACTAAAAATGTTTAACTGCAAAAGGTTATAAAATCTCCATTGTGAATAAATGATTACGATGAAATGAAGATTTTTTTCCGTTTTAGCTAAGTTATGTCGCATTAATGGCTCGATATGATTCAACCCAGCGTCATTTAATGCCGGTCGGACTTGTCTTAAATAACATATATTGAATAGTTCTTAATGTAAGTGAATTTAAATTAGTTAGTATATTATTTTGCGAATTTTTACTTTAACTTGATTTTATTTCTGTGTGTAATACTGTCGCTTACGATAAAGTTCCTTTCCTGGAAAAGTCATTGCTTACGTACGATAAAATGTTACCCCCCATTTTTTTTTGAAAAATATTGAAAAAAATTTATTTTTTGAAAATGTCCGTCCATGTGTCCCCAAACAACATTTTAAATTCCGCAATAAAAACTTTTTTGAGAAAATGTCGCTTACGATGAAATAGCGCTAAGGACTCGATATGTTTTCTGATAAAAGTGCGAGTGTTGCCACAGCAACAGCCGAAAATGTGGATTATTTTGACAGACCACTCAAAAACGTATTTAATGATTATACTCATAATCGCGTTTTAACTGCGATCGCATTTATTGGCCCTAAGTGGCTTTGGGAAATACTTTTATGATTGGTTTACTTTAATAATTTCTACCTTCCTTAGGCACATTATCTCAATGTCCGATCAAATTTTTTCGTAACGATATACTACCTAACCGGTAGAATTTTCCTTTTTCAATATCTACTTAGCGTTTATGGGATCGATAAATGATAACCGACACTTGTCTGCCGGTTTGACGTTTATCATAACGAAAACCACGAACAGCTGACAGCCGGTTGAAATTTCGTCTGGACAATAGTCATTTTCAAAATTACTACATTTTGGGCGATGGCGGTTACAACGTTTGTAATTACATGATGACTCCACTCCTTTTCTGCCATTCTTTTTGTTTTTCTTTCACAACAATATTTAGAATTGAATTGATTAGAAATTTAATAAAAAACTGCTCGGCTGAGATTGCACAGCATTGCCATTTATTTTTATCATTTATGAACAGCAACATCGTAGAGTTCCCGTACTTACCATTTGTGAGCCCGTTAATTTAACGGATACATGAGAAAATGAAAATTTTTAACCGGCAGTATATCGCATTAATTAACCGGCACTTAAATCGTACATTGAGATAATGGGCCTTAGTGTTTTTTTTTTTATATGTTTTCCTTCGTAATATCCTGTTGTCCTATATTCTTCAATCAATTTTGTGTCTGTTAGTCGACTTTGAGATCATTGATAATTTGTATTTCTTTGCAAAAATAGAAATCTTCAAAAAAGGCTGTTGACAAAGCCGATGTAGCAGTTCAAAGCACGTCTTTCAACGAAACGTTGCCCTTGGCAAGGGCTCGAGTTTCTCTCTTACTAGTCTCTAGTCTTTTCAGAGTGTTTAGCATAAACGACGTTAGACTCATAGGTCCATTGTCTCACCGTAGTTTATGTTCTCTCGCCTTGGTGTAATGCCATTCTAAATACTTCGGGTTATGTGGAAACGCCACCATGGAACAGCCCCGGACCAATTCCGCTTTATTAGCACAACTTTATCTTGGGCCGGGCGATCGCGTCTCTCACAAGACAATCTCACGTAGTCTTGCCAGTGTTTTCAGCAAAATCGTAGGCCCATAGCGGGGCTGGGGTTTACTTTCTGCTGTCTGACTGTTTGTGAGAACGGGCCAGCTAAGACAGCCGGGGACATTTAATCTGCTCGATTGTTATACCCTTGAAAGAGGTAAAGGAGAACATTAGCGGACCAGAAGATAATGAGAACAGTGAAGGAAGCCTTACACGATAAATCACTGGTTTCAACGAATAACAACAGAAGTAATAATAGCGAAAATCTCTGGAGAGCGTTAACAATAAAATAAACATTTAAAAAAAAAACAAATCAAACAAATAAAAACCTCGAGCTTAAATAAATAAAACATTAGTTCGTTAACAAATATTTTGTAATCAGATTAACTCAAGTTGTTGTTAACCAAGAAACCAGAGTAACGAAATATTTTTTTTAAAAAAAAAGTGTTCTTTAATGGAATGCCCTTTGAAAATGCAGCACTTTGGCATCAATACATGAAAAATTCCCTAAAATATACTTAAGCGATTATTCGTGAAAACCACAGAAATGTTGTCGTCGTTGACGTTACGTGTTGCCACATCAACAGCCGAAAGCGGGAACCACTCAAAAACGTATTTGAGGTTTAAACTCAGTTTTATTGGAAACTGAGTTTTACATAATCGTGGTTTAACTGCGATCTCATTCATTGGGTCTTAGAATAATCTAGTTGAAAAATGAAAATAAATGAAATCAATAAATTGTTTAATTTTCTTTCATGGACCGATTTTTAACCCTTTTTCAGTGATCCAATCGAGCTGATTTTTGGCAGGTAGAAATGTCTGTATCACGTCAAATTTTTTAAAAAAGTAGATTTTTATCAATTCTCAGATTTTCCTATTTTTTTTTTTAAATGGTTATAGTTTTCAGTCAAAAAACCTTTTTTTTCGTAACGCTTAAGTGGTTTAAAAATTTGGAGTCTCTTCAAGTTATGATAAGAAAAGTGAAAAAAAAAATGTTTTTTTTTCAAAAATAATAAAAATTGGGGAAAATCTGAGAATTGATAAAAATTGTTTTTTAAAAATTTGACGTGATACAGACGAGTCCACGAGTCTGCCGGCCAAAAATCAGCTCGATTGGATCACTGAAAAAGGGTTAAAAATCGGTCAAAAGGCTTTCACACAGGCCACTACGAGCTTCATACTTCAAACTTAAAAAAAAAAAATTCTGACGTGTACATGAAAATCGCCGATACACGTGTATTTTTATTTTTTCCCCCTCTTTCCGAATATGTGCATTTGGTTCATAGAACAGAAAAAAATCTATTTTTTGTAACACGGTGTAATAGCTTCGATCAACCTTTCAAAAGATGATCTCTCGCACTCACTTTGTTTTATTTAATTTTATAGATAGAAAGCGCTTAATTTAAGACCCTTTACTAAAACAACTCCCAATGTTTTTTTTTTTGGAATTCATCGTAATTTCATTTTCTATGACTTGTCACATTTATTTTCCTTAATCTTCAGACTATTAAACAACTTACATCACATGATGGCCAACAATTTACATATTCCAAATATACGAAATCGCCAATTTCCAATATCTGAAATTCTGCTGACCAGTGCATTACAATCCATATTTTAAATAACCCGTTTTTTGCCTCTCTCTCTCTCTCTCTCTTCACTTAAATTGGCATTTAGAATGCCGTTCGGCATTAAAGGTATTGTAAATGAATTAAAACTGATTTGAAGTGTTTTAACGTTAAATGCACGATGAAGTGCATGAGCACAACAAAAAAAGAAATAATCGTAAGTTCTGTGAATGCATATTCCGCTCCCCTAAAGTGAATGGCACGACTGTCGTCTCTGTCGGTGTAGGAAAGTTATACTAAAAGCCAGTGAGCTGTAGAAGAGATTAAATGCGGTAACATCAAGTCATTCAGGCTGAAGAAAATTTGTCCCTTATGACCTTTCTAATGGATCTAGGTTAAACTTAGGCGATAGAGTTCAGTCGCATCGATCACTTTATTTAACCTTGACAGAAATGAGGCGGAGAGGAAATCAGAGAAATGGGCGATAAGGGAGAGAGAGAGAACGAATCAAAGAAACTGCCTGTAATATAACTGAATCGGCCTTCCTGTAGACTTGGCCAATTAGCTCCCTATTAAAACATTATAGATAACAGCTTTATAAACCTTTGATACGAAAAATGTGTGAAAATAATGTGTGTATTTTCACACATTTTTCTTATTATCGATTATTATCGAATCGATTGAAGATCCTGGCAGTGGCCGAATAATAAAATCTAATAATTATTCCTTCTCATTTGCCCAGACAAATCGAAGTGACTGAATTTCCGGGTTCGACAAATTGAGAGAGCAAATAATACGCTAAGAGTTATTAGATATTTCACAATAACACAAGTGACTGTCCAACTAATTGTGAATATGTAACTTAACGACTATGATACTTGAGAATGTAGACAATCTGGAGTGTCGACCCCAAGACAATCTAGAGGGTAGACAACATAAGTGACTTGGTGATTTCTCCAGCAGATGGCAGTCACAGTATTTTGCAAAGAGTGATTTTGTAAGCGTGTGGTTTTTGAAAATTAAAGTACAGGGTTTTCCAACAAGATGTGTTATTTTGCTATTCACAGAAAAATGACATTTTTTGAGATAAATGATCGGATGTTTAGTTGATAACATAGAGGAAGGTAGGCCGCTAATAATGACAAACAACATCAGCCAATACGGGTCCAAAGTAGTTTTTTTTTTTTATTAATTTTTTTCCAATCGCTTTTTAGTTTGAAAACACTGTGCCTTTCATTCATTCATGGGCTATTCTAAGAATATCGAGAAACTCCACAGGCTCAACATTTAAATGTAACTGTATATTTATGTGTGTGTGTGTGTCACTCTAGATTGCATGGCCTTGACTTCGTTACTAAAAACGACAACAACTTATCATTTCCTACGAGTAGGTGTGCCAAAACAGAATTAACCGAAAAAAAAAACAACAAATATTCACATTCCAAAATATCAAAGTATTTATAAGCCATTCGGGCGATGGCAAAGGAATGCTTCACGTCATGAAATTGGGAAATTTTTAAATTTCACACGAAATGCGAGACCTACACAAACAAAGAGAGTGATGGGCAGATCAACTTGTGCTGGTGGTGGTGATGGTGTATAAACTTGCAGCATTAATACTGTATGGACTTAAGCTATTTCCGACCGTAGCCTCCATCTGCCCCCTCAACTCAGCTCCTGCTGGGTCACAATATGTGTGAGTGTGTGTGTGCAGGCGTGTAACATGGATCTTTTTGGTGATGTTCTCAATTTGACAAGTGTGTCTGGCGTTTGGTCGATTGGCCAATGTGTCCGCATCACAATCAATTATATACAATTTTTATTTATTATTTTATTCACTCTTTTTTAGCGGATATTTTTAAATGCAATTAAGGAACGTTGACACTAAACAAGAACGCCACACGCCCGCCTCTCTTAATAGACGGCATAACAAAAGCGTTGTCGCCGTCCGTCGTCGCCGGTCACAGTTCCACACACATGCAACCTCCCCAAAAATGTTTCCTCAATTTTAACACAAAGTCTTGGTTTCATGACCTTAGATATTATGTAAAGTAAATAAAATAAAAATAATAATTATTAAGTGAAAAATTCACAAACGTTCATTAACAAAGACATTGCTCGTGTTCCGCCAAAAATAACATTTGTCTACACATGGACAAGTGGCTGTCCTCACAATTTAAACAAAAATGTCACAAACACACACACACACACCTTGTTATAGCTGGAAATAGTTTCTGGTTCATCAGCCATCGCATGTGATGGATGATTTTCAGATGTCTGATCACATTTGACGCCGACTCTTAATTGTGATAGATTTTTTTTGTTCGTTTTAATTTTCTTTTCAACTGTTTTATTTGTTCCTATCATTTGTCAAGAGTTTAATTGTGTTTATACATTTCACTTCAAGTGTAAATATCATCGTCCATAAGCATAGAATGTGAATTTCAAACACACAAAGTATTCTATTGTCACAAATAAACTTAGTATATGTATATCCATCCACGGACAAACAAAGCAAGCTCAACAAAAAAAAAAAAAGTACACACAAGAGCTGATTATAAAAGAAATATTTTGATTTATTATTTAAATCTTTTATGCAATGACGCCAGACTATACTTAGAATGCTCGTGCATATGTCTGATCAGAGAAAATAAGTGGGATGGATTGTTGGATATCTGCGTTTGGCAATAAATCTGACATGTGTTTCCATGCATACGATCGATTCAATTATTATACAACCAACCGCACAGTGTTTGGACACGGAAATTAATTGCTAATAATTACGCTGGTCATATCTCATGTAATCATAAATAAGAGGGGTATTCAGGAAATGACGTAAATGCCATATGGCAAACTTCCTTCAACTTTTCTATGAATTGATAATCGCAGCACCCTAAAGGAATTTGTTCAATTCCCCGGGAATTATCTCCCCAGGAGTATTCCGTATCGGGCTGATTAAGTTCAAATATTGAAATCCGGATAAGTTTATTTGACGAGGTGACCACATAAATGCCGACGACTTGTGGACAAAAAGATTACAAGCAATCACCATAGGATACAGTTCATAAAGATAAATTTAACACATGCGAAGCTACGTATAAACCATGGAATTTCAGTAAGTAGGCGTGAATGTGGGCATGCCATTCTATATACATCCGATAGCTAGTCTTTTACTCTAACATAGGGTACAAGTTTCATCTCAATAGCTGCAGTGGTTATCGAGTTATAGCGTTTTTAATATGAGTCACATTTAAAAAAAATCACCTACTACACATTTCTGGGCGCCTGGTAGCAGTAAATAGAGAATTGTCTGTTTCGTATCGTGGTGATGGCTTTGCAACCAATTTTTGTTTGTCAACAAATTGTTGTTTCTCAACAAATGGATGTTTCTCAACAAATTGTTGTTTGTCAACAAATTGATGTTTCTCAACAATGTTTTTGTTTCTCAACCAAGTTTTTGTTTCGCAACAAATTTTTGTTTCTCAACTGTTGAGTAAATATTTTGGAAAATAAGCTGTAACTTTGTCTATTTGAAAGCTAAACTTTTCATAATTGGCAAACAGCCAGCAAACACCATGAGCTACAATCCACTGACATAAATCCCAAGGGTAAACTTAACAGTTGCGAAGATATAATGCTTTGTAAGGGATTTCATTGATTTTCAGTAAGTAGGCGTGAATGTGGGCGTGTCATACTATATCCATCCGATAGCCAGACCTTTACTCTAACGCAGGGTACAAGTTTCATCTCAATAGCTGCCGTCGTTATCGAGTTATAGCGTTTTTAATTTGAGTCACATTTTAAAAATCACCTGCTACACATTTCTGGGCGCCTGGTATCAGAAAAAAAATACGAATTTACTGTTTTCACTGGTTTTTGCTTTCACAAGTGAATGTAAATTAGCATGATTTACACGAAAACGGCTGGTCCGATCATTTTGAAATTTTCACAGTGTGCAGCTGTATACTCGGTGGTAAAGGTAGGGTACTTGGATTTTTGAGATATCAAGTGGGCGTGGCACCGCCCTTACACGTTAAGAGTTGTAGGGGCCATATCTCACACACTATTAGCGCTACGAAGGTGAGGTTTGGTAAATACACAACTGATATAATGTGAACTTTTTATTTTGGAAAAGTGGGCGGTGCCACTCCTTTTTCAAAGAAACCGTAATAATAGTTGGATCGTTCTGAAATTAGCACAGTATGTTACCGTTGGTCTAAAGTTACACACATGCTATTTGGAATCAATTTTGGAAAAAAGGGCGTGGTCTCGCCCACACACCCCAACCTTTAAAACGACCATATCTCACAAATTTGTAGAGGTTGGAAGGTGAGTGTTAATACTGATATGAAGACAAATAATTTTTTTTGAAAATTGGACGTTGTCACGCCCCTTTTTAAACGATATATCTGCCGTAATGGTGAACGATCGTCATGGACCTCTTACAGTGAATTGCAGTCCACCGTGGAATTTTCATAAGCTATAGTTCAAAACTTTAAGCTAACATATATTATGAATAAAGGTGTAAGGATAGAATTTGAGATGTGAACTTAATTTTGGAAATAATAAATATTCAAAATCATTACAATAAAACAAATCTAATGAACAAAGTATATCGTTTTATTTATCTAAAATCATTTATAAAACTTAACAGAGATTTGTTTTTCCATTCATTTTTCTTGGGAAAAGTAATATAAACTACTACAAATAGTACATAATTTCAAGTTGGAATATAAATTATCTAATATAGTTCTCCACTCTGTTTTTTTTTGTTAATAAGAGTACAGACAATAATCATGTATCTATAATATATTTTTTCTTTTATAGTATTTTAAGAAAAGTGTTTGTTGATGGTTTTTATTTGGGCGTTAATGGGTTAAATAAAATTGTATATTAAAATTGGTAAGTATAGTAAAATAAAATACATTTAAATCGGCTGTGCTAGACCGAAAGCCACCGACAGATATGGAGACTTTTCGAAAATATCCGCTTCCTCAAGTGGAGTAAGGGTCAATGTGGATAATCCGCAAATATCCGTGTGCTGATTGTAGAAACCCATGGCACAATAATAAAGGTAGAATCATGCGAACAGCTGATTACAATTTTTTCATTTTGCTATGTTATGACAGTATTTTGATTGTCAAACTCTTTGTTGACAACTCAAATGTTTGTTTACATTCTTATTGGCAATTCTGGGAATTTCAAAACGAATAAAAGACAATAAAAAGAAAAGACAATAAATTCATAGCTATATCATCCAAATCATCATCGAGACCATTATTCGCAGCCGCTGCTGTGCCGCCGCCACGCCCACCACCCGCATCATTGGCATTATTAAGATGCAGGTGCAGCCAGAAGGGCCAGCGTCACGATTGTTATTGTTGCTGTTGTTACCATGATTGTTGCTTGAGCGGTTTTGTTGAGAATGTGGAAAATGGTGATGATGATTACGACTACGGAGTTGCGGCTGTGCCGTGTCTTCGAAATCCGAACGATCCACTTCCAATCGTATGCCATAGAGTACTTGCATGGGCGAGAATTTGATGAGACATTGATCGAGAACTGGCACTGTTTGTAATAAGTGGAATGTGCGCAAAGAAATAAGTGGTTTACATTAAAAAAAACAGATAAGTTTATCTGCGTTTTTTTTCACACACTACAAATGAATTTGACGGCATATGTCACCTGAGTTTGACAATCAAAATGGCAAAACAAATGCAGGGTTGCACATGATATTTTGTTGTTGGGCAAATGACTTTACCTTTTTAATTGTGCCATGGTAGAAACCCTTCTACTGTAATGACTCCAAGGTCATCCATTTTAAGGGACGATTGGCATTGCACACAAACAGTCTCATATATTTTTACATAGACGTATGAATCCAATCTGCAAACAAAGAATGTGGGGACACGAAGTTTGATTACTACAAAAAAGTGATAATAGGGTTATAGAAGCAAATGTGTCGGAGAAGAGAGATAAATACTTACTAGCAATTCCTGGGTATGTCCACAGAGTGCAGGTGGTCTAGCCCCTTGGTGACAGGCAATCCAAATTCAACCAATGGTCTGGTGCTCAGCGAATTATTCATTTCCCGAGATTTTTGCAGGAATCTATTAAAAAAAAATAATAAAGTAGATAGAAATTTGCAATGTCCAAATGGTAAAAAGGGTTAAAATTCTAACGGGTTATCCAAATGCTGACATTTTCCGTAATAATTCATTAAACTTTAACGGTGGAGGTGGTGGTAAATTTTACACTTTTTTAGGTCACGTTATGTCCGAAAAATGTACCTCCACAGTTAAAGGTTAAAAGAACTACATTAACGCACGGTAATATTCAGAAAAGTGGTAAAAAAATTACAATTTGATTAAATTTAGCGAGTACGAGATAACTCGTAGTTGGCATCCTAGAATGGAAATAAATTGTTGGATATCTGCGTTTGGCAATAACTCTGACATGTGTTTCCATACATACGATCGATTCAATTATACAATCTAAGAATTATCTCAATGTTGGCAGTCAACATGTTAATAGAGAGACAACTAGTTATCCAGGGAAAATTAAAAACCAAGGGAAAATATAAACCCTTCCTCTCTTTGACTATATGAGCTTTTAATAACACTAGTCAACAGTCAAAATGTACTCGGGATGCGATAATTTTTTCTGTGTAGATAACCTTGGCATGAGCTCGAAAAACGCAATAAAAAATTTTTTTTTCGTTTGGTTTTTGTCTTTTTTTTTTTTTTTAAAAGATTTAAATTTTTTTTTTTTAAAAAATCCATAAAAAATCCAAAATTAAAAAAAATGTCAAATCTTATTACTTTTACGTAAAGTCACATAACCTATGAGCAAAATGAGACAAAGATCATGAAAATCGATGCACGCGTTTCGCTTTTATTCGCAATTGAGTAAAGGTATGAATTTCAAAAATTTTCAAATTTTCATATATTTTTGTCACCCAACAAATTTTAATTTTTTTTGTAATAAAAAAGAAAAAACCTTACCATAGACAAAGTTGTGCATATGTCGAGCAAATTTTTGAAATTCATACCTTTACTCAATTGCGAATAAAAGCGAAACGCGTGCATCGATTTTCATGATCTTTGTCTCATTTTGCTCATAGGTTATGTGACTTTACGTAAAAGTAATAAGATTTGACATTTTTTTTCATTTTGGATTTTTTATGGATTTTTTAAAAAAAAAAAAATTTAAATCTTTAGGCAAAAAATAAGTTTTTTCCTTTATATATTCATTTTTAACTTGGAAACTGTTGCTTGTATAGGAAAACAATATATGAACAGATTAAGGGAATTGTAATTTTAAAATTTTTTAAAATTTAATTCAATTAAATCGGGCTAGTGGTTCCCGAGTTATGCCGGACGAAACAAATTAACCAAAAAAAATTTTTTAAAATTTAAAAAAAAAAAAATAAAACAAAAACCAAACGAAAAAAAAATTTTTATTGCGTTTTTCGAGCTCATGTCAAGGTTATCTACACAGAAAAAATTATCGCATCCGGAGTACATGAAATTGTTTTCATTTTGTTGAGTAGTGTAATTATAAATTAAGTAGTTAGTTCAATAAAACTACAACATACTTACATACATTTTCAAATTTCACCTGGAGGTAGATGAATGGGCAATTTCCGGCGATCCTGGCATTCGATATTCGCCAACATGGTCGCCATAACATTCAAATAAAGAACACATATGCTTCAAGGAAGTTCCATCCATCACGGCCTTGATCAGCACATCGCACGAGTCACCCAATTTCACGACATAAATGCGTCCATAGGTGCCGGGTGACCTCCTTAATTTGCTGTTCACACTGGCGCTTCCGTAGCCACGTAATTTAAAAAAAGGGCCGTAAAGTTCACATTTATCGATAGATTTTTTCTTGCAATATGGGTTGTTTTCTTCTACCTAGTCGGAAAGAAAATACAAAAAGAGTTTAGAATTTTTCTTTCTTTCTTTGTGCCAACAAAAAAATATCTTTTCTCAAAAAATGTTGTGTTATTTGATCGGAAGTCTCCTTTCAAAATTATGGGAAAAATAATTAAGGTACATCCCACGAAAAAGACAATTTTAATGAAATTCTTTAAAAAAAAATTTTTTTTGCTGATTTTATGCACTGGGAAATATCTTTTTAGCTATCAGACACATTTGTATTTGTTGTTATTAGAAAATTTAAAGTCTCTCATTCAAACCGTTAACTTTGAAAGCAACAGATTCAAATTGCTACGAATCGAGGCAGCCTTTGTGTCGACAGTATACCCGTAAGATATCCTGAAATTTTGAAATTCACATCCCGAAGCATATTTTGGTGTCGATCAGTATTGTTATTATCATTTATTTAATGATTATCGTATCGGCTGAATTAAAAGAAACATTTTTGTAATATAGAGAGAAGAAATTTTACTAAACAACGGGCAAACTTTCTTTACATTTTAATTTCGTTCTTTAAAGTTTAATGTGGAAGGCCGTGGTGTGGTAGGAAGTGTGTGCGACTATCACACAGAAGAACCCGAGTTCGAAACCGGGTAACATTTTTCAGCGGCTGTTTCCACCTCGTAAATGTTGGCTACTGTACGAGTAAGAGAGCAATCTCTAAGCCATGTAAAACTTCTCTAGAAAAGCACTAGCCGTTCGGAGCCCCAGTAGGTCCTGGTCAGTGAGTATACAAATTATATCGCACACAGCTCACTGATTCGAGAGAAGTTCCCCGTCTGTTCCTTCATGGAATGTTAAGGGAAATAAGTAAAGTTTAATTTTGTTCTTTAAAGTTTAATTTTGTTCTTTAAATTTTAACCGACAAAGGAAATCTGATCAAATTGGTGGTCTTCAACAATCTTTTGTTTTTGTGGTTTAAAAACTCCTTATCTATAATCCCAAGAGTCAAACTCGATATATAAATATATTTTTTAACCACTGTGCTTTGAGCAATGCGAACGCTCCCAACTGTCGATTGACTTACAGTCGAAGTAAGTTCGTGAATGCGATAAGAAATAAGAAGAGAAAAAATAAATGTTAACAAAAATACATACATTCATTGACACATCAAATATTGTTTTAATAAGGCAAGCTTATAAAATAACCTACGCCCCGTCGACGTACTGTGGCAAAATCTGTTGGTTTACGTATTATTAGATTTGAATTTTTACACGCTGAAAAAAATGGCCATTTTAACAAATTTCAGCAAACAAATTAAAGTTTAAATATCTTTTCTCCACAACATTAACTTGTGTTTTTCAAACATCGGTATGAGTTCTGCCAACAACAATGTGGGTACCAAATTTAATGGGATAGTCCACGCTATCCCAGGGAATTATACACCTACCCCTAAGAAATACATTGTGAAATAATTGTGTTTAGTCTCTAAAGGGGGCATTGGTAGTAAAATCGTTAACAGCCTAAAAGTAGACTGATTTTATATATAAAAAAATACTTTAGGGCCACAATGCATACTTTGAAAATACTCCAAAAATAATGTCCACAATCTCTGACAAGTTGAGATAATTCTGCTGGGAATCGGACATATAGGAAGTGTGATTTCCAGAGTAGGGGAGAGTGGAATGCGGGCACTGTCAAAGATAGAGCGCGCACTTCAGCGCGCACAAAGTTAGTCGCTTCAAACAGTTGGTTACATAAAACGGCGCTGTCATTGGTATCAATCATTTTGTAATTGCATGCTGATCGAATACAAAGCACATTACATGTTACATGATATGGAGCAGTTCGCATGTGACATTTTATCCATGTGTATCTATCTACACTGGTCATTTGACAGCTATGTCCATTCTATGGCAAATTTACAAAAAACCAACAAATGTACGCGAAACGCCAATAGGTTTGCTTTGTATTTCGATGATTTCTCCAATTTTACATCTTGAACAGGCGGCAGCACTTTCTTTCTAACGTCAGACTACGCATTTGTTTTTATATATTTAGAGACATATCTTGTGATAGCAGCCGTTTTGATGAAATGATGATGGAGCACATTTGTTTGATGACTCGATCAATAGGTTGGTTTCCAACAAGTACGGTTGCGAAATTAAATGTAGTTCAGCGCATATAGATTGGTAGTTACACATGTATTTGCCCATTAGCTAGAAAGTTTCTAATCAGCCGTCGTAGCGAACGGACGTGTCTAACATTTTTGTAAATTGTTGTCAACTTTTTTTTGCTTCTCTTTTTTCCAAGTTCAAGTACAATAAAAACAAAAACCAATTCATACCAGTTGTTTAATACCAGTTACGATTAACGTTAAACAAAGAACATTGTAACATGTCGAGTGCAATCGATGTTATAGTCCGGGAGGAAGATCATCGGCTGGTGAATAATTTTGAGAGGAAGAAAAGGAACTCATTCAGCGATGATGGACCGTCGGCCTTTAATAGCAAGTGTGGATTACTTACAAATGAAATAGTTCGTGAAAAAGTAAGAGTTGGAACAGTGGTGAACAAAAGTGTTTAAAAAAAAAATAATAAAAATTGTTAATCGACCAACAAGAAAACAACTTCAAAATAAACCTCAACTTACTACGGAACGAATAAACAGAATTTTAGCATTTCATAAGATTTACCTACAGAAATAGCCCTAAGCTTGTGTTAAATACGTGCTTGGGGGCCCTTTGGACGAGTTGATTTTGTAACCAGGGCAATTCGTAAAATGTCACATACCAGAATGTGTATTATTTGTTTTCCATCAAAGTCGCAAAGTCACGAACTGGCGTTTTGAAAATAGTTTAAACTCAGAAATTATTGTATCCCACACAAATTAAATTCTCGAATGCAACCGTGGGAGAGTACCATATTTTCCGATTTTACTCAAAGTGCCAGAAAAAACCCGAGTGTTCCGATTTCATTCGAAAACAAACACGTTTCGTAGCGCAAACAATTCCGATGACTTCCTTCTGGTGTAACGCACACATTTTCACATCAGAAGGATGGATTTATTCGGACCCTCGAATAGATTTCTACTGGTGTATAGCGTTTAAAATGTAAAAAGGGGCCAAAGCGAGCAATAATAATAACTCCTTACTATGCAAATTCTTGTCCATAGTTTAAATGTAATTTATGTCTAAATATTTCTAAATTAATTGCAACCAAATCGGACAAGTCGTTTTTAAGTAATGATGAATTATGTGCAGAAAGTTCATAGCATATTAATAATTTTGCAATTTTGAAGTTTTTTCAAACCATTTTGTTTTATATATTTTTTTCTCCTAGTCGATACCAACAACTTTCCTGAAGGCAGCAAAATTCTCTACATTCTCTGAAAATGCTCAAAATCAAGTTACCAGCCAAAATATTTATGACGATATAAAAACCTAATAGCAGTTAATCTTGAAAAAACGCGAATGAAATTCTGCTAGTTTCGATACGTACTTTCAAAAACCAAAGCCAAAATGTGAACACATTAATTTTGCTACAAATTGCTACTTCTTCTGACTACTGCTTTGCATTTCCAAAAGGTCAGAGATTGAAATTATGTAATTACATCATCCATCACCTTGCTTAAGGACCTAGAGAATATCCGTCGTCTGGTCCCTGAAGTTTGTCGGAATACGCGGCTATCCAGGGTATCTCATCCGTTCATTGTGAAATGGTCGGTTGACAGGCCGACGCACTATAGAGAAAATTCGTTCTTCAGTCGAACCAAGTCTATTACCAAAGAAACATTTGGGTTCTAATTGCATTATGAAAATCTACCCCAATAAAAATATCGAATTAGGCCCTGAAAAACAATAAAATTTCGAGTTGTTTTTCATATATTTTTTGATTTGGGGTGTATTTTCGTGGTCCAAACTAAATGGGATTTAGTTGTCACGCTCTTTGTTAAACTTGAACGCACTTCATGATGTAGGTTGTGCAAGACTGGGACCAGTTGATTTCAACTATGTTTGTTAAAACAGGGCAACACAAAATTGTTCGACATATAAAATTACTTTTGTCACCGATTGAGTTAAAAGACATTTGTAAAACTCTTAAGCGCCCCGGTAGGCGAGTTGGTAGCGTGCTTGCCTATCAGCGTGGGGGTTGTGGGTTCGATTCCCACCAGAGGCTTTGGTCTGTCTTTGCAAACATCTAGCCAAATGGTCTGTGTCACCCGGTTTACCCTTGGACCCAAAAATTAGAATATAAATTTACTTTGTATTGTAATTAATAATAAATAAAATAAAAAATAATTTGTAACACTCACTCTTCTAATAATCTTCTAATGACAGATTAATGCGGTAGTTGTTGTTTCTCTAAAGTCTTTGTTGTAACAGGCAAACAACTAAACAACGTTACAGCATACTGCAATTAACAGTTTTGCTGGCTAATACATACGCATTGGTTTTTCCACATTCAATTGTTTCAGGCATTTTAATAACTCACGATAAATAATAGACAAATAACTAAACTGATGTCAATGAACGTCATTTTGTTGCCTAAACAATGACGACTTGTATTTTGAAGGATTGCGATTGTTTAGGAATGGAAAATTGTCAACCGTTGCACAATACAACATTCAAAATGAAATTGTTAAAGTAAAAAGAAATCGATTAGAAAAATTATTTTGTTCAAAATATTTGAATTGACTCACTACCATAATTACGATCGTGTAGATATCACGATGTCTCCGTATCTTTTAATAAAACTAATTTAAATCATGTAAGCAACATTTTCGGAGGGAAATATTTCGTACTACCAATCGCACACGTCTATTGAAACTTCTACGCCCACAGATTGTTGTTGTTCCTTCTAATTTAAATAATTTATAATAGAATTATCTACAAATATTATTTATAAATAAAGTACAAATACTCACTGAATGTATTATTCCTTTGCAGAAAAAGAAACCGCCGGCACCGATTACCCGGATAACGGAAACGCCCAATGTCGATGATCACATTAAAAAGGAACATCCCACGAGGTGAATTTTCGCCATACACCAATGAAATGTGTTTCCATATTCTAAAACCCCCTAACATTATCGTTCATAACATTCTCAGCTATTTTCAGTCCATCATACATCTGTTCAAGGGTAACATTGGTCCCGGCCTCTTTGCCATGGGATTTGCCTTCAAACATGGTGGTCTGGTGGTGGCACCCGTCCTCACCGTTCTCATCGCCTTGGTCTCCATCCACTGTCAGCATATGCTAATCAACTCATCGATTAAAATGAAAAATCAACGGAATTCGGAAAAATATCCCGATTTTGCTGAAACCATAGAGCAATGCTTTGAGACGGGCCCGAAGGCCACGCAGCGATTGGCCAAGACAATGAAAGCACTGGTGAATGTGTTCATTTGTGTAACGCAGCTGGGTTTCTGCTGCATCTACTTTGTGTTTATCGGTACAAATATCAAACAGGTAGGGAGTAAACTAAAAAAAAAAAAAAAAGTGTCGATATTAATCTTAACTAATTACAGATTTTATTGGCCTATGACATTTACCTTGATGTTCATTATGTGATGCTCATCACATTTATACCCATCTGGCTTAGTTCGATGATAACAAATTTGAAATATTTGACTCCCGTTTCGTTTATTGCGAATATTTGCATGATCTGTGGCCTCAGTATTACCATGTATTACGGCTTGAAGGATGGCCTGCCGGATGTGGCCGAGCGTAAACTGTACACAAGTCCCATGGAGTTGGCATTGTACTTTGGCACGGCCATCTTTGCTTTTGAGGGTATTGCATTGGTGTTGCCCCTGAAGAATGCTATGGAAAATCCAAATAATTTTGATCGTCCTTTGGGTGTGCTGAATGTGGGAATGTTTTTTGTAAGTACTTATTACGAAAAATATTTGATTTAAACTAAATTAATGAGAATTCGATAACCAACAAATAAATAGAGAATTTACTGCTGGTTTCCGTAAAACGAATTTGTCCGTTCGTTGGAAATTGTCAAAATTGAAGTCGCCATAAAATGATTTTTCCCAGGAATGACAACTCATTCATTTGGATGTGTGTACCATATGTCGATATCTAGAATTTATCTGAAAACCAGAATTGAATGAAGTCTGAAACCCATTTCCAATACGGACAATTTGTAACGAACGATGGAAACCTACAGTTAATATAGGATCGATATAAAAAATATTAACTGGTGTATTGAATAACAATGGAATTATCTGTAAATGAGACCTTTCTGATCGGTTAGATGTACATTAGATCGCCCGATGAAAGTAGCGGAGTGCCTGAACAGGGTGTGAGAGCTGGCAACTAGTATGCAATAAACTCAGATTTAACTTCTGCTGCCGTCGCCATCACCTTCTGAGATTAATCAGTTGAACTGATTTTAAAGACGATGTTTTGAGGGAAATACAAACGTAATTATACTTCAGTCATAACTTCCACTTTCAATGGAATAGTTTGTAATTGAAATTACACTTGTAGCTATTGTTTCTTATATGTCGCACAGATCGATTAGATGCCAATTGCTTCCCGCAATTACCATTCTGGGAGCTCCAAACTTGAATTTCAGGTGAAAAAGTCGTAATTTTTACAGCAAATTTGAATTTTAAATGAAAAGGTCTTGAATTTACACCAAATTTGATGTGTAGTAAGAAAAGATAGTCGGAATGAACATTTGCAGAACATTTTAAAACTCCTGGCTTTCTTTTATTAAAATAATAATAATTTTACAATATAATTTTAGAGCCTCTTAAAATTTTGTAACAATTATCATACACTTAATGCACATGTTAGTTTTAATGAAAATCTCACGTTATAAATGTCTGCTAAATTGTAGTTTCATTAAATCTCAAAATATCTTCAAAGTTCACCAGGGAACGATTACATCCCGAACTGAGTTCTTGTGACAAACGAGTTAGTAGTGGCCGACCCCATTAAAAGGCAAATAAAAAAATACCTAAACATCAAAAACTATGGAATATTAAGAAGTAATCAGAGTAAAATCGGTTCTTTTCCGCTAGAAATAAATCGCTTTACCTTTGAACAATGTTGGGAAATAATACAAATTTCCAAAGACAATGTTATGTATTCCAAACAGTGTGTTTCTTGAAAAGAAGTTTTGGCGGGAATGAGGCTCAAGTTTGGTAATCTTGTTTTCAGTTGTCTCGTCGATGTCAATGGTCATTTCGGAGCTCAGATGTGGGGTACCATACACAACCGATGTTATTCGAATAATCCATCAATAATTCAGGCACTTAGGATCAAATCGTGCAATTCGTGACCCAGAAATCGTCACGCTACGGTAGTATACATTTCTCTGAGAACATAGGTTTCCAACTTGGGACCCTTATTGCTCATCTCTGGTTAGAACCACTGGGTTCTAACCCAGTGATTGTGCAATTTCAATCAAATCGGGCAGGACAAATACAAATATCAGATTTATTTCCAAAAAATGAATTCCGTCACTATGCGATATCAGACACAGAAACTTAAGAAAAGGTCCTCAAAAATGTCTTTGATTCAGTGATAACACACAGAATTAATTTTAAATTATTAATTAATTAACCACTTTTGAAATAAATTTTAAAAAAAATTTGTTTACCATTAGTGCATTTTAATCTGTACGAGATTTATCAAAGAAATGTATGGCAAACATAAAATAACGACAAAGAAGTGTCCATTTTCCTAACTTTATAATAAAACCGCATATCTTACAATTCAAATGAGATGTAAATCATGAAAATCAAAAGTGGGTTTTCGATTTTATTCACATTTGAGGGAAAATATCTCATTTACCAAGAATTGTTATTTCTGTTTGAGTTACATAATAATGACTAATTATTGTTATATTTGAATTGAAACGTTTCCGCGTATTCATACAAATCTAAAACAAATTGTTGTTAAGAAAAATTTGTGAAAATCTTATTTATACTTAAATCTGTTTTCAATTTTTATGATTACGAAGGTTATAATGCAGTTCATAACAACAGTGTAATTTTTCAATATTTCTCCCATACTAATCCCGATCTATTTCCTATTTCAGGTTACCTTAATGTTCATGGCAGCCGGTTTTGTGGGTTATATTAAATGGGGTGACAATGTCGCCGGCAGTTTAACCCTAAATCTGGGAGATACAATGTAAGTTTTGATTTGAACATCAATATGTTAAATAATAATAATAATAAATGATTTTCATATTCCAGAGGTGCACAAATTGTTAAAATTATGGTATCAATGGGTGTACTATTCGGTTATCCACTGCAATTCCATATAGCCATACAGATAATGTTGCCCACTGTGATACAGACACTGAAATCGTACAATCATCCACTGGCCACAAACTTGACATTTAGGACATTTATGGTAGCGGTAACATGTAAGTAGTGCATTTTACCACAATGAATTTTGAATTACTAATTATTTGTTTTCTATTTACAGTGGGCATTGCTGAGCTGGTACCCGCTTTGGGTCTTTTCATTTCCCTGATCGGTTCTCTGTGTTCGACCGCCTTGGCCTTAGTATTCCCACCCATCATTGAATTGATTGTTAAACGTGATATTTCAAGTAAATGCAATAGATATGCGGTATATTTGAAAAATATTGTCATCTTAGTATTGGCCATGGCCGGTTTCATAGCCGGCACCTACGAGAGTCTCTCCGAGATCGTTAAGCACTTCGGCGAAGAGGAAAATGTGATCGATTTGAATTCTTGAAATGTACTCAAATCAACCAAAAAAACATATACATATATAAACCCACTTAAATAATTAATATTATATTTTCTTCGTAGTATGTAAGATTAAAACAAATTAGTTGTTAATTTTAAAATTACCTCAAATAATTAGTTGTAAATATACATAAATATCTATATATATTTGTACTACATAATATAATATAATTAGACATTTTCAACAAAACAAATTAAACAAAAAAAAAACCAAACCGACGGTTAATTAAATAAAGCCAATCAATAACAATGACCAATTGAATCAATATCTACAGCCCACTCATGTATTTATTTACAAACAGTTTTATATTCAATTTTATGATTTATTAGAATCATCTACATACAGACATATCAGTATATTTAATACGACAAATGTTCTTCTTTCACCGTTTAGTATTTGTATATGAACTGAGAAATCATTGAGATACTCTGGTCATCCATATGTCGTTCAGTTTTTGTTCGTTTCTCAATTAAAACTAATTTATAAGATCTTCTTTTGTGCGAACGTTTTGCCATTGGCATTGATTTAAAAACCAGAAGAGGCTGAAATGGGTTATTAATAGCTTGTGAAGTCAAACGTTTTGTTGAAGTCAATATCACGTTTTTGGTTGCTTTACTGACCGTACCTAAACCCATAGACAGTGACTGAGTTTTTTTTTTTGTTGTTGATTTTTTTCCATGTGAATGTGTATTCGTTTGGAAGAACTGAACAGTGTATTTTAAACATAAACCCTTTCCGGTTCGTGAAGATGTTTCCGATTAGTCCGAGAAGTTCAAACCTGTTTCAGGAAATAATCATGTACGACATATACATTAGATGTATAGCAGATGAATGTCATGTCGAAATAGTCGCATTCAGTCAATCAATCATTTTAATTGAATATTAATTAAAATTCATTACTGTGTGGACATTTAGTTAGAACGTATTATTATATAATATGTCAGGATTAGCTCTCACTATTTGTTTTATGAAAAAAGTGACGTACGATGAAAAATTCTTTAGTCAATCAATTAATTAAATTCCATTAAAATGTTGAATTTAATTAAATTATTTAAAGTTTTCAATATTAGAAACCTTAAATAAAATGTACACCGTCTGTCAAGTTCGTGTTTCTATTTGTAATGCAAATTAAACACATATTTTGAATGGAAATGTATCATCTGTTTAGCAGAGGGTTTACAATTTTAGGAATAAGAACTGGTATCTTGAATTTTTTTCGTTCATATTCTTGTTCTTCTTTACGAGTGAGATATTAACCTAGAAAAAGTATCAGTCCTCCGTAGCCAGATTTAATATACAGTAAGACCTCGTTGATCCGAACTGCGGTTTGGACGTACTATAATCCAAATTTATTGTATTCTGTAATCCGAATTGACACAGTATGAAAAATATATATTTATTTTTCAAGAGCATCATAGTTCAGAAGCAGATTTATTCGTCATTGTCGATATCATGATATCATATATACTGAAATAAATCTCTTACCAATTCTCGACAAACTACAGTTTATGATTTTTAGTGAAAAAAAAAACTAATCGCTTATTGTATTAACTGGATTACACTTTTCTTTCGGTCAGTTCTAATATGTACTTTTTGTTTTTCAAAATGTTTGTTTTTTATCAAATATATTATTATAATTCAAAAATATTATAAATTTCGAATCAATACTAACTGAACTATGTTTAGGGAAATTCTTTTAAAAAACACGTGGAAACGAAAATATCCCATAATGCGAATTATGACCTGCAATCAATTATTCAGATTAAAGCGGACTTACTTTACCTAATTATAAAAAATTATATCGCACATATTTCAGAGATGTTCCTCGAAACCAATTTTAAAATTTGGTACAACTTTCCTACGCCACTCTCTTCGTAACAAATTTCCGATACTTATATTAAATTATCTTGTCTGTAATTGACATAATTTTAGAAAAGTATCCATAATATTGATCATACATTGCAAAATGGAATAGCAAATTAATTGTATCTACCAATTTAAAAAATCTATAGCAGCACTTTGCTTAATCAAACGTATTTCACATCACAAAAGCTCAATAACTTATACATTCTTTCCAAAAAACTGGTCTCTAAGATATACAGAACCGAAATATTTAATATTTCAATAGGTACAAAGGTAATACACAACTTTAACAACAAAAATATAATAAATTAATATTTTTAAAAACCAAATCGTAGAAATGTTCAATGCTGTTAGGACTGAATTAAATTTTTATTTTTTTTTTGTTGACTAAAATAGTCTATAAAGAAAACCTTGGAAAAAGCTGTAACAATTCACTCAAAACGAGTAAGAAATTGTAGAATATTATGACTCTAAAGGCTTTATAAAATGTATACGATCTCGAACAAATCATGTTTTCACAAGCTTTTGAAAAAAAAAACTAAACGCAATGAAATTGTAATAAAAACAATAATTTAAATGCATCTGTTTTGTGATGATTTGAATTTAATGTATATCATAGTTTAAATGAACTTGAACTTTGAAACATAAAAAACTCAATAAGTTAGTTTCTCTCAGGTCGCCTTATTCAAAGATATTTCCCTTATCCAAAAAAGAAAAACTTCAAATTGTTGCAACGAAAGACATATAGTTCTACAATTTCAACTACACGGGAACGACTGTACGTTATTAATAGGGACGGATAAAATATTCAAGTTGTACGGTGTAATTTTCGTTTTTCAAGTTCTGTTCTTTAACTGTTTGCTGAGTTCAGAGCAGCAGGAATGTGCCAGCACGATTCTTTCGTTAACATCAAATCTGATATCATAATTTCAGAGGTAGACACATTTTCTATACTGTCTCATATTAAGTGAGTATCTGGTGGCACATAATGTCATTTTACAAAGACGTACCATTTTTGCAGGGGTCCCCTTCGCAGGCACGGTTTAAATGGATTTCCTCTTATCGATGAACATATTGTAACGTATTTGCTTTTCGTGAAGTCTTTGGTCTATTGTTGATTTCATTAGCCTAAATTAGAGTGGAACCAGTTCGACAAGTTTTGACTTCAACCATTCATTCGGTATACTTGAAAGTACGATCATATGTAAGTGATGGGTAAGAAACATTTACTGCAGTGGTTGTTATTGTTATAACAGTTCTGCGACTGTTGCCGAAAGTTCTTGTCGGGGAAAAAAACTGCCGGTAGATACAGCTTTCGCTGGGTTGATAATGATAATGATAATGAGATGAACTCGGGTCGTTCTGGAGCGTAGATCCGATTGTCGGGTAGTAGTTGGAGCAAACGGTTTTATATCCTAATTGTCCATCGGACCTAGTACGCTGAGGGCACAAATTTAAGTCATGATTTAGAACCATTTCATCACTACAAGATGTCTTAGACATGGCGGCAGATTAACGTGCAACTTCTGATGGAGAAAATATTGGAAAATCCGATGTTCATAAAACAGACACTGTGAACACTAAAGTCCATATCCTCCTCGCATACGGTTACTATATTTATAATGGCTACGATACACCTGAAAACGTTTCTTAATTTTACGGCACACACTAAAATAGAAAATAAAAGAAAAATAGAAAAATGGAGAATTTGGCTCCACCATTAATAGAAAAATTATGGTAGCATCGAAATAAAGCAAAGAATTGTTCTGCCAAATATACAGGTATGTATGTTACTTCGATCTAAGCAGACTGTTCAAGAACAGAGCCCTCTCACGACCATCTTTCTTAACTTTCTTAAAAAAAGAAAGGAGTCATGAGTGAAAAAAGTGTAACTTTGCCAGAGTTTACTGGAGTCCCTAATTTTTTTAAATCTTTTCGTTTCGACTACTGAATTTTAAGTCCTAATTCACTCAAGGCAATTTTACTTGCGGTAATTTTTATGATTCCCTTTTGAACTTGCCTCTTGTGTGAACAAGAAAATTCATTTTCGTCAAATATAAATGACTTTCAAAAAGAAATGCTAGCAAGTACTATCAAGTTTTCCTCCTTTTCATTCCCATTACCAGTCTTTCCCTCAAACTGAGAATTGCGGCAATTAAAATTGGCTAGTGAGATTTGGGACTAAATTGTTTTAACAGAGGAATGTTTATTTAATTTTCCAGTATGGCAACTCATTCAACCAGTAAATCCCTGAACATATGCCACAAAGATTTTCCTTTATTTAACTTTTACTTGGGTCAGGAAATCATTTCAAAATTTAATTTTGTAGGCCCAGTTGTCCATAAACGTGTGTACCTGTTTATATTCCGTGCTTGACACCGTTCTGAGAAAATGTGTCTCCTAAATATTTTTTTTTGTAGAGTTGTGTAAAGTTATACGTGAGTAAATGACATTCCAAGAAATTATTTTTCATTAGAAATATTTTGCGCATATTAGGGATTGTGGTAATGATGAATTATTACGTGAGTAAACGATATGTAAAACGATACAAAAAAAATATTTTTTAAATTTAAAATAATTGTTGGTAACAAAACAGAAATGTTGTAATGTCATAACTTCTGCGTTATATTTGATAAATTTGACAGGAAGTATTTTGCAAAATCGTTACTTCCTGCACGTAGCAAGATCTTGACACGATCGCTGTAACAAAAATTTAATAAGTATTTTAATTAGCACAAATTACTGTAGTGTTTCTAGTAGAGTGCTAGAAGTGGTAGATTGATATGATGGAATTTCAACACCTTCGGCTATATTTGGTTAATATCAAATCGGAAGGGACTTCCGATGAAGACTACATGAAAACATGGACTAATTTTGAAACATTCTACATACGAAACAAGGAATACCCAGCCTTCATAGCAACAATTTACATTGTTCTATAAATAGTTTTCGAAATCATAGACAAACCATGTGTGTGAATGTAATGTCTTGTGCTAGAAATGAAGCCAGTCAGACAAGTCTGTCAAATAATAGAGTAATTGTTACCCAGTGTTACTGTTCGTTGCTCATCGTAGTTCTCAGAATTTATTTTATAGAAAGATACGTATATATAGAACGAAGAAACATGCAACGGCAGTACAGTACTACTACAGCACGAAGGTATTGATAAGTTGATTAGCCAACGCGTCTACCTATGCTGATCCATCATTTCTCTTCATTTGACAACAACAAACCCTGATCATATTAGCCTGCATTCGAGTATAACACATTCTTAACATACCGTGGCTTGGTTAATCATTATCGGATCCAATATGTGGCTCCTGGTATGGCAAGGAATCGATATCAATATCTGTCCTTTTTCGACTGAAATAAAATAATGTTGCTTGAAAGCTTTATAAACATTTCTATTTTGCAAAAAAAAAAAAAAATCAAAGATCTCGAACTTGAACTCGACTAACAGAAACAAAACTGTATGAAGAATATAGATCAACAATACATAACCAAAATAGTGTACAAAGTTTCCTTGAAATCGCTTCCTAAATACGACTTCCAATTTCATCTAATGAATTCATGAGCCCCGACTGACAATTCGTTTCAACTTTCTAGAACAGCTGAGATAATTTACAGAATATCGAATTCGTCGACTGGAATTGTACAAATATTAAAAATTGTCCCTGAGATGAACTAGTGCGTCAATGGAAGCCAAGAGAAATTCCACTCCGGCCTCACTTGCGTCTTTCAACTTTTCATTTCATTCTACAGAATTTTCTCCCTTTCTCAACTTCATCCGATATCGCGACAATGTGCTGAGCTTGAAGTCGAAGTAGCAATACTGTACGTTCACACCTGTACCTGTAATCTAGTACCGCCTCCAGGATTTTTGTCCTAAACTAACCAAAGTGGAAACAGCCATTCCGAGAGTTTCGACGTAACTGTGATTTATCAGTTAAATCGCTGGGAGAGTTCACGGTGGCGTTGAGTTGCGATCTTATTCGGGTGCTAAAACCATCTGGAGTGCCTTAATTTTTACATTTCCATATTGTCGTTCGAAATAGGGAATACTATTTCCATTAATAGAAAAAATAACTATAAAAATTTAAAAAAAAAAATTGTTTTCATTCACGTTTTCCCCTTCTATGGAACACCCTAATATATGATTGAACTTCTGCGAGGTTATCACATATAACGAAGTTCCACATATAAATCAACAGGTATTAACAGGTAAAGCATGCGCAGACGTAAAGCTCACTGACTGTTTTGTTTTATTTGGGCATTACGACCATAATCGATTGAGGCATTTGGAATCAGGAACTACATACACACAAATGTATGTACGTAATTAATCTGATCTGTCTGGCCGACTGTACTCGCATTTATTTCCGGTTTAATGTACGTACATTACTTAATGACATTTCTGTATTTTTGTCACAAATTGATTTGTTTGTATTTTCTTAATCGACGCATCACTTTATTTAGATTGAAAAAACCACAACAATTTCATAAACAACAAAGTGATTAGAGAACATACGCGATAAAAGAGATTGGAAAAACTGCGCAAATAAACTTTGAAGTTACAATAAAGAAAAAAAATTAATGGTTTGGGGAAAAACAAAAATATAAATTGTGCAGAGCGGCAAGAAACCAAACAACGATATAGAGTATTCATGAACTGGCGTGTAAAGATGTAAAAGTAGTAAGTAGTAGCTGTCGTGAAATTATTTTGTATAAGAATTATTATTCATAAAAACATTATTTCCTTATTTTTTAAAATTGGAAAATTTAAGCTAAGCATACTTCGGCCGACCCATTTTTAATTAACTGTTAGCATCAACACGTTAAAACAATAGACCTGGGGCCTAATGGCGGCATCCGTTATCGACGGCATTTTCGTGTCGACATAATTGAAGATGATTGGACTTCGAACGATTTTTTTCATATTTTGTTATAATTTTACGTCGGATAACAGCTGAGCTGTCGATAGATTTCTGGAAAATGACTGCCGTGATCCAAAACCCGAAGTTTACGATACACAACTGTCGATAACGGATGCCTTGATTAGACCCCTGTGTCAATTGTCACAAAAAGCATCACTAATTTTTAACTTTCGCATTCCGAACGCAAAATGAAACTTTGTTGAATTATTATTTTTATGAGTGAGACAAATCTTTTGTTATCTTTCATGAGAGCGAGGCTATATTTAAAGCATGTAGTAATTACTCATGAAATATAACAAAGATGCAAATTGCTTTTTCGAGTATCATGAAAGAGAAACAAATTAAAATACCTCTCGAAAATCGATTCTCTATAATTGAAATTGATTCAGAATTTGTGTCACAAATATGTGACTAGAAAATGTACTTAACTTGCAAAACACAATTTTGATAATAATGAACTGCGTGTTTTTTCTAATTCAAATATTAATGTTTTCATCTGAAACTATTCAACTATTTTAGTCGACGCTGATATTTGAATTGAATTTCTCTCAAATATAACACTTCACTACAGATGTAGCTACTACAATCAATTCCAAACTGTCTGAAATTAAGAATTCATTGAATTTAAGACAATTCTGTGGTTTTTACAAGCAGCGTAAGTCGTATCAATCAAATTTGTCAGGAGAGCCAAAATACATAATTTTCAGCATTTTTGGTGCAGTTGAACAATTTTTTTTGTTAATTAACATGTAGAACAGCTTATTATATGTACCATTTTGAACATTCGCCTCGATTTGGATTAGTCGCTTTCGCACAAAAAGTGTTCAGTATTCGCTTTCTCATTCGAAAAAAATAAGACTTTATATGTTATGAATTTTTGATTTCGCATATTTTTGATTGCGCATCGTTTCGGTATATTCGCAAAATTTTATATTTGAGTATTCGCTTTCGCAAGAAATATATTTCGCTAAACCCAAATTCGCTACATGCCCAGAATTAACATCAGTGTACTACTGTCACAATCATCTTTTACTTTCGTTTTTTTTTCGTCCTAACAAAACTGGTCAAAGTGGCATCTTTGCATGTTGGGTGTGCCTCCCACCTAGAATTCACGGTCAATATCCAAACCCGAATTGTACTAAGGTAATTCATCATCAGAAATCACGCAATGATTTGGCAAATATTTAATATTGTGTCTAAAAATCTACACTATAAAGACCTTGAATTTGAATAAGAAACGGCATTTTTATATTATTAATGATGAAAGGTCACAGATAAACCAATTTGAAAAACACACAATATGTATATTAACAAAGATATGACAATTTTTAACAAATTAAATTTCGTGGCAAGTTCAAAAAACTACTATCATACAAGAAAGCATTTTTCGGCTTTGTCAAATTCACATCAGCTCCGTTACTTTAAGAGAGATGTCATTTATGTTTTGCAAGAAACGAGTACTTATCATTAAAAAAATACTTTCTTGTTTTAAAATGCCGTCATTTTGCAAAATCAATACACTACAAAAGATATTTGTATGTCAGTTTTATAAACTGATGTAGAAGTTCTTCATAGAGATTGGCAAAAAAAACAAATTTTCTTCGTGTGTAGAGGACTTTTGGACTCGTACATCATTTCCTTAAGAACCCCAACAAACAAACTATATCATTGTATCTGTGACACTATGTGGAACGGATTGACACATTTATCATGATGTTTAACCGTATGCACGCTATAGTGGACAGTTTCAATGTGATAAGTGACAGACGTATGCACGCTATATAATGGACAGTTTCAATGTGATAAGTGGCATAAGTATGCACACTGTAGTGAACAGTTTTAATGTGAATTTTAGGAAATATTTCCGTGTCACATTCGGGTTTTTTTTCTTCAATCCGATAATTTCCAACAAAAGATGGTGGAATATTTCCTATGATTTGCCGAAATTTGGTTTAATCTCAAGTAGTTTCTTTCATTCATTGAAAACATAGTAATCTTATCATTTCATTACCTGCCTCACATGTTCTGAAATCAGCTTGTCCAATAAACCACGGGCCATCAAATTATCATATTGGATCGAACTGATTTATGAATGTAATAACGTTTCTAGGTCATTGTTTTTGGTATGGAAGGGTAATTCCATTCGCCCGTCTGAAACAATTCTGTGTTGGAAGATTACCTCGACAAAAAGTTTGGACTCTGGTAATTCCATTATACTACGTAATAGCAGAGTGATTGTTCGGGCAAACAAATATCTGAAGCCTGAATATGTTTTCCATAATTCGGAATGAATTGTATGTTCTACCATGACATGGTTGCTTTTTTCAGTCAACTGCTATATGTTATTTTTATTATTATTTTATTAACCCTCAGGGGATGCCCCCTATAAATACAATGCACTGCATTAGAGATAGGGTATTGGAAAGAGGAGTAAGGGAGTAGTGTTTGAATTTGAGAATTTCACACCATGAACGAAAGACACTTGTCCACAGTTCGGCTGAAGAATGGTTTATGTTCTTTTTTTGGTTTTTTAGTGCGTCATTTATCGTTCGTCTTTTGTTCATGACCTCCAGAGGACTTGGCCGATGACCAAATGAATGATTGTGG
Organism: Hydrotaea cyrtoneurina; assembly: GCA_958296145.1. Classification (NCBI taxonomy): domain Eukaryota; kingdom Metazoa; phylum Arthropoda; class Insecta; order Diptera; family Muscidae; genus Hydrotaea; species Hydrotaea cyrtoneurina. The sequence continues at coordinate 18,847,065 of OY282513.1, read as the reverse complement.
TTGCTGTGATCCGCAAAAGACTAGATAGGGTTCACAGTCTGACCCAACAGGTCGTCAATGAAAATGGAGCTAACCTTATGTTCATTAGATGAGACCGCAACTATAACAACTCGTACAGAGCGATTTCTTAGGAATTCAATATGAATCGTGAGAAGTTATTACCAAAACGAAGTCCACAGAAATATTGAGTCGTCTTCGAACTGCAAAAATAAATTTCATATTAAAAGATTCTTCACTATAAAGTCGAAACAAAAATAGAATATTTATTGCAGGAAACCGACCCGTATTTTTACTTAATTAATATCAACGGCTTATCGTTTTCTGGACAATATGCCAATATTAGAATTGTCACAAACAAATTGAAATTTAATATCAACTACTTTTTTAATGTCTGTTTCCAGAAAACGAATTTGTTCGTTCGTTACAAATTGTCAAAATTGAAGGTGCAATAGAATGTATTTCCATTAGTAATGAGACCTCATTCGCTTGGGACTGATATCTAAAATATATCTGAAAATTTCAATTGAATAATGTCTGGAACCCATTTTATAATGCTTTCAATATTGAAGATTTTTAACGAACGAACAAATTGTCAAAATTGAATGCGCAATAAAATGGATGTTTGTCAGTAGTAAGAGCTCATTCTTATCAGATTGTGTTCCAAATGTCCACATCTAACATATATCCGAAAACCAGAATTGAATACTGTTTGAAGCCCATTTTATAACGCTTCCAATATTGACGATTTGGAACGAACGAACAAAATCGTTTTATGGAAACAAGAAGTTAATAATATAAATATTTCGTTTCAATTATCAATTTTCACTTAGAGAAAGAAATACATTGTCCATCTCAAGCTTGAATGGCGGAACGAACAGATTAATTTGTGATGTTGGTTTTGTTCCAAGAGATCCTAATATGGATTTGGCATTTATCTGGAGATCTTGTTGAGAGATCTGGAGATCTCTGTTGTCGCAGTAGCCCATCCCAATGTCAACTCATTTTTCCAAAACGATGGTGACGTTTTCTTGCTTTGGACGTGTAACAACTGCAGTATATCCACAGAAAAATGGGCTAACAACGCAACCGCTCCATAATCCATCACACTCTGGCTTCAATTGGATCATGTAGGAGAAAAATGAGAGGTTTCTTTACAGATGTTAAGTTATCGAAATCTATGAAGAGCCTCTGTTTCCAGGACCGAGTCGCACACTTTCGGCTACGCAAGCGCCGTTTACATCAGTGTGCTTCGTATGAGAACAGGAATTGTGAGTGTTCTCGGTACAATAAACTCACTTGTCACATCATTTCACAACGTTGTTCAATCGTAAAGCCATTCATTTTATTTCTGACAAAATTTCGAACGCGAAAGAACTGTCGCTATCCAGAACATAATTTAAAAAGAAACCACTAGATGAACCACCCGTTATATTAAGTATGGATTGAAGATATTCCCCTAATTGAAAGATTGTTTTATTTGGCAGATTTCATTCATTTTGATTCTACGTATAAAATCGAGATTTTCTGACCTTAAACTTAATGTCAATGCTGTTAACATAATATTAATCGTCAACATTATTTCGCTAACGATTTAAACAGTTTGATATACATACATTAAAGATTACAATTCCGATTGTGACGTTTGGTAGTGTATTTCCCTGCTTATTTTCATCACGGTTGGATGATAAACGAGGTAATCGGAAACTTTACCTAAAATTCCATAGTAGCAAATCAATAGAGTTGTAATCGCGTCATAAAATACTGTTGGCCTAACACCAACTGCTACAGTGAACCCGTTTGTTGTGTTTATACAAAAATATGTAATCGCTCTCAGCGTGCAGTAAGCTCATTATAGGGAATGCAACGAATCTTTCTTTCCTTTTAGCCATTGAGATTCATTTGATTTCATTAAGAAAGCATAAATATTGATCTCGGTTTCAATTCGCTTTTCTCATTCATGAAGAAAATACTGGTTTTGCAAAATCTTAGAATTCTGTATATTTTCTTGTATTACTTGTGTACGTACTACAAATATACGTTATGTTTGTTTCATATCTGCCGCTGCTATTGTCGCTGCTGGTATTTTCAGTGATCACTTTGTTTATCACTTCAATAACACCTTACACCGCCCCCTCGACGCTCGGCGATCGACGTCAACAGCAGCGGATAGCGACTGCAGATTCCATTCCACCATTCAAAGTCTTGGCCAACTTTTATTGCTTTAGCTTTGAGTCGTTCTCGTGTACTCGACGTGTTCGGTACGTTTCATTTGATTCTTACTATTGGTATTACGGTACGTTACGATTTTGAATCGAAAATATTCGATCGATCCGATCGGAGTGTAGTGAACAGTGTATTTACGATATAATTACTGGCAATTATTTCCTAGTATAAAACTAATTAAAAAATATCTGTAAAATCTCTATGCTATTGTTATGTAAATTAAATGTTAATTTATTCAAATTATTTGTTCACGAACCGAATTAGTTAACATTTCCCATGCAGTGGAAATGCAGTTATATACGAGTGACTTATATTGATAGCAATGGCTAAATTCGCATTTGCAAATCCCAAAGGCCATGAACGTGATTTATAATAATAAACAGGGCAATCAACAATTACAAATGTTGAAAAAACAATCGGGCTTAATAGTTTGTTATTAATGTGAAAAGCTAAGAACAATAAGTGACAAATTCAGCGGGAAAATGAAGTTTAAAATGAATCGTCCATATTTAAATTAAGATCGAAAAACTGTGGATAGATCCAAAAATGTTTCCATTCAACTACTAGTTTCCTGTCCTTCTTACTCTGGGTGTTGTGAATGTATTTATTTGTATGTATAGTTTATAACTTGAATAGGAAAGGCTAAAGGCTCGACAGCATAAATGCTGTTTGGCTGTCCTCGTTTCGAGCAAAATCGTTGTCCATTTCAATCTGATATAAGGCATTGTAAACGAATAATTGCAAGGTCTTTGTGATGTGTTTAGATCGACTTGCCATCGATATGAAAATGGCAATCGAAACTATTCATCGAGTTGGAAAAAATGGTTGACTGTTGAAATTTTTTTAATAGCATTTAATTAACTTCACCACGAAAAAAATCCTTCGATGTACTGTCAATTCTCTATACGAACATGAAATCCGCCAATCAATAACAATGTATTTCACCGAAATTGTATGTATGTATTTCAACAAATATTATAAGTTCATTTGAAAACAGGATATTAATCAATCGATCTATTAACTCAAATATATTTTACTTATCCGAACTACACTTTAGATAGAACTAAAACTCTGCAAATACGCTTAACCCTCTAACCCCCAAGTTTTTAAAATCAAGAAAAGTATGTGCCACGGAGAATTTATTATCTTTAGGAAATGTTATGGTATAAATAATAACAATTATAAAAATATATTTCAACCAGGTCTTCTAACTGATATAAATTTCAAATATCCGAATTATGCTCAAGAAAACGGATAACTGAAAAAATGCTATATATATATCAGATTCGTATATAAACCAAGTTAAAACATATTTCAGCTACCGTTTAACTTCGTAAATGGCGTTTATTTTATGAGTACGAAAGTTTCATGCAAAAACTTCTCTAGAAAACTTCACGAAACCGGCTTAAAACAATAGGTCCCACTCAGTGAATATATAAATTAGATTTAAAAGAAGTTTCCCGTCTGTTCCTTTATGGAATGTTAAGGGTAATATGTAAGAAAGAATATAATTGTTGTTGTGAAACCAAAATTTTCATTTCTTTTCAATTTTTGTATCTGTTATATTGGGGGTCACTGGGACCAATTGTGTACAGAAATCGAATGTACTGTCTATTACATACTTCTAAGCTAATTCAATCATAACAGAGGGTATAATCATTTACTAAATTTCCAATGTCAATATGTCTTGCGGTATATAAACTGGGAATGACGCATGAAACGACGTACCTTAACGTTATGTTTACATTAGAGATTAAAACGTGATAAACTACTGTTAAATTGACAATGTTGACACTATCGGAGAGTAATCACAACCTGGCGGTAATCACATTTTTAAAGTTTAATGTAATGTTGTTGGCGAATTTCGTGGTCTTATTAAGTGTCGGAATGTGTTTCGTTGGTGAATTTTGTTAAACATTTTTTCACAATTAATCTTATAATTCTGATTGGTTTCTTCATGTTAATATTATCTATAATTTTTCTTAAATCAAGCTTACCTTAATTAGTTTTTACATATGAATCGCATACGGAAGTTGACAGATAGGAACCAATGAGTAACTGATATACACCAAAATACGTTGCTAAAAAAGTAACAGAATTGATATTATCTATAATTTTTCTTAAATCAAGCTTACCTTAATTAGTTTTTACATATGAATCGCATACGGAAGTTGACAGATAGGAACCAATGAGTAACTGATATACACCAAAATACGTTGCTAAAAAAGTAACAGAATTGAAAAAATGAATTAGAATATTATTAAAATTTGAAAAATGCGCAATATTGTAACTTTTCTAAAGTCCATGCTAACATATCTAATGATTAAAAAAGTATTCACAATGAGAATATTTGAATATGTCCTACAAAGAGGGCAACGCATGCATCCCAAAAAGCTTACGCCATGATTTTGTTGGCCGAAAGATCCACCATGGCCTTCAGCAGTATTCCTTTTCTCTGGTGTATTGTGATTTATATACGTTTCTTCTACAAGTACACAACTAATATGAAGTGGTCACAGTTGTGTGTAATTTGTCCTCTCAGTTGAGACGGATACCGCCTTAGTCAACTCAGGCACTTTCGTTTTCTGATCGTTCAAAATCAGTCCCATAGATTTTATCGACAATTTATGGGTGACGATCTCTTTTAGGATGACCTGGACGGAATTCATTAAACCACTGTGTAAACATTTAATTTTTTTTTCTATTTTTCTCAATGTCATGAGGTTACCGAGTTTTAATGGCTGTCAGTCGTAAACTGGCACAGCTTTGATGACATTTGATAGTAAACGAGCGAAGTTCAAATAGTTATTTGGTCACAGAACAATTTGTTACTAAAATGGGCAGAGCCTTTAAGAATTATTTTCAGAGTAACATTATATTCTTTGAAGTTTTTACGAATGGATTTGTAATGTTGTCGTTTTTGATGTCATACTCCAAAACCTTAATATGAAGTTTTTTTTTCATTAAAGGAACAATTCTCGTAAACTGAATTTGGTTTAATTTTAAATCAGTGAGAAGAAAAAGTATGCCAACACTCTCAGAATGATCGACATGAAAATAATTGATGGCGCCCATTTGTGTGGTTGGGATCCAACTGACCCGCCCACTTATTTGAACAATAAGATACTCAAATGAAAGGAAATGTCCTCAAGAGTTGAACTATGAACTGTCGAGTGGGTGTGGTATCCAAAATATGACCCTAACATACTTTGACGGTACTAGGGTTTAAAGGTTCTTGTAATGGGAGTCACTAATAGAAAAGAAAAAATAGGGCAATAGTGCACTTTACCGGAAAAAACTGAAAATACCACTACCTCATAATCATCCAGAAATCACGAAGATCGATATGAGAAATCGGGGTCCACTAGGGACCCCCAAAAAAATGGCCCTAATACCTAAAAAATCAAGTGGGTGCCCAAATTTTGAATAACAAAAATTGTGGGTGACCACGCCTTAAATTCGAACCGCCGCCCATTATATCAGTGAGGGTACTCAAACTTCCGGAAATTGGATAAGGATGAATAAAATGCAAATTGCAGTAATACATTTTTCGTTAAAAAATTAAATATTAAAAAAAACTTTTTTTGGTGGGTGGGGGGACAAGTACACTTTTGGAATATCAGATCGCGCGGACTTACAAACTGTTTGACATAATTGTTTTCGATTGTGAGGCCTTTTTGGATATCAGGGGCCTTGGGGCATTTTCCCCCCTTCTCATATCGGTAATCGTAATCAGTGGGCAATTCGGAAAGGAGTGGCATTTTTATTTTCAGGGGACCTACTTGCATGTACAACATTACAATAAACTCGAGAGATTGTAGTCGAAACTACGACCAATGAAGACATGAAGTATTACATGTGTCAGAACATTTCTATTCCTTTCAGTACAATATTATCAAAATTATTAGGTGAGGTCGTTTTTTTGGGTGCACATCAGCCTATATTTGCATTTTCGTCACGTGGAAGGGACTGTAACTATTTTCCATGAATTTTGTGTTTTTGCCGTACTTTGTAATTTTTACTTTTTTTGAATTCCTTTAATATTTAATATTTAAAAAATTACCTGGAACTTTGTGTGTAGAAAATCCATAAAATGAAGATATTCTTGAATAAATTAACTCCGAAGATCTCTTTTTCATGTGGATTAGTATCGAACTATAAACAATTTAATACTGGCAGTGATTTTTGATCAATATCACATCACAATTATACAATTATTAAAACTGAAGTTAGTACCAGGCAAAAGAGACAATACTTTATAGAGTTGTAAAAATAGTAAGTACTTCGACATCGAGTAATCGAAACTAGCTGATACTCGATAGTGGTCGTTTAATTTGGTACTCGGCACTGTATTTTTTTAAACTTTTTTAAGTCGAGAAAAATATATAAATATTGAAAAATAAATTGACGATAAGAATGATTGATACGGTTGCATACAAAATGTCAGTGATCTATCGCGGCTTTGACTCCAAAACTACTTTTACTTGTGAGATTTATCTATGTAAGACGAACAGGGGGTAGTGTGATCGTTTGCCTGACCTTTACATCACACGCTGTACTGTTGAAGACTGTTCTGACCTCCTTGAAAACTTTATATCGACGAAAAATATACAGAACCTGACGGCATACAATTACAACTATGGAATCCGATTTAAAAGAATGTAATTCTCTCAAAAGTCTTTCAATTACGCAGTGTTACAATTAAAAATTAATTTTTCCGTATAACTGGGCATTCTAATTGGTTTTGATGTTACTTGCCGATAATTGTTTTTAAACAATAAATTTAATTTACTCAGGTGTTAGTGGCGTTATTTACTATGTTGCCGCAATCACACTTTATTTATTATTGTTGCAATTCTTGCAATAAATAAAGCGTAAATGTATTTATATACTAAAATTTTGCACTTATTAATGAAATGCTTATCTATTTAAAAACATATTTTAACATTGTACGGAGATCGTTTAACAAACAAATCTTTATTGGTTGTTAATGCAACTGACAATATGATCGATCATTCATTTGTATTTTCTGTTTCAAATTCATAAGTTTTAACAGGAAAGACTGACGGATGCAAAACTTCACTAATCGTATACGAAAAACGTATATTTTTCGGAAATTACAAATTATTATAATTATTTCCACTACGCAGCAACTAATAAAATGTTAACCGCTGCATACAAAAGTTACACGTTGCTAAAAGATATTCGTAGTGTCTAACTTTAGAATTGTAAATGTTTAGAGTATTTTGAATACTCAAGCAAACCCCATTCAAAATAGTTTTCTAGGCGAACACAGGAATTGGTCACGAAAAACGTATGTTGTGCGTTCTATGCCGCAAGTTCTACTCTCAATTATCATAAATACAAATTGCAATACATTTTTTGTATAAAATCCGAAAAAGTTGATATTGCTTGCATATGCACACATGGTTTTACCATAAGTTTTCTGGGATTGTGTCTTAATCCTTAAATGCGCGGTGTATTAAAATGTTGACTTTGTTGCAATATACAGCCCACCGGGTCAACATTCACGATAGGGAATCAATCCTGTGCCGAAATAACTCATAATTAGTTAATTTGTATAACAGGGAAATTATGTAGACTTTTTTTTGGTTGAAACTCATAGCATACTCTGGACATTTTACAGTTAAAAAGACTAAGCGATCATCGATGTATATATCATAAGGCAGACAGGACTAGCTCGTCTCATAATCATATATTGTTCAAGAATATATTTACAAATTTCAACAGACAGGATTGGCTAGATCGTCTCATAAATCCGCAAATTATAATTATAGTATGTATTTACCGAATATGGCCATCCTCTCATATAAAACAGTTTAGTTTGATCTAAGCCGCCTAATATTATTTACATGTTCAGTACGCCGAATTAATATTTATACAAAGTTGTAAATGTCTGTAAACTAGTGTAATAAAACAATTTAAGTAATGATAATCTAATGATCATACAAATTCCTTCAAGTAATCGCCAATATTCATTTATTTTACAGCACTATCTCTCAAACTCTTCCCCAAACATAAAACCGCAAAAAAAACCGTTAACGGTTCTTAGCAGAAAAGAGAAAGACGTACATATTATCACCAAGTCAGTGCTGTAAAAACATAACCCAACACATTCCCGCAACATCGAAAGGCCGGTCCTAAATTTTAAAATCAATTACAATTCATAAACTGTGATAATTATAAAAAAAAACTATAAGAAACCCGCCACAACATGGGTATACCAATGGAAACACCAAAAGAGGCCTCCAAGCGAGAAGAGGCCAACGACAGTACTCAGGATGTGGAGGCCACGGCAAAGACTAGTCACAAAACCAGGTATGATATCTCGAATGATTAAAATAACACTCTATTATTATTATTATGCTTGATTCTGTTTCTTTCTCCTAGTGTCTTTGAAGCTGTCGTCCATTTATTTAAGGGCAGTGTGGGAGCCGGACTCTTCGCCATGGGTGATTGTTATAAAAATGGTGGCCTTATTGGTTCGACCATTATGCTGCCCATCATTGCCATAGTGTGTGTTCATTGCGAACAGATGTTGATCAAGGGCTCTCGTTTGGCAGTAGAAAGAAATAAATCGGCTACATTTTACGATTATCCCGAAACAATAGAGATATGTTTTGAAACTGGTCCGAAACCGTTTCGACGTCTGTCGAAAGCAATGAAATTAATTGTGGAAACGTTTTTGTGTGTCACACAATTTGGCTTTTGTTCCATATATTTCGTTTTCATAACGGAAAATTTGCATCAGGTAAGAGGGAGGAATGAATAAATAATATAAATATTTTAATTTCAGAACAATAATCTGCCCTGTCGAAGGGAAGTATTTTAAAAATGGAAGTATAGAAAGATGTGCTGTTTCACTATAACTATTGTCCACGTAGGTGTTTCCCTTAACACTGCTTTCAGAGTCAGACTGGAAACTTCCTTTACGTTAGTGAAAAGGCTCCTAACAAATAGATTACAAAGTGAAGGGGATGTACTGTTGAAATCCGGCTACGAGTTGCCAATTTTTTTTAGAGAAGCTGTACATAGCTTATCGATTACTCTAGTTAAGTCGGCATTTATTAGGATATAAGCCTGGATTGTCGGAAACTCATACCCAGGCCGCCAATGCTGTCGATCGAAATCGCAGTATCAACTTGTTGAGATAAAAAAAATAATCGATCCGCCAAAGGATTCTTGAACAACTGATTTGAGAGAAGTTCTCCATCTGTTCGTTCTTGGAATGTCAAGAGAAATTATATTGATGATCTAAAATGTTCAGATACCAACTAAATTTAAAAAAATGAAATCAAATTATTTCTCAATGCCTTTAAAATAGGCAATGACTTCATCGATTGATCTAAATCTATTTCCGCCGAGCCATATCTTTAGGATTTAATATAGAAAAAAGTAATCCGGAGAACATGTCATATGCGCCATCAAGTGGCAAACTGAATTCTATTCTTATTTAAAATTAGATCATGTCTACATTTATGACCATATCGTTTTTCCAACACTAGCATTATATAATTAAATTATTAAATTTTACGTAGATGAACTAAATTAGACATTTGTCATTTGGCCGATGGAATTTGATTCCGGACCACTGTGCGGCTTTTGAGGAACGACTAGCTTATGTTATATTCATTGAGGAGTTTGTATTTATAAGACCAGAATTATTTACTGCCTGGATGTATGTACAGTCTTTCAAATTCAATTTCCTTTTTTAAATACAAATTAGTCGCACATTCTAAATGTATCACCATCACTTTATATACATTTTTAAGAGGTGTACAATTTCTGAATGACAACGAAATCTTGCAAATGTTCCCATTTTCACACGTTATTTCTTTTTGTGAAATTTTCGGCATAATTGTTGGTTTATCTCGGCAGTTTGAACAAGTCTTTTTCGAGTTATGTCTCAAAAAATTGAATTAAAAAAACTTTCCACAGAAAAAAAGTTGTACTCTGGACCCCGGAATACATCAGAAAAATTGTCGTGGTTTCTCATTACAAAAAAATGTTTGAATAGTGTTATCCAAATATTTTATCCATTATTTAATGTTTAAAACAATTGTTAGTTTCCCAGAATACAAGTGTGAATAAAAATATTTAACTTCATATGTCCTTATAAATTTTCAGATTCTCCTAAATTATGGCATTAATATCAGTGCACCTCTCACCATGTTAATATGTCTTTTGCCCGCCATGATACCCTCGCTGATGACGAATTTAAAGTACATTTCCCCCGTCTCCGCATTTGCCAGTTTTGCGCTACTCTTCGGCCTGGTGGCAACTTTGACCATAGCCTTTTTGGATGGTCCTATGCCCTCACCGTCCGAACGTCACATGTTCAACTTTGGTTCACAGCTGCCGCTGTTCTTCGGTACGGCCCTCTTCTCCTTTGAAGGCATTGCACTGATTTTACCCATACGTAATTCAATGAAAGATCCCAAGAAGTTTAATCAACGCTTTGGAGTTTTAAATATAACCATGCTGATCGTAACGATACTATTCGTATTCACGGGATTTGTGAGCTATACAAAATGGGGTGAAGATGTAGAGGGTAGTATTACATTGAACTTGGATCCCAGTGATATGTGAGTGCTATTAAGCAGATGTATAAAATCAAAGACAAAATAACATTCCTTTTACATTTTCAGATTATCTCAAGTGGTGAAAATAGCTGCAGCTCTCGGCGTTTTCTTCGGTTATCCCATACAGTTCTTTGTCATGATGAGAATTATATGGCCTCCCATGAAACAAAATATGGGTTGCGCACAAAAACGTCCTATCACCGCACAGGTTATCTTCCGTTTCATAATGATTTTACTGACATGTAAGTAACGATTTTATATTTCATATATTGAATGTGTTAATCGTAATTCACTTGTGTCTTTCAGTTGGTGTCGCTTTAATGGTCCCTCAACTGCATTTATTCATTTCGCTGATCGGTGCCTTATGCTCGACCTCGCTGGCTTTTGTGTTACCCGTTTTTGTAGATTTTGTCGTGCGCGCCCAAACTCCAAAAAGTTTGGGTACTTGGGTGTATTTGAAGAATATGCTGATATTAATTATTGCTGTTTTGGGCATTGTCAGTGGAACCTATGAAAGTATTCGGGAAATTATTAAAGCATTCTATGAATAGCTGAGGAAATGATGTGTCATTATATTGTAAAGAGTGTGATACGATAGATGTGTAAATGTAAATTAATTGTACATAGTGTTAAGTTTAAATCTTTTACTTTTTGTTTAGAACTGTTATTATTTAATTAAGCCTGATTGGTATTTTTCCAGTAACTACGTTTACGTGTTTTAAAAGAATGTATTTAACCCCTCACTACAAATAAAGTATTATATCTAAGATATGTTTAAAATGATATTAGAAAAAAAACATGCCATAGAAATATATATGAACATATGTTCGCCAACTATAAGCTACGGTTAAATAACAAAACATGTTTTAATAAGTAACCTCAGTCAGTCGACCATGCAGACAACCTGTTGCATTACATCGAGTGCAAGTTCTAGTTTGAGTTCAGTCGTGACTTGATAAAAAGCGGTCTTTGATCTGTAGCCTTGAAGTGTTTCCAGATTTGTCCACACAAGCCATATTTAGTGACAGCAAAAAACTGAATGGTTGTTTTTATATTAATTAAAGAAAACTACAACTTTAAATTAACGTTACATGTCTTTTACACCAAAACGTCTGTTGCTTTTTTATTTGCCTTTTTCTTTTCATCTAATTTTTTCATTTTATTTTCTTTTTTCCTTATGAATTCACTTTGGTCCAGATTATTTTGGAAGAATGTCGTTTCTTTACGCGCTTGTGATACTTCGGTCATCAGTCGTTGTTTGTGCACAGCTTGTTCATAGTTCATGCGTTCGGTTAGATGGCACCATTTAAAACGTGGCAGATATTTCATACTCCATAGATAATCGAAGAACTGCGATTTCTTGCGGGCGGAAATTTGTTTGTTGTTTAGGAGGGGTACAATTTGTTTGGCCACACGTTTCGATTCGAACTCTATCCAACCTTCGGTGAAATGGCGGGCGAAAGGTTTACGCTTCTTCTTTTTCTTCTTCTTGTCATCACCTGAAAAACAAGAAAAACAATTTTGAGATGCAATTCCAAATCGAAATACTTTTAAATTGTTATTTGCTATAATTGACGTAGAAAGTTTTGATTTATAATTCGAAATATTAGTAAGCATTGATGGAGGAGGAGTTATGTCAAATCTAGTAGATACCGTAGAATACCAATAAGTCATGGTCAAACGGGTGATCTTTTTACGGCTGAATGAGGTTAGTTGATTGGGATTATCATGGAATTCAATAGAGACTCAAAAAAAGGACTTAGTGCCTACAATACATGCAGGAACTCCATAGAAAAAAAACTGGGGACTACGGCCAAATGTAGTAGTTAAATGAATCTACACCGACAGGCTAGTCCTCACATATTATTGTTTCGTGTGGTGGGACGCAACAAGTGTTGACAGTTACTACAAAGAACTAGAAAAGGTAAAGACGTATACGGTACTAGGCGCAACGTTTGATATCAGTACACCACAGGGTGCACTGTATGAACGTAGACGAGGAAGCGGGTGTCAACATCGTAACTGCATATTTTTGTTTGGAATACTACATACCTGGTGATTGGCAAATCAGAACACTAATGCCTGTAATTAAATGAAACTTTGCGATGTTCTCCAACTATTTTGGCTTATATTTACTACAAATTGCTCGCAAGATAAAAAGTAAACAAAATCATTGGACTAGTACCATTGTGATATTAGGTTATGCTACAACTTTAGATTGAGCCAAAAAAAGATCGACGAAAAATAATCTATTCATTGACAGCCGATTTATTTTTGGGCTAGACGAACATCTGAAAGTCTGTAAGATGTATTGAAAGCTGTATGCCAACATTTACACTATCGGCCGCACCAAGCTACAAATACTGTACTATTCAAAGCCACATTTGAATAAGAAATGTAAGCCTAAAATGCTCATGTGGTCTGATGTTAACACTATTTGTAAAATAAAGCTATTAAATTAGAATAACAAAAATTATTGCATTATGATGTTGGTATTTTCTCGTGAGAATTTTTGACAAACGTATTCGTAATAGAGAGGTTTATTTTGTATTATATCTTATGGAACGTTGTAGGAGAGTTAAAAAACTTTGTTAAATCGAGGAAAACGTTATATTATTTGATCTCTATAAATATAGAGATATATGTGTCAAATAAGATTTTCTCAATACTCCAAACAAGGACTTATTTTAATTTGTCTAAATGATGATTCTTTATATATTCTTTGTGATGTTTCCAACTAATTCAGTTGGTAGCACTTTTACAGCATGAAATGTCAAGACTCACTCTCAAGCTTCATTGAGTTAATAAAATCTGTTGGCTTAATTTATTGGTTTATAAATGCCGTTTTCTACTTACCACCTGCACCCGGTAATTTCTCCGGCTGCAAATATACACGACCAATTTTCCCATATTCGCCCAACAGCTCTCGTATGCGCGTCACATTCATATGCTTTGGTATATTTGAAACATAAATAATGCCCTTCTTGCGCGGCTTTACGGGCTTACTTTCGTCATCACCTGGACGGAAATTCGCTAAATCCATATCGTCATCGTCTTCCGCAGGACTTTCGTGCGCCAATCCATTTCCATCTTCATCTCCAACAATATTTCCGTCATTGTTGTCATTCAACTGTAACTGTGTAGGAATTTCCAATCCCTCTTCCATTTCTACATCTTCGTTGGATGATTTTTGTTCGGGTTTAATAGGCCTTTTCGACTTCTTTTGTTTTTTGGGTTTCACCGACATTATTTTTTTCTTTAAATTGCACTTTTAAATTATTATTTCTTATTTTATGCGAAAAACACCAATTTCAAAATCAAAACAAATGGTTGACGTTTGCTTTCACGTGCACAGAGAACATAGCCGACCCATAACATAATGGCGGCGTCGATAATGATACTTTTTAAGCACACACAATTAAGACCGTTTAATCATGGTGAGTTTTTAATGGAAAGATACAGTGAACTCTCGGTAAAGCGCCCAAAAAAAACCACGACCTGAAATAAACGATGAGATTAAGTATAAGTGTACCTGACTATATGCCTTGCGAAATGCAACATTACTGACTGCCGTTAATCCAAACCTATGTTTTACGTTTGTTGGCAGCCGGTAAATAAAGAAAAAAATTCCCGAAATGTTGTTCATTTTTTAGAGCCATTAAACTTCGTTCGTATGAGTGTTCACATTAGTGGATAATTTACATATTACCGAGAGTTCACTGTAATTGAAATTAAATATGTAATGCAAATACCCAAATACAACAAAAGCTAGCCAAATTTATTCACCATATAAACATTATTTTTTGCAGAGTTCATAATTAATTTTTTTGATTATTCTCACAATCTTAAGTTCTTAGTCCCTTCCAGGGTTTTCTTTGGCCCTGTTTACATGATGCCGATTTGTGAAGCGGCTGACTTTGAATATTTGCTGTCGCCTCTTTTATAGGACTGTTTCAATTCCAGTCTATTGCTGCGCTTCAATAAATGCACAATGATCCAATTATTATTGTGCGGTTCTTTTAATTCCCACATTATGTTCCGTGGTGAATTTAAATCACAGCTGACAGGAGAAATTTTGCGGTTAAGAAATATGGGAAGATTATTATGCTCCGGCTTATGTGAAGCGCTTGTCAGATCTTTGCTGGCCACTAAAGGAGGCCGATGAATGTTTAAATCGCCTTACTACGCCATCTCATGAGCGTTGATTATAATACTTGGGGTCTGCAGCACCGTCACAAAAAAATGAGGCTACCCCTCTCCACATATTTCCCTTTCGCACAGCAAACACATTGTGAAATGACGTATTTAGAAAATAGGATCCATTTATTCACCCGAAAGAAATAAATAGTACACCAATATAATCGGACGATAAATCGTACCCAAAAAATGTGGTTTAATCTGGCATCTATTGAAAATGCGAAGTATTGCCTTGCTATATGGCATCACTGGCCAGAAGAAGAAAAAAATCGGAAAACGCGCAAAAGGGGAATGAAAAAAAAAAGAAAACAAACACGAAAAATACGTTACCAGTGATGGTTAAAGGCTTTAACTTAAAGCACACTCAAATCTATTTTCGAACTTATTCACAATTCTCACAAATTAACAGTGATACCATTTTCAAATGTTGTACACATCGTCTGATTATGTCATACGAAAATACATATGCAGGTGTGATGGCAACAAATTATGAATCGTATGTAAAACGACGATTTTGACAAACATACAGAATTACATATTATATATGGATACAAAAAAGTAGGTTGGGGGTATAAAAACGTATCGGACCTAAATGTACCTATCGTCATAACATTTACATTTTAACACTGGAGCTATTATATAGGAATTTAATAATTATCATTCGGAACAGAATCGCCCTTTTAATCGTACCAAATCATAGTTCATATGTTGAATATCCAAACCAGCTAAAATGATGTACATCGTCGTTGGCAACACTAAGAAGACGAAATGGAGGAATTAAAAACAACAAATTCATTCCATTCTGTTCCATTTCTTAGTCAACTATGCAGCACTGTTGCACTATTGGCCCTATTTGGGTACATTCGATTTGTATTGCGGCACAAATTAAAAATACCAACTCTGTACGTTACACGGCCAAACAAAAACAAGTTGAGATTCGAGAGTGTACGTGTAAAGTTGTCGCCAGTGAGAGCGCGCGCGATTCAACGAAATTATTTCAGTTTTTCCATAAAATGTAGTCACACAAGATAAGAATATATATTAACAAAATACAAACTATTTTGTAATTAAATTGAAAATAGTGGAGTTAAGAATCGATAGTAGCAGAATAATACGTATTAAAAATGTGAGTGAAAAAAAAACCAACAACGAAAGAATTTACAACAACGACACTTCACTAACAACAACAACAGAAAACAAAGTGCAAAAAAAACAAGTTTTGTTTCTTCGATCTAGGTATGAATACGAAATAAAGTAAAAACGTAACAACGATACGATGATGAGGATGATGGCAAGCAACGCAAAAGAAAAATAGAAAAAATTAACAACAACAAAACAAACGTAAAAAGTTAAACAAATAAATTAAATTGGCATAAATAAACATAAAATTTTTTGGAACAACCAAAATAGTGTGTGTCTGCGAAGTGCACCAAAAAATTTCAGCGGTGCGCGTGTTGAGTGTTTTCTTTTTTGGATGTTACATTTTAACCGATATTCCGATAATTATTCTTTCCCTTGAAATTTATTATGATTCATAAGAGTTATTAACAAAATAATAACAACAACAACAGCAAAATTTCGTTATTTATTCTTCAAAAAAAACTTGGAGAGCGGATTCAAACGAATAATATAATGTTTGAAGAGGATCATCATTAACAAGTTATGCCTCATTTTATTATGTGTATGTGTGTATGAGTGTGCTGTTTCCGTACTCTCCGTTGCCGATCAAGTGTCCTTTCGTTGTACAGGCAAACACGCAATAATTTGTGTGGTTCTACCAACAACAACAACAATACAAAGAAACAACAACAACAGCACAGTAGTTAAGAGGCGAATTGTATTTTTTTGACATGCAGCTGCTTTTTTTACGTTTGCATTTATTTTTCTTATAACAACATCATCGTTGCTTTTTCCTCTTTGGTGTAAAAGGAAAAGAAAAACACCGGGTTATTATTACGAACTGGTGACTGAAATACAGCAAAACAAGTAAATATTCAAAGCGAAATTCCCCGTAACAGTAAGAATACGAAAAAAAAGCGGTGGAAAGAAGAAAACAAAAGTAAATATTGGAAAAAACGTGTCGTGTGTAGTGGTCGTGGTAAAATTGGAAAACAAGCAATTTTGAAAATAGATTTTCTTGGTGCGCGCAACGATTTTCATCGTCATGAAGGTGACCGTGTGTTTTGGCGACACACGCATCCTAGTGCCTTGCGGCGACGGCTGTCTCCTGGTGAAGGAACTAATTCATGAGGCAACGCGACGATATAAAAAAGCGGCAGGAAAGGTAAGTTGCTAAATAATTTAGGCAAAAAAGTTCAGGCTGGGGGGACATCTCCGGGGATTTTTATTGAAGAAATCAGGGACGGAAATCATTATTAGTTTTATTTTGAGAGAAAATGATAAAAATCATA
Source organism: Hydrotaea cyrtoneurina (assembly GCA_958296145.1). NCBI lineage: Eukaryota > Metazoa > Arthropoda > Insecta > Diptera > Muscidae > Hydrotaea > Hydrotaea cyrtoneurina. Next base: position 18,829,631 of record OY282513.1, on the reverse strand, counting down.
AATAAATAATATTTTAAAGTTTAATTTTTTCCCCAAAAATAATGATAATGGGCTAATTTTTGGCAAAAGTTCAAGCTGGGGGACATCTCCGGGGATTTTTGTTGAACAAATCAGGGACGGAAATCATTATGAGTTTTATTTTGAGAGAAAATGATAAAAATCATAAATAAATAATATTTTAAAGTTTAATTTTTTCCCCAAAAATAATGATAATGGGCTAATTTTTGGCAATTTCAGGCAGGGGGACATCTCCGAGGATTTTTGTTGAACAAATCAGGGACGGAAATCATTATGAGTTTGATTTTGAGAGAAAATGATAAAAATCTTAAATAAATAATATAATAAGTTTAATTTTAATTAATTTTACTCAAGAAGAAATCTGTAAAAATCTAAATTTTAAAAATCATGGCGGAAATGCAATTCTTGTCCAAAAACATTTATTATGATGAAATTGTTTTTTTTATGTATGTTCTAAGTGATTGATTTTTTGATTTGAACAAAGGACAATAATCATTATTTACGGTCCCTCGAACAAATCCTTATGAGAGCAATTTTACTTATTAGTTCAAATGTACAGGGTTCTCCAACAAGAGGTGTTATTTTGAATCACCCGGTAGCTGTCGCTTTTGAAGGTTTTATTCTTTGACATTTGACAAGTATTAGTAAAAATGGAACGATACACGCTTCAACAACGCATCGAAATTATCAAAATTCACTATAAAATGGTGGAAATCTTGCAGGGGTCGTCGTTTTGGGTCGTCGTGAAGCACCAATCAGAAATTGGTGGAAAAATTCGAGCTGTTGGGACATGTTAGTGATGTGAAGAATAAGACCCGTACATGTCGCTCAAGAATAACTGAGAATATTGCTGCTGTAGCTCAAAGTGCTGAAGAAAACCCAGGTTTGTCCATTCCTCGTCGTTCTTTGGAATTGGGCATTCCACAAACATCATTACACCGTATTTTGGATACAGACTTGGGTCTTAAGACTTATAAGTCGTGGCCGATGACGAATAACATGAAAAAGACGTCGACAAGATATGCTAAATGACAATTTCTTCTTCTGCATATGTTATCTATCCCATGACCAGTCGCCAGGATTGTTTGATACTCAGCATATGACATGATCTTCATGCCAGTCGGAGGTTGTGGAATTCTGAAAAGGTAGAAGTTATGCAGAATCGTGATATAATACTGCCTTTGCGAACTCAACGGGGTTTGGACTTGTTGTTCCTGATCTCTACAAACGGCCGATTACCTGACTACACATATAATTTCCGATATACCATGGCAGGAGTGGCCATATCGAAGCCTTTCGCAGGGTACTGTGCAACGGACTGTAAATTTCGTTGGTAAATCGAGAGATTTTGAATAAATAGCACGGCATAATTCACCGTATCGAAGTCTTTCAAAGGGTCCTGTGCTAGGTAGTGTAAAGATTGTAAGACGGTCTGTAGGCGTTGAATAATTGGACTTATTTGCGAAGATCCTAAACTAAAGTGAAAACCCCTTTATGTCTAAATATGGTTTTAAAAATCATACACAAAGTTCAGTGCATTTGCAATGTGCATTTTCTTTTTATACACAGCGATCCACTCTACCATAGAAGCCAACATGCCATCGTGGTCCTTCGAGCACTTCAAAAAACCGCATAAACTCTATTTTTTTTACTATCCTCCATTCCGGTCTGTATCTCGTCATAGGCCTGCGGAAGTCTTAATAAATGTCCATTGCCTACGAGTATTACTTTAGGGATACAGCAGACAAACCCCTCTTTGTTTGAGAAACCTAAAATTTATGTGGCAGGACTGGAATTTTTCAATAGAGTTTACTTCTTCTTTTCTTTCCTCTGAAATCAATGTAAGTCGTCATGAGTTAACCATCTCTTGATGTACACATTTCCTATATCAATAAAACAATATTTTAATTATTGTTATATATAAAATTGCTAAATTTATTTTGTGTAAAATCAGTCATCGCTTTCATTAATCATATTCACATTTGCATAATGAAATGTGTGAGTTATTAACATATTACTAGATCCGTAATCTCAACGCTTCATATGTAAATTGAAAATTGGATAATAAAAGAAACGAGGGATTGTCAAAATATTGGAATACAAAAATAAATTCCATTAGTTCTTTCATGTTGAACGCTCTGATATGGGGGGCCACACAAAACAACATCTCATCTGTCAAGTATTTTAAATATCCATATTTCAAATATGAAGTCGCAGACAATGATCTTTGGTTTGCTGTCTTTTAAACTTACCTTTACACTTCATATGGAAAATATACTCATACCTTTTCCATTACTTGATATGACTGCCATGATTCTTGGAAAAGGTAGAAATATAACAAACGACTGTGTAATATCTATCATTCTCAATAATTGTACTGTAATCATGAATAAAAATAAAGTAAACCATACAACCACAACAGATATCCATGTAATTTCCTATGACATATTTGATGTACATACATATAATTCCAAGTCATGACTGGATTGGGTTGTGTCGTTTATCATCTTTAAAAAATAAATCACATTTTGATTGATCATCGTCTCGACGAACTAGAGTTCCTTTCAAAAGCAATGCAAAGTTGAGGGTGTGCCAACAAGGCAGCATCCGAGCGAGTAAAGAAATTTAAACCTTTAAATTCTTTATGTTCTGTATCTTCTTGAAAGAAGACTTCTTTTGCCCACTTATCTTCAATGGGGAGTAAAACAAATCAAAATCAAAAAAACAAAAATTAATAACAAAATAATGCTCCAATTTCAGGTAAATACTAATAATCTCTGTGAGAAATAACAATGATTTTTCATGTTCTTATTTTTTTTCGAAAACATCAGCCAAAAAAAAAAATAACAAACTCTGGTTGAAGTGATTTTCAAAAATAATGATTATGAATGAGTCCAATGAGAAGGAGTGGAAGAATTGGAAGTAATCTTAGGTAAATGTGTGGGTTGTTTACAGCTTCAAGAAGAACAACAATAACAACAACGAATACGAAAAATGCTGACTGGGCCGCTTATCATTCTTATCTAACATTAATAATAAATAATTCTTTTTTTTTTTCAACGCATCGTTACTCTAGAGCTGAGGGAGCGGAACGGATGGGTTCTTAAGTGTTTTACAATTTGTTCTCTCCGCGTTTCTTTGTGGTGGCTGGCGGCTTTTCCTACATCCCAATAAGGTGATATTCTTAGAATATTTGATGTTGGTCGGTGTTTGTTATGTGATTATTCAATTAGATCTTTTTTGATTCATTGTTTTCCTCTTTGGCTCCATTGTAGGAAAAGTAAAACCCAAAACCGATCTTTGGTTTGCTTTTACAATTAAAACAGTGTGAGATGACTTTGGAAAATCCTTTAAGCAGAGAATGGCATTGAACTGGACCAAGAACTGTAAATGTTTGTTATAGCCTGGAGGCTGAAATAGTTCGACACTGAATCACAATATTTTCAAAAGGGCCTTCTGAAAATCGCATTAGCACAATGAAACCGGCAATAGAATGCAAATAAACTGTCGATGTGTTTCGGCTGTCTGAAGAATTAGCAAGGAAAATTCTGATGAATTAGTAAGGAAAGGCACGAACACTCAGCACATACAACAAAACTTCCCACAAGACAATGAGCATTTAAATTAGGATATTGGTTGATAATAGCTCTGCACACTGAAGGCTTGAAAATATACACACTATGCGAGGAGGACGTTACAACGATTTAACAATTTCTCTGTAACTGTTCAATATTTATACCAATACAAATTAAACATCCCTCGAACAGAATAATTCCTCATATGGAAGAGGACTGAAGGGCAGTTTGGACAAAAGCAATGACAAGTTCGCAGATCGTAATGAACCAGGCCAGACTTAAATATTTTTCATTATGGACTTTGTGACGCCAACTGATTCTCACTCTAAACCAAGGACCAAAGGATCAGCTCGTGCACGGGCAAAGCCTGAATGAATTAATTTATTGAACAACACTCTCCACTGTTAGTGGGTTCAGTTCGTCATTCATATTGCCCACACCATCTAGTTGTGATATACATTGTATTCAACATTGCGGAGTCGGTGATTTGCTTTGGGGTTCTTTATCGTTGGTATTGACGTATTTGGCATTATCAACAAACAATTGCCCAGCTCATATTTATAATGCAAATATTGTCGCCCTAAGTCGTTGGCCCTCGACATGTGATAAATGTGACATATAGGTGGCGACACTTCAAGCACGATCGAAAAAGCTAAATCTTATAGTTCGAACATGTCTAGCGGGTGGATGTTAGCGACTCCAAGTGTGTTCAATCGGAATGTTTTTAAAACTGCATGTTTGAGAAATATTTGAAAAAAAAAGTCTGCCGTTTTCAAACCAATTTTTTTCATTCGCAATACTTCCGGCTCCCTCTTACTACGACTCGGCCAACATTTATTCAAATGATTCATAACTAAACGTGGGAATCAAAAACGTCAGCAATTTTTTTTTGTGGAAACAAAACCTTACTTTTAGACTTCTGCAAAACTTTAACAGCAGCTGTTGCTTGGTTTTGAATGACTTGGACATAGACTCAGCTGTAACTTCTGTTCGAGAATATTTATTCTAATTACATTTGAAATATCATATTCAAATATGTTATTAATGTTTCACAACCGCAGACGGGTAAATGAGCAATAAGTGATGACATTTCAAAAATGTTTCCAAATTTAAGTAAATAAAGAAAACCAGAACACACACGTGTTTCTTTTGCCCAGCAATGACGACTGATTTCAAAATGTGTAACTGTAAAGAAAATATGTTTTCTGTACAATAAACTAAAAAACGTGTTTAAGATAATCAAATCTGGCGTTTTCTTCTTTTATTTTTTATTCTACATTTTATTGAAAAAACAGGCGTTACAAAACAAAAGCCAGAAAACCAGAACTAAACCTTAAAAATAAAAATGTACATTTTTGACACACTTTTTTTTTACTAACTTTTATTCGTATGCCTGTCTGTCTGTTGTTGTGTGTGTGTATGTGGGTTGGTTTAAGTGTATTCAAGTACTCGAAGTTATTGACGATTTTTCTGCCGGTCAGTTATTACTACCGTTTCTTTTTTTGCTTAGTACGTGGTTTTGTTTATGCCATTAACAGTTTTCAAAATAGAGTACACAAAACATATGAGCGAGCATTTCCTGTTTTTATTTGGTCTCATTTTTAGTTTTTGAATTTTCAGTTACAAATGTTCACACACCACACAATAATACAATTGACTAATGGAGACATGGGTACATATGGGCTTCTGCACTGACTATCACCAACACGAGTCGAATTGCATCGTGTACCTCAACAGACGCGTCGCCGTTGCAGATGCACACAATTGATTGAATGTACCAAAGCGACAGTTGCTGCACATGCGCGCATTGTGTGAAATGTTTGCTTTTTTTTTTTCTTAATCTAAACTATGACAACCTACATGTACGAGTGTCTCTCTGCCTAGTCGTTTACTTTGTATATTATTTGTAGCCAACACACACCAAATATAAGTCAATTATATTTATGTGGAACATGTGAGAGACGACGACGACGACAGCGACGATGATGACGGTTATATAAATATTTATTATATACAAAATGTCATACAAAAGATGTGGGTGCACATGCACTTGAACACAACAAAATCCACCAAATTGAATAGTGAACTGAAGAAAGTAGGTTTTTTTCTGTTTTTTTTTTTTGCTCGGAAATTTGATAAGTTTTTCCGTTTTTGGTCGCGGGCAATAATCATGACATGTCCATGTGTGTGTGTGTGTGTATGGCATAATTTGAATGACTTCCGAAATAGATTTATGGATTATCTTTTTTAGTTAGTAACCTTGTAAGGTGACAAAAACAAATTTTAGGAAAATTATTTAAGAACAACATTAGAAAAAAATGCCAGAACATCTAATGATCTAAGACTTTGTTTTCTATTATTATATCATGTCTGATAGAAAATTAAAACGTTGCGTCAGAATAAGCCTTTGTGCGAACACTTGTGTTTCCGGCTATTCTGGTGAGACCATCAAATGACACAGTAATATCTAAGCCATGTAAAAAAACTAAGAAAACATTAACCATTCGGCTGGCTTTAAAACAATGGGTCCTGCTCTGTGAGTATTGAACATATATCGTACACACCTTGTTGATTTAAGAGAAGTTCCCCGTCTGATTCTTCATTTGTTGATAGACTACTGTAATATTTTATACAAACAGCTTCATTTGCTTTAAGACCTCAATTGAAAGTAGACAAAGTCACGTAACTTGTGTCACGAATAAAAACTGTTTTCCTTAAAAAAAATAATCACCGAAACCGAGGAAAGTTTTAGGAAGACTAAAAAGACATGAAAAGCGACATGAGAACACCTTCTATGAGAAGGTCTTCTATGAGAAGGTCTTCTGTAAGAAGGTTTTTTTATTAGAAGTCTTACAGAAATGAGAAGGCCTTTGGATGTAATTGATATGAGTCGAATAAAGAGTTCACCTTAGAAACTAACGCAGAGGATCTGTGAAAAACTACTATAGGAAAACAACAAAGGACAAGGGTTTCTGAGAAAAGCGACATGAGAAGGTATTCCATGAGAAGGTCTTCTATGAGAAGGTCTTTTATGAGAAGTTCTTCTATTAGAAGTCTTACAGACATGAGAAAGCCTTTCGATGTAATTGATATGGGTCGAAAAATGATTTCACCTTAGAAACTAACGCAGAAGACCTGTGAAAAACTACTATAGGAAAGAGGAAACTACACTTCGATCTTACACCACCACGACCTGGCAGTTCAAAATGTTGCAAAATGATCTAAGAAAATCTCATTCCAAGAAATTGTTTTTAGCAAGGCACATTTACAAGGTAGTCTTGACAATCAGCTGATATTTTATTTTTTTCATTTGGTCTGTAAGCGAATGTGTCATTTAGAAATGACGTTTTATTTCTATTTTGAATATGACGTTTGAAAATTCAAATTCATTCGTTTTTTTATTTTGAATTGAATTATAAAAATTCAATTTGTGATATTTTGTAAGTTGAAATTTGTGGAAAAATAAAACATTTGTCAACAATCAATCAACAATATAGAATTTGTTGACATTTTCATAACAACTTCAATCAGATGTCTCTGACAGTTTCGTTGTCTAATCAAAAACAAATTGCATGTTGTTATTGTAGAGTTGTATTTGTTGTACCTGATGCGACTACCTTGTAAATGTGCCTTGGTTGTACCTGATGCGACTACCTTGTAAATGTGCCTTGGTTTTTAGTTAAAATGGTAGAAAGAAATATTTGTCATGTGATTACTGTCGGTTTCAAAATATTTTGTAATTGTGGCAGGCTTTGAAATATATTTCTACATTTTTGTATTTTAATTGTTTTTGAAGCAGTTTTTTTTTGAAAGTTTTCTGTGAGTAAATATTGTCTATACATTCAGGATTGTGTTTATAAAATTCAATTGGAATTTGGATTCATTGCATGTCCATACAAATAGAGAACATTGATCTGAAAAAGACGTTGAGGTAAGATTCCTCTTTCACCTGTGAGATCTCTAATCTCGAAATCTCGTTATAAACAATAACGTCATGAGAAATTCTCTAAGTTTCTTGGCTAAAATTGTATCTTAAATACCAACTTCCGCCTCTAATTTTTGGTATAGAAGAAAATTGGCTTCTCTTGGCTCTACCACAATATCAGAAACTATTTGTTAAATGATAAGCATGTTAACCTTTCAAATAGACTGTACGCACACCCTTCGAAATAAGAAATTTTTCTTTTCAGTGAGAGATAAAAATTCTAGAAATTCTCATAAAATGTTTAATTAAAGCCTAAAATTGAATAATACCCCAAGAATAACAACAACAAAAACATAAACGAAAGTATGAAGAACCTTTACTGCTTAAAAGCAACTGTTGAACTTAAATGACCTTTGGTCGGGGAAATTAAAAACCCATAATTCCCTTTATGACCAACCGAATCAACCACCAAAAAGAAAATAAACTGAAATGTTGCTTTCTTTAAGACGCCCCTTATTTACACTTGTCCCAAGTGATAACGTAACGAAAAATAAATGTTTCTTTTTTCTTTTCGTTACGTTGTCGTAGACGCTTGAACGCATGCGCATTTACATTAGGGATCGTCATAAGATCAAAAGTAATTAATCACACGAAAAATGTTTTCTGTTTGCCCTACTCCTCTTTTATTTTCGTTTGCTAGGGAAAACGTGTGAAACATGAAAAAAGGGAATATTTTATGGAAAATGTTGGAAAATTCGGGAGGGCGGTGTAACAGGTAGATTTTCCCATTATGTCTTGATTGATATGTCAAAAAAAAAAGTTGAAAGAACAAAATAGCTTACAAATCATAAATCTGGAAAAAAATTGTTATAAACGAACATTTTATTGTTGAATTACAACGACCGTAAAATGGCGTTTTACACGTTTATGTAATAGAAATGTGGGTGATCCATGATCAGTGTCAGGGGTTATTTCCAAAGTCCTGGTAGTGATGGATAATATATTATGACGTCGATTGTAAAATGTAAATGGACAATCGATGCCATTCGTGGCCTTCTGATAGAAGATCTTTTCATAGAAGATCTTTTCATAGAAGATTTTCTCATAGAAGATTTTCTCATAGAAGATCTAAATAGAAGATCTTCTCATAGAAGATCTTCTCATAGAAGATTTTCTCATAGAAGATTTTCTCATAGAAGATTTTCTCATAGAAGATCTAAATAGAAGATCTTCTCATAGAAGATCTTCATAGAAGATCTTCTCATAGAAGATCTTCTCATAGAAGATCTTCTCATAGAAGATCTTCTCATAGAAGATCTTCTCATAGAAGATCTTCTCATAGAAGATCTTCTCATAGAAGATCTTCTCATAGAAGATCTTCTCATAGAAGATATTCTCATAGAAGATATTCTCATAGAAGAGCTTCTCATAGAAGATATTCTCATAGAAGATCTTCTCATAGAAAATTTTCTCATAGAAGATATTCTCATATAAAATTTTCTCATAGAAGATGTTCTCATAGAAGACCTTCTTATAAGAAAAGTAATGGTTGCAAACTCTAGCGGATGCCAATGAGAACTTCAAATTACTTGACTACTTCTGAGGATTTTATTTCCACAACATCCTGTTGCAAACTATTATTACAAAATGCCATTAATAGATTTCTGTCTTCTACTTATTCGTAAACTTATTACGTCTAGTACCTCATTTAAATGTCAAGTAGGCAGTTTTCCGCTTTAAAAATTGCAAATTTATTGATTTTTTTTTGTATGTCTACATTTCCATTCGTATGTGGTTTGGTCTTGTACAAGTGAAACGAAGTTGTTTATTTTTTTTTTTGTTTAATTTCCACCAACAACATTTTGCTCCATTTAAATTTGCCGACCTTCCATTGCTGTTGTCATCGTTGCTGTAGCAACCATGACAACATTGGTGGTGGCTTTCAAAGAATTTGAAATTTCCGTTTCGCAAAAAACCAACAATTGAATTGTATTTTGTAGGCGTTTAAAATGTAAATAAAAGATATAAAATAAATTCACAAATACACATGCCAGATTTAAAGCAAATTAGTTACAGAATAATTTTAAATTTATTGAAATCAGTAAATGAGACAAAGGCTAACTGAGAACAGCACTTGTGTTCGAATACACGAGTATTAATGTTATGTAGATTTTGCGTTGAAACAATAAATGATCTTATGTGAGATAGAGTTTCATTTCACAAACACTGAGAGGAATTTGAAAGAATCTGAATCTGAAAGACCTTCTCATAGAAGGGATTGAAGGGAATTTTTGAAAGTCTTATGGAAATTGGTATATAAGGCGGCTTTCTGTGCTTATGACAGAAGACACAGCGGTAAAACTAGCAACTCCTTGTCATATAATAACTTCTATAAGTACTTACTACTTTACCTGAAACTATGAATTTCAATGTTTGCTGTGAGTCAGAGGAAGAGCGAGAATAGAAATATCAAGTTTATTAAAATGTGAGGCAGAACTGTCATGTTTCAAAAAACAGTTATTAACTTGATTATCATTAACTCATTTTTTTCGCTTACAATTCATGCTGAGCGTAGGGAGATGCCATTACTGGGTAATGCAGATGGTGATCAGATGATCACCAGGTCATGGCATCTCATTATGCTCAGCATGAATTGTAAGCGAAAAATAATGAATTGCTGATAAGCAACATGCCAGTTCTGTCTGTAATGTCAATTGTAAGTTAATACTTTTTGAGAACTTCAATACCTCCCGATCGTAGGTGGTACCTCAATAGAAGACACTTATTATAGAAGAACTTTTGGAAGGCATTGTTTAGATCAACCAAGTCACCACATGGAATGTGCACTTTTTTTTCTCATTGTTTTTCTTCTGACTTATATGCAACGAAAAGTATTGTTTTTAAACTCTTGATTTACTTGTAATAGTGGTTAGCGTGGGGGTTTGGTTTTTTTTTTCAATTTCATTCACTCGTTATACTCATAATACTGAGCTTACGTTAGAGAATTCTTTATTTATGTGTAACGTATGTGACTCAGGTGTTGTTGCTGCCTGTCCGTCGTTTCGTTCGGAGGAGTGTCTTCAAGTAAAACTACATTTATTGAATAAATAATTACTATTTTGAAAAAACAATTTACGTTTTACTTCTAATCTCATGGGATCTTATATAACTGTTGGCGGCGTTTCGATTCGTTTTTTTTTTTAATCGAAAACTGTTAGCTACTCTTTGGTATGCAAAAATAATGTTAGAATACGATCATTGAATACGATGGTTGGAAAAGAATTTTGGAATTTTGTGTTACTCATTTACAGAGTGTGGGAAAATTGTCTTCTTTTTTTTTGGGAAATCCAGCAATGTATATAAGAATTGTCTCTTTCAGTTGAGAAGGAGAATTCTAGAAATGTGTAATCCAAAATGATGACAAACTATTTGAAGATGATGACTTACTGCGTGTTTGCCCTAAAACCAATTTGTTCGTTCGTTACAATTTGTCAAAATGGAAGACGCAATCAAATGGATTATCAGTAAGGAGAGCTAATTCTGTGTTCCATATGTCGATATCTAACAGACATCTGAAAACCATAATTGAATCAGTTTAGAAACCCATTTTATAATGCATTCAATATTGACGATTTGTAACAAACGAACGAACCTTCCGCGTTCGATTTTAATATCAATATCATTCCCCAATACATTACCTGGTAATGCTAGTACCATGTGTTGCTATGAATTATCGAGTAATGCCATTACCATGCCTTACCGGGTAATGAAATTACCACGCCTTACCCGGTAATGCTGATATTACCAAGCCTTGCCGGGTATTTCCAAATTGTACTTACCTCCAATATAATTTGGTAAATAGTGTTTTTGCTAGGCCTGAGATTCACTCTCAGTAATGAAATTAAATTTGTTGAATTTTACATTTTAGCCTCGCATAGAATTTTCATAATTTTTGATCGCCACTTTTTGTCCGACTTCTAAACCACTGTGCCATCTAAATACACTCGTCGACATTGTGTGAATGAAAACACCTGCATTTTTCGTAGATTGTTTTCAATTGTATTTTACACTTATTTGCTAAATATTTAATTGAAGTTAACTACATTTGCCTGGTAGAGTGTCATACACATCTGTGTAACCTACTGCTCAGATATACATACATACATACATACGTCGCCTACCTGTTCATGATGATTACAATTAATTCTAATGTTTATTCATTTTGTACAAAATACTCAACAAAAGTTGGCAAATAAGTCCACAAATATGTCTTCCACACATAAATCCGTCTAGATTTTATGTACAATTCTAAACAGTGATTGTACATAAAATTCAAATGAATCTGTTAAATGTCAGTCAGAGTCAGCGATGGCTGTGCGTTGTAGTCACCTTGACCTTTTACGCCCCAAAGTCTACTACGAACGAACATTTCGTTGTCTGATTTCCCACGTAATATGAGGTAAATTACTTTGCATAAAAACATAATTATTCAATGCTTCCCCCTCACCCCTGCCTTCTAAAGTCTATTCGTCTAACTTTGTTTTGGGGGGTTTCTTGTAGATTTTTAATTTTATTTTTTTTTGGATGTAAGGTATTATTTTTCAAAATCACTACACGCGTGAGTGTCTCAGCAAAACAGACACTTTACATGTTAAGTTTGTTTGTTTGGGGTTTGGTTTACATAAACCCCCACCCGCATATTAATAACCGTCACATCACTGCATGATTAAGACACTGTCATTCTGTGTTTTCTTTTTTGGATTTTTAGGCCTAAAAGGGAAATTAATATTTAAAAGCCCCGAAATGTTGAGAAACCTCTCTTAGATATGAACGAGTTGGTAAGAGATGGCGCCCAACGTGGCGAAATTACAAAATTGTACAAAGACGTAAAACCATATAGAGCTTCTGTTAAACGACACTTGTGAGTTATTTAAAAATTATAAAAAATTCAAAAGTCGAATATTCAGGCGCATACTGATAGCCCTATAATTGGCGCCCAACGAATGGTTCGCTGGGTATTAAAAGATTGTGTAACCAACAGGGTGTATTTTTAATGGAAAAGAGGTGTACAATTATTTTAATCAGGGACAGGACATCTTCTAGAGATCTTCTAGAATCCCCGCATTGAATTGGTGCCGATTTTTGAGTCGTGGCTGACCCGTTTGTCTTTGCAAATGCCGATGGAAATGATATTTTTTTGTGGCCGGTACTGGAAGACATGGGCTTGGATGATCTTGGGTTATATCAGGATGGCGACAGAACCCACACCACAATCAATATTTTGCCCACCATGTTAGGTAATCGTTTTATCGGCCGTCTCGGCAATGTAAATTGGTCACAATTGGTTTTTCAGGGATACCGTGAAGGACCGATGTTATGCGACCAATTATTTGACAATTAAGTCCATAAGACGAATATCGTGCACGCTCTTTGTGACACAGATCTGCATACCGTCGACAAGATTTTGGAAAAGTGGGTTTACAAGAAGGTGCAACTGCGAAGCCAGCCGAGGATATTTGGTGAATGAAATCGTTTTCAGAAGCAAAAGGATTTTTTTTTTAAAAAATTTTGCTTTTTTTCATTTAAATAAAATTGAAGATTTATAAAAATCGCTTGCCATTAGTTCTTCTACAACTGGCGCTAATTAGGGAAACTTGCGAGAAGCGCCCCACTTGTGAAAGCGATGGTAATCTAATTATATCAGTTTAATCGAAGATTTCCACTTTCAATTTTAATGTGCAAAAATCCTTACCATGAGCTGTTCTAAAAGTACCGCTAATTGGCAAAGCTTCCACTACGAAGCCCCCCACTTTTAACGCAAAGTGGACGCTTTCTGTCTAAGCGCCCTACTACGTTGGGCGCCAATTGTAATATTATTGGAACTGTGTGGTAGCATCGCTCCACGTTGGGCGCCAATAGTTCTTTTTTTTTCCTCAATGTCTGGTTAAGATTTAAGTCAGAGATGTTCAATTCTAGGAAATTCTATGTTAAAATAGTATTCGCCACAGTTGCTGAAGAAGTTTGACCAGACTGATATTCAATGTTTACTTGCCAATGTGTGTCTCTACTTTCATGACTCAGCCACATGTCATTGTAATAATGTCTATTTGAACAGCCGCTTTTTATTATTGCCGGCATACTTTAAATCGTATGTGAGTCTAACCAAATTTAATTCAAATCTTTTAATCTGACAGTTTTATAACTTCCTCAACAACAACAAAAAATATTTAAAAAAAAATCGATATAACTCAAGGCAAATGCTTAAGAGTAACCTTTCTCCTCATAGTGTGTGTTTTCTGTTTCTCTCTCTCTGGCTGGTCTTTGAAACTACAAAAGTTTCAATTACCCAACCAAGTTCAAGTACGTTCAGACGCTAATTATCATTATTAGCATGAATTATGTATTGTATGTATGTATTAATAAACAAAGTATTTGCAAATGTATCAATAATAAATACAAACCACATCATTCATACGCAGACTTACAAAGAAAACCTCAAATCGTGCATTCGTCATATAACATTTAATCGCAAATTAACCCAACCTCCTGTCCCAAAAATAACACTTCATTTCTAGTATTTGTCAAGGGAATCATCGTCGTCATCATCATCTTTGCTGGTCGCTCGTCTTTTCTATTATCGTTTTTGTGACTATGCGTTGGCTGGCGGTGTTGGTTGGAGTGCTTTGCAGTCATGGCAACCTCAATTATTTATATATACAACAAAACACACACATAATGAAAGCAAATTGTCGATTTAGTTGTTGTTTTATTACGTATACCTGTGTATGTATAACATATACGAGTTGCTGGGAGTCACAAGCAAATATCAATATTTGAATTAGCATACATTTTAAACAGAGTACAAACTTTATTGTTCCGCAAATTGTCTAAGGCAGACTACAGCGCCTCTTACAGTGGGTGATGTCTGCCATGAGGACAGTGCTGGACTTGCATAAACTTCAAATCACTTATATTGAATGTTTATTTCAGTATTATCCAATATATTGACGCCCAACATTAATCGGTCCTGGATATTGGCGATCAACTTAATGGGCCGTTAACCCTGCCTGCCCAATGTTCGTCGTTTCGACTGTCCGAGCTTTTTATATGATGGACAAAATGTGATTGGCTCTGTAGGGTTAACCTTTAATTGTGGAGTAGAATTTTTTGGACATAGCAAACAATTTTAAAATTTACCAAATTATTCCTTACACATTGGATCCCAATACTAATTGTATGTCAATAAACATCGGAGTCTGTAATCACGTATTGTAGAAGCTCAGGAGCTCAATTTTAGTTCTGACCAATTGGGAAACGGTGGCTTCTGGGTGGCTGTCGCTTTCAACCTAGATAGCAGGAAGAGTTAGGCTCCGCATGAAGTTGCGATCTCAGCCCAAAGAGTGGCAGATGTGTTAGATAGGTCTCAATCCCTAACAAATGTGAAGGATTCGCCAACTCCAACGCAGTTTCGAATTGGCTCCTCGAACGTAATGGGTTTAATTAGTATGTTTGGGTCGGATGATAAACGCATAATCAGTTAAAACTCTCTCCAGTTTGCCGTTGGGTGCCAATTGTAATTTTTATTGTCTATTATTAATGTTATTTGTTGAAGGTTGGGCGCCAATTGTAATTTTATTTAACAATCGTGAAAATTGTGATTTTATTTCATTAACTTTGGTCGCCATTTTTTAATTTTATTTGATTACCGTCGGGTGCCAATTGTAATCTTATTTATTGAAGGTTAGGCGCCATTTGTAATTTTATTTGTTTAACGGCGTTGGTCGCCATTTGCATTTTTATTATTATTACCGTTGGGTGTAATTCGCAATTTTATTTCATTCACTTTGGTCGCCTTTTTTAATTGTATTTGATTACTGTTGGGTGCCAATTGTAATTTTATGTAATTACCGTTGGGCGCCAATTGTAATCTTATTTGTTTATGGTTGGGCGCCAATTGTAATTGCATTTATTTGACGTTGGACAACAATTGTAATTTTTTGTTGTTAGCCGTTGGTCCCGTTTTGCATTTTTATTTGATTACCGTTGGGCGCCAATTGTAATTTTTTAATAACCTTTGGTCGCCACTTTTGTTTGACACTATTTGTAATTTTAGTTCACAATCGTTGGGCGCCAATTGTAATTTTATGTATTTAACATTGGGAACAATTGTAATTTTTTGTAATTACTGTTGTCATCATTTGGTTTTTTTTTTAGTTTAACGTTGGGCGCCAATTGTAATTTTAGTTGTTTAATCCTTTCCGTGGATTTGACGAATATATTCGACACTTCATATGATTTTTGGCACGTCAAAACAATTATTTGCCACGGAAGGGTGGTTAACGTTGGGCAACAATTGTAATTTTATTTGTTGTGATTTTGTGATTTTTTAAAAACTGCTGACCGCCATTATTTGTTTAACGTTGGGCGTCAATCGCAATTTTATGTGATTACCGTTGGGCAACAATTGCATTTTTTTTTAATAGCCGTTGGTCGCCATTTTATTTTTATTTTACTACTGTTGGACGTAATTTGTAATTCTATTTCATTAACTTTGGAGGTTTTGGTTTTAATGTTATTTGATTTCCGTTGGGCGCCAATTATAATTGCTATTTTATTTGTTTAAAACGTTGGGCAAGAATTGCGATTTTTTTTAATAACCGTTGGTCGCCATTTGCATTTTATTACCGTTGGGCGTAATTTGTAATTTTATTTCATTAACTTTGGTTGCCCATTTTAATTTTATTTGATTTCCGTTAAACGTCGGGAACCAACTGTTGTTTTTTAATATTCGCTGGTCGCCATTTGCAATTTTATTCGATTTCCGTTGGTCGCCTATTTTAATTGCGCCATTTTTAATGAAACATGATTCATAAATCATAAATTAAGTTTTTTACATCTTAATACTACTTTTACGATTTTTAAATTCTTACCCCCGTATTCAGAAAAATTTATAACAGCTTTATAGACCTTTGCTAGGAAAAATGTATTTAAATTATTTTTGTTTGATAAGAAAATTGTGTGAAAATTGTTTTTGTATTTCCACACATTTTTTTTATCAAAGGTTTATACATTTTTCTGAATACGGGGTTTAGTGTTCCAGGATTTTTAGAAAGAGCCCTGCTTATTTAAAACATCTCTAATCTTTTTCCTTTTCATTGACATGTTTTTTAATACATTTTCTGTTTGTCTTTTTTTATCGTTGCAGGTAAATAAATTATGCAAGTTATATGAATTTAATATCCAAAAAAGGTTTGTCAAACATAATTTCTAAAAATAATCCAAGATGAACTCAAATAAGAAATATAGAAGCATATGCCTCGTTTCAGACATCCACACATTCATTCGTATTGGGTTTTGCTGAAATAGGGGTCTTACTTTAAACGTCTTTCAATCAGAGCGCGAATTATCTTAGATTATTATTTTAGATTATCTTAGATTATTTTGCAAAACAGCCAAAAAATCTCAACACTCCATGTGTAGGATATAATTTGTTTACTCACTGAGCGGGACCAACTGTTTAAAGTCGCTTCCAAACGGCCAATGAGGTTTGGAGACATTTTATATGGATTAGAGATTTCTCTCTCACTCGTAAAGTTACCGCCATTTACTAGTTGATAACGGCTGCTGAAAAATGTTTTAATGGCTTTATCAGGATACAAATTCGCGTTTGCTGGGTTACAGTCTTTAATAAAAAAAGAACCCCAAATTATTCGTTTTCATAGTTTTTTTCTACTCTCTTGACCATAAATACTCGGTTTTGTTCTGCATATCGAAACCCACCAGCCACCCACTGTGCTTTAATATTATTTTCATTGCGAAAAAAAAGTTATGTTTGTTTACAAAACATGCGTCATATGTGCCCCTCTGTTTTTTTTCGCTCAATTCACAGAGACTCGAAGATAATATTGTTATTGTGGTTGTTGCTGTTGTTGTTTTTTTTTATCCGCTGTAAAGAAACACCTAAATATGGAAACACAAACCCAAACAAAAGCAGAATAATATTCACAATTGAATTAAAACAAAAGCGAGACAAAACCTCATGCGAATCGTGGAGATAAAGCATTACAGTCGGCACGGCGAAGGCATGAGTAATTCTTGGTGGTTTAAATTGTCACTTGAAGCGGAGACACAAATAAAGAGCTACTGATTCATCAAACAGATAGACAGATATACATAGACGCTTTCAAGATATCGTTCTATAGAGAGGGACAGACAGCACTCAGATCGCAATGACTGCAATTGCCATGCATAAATACGAAATAGCTCACAGATATGCAAAGCTATGCTGCCATATACGGTTATGGGCATGGCCTGAGTTATGAGTACACTCCACAAGCTATTGTTTTTCTTAAGGAGCCCTTTGTTGTTGCATTTTTTTTTGCCCACCACATCGTTATGGCTAATGAATGCGTTTTTTTTTGTGTTGTCGTTGGTTTTGTATTCAAACTCTTGTCACAGGAAATACGAGGAAATGCTACTCTGTTGCATGTGATACTTTTTCTAACGGCTGACTTTGTTTTGGGACACAGGCGATGGCGGCTGCTCTGACTCCGGCTACGGCAGCACCAGCTGTCGTCTGTACAATCATCGGTGTCATTTAAATGTGTAACAAATATTGAAACTAAACTCTCTCTCAATTCATTAGCAACATTGTGTGTTTCAATTGTATATGTATGGATGTATGAGGGTCTTATGATGAGGTTGGCAGCAAACCCAGGAGTTGGGGAAATCATCAAGTGCAATAATCGAATTGGAGTTTTTAAACAAACAAAAAAATTTACTGCAGAATTTGGGAGTTTTTTATAATTTTTAGGTAACATTTCATTTTTTGATTTCAAAATTCACAAAATTCCTCAAATTTTTATTTTTGTGGAATTTTTTGTTTTTTTTTTGGGATATTTTTATAACAGAAGTCAATCGTATATCAATTTTTTTTTCTAAAAATGGATTATGAAAATTTTTCCAATTTTTTTTATTTTTTTTTGGAAGTCAATCAGATATCAATCTTTTTACAATTTCTGTTTTTTGGAAATTTTTTCAAAAATTGTTTGGGAGATTTTTCTGAAATTTTGCGGAAATTTTGATATTGGGCTTTTGGGGGGGATTTTACATTTTTTTGAGGCATTCTTCATTTTTATTTTGGGAATTCTTCATTTTTATTTTGGGAATTCTTCATTTGAGGCATTCTTCATTTTTATTTTGGGAGCTGTCATAGAGCTGTCTTCTTCCACTAGGACCCTTTTAGCTGCTCCCGTGGTCGTAGTAGCCCAACGCCTTTCTGGCTGGAGCGTTTGTCTTAATACGACCAACAAATTATTTCCATAATTCTTTCTATTGATTTTTCTATGCATTTTTTTTACCACATAACAATTTATTTATTTTTTCCCCATTCTCATACGAACCTCTTTGGTACAAATTAATTTTGCATCATGTTCTGGTATTTTTCAAGTGTATCGTCAGCATTGTTGTGAGATTAATCTTTCTGGCGAAGAGTGTGTCTCTGTTTCACAAAACAAAAAAGGTTTTCGGTTTCTTTTGTGTCCTGTAGCGTTGCCACACACACACACACCGACAGACAGACGGACAGTCATGATAAGCCACCACAGCTTTATTTCTGTATGCATACTTTCCGCACACACTGTGCTGCGTTAATCGTCTTATTATCATTTCTAGCACATGTCATACCATCGCTAGATACAAATGTATGTTGGCCTAACTGACGCTACGTCTTTTTTTGTTTCTTCTTTCTTTCTTTTTTTAGGTTTCTATTACAGCATTTACATCGGGGTTTTCTGTTTGACTTTTTGTTTTCATCGTTTTCTTCTGCTTCTTCTGTGAGTGATAGATAACGTTTTTGCTACCTAGTACCATCAACCACGACCACCACCAACCACCACTTGTGGCTCGTTGGGGGGTTTTACTGTCTGCCTACCTCTCTTTTTTTTTTTTGTTGTTCTTTTTACAGATCTTACGCACGTTCTTGGTTCGTGTTTGCCAGTGTTTTCTTTCTATTTGTTTGTCTATAATTTGTCTTTCAATTTCTGTCAGTCCGTCCGTCCGTCCGTTCGACTTTTCCTAAAGAAAAATACTTTAGAATACCAAATTGTGCATACAAAAAGAAAAGAGAAAAAAAATGCACACAATGGTGTTCATTATTGAACATTTTTCTCTTTCAAGATTATGAGTGTGTCCATTCTATTCTTTAAAAGTCAAATGTTTAAATTGTAATTAACATAAAGAATGTTTTTAACAATAAAGTAAAAAAAAAATAGCTGTCAGTTTATTGTAAAGGAAAACATTTGTATCTTCTACCGAAACGTGTTAAAATTTGGTTTTCGTTTTAGCACTAAGCCCGTCTGTGGCTCGGGATCCATGTCTAATGAATGGAGTTTGTATGGAAACAATCCTAAGACTTGATTATCGTTGAAAACGAAACCCTGGAATGTTTGCCAACCTGTCATTTGAATTCCATTATTTAAAAGTACAAAACTAAAAGTCGATTGTTGTGATCTTGTTTGTTTGTTACTTTCTGGTTTTGTGATAATCAAAAATATTTTGAATTTATCTGGAAACCGCAATTGTTTATTTATTTATGAAAAATCCCATTATGTTCTCATCAGTAAGCCCTTATTGATTACTAAGAAGATATAGATGTCATTACCTGGTAATGATATTGGTAATGAGAGATACGTTCTGGGTTATTGCGGAGAACCTGTTAAAACAATGATAATGTAAGGTATGGATTAGCTACTGAAGAGATTTCAGAATTCGTTAGAGCTCTTCCGCAACAGATAAGCGGACCACAGAGAGAAGACCCAGTCGAATTGATTTGGCCTCATGTGATAAAATTGCTAAGTGAGTTGGCCACTAACACAACGGTAAAAGGAATGCCGTCTAGGAAAAATAAACACTTGCTTTCGGCATTTTACACTGTTTCTCCCACCGCTTCTATTGATAGGACTTCTAGAATCCCTACCGTATCAGGCACTGTTTTTTTCTTTATCTGTATTCGTTGTAAGGTTTTGCAATCCTAGATGCTGATGCATTATCCGGCCGATGAATTACTCCTTTCACAACATTTTGCCTTGACAACAGTTTACTTGATCAGAGTCCCAAATGCAGTATTGTAGTACCGACCTTTTAAGTGCCGGAACTTACAGACTGGCTAAGAAACAAGAAAATATATAGGATTTCCAAGTGATGTTGTCAAGGTCCGGAATATTTATTTATTTTTGCGTCGTCTATTTCATAAACTTATCTAGACCAATGACTTTAAGAGCATTCCAAGAAATATTAGTACAACAAACGTCGTGAATATTTCTCTTTTTTCGCCTCAACATTCTCGCAATGCACCCTGAACTGTCGGCTGATATAATTTTCAAATGTGATTTCAGATTCGATCGCCGTTCTATGCAGACTTCTAAAACGACTTACAATCTGTAACACGCATTTTTTTTCAGCCTGAGCCAAACGCTGCAACTTGTTTTCGCCAAAGGTTTTTCTTTGCATTGGTCGTGCTGTCTCGAAGGACCATAAATAATGTATGTTTCTAGGGATGGGAAATGCTACAGTTGTTTTCTGGGTATTTGTTTTTTTTTATCAGAAACTTAGGTTATTGCAGATTCAAACACTTTTAACTGGCAGCATTCACCACGCAAAACTCGGCAATTTAATGAGTAAGCATTCATCTTAGGTTTGGCTTCTTATATGAATTTCTATCAACATTCCATGAAGGAACAAGCGGGGAACTTCCCCAACGGTTTTTTTTTCTCGAGAAGTTTTACAGGTCACTCTTTCAGTCTCGGGATTTACAAGGTGGAAACTGTAACCTTAGCCATTGTTTTTTTTTCATTGTTCGTTTTGTCTCGAAGGACCATAAATAATATCTGTTTTTGTGATGGGAAATGATACAATTTATTTTCTAAGTGTTAGTTTTTTTTTACAAGAAACTCAGGTTATTGCAGATTCAAACACTTTTAACTTTCGCCACGCAAAAGTCGGTCATTTATTGAGTATTAGGTTTGGCTTCTTTTACAGATTTCCCTCAAAATTCCATGAAGGAATAACCGGGGAACTTATTCGGTCACTCTATCAGTCGCCGGCATTTACAAGGTGGAAACTGGAACCTGGTTTTGTTGTGCTCTCACACCACGTTAGCATTTTGGTACCGGGTTGAAACTGTTGTTTCAAATTATATTAGGTCTCACTCTGTAATAAAGCCCGAAGATTATACTATCAGACCGATTCAGAATACTAACTGGGAGATAATAAAAACCTTATATTCTAAACGAACGAGGAGAATGGTAATAAGGAAAAGAGAATTTCGATTATTCGAAGTCAGCTGTTTTGTTTGGCTTACACTTAGCAAATTTTAATGAAGTGAATAAGGTGAATATAAACAAAACAAATATATACAAAAATGTTCGGTGTTGCGTTTACGATGATAGCTGAGGTAGAAAACAAGTCAATTCACTGTAGAGGAGAGCCTGAAGAATACTCAACTTATTTCCGCTGTCAATAGTTACGCTTAATTGCTCTCATATGCGGAAACTTTGTAATATAGCCAAAGTTTATCGCATGAAAGTCTGTCAATTATTAGACAATTGATCCTGAGAAATATCTGATTTCCTTTTCCACTGCGTTCTCTTTTTTATTGAATTTACTTTATATACCAAAACTTTGTAATATAACCAACAACTTTATGAAAAAAAAAAAATATTTTTTTCACTTTTCTTAGCATAACTTGAAGAGACTCCAAATTTTTAAACTACTTAAGCGTTACGAAAAAAAAATGTTTTTTGAACTGAAACCTTAAAAAAAAAACGATAACCATTTAAAAAAAAAATTTAGGAAAATCTGAGAATTGATAAAAATCTATTTTTTTTAAAAAATTTGACGTGATACAGACATTTCCACGAGTCTGCCTGCAAAAAATCAGCTCGATTGGATCACTGAAAAAGGGTTAAAAATCGGTCCAAAGGCTTTCACACAGGCCACTACGAGCTTCATACTTCAAAATTAAAAAAAAAAAATTCTGACGTGTACATGAAAATCGCCGATACACGTGTATTTTTATTTTTTATCCCCTTTCCGAAAAAGAAAATTTGGTTCATAGGACAGAATGTGTAGAATTATTTCCTAAACAGTAGGGATTTTGTTCTATATGCCTCTGTACTAAGAATACTTAAATTATTTGCAACTAGTAAGTTGTAATGCGCCTATGGCGCCCGTTGAAATATGGAAAAAAAATTTTGTTGAAAAAAAAAATTTTTTTGGGGAAAAAAAAAATTTGTTGAAAAAAAAATTCTTTCTTGAAAAAAAAAATTTTTGGGGGAAAAAAAAAATTTGTGTTCAAAAAAAAATTTTTGTTGAAAAAAAAAATTTTGCTGAAAAAAAAATTTTTGTGAAAAAAAAGTTTTGGTAAAAAAAAAATTTGGGGAAAACACAATTTCTGTACAAAAAAAATATTATTTTTTTATTATTATTATTTATAGAAAATTATAGAATGCCTATTTAAATTCTTACGTACTGCGTGACAGAGTCAGTGAATCAGGGAATCAGTGAATCAGTGTATCAGTGAATCAGTGTCGAGGGTAAATATATATTAAGATTAGAATAGTTTCATTATTTTCCACAGTACCGAAGAATACTCTTTTTATTTTCCATCGCGTTTTTATTTGAATATCCGCATTTGATTTCCTCCATTTACCCGAGCTTTTTAATATGGCCTAGGTTTATTTAATTTCTGCAAAACAACGGCCATTAGTATTTCCAAATAGTGTTTCAACGTCAACGGGATACCAACAATAATTACCATGTCTGAGTGGGGAAACCTCTATCCCATAATATCCCCTCCCCCCCATCCATTAGTTCACTTACCCCTTTGCCGGTTATGGTGTAATACACAACTGCTGCACTTTGTCGATTTTGTTTGGCTACGCAAAGAAACGTGTTTCCATTCACGCTTGCATTGTTTTTCCGTTCTTTTGCCTCCACACTTTTCATTGATTTTTCATGTACATTTTCATGACCTGCTGCTGGTTGACTCTTTGTTTTTTTTTTTTTTTACAAATTATGTTTTAATACAAACTCGTAAATAAGGTCATCATTACTTGGCCGTCATAAAACCGGGAAGTCAACAACTGTGTTGGGAGTAGTATTGAGAGCTCGCCTCCTCCATTCCACCTGAACATCGTTTCATTTCGTCAAGCCGTTGGCCATTTAACGTATTTTTGTGTGACAAATTACAATTTTTGCCCGCTGCTGTTGTTGTTGTGTTATGAATATTATTACCCAAAACTTAAGTTAAGCGGAACACACTCCAAATGAAGTAAACATTTTGAAACGGGCGGGGTGTAATGACGGAAGGGAGGGGAGGCATAACAAACAGCTTGAAATTAAAATCTGTTTAAGAGCACGTTGACATGGTATTGTTACCAATTTATGATCATAATTTCAAACAAAATGAGTTCGTTTTAACTTAACTGCCTCGCGTAGACGTCATAAGGATGGGATGGCATGGATGGTGCGGTATGGATGATGGTTGCTTGGCTGGCTGCTTGTATTAATTAAACAACAACATTTCATTTCGTTCATTAAACATTTGTTATTGTTTTTTGTCGGTTGTTGTTTTTGTGCAAAGAGCAAACAGTAGCAGCAGTTGCATGACTTGAAATCCACACGGAGAGTTAAAATTGAAATAACTACAACTTTCGCAATTAAATGGAATGCCTCCAAAAAAAAAAAAGATGCCATACAATATGGAGGCAGACGATGCCGCACTCCCACCTCCACCTCCTCTTCACAAACAAATAAAATAAGCCCTTGCGACGATTTGACAACAAATTCAATGATTGATTAAAAGCGGGACAAATAATTCACTTAATTGAATACACAATTCTACCTACACAGTGAAGAAAATGTGGACATACATTTTCATTGAAGACCAGAAATGCTGTCACATCTTAGTCTGTGTAGGCATAATCAATTAATTAATTATAAAATAATTTACTGTTCAAATTACACATATTATTCTACATCTCCTTTTATAGAGTCTTTGGTGAATGTGCCACAGCCCGTTATATGACTAACAACACATACCTTCCATATGGACACATATCTCTAGTAGCCAGTGGCCAAAGTGAGTCCAAGTGTTTAGGTTTCCATTGCCTTTTTCAGCCGGAAATGTTTGGGATGTAAAGCGTTTTTTTTTTTTTTTTTTCAAAAACGATCTAAAATTATGGGCTAAACTGAAAACGTGTTGCATGATATATCTCGAAAATAACAATAGCAATCATTAATAATAAAAAAAAATACACACACAGTACAACAGCAAGCAATTGCAAATCGTTACGATGCTAGCCAAAAGAGTGTAACTGGCAAAACACATGCGAAAAACTAAGCCGCGCCACAATTAATTAGAAAACACTTTTCCAAAACATTTGCTGGAACTAAAGTTGCAGTTTTTGTGATACTTTTGCTGGTAATTTAACCGCCACTCTGGCGGAATAGTTCTTTGCTTTCTATGAAACGATTTATCTTAGAAAGTTGTATTGCGCAGGTCTCAGACAATGGAAGGATTCGCCTGAGATTCTGTTCCCCCAGATCTAACGATCTATGTAATGTATTTCGTTTCCTATTTGTGAACCTTAATGTTATTTTTGTAGATTTCGATAGGTGATAGGCGAAATATTATAAACTAGTTAGTTGTAATGCGCCTATGGCGCCCGTTGAATTATGGAAAAAAATTGGGATGAAAAAAAAAAATTTTTGTTAAAAAAAAAAAAATTTTGTTGAAAAAAAAATTTTTCCCGGAAAAAAAAAATTTAGATCAAAAAAAATTTCTTGTTGAAAAAAAAAATTTTGTTAAAAACAAAAATTTCTCATGAAAAAAAAAATTTTGTTAAAAACAAAAATTTTTGTGGAAAAAAAAAATTTTTGTTGAAAAAAAAAAAAATTAGAAAAAAAAATTTTGCAAAACAAAAAAAAAAATTGGAAAAAAAATTTTGTAAAAAAAAAATTTTGTAAAAAAAAAAATTTGTAAAAAAAAAATTTGGGGAAAACACAATTTCTGTACAAAAAAAATATATTATTTTTATTATTATTATTTATAGAATTTATATAGAATTATAGAATGCCTATTTAAATTCCTACGTACTGCGTGACAGAGTCAGTGAATCAGTGTATCAGTGAATCAGTGTCGAGGGTAAATATATATTAAGATTTGTATTTTAAAAAAAGGAAATGATGATCATTTGGAATATTAAGGATTGTGTTAATCCGAATCACATTTTAGAGAGCCTCCTAAATATGCCAGGTTTTTTTTGTTTATTCACCGACTGTTATGAACGTTTTTTAAGTTGGTAAGTGAATATCAGTAGCATTGCCAAGTAATGACATCTCATTACCCCGGCCAAGAATTGTATGTAATAAATAATGACATAAGTCATATCAAATTAATTAATGACACAAGTCATATTTATTTAATTAATTAGGAAGAACGGCTTAAGTTAAGAGTTACTAGTAACAAAATAATTAACTTTGATTTGTAATTTACTTACTTATTTCCCTTAACATTCCATGAAGGCACAGACGCAGAACTTCTCTTGAATCATTCAGCTGTGCGCGATATAATTGTGTATACTCACTGAGCGGGAGCTACTGTGTAAAGCCGTCTCCGATCAGCTAATGCTTTTCTAGAGAAGGTTTACATGGCTTAGATATTAGTTTCTTACACGTAAAGTCGCCAGCATTTACGAGGTGGAAAAGATGGTCTGGGTTACTTGATGGTCTGATGGTCTGGTTACCACGCCCGTCCATCATACTTAAAAATATGATAATTTGTTGGTGCCTAATTTGCTCAAGCTCAGTCACGGACTTTCGCTTGATATCTCGCTCTTTCGCTTGATATCTCGCTCTTTCGCTTGATATCTCATTCTTTCGCTAGATATCTCGCTCTTTCGCTAGATATCTCGTTCTTTCGCTTCTTGGACTTTATCTAGCTCTTTCGCTTGTTCTATCTTCCTTTATTTATAGAGGTTAATACCATTGTCAATTCTCATCCCGAAAATCTCATTTCCATACACCAAGGTAGACTTGTGTAGTAATTGCTCCACTTTTCTCTCGTTCCGACTTGTATTATGGGCAGCATTTCATTGAGAGCGTAATATCTACTTCTTGTGCGAGCGATATACATTAGGGTGGAGTGAAAACATGCCTTTTTTTTAATTTGAAAAAGTTAACCTCGGAAAGAGATGTAGTCTGGGGCCCTAATGAGGGGAAAAATACAGAAAAATTTTTTAAAAAAATTTTAGGGGTCGCGCCACTCCCTCGAAATTTGGAAATTATCGCTATTTTGGCGTTGATTTTAGAAAAATTCTAAAAATTAACGACTTAACTTATTCGAAATTTAAAAGTTTGAGCTTGTTCAGTGCCCAAACAAAAGTATTTGAGGCAAATATGAGGATAATCGACTAATATTTGTAGCTTTGGTGGCGATTTCATTGTTCAGTCAATTTTCTGAAGAAGGGGCGATTTGGCTTATTTTACTTTTTGCAATTTTTGAACAATGAGAAAATTTTTTTTAAATTTGTTCATGCCCTTATTTCATTGTTTACGCTATTGCAAACATTTATTGACATAAAACTTTTTAGGATTTTTCTAAAATTAACGCCAAAATAGCGATAATTTCCAAATTTCGAGGGAGTGGCGCGACCCCTAAAAATTTTTTAAAATTTGTTTCTTTATTTTTCCCCTCATTAGGACCCCAGACTACATCTCTTTCCGAGGTTAACTTTTTTTTTTTGAATTTCACTCCACCCTAATATACATATATAAATGAATCAATCACTGACCAATTAGTTTAAAATGTTTATTTGGAATATGAGAACAAGACATAGTTTTTTATATTAATAAAGTTGAATACTTAAGTAAAATTTTATAGTTATACATATTTCAATTTTAGTTTGGGGCTACAATTTTGTTTTCGGGCTAAAAATAGCCCGAAAAGGGCTAAGATGGCTGGCATCACTGCTCTCCTTGCACAATCTCGATCTCACAAATTTTCAGTTGCTCTCACTCCCTCGAGTTTGTTGCTAAAACTCTCTTGTTATCGCTTACTCACAGTGTCATTCTCTTTATCTCTCACTCTCGCGTGCTTCATCCCTCTCATGCGTGCTCCCTCTGTCGATGTTTTGCTCACTGGCTCTTTCGCTTGCTCTGACTTTTCGCTTGCTCTCTGACTATTTCGCTTGCTCTTAATCTGCCTCTCGCTTTTATGCATGCTCTCGATCTTTTGCTTGTCCTCGTTCTCTCTCGCTTGCGCTTGCTCTATCTCTGATTTGCTCTCTCAATATTTTCTGTTTCTTCTCTCTCTCGCAATCTTACACACAACGAACATCATAGTATTCGATGTCTTGTGAAGGGAAACATTTCAATTTGGAGCTGTGATCTTTCAAATTTGGTTTATCCTCAATATTTCCTTTTTCGGGAATTTGAGTTTTTTTTAGAATACTAGATCTGAGAATTATATTATCTACTTTTTAGGTGAATCGCCATTAGACTTTCGGCCTTAGGATCGAACTTAGTCCACACTCTGTCATAATTCATTAGGTGGTCATATTGTAAGTGTGGCATAGTTTTGAATTTGGTTTACCCCCTAAAATTATTTGATAGAAGAGGTTTTTTTTTTGGGTTCTTAAAATTATATAGCAAATAGTCCGGGACGTATAGAGATGCGCAGCTTCGGTGTCCAATTTAACAGAATCTCAGGAAAAATATTGTTTTCCAAAAGTTTGTTGCCTAACGAAATATGTTTAAATATTTTCCCCCATCATGAATAACGGGCAAAATATTTTCCACATGGAATATTCTATTATCCACAAAAAAAATCAAATATTGGCGAGGGAAATACATTTCAGAAGGGATTATTAATTTACCATAGGGATGATTGTATTTCCTTACAATTGTTAAATATTTGGAAAAGTAAAAAAAATTGTTTGAATTGGTTCGCCCTACAAAATGTTGCCTACCTACATACACAATTAGGGGTTGCAATGAAATTGCCTGGCAACCGGGTTTGTGGTTAGGTTTAATGTTTCATTTGTTATTGTTGAACAGTGCCAAAACTACAGTTTTCAGAGGAAAATTCATGATTTATCCACTTTACTTTTTTTTTTTTTATCAAAAATCACCCACTCTCGTGTTGAAAAATATTGTCAACAAAATATATCATAATTCTGTCTAAAAATCGTTATCTATTTCTGCTTTAAAAAGTAGACTTGCAAATAGTGCGACGCACCTTGGATTGTGTGACACTTTTCCTTTCCGCGTGTCGACAGCCGTCCGGGTACTCCTCGTTTCTTTGTTGCGTGTTATTTTGCAATCGTAATGCTTAAAAATTCCAAATTTAGGGGTTATTATTTGTTAACAACAACTTCAACATTTGCTTTATTGATAAAATGCACTTTTAATTGCTATGACAACCGAATCAAGCCTGTACATATTGCGGACAATTTGTTCAAGCAAATAACGACGGCGGCAATGCTGTTGTTCTATCCTCCCCTTCTAGGTTTTACCTTTAATTGTCTATGCTTCCTCCTTTCGGTCGGAAGGAAAGGTGTCGGCCTCATTCGACATCCCTCTGATATGTAAGAGTTATTGAGAGAAAAGGTCAATAAATTCCCCTTTAATTATCCGAGACACGGCGGAGTGCAGGGGTGTTTTAGTTTTACGAACTGCATCTGACGGCTAAGTCAATATAATGTGGCCAAGCCCAATTTTTGTTTGTTCTTACAGTATTTTCAAATATTTGGTAGTCTGCTTGAATAGTTTCCCTAAAAACAGGAAATTCGTTGTTCAACATTTTAATATTTGTTATGTCCAATAACTGACCCATCATCGTCATCATCGGGCGGGAGGGTGTAAATTAATTTCTCATTATAAGGTCAGCTGCGTTGATCAGTTCTATGAACAAAAATTAACCGTAAGGTGGGGCAGTGTTGGGAAATTTAAATTGCTGTTTATTGACCTTTTCCCCCCACACATGTATAATTTGTAATTAGTTTTACATAATTGATGTATAGACCAAATAAAAAATTGAACTAGGAATAAATCCGCTCTCCAGTTTAGTTTAGCTTTTTTTTAATGCCTTGTAATGTAATTGTTTCCTTGAAAATACAAGAAAATGTCCTTAAACTCAAGGCAACATTGTAATGAAATTGTTTCTTGAAATGTCCTTAAATATAAACTCAAAGCGACTTTGATACTTCCAACGTTCAGTGCACATGTTTTCAATTAATAAACCGCTTTCGTAGAGATGACTTTTAGCTGTACAAACTATGTGAAATCCTTGACTTGAGACTTGACCACATTTTTGTTCAGAAAATAATGTAATTTTCTCTAGTCAAGACCTTCTGCGAGTCACTTCATATCCCCTAATCCCATTCACCATATTCAGCTGTAGGTACTGAACGAAAAGTGTAGAAAATACGTGAAATCCATCATTGACTACATTCTGGTTCAGAAAATAATTACATTTTCGATAGCCTAGTCTTTTCCCGAGGCACTTCATATCCTCTAATCCGATTCATCACATTTCGTCATTTCTATTAGAGGTCTGCACAATTCCATTTGTATTTGCAGTGTACACATGTACCGACGAAGCATAAACACTTACTCGAAGTGACGAAAAAACAAATGTTCACATTTGTAGGAACAACAAAATCTTCGAATAACTACTAGTTGTTACTCGGCTATGGTCTCTGCCAGCGAATACATGTTCCTCTTTCTCTTTTATTCGAACATACCGACAGCGATCTTGTCGAGTACGTCGCGACAGCGAAAGTGATTGCGGTACTCTATGTACAACGTTCAGTATAACAAATAGAAGGAACAGTTTTCTATGATTTCTTATCGCCTTTCAGTGTCTAATGAAAATGAATACTCTTGAAATAAGTTTATTTAAAATTATAACAAAATAAAATAATATCGATTAAAGACTACTTAAAAATTCTTAACAAACTTACTTCTTTTCTCTTCTTACAAAGGCATCAGGTTCGAATTTACTGCCGATTATGGATATCAAGTGCAAAATTTTAAGCGGTCAATACACCACATTTAATAAAATGGGGAAAAGTAAGGTGTGGGATATGTATGGATGAATTTTAAACGAAAACGGCAAAGAAATAGAAAGTGTTGTGACTTGCAAAAAGTGCAATAATATCTTTAAATTAAATAAAAAAGCACCTCTAATATAAATATAATATAAAAATTATATCTAAGTACAACCGTAAAATAGACGAACATTGGTACTGAAGTTTATAACTCTGATCAAACGAATAATTTGGTTTTGTTTAATATAAAAACATAAGTTAAAAAAACGTTATTGTTTTATTTTTAAAGGCCACGACATATCTCTTATATTGCCATACAGCAAAATAGGTGGTATTATATTTTATTTAAATTCAAAAAAAAGTTTAGTTGCACAACAGTCAACGTGTCAACAAATTTTAATTCGAATGTCAAAACCATCATCAACGAATTGTTAATACTCGAGGTACCACGTGAAGTGAACATCATATTCGCAGTACTTTTTCTGTGTTGTTCTCATTTGTATATTCGCTTTTTATATGCTTTTTTCGGAACACACTGTGCTGCGGCTACATACTCTTCTGTATTTGATATACAACCGTTCTCTTCACTTCATTGCTTGCGCTCTGAGAGAGCGAGTATGTACTTACTCGTTTCGAATTAGAACTTCATATGTGCTGCGAAAAGTTATTCGTTGCAGACCTCTAATTTCTATAATACAGTCGATTTCGGTTAAGCGGAAATGAAAAAAATTAAATGTATTGTATTTTAATATAAATTTAAATTCAAATTTAAATTCAATATTAATGTGTTTGGATGAAAATAGTCACTTATTTGCAATTGGTTGAGAAGTTGTCGCCGTTTTTGTTGCCGTTCCTAATATTTCTTAAGCGGTCTTCGTATCATATTTGTTTGTATCTTCCTTTAGTGTTTCACATAAAGGATTTTTGAATAAAGCGGTTTTTCGTTTAAGCGAAGTACAGTGCATGGAAAGTCATCCAGAACAATCGTAACTAATATTCAATTTTCAATTAAATGATATTTTCAACTAAACGATATTTTCAATTAAATGGCGTGCGCTTATCCGAATTCGACTATACATATTATTCTTATTTAAATTCATCCTTCTCTTGTGTGCTCCCTCTTTCGATCTTTTGCTCACTCGCTCTTTCGCTTGCTCTCAGACTCTTTCGCTTGCTCTCTGACTCTTTCGCTTGCACTCAGACTCTGTGGCTTGCTGTCTGACTCTTTCCCTGGCTTTCGGACTCTTTCGCTTGCTCTTACTCTTTCTCTCTCTCTCTCTCTCTTACTCTCTCTCTCTCTCTCTCTCTTACTCTCTCTCTCTCTTACTCTTTCTCTCTCTCTCTCTCTCTCTCGATTTTGTGCATACTCTTTCGCTTTCGCTTGTCCCTGCTCATTGTGGCTTGCGCTCGCTCTACCTCTGATTCGCTCTCTCTCCCCAGCATGTCTGCTTGTTTTCTCGCAATCTTACTCACAGCGAACATTATAGTATTCGATATCTTGTGAAGGTACAAATTTCAATTTGGCGGTGTGAACTTTTTTTTTTTTTTTTCGTTTTTCTATTTTATTTATTTATTCATTAGTCTATGGTACATAAACCTTACAGACTAGCTTATACATTATCTTAAAAATATATTAAATTCAACAAATCGATAAATTTACTTAAAGAAAACGAAAAATCAATATCATAGTTCATATGTAAATTATTAAATTCCCTCATGGACCTCATAATGGGTTCAAAATTTCAATAATTGCTTCTGTGGCACGTAACATTAGAAAATTCATTATGCCTAAGTAATCTACTAGGAACTTTGAAATCAATGCGACTCAGAAGAAAAGGACAATCAATAAGACCACAAATAAGTTTATATAGAAACAACAACGAGCTTTTACTTCGTCGATTTTCAAGCGATTCCAAATGTATTAACCTAGGAAAGGGAGAATCAAAGGGCACCGAAAATAATGCAAATTTAATAAATTTTTTCTGTTTCCATTTGGGTTTGCCCTCAATATTTTTTTTCTTCGGGAATTTGAGTTCTTTCGGTCTGGCACCTCATAATACTAGATCTGCAAATTATATTCGACCTTTTCCCAAGACACTTTATATCCTCTAATCCCCTTTGCCAGTTTATACCCATTTCTATAAAACATATTATTATTATTATTTAAATTACTCGTTCAATCGAGAGATTAATTCGTTAAAACCACAATAAAAAAAACTTACTGCAAACTTTCTTCCTGCTTTTGTTCTGTCGTCTTCTCGAAACGCGGAGGCTCTTTGCGATGCATGTTGTGTGCGGCCTTTGTGCATTGTTTATCTCTCCACATTTCTATATCCAGGTGTTCTTTTGGCGTTTTGTTTCATTTCATTCTTTACATTTCCACTGCCTTTGACCACCATATTTGTGTAGTTTGGCGGGGATTGTGAAAACAAGTTTTATACGCCGTTTTATGTTCTGAAAATGATTCATAACAAATATATAATATTCGTGCTATTTTGTTGTGGCTGTGGCTGTTGTTGTTGTTATTGTTTTTTCAGCGACCGACCGCCGTTTCAATATCTGTGGAATTCAACGTCAAAGTCGTCGTCGGTCTACACACCAAAACGAACATTGTATTGATGGTTGGTTTGACTTGGCTTGGCATCGCTGGTTGCCGGGGCTTTTTGCAGCCTGACTTGGTTGACTGACTCGAGAGCGGTTGGCTTGGCGGGCTGGCTGGCTGGCTTGGTTGTGTTGTTGGTTTGCTGGGTTTGCTTTGTGGATTTGTTGACGATCCGCCCGACCGTCCCCGACCATCGTACATGATCATAGTAATTTGCAGTTGCCATTATTATTGTTGTTGTGTTTTGTTGGCTTTGGTTTGGTTTTGTTTTATTTTTTGTTTTGGAGAGTTCTGTTCTGTTCAGTTGTGTTGTGTTGTTATTATTATTTTATATGTTGATTTGCAACATATACGAGGAGCGATTAAGGAGTCCTCGGACATCTTATTGCGTTCCTGGTGCGATCGTATTTTGAATAAAAAGAATCCTTCGTAGGGTTAGTAGAGGTAGACAGAAAAATCATACATCCAAAAGCAAAAACTTGGAAAGTGTTTTTAGTAAACAGCTGTTGAAAACCAGCCACGAGAAAAAAAAGGCAGTGATTCATTTTTCAACAGAGAAGCCAAAAGGATTTCCTCCCTTTGGTAGGTTACAACGGGAATTTGAAGATGAAGATTTTTCTTTAACTCCATATTTTAATTTTTACCGATGTGACTTTATGACATCTCTCTGCCTTAATAATATTCTTACGATGTTTCGGCTAAAGCATATTATGTCTGCCTTCTCGTTTGCCGATCACACAGGATAACAATTGCCTCTTGGGTCTCTGGATGTAGTTTAAGGAACATAACAGTGTCCTTAAACTATGCCCAGATCTAAAAGAGATCTATGCCGTTAAATCGGTCACAATAAAGACATTGATATTTCTGTTGTTGATTGTAAGCCGAGCCTTTTGCACAGCTAGATTTGTATACATCCCACCTTACGCCTATCCCTACTTCACTTCAATAATACTACCGTTGGTCCCCACTTCAATCTATTCGTATTCTCTTCCAGTCGACACACACACAGGTGGAACCATGCATCATGCTCTATAGTCTTGTAGGTGATATGGAGAATTATATTTGTTCTCGTACGATGCCTTTACAACGGCCCACCGAATTCTGTATGACGTCTCAACAGACTTCTGTCGTAGCCTGTACTACTGCATGGGAACGACGAGGAGTTGCGACCTCTACCGGTTGCTACAATCCCAAAACAGTATCAGAGGTGTTAAATGGGTTGCCACTCCTACCCAAAAGGGAGGATTCGGCCAGGACTCTATGAAAAATGCCCCCAAAAAATATTGGTGATTTTGTCATACTTTTTGGGTAATCTTTAATTTTTTGTTTGTGGGGCATTTTTTTTTGTGAAAATTGAACAATGAAAAATTTGAAATGCCTCACAATTACCAAATTAAATATTACCCAAAAAGTAGGAACATCTCCCCAATTTGTTTGGTGAATTTTTCATTATGTATGAGATTTTTTTTGGAGAATTCTTCCCAAAATGTTCCAAATGCCGCTTCTAATACTTCCGTCTGTCTGTACTGGCGCTAGTCCAGAGGAGGTCTGTGCATTCCTCCGCCTGTCCGTACCGCCATCTGTACATGCCTCGTCTTTCCCAGCTTCCCTCAATCCATACTTCCGCCTGTCTATGATTGAATCTGTCCATACTTCTTCCTCTCTTCAGTTCGACCATTCCTCTTTAAGTCAATCATTCCGGTCAGTCTGTTTTTCAGTTCGTCCTCTTCTTTGCAGCTCGTTTTTTTCCTATGTCTGTCCTTTCTGCGTCTAGACTACCGTTTGTCCCTGCTGGCATCTGTTCACAGTTTGGCCATTCTTCAGCTCGACCCTCGTACTTGGAATAGTTGGTACTGAAATGGTTGTTTTGTCGAGACAGATCTTGTTTTTTTCTTTCTTTTTTTCAAACTAAAAACAACTCAACGTGTTTTAAGAGAAAACAACGTTTATTCACAAAAGTAGAAAGACCTTTATAAGGTCGTTATATGGAGGCAGAAATGCCACAGAAACCAAGAATTTGTACATATTTTTGGTTTAAAGCCCAAAAAAAAAAAACAATTTAGGTTATAGTTAAACAAAAAAAAAAATCAATTTCACTTTTTTTTTGTCTTTCCAGAGCTGTTTGGTTTATCTGACTAAAGGTTGGCTACCTTGCGAAAGAATTAATTTCAAGGAATTTCCAAAAAGCCTTCTTAAAGATTGAGGTTAACTGGCAGTGATTTTTTTTGCCTTGATTTATGGTATTTTATTGGTGAGGATTTGTCTGTTAAAGCCCTGCAGTTTCTTTTTTCGTGCTAAAAACTGTCGCTCAAAAAAAAGAGTTTCTAGATCACCGACCTTCCTTCCTCAATTTGACAAATCGTCCTATTAGTTTGACATTAGCAATTTCTTTGTAATGTCAATCCCTAGATCTTCTTCTTATTTCTCCATTTAACGCTTGACATTTGATGTGCGTGTAATCATGACTTTCAAGTTCAAATACGTGTTTGGAATTTTGTTTACCATTTTTTTTGAATCCAAACAAATTCATGTCAACCGAACTTAATGTGAATGCAAATGTTTATTTCGTTTTCATTTTTGTTTCACTCTGTTTCAATTTATTTTCCATATGCTGGTCGCATTCTCAGCAGTCATTAACGCCCTCACCCTACCTAAGACGAGCAGGAGTCTACCAAAAATACCATTTAAGGGCACGCAGCTCAGGCGACATTTCGGTCGTTAGTCGGTGTTGTCGTCGTCGTCTGTGACATTTGTAGCATTTTAATTTTCAATTCATTGCAGCCATTATGCACTATTTTGCCTAATGCATTTCACATTGCCTTAACCGACGTCTCGTCTCGTTTATTCAATGCGTAATAAATTACGTATGCGTGTGTAAAACGTCTATTGCGTGTTAACTAATTAAATGTGCTGTTCTTTCTGTGTGTGTGCGTGCGTGTGTGTTTTGTTTTTAATATGGCTAGCATAATATCATGTCTTTAGTTAGAATGTCGTTTAATTAGAAAATATGCGGTTTTTCAGTATGTTAATGTTAATTCGTGTTGAGGCATTTTGGGAAAATACATTTGAGGCGGCTTACCAAACAAAAGACTTAAGCCACGAACGTGATGTTTTCATTTGTTTTGAACTTTTTGATAAGCTATTGTGTCAGTAATTGTTTTTGAAGCTTTAAATGTTCTGGTTAGGCGGTTTAGAGATTTATGAGATGATACGCCGTATCCTGTAGTGATTGATTGATCGGCGTTTGAAGAAGGCGTTCACAATTTAACCGCTTTAGATAGAGATAATAATTTTTTAAACAGATTTGTTGTGATATAAAAAAAAATATTTTTTTTTCGAGTATTATTATTTTATTATTTTATTATTTTTATTTTTTTTTTAATTTTTATTTTTTAAATTATAACTCCTTTTGGTCAATGCGTATGACCTTTGATTGATTGATCGACTTTTGAAGAAGGCGTTCACAATTTAACAGCTTTGGATAGAGAAACAATTTTTTGAATCAGATTGGTTGTGATGTCAAATACATTTTTTTTTTGTCGAGTATGCATAACACACTCTTAATGTAACTTGTTTTTTTAATTGACAAAGAATTGGAATTTTGTGCAATTATTTTTTAATTTTTTTTTTTTAGATTTTTATTTTTTTAATTATAACTCCTTTTGGTCAATGCGTATGACCTTTGATTGATTGATCGACTTTTGAAGAAGGCGTTCACAATTTAACAGCTTTGGATAGAGAATCAATTTTTTGAATCAGATTGGTTGTGATGTCAAATACAATGTTTTTTTGTCGAGTATGCGTAACACGTTATTTTTTAATTGACAACGAATTGGAATTTTCTGCAGTTTTTTTTAAAAAAAAGTTTTTAAGTTTTTTTAAAAATTTTTGTAATTTAATTTTTTTTAGTTTTTTTTTAATTTTAATTTCTGTATTTATAACTCCCTTTGACCAAACGCATTTGACCTTTGTAGCTCTGCAATCCAATGTTTTCCACTTCTTTTCAGTAGTCATTAAAGAATCTACTTCCCCATTCGACATCTCTTAAAAGATCCTCACTTTTCGATATCTAAATATGTCTGGGACCCAATGAAATATAGTTCTAGGAATT
This sequence comes from Hydrotaea cyrtoneurina, assembly GCA_958296145.1. Lineage (NCBI taxonomy): Eukaryota > Metazoa > Arthropoda > Insecta > Diptera > Muscidae > Hydrotaea > Hydrotaea cyrtoneurina. Next base: position 18,792,289 of record OY282513.1, on the reverse strand, counting down.
GCGACATATTTCTTTAAGTCATTCAAGTGTCTGTAATTAAGATCTGTAATATGAGATTTCGCAAGGGGCCTTCTTGACTTTTTATTTTGGAAAACATTAGTGAAATCATGAACATGAACACAATGCATTTTTTAAATATAATATTGACAATGAACTAATATTTTATTTATTTAAGCTCGTGGTCGTGGTTGTTTTGTTATTATTTTAAATGTTTATTTTTTCAATATTTCATCGAAAGACATCTTCTGGAATTAAATAAACAATTAAAAATATGGCATCGATGTAATATCGTCGTCATTGAATATCACACTGACAATAAAAAAAAATGCCAATTTTTCCCCACTGCTATTTTGCTACCGCCACCGTTTCTACCCCCTTCGACCGATCGCCCTGGTTGGAAATTGATCGTGTAAATACGGCCTAAGAACAAAATTTAACATTTCTGTGATTTCCTACAACGGCCCGACTCTATGGCTTTTGTAAGAAGTCACAGAAATCAGCGGTGCTGTTTGCAGTTAACAACACAGCAAAAGACTTAAGCAGCAAACCCAAATATTTCAGTCCCAAGTCTACAACAAAAACAGTTGAATTGTTTCTATTTATTACACATGTCAACCTCGGCATGGGTTGTATGAAAAATGCCCCCAAAAAATAGGGAAGAATTCTCCAAAAAATCTCGGACTAAATTGGGGAATTTTTCTTAATTTCATTATTTAATTTTTAGTATCTTAATATATATTTACCCTCGACACTGATTCACTGATTCACTGATACACTGATTCCCTGATTCACTGACTCTGTCACGCAGTACGTAGGAATTTAAATAGGCATTCTATAATAATCTTAATATATATTTACCCTCGACACTGATTCACTGATACACTGATTCACTGACTCTGTCACGCAGTACGTAGGAATTTAAATAGGCATTCTATAATTTTCCATAAATAATAATTATAAAAAAAATAATATTTTTCTTTGTACAGAGATTGTGTTTTCCCCAAATTTTTTTTTTACCAAAATTTTTTTTTACAAATTTTTTTTTTTACAAAATTTTTTTTTCAACAAAAATTTTTTTTTTTTTACAAAATTTTTTTTTCAACAAAATTTTTTTTTTACAAATTTGTTTTTTTAGAAATTTTTTTTTTTTTATAAATTTTTTTTTTACAAAATTTTTTTTTCACCAAATTTTTTTTTTCAAGAAATATTTTTTTTTTCAACAAAATTTTTTTTTAACAAAAATTTTGTTTTCACCAAATTTTTTTTTTCAACAAAATTTTTTTTTTTTCCACGAAAATTTTGTTTTCCACAAAAATTTTTTTTTTCAACAAAATTTTTTTTTCCATATTTTAACGGGCGCCATAGGCGCATTACAACTTACTAGTTCTATAAATAATAATAATAAAAAAAATATTTTTTTTTTTTGTACAGAAATTGTGTTTTCCCCAAATTTTTTTTTACCAAAATTTTTTTTTTACAATTTTTTTTTTTTTACAAAATTTTTTTTTTTTTCCACAAAATTTTTTTCTCCACAAATTTTTTTTTTCCACAAAAATTTTTTTTTTTAACAAAATTTTTTTTTTCAACAAAAATTTTTTTTTTCAGCAAACTTTTTTTTTCAACAAAATTTTTTTTTTTCAACAAAAATTTTTTTCCACAAATTTTTTTTTCCCAATTTTATTTTTTTTCGAAGTTTTTTTTTACAAAATAGTTTTCTCAAAATATTTTTTACAAAATTTTTAAAATTAAGTAACAAATACTTTCTCAAGCAAATTAACGGGCGCAAATTAACTTACTAGTGAAAAAATAATGAAAAATTCCCCAAAAAATCTCAGACAAAATTGGGGATTTTTTCAAAATATTTAGATAATATTTAATTTTCAAAAACGAAAAATTCCCCAATTTTTAAATTTTGGGGATTTTATTGGGGAGATATTTTCAAAACAAAAGTGAATGATATATTTTATAATGTTTTCGAGGTTATGACCACACATTTGAAAAATGGACCCAATTCAAAAATGAAAAATCATTGACCACAACAACACGTACATTTTGGGTGTTTTTTTTTTCATATTTTGCTGGGGCCATCATTTATTTTGAAATTGGGGCCACTTTTCAAATGTGATAATCGATATACAGGGTTGTCCAACAAGAGGTGTTATTGTGGTATTCAAAGAAAAATTTCATTTTTAGAGATAAATGATCGGCTGTTGATTTCATAATAAAGAGGAAGGGTATGCCGTTAATAATGAAAAACAAGACTAGCCAAATGGCCACCACTACCATGCTTACAGGACCATATCCTTTTGCTGAAATTTTCCATAATCAAATCGCAAAGTGGCTGCCCTATGTCCTCGATAGCCTCACGAAGTCTTGAATCGACGCTGGGCTTGGTTGGTGTATTGTTCCATGTTTAGTAATGGCGTACTTGTCAAATGTCAAAGAATAAGAGCTTCAAAGGTGACAGCTTCCGAAGTACCGGGTGATTCAAAGTAACACCTCTTGTTGAAGAACCCTGTGTGATATATTTGGGGTGATTTTTCATATTTTGGGATCATTTTTCAAATGTGATAATTATAAAGAAAAATCTATATATGATTTTTTAATTTTTCTTTGGGATTGCTTTCTATTTATATTTGGAGCGTTTTTTACATTTTAGGTTGGGGTGCAATTTTTACTAAAAATTAAAAATATACATTTCAGGGTTTTGAATTTCCTGGTTCAGTTCAGAGGTAAGCGTTGTCCTACTGCCACATAAATCACCAAGTTAGGAATAAACAATTTACCGGGGATGGACCGGCAAAATTTTATGCAGATTTGCGTCTCTATTTTTGGATTTTCTGTATTAGTTGGGCACAGTTCGAGTGGATTTGCTTAAACAGTTTATGCAAAAAAGCATATCTGATTATGGAATTGCAAGCGCAAGCCTGATTGACCTCACACTGAATAAACGAAGCTGCTAGATGGCACATCTTTTACAAAACCGATAGAGTCAGAAGACTTGGGCAACGAACCTCTAAGCAATTTCAAATTGATTTGTAGAACCCCAAATACAAAAGTTTCTGAAACTGTGTCCGTAGTTTACAATATTCAATTTTCACACAAGCCTAAGTCTTGTTTAAGCTTATTACACCAAATCCATTTGAACAACAAATCTATGTGACAAATTGTCTTAGAAGCTTTCGATTCATTTCGTTTCCCCCACAGATGGCATCTTCAGATTGAAAGGCCAAACCTTAAACTGGCGAATTCATCTGTTGATTGTATTAAAACCAAAAATGTTGTAAACCATAAATCACGGCCGATAAAACCGAATGAAATCTTTTCAATTAAATGTTGCCAGATAATTTTCCTTTTTGTTTTATTACCAACAATAATTCATTCAGGTTTTTATTACATATTTTTCTGTTTTTTTTTGTCTTCTCGCAATTTGAAACGTTACAAAAACAAATCACTTCTCATCTCTTATAGGCTTGACCATTTGTTTGAGAAAATTAAATGGCTATTTTTAATTATATTTTTATTTGTGTTTTAGATAATTTTGTTATCATGTGTGTTTTGTGTTGGCTTTTGTGCAAAACAAGCCTAAAAAGGCCGCCATAAATAGTTGTACCAACAATTGCCTAGTTAGTTTTGGCAAGTATGTGCGGTAATAAAGTGTGTGTGTGATTCACTTTTAGGCCATAAGTTTTCTTTCTGGTAATTGCGTTTTTTTTTGCACAAAAACATGTGTGTGGTAAACATCAAAATAGTAGCCGGTCCCTGTTGTCGTTTTCTTTTCTTTCATTTCTTTTTTACATAAATCATTTCCTTTTGTGTGTTTCTCTTTTTTTTTGATTTAACAAACTTGGCCTGAAATATTCAAATAAACGCCTTTTTTGCATTTGATTTGTATTTATTTGATTTCTTCGTTTACACAGACACGTTTAACAAATTTGGCATGATGTGAAATATTCAATCACCACCATCGGCACCACCTCCATCAGCAGCTCGAACACCATGCCGACATTCCCACAGTAGCCACTGCCCCTTCGTCCGGCACTCCACACCTTTTCTTTTACAAGTCATGTTTTTGTGAGTTTTGGCGGATTCTTGTTTTTTTTTGTATTTTGTATTTTCGTTTTATTTGTTGTGCTTTTTGTGGAACAAAGTTTTGTGCTGATTTCTGTTGGTATGTGAGGCGTCATTAATGGCGTTTTGATTTGTTTGCTTTACACATTTGACTCGGTATTTGCACAACGTTTAGAATGTTCAAAATTCTTCTGCGGCGAAAAAAAACAAAACGAAACAAAGACCAAGAAACAACTTATTCATATTTCCCAATATTTATACAATCACGGACAATAAATCAAATGACATTAATTTGTTTGCATAAAACATTAAAAAAAAACACACACACACTGAAGAAGAAGATATAAACAAAGAAGAAAAACAAAAGAAAAACTTGCGTATAACGTAAACCGCAATAATCATTTATGTTGAATATTATTAATTTGTCTGCAATAATCTCTTAATGTCTGAGGTTCGCATTGATTGACTTCTGTTTATAAGATCCACGCCCTACAAAAGAAACAAAAGACTAAAGCAAGAAACTTGTTTGTTTTATCTTGGACAGTATTTCCGCAGACAATTCGTATTGCTTCAGTTAAGATTATTTTTTTCTTATTTTGGTTTATCCGTTTTAACAGAAGAACCGAAAAGTTCGCACAACAAAAGACTTAAGCATCAAACTCAAATAAGTCGCACAATATTTCTCAATTGAATGAAGTTGGATTGATGCCACTTATTCCCAATGTGGCCCTGTGCGTGTCCTTTTGAAATTATCCGTCGCTTTATTTCCCATTTCAGAATAATAATCTGGTCACACTATGGCCAGACAAAACAAATTTCGCTTAAGCAATTTATATTTAAACTAGCTCAAGACTTTGACTATCCAAATGTCCTGTCTTGTGTTGCAGATACATTTCAGAATTGATCTTTTTTCTCGTCCTAGTTGGGTGCAATCCAAGAGAAGCTCAATGGGCCATTTTTTTGTCCGCTTCGTGATCCGCCATAGAATCTATTTTTGGTATTTCTGTCTTAGTTGGGAATAATCTGGGGAACTGTGGGAATGGACTTTTTAACTTCGCCACAATTCTTGACTTTCAGATACATTTCAGCATTGCCATGGTTGGATACATTTACGAAATTGCGCTCTTTTGGTGCAGAAAACGGCCCAACGGAAAAACATGGCCCACAGCGGAAAAACAAGGCCCACAGCGCGAGATAATGCGCTCACTAAAAGTCTCCTTCAATAAATTGACTAGTAAGTTGTAATGCGCCTACGGCGCCCGTTGAAATATGGAAAAAAAATTTTGTTGAAAAAAAAAAATTTTTGTGGAAAAAAAAAATTGTTGAAAAAAAAAATTTTGTTGAAAAAAAAATGTTTTCTTGAAAAAAAAAATTTGTCGAAAAAAAAAAATTTTGTAGAAAAAAAAAATTTTTGTTGAAAAAAAAAATTTTATGGAAAAAAAAATTTTGTTTTTTGAAAAAAAAAAAATTAGGAAAAAAAAATTTTGTAAAAAAAAAAATTTTGTAAAAAAAAAAATTTTTGTAAAAAAAAAAATTTTTGCAAAAAAATTTTGGAAAAAAAAATTTGGGGAAAACACAATTTCTGTACAAAAAAAAAATATTATTATTATTTATAGAAAATTATAGAATGCCTATTTAAATTCCTACGTACTGCGTGACAGTCAGTGAATCAGTGTCGAGGGTAAATATATATTAAGATTATTGCGTTGTGGAACCAAAGGTCGTCCACATCAATACCCTCCAATCCCGCACGAAAACTGCATTAAGCATGGCTCTATAGCGTTTCTCGAATACATTCCAGACAAGTTTGCCTATTTTCGACCAATTTTTATTACCCTACTCATTCAACCAAAAGTGCGCTTCATCGCTGAACCAAAGGGTCTTGTGAAAATCGGGATCAGTGGCCATCGCGTCTTGGGCCCATTCACCGAACATGCGACGCTCTAGATCTGGACTAAATCTATTCAGTATGAAATGGCAAACTAAACTGTGCATAAATCAAGTGACGGCTGTCAAAAAGACCAACTCCGAAAAAAAGTGTGGCCCGATTGAAAACAACACGTCTAAAAAATACCCGGTATTTGTCAAGCGTCTTTTTGAGAGTCTAATCACTTTGTTTAGCTTCTGGGTCCTCTTCATAATCCGGCAAATTCTCTATACCATAAAGACCACAACATCTTAAACAGGACAATAAATCGTAAACAAAAAAATGCAAAATTCCAAATTAATTTTAAAAAATTATTCGGCAATATTAAAGAGAGCAGACGTCGCAAGTTGTTTTCTGATGCCGTACTTCGAAAGCACAATCCAGATGTCAGTAATTGGAATCGCAATATTTGAAAGGTTTTCAAAGCAAATAATGTTTTTTTTTTCGAAACGAGCCAAAATTGCTCGACTCCGACTCCAACCTTTTTAAATAGCTCGACTCCGACTCCGGTGTCGACTCCGACTTCAGCTGTTTTTTAACAAAATTTTGAAAATTTTACTTTTCCTATACTCACAAATTTAAAAAAAAAATTATAATAGATTATATTGTTTTTTTGTTTTTTTAATCAAAACAGATTTCAACTTATTTGTAATAAAAAAACTACTGATTACTAAATTAAGCGACAAAACAATTAAATATTTCATAATTTTTTAAAAAAAAACATCCACATCCAGAGTTATTTTATGAGAAACAAACGTTTTGGGAAACACATACATTCACGCAAAAGAGAATAACACAACTAGAAGCAAAAACAATTTGCTTGGAATATGTAGACTCAGAAAAATCATACATAAAATCAAAAACAATTTGCTTGGAATATGTAGAAAATTTTTTATTTATTTTAAGGAAAATCTGTGCAAATAGAACTTGGAGTCGAGTAAATTATTCGACTCCGGGCAAATTTGTCAGACTCCGGACTCCACAGCCCTGGTTTGAATACCCTCTTGGAAATGTTCAGCCAACGACTTGGGACGTCTGCCCTCTGAATGGTCTTTGGGCAACCGAATGAATTTTTAATTTTCTTACACAGCACACTCTTAAACATTTACTTCATTCGTTTCCTTTTTTGCAACATGTTTTAAAAATGTATTTCTATTAAAGAGCTTTTAATTCTGAGTAAAATAAGCCCAATCACCCATCAGTTCAAATTCGTTTATAAAGTTTTTATTCATGCTGTCACCAGGCTATGGACTTTGTGTCAGCACTTCCCTTCCCCATTGCTAAATACCCGCATAATGAAAATATTTACTGGAGTATTTATTTTTAAAAAAAAAAAAACAACATTTCCATCCAATTAAAGCCGCCGCTTGCTGGTGCCCCCACTCCCCGCCCTCAGCAAACTCAAGCACTTTCGCTTATTTAAAACCAAACCATTTAAAGAAATGAATTGGTAACACTTGCATAAATCATATTGCTCATGTTTTTCATACTTGGTGTTATGCTCTCTCTGGGTTTGGGTGAGAGCGTGTATGTGTGTGCGTGTGTGTCTTGCCAACAAAGCCTATTAACAGTTATTTGGAGCATTCATAATGTTTCTAATTGTTTTGGCTCTCGTCGTTGTTGATAGTTTTCCATATCTGATTATATTTTTTGTGTGCTGGAAAATATTGGACACAAAGTGCATATTTTCTCTGTTTGTCTGTTTCTTGTTTGCAGTTATTTCTCTAAAGGTCTGGAGGTCAAGTATTTATTGTGTGCATTTGCTATGGCAAAGTAGGTGGGCTGTGAAAATAGTTTAGCATGGCAGACAAACGAAAAAAAAAGAGCAAACGTTGCATTATTTCGTATTTCCTCGTTTCAGTTTGAGTGGGTATTTGTTTCGGTTTTTCGCAATTCTGTTAACTACTTAATGTGCTGCTGTGAGCAAGAAAAGTGAAACCTTAGCAAACTACGAGTATTGTAATTTTAAGTTAATATTTACAACAATGGAGCAATTGTGAGGTAGCCACAAAATTGTTTTATTAGAATTTATTTAATGTACGCAACACGGCAACAGCATAATCGAATGCAATGGCTTCCTTTCAGAGAGGAAGTAAAGAGAAATAAAACAAAAGACTTAAGACAGAAACACAAAATGAACAGCTTTTATCGAGTGTTTAGAAACAATTATCATTAGATTTTTGCCAATTTTAATGTGACCCTGAGGGTCACTGACAGACACTTATTGGAAGAGTTTTCCACATACGAACAGTTCGGACGAAGCGTGCGAACGGATGAGTGTGCCCGTATAGCCGCGTATTTCAGCTGAATGTCCAAACACCAGGGACAAGACGACTGATATCCGTAGAGCAGATACCTTCAACTCGCCACCCAACACACCTCCACCACCCATTGTGGTGTTGGAGACGTTGCTGGATCTGTGGAATGTTTGGGTGACCACAAATATCACTGGGTCTTGCGTGTATTAAAATCTATCCAGTTCATTTGACCTCACTCATAAATCGTCGTCAAATCGCAGTTGAGTGAGTCTTTCAAGGTTTGACCTAAAGAGAACCAGGCAGAAGATCATATGAATATGACTGACGAAGGTGGCTGTCATCCGCAAACTTGTCGATTTTGGGTTCACATTCCGTCAAAGAAAATAAGAAATAGAGAAGGAGAGAGAGAACGTTGTATGAGATCGCCATCTATATAAACTCTTAGGTATACATCGATCTCTGAGAAATTAAAAGGCATTAAGTACACCGAATGCTATAAGTTACGATATGAGTGAAGCATGCCAGAATCCGTCGAACACCTTGCCATAATTTGATTAAGAAGCAGACGTGGAATTTGTCTCTAATCTCCGATACGGTCCCACTGTCGCCCACAAAAGTCTGATGCATTTTCTTGCGATGTTTTAAATGGCTTTCGACATAAATTTCTAACACCCAAAGTCGCCGGAATTTGGTCGCCGCTGAATAATGATTGATATTCCCAAACGGATTTGAAAAAGACGTGTATTTATAGTTAATTTGTATCTGCAATATAATATTATGTAGTTATAGGAAAGTGTGAAATACACCTTGGTCGGTCTGCGTTTCTTAAGGGCTCGCCGTTTTGAGGGCTGTAATTAACTAATTCGACATCTTCGGGAGGGTATAATTTCCACCAAGGATTTACAAAAATACACGCGAAAAGGATATGATTAACAACGCTTTTTTTTAAAACAAATTATTAAAAGAGTAAAAATAAATGCTTTCCTATCAGCGTGGGGGTTGTGGGTTCGATTCCCACCAGAGGCTTTGGTCTGTCGCTGCAAAAATCTAAACATATGGTCTGTGTCACCCGGTTTACCCTTGGACCCAAAAATTAGAATATAAATTTACTTTGTATTGTAATTAATAATAAATAAATAAATAAAAGAGTAAATATAAACATGTCTGACAAATTCGCTTTAATGAAACCTTGGGAAAAACACTCAATTCTCAGCCTGCAGTGTTCGTAGGGCGAGTCCACTGTTTAGTTCTTGAAATGGCGCCCAATTATAACTTCAGATATTATTCTCTTACAGCTAAAGTCACGACATTACCAGGTGAAGATGGCCTTTTGAATAATGAAACGATATTCTTAACCGCAACCTACTTTTTGTGTTAGTGAATCACACTCTTTATCTCACCTGTACATTTCAAAATATTTTTTTTTCCGTTTCTTTTTTTTTTTGCAATCTTTTAATAATTAAATATTAAGCAATATTTATAGATAATTCAAGTATGATTCTATTCCATAATACGAATTTGGCCACATATTTAAAAAAATGGCGCCCAACGATTTGCCTTAAAAAATACCGCTGAATAATATTCTTAACCAGTTTTGACCCTGTGTGACCCTCTCGCACTCCATTCACTATAAGAAGAAAATTTGATAATACGAGAGAATAAAATAAACAACAATTTCAAAAATGTTTCAAAAATGCATTGTAAAAAAACGTTTGTCTAAATTAAATAACTCTTAACCAGTGTATGTATGGCGAGCCCATAGTTTAATTATTAAATTAGCGGCCAACTAGAACACGATATTATCAGGTGAAGGTGGCCAACCTTTATCTCAACTGGCCAGTTAAAAATATAATACAACTCGATAATGCGAATTTTACCACATATTAAAAAAATGGCGCCCAACGCTTTTATTCGCAATTGAGTAAAGGTATGAATTTCAAAAATTTGCTCGACATATGCACAACTTTGTCTATGGTAAGGTTTTTTCTTTTTTATTACAAAAAAAATTAAAATTTGTTGGGTGACAAAAATATATGAAAATTTTTTGAAATTCATACCTTTACTCAATTGCGAATAAAAGCGAAACGCGTGAATCGATTTTCATGATCTTTGTCTCATTTTGCTCATAGGTTATGTGACTTTACGTAAAAGTAATAAGATTTGACATTTTTTTTCATTTTGGATTTTTTATGGATTTTTTTAAAAAAAAAAAAATTAAATCTTTAGGCAAAAAATAAGTTTTTTCCTTTATATATTCATTTTTAACTTGGAAACTGTTGCTTGTATAGTAAAACAATATATGAATTAAATCGGGCTAGTGGTTCCCGAGTTATGCCGGACGAAACAAATTAACCAAAAATTTTTTTTTAAAATTTAAAAAAAAAAAATAAAACAAAAACCAAACGAAAAAAAAAAATTTTATTGCGTTTTTCGAGCTCATGTCAAGGTTATCTACACAGAAAAAATTATAGCATCCCGAGTACATTTTGACTGTTGACTAGTGTAATATTCTTAACCGGATTTGAATATTTTTTGTGGCATCCACGCGCAATCCATTCACCATAAGAAGAATATTTGATAATACGAGATGTAAACAAATAAAACGGCGCCCAACGATTTATAAAATGTTTCAAAAATGCATTGTAAAAAAAACACACGTCTAATTTAAATGAATCTTAACCAGAAACGCGTGTATGGCGAGCCCACGATTTAATTATTTAGATTTATTTATTACAATAATAATTAACTAAAATATAACGGCACTGGCAACAAAGGCTATCGGCCTGATTTAAAATAGCGCCCAACTAGAACATGATGGCGCCGAACTACAACTAGTAAGCTTAAATGAATTGAGTTCATAATGTGTAATTTAAAACAGATTAACTATAAATTCAATAGGAAAGCGACGATTTCCCATATCATTCCTAATCAACTGGCGCCCAACGGAAACTTTAACGAATTACCATTCAATTCTGAAGTGTTGCGTCACAGTTCAAAGAAAAAATTTAATTCTTTTTTCATACTGAAATTTTTCACATTTTTAAGATTTTAAAATTTAAAAAAAAAAAATATTTGTTTTTGGAGACAACAAACAGAACAAACTAAGATGAGAAGATTAATGTCATAAATGGGATTATGGGGCGATTTTCTTTTACATATTCCGAAAGTGAAGACCTATTACTGGTAAAGGGTAACAATTAGAGAATTCAATAACATATGCCAAAAAACATATGATTTCTCTAACTACATTACTGAATCAAAGAATATGTTACAATTAATTTACTATGGAGCACCAGCCTGTAAGGAATTAAGTTTCCATAGACGAAATAAATAAATAAAACAATTTTCACACCTGTTTCTTAACAAAGGTTATAATTTTCTATGAATACGAAGGCTAATCTTCAATTGAATCGTTGCCTTTGATAGCTTTTATTTATAACTTTTGTACAACTAGTTTTTTTTTCCAAACGAAATTGAGGCAATTTCACTAAAAAGAAATTACCAAAATCATAACCAATTACGCGTTTATTGTGGTCATTCATGGATTTTTTGGTTTGTTAGAAAACGTTACGCAAACTTCAAGTACAAATTAACTTTCTTTGGACGGGACATAAAAGTTAATGGCACCAAAAGTGATAATATTCGAAATAATTACAAGAAAGTTGACAAAATGATAACTAATCTTGTTGTTGTTGAATTTAGGGAAAACTAAAATTTTTTTTAAACAAGAAGAAGTGCCCCTTGAATGCCGGAAATCTCTATTAAGTGTTAAACCACAAGAAATTCCAAAAAATATTTTGAAAAAAAAAACCGTCAGTTTATGCGGGAAATGACAAAGGCGTCGTGTCTTTGGCTTTGTCTGTGCCCTCAAAGAAAGGCAGGGGAGCAGAAATTTCAAAAATAAACAAGTTTAACGACAAGGTGACGGGGGGAAAAGACAAGAGAATGACAAGTAAGTACGAGTACTTGAGATTATATTCCAAAAAAAGAGGTACACCAAACAATTGTTTGGCTATAAAGAAGACTTGTGTGTGTGTGATTTTATACGGGATAATCAGGAAATTTCACACCCCCTTCCGCTGGATTTCTTTTTATGTTATTTATTTTTACAAAAATCTACAGAACCGAACCCCTGAGACACAATTAAAATCCAGAGAAGAAGAAAAGGTTTAAAGGATTTTATTTGTTGTTTAATATTCTACAGAGGTTTGATGAATTTCCAATGAAATCATGCCACAGATATTCACTTCAGTGCACGTATGATCTTTTTGTGTTGTGAAAAAAAAAAACTAAATACAAAGACAGCGGTTTCAAAACGTTCTTGGCATAATAATTGTGAAGTTGGGTATTCAAATATCATGGCAATCTATTCAATTGAGAATTATTCAACCAGCAAAGACTAGAAACCAATTGTGTTCTCTAAAGGATAACGATAGAGTTGGATATAAAAAAAAAATATTTAAAATTCTAATGGCATACATATAATTTAATTGAAAACATACTAATCTATTTCAAATTAAACTCTGATGACGGCCTCTAACCAAAAGTGAAATATTTCTTAGAATTTCGTTATTTCATTGATTACCTTTGGATAGGAAACCTTAGAAATGTTCCATTTCTACCTGCCGGCCTCTTGTCCCTCGTTTTATTGTCAAACATTTGAAATATTTCGTCATACACATTGAACTTTGTCTCAGCAATGCCTTTATTCTTTTTATACCTGTCATCGCTGTCTTCGTCATTATTTAATAATTTAGTTTTCTGTTGTTCTATTGTCTCACTACTTTGAAATGACTCGACTGACCGACTGATTCTCTATAAGGACTGCAATTATTACTCGATTATTGTGGAGATTTTAAGACGTCAGCAACATTTCGTTTTACAAATTTGGCAACAGGAAATGGTCATGCATTTGTCTTGTGCGGTAATTGACTTTGAAATGCCATAATAATGCGAGAAATATATTTTAATTACCTTTGCTGGTAGGGCGTCGGAGTCTCATGATTCATATCCTAATTATGAACACAGTAGGTTGGATGCTGACAACGGCTGTGATTCTAAGTGATTGACAATTGTTTGATGGAATAGAAATAACATACCCGTAAATTGAAAAATGGCGCCCAACAACGGCAATTAAAATTATCACAATTTACTGAGGACATTTTGGACTAATTTCCACTTTTAATGAATTTACCAGACAACGTCTTCATCGCTTCTGAAGAATTTTTTGGCAAAATAGTTTTCCCAAACATTTTTGTGTGAAATGGCGCCCAATGTAACCCACTATTACCCACTTACTTGATTCGTCGTTATCCGAACCTACCCCACATACACCGAACATGTATGTTGAGGTTCAAAGATGTTTTGTCAGATCGACAAAAGAAAATCTTCAGTCATAAAAAACGTAATAAGCGCTCTGAAGTTTCAATTTTCAAAGATGGGCATATGAATTGTGTTTTAGTGTTTCTGGCGCCCGACTCAAAGTCCTCAAGATTCAAAGATGACCGTAAGTCTATCAATTACTTTTGGTTTTATTTATGAGCTGAAGTCGGCAGTAACTACGACACAATTATGTCCAAGAAAGTTTCTAACTTTTAAATATAAAAACCAATTAGTGTTTTTGGCGGCCAATGTAGAATATATTTGTATTTGTAACATGGAATTGTTTACTTTATTGAATAGCACTTTTTGTGAAATTCCCTTATAATAATTCCTTGAATTCTCCGAACCTTATCAAACATGTCTAGTCCGTTTTGGCCTCCAACGTGAATTTACATTATTAGATTAAATTCTTTGTGGAATTTCTCAGCAGTTTTTTATTATACTAAAATATTAGTTCATATTATTCAGTTATATTGTTGTAATCACTAGTCAACTATGTCCTAGAAAAGGATTTTGTAAAATTTTAAAATAAATTACTTAGCTTTTTGGCGCCCGCCTGAATATATTTGATTCGATTTTTTAGCATTCCACAATCATCTAGTAAAGTATTCAGTTCATACTAAAACCTTGAGAAGGTTGTACAAAAGTATTGATCTATTGTTTTATATACAAATCAAGCAGTGTTGTTTGGCGCCCAACTTGTTTGTAGTAAATAAGTTTATGGGAATGGATTTTATTTAGTTCAATTTGCATCAGTTATATTTGTTGAGGTAAATACAAAACAAATGTAAACTAGGAATGTCTTGGCTAAAGTTTGAACAAAGTCTTTTGTGGCGCCCAAAGGAGATTACATAATGTGCTTATTAAATTCTTCAGTTATATTCATTCACCTATGTATTCTAGGTGAGTCGTGGCCACAAAGTAATGTGATTTGGCGCCCAACATTATAAAATAATTTTATTGAATGAGATTTCTATTGAATTGTTCAATCACTTATTGAATGATTCCGTTATATTGAGTCAAACAGTACAGGGAATAATTGTGCGAATTTTCAACGAATATATTTTTTGGCGCCCAACGTGGAATTACATTTTCGTTTAATGAAACCCTCAAACATTTACCGAATTGAATTTTTTTTGTAAACGTCTAGTTAAGGTAGATAGGTAGTTTTTGTCAGCCAAACACAAACTACACCCAGGTTCATATCCTGATAATAATAATGCCAATTTTTTTTAAGCGATTACGAGTAAGTTTTTGCCATTTAAAGTAAGAGTTTAGAAACCTTTGACGAAGGAACAGAAAATACTTGAAGCCTTTTTTGAACATTTCTCTTTTCCAAAGAAATAGAAATAAAATATGATATAAAACTAGACTAACTGAAACAAAACGGAACAGGAAAAAAAATCAAAATTTTTTTAAATTCATCATGTGTTGTTTTTCCAAAATTCTGGCGAACTGAACATTTATTTTTTTTTGCGGTTTTTGATTAGGTTTGACAATTTTGAATTTTATTTTAGTGCTTTTGGCGCCCGACGCGAACTCTCAATGACGTTTATCAATTCCTATGGTTTTATTTATGAGCTGAAGTCTGCTTAACTAATACACAATTGTGTCCAAGAAAGGTTTTAACTTTTAAATATAAAAAAATAATTAATGTTTTTGGTTTGGTTCACGGTTCGGTTTAGAGACACAACAATGACAGTAGGATCCCGTCAGTGAGTATACGGAAATTATATCGTGCACAGCTCACTGTCCTCATAGAATCTTAAAGGAAATTCGTATGTAATTTATTGAATTATTCAGTAATACATGTATTCGTTAATTTATAATAAATTGATATTTAGATTCTGGGTAAATTTCCGATACTGTCCCCAAGGAGCTTTAATTTTGTTTTCTCTCATCCATCGGTTCTATATCATCCTCACTCGAAATATTTATACATGAATATGCTTTTAGATAATTTATGTTTTACTTTATTGCCAACTTGTACTTGTATCCCCTCCCACCTCAGTAACAAATGCCAGAATTAACATTTCATAAAATACCACAGGGAATGTCATTAAACTTCAGCCAAACACCAGCGCCGCGCCGCTCTGTTGTATCAATTACGCCGACGAATGTAGCGTAACGTATTTCTTACACATTTCTGTCTGTCACCTTCCAATAGCCGGGATATTTTACAAAAGAGCTCATTTGCATGGCGATTATAAGCGTACGTACGTTCGTACTTCATTACATTGCCCATCATCACAAATCTACAGTTGACAATTTTGCGTGAATACCTGTGAGTCGAACCAAAAAAAAAAAAATTGTAAATGAAGTTAACTTGAAAAACCAAAAACCATCAATTGATGACATTCAGCCAACCACCCAAGACATGCGGCGCGGACAGACGGAAGATTTGAACTAAAGGACAACGTCGTAAGCAACGTAACGTATGACGACGCAACGCACTGAAGGTTATTGTACGATTTTCTTTTATGTTCATACACAAGTCGGCCGGGCGCTTTGTTGGCTTCATTTTAAATGAAAGAGAAAAAAACCAAACAACAAAACTGACATTGTTGTCGCAAAATAAAAAAACATAACAAACTTCATGGAAGGAAGAAGACGAAGACGAAGTTATGCCGACTTAGGACAAATACCAATTTAAGACGGAGCGGAGTGGGGGAGGCTCGCCTCTCTGCATTAACTTCATGCTTGCACCGCCTTATGAGTTGTCGCTGTTTTCTTAGTTTTTTTTTTTAGCGATTTGAAGTAATTGAAAAACCTGGTGCGGTGCGGGTGTCATCTTAAAAAGTTTTCTGTTCAAAAACCTTCAAATCGTTGTTGTGTGTGTCTCTCTCTCTCTCTCCCGCAAGTTTATTTATAACATTTGTAACGCTTAAGTGGATTTGCTGTTAGTTGCGGTCGCGTTTTCTTTATATCACGTGAATTAGTATTTTTCTTGTGTGTTTTCCGGCCTTTTTTTTAGCTTAGTTTCGTTAGTTCGCCCCTGGCCGCATGACAATATTTTTATTGTTTGTGGTTTTAGTTTGTAGTTTATTTTGGGGGCGTTTTTCTCTTTCCATTTCATTTGCTATTTGTTTTGTTAATGAATATGTGATATTTGATAGGCTTGCATGTGGACACATCTGGAGGAGAAATCATTGTATTAATTTCATAATTTTTTTTTGTAATAAAGCCACTAAAATTGAATTTAATGAACTCTCTTTTTATCTTTTCTTTTTAGGTAAATATCAGCATCATTTGAATACACAAACAGGCTAAGGTTTGAAAACGCAAAACTATTTTTTTTATTTAAATTGAAATAATGCAACCCTAGCATTGCTATCTTAACCCATTCATAGCCAGCCGGATTCGAATTCAGGACCCGTTTTTTGTACAAAATTTATCTTTTTTTTAAAAAATGTCTTAGTCATTAATGGGTTAAGATTCTCCTCTACCAGGTTTAGATAGATCGATGAGTAAATTAAAAATTAAGTAATATGTATACAGTTGATCACGTTGGGCGCCACATCAGCAGTAACAATCGTGCCATCTCAAATGAGTATACAATTAGTATAAATTTATTATTTCGGTTATTGTTATTATCCTAAAGAGCGTAAAGGCAAAAGAAATTACGAAAATTGCTGCAAATACACATTTATTCGCACTCAAATATTGAACATTTTTGAATTTAATAAGTTTATTGTCTGTTTTCCCCAAACACGCTATTGCTTATACTTAATATTAATAAGAAATAAATTATATTTACATCCAAAAAAGCTTTGTATAGAAGGGAAACAAGCTAATGCTTATACACAAACACGCCATTGCTTATGCACAAAAGCACAATATTAATAACAAATAAATTATAAAGCGCCCCGGTAGGCGAGTTGGTAGCGTGCTTGCCTATCAGCGTGGGGGTTGTGGGTTCGATTCCCACCAGAGGCTTTGGTCTGTCGCTGCAAAAATCTAAACATATGGTCTGTGTCACCCGGTTTACCCTTGGACCCAAAAAATAGAATATAAATTTACTTTGTATTGTAATTAATAATAAATAAATAAAATAAATTATATTTACATCGAAAAAAGCTTTGTGTAGAAGGAAAACGAGCTGTACTTGCTTTTTACTTGTGTGTAAACATTTAAAAAATACATTTTTCAGCGTGTATGCATGCCCTGTAGATATCTGTAGTGACTGGATCAGCGTTGGGCGCCAGTTTTGATATTCTTTCGAATGCGCTAACATTTTCATTATTTATGAAACATGATCTCCTTTATGTGACTGTCTGTGTAACGCTCACCCATTGTTTGGGTATTATTTAATTTTTCACTCACAAAATAGCATATTATTCAAATAGAATCCACTGGACGGGGCAACCGTTACAGGAATTTAAATTATACTTTATATTATTATTTTTTATTTATTAATTACAATACAAAGGAAATTTATATTCTAATTTTGGGTCCAAGGATAAACCGAGTGACAAAGACTATTTGGCTTGATTTTTGCAGCGACAGACCAAAGCCTCTGGTGGGAATCGAACCCACAACCCCCACGCTGATAGGCAAGCACGCTACCAACTCGCCTACCGGGGCGCTTTATACTTTATTTTTATGCCAGGAAAAATATTACCGAGAGCCATAGATTTTTTAAAATGCCTCAATTCGCTTAACATGCTGCTGACGTTTATTAATGGTGACGATTATTTGAAATAAAACTTATCATTGGATTCGATATTTTAAAATATCTCCAAGAAGTGTTTGTATTTTACAAAAATTTCAAATATTTGTAAAGTTTTACAAACAAACTTTACAAATATTTGGACAATTTTTAATGATAAAGAAAGAGAAGGTAAAAAAAAACATAAAAGCAAAAGTTTGTTATGTCAAAACCCTCCAATACAAGATAAGATGACGACAGACAGACAGACAGTTCCAATTAAATATACAAGCCAATTTATGACACACGATTAATCACATGCCCTCCACTCTCCACATGTGAAAGTAAAGAACGAAAGGGAATTTTTATTAGTCGGAATACATACAACTGCCGCAGAATTATGTTCACTTCAATGTTGGAGTACAATTTATGTTTGTTTCCCCCCCCCCCACGATAAGATATGAGAAATGCAACATGCTGCAATGTAGCACCCAAAAAAGTAAAATGACAGCATAAAGGAAATTTAGTTGACGAAAAATTGATCAGTTTTCAATACCAAAACAACGAAGCCCTACAAATGTTATTCCGCTCATATATCACCACGCTCCGATATGATGATCGTTGGTTGGCTCGCCGTTGGCCGGCGGTGGTCTGTGGAACACAGTGGTTGTTGGCTTAAGGGCAGGTAACGAAATGATTTCAAATGATAAGATAATGATGTTTTGGCTGACTGCTAGTGCAGGTCTGCTGGCGTAATACAAGAAACAGGTTGAGGTTAAACTAAAACTTTGGCTAATCATAGAAAACAAACAAAAAAAATATATGAGAAAACAAATGTTTCACAAAATGTTGTTGGGTGCAATTATCGGATTGTGAAAATAATCAAAATGCCCGTGCAGGGCATTTATCGCATCGTAAACTGTAGAGGCTTGGGAAATAGGTGTTTGTTTATTTGTGTGTGTTAAGGTAGGGGCTAACTAAATATCTAGGGCTATAGATAAGATGACCAAAAGGGGGGCAACAGGTGGCCAACATGGAATTCTTTATGGCAATAAAATATTATTTGAGACACGAGTATGAGCTTCAATATTAAAAAACAATTCGGACAGAAATTCTGTATTATATTTATAAAAAATATCTTCTTCAAATCAATGAAATGTTTAGTGTTGGAAAAGCTTCAATAAAAAACGATCTAGTGAAAAGATGAGCTTTTGTCTAAAATAAAATTTTCAAATATTCTTATAATGAAACTGCCTTGTTAACAGTTTCATTATAAGAATATTTGAAAATTTTATTTTAGACAAAAGCTCATCTTTTTGACAAGGAAACCCTAATTATATAGTTTACTACCCAAAAAAAAAATTCCAGGTATTTCACAACGAAACAAATTTTTAACATTAAATAAATTTAAACGTTCAGATTGTCAGAGAGATAACAATTAAAATTACCTTAAAAAAAACAAACGGTGAAGAAGAATATACAAAAATAGTTTTATTTTGGTATATTCTTCTTCACCGAAAGAATTCTAAATTCAAGAGAACACTCGAAAAATAGATGTCAACATTAAAGACTTGAAAACAGAATCTGTTCATCTAAACTCGAAACGAGTGCGGTGAAACGGATGATTAGTTGGCTTTTGCTGTTGTACAATTTGGCATTAGAGAGTAGACATATGTTGTTTAACGAGGGTGGTTATGGAAGTATTTGGAATGTGATGGTCACAGCTGATTTATGTTGTTCTTTAAATGAGAAACATTCTCACACAGTGCTGTCGATGTTCCCCGATGTTGCCTTGGTTGTATTCGTCATGACAAGACAGTGTCTCTGTGGTTATGGAAGTATTTGGAATGTGATGGTCACAGCTGATTTATGTTGTTCTTTAAATGAGAAACATTCTCACACAGTGCTGTCGATGTTCCCCGATGTTGCCTTGGTTGTATTCGTTATGACAAGACAGTGTCTCTGCCCTGGCGAACAGCCTCCCAGACCTCAAAACACCTTATCTACAATTGCTATCCACTTTGGTGATTACCCGAGCATTTACACTAGCTCGATGTGGCCAATATTGTCACTGGCCAACTCGGGAGATTTTTAGGTGGCCCAGGATGGTTCAGCGTAATTGCCAATACCATACTAACCAGGTACTTTCTTCTAGAATGTTTTCTAATATATAATTGATTACAAAGAACTGGTAAACATTCCGGTTTCAACATCATTAGAAGACTTCCTTATCTTCATTTAGAAAATTCCCATAAACATTATGTCCACCCTTATAGAGTCTTATGGGAGACTCTCTAAAGAGTCTCAAGCGCTTCCTGTTGTTGAATTTCAATAAAACAGAGTATATGTGTGTTAGATATCCTCGACCTATTGAGCTTGCTGCTCATGGTGATGTCCTGACCAACGACGTTTTGGAAAAAATATGGTCCGATGAATTCGCCAGCCCTAAATCCACACTAAATTCTCGTTTTTTTTTGGATGAATCGAATGCTTTTGAATCACATGTGGACCGAGCTTCTGTTTTAGCAGGAAAATTCACTCTGGGACATCCCCTGAGTGTTGGTCCTGAAAGGTGTTGGTCCATTAATATTAACTGGCGCCCGACGTCAATCAAATACAGTGGAATAGACGTATTTTTTTTCTTTTTTGGCATAATTAAGAACGTTTTCTAATTTGTTATGCAATGTTATGCATCTCCCGAGTGTTGGTCGTGAAAAAGAAATACACTCCCAATAAAAGATTAACTGGCGCCCGACATACATCAAATACAGCGGAATAGACGATTTTCCTAGATTTTTCGTTTTTTTCTCTTCATTTTTCGAATAATTAAGAACGTTTTCTAATTTGTTATTATTTACTGTACTAATTTTTAGATTATAGATAATAGATTTCAGACATGACACTTAACGCCGCTCTATAAACATTGTTACAATGCCCTCCATATGGAGGTAATCACTCCGCACAGCTATCCATACCGCCCTCCTACTCGCTACTCGCAAAAAAAAAACCGCAAAGTAAAAGAAAAAATATGTTTATTACGAAAGTGAATAGCCGCATATTTCTCTGTCGTGCTGCCACCAGTTTTTATTTTTCTGTGGCTATGGCGCATTTAATTCAATTAGTCTATGTGGAAACATCAGATTATGGCATAAATTTTACCCAGATAATCTCAAGTAGAAGCTGCTTGGCTTTTTTTTTTCGGTTGTTGTCGTTGAATACATTGGGGAATGCCAAAGCAGAAATTTAGGTTTTTATAAGTATCCACTTTACACCTACATCACGTTTGTAGGCCGGCAATGGCCCAAAACGAAAGAAACGAAAAATATCTTCAAAATTACTTTGGCTGGCATCAGTTAGTCAGTCTCAGCCATTTGAGCTCACTGCTCAAATCTCAATAATTTTTCTTTTTTTTTTTGTATTTTGTGTGTACTCATATTCTTATTTGGTTTGGAAGTTTTCTCTTTTCTTGTTCTGTACTTGTTTTGTTTTTTTTTAAGCTGCAATTGCATTTTTTTCTTCTATTCGAACTGTTTTTTTTGTTTGTTTTGGTCTTCGCAAAAATACTTTTTGAGTCAATGCTCGATGGAGTATTTGCCATGCTGTGTGCCTCTCTGTCGTCGTCGTCGTGTTGTTGGGAAAACTTTTGGCGACAATGTGTAATTGTTGCTGCTGGTAACCAGATACACTCTGGTATCTGAAAAAATATTTCATTTCTTGGAATTCATATGGAATTTTTTTGCGTAGTTTTTTTATGAAGAATTTCTGGAATAAGCTAAAGTTTTTCGAAATCAAAAGTTTTCGTTTGACACTGAGAAGTAACATAAGTGAGTGTGTGTCTTTAACTTGGTTGAATTGCAATTATTCGAGAGCATTTCCTGTGACAGTTTTTTTTTTTCACAAAAGTGAATAAACAGTCCATTCCACTAGAGTGTGCTACCCCAAAAATGTTAGTTAAAAATAACAAACCAGAATTATTAAAATAATCGAAAAAAAAAATAATTTATTCGATTTTTGTCTGAACAAAACAAAAAACATGTCGACAAATCACAAGAAAATAAAACTACTCCCAATAGCACATAGGATCAATAAATTCTTAAAATAGCTGGTTATTGTCCTAATCTTTGGTCCTTCGACCAAAAAACAAATCTTCTCAAATTAAAATCAATTTAATAAAATCTTCAAATATTTTTTATTTTTATTTAATTACAATACAAAGTAAATTAATATTCTGATTTGGATCCAATGGTAAACCGGGAGACAGAGACCATATGGCTAGATTTTTGCAGCGACAGACCAAAGCCTCTGTTGGGAATCGAACCCACAACCCCCAAACTGTTAGGCAAGCACGCTACCAACTTGTCTACCGGTGTGGTTAAAAAAAATCTTAAAATAATATCGACTCCTGATAAATCAATAAATTCTTAAATAACTGGTTATAGTTATAGTAAGAAATGGTCCTTCGACCAAAAAAAAAATCTTCCCAAATTAAAATCAATTTAATAAAATCTTGAAATAATAAATAAATGTTCAAAACCTAAGCTTTAACGAAACACATAATAGATGTATTGATGTCTTGGAGTATATTAACCCTCTAGCCAACAAGACGGGTAGTCCTAACCACTTATACGAAAAAATGGGCCTTCGACCAGAAAAAAAAAATCTTCTCAAAATAAAATAAATTTAATAAAATCTTGAAATAATAAATACATGTTCAAAACCTTAGCTTTAACGACAAGACCACTAGTCCTAACCTCTATCACGAAAAAATGGTCCTTCGACCAAAAAAATTCAATTTAAAAATAATTTAATAAAATCTTGAAATAATAAATAAATGTTCAAAACCTTAGCTTCAACGAAACAGATAATAGATGTATTGATGACTTGGCGTATATTAACCCTCTAGCCGGCAAGACCGCTAGTCCTAACCATTGATACGAAAAAATGGTCCTTCGACCAAAAAAAATCTTCTCAAATTAAATCAATTTAATAAAATCTTGAAATAATAAATAAATGTTCAAAACCTTAGCTTTAACGACAAGACCACTAGTCCTAAACTCTATCACGTAAAAATGGTCCTTCGACCAAAAAAATTTAAAAAAAATTTCAATTTAAAAATAATTTAATAAAATCTTGAAATAATAAATAAATGTTCAAAACCTTAGCATTAACGAAACACATAATAGACTTGGCGTATATTAACCTTCTAATCGGCCAAAAAGAAATCCTGGAAAATCCTTGCAACCTGCGTTTTTTAACAGCAAAAAAAATATTTTTTATATAGGATGAGGTGGGCTGGCTCTAGAACACAATACATATGTACTAGATTATTAAGATACAGAATGTGTTATCTAAAGGTCGAATTAAGGTCGAATGTTTTGCTGCAGAGTAGTTTAGCTGACTACTGGTTTGGTTTAGCTGCATGGCAAACTGGTCACAAGTTTGTTTGGCTACATAATAAACTGACTATTGAGTAGTTTAGCTAACCTGATAACCCGGCTTAGCTGTATAATAAACTTTCCAGAGGCTGCCACAATTGCCAATCTCGAACGTAATTTACTATCGCCAATGACGTAGCGTTTCAATAAAATTTTTTTTTTTTTTTGGATATATTTCGATATTTCTGTGGTCACAAGTCATAACAGTGTTAGTAGGTTTTTTTTAAAAATTTTTTAGGAAGTCATTTAAAGTTACATTTACTTGCCAAAAAAGCAGTAAGAGTCAATATTTTTCGTTCAACATTCTAATATATTTACTAACATACCTCTTAAAAGGGAGTTTGTACCGACACACTCATTGAAAACTCAACGACAAACTCCAGTTAAGCCGTTATGGTTTGTGACCGCTAATTTATCAATTATATTATCGTATCACATTCATCTATGACCACAATTAATTGTTGATAATTTTAACTATTTTTTTTTTGTTTTGGTCAGTTATGAAATCATCATCATAACCGAAAGATTCCACCAAATGCACTGGGTGACACGAATAAAATTCGCCTGCAAGGTTATATACAAAATTCATAAAAAAAAACGTCATATGTTTGGTGACAAAAAAATTTGAAAATGATTTAAATGTGACTATTAAATTAACAATGGACATGCAGTGTCTATAAACGAAGGGGGGTGGGGGAAGGGGGGGTAGTATTGAAACAAAACAAAAAGGCATCTGTAATTTCATGATATACGGCCAAATATACAATCTACGAAACAGGTTTCAACCAACCAACCAACGAACAAAATAATTCATTTATATCGAACAACTACAACAACAACATGGACGAATTCCTAAGAAATTCAGATAATTGTGCACCTGTTGCCAGTATTTGGTTTTTTTTTTCGGACCGTGAGTGTGTGTGTATAAGAGTGTTTGGTTTTTGTCTTTTCTAAAATCTTAAAGGCCGACAGTATTGAAACTCTCTAACCTTTGGCTTGAAATATTTTCTAAAGAAACTATTTTACCAGTCATCAAGCCCATTACAACTTAGATTTATTGTAAAAAGAAGAACAGGGAGGCAGGGCGACGCCAATCAATCGATGGGCTCCAACTTATCTCTGGATTAAGAATTTGATTTTTTTTTGTTTTCCATGTCTCGTGTCGATTTTATTCAATTTTTCTTTCTCTTTTTGAGGGCATCCATCCATTCATTCATCCCATTTGAATATTTAATGAATGTCAGGCAATGAAAGTTTTCAAAGTCGTCGTGTTGGCTTGACTGACCTCTGACCATCGCTGGGAATTGAATGGATGCACAGCAACCAAACGACCAACGAAGCATCATCACTTCATTTCTATTCGGCCAAGCGAGTTTTGTTTCTTCTTTTTTTTTTAATGATTCAGTAGATGAAGCAGAAATATGTAGATGTGTTTATAAAATATATGTATCAACTTTTAATGAAACGTCATAAATTTGTAAAATATGCATTTTTCAGATAGGTTGTGGCGAATGGTCCGGCTGGTAGGCAGGCCGGGTGGGAAGTATACCAAAAGGCCATGTTACAGCTGGAGGAGAAAATATATGTTTTGAGTAATTTGTCATTTTCCTGTCATATCCTCCTAAAAAATCTAAACTGCTGATCTAAACAAGTTACAAAGTTATCTAAGATCAAGTTAGGCTGGCAAGGGCAATCTCTGTTTGAAATCATAGACTTTGAGTTACTAACTTTCCCAACTGTTAGGGACCAGTTTCTACGTTAGGAATTTGTGTTTATGCCAACTAAGTCTTCATTTCAGTAATTGTTTCCATTGGACAATCAAATTAGATCAAGTTAGTCTTTATTTCCTGAGGGCATTCCCCAAATACGTTTTGATGTTGGTTCTTTCCCAAGGGTATCCTTCCCCACCCCATTTGCCTTGTGGCATTTTAGTATGTGTTAGTTATGATATTCCGGCTACCTTTAGTTTCTTTTTATGACTTTTATTTTTCGTTCTTGGTTGGTATATTTTATTGTTGGCTTGTTGGCTTTGTTATTATTTCTGTGGCCCGTTGTCGTCGATGGCCGATACCGCCGATACCACTGTCTGTCGTTGTTGTTGTTGGCGTTATTTTCTTATTTAGTTTTAGTTTTTTATTTTCCTTTAAATCTATAGTTTTCAAGGTTTTCTTCAATAAACCTGTGTGTGTGTGTGTGTGTGTAAGAGTGAGCGCGCGCATTTTGTTTTGAATTGAAGTTTCTGTGTGAGTTTTTTCGTCGTTGCCGAAGGAAGAACCTGTTTTTTTCTGAAGAGCACTAGAAGAAGACCATGAAGAAGAAGAAGAGAAAAACCAAACTTGCATTCTTTTAAAACTGCAGCACACTGTGAATGTGTGTGCTGTGCTGGTCCTTCTCCGCAGCTCCTTTCACATAACGCGCACAGTGTTCTGCAGGCCATAGAAATGGTGGCATGAAATATGTTATCTCAATCAAGCTGCTGTCACACTGGCTGACCTGTAGTTTGAAAGCCCAGAAATTAGTAGGACTGTTTAAACAAAAATACACAGGATAACTGGGATACCGAAGTTCCCATGTGGGTGTTTTTTTTTTTTTTTTTTTTTTTATTTTTTTTTTTTTTTTAAGGCCAACACTCAGGGGATGCCCCCTATAAATGCAATGCATTGTGTTAGCGGAAGGAAATTAGGGTATCGGAAGGAGGAAAGAGGGTGTAGTGTTTGTTGACATTTGTTTTGAATTTCTGAATGTCACAACTGGCAGGAAATACATTTGCTGGAAGATTATTCCACATACGAACGGTTCGGCTAAAGAACGAATTTTCTCTATAGTGCGTCGTCCGGTCAACCGGCCATTTCACAATGAACGGTTGAGAGACCCTGGATAGCCGTGTATTCCGACTAAATGTTCTAACGTGAGGGACCAGACGACGGATATCTTCTTGCCTCCCACGATTACTGTGAATATTTGAATTTTTAAGAAAAATTCTAAAACTCGCCAAACTTACACTGGGTGACTCAGATGAATTTGTGATTCCACCCATTCCCCTTATACATTCCCATCTATTTACCTGATATACTTTACCCCGTTATAGTTCGGTTTTGAGTCACTGTGCCCAGTTATTTCATCAACAAACCAGCGAACCGACCAAACAGCCGTCTGACCGACTATCACCAACCAACCACCTTAACGAACCGTCATTGAGGAAAGGCCTACAAACAAAAAAGAAGCATGTGCTCTGAACTAAACCATAAAAAGAGTAGAAACAGGAGGGGGAACAGGGACAGAGAGAAAGGTGAATTAAAAAAAAATATAATATTTGAAATACAATAACGAATACTCAATGCAATAGCTGTGATCTCTGTAGTCCTCATAGCAATAGTTTTATTATTTGCCGTTCATCCCTCCCTCCCTACACGCGTGTAGTCCTCAAAGCAATAGTTTTTTTTTTTTTTCGTTCATCCCTCCATCCATTTCTCTCTCGGTCCTCGCGTATTGTCCTCAATGCAATAGTTATGTTCTTGTCTGTCCCTCTTGGCTGCGGTTCTCAACGCAATAGTTGTCTTCTTGTCCGTTCATCGTCTCTGCTGTTGTCCTCAACGTCACCATGACCATGTTAGCCACAATATTTTCTGTGTTGCAACTACAACCAAACCAGAGAATCTTTCAAGTGAAGATTGAGAACCTTTTTTTTCGATACTTTGATTGCCCAGTGGCGGTCTCGCATACATTCACAAAGGAGGCACACACACTCGAGAAAATCAACCACTCCATACGATTGCACTCATAGTTTTGCTTAGATTGGCGGTGAAGAATTTTGTAGGGCCTTACAAGAGAAGGCCTTCCTGGAAAAGTATTAACAAAAAAAATCCTGCTTGTAGTGTCCTTCGACATCATCTGTCTTTGCCCTTAATTTGACTCATAAGGAATACGCAACAAATGTCTTGTTCTTTATTTAGGAATACTAATTAGCATGCTTGCCCTGAGAAGCACTTCTTAGGGAAGGCCTTCTGTAAGGGGGTTTTTGAAGAAAGAGACTCCCTGGTGAAAGACTTCCAAGGAGTATACACATTTTCGAAACACAGTCCTTCGCGCTTTGGTTCTGATTCGATATTTGACACAACATATGCTTCCCTGGCAAACGAGAAGTCCTTCTAATGGATGCCCTTCGTAAGGTTTCCTAGAGCTGTATAGAGAATCTGTATGTCTTCCAGATTAAAGTGGTCCCCCACATCATCTACTTTCGCCGTGATTTACCTTCTAAATGTTCCACTACTTTCTAAAGGAAGGCTCGTCGGCATGCCTTCTTTAAGAGGGTACTTCAAAAGGGAAGGTATTCTGTAAGAGATTTTCAAAGAATAGACTCATTCTTGAAAGTCTTCTTAGCAGTATATCCGGCACATGTTCCTGCTGATCAGATATTGACGTCATTTAAATGAAGGGGTACTTCTCTATTCTAATTTATTTAAGGCTTTAAAGCTTTAGCTTTAGCTTTAGCTTTAGCTTTAGCTTTAGCTTTAGCTTTAGCTTTAGCTTTAGCTTTAGCTTTAGCTTTAGCTTTAGCTTTAGCTTTAGCTTTAGCTTTAGCTTTAGCTTTAGCTTTAGCTTTAGCTTTAGCTTTAGCTTTGATTTTAGCTTTTTCTTTTGATTTTGATTTTGGCTTTTTCTTTTGCTTTTACCTTTAGCTTTACTGCCTATCTTCCGGAGGGCACAGTTGCTTCCTACTCCATCTACGTTTACCATCAGTTCCTTCGAAATGATCCACTACAATTGCCCCAACGTAAGGCCCTTTTATCCCTCCTAACCGCCCTAAGCGATATGCAACCATTCATATGATGCTGTTCTTGTATTGCCTCAACAATATTTGATAAGTATTTTCGATTTCTTGGTGTGTTTGTTGCATTTATAGATGAGTGCGTGCATCATGATGTCGTATGTTGGAATTCCCTTTGAGACATTTGCTACAGTTCATTAAATCCCAGATAACATCGACCACACGACACTATTCACCATCATCATGATCTCATCTGTCCTTCTGCGCAACATCATGACTTTGGTTTTCATTCTAGTATTCGTCCATTCTCCCTTTCCACCAGAGAAAAAAAAAATCTCATACATTTTTCGATTTTTCAAAATTGATTACATTTTGATTAAAAAGAAATTAATTTTGAACTTGCAGCCCGAGCCACAGAGAACTGATTAAATCATAGAGCAGCACCGTCCATACATGAGCTAGCTAAGATAATTTTTCTTAATTGGAAACATTTCTGTGGTGTTTTCTTTTTTTTTTTTTCTCCGTAAGCCAATTATGTTGATACTGGTTTTCTTTTATATTGTCGATGCTGAAATTTGGTTCTATAAATTGTATTTTTGTTGTTATTGTTTATGTTATCACATCTTTTTCGATGCTGCATAAAAACGCCTTTAAATTCTTAGTATGTCAGGGTTTAGTATCATAATGAGCTACAGCGTCGTCATCGTTTTCGTAGGCTCTGATTTACATTTTAAATGAAAACCCGTTTACAACCTTTTTGTGTCTGTCCGTTGAAAATAATGCATCGTTTTATATTTTGGGCAAATTGACCTTGGATTTTCTAGCGTTCATTATTCTAACCCATATCGTGCTACTTCTGTTGTCTGAATCGCCTAGAGGCTTACACGCCTATTCACAAACAAAGTAAGTAATGTAATCTCTTTCTGCAATACAACTTGCTGAAGTGGAATGAAGTTGTATGCCAGAAAATACTTTACTGAAATTCTGCTATACAACTTCCTGTAGTGTAATTATGATTTATGCAAAGAAACATTATGAAAATATATGGATAACCAAGAAGCTTCCTTTATTGATAACTCGGAAAACATTAATCAAATTAACAAAATGTCTAAAAATAAAAGTTAAAGATATGACAATTCTCTGTGTTTTAAAATTTAACTCCATAAAATAGGACAAGCCGTTTTTGAGTTGTGATAAATTATGTGGAGTAATGTCTCAAGAAACTGAAATTATTAATTATAAAATGTAAAAAAAATATATAGAAATTAAAATTTGGACCGCAGCGTATATCTTTCCATTTGTAGTAATGGCGTAGTTTGTACTTGTCAAATGTCAGAGAATAAAAGCTTCATAAAGGTGACGGATACCGAAATACCGGGTGATTCAAAATAATACCGCTTGCGGAGAATCCTGTATATTGTAAATCTCAATTTTTCAAATTTATTTAAAAAAATCGTCTTAAAAAATATTTAAAAAACCTATAGAAAGATAATTTCGACCTTTTTCGACTTAGGGGAGGGACTTTGCTCACTACATACTTACATTTTTTGTTATACTGCGTAAGGTATAGCGCTCATCCCTAGTTCTTATCGATACTAATTTAAGTTTGCCTTTCTTCTATCTTTTCAGGTATATACTACAAATAATTTTCAATCACAGAACAAATATTCTCCATATGGTGGGAGAGGGTAAGAATATTTCAAATTTAATGTCGACAAGTGAGAGAAAAAAGTCTTCCGTTCTTGTAATAATGCCATCAAATAAATTATATGTGAGCCGGCCTATGAAAAAAGGTGGCTTATGACTCAAAAAAGAAATTGCGGGAAACAGCTGTTGCAGATAAACAATGCAACTATCGAAACCAAAAAAAAGTCATAAGCTCACATATGTTTAGTATTTATGTTTGAACAGAACCGGTGCCTCACCGAGATTCGGTGGTATTTTATTCGGTGGTTCGTTCATTTTATGTGTGTAGACTTTCTCCTCTCAGCTGAAATTATAAAATTCATATTCGGTTTCACACTTTACTATTCCCAACTACGAATGGTTATGGTCTGTGCTACCAAAATGGCAACACTGGGTAAATCTACTTGGTGTAGACTTAGCCGAGACATCTACCCTTGCCAGTGAGTTGCCCTCTGTATATGAAATTAGTCATTTTAGTATTACTCAAGCGACATAAACTTTTTTTTTGTATTTGAGGGAATGTCTAAACAAATATTTATATAATTAAACTATTAACAACTTTTACTATTACTATACAGACAATGTGTATGAATATGTGTACATACATTTAGACGAGTTTCTATGAACTGAATTCCAATAGATGATATTTATGATGGTTGGCTTAGATGTGATTCAAAGAACTTCCGGTGTTTAGAAATTCCAAAGAGAGGAAGTGCCCATACACGCATCGTACCGATGTTAGTAACACGCCATAAATTATTAATAAAGTTCTATGTACATGAAGTAGAAAACTCTTTCATGTATACATAAGCGACGTCTCTGTGTTAAATTACAAATCGACACAACTGGAGGAAGGTAGAAAGAAAAACGCATTTCCTAAACAAACAAAAATATTCCCACATATTGAAGGCATTATCTGTAGTTACAAATTGTTTTCTTTCTGTTTAAACAAAAAGCTTTTTAAAATCAATATAACACGTCTGTCTGTCTTACCGCCAGACTCCAAATTTCTATTGATTTTCGGGGTTTTCTTTATTTGTTTTATAATGGAGCGACAACGACGCGGTAACATCTTTTTGGTAATAACCAACAACAACATCATTATTCCATTACTCCATCACTCTAGTCATTCCGAGCCACAATTGGTTAACAATTGATCATAAAGACAAGAGATTCATTCCATCCGACAGCCACAACAAAAGAAACTTTCATTGGTGGGGGACGGCAACGGTGAACAGATCAGACAGTTACAGCAACTGATGAATTTCTGTCTGTATGTAAACGACTGACAATTACATGTGATACGTTTCTTCCGCTGTCTGTCTGAGAAACGACACCTGAAACGGTGATGGCGGCCGGGGGTAAGGCAGCCGAATAATTGATGTCAAAAAATTGTGTGCATTTTAGTCGGTAATTGATTTGTTTTTTTTGTTTTATTACCTAGCCCCCCTTCCCCCCATTTAAGTGAATTTACTTGAAAAACTCTATTGTTCATTGTTTAATGAAATTGTATAGAGATTTCGTAATATCTGTAATGAATAAGGTCTTGATCGCAGAGCCTACGCTGACGCTTATCAGTTCAGTTGGAAAGCGGGAAGATAAGAGATACGATATGAAAGATAATAGGTGGGACACAGAATATTGAAGATGCGAAAGTTTCCATTAATGGAATGGTGGGACGGTCGGAAAATAGAAGTGAATGAGTCGTTGGAGATCAAGGAATAGTCGAATCAATGGAATTGTCAGGACACAGAATATAAAAGATGCATAAAATCGCAGAATAGAAGATAATGAGGTGATAGAGACCAAGGAATAGTCGTTTCAATGGACTTGTCCGGACACCGAATATTGAAGATGTATTAAAAAGAAATCGGAGAATAGAACAAAATGATGCGCTAGAGCCCTGTGAATAGTCGTATTAACCCGAATCACCCTGAATTTTTTTTGCTTTTTTTATTTAAATCCAAATTTGCAACCTTGTCATATGAGAACTAATAACCCGATTGTAACAAACGACCACTTGTTAGAAAGACACACTTCACACGTGTCAAAACCAACAAGTTGTACACTATAATGTCAAACCGTTGCAATTTTACCGTTACAAAAGTGCATGTGCTTATACGTTGCCATATGGCAACACCGGGGCGATTCGGCTTAATGGAATTGTCCGATGAAACGTGATTCGAATGAAAGGTGCGTCTGTCCTGTCCTGGTTTTGGAAAGCATGCGGGGCAGTTCGCAGCTGTTGGACAGATTTGGTATTGATTTGAAGCTAAATCGCCAGCATTTTATGTATTTCCCTTAACACTCCATAAAGGAACAGACAGACGGAAAACTTCTCTCAAATCAGTGAGTTGTGCACTTGGGTGGTGAAAAACATCTATTTTTTTTTAATTTGAAAATGTCTCCCTCGGAGAGAAATGTATTTTGGGATTCTTAAAATGGAAAACATTCGATAAAATGTTAGGAGTCCCTCTCTTAATATTTTGAATTTTTCTTTAGATTGATTTGAAAAAAAAAATCCTAAAAATTCATAAATTAACATATTGAAAATTTACAAGTTTCAGCTTGTTCAGTAAGCAAATAAAAATATTATATGGGGGAAGGAAGGGGATGATCGATCAATTTAAGATTTAACTTAAGATGTTGAGATAATTTTTTTCACGAAGGGTCTATAGCAGCGATCGGCAATAGGCGGACCGATATGTCGATGTCGATACTGGGACCGGCAGACATTCTTGGCTAAGTAAAGGTCAAGTTGTGGAACGTTTCTGGCAAATAACACCGTGTTATAAAAAATAGATTTTTTTCTGTCCTATGAACCAAATTTACTTTTTCGGAAAGGGGATAACAAATAAAAATACACGTGTATCGGCGATTTTCATGTACACGTCAGAATTTTTTTTTTTTAAGGTTGAAGTATGAAGCTCGTAGTGGCCTGTGTGAAAGCCTTTGGACCGATTTTTAACCCTTTTTTAGTGATCGAGCTGATTTTTTGCAGGCAGACTCGTGGAAATGTCTGTATCACGTCAAATTGTTTAAAAAATAGATTTTTTATCAATTCTCAGATTTTCCTAATTTTTTTTAAAGGTTTCAGTTCAAAAAACATTTTTTTTCCGTAACGCTTAAGTAGTTTAAAAATTTGGAGTCTCTTCAAGTTATGCTAAGAAAAGTGAAAAAAATATTTTTTTTTCAAAAATAATAAAAATTGGGGAAGATATAAGAATTGATAAAAATAGTTTTTAAAAAATTTTACGTGATACAGACATTTCCACGAGTCTGCCTGCAAAAAATCAGCTCGATTGGATCACTGAAAAAGGGTTAAAAATCGGTCCAAAGGCTTTCACACAGGCCATGAAGTTGCTGCAGTGGCAGAATGGACTGACTCAATTTATCAAAGCCTTTATTGCAAATGGTGGTAAATGACTTGCAAGAAGATATTTCCTTGCAAATATATAAAACTGCATCCACTGAAGAATTTTGGAGTAAACATGTCACAGAAAAATATTAAAATTGTAATAAACTAGCTATCAACTTGACTACCATGTTTGGCTTCACATTTGTATGTGAATCATTGTTTTCAAAAATGAATTTTTAAAAAAAAAATATCGTTCGAGATTAACAGACGCCCACCTTGAATACACACTTTGCATAAGCTGTTCTTCGCGTGAAACCGATTTTAAAAAACTTGCTCA
Organism: Hydrotaea cyrtoneurina; assembly: GCA_958296145.1. Lineage (NCBI taxonomy): Eukaryota > Metazoa > Arthropoda > Insecta > Diptera > Muscidae > Hydrotaea > Hydrotaea cyrtoneurina. Next base: position 18,758,419 of record OY282513.1, on the reverse strand, counting down.
AGAGCACAAATGTAACTTTTCGCATTTAAAGAAAGTTGATTAAAGAAGTCAAAATTAAAATATTAAATAATCTTTTTTTTTTTTTTCTTTTTTTTTTTTTTTTTTTTTTTTGCTTTATAGAGGTTTTTTGTAAATTTTCCTTAAAGTTAAAATATTCTTAAACGCACATTAAATAATAAAAATACAAAACTAATAATAGAGCAAAACAGGTATTTACATGTAACCTAAACTCTCGTTGAATAGCGCAATTGTAATGTACTTTAATATTATGAAATAAAGATTGAATTGAATATTAATATTAAATTTTTTCTTATAAAAATTTAATAAAAAATTTGAACTAGTTTGTATTATGCGTTTTTTCTGGACTTCGACAAAAAATTTCAAAATTATACGGACTCTACTTAAAATTACTTGGCGACCACTGGTCTATAGCGTTCCCCATTGACTGTACCATTATGGGAGGCTTCATTTTTGAAGAAATATTGATCAATGATTCCCTCTGCACCAAACAGTGACTTTTTGAGGACGTGATGATTTTCATTACTCCGAAGGCGACAATTTTGTGTATTAACTTACTCATTCAACCAAAAGTGAGCTTCATCGCTGAACAAAAATTTCTTGTGAAAATCGGGATCTCATTTAGGGCCCATTCACCGAACGTGCGACGCGCTTCATAGTCGTTCGGCTTCAATTCTTGCACGAATTGGATTTTGTAAGCCCGCAAAATACGATCCTTCCGCAAAATCTACCATAGAGTGGATGGAAACAGCTCCAATTGCTGCGCGCGCGCGCTTTTACGGATAGACTCATTCAGGTCTTCTTCGATACTCTGTGTTTATCCAATGAACTGTTTTCCCAAACCAAGCTTCATAGTTGGCGCTGGCTGCGAAATCCTAAAACATGGAAATGACAAATGCTTTCCCCAATTCCCAAATCGGGAAAACAGCTTGTAGAACCCTAATCATAGCGACCGATATGTGGACACTATAAACTCTGAGGTGAACGCGGCCAGGAAATCTATTCAAGTCAGCTCCACAAGGTGGCTCCATATTAGGGCATCACAACTAGGGTTGCCAACTGTGAAAGTAAACTTACTGGAAAATCACCAAAAATATCCGGAATTTAAAAAAATCCTTAATAAACACACAGCTAGGGTTGCCAACTCTGAAAGTAAAACTACTGGACACTCACCAAAAATATCCGGAATTTAAAAAAAATCCTTAATAAATAAAAGAAATTAAAAAAAATGTATAATCTCTTTTAATGAATTACATTTAAAAACAAACGAATTCAGTCTTTTCCTTAGTGAAAATAAACCTTAATCTTAATTTTTGTACATATATTTTTTTGTTTTTTTTTTTACATTTCTTGTTTAAATTATATTTTGTTGAGCAGTATTTTTTTGCATTACTTAACATACACGTATTCCTGAAAACTGGACAAGACAAAAAATCTGAAAATTTTAGTCAAATTCAGGGCAACTCGCAACCCTCATCACAACAGAGACAAGCGGAGTATTTTTTTTTAGGTGTAAAGAAGACCGCGGGGTCGTTTTTCAGGTCTTAAGGAGACCGCGGGATCTTTTTTCAGGTGCAAAGAAGACCTGGACTAATTATTGACAGAAGGCCTTAAATAATGTGATTTGAATCTGAGAAGAACGTCTTCTCAATGGCAGTTCATTCGGAAGCCTACAATTTGGTATATATACAAGATTTCATTATGAAGCACATTGTAAATATTACGACCATACTTTTCTTCAGCGGAAAGGAAATGTTTTTTGGCAGACATAATTCCCCTCACATCACCGAACTCTCTCAGCTTCTCCAACTGACTCACCGGTGGGTGTGTAGGGTATCTTATGATTATCGCATGCTTGTTCTTCGTCGTCTTATTCAGTTTTAAACTGTCTTAAATTTGATGTATTACACCGTCTTTAACCGTCATTGTTGTTATGGCTTTTTGTGGCTACGTTTGTATGTGTGTGTGTTACCCCTATTTAAGCCATCTTTATGAAGGGGCATTGTCAGTCATTCAGTCAGTCTTCTAAACACACACATACACACACGGGTATGTTTTGTACAGGGTCCGCCAAATAACTTTTTTTTTTTTGAAAATTCTGTAAAAAAATATCCAGTATTTTCTCAAATTTTTTTTTTTATTTAAAAATACAATCCAAATCAAATGGCTGCCTCGGCTGGCCATGCAGTAGCCTAAAGACATCAGCTCTGCGGCTGATAATGCGATCTTCAAAAACGGGGGCAAAAAAAACTTGGAGTGTAGCTTCGGCTTCGTAGTGCCTGTTGAAACCAAATGTTGCCAATATCCTCCTCTTCAATTAAAAAAAAAATCGTTCAACATGACCCGATAACGAAATAAGCACTAGTTGAAAAAAAAAACGTTAGATGGGGGACCCTTTATATTTTCCCGATGTTGTAGTGCCTAAAGTTACAATGTCGGGTAGAGTAAAACACATGTAAATATTGCCACATTTGAGTGATTTTGGTTTTTTTTTCTTTAAACATCAGCATTTTTATTTTCTGTTTCTGCGCTTTGTGTGTGTGGATGTTATTCATTCGTCAAGGCCAAGTTTAGCACATAACACACGGCTTAATTGAAATGGCTCATATCAAGGGTTAATGCATTTTAGCCCGAGAACGCTCTGTTGTGTTGCGGCGCGGCATTTCAACGCCACCACTGCCGACGCCGCGTCATCTGCTAGAAATCACTGAACCATAATTTTTGTTTTCGTTTTTTTTTTTTGCCAACATTTTATTATTTTGCTTTGGCTAATGACGGCCGGCGACTGCTACTCGGATAGTGCAAATGTTTACTTAAGGTTTTTGTACCTAATTTATGGAAATTATGCAATTCGTGGTTTTTCGTCGTCTTCTTCTTCTTCTTTATTGTAATCCATTTCATTTAATACACTGTTTATTTGCTGGCGTTATTATTTTTAATTTATTTGCTTTGCCGTAGACAATCTTAAAGTTCAATGTTAATAAAGTTTTCGTGTTGTTTTCTTTCGAATTCAAAAAGATTTCATTATTTTTGGGCCACATTTTTTTTTAGAAAATGAGCATTTTATTGTTTCCCTTATTGAGGTTGTAAATCTTTTGTGGAGATGTGCTAGGGTTGAGATGACAATGTCATTACTGTGAAGTGTTTCAATTGAAGAAAATTGGTTTTAATTTGAAGTTTTTTTGTTTGTTTTTGCTATAATTCAGGGTCAGCAGAGGGTTAAGTTGGCAAATCGTTAAAACATTGTTTTACAAAAGATAACAGAAAATATATCTAAATGTAAATAACAGTAACGAATTGAGATAATGGTGACAGTAGTGTGTGTAGATTTATACGGAGATACCGGTACAACTGCAGATAGAGCGTAAGTACTGTACACATACACTACAGACGCATTGGAGAACAATTACGGATACATTACGGATACATTACTGACACCTTACAGATATATTACAAATACATGTCAGGTACATAGCTGGTGTACATGTACAGTACAAATATATGACTGGTAAATTACTGGATACAATACAGTCCGTACACATTACAGATACATTAGCGATACCTTGCAGATATATTACAAATACATAACTGATACATTTTAAGATAGATTACAGATACATTACTGATTACTGGTTACTGAATACAGTATGCACATTAGGGTTAGTCATTTTTTCATTTTTTTTCGAATATCAAAAATCTGTGGAAATGGCATGTAGGGCAGGCAAAAATAATAAGAATTGCGTTTTTACTTTTTCGAAATTGTAAAAAAACCTTCCGCACAAAATGCAATTACTTTAGCTAAAAACAAACTTTTTTAGTTTACTTTTTTTTTAAATTTGAGAAATTTTTTTCTGCAATAGTTGTTCTTGGAAATAATTTTTTAGTTGGTTTTAGTGCATCGATTTCAAATATGCAATTTGATCAAAAATCCGTCATTCGTTTTTAAGCTACATCGATTTTAAAATTTGCAACTCGGTTTCATTTCCCAGTTTTAAAAATTTTAAACGAGTTGCTCTAATAAAAGTTTGACAATACAGAAGTAATGTCATAATACATAATTTATATCGTTTTTAGTTTAAAAAAAAAGTATAAAAAAAACAGATTTTGAATCTAAAAAAAATGACTAACCCTAATGCACATGTTACATATCTAGTACACTGAAAAAAAAAGCTTCGACTTCTTCGTTTGGGGCCACGTAAGGCCTACGCCAACAGCCCAGCGTCGATTCAAGACCTCAAAGGTAGAATTCGTGAGGCTATCTAGGACATAGGGTAGCCACTTTGTGATGTGGTTATGGCAAATTTCATGAAAAAGGATATGGTCCTTGTCAGGCCATTTGGCTGATGTTGTTTTTCATTATTAACGGCATACCTTCCTCTTTGTTATGAAATAAACAGCCGATCATTTATCTCAAAAACCCTTGTATAGAAGTCTACATTACGGATACTGTACCGATACAGTTCAGATACCGTACACACAGATACAGTACACATATAGTGTAGTCACAAATATGGGTAACATTGGTGCATAATTTCACAGTCCACCATTAACATGTGTCGGCCAACGGCCTTTTGGATCAGACGAAGTCCCCCTAAAATAATTCCCAGTCCTGCTCTTGATACAGTACATGGACAGTAGGGCTATTACAAGATACGTCCATGTACAGTACAGCCCAAAAGGTTTTTGGTATTAATCATAAGCCGATATCATGACATGATCTTCTTAATATATATTTACCCTCGACACTGATTCACTGACTCTGTCACGCAGTACGTAGGAATTTAAATAGGCATTCTATAATTTTCTATAAATAATAATAATAAAAAAAATAATATTTTTTTTTGTACAGAAATTGTGTTTTCCCCAAATTTTTTTTTTACCAAAATTTTTTTTTTACAAATTTTTTTTTTTACAAAATTTTTTTTTTTCAGCAAAAATTTTTTTTTTACAAAAAATTTTTTTTTTCCAAATTTTTTTTTTTCAACAGCATTTTTTTTTTAAGAAAACATTTTTTTTCAACAAAAAACAACATTTTTTTTTTCCACAACATTTTTTTTTTTCAAAAAAAATTTTTTTTTCAAAAATTTTTTTTTTCCATATTTCAACGGGCGCCATAGGCGCAGTACAACTTACTAGTATAATAATAATATAATAAACTATGTAGGAGACAAAGTCGACGGAAGTACACAAAGTTCACGGTACAGTACCGATACAGTAGATATTTTGTACAGATAATTCCATATACAGTACAACCAAAAAGTCTTTGAACTGAACGAAATAACGATAGAATACAAAACAGTCGACTGCTAATAATTGGAAAAAAAACATTTCCAGTAAAAGCACTACTCGTGGACAGCTCCCGTAGACGGACAAAGCTCCCGTAGACGGACAAATTTCTCGGTATCATGCGGTATTTTTAAAAGCAAATTAATCTCCGGGACGGACAAAACCACTGTGACCGTCAGTGTCCGCCCATCGGAGCTTTCACTGTATTTCTTTTTTCGAAATTTTTTTTTTACTAAATTACATCAATTTTCTTTGTGTGTACTTTACTACTTCGATTACTTACTTCGATTGGTCTTGGTCTGCTTAAACCCTAGACTCGAATTTTTGTTTACACGATATTTTTCGATCGATTGCAAATATCAACACGTGGTTTCGTGTCAATTCAGTCCACTGCTGTACGAGCTTGTGTCTAGGCTTCAATTATAATTGTATTCTACACAATGAGTCTTTCATAAAAAAAATGTTTTAAAAATTAAAATTTTGTACTAGTAGGTTTAGTGTACTAGGGATAAGTGGATTTCCACTTCGATCTTCTGCTTGTCTTCTCCAGTTCGTCATAAGTGAATTTCCACTTCGATCTTCTGCTTGGCTTCTCCAGTTCGTCTTACCAATGATCTCCATGTCTTCTTCTTCCACTTGGTCCATCCACCGGAGTCTCGGTCTTCCCTGTCTTCGCCTTCCGTGGTAGTTGTCCTCCAACGCCTTTCTTGCTCAAGCGTTTGGATTCATTTGGCCGTCATGGCTCAGCCAGAAGTTCCCCCTTTTCTTTCATACGATTTCCCTAAAAGAAGTCTTTCCAAGAATACCAGATGAAATATAGATTCTACCTGAACATAAGTCATTCCAGCTACCTTTTCCCCTACTAAGGCACTAGCATAATTGCACTGAAAATGTAAATTTAAAATCTTGATTTCATATCTAAAAGTAACGTATTTTTCCCCGCCACAAGTAGTTTGTATTCCATACAACAACTGGACTAGCAAAACAAGCGCGAAATCATATTTTTCAATGATTTTTTGGTTTGCCAAACCAAAAAGAATAACTCCAGTACCCGTGTCGCTCTCTCTCTATCTCCCTCTCTCACTCTCCCTCAACTCAACAAAAGGAAGGAAGCCTCAAATATGTTGGCACAAAATACAAAATGAAAAAAATGTTAAAATATCTTTGAAGCGTAACTCAAAGCTGGAAAAAAAACCCCGTCTGAAACTCAAAACAAAAACAAAATATGTAAAATAATAAAAAAAAAAAATAATTGCACACGAACGAATGCAATGTAATTCTCTACAAAAAAAAAAAAAAAACTACAAATAAAATGTAAATTGACCATTCGCTCAAGAAGCCGAGAAAAAGTGGAGGAAGGGAAGAGGAAGGTGATAAACGTAGAGACTGAAACGCTAAGAAGCCATTTTTCCAACGAGAAAAATCTAAGAGAAAACCACTAAAACAAAACACAGAATAAACTGGAAGCTATTTTTTTTTAAATCCAAACAATTTATAAAGAAAAGCGGTTTTTTTCTGATCATTTTCGCTATAAATTCAAAAGTTCTTTTTGTTTTGTTGCAAATATTACGAATTTGTGCAAATTTAGGTAAAACGGTGAATGAACTCTGCCCGATTGGATTGAATTAAAGCCAAGACAACGTCAGTCAGCGACAACAACACTAACAATGAAACCTTTAACAAATCAAATCAAATGCCACACGACGGTTAAGTTAGGTGAGATTAATTGTACGACGCTGTTGAGAGGTACGGCTGGCTCCCCACCTCCTGAGAGCTGAAGCGCAGTGTAGAAGTTGTTCGAGTAGAATAACAAAAACAAAAACTGTTACGAACGGAACACGAAAATCAATAAAAATAACACCGCTTAAGAGACAACAACTGAAACAAACAATACTTTCAATATAACATCAGCAAACTCGCGTCTGTCCATTCATCTGAGCGGAAATTTTTTTTAGCAAATGCCAAATCGAAAAATCGTTCTTTGTTGTGCTTTTTCCCAAATGTCTGTCGGTTTTGGTTTTTGAGAGGTTTCTTCGTTTGATTTGCTGGGAAGTTTATAAAAGAAGACGAAGATAAAAGAACAGTGGTTTGGTTGGCTACGCGACATTCCACATAAACCTTAGAAGTGGATCCTTCTGTCTTTGAAAAGTAGAGGTGTATTTAAAGTAAAAGTCTCTGCGCTAACTTATCTTCAGTGGTGGGCCGCCATGCGCCTTTAAGCCGTAACCAATTAAGTATTGTTGGATAATGGATTTCGGCTTTGTCGTTACAACTTCGCAAAAACACATCCCACTTACTGCTGGTGTGAGTTAACGGAATATATTATCAGCTATCCTCTTGCATTACGTTGGGCGCCAATAAAACAATCGTATGTCAGCGAGTCAGGGACATTTTTCCATAAATTAATTCAGAGTACACATGGCAAACGTTTCTTTCACATCACCATCTTTTTTAACTGCAAAAATACAGTTATGTCTATTTTTATGTTAATTCGTTAACCCTTTGCCAGCAAATTTTTAAAATCTTTAAACAAATGTGCCTCTAAAGAAGTGCCTTGGGGTTAGAGGGTTAAATATTATAAACATTTTTTTTGACTCTCCTGAAAAATTTAAAAATTTGAGTGGTTACCCTTTTTGCATTTCGGTGCGATTTTTACTTTACCAGAGTATTTGAGTGTTTTCACTGAGAAAAAAAAAAGATCTTAGGAAACACAAAACACAGCTTTGCAACGACTTGGCATTGAATCCACAAGTTTCTGACAAGTCTATATGGAATATTCTTCCACGCAGCTTCAATCATTGTCCATAGCTCATCCTTATTAGATGGATTATTTCCTTTAAGAGCCACATTTACCCCTCGCCACAAATTCTCTATAGGATTTAAGTCGGGCGATTGTGCAGGCCAGCTTAAAATTTTGACTCTGTTGTTTTCGAATCACAGTTTTGCCTTCTTTGATGGGTGTTTCGGGTCGTTGTCTTGCTGAAACACCCATCGAGCCAAAGGGATCATCTTATCTTCTTAATATATATTTACCCTCGACACTGATTCACTGACTCTGTCACGCAGTACGTAGGAATTTAAATAGGCATTCTATAATTTTCTATAAATAATAATAATAAAAAAAATAGAATTTTTTTTTGTACAGAAATTGTGTTTCCTCGAATTTTTTTTTACAAAATTTTTTTTTCAACAAAAATTTTTTTTTTACAAATTTTTTTTTTTCAACATTTTTTTTTTCCACAAAAATTTTTTTTTCAACAAATTTTTTTTTCCACAAAAATTTTTTTTCCAACAAAATTTGTTTTTTTCAAGAAAAAAATTTTTTTTCAACAGATTTTTTTTTTCAACAAAAATTTTTTTTCGAAGAAAAATTTTTTTTTAACAAAATTTTTTTTTTCAGCAAAAATTTTTTTTTTTCCACGAAATTTTTTTTTTTCAACAAAATTGTTTTTCCATCTTTCAACGGGCGCCATAGGAGCATTACAACTTACTAGTTTAAAATATTTGTTTAAAAAGCGGCGCGTCCATTATACCATCAATCCGAAATAGAGGCCCTGTACCATAGTAGGAAAAGCAGCCCCATACCAGTATGTTCCCGCCGCCATGTTTTATGGTCTACATCGAATCATATATATGATTACATTCAATCATATACAGTGAAAACTCCGGTGGGCGGACAACGACGGTCGCAGTGGTTTTATCCGCCCACGGGAGATGTCCGCCCGGCGGAGTATAATTTGCTTTAAAAATACCGCATGGAACCGAGTAATTTGTCCGTCTACGTGAGCTCTCCGAGAGTAGAGCTTTTACAATATATGATTACATCCAATTATATATATGATTACATCCAATCACATATATGATTACATCCAATTATATATATGATTACATCCAATATATGTTTGTGAACATTGATGCTTGCCCAAACATAATATGTTTGGGACCTGATCCAAACATAATATGTTTTGGGACAATTGGCTGTTTTTTCCTCGGTGTGTATAACAGAAACAATTTGATTTCTTGAAAAAAAAAACGAAACCATCCTAGTCCATCGTAATTCTCATCCATCGTAATTCTCATTCACTTGTGAGAACTATGCGAATATTAGACAAATAATTTGTAGCAGAATTCATTACAAATGGGTACCGATGAAGAAGTGTGGTAGCTTCCGAAACGGCTCCGTATACCTTGCCTGCAATCAAAGCAAACATAAGCTTGAAAACTTTTCTAAACATTTCTAGTTTTGCAAACATATAGAAATAATAAATGATCTCAAACTCGACCAACAGAAGCAAAGCTGCATGAAGAATAAAAGATCAACAATACATAAACAATTTTTTTTTATTATTATTATATTTTTGTCAATTACATTTCAATAATATTTTGTATTTTTTTTTATATCGAAATAATTCAACTATTTTTGTTGTTTTTTTTTAAAGGGCGTTAAAACTATTTTTCTTTAATTTTAATTAATTACTTTTTATAAACATTCTTAATTTTGTTTTAGGCATATTTTTCATTTTATTTGAAATCATTTTTTAAATTCATTTAGTTTGTGTTTACATTGTTGTTTATTTTCAAAGAAATCATGAAAATGCCAACGTTTTTTTTTTTCATTTCTATTTATCTTTCCATTTAGTTTTTTATTTATCACAAATTTGTTCTCGAGCTCCAGACGTTTTTTTTTTTCATTCTAAACCACTGTGCCTGTCTGCCAACAACACCGCCCAAAGTTGATTACTCATTACAGTAGCTTAACCTATGGGACAGACCACGGAGATGGCAACAAATCAGCTGCCGGTTGGACAGCTTGAATATTTGCAAGAATGCTTTGATTTTAGTTTCGGCTTTTGATGTTTGTTTTACTCTGACGTACGCTTTTTGTTGTTTTTTTTTTGCCCAGTTGGACTGTTTTCTTCTGCTGTCGTTGGTGTGATATTGGCCATTTGTTTGCGGTGTTTATTTCGTTGCCTTCTTATTAATGAAATGGATTTCATATGAAAAGAAACTTCAGAGAAATAAATAAACAAAAAAACAAAGAGTGAAATAACACGATTTTACTGTAAATCAAGACAACAACAACAAAAACAAAGAAAGATGAAAACCAAAAATCATATTTACCACTTAATGAAGTACCGGTGTGTTTGGTGCTTAATTCGATGTGGTTTACTTATGAGCCGCAGAAGAGTTTCGTAGAAGAATCACAAAACAAAAACTGTTGATTTCTTCTGATTATCGTTCCTTAATGAATATTTAAAATATTTTTATTTGTATGGCCACGCATGCGCAGAAGTTTTCTTCTTTTGCAGTCGAAGGAGAGCAACAGAGCGCTGGCGCAGTACAGTTTTCCAAGTTTCTTCACGAAACCAAAAAAAAAAAAAAAAAAAAAGGTTTTCATTTTTTGCTTTGGGCTGGGTTTAAACCGAAATCAAAAATGCAGGAGAGCAAGCAAAAATTCCTACACATATTTTTTAAACATTGTTGCCAACATCCACCACACCCTATGCGACGGTAATAAATGCAGATTGTAGACATTCTCTTCCCTCTTATTTTGTCCACAATTATTCTTCATGAATTTTTCATAAATCTCTTTAACAAGATGCTGTCATTGTTGGCGGCAATAATTTAAAATAGACGGTTTTTTTTATGAAATTGTATTACAAAAAAAAACGAAACACCATTTGGCTATGCACAATTTTCCAATTAACCCTTTAGGGGACAGGCCGAACCTTCCCACGTCCGCAAAGACTTTCCTTTGAAAAATTTGCTCTAAAAAAGGAAAATATTCTGTGTTTGTTTCCCCCCCCCCCCCCACCCTTTCTCTAGTGAATGTGCATGTTTTGTCTGTTTGAAGTCAAAGTCAAATTGTTGAAAAGATTTCAAAGCCTATTTTTTCATCATCACAATGAGAAAAACGTTTCATATGAGAATTTGAACTTTTCTCGTTTGTTTTTTTTTTTTTTTTTTGCTTTGTATAAATCAGAGCGCTTACAATGATGCAAATATTTTCTTTCGGCTTTTGTTTTTGCGATCATTTGCAAAAGTGTGTGGTACGATGATGTGATACATTTCGCGTATGTTGATCATGATCATGATCACGATGATGATGAGTGTGAGTGTGTGAATTTAATTACCCCAAAGTCATTTAGAGTGAGTTTAGGTCGCCGGCGACGTTAGTGTGTACATGAAAATGCATTGTAATGCAAAATAATGTGAAAATGTTAAGCTTGAACATCACACACACCATATATGAGATGAGACAATTATAAGAAGAAGAAGCAAACACAAATGAAAATAACAAAATTGCACGTAACTTTACTAATTACAAAAGTCTTTCAAGTTTTGTTTGTGATCTTTTGTTTTTAATTAAAACATAAACAATTTATTCGAAAAGGTCTCTGTCTGATGTACGATGATAAAGATTTATAATAATTTTTCCCTACCAACTGTCATAGGGGTCTACGATCTAGACAATAAAATATACACCGGGTGATCCCTCTAGTGGTTGATTTTTGAATCATATGTTATTTGGACAGTGACAGCTCGTTCCTGCTCGAAGTCTTGGCAGAAATCCGGCCTTTTTCATAAAGAACCGATGTTATGCGAACAATCCATTAACTAAACGCTAATATCGAGCAAGATATAGTCAGAAACCAATGGGGAACAATCCATTGTTGAATCAGGAGATAGAGTCTAAAATCATCCCCAAGGTCGTGGAAAAGCCGGTGGACCGGATGCGGTTATTTGAAGATAGCCATAAATAACACCGTATTACAAAAAATAGATTTTTTTTCTGTCCTATGAACCAAATGCACATATTCGGAAAGAGGGGAAAAAATAAAAATACACGTGTATCGGCGATTTTCATGTACACGTCAGAATTTTTGTACACGTCAGAATGGCCTGTGTGAAAGCCTTTGGACCGATTTTTAACCCTTTTTCAGTGATCCAATCGAGCTGATTTTTGGCAGGCGGACTCTGTATCACGTCAAATTTTTTAAAAACAATTTTTATCAATTCTCAGATTTTCCCCAATTTTTATTATTTTTTAAAAAAAAATATTTTTTTCACTTTTCTTAACATAACTTGAATAGACTCCAAATTTTTAAACTACTTAAGCGTTACGAAAAAAAAATGTTTTTTGACTGAAACCTTAAAAAAACGATAACCATTTAAAAAAAAAAATTTAAGAAAATCTGAGAATTGATAAAAATCTATGTGTGTAACACGGTGTAATGAAACAAATTTTCAAATATGCCCAAATAAATTTCATACATTTTTTAACGAAAAATTTAAAAACAGATTTGTATAAATTTTTAATAAATTCCAGCTCGTGCTCAGCCTGAGTTACGATGTCGGACGTTTACGTTTGTTTGCTTGAAACAGTCATCAGAATGATGAAAACCAACGAAGAACTTAAAGTTCAGTTTTTTTTTTATTTTTGAATTTATTGAATTTTTATTTATTTTTTAATAATTCGAAGAAAAAAATCTACACCGAAAATTACGTTGTTTTTTCATTAATTTCAGAAAAGCTAATTAAAACAGTTGCACTATGTAAATAAAATGAAAAGGAAAATAAAGGGGTTTCTTCCAACAGGAGGTTTTATTTTGAATCACCCGGTATTTTGGTAGCTGTCACTTTTGAAGCTTTTATTCTTTGTCATTTGACAAGTAGAAACTATGTAACGCTTCAACAACGGATTGAAATTATTGAAATTCACTACAAAAATGGTGAAAATCTTGCAGTCATTGTTCGCAAAACTAAACTTTTGGGTCGTCGTGAAGCAACTTGTCGGACCTCAATACAGAAATTGGTGGAAAAATTCGAGCTGTTGGGACAAGTTAGTGATGTGAAGAATAAAATACGTGCATGTCGCTCAAGAACAACTGAGAATATGGCTGCTGTAGCCCAAAGTGTTGAAGCAAACACAATCCCTGTCCATTCCTCGTCGTTCTTTGGAATTGGGCATTCCAAAAACGTCGTTACACCGTATTTTGCATAAAAACTTTAGTCTTAAGGCTTATAAAGTTCAGTTAACACAAGAACTCAAGCCGGCCGATCATCAACAACGTCGTGTCTTTGCCGATTGGGTCCTTGAAATGCATGAAAATGTTCCGGAATTCCATGGAAAAATTATCTTGACTGATGAGGATAACACCTCTTGTTCGAAAACCCTGTATTCAGATAAACATTGAAATAAGAACAATTATTTCACCAAAAAAATAATTGTTTTTGTGAAATTATTTTTCTTATTTCAAATTTTATTTGAATATTTTTTTCCATTTTATTTACTCTTCTCATTTTTTTAATTTTTTTAAATATTTTTTTCAACAATTTTTTTTAAAATAATTTTTTTCCGGTATTTTCTAAATCATTTAAACAATTTTATTATACTTTATACATGAAAGTCTTTAATTAAAAACGCCAACAACATATTTGCGTTTATTAAAGATTTCGTTGACACATTTTTTTTCCAAACTCACCCAATAGATTGATTGTTTTGTTATTATTTTATTTATAAGATTATATATTTATTAATTTTAATTTTTTTTTGATCAATAAATCATAAAAAATATTGATTTTCTTATTTTGTAATATTTCTTGATATTTGTTTTTTTTTTACCAACAACTTGTGGGTATTTTTCTCATCCCATCTGTCAATTAATGAAACATTATTATGTCTTATCCGGTAATTAGTTTATAATCTATTAAATATAATTTCTTTAGATCAATTGTCTTCTTTTGTTGTGTGTGATTAACGAGAATAACAAATCTTTTTCTTTTTTCTATTTCCAGGTATGTTTGTTTTCATAAGACTCCAAATATTTTATAATAGAGTCGAAATCGACGTCTGCGAGGCGAAGAAGAAGAAAAAACTTGATAATCTCCCACCTGACGTGACTTGGTATGAAGTTTTCAATTAACGTTAACAATTTCTGTGTGTGTTTTTGAGCTGACTCTTTCAATAGGCTACAGTTTGAAAGGCATTGGAAATCCAATAACTCAGGTACTCTTTTTAAAATATCACAGAGCGTTGGCTGTGTGGTTGTTATTAATTTTCTTAATGGCCAACAAGTTGTTCAGGCAAAAGAGCAAGAGAGAGAGTGTGGCTAACTGGTACAATGGGATTTGGGAAGAGCTGTTATTATTATTGTTTTGTTGTTTACACTTTACAATGGGTTTGCACAATTTCCACCTTCACCACAAAGTGAATGCATTTGTTGCCCTCTCCCTGCGTTTCTCTTTCGGGTATCTCTCTTAAGTGTGTGTGTGTTTTCATGCCGATGACGATTCACTTGTTGGCTGTTGCTGGCGTTTCCCAACGAATAATTTCAAGTTTAGTTTCAATTCAAACACGCTCTCGTAAAGTTCGTAGATTTATTTACGTTTTTTGTCTCTTCATTTTTGTTTGTTTTATAATAAATAAAAAACAACAACACTTTGCGTATATAAAACAAAAAATTAACATAAAAACGAGCGGGCGCAGCGGTATTTATTTTATTTTAGTCGATTGAAAGACCAATTTCAATAAAAAATTAACAAAAAAATAATAATAATAATATTAATTTAATAAAGTGCTTGGTTATTTATGATCTAGAAATAAAATTCTAAAGAATATATTTTTGTTTCGCACTGCAAACAAATCAAATGTTAAAAGTTCGATCAGATTTGTGTTTGCATTAAGAACAACTTGTGTGTGCCAATCTTTGTAAAATCGAATGACAACAACAAATTTAAACCCAAAAAATACCAACAAACCAATTCTATGCCGAGTTGTATTTGTCAATTGAATTTTCTTGTTCAAAAAATAAAAAGTGTTACAAAGAAGATGAATACGAAGCGAACAAAACAACAAATCAGGAAAAACAATTTCGAAAATTGTTTTGTGATCGGTTTCGCCTCACCGCCAGCAAATTTTCTTGTGGCTCTCTGTCTGTCTTTCATTTTGTACGATTTTATTTTCTGTTTATTGTAGCAGATTGTAAAAAAATGTAAAAACAAAAAGTGTGTTAAATTCGTGAGTTTTCCTACAACGATAAATAAATGAAGTTTCATCGAAGCAATAACAACAACAACAAAATAATTGCGTGGAAAATGTGCCGAATATCATAGAATGTTATTAAAAGTGAATATATCGCCCGGGTTAAACAAGTAATTGTTTTAAAAAAAAAATACTTCAAATAAAAATGTATAAATTTTATAAATCAATATAAAAAATATATAAAAAAAATAGTCAAATACGAAATCCGAAAAATAATTGGAACAATAATTTAAATAAAACATATGTAAAATATCACGCCCCAAAAGAGTTAAAAAAACGTTACTGATTACGTTAATAAAAATGTTTTTTAAATAAATCTTAATAAAATTAAACTTAATAAAAAAAATACCCTGAAAATGCTATCCCAAGGATATGAAAATTCTGAAATAAATAACAGGAAGTGATTACTAATAATTTAAACAAAGTTTACTGCCGGTCAAATAACGCAACACGAAAATAATAAAAAGTTATTGACTAACTAAGAAGATTAGAAATAAAGTGTGGTCCAAATAAAATATTTTTTTAATTTAAAAATGAAGGGTGGTCTAAATAAAGTTTTTTTTTTAATTTAAAAATAACGGGTGGTCCAAATAATTTTTTTTAAATTTAAAAATAACGGTTGGTTTAAAAATAGTGTTTTTTCGGAGTATTTTTGGTTTGTTGGAAACACACATCATTCCCATTATTAATCGGACTCGATTTCATTCCTGTGTCGAAATTGCTCATCCTGTCAATCAATTTGTACAGTGGGCTGTGTCAGGGCGCGCCATTTATGAAACTCGATTCTAATTCATGCCGCATTCTGTCAACCCAGTTGTCCAAGACCTTGGCTACGGTAGTTTCTGGCTGAATCTTACGAATGGCTTACAGGATATTCGCCTTAAGGATCTGAATTGTTAATCCATTGTTCGCATAACGGCAGACGTTCACGGAACCCCACAAAAAACTCTTTGTTAGCGCTACACAGCATTGACTTTGGAAATATGTTTTGCAACGTTCAGCGTTTTTCAAGCGTAAAGCGAATTTTTTCTACGCATTACTGACATTCTTCTGTCAAGATTACAAGCCAGAACGTGCGTTCACGGTCAAAAGTACAAAATGATTTAAAAAATAAAGCACTAGATGGACCACCCTTTGTTTAATGACATAACTACAAAATCTAAAAATTAAATAATCCACAAAATGAGTTTTCATAATTTTTTTTGCAAAACGTATAAAATATTTTCAAAAATTTTGAGAAACAAATTAAAAAATTGTTTGCTATCCAAGTAAATTGCCAATGTTCGTTTTAGTTGTTGGAAACCAAATTAGATATACAAAAACAATAATATTCGTCATCAGACATTGTTTTTCATCATAAACATAAATATAAAATATGTTTAAACTCATTAAAAGGCACATTTAAATGTTGTATTGTTTATTTTAAAATATTTAAATACTACACGCTGAAAAAAAATTCCCAAATTTAAGCGAATAAATTCGCCTCAAACATTAACTTGTTTGTAGGTGATAAATATCAAATATATATGTAGACATTTTTGTCAATTCAATTTGTGAATTTCTAAATAACAATTCATCTTATTCTCTTATATACAATTACGAAAACAACTGTAAATACACTCTTATTCGCACACAAATGTTGTACTTTGTTAAATTTAATAAGTTTATTTTCTGTTTTTCCCAAACACATTATTACTTATACACAAATACGTAACATTAATAGCAAACACGTTATATTTACATCTAAATAAGATTTGTGTAGAAGAGAATATGTTTTACTTGCCACAAAGTCTAAACACGCGTTTTACTTGTGTGTAAACATTTAAAAAAGACAGATTCTCTACTATTTCCTTAAGAAACTGATTCGGAATGGGTCTTATTGGAAATCAGACACGAAGGGTTCATATTTTCTTTCTGGAATTTTCTTATTCATAATCATACGAGTTGGATATGCCCACATTCTACAGTTCCCGGTTAATAGGAACTTTCCCAAATAATATTGACTCCATACGTACGCTCTTACATTAATGACCAACTTCATTGAGTTTTTTTTTGTCCACCTACAAACTTTGGACATATTTCAATCCCCTATTGAATATACAATCAATACGATTTACTTTGCCGCGTTTTGGAAATTAATCTTAATCAGCTAATGAATCGCATGCTAATGCTGCTGGCTTCAAGCAGCTGCAAAACTGTTTTTTTTTTCTTCTTAATACTATTTTTCATATACTCTGGCTCATGCTGGGTGCCAAGTCTCACGATTTCAATGTAAGAGTAAGTTTAAATGATTAGCGTGATTATGTGATAAATACGTAATAAGTTGCATTGTAATTAATCACAGATTAGATTAGAGTGTTACGCCCCAGCTGGAAAGGTAACGATTTTGAAGCTTACAATAAACTAATCTGTAAATTAATCCCCCAAGACAGAGCGGTGTCATTTACAAAAATACGGAATAATTTACAACTCAACCAGTCGATGATATTAATTTGGCTTTCAACTAATCCTATATTTCCGAAGGCAGTTTGTACAAGTTGAAAAATCGGTCGTTTTTAAATGTTTGCACACAAGTATATCGCATGTTTGGAGATTGTATGATTAGTTGCTTCCAAATAAAGTTTATTTACCGGCCAATATAACTCATTTCCTCTTATATTATGTGTTTGGGCAGAAGTAATAGCGTGTTTGAGAAAAAAATAGGCAATAAATTTATTAAATTCAAGAAAGTACAACAGTTTGCTGAAATTTATTTAATTACCATTTTTTTAATCACTCTCATTTAATCACTCCTGTTTTTTGTTATATGTTTCCTCTTATATTATGTGTTTGGGCAGAAGTAATAGCGTGTTTGAGAGAAAAAAAAATAGGCAATAAATTTATTAAATTCAAGAAAGTACAACAGTTTGCTGAAATTTATTTAATTACCATTTTTTTAATCACTCTCATTTAATCACTCCTGTTTTTTGTTATATGTTTCCTCTTATATTATGTGTTTGGGCAGAAGTAATAGCGTGTTTGAGAAAAAAAAATAGGCAATAAATTTATTAAATTCAAGAAAGTACAACAGTTTGCTGAAATTTATTTAATTACCATTTTTTTAATCACTCTCATTTAATCACTCCTGTTTTTTGTTATATGTTTCCTCTTATATTATGTGTTTGGGCAGAAGTAATAGCGTGTTTGAGAAAAAAAAATAGGCAATAAATTTATTAAATTCAAGAAAGTACAACAGTTTGCTGAAATTTATTTAATTACCATTTTTTTAATCACTCTCATTTAATCACTCCTGTTTTTTGTTATATGTTTCCTCTTATATTATGTGTTTGGGCAGAAGTAATAGCGTGTTTGAGAAAAAAAAATAGGCAATAAATTTATTAAATTCAAGAAAGTACAACAGTTTGCTGAAATTTATTTAATTACCATTTTTTTAATCACTCTCATTTAATCACTCCTGTTTTTGTTATATGTTTCCTCTTATATTATGTGTTTGGGCAGAAGTAATAGCGTGTTTGAGAAAAAAAAATAGGCAATAAATTTATTAAATTCAAGAAAGTACAACAGTTTGCTGAAATTTATTTAATTACCATTTTTTTAATCACTCCTTAAATATCTTAATTTATTTATGATATTTTTAGTATTAAATTTATTGGGGTAATATTTGAAACTCATCTGAACGGAGGAAATTATATTTCTCTTCATGAAATGTAACAAAACCGAGTTTCAAATGTTACTAGTGTCTTATTTCATAAACTATAATTTTCTCTTTTGACAAACCTTTATATTTGCTCTTCTTTTTTCAATGTAAACAAAAACCAGACGTGAAAAATATTTGTGATGTTCCGCATTACTCACCTTTTAAACAAACAAACAAAGCAAAAATGAAGACATCTTCTTTACACACTTGACTGACTTCCTGTCAAATTTGCTGGGAAAACATAACATTTCAGGGGTTGTTTGTTAATTTCTCGGATAAACTGATCGAGTGTGTGAATTCCTTAATTTATACAAATACTCTGAACCCAAAAAGGTCAAGGGTATATCGGAATTAAATTAATTTAGGTAACTCAATCATTGGAAAAATAGTTTTGAGCTGATGGCACAAGTTCAAACTACACTCAACAAATTTGGTTTCATTGAATTTAGGTAGCGTTCTTAAATTTGAGAAAAATTTAGTTTATTGTCTTACATCTCTAATAAACGGAAACTTTTTTCAGTACTAATCTGCTTCAGTCCTCTTGTGTACTTCTCTACATTTTCCTTACCGTATATTTAAGTTTTACAACAAATACTACAAACGTACCAATTTTTCCCACTACTTCAATGTAGTCTTCTATAAGAACATTAATGAATTTTCAACCAACACTTCTTCATGCATGCTACATTTGTAATTACCCCTAA
Organism: Hydrotaea cyrtoneurina; assembly: GCA_958296145.1. Taxonomy (NCBI): domain Eukaryota; kingdom Metazoa; phylum Arthropoda; class Insecta; order Diptera; family Muscidae; genus Hydrotaea; species Hydrotaea cyrtoneurina. The sequence continues at coordinate 18,738,669 of OY282513.1, read as the reverse complement.
TATTAATAAACCCCTCCCCCCAAACCTTGAATGCCAAAGAACAAAACAGTAAAGCCACAAAATAAAATCCTTTAAAAGGTTTCGGGGATTAATTTTTAACTTTGCTATCCGCATCATTAGCACATGAGAGTGGTGTTCAAATTCATTTCAAATTCTTTAATGGAAATTGATCTCTTCAAACAGAGGGAAAGAAATGAAAGGGCAGATCAAGAAGAAGGATCACCGAATGCAACGAAGCGGTTACTTTTTTGAAATTGCAAAGAACCTCCCCTAATTTCTCAGCAAACAGGTAGCCTTCCGGATCGGACACCGCACAAAACGGCCATCGTAAAACGTCGGCAATGACAACAGGTAGTTGAGACATTTTCCCCCTTCCCCTTAGGAAAAATTAAACTACATTTTTGTTGGTAAGGGTTTCCTCTAAGGTTTCACATTTGTTCGAAGCCGAAGGTGATTTTTCTTAAATACGATCGTCGTTTTCCCATAGACGGCATGTGTGCAAAGTGGCTTCTTCTTTTTGCTCATTCTTGAAGACGTCATGGGAAGTTGATCTTAAGTATATGGCGGTATTCAGAACTTTAGCAGTTCGTCGCCGATAAGAGAGAGGGATAGAGTGAGACAACGTGCACAATTTATTGCAGCAATTGTCGCGTTGTCTGATTGTGTTGGTGGTTTCGTCTGAATGTTTGCTTTTGGCCAATTTCAGGCTGTTTGTTTTTTTAGTGGTTTGTCTACTATATATACGCTCTTCTTCTTGTTTTGCCTATTAATCATTGATTCGTTTCTTTTTGGTATTTTCTTATCTATGGTTTTTTTGGGTTAATAAACTTTTTGTTGTTGTTGTTGTTTGGAGAACTTTTATTGTTGGCGGTGGGGGTTTCCTTAAATTTGTTCGGAAGGTTTTCCGTTCATACCAAACAAACTACAGCTGATAAGTCAATAGAGTCAAGGTGATTGTGGATTATATGAAAGTTAATTGGAGAAAATTCCGTAGATTACGATTATATGTCAATGGAGAAGGTTTTGTGCCGGTAAAAAAAAAATTGTTAAAATTGTTGTTATGGTCGTACTTCCTTTTTTAAATCAATAATTCGGAATCACCCACTGGTGTTTTCTGTTACAGTAGCAGATGTATTCGGCTAGTCATAGGGCGGAAATTTATAGAGTCGTTTCCACAAATTCAGTGGAAAATGTAGAGTACGTTTAATGCTCCAGAAACCACTGCCCGTTGGGCGTCATTTAAATTGTTTTATGTTTGTCGAATGTTCTTAGGTTTCTCAAAACTAATATCCATAAATAATCTAGGCATAAAAGAGAACATATCGCATATTTTTAAACAAATTGCGTGAGCAAATGTGTTGCATTTATAGAGTAAGGGACAAAACAAAATTACTACGATGACGCCCAATGCAGGACCAAGCAATAATAACCATATACAACAATAAATTGTAATCGCCTTTAATTGATACAGTCAGACAACTACAAAAATGGCGACCAACGTTTGGTCCAACATAATTGTACGAGTACATAAATATGCTGCGTCTGCGGACACAAATCACACATGCTTATCCATATGGCGTGGGTAAATGTTTTTTTTTATAGAGTAAGGAGCTTGATTTTAGAAGCCAAATTACTCTAATGGCGCCCAACGTGAAGCCAAAATATACATATATTTGTACATCCAAAAATTGTAAAACCTTTGCAACAAAATTATAGAATTCTCTAAGCCTACCTGGGAATGAATCGCATATCTTTGTGTGCGTAACTATTTTATATGTAATCACTGCATTGGTCCCCAACATGGGGTCAAACAATGAAACCATGATTTTTGAAACCAAATTACTCGAATGGCGCCCAAAATATACATATATTTGTACAACGAAAAATTGTAAAACCTTTGCAACAAAATTATTGAATTCTCTAAGCCTACAGGGAACGAATCGCATAGCCTTACGAAATTGTGTGGGTAACTGATTTTTTTTATGTAATTACTGCATTGGCGCCCAACATGGGGTCAAACAATGAAAAACGTTGGCGATACGATCCAATGTTCCAATATATTTGTGAAGAAAACGCAAACGGGAAAACTAAACTTGAGTTTATTCTCTATCTAGATTATTTTTTGTGTTCATCGCATAATCTTACTGAACGTTAAATGCACATCATAATTTACAATTCGATACATTTGTGCACTGTTAACAAAAAAAACAGAGAAAACCAGTTCTAAGCTATCCACCATAAACTTCAAACAACCCACAACGATCCGAATAATGACTGACGACGACGCTGGCGGGTTTTTTTTTCACATAAAATCGACCTACTAAATTTCATACCCATCATCATGATAATCTTCTGCTTTTCCCAACACCAGTCATCAACGGATCGGATCACACACTTTGTGTGTGAGCAGAGCTGTTTTTTTTTCTTCTCTACATTCTGTTTATTTATTTAAAAAAAACAGTAAATATATATTTTTTGTTTGTTCTACGGTATTGAACAAAAAGTACTTACCAACGTATGGAGTGTGTTTGGTTACCAAAGAACCAACTTCAACGTCAATTAGTCATCTCGTAAATACAATGACTTAATTACTTTATTGTCTAAACGCCAAAAAAAAAAACGTTATAGCTGAAAAAATATTGGTGGCATTTGTTTTGCTATAAAAATAAGCGGGAATGGTAAATGTTAAATCATGCAGCAAATGATTTCAACTTGTTTTTTGTTCGCGAAAAACTAAATGTAAATGAATAATTAGATATTGGTGGAACACGCTAGTGTTTTAAAAGTACTAATAATGAGTGTTTGCTAGACTGGCTAAGAATGTTGTAGAAACTCATAAAGTCAGTTAAAACTTCAAAATACCCTACTAAAGCAGGTATGTGGTGTCATGGCTAACGAATTTATGGAAATTAAAAAAAACAGTGCAGTTTTGTTTCATGACATATTATTTTGTCTGTAACTGTAATTAAACCATTACAATATATTAATCATACACCGTAAAGCTTATCAGTTGAATACTAAAAATGTTGATATCCAAAGAAAATCGCTTAATGGGTTAATACACATTTTCAAATGTGACTAGAATAATATTTCGTTCTTAAGAACTGACTGAGAATACAGAGTAATGAACTCACACTTCACAGAACAAAGTAAACAATTTTCTTGTACACACAATATCGGCGCCCAACATGTGTTGGCTTACATGTTTTTAATTTCTAGAATAAGCAGTATAACTTATTCAAAATGATTACATATTGGCGCCCAACGGAAGACCAGTCAAGAGATTTTTGTTCAATAGTTCCAGCACGAAGTTTTATCCTATGACATTCTCTATTTGTCATTACAAAAAGTGGCGCCCAACATGTATGGGTGTTTTCTAAAGTAATATGCACATTTTTTTTTAAAATAAACTATTTAATGAACATTTCATTAATATAATGTAAAATGTTCCTTAGTTTTAAAATGTGTTGATTTATGACAATTTTAGTAGTTTTATTAAAAAAATAATCATTTATTTTATTTATGAATCTATCGATAACTGACAATTTAAAGAAAAATTACAACTATTTATGGTTTTCATTAACATTATGAAAAATATTTAACATTTTTCAATTTAATTACTTTATGAACATTTCATTAATTTAAAAAGATTTCATTAATTTTATAAAAAAAATCATTTTATGTAATTTTTATTAATATTATGAAAATTTCATTAATTTTATGAAATTTTTTATTAATTTTATGCAAATTTCATTTTATATAATTTTCATTAATTTTATGACAATTTCATTAATTTAAAAAGATTTCATTAATTTTATTAAAATTTCATTTTATATAATTTTCATTAATTTTAAATTTAATTTTATATAATTCTCATTAATTTTAAATTTAATTTTATATAATTTTCATTAATTTTATGAAAATTTCATTTTATATAATTTTATGAAAATTTCAATAATTTTATGAAAATTTCAATAATATTATGAAAATTTCAATAATTTTATGAAAATTTCAAAAATTTTATTCAAATTTCATTATTTGTGTGAACATTTCAATAATTGTAATGAATATTTTATTTTAATTGTTTATGAATATTTCTTTAAGTTTATGAAAATTACATTATATTTATGAAAATTTCATTAATATTATGAAAATTACATTAATTTTATGAATATTTCTTTAAGTTTATGAAAATTTCACTAATTTTATAAAAATTTCATTAATTTTATAAAAATTTCATTAATTGTATAAAAATTTCTTTAATTTTATGGAAATTAAAACGTCAAAATATTTTTTTCTTTGTTTTATAAAAAAATCTACTTTAATTTGTTTTGGTTCCCAATATGTAGTTTTGATGAAAATGTCCTCAATTTACAAAAATATTATTGGTGACGAAGGTCATATTTTTTTGTCGTTAATTTTATGGAAATTTTCATTAACTCTATGAAATTGTTCATTATTTTTATGAACATTTTCATATGAAATTATTCATTATTTTTATGAACATTTTCATATGAAATTATTCATTATTTTTATGAACATTTTCATATGAAATTGTTCATTATTTTAATGAATATTTTCATATGAAATTGTCCATTATTTTTATGAACATTTTCATATGAAATTGTTCATTATTTTTATGAAAATTTTCATTATTATTATGAACATTTTCATTATCATTTGATTATGTTTAAGAAAATGTTCATTATTATTATGAACATTTTCATTAATTTTATGAGTTTTCCTTAATTTTATGAAATTTCATGTTGGCGATTAACATCATCTACATTTCACAAAATTGGTACTTAAATTCCAACTGCTACTGCTTTTGCCAGAAGTTAATCTTGACAATATTGAGGAGAATATTTCTCCTACCCGAGTTTACTATTATAACCTAGTCGACATATTATAGGGCATTGCCATCACCACAACAACAGTCGTCATTGTCAACATTTTAAAACTGCTGTCATGGACTTGTTCTAAAATGTTAATAAATGCAGATATTCAGATACACGAACCGGCTGCTAAGCACTCGTATCTATCGCATGCCGTATCTGTTCAATCTCCTTGTATTCAGATACTATTTATTTATATGTTGTTGTAAGTTGTGCAAGCCTTTGTTACAATCCACTGATTGCTAAAGAAATTGAAAATAAAAACGTTGGACGCTGCCGAGCGAGAGAACGACGAGAAAAAAAACGTGCTGACAAAACTAGATTCCATCCACCACAATTACGTTTAAGGAATGTGGATTTTGAAAGGCGTTTTCGAATCCCCCTCGGCCAACTCCTCCCCAAAACCCACTTAAGAAAAAGAAAATCCAAAGAAAAGAATATATTACTGAGGTTTTTAAACGGAAATTCTATACATGTTCCTGTTGGACGGCCAGTGTGGCTGAAACGTTTAATTTAAACAAATTCACACCGAGAGATTCCTTTTATCACATGGCCAAAATGAGGTGGCCGAGGTTGGATCGCTTGCTCGATCGCACATACACTCATATAGAGGTTTCATTTTCACTTTGGTTTAAATTTCATTTCAAGTGGTTGTGTTGTTGTTTTGTAGAAATTTTCTTGATAAAGTGAGAAAAGTAGAAGCAACTAACAAATAAATGTAGAGAAGAAATCTTATGTTGTCTTTCCTTTTGTGGCCGGAAAACCAGTGGTGTTTGTATGTGTGTGTGTTTGGTGGGCTGGTTAAGCTTTAATAGTGCGCAACAAGTGTTTGGTGTCACCATTGCCATCATCATCATCAGCATCAGCCGATGTTGTGGCTTGGTTTGTCATCAGTGTGTGAACTGAAAGCCCGACGAGAATGCTCCTCTATTCCAGTGCTTGCAACGTTAAAAAAGATATGAAAAATATTTCGTACGTACCAACAACAAGAATGTATGTCACATGCCCACAAAGTAAGAAGAACAAAAACAACAACAAAAGCACAAGATACCCACAACAACAACCATTCATCCATTAGAGAAGGCCGATTTAGAGGCAGTGACCAATTTATGGTCACTGACTGTTACAGAGACTTCCATAAATTGCAGCTTTCATTCAAACCCGAAACTAAGAAAAAAATGAACAAATTTTTAGTTCAAACTGACGGTGAGGGGGGTCGTTTTAAGCATGAGAATCTTTTGAATTGTCACACAAGTCTGTGGAAGACAATAGATCAACGAAGGTCGGCAAATATATCATCGACTTCCCATTCAGTTTATTGCCACACCAATATGTTCAATCGTTCGGTTGTTCTCTTAATATCGACCACATTCGAATATTCATAATGAGATTTTCTTGAAAATTAACAGCATTTGTGGAAAGATTCGCTAAGAGCGAAACGAACTTTTTTCTGTGCAAGCTCTTTGATCTAGTTGCTCTCTTAATGGCGACCACCGTTTAATAGACCTTAATAAATTTCCTTTAAAATTTGAAAAACCTATTTATACGTTCCCTAGAATGACAGCAACTTTGTTCGGTGCAACACAAATATATACACAGCTGTGGCTGTTCTCTTTATGCCGACCACTGTTTCATACTCATTAAGAGTTTTTTTTTTTTGCAAATAGGCTAAATATATTCATACGTCCCATAGAGCAAAAATAATTGTTTTCTGTTTAACCACATCAATATAGTTTGTCTTCAAGGTGTTCTCTGTATGGCGACCACTGTTTTCTTAATGGCAACCACTGTTCCATATTCCAAGAGATTTATTTGAAAGATGAGCAACGTTTTTTCCTGGATTTCTTCAGTGCTAGTACATCAATACAAACATTATTTTGGGTGCTCTCTTAATGGCGACCACTGTTCAATAATCATTATACGTTGTGATAGTTTCCATAAGAGTGAAGATTTTCTGTGTAAACACACCAATGTCTTCTATCTTCCAGCTGTTCTCTTTATGCCGACCACTATTTAAAAGTCATTGAGATATTTTCTTTTTGGTTAACAAAATTTCAGCCAAAAGATTTTTTTTTCTTAGCAAACACACCAATAAATTGATTATTCCAGCTGCTCTCTTTGTGCCGTCCTCTGAGTCACAGGCTTTAACCCATTATTGCACAGCGAATTTCTTTATCGAATGATATTATCACACAATTGATTAAAAAAATATTGTGATGCTCTCTTTGTAGCGACCACTACTAGTCGCTCTCTTTGTAGCGACCACTACTGGAAGTCATTAACCGATTTACTTGAAAATATTAAAGTTTTTTCGATTGGATGAATTGGTATTTTGCAATTGAGCTAGCGCGGTATTTTGTTGAATCTATGATACCATCCAAATCCTGTCAAAGTGAAATCATGTTTATTGGCAGTTTTGTTGGAAAACTTTCCCTATTTTATTATGACCTGGTTTTGTATTTGTGTGTTTCTAGAAAATCAACAAAAAAAAACTAAAACTTTCTAGAATTATAAACAATTTGTATACAATTCTAAACTAACATTTATTTTTTGACTCACATTTTTTTATTCAAGCTGCAACAAATATTGAAACAGAAAACTGGCATTGTTATTCATGCTTGACTGAAATTCTATACGTTTTTAATTTGTATTTTTTATTTTTTTTTTTTTTAAGTAAAACTAAAAACAAATGACTATTTCTGAAAAAAAAAAACACAAAAACAGGTGTGTCAACAAACAACAGGTTGTATTCCGTTGGTTGGTTCTGTCATTTTCGTTGTGTTATTTCTATTTTTAATACAAATACAAGTTGAGCCGAAATGCAAAAAATGTTGTCTTCAATTTTCATACAGAACAACAACAGCAACAACAAAATATATGATGAATTTCATGATTCGTTTTGGTTTTCGATATAATGACGAAACGAACTGGAAAATTTTAAGTGACAGCACGAGATTTGATTTCGTTTTAATAACATTTTGACAGCCCGTCAAAGGTGGTAAATTGGTAAATAAAAAAACAAGGCAGAACAAATACAGTTGTGGGCAAAATTATAGCTGATCCGATCGAGAAGGGAGCGGCAGCATGCATGATAGTCTTCAAATGTATTCCATGTTTCAATTGAAATTTTGAATTTGAATTGAAACATGAATTTTTGAATGAAAAGGAAGTGTTTTGTTGGTGGAATGAATTTCTTTTACTATCAATTAAACCATTCTAAATTTTAATTAATTTTTTTTAAATTTCAATTTATGATTTTTTAATTTTTAAGTATTGGTTCGAATTTTAGAATTGTTTTTTTTTTGTTTGTTTTCAATTAAAAATACATTCTCTATGCGAATTTCAAGTGGAATTTTTTAAATTGCAAATGTATTTTGAAAATGTTAATTTTAGGACTTATTAGTAATGAAATTGTTTCATTCTGGGAGTGAATTTGTTTCATTCTGGGAATGAAATTGTTTCATTCTGGGAATGCATTTGTTTCTTATTGAAATGAAAGTGTTTTATTGTTCGAATGAAAATGTTTCGTTAATGGAATGAATTTTATTTATTGTTTGATGCCTTATGAATTATTTACAATTCTGAATTTCAGTAGAATTAAATTTTTTTTATTTACAATGCAATTTTCTGAATTTCATTTGACTATGGAATTTTCAAGTGGAATTTTTCAAATTTGAAAATTTTTGAAAATGTCTCATTTTTTTAAATGAAAGTTTCATGAAATAAAAGTGTTTTATTGTTTCAATGAAAATGTTTCGTCAATGTAATTAATTTTAAATGAAATATTCTGAATTTCAATAGAATTGTTTTTTTATTTGAAATGCAGTGTTATGAATTTCAATAGAATTGTTTTTTTTTTTTTTATTAAAATTTTTCAAATTTCTAATGCATTTTGAGAATTTTATTTTATTGTTAAAATTATAGTTTCATTGTTGAAATGAAATTGTTTCATTGTTGAAATGAAATTGTTTCATTGTTGAAATGAAATTGTTTTATTAATGGAATGAATTTGTTTCTTATCAAAATGAAAGTGTTTCATTGTTCGAATGAACATTTTTCGTTGTTCGAATGAAAATGTTTCATTGTTCGAATGAACGAAAATGTTTGATTTTTTGAACGAAAGGATTTAATTGTTAAAATTATAGTTGCATTGTTTAAATTAAATTGATTCATTGTTGAAATGAAATTGTTTTAATAATGGAATGAATTAGTTTCTTATTTAAATGAAAGTGTTTTATTGTTCGAATGAAAATGTTTCATTGTTCGAATGAAATTTTTTCGTTGTTCGAATGAAAAAGTTTTATTGTTCGAATGAACCAAAATGTTTCATTGTTCGAATGAAAATGTTTCGTTAATGGAATGAATTTGTTTCGTTATTGTCGATCGATTATTTGATATTTCGTTGATGGAATGAATGAAATTCGTTCGTAGTTGGAATGCACGTGTGTAATAGTTAAAAATAACAATGTTGCTTTGAAGTTTTGCCATTCATTCAACGAATGTTTGCCACGAATAACTAACAAATAATTTCCGTATAACAATTGGAGAAAATATACTGAAAACATCACATTTATTCCGTTTCATTCCCTTCAATTTTCCCATACAATTGCAGACGTTTATGTAACTAATAAATCCGATCTGAATTTTGGGTTTAATTGGCCGCATTTGAATTAATGTCTACAAAAAGGCAAAATCACCAACTGAAAAGAAACACCAGACAAAACTCCATAGGAAACATCCAATGAAATGTAAAAGAGAGGAGATAACAAAACAAAACCCCAGCGGATATTTAACAACCAAAATAATCACACCCCACCACAGAAAAAAATCGAAAAAAAAAACACACAACGTAAGAAGAGACGTTAATGAGTTGCAAACTCTCTTTTTTTGGGGTTTTGTTTTTCAAATACAACGCCAACAGAAATTACCAGAGGAGTCATCATCATCATTCACATGTTACCCGTACTTAGTTGAATATAAATACTAAGTAATGTAACAGTTTTAATTTTTAAATTTTCCATGCTTTTCATGGCGATAAAACATAAACACAAAAAAACAAATAACAAATATTGACTGTTTGAAAGCGGCGTCTAAACGCGTTTACTTCGTTTTGGAGTGTGAATAATTTCTCATGATTGATTGTCGTTTAAAATGAAAACGTTTTTGTTGTGTTTCTTCTCATTTCCAATTAGGATTTTTGTTTTTTTTTTCACAGAGTGAAATGAATTTATTTGCTGTGAGTGTGTGATCATTAAATTGTTCAAACAAACAAGTGTTGTTGCATAATTCAACAACAAGCAAAACAATTGCCTCCAGTGGCCACAAACACAAAAAGCCGCATCTGTGCGAAACTTTCACGCGACACGTGAAATTGTTTTCAATGAAGATGCGTATTGTAACGACCGCACTCCTCAACCCGATTTAAGATTTTATTATGTAATTTCCGTTTTGATGTGCGTCTTTGATCAGGTGACAATTAAAAAAAAAAAAAAAAAAAAACTATCCATGCACTCTTCTGTGCGGGCCAAAATTATCTTGCTATGTCATCCCATTGTTGTTTAAAATTACTTGGTTTTGATTTTCTTTGTGGTTACTGAAAATCTATATGTGATAGAAATGTTCTTATGATTGTAATGAAATTAAGAATGATAAACCTTTTTCTCAAGAACATTTTAATTACTGTTTTTTCGCACTTCTTCAAAGAGAAACTATTCGCGTGAATGACTGCAAAGTTATTACTTAAAAACAATACCTTTGAATCTTCTGATGGAGGGTTTGCCAGTACAGTCGATTAAATGTTATTTTCAAAGAAAGTGAGTCTGCTGTTAAGAAATCTCTTCTGTCTTCATTATTTTTTTCTTTTTCAAAATAGACCAATTTCCTCCCCTTTTTGAATTCTATGCTTTATGCATTGTTGCCATGCGAATAAAATCGAAATTTACTTTCATTATTTTGAATTTCCAACCTATTATTATATTGAGTATTTGGAAACAGAAAACGTTTCTTTATAATTAAACAACTCAATTAAAAGCATTTTTTGTTTTTTTTTTTTTGGTTTGTTTCTACTTCTTTGGTATCTAACAAACACAAAAAAATAATTCCCCACAGACAGATTGGCATCACACGAAATGTACTATACAAATACACGCTCTATAATATCCGCAAGATACGAAAAAAAAGCAAAGTAATCAAAAAAAAAAAACTCAATAAAACAGCAGCATCAAACAAGATACAGATTCAATAATAACAGACAGCGGGACCAGACCAGAAAACGACGACGACGTCAATGAGAAAACGCAAAGAAATTACGTGAGGGTCACTAAAGTTCACTATCACTTTCACTTCAAAAAAAACACACACACACTCTCGGCAGAAAAAAAAAAAAACAAAGTAAAAAAAACATACGTCACCATATCAGAAAAAAGTCAACAAATTAAAAGTGGTGCACACCACCGTCATCATCATCATCATCTTGGAGACAGGCGGACATTAGCAGAGGCTTTACAAACAACAACGCATAAAATACCAACAATATATTGGCTTTTTAATGATGATGATCATGATATCTCACGGAGGACGGACACCAAAAACTGAAAATAAAACCGGATTTTTGTAACGACTATGGGACCAAACAAAAAAAAAACGACTCAAACCTTTTTTGGTTTGTGTGAAAAAATTAACGGTGAAAAAAGGAGTCGAATTGCAAGCCGTAAAAACACTAGTCTACAAAAACATTATTAAGGCGCTCCTTTCGATTTCAATAGTAGAACCAAAAAAATGCTTACTTTTTAAATAGTTTCATAGGTCATTACTGATTTGATGTGTTGCATTACACATGGCATTCGATTATTGCAGCTGTGTAATGCGTATATGCAATTTATCATTTTTGAAAACAAACCTTATTTTTAAACGGGAATTCGAACAAAAAGAAAGCTTTTAAAATTAACAATTCTAAATTCAAGGTGAAAAAGGCGACAGTTTACTTTTACACTGAAACACTAGTTGACAAAAGGGAGAGAGAGAGAGAAAAAACAAAATAGTACAAAACCATTTCGTCCTATTTCTGAAGTAAACCATAAAAATACTGATAACTTTCCGAGCCGGAGGCCTCGTTGCCAGAGCTCTCTAAGTTGTATTGTATTGTAATTTAATTATAATTTAAATTTAGAAATAAATAAAATACTGATGACTTTAGAATTAGATTCATCCGTAATAGTTTTAAATATAACCCATTACCGATTCGGATTACTGCATTCCATTATTGCCGCTTTGTAATGTGTTGTAAGCTGTGAAAACACTAGAAATTTGTTTTTAATTTCCATAGTAAACCAAATATGAAGCAGATGACTTTTTAAATAGGTTCTGTCGTCATTGTTGCAATGTCCATTATCGATTTGGATATCTGTATTACACATCGCATTCCATAAATAAATCCTTTCAATGAAGTCATATTCACACAATTAATGAGACTTCGGAACTTCATAGTGACAGCATTGTAAAGGGTGTTTTTTATTGGGGTATAGAACTTTAAGTTGGCATCACCTTTTTAACTGGCGGCCATTTTGTCAGCTGTCAAGTGATTAATATTTAGTTTGGTTTGCCATTTCATCATGAACAGGTTGACAAAAGAACAACGCTTGCAAATCGTGCAAATTTATTTCGAAAGTAATGGTTCAGTTCGCGAAGTTCACCGCAAGCTCCGTCCATTTTATGCCATTACATCCACAAAAACTGACTGTTTGGTGTGCTCTATGGGCTGGTGGAGACATTGGGCCATACTTCTTCCGAAATAATGCTGGAGAGTCAGTTACCGTTAATGGAGACCGGTATAGAGCCATGATAACCGACTATTTTGTTCCCGAATTGGATGACATGAATGTGGATGAGTTGTGGTTCCAACAAGTGGTTGAAAATTGGACCTGTAGAATTGGCTTTATTCGAGACAGCCGCGGCGGCCACATGCCCGAAATCATATTTAAACATTAATGGCATAAAATTATCCTTCCAATAAAGCCAAATTGATGGACATTAAAACGATTTTCTTGTGTTTTATTTCAATTCGAAGTTCTATACCTCAATAAAAAACACCCTTTATCTGAACGTTTCTTATCTACTCAAACACAAATATGACTAGATTGTCCTCTCTGATTGAATACAGCCCGGACTGTCACCCAGTAGGAGTTTGCAAGTGCCTGCGGATTCCCGCTCGTATGGCATCTGTTAGTTAGTCCCGAGCCTTACTCGATCGCGTGCTCTGCTATAGCTGAAACATTAACTGTCGAGCTAACTCGTTGAGAGATGGCCTATTACAATAGCGTTATATTAAATCCTTTTATTATAAGATTGGTGGTATTTATTTTATCGGCACTTGGGATTTTCTCTTTTTTTTAGTCTTTGAAAAATATAAATTGTACATGCTGAAAAATACATTTTTTTAAATGTTTACACACAAGTAAAACGCGTATTTAGACTTTGTAGCAAGTAAAGCTTATTCTCTTCTTCACAAAGCTTATTTGGATGTCAGTATAACTTATTTGCTATTAATATTACGTATTTGTGTATAAGCAATAGAGTGTTTGGGAAAAACAGACAACAAACTTATTAAATTTAACAAAGTACAACATTTGAGTGCGAATAGCTGTGTATTTGCAACTGTTTTCGTAATTTTTTGTTTGGCCTCTACGCTATTTAAAATAAAAGCAATAACCGAGAGAAGAAGATGAGTGGATATATAGAGATTCACAAATTGAAAATAAATAAAAAGTAACACAAAAATGTATTCATATATATTTGATAGTTATAATGTTTGTGGTATGGAAAAATATATGTATGTACTTTTTACCCCATTTTTGGAGGGTACTTTTTCCCGCCCGAAATTCCCCCCTACGACGTTAATGTACATACATTTAGTGGACGATTATAAACTTTTGGCCTATGGAATTCGATTCGGAACAACTATCCGTCGTTGAGTAGCAACCTTTCTTGTAGCCTAGTGTAATGTGAGATTGAAACAAATAGCAACTGCACCACTTTCAAATTCAGTTTGAATGTGTTTGCAACCGTGTCTGTTTTTTGGTTTAAGGTGCAGTTCAATATTAAGTGATTTTATTTTTCTTCACACCAACAACTATCATTGTCCAATCGCAATTTTTATTTATTGTGTTAGTTGTTACATACAATTGAACTTGAACTTGTTTGATTTTGTAATACTAGTTAATTAACACGACAACAACAACAGTCACACTGGGACCCCTGGTCAAAACGATGGCTGGGAATACTGAAATTCAAATTACTATTATTGAGTTTTTAACAAAATAACAAACTTAGCGTCAGATTTGAAAATAGTTTGTTGGTATTGAATGCTGTTTAATCATCGATGATATGATGAAAGAAAGTTTAGAGCTTTTATAAAAGCTCTAGACTGAAATTTTGTCATTATAGTAAAGTTTGTGTGTCATGGCTAATATCACCAACATCACACAGTTTGGGCATATTGAACTCTGAATAGTAAAATTTACTAAATAACAGGTTTTATTAAATCCTTTTATTGAGTAACCTTTAAATGATCGTAATTAACTCACTTCTCATTTCATTGCATAAACTTTGAATGACAGTAATTTTCAAATAAACCCTGTGAATGTGTGTATTCTAGAACAATTGTTTACAAATTTGCATGGCCATTAGTTTAAGTTCTGATAATGACTCGAACTAATTGAGATTTCAATGGAGAATGTGAATGGATTTTGTAAATAAAAACTAAAGAAAATAATTTGTTCAGATAGACTGACAGTAAATCTATAAAATGACTACACAAATAAAGTAGGTACCAATCATGTAAACAAAACAAATGTTAAATAAAAAGAAAATATAAATATTTAATTACAGTTCGTTCTACTCTACACTGTACATAGTTTGAGCGTAATATCTATGCAATTCGCCATGGATTCTGTGAAATGTTTTTGAGATAAAATGTTTATACACCACAATTCTAAGATAGAAAAAGAAGAATAATTTATAAAACTTGGCGCCCAACGCATGGCCTGAGAATTTGTACAGAAGAAGGTTATAAAAATATTAGTTACTGGCGCCCAACGCCATCATATTTGTGTTTTTGTATTTTACTGGCGAGGTGCTCAAAATATTATGTATTGGCGCCCAACGTCTTCACATTTGGGGCCCCACGCATGGCCTGAGAATTTGTACAAAAGAAGGTTATAAAAATATTATTTATTGGCGCCCAACGCCATCATATTTGTGTTTTTGTATTTTACTGGCGAGGTGCTCAAAATATTATGTATTGGCGCCCAACGTCTTCACATTTGACGCCCAACGCATGGCCTGAGAATTTGTACAAAAGAAGGTTATACAAATATTATTTATTGGCGCCCAACGCCATCATATTTCTGTTATTGTATTTTACTGGCGAGGCGATCAAATTATTATTTATTGGCGCCCATCGCCTTTACATTTGGGGCCCCACGCATGTCCTGATAATTTGTACAAAAGAAGGTTATACAATTATTATTTATTGGCGCCCAACGCCATCATATTTCTGTTATTGTATTTTACTGGCGAGGCGATCAAAATATTATTTACTGGCGTCCAACGCATGGCCTGAGGATTTATACAGAAGAAAGTTATAAAAATAGTATGTATTGGCGCCCAACGCCATCATATTTGTTTTTTTGTATTTTACTGACGAGGTGATCAAAATATTAGTTATTGGCGCCCAACGCCATCACATTTGTGTAATATATGTAATACAAAACAGCATTTCGTTCCTAAGGTAAATTAGCACTAGAGTTCTCCGGATTTTGTTCAAAGGCATATGTACGGCCATTACAAGATACCAAAATGATTTATAAAACTTGGCGCCCAACGCATGGCCTGAAAATGTATACAGAAGATCTATCTTAGTGATTTTGGAAAAAATTAATTTCTCAGTCTAAAAATGTTGAGATTTCAAATCTTAACCGAAAGACTTTCAAAGTAAACTTGTAACCACTAGTTATATAAAACAAAGAGAATTGCCAATGCAACCAGTGTGTGATCAAATAGTTACAATTTCGATTTAAGACTGGACCGATGGGAAAACAATAATTTACACGAGTACAGAATTTTATAAGCCAAATGCCATCACGAGTACAGAATTTTATAAGCCAAGTGATAAAATTTCATTCCTGCCCATATCAGTTGGTACTAGAGTACCCGAGGTTTATACGCAAAATTTAGGGCTTAAGAAGATAATCTCACCCATACTTAGATTATAAAATTTATTTATGACACTCGGCAGCCAACGTGTGTCCTGCGAAGGTGTACTGATAACCGTATCTTATATTCTTAAGAATTTTGTATTTATTCCGGAATGTATTTTAGAACCGTAAAACTTTAGGCTACAATCAGTTCCAGTAACTTTATGGCTTATCAAATTATATCTAATCTTTAGATCTAATGATTGCTAATTTATTCAGGCCAAATAATAATTTTCCGTTTTGAAATCTGGCGACCAAAGCGGGCTATCGAAGTGTCTTTGAATGCAAACTATTACAAATATTTCGTAGATGTTACGAACACATTTCATTAACGGTATGCAGAATTTCATAGATTTCATTTCTATGAAATTTCAGTTTTATAAAATGTTTTGTTTCTCAAATATAAATGAATTGTATTGAAGTTTAAATAATAAAAAAATATGTTCGGTCTTTAGATATTTCTTAATGGAATGGGCTCAATTTATAACTGAGCTCCGGCAATTTTAAATATTATGAATTGTTGGAGATTTATACATTCCACAGATTTTATAACCGAATCGTGTTGGGCGCCAGTTTTTTGTTAAAATTTGAAAATAGTTGTGTGTGCTGGAGACACTGTCTTTCAAATAAATATAAAATGTACTCTCTCATAATCGGACACATAAGGGGCTGGGAATTTGTCCGCTTACGAGAGAAGTACACAAGAGGGCTGAAGCTGATTGGTACTGAAACAATTATTCGTTTCTGAGAGGTGTCCGCAAGTATAGAGTACTCTGTACATAAATTAATAATATGAATTCGTTTGTTTTTTTTGTAATATTTATATGTGTATTAAATCTCTTTTTCTAAAATGACAAAATTCTTCTTTATTTTTATAAATCCCTAACTTTAATTTTAACACGATCCATGAGTTTGCTTAATTCTTGTGCGACTTCTAGGCCCAGTATTCCACAGATTTTATAATCGAATAGAAATTATGCTATGGTTGAATGATATTCCCACGTTGGGCGCCAGTTTTAGATATTTGTGCTTGTTTTTGGTTAAAACTGGTAAATAATTGTGTTTGCGGGAGTCACGCTTTTTATTTCTCTGACCGTGGAATTTGTGTTTTCAATTAAATATACATAAAATAAAAATATTAATTCGATTTTTTGTAATATTTATATATGTATTAAATGTCTTTTTCTCAAATGCAAAAAAACTTTTCATTTTTATAAATCCTTAACTTTAATTTGAACACAATCCTTGAGTTTGCTTATTTTCGAAAGCCTTGTGCAACTAGTAATCCCGCCACCGAACGCACTATTGTAGTCAATTTGTTTCTATCTACTTAAGAGGCATTGAGTGTACTAAATCTCCATCTCTAGAATTCCAACAATCTGAATCTGCAACCTTTAACACAATGTTGTTTATTTTTTTTTTCTCTAAATTCTTGTGCTACAATTATGCCCCTCACTGCACGCATTTCTGTAGATTGTTGGCGTTTTTTTATTCATATGAAATATGAGTTCAAAACAACATTTTGACACTTCGCTGCCGACAACGGCAACAACATCGCAAAAGCGTGATCAGGTATATTTAATAATGAATAAGTAAGAAATCTCATACAATTTTTTTTGTTGAAATAAACTAAATCAACGCCAGTTGTTTGCAATATTTCACATTGCTGTTGTTGTTTGGTTTTCTTTACATAAGTCCTCACATTTTGATTTCATGTTGAAAAATGCAAATTTTGTGCTCACATTTTTTTTCCGTGGATTCAATTTATTTATTTTTTTTCCTGTTGATGTTGTTAAATTTGCAACGAATGGTGGAAGTTTTACACATTTCCATGACTGACATGCAATGTATAGGAGACAACAACGACAGCGACGACGTCTGACAACATCTATAATAATGGTTTAAACTGATTTATACAATAACGAGACAGGGCAGACGAAAGGACGGGGCGCCCGACGGACACACATATTTGTGGTAATGACTGAAGCAAAACCAAAAAAATTCTACTCTTGAAACCCATAAACTGAAAGTGGGATATTAGCGCTAGTTCAATTGAGGCTTTTCTAAACGAGAAAATCGCAGATCACAAATCACATCACAGTTTTGAACAATAACATGAGAAATGTAGGTCACTCACTTTTCACCGAAAGTTCAACTTTTTTGTTTTTGTTCAACAAACCTTTAATGTTAGTATTGTTTGCTGGGCTGGTACATGTTTTTTTAGCCAATTCTATGTTTCATTGCGCCAGGTTCGTTCTCCTCTCTTTTCTTTATTGAGGTTTTTTTTTTTTTTTTTTTTGGGTGGTTGTCTATTTTGTGGTTAATGCTGCTGCTGCCACTTGCCCCTAATTGCTAATGTAATTAATCACATAAGCGTTATCGCTGCTCTGGTCTGGTGTACAAACAACACGCGCCGCAAAGTTAATAAACCCTTGATTTCTGACAATACAAGGTGAGAGTATCTCGGCCAATATGTTTTGGCTGTTTAATCGTTTAGAAATGTTCATTTCGGTTTTGGTTGTGTCTATTAATCGAAATGAAAGCTAATAACGCCTGTGTTAGATTAGCTCGATATATTGCTATAAATTGATTATAATTTATCTGTGATTTACTATCGGAAAACAAAATCGAAATGAGTTAATATCCGCTTGTTACATATCACAATTGGCTTAATATTTGATAGCGCATGTAGAAAATTATGATACCGTTGCTAGTGTTTTATATGGGGCCATCTAGCGAAATTGGCGCCCAACGTTTATATACACGAAGCGTTATCGCTGGTTTAATATTAACAGAAAGGAGCATAACGCTTTAACTAAAGGAATCTACCTATTTGAATAGGCCTACTGATTTAATTTGTATGAACTTTAGTGTTTTGTAAGTGTTGTAGAGGTTATGCATGTGGAATGCCGTGGTGTGGTAGGTAGTGTGTGCGACTATCACACAGAAGAACCCGAGTTCGTAACCGGGTAAGACCATCAAAAATTTTTCAGCGGCTGTTTGGCGACTTTGCGAGTATGATAGTAATCTCTAAGCCATGTACAACTTCTCTAGAAAAACATTTTGGGATTATGTTCCATATATCGATATCTGAAAACCAAAATTGAATAATGTCTGAAATACATTTTATTTGTAAGACGATTTGTAATGAACGAACAAATTCGTTTTATGGAAACAGGCAGTAAACCTTTCGTAAAGTTTTATGAGTATGGGTGATAGTCCACTCGTTGGGCACAAAATTGTGCTATAAGACGCTTTAATGTCATACAGCTCAATAGTCAATCAACTTTTTTATTAATATTACTCGTTTGCTGTCCCATTTCTACACGCTGAAAAATACGTCTTTTTTTTTTGTTTACACACAAGTACAACGCGTGTTTGGTGTTTGTAGCAAGTAAAGCTTATTTCCTTCTACACAAAGCTTATTTGGACGTAAATATAACTCGCTTGCTATTAGTATTACATATTTGTGTATAAGCAATAGCGTGTTTGGGAAAAACAGACACCGAATTTATTAAATTCAAGAAAGTACAACATTTGGGTGCGAATAAGTGTGTATTTGCAATTGTTTTCGTAATTTTTTTTCTGCATTTACGCTCTTTAAAATAAAAGCAATACCGATAGAATGAGATGGATTGTTATATAGAAATTGACAAATTGAAAAAAAAAATAAAAAGTAAGTCAAAAATGCTTACATATAAATTTGATATTTATCACCTACAAACAAGTTTATATTTGTGGTATGGAAAAATATATATATGTTTGATGCGAACTTGTTTGCTGAAATTTGTTAAAATGGCCATTTTTTTTCAGCGTGTACTGTTAAAAGCTAACACTCAGATTACTCATTATTTGTCAGTAGACTACACGTTGGGCGCCAATTTCTGCTATAAGAGTAATGACCTTTTATCGGATAACAAATGATAAACTATGGCAGGTCAGATTTATACAATTTCCAATGGTCAATGTTCTGACAGATTACAACACTCTGATTACGCATCAACCTTTTTGACTATGACAATTTGTATAAGACTTCATGAGGTCATATCTGATTACAAATACAGACCAATCGTCTAGTCCGATTACAATACTTAAACTATACATTGATCTTGTATACTTCACGTCGGGCGCCAATTTGTACTATAACACATTATGTCATATCGTGGAAGAAGATGTGACCTAGTCTGTTTGAAAAAAAAACCGTAGAATAATCTTTTATATTTCATGATAGCCATATGTAACAAAAAATTTATCACACGATGCACGAAGAAGTAAGCTACTCTCTTCTTTATCGTTGTGTAAACATTTACCCAGATATTCAATTCAAATTAGTAGTTGTGAATAATCTACAGCGGAAATGGTTATGTGCTGTTTTTCTTTAATAACGAAAATGACCTCCGTGCCTTTAATGAACTTGCGTGGCTTTTCACCTCCAGCTTTATCTAGTTGAGTATTTCACTTGGCCCAATTTGTTTTTCTTGGATCTTTCTCTTTAAAATTGCCATACGTGTGCATTCAAACTGGGCTGTTTGCTGTATACGAAGCGTTGATGATGCACTTGTTTAAACAATTAAATCGGTGATGCGCGCTGACTGGCCTGCCCCCCTTTAACATGTTAACCCGTTTTGCTGAAATTATACACGACTGGGACTGGGATTGGGTCTGGAAAGGTGGTGGGGGGAGGGAAAGGAAAATGCAATGGCAGCAACAAGTCAGCCAACAGCTATATTTTCAATTGTTGGTATGCAAACAAAATAATAGCCCCAGTTTAAAGTAATAACAACAATTTCATTGTTATTGTGGCTGCTACTGCTGTTTTGTTGTTGTTTGTTTTCGCTGCAAGAAATTTTCTTCCTGTTGTAAAATGAGATCAACGGCAACATCTCGGATATCTGATCTGAGCTTTGTTAACTACACCAGCGGGAAGGCAACGCTAGCCTAACCAGACACAGCACCACCACTAGGCACGGTTTTTGTTATATAAACCTTGTGAATATAATTTTATTTGTTTTGTTTAAAGTGTCATCATAAATGTAAATAATAGTTTTATTTACATTTTTCTTATTTACATATCTTTCTGGCCCTTTGCCTTTCCCTTATGGCGAAATCAATAAATCTTGTTTGGAGACGCAGATTTATGGGTTTAATTCTATATTATTAAAATTGAAAGGGAAATACTGATTGGGTGTAATTCAGTATTTTTTTGTTTCGTTTTGAAAGAGGAAATCTTAAATCTGGATTGAGAAACGGAAACTTGTCCATCGATTATTACTGGCATCTGTGTGCTTGGTTTGCATTTCATATTGCCAATACTTTTGTAATATTATCTGTGATTTTCGTTTTTAATGTAATTTAAAGTAATTTCAAACAAAAAGAAAAGTCTGTCCCTACATTATTGTCTATTTCCGGTAATTTGAGCACAGACCACAGACTCATCAATAACACACAAGTTTTGTTGTAGGTAATATCTCATCGCCTGGCATTGATTACACATTTCAAACATTAACAAAATTTACGACAAAATCCCATTCGCCTAATTATAGATTTGATTTGTGTGCTGAAACTGGCGCCCAACGTAGGAAGGCAGCCGCTGAAAAATTTTTGATGGTCTTACCCGGTTTCGAACTCGGGTTCTTCTGTGTAATAGTCGCACACACTACCTACAACACCACGGCCGTCCACAAAGACCAAATTACTACCTATGGTAAATTTTTCTGTTGTGCCTTGGAACAGTATTTATTGGCAGATATGACATTATAGCAAAAATTGCCTCAAAACGTGTGAGCTAATAGATAAATGACTAATCTTAGTTGTTTATTAGTATTCCTAGTCAGATATTGCAATCTGACTTCTGATATCAGCAATTGGCGCCCAACGTGTAGTCTAAATGAGTAATCTTATGAATGACTGATCTGAGTCTTATATATCGCGGTTCTAGCATAATTTGGCGCCCAATGTGTATTGCAAATAAGTAATTTCAGTGTTATACAGAGGTTTCCAACAAACGGGTGTTATTTTGGTGTTCAAAGAAAAATGAAATTTTTTTAGATAAATGTTTATTTCATCATCAGCCACATGGCCACCACGATTACGCTTACAGGACCATATCCTTTTCATTTGAGTGTTATACAGGGTTTTCCAACAAACGGGTGTTATTTTGGTATTCAAAGAAAAATTACATTTTTTGAGATAAATGATCGAATGTTTATTTCATTATCAGCCAAATGGCCACCACGATTACGCTTACAGAACCATATCCTTTACATGAAATTGTCCATATCTTTCAAATGTCAAAGAAAAAAAGCTTCAATTGCGACTGCTACCCAAATACCGGGTGATTCAAAATAACACCTCTTGTGGGTAAACCCTTTATTTTTGTTTGCCAGATGTGACATTAACAGACCGATACATGTAAGCTGTCTAAGCTGAGCGTAATAATCTGGCCAGGTCATTGTTTGTTGATTGATTCATTTCCTGTCCGATATAAATTGGCGCCCAACGGGTGTATAAAATAACGCCAATTAGCCTCATTTGCACAATGAATGCAAAGTTTTGGTCAGGACAATTAGAACATGGACATTCAATCGGTGTCGTTTTCCCTAGCAAAAAAAAATATACAAACACGCTGAAAATCTGTATTTTTCATGTTTGCACACAAGTAAATCGCGTGTTTGGAACAAAGTTTATTTGGCTGCAAAAACTCATTTGCTATTATTACGTATTTGTACAGAAGTAATAGCGTTTTTATTACATTGAAAAATTATTTTTGGGTTTACACACCTATTATATGTAATATTTGCGATTTCTTCGTTCATGTCGTTCGGATATTATAAACTTTCTGCAATACAAATTGCTGAAGTAGCATCAAGTTGTAGGCAACAAAATAGTTCATCGCGTTTTTTCTCTACTTCTGATATAAGGGGAAAGATTATTGAATACGAATAAGCTTTGAAGTAAGCCGGAACATTTTTACCACAAAATGTTTGCCAGAAATTTCTCGTGCCTTCGTTGAGCAATATTCGCCCTGGTTGAGGGTGGAGTAAATGAAAACATTTTCGTCATCGCAAATTATTTTCTAGCGTAAAATTATAAAATGCACCCGCATAGAATGTCTCAGTTGCAAATCTAAAACACATTCCTGAATATCTTCATTTTATTTTGTTTGCAGAGAATTCAGAGACTTAAGGCCTAAAGAAATAAAAACCAAGAATTAGTTTCAAAATTTCAGAATTCCTCTGATCTGTAGACTTACGTGTTATCATTTTATTTTTTAATATATTTAAATTTCAGCCTTCTTTTGTTTAATCTTCTTGCTAATCCTTTTGACTTAGTTTTCATTTTCATTATTTCAAATTTTGCGTATCTTATCGGTGTATTTTAGGTCCCCTTTGAAGAAGGAAATATTATTAAAAAAAACCTGAACACACATTCCTTGATAAAACAATTACTAATTGTGTGTTTTTTTTTTTTTCAAAACACAATGCCATTTTGTTATGGAAACAAAGAATTTATCGATAACGGGCCAACAAGTAAATATCAGCCGTAAATCTTTTATTTGTTTTGTACATTCATTGAATGAAAATGAACCGACAACGTCCGGCCTCCACATTGCTCAAGACAGAAAATAAACGGTTTGTAAGGAGTATTAATAGGAAACAATCGAGTATTGAAGTAATCGATGAGTAAACTACCAATTGACAGATAAAATATAGGTTATTGTAAATAAATGGATAGGGAAGTACTTTACAACAACACTCAGGTAGAGAAGTGCTCAGAATAGGATCAGCCTAAAGGGGCTGTAGAGGAAGTGTAATGATGATTTAAGACAGAAGTTGTTGTTCCGAGTTGAACAAGTTTTTTACAAATAAAAAAAAAATAATGTTTAAAAAAACAAGTCAACGATTTTGCAGGCATTCGGAGACAAACTGGATCCATTTTGGAATACCTACACTGGCAGCATTTTTTGTTCCGACCCATTGATAAGATTTCATTATGTGATTAAATAGCTGCTTTCCTTTGGGCCCACAGATACTTTCCAACAATTTCTTTACACACGAAGAATACACCACAGCACACACCTTTCTTATCAGTGGAACTGGAGGAAAAAAAGTTGCGTCATTGTGAGAACATTTTGAAGATAAGGCCACGACGGCACTTCAACCCACAATGAGTGTTCAAATAAATATTTTTTTTTTTTTTTTTTTGTTTTTGTTAATGTCTTGTGGAAAACAAAACAATTTCAGTAGTAGTATTTGTAAAATAAACAATACAACACTTATACCGCTTCAAAAGACTAGAATTTAGTTTCTATTTAATAACCCAAAAAAAAAAACAATTGCAAATTTCACAGATAATAAAAACCAAAATTAACAACATTTTAACCAAACGAAAAAAAGAGAAATGCATAAAACTACCAAGAAAAAATGACTTAATCAACGAAAAATTCTCCAAAACACAAAGTATTATTTTAATTTAAAAAACAAACAAAAACAAAAACATCAAAACAAAACCAACCCAACCAACAATTCTAAACCAAAGATTTAATTTAAACACCAGCCACATCATGTTCGATTTACCACCGAAATGTCCGGCTTTGGCCAATAAATTGACGGGCATTTTCGGTTGGCGTCATACCTACAAAGTTTCGGCCAAACATGAGGGCATCCAACATTCCTATTTACAAAAATCCTATTCCCTCACATTGCCCACAAAAAGGCCGCCATCGCCGTACGCTTACATAAAGGTAATTATTTAACAACAATCAAACCCCAAATAGACAATAGAAACAAACTGAAAAACATTTATGGTAATAACTTTTTTTTTTTTTTTGGTTTTGGTCAACAAATGACAATTGTGTATTAAATTAGTTCGCTTCCCTTCCCCCACTAAAACAGTAAACAAAATCACATTTCATAGCAGTGACCACATATCCGGTGGAAAGAATAAATTGGCTAAACGAAAGAAATATTATGCTGGTGTATACAAGTGCTTTTAAATACAAATGTGACATAAAGTGTAAACTCTTCGTTAAATCAAAATCAAATTACCTACATCTCATTGAGTGTATTGGTGTGTTTAAAATAATATTTAAAATTGAGATAACTTCAGTTTAAATTTAAGACACACTCGATTGTTTAATAAACTCAATAAATATCGGGCAATGCTGAGAAGTCCACATACAATTTATAGGTCTCGAGCTCGGGTTTCCAAAAAACACATACAATTCGTTGATTGCATTAATTGATTGCAAATTGAAAACCCCCATTTTGATAGTATGTACTTAAAAGTGAACTGAGTTCTGAACAAGTTCCATTCAGATTTAAAAAATTGTTTTGGTTTTATGATTTTGATGGGAGCCAGAAGGCATAGTGACTTATACAGCGTTATCGAGTTGCCTTGCTTGTATTTCCATATCAATTCCGAATGTATTGACTGAGCACTCTTTAAACTCCATTTAAATTGAAATCCAGTTTAACTAAACCGTGGTTTAACCAAACGCTTGCTTACATTGTCTTCAAAATAAAATCGAGTTTAACTAAACCGTGGTTTGACCATACACTTGCTTACATTGTCTTCAAAATAAAATCGAGTTTAACTAAACCGTGGTTTGACCATACACTTGCTTACATTGTCTTCAAAATAAAATCGAGTTTAACTAAACTGTGATTTAACCATACACTTACTGATATTGTCTTCAAAATAAAATCGAGTTTAACTTATTAGTGGTTGAACCACTGTCTGGCTTAAACTCCGTTTTAATTTAACCCGAGTTGAACTAATCCCGGGTATATCTACGACTTTAATAAATTTGACTGTGCTCTCAATCCATTCAAATTAAAACTGCGTTTGACTGATACACCCCTGTGAAAACGATGCTCATATCCAGATTTTAAAAAAAATTATGGTGTTTTCGTTTCGTCATCAAAATGCTAGTGTTGCCATATCAATTGCCGAATACATTTACTGAGCACTCAGTCATTCATTACTGAAACTACATTTAAATGTAAACACATTTTAACCTAGCCTACATTATGTTCCTATTAAGGTTGTGTTTAACAAATTCGTAATTTAAACTCCGTTTAAATTAAACCCAAGTTTGACTAATCCGTGGATTCACTGCAACTTTATTTATAATTTTGACTGAGCTCTCAAAAACGCATTTCTCGCTTAAACTCCATTCAAACTGAAACTGAGTTTTACTAAACCATGCTGTGGATCAATGAGTTCCATATTCAGATTTCAAAAATTATTATGTTTTCGTCGTGTTTAACTAATTCGTCGTTTAACCACTGTCTTACTTAAACTCCGTTTATCTTAAACCCAAGTTTAACTAATCCGTGGTTTAACTACCATCTTACTTATAATTTTGACGGAGCACTCAACAACACACTCCTTGCTAAAACTCCATTCAAATTCAAGACATAGAGTGAAAAGGATTTTCAACAAGCGAAGAGTTTCTATTCCCCTTCATTCTCATTATGATCAGATTTTAAATTATTTAAAATTTTTTTTTTTTTTATAATTTTTTATTTATCCTCTTAATGCTTTTAGGCTAGAGTTTCTGTTACGCTTCCTTACTACTACGATCAGATTTCAAATCAATCCAATCAATTTCTTGTAAAGAGTGATTCATGCAAACGTTAAGGCGAATTGTAAACGTACAGGGGAATTAACTGTCATTGCATTTATAAACTCATTCTGTCTGATGGCAAAAAAGTCCAACCAGACAATCTCTAGTTGTGTGTTTTCAATTGTCTCCCCCCCAGCCCCAAAAACGTACTTCACCTCTACGTCGTCTAATGATTCATGGAAACTTTCGGCTGGCCAATGGCAAATTAACTTGAACTCCCTGACTTTTGTTTTGCTGCCGCCAAAATGAAAAAGTTTTTGCCTGTTTCATGTTTCCACCGTCGCTGTTGTTGTTAACCCAAATATAACGCTTAATTAATTTGAAAAAATTTCAACAATTTGTAACAAGATTTTTTAAAAATTTCCAACGTTTGCAATTTTGCACATTCTTTTGGTTTTTATGGTTCGTTTAATCCTTGGTGATGTGATGCAATTTCTTTGTTTGCCTGTGGCTATAATTCCGTTTTGTTGTTTTTTTTTTTTTTGGCATTCATTGGAAATTGTTAATACCACACATTTTTAGTGTTGCTGTTGTTGTTACCTTATACACGCAGTCCACAAGTCAGCCAGTCAGTGCACAAGGTAGTTTTTGTTAGGAATCTAGTTGTGGCCAAAGCTGTGGTGATTTCTTTTGGCGTTTTAAAACGTGCTGTCCCAGATGCAGTTGCAGCCTCAAACTGCAACTCCCACATTTTCATTTTGTTTGTTGGCTTTTGTTTGGTTTTGAATACAACAAAAATGTAAAACCTTCATAATTTATTTGGTGTTGATGATCAAATGAGTCATTTCATTTGTTGGCTTTGTTATTCAGTGTTATTAGTGCATTCTTTGATTTCAGCCATCCAAAGAAGGCGTTGGAAACTTGCGTTTTCCTATTTGCCCATAACCATAAATGTTGTAAAAATGAGTGTTATTTGTCTTGACCTTGTCGGCAACTAGGTGAGAATTCATTAGGTCAAAAATGAAGAAGTCTTTTGATATCGTGAAACACAGGCAGTGTTTGAAACTTCCGCATTTATAATGACACTGACGCAACACTATTTTGCTTCAGAAGCTGCTCAAATAAAGAAAATGTTTCTATTAGATGAACTTATCATCGGCTCAACTCTTACTGTTTTCTTAGCTCCTCTATATACATTACTTACGGTCCACGTTATCCCCAAAGCCCTCACGTTTCTTTACTATGTGAAAAATGTAAATGTAATGTAAATTTGTTGGTGTGTATACACATATACATACATATTCTCCCAGATGTATTTTTGCAATTTATATTTGTTTGGCTAGCAGCATAGTTCCCAAACATATATGTTGTTGTGTGCAAAAACATACATGATTGCATGCACTTGCAAAAATAATTTAGTACACAAGCATATGCAAGCATTGTGGCCTGAATATCTATATACTTGTGTCCAATCTCAATATGCTAACACTCAAACATATGCTTGTGTCCATCCCCAAACATATGATTGCCTGCAAATATATTTTTTCTCCATCTTAATATATATTTACCCTCGACACTGATTCACTGATTCACTGACTCTGTCACGCAGTACGTAGGAATTTAAATAGGCATTCTATAATTCTATAAATAATAATAATAAAAAAAATTTTTTTTTTTTTTTTGTACAGAAATTGTGTTTTACCAAAATTTTTTTTTTACCAAATTTTTTTTTTACAAAATTTTTTTTTCAACAAAATTTTTTTTTTCAACAAATTTTTTTTTTTAACAAAATTTTTTTTTTCGACAAATATTTTTTTTTCCGCAAATTTTTTTTTTTTCAACAATAATTTTTTTTTCCAAATTTTTTTTTTCCGCAAAATTTTTTTTTTCAACAAAAATTTATTTTTTTCCACAAAAATTTTTTTTTTCAACAAAATTTTTTTTTCCACAAATATTTTTTTTTCAACAAAAATTTTTTTTCCAAAAATATTTTTTTTCCAAATTTTTTTTTACAAAATAGTTTTCTCAAAATATTTTTTACAAAATTTTTAAAATTAAGTAACAAATACTTTCTCAAGCAAATTAACGGGCGCCATAGGCGCATTACAACTTACTATTTATCATATTTCTGTAGGATTTGTTATTCTAGTTGATTTCTACTTGAGCCTGTTCTTCAAAATGTTAACATCAGATCCTACTTCTTTAGAATCGCGTGTTGGGAATTTAATTTCAACAAATTTGATTTAAAAGTTTGAAATCATGTCATTCCTTCCAACTTATTGGGGGGGGGGTCCACATTCGAATTATAATTTTATAACAAAACCGAATTCCATTCGTTCTTGCTCCTTAAATCTAGCTCTCTCTCTCTGAATCACCATGAATGGTCTCTGAAATGTATTCAAGCTCAAATTGAATTCAAATCTGATTTATCAAAATAGCGAATTAAATTCTTCCGCTACTGCCAAACTCGCGGTATCAAAAATGTAGTGAAATCCCAATTCCCTGATTCTCGCTTGTTGGTATGTCAGAGACCTGGGATATCTATAGCAAAGAAGTGAACATCTAAATGGATGTAATTTTGAGAACACAATTGGATTGGGCAGTTTTTAATCCACAATCGACTGTGGACAACTGCCGTCCGCTTAACAAAAAACTATCTGATAACTGAAACTGAATACTGTGGAATCCGCTTAATTGAAAACAGAAAAATACAGTGGAAATTGCTTCGCATATCCAAAGTTTCAATGAACTTCCCTAAATCGATCAGCCACAAGTGTGTTTTAATGATTCCGGTATTAAGGAAGTTCAAAGGTATTGAGTATTAATTTCGTAGTGTTTTTTTTTTCTATTTATGGAAAAATATAAATTATTTTAAAATCTAGCCCGCTCGCAACAATCATCCAATAAGGTTGCCCATTGCTGGCGTTCAATAAACTTCATCATCTAATTAATATTCCATCGCCAGCGTCAGACACAAGCCACCATAAATGACGCTGTAAACTTCCTTTGAAAACACAAACAACAACGCATGTGTGAATGCTCAGTGTAGACATCTCAAACCAAGTCACGTCGGTTACTTAACAAAAAAGAAAGAGAAAAAAAACAACAAACAAATCATAATATTCTTTATCCATTCGCCTAGCCGAACAACAACAAATGTACATATGTATAAATAAAAATACTAATATATTGTTTATTTCGTCTCTGTGTCTCCCTTCCAGGACCCCGATGCTTGGGTTTCCGTCCATCACCTGCAAACACAGTGCGGCATTCTGGATCCCGATGACTGCGTGCGCGATGTTGCCGACGACCGTGAATATATACATGCCAGCTTTGAAGATTCTGGACCGGATCCAGGTGTACCCCAGGGCGGTGGCGATGGTGCCTCCGGCAGTTCATCAGTGGGCACCGGATCGCCGGATATATTTCGTGACCCCACCAATACAGATGCCCCCACAAATGGCGGTCACATAGACAACTCCACACCTCATATTGAGGTGACCAGCACCACTTCGTGTCCCGCAACCGGTTTGGGTTTGCAAGTAAGACGCAGCAGTGATCCCAACTTGTTGGCCTCGCTGAAGGCAGCGGAGAATGGCAATAAACGTTGGTCAGCGGCGGCTCCACATTGTGCTGGAGATTCACCTGAACGTGTACTAATGGAGAAAACCGGTTATTTGCCACCCCAATGGGAGGAGGAAGATGATGGTCCACATCAAGTTCAAGCAGTGCCACAACAGCAACCGTTCGCCCGTTCCGGCCGTTTGTCTATGCAGTTTCTGGGTGATGGCACAGGTTACAAATGGATGGAGGCAGCCGAAAAGCTGCAACACCAGCAACAAATACCCTCTCAGCAAATGACGGGGTCCCATCACTACCAACAACTGCCGCCGCCCGAAGCACAACAGACGAATTTCTTCTCCAGCAAATCCCTGCCGCGAGAAAGTACACGCAAGGAGCCCTTGGGTCAGGCCTATGAATCAATACGTGAAAAGGATGGGGAAATGCTTTTACTCATCAATGAGTATGGCAGTCCCTTGGGCTTGACGGCCATACCCGATAATGAACATGGTGGTGGTCTCTTGGTGCAACACGTCGAGCCTGGTAGTCGCGCTGAGCGCGGACGTCTGCGTAAGGGTGATCGTATCCTAGAAATCAACGGCACCAAACTTATCGGCCTTACGGAACAGAAAGTTCAAGAGTATTTGCGCAAAGCTTTGGAAGCCTCCGAATTGCGGGTGCGCGTCATAAGGGCAAATGTATCAAAGGGCAGCAAAAATCGCCGGCGAGACTCGAAAGTGGCCGAGATGATAGAAGCCGAAGAGAAAATGGCTACCGGTTTGGAGAGTAAAGTGGCCACTGTATCGCCTACCAGAAAACCAAATACCGCACCGGTGGGTGCTTCGCTGCAAGTGGCAAATACCCGTAAGCTGGGTCGTAAAATAGAGATTATACTGAAGAAGGGCCCGAATGGTCTGGGTTTCTCGGTAACCACCCGGGATAATCCGGCCGGGGGTCACTGTCCCATCTACATTAAGAATATCTTACCGCGTGGAGCAGCCATAGAGGATGGACGTCTGAAGCCTGGAGATCGTTTACTGGAAGTAGACGGCATCCTGATGACGGGAAAAACTCAAACCGATGTGGTCTCCATATTGCGGGCCACGCAACCGGGGGCTACCGTAAGACTGGTGGTGTCGCGACAGCAGGATTTGACCGAACCAGAAGAAAGAGAAATTGTAAGTTAAGAAATCAAGTTAAGAAAAATAATGAATGATTTCAATAAATGTGTTTTTTTTTTCAGAATTTTGAAAACAAGGAAAACGAATTGGATTCGCCGCCCAAACCGCCGGCACCTGTACTGCCAGCCTCAATGCAAACGCCGCCCTATCACGATGTGAAGAAATCGCACAGTGCTCGTTCTCTTTTCGACCAACATCAGCAGCAACAGCACCATAATCTCAATGAATCTCAGCATTTCATTGATGCCGGCAGTGAATCGGCTGCCTCAAGCGTAAGTATCTTTTAGTTCCTTAACCCACACACGAATAATGTCTCATTTCCTATCTCTTACTCCCAATAGGATAGCTTACAAGCGGGCATCGCCTGGCGCTCGCGCGAAATGCTTACCCTTCACATACCCGTTCATGATACCGAAAAGGCCGGCCTTGGCGTTAGTGTCAAGGGTAAGACTACGTCCAATCTAACGGGTTCCTCGAATGGCAGCTCCAATGGTTCCATGAAAAATGACGGCGACCTGGGTATTTTCGTTAAAAGTGTCATTCATGGTGGCGCTGCCTCACGCGATGGCCGCCTGCGCATGAACGACCAGTTGGTGAGTGTAAACGGTGTGTCCCTGCTCGGTCAGAGTAATGCCGAGGCCATGGACACGCTTAAACGTGCCATTGTCAACCATCCGGGCAAACATCCCGGCATGATAACCCTTCAAGTAGCTCGAAAAGTAGCACGTTCAGCCAGTTCGGGCGATATACTGGAGCACACCAATGAAAGTTCGAATGCCAGTGACAATAGTGGAGCTACCGTCATATATTTGAGCCCCGAGAAGAGGAGCGACAACAACCGTAACAGTGGCGCCACAACGAATGAAATGAATCGGTAGCTATACATTGACGATAGTAAGATGATATTGATATTAATTTATTGTTTTTTTTTGTATCCTTTACAGATGGAGCAACCCCGTTTTAGATCGCCTAACCGGTGGTGCTTGCTCCGGCAGTTCTACACAAAAAGGCCGACCAGCCGCTGTGACATCAACGGCCACAGTTATGTCGACCGGTGGTGTTAAGACACCTGGTGGCGTTGGTGGTGGTGGTGCTCATGCTCTACGCAACGAGAGCTATTATATGGCCACAAATGAAACCTGGTCACCAGCAGTCCATCACACACAGAAACATGTCAACAATTCGGTGTTGATTGAACATGATCCGGAACCAATATCACCGTAAGTTTTGGAGTAGTTTTCTGAGTTTCGAGTCTGGAACAAGAGAAGTCTTAAAGATTGTTAAAGTGGCAGTGTCCACCGTATTCACTTTATTGGAAGGACAGTCTACAAAATTTAACCGTTGATCTTTACCACATATTAACTTCTCTATTATGGAAGTAGTTGATTGTAAGCAATACCCAAAAAAATTGTGACATTGCTTTTTGATAAGATTCTTACCCAGGCATTAGACAGGGCAGTAATTGTTCGAAAAACTCAACACACTCACACTTTTTTACCAATACACACACATTTTTGCTACTGTCCGGCCGACTGGCAACGAAAATTCAATGGCAGTAAAATTTTGGCACATGCAGCAGAAACGAATGTTAGAGTTCCCCCAACATATTTTTTGTGTCAATTTATGGGATAATTTTATTGTGTAATTGTGTTTTGACCGTTTTGTAGTAATAAAAACAGTTATATTTTGTGAATTGTTAGCAACGAAGTATTTTTCAGACTTGTTTGAAGTACAAAGAACAAAATTTAGACGTATTTATGAAAACAAATTTGCGTGTCCATACTTTCCCCAAATGCTTTGACAATTTGTGGTGTTGGGTAACATTGTGTTTTTGTTTGCTGCTGCGGACGGTAACAACAACAAGAGAAGTTACTCTTGTGACGACGTTTTTGAAATGATTTTTCAGATGATTTTCGATATTTGGTTTTTGTTTCGAAGAGTATATGTGTGCTCAACTGGCAACAAATTAGATGTAGGTGTAATGGCAGGGTTAACAAGATTTAAAGTGTATACTCACGGACCTGGGCATACTTTCGAAAGACCGCCTATAATGGCCTGAATTGTTCTAACGGTTTAAAATGGCTTAGGGGTTACTACCATAATTGTAAACTTATTGACATAAACTGTTGGTTTGAATTCGTTTATTGAACAAACTTATATTACAAATTGTTTTTTGGAAATAAACTCAAGCCTACTTGTAATAACAATATAAACTATAGCAAAGTAGATAAATACAAAGTAGACGAGAAATGTTCATTCATTCTCAACACTCTCCCTGAATGATGCATTTCTCATATACAATTAATATGAAAACAATACATAATTATTTGACAAAATTACAAAAGACCGAATTTATCTTTAAAATAATGCAATTTCTGTGGTGTAACGGCTTTTGTGAAAATATCGGCTACCATTTCTTTTGTGGAAAGATACTTTAAGTTAATTTCATTATTGTCGATCTTCTGCTTGATAAATTTGGCTTTAATGTCCACATGCTTAGTTCGTGTGGAGTAATTGTTGTTTGTAGCCACTTGAATTGCTCCTTTATTATCGCAAAATAAGATCATGTTGTTTCCTTTTCCCGGTTCGAATTCGATCCTCTTTAGCCACACCGATTCTTGTATTGCTGCTGTGACTGCCATGAATTCGGCTTCAGTTGAAGATAATGCCACAGTTTTTTGCCTTTTTGTATTCCAAGAAATTGCAGCTGAATGGAAAATAAAGACATATCCGGTTGTCGAATGGCGGTCGTCCACATTCCCAGCCCAGTCGGCGTCGCAGTAACCGGTAATGTTGTCATCCAAAATATTCTTGTATGTTAGGCCATGCTCAACAGTCCCCTTTAGATATCTCATCACACGTTTTACTGCTTCCCAATGAGCTTTACCTGGATTTGTACTGTAGCGACTTAGCACATTTACTGCGTAACATATGTCTGGTCGCGATATTTGAGCAGCGAACAAAAGACATCCAATTGCTTGCATATACGGAACCTTCGACATTTTCTCCTTTTCCTCTTTATTTTTCGGAGACATGCTGGACGATAACTTCTGATTATAATCCATAGGTGATGAGGATGGATTACAATCACTCATTCCAAAACATGATAATTACGATTCAGTCACTCAGCTTGACATGCATGCAATGTTTAACTAGAATTAGGTCCCGTGACAATACGAGTTATATTTAACAAACCTCGGACTTGAGAGAATTTCACTTTTTATGTTTCAATTATTGAATCAAATTCAGATCCCAAAATGCAAAACTTCATCAACTAAATTTGTTCATGTCCGCCAGTCCTAATATAGTTAATGAAGTTTTGTATTCTAGGATCTGAATCGGATCATTGGGGAAGATATTTCCCACACTCAAACATATTTTTTTCTATAATATCTAATGACTGTTGCTTAACCGTGATGATCAACAAAATGCATCTTAATTTTATTCATTATCAGATGTGCCCTATTCCGCTTGAATTTCACAGTACGAGGGAAATTCAATGGAAAAAATCCCCATTTTTAATATTATTATTTGTTAATCTTTAACTTCATTAATTTGCATTCTTTTTTTCGTGCAGAACCCTACCGCAGCGGCCCAATGAATCGTTAGCCTCGACCATAACCAACAACACGACATCGTCCAGTGCAACACAGCCAGGCGGAGGCGTACCGCAAAATTTCGATGCCACCTATTCGTCACAGCTAAGTCTCGAAACGAATAATTCCGGTGTCGAGCACTTTAGTCGTGATGCCCTTGGTAGGCGATCGATCTCCGAAAAACATCATGCCGCCCTGGATGCCCGTGAAACCGGCACCTATCAACGCAATAAAAAACTGCGCGAAGAAAGAGAACGTGAACGACGTGTGGCCCACACAAAGTCTGCTGTATTCGGTTCAATGGAATCTCTGTCAGCCCGAATTGCTGAAGCCAATGCCCGGATACCGGGTTATAAACATGCTAAAACCAATTCCGGCATAGAACAGCAACAGATGCAGGCCGAGTCCCGTGACCAAGTGGGAGACTTGGGACCATCGTTGGGTTTAAAGAAATCATCATCGTTGGAATCTTTGCAGACCATGGTGCAAGAGATTCAAATGTCCGACGAGCCGCGCGGAGGGCCGACAACATTAAGAGCACCACGGGGACGTGGCCGGGAGGAGAGTCTAAGAGCAGCCGTATCCAGTGATCATGATGTTAAGAGTATGTTTTGGCATTTTACACTTAGTAACGAATTTGTTCTGACTATTGTCCATTTTTCTCCATAGAAGCACGACAAACATGGCTTTTAGAAGATGGTGATGGTTCCGAGGGTGGTTTCACCAACCGCAATGGTCCTTTCCAATCGTCCCTCAATGATGGCAAACAAAAGTCACGTGCCAAAAAACCTGGAATTCTTCGGGGCATCGGTTACATGTTCCGCTTTGGCAAAAATCGCAAAGACGGCGTCGTGCCGGTTGAAGCACAACCGCCCATTACCAATAACGCGGCAAATGAGCGAACGCCCGCCAATAATCAAATACCTGCGGCAGCTTTGGCGGCTCTCGATCGTAATGCCAAACTGGCGCCGCCGGCTTATCAACCTCCGCCTCCTTTGCCGCCGGCCAATGCCAATGGCACTGGAGGCGTAGGGGTCGGCCATAACGACCCCTCCGCTTTGGCTGGCGGTATACATCAAAATGATTTATTCAATAATCGCTATCAGCACTATTCGAATTATGAAGAATTACACAATCATCATCAACAAATTAGGTGAGCGCGCGTTTCTTAATTCTTGTAAATCTTTTCATGCCCACCCCCGACCCATCAAACTGTTGAGCACAGATGAATGTTTTTTTGTATCGCAGACCATATCACAACCATAACCGCCATAGCCCATTCCTAATTATTAATAATCGCAAATACACGTCAATTTCATGTCTTTTGTTTCCCCACCAAATGTCCACCTACCCTGCCTGTTAGACTATGCAGCAAGCTAAATTCCCATGCTTGTAATGTCATTTAACAACGAAACAATTTTTGAAATTATGAATATCTTTTTTTTGTCTATTTTCTCTTTCTCTCTTTTTTATATATTTTAAAAAAAAAACCTCAATGTTTCCTTTCAAAACGAAATTCTAAACATTTTTTTGTTTGAATGTTAAACCAAATTCCCCAACTTTTTTGAAAAATTCCACACATATACAAAACTAATAGCGATGATAACTGCTCAAATAATGACGTTTTATCGGAATCAACCTTAGAATGCATGCGTCAACAAGTACTTTGGCAACGTCTTAAAGTCGAAGCGGAAAGGTAACTTATAAATATTTCTTAACATTTTAATTTCCTTTGTTTTCCAAATGCTTCGATTTGATTTTTTTTTTGGTTTTCTTCGTATCGCTAAACAGCAAGTTTTCTTAATTTGAACTTGATTTTTTTTAAATTAGATAATGTAGTTTTAGTATGATGTAGTACAATTGTTTTTTTTTAAATATCTTTATGCTTTTATCGAGCTTGCATGAATTGAATGCTTTATAGTCTAAGCCAAGATGTCGAACGACAAGGGAACGACGCCATTGATAAGGCTGTTTCTATGCGAATTTCGTTCAAAGAGGAAGGTATGTCGTTAATAATAATAAAACAACATCAGCCAAATGGTCACCACGTCCACGCTTACAGGACCATATCCTTTTTATGAAATTTTCCATAATCAAATCGCAAAGTGGCTGCGCTATGTCCTCGATAGCCTCACGAATTCTATCTCTGAGGTCTTGAATCGACTCTGGGCTTATCTTATCCTTATCTTTCACGTGGCGCCAAAGGAAGAAGTCGCAAGGTGTTAAATCACAAGATCTCGGTGGCCAATTGTGATCACACGGTCCGAAAACTTATCCCGCAAAAGAGCAATGGTTTCGCTGCTTGCGTGGCACGTAGCGCCGTCTTATTGAAAGTAAACGTTGTACAGATCAATATCATCCAATTCCGACCATAAAAAATCATTAATCATAACTCGATAGCGCCATCCATTCACCGTAACTGTTGATCCAACCTCATTTTCGAAAAAGTAAGGTCCAATGACCTCGACCACATAAACCACACCAAACAGTCACACGTTGGGAATGGAGAGGCATCTAAACTATAACTCTTGAGTTTGTCCGAGCCCCAGATGACGTAGCCCCCCAGGTGGAAATCGGCCTCATCACTCAAGATGATTTTTCGATGGAATCCGGATCATTTTCATGCATTTCAAGAACCCAATCAGCATGGACACGACGTTGTTGATGATTGACTTGAGTTATTGTGTTAACTGAACTTATAAGTCTTAAGACCCAAGTCTTTATGCAAAATACGATGTAAAGACATTTGTGGGTTGAATGGCCAATTCCAAAGAACGGCGAGAAATGGTTTTCTTCAGCACTTTGGGCTACAGCAGCAATATTCTCAGCTGTTCTTGAGCATGCACGGGTTTTATTCTTCACATCGCTACCTTGTCCCAACAGGTCGAATTTTCCACCAATTTCTTTATTGCTACGACCCAAAAAAATGCTTTAGTTTTGCGAACTGTGACTACAAGATTTTCACCATTGAATTTTAATAATTTCAATGCGTTGTTGAAGCGTGTATCGTTCCATTTTTAGGTAATGGCGTAGTTTGTACTTATGAAATGTTAAAGATTAAAATTTGCAAAAGTAACAGCTACCGAAATACTGGGTGATTCAAAATGACACCTCTTGTTGCAAAACCCTTTAGTATAGACAATTTTTGACCAGGAAAAAGGTTTATAAATTAAGAACAAAACTTTTGAGGTAATTGTCTTCGTAATTTCTATTTTATTTTCATCGAATATTTAACATTCTATAAACCGCCAATAACAAGTGGCTGATTTATTTTTTTATTTTATTGTATTTAAAATTCATGCAATAACAGAGCCTATGGCCCTTATATGGTTACATTTGACTTCAGCAAACGAAAAATTATTTCGGTTACTTTAGTTTTGGCCACCGCAGTCATGTACCTTGTTGAAATTTTCAAAATTTTCCTTTTGTTATTCCACAAAAAAGTCATTATTTGTTTTTGCAGTTCTTATTCCTTTTCTTTTTCTTCATAGTGTATTTAGCTTGAACATCCTATTTCCTAGCTATGCCTGCTTTGCTATTTATGCTTTATGCCCTGCTGCTCTCATGTATCCATCCGCCATCTCTTGTTTATACTTTCATTTGCCACAAAATCATTAATTAAAAAAAATTATCTCTTTTATTTCCATGAAAAAATCGCCCATGCTTTTCTTTCTATAAAAACAAATGCATATTTCTTGTGAACGGGTGCGACGCTTTCAAATGGCATTTTGTAAATATATTTGGTTTTCAAACGCAACCTCCAGTCGACGCCAACAACATTATCATTCACAACGTAGTGCGCGCTCACAGGACATCAATTTGTCGCCGTATGCAAACAACAGCCACTTGAATAGCAGCAACCATCCGAGTCATGCCAACAGCAAGAATACCAGTCTACGCTCATCAAATCCCCTGTATTATGATTATGAAACAGTAGCGGCCGCAGCACAACATAATTTAAGTCAGACATCGTCCTCGAACAACACATCGCTGAATGGTAGTTTTCAACATCGCACGGGCAGTATTAAACAACACAATGGCGGTCACATAACCGTCAATGCTGGACAGCAGCAGCATTCGCCATCGCCAGCGTCAGCGGCAGCCCAAGCTCACTGGAAGACAGCGGCCATGAATGGTTTCTCACCGGCCACCCTAAATAGTAGTGCACGATCACGTGGCCCCTTTGTCACCCATGTCACCTTGGGTCCCTCGAATAGCAATAATATCGCTGCCGGGCAGCAACAGCCTACATATCAAACGGTCCAGAAACATCATCATAATCTGCAGCAGCAGCAGCAGCAACAACATGGCCATCCTCATGTGACGCATCAGCAATCGCAATATTCGGGAGCCGTAGCCGGGCCACAGCACACGACAGCCGCCGCCTCAAAAGTGTGACTATAGGCAAACGTTCTTCGCCAGTGTCTGGGCGAAGACGTGGTTGTTCGTGGTATTAGCAGCAAAACGAAAATTACTACTTCTACTTCAACCAAAACAAAAGCAACAAAATCAACATTTCCTTGTACCAGCACAGCAGAAGGTGGTGGTGACCAAAAAGATGCAAAACCTAAGAAGGGCGAAACAAATGCTGAGGACGACGATGAGGATGAAGATATTGTGGAAATTTTCTATTTTGCCACCGAGTGTTAAAATAAGAAGAATTTTTCTTTAACCCAAAGACGACGTGTCTTCTGTGTGTTGGTGGTTGGTGAGATTTGTTTTTATATTTCATCCATCATACTTATAAATGTATTATCCATAATTCTTTTTGTAGTTATCTTTTTGTTAAAATTTCGTTGTATTTTCTCCTTAACGAAAAAGCAAACAAAAGAACCAAACACTTTGGTCCTTCCAATCTCTCTATTTAAACAAACAAAAAAAAAATACAAAAAGCTAAACCAAGTGCAAATTTTTTATGAAAATCTTAAATTTTCAAAAAAAAAAAATACAAAGACCAAACAACTCCTATTCTAGAGACAAGTAAAACACAACAAATGGAAAACGAATTATTTAGACATATAAATAATTAACTGAACGACAAAAGTAATTATTAATTGAAATCATGGCAAGAGACTGTTATTTAATTTAAAGAAAATATGTATATTCCAAATGTGGGTAGAAATTATGAATTACATGAATTGACTTTGACCAAAATATATTGTAAGAATCCTTATCGAATTATGGATAGGTTTTTTTTTTGGTGAAACTCAAGGGAAATGCTGTATTTGTTTCTTTACCCGATGATTTGTCCAAGCTAAATGCCGTCTTTAGTAAAGATTTGTGATTGTTTCGAATACTAAATAATTTACGCATTGTCAGCCGTTGGATTGTTTTGAAATCAAATTAAATTCGAGCAAGGGCGAAAACTATTCTAAACTCAATAAATTAATATTCATATTCATAAAAATTTAAAAAACCTTTGTTAAGAAAATTTAGTGGAAATGATTTCTGTATTCTCATACATTTTTCTTAACAAAGGTTTTTCAAATTTTTATGAATATGGGGGTAATTCTTTAAGCTACATTTATTAACTCATCCAAAATATTTTTTATACAAATTTGTAATTAAATACGAGAATTCTGGTTCTAGTTTCTTTGGCTGTACCAATTTCTGTTGATATTTGTAATTTACTGTTTCTGTAATTATAAATTGTCCGAAAAATAATAATAATGGTTGTCCTTGACTCATTTTGAGCATGGACGAAAATGTTTATAAATCCATTCGTCAAGCTAAATTTTATTGTCTCGTACAACTTTGTAATTGTAATTCGAAAGCAGATTCTTTGGCTGTACCGATTTCTGTAGATTTTCCTTATTATAAATTGGTTCAAATATTTTTTTAAGCCTTTCCGTGACAAATACGTTTTTATGGCGAACTAAGAATCATATGAATTGTCAAATATATTTGACAGTTCCATGGAAAGTGTCACAATCCACTAGTGCTGATTATCTTGGAATCTTATTGTGTTTGAGCAGGAACGCAAATTACTATAACTCAATTCTTCAAGCTAAATTTATTGACTCGTTCAAACTATTTTTTGTTTTAAAACTTTGTAATTTAAATATAGATTCTTTGGCTTAACCAATATCTGGTGATGTTTCTAATTATAAATTGCCAAAAATAATAATTATTGTCACAATTGTACAGATCACCTTGACACCGTATTGTATTTAAGGAGGGACAAATAATTATTATAAATCAATTCTTCATGCTAACTTTTATGGACTTGGTCCATAACTATTGTCACAATTGTACAGAATATCTTGACACCGTATTGTATTTGAACAGGAACGAAAATTATTATAAATCAATTCTTCAAGCTAACTTGGTCAAACTATTTCGTTTACAACTTTGTAATGCTGATTTAAAAATTGTTATTAGTTTCTTTGGCTGAACCAATTTCTGGTAATATTTGTAATTATAAATTCTCCAAAATGTAACTTTTATGGACTCCGCCAAACTATTTTTTTTACATCTTTATAATGGTAATTTGAGAATTGTTACTAGTTTCTTTGGCTTAACCAATTTCTGTTGCTTTCTTTTCATTAACAGTTTTTGTAATTATAAATTGCCCAATATTGAATTGTTTAAACGCCAACTGATTCGGTGCCAATGGAGGCACTCCGGTCGGTTCATAGACACATTCCATTTGCAGTTTAATAAACTCAACCAAATCCCTTAAGTCATCATTGAACTCTCAAAACAATGGACAATATGAATTTAGACAAATTTTATTTATGGCAAATACAAAGCAACTGTCCAATGGATTTAGTTACTACCAATAGTTAAGCTGAAAATTACTTAATGTTAATGTTAAAATGGGTTGTTGTTTGAATAGAAAACATGATTAGATTTATGAACAAGAATGACAAGGATTTATATTTAGTCAGCAAAGACTTTCAAACTAAATTTTGGAAAACATTTTTTTTCTTAAACGCTCCTTCCTTTTTTCTACCTTAGATCGTTGGTTTTGTTATACCCTATGGACTCACATAATTTAAGTTTATTTCAAATTATCTGAGTCCATAGGTAGAGTAAGCGATTTCCTAATTCAATTTCCAAATGACCGGCTTCTGAAATGCTGGGACGACACGCTGTGACAAAACTTGTAACAAATAAATTGTCAATTTTCATAATTTTAATGTATTTCAAATTATGTGAGTCCATAAGTAGAGTAAACGCATACCTAATTCTATTTAAGTTCGAAATATGAAGACTCTAGCTTAGTCAAAACTCGCTGAAGTGTTTTTTTTTTTGTAAAATTAAACTAAAATATTTTAAAATACCTCAGAATGAACGATATTGACTTAGGATGACGTTGTTAACTTCCAAAAATAAAATTTCACTGCTTTGGACTTTCCAACTCTCCATAACTGTTTT
Source organism: Hydrotaea cyrtoneurina (assembly GCA_958296145.1). Classification (NCBI taxonomy): domain Eukaryota; kingdom Metazoa; phylum Arthropoda; class Insecta; order Diptera; family Muscidae; genus Hydrotaea; species Hydrotaea cyrtoneurina. The sequence continues at coordinate 18,696,234 of OY282513.1, read as the reverse complement.
CATGATGACTTCAATTATATTTCCTCCTTGAAATGATACCCTTGGGAATACAATTCCTTAATTCAATTTAACTCCAAATATGAAGACTCTAGCTTAGTCAAAACTTGCTGAAGTGTTTTTTTTTTTTGTAAAATTAAACTAAAATATTTTAAAATATCGCAGAATGGCCGATATTGACTTAGGATGTCCTTGTTAACCTTCAAATACAAATTTCACTTCTTTGGACTTTTCAACTCTCCATAACTGTTTTCATGTTAGTCTGAATTGACTTCAATTATAGTTCCTCCTTGAAATGATACACTTGGGAATACAATTCTTATTTCTGGAGATAATTTTTCTAGGTTGGTTAATTTCCAACTACACTTTTTATTTCTGAGGATTTTCCAACTCTCCATAGCTGTTTGAATTTGTCGACCATTGCTTAAATTGTATTTCCTTTTTAATTTCCAAATGAATTCCTATTTTTTTGGTTCATGGGTGTTCTTTCTCCTGGCAATTATCAGCTCTAGCCAATTAAAATCTATTTATAAGCAAAGATGATTCATCTTCATACCGAATATGTTGTGTCGAAATTAAAACCCAAATAAGACCTCTGACAATTTGATAGTTATGGAAGTGAAGTTGTTCAATTTTGTCAGTACAGCAAGGATTTATCAAATTTGTAAAGCCTCCCAAATTGCAAAAACATTCTTGTAACCCCCAACTAGGAATCAGATGTTTTATTTCTTTGAATTTTCAAACTACCACCAAAGACCATACAGACGGCAAAATAACCACGTTGTTTGCTGAACATTTCCAAGAGAGGGCACATGTACGAAACAACCAGTATTCCGTAGGAAAAAGAACTGTATTTTATTTGAAAAACTTTCCAATGTTGCCATGCTAATTACTGATAGAGGGCGTATGGTTTTCTACGAAACAACCAGAAATACATTTATTTCTTAGAAAACCTGAGAAATGGTGCTGACATACTGACTCATTAGTACTCATACTCATTAGTTCGACGGCAAACTCTAGATGTCAGTATTTAGCACAGCACTATTTATACGAAATTTTTGTATTTCTGGTTGTTTTGTAGAAAAACATTCGCCCTCCTCTCTTCGAAATATAAAGCAAACGTCTTGGGACATCTGCCCTTTAAATGGCCTTTGTTCTCCTAACCAGATTAGGAGAAACTTCATTTTATCATGAATGTAAGCAAATTTTTTACATTACTAATGTTTTTTTTACAGTAATTTAAAATACCTTCCAAAATGCTACTTTTCCGCAAGTCCAAATTAAAATATTTATTTTGTTATTACAAAGTTTTGAATGTAAAAGCACTGGATCTGCAGAAAAATCGTCTAAATTGGAAACGTTAGAAAATGTATATGAAAATTCGTTCAAATTTGAACTTTCGAAAACGAAAAAATGGCCTAGCATTTCTGAGAAAAGAGTCCACGTCTTGAATTTTAGAATCGTGACAAACGAAACGAAAATTGTTTTGTGAAAGCGGAGCGTTTAAAAATGACATTTCATGACAGAGTTCTTTACAAATTGAGGTAATAAAACATTTCAATGAGAATCAGTTATGAAAAAGTATTAGACCGCTTAGTTATTTGTCCTCTGTACAGTGAATTATTGTGTTTTATTTTAAATACATATTCAAAATTATTGAACGTTTTTAATTTGGCTTTTGGAATTGTTTTTTTTTATTCATTTTTTCTTAAGAGCAAAACTGTAGCATGAATTTAAATATTGCATATATCTGTGATCATTGATTCCAACAGCCTAACTCGACTTAGGACAAATTTGAGTTTTAAGTACCAGCTTCAAGTTATTAAAGATGCCAGTTAAAGAACTTGTGTCATTAGAATCTTCAAGAATGTTAAACCAACAACTGACTTCTGATTTTCAGCGAGGATTTGACTTGGGCGGTAATAACTTATTATCACAGATATATAAAGTATTATTTATTCACTGGTCATCGACATTATGGAGAAGCTAAACTGATTTTGAAACAATCACCAACTGCCAACTAAAGATAAACTGTGGTATTCATGAACTGGTGCATGTCGACATCATCAATTTTTCTGAAGAATACTAGAATACTATTGCAGCATTTAGCTTGAGTTTTATTTATATATAAATTATTCTTCTTGCAATTCTATATAAAATCATAAGTATTTCATAATTTTACCCACATTCAAATCATATTTTCACAACAACAAATTCCATCCTTAATTCAAGGAAGTATTATAAGGAAAATGCAAAATCAACCGCCCCATATAAAGACAATTATTTGACTTAATTCTACTTTTGTTAACATAGAAATGACAAAGCAAAAACTTTATATGATTCTAGAAACTATGAAAATCGTGCAGATATTTAAATAAAATTCAAAGTATATAAAACGTATTTATACACAAAAACTAATGGAAACAATATTTTTATGAAACGAAACTCCTTTAGTTAGCCTTAACAATTCTTAGAAAACAAAAACTTTTACAGAAAACAAAAAGGAGAAAAAAAGAAAACTGATAACTGTGATTATAAATTACTAAAAAAATAAAATAAAACAGAACAGTTTGTGTAAATGAAGAAATATGGAAATTATCTAAGAAACGAAAAGAATATAAAACCCCGAATGCAATTGCTACATTCCAAATTAGTTGTACTAGATAGTTTATATAAATATATATATATAAATTAGAGTATATATGTAATAATAATATCTACGAATATATTATACGTTAATAATAAAATACAAACAAAATATAATTAAATGTTAAGAACACTCCAATTTATTGATTTACTAGATTTCGATGAATACAAAATAAAGAATTATTATTTGCTTTAAAAGTTGAATAATAAACATTCTGGTTTTTTTGTACATTTTTCTATTTAACAATTTATCTATTGAAATTATGAGCAGACAGCAATATTTACTGCGCTCTTTTTTTTACATTATTTTCCCATGAAATTTATATTAAATTTATAAAACTCTACTTTTCCTTACATTGTTTATTTTGTTTTATGTTTTTTTTTTGTCGTATGTTTTTAATTTGTTTTCTTCTTTTCATGTGTAAATAATTTATACTCTCGTTTTGTCATTTAATACCTGAATCGAGGACATTAGTAATTTGTTCAACATTTCTATATTTTTGAATAACTTTCTCTGTAACTCTGTATTCACGTTTTGTCATACTTACTTTTATCTTTAACATTTGTATAATTTAACGTTTAGTCTTAGTTATTATTGATAATAATTTGTCCCATATTCTATAATAAATAACTTACTTTCTTAAGTATTCAGTTATGCTTAACTGCAAACAAACGAAATAATATATTTTTTTCTCCGTATAAGTTAAAAACGAAATAAAAAACTATAAAATTTAAAATTAACTAGAACCAAGTGTGTTATTTTATGAATAGAAATCATTGCCAAAGCTTTTATTCAAAATATAATATGTGGATTTTTGTAGAAGGCAGCAAGTCAAAGTCAAACATTTTCAAAATTTGTTTAATAGAATTCAATTTTTAATATGTAGTTTTTCTTAACTCAACAAAGACTCATCCCATTTGGTTGAAATAAATTTTGAAAAAATGAGTTTTTAATTAAGATTAACCTTCAGTGTTAACTAATATGATCAAGTTCTATTAAAATTTAACTAATTGCTGGTTTCCGTAGAATGCATATGTTGTCACGCTAAGGATCTCTAGCATTGAAATGACAATATGTACAATGGTTTTTTATCAGCATTACGATTTCATTCATTTATTTTGTTCATTGAAGCACCAATTTCAAAAACCATATTTTTAAAGGAGGGCAGAAAAAGTATTTTTTTTAAATGTTTCTTGATTTGCCAAATTGCAGCGTATCTCCCACAGAAATGTTCTCCGTAGAAAAAATAAAATACATTTTGTAAAATTTTGGACTGATAGCACTATAAAAAAGGCGTGCCGCAAACACCAACAATCTAAATATATATGTACAAATTAATGCTCGTCGGTTTATTTCCTTCGTATAGATTCGTATTTTCACAGAATGTAACTGTACTCGTGGTTCAATAGTCCACTTGAATGATTGGTATATCAAGTGGTCGTGGCCCCGTCCACAATCCTCAACATTATGAGCATCCCTGTCTCATGCACTATTACAGGTATGTACACAAAGGGGTTTAGAAAATGGAACTTCTTAAAATTGCACATACGAAAGTTCTTGAAACTATTTGTGCAATTTTTCAGCAAGCGAATAAGGTATCGCTACAAGAGTAGCGACCATTATAAACCCATCGAGGCTTTATATATTTTGTGTATCCGGATGGGACACGACTAATGGTTTATCAACAAAATGTCGATCTAATAATATAATTTCGAAGGCAGAATACGTCAAAGTGAAAATGATTTGGAAACCGTAAAAAAAAATATTTGGAACAAAAAAAGAAGAAGGGTTAATTAAAATTTTCGATTTTTTCGAACAAATGGATTTTGTTGAAATTTGGTTCATTTAAAGCGGACCCTAATCTGAACAAGACGATGTTTTAATTTTTTTGGCTGGAGAATTCGTTTGGAAGAAAAGTATTTGGCCAATTTTTCACCAGCGGAATAAGGCATCGACACGAGTATGGTACCAAATTCATGCTAGATTTTTGGACTTTCATTAACCCACTGTGAGTTGAATGCTTCGATCATTTCTACAGGATTTATGGTTTCTCAATTGGGGCACTCTTAAAATGGGTTTTCTGTCCATTTATTTGTAACGACTAATGTCGATATAATTACATCATTTCGAAGGCAGAATACATCCAAGAGCAAAAGATTTGGAAACGGGGAAATAAAATGTTTGACCAAAAAAAAAACAAAGGGGTCATTTATTAAATTGAGTAATTAGTTTGGGAGAAATTGGATTCAGAAAATGGGGTTTCTAAAAACTAGAGATTCGAAAGTCCTTTGAAACTAATTTCCAATTTTTCAGCAACTAATACAAATGCAGCACCAAAACAACTACAACTACACCTACAACTACACTTACACTAATACTACAACTACACTAATACTAATACTAATCAACATTAAAATTAATTAATATTAATTTGGCTTCCGAAAATGAGTTTTTGAAATTCAGAAGTCCTTTGAAAGTATTTGGCCATTTTTTCAGTAACGGACTAAGGTATAGAAACGATTAAGGTATCAAATGAAAGCTAAGTTTTAGGACTATCATTAACCCACTGAGAGTTGTATTCTATTATCATTTCCACAGGATTTATTGTTTACCCCATGGTACAGTCTCAAAATGTATTTTTGGACCATTACTCTGTAACGCGTAATTTTATATAAACTATATGTGGTTATAATAACATACTTTCGAAGCCAGAACACGTCTATGTCCAACAGATTGGGAAATTCGAAAAAAAAAATGTTGACCAAAAAATTAGGAAAGGGGTTAACCCACTAAAATTTTCGAAAAAATAGATTTCATTGAAATTTTGCTTATTTATAGCGGACCTTATCCTGAACAAGACCATATTTACATTTTTTAGATTGAACAATTAGTTTGGAAGAAATTGGATTCAGAAAATGGGTTTTCTAAAAACTAGAGATTCGAAAGTCCTTTGAAACTAATTTCCAATTTTTCAGCAACTAATACAAATACAACACCAAAACAACTACAACTAAACTAATACTAATACTAATACTAATACTAATACTAATACTAATACTAACACTAATACTAATACTAATACTAATACTAACACTAATACTAATACTAATACTAATACTAACACTAACACTAACACTAATACTAATACTAATACTAACACTAACACTAACACTAACACTAACACTAATTCTAATTCTAATACTAATACTAATACTAATACTAATACTAATACTAATACTAATACTAATACTAATACTAATACTAATACTAATACTAATACTAATACTAATACTAATACTAATACTAATACTAATACTAATACTAATACTAATACTAATACTAATACTAATACTAATACTAATACTAATACTAATACTAATACTAATACTAATACTAATACTAATACTAATACTAATACTAATACTAATACTAATACTAATACTAATACTAATACTAATACTAATACTAATACTAATACTAATACTAATACTAATACTAATACTAATACTAATACTAATACTAATACTAATACTAATACTAATACAAATACTAATACTAATACTAATACTAATACTAATACTAATACTAATACTAATACTAATACTAATACTAATACTAATACTAATACTAATACTAATACTAATACTAATACTAATACTAATACTAATACTAATACTAATACTAATACTAATACTAATACTAATACTAATACTAATACTAATACTAATACTAATACTAATACTAATACTAATACTAATACTAATCAAAATTAAAATTAATTAATATTAATTTGGGTTCCGAAAATCAGTTTTTGAAATTCAAAAGTCCTTTGAAAGTATTTGGCCAATTTTTCAGTAACGGACTAAGGTATAGAAACGATTGTGGTATCAAATGAAAGCTAAGTTTTAGGACTATCATTAACCCACTGAGAGTTGTATACTATTATCATTACCACAGGATTTATTGTTTACCCCAGGGTACAGTCTCAAAATGTATTTTTGGACCATTACTCTGTAACGGCTAATGTTATATAAACCATATGTGGTTATAATTACATACATTCGAAGGCAGAACAAATCCATGTCCAAAAGATTGGGAAATTCGAAAAAAAAATGTTGACCAAAAAATTAGGAAAGGGGTTAACCCACTAAAATTTTCGAAAAAATAGAAAAAATAGATTTCATTGAAATTTTGCTTATTTATAGCGGACCTTATCCCGAACAAGACCATATTTACATTTTTTAGATTGAACAATTAGTTTGGAAGAAATTGGGTTCAGAAAATGGGTTTTCTCAAAAAATCCTTGAAACTATTTATTTATTTGGGTGATTTTTCTGCAATGGAATAAGATATCACCACAAGTGTCATCAAAAAAAAGAAATCTCGACTTTAGGACTATTATTATCCAACAGAGAGTTGTATGCTAGTAAGATGTTCTAGTAAGATAGAAAAATTCGAAGAAAAAAGGTCTTCCAAAAAATCAAAAGGTAAATGTTTCCGACAGCTGTCGTCGTCATTTAAAATATTTTTTGGAATCTTGCACAACATTCGACAACTACAATTTTGTAAGAGCTTAGAAGATTTTTCGCTATGAATTTTGTAATTTGCTTTAGGCTTAAAATTACAATCTGAAATGAAAAAAAAAAAAAAAATAACAAACCGTTTCATTTATTTAAATGTCATAAAAAAAACTTCAGTTGAAAAGTAAAACAACAAATATACATTATTTAATTTAATTTTGTAATTTTGTTGAAAAAAAATTTTAAGTGTGGCCATACTTTCTTCAGAAGATGACGGCACACATGCAACAAGTGCAATAAATAATAATAAATGTTGCTGACTTTCAGTCATATGGCTTAGATTATCTGGCATTATTAACTGACAGGATTATAACATAAATGCCATCGACTCTTGGACTAGGCGATTCATTCCATCTCCATGGGCCACCGTTCACTGGCATTAGTCATAAAGGTAAACTAAAAAGTTGCGAAGATATAATGCTTTTTGTGTGATTTCATTGAATTTCAATGTGTGGGCGTGAATATGGGACTGTACGATATACATCTGATAGCCAAACCTTTAATCTATCTCAGCGTAAAAGTTTCAACTCAATAGCTGCAGTCGTTAACGAGTTGTAGCGTTTTCCATTTAAGTCACATTTAAACAAATCACCTTCTACAAATTTCTGCGCGCCTGGTATCAGAAAATAGAGCCAATTGGCTGGTTGGTGGTTCTCAACAAATTATTGTTTGTTGCTCAACAAATGTTTGGTTCCAGCTGTTACAATCAGCTGTAAAAAATCACCAACTAAACATTTCTGTGTGCCTGGTATCAGAAAATGGAGAATTGGTTTAATTTGGTATAATTGTTGGTGGTTTTTGATTTCATATGTGTGTGTGTGTGTGCGTGTTCTTGTAGATTGGACTACACTTCAAAGCATACTCTAAGGATGGAATGTTTACATTCCCGCCTAACGTTATGCTTTGAATTGCAGTTAAAAATAATATAAAACGCACTCACTGCCAGCAGAAACAGCATTAGATAAATTTTGGAACATTTAGCTGTAACTTTACTGCTGACAATCACCATGTGCTTCAGTTTACTGACTGAAATCGTAGGATAAACTTAACAGTTATAATAATAACGAGCAAATACCCGCTACTTCGTAAGCGTACATTTTCCTTCCCAGTAAAACTCAAAATATTTGTTTAATTGCATTGCATTTCCAAAAAATGCATAATACCGACTCAGAACCTCTATCGCATTTTTCAAATTTTTGGGCGGTAGATATTATTTGTAAATTTATGTTCACACTTTTTAATTTTCCCCATTTTGGTCCCTTTTCCTACTTATTGCAATTGCTCTTGTCAATCCCGGAACAAATTCCAAACATTTATTTCCGTTCTACTCCTCACCCTTTATGATTATTTCTAAAACGTTTTCCCACATCCCTGTATATATTTTACATTTCATTTACCTATTTCGGCAATTTTGGAACCATTTTTTGGTTCCCTTTTTTCATTCATTCCTGTCGATTAATTTTTTTTCACACATTTTGATTTTTCACCTTGTATCTTTTTTATCCCGTTTTGGTAAATTGTTCGACCCTTCCCCAACTATTATCCACATGTTTTTGCCAAACATTTGTTTCGCCTTTTTTTAATTTTTTACCCCTTTTTGTCACTTTTTATCCTGTTTTTATCTTGCGTGACTGACTGCAAGAGTTTTATATATGTTTCCTCTATTTATCCTGTTATGGCCCCTTTTTTCGTCCCACCTCTAACTAATTTCCACCTGTTGTAGATTATTTCACGCTTCAATTGTAAATGGATTTAAGTGGAGTATATTAGTGATAATTGGACAGAGGTCCATAGCGCCGCCTATATACCTTAAAATGTTGATCTCATTAACTATTAGAGGTATGAAGATGACGTTTGATACATTTTCTATTTGTACTTTTTATGAACTCCCGTCAGAATTTCTATTTCTCACAAAAAATGTCGCTTACAACGTTTTTCGCGAGAACCCTTCAATTGCCGTTGTCGACAATTTTACATAATACCGAACAAATATCCACTCATAATAGGATGGCATTTTTAATTCAATACATACTGTAAATCCGGTTCGAAGGACCAAATGTAAAGACATTAATTCGGTTCGTAGAACCAAATGTAAAGCTAATCCGAACTAAAAGTCTTTACTTGTTGAGTGCTTGTAAGACACTCTCTTTGTGAGTACTTGTTAGATACTGATTTTATTTTGTTAATATTTCCTAAAACTAGCATACATTTTCTTAAACTAAACTAATCCTAAAGAAGGAACGAGAACGCGATAGACGCATGCGTGGGGTTGTTTTGTCAACCCACGCACGCATAACATCTTGTGGAAAATTCCACTCGTTATCATGCTCGTCCCTTATTCTAAAAATAGCCCGCCGCTCTATACCACACACGCATGTTGTACTGCCTGCTTATCTTAAAAACCCCAAGCTACAACATACGCACATGCATTGAATATATCCAAATTACAATTGTATACATTATTTGAATACATACAAACTACAGTACAGTTATACACATTGTTTTGAATACATTCAATTACCGAATCCAACACAATTTTATACCTTCAGAAGAAAAGGAAAAAACACCATGTGAGGATTTACAGAAATCTGAACATTCTGCGGCCGGCGAACTACAATTATTTGTTTTACATATGAATAGTTTATGAAAAATTTAATATATTATTCTATAATTATGAGACAATAATCCTTAATGTTAAGTGACAGCATTCAATGTCTTTGCGGGAGCCTTATGTCATTTGTTGACATCCTTCAGCCATTCAGGACCATTCCACTTATATAGTTCCCTTGATGCGGAACCATAACGATTAATCCACACGTGCCTCCACTGCATTACATCAGCTTCTTTACACCCATCAGGTAACAACAGCACACCAGATGACAGTAATCCAAACGTAGCTTCATGTCCAGTCACTGATTCTTCTCTCAAATTTGGCATTTCTTTCTTCCATTTTCTTCTTTGCTGCAAAGTGACCAGGTTATTATTCTTCCACTGATTCCAGAAATCAGTCTTCATTTTTTGGATAAGCTTCCATCTGTTAAGCGAACCCATCCCATCAGATTCTGTATGTCCATCGGGAAGTTCCAGCAACGGCCTTCCAGTCAGAAAATGTCCAGGTGTTAAGACATTTATCTCATCGGCATTATTCCCCATTTCACATAATGGTCGAGAGTTCAATACCGCCTCTACTTGTGCCAGCAACGTCGCCATCTCTTCAAAGGTCAGCTTGTTCTCGCCGATAACACGCCTCAGATGGTACTTCACTGACTTTACCGCAGCCTCCCACAATCCACCGAAGTGTGGAGCTCCCGGGGGAATAAAGTGCCACGATATATTTTCTGAGGACAGCACGTCCGCGGAACTTGTTGAGGCCTCTCTAATCGCCTTAGCCACGTCCTTTTCAATTCCAGCTCCAATGAGGTCGACTCTATCCGCTCTATAGAATAATGGATCTGCCAAACAATAATTATTCCATGTAGACATATTCACCATTAAATTGTTATCAGGTTGGGCCGATGATAGGTTCTTTAATACCGCGCCATCTCCAAACGCTGACTTAACCGCAGCCACCTGCAATCCACCGAAGTGTGGAGCTCCCGGGGAACCCACAGCCTTCACCATTGTGGTGATCGGCTCCAACCTTTCATATGGACCAGACTTCTGCGCTTGAGCAGAAGCCGCCTTCGTTTTTTCCAATTGAAAATTGTCTTCAATTTTTGGATCTTCGCCAGCACAATGGATTTTCAAGCCACTCGCTTGAAAATTCTGTTCGATGACATCAATCTGGACCTGAGCGCGGTCTTCCGTTGGATCCAACTTCGGATCTTCATCTTTACAGCAATTGGCTACATTTTGTGACGCCTCCACGTCAGTTTGTTCCGTATCAGCTTTCTTCTTAAATGGTAGCATCGATACCCACCGTTGATCGTCGTTACATTGTGTGGCTCTTCGGGTAAACCACAGCTCTCTGTTGTTTTCTTCATCAACGGTTTCAGATTTCTTCTTTAACTCGGGAACTCGTCTGGCCCACAGCTCACCCTTATGTTTTTCAGCATCGGTTTTAGCTTTAAACCGATCATCCTTCTTATTCGCGGGAGCTCGTCTGGGCCACAGCTCACATTTTTGTGTTTCAGCATCAAACCGGTTATATGCCAGGCGTGCACTTACGGTTGCTTTAGAACACTCCTTATCCCTCTTGACATTTTCGCTTTGACTTGCGATTTCCAATCGCACTTCACGATACTGCCTCCGTATTTTCGTATACGCGTCATAAATATCGTCGTCGTCGAGATTTTTAGCGACAATCCTCCTATATGCCAGGACAACTTCTTGAAACTGGTCCTCTACCAATTGTTGTTGTACCTGCAGCCGTTCGGAATTGAGACTCAGTATGGTATCTCTTGTCGTACTCATAATTGTCGCCAATTCCCGAACTTCTCTTCGAAACCTTTCAACCAATATAGTGTGTGGTTGAGAAAGCTGTACGTCGCTTCTGTGGACTGTATTTTTCTTTCGGTCTTCGCCAATTCTGCTTGGCTCTGCTTCCAGGACTTTCGTTGACGTCTTTTCCTCGAAATTGTCTGTCCCATATTTAGCAATCATTCCTTTTGCCCCTTCGTACAAGGCCTCGGTGGATTTATAAAGATCCATTACCTCCGGTATCTCCTTGTCCGCGGACTGTTTCAATTCCGTCACCAACTTGGTGAAGTCCACCCACTTGCTCTGTAGGGTGGACTCGTTGCTTGAGAGTTGAACCATTCTCATCTCTGGCTTCCCTCTCAAATACCGCTCAATGCTTTCAATTTTTTGAGACAGCTTGATTAATTGCTCCATCTTCTTGGAGGCTTCAGATTTCGTACCGAACATTTTTAATATTTTTTTTTTCAAAAATATTTTCCTTACAAATCACACTTTCACTTTAGTAAACGGATTAAATTTTTTTTTTTTTTTTTTTTTAAGGAACAATGCTCGTCGGTTCGAAGGATCAAAATGTACAGACGAAAGTTGAAAAGACAACTCACTCAATGAGTACTTGTTAGATACTCTCAGCGACAGATTCTGTTATTCCTTTGCTCCTCTAGTTCCTTCATACAAGGCCTCGGTGGATTTGTGTGTATCCATCAGTTCCGGTACCTCCTTGGATGAGAACTTTCTTTTGTCTGTTCAAAACTGGATTTAATAATCCGGTTCGAAGGACCAAAATGTACAATGCACTAATTAAAAATACACTTGCACGGCTGAATGTTTGTAAGACACTCTCTTTGTGAGTACTTGTAAGATACTGATTTTATTTTGTTAATATTTCCTAAAACTAGCATACATTTTCTTAAACTAAACTAATCCTAAAGAAGGAACGAGAACGCGATAGACGCATGCGTGGGGTTGTTTTGTCAACCCACGCACGCATAACATCTTGTGGAAAATTCCACTCGTTATCATGCTCGTCCCTTATTCTAAAAATAGCCCGCCGCTCTATACCACACACGCATGTTGTACTGCCTGCTTATCTTAAAAACCCCAAGCTACAACATACGCACATGCATTGAATATATCCAAATTACAATTGTATACATTATTTGAATACATACAAACTACAGTACAGTTATACACATTGTTTTGAATACATTCAATTACCGAATCCAACACAATTTTATACCTTCAGAAGAAAAGGAAAAAACACCATGTGAGGATTTACAGAAATCTGAACACATACATTTTTCCCACGATCTATTTATTAAATGAATATAAAAAATAAAAATTACATTTATTACAATTTTGTTCTTCTTTTTCAGTAACAACAAATAAATTTAAAAAAAAACACATTTTACTCTGAAACAATTAAATCCAATTTTCGGTAACAAAAATTAAATTTAAAAAAATCACATTTTACTCAGAACCAATAAAATCGCCACAACGTCAATTTCAAAATTCTCTTCCATCAGCTGCCCATGGAATTTTTATATTGTTGACTTCCATCTGTTGCCCATGGATTTGGAATTTTTGTTTTGTTGACGATTTCGGGCTCCTTCACTTCCATCTGTTGCCCATGGATTTGGAATTTTTGTTTTGTTGACTATTCTGGGCTTCTTCCTGGGCGGCTAACTCCTCATCGATTAGTAATTCGAAATTACCCAAAGCATCGGCACTGGGAATTTTATTCCAACGTACACTGAAAAATCCATTTAGAACTTGACATTATCTTTTTATTTTTATTACAAGTTAAGAGCAACCACTTACTCTGGCACCCCATCCGGTGGCATAACCACCGAAAGTATATTGTCAATCAGTTTATATTTGAGAATGCGATCAGTCACTGTCGTGGAGGTCAATGATGGCGAAGCATTGACTTCGACCAGCCATGGCTTCAGATTATTATCGATGATTATATCGTAGCCATAGCACTCGAAACAGTGGCGATCGCTGGCCATAACGGGTGCCACAGCACGCAAAGAATGTACAATCAGCCAGGAAATAGCACCAAACAGACGATCGGTGACTTCTTTGCCCCGTGTGCCCTCCAGGTAGAGGGCTAAATTCTGAACAGACCATTTGCCGCCATGCAGTGAATTGTATTCACCCTGTGGAGAAAAAGTTAAATCAAATTTAGTTTAGTGAAATTTAAGAAAACCAAATCGGTTTTTTGTAACTTCACACGCAACGAAAATAACTCACTTACTCCTACAGGCAATGAAATTTCCTCAGAAATGGATCTATTCATATTTGAAGAGAATAAGTTTCTGGGAGTTTTTCTACAAAATTTTGTTTTCTATTGAACCTTTAATTGATTAGCGAAATCTATTAGGCTATCTATAACCAATGACATTAAATTCAAATTGTAAGCGAGTTAGAAGAAAAAGTCAACCCATTAGCGTTTCGCAAACATCTCAGATTCCTTTAGATGGGAGTAGAATCATCTGGAATAGGAATGATTTCCCTTTCATACTGTATCACTCCGAAGACGAGTGCCAATGAAAAGTCATTTCCCTCCTTTTGGTTTTTTTTTTCTATGGCACTGCCTTGGTTTTCATACCATAGGGAAATAATTCCGAGATTTGAATAATTTAGAAGCTGGGTCAGATGCCAATGGCGTGTACTTTTGAGGGGACCGGAAAAGATTAATTTTGGAGAACCTTATGATTCTAGAGAACCTTCGTTTGGAATAGTAATGGTTTACCCTTTCATACTTCGTCAGATCAAAGACGAATGAGCAAGACAATGAAAATACATTTTGGATTAATTCTTTTAAACCGCTCGGTACCTTTTTATCTCAGTCACTGCCCCGCTTTCCACATCTTAGGGTAATAATTCATTGTTTGGAATACTATCGAGGTTATAAACAAATGTAAGGCAATATTTTTTTTAAACCATAAAAATTTAAAAAAAAGAAAAAAGTTTCCATTTTCAATATTTGATCATATCAATTAAAATAGGGGAAGTAACAGATGGGGTCTTTACTAAATTGTAAATAAAAGCGAAAATCCTTCACCGATTTAAATGACCTTTGCCTCATTTTCATTGTAATATATGCGGCTTTATGCTAAACTATTGAGAATGGTCGCTTTTCCGTGATTTTACGAATATTTATGATTTAAAAAAAATTATAAAAAATAATATGTTTAGTCTTAAATGTGTTTGTAACTCCAAAAAAGTGAATCGGATTAAAAGGCAAGGTCTTGAAAAAATTTAGTGATAATTTCATTAAAATTTATTTTAACAAAATCGGACAAATCGTTTTGGTGTTGATAATTTGTGACTAAACAAATTTAATGTTCTACAAAAAAAAAACATTCCAAAAAAAAATGAACAGTCTGTTTTTATAAAACGAATGGATTTTTCGTTTCGTTAAAATAACGAACAGAAATTCTGTTTCGTCAGTTTGGGTTTTTGTAACACGAAAGTCTCAGTTGAATTCTAATTGAAATTTTTTCTTACGTATTTTTGTGTGTATTGTCTAATTGCATTCGTTGGAGTTATAAAAACACATCTCAGTTTCGTTTCGGCTACAGAATGCAGACGTATAAGTTTTATAAAAACAGGCTGTTAGTCTTAAATGTGTTTACAACTCTAAAAAAGTGAAGCCTAGTGTAATTTGTATGCGTCGACAGTGCGACTGTTTTGTACGATAACTATCGAAATGAGTGTTCAATGATATCAAATTACTCGACCTGAAATTGCTTTAAATTCTTGTACATCCTCTTCAATCAGTGGAAGATAGATGAAGGTGGCCACATTGCTGCTCCCATTTCCCATCTTCCATACAAAACGACGAAAGACCATACAGAGGGCAGATGTCGCAAGTCATTCCTGACGCTTAAGTTCGGTAGAACACATGACACCATTTGACAGTTTTACAATGGAGATAAGAGACAGTACTGGTTTTATGCTGACAATATACACATACGCCCTCGTCTGGAAATATTCAGCAAACAACTAAGGGCGTCTGTGTATGAAATGGTCTTTGAATGAACCACATTGTCCTGTTTTCATTTTTGTATGTTACTGTTTCACTTACCCCATGCTTCTGCACGCTGACATTGGTTAAATGAACATACATGTTGTCCAGTTCCGTCATACTCGTATCATACTTGACCGTACAAAATCGACAGAAGCCCTGCTTGAACAGATACGCCTTCAGTGGCCGAAATGACGTCACCAACACATAGAGACGCAAATCGAATTTCTTGCCGCCAATCAACAAGGGATTATCTATGTAACGGGAAATGACATAGCTCTCCTTGGCTATCTGAGGATGGAAGGCGCCCTTGGCCTCGCGAGACCATTTCTTCAGTTTGGACAATTTATTGATAAGAAATATGCCAGCTCCTTGAGATTTACCGCACGGCTTCATAATCCAAGTACTTTGGGGATTTTTGCGATACTCCTCCACAAACATATTGTAATCGGCCGGCAAGACAAAGGTCACCGGTATGAAATCCAAATACAAATAACGAGTGCCGCCACCAACACCCGACCAACTGGCATCGGTCTTCTCGGCCAAGGCATTGCCATCGCGTTCCAAATCCTTGCGATAACGTTTGATATTCTTGACTAGCAAATCTTTGCGCGATAGTTCATAATGATTGGGAAAATGATTGATCATCTGATTGTCATTCATGCGATAGCCGCTATCCACACTGAAGATATTGCGACACGTCTGCACACCGGCCCAATAGAAGTTCCAATCGTCGTCGGCACCGACTTGACTCCAGCCGCGCTTTTCAAAATTGTTCACCAGCACCGATTTGTCCAGGTCCGTGCAGAAGTAGACCTTCATGCGTTCGTGGCCCATGTTATTGTTGACTCTTAAATATGCAAAATATGAAATGAAAATGAACAGTTTTTAACAACGTTCTATCACACACACACACACAACATACCTGCCATACATATTGGAATAGGTGGCATTTGACCTTCTGACTGACTCTTGCGTCATGTTTGTCTTTTCCACATTCAGAGCCACCACCTCCCCTCAAAGTCAGTGGGGCAACTTTGTTTTTAAAACTCTTTTTTTTTAATCGCAGTTGTCTTGAGGTTTTCTTAATTTCTGTTGTACCAGCCCGTCAGCCGCAATGAGCGATGGAAAAATATAAGTTTGTTAGTGAACCACACCTCCTTTACAGCGATGACGATGACGACGACCAAGACTGGGCCGGTTGTTCTCGTAATGTAACGTACGATTTGTTTGGATAACTTCTGGCATTTATTGAACCAACAACAACTCAACAAGAAATCACTTTGGCTGCATTTGTTGAACGTGTCGGCGCGGCAACGTTGGGAATCCGTTGCCTTGGAAATCCGTCCAAAGATTGTTGCGTCTCTGTAAACATTTACAACAGCAGAAACTTCAGCAGGATGACATGGACAATTAATTTTATTCAGGAAATAATTTTCGTTTCAAATTTAAAAAAAAACGAGTGTCACATGCTTTTCAAATTTGATAAAGAGTTTCCTGCACCGCTCGAATTCCCTTTTGACGGATATTTAAGGTAAATTATTCTAATCATGGTATTAACAATTTCGATAGTAAGGTGTCGAGTAGAGTAGAAGGAACGTTCTACAATACTTTGAGAAAACAAAGCCAATAGTTTTCGAAATATCCAATATTAATTGAACATATTTTTTACATTTAACGGTGTTACCCGTTATTGTTGACGTATCAGCTCGTGTCCTTTACCCAGTCATTATACGTACAATTAATTTGGTGCCAGTTGAGAACACATACGAGGGATAATTGAGCTTTAGTTTCCACGTCGTAACGATGAAGCCATGATTCGTCACCAGTTATGACCCTCTGCAGCAAATTTGGGTCGTCACGGACCGAGTTTAACATCTACTGAGCAATTTTAAAGCGATAAGTCGCTCGGTTTAATCTCCTGCACCAGCTGTATGATGTATGTCTTTAGACCGAGGTCCTTGCGTAAAATGTTCCAGGTGGTAGAATACAGCACACCCAAATGCTGCGATCGGCGAGGGATGGACATTAGGGTGGAGTGAAATTCAAAAAAAAAAGTTAACCTCGGAAAGAGATGTAGTCTGAGGTCCTAATGAGGGGAAAAATAAAGAAAAAAATTTTAAAAAATTTTTAGGGGTCGCGCCACTCCCTTGAAATTTGGAAATTATCGCTATTTTGACGTTGATTTTAGAAAAATCCTAAAAAGTTTTATGTCAATAAATGTTTGCAATAGCGTAAACAATGAAATAAGGGCATGAACAAATTTAAAAAAAATTTTCTCATTGTTCAAAAAATTCAAAAAGTAAAATAAGTCAAATCGTCCCTTCTTCAGAAAATTGACTGAACAATGAAATCGCCACCAAAGCTACAAATATTAGTCGATTATCCTCATATTTGCCTCAAATACTTTTGTTTGGGCACTGAACAAGCTCAAACTTTTAAATTTCGAATAAGTTAAGTCGTTAATTTTTAGGATTTTTCTAAAATCAACACCAAAATAGCGATAATTTCACAAAGTTATGGTCTTTTTTGTAAGCAATAAAATCGGTAAACAGCACCCTGAGATTGCGTTATATTGAGAGTGTGTTATACACGAATGCAAGCTAAATGTTCAGTTGTTTTTTTTCAAATGGAGAGAAATGATGTGTCAGCGAAAGTACAATTTTATTATAACCCTGCCGGCCGATGAAAAACAACAGATTTAGTTTAAAAAAATAAATAAAAATATAAAACTTTTTTACCCAATAAGATCAGTTCAGCTAGACATCTGGTTAATTTATTAAATCTCACCCACTGTGCAATTTTTTTCGTTTTCAACAGTTTTTTTTTATATTTTTGATTAATTTTTTTTGAAACACATGTTTTATTCTAACTGTCATTTATATCCCACAAAATGTTCTTTGGCATTTTCTAAAAAGCTGCCAAATTTATCAAAAAGCTTTCGAAAGCTTCAAAAGACTTTCCCTTCACACTTTGGAAAATCAAAAACACCCACGAAGCTTCAACAGCAAACATATGTTCGAAATGAGAACAATTTTCACGACAACAAAAAGATCATCAGTATATTTTCAAAAGCGCTCAACAAAACACCGGGTCCATATCACGTACAGACTAAAGTTATGCAAACTTAATCGTTTAACAAATACAAGAAAATTATAACTAAAAGTGCAGGAATTTATGAAAAAAAATAAATCAGATAAAATATCGTCATGGATTTGTTATTCTTGAGTCGACGCATTTACTTGGGCACTGGCGAGGCGGAGGGTTTTATGCACGGCGGCATTATTGTCAACAGCGAGGGGACTATAACAAAAATACTGCGTTCAGCCCAAGAAGTCAATTCGTATCTATATAATATTGAATCCGAAGCTGTATGTATATGTTGCTCAGTAATTTATTTATTTATACAATTTTCATTTGTGGCGAAAGGTGTTCGATTTTGAAAATATGGTTTTAATGCCGGGTCTAATTGATGTCAATGTTCATATAAATGAACCGGGTCGTAAGGATTGGGAAGGTTTTCTAAATGCCACCAAAGCAGCAGCGGCCGGTGGTTTTACCACAATTATAGATCGTCCCACGTAAGTATTATAGATCTGGCTTATTTATCTTCTCACTCTGCAGCTTATTATAATTTCAAGGAATTCCATACCCCCCACTACCTCATTGGCGGCTTTAAAGGCCAAATTGTGTACGGCACGGGGAAAGATTTTTGTGGATGTTGGCTTTTGGGGTGGCCTGAATACCAACGATTGGTCCGATATCCCAGCCCTAATAGGAGGCGGTGTCATTGGCCTGCAGTGTACCCTGGTGAATAGCCCCGAACCGGTTGGTAAAGATTTTCCCGCCATTACCAAGTCACAGCTTGCGACAATTCTGGAGAAAGTCGATGACAATACCGTGATTGCTATACATGCCGAAGAATCTCTAGCGATACCCATTAAACCGAATGAAGCTGAACCCAAATGTTACGAATCATTTTTGAGAACAAGACCGGCACAAATGGAAATCAACGCTGTGCGAACGGTGGCGGATTTGGCTGTGAAGCATAAAACGTAAGTGAATAGATCAAGAGTTTTTGCCAGTGGGCAGACGTCTTTAAAATTGTCGTTTTCGTCGGCTCTACGTTTATTATTTTGATTATGATTTTGAAAGGAGACGTGTGATCCAAACTATTTGAACAATATTTATACATAAACAAGTGGTTTATGATATCCGCCAATCGCAGCAATTTGGTTTTTGTTATTCGTCAAGCTGGAAGATTGTAAGTAAGGACCTCGATCTAAAGCCGTACAAAATACAGCTGGTGTACGAGCGGAAGCCGGATGACCTACCACAACGTGGCCTACTAGGTGAATGGACCTTGGAGAAGCCGGACGAAGATCATCTTTCTTTAATTGAAAAATTTTCCTCAGCGCCCAGACAATTTTCGACTCAATGTAACCAGATCCATCAGTAACCAGACTCGTTTAAATAGAGCAATGCATTCTGAAAAATTCACTGTTTGGTGCGGTTTTTTAAAGACGACGCCTGTTACCGCCAATGGATAATTGGAGTTTCAAAGTGGACCACCTGAACCGTAGCCTGGGACAACGTACACATGAAATAATCTTTAAAAATTAAATGAATATCGATCCAAATAAATATTTCTGTGTCTGTCTTTTCAACAATCTTCAATAATCAAATCCTATACTTGACACCTGTTGAAAGAAAAATCCACACAAAAATTCCCAAAAATAATAAAATAATGAAAACGAAACGCGAACTTCAAAGATCCTTTTTACTTTTACAGCCTAAGCCACGATGTCGAACGACACCGTTCGCATGCTTTCTAACCGACAAACCGCTGTTTGTCTCTAAAAAAAAACGCTTGCGAACGTTGTCGTTCGACCTCGTGGCTTAGGATGTTTACATACAAAATGTGGATACCGATCAATGGATGCTACTATTTCTTACCACGTCTTACTTCTTCCAGAAAACAATTTCATTTATTGAATCTCAGTGCCCATGAAGTTTTGCCCATCATCAACGATTGCAGGGATAAAGGTGCCAAAATCACGGCCGAAACCTGTCCTCACTATCTCTGCCTGGCCGCCGAAGACATCGAAGACTGTCACACCGAATTCAAGACACATCCACCTATTCGCGAGAAATCAAATCAAATGCCCCTATGGGAAGCTGTTAAAATGGGAAATGTAGATGTCATAGCGTCGGATCATTCACCGGCCACGCCGGGACCGAAATGTTTGACATATGGTAGGACGAGGGGAAACTTTCTAAATGCCTGGCCGGGAATATCATCACTACAGTTGGGTTGGTATATGTCTGTTTAAATTATAAAATCTTTTGTATTCGCCTGTTTTTTGTAGGACTTCCCGTTATGTGGACTCACTGCCAGAAAAACGGTTTAAGTCTGCATCATATTTACAAGACCATGTGTGAAAATCCCGCCTTGCTCTGTGGTTTAGAGAAATCGAAAGGGAAAATTGCCGTGGGTTACGATGCGGACTTTTGTATTTGGGATCCGGAAGAGGATTTCCAAGTTGATGCCCAAATGTTGTATTCCACCAATAAGGTAGGGAACTTACATTTGTAAACAACTGCAATTCAAATTTCTTTACGACTTTTTTTAGTCTACTCCCTACATGAATCAACGTCTGCGCGGTACAGTTCATGCCACAGTCGTAAGAGGCCTTCATGTCTATCAGCAACACGAAGGATTCGGTCAACCTCTCGGCAAAATAGTGCTACGTAAAAATGCTAAGAAGGCTGTGAAGTTTATGTAAATGACTTTTCAAGGAAATATATAATTTAAATAAATTTTTAAGAGTATATTTTATAATAACCCAGTGAAAAGATTTCTTCGAAATTAGTTTGAGGACTATCAGGACGACAGTTGGACAGGCGGATGCAGCAGCAATATTCTCCTCGGCACGCTCTCTACGAAGACGGGTTAATGTCCACTATATCGTAAAACAGTTTCGAAACAGATTCACAATGACTTGTATAGCCTGCTCGCTGAGGATTATAAGGATAATAAGGGAAAATACTGGTCTTATGCTGACAACATACACATACGCCCTCTTTGGGAAATATTTAGCAAACGCATAAATGCTTGACAAAATTTTGTAGGAAAATGGTTTATTTCTCCCATTTCTAGCAAGACCAACAAGTGTCACCTTTGTTTTTATAACGACATACACTGAAAAAATTTATCTATCTTAATATATATTTACCCTCGACACTGATTCACTGATTCACTGATACACTGATACACTGATACACTGATACACTGATACACTGATACACTGATACACTGATTCACTGACTCTGTCACGCAGTACGTAGGAATTTAAATAGGCATTCTATAATTCTATAATAAATAATAAAAAAAAAAATATTTTTTTTTTGTACAGAAATAGTGTTTTCCCCAAAAAATTTTTCCAAAATTTTTTTTTTAGAAAATTTTTTTTTCAACAAAATATTTTTTTTTACAAAAATTTTTTTTTTACAAAATTTTTTTTTCCACAAAATATTTTTTTTCTAGAAAAATTTTTTTTTCAACAAATTTTTTTTTTTCAATAAAAAAATTTTTTTTCAACAAAATTTTTTTTTGAACAAATATTTTTTTTTTCAATAAAATGTTTTTTTTTCAACAAAATGTTTTTTTTCTCAACAAAATTTTTTTTTTCACAAAATTTTTTTTTTTTCACCAAAATTTTTTTTCCATATTTCAACGGGCGCCATAGGCGCATTACAACATACTAGTATGAAGATATTAATGATATCTCGTATGCAGACATGCGTTCAAAGACGGTTTCATAATCGACCGAAAATCCAAAACATAATCAATGTTTCGTAATTACTTAGAAAATAATTTGTTTTTAGTGTACCATTGAGAGCTTACGATTTGCCAACAATGACGTACTCCTCAACGTAAACACCAAACAGTCCATAACCAAATGTGTTACCCAGAATGTCTGACATTTATGCAAATGTTAGATGTAGACATACGTAGAAGACATCATCATCAGTATCGTTATGCAGAAAAGGCCACATGTGGTATTCCCTATAATAGAAAGAAACACGCCACCATTTCATATTTAAAGATTTCATTCTTCATAAGATTATCGACAGTTTCGAAATGGGTTATTTCGTACACAAAATGTAATATTTTTGTTTGAAACAATTTATTGCATAAATGTTCAAAATATCCACAATGACATTTGTAAGACAATAAATGTGCCTTCATATAATTGTGTCTCTGCCACTTGTTGCCATAACACCACTTGGCTAATAAATTGTTGTTCTGTGGACGTCATAGTGACTGGTGGCAGCTCACTATGGTGCATAAAGACATATTTTATTAGATTTCTCAAATATGAATGATTGGTTTGGTTTTATAGTTATTTTTATACTGTGCGTCATACAAAGTCCAGACTGAACATAAATTGTTGCCATTCTCGGGATATTATTATTAAAAATATGTGATTTCAAATGTCGGAACAACAGAGAGTGCCGAATGGTGGAGGCCAGCAGTTGCAGCATCGAAGTAGTTAAGGAATTTGTTTGTCTCGGCTCCGACATCAATAGGAAGAATGATGAGAATACGGAAGGAGTATAGTTTTTGCACTGGCTGGGCTTGGAAGACCGGCAGTGTTCAAAGACGAGGAGTTGGAAGTAATATTGTTGAAAGATTCCGGACAAATGCAAAAAGAAATGTTTCTTATATTCGGAGAGCCTCAGCAATAATTAGTTTTATTATGAACTGAAGCTATGAATGCCGATGCTTGAAGAAATAATACGGAAAATAATGATTTTTGCAGAGATTAGATTAGTATTTTATAAGGAAAAGTTTTGTCAACAGATCGGATTGGATCTAAACATTTAAACATTTCATCGTATTTGAATAAGAACTGCACATATTTCTATAATTTCGAACAGGTCTGACAAATTTGCCCGAAGTCGGAGTCGAGCAATTTTTGGCACAGGTCTGGTTTCGACAACACAGCAATGATGTCAAGAAGTTGTCAAATTCACGACGGAAAACTAATTAATTCGTTTTTAAAAAACGGATTATTTCGAAGAGTTCTTTTCAATAGGAGCTTTAATAATTCTTCGAAAAAGAAGGACCTCAAAATAACAGTGGACTATTGAGCAATTATTTCAAAGACTTTAAAACTTTAACAAAAACCCATTTACTCGCATTTCCTTTCTAATTCTAAAATCCTAAGCCTACATCCGACCATATCCACCAGAGCGTATGATTGTTGTTAATATAATTCATATTGATTATACGTCCGGAGGGGCATCAATAAATATAAAAGATAATGAGAAACGCACAAAGAAATTGAGAGCTTTTACTCACAAGCCGTGCTATAAAAAGCTCAACTCATACTCATCATGTACGCACATACATGCATACGTATGTAATATAATGGCGCAAATGACTATTTGAATAGCAGGTGCTACGAACTGATGATAAAAACAAAACGTAATGAAATAAACGAAAGTCAAGCAAACAAACATTACTATACAGACAGGCAGACAGACAACGGCGGTGAACACACACAGGCACCATACGAACGTCCATACATATGTACATCAAAAAGTGGCTCATCCGTCACACCAACAGCGTTCAGACAGAGTAACACCAAGAGAATTCCCTCCACATCGGTGAGATGAGAAATAGAGAGTGACTGAATGAGTGAGAATAAAAACAACAACTACACGAGCTAACAATTCAACAGTAACACGTTTGTTTGTAGGCATTGCTCATTCGTTTGCACTACGTAATAAGCTGAAACTACGAAATAAAAGAAATACTTGGCTGTCGTATTCACGACCGTGTCTATGAGCCATTCGCCCATACAGAAGTATTAATATAACACAAATACATACAGACATACATACACAGTGCGATACAACCAACTTACAATTGGGAAAGTGGCTTCGATGAAAATCAATGTGTGTCGTTGTTGTCAAAGCACCGTGGTATAATTACGATGAAAGACACAGCAAATATTTTAATTGCATATCTCCACAACTGATGAGAACTGCGTTGTATGGATAGTTTTGCAAAAGGTCTACGAATTATAGAAAATGGTTTGATGTTTATTCTGTATTAACGCAGAATAAGTTCTAGGACGTTAAATATGGAGAATATTTGTATGAATTGCTATGACTCCAGAAATACCGATTCGAACAATTGTGATCATTAGAGTCACTGTGCAAAATTCCCGTTGTCATTGCACTTTTGCCGCCTTTGCCTTTTTAAAGTTGAGAAAAGCTTACAAAGAGGTGCTACTTAATCGATATGTATGTATTTACAGTATTAACCGACACATGAAGAAGAAACGACAAAAAAAAACAACAAAGCATTTGAAATGTTGCACAGTGCTTTAACAACGATTTCCAGCTGACAAAATTCAATAACTTTTATTTCCACTTTTACAGTGTCTGGTGAGAGTTACCAAAAGTTATAAATTTAAATTCAAATTTAAAATTCCATATGAAATTCCGTAACGAAAATACAGTTATGTGCAAAATGTGGCTATGTACAAGTGGTTCATCCTTTTAACTGAGTAACTACGGCTCTACGATGAATATGTACTCAACTTCCTAACTTTTTAGAAAAGAAATGATTGTCCAAGTGGTAACACCTGAAAACAGAAATCGAAACGGTTTTCTAGACCAAAGGTAATTGCATGTTAACGGTTGGAAATCGGTTCTCAACCAATGTGAACCATACTTATCGTACATTCGCTTAGCGCAGGTATAACAAACAGCAACAACAACATCGGCAAATGAAAGCGAGCAATGAAAACAATAAACTCAACTTGCATGTTATCTGTGGTCTATGAGTCTAAAGAACAACCAGCAAAAAGGCAAAGAGACGGGTTTAAGTTAGGAGAAGATAATATAATTAAATAAAATGACATGATAATGGCAATAGCAGCAGCAACAACAATAACCACAACAGACATTTAAAATGTAAATAATATTTATTGCAAAATAATTGACGTGGCAAATCAATAATAAACACGAACCGACAAACGCTCACAACATATTACAAACATGCCTGGCTCTATGTCATGTCATGTATGTATGTATGTGTATACACACATTCATACCACACAATTAATACACGAAAAAAAAGCTGAATCAGCGCACACACAAAAAAAAGAAAGAAAACAAAATAACGAACAATCATGTGTATCGTGGTTTGTTAGTGTATTTGTCTTCTTGCTTTATATCTTTATACGAAAAAGAACACGAAACGAAATAAATTCTTTTGTTTGTTTAAATTTTCGAATTCATATTCGAAACCCGACATCAAAGCGCAACAATTATGAAATCATTTGCAGTGAAACTCAAAACAAAAATCACCAACTTTTCGCAAAAACACTCTCGTGTCCAAGTGAACAATTCGAATATCTTTTTGTGTCGTATTCTTCTTCTTAGCCACTTCGAGCTGAGAGCGTGTGTACCAAAAGACGGTGAGTAAGTGAATGAGTGAGAGGGTTTATCCACTTTTTGTTGTTCGTACAAATACGTCGGTTTATCATTGTTTTGCCCTGGGTGGAGCAGTGTTGTCAAGTTCTGTCACGAAGTGAAAAAAAACGTTATTTTCGATTTTAGATAATTTTGGGAATTTTTTAGTGAGACATGGGAAAATGTGTTTGTGTATAAATTGTTTTCAGACTGTTTAGTGATATATAAAAGTGTCGTATGAGTAATATTTTCAAGATAGTTTTGTCTAAATCACTACATCGACAGGATCAATAAAACATATAACACATTCACACTGTGTTATGTTTCTATTTAATAAAATATGACAGAAATAAGTTTGTATTTTTGTAAATTATTGAAACCGGTTTTATGTGTGATTTTAAAAATGTATTAACGAATTTCTTTAAATGTTTTATTTTATGTGTGTGTATGATCAGCGGGCTCAAGATTCGTCGTATGATGTTTATTTTATTTTTCGAAACCAACAAATTGAGTTGTTGTTGTGACACAAACATTCCTATTAGTTGTAGAAAAAGTGTTTTTAAATGCCACATAAATGCCGTACTCCAAGCAAAATCGCTAAATTGTCATTAAAATTAATTTGCCTGGGCACTATCGGCGACAACAAACATCATCGTCGTTGTAGACGACATTGTATTGTCGTAGTTGTAGTAGACTTCGTAGTCGGTTGGTTAATTCGTTGTCGTCGTTATTGTAGTCATTATTAAAAAGCATATCATCCATCGTAAACAAAACGTACTTAAGCCAAACCAAAGCAAACTAAACTAAACCTTACGTATGAATGTACAACAAACACACATATATATATACGTGCATATGAACATACATACAGACAGACGAATGAATGTACATACGTCGTATACGTGTTTTGTAGTCGTCGTCGTCTCGTACTCTGTTGCTCATTCCCCCCAAGACTCACACACATGAACACCGCATTAATACATATCACATCATGCACGATGATTGTGTGTATATGTGACCGACCGACTACGTATGTAATCGTACTTACGGTGAGGAGTGTTATGCTTTTGTTGTTGTTCTTTCTTGCTTTCGACTTGTTCTGCTCTGCCCCAATAGCGGGGCAGTGTTGATTGTGGGTCTGCCGCCTGTCGTCGTTGTGTTGTCATCAAAAATTCAGCAGTCTACTACGTAAAGTAGTCGCAGTGAGTAACGAACGCGCTTTTTTTTGCATATCAAGACAGAAAAAAATAATATAAAAAAGAAAAGAAAGAGACGGACGGTTTATAAAAAGCAAAAGAAAAAAAAACAAGAAATTCCTACAACGCGCCAATTAAATTGAAATATATTTTTTTACAACAACAAAAAAAATTAAAATAAACGAACGATTTGTAATAATAATAATAATTTGTAAAAGTATACATCATAATTAATTGTATTTAAACATAATTGTGAGTTTTGGTTTGTGGGAAATACATATACATATATGTACATATACATATAAATATATATTTAATATAAATGTTAATTTTCAAAAATAAAGAAAGAAAACAAATACCAGAATATCTGGAAGAAGAAAAATAGTTTCCTAAAATCACTCACAACAACAACGATCGCTGTTATTTTGTCCCCTTCATACAATCGCCCACCCACCATAACCCCTAACGTACTCTACTAAAATACATTTTCGAAAAATAAAAACAGAAAAGAGATCGACGAAGCATCGAAGAAACAATCGTGTATAATAATCTTGACGTAATCGCCGCAAAAATATTTTAACGACGTCGCCAAAACGTCGACAAACGCGACAAAAGATAAGCAAATTTAACCCAACCAAATTCAACAACAAGCAACCACCAGCCAGCCAGCCAGCACCATCATCATCACCACCTCTGAGTATCAAATATGCCAGCAACAACAACAACCACACCACAATACATAGTGCTCTCTCTCTCCCCTAAAACCTATCGTCGGGACTAACATGAAATGACGGTATATATAAATTTACGTTGAGAGAGAGAGAGAGAGATAGAGAAGAAAATATTTACTGTGAGTGCGTGAGTTTGTGCTTAGAGTAGATCACTACTGTATAGAATACGAGTCACAAAGTAACCGATCCGATCCGTAAGCCTTATCTTCTATAAACACATGCATACGTTATTTCTTTCGTTCATATGTCTACATTCATATATACTTATATATGAATGTAGACGTACATACTTACGAATGTCTACGTCGTACATACGTATACCATACGACGACGTCGCTATTGCTATTTAAACAAAAAAAAATATTTTATTTTTGCTTCAGATTGTTGATTTTTTTATTGGCACTTATTTTGTTTCATTTCATTTTGTTTTTGGTGGGATTTTCATAGAGTCATATACATATTTCTATTCATACATATGTACAGTGTATGCATCTCGGTACATATGTTTCTCGCCTGAAAAATTAATTGTTTCACCAATAGTTTCAGTAATTGCCGCACTGGGAATTGCATATTTTTTTACACACGAAAAAAGAGAAGAGAGCAAATGATATTGCTCACATGAATTTTCATTTACAGCTACCTCAAAACTCTATGAGTATACATCCCTCCAAAACAGTATGACGATAACCACTTATAACTCCCCTTTTGTTGTTATTTTTTTTAAATCCAATAAACGGAGAGTGTAAATCATATTGTTTTGCTAAATGCCCCCATGTACGAAAAATCTCCGATAGTTTAGAAGTATTTCTATTGATACATTTAGAAATAATAACGAAGTATGTATTTTTTTCACATTTCCTTGCTTTCGAAGTTGTACAGCTGTTTTACGTAGCGTATTAGTAATATACATCTTAATATTGCTCATACTCTAAGGGAGGAGTTACGGTTTGAAAACGATATGAATACATCGGACCAGTTGCCTATTACTTCAATTTTGCTGCATGTGGGGGTGTTGGTAGACGCATTGTATTAAGACAACCTTGTGTTTAGGCCTGCGGACAGGTACTCAGTCATATCTAGAGCACATCTGTCTATTACTTCATTATAAATACCAATGTTTTTGTAAACACGCCTAACTTTATAAATCAAAATGTTTTACCCGAAGTCGTGCCGTTTCACGCGTTTTTATGGAACGTCTTACACAAGCAGATGAGCCGACACGACTTATTCTACACCTCACCGGCCGATATTCATGGCAGAATCATGCAGCTGATATCAGCTGTCTGAATTGTCAAATTAGGTTTACCGAACATGAATTCAACCAATAAGTCATTAACAAAACTGATTTACCAAGAAAAATATTTAACTTTTTATCCATGTGCACTCTTAAAGTGTACATCCAGGGGAAGAATTGGAGGGATATTATTTCTGAGGTGGCAGATTTGTTTTTTCATTTAGTAGAAATCAGGTTCTTATAACCGAAAAATAGTTGTAGTTTTTCATAGAAACAACTAAAACAAAGGACGCTCTTTAGATTGTAGCAAACTAATACAGGTTAGCAAGAAAAAAACCAATCATTAATGAAGCTGATTTTCGTAGAAGACGCCATTGTGTCTGAGAAGCCAAAAAAATCTGAATTTGTTCCCGCTAATATTTCCCCTAGTAGTGTAGATAAATTGTACATTAAAGCAATTAATTGATTTTGTTTTATTTTAGAATTACAAAAAAATAAGTTCCTTTGGTATTAATCACTAGATTCTCTAGACGTATTGTGCATGTCCATTCATACATACATACATATGTATGTATGCACATGTGTATATGTTTTTATTGACCATAACAACTGAGAAATAATAAGAAATTTGCTTTTAATTAAATGTCAATTCGTCTGGCACTTTTTTTTTTAAATGACGTACATACGACCATTTTTATGCATGTGTGTGTATACCGATACGTAACGTACAATAAAACAATATTCATACGAATACAATAACTATAAAACCCAATAATTTACATCAAAATAAGAGTACAATATGTGTATACAAAAAAGAAACATATGAAGTTATATATACATATGTACACTGTGCAAATATACTGACCGTAGCATTTATTCACTGAAATCAAAAATATTTTCCAATACGGTGAATTTTTAATATGATTCATTTTTTCAAATCACTTTCACTGCATACAAAAAAATGTATAAACTAAACATTTGTAGTCTGTAAGGAAGTTATTTTTCTTTCAGTGTATTTTTTTCATATGTATAGACATATGTAGTAGATATCCACATGTGCCAGTAGTCACAGTTGGCCGACTAACTCAAGAAAGTTGCCACAATTTGTAACCGACCTCAACAAAACATACGAGCATATATGAGTGTTTGTAAAGAAGAGTATTGTTGGAAATACGTAGACTTTCAATACAATCTATAGAAATAGTAACAACTACTGCAAGTAATTGATAACACAGCCGTGGGCAAAACAAAGTGAACAATTGTTAAATACTATTGTATTTTTGGCTAAGTGAGTCCCAAGGCGTATCGTGGGGAGTTTTGTTTTGCAGTTGAGTATCCGTTTTAGGATACTCGAGAGCTGGAAAGCGGATTGCTGTCCAGCCTTTAGGCGGCTGTTGAAAGCTCACAAATTCTGAGTATTTTCTCAAACTAAATATGGCAAACGGATTCAAATAAAACTGCATGCCAAATTTAAGTCACCATTTCCATATTGTATTTTGGCTAAGTGAATACAATATGGGGAGTTTTGTTTTGCAGTTGAGTATCCGTTTTAGGATACTCGAGAGCTGGAAAGCGGATTGCTGTCCAGCCTTTAGGCGGCTGTTGAAAGCTCACAAATTCTGAGTATTTTCTCAAAGTAAATATGGCAAACGGATTCAAATAAAATTGCATGCCAAATTTAAGTCACCATTTCAGAATCCACCCATCCGTTGATGAATTCAAAATCCATACAACAATTTCAGACAATCGACTAGTCATGATTTGACTGAGTTTAGACTTGTGGCATGATAAGTTAGTTATGCAATGCAAAAAGTCGTTAATTGTGCTATAAATTGTTACCTCTGTGAAAATTTTCTTTTTACAAAACTAAAAAAAAAATGTTACACGGAAACAAATTACAACGAAAAAGTCATCTTCTAAAAAACATTTATTTCAATCTGAGAGGTAGTGTGTGGACCTAAAAACAAAAAACACACACACTCCTTTATTTATGTACTTAAAGTTTTCAGGCTCCATGAGCTACATTTTTTCGAAAAGATTAAGAATTAAAATAAATCGATGGCTTAATTTAAAAATGGCGTTACTCGATTTTTTTCAAAATCGCCTTTTTACATATTTTGGTAGACCATTGTGAAATACACATCCCACAAAAATTTCAGTGATCTTTGTGATCAAAAATACCGTATTTATTGCCCTTTTGCAAAAGGGCGTAACCAAAGTAAAAACAAACAAAAATAGTTTCAGAATTAAATTTGTTGCGCATTTTTATTTAAAATTAAAATTAATGTTTTTCAAATGTTTAAAGCTTTTACCTTCTCCTGTGAAGTTACGAAAATGCGACTTACGCCCTTTCTACATTAAGCCATCGAAATGTATTGACATTTCCTAGCAACCCATTAATTCCTAGTGCAACAAATATATTAAAGTAATTTTGTGTAGTAGTTTTTAATCCCCCAACGAAAAGAACAAAGAGTGAGAAAATTTTCCATTCAGAGTTTTGAGCTGCATCTTTTTATTCCAAACATCAATAATCGTGAAAATGTCACAGTTGCCAGCACTGGCTGTAGGAGAAAGGACGAGGCCAACGTCAACAAACACGACTCCCTCTTTCCTCCCTCCAATACCCTTATTTTACATCGCTAACACAGTGCATTGCATTTATAGGGGGCATCCCCTGAGTGTTAGTCAAAAAAACAAGTTTTCCCAAAGAACACAAAATAAATCGTATTAATTAGGAAGGAAAACCAAAAATTACACGTTTGCAAAATTGATACTAGTGATGTTTACATTTGTATTTGACCACTCACTCTGGATCCTTCATGCCGCGGTCCATTAAAAACGACGCGAAGAAACGTGCAAAATGTAGTGAAACAAACGAGCCAATACATATTTATGAATGCAAAAATGAGAAGAAGAAGAAGAAGACAAATAATATAAGAAACAACGACGTAATCACTTTGTCACAATGTTATACACTGAACTCACGCTGACGCACACACTGTACACATACTCACAAACAATATGTCAAAATTTTGAATGAATGCCTCCGTCACCCGTCACTTATACAACAACAGCAGCAACATGAAAATCCGCATGCACATATGCATGTTTTCATCGAAGCGTTGGGCATATTTCTGTTCATTAGTGAATACGTACCATACGTACGTTGGAATTTATGCTGTTTTGCGTTAATGACGTTATTGGTTAGTGTGTGTGTGTGTGTCAGATGCTTCCGTCTTTCGTTTATTACGCTCTACAAATGTGTTACCACGGCATGAGAAATCTTCAGACAGTACATAAAAGACAGTACGAAGAAAAGACGAGGGGTAAATACGAACAAAAAAAAACGAAATTATCAAGTGTCAACTACCTTTTAACACTTAGTGCATCATCGTATCAATACAATGATTAGGAGTTGTTTGTTGTTATTGGTATTTTTATGATACAAGTACTAACTATGTACATATGTATGTGTATGTGGGTTTGTTCATCGCGGAAAAGAGCTAATAAATGTTAGTAAATATATCCAAATGTACACACTCAAATGGAAAACAAACGCGCGCATTTACAATCGATATGACCGACTGGCGGATAGTCAACGAACCGATAAATGTATGTGTGTAGTTATTATTACTAATTGGAAATATGCGGTACACACATTCGCCAAAGTGTACATACACGCCAAGGAATTGGGTGGAAATTTTAAGGAAATAACTAATCTCTTTCGCCGTTCCCACGCAAATAAGTAATGGATCTAAAAATATCGCTTATAAGAAAGAACTGCATAGGAGAAAGTTTTGCAAAAAAAATACTAATGGTTTATGGTACAGGGTTCTCCAACAAGAGGTGTTATTTTGGTATTCAAAAAAAAATTACATTTTTTTAGATAAATGATCGGATGTTTATCTCATAATAAATAATCAGCCAATATCCATACATTCTGCTTAACAAATGTTTATAAATCTTATGAATAAGGGAGTAATTTTTTATTTTAAATTCAATTATTGTTCAATTTATATTTTAAAATATAAATATTTTAAATTAAATTAAAAATTCAAATTTCGCCCAACGTATGCATACTTTCGCGCGCTTGTTTAAGTACTTCCATGTTGACATACATGTATCGCATCTCCACTTGTACTCAACATCAAGTGTCACCATTGTGTGTTACTCATTTGCAAATCTTATAGAAGTCATCTGTGGTTCTCTTCCTCTGGGGGCCACAATCTTTGTGTCGACCCGAAGGGAGAATACGTCATCCAAACCAGCCCCATTATCAATACGTTTATGTAGTAGGGTTGTCTGTGGCTGTCATTTCTTTTTCGTTTGTTTGTTTATTTGTGAGGGGGTTCTCTTTTGTTATTTATCAATTAAATTGTTTAATTTGTGTATACAATACTAATTAATTAACGTTAATTTAGACTTGTATACCTCATGACCATGGTGTATGATTTTCCAAAAAATCCAATATCTACAGTTACAAAAAATATGAACACACTTGTGTCGTTTTTGAAAGTGCTCGACGAGACGGCGGAGCGAGGGGCGGTTCTCATTGAAGATTAAAAGATTACGAGGTTGAAATTGTTGCGTCGACCACACGTATGTACACAAGTGATGTCATTTCTTTTTTTTTGTAGTTAATAAATATGGCGTAGTCTGAGCAGTCAATAAGAAGACGTTTGGTTTTTTTCAGTTTAAAATCATTATTGTTTTGGGGGAACGCTGAAATTCTTTTAACTTTTTTTATCAGCCCAATTCAGAACTAAATGTTGTTCACTGGTTGTACGTTAGTGAATAATATGAATTTACATTTAGGTTTGGCACAAACGTTTCTCAGTGGCACAGTTTAAACAAATGCACACCTTTGGTTTAGTTAAATGCAAACCGGAATACCGTTGCAGATGTTAAACATTTAAAAAAAGTTTGTTTTTTGATTTTCTCGCGCATTTTTTACGTGTCAATACAATTAAATATATATTATAATTGATGTTCACCACGACCACGCTTACAGGACCATATCCTTTTCATGAAATGTTCCATAACAAATCGCAACTATAGGTTAATGTCAAAAACGCCTTATCAACTGCACCTTTTGTCAAATGTAGCGTACATTAATGATGTACACATTGTATATTTATTTGTCACGATTTGTTTCGTTTGACTAATAATGCCTCAAGACTTTTAACATTGTTGAAGTCATCATCGCACAAAATATGCATAATATTAGCAATTCTTCTTGACTTGAGAACTATTTGTCACCGCACATTCATCGACATTTTTTATGTTAATTAGGTATTGGATCATTTTTCACGACGCGAAAATGACACCAGTCGCACTTGAACAAAATTTTAAGAGTTTCCGATGTTATGTACGGATAAAGACAGGAGAGAAGTTTCAAATCCACGTTACGTTAGTGTCATAGTGCTCGTGTGTAATGGATGCAGTGGCAGGAACATGAATATAACAGATTATTTCAATATTCTGAAGAATAATTTAGCAATCTTCCCCTAAAGAACGTCGTGGATTTGTGACAATGATTTCATTCAGCACTCGACTCGACACTAAAAAAGTAATTTCCTTACCTTTTCCAGAGCGCGGACTTAAATCCAATTGAACATCTGTAGACATTAATCAAGGGAAAATTAAAGGACTAACACATTTTTAAGGAAGAAACGGGCAAAAAAAACCCTTATGGAAATACTGAATTCAGTGACCACATATCTGGTTCCTTCGATACCACATAGCAGTAAGAAAAGCCACAGGCCAACATATAAAAAAGAACTCAAAAACGATTAGTATGTATTAATTATTTCCAAATATTGTTTTGATATCAGGCTTTAATTTGATATATAATAAATATATATTTACTTTTACTTTTCGTATTATTTTCACAGTGTTTTTATTTTCGGTTAGTGTGCAATTTTTTTGTTTGCTCACTGTGAATTTAAGTCCAAACAAATATGACTTTGAAACCCGTGTGCATTGAGTGTCTCATACCTATTTATCAAATTAATGTCATAAATATATTATTGAAAACGAAAATAGACTAATGGGTCATAAAATATTTAAATGCTGAACGTTGACTTTAATTTTGCTCCATATACAAAAATATAGATGGCTGTCTGTGTGTTTGCGTCTTATTGGGAAGGCACCACACTCTCCTGCATTCCCTCATACAATAAATTTCGGTTCAGTGACCTAAAAGAGGGGAAAATACAAAACCACATATGTTAATTTTTGTAATATGTATTTACAAATTCAAAAGCAAAACTACATTTGGAGAACGTACATGGTACATGGCCACTTCTATAGGGAACTTCAAATGTAAATAAAAGTGGAAATTCTCTATTTCAAGTTAATTTCGTTTCAAATTCTGTGTACTACAAAATCATGTGAATGTATTTAGCACGATTTTTGTTGTTGTCGTTTCCTATACACGAACTACATTTTGGTAATCAGATTTTTCAACACTCAATAGTTTAAAAAATATTTGAAATCACTTATTGTCGATCTTTTATTTTTAGAGTCACTGTCTGAGTAGATGTATCGATGTCCGTCTGCACATTGTGGGGGAATTCGAAAAAAATATCCAAAACAATAAATATGTGGCGTATATTCATTGTGTATATTTTCTGTTAACATGAGTCGACTTTTTCGTACAATTTTATTGTTAGCAATTTGATTCAAAAAAATAGGAGTGAACTCAAGATAAAAATGCAAAAATCAATATTTATTTAAATTTTTTTTAACTAAAAGTTTGGTTTCTCTTCTATTTTTTTTTTTGGCATTTATAATGTATTTGTCACCATATGATAAAAAAAACAAAAACTACTTTAACAAAAAATATTCGAAAATTCACGTTTCAAAAAAATAACAGTAATAAAATTAGTCAAAAAATTAAAGAAAAAAAGTGCACCAGCCATGTTAATATTAAATAAAATTGGTAAATAGGTTAGTACTTGGTCGAGTATCCTTTATTTTTTATAATTGCTGCACATCGGCGGGGCATGGATTCAATAATACCGCGACATCGACTTACTGGGATTTCCTGCCATGCATTTCGGACAGTATTCCACAGATCTTACGCATTCGATGGTCTCATCAGAGCATCTTTAAGTTCTCTCTTAATATCTGATCTTTTGCTTTGAGCTTATCTTCTTACATATTGTAGAAAATAACGTTAGAATATTTCGTGATAAATTGAATAGCTGCACTCCTATTATTTTGAAAAGGATGTACTAAACTTGTTCAGTGTAGTATTAGCACTCTCATTATGAACTTATGTCAACAAAAATATTCTTTGTTTTTTCATTTGGCATTTGAGAATTGCGCAGGCTATTACCACGAAATCTCTCACCGAATTTAAAAATTATATCAGCCCTCACACGCACTACACGCAGTGTAAAAGACTTACATGGGCAGATAAGTCGGTGCAATACAAATGGTGGTTCAACTTACCTTCCGGTGTTTATTATGCCCTTAAACGATCAAAAAAGTCAACTCAAAATCAAGTGCTAATTACACATACATACGCTACGCGCTCGACGCAGCGTCCTTACGATAGGGCAACATCATCGTTCACCATCCATCCAACTCTCTTCTTCATCTGTAAGTGGGGATAGATGGAGCGCGATAATCACATTTGAAAAAACTTATTTATTAATTTGTTGTTATTTCTTGTCACAAGAAGCATCACCATATCGTTTGCAGCATAAATACACACACATATGTATATACATGGATACGTTGTGGGGAATTCAGCAGCGCTGAACGCGCAGCAAAGTGTGTTACGTAGTATGACGCCGAGTAACGGGGGTCTGAGAAAAAAACACGTGCTAACAATTAACCCAATAGACCAATGGATACATATACAGACATGAAAAATAAACACATTACCACGTCCTCCAACTACTCATT
This sequence comes from Hydrotaea cyrtoneurina, assembly GCA_958296145.1. NCBI lineage: Eukaryota > Metazoa > Arthropoda > Insecta > Diptera > Muscidae > Hydrotaea > Hydrotaea cyrtoneurina. Next base: position 18,658,986 of record OY282513.1, on the reverse strand, counting down.
CTTGATTTTGATAGACTAAACGATAATTATGTGAAATTATTTAAAAACAAATTAAATTTCAATATTTTCTAAATGTTTAATAAGGTGAAAAATAAACAGCTGTTTAATTGTTGGAAAAAAATAAATATTTCTTCCACTATCTTTCTCTCTATCTATTCGCCGCATTTTCTGTTGTTTCTCAACACAACAAAAATATGTACGTCAGACATTGCGAGAACGTCTGTCATTGTAGTGGTTGTGTTTTTTGTTCAGTTTGTGTTATCGATTATGTAAATATTTGGGGGGTTTTTCTCTAATTGTCACATAATGTTTGAGTTTTACTTTTTATCTATTTTTACCTTCACCCCTACGTAGCCACCGAGCAGTACATCCATATAACTTATCAGTCAAACTTTTAATACACATATTTGAACAAACTAGACGGACGTACGAACGAACTTATTTGTTCGATGTGTGTGTTCGTTGGGTGAACGAAACCAAACCAAAAAATAAACACATAAAATAATCCTTACACCAAAAAACAATAACAAACAAGAATGAACGATTTATACGTCGTTGTGTGCCATCGTGTTACGTATTTTCATATTCGTATACGAGTGTTTGTCATACGTTAAGTATATATCTATATGTATTTACCGTTAGTTTGTGTGACTGTAGGAAAAATAATGGCGGTATGTATAGGCAAACGATGATGACGATGACGACTACGACTCGTGTTGTAAAGACAGCCTTGAACTTCGTTGTTCTGGAAGGAAGGTTGCCTCTCAGTGAGAGTATAAAAATGGTATTGGGTATATACATACATACATATGTACAAGTCGTATATATTTGTATATAGTATATACGTATTCATATACATACGTATATATGTATTCATGAATCTGTACAATATATGTTACGTACAATTCGAATCCATTAATTACTTTAGGATCCAGTAGTAAACTAGACAAAAACTAACTTACATACATAACTTATTACGAAAAGACAGATCAGATAAAATAATTTTTTATCTCGGGCAACTTTCCAGGTATATAAATCGGTCTAAATTGAATTTGGACAAGTTTCGAAAGGACTCAAAAATGCTTTATTTCCTTTAGGCGGTGCGGGACGTGTCCTCGGAACAATGTAAGAAGCACAGCAAAAGCTGTACTGCTGGAATTAGTCACTATCGGCCATGCTACGAGGAAATCACTTATCCCCAAAAAGGATTGCTGTACTAACACGAGAACTTTATTAGTAAGAATATGTAAGGGATCAAATGGTGTTCCAAGTAGATCCAAAGTGTATTCCAGTAGATCCAAAAGGATATATGCTTAATATTACGCAGTGAACTAGAAACATGATCAATATTTATACTAGTTTATCAGACACTATTTTATAAAAAAAATCGCCTCAAATTGTTTAATTTAGTTATATTTAATGTCGTGTCATTTTTTCGTGTAGACGAGAATAACAAATTAGATTAACCTGTAATCCATTGAATTTCATTTAACATATTGTTGACAACCAATGCCCAACCTATATCCCCGAATAGTAAACACATAAATAATGAGTTGGTAACCCTGTTTCTATTGACTACGACAATATAGCCATACTCGTCTAACGCATGACGTATTTGTTGTTTACAAAATACTAAACAATGTTGACAACATCGCGGAAAGTTTTGTGAAGTAAATAAACGCTAAAGTTATACCAGTACAAAAACAAAACGATCATATTCTTCAGTTCTTGTATGTTATATAACCCCGTCGAAAGAGAAATCACAAAAACGGTATGATAACCGGTAAAATTCTTACAATAAGTTCATTGTTTAAAATGAAGTAAAAAAATTAACCGCCTTTTCTGATGTTTGGTCTTGGCAACTCTAAAAACATATGTGCGCTCTTTTTGTATGGAACTCTCTTTCCGCCCTGCCAGATTTGCCGATTTACTACCGTTTTGTCGTTTGCGAATTTTTGTTTTACAAATATCAATTTTTAAATACTTACAGTAGAGATTAAATTGAATACGTACACAAAAGAAGTGTGACTTTTTTGCAATAATCAGTACTTACACTCAGGCGCTATTTGAATGGTTAACATTTTAATTACGTACACAAAAATCTAGATAAACTGAAAAATAATATAAAATAATTAGCTTGTTACAACTGTAGCACGGCTTTATACCTCTAATTCTTCACAGAAATGTGTTTTTCGTGAATAATATATCATATTCTGGTCGTTTTTAAAAACCAATTTAAACTTTGTATTTTACTCGTTAATTACAGCTTTCAGAGTGAAGTTACGTTCTAAAGCAAGGGGTTCAATTACATCTAAGACCCTGTTTACACGGGGCGACTTGTCGGAACAACATTCTTTGAATTTTGTTTTGGTATCGCTTGGAGTTTCCTCGTATGGAGGGACTATTTCTTGCGACACTAATTTTTTTGACGTTTGATCAGCCCAGGGGTGTTTTGGTTTCAAAGAACCTAATTGTACTTTTTCAGTCCTCACTGTACCAAAACTAAAATTTATTTCATATTAAAAACACACACTTATTAAATAATAACAATAAATAGTGTTAAACGATTTAATAATTTTGAGGACTAAAGTTAAAAATAAGAATAATTGTACTAAATTTTTGAATTACTTTAGTACCATATTCTATGTCATTGTGTATACAACTTATTGAAAAGAAATACAATTTTAGCAATGGTCTGAAAATATCAAAAAGTACAAATCTGTACGAAAATAAGATTTGATGTATTTTTTAAACCACTTTTTTCCACCACTAGCCAAATAAAATGAAACGTTGCAATAAAAATGTCAAAAGTTGCGTGAAAATCCATTATAAACAACTTTTGTTACCCCTCTTGCGACGCTTATGTCACTCTGCGTAATTGCAACGTGTAAACACCGTCTAATTCGGTTTTTTTTTTTTGGTAATTTGACGATTTTGCATTAAAACCATCTGGCACCTCTGCGTACCACTGTGTATATGCTGCTCTTCGCTCTGCCTCTCTCACGTATGCACAAAAACAAATAAATGACGTAGTGATGTCATCAGTTAGTTTTTCATTTTTCTTCCAATTGTTCGTGTGTTCAATTTTCTTCGTGCTTGAAAATTCGATTTGAATTTGATTTTGTGAAGATAAATTCAATTAAATACCAACCAAATTATTTTTATTTAAAAATATATGTTCCATTAAGAGGTGTGTAAATAAAATTCTCCGAAAAAATGTGTGTAAACGAGACCAACACACGACTTTTGTTATTCTTTTTTTTTTTGTGAATGTAAATAACGGTGTGTACACCACTTGCAAAAAAAAGTAGTATTTTTCATTTATCGTGCTAGAGAATAGAAATAAACAGAATAAAACTCGAAATGCCCAAATAATTCACAAAAAAGAAGAAACCAAAAAAGTTGGTGTGGACTGTCGTTTTCTGCAATTTCTTTTTGTTTTGCAAATCCAACATAGTTGCAGGTTACAACAGAAAAAAAATGTTCTCCATTCTCAGCTGGCTGGTCACGAACGCAGTTCCTTCTATATGTCAAACAATCGTTGGCAACAGTTTTATTCTCGCTTCCATCCCCAAACTACCATCCTCGTGTTAATGTAAAAATAAACAACAAAATTCAGAAGAATGGATTCACCAGCAATAATATTATGTGTATGAAATTATTGTCCAAGATTTAAATTTTCTATTTGGCAAATGTGGCATTTTAAGTCAATACATTACAGTGTGTGGTATGTGTTTATGTATGTAGTTTTATTACGTCACTGCCAAGTGACAGCTTTACCTTAAATGCATTCGTGGTACCCATAATCATTGGCCAGAAAGTACTCTGTCGTCCTCGCAATGATGGCGTATTGTGTTTTTATACTAAGAACAAAAAACGTGAAAATCGGTTTTCTCCAAGTTACGAGTTTATCCGTTCCATTAGCGCGGGAAAAACGATCTTAAAATCTGGCAAAAGCGAACTTTGGAATATCTAATATATGGCCTTACGAATACCACAAGGCACTAATACCCAAAATATTCGGGCTGGATGTGGATGTTTTATTTTGGTATTCATTGAAAAATTACATTTTTTTAGATAAATAATCGGATGTTTTTTTCATAATAAAGATGAAGGTATGTCGTTATTAATGAAAAACCACATCAGCCAAATGGCCAGCACGACCACGCTTACAGGACCATATCCTTTTCATGAAATTTTCCATAACCAAATCGCAGTGGCTGCCCTATGTCCTCGATAGCCTCACGAATTCTATTTTTGAGGTCTTGAATCGAAGCTGGGCTGTTGGCGTATACCTTATCTTTCACGTGGCCCCAAAGTAAGAAGTCACATGGTGTTCAGTCATAAGATATCGGTGGCCAATTGTAATCACCTCTTCGAGAGATAAAACGGTCCGGAAACATTGCAGTTTTGTGAACTCTGACTGCAAGATTTTCAGCATTTTTCTAGTGAATTTTAATAATTTCAATGCGTTGTTGAAGCGTGTCTTCAACTTGTGAAATGTCAAAGAATTACAGCTTCAAAAGTGGCAGCTACCGAAATAGCGGGTGATTCAAAATAACAACTCTTTTTGGAGAACCCTGTACATCGCTCGCAATACTTCCCAGCTAAGGTATTTTGCCTATACAATGTTGATGTTCGCTGATAATATTAATTTTCCAGTTAAATCACAGCATAGATGTCTGCCTAGAAAATTGTTTGCAGGGTGTAAGATAACTCGAACTTTACTTTGCACTACGATTCCAGTATGTCCCTCCCCCTTCACCAGATAAATGTTCGCACCCGCGTTCCAGCATCGTTATTGGCTTCATAAGCATCATTCTACCGTTCTTTCGTTTTCCTATTATATTTGTGCTATGATTTTTGCTTTATTTTTATGATGAGCGTACATAACAACAAAAGGAAGAATACAAAAAATGAGCAAAATCAAAACATATATATGCTATGTATGTGTATTAGAGATATACATATATTTTACATATACAGCTATATGGCCCTACACCAACTTCAACAAATCGCCATCATCACCACCACTACATCATCGCTAGCGACGACGTCATGACGTCATTTAATAAAAATAACACCGAACATACTGTTGTGAACAAGTTGAGTGAGTGCACCTCGCCGAAATGTGTGTGTGTCGCATTTCAATGCTGAAAGTTGGATTCATATACAAAAAAAAAGAGTGGCAACGCTTAGGAAAGTTGCGGTCATACCTAAATGAAAATTTAGTTAAATTATGGCGAAGTGGCGTTACTTGTGGTAATATTTATGTGCACTTGATGTCAGAAGTCTTCGCTCTTCTTGTATATTATACAATTTTGGGGGTTTTTCTAGTTTTGGTTCCACGGGTAATCCGGGTGACACAAACCATATGCCACGATTTCTGCACCGACTTAACAAAGCCTCTGATGGAAATCGAACCCACCACTCAAGTCCAAACTTTCCGAGTATGGGTCCCGAAAGTCCGTAGATATAATCAACCCGAACTTTTTTATTTTACGTAGGAATCAAAACAAAATGGATATCTTTTTTGTTTATAAAAATCTTTTTTTTTTAATTGGATGTCGCTTAATGGATCTAAAATATATATAAACAACTGGAATGGTATTTCGATAAGCTTTCCAACGATACGATATCTTAAAAAAAATCAAAACTGCATTGTTACTCCACCCGGAAATATTCTCCGCAAAGGCGTGACACAGCCCCGCACAAAATATCTATGAATATCTATTTAATATCCTTTATTTGTTGTGTTGTATACTTATTTGTTGCGTGTAAACTAAACGTAATGACGTATCCGTCGTCATGCAAAATCAGTATTTCCTTTTCAGTATGTACTTATTTCTGTACCAAAACCATGTTCAAAATTGTTCCTTCACTTGTTTGTACTGACGAAGTTTTGTAGGAGCAAATAAATATTTGACAGAAAGAGAGGTAACTATTTGACATTGAGTGTTCACACTTGTCAATTTTTTGTTTTTGTCAGCAATCAGCTGACTTCTTGTTTGACCATAATAAAATATTAGGTGTTCGGATTTTTGAAAACAAAACGTCAAAGCAACAAAACAAAGATTTCTCCAAACATCTGACTCTTCATAGCGAGAATCCGCCCTGAAGAAGAATAAGTGTTCAGATTTTAACGAGCAAATATTAACATTTTTGAAAAAGTGGCATCACCTCGTAAAGTTTTTGATTTAATCCTTTAAACAAGAAACTCGAAGTGATTTGAAATGCATTTGGTGCAAACGGAGTGCTAAGGGCGATGATTGAGACATCAGAACTGTTTTATTTCCCTTTATTGCTTTTATTGATGCATTGACCTCATCTTCAATAGAAAGTTGGCACTCAAAACTAGTCGTGGAGAAATCGTAATCATTCTTTCTTACTAATATTTAAGGGCTAAGACAAGATTCCCAGATAACTGTTTTAGTTCAACTTTTTATTGAACTAACAAATAATTTGAAACCATTTTAACTTACATCTGGGAAAAGTGTCTCCTATATGAACTTCTGTATATCTCATCGGTAAAAATGTTAACTCATGACGGGATGTCTAACGAACATCAATTTCCCATTCTTCATTCGCAAAAACTGTGTCTTTCTGTGTCGCTTCTCGTCGTTCATTGTATTCTTATCGCCGTTGCTCTATGCTATCGCATAAGAAAAAGCTTCCAACATAATGAAGAAATGTGTTGCATGCGTCATTTCTTGAACGTACGAATATAAATGAGATTCATGAGGTATTTAGATGGATATCTGACTTCGCGCCACATCTAGTCAAGTTTCATATGAACAACATGATGATGCATATGTACATTAGGCTGGGTCAGGATCAAAGAGAAAACATTCTTAAAATTATCTTTTGTCTATTTTATGAACATTTTGTAAATATCGTCAATACTTGTTACTAACGCTGACCTATAATTCCTAATTTTTGTTTTTAACAAATCGAAAGATTAATATTAACTTCATATTGCAGTGGAGAGATTTGATGTCATCGTTGATATGATGATACAAATATTGCGAATCGTCATGAAACAACTCATACTACATTTTTGCATAATTTTTTTTTCATGGTCCACTTTAATATGCATACGTATTTTTACACACACCTTTTCTGTGGAAAGTCAGAGACGAATATAATAAATGATCATCATATACACAAAGTGTGTGTGTGCATACAAAATAAAGATGTGTATGTATGTCGCATTTTACTACAGCTCATAAATACGTTTGTTGTATCCAAAAGTGCTGGCGATAATGACGAAGATGACGACAAAATTCATTCTTCACAGTGTTGGGGGATTGTAAACCGTCAAAATGGAAGCAGAATTACGGACAGCAAACCAAACGGATTGCTTTGTTGTTTTTTTTGCGCAGATATTGACGTGATGCGTTGATGAAGTCAATGTTTTGAGACAGTCATCATATCAGAAGGGTGTGGAGCAATAGGTCTGGTAATCGCATCATTCGTATACCCTCATCCTTGCTGCTGTGTGGTCACCTCTGAGTCGGTATTAAACAATTAAGAGAGTGCACAAATGCGAATATTAGGCTCATGCCAACAAGATTGTAAGATTATTATTTTCTGCAGTTCTTATATAAATGGAATGACCTATTGTAACATCTCTTCTGATGTTTTGGTCAACATCAAATCAGAGTTCTAGTCTTTGGTGTAGTTTAGGTAATCGAAAATAATTCAAATTTGAAAAAAAAAGATTATTTTATAGGAACAGTATATCGGGACTAGTAAGACTAATACGCTTAAACAACTGTGAGATTTCTGAGATCTTTCAAGTGAGTTTGATATTTTATTTTTATTATTTGACTAACATTCGAGGATGCCCCTTATAAATGCATTGACTTATAAATGTATTGACTGCGTAATAGATAGAAAACATGGTTATTGAAGAGAGTAGTTTTTGTTTACATTTGTCTTGAATTTGAGAATTTCACAGCTGGCAGGATAAACACTTTCTGGAATAGTATTCGACATATCAACAGTTTGGCTAAAGAATATCAGGGATTAGAAGATAGAAATTTGACAAGCAGATACTGTCCAAATATATATAGGGTAGCGATATACACCCACATTACGCCGATATTGAAGGGAGGCAATAGAGTTTGATATTATCCCCTATCATCAACATCACCGCTCTCCTTTGTACACGGTCCAGAGCTGCAAATATGTCTTTGGAGCCCTTGCACATATATGCGAGTTATATTTCATTTTTTGGCCGGAAGTATGTGATGTAAATATTTACGAGAGTACATGGAGTGAATGCTTCCTTCGACTCTTCCAAAATTTGGCCCAGAGTGTCTGAATCTTCGATATCAACAATGCTGGATCAGTGTAACGTTTGTGTGACAACCACCAGCACTGGGTTTTGCATGCATTAAAATCTGTTTATCCTTGTCCCGCTCAGAAATTGTGGCCCGATCGCAGTGGTGTGAGACATTACTCAATGTCGCCTTTTGCCCCCGACCTTTAGAAGACTTAGCCGATTGGATTTACAGTCGCACAGCATTTTTGGAAATTCGAACATACTGTGAATTAGCTTATGTTTTTTTGTTTGCAATTACGGAGTAATGTTTCCCTTAACGGAGTCCCTTAGATAGCCGTATATGATCATTTGTGTACTCACGAACGGAGAGCTTGGCTCTGAATTTCAACTTCTTTTTTTTTGCAGCCTTTTTCTTTATGTTTGATGTTATTACCAAGATTTTCTCCTACAGAATTTCAACTTCTTTTTTGCAGCCTTTTTCTTTGTTTGATGTTATTACCAAGATTTTCTCCTACAGTATGTTGAAAAACTGCACAATACCATGTCTGTAATCCTATCGAAGACCTCGTGGTGAATGGGTCGGAGAGGTCGCTGCCTTTTTTACTAAGAACTTAGTGTCACCCAGAGTCATTCTATAAAGGTATATTCGTTTCCCAAACAATGTTTCTCTTATGAGTCTGTCAAAGGCAGCTTTATGGCGAATCAGAAGATGATAGGTATCGCTTTGCTTCTCGTGAGTTTTTGCCCGAAGCCACACAGTTGTATCAGTTTATCAAGTATGGGCTTAAATATTTTGCAGAATATGTTGAATAGCTTCTTGTAAATGATGTATAAGAGACTTATTTATTCCGAGGTAGTTGACTCAATCGATTTTGTCTACTTTCTTGTAAATTGCACATAATACGCTTACGCTGTATCATTTTTATAAAAAAAAATCTCATAGGAGGAATTCTTTTCTGTCAGATTTTGAATTGGTAAAATTGCTCATATTTTTGAAGTTATCTGTTTTTCGCAAAGACCGAGGTAACAGGTAAAAACTCCAGTTTTCAGATTCTGAGGATCAGATCAACGCTCCATAATAATGTAAAACGGCTTAACTACATTTTTTTATCAAACGAATATGAGAGCGAGGAACTCAATGCGAATTTAAGATCATCTTGTCATATTTTAATCATGAATAAACTTTTTTGGGTTTTCATATATTTTTACTGTTGTCCAGTGTAATTTTCAGGGCATACTATACCACCCTCATAACTTTTCATTGTTGCTGCTGGCTGATGTGTGTATGTGTGTGGTGTAGTTGTTGAACTGAACTGAGGTGAAGTGACTCATGTGAGCTTCGCGCCGCATATGCTATGACGACGACGATTAAAGTGATCGCTGGCTGGTTGTGGAGAATTTTGTTTATTTGTTGTTTCAAGTGGCAAAGAAAAAGTTGTATATTTCTCATTTATAGTCCATACCAGTTGTGTGCGGCAGTGTGTGTGTGTATAATTCACGACAAAATGTTTATCAATTATTTTGTTGTTGTTCTTTGAAACAAACAAACCAAGATTTTTTAGCATAATCGTCGTTGTTTGCATACAGTTTTTTTTCTTTTTGTTTTGAGACTTCTGTAACAGTCAACTATATTTCATTTTGGCGTCTTTTTTCGTTTTAGTTTAAACTAATAGAAATTCAAACTGGATAATTTAAAAAGTTACGTCATTATTTGGACCTCGGCAGTAGGAACAAAACCACCGCTGTTTAAGAAACCCAGACAAAATCACCACCGATTACGTCCCCGATTAATTAAATTCGAGCCAGTCTAACTAACGACCACTTCGTGGTGTTGTACGACGTACTACTTCTAGCATACCTTCATTGGAAGTCTGCTGTGTGTAGGATAGTATTTGGACACACGCCAGATTGGAATTTAGAGAACGCACACCCGGTCTCTGCCCTGCCATACAATAGAGGGAAGATTAACCGCCATAAGGTATCGAGGGCAAGGGAAAGTGCAAAGAACTAGTCAAACTGAAGCAGTTGTCGGAAGACGTGACGGTGCTGTTGAAAATCGAAAAAATGGACAGCATCGTTGAGGAGAATGGGAACTCCTCGAACAATATCGACGACACAAATGCATCTGGAGGTGGCGGCGGTGGTCACAATTTATCTACATCATCACAACCTGCCACCGTACAATCGACACAACAAAATTTAACAAACTCAAATAGTGTGCAACATCAACAACCACCACCTAGCCAAACAGTTCCCGTGTCGATATCAGTGACAGCGGCAGCTAATGCCGCCTTGGCGGCTGGTTCTGTTCTAACAACCACCTCAAATGTTGTACAATATTTACCTAATCCGCATGGTCTGCCCGTGAGTTGACATGATTTTCTTGATGAAGTTGTATGCACGTGTAGCTTGTTTTCTAACAGATTTCTTCTTATCGCTTTTTATTTTCAGGTTCAGTCGGTTATACAGGCAGCCAATCAATCGTCTGTTATACAAACTGCGGCTGGTAATAATTCACAGACACCTGTTGCCATACCCAAGGGTACTGTTTTATTTAAGAACAACACCACAGTTATACACACAACATCAGGCAATGCTGTCCAAGTAAGTTCCATCCCTCACCCCTTTGTGCAGAATTCCATGGGGAATTATGTACATTAATCGAGTTTCGTCAAAATCTCTATGATTTGCATGTTTTGTTCTAGAATGTTTCCAAAAAAAATAACTTCAAACTTTTTCTCGAGATGTACTATATAGTTGAGGACAGTTATTGGTAGGAGCTTTTTAATCCAAATTTAGATACGACCGTTTTCGTCTTAATTCCATACTGTTTGAATTTTAGGGCGATCGTTCCATTATTAAGGTTATTGAGTTTTCTCGCAAATCGCACTATACGAGTTGTTATTGATGGGGTATCATGTAATGAGAATAGGTAGGTCGCTGAAGTAAGAACATTTAGCCGGAATACGCGGCTATCCAGGGTCAAAGTCAACGTCAACAAACACTACTACCTTTATTGGTAGGAGCTTTTTAATCCAAATTTAGATACGACCGTTTTCGTCATAATTCCATACTGTTTGAATTTTAGGGCGATCGTTCCATTATTAAGGTTATTGAGTTTTCTCGCAAATCGCACTATACGAGTTGTTATTGATGGGGTATCATGTAATGAGAATAGGTAGGTCGCTGAAGTTAGAATATTTAGCGTGAATACGCGGCTATCCAGGGTCAAAGTCAACAAACACTACTCCCTTTTTCCTCCTTCCAATACCCTTATTTCCTATCGCTAACAGTGCGTTGCATTCATTGGGGGTATCCCCTAAGCACTGTTCCAGCATTGATGACAATTTCTATAGACGATGTGGGTGTCGAACAATTAGACACTCTTGATGTTCAGAGCATTATCGTTGGGCTAGCCATATTTTCCAAATTTCGAAAGAAGTTTTTAAAGGTTTACCATTTTTGAAGCTGTGTCAGATATACACCAATCCATCTGATCTCTTAAATATTTATACAACTTACATTCGGCCAACAATTTAATATAACTCCCATGTACGGGCGGGGGCTCCAACGACATCTCTGTTGTCTTTTTTTGAAGCGGCAATTTTATATGCAATTCATGCTAATCGTGGACCAGTGTTCATAATTTATTTTCACACTCAACTCAATAAAGTAGGGCAAAAGAATAGTTTCCTACATTTTACAAAAACTAAGCCTGTGTCCCATGTGTGCCTTATTCAGTTTCTCGTGTATGGATCAAAACTTACCTCAAATGATTATGAGTTACGGCTAGTATACACGGTTTTTCTGACGAATATTCACTTATTTTTGTAGGATCCATAACGCGTATATAAATCAAATGATGTCCTTATATGATCTACTGATCAATCTTATATATCCATGGGATGTGGGAAAACTAAATAAAAAGTTTGTTCCGGAGGGAATTCTAAAAAACAGCACAGATTCGTAGTACCTACAAGAAAGTCTCGAACATATTAATTTTGGATTGCCTTCTTGGAAAATATCTTTTAAAACATCCAATAAATATTACCGATTCCCATCTTATACAGGGAGGCCCAAGTGAGACCTAGTTGTGGGCGGTAGCAGTTGTTGCATAATTTGAAGTAGATCTTAGCAGGCAACTATAATATTATGCGTAATGTTGGCCGGAACGGGTTGATCTGTGTCAGATCAATTGATTTTTGAAAAGAACAGAAACATAATGGAGTAATGCTTCGAGGGAACAGAAAATTGTGGTATAAATACGTTATATTTCACCTGAAAATTTGAGGATTCGGGGACGTTTTTTTAATTTTAATTTGGTTTTCTGTCATTTACAGAATTTTACATTTTCTTCTTGTTCTTAACCCTTCGATTAGTGTCTCCCAGTTGTCCTTAACGTTTGCACACTTACTTGATACTTTATTGGTGAAGAATGTGACCCAGTTCTATCATTCGTAGTTGTTTCAATCAGGCAAGAGAGATAACGAGCAGATAATTACTGACAAATACCTCCGTTACACTAATCAACCAGATAAGCTGAAATATGGGACCTATTTGAAGGAAATTCTATAATTTTGTTTGAGAACAAGTTTGAAATTTGTTTGCCATTAACTTTAAGATTAAACTCTGTATCGCCCATTCATTCCCTTTGCACAAAATGCCCTTTAATATATTTTTTGCCCCAGCCTATTTAACTAATTAATTTGTAATTATTCTTTTTTTTTTTATCCTTTTTTATGTTTATCCCAAACACAAATCAATCAACCATAACATCATCATCGTTTCGTCAATCTGCCGCAAACATGTGTTTTTTGTATATGTAAATAAAACAAACCGAATAATCAACTAAAGCTCCCTCCACATTTTCCCTGCAAGATAAAACCTGAACCGAATACACAACACCTCGATACAAATAGTGAGGATAGTTTCACCGATGAGGATTCACCACGCGGCCGAAGAGATCTTACACGAAGACCATCGTATAATAAAATCTATTCGGAAATTAGTGGGCCCGATATAACAGGTAAATTACTTTATTATGTGTATATTGTACATACTCGTACTTTCTCGCTGTTAACAAATGCAAATCGTTTATTGTCTATTATCATCGACTTTTATCGACAAAAGCATATGGCATCTGATTCATTACAAACAACCAATAAATAAATAGTATATCATTTATATGTTATTGCTATTACAAACATACATTCCTGTGTTAAGCTCGTATTATTATCGTACACCACCACAAAACACCGCCTCGCCACTACCATCACTCAATTCAACTCACATTGGCGTTTAAATGTTCAAAAGAATACAAAACAAATAAATAAAAAAAAAGCGAAACCCATTACATGTCATTCTCATTGTAACTTTCGTTTTCGTTCTTCAGTGCTGCATTTCCTAATGTATATAAAGTCGTACACATATGAAATCATTTATAATTTGCATATTGTTAAATATTTATTTATCATATTTTATGTTTCGCTAATCCATCATCTCATTTGTAATTAATTCATATTTCATTCACAAACTCTTCTGAATGTTGGAGATATTTTAAAAAGTAACTTAACGAATTTCGTTCAACATGAACACACACTTTTTGAATTCCCTCTTTAAATTGTCTATACCAGCGGCTCGTTCCAAATTTTTTGTATTTCATGCACTGCATTTCTTAGTTCGCATTTTTTTCTGATAATTTAATTTCCCATATAAGATTTATTGTCCAAGTATTAGTTGGGAAAATTGTGCTTGCAAGAGTTAGTACCAGCGTATTTCCTACCATATCTCACTATAAACGGGCAGATAACAAGTATTAAATATATTTCGATATTATAGTATTAGTCTTATTTGAAACAATTGTCTGGCGTGAGTCTTTTCGATTCGGTCATTTTATCCAAATCTGTTGGATTTTCCTATGTGTGCAAAGATTGGCATGATTAGATAATATTGACAAAATCAATGAACACTCCATCCTATGGTGGAGGATTTGTAATTCTATGCATATCCCCCTTCGGAAATATGTCATTGTTATGTATAAACACTATCGAATAGAGACATTTGAACCTAGCCTACGGCATTTAAAAAATCTCATTCGCATCGGAAGAGAGTCTGACATCCGACATATTTAAATCCGAGACTACGGTTTTAGTTACATCAACAAATATGTATGTTTTTAAAAAGACAATCCCTTCATATATCATTGATATTCTAGAGAGATTACTTTTTGCTATCATATTCAAAATCGTCTCCCAATACATTTGTCAACTAATTTTACCGAAATCATTATTGTTAACTATCTCATTGCCATGGAAGTCATTGATGTGTTGTATATGTAATTCTCATCAATTAATAATCAAGGCTGCGAGTTCTTCTCTGACGTATAAATTCAAAACTATAAAAACTTTGAGATCATGTTGGTCCACTTTAAAAGCTTCCAAATATTAATTACTGGGATAATACTACACGTGAAATATTTGATCAGGTATAACCCACCCAATAAATGGCAGGACTTATGATTCAAAAATTGCCGAAACTATTGGATTGGACATCTTTTTCATTAAAGGCATTTCAAGTGTATTCTTTTATTAGAATACTTACTCAAAGGTTTAATTAGGGGTTACCATTACAAGTAACAAAGGATATATTGAGGATCGTAACTTTATGATATAATAATTCAAGGCAAATCCAAATCTGAAATTCTGTTTGAAATTAGTAATCTTATGAACCCTCGAAATGTTATTCTCCCTTGGGTAATAATTTGCAAAGTTAATATCCTTGTTAGTAAAGGTATACTTCGTACATAATGGGTTTAATGGATAAACTGACACGGTGAGGATCATTCACTTTCTTGTATCTTTCACGTTTTTTAATAGGATTTCTATCAATAACGCTGAAGATGTGGAGGACGGACGTGGTATGGTAGATAGTGTGTGCGACTGTCACACAGCACAGGCACGTTCGGATTTGAACAATAGGTCCCGGTCATGGGTATATAAATTATATCGTGTACATTTCACTTGCACTTATGGAATGTTATGGCAAGTAGGTATGACATGTACAGATCGACTATGGACTAAATTACTTAAATGTAATGGGATCAGAGACCTAAGTAATTGTTATGTACGTCACAAAGCACCAACCAACTACTGTCGCCGCTACGTTATCGAGTATTTAACCTAATAAATATATTCAGATTTTTCAAAACCGAAGTCTTTGTGATCTGAGGCTTTAGTCAAACCACCTTTTTCTGTATCATTTGTTGCTGCATTATCGGGAGAATCCAAGAGAGACGTATTTTATTTAAAAAAAAATCTATATATTTTTATGCAAAAGATTCCAATTTTTGAGTTTGATCCCAAATTTTTTAAAATCTCTATCTTGTTTTATTATCATAATACCAGAATATGATTCTGGGGACTAAAAAGCATTTATTACATTTTCAATAGGCTTTGGCAATAAAAAAAAATAGACTTTCTGTAAATCACATCAAGTATTTCAATATCTTTGGCTTATTTTTTTATAGACCCTTTCAAAGTGGCTACAATTATTGATTTTTTTATTCTTTGATTGCGAGTAGTTTTCATTTCCGAAATTTGACATTGCGGACAAATTTGTAATTACAGATTCGTAATATATGACGAATCATCAATGTTATCTTGGTTCCCAGTGTCATATTAATAATAATATCGTACCATGTCCGGACAAACAGATGCCATCCAGTATACGTATAACAACACTCAGGTTTTTTTTTTGATCGAGATATTTGCAAACCAAACGCTGAAACATCACGTTTTCAATATTCATTACTTGTTTATTAGTCTATGATGAAATGTAAGAGTAACATCGTAAAACACACATTATTTTCATACTACACACACACATACAACGCATTTTGAATACATTTACAATCTTCCATGAAGAAGACAAACTCACAGCTTTTTGTGGCATCCCACAAATTCAAATCTAAACGTTTAATCCTTGTATTACTACAAAGTACTGCATACTATGCACACTCCACAAATTACTTCACAAACTTCACAACTGCTCATGTTCGCGCTGATCGCTCTTGTACTTCTTTAAATTAAACTCCTTCTTCCTATTTTTCATCGTATGTGACCTAAAAGCTAAACATCATCATTCTTAAATGTTAAGCAATGTACTTGTAATCTATTCTACTACTAAATACTCTTACTTACTCTGTACTAAAACAACCCCACAAAAAATGCTCACTTGCTCAGAAAGTCGTCTTGTAAATTTTGTCTGTAAAATTGTTGTGGGCATCAATCAGTCGCGCAGACCATACACTTCAGAAAATCCAATATTATTAACACCCAACCACCAAAGCTTCTTTTCATCAACATGACCAACAAACAAACAAAAATACAAACCGCATTTAAGTGTAGACCATTAAATGTTTTACTAACTATATATAATCTATATTTTTTTATAATCCCGCCTTACGGCGATACAACAAACGGAAACAGAAATTTAATTTGAATTTATTTTTTATGTTTCTTCTTTTATTTTTTTCCAACAAAACGAAATAATCTTATTCCTCGGAATTTATTTTTGAATATGACCCAACAACGACTACAACATGATTTGAATAAAAAAAAAACTCTTACTTTTACGAAAAACAAAACACTCTTACCTTTTCGAATTTCAAACTTCGATGAATGTTTTGAATGAAAACGTTGACGTTGAAACACTACGATTAAAGGTGGAACAAATTTGCAAATGTCCGATAGTGTTGGTATACCCGCCCTGGCACCTGGTTCTGCAGGACACACAGCTGGTACCCTAATACATTTACCGCCAGAGAACACGCCACCATTTTATTTAACCCCTAGGATGCCATATAATCCTAGTAAATATCCCATAATATTATTTTGTCTTTTTGGTTCATTTGGCCAATTGAAAGTGTATTTATTTCACATATTTTTCTTTTGATTTGTCTCCTTTTGTAGATAACAATGTCGTAGTCGAGGATCAGTCTCGAAAACGTGAGATACGTTTACAGAAGAATCGCGAGGCAGCCCGGGAATGTCGTCGAAAAAAGAAAGAATATATTAAGTGCCTGGAAAATCGTGTGGCGGTGCTGGAAAACCAAAATAAGGCTCTAATAGAAGAGCTTAAATCGCTCAAAGAGCTTTATTGTCAGACCAAAAATGATTGAGATAAACCCCCAACTCTAGACAACGTAAGCATTATTGAAGATGACGACACCGTAGACAGTGGAGGAGGTGACGAGCAGCCCTCCTCAAACGAAACGGAAGAGGTCAGCCTATTACAAGAACAACAACAGCATGACTTTGATGAAAAGGTGATCGAACACGACAACTTTGATATAGACATCTCCGGGGGCAGACATCAGCGAAGCATATTGCTCATTAAGCCCTCGGGCAGTTTGAAATCGTCTTCTTCGGCCTCCGCCTCCTCTTCATCGGTTATAACTTTACACAATGCTCGTTTTCTAGATGTACGAAAATCGTTGCTTTTACATAAAGCTTTGGTGGAGGATTCCCAACAAGGTAGTGGTGGCGTAGTAGTGGTCTGCTCTGCTACTGCTACTCCAAAGGCAAAGGCAGGACCCACTGCTCCCACTTCTTGCATAAGGCCCACTACCTCGGCTGTAAATGATTGTGAACCTGATTAGAAATTTAATTTTTCCCTTTTTTTAAATGAAAAAAAAAAATCATTGCGCCTAAACAAAAAATACACAAAAGTCAACACAAATTTAAGTAAAAAAATGTTAAAGAAAAAAAAATAATAATTTATTGAAATTTTGTAAATACCTAGCCTTTTGAATATCAACTTTTAAACGCATGTTTCTTGTTTGTTTGTATTTACGGCCAAAGGGCCGTATGTAAAATCATCTCCACCCCATTTTTTTTTTATTATTATTTAGGCTCAAAACAACAAATTTTATATTTAGTTTCTTTTTTTTAAGAATAAAAACAAGTCCTGAAACAATTTCTACAAACAATACACTACGTTATAGAAAATTTATTTTATTTTTTAAACAAGTTTTCATTTCTACGTTAAAAACAAAATGTACTGTAATTAACTTTTAAAGAAAACAAAAACATATTTTGTAAATTTTTTCTATAACTAAAATCTATTGTTTTTTTTATATAAAAGAAAATGTAGTTTTACACAAGAAACTAAGAGAAAAAAACAAAACATAAGGCAATTTTTAAAACTATCTATCTCTTACCCCTTCTCTCGGTTTCCCCTCTCTCTAGAACGCCTTTATGAGAAGGCAAGCTAAAGATGTGCGGTAGGAATTCGAAGCCGAAAACAGGAGTTGGAATAACATTTCCCCAAGGAGAAATTATTGTTTAATTTGTAAAAAAAAAAAGAATGGAGATGAAAAGTAAATGGTTTGAGAGTATGGTTATTGTTCATACTCGGAGGCCTATTTTTATAAAGCGTAATTAAGAAATTATGTAATTATATGAAACTTTGTTATTATTTTAATTTAAATCTAATTTAAATAAATAAAAAACAACTACAACAAACAAATATTAATAAACAACCAAAACAAACTATCAAATAAACAAAGAAGATGAAAACAAACCTTTATTTTTAACAAAGGAAACTCAAAAACGTATCGGTCACAGCAAACATGCGAACTTCAGAAGATGTATGCTATTTAAAAGAAACATAGCATTAAATGTGATGTTTTGAAATACACGAAATACTTTTACCTGGAGCAGCCAAACACAAAATAAAAAGTCAAACAAACAAGTTTTAGAAGAATATCAAAACAAAAACAGCCTTTCAACTTTCTATGTAAAATTTATTCATCAGTAGCAGTTGGTTTTTCCACAAATTAAAAAGAAAATTTTGAAAATTTTAAATAATGTAGTTAGCATACAAACAAAACAAAAAAAAAACCTTTTTTTAAAAAATCCTATAAATGTGTTTAAAAAAAAACAACAACAAAATACGGGGGTGTGCAAAAATCCGCTGTCGGCGAAAGAGTTTCATTTTAAATTGAATCGTTCTCATTTTCAACAAACACAGTTGGAGTATTTTGGAAGGGACGTATTATCAATGTCGTAAACTTTTATGTGTGATAGTTTGTTTGCGGCATTCAGATTAATATATGTCAGCTCATTTGTATGCTGAATAACGAAATCTGGTGTTTGTCTATTTAGAACAGAAAAGGCAGAGTGAATTCTGTCATACCCCTGCTAGTTTAGCTCAAACAAAAAATCAACTAAAGTTTCAACGAACAAAAAAATCTTTCAAATCTACCAACAGAAAATTCAAAAGGATCATTTTCTTAAAAACAAAATAGTTCAATAATGAAAAAGTCAATTTCATCAGTTAAAAGGAAAAACCTACCAAAACAAAAACAAAATAAACACTTACCAACAACAGAAATAAAACAAAAAAGCCAACTAACAAACCAACCATCTTTTTAAATAGTATTTTATAATAAAAAAAACAAAACAAATCTATTGAAAATTGTATAAGTATATATGGAGACGAACGAGTCAGCCATTATCATACAAAAACAAATGAAAATATATTTTTTTGGATGTCAAACAACCCCCTAAAAGAGACCCCAATGTAGCTAAGCACCCCTAAATAAATAAAAACAAATATTTTTATTTTTATTGTGATTATAGTTTTTCATTTTTAATATAGTGTTGTTTGAAAACAAAAACAGAAGAAATAAAACAAATTTTCTTAAACAAAACAAAAAAAAAAACAAATCAAATGTCAAAAAAGGAAGAAATCTATAAAATGCAAAAAAAAGAAAAGAATAATTGTTATTTTTGTCTTAAAAAAATAATAAATATACAAAAGAATTTAAAACAGTTGTCTGGAATATATTTTTTCGAATGCATTACATGTGCTTTGTCAAAAAATAGGAAGTTGTCGGTAAGTACATTGCATACCTTGTCAATATCACGTTCTATAGGTCGAAGTTTTTCATTAACCCTATTCGTACCATGCTAAATTTGTAACGAAAAGTAAAGCCAGTAAAATGCAAAATGGTTTATAAATACAAATATTAAGTAGTAAAAGTAAATTTAAAGAAAGAAACTTAGACGTATGAGACGATAATGACTTACGTAAAATCAAATATATATATACAAGTATTAATTTAACATTAAGCACACTTTTCTTATTTTTTCAAAATTCTTTCGAATTTAAGGAGAAACCTGATTTTTTGATCATTTTAAACATTTCTGACAGGCTGTGATAGTTTTTAGTGGGCACTATTGTTTGTTTAAAAGGGATTTATAAAAATTGCCTAGTGTGAATCGGTACTAAGTAAATAAAACTCAGCAAATTAAAAAAACTCACAAAAGTGTTATGTTCAGTGTTTGAAAGATATTTCGTCGTTGCGTCTGCAAGCAAGTGAAACAGCCTTCCTACGATTTTGTGCTCTAACTTAGACTAATTTCAAAAACCACCTATTTCCTTACCCCCGTATTCATGAACATTTAAAACACCTTTGTTAAGAAAAGTGTGTGAAAATTGTTTTTGTATTTTCATACATTTTTCTTAACACATGTGGTTTACATTTTTATGAATACGGGGGTTATTCTCCAAGTGAAGGGTGATTTTTGTAATTTCGTTTTAACGTTTTAGTCATTGTTCGTTTTCGCTTTTAATCTTAATGTTAGTGTTTTTTAGTTAAGTTTATTATTTTAGTTAAAATCGTTTGCGACTTTAGTTTATTATGTCAGGTAGATCGCTAACCGCTGTCGTAACCTTTAAGTATGGCACTACTTAGCTATCTTCTGATCATAACAATACAATTATGCTTCTTGTAAACATTTCAAAATGAACTGACTGTTTACTGGTTGGCTGTGTGACACATCTCTGGAGATGAAAAATGAAACAGTGCTGATGGAAAGCTTTTTCCAAAGCTTCTAAATTATTGTTTAAGGGTGAGTTAGAGGTGAATGGGGAAATTTAATCTTGTTGTATACAGAAAAACGGCCTATTACTTTTGTGTATATGTTTACGCATACATACCGAACACAAAATAGCCAAAAGGACATATCAAAGTCAATGGATAGAAGTATAATTTGTCATTGATTTTATCATTAAGATATCAACATTGCGACACGTTTTTGAAATTAAATTAAGTTAAGGGGAGCACCCTTAACTATTTGGGAGCAACTCATTCACCCTCGTCCTTTCCTTTCCTGGTTCTCTAACTACACGTTGACAATTGTTCCTTTACCGAGTTTGAGCCACATCTATTTTGAGCTTATCAATCCATATAGGCTATCTTATTTTTCCAGCACTTAGGATTCTTAAGCAACCATTTACAGTAAAATTTTAAGGGTCCATTATTTCCACGGATACACACAAATTCATGATATCTTTATAACTTTTCAGTCAGTCATTGAACAGAAATGATTTATTTTGCATTATCTCTCCCAATTTACGAAATTAAGCTTGACCAAAGGACGGCTATGTCGATTGGCTTTATTCCGCGTCTCAGAGAAGTCCTAATTTCTTTATATTAATCTTAATATTAATTCAAAATATTATAAGTAGCGTTTCTGAGTGTAAGTAGAGGTTTTGCTAAATTACTCCAGCTCAGAATTAGCGGCTTTCACACAGCAAAACCAGGCCGTTTCCTCATCTGGTGACTTTATGAGTAAGATAGCAATGCATGTCCAAGCCATGTAAATCTTCTCTAGACAATGCATTGGTCATTCGGAGACGCAGTAGGTCCCGGTCGGTATTAATTCAAATTATTACATGCATATCTTACCGATCTGAGAGATGGCCTCCGCATGCTTCTTAATAATATGTTAAGGGATTGAGAAATGTACTTTTATCTTCAAATGTGAAAGATCCTTGCACAGCCTCAAGACAATGATTCTCCAATATTTTAATAGACCGACTGATTGTAGCAGTGAAAACGGTTTGAGATGTCGGAAAACTTAAAGCAGAATTCATGGAATGACAAAATAAGAGGATATAAGTTACTATGTTCCAGTAATATGACCTCAAGTTAATCCTTAACGAAAGGAATTAAAACAGTACTACAACTTATGATGAAGCAGAAACACCAACGTTTTGTTGCGTGTGTTTTATTTAGTTTTGTTGTTGTTGTACTCCCTAAATTACATAAAAAATGTTTATTAAAAAATCTTGACCTCGAGCTTGAACTTTTGAAATTTAATAGAATTAAAAAAATATACATGTTGGTCGACAATTCATTCATACCACTCTCTCCTAACGGGCACCTTCCATAAACGTACCAGTCCTTTTATGTACATCTCTCATAAGCGGACAAATGATGATGGAGTACATTGTACATACACATATATTACAACTAAATAAAGTAAGGATTAACAATTAAGTATTTTACAAAAGTAATTCCCGATAAAAGGCTAAACGTATTGTAAGATTGACGTAAGGATTCCATCGAAACTGCTCGGGCTAAATATTACATTGACCAGTGAAGTAAATAAGAGTTTTGTGATCAGAAAATTTCTTTTTCTGTAGTAAAACCAAAAACACCACAACATTTATTGTTAATTGTTAAAAGACTATTGAAAGTTGATAGTTGGCTATTTATTAGACACGAAGATTACCTGCTAAGGTAATTTTAACGATTCCAGGACAAACTAAATATGTGTGTATATATTTACCTCAGAAAGAAATTGTGTATTGGTATGTATGTACATAAATACATACATATGTATGTATATACAAATTAGGTTCCAAGGAAAGACAAAATTTAAATTTTATCATTTACCTAGAGTTATGCAACAATATTTAGATTGTTTGAACATATTCATGTATATAGGGTGTTTTTTATAAATTATATACAAAGTCGATATTTATTTACATTGGTATGTATGTGTGCAGATAATCCTTCCCCAACTCCATCGCCTTTACGGAGTTCAGCAAATTAATCAGTATTACTATGCTACACATAAACATACATATGTAAATGCATTATATTTACACATAAGTATATGATTTAAATTTATACATAAATTACATTAATCATAATTTATACTAAATAATTCGTTGCGAAAAAAAACAGTATTCAGCCTTTATCCTCTCAACAATAAAACTTCCATTATAATAAAGAATCAATCTGGCACCATACCCCAAACACATCGATGTAGATATCTCACTTTAACAGTCGTTGCACCTATATCTGTCATACTCTAACATTTGTTGTTTTGTGTTCTCAGACTAGGACAGAGATAGTGTGGATGAGTTTATAAAGCGAGATATACATTGGTTTATGGAAGGTGCGTTGCCAGATTGATCAGTTGTTGTAATGGATGGTTTATTCCTCCGCTCAAATGACTAATGTTTAATGCATCTTCAAATGGGAATTTGTATCGGTTTTGTTTTAAATTATTCACAAAAGTTACGCTTACAGGACAACATAATATTTAAGCTGGCCTTCAACTCTCAATTCTGTACAAAAGTTATACATTTTAGACGCAACCTATCTTAGCAAAGTGGAAAACTGCTAATCGATTGAAAATTATTCGAAGGTAGCGCCGAAACTGCTCTCCTAAATCCATTAAATATTTACTTTTTGGAATGTCGTTGGTTCCATTCGTCGGATATATAAATAGAATGTATGTCTGTGCCTGTTGTGAAATGTTACAAAGACTCAACTAACCATACAAAAACTTCCAACATATTTTTGAACTCTCTTCTCTAAATTCCTGCCGACAAATTTTGTACTTCGTTGTTCTAGCACAAATCCCCACCGTTGTCGACAAATGGCCACATCTGGCAATTGAGGTCCAGCAGAGCTTTTTTTGTTTGTCTTTCTGTATGTGTATTAAATTGCAAGAGAACGTCCTTCAACTGACATTGAAATAAATGTATGTAGCACTTACCCCCTACCCCCCACCAACAGCAAGTTGACAAGCCAACTAAAGTGACGGAAACCGCACAGTTTATTCCTTGAGAGCGAGCTGTACGGACGGTTGCAGAAGAAATTTTCTCCAGTTTTTTCAGTGAACAAATTAAAATAAATATCAAACATGTCCAAAATCGGTATTAATGGTTTCGGTCGCATTGGCCGTTTGGTTTTGCGTGCCGCCGTTGATAAGGGCGCCGAAGTTGTTGCCGTCAACGATCCCTTCATCGATGTTGAATACATGGTTTATTTGTTCAAATTCGATTCGACTCACGGTCGTTTCAAGGGCACCGTTGCCGCTGAAGGTGGCAAATTGGTTGTGAACGGTAAGGCCATCACCGTTTTCTGCGAGCGTGACCCCGCTAACATCAACTGGGCCAGCGCTGGAGCTGAATACGTTGTAGAATCCACTGGAGTCTTCACCACCATCGATAAGGCCAGCGCCCATTTCAAGGGTGGTGCCAAGAAGGTTGTCATCTCTGCCCCATCTGCTGATGCTCCCATGTTCGTGTGCGGTGTCAACTTGGATGCCTACAAGCCCGACATGAAAGTCGTCTCCAATGCCTCCTGCACCACCAACTGCTTGGCTCCCTTGGCCAAGGTTATCAACGATAACTGGGAAATCGTTGAAGGTCTCATGACCACTGTCCATGCCACCACTGCCACCCAAAAGACCGTTGACGGTCCCTCCGGTAAATTGTGGCGTGATGGCCGTGGTGCTGCCCAAAACATCATTCCTGCTTCCACCGGTGCCGCTAAGGCTGTCGGCAAAGTTATCCCTGCCTTGAACGGTAAACTCACTGGTATGGCTTTCCGTGTTCCCACTCCCAACGTATCCGTTGTTGATTTGACTGTTCGTCTTGGCAAACCAGCCAACTACGAAGCCATCAAAGCCAAGGTTTTGGAAGCTTCCAACGGTCCCATGAAGGGAATTTTGGGATACACCGATGAAGAAGTCGTCTCCACCGATTTCGTCAGTGACACTCACTCCTCGGTGTTCGACGCCAAGGCCGGCATCTCCCTCAACGATCAATTTGTCAAATTGATCTCCTGGTACGATAACGAATTCGGTTACTCCAACCGTGTCATCGACTTGATCAAATACATGCAAACCAAGGATTAAATTATCTCGTCGTCGTCCGAGAAGGGAGAGGAGGAATTTAAGTAACGAAGTAAAAACACTAAACTTTAAGAAACGCTACAGTAACATTTTTAGAAATTACGCCAAAATTTGTAAAAGTTTATGACGCACACCATCAGACAGGAGCTGAGCATTTAGTCAATGAAAGAAAACAACCGCAAACAAGAATAGTAATTTTTGGATAAATTTGATAAAATGGAAAAAAAATGTATAGTTAGCTTTGTAACACCTACAAGTACCACAAACTACCAACCAATATACAAAACAACAACTAACCACCTCCTGAAACACATCATCAACAACAAAATTCTCTGTTACTCTATTCAATAATTTAAAAATTATATTATGATTACAATTAGTAGATATTACTCACAAACGTTGATAAAAATAAATGTTATTTAACATTACTAAAAAAAAATATCACAAAAATATCTTTTTATTTTTTCATGCTGTAATGAAAACTTATATAATCAAGAGTTGAATGAAAAATTCTATATACAGAAAAGAGAAATCGGTAGAAAACCGGTACAAGAGAGGAAACAAAATAAGGGCACGAACAATTGAGAGAATTGCGAATTGCATCACATACACAACACATGTAATTTGCAAAAGTAGTAAATGTCGGCGCAGTGGGAAAAAACAAAAGCTTTTTTAAAACTATTGACACTTGAATTGAGAAAACTTCAAGTTTGGAATCGAATTCGATTTGCGCCATGCATATTGGCAATAATTTTAAAATTTTCATTAATCAAAAACAATCTCAATATGAGCAATTGCTGTTTTCAAAGTATCTGGCTTTTCGTCTAATGCAAAGTATGTACACATCAATATCAATATAAGTAATTTATCGCTAGACATAACAAGGGGAAACCACAAAAAGTCCATAGACAAAAGGTCACATTGTTGTTCGATTGAAATCAACCAACGCATCATAAACAACTAATTCACGCAGACTAATAAATGTTAATTATTGTTTTCGGTCAGCATTATTATTATTATGATATGAAAACAAAGGCCGAAACAATTCAGCAGTTGGCGGGAGACGAGCGAGGTACACCAAGAAATTTTGCGTCGCGTTGGCCGGCACGTTTTACTTTCTATAGAAACGTCACTAGGCCCCCACCACCACCATCAAATGTCAACCAACGTAGGGGTGGATAAATGATGATGATGAAACTTCAGCCAGCATCATGAAACCTGCACAATTTCATTTTCTGTGATTAATTTTACATCATGCACGTTTGTTTTCGAACAGAAACCCCCCTCAGAAAACCGGCAAATTATGATCTGCTGGCATTTTGTATGTAGGTATGTACTCATTTTGGTTCTCTAGAAATTGAAAGTATTTTATAATAATATACAGACATGAATGATGTATATGTACATAGATACATATGTATACAATTTACATGAGCAGCATCTAGTTCATTTATAAAGATGTAAAAAGTGGGTGTGTCCAATGAGGTTTGTTGCTTTGTACAAAATTGAAATTTTGCCGACTAATGCCTATAATGACAAACATGCAAATATCCACGCTACATATACACTTGCCCGAAAAAGTATTAGTACACGGATAAAATACAACATTGCTTATCTAGTTAAGGTCAAAATGCTGGGATTTCTCCATGTTTGTATTCATAATATGAACAGTGGTTCATTATCGATACATGGACAACAATGTCCGACAAAGTCACAATCGATCGAAATAAATCTATAGTGTTTTATGCCAGGAAGTACGTAAGACATGAATTACAGTTTTGCGCATACCTTTCCATACCTCCATACCTTTCAATATAAAAATATATCGTACCTGTTTCTGAAAAAAATAATAAACTGGTCATCTTTGGTAAAAAAAAAACCTTTTATGAGACTCTCTGTATTTTCTTTAGACTTGATCAATGAGTTACATTTGGAGTTGTCTTCAAGTACTTAAGCAAATCGGATCATTGGTAACATTTTTTGTTGTTCCTCTTTTCAACTCATAACGGTTTCCCTAATTAATGTTTCATTTTGAGATACCACATTTTGGTTGCTTTAGTTACGTTTATTTGTTTAGTTAAACAGGCACAACTAAAAATATGTATTACCACAATTTATATAATAAAATTTTGTTGTATTTTGAGTTGTAACCCTTTGTGGAACAGGTGCGATATTTTTAATTAATTATTATTATTTTTTTTAGTCATAATCTATAAATTGTTTACAGGCGCTATATCGAATAACCAAATTTTGAGTCGGGGTGTGTGCGACTCAACACTGCCAATTTTCACAATAAACTCGAAATTTGTACAAAACAATATTGACCACAAACATACTCTAGATCTCGGAGCATAAAACACAAGTAGAAGGCCTAATGAACCTAAAGAATTAATTTCAGTACATCTTAGTATAGTGTGAGAATCAGCTCACTCACTAAAAGTGTTTCTTGTTTGTACACAGACCATACAGAGGGCACACGTCTCAAGTCGTTTGCTGAACATTTCTAAGAGGGTACTTAAACAATAATCGTTTCGAAAAAAGTAGGTATTTGTTTTAAAAAACACATTATTTGCTTTGAAAACCTTTCAAATATTGCCATGCCAATTACTGGCATCTAGATGTGTCAAAAAACAGCTTGGGACGTCTGCCCTCTGTATGGTCTTTGGTTTGTATGTATATTCTGAAATATTTGAATCCATTTCACTACAACCGACACAAACTTTAACTGGGATTTAACCACGAATATGAAATTTAATATAAACCGATTCTATACACATATGGAACGCTGCAAGCAAGGTATGTGTCATGTACTTAAGATCACATTTTAGGAAATTTAATTAATTTAAAGAACAATTTATTATAGTCAATTTAAAAATTCAAATTAAAAACTCATAAATTTTCGTTTTTGTTGGTCTCAGGCGCGTTTATTTACAAAAACACGTTTTTTTTCGAAACAATTGTATCAATATTGTATCAATGCAGGAAAAATGCAGCTATTGGCAAACGTCAAAAAACTGTTAACCCCTTCATAATGATTGAATAGACACGAGGATTAGTATCGACAGTTGAATCTCACCCACTTATTGTCAAATGATTGCAATATTATTTATTTAATATTAATTACAATACAAAGTAAATTAATATTCTAATTCTGGGTCCAAGGGTAAACCGGGTGACACAGACCATATGTATTTTAGTATTTTGTTATTTTTTTTTATAATTTATATTATATTTTATTTTTAATATAATTGTATTTATAAATATCTGGTTCTTCCGCATTCTGAATGTCTAATGAATGAACTCATTCACATTTCTCACCACACAGAAGGAAAAAACCAAAAAAAAAAAATCAGACAAAAGTCGGACGTTAACAACATTTTCAACCACCGTGTGCTGTGCTTGGCGACCTACTGGTTAAAGATCGTTTCAGAGTTATTATCCAGATTTGTCATACGGAATTTTACATATTTTATACCTAATATTGAAATGCACCTAATCCTGTTTATCCGGACAATATTTACCCGTGCTCAAATTAAATATTTATAGATAATCGAACAATCACAACACGTGCTATATTGAATCCAAAGTCCATTATTGAGATGTTTCAATATTTATCCTGATTTGCGAAATAACACTGGGTATCAATGACAGTCAGTAATTTTTGAAGTACGTGTTTCCTTGCCAGTAGCGAACTTAAAAATAATGTGGTGCATCACTAAAAGTGACTGTTTCTTGCTTCATCAACCCACAGTTAGTTATTTTTATTTTTACCAGTTTTCTCAGAATCGAAAATAACACTGGTAAACAAAAGAAAACAAATTTGGACCGAATCAGAATTCTAACGAATGGTCTTCGAGTAAAAACGTATGTTAGGATTTCTGCAAAACACAATTTACAATTCTAAAAAAAATCCTAAACATAGAACAACACATTTTGACCATTTTTATACTCATTATTTTTTTTGTATTCCAGTGTAATCAGTCGCTTTAATTCTAAAAAATTTATCGCTCAGTGTTAATGTTTTCGATTAGTCGGCTTCGAGCATTTATGAACGATGACCATTTCTTATTACTGCGAAGTAAATTCATACAGTCAAATGCGGCACATTAACAAACAAAGTCCTTATGCGATCTGACAGTTTTTTATTTATTTAGTTTTCATACAGATCATAAATAAAAACAAATCTAAATTTTTAATTCAATTTAAAAAAGTAAACTAAAACTAAATTACATTAAAATTGTCTTACAACTAATGTTCCATTGATTAATATGGTCTATTGCCGGCTCTTCTACCGTCATTATTAGGTATGGGCTTGCCATCTTTATCGTAGCGTATGTGTAAGCCATGTTTTATAAAGCGACCAGCAGCACCTTTGTCCAAAACGGGGCGTATAGTATTACGTTCATGGATTTGTTTGTCACGTAGAATTGTTTGTCGCACTCTGGAGAGTTCATTTTTAATGCCATGCTGCAAGAAAAAAAGGGTATAAAGTCAAATATTATCTATTTTACTAATTGAAGTAATTTATAACTTTTGAAAGTCAAGCTAGATAAATATGATGCGTGTATGATCCCTGTAACACTAGTATGTAATAAGATTGACACTAGACTCTAAGTGAAAATAGAAATCAACCGACTTATTCAGTATTACCGGACAGGTGACAGCTTATAATGCAATTCCTTCAACACACGTTCCTCACGAGGATTGGAAAAAGTAGAGTTTAAAACAGAAATACTTCAAAAGCATATAAAGAAATTAAATAAAATATGGATCATTCAATAATCAAGACCTTAACTATATAAACGTTCGCTTAGTTTGAAAGTATAAGAATTAAGTTATTTACTGAAAAACGAAAATTACTGTCATTACAGTGCTGAAACATATCGACTTGTAGATAAAGCAGCATTGTATTTCCTTTGGAAAATCGATGGCTCTATCCATGTTATCCAAGAGTATAGACGACGGACGAAGCGTGAGATTTATCCCCACACGGATAAACATTAATATACAGCGATTGCACTAGCTATGACATGACCGTCGAATGGACCGGAACGATCAGCTTAAAGTGTGTTAGACGGCAGTCACCACGTAACGCGGAGACGAAACTCCGATGGAAAGCTCAAGTTGAAGATGACATGAATGCCCTTGATATTACGAACTGAAAAGTTCACGCACAAGAACGAACTGGTTGGAAAACATTTCATAAGTAGGTAACTACTTGCAGAATGCTACAAACAAAATGAGTGTAGGACCACTCAGCCAGACATAGTCATTCATAGGGACCTAGGCAAAATGTGATCATTTATAATTGGTATTCTTGTTTCCCTTTTTATTAAAAGAATTCGTTTTCCAACGGATGTTAAAGATAGCTAAACAGATGACACATGAGCTATGGTCGGATGTTAGTAACGACTTGATTATTAATAATTAATTGGATCGTCAAAGATCATTGGGTGTTCAGGCTATGACACTTTGGTATAAATATATAAAGCCATGGAACATGGGTACAGCCCAGTCTACGCGCAATAAATGTGTCTTTGTAACTGAAGTTCGTCGCGATCTAACTTAGAGAAATGCGGATTATTTGATATCTGGGATAAAGATGTTGGATTTAAATTGAGAAACTGTACGCCAGCGCAAGATTTGTTTATCTATTAATGCAGTCCGACATTATTTCAGAAACACCATTTCAATAAAAAAAAATGCACAAATTTACCTCATTTGGGTCTAATCCTTGAAGCTTCACATACATCCAATACAAAGAATTTATTGAATATGCCAGATAGTTATCAAATTTTACTCGCTCTTGTGTGGATAATTCATCGTAGTCCTTTATACCAACGCAGGTCAAAATTGATGACTCAATTTTGTCGAGGCTGCTATCGAAATTTTCCACGCATTTGATAAATTTGTCGTCATTGCGGAGTTCAGCAAAGTCACGTGGTGAAGACATTTTTGTCTATTTCTTTGAGTTTTTGATAAATTAATGATGTTAACAGTCCAGATCTTCTCGTTTTTCTCCGCACCTCCAAAATTTTGTTATTACCTACTGTAGGAAACAAAAGAAAAGATAAGTGTTAAAATAAATTAAAAAAATAAATACATTAGGTTAGGTTATCCTGACAGGTTGAAAAACGAACGAACGACTTAGACTATGATGTCCATTGGGATACCACGGAAGATAGAGTAAATCGTATCCCTAGTTCCCTTTCGCCAGGGCAGGACAAGTATTTTATTGGCTCCTCTTATTCCCTCACAGATTCTGCAGTAATAGTCACTGATCATAACTTCAGTCTCATTGCATGCCTTCCAATCGGACATTGCTCCGTCATAACGGACAGAAATAATGAGACATCTTGATAGCAACAGCATTGTGTGCAAGCGCTTTATAACCAATCTGGGCCACAGATGTCTGGACTGAATGCTCGGTTGGAATCTGTAAGGTAGTCCCGAATCTGGCTAGCTCGTCTAGTATGCGCCATCTCGTTAAGAGATCTGTGTCAATACAAGGCTGATGAGTTCAGAAATGCAGCCTGACTGTATATATTAATTCCCACTGTGATGAGGACGGTTTGTCTGCCATTCTGCTACTTCTTTAAAGGCCAAAATTTCAGCTTGATAAACACTAAAATGATCAGGTAGTCTTCGTACTGTATTGAGTACACATAGCCAGTGTAGGAGTCCACCAACGCATACAATGGTAGATGAACCCCTATTATGGAGTACTGGTTCATAAAATGTCAATTGAACCTCTACTTTCAATTAATTCAAATGAGCACTTACTTGATATCTCTGTGCATGTGAATCTGCTCCTTGTAAGTTGGATGCTTTCAATCCTTTTCCTCCATTCAATACCCAAAAAAAATACAACTTTTTTCCGTAGTCTTGCCAAACACACGCGTTGCTGTTTATGTTCCCATCAGTGTTGGTATTTTTATAACATTAATTTTTGCCGCAATACACATTAAATGTGCCCAAATAGGGCCAATAGTATGTGAACATTTTGTCATTCCCTTTCGACGAACAGAGTTGTACAAAATAGTACTAGTTTATGGTGCACAATTTGGGCCGACAGTCCGGATCGCAACAGAATTTTCTTTTGACTTTATAACTTCCGATTGTCTTCTAGACATTGAATCGAAAAGTGTTTTATTAAAATCAAATGAGATTTTTACTCCCTTCGTCCTGTAATACGATTTTAAGTTAATTTTTTGCAAAAAATGCGCATTTGTCTAATTTGTTTCCCAAATGTTCCCACCTCTGGGGTTAAGGCGTGGGCAAAGACCATAGTCCCCTTTTCCACAGGCAAATTTTTATTTGGCAAATTCTGAGTTTGTAGGCGAGAGGGGTGCGAGGAAGAGAAACAAAACTTTGCCTGTTCAGAATTTGCGGTACACGCAAATTCTGCTTTGCTCTGTTCGTTGCAAACAATTTTGTTGACATTTCCTTTTTAACCTATTCGTTTTACTGACACACAGCCGGCTGACTCCATATCAAACGCGGATTTTGTACAATCCAAAATCTCTTTTATTAAATTATGTTTACACTCCTTGTCCATTATTGCACCGATTTTAAATTATGTATACACTTCTTCGAAAAATTCTTTAAAATGTAAACACTTTTGACGTTTCTTTCTTTCTTTTGTATTTTGATTCGCAAATTTGGCAAAGAAAAATTTGCTAGTGGAAAAGCAAGCGAAAATTTCAAAAGAGAAAACAAAAAATTTGCCAAATAACAATTTGCCTGTGGAAAAGGGGACATACAGAGGGCAGAATTGGAAATGTCTGACTGACATTTAGAGTGTGTATCCGAATTAATGTGTCAAAAAACAAATTGGGATGTCTGCCCTTTGTATAATCTGCGCTTTAGGAGTCCCACAGAGCTGTCTACACAACTTTGGACGAATGTCTAGTATCGCTATTTCGCTGGAATAACCAACTCTGCGGTAGGTCCAATTTGTGTTCATCGTTGACTCGGTAAACACTAAATTACCGACCTCTGATGGCAGATACATACCCAGACTATAACGGAGCCCCCACAATGTTTTTTTTTATGGTTTTGACCACAATCTTATCATTATCATATATTTAAGAGAATTGTATTAATTTTTTGGTATTTACAAAAATTCCTGAATGTCGAAAAAAAGGGACCAAACAAAATTAGAAAAGTGCAAAAATTACTCGTGTACCTTTTATTAACCCGCAGTTTGTTGTTTCGTAATTAATTGACATCACAGGACCAATGCTCTTCAAACTGTATCACACATATGTTTTTGGCTAATTGTGTGGAATTTATTTACATTTTAAATGCATTGTTATTTAATTTTCGAATTTGCTGTGTGTTGTTCACACTTAAATAATGTTTAAAGAAAGTTTTAAATACTACAAATCAAAGTGGCCGGTACCTGATTTCGCAAATGTCATAAATTTCAGCGATTATACTCAAAAAGAGGTTTGGAATTTATTTTGGTTACATTGAAATTATTATTTCGATTATTTTGAATTGGACTTGTCATATTTTCGTATTTATAATTTTGGGTGTCACATTTGCCGTAAAAGTTATTAATTTTGGCATCCTAGAATTTTCGAATGGCCTTTCTCATGTAGCTATCTTCCTAGCTTCAATTAGATGGCAGGCGAAGTGTTTCCGGCCCATAAATTGGCAATTAGTTTTAAGATTCATTTTTTTTTTAATTTGTCTCATTTATTTGTACTATCGAATGTTATGTACTGGGATACGAAACTAAATAGTGGTGTTGACGTCAAAGTGATTATAAAGCCCACACTGATACAGTTTACGGAACAAGGAACGCTGGAATGTTTATAGAGTCTTTAAATTAATGTGGTGGTAAAAAGTACTAGATGACATTTTATTGAGTCTATTGAAAAGTGCGAGATTGGTAAACAGGAATGTTTATTGGAACTTTGTAATTGATAATATAAACACATTACGAAGAATGCACAAAGGAATGAGCAAGAAAGTACTTTTGGAATGCCTAATTTTACAATGGAAACGAAATTTTATGAGAAAGAAACGTTGAGAGGCATGTTTTGATACACCCACCCTAGAACGGCCCCTCTCGTGTTTGGTGTTATCGCTCAAGAAACCCCATACGATCGAGAGCAAGTTAGATCCAATATGTTTTCTATGACTACAAACTATTTAAGCATTTTTTCTAGAAAATTTGTTGCCATCTAATCGGCTAAGACCCACTAATCCATACTATCCCTTTCCCCTCTTCTCCGTAAAAAATATTAAACTTTTCGCAGCTTCAGGAGCTCCATTTAAATTACGAAGATTATGCGTCATTGGGCTTGCCCTTGGGACTTCAGCCCGTTCACCATTGGAGTATCTTTACACTAGTAGACCATCCCGGATTGGTAATCATACGTAATGCTTTTAACACACACGGGCAACGCTACTGGATGGCTCGGAGCTTGAGAGACTACCCAAAGTGTCCAAATCGCGTTAATCTCAATGAACGCATATTTTCGCAATCGGTGCTCGAGGATTGGTGGTCTTCTTTACAACAGTGTGAAGATAAGGATGAGGCCAGACGCATGAAAATCTCTATGAGATGGACTACATTGGGCTATCATCACGATTGGGACACTAAGGTTTATAGTGAAAAATTACAGACAGAATTTCCCGACGATCTAAGAAAATTGAGCGGATACTTTGCCAACATTTTGGGTTACACAAACTATCAGGCTCAGGCAGCTATTGTAAATTTTTATCCCATTGGCACAACATTGGCGGGTCACACCGATCATTCGGAGCAAAACTTAGAAGCGCCCCTGTTTTCTTTTAGGTGAGTGTGTTAAATACAAAAAAAATACTGTGAAATATGTCTCCTTTTTCAGTTTCGGCCAAACAGCTATTTTTCTTATTGGCGGAACAACACGCGAAGAAAAGCCCACTCCATTATTCATAGAAAGCGGAGATGTGCTTGTCATGTCTCGTGAATCACGGCTTTGTTATCATGCAGTGCCTAGAGTCATGAAGGCGCGAGAGGAAACTTGGAATTCGTTAATACCCACCTCAAGAACGAAAGAATTGAGCCTAGAGCCACCCACGCAATCTTCGAAACGCTTGCGAACCGAACTTCCCGGTATAACCACCAGTGAAACGCAAACCGCCATGGAATGGTCTATGGATCCTATACTATATCAACAAGTGTCCGATGAAATCTTTTGGTCACCGTTCAAGAATTATTTACACGACTCCCGCATTAACATGAACGTTCGGCAAGTTCTTCATCGAGATCAGCAATCATTAAATGGGTTCAGTTGAAGTCATGTGTAAGTGGACGTTAGTGTATTTTAAGCCATATTGTTTTTTTTATATAATTTATATTTTTATAAACTGCAATAATTGGAAGTAAATGAGATCATTAGATTTTTGTGTTTGTTACCCGTAACAAAAAATGAATTTTTTTTGTAATTTTCGTTCAATTTCTGAATACTCTAAATTGCACCATGGATAGCATATAGGGTCGTGACAAATGCTGCGAGTGTGTAGGCATCAGATGACAAAGACCTAGTAGGTCACAGGCCACAGTAACCAAAACAAGGGGCCAATATAGTTTTCTCCATGGATTGCATCTCCCCTTGGTGGGAAAATCCAAAGCTTTGTTCTGACAAAAATTAGTTAAATCATGGAATTACTGTTATGGTGCAATGTCTACTTACTATTGTAGTCTTATCGTTCATGAGTGTATTGATGAAGGGACTATTGAAATTAAGAATCTTCGGTTATTTATTTTCAGATTTCTACAATTTTTTTTGAATGTCAATTGTGTCAACAGTTGTGAAATATTGAAAGAGGTTGTTTTGAAATACATTTCAGATTGTTGGCCACCTTCTTCTGCCAACGACATTTTGAAGGCAAAATAATACGATTTTCTATAGAGATTTAGAGAAATCGATTTAAACATTTTGTTTCAATACAAATAAGAACAATATATTCTTAATGCGTATTTACATATTCAAAACGTATTTTCTGTTGATATTATATGAGATGTGAGAAGGCAAGTGCATTTGTTATACTAAAGGGTAAACGAACAACAAAAGGTCGTGGGTGTTTATGTTTGTTCATAGTTAATGAAATATTTCGCCAAAGATCTATACACCCAGGCCTCCGAATGCGCATAAATTACACTGCCACAGTTGAGCCCGAAAAATGAATAGAAAAAGCGCTCATTTAGAAAAAAGGAAAACGGCGAACCCGAAGCCAAACCAATTCGTATAATTTTTTCTTACAATTTTTTTCGTGCCAAGACCAAAGATCGTCCAAGTTCGTATCGTCAGTCTCCGGCCAGATTTTTAAGAAAAAAAGTGATTTCTATAATTTAAAATATTGCCATCAATTAAATTCAAATCAACATAAACAGAGTCCTGAGTGTTTATGAATTTTAAAAATAATTGGCACTTGTTCATATTTATAATATAACATCTTTCGGGTTCTTATCGTTATGCAACCTTTACAAATGTTTGCCAATACGTTTGCTTAGAGAAATTGAATTTAAATTAATAATGGATGGATATTAAATATGTTCTTGCATCATTAGTCATAATAAATTATGAAAAGCTTAATAAGGTAATTTATATTGTGGGGGTATTCACATTCTGGTGGATTTTTGGTTTAAAAAAAAATATTTTTGAATAATGTAAGACATATTTTATTTAAGCAGGGTAATGAATCATAAAGTCGTCTTCCACACATTGGATTGGTCTTCTTGACCATCAACATCAACTCAGATCTTTTAACGAGACGATTCACCATTCATCTTATTTGGATGCCCAGCCACAGGGACATACCTGAGCAGACGAGCTTGCAAGGCTCGATTTACAGATTCCGGCCAAACTGGAATCGGCTCACTGACT
Source organism: Hydrotaea cyrtoneurina (assembly GCA_958296145.1). Classification (NCBI taxonomy): domain Eukaryota; kingdom Metazoa; phylum Arthropoda; class Insecta; order Diptera; family Muscidae; genus Hydrotaea; species Hydrotaea cyrtoneurina. The sequence goes on along the minus strand of OY282513.1, from coordinate 18,621,808 downwards.
TGAGGGGAATGTTAAGGGAAATACGTCATTCAGCCATATTGAGATGGACTTTATTAAGTGGCCTGCAGATAGACTGAACATATGTTTAACACTTGAGGAATATACGGTGAACTTCTCTCAACGCTGTGGTCTGTGCGTTGTTGTTGGTATACTCACCGATTGAGTCCTACCCATCGGCTGTCAGCGATGGGCGTGGCACCGCCCAGTTTTCCAAAAAATAGTTCGCATCATATCCGTTGCATATGTACCAAAACGCAGCTTCGCACCGCCAATAGGGTATGAGATACGGCCCTTTTAAGTTTTAGCGTGTGTGGGCGGTGCCACGCCCACTATCAACAATTCAAGAACCATATTTTAACCACCGGGCATACAGCTGCATTCTGTGAAAATATCAAAAAGATGGGCTCAAACCGATCTACCCACATATAAAATCAAAAACCAAACCAAAAACTGCCAATCCTCCACTTTCTGATACCAGGCGCCCAGCAATTTGTAGCAAGTGATTTTTTAAATGTTTTTCAAATTAAAAACGCCACAACTCAATAACGACTGCAGCTATTGAGATGGAACTTTTACCCTGAGTTAGAGTAAAGGTCTGGCTATCGGATGTATATAGTATGAAACGCCCACATTCACGCCTACTTACTGAAATTCAATGAAAGTCCTTATAAAGCTTTATATCTTAGCAACTGTTAAGTTTACCCTTATGATTTATGCCAGTAAATTGTAGCCCATGGTGAGTGCTAGCTGTTTGCTAAATATGAAAAGTTTATCTTCCAAATAGAAAAAGTTACAGCTTACTTTCGTAAATGTTTACTGCAGCAGCTGAGAAACAACAATTTGTTGATAAACAAACATCAATTTGTTGAGAAACAAACATTTTTTGAGAAACAAACATTTGTTGAGAAACAAACATTTGTTGAGAAACAAACATTTGTTGAGAAACAAACATTTGTTGAGAAACAAACATTTGTTGAGAAACAAACATTTGTTGAGAAACAAACATTTGTTGAGAAACAAACATTTGTTGAGAAAATACCAAACGAAAAAGCCAATTCTTCTTTTTTCTGATACCAGGCACCCAGCAATTTGTAGCAAGTGATTTTTTAAATGTTTTTCAAATTAAAAACGCCACAACTCAATAACGACTGCAGCTATTGAGATGGAACTTTTACCCTTAGTTAGAATAAAGGTATGGCTATCGGATGTATATAGGTCGACCCGCCCACATATGCCAGTGAATTGTAGCCCATGGTGAGTGCTAGCTGTTTGCCAATTATGAAAAGTTTAGCTTCCAAATAGAGAAAATTACAGCTTATTTTCTAAAACATTTTGCCCAGTGTTAGAGTAGAGGTCTCGCTGTTGGTTGTATTAATATGTTATCATTAGCTTTATGATTTACTTCACGGAACTGTAGCACATGATTGCTAATAAGGTCGTAGTCTAAAAGTCGACGGCATTTATATGGTAATCCTGTCCGCTGATGTCTATTTGAGCATATGAAACAATCGCACCATGACAGATCCCGTCACAGACTCGATTTACATTGGCCAAAGATTATTATTGTAGTCGTCGTCTTCAGAATAAATAGGGCCACACAAACTTGTGTCCTGAGGATGGTGCACTTCTGCTTACGTCTGGCCTCGCCGCGTAACGAGAGTAAACAACTTCCCCATAATTTCTATATATTTCAGTTTTTTTTTTATTAAATCATATTTGTTTTCCTTGTTTTTAAGTTGTTGTTGTTGTGGTTGGTTGTGTTGTTTTGTTTGTGATTTGTTGATGGTTTTCAAATATTACAATTAAAAATGAATACAGAAATATAAATATGCGAAAAAAAATTGGTTGAGTTTCTTTTTGCATAATCAAAATGTTTGTTGTTGTTTGTTTGTTTTTAATAATTGTATATTTGAATCTTTTTTGTTGGTTTTTTGTTTATAAATAATCATCGTAAAGCTACTTAAATTTAGTTGATTTATTTGTTTTGTGTTTAATTATAATTTTTTAATAATATATTTTGAATGTTAATTTTTTGTTGTTTTTTGTTTTTTATTTATAGAAATATCTGTTTTTATTTTACGGTTGTTGGTTTTGTTTTTGTTTTTATTATTTATATATATATACGCATTATAATATAATGTATATTGTATATGTATGTATATATAGATTTGTTTTTAATTGATAATTAGTTATGTTTAATTTTAATATTCTTTCTTGTTTGTTTGTTGGTTGTTATTATTTAGAGATGTTGTGAAGGAGGATCCTATTTTATAAAAAAAACTACTAAAAATTTTGTTGTTTTTTTGTTTTTCTTCTTCTTTTCTACAATGTATATTTATATATATATAACAGTATAAATTGTTTTGTTTTTGTTTTATTTTGTTTATAGCAAATTTGTTAACATCATTTGATTTTTTTCTTCTTAATTACTTTTGAATGCGGTATTTATAAGGGGGGATGGGAGAGAAAGGAAAAAAGAAATCATTCATCGTTTGTTTTTGTTTTATATCATTAGAACAACATTTAGTACAAGAGAATTATTATAAATAATAATAATAATAGTAGTAGTAATAATAAACTATACAAATAATACAAATGCTCTAATTATGAAGCGTCCTATTTACTAGTAAAAAAATAAAAACATTATTATTAATATCGTAAAAATAATAAAATAGTTTATTTCTATATATATATATGTATATATATACCAGACCAATAAAATGGTAGTTGTGTTGGTTTGTTTTTCCTTCATAAATTTGTTTTTTGTAGTTTTTATTTTTTACTTAATTGTAGTATATAATATTGCATACAAGTTTATATACTTTGTTAATTATTTCAATTTGTTGCTTTCAATCAATTTTAAACAATTAATTATATTTATGTGTGTGTGTGTGTGTCTCGTGTTTATAGATTTTTTTAATTATCTTTTGGAATATATTAGTCATTTTTTTTACAATAATTTCTAGGGGATAGGGAAGAGTCGGAAAGGGCAAAAGAAGGGTGTGTTTTGGGGACGGGGACATGGACGTGGACAAGTCTATTAGAGGTAGGGGGGATTGGAGTTTGTTTATAAAATTTATTCTTAATTTGTTTTTATACACATTTCTTCTAAAAAGAAAAAGCAGGAAATATTTTTCCCCAAAACTTAAGGAGAGAATACAAAAAAGGTATACACAGTTATATTTCTTAAGGGGAATTAACTTTGTCTCATTAGTTTGTTTATAATACAAATGTTTTCTTTTAAAGATTACTTGGTCGCTTTCAAGTTTATTTCTGATTTTGTTTTTGTTTTATTTATCTTTTTTTGATATCCTCTCCCTATAAAAAAAACGCTTCATCGTCTCGCTCACCTCACGTTAAGTCGATGAAAGCTCTTCTTTTAGCACTTTTATCAATTTATCATCGGCCTTGCGCGTTATTTGCCGGATTCGTGGCTGTTGGTGCCATACCCATTACCTGTGTCTGTTGTGGTGGCTGGCCACCGGGCTCTTCTTTTTTTGGTTGCATCATGGGATCGACGACCACCATGGGATGTGGCATTCCACCCAAATTTTGCGGTTTCCCGCTCATCGATTGTTGGGGTGGCCCTTGAGGGCCGCCAGGTCCCGGTCCCATTCCAGGTCCTTGCTGTAAACGATGGTGTGGTGGTGGTGGCGGTCCCAATGGTCCACCAACGCCAGATGGTGGCGGTATGGGCGAAGGTTCTTTTCCTCTCAGATGTGCGGCGGATTGAACGGCATACATGCTCATGGCTGCCTTGTGACGTTCTTCTTCATGTCGCAGTGCCACTTCCATGAGAGGATTGTAACGTAAGGCCGTCATTCCATAGGGGTCACGATAGGGATCCATAGGCCAGCCTGGTCCGGCAGGACCGAAATGTGACATGGGCGGCCCACCGAGACTGGGGCCCATCATGGTTCTCGTTAGGTGCGGAGGAGGTGGTCCCACATGTGGACCATGACGGCTGGCCATGAATGAGGCATGATGAGCCGCCGCAGCGGCATTGGCTTGTGCCGCCGCCAGCGATGTGTGATAACGAGGATCAGCAGCAGCGGCCGCCGCTGATGCTCTCATCATCATGGCATCCTGCTCTTCTTTAGTTCGAGGCATCTCTTCTTTGATGCGCATCTCACCACCAACTGGACCGCCAGGGCCACCTTGCATGTCTGTGACACTCCGATGCGGCGATCGTTCGCGCGCCTGATTCATTGCCGCTGCTGCAGCTGCCGCCTGAGACAATTTGTTACTTTCGTTAATGCGTTGCTGCTGCATCATTCTCTCTCGTTCAATTTCTCGTCGCTCCATTTCTCGACGTTCTCTCTCCTTGCGTTCCCGTTCACGTTCTCGTTCGCGTTGCTCTCGTTCTTGCTGTTCACGCTTCAGTTTCTCCTCTTTTTCTTTGCGTTCACGCTCTTCTCTTTCTCGTTGTCTTTGACGTTCACGCTCTCGTTGTTCCCGTTCACGCATTTCACGTTCCCGTTCGCGTTCTTCGGCCTCGCGACGCGCATTATCCAAAGCCGTTGTATCCGGTTTTATGGGCCAACCAGGTGGTGGACCACCGGGATGATAAGGCACATTGCGTTGTAAAGCAGCCCTAGATTACAAACAAAATTTAATAATTTAGAAAATAATTGAGTTGTCGAAACACTTACGCTCTCCAAGGATCATGCATAGTACCGCTTAGGGGTATCTCTCTGCCAAATGGTGATAAACTGAAACCAAACGGACCCACATAGCGGCCAAACGGAGAAACAGCAGTGCCTATAAATTAAATTAAAATGGGTTACAAGGATATTTTATTTTTGCACTTTGCTGAAAGGAGGTTCTGCATTGCATTGCCTATGGAAGTCTTTAAAATATCTAAAGTATGGCGTTCACTTACCTATATGGCTAGGCGGCGCACCAATAAAACTAGCCGACAACGGCGAAGTCTCAAATGGTGAACGTCCTTGCATGGCATATGCACCTGGTGGTAGTTCACCCGGTCTGTGCATTAGATGAGGCGAAGCTCCACTGCTTAATGTCAATGCCGGCGATGCTTTCATACTCAACGACGATACAGCGGAGGGAGAAGGACCTGCTCCTAAACTTGTTGATACGGCTATGCTTTGGGATACCGACGTCGATGTCGGTGTAGCACTTGCGCTACTATTGCTGGCTGGAACCCCCGGAGTAGATGGATTACTTATCGAACCTGGACCCACAGACGCAGAGCCTGAGCCACCCAATTTATCGGGATTTTGTTTATTTTGATGATAGTAAATTTCCCACGCTATACGAACATGCATAGCATTCCAACGACCAGTTTTCTAAACAATGATTAATACACAATTAAAACAAAGTAAGTATGGAGTAGACAGATATGAAAGATAAATTTGAAATTTCCTTTGGCAAAGATTCGAGCTATTTCAATGAAATACTTCTTTACCAGAAAATTCCAGAAATCGGTTGAGGTAAAAAACAAACGGAGACGATGATAACATAACGTACGCCCAGATAAATAATATGAACGGTCTGATGCACGATGTGGAAGGTTATTGGCTTTCGTTCGACATCGTGCGTCAGTTCGGAAGCCTTCGACCCATTCAACTTACAAATGGCACATGCGACCAAGATGTATATTTTTGGAAAATATATATTCCGGAATATTTTTGGAAAACATTCTGTACTCTGTCTATGGAAACTTCCAGTACAAAAGGATTTCTTAGAATATGTAGAGCGATAATTATATTTCGTCGCGTAGAACTGAGCTGATGGCAGTCTTTGAAACAATAGAAGATGCAGACGGTTTTGTATTACTACCAGGCCAGGGGTCAAATGTTTCGAATTGTAGTTCGATGGCCGTTTTCAATTTGTTAAGGGCAGAAGGATAACATTAACAACCCCATGACATGGAAATTTACGAAATTTTGTAGAGGCCCTATTACCCACCAGGAGTTAAACGGAAGTAAATGAAAAGACATGGCAATATTTAAATACAGCTCACAGATAACAGCAATGTGAAATTCATGGCTGTAAAGAGGAGAGTGTGGGATTTCTCGAATGTGTGAAAATGAAAAAGGATTTCTAAACTCTTTATATCCTGTAATTCAATTTAAACCACGTAATGAAATAATTAATAAAGAATATAAAATCATTCGTCGGATGACTATTACTATGGTTGTAGATCTGATTATTACTTGAGCTGAGAATTTTACACACAGAAGAAGGACTGGCAGCAAGATAATCTGAAACAGGTCAAAATGAAGGAGAAAGAAACGGATACAGATCTACAAACCCTTCCGCAATATACGAATTTGGAGATACATCTAACAGGATAAAGCTAGGTTCACACTTGGCAAATATATGACAACTATGAAAAGGATTTTTTTAAAAAAAAATGTTGTTTTAAAAATTCAATTTAAATTAATTTGAAATAACTCAAAAACTACTTGTCCGGTTTTTGGAAAATAAATTTTAAAAAATGGACCACTAAATTATTTTTAATCTTCGTCTTATTGCCTTTGAATCTGAAATTTAAATATAGTCACAGGAGTCCGTTCATATTATTTTATACGTGCATATACGTTAATATCGAGCATGAGGATGATGATGGTGTAGAGAGTAAAACATACCGTGAATTTAATAGATTTGGAGGAGGAATCAACAATGTTGGTTGGTAATGGCGGTTGAGGTTGTTGTTGTGGGTTTGTGGAAGGCGATGGTTGTATCGTCTAATTGATGATGGAATGGATGAAATTTTGATTTTGGATGGATGGTTTTTTTTTTTTTTGGTTTTTTTTGGTGGTGGTTGGTTGTTTGGATGGATGATGAACATGAAAAGGAGGAATACATTTTTGTTGTGATGTGTTAAAAGGAAATTTGAAGTGTTAAAAAAGTAGTGTTGGCATAATTGGATGATTTCACATATTAAACAATAAGAAAATTCAACTTGTTATTGAGATTATGAATAAACCTACCTTTGGCGCAAATGAAGTTAAATGGCTGGGAGGCATAAATGGTGTTGCGCCCCCCAATCCGGGATGCATTAGACCAGCTGGGTTGTAACCGGTATAACCGGGCAAACCAATGCCCGTGCGATAGAAAGGCGATTCAACGGCGGCAATCTTAGGAATGTCTTTGAATAAAGGTGGAGGAAATAGGGGAGCCGGGGCTGGTGGAGGTGCTGCCGCCAAAGCCGTTGGCAAAAGTTGCTGATGTTGATGCAGATGTGTATGCTGATGTTGGTGATGATGTAATTCTTGCCTTAGATAAGGTGAGGGTACTGTCGCCGCCGACGGTGCATGCTGAGCCGTTGGAGGGCCGGATGGCATATTACCGGCACTAGATGTGGGGGGAGGAACTGTTGCCGGTGAAACGTTGGATGACACCGATGGCGAAGCTGCTGCTGTGGAGGTTGGAGTTTGAGCTGACCCACTGGTTCCATGACCAGCGGGTTGTTGTTGTGTACTGCGATCCAGGAACCGATTATCCAATTCGCGACGCAACAGATCTGCCTGATCATCTAAAGAAATCAAGAAAAACGTCAGTTAATACATTACTTGTCGTCATTTATCCAGACTTACTTTTACTCGGTTGAAAAAGAGATTCGGCCGAAAATGGATGCGGTGCCGAACTCTGTGTTGGTGTTGTCACTGGAGCACTACTCGAAGACGTTGTTATCAGGCCCGGTGTTTGTGGCATGGATTGTGTTGACATCGCCGATGTGGCTGATAATGAACTACTTATGGAACTAATTGGCCCACCGCCGCCCATAGCTGAAGATACCGGAGGAACAGGTGGCATAGGAGGCACAAAATACTGTGGATGAAATCCACTTCCAGCTGTGGGAACACCCGGTGGTGGTATAGCCGCAGAGGAATGCAAGGTAGCCGTATGCGGTGAAACCGAAATGGGTGGCGGCAATGCCGTCGACGAGGACGTTGATGTCGGTGGTGGTGGTGTGGGTCTTGTTGCTAAACTTGAGGGATGTGAAGTGACAACTGATGTTGGTGGTGGTATTGTTAATGACGAGGAACTGAAAAAAAAGATCAATCAGATTAATACATATTTTTATGTGGCACGAGTAGAATATACAAAGTACCTTGGAGGCCACATTGATGATTTAGGAGCTCCCGGATAGGATATACTACCCATGGGTTGCTGTGGTGGCAGCTGTTGTGTGGTCATCATTGGTATTGCACCCGCCGAGGCGTATGTTGTTGTAGGCAACGAAACCGTGGAACTATAGGAGGCATTTGATAAAGCCAAGGAAGCAACTGAATGTGGTATGGACATTGATGGTGCCATCGACGTCGTTATGTATGCCGTTGAAGATGGGGGGATACCACTTAGATGAGTATTGGCAACAGAGGAGCGTGGAAGGTAGGCATTATTATCACTACGCTCTTTTGTCGGACTTTCACTGTGTGGTGAAATTCCTTTATGGATCACAGATGCTGAGGACGTAGCCGTCGAAGATGCAATGGGTTGCGGCTGACTACTGTTGGGTGTTGTTGTGGGCGAAGCTCCCCTCAAAAGAGCCGCGTGCGGTGGCAACATATGCGGCGGTAGAGGCGGCATATGTGGTGGCCCTAAATGGGGATGAGTTAGCAAGTGTGGTGGCGGAGGATGTAACATTTGCGACCCATCGCGATTCATACCGGAAGGAGGCATTCCACTGTTCATTGCACCGCTGCTTAGTGTTGCACTTAGGGGTGTCGATGCAGATGTTGTGGTCGTGACACTCGCTATACTGTGTCCGGGATGGGAGACCGAAGGGTGAGGTGCCATTGCAGCCTGATGATGTGAGAATGGTGGGCCACCCAACATTTGTTGCTGGATCTGTAACGATGTAGGATATGGAAGATGCGGATGATGCAACAAGTGAGTGGCCATTGAAGATGGAGTCAATCCCGACGGAACACCATGACTTAGGTTGGCTGATGTCGGAGGCATGGAAGTCGGTGTTAAAACTGTCGTAGGAGTGGAACTGGTTGGTGTACTGGAACCACTACTGCTGCTATTCTGCATCTGCCCGGGAGCTGACGACTGACTCACTGGAGTTGGAGGTCTCAAACTGGGGGGTTTAGCCATTTGTGACATCATTGGAGATTCTCGACTTGTTCGTGGCGAGGCACTTGGCGATGGCACTGCAGGTGGCAAATAGGGACTGTGCGGCAAACCACTATACGGTGCATACAGAGCGTAGTTGGGATAGGGCGGGCGATATGGCGATGCATGTAGTAGCATTGGTGAGATGCCATTTGGAGGCGGGCCTCCGGTCAGCATACCGGGATGGCCGACTCCAGGCGGGAAACCAGGTGGCAGGCCACCGGGACCAAAGATTCCCGCAGTCGATTGTATAGGAGGTAAGCCACTGCTGCTGTGAGGGGGAAACTTAGACATTGACGTTGCTATTGACGACGGCGGAAGTGAAGAAACTGAAGAAGACGGTGGCGGTGGTGCGGAGGAATGAGGCGAGGCAGATGATGTTATAGATAAAGATGTTTTATTTGTGGCAGCCGCCGATGACGATGGCGGAAGTGCTAGTCCCGTTCCAGGCGGAGTTGCCGTTGGCGGCATGGCATTTGGATGAGGTGAGATCCTAGAGACACCACTGTTCTGTGGATTTTGTCCGCCGCTAGTTACAAACGGCGGCAGATAACCGTTTATCATCGGCGGAGGCGGAGGGCCATTGCCCCCACCATGAGACCCTTTGTCGCGACTATCCGCCTCATTTGATTTCATACCTAAGGATGACGGTGTGCTGACATTGGAATGCAGTGATGAGGGAGGGAATGGATGAGTTGGAGGTGGAGGACCCAGTCTACTATTAATCGATCCAGCAGCATTGAAACCACCGGGTGGAACGCCTAGCAGAGGAGATCCAGTCGACGACGGCGGCATTTGAGCACCGGGGGGCAGTTGCATGTTTGCCGGAGAAGCTACCGTTGGAGGAGGCAAACCCGATCCCGACTTCCCATGCATACTGGGCAATGGCGAAGCATTGGGTGGTGGAGCAGGAGACATGAGATTACCAGTTGCAGACGATGGCGATCCGGACAAATGCTTTGGTCCAAACGGACTATCACTAGAAGCATGAGGATGTTGAGAGTGCGGCGACGGCCCCGATGAAGACGGCGACGTGAGAGCATTACGGGGATCATTAAGATGCTGCGGATTCACACCAGATGGGAATCCCGGCGACGCATGCGCTGGATGCGGTGGTCCCAAAGCAGGCTTATCCGATGTATTTGACATCCCGGACGATGAAACTGGAGGTCCAAACACCGAGTGTGGAGGTGGAGCCGTCGGTCCGGACGACATACCGGGACCGGAGGCACCAGATGATGGTGCCCGACTGTCGTGAATATGATGGCCCGCTGCTGAACTGCCGACTTGAGATAGAGGACCAGGCAGCATACCACCGCCCGTTGGTATCGAAAATTGCTGGGGTTGCTGCTGCTCATTGTTGTTGTTTTTCTGCTGCTGTAACGATGCGGCGTGACCAGCATTAGACGTTGTTGAACTTGTGTTGCATCCTGTCACTGCAGTTGCCGCCGCCGCCGCCGCTGCTGAAGCCGAAGTCGCACTAGTCGCCTGTTGCGGATAATCGGATGATTTTCGAGGAGTTGTAGGACTCGGAGTTGCATTTGTAATTTGTTGAGTGGGCGTCGAAGGAAATACGATGGCTCCTAACTTTTCAGGACCCTGTTGAATAAAGAAAATGTTGATTAGTTTAAAGTAATTACAAAAAAATGTCAATGTCTGTTATACATTTAATCTACAAGTTATGCGCGAAAGATCAAGATTTGTAAAACTTTCTGATTGCACGATTCATAATTGTACTTAATGTGTCATTTGCAAGAACTCGCTGAAGAGAAAGTACCCAGGTCTAAGTCACATTCTCTTAACCAGAGCGTCAATATTATATTAAAGCAGTATAGTTTTGAACTATAATATGTATAAATTGATTTTTTTGTGTGTGAATTTTGCCCCCACTGTGAATATATCGCATTTTGGGCTCTGCGGAGCACATGAATGTTATATTGTACCAGTCCAAACCAAGAGGGTGTAACAACTTTTTTTTAATTTTAAAAATTTGAAATTAACTTTGATGTGGCCAACTTAAATGGAAGAAGTACCGTTGAAAGAAATTTGGTGTATTATGTTTTTGCTTTAAGAAAAAAAAAAAAGATTTCTCCGTCATCGAGGAAGAAGAAAAAGAACATCGAAATCCAACGATGATTATGGTACATGAAAAAGATGGGGGGCCGGGCCAGACCGGTCCACACCGGCCAAAGGTTATCGTTTATGTTTGACTGCAGCCAAAACATAAAACAACAACTCACCTTTTGCACTGTTGACGTAATTGTTGATGTTGAATTTGAAGACAACAATACCGGCGATGTTGTCTTCGTCGATGTTGTTGCGATGGCGGTTGAAGACGACGAAGTAAATGATAATGATGTTGAAGACTCAACATTTTTACTTGAGGAGGAGGAGGAGGAGGAGGAAGAAACTGTCGAAGCATTTTTGTTGAGACCGGACAGTGAAGATGATGAGGCTGTTGTAGCCTTTGTTGTGTTTGATGTTCCAGAGGCGTTTGTTGATGGTGGTGGCTGGTGGTGGTGGTGTTGTTGTTTGGCTTTAGTTGATGTTTTGGTTGATGATGACAACGATAAGGATGACGATGCAGCCGCAGAAGACGTGGTCGCCTTCGTTGCTGAGGCTGATGTCGTTGCCGTTGAGGAGGACTGGGACTGCATGGTGTTGGCGTTTGGTAGTGTCGGGGTCTTGGCGGAGTTCTTCGAGATGGCCGTTGCGCCAACGACGACTGCGGCAACGGCTGTTTCAGCGGCAGCAGCTGCACAAACACCATCCTGTTGTTGTGCATTGCTACTGGATGACTCGACACGTACAATAATCGCTATTTTGTTAACTTGTATCAAATGTCGTTCCGCGTAAGAAATCGATTTTTTTTTTTAATCAAAAAAAAAATCGAAACAACACGGACAGGCAACACTTCTTACACGACACAACCGCAGCAACAATTGAAACAAACCAGAAGAGAGTGTGAGAGATTACGCCGTAGTTACAATTCTCGCTAAAGGGTTTTTTGTATTGTAGTGTGTTGTTGTTCTTAACTAGGAGTAACAGGTTGTTTGTTTTCGATTTGTGAGCATATAGTTTTGTTCTCCAGGAAGAAATTTGGATTTTCTTCGTACGATTCACTTTTCTTATTTATGTTTTAGTTAACAGGTAATTTACAATCCTCTTTTGGGGAAGATGCTGTTGACATATAATCTCTTTTAAAAACGTAAAAGGTTTGTTTTATTTTTGCACTTGAAGGTGAGAGAGAATTTCACCCTTCTCTTCTGGGTTAAGGTTTAGTTAATTTCTCTTTTAAGATTTTTTTAACACCGCAGGCATGCGATTAAAATGAGCCAGGGCGATCACACAAAAGGTAATTTAGATGTCATGTTGTTCAGACCCACTGTAAATTGTTTTTTTTTTTTTAGTTTTTAAATATTTGTTGAGAATAATTTAATCACAAAACCGACGACTCTGTTTTATTTTTTCTCATCCACACAGTCAGTCTGTGCTGGCCGATGTAGTTGCGGGTTTTTTTTTCTCTATCACGACCTTATGAGGGGAAAGGGGCTTTTGAAAAATTCATTACATTCTTGGTGTGAACACTTTATTACGGCTTTCAATTTACGGTGTTTTTCATCGCGGTAGCACAATGTTTTTTTTTTCCTTTCCCTTTTCTTTTACACTTTACATTATTCCATAAATTTGCAGTTTAGTTATCTGGCTGCTGCTCTTTTTTTGCTTTATATTCATTTTATTTCTTGGTTGATATTGTTTTTTTTTTTTTGGATTCTTATTCAAATTCCCACTGGCAGCACACCCTTTGCTCAACGATGGCAAAACATATTTTTGATGAGTGTTTCATTACATGCCAAGAGTTTACTTTAGTTGATTTTCTTTTAATACTCTGGCTGGTTTTTGTCCACTAAAAATTAAAATGCATAAATCACTACATGAAATCTCTCTTGTTTTTTGTTGGTAACCTATACGATAGTTGTCGTCATGTCATCATGGTCCCTTCTTCATGCCGAAAGTCTTTCAAGTCGTCTGTCTATAGGGACGGAAGCAAGGATGGATGGACTGATACTGTAGTTGTATAAGTCGTTTCAGAGTCAATTTTCATTCCTTTGTTTTTTTCTTTTGGTTTCACTGTTGTCATTCCAATCTTTTTCATGTTTGCCATTATGTCCATCCATCAGTAACGTCTTCATTGTTGTTGTTGGTGTGCTTTCATTCATTCTTTATTTTATTTTTTCTCTTCGCTCATTCATGTTGTAGTGCATACAACTGCACATCGCCACGGTATCAGTGGCAACAGTGAGTGTTTAGCGCTAAGCTCTCTTACTCTCAAAACAAAAAAATGAAAAACATCAAAGGAATGCCAAATACAGCAACAACAAATAAAAGATGCTATGCGACACAAATGAAGCCAAACCGAAATGAAATCTTCTACACTTGAGGACAAACATTTTGCAACATTTTGGAGTGAAAGGTCAAGGAGTGAGTGTTCGTTCATAAAAAAAAATATTTTCAAAGTAAAGGGAAACGTACACAAAACTTCTCATGGTTTTCACTTCTTGAAAAGAAGGATCAGGATAACTTTTGAGTGTTTGTAGCTACAAATATACAGTGTACTCTCTCCTTGCGGACACCTCTCAGTACCAATCCGCTTTACTCGTCTTGTGTCACAAGCGAACTAAATTCTCAGTCCGCTTACGAGAGAGTACACTGTATATGCAAAGTGTGAAATATTTCAAAGAAAAAAATATAAAATATTTCATAAAAATTAGAAACACTTCAAAAAAATTAAAAAACATTTTCTAAAAACAAAATTGCAAACAAATTTAAATTTCCAAAAGTATTTCATTGACTACGAAAAAAAGAAACATCTCAGGCCTTCGATATACAACATTTAAGATCCATCCCGGCAAAACAGTATTCAATTTTCGATGTGAACGGCATTAACATAAAAAAAACACTAAAACAAAAAAGTATGTCAAAATTTGTGTGTGCAAAAAAACAGAATGCACAAACAACATCGATGGCAACATATCTTTTTAAACCTCACTGGTTTTTTTTTTTACAACAAAAAGAGCAAAATCGCTGCAAAAAACAAAAAATCCTCGCAATGCGACATGTGGGGGGGAAATGCATAACAACGAAAAAATAGCAAAGGAAAGCAATAAATACAGGCAAAATCAGTAACAGCAACAACCACAACAGAACAACGAAAATATCGAACAATGGCTACAACATTGTTGATGTCGACAGAAAGAAGAGTCAACTAAAAATTGACGACTAACAACTGGGCGCGGTCATATTGCAGCAGCAAGCCACTACACTGTTATTGTGTGTTAAGGTGAATCGATGTACGATTGAATGGCCAGACCAATTGAACATACAATACACAAGAGAGTATTCAGGGACTTTTGTAAAAAAGACCCAAAATCCCCAACTAAGTTGACAAACGAGAAGCTAGTTCAAGGGCAATCAAACCATGCTTTGTTTTCGATTAATTATTGATTTTTCTCGATAACTCAAGCTCAAAAAAAAATTTGACGGTGTAGAACGTTACACCGTAAAACAGCTGATGTCTACTATGCTATCAAACGAATTTGCCATAAGTAGTCCGTGCAAGTGAAAGTAAAATATTCTTCTTTGGGTATTAATGATTGAACCTCAACAACACATTCCCCAAGAAACTATGCCCAGAAATTAGAAGAAAAAAACTTTCATTAACTTGCGTCACTTTAAATTCCCCTAAAGACACTTAAATTTCAGTTGTCATTTTACCCTCCATTTACCCCCCGGTCACAGATTAAGGTTTCGTTACATCGTAGCGAATTCCCCAATGTGGGATTTGAATGACCACACCTGGAAACACTACATGTATTGAGCACAACACAAGAAAAGTTATGTTTGGTAGTTAGAAGTAGCCGTCATCGTCATCTATCGTCTGTTGATAGTCGGATGGCGACCACCTTATATTGCGCGCGTACAAAACAATTTGTAAAGTACCTCGTACGTAACGCTTTGTGTATGAACATTCGCAGTACTGGGCAGTTGGTATATACGAACTACACTTTCGAATGATGGTCTATTTTGCTGGGTAGTAGTGCATAGTACAACGTAGTGCTGGTGGCAGTACAATGGGTTGTTGCTTTTTACAACAATAACAACTACAACCAACATCATGCCGACGAGGGTCTTATACTGTCTTATTCCACAAAAGCTTTGCGCATTTTTACGTTCATTCGTTTGGTTGGGTTGGTTACTTGGTGGATTGGGGTCTAATTGTGTGTACGTTGTATGTCGCACAGTGAGCCTAGTGAAAGAGTTTGGTCAATTGGTTTGTTCATAAACATTCCTCTAAGGAACAAAGGAAATTTGTCTCCGTAATCAGTGAAATGCGCACAATATGTTTTATTAGTAGGGAGCTAAAAGTTTAAAGCTAACTCCGAAGATTAATGCGTTCATAAAGAAGTTTGTATGTACCTATACATTGTAAGTGTCGCCGCATTAGTAGGCGAAAGCGGCTCTAAAAAATAACAAAAGTTCTGAACCAGATTTGATCCGCGGTTTCTGGTGTCGCACACCTATCACAGCATTTTTTTAATACAAAAAAGTGATTTCGCCCCACTGTCTATTGTCCGTCTGTACATTTCTTTCTTGTTTCTATTTTATAGCCTTGCGGTTCTTGTTGTTGCTTTTGGGTTGCTCTTATGGTTTCTACAGGGTGATTTTCTATTTGACAAAAGAAAAAAAAAATATACAAAGGAGGAAAACGTACGAGAAGGAAAAAAAAAACACTTAAGCTGTGTGGCGCGCATAGTAAAGCACTTAATTAGAGAAGCGATTACTTTACTACTTGAATGCTTAAGCTCTGCTGCGCTGTGTTGTTTGTACTCTTCTTGTGTGTATGTGTGTCGGTCGGCGGGTTTCTATGCTTTCTCTTTATGCGCTCTGGCTTCGGTGTGAGTCCAGGCTGTTGTGTTTTACAGAGTAAGGTTTTTTATTTCTTTTTTAAGAGATTTTGGCTCAACATTTCTATTTATAAAGGGAATAAGATGTACTGTTGATGCGGGGTTGCACGGCTATGATTGTTACAGTTGAAGTGGTAAGTGATGCCAGATTTACACTGTAATTGTGGTGGCTCTCTAAAATAGTTTAATGTTTACGTTATATACACTTGTTGTGATAAACAATTTCCAAGACAACTAAACTGAAACTTCTTTGCATTCATATTTTAAAAATAAATATTTATCACAACGTCCGGTTTGAAATTAAAAACAAAAAATATTCATAATACGTTTGTTTCTACGACATAAGTGTGTGTATAACTGTTTCATAAAATCCGGCTGTTAGGCAACATTTGATTAAAAAAGGAAATAAAACAAATGATTTTTTGAAAATAGCAAAAGGAACAAGTATAATTTTTATTGATTGATTTAAGTCAATTATTAATTAACCATTTAATCCTTTAACTACTGAAAAAAAGTCTTTAACTATTAAAAATGGCTGTTAGCGATCTTAGTCTTAGTGGCCAAAGGGTCATATTAATCAATTTGACACCGAACAACAAATTCCTTAAAAATTAACACTCCGCTAGAAGCAAAGTTTGATTAAACAATCTTATTCGAAATCTGAAAAATTCAAAGCTTTTACCAATGAACATCTTTAAATGAATCCTTTCTAAACTTGCAAGTGAAATTTAAAAATATAACACTTTCGGCAAGATCTTAGAAATATTATGCTTGTTAGTTTTAGGTGTTTTACGAAAAAAAACCATATTAAACATTTCTTGTTTCAAAAATCTAAAACGATTGTCAATTAGACATAGAACATGTTAAATACATATTTAAGTTGGTTTTTTAAGGCGGCTGTGTTATCAATTCGGTATAAAAAAAATTTCCGATTAATTGATTAAGGGGAATTAATTATTCGCACATCACTAGTTATGTGTCTTCTGTGTGTATTCAATTTGTCCATGTCAAAATATTTGAGTTAAACAACAACAACGTCTTGTTCGTAATTGCATCAATTTTATAATTAACTTAAATATCTGGCAACGCCATAATGGCAGAGGAAGAGATATCGAGGCAAAGAGGGGCATTTAAGCCAAAAGGCATTAAAAACTGCTTATAACACACACATACACACAGACAACAAAGTGAGAAGTATGGAATAATAATAAAAACAACAGCAGCAAAAAAAAAAAAAATACCGACTTGTCGGCATGTTTCTCATAATGTTGCACTGCAACGTAATTAACACTGTAATCCGTACCGATTATAAATTAAGACAAATTGATGGAGTGTGTCGACGAGGAGGTATTATACAGTTTTTTTTCTTCTTTCCTTCTCTTCTTTTTTGGCAACAGTCCACCACGTTGTCTGTACAATGTACCCACGACGAACGAACAGATCGAGGAGGGGGGGAAAGGAAACAAGAAAGAAAAAATAACATTCAAGACACCAACAACACTCACTTATGGATATTCTCTGCTCAGTCAACTCATAAAAATGGTAATATATGGATGGATGAATGGCTCTGAGAAAATACAGGAAGGGACGTTTATACGACTCTTAAAACACACACACGAAAAACGACAAGGGGAGGCGCACACACAACAGGGGGCAGGCAGGCAGGCATGCCAGCTACAAACAGGGGATGACGAGGAGATGAATAAGAAGGACGACCATAAGGAGGTGAGTGGTGTGGCTATGTTTGAATGGCGTATAAACTCACAAGCAAGAGCTTTAGCTGCAAAAAGCAGCGCACAGGCATGCAAACACACACAGCAAAACGTAAGCAAGAAAGCATGCAAACAAACAAACAAAAAAGTGGTGTTTGCAAATAAATTCACAACGGGCCGCAATATTAAGCACAGCGGCGGCGACAACAACCAACTTTGGCAGCAGAAGAAAAAATAATAAATACAAAAGACCTCAGTCATTGCACGGTGGGGGTAATGGTAGGATTTTTGAGCTGTCGAGGAAATTTGTTTCTTGCAGAAGTTTAAATAAATAATAATAATATCTTTTTAAATGCAATTATTTCCTTTATCGAATTTATGCTAAACTAAAAAATTCGGGTTACAAAGAACACATTTTTCTTTTATTTTATAGAGTACAAAGAATTCGTATTCGAATTTTTGTATTCTAGGGCTAATTCAGAATTTTGCAGATTTTAAAAAAAAAAAATCTAAACTTTTTTTTCTCTAGGAAAAATTTATATAAAAGCAGGAGACCTCTGAATTAATTACAATATTTCTCACTCAGAGCGTTTAATTGCAACATATTTCATTTATCCGAACTACACTTTGGAGAAAAAACACGATTAAGTGAAACTAAATGTCTCCTTTTAACAACTTTATGCCTTTAGTTTTAGAATGCACTTACAAAATGACTTTACTTTCAGGTAATTTTCTAATTTTTGCAGTAACAACTGACAAACATTTTTTCCGAAACCTCCCCACTGTGAGTTATATGAATGTATGCAGACATGCCCCCCAGACGTTGTGTGCTGCTGTTCAAAGAAATATAGCAAGAATTCGAACTAAAGAACAGTGGAATTTGTGAGATCAATTCATGTGGTCGAAACAACATATGACAAAGATAGAGAGATAATAGCAGTAAAACTTCCGAAGCAGTCGTCACTGAAGGGGAATGGATTTTCAACAAAAATGAACCGGTTTCAAAGACTGGCGTCGTCGTCGTAAAACCCAAAAAAAAACACACACACACAGCAAATACCCACATTTATCAAAAAATAATGAAAAGTTTAACGAAAATAAACATATAAAAATAAACACATAGGTACAAATATTAAAAGCGTATTTGACACCTCGTGTCTTGTGTCCGTCTGTTTGTCAGGCCACCGACTCTGTTTATGGTGGTGATTGACAAAACAATAAAACCAAGTAGACAAACAAAAAAAATACCGACGACCCATTCAATGTCTTGTTGTTATTTAACGATCATCTTTTGTTCTCAATAACAAAAAAACAAACAAAAAAGTGAAGAAGTATTAAAATGTCAATATTATATTATTTTTTTTATTTAATATCACACGCTCATGAGAAAGGGGGAAAATACCCAGCGTAGACAACTTTTTATATTTGTATTCTGCCACAAATATTATTTTTACCACAAGCCAATGGTATTTTTTAAGCATAGCGCGTCATTTAAGGAGGATCAGGCCGCTACCGCAATGTGTGTGGTAAAAGTGAATCTTTTGTAGAAATCCGAATAAACAACGGCACTAAAACAAATGACCGCATGAGCAAGACAGGGGGCGCTTGCATACATATGCATAACTTGGGGACGTTTGCCATTGCCAACAAATGTATTTATAAAATATAAACATGTGTCTAAAAGTCCAATCAGTCACACATTTAAAAAATGTGCTGATACTATTTTCTTAAATGCCAACAAAAAATAAAACGAAAAGAAATAAACTTCTAATTATTTTCCCGTTTAGAAAGAGAAAAAAATCAATAATTAATTGAAACCAATTAAGTGACTTAATTGGAGACTAATTATTTTAAATTGGTTTGGAGTGAAAAATGTAAAATATCCCTTTAGCGAAAGTACAGTTGTTGTTGTTGTAACAGCTATGTTTCGTCATTTTCATCGGAGTCTTCTGGATCTGGGTTGCCCGTGCATAAGTTCAGGAATCTGGCCTCGTCCGATGGATGTGTCCAGTGTGAACTTGGCACGAGCTGAGTGGGTTTAGCTGGGCAATATATGTTTCGAGCGCAGGTACAGTGTCACTTTTTGTCGTATTAGAAACAACGTTTTGGAGATCAGAGATGAATGAATAGGGAAAGCGCGCAGGTTATTGTATTCATCTTCTGAGTGTAATGCGAGCCGTACTTGGTCTTGCCTTCAACTAACTGGAAAATCCAACGTCTGGCAGCTCTAGATCCAGCGTGGAGTTATGTGGGGCACCGCAATTCTACTTTTTTGCCATTGCTGTAATTTTCATTTCTTTCAGTCCGATTGTGAATAACAATTTCCCGGAATTTTTATTCATTTTCCAAATTCAGAGTCTGGCAACCCCAGATGCACCGCCGACTTATGTGGGGGACCGCAATTCTACTTCTTTTTGCCATATCTGTATTTTTTATTTCTTTCAGCCCGATTTGGAATAACAATTCCCCAGAAATGTTCTCCCTTTTCCCCTATTATAAATAAAATCTCCCCGGGAATTTTTTCTTTATTCCCAGTTCCCCTATTCTAAACGAACTTCGAAATTGGGAATCTTTTCCAGGGAAAAAAATAGACATTATGAATGTCACTGATGTGGTTTTTGGGAATTATTCCGCCTTCTATTTTTAGGAAAAATCTATGAATATACGAAAACAGTTTAATCTGAAATGTATTACAAGTTGTTTCCCATTGTATTCCAAATATTCCCCATGGATGAGTCGTGACACTCACCGGGATGCGATGCCTCCACGTACTTAATCCTCAGCTCATGATCACAGATCTGTAAATTGATTTTCTATTTAGGTGAAAAATCAATAAAAAAAAAAAAATCCGGGATGACCGAGACGACTCCGGTGGAGGGACAGAGTGGAAGAAGACATGAAACTCCTTGGTATCACGAACTGGAAATCATTTATTAAGCAGGACAAGACCAACAACACGCTGTAGAGCCAGGTTAATTAGGTAAAAATCAATTACTGATCATTCCGATGAATATCTTGAAAATGATGGCATCACGTAACTTTTTTCGTTTCTATCCTTTGCACATTCTTCTCCTTTAGAGTTTTCTATTTCAGCTACCATCGCAAATGCAACTCTGAACATTTTTGTATTGTTCTTAATATATTTGTTTTTTGTATATATTCAATTTAATCACGTTTGAAATTTCATAAAAATAATTTGCAAATTCTTAAGGTCCAGCTGTTTGACAAATTATGCAACGAAGACAAATTATATTTTGTACAAATTCTCTACAATTAGCTGTTTTCGTTTTGTCTACCGTCGCGGTCTACCGGTAACGCGGTCTACCGTCATTACTAATCGCTCAATATTGAGTCTAACGTCAACCGTCAAGACTAATTGGACCTTAGGCCAAACAAAACAGCTGACTTCTCTCCCTTATTACTATTCTCTCCGTTCGTTTAGAAAAGGAGGATTTTATTCTCGAGAAAAATAAATTATCTTCCGGGGAGAATTCATAATCGGGCTGTTTATGAAAATCTTCAATAATATTCATCGAATGTACCATTGCTATTAATAAAGTGATTTTAATTGTGTCGTCAACAAAATGAAAAAACATTTGGGTACACAGTGCCACACAGTAAATTGTATGCAAAAATTTACATGACCGTGTCCTCTCGATTGTCCTCAGTTTCAATTTCAGTCCATTTCGAATATTAGCCATTTGCATTTACACCATCTGCTTCCCTTATATAATCACTTTGTGATAATTTATTCCACTGCCTATTTTGTTATGACTCTGATGGAATTCTTCTCGTCGAGTTTCTACAGTCATGTGTCAACATTTCATCATCCTACTTCAAACTTCTGGCAACATACGATCTGGTAACATTTCCCCAATTACCCTATCAATCACTCACTCTCCGGCCAAATTGTGTTCTCAATGAAAAAAAGAGACTTTGCAAATTTCGACATTTTGCTGACATTTTTTCTCAAGCCAAAACCACTGTAGTCACTCTATACGAGGAGAATCAACGTTCAAACATTATTTGTTTGTATGCCATCCCATCGTTGTTGGGCTGTCGTTTTCTTTTAGCCAGCAAAAAAAAAAGGAGGAGAAAAAATCAGACATAATAGACTCTTGTACACTTTACAGAGGCGGCTACAAAAGGAAAAATTAAACAACAACAAAAAGAAAAAATAAAAAATTATGGCAAACTACTATACGACCGACAACGGCGACGATATTGCTGGCTTTTTGTTGTTATTGTCGTTGTAGTATTTGACAACAATAAATGCTATGGGAGGGGGCATGATGGCGGAAAAAAAATGTTAATAAAAGAAGAAGAAAAAGTGAATTCTCTTTATTATTTTTTGTTGTTGTTGTTGTCGTCGTCGTTGCTGTTGTGTTTAATACGATTTTATTTGTATTTCTTGTTTCGTCGTCGTTGTTATGCGCAACGCGTACTTATGCAAATTTACAAATGAATAAAAGCAACAACAACGATACTACATACGACGGACAAGAAAGAAAAAAAAATCAAGTACGAACAGAACTAAAAAAAAGCTCTTAATAAATGAACGAACGAATGATGATGACCGTCCGTCCGTCTGCTTGACAGACGCAACAACCGTCGTCCACCATACGTTGAAAACAACGATAAATGCGGCCAGTCCAACACAATCCATGCAGGCAACCAGCCAAGCAAGGCAAGGCAGTTAAACGAGCTTAAACGCAGTGGATAAATGACCGCACACAGTGGTGGGACGGTGAGAAAAAATTCAAATAATTTTGGAATTTTCCAACTTTATACAATTTTTTTTTTTATAATAAAAACAAATCCACTGGATTAATTAATAATTGGAAATGTAATTATCGCTTATGCGGAATCATTTAGATGGTCGGTTTCTGATCGTTCAACTAGCACACAACAAATCCAGGTTCGTATATTGGCAAGGACATTACAAACTTTTTCTACGTGCTTTCTTTCACCTCGACAATGATGCCGACTTTATGAGTAAGAAACTATAACATTATTTTTAATAGTTTTGAGTGCCCCAAAATTCGTTGTTTGGCCTTTTGTATTTTAATTATTTGATTTGAAAATGAAAACTAAACCAACAATTGAAATGTAAACAATGGTTTTGACAATCAAAAGTCTGTCAAAATGAAAAAAAATTTTAATCCGCTGCTTGCATGACTCTACCTTTAGTTTTATTTTTATCAGATCCAAAACTGCGATTATCCCCGACTGAAAGAGCCAGACAATATTTACTCTTCTTCGCTCTTTTTAATCACTGATTTGTTGTCGATTATTCTGCTAAATGATTTTAATCAAAAGTCTGTCAAAATGAAAAAATTGTGATCAACTGCTTGCACGACTCTAACTTTACTTTTTTTTTTTAGATCCAAAAATGCGATTATCTCCGACTGAAAGAGCCAGACATTATTTACTCTTCTTCGCTCTTTTTTTATCACTGATTTATTATCGATTATTCTGCTCAATGATTTTAATCAAAAGTCTGTCAAAATTAAAAAAAAATTCAATCAGCTGCTTGCTGTTTTTTTTTATCAGATCGAAAAATGCGATTATCTCCGACTGAAAGAGCCAGACATTATTTACTCTTCTTCGCTCTTTTTAATCACTGATGTATTATCGATTATAATGTTTATCCTCCGCGATAGTTTCAAATTTATGTTATCGATTTGTTAAACGATACTGGAGTGTTCTTCTCATTTATTAGAGCTTCATATTTGTTATACAAAAATAACCTAAGTAGTCGCTGCTGATAACTTAGGATATTTAACATAAATCGTTCTTGCTCGAGAGGACAGGATTTAAAACGTCCCTAGTTTAATCGGACTTATATATTTATTTAAATCTAATGGGCTAAGCCCTTACAGATCTTAGCAAATACAAAACGTCCGATCGATGTTCAAATGGAGATAATTTAGTTAATTTTCTGTGTATTTCCAAAGGGGGAGGATCCAACGACAAGGCAGTGTAACAAGTACGCCTATTATCGACTCCATTTGGTCGTAATTATTTAAAAAGAAATCGTAGTGTCGTCTACATAAGTATAATGCCAGGTAATAACTGTCCACATCCCCCAATGTCGTAGTACCACGTTGGAGATGATGACGATTATGAGGAAGAATTGGTTCGGTCGGTCAGGTCTTAAAAATGCCACAATCAGCGCTACTACGTGTAATAGTTGATGCAATCAGTTAAGTTTGCCTGCTGCTGCTGCTGTTACGGGCCAACCGACCGGCAACAATCATTACTCTGCCACTGCATGTCCCAATGCACATACCCAGCAAACCAAATTTCCCGATTTTGTCTGACGTCAGACAATTCGGTTTTGTTTTTTTAATTCAAAACGTGTTCTAAAAAAATGTCTGGGATTGTAATGAGTATTGCCGGCAAGAGGGTTTCCTGCCAGTTGTGAAATTCTGAAATTCCAAAGAAATGTCAACAAACGCTACTCCCTCTTTTCTCCTTCCGATACCCTAATTTTCTACCGCTAACACAATGCATTGCACATCCTGAGTGTTGGTCCCCAAAAAAAAAAAATGTTTTTCAAATTTAAGAGAAATTTTCACAGGCAACCTCCACTTTTGTGAAATGAAAGAGTAAAGAATTCATGCGAATAAAAGAAGATAACTTCAGTTCATTTTGTTTGCTGGGTGTATGTCCGCAATTTGGTCTGTCTGCCACGTCTCTACGTACGAACATGAATTGCACATAACACACAAGACCCAACCAACAGAAAGCAACAAAACATGAAAATGAATGATCAAATGTATTGTTGTATGTATGTAAGTGCAGAAGTATGCAGGCATGTATGTGCACACATGTACATATGTAATATTTTGAGGAGGGTACGGCCTATTTTGGTTTTTTTTTTGTTGGCTGGCACAAACGCCACACAGTGGAGCCAAAAAAATGTGTGTTTTGTTTTCAGCTGTCAGCATTATGTTGGTACTGTAGAATGCCCAAAATTAATAGCGTTGCCAGACTTTCTTCACAGTTTTGACTCTAAGGTAACAGAACAATCTGGGAACGTATGACTGCTACAGTGCTGCTGGAGCTGGAACGGACTATATGCTGTTGATTTGGATTGGAGATCTTGCAAGATTGTAATTGTAAAAAGCCCTTAACCCGAATCGCCCTGGTGTTGCCATATGGCAACGTATAAGCACATGCACTTTTGTGTACATATTATAGTGTACAACTTGATGTTTTTGACACGTGTGACGTGTGTCTTTCTAACAAGTGGTCGTTTGTTACAACCGTGTTGTTAGTTGTCATCTGATAAGGTTGCAAATTTGGATTTCAATAAAAAAAACGCAACAAATTTCAGGGTGATTCGGGTTAAGTTACTTTACTATTGATTCATGTTTGGCTTCCATTTTTAGAAAATGCGAAAAATTTAACTAAAAATTAATTCCATTTAAAAAACGTCCTTGTCAAGTTATTAAAACTTCATAATCTATACAATTGGTTAAGGACAGTAGTTTGACTACACAATTAAATCTAAGTGTTGCCACTGTGCAACAGTGGCGTATGGTAACAGTGACACCCACTATAAAAACACCCCACCATCAGCTTACTGCGCCATATGAAAGGATCAACAGAATTTATTGCCAGTTATCTGTTTCAGTGTGGTTGGTGGCATGATTGGAAGTTATTAAATCGGCCTCCATCATCGCCAACTTCGCACATTCTCTTCAGTCATTTCCCCGCGCATTCAATCATTAAATTAAATTTCTGTTTCAATTTGCATTTCAACATCGAGAGAGGTTAAGGGACAAGAATGAGGGGTGGGGGGAGGTTAATATCAGGCCAATATCAAAGTAATAAAATATAAATAATTGATGTGGATGCTGGGGCGATTCCAGTAGAGAAAATTAGGGAAATGTGATTTGTTTTTTGGAAAACATGAGATTAAGGAGATAATTCAAAGTAACCAATGAAAAATTAATTTCTGCAACGATATTTGTAACGAAAAAAAAATCCATTACGAAGATTTCTCAATAAAGTTTTTCAATTACTCGTAATAGAAGTTCTAAATAAATACTTTTTTTTTATTGGCATTGACACTTTTTTAATTTTCATACAAATTGTCAAGTATTTTCTATGAAATTTAAAAAAAAAGTGTTTAAATGACACAATAATTAAAGTTAGAGTCATGCAAACAGCTGATTAAAATTTTTTCATTTTGACAGAATTTTGATTGTCAAACATTGTTTACATTTCAATTGTTGATTTCGTTTTTTTTTTTTCAAATGTCAAATACATTTTCGTATTAAACATTCAAATCAAAGACTTCGAAAACAAAAAGCCAAGATTTTTGAGGCACTCAAAATTATTAAAAAAATAAATCTTCGGCCTGTTGGGGAATTGCCACTACCTTCTGTTATTGTGCCATGTAAATTAGCCAAAAAAAAAAGTCTAAAAACATCCAACCCAAGGAATTGTGTCGTCTTGATTTATTTTCATATTAAATTCGACTTTTATTTAATTTTCAGAAAACACATTTTATCAAAAATTTAAATTTCTTCGGTTTTAGACCCGACTTAGTGCAAAATATTGTAAAAAAAAGATCTATGTAAGAAGAAGTAGGTACATGCGAAGTCATGCCAAGGCCTCAAAAGACATACAGGTGTCTTACAGACTTCGAGTGTTATAGCGATTTTGCGCAAACTTATCAAATTTTCATCAAAAATTTAAATTTCTTCCCTTAGCCAAAAATATCTATGTAATAAGAAATAGGTGCATGCAAAATCATGCCTAGGCTTCAAAATACCGACTTTGAATTTTATAGTGATTTTGCGCAAACCTATCAAATGGCTGACTTAACTCAAAATATTTGTATGTGTGGGACAGTTTTTTTTTTGCAAAAAAATTATGCTTCTAAACTAAACAATTTGAGAGCCTTCCATTTAACATCAATATATTAACACAAACAAATTGCGCAACAAGGTGTAAGGTCGCCAACCGATTTTAATCCAATTTTTCCTAAATCAACCAAAGTCTTTATTGAAATGTGGTGCGTTTACTGTTGATATATCCGATGAGGATAGTTTTAAAAATAAACGGATAGCGAAGAGTTTCCCGAAGAGCGATTATGCAGTACAACTTCAAATCAATGTGTTTAAGTTTTTTTTATTTTTATTTTTTTTTTTTTGGCCATTTGCCGAATTTTAGAGTTCCAGACGTCACTGAACAGCACACTTTTGCCTTTGTGTGTTTCGGTGCGCTTGGGTTGGTGAGCTATTGTACAGTTTAGGATATAGAACGTACAACCATGTTGTTGACGACGTCGACGACGATAGGCAATCAACATGCAACCACAATCAACCACAACAGGCATGCAGGCAGGAAGGCAGTCAGGTTGGATAGCTAGCTGGCTAGTCAGACCGTCACACACACACACACAAGGCAAAGGCAACACAACGAACAAATGCGAATGAATAGCCAGTCTGCCAACCAATCCATGGGCAACAAAAACAGCCCCTGTGCACAAATTGATGTTAATGAAAAAGAAAGAAAAGGAAAAAAAAAGCTGAAAACTGCAAAACTAAATGAGGCCCTCACGCAGTGTGTACCGCCGCCACCACCATCAACATCGACAGTATTGTCCGTCGTACAGAGCTTTGGCACCGCACAATATTCAATATTGCCACCACAAAGCACAGTGGAACAAACAAAAAAACAGTTTTGGATAAATCTACTTGCAGTCTACACTTCTTAATCGACGTAAGAGATTTGTTTTGTTTAAAATGAAACCGGAAATGTTGTTTAGTGAAAATATAGTTTTGCAAATAGTTTTGTTTTATGAATTAAGTATGTGGGAATTTTTTGACTTGTTATTGTGGATCACACAGAAGAACCCGAGTTCGAAACCCGGTCAGCCCATCAAACATTTTTCACCGGCTCTTTCCACCTCGTAAATGTTGGCGACTTTACGAGTAAGAGACTGATCTCTAAGCTATGTAAAACTTCTCTAGAAAAGCATTAGCCATTCGGAGCCGGCTTTAAACAGTAGATCCCGGTCAGTGAGTATACAAATTATATCGGCCACAGCTCACTGATTCGAGAGAAGTTCCCCGTCTGTTCTTTCATGGAATGTTAAAGGGAAGTAAGTAAGTATTATTGGTGGATATTGTATAGAGCTATAAAAACGTGAACCTACTTTAGATGACATGATTATGGACAAGAATTTGTTTGAGCTCTGCTTCAGTATGATGGGAGAATCACTCATTTATTTATTTATTATTAATTACAATACAAAGTAAATTTATATTCTAATTTTTGGGTCCAAGGGTAAACCGGGTGTCACAGACCATATGTTTAGATTTTGCAGCGACAGACCAAAGCCTCTGGTGGGAATCGAACCCACAACCCCCACGCTGATAGGCAAGCACGCTACCAACTCGCCTACCGGGGCGCTTAGAATCACTCATATTATGTAACAGATTATAAGTGGAACCGAAATGTTTACAATTTTTCTTTTTAAAATAAGTTTTTAATGAATTTCCACAAATTTTGCATTATAGGGTTTTCAATACCATGAACAAACATATTTCCATATATTGTAAACACTAGCAAAATCAAGAAATCTTAAAAAGTAGGAAATTACAACGTTGGTTTCTTGTGAAAAAACTGCAAGAAAAACAAGAAACAGAAAAAGACAGAGTGGAAACGCACAAGATCAAATGAAAAATAGAGTTGTTGAATTTTGTCTAAAAAAAAAAAAAAAAAAAAATGTTAGCCCCACTGTGGGCCCGCCACTTACACTCTGTGACTAGTGACTGTGGCAAATTTTCAAACCCACCCCACACCCCCCCAAAAAAAAGGCAGCTGAACACTGAAAGCACCGAATTGGCAGAATAGCACACACAAAAAAAAAAAAAAAAGATTGCACATGAATAAACGCAGCAATGGCATCCAAAAAAACCAAACAAAAAAAAAATGCAGCACACATAAACACACACACCAGCTCCAAATATGTACGAAATTTTTAACGCAAAACTGAACTGCTATCCACTGGTCGGAGTGGAGCGGAGGCTCACATCGCACAACGAACGCACTCTACACACACATCCACACATACTCTCTCACGTACACACAGTTGTCGTTCTCTCAGTCACACACGACATGACATGAAACGTAAATGGGTTTATTTGCTTGTTGTTGTTTGTTTATTCATCTGTCCATCCATCCGTCGTCCATTCGTACGTACACAACAGTATCTCTGTCCGTCCTTCAGTCAGTCTATCCCATGTTTCGTACATAGAGAGTATCAACGGTTTCCACACAAAAAAAAAAGACTAGTTGTTTTTCTTTTCTGCTTTCTTTTTTTTTTGGGGGTTTTCTTTTTGTTGGAAAACTCTTAGACAATAAAAAAAATAATTACACACACAAACACACGCGCCGATTTTGTAGCGTTTGTTTAAACAAAATGACTACGGCAAATCGAGTTATTTGGCGGCTGTCAAACCAACGTCGAACGTGAATTATTCAACTTTTATTTCCGATACCGGGGACGAAAACGACGACGACAAACCAATTGACCGACCATTCGTACCGTGCGTACCGTACGTTACATAAAGCAGCGTATACGAAAAAAAGCTCCACTTGCTTTCATATCACGA
This sequence comes from Hydrotaea cyrtoneurina, assembly GCA_958296145.1. Taxonomy (NCBI): domain Eukaryota; kingdom Metazoa; phylum Arthropoda; class Insecta; order Diptera; family Muscidae; genus Hydrotaea; species Hydrotaea cyrtoneurina. Next base: position 18,592,399 of record OY282513.1, on the reverse strand, counting down.
AACACTCTGAATACTATGGATTTTACTAAGCACTCGACAACCCAACAACTTTGATTTTCATTTCAGAGATACAAATGCATACTCTTTCTCTGTCTCTCTCTCTCTCCCTTTCTCTCTCTCATGGTGTTTGTTTGTGTGGTGTGTTTTTATCACAGTCGCGCTCTTTTGTAGTGGCTCTCTATCAGTGTTGCCAGTGTTCTTAAATGTACATATTACATATTTGACATGGAAAATTACCCAGAATCACTTAAATTTCCTAATTACACCGGTTTACTAACACTCCGGGGATGCCCCCCCCCCCCCCCCCGTGATTGCAATGCACTGTGTTATCGATATGAAAGGAGGGTATTGGAGTGAGAACATAGGACATTGTTTTGAATTTGATAATGTCATAGCTGCCAGGAAAACACTTGCAGTAAGATTATTTCACATACGAACAGTTCGGCTGAAAAAGGAATTTACTCTATTAGTGCGTATGCCGGTCATCCGGCCATTTGACAATTAACGGATGAGAGTCGCTGGATAGCCGCGTAATCCCGCTAAATGTTCGAACATCAGGACCAAAATGATGGATATCGGAGGAAAATATAGCTTTAAAATATCTGTAGAATAGCGACACACAATCACATTCCGGCGATGCTAAAGGAATACAATCGAGTTGGGTGCCCTACAATCCCCTATCATCAGCACCGCTCTCCTCTGTACACGGTCCAGAAGCTGCATAGAAGTCTCTGGAGCCCCTGGAAGTTAGATTTCATTTTTCGAATGCTTCTTGCGACAGCACTGAGTATTGCGATGAATGGTTACTTAAACATGCTCTCCATAACCTTCGAGAATGCAGTACATAAGATAATCATTTTTTTTTAAAATAATATATCTTTGACAAGAAACTAGTAAACGGTATAGTTTTTCGTATTAAAGAGTGTTCCAGTTTTAAGATTATATTATTTTGTACTCATCATTCCTCTTCCGATTTGTTCACAATATTTCCAAAAGAAAAATAAATAATTTAACACCATTTTTTTTGATTTACTAAGTGGCAACATCATTATCACACATTGCAACCTGCTCACGTCGTAGAGAGTGTAATCGTACCGAAAAGCGATAAGTGAGAGTTTTGTTGTGAATAAAAAGGAAATAAATAAAAACAGGAACTATTTAATCACAGACACTGTAAGTATGTGTGCATGATGTGAGAGCAGGAAGAACACATAACACATAAATATTCGAAAAAATGTGATGAGTTTGTTAAGAGAGTTTTGATGCATTCATTGTTGTGATGAGAGCCCAACACTCTACAGTTAAGAGTTATCGTCATCTGTACATACGGCAAATGAAAGGGATTTCGTTGAATTTCAAGACGTTGCAAACATAAATATTTTTTTTAATTGATAGAACAAAATTTGGTGTCGAATAGAATTTCTACAGAATTCATGAATTTATATATATCGTCTATGTAGAAGAAAAAGTCATCTACTACACTTTTGCGAAAAATGAGTTTATTGCATTTCATTTCATAATTTTCCATTGTTTATTTTTTGCGCTTATCGATATGCTCATATCTATTTTATTTACTAAGATTTTTTTTTTTATAACTCACTAACTGCAGGTTTGCGATAAAATTTGTGAAGAAAACATCATTATCTACCTAAGGTTTTTTGTCGATATAACAGTATACAACTTATGCACAAATTTTTGGTGGATAAAATGTTGTATTTAATAATTAACAAATTGTGGTATTCAAAATATTTGTTATCGAAATATTGGATTTTTAATGATAACTTTTATATAAAACACCTTATAACTCAAAACTATGAAAATGTAGATGATGAGCTTTTGTTCTACATAGACGATATTTTAAAAAATCTATACAGAGGGCAGATGTCCCAAGTTGTTTTTGGACACATTAGTTCGGCTACACACCCTAGATGTCAGGAATTGGCATGACAACATTTGAAAGGTTTTCGAAGCAAATAATATTTTTTTAAACAAATACCTATTTTTATAAAACAAATACTGTTTAAATACCCTCTTGGAAATGTTCAGAAAAATGACTTGGGACGTCTGCCCTGTGTATGGTCTTTGCATGTACCATTTTTATTGGTAATTTGTCCCAATAATGTGAATCTATAAATGCCAAAAATGGATGTATTATTTTTGACAGGCATACCACCAATTTATGCAAAAAAGTATACGAACAAAAACTGTTGTCCTTGGGGAAAAAATGTTCTTAATATGTTGCCAAGTCTCATCGAAATACAATTTTGATATTGATTGAAAAATGTTCCCCATTCCCGATTAGAGCGCTGTGTCGACCATGATGCCATGGAATGCAACACATTTAACACAAAATCTAGGATCCTTATCTAAATTGTTAACCTTTAACTGATGAGGTGAATTTTTTGGACATAGTATGTGGCCTAAAAAAGTGTAAAATTTAACACCACCTCATCAGTTAAAGGTTAATATTGTTATAAAACACCTAAACTGTCGTAAAAAAAATAAATTGCTAAAATTTACTGCTGTCCCGAGTGCCGTATAAAACATATCGACTTATCGGCTTAATTTAGAAAGGGCGTAACTCTATTTTTTTCAAAATCACGTTTTTTTGCATATTTTGTTAGACAGCAGTACATTTTAGCAATTTAATTTTACTACGGGATTAGGAGTTTTATAACAATATTAGATATAGATCCTGTTAAACTTTATTTATTTTCCAAAAGAAGACCATCGCAGTATAATTAAAAACACTAAAATTAACTCCACAATTGGAAGATTTCTATACCTATTACCCTTTGTAGATTGAATTTCAATTTCATAGTTTTCCGAAACAAACAACTGTCCAATTGGGCAACCCTGGTGAATTCTCTTTTGCTGTTGTCAAAAGTACACACACCGAAGTGCAGGACAGCATAGAGCGCGCTCACACACACACGCACACAAAATGGCAATCCACAGTGGGGTATGTCGTACTCTCCTCATTGTTGGCCATGTTTTTTGTGTGAGCAAATGGCAGTATTAAAATTTCAATTCATGCTTAAGCAGCGGCAGGGATACAATAATCCCCAAAAAAAAATAAAATAAAATAAACAGAAAAAGAAACACACACATACAACAGCGAAATGAAGCTAAAAAATCACAACGTAAGCAACAAACAATGACAGCCAGCAGTGGCATTCACAATGACTACTACTACAACAACAACAACAACAACTGCTACTCATGGATACTTTTTGAAAGATTTGTGGTGTTTTCATTCGCCTCCGACAATCAAGAAGACGAAGAAGAAGACATCTCAAATCTTCTGTGGATGTACTCGTACATACGTATGTACGTACTGGCGAGCTTCCTTAACAAAAGAGTAGTTTAATTTAAAATAGAATTGCATTGAATTTAAATGGAAATGAAATGGAGAAAAAGAAGACGAACACTAACAAGAAGAAAAAAAAAACACACAAAATTGTAATGTGGAAGAATGGCATAGCACAAAGCATAGCAAGACAGCAGCGCACATTCCAAAGAAATTTATGCTATGGATTGGATGGCCCGACGAACGGACGGACAGACCAGACCAATACAAGGGGTCTTATCCCATGCACAGCTTTTAGTTGTGCGAAGGAAGAAAAGTAAAGAAGAGGGCAAAAAACAACAAGAAGAACGTGTAGAGGGTTTCAAAAACCACAAAGGCACGTAGAATTGAAGCAAATATGAACGAAAAAAAAAGAAAAAGAAATCATACATTCAGATGTACATGAGTATGTCTGTCGGTAGTATGGTACGGCCATCTACAAGAAGTACCACCACCAGCACCACCACCATCGGTACTATACATATAATTTGATATTCAGCATCAGTACAGCTATCAAATACGAGTATGGCAAACATAACGAGAGATATTGCCAATAAAAACGACAACAACAACAGCCCCACACACACACATCATGCATGAATATGTAGCCATGCAATGCCATGCCATGCCATGATATCCACTGCAATGCTATGCAATGCAATAACTCCACATAACTCCACTCCAGTCAAGTCAAGTCAACTCAACTGAACTCAACTCCATGTTACAAGCAAACCAACAACTCAACTGCCCCATGCCTCAGCCATAGCAATGCATACACACACCACATACTGCATTTATGCACTTCACATTATAATTTACTTATATCGAATATGTACGTACGATGGACGGACGGACGGTCGGTCGGTCGGACATATGCATGCGTTCGTACATGTATATGTGGTGCCTGCAACAGTAGTATATTCCCCACATACCACTTGCATACCAGCCATCCATGCGACTAACCAACCAGCAACCATCCAATCTTCTCTTCGTATGTCTGTCGCACATACAACATCAACAGAGTCATGTGTCGAAAAGTGAGTATGGCTCGATTGGGGTAATCACCTCCCCCCCCCACGGCTGCACACTTACCATCGACTCTATCGCTCACTCCTCACACAACTTGCTCACTGAACGTACATCGCACTGAACGTGCATTACATGGGTGTATGTGTGTGTGTATGTTTGTGTGGGCATGAGAGCCCAGAGCATTCAATGTACGTACGAACGTACGTGCATACAACCAACAACCACTGCCATTACCTTATACACCAAATTTAACAGCTATAATAACAGCAAACCACTTACTTATTTAGTACCTGGTGAATTAAAGCAAATACAATAAATAAATAAATACGAAAAATGCCATATAATCACTGCTAAAGCATCTAAATTAGCGGCAATCACACAAAAACATTCACACATTATACACTCTACTATACACTCCACTACGAGACAATAACAACAACAGCACACTGTAGCTGAGAATGGACGAGCCGCACCGCGCCGCCAGTCAGTCAAGCAAACCAAAGCAAAAGACCCGACAAACTCAATGCGAACGAACTAAACGAAGCGAACCAAGTCACCCTCCAATCGTACGACCAACTAAGCTGACTAACTGTCTGTCTGTCTGTTCGACCGACCAACATTGAGTCAGCTGAATCTCCACCAGGGACAGGCAACAAGGCAGACCCAGCTTTCAAGTAGTCCCACAGTCATCGTACTAGTACGAGTAGTAATAATAATACAACGCGCCGTGCGCTCAGTTAAATCCACAGCCATCAACGACAGGCCGACACAACGTCGTTTTGCCAAAAGCAGCCAAACAACCGACCAACCAAACAATCATCTATCCGACCAAACGAACGAAACCAAACCACTCATGGCTTAAGTACACTTCTCCGCTTGTAGTCACTTGAGTGCTCGAGGGGGCTAACCGGCAAAAGCAACAACAAAGAGGCATGAATCAAAAGTAGCAGCTATACTCACTCATTCGTCGTATTGCAATAATAAAATACTTGAACAATCATTTTGTACAACAAGAGAAGTTGAAGATTGCGCATCCGGTAGGTGACAATCGGTTATCGTGTGGGGGGCCACATGGTCACCCTCGGCCGTTGTGGGGGATTATGGTAAAGGACCGAGATTAGGCAACACTCACACATAGCATAACTTTTCGGGATATTATCAGCATGTACAAACATCTTGGAAGAGTAATTGGGGATACTTGTTTGGAATCCAGACAATCACATTTTGTTAAAATTTGCGATTGTGATTTGAAATCGCAAAATTGGTGTCACAGAGATCGCAATCGCACAATATTTTTTGGCGATTGTCGAACGCATGCATTCTACCTGGTGAACTCGTATTTTTTGCTTCCAATTTATTTCAAAAATCGATGCAATTCTACAATATAAAATGTATTATCACAAGAAAATATATTTTTCGAAACAGTTTTTTTATTAAAAACGTTTAAATTTAAACATTTGCCATTAGGTCTTTTAGTGAAAACGTCTTCTTCTTTTTCTAAAATTTGATAGAAAATGTATTGGGGATTCGCAAATTGCATGTGATTTCAGAATCGCACGACTGTCAGGACATGGGCGATTATCTACCTGCCTTTTCAAAGATCTGAAAAGAAAGCCAGTCACTCATATTCGCTGCGAATAGCGGGCCACTATCTTTCGTCTGATCATTTGCCTGGCTTTAGGTGTCGTAACGTAAGCCCTTGTGAATTACAATGTTGACAAATCAACGGAGTGTTGAAAGTGGAATCTCATTTGTAAAACGATGGCCCAGAAAAAAAGTAAAAAAAATTTCCAGTTGGTTTGCAAGTAGCCAAAATGTTGTGTTGCACTGCAGGAAGGTACAGCAGTGTGAGTGTATTGATGGGTAAAATACCGCCACACTCAGGAACGAATTCATTTCGTTTTACTGTGGTCAGAGATTTTGAAAGAACGAATGCCCTTGCCAATCACAACAGAAACAGAAAAGGCTTTCCAGTGTAAATACGTGACGATTAGGATGAATTGGCAAACAAAAAATCACTAACCGTACAAAGACATGATTCTGTCTAACGCAATTTTTTCAGCATATTCAAAAAAATCTACAAAATATGACAAGGACAAACGATAACCAGTTACCCACTTTAAGAAAGGTCAATCAGACAATACGCCAAGATTTAAATTGGGAAGGATGGGAAATACAATAAAAATCTGTCGACCGGAAATCACCAATCCTTTGTTTAATATCCTATTTACCATTGTGATAATGTGTTTTTGCATAATCGTCTTTTAAACTTCTGAAAGTTGTATTTGAACAGAAGGGGTTGAAAAGATTATGGTCTTTTTGTCATCTTTATTGTAGGGGGTTTCGGGTTCCCATACATTGTATGTAGTATGTACTCCTTAGGAAGTGTTAAAAATCAGGGTTAGTTGTTGGGAGATAAGTGGATGGTGTGTGACAATGAAGGGTTGGTTGCGGAATCGTTTGTTTGTTTTATTTTTTTGGCAAAAAAGGAAAAAAAATTTCATCTTTTTTTTCTCCAAATTTCTTCTTTTTTTTTTAGAGAATGTTAAGTACTTATTTATTTTAAATATTTTTTGAGAAAATGTAATCGAAAAATTAACGCGAATTCAGAAATTGAGGCAAATAAGCGAGAAAGGCGTGGAGGGAAATTCCCCCTCAGTTCCATTCAGGTTAGGGGACATAAGTAAGTAATCCAAGTCTAAAGGAGTTTGTGCTTTAACGGAATTTGAGCAGGCAACATATTGGCGGTAAATAACGTAAATTGATTAACTTCATAGAGAAAACTTTGAGATAAATCTCATTAAACTTACGATTTACGTAATAAATTGTGAGCTCAAAGAAAAAAGGATTTCTTTAGGAAAGCTGAGAAATATAATATCCATTGATTTTAAACTAATAAAATTTAAAAAAAAATACTTAAAATCAGATGGGGTCCGACACAAATTTTAATTTAATGGGACATGGTCAATTTACGCCCACTATCAAGGACGTACCGTCAACTTGCGGAAATGTGAACTAATTATTGTTGAGGCTGTTCACGTTTACGATTTCGTTCACGTTTTCGAATCCTGCAATTTTGAAACAAGTTAGTGCTGTTTTAACACTGAAAGGAACTTCTATTAATTAATTCAACACACGCAGTATTTAAAAAAAAATGTTTTATTGATTAAAAACAAATTAATTTTGTGAAAAGAATAACTAAAATTCGTTGTCCAATACGAGTATAACTAAAAAAAAAGTGTGTTATCTTTTTATTAGAGACCTCTGTCTAGGCAATATGGTGTTCACGTTTCTGGGTCGTTCATGTTTTAGAATGTTCACGCTTCTGCGAGTTGACTGTATTCTCAAATTTACACAGCAAGGGGAAACTGATCTGAGCAATTTTTTACATGTTCAACAATTGTAGTTTTCCCACCATATTCACACAAACATTGGGGAGTGGCAAACACTTCACACATGCACACACACACATATATACGCACAACCCTACATTCGAAGCACGTGCCACAAAGGTTGAACCGTTCTAGTACATAATCAAAACCAAAAACGTCACTTGAGCACTCATGTACAGGAGATTCATGTCTTCTTCTTCTACTGCTGGGTCGTTTTCATGGTTTCACAGTCAGCAAAGTAAGCACAGCAGCAGATTGAAGGGTTTATCGTGTCGTCGTGATATTCTAACGAAGAGGACGACGACGACGACAACGTACAGTCGACTGAATGAGAGGGGGGGAGACATATCGTCGTTCGTCCGGCCGGCAGTTGGTTTGTTGTGCCGTCGTTGTCGTTTATTTGTAGTTATGCGCGTATGAACCAACGTTTGTCCATTTAACCATTGCAACCATACATATGTTTTTGCCTGCCTGCCTGACTTTTTTTTTTGTTTTATGCTTTTTTTTTTTTTGCTTGTCTGTTGGCGTAAAATAATCGTTTTGCTGTTATCACACAAAAAGATTTGTTGCTGTTGTTGGGTTTTCTTCTTCTGCAAGTTTTATTTCATTTTCGCAGAGCCGTTGGTTTAGAGAAGTGCCACTACGTATGCATGTACATAGTTTTTTCTGTGTATGGTCGGTTGGACGGTCGAGCGGTTAGTCTTGCTCGCACGTACACTCGTATTATATTCAAGTGTTGTGAAGTGGTGTGTGCTGAAGTGGCGGTGGAGTGCAGTCAGTCAGTCAGTCAGCAGCAGCAGCCGTATAGTAGAGTGTAGAGAGCACAGAGGCAGTTGAGTGCCTCTAATCGTTGTTGCCGCCACTGTTGTAATCGTAATAATGCGCGTAATTTAATAAATCGTAAAAAAGCTACTTGAATGAAACATGATTACTATTTATGATATGCGCACGCCGAAGCGAAAATTACCGACAGCAGCAACAACAACCACGGCCACTACAAAAAAGACTACGGCGGCAATGACGACGGCAACGACAACGATAACAATAACAACTTTTTAAATCCATGGCATTAATACACATTACTTGTTGGTAGAGCAAGAAGAAGTGGAGTGAGGCGAAGAGAGAACAAGAACGATAAAGAGAAACGGCGAGCCAACGGAAAAGAGCTTGCAATGCTGGGAAGGTGGTTGTGAGGGGGAACAAGAGTTGCTTTAATGCCAACAGGCAGCCAAAAAAGCATCAACAACGGGTGGAGTATACAGCATGTGTGTGTCTGTGTGAGTTTGTACATGACATGGCAAGAAAAACAGCAAACTGTGGCAAAGTGGCTGTTGCGCGGATGAGGCTGCCGTTGGTGATGATGATGTTGGCGCTGACTGAGTTGTGGAAAAGTGCGAAAACGTACAACCGATATAAACGACGACAAAATGTTAGCATGAGCACCAGCCAACCAACCAAGCAACCATCATCATCTAAAAGCAGTCATCATCCATCCAGCAGCCAGCCAAACCCATCGTCAACAACAACAACTAAACAAACGGAGCGTATAATTTTTTACACAATCTCTTCCACTAAGTACTCAAAACGACAACGACAACAAGATGAACCCCAACAAATCAACACTACCAAACCGTGCGAATAACTGAAGTTATTTTGTTCACTTTGGTGTTTTTTTTTATGTGTGTGTGTGTGTTGTTGTTGTTTTTTTCTTGTTTGGCTTGGTTTCAATTCGTTTCTTCTTCTTCTCGTTTTGCCGTCTGCCAGCGCAGCACAGCACCGGCACCACATTGATTCTCAGTTCTTCAACGTGACCATGCCGCCACCGTTAAGTGTGGAACAGTGGCGGCATCCATTCACAGTTCCGTTGTGTATAAACATGTGGAATTCAATTAGAAGCCATACTTTATTTAAAATACCATACAACAATGGCTTGCTGTTGATATTTGGCACTTTTGAATAGTTAGCGAGGTCGTTGCGACTCCCGATTAAGATATTTTTTTTTTAAATGCAACTCAAATTATGTCGAAATGTATTAGTAACTTAAATGTTAATAAAAGCATTAAGCTTATGGTTGACCGTTACGCAAAATAAATAAATTCAGAGGCTTGTCCAGGCGGCGTGTTTGCTGATCTATCAGCGCAACTATTTGTTTTCCTATTTAGTGGACGCACAAAGGTACGTTCGTAGAAATATCTGTCATCTTTAGGATTTGTACTGTCTGACACGGCTAGATCATCTTAAAATTTTAGGCTGATTAGCAAAGTGCCTCATACGGAATATGTAATACAATCCATACCGTTGTATTATTTAAAAAAAAAAGCGTATTCAAAAAAGGTTTAATTTGGTCATGTGCGGATTAACCCCCATGTTTTTCTAAATCGAATGGCTCATTCGTCTCATTCAAACAACGAACAAAAATTTATTTTGGGTTTTTGTAAAAATTTGGAATTCGTGTTAATTACAAAAACCAAATTGGAATAGAGGAATACGTTTTTTAAAAGCAGGCTGTAAGTCTCCTAGATGAAAACATTGTCCACTTTTGTCCGATTTGAACAATTTTCAATCACTACCGAACTATAAGATAAATATCCGAAGAGTCGAAGACTTTTCAACTGTGACTAGATCGTCTGGGATTTTTTTACTATCAATTTTTGGACATAATTTATAAGACAATATGCAGTTAAATTTTTTACAAAGGTGGTGGTTAAATACACTCCGTTTTTGGATAAACGTAGCGAATAATTAATATTAATTGGGCTGTCAATAACACTCATACGCCCAGTTGATTCAATACATATACAGGGCTACAGTCGAAATCGGAAATTTTGTTCACTTATGCGAGATTTTCTATAAGAAGGACTTCGGATAATTGAACCGTCTTTTATTTAAAATGAACTGAGTCTGAACGTTTGCATTTGTTCTATGAAACGAAGATAGAAACTTGTGGCACAACTATTATAATACATGTCTGTCAAATATAAATTCAATATTAATGAGCTAGGATGGAAGTACAGTGTACTCTCTCATAAGCGGACAAAATTCTCAGTCCCTTAGGTGTCCGCTTATGAGAGAGTACACTGTATTTCCATCCCAGCTCATTAATATTGAATTTATATTTGACAGACATGTATTTGAATAGTTGTGCCACAAGTTTCTATCTTCGTACACAAGAGGACTGAAGCGGAATGGAACTGGAAAAAGTGTCCGCTTAAGAGAGGGTACACTGTACTCACCTATATGCATTTGGTTGAGTTGTCTTAAATGTGGTTTACACATAATTTTTTAAGATAATTTGTTTTCCTCGTTATATCCATCATATTACTCTTAAGCGGTGTTCGTATCGTATAAGTGTGTGTCTTTGCATTAAAAATGTGTTTTACATAAACGATTTTTCAATAAAGCGGATTTTCGTTTAAGCGAAATACAGTGGATGGAAAATCGTTACTAATATTTATTGTCAATTAAAGGATTTTTTTTTTCAATTTAAAGTCGTGCGCTTATCCGAATTCGACAATATATGTACACACTAGGGATGTAACGATGTTTGCATAATTTTGAACATTCGCTTTCGCAAAAAAAAAAATGTTTCAGTATATGCTTTCTCATTCAAAAAAATTGGACTGCATATGCTGCGAATTATTCGCATTATTTTGGAATATTCGCTTTCGCTAAACCCACACTGTTACATCCCTAGTACAAACACTGAAAATAAGTGGTCGGAGTCTACGAAACAAATACGACTGACTTTCCACACAAAGGGGAGCATGTACGCACAAAAACAATTCAAATTGAACTGCCAGTATACGGAAAATACAGTTGACCAGATGTCAAAACATCAGCGGAATTTAGAGCAGTGCAATTACAATTACTTTTCACACCCATCCCAAGGGCAGGGTAACTGCTTTAAAATGTTGTCCTTTAACGATCACTGATTTCAGAGGAGTTCCCCTTTTATTCCATAAAATAGCAAAACCCCTCTTTAAATCTCACACGTCACGCCACTGAATGAGAAAAGACTGTGTGACGATCAAAGTACCATGGCTGCCAGCCAAGCCATTGAAGTGGAAGGAGGGAGTTAAACGGACTAACTGGGATGGATGATGTTGTTGTCGTTGTTCGGATGCCAACCTCCGTGTAAAATTGAAATTTAATAACATTTGTGGGGTCGTAGAGAGGACGACTTAAAAGCCAACACAAACACATAGCGAACGAGCAAAAAAAAAAAATGGTCGTTTTTATTACTGCCATATTAGAGATGTTACGTTATGTTGGCTGGCCCAAGAGTACAACAGCCACCGTAAGCCATAGTATGTGAGTGAGGGCAGATACGAAAAAATCGGTCGGTCGGTCGGGTCGGGTCGGAGAGGAAGTAAAGTTAAACGATGTTAAGAGCATACCCCCGAACAACCATACGACAGACAAGCAATGGTTTTATATGCATGTTGGGTTTGTAACGTTGATTTCTCCATTGTCGTTGTTGTTGCTGATGGTGATGCCGATGCTTTTGCCTTTGCTATCCGCTATCCGTTGTTTGGATTGGAAGAGTCGAAAAAGGAGCAATGAAAGCACGACGTCGACGACGACAATACGATGGGGGCAATGGGGAGAAGTGGAAGGAGGCGGCTGTGTGGAGATGTATGCATGACAAATTGTTGATGTTAGACACAAGATACTCTTCATGCTTTAACATCCTATCTATGGTATTGTTCGTTTGGTTCGGTTACGGCATGCATGAGGATGCTGCTGCTGCTGTTGCTGATGATGACAATGCTATGCTATGTATGCTGTTCATGTTGATGATACGACGGCCCGATGCTGAGGAAGCTTCTAACATGCCTACATACATATACATAAATTTGGCTTTAAGGTTTCCGGGTGAAACCGTGTGGCATGAGTATAACTCTATGTATATCTGTTTGTGTGTGTGTGTGATTGTGAATGTTTTCAATAAAAAGTATACGGTTGGAAGTTAACACATAATACACTTACCACCATCATACTCGTGGCACAACATGGTCCATGTGTACACGGTGGGACATGTACACCAGTGTAAGGGGTCCTCGTTTTGTTTACATTGCTGAGAAGGTATAGGAAAGAACCCAATTGGAAATTGCCACTAGTGGTCGGATGTTCATTTCCCGAAAGTGAAACAAAGGTCAAACCAAAACATTGCCCGGTCTAATGTTTTATAAACCATTCTAATTGGTTCACACAATTGTACGAAATGACAGATCATTCGAATGTTATCGATATTTCGATAACGATTATCAAATAGTCAACGTTTTTATTTATTTGTTTGTCTTTTTTGACTGGGCTGATTGGAATGACAACTTGTTCAACGTTTTTGTTTAACTTTATTTGTGATGTTCTATGTCAAATTATCATGTATCAAGTAAAATGGCAGTTTAGTTCAGGCTGTAGTCCAAAATTATGGAAATGTTGTTTGCCAAATTACTTCGTAAACTAAGGATGGTCAAATTAAATTCGAAACAGATAAGTCCTGGTGCAATTTGAGTTAACCCGAATTTACTTGAACTTTATACACATAGAATATACGCAGTACAGTGTACTCTCTCATAAGCGGACACCTAAGGGACTGAGAATTTTTAGTACGCTTATGAGAGGAGTACATAAAGGGACTGAAGCGAATTGGTAATGAAAAAAGTGTCCACCAGGAGATAAAATAAATGATTTTTGGGTACCCTAATGTTTTACATATTTAAGCATCAGCCTCTTAGAAATTTATTAATTTCTTTATTTATTACAATTCAAAATTATAACGAACTACTTAATACAGCACTAGCGACTAAGGCTATCGGCCTACCTCTACCTCTTAGAAATCATTTTCAACATATCTCATATACATGAGTTCCTACATTTCCAATTGGGTCACAAAACTCTCAGTCATTCATGCAAATACCCCCACACGTAGGAACAACAAATGAAAGAAGAAGAAGAAAACAAAAAACTTGCAAACATTACCGAAAAAACCAAGCTGTTTTCTTCTTGTTTTGCATTCATTGTATGAAAATCAGGATACAATAGAGGATTTCAAAGAGAGCTGATATGAATAAAGCTTTATAGCACTTACCATACCACCACCCTATCATCATGGCACCGCATCAGTCGCCCCTTCCTTTTGATTCCACCCAATAACAATAACGACAAACATAAAACTGATGCTCTATCGGCAATGAAAATCATTGGGTCTGTGATGAATACCAAATATATGAGAGCAGTGCTCATCTCCTTTGCCATCATCATCGTCGTACTCATCATCATATTTGGGTATTGTATGCGAGTACGGAGTACGGAGTATAGCACGACACACAAACAACGGTCATGGCAATAGCAATGCGAACGACTAAGCCCGCCAATAGCAACACCAACAACAACAACTACAACAGGGAGCATATTAATATCTCAAGAGGAATTGGAAAAGTTTTATTATTATTTTAGCAACAAACATAATCGTCGAGTACATATTGAATATCAATTGTTTGACTGCTGCCTTAGCATGATGTGCTGTTTGCCTTCTCTCCCCTCATTTCATTTCGGTTGGCCTTTGTATAAGGAGTGGGGGGGGAGCAAAACCCAGGCTGCTGGAGCGAGGGGAGAACACAATGAATGAATCGCCGGCTAAGGATAGATGACAGACGTTTCTATAGATGGTTGTTTGAGCATTGGGGTGGAGGTGATGTTGAGGGTGAGAGGATTTTTGTTATTGTACCTTTTCAAACAACACACTCCCACCTATACACAGTGCTTTATTGAAGTACTCTAATACACTAACTGTGTTATAAAATCATATTAATATTTGATTAGCTTGTACCATTTTCATTTTCATTTACCCACATCAGCACACGTTCACACATTCGGCACACACACGCACGCAACACACAAGAGACTACAGCAACTGCTACGACTACTTGTAGGGTACATATTATTGCCAACAATTTAAGTGAGTAAATATGCTGTATAAGGGGGGAAGAATTAAAGGTTGCGGCATGAGTGTCTGGGGAATTATGCATTGGGGGAATGGGAGTTGACGACAAATAAGGTAACGCTAAGGTAAAGCCATGCATTTGTCCCTCTCTCTCTCTCTTTTCTCAACACAAAATCGTACATGTAGAACGCGCGGCGCCCCACTCCTGCTGTGGCCATTTAGTGTGCCGTAATGTTATCGTGGTATTACTGACTGTGACTATTACCCAGCACAGCACACAACAAGCAACAATGCTAAGCACGTGGGGTGTCTTAAAGGAGTTTAAGTGAGGATATCTGGCAACTCTTTTAACCCATTAATGACCAAGGCATTTTTTTTTTTAAAAAAAAGTTTTATATTTTATAAAAAAGGGGTTCGAATTCCTTGACATTTTTAACTTTACAAAATGCTTTTCTCTGTGCCATATGGCTGCGCTGGCTATGAATGGGTTAAAAAGGACATTCTCTAAGGAATATTTTAAAAAAATGCTAAATTTTCAGTTATTACTTCTAGTCTCAAATGAGAGATATGAGGAGAGTGCAGACTTATGGATGCTACTTATGGAAAAATTAGACCGGTAGTGTGGGAGACAACTACACAAGTAACTATGGTTCAATTCCGAGTTTCAGCTTCAAAATTAAGGCGATTTGGTCTACAACTGTTTTCTATAAAATATCTTAATCTGGGTGCTCCCAGATTTATTATAACCTACTGCAAAACGAGGTACTCTCACTCTGTCTATTCTATTGAAACTTTTGTGATACATCTCGTGCAAACAGCCACACTATCAGCGAACTCTGGCGCTGACAGAGGCACAGGCAAGAGCAACCATCCAACGGACGGACCGCTGAACAAGCCACCAACCATCCTAACGAATCATGGGTTATAAACAGATATACTAATGTTTATGTTACGTTTTTTTTCAACGCTTCAGTTTCAGTTTTTTGTTGTTGTTGTTGTCTCCTCTCCTGCCATAGGTAGTACATGTACATATAGTACTCACTTGTATCGCCGGCCGTATCATGGATATAAAGAAGGGGGATACAAAATCATATGTACGACGAACGAATATTGTCTGGGTTTATTGCACAAATAATAAAAACGTTACAGTACGTCGTTACAATGGATTACGGCCACACAGAAAAGGCGAGGCAGAACCAGGGGGGGCTGAGCCACAAAGGGTCGCCGTATGTGTGTTGCACGAGATGGGAAACGGGGAAAGCCCGGTGTAGGAGTGAGGCTAACATAAACATTATGGTATGTCACGTCAACAACAGTAAGAACACCATTGCCATCACCGCCAACCAGCAACACACAGCCACCGACCAATGGTTCACTCGTCGAGGTACGAGGGAACACACCACACACACACACACTATATGGCGTATTTTAAGTCTCTTAGAGGCACTTTACACAGCCATACACACCAAAAAAAAAAAATTGCACATGAGAAAAAACTTTATTCATATGGCATGCGACACAAAACCAGGAAGGCAGGATATGTAGACTTTACACACGAAAAAAACAAAAAGAAACTGTAACGATGTACAAAAAAAAAAAATAAAGCAAAACATCGCAAATATTACATACGGACATAGACATACATAAACTCGCCCGTATCTGATACACAAAGCGGCAAAAAAAATATTGCAAATTGTCCAAGGATGATTTGAGATCAGGGAAAGCGATACGGAAAAAAATGCTTCCGGACAAATATTCAGCAACAGCTCCCCCCCCCCTAGTTCTTTGTTTGGAGGCAGTTTTAAATTGAAAATTACACTTCTTAAAAATGAGTTTAAACTGGGAGCCAAATGGATATCCCAAATGTGGAACTGATCCCTAGGTAATACAGTTAATGTGATGTTTTAAAATGTATTTGGTTGCATCTGGCAACACCATGAGCCAATTGGATATCACAAATGAGAAACTGATCCCTAGGAAATACAGTTAATGTGATGTTTTAAATTGTATTCAGTTCCATCTGAGTAAATCGATAACGATTGTGGTCATCGGAAAAAATGCCCGAGAACCAGCATGTGATCGTCGAGAAGCCTAAAAGAGCGGCAGTTTATGGGGAACTTTGAAACAGTTATCAGTCGGATGGCGAGCATTGTCACACAGTCCATGCCTTAATCGACCGCCAGGTTCGGTTATCGGGTTAAAAGAAATGTTGGCGCATTCCAAAAAAATTTAATTAAAAAAAAACATATTTGGACCACCTTTTATGTGAAAAAAAAATTTCAATAATTTACTTCTTTGGAGTAAATTATTGTCACACAGTCCATGCCTTAATCGACCAACAGGTTCGGTTTTGCGCTTCCAAAAAATTTCGAAAAATTTTATTTAAAAAAAAAAACATATTTGGACCACCTTTTACGTGAAAAAAAATTTCAATAATTTACTCCAAAGAAGAAGTCACACAGTCCATGCCTTAATCGACCGCCAGGTTCGGTTATCGGGTTAAAAGAAATGTTGGCGCATTCAAAAAAAACACATATTTGACCCAGCCTTAACGTAAAAAAAATTCAATAATTTACTTTGTTGGAGTAATGTTTTTCTATACACACAGTTGTTAATTAGTTAGTTCCCTTTAAAAAAAAGTAAATTTAATTAAATATAAAAAAAAAATATCATTTAACACACGCTTTTTGTTTTGCAGCAATTTTTTTTTTTAATGTTTTTTCTATTATTGTTGTAAACTGAACCCAGCAATTCCCAGCCAATAGCCCACATCATTTATGAAAACAAAATCCACACCCCCTGCACTTGACGGAAACAAAAAAACCATCAAATGTTTGTCACCCACTGTACAACGAAAATATATGAAGTGTAATAAAACGGAAAACAAAAACAAAAAAAAGTAGCCAACAAAAGACAGGAATATATCCATTTGTGTGAACAAAAAAAAAAAAAGTTTATTTATAAACTAAGGAGGAAGGAAGAAACAAACAGCATATCAACTGAAATGAACAGCTCTAAAGAACTGCAGCGCGAGCAACAACGTTTTAAGTCTACTGACGACGAAGCGCCCAAACATCCAACCAACCATCCAACTTAACATCCATGGAAGAGCCTCTGCGCTACATACTCTATACGAGCCAGTAAGGATCGAATGGATGGATGCATCGTTTGAATGCGATGGAATGAATAAAAGTGCCAAGCCAGCAAGCAAACAAATTGTCTGTAAAATGTGTGTGTGTGTGTTCTTTTTTGTTGTTTGTAAGAAGAAGAAAATGAATCGTAGGGCGGCGCCACTCCCTTCACAACACCTTATCCATGTAATCCACACAAGCAAACAACGACACAGCACAACCCAACACACAGTCACTTCAAAAAGACTTGAAATGATGGGTAGTATACAAAACAAAGTGTATGACAAGCACTTTGTTGTAATCTCATGTTTGTTTAAAGTATAGAAAAAACACGAAACAAAACAACAACAAAAAATATAAATAAAAACCAGAAGCGGCACCGATAGTAGGCAAGACTGGGAATTACGGTATCAAGGGTTTTTGGAAGTGAGTCCATGCAAGCTTAATGAAAGAAAGACAAACAATGATGGGGGTGTTTTTTTAAATGTTAAATGGGAAGGGGGGGAGGGTGTTATTTTTTTAAATAAATACCCTGAGGAGGGAATAACATAACGGGGAAATTTCGGTACCTAGTGACTAATTTCATATTGAAAAGGATCGAATTTTTGACGCCTCCACACTAACTATTGCTGGCTCCATTCTCTACATGTGACGCCTCCGCACGTATATTTAATACCAGCTCCATTCTCAACATGTAACGCCTCCGCACGTATATTTATTGCCGGCTCTATTCTCTACATGTAAACAAAAAGTTGTTAATCCGAATCTAAATCTGCAATTTTGAGTGCACCACAAGAAGCTAAATTAAACTTTTGTAATTTTGTTTATATGTAGACCCAGTTATCCTGAAGGTACCTACACCTATGTCTGTGCATTTTACTGAGGTTCGTTTTTTCAGGGATCTGAAAACAAGTATGTCTGCATTAGTTTTCAAAATAAACCGAAAACCTTAGAGAAATTAAAGATCTGGGGGTAGCCAATAGAGCTGGCAAACTATCGATGGTACTATCGACAGTTTGGTTTTCACTAGACTATCGATGGTTTTTTTTCGATAGCGATACTATCGTTGAAAAAATGGATTGCCGTATTTATTCAGTTAGTGGCGGCAACTTCTATCTGGCAAACACATCTAAGCGGCAGCTGTTAATTAATCGACTAAGATTTCTTCTGGATAAACGGCGTTGTTAATTAATCAACTTTGATTTGTGATATATATATGTATTAATAGCGCAATCGTTTTGATTAAAAATGTATACAGATATTTCTAACTGCATCTCCATAGTAGAAACCAGCAATGAAAATGACGGTCAGGAAGCCAGCGAAAACAGCGAGGTTGGTGGGGAAACTAATCAGTCGAAAAAAGCACGCCACGGGTTTTCAGAGGTTTGGAACTATTTCCAAAAAACAACAGATAAAAGAAATGCTAAGTGTCTGTTGTGTGGAAAAGTATACAAAACCAGCGGCAACACATCAAACCTGCTTGATCATTTAAAACGTAGCCATCCTTCTTACAATCAACTTCCGAAACCAACGAAAACTATAGATCATTTTTTCAAAAATCAGACACCTACGATACTGAATCGGCACGTAAAAAAGAACTTGATAAGGCTTTAATGACTTTGATCGCCCCTGACGTGCTTTTGTGCTTATTCCGTCTTTGTGTTGATGTTGAGATTAAATGGTTATTACATGTGTGATGTGTTTGGTTAATGTTGTGTTATTTGTATTTTTATTAAAATTCACAAATGTTTACAACATAAATTTACAACAAGAATAACACATAAATACTCATAACACACAAATCAATATCATAGAACAATGTCAAAGAAGTTGCACGTATCGTTGAAAAATGAAATTTCACATTCCTAA
The DNA here is from genome assembly GCA_958296145.1 of Hydrotaea cyrtoneurina. Taxonomy (NCBI): domain Eukaryota; kingdom Metazoa; phylum Arthropoda; class Insecta; order Diptera; family Muscidae; genus Hydrotaea; species Hydrotaea cyrtoneurina. The sequence goes on along the minus strand of OY282513.1, from coordinate 18,572,683 downwards.
ATTATTCGATACTATCGATAGTTTTCCAACAAACTATCGAAAATATCGAATGGCGTGACTATCGATAGTTTGCCAGCTCTAGTAGCCAAGAAGGCAATTTATAATCCATTTACAGCAGCCCAACGACATACACATTATTGTCAGTCTCGGGGTGCGACGAAGCGGACGGTGAGTATTGCACACCAGTCGTGAGAACTGATGCAAAAGACCAGCTGATGCCAGATTGGTCTACGTATCGGCATTTTGTCGATTTGTACATACACAATTAACCCTGGAACGCTAATGTTAGTCGTTTCGACTGCCGATTTGTCGATTTAATAATAATAAAAAAAAACCCTGTAAGTGTCAATAAATTCACAGCATACAATACATGTCATTAGCAAGACTTAATAGCAGTTCGTAGGGTATCACAGAATACACTCGTACCAACGCAGACATTTCTTATTTGTTCAGTTATCAGCGGGAAACCTACAATTTGTTTTTAAATATTTTGTTAAGCTTTATTTTAAGGCATGCAATAGGAAAAACTGTTTAATAAAGCCCGGTGCTATGGTAAGGGTATAACCTGTCTTGAAAAAAAAAATGGGGGCCAAAAGGCCATTATGAAAGTCGTCCCATGACCTCGACGTCTCTGCAGGGTGACTTTCCTAGATACGCCTGAAAGACTTAAACCGTGCACAAACATACACACGTGTGTGTACTTAGGCACACATACACAAGGTATAATAATCATTGCAAGTTCACAAAAAAAAGCAAAAAGATTTCTTTTGAGCAAAAACGACAAGCACACACACCACACATCACTAAGGAAAACATGAAACTTTTTTTTTTATTATTTTTGTCTTCTGACTACAAAAGCCTAAAAGACGGTTGTTTACAAAAACATCAACGCTCTAATACAAAAAAAAAAACCGACGGACAATCCAGCCAGACAAACCGACCGAGCGACCGACAACCATGTGCAAACATTCACACATTTACAGGCAGAAAAAAAATGTACTTGTTTCAGAAAAAAATCACAAAGAAGAAGCAGAAAAAAATATAAATAATATTTACTTTTTTCTCAGTTTTCTTTTTCTTCTATTCTTCGCAATTTCATTCAAAATGTGTAAAACCAAACAGCGTAACCGAAAACTCGACAAGAACAACAACAGCAACAACAACAAAACACCGTAACAACAACAATAGGCGGCAATTCACACAATACACACAAAAAGTGTAAAATTAAGCTATGTAAGTACGTAAAGAGCTTAACTCTTTTGTCTGTTAATTTATCGTTTAATTTGCATGTGAACGACGACGACAACAACAATGATGATGATGATGGTGGCGGCGGCGACGACGACGAGGACCCAGAGACTTTACAACAAACCGAGAGAGAGAGAGAACATGTAATTTACCAATTTGCACTTAATGTGCGCGAATTAACCTTTTTCCAACAACAACAACAATAACAGCTGCAAAACCTCATCACGAACCATTACAATAACAACAGGCAACACATAGATTTACCGACACATGAAATGGAAATTGATTTTTTCTTCTCCTTCTTCTCCTGCTGCTGCTGCTGCTATCATTCAGACGTGTAAAAAAGGTGACAACACAAATGTTTAAAATAATGATTAGGTGGCATGGCATGCAAGTCGTCGTTTAAGTTAATTGGTGGGAGGGTGAGAACTGATAAACAATAACAATGTTGTTGTAAGGAGGGGTTTTTGATGTTCATGGCTGGACAACAGTAAGTGGGGTTAGGTGGACGTGTCATTTTGACACGAAGGAGATGAATTGTAGACAAGTTAGATAGGAATGTATTTTCAATACAATACGAATGATAATTTGTTATGTGTGTGGAAAACAATTAAATGGAAAACATGTGTCCGCATTGAAAATGAAACAGCGATATGTGGGATGTACTCGCTAATCCGTGAGCTAGATCAATTACACATAATTATACTAGGCACTAATTCTTTTGCCTTTGCCTCTTTTTGATAGCGCTAGAAACGTAAGTGTCTTTATTTTGTTAACACGACTTAATGGATTTTCTAAAATGAAAACTCTAGCTTAGATATTTTTGGGGGATTTTTTTGTAATTTTCGATGTAGACAACTGGAGCTTTTTTCAACCCAGTGGAGCGTAATAGGTGTCACCTAATAGCTGACTTTGATATGCACAATCTGTACGAAGGCTGTTTGGTTCTTGCAACTATCATACTCGACTTGTACTACTGGTACCTTGAAACGTCAAACGAAATGGTTTTATATGAGAGAGTTAAATCGATAACACTGCAAAAGAAATAATCGATAAAAAGTGCTGTTTTGTAGAATTTGATAGTTGCAAAACAATTGAACAATGTTTACTTTAGATGGATTAATAAATTAGTCAATTTAATGAAATTATTAAGAAATGTGTTTGCCATTAATACCATTTGATAGTTCACCCTTGAAATCTGTCACCATTTGTCGTTGTATTCCCATATTAATGAGTTTAAAACGAAAAATAGCAAAAAAGGAAATAAAAATCAACACTCCATCAATAATCAACAGCAACTCTAAATTGAAGTCATAAATATTTATAAACATTTTTAATGTTAAACGTTTACGGATCACAAACGGCTTTGATAAATAGTTGACAATTGGCTATGAGTGTTTGTTCAAAATCCCACAGCAAAAGAAGAGAGTGGAATAATCAGACCCCTCGTTTTTTTTATGATTAATTAAAAGAAACATAATAGATTTTTAATGGGATATACAACGTTGGTGGTGGGGATAGCATAGCAGCTAAACATAATAAAATAGTCTCTGTAATTATAACGTTGATAACGATGATGATGAACAACAGCCAACCGAATATAAGGGTTAAGTTGGACTTTGTTCATTACACCGACAAGAAAACAGATTTCGTACATCTCTGTGCTGTGTGTGCTTGTTTGTTAACAATAACAATAGAAAATAAAAAAAAAAAACATCATCATTATAGCCAGAGGGCAGTTTATGTTAATTTAAATACCACCTACTGTTCCATCAGCTGATGTTGTGATAATGATGATAGTCGAATCAATTTCTGTAATAATTCACTAATAGCAACAATAACAACGGCAGTCAAACTTATTGGCCATATTATGATGGCCGATAGAGCTGCTCTTGATGCCACAGGTAAGGTACATAGATACACACGAACATACATCAGCAAAAGAAGAAGATGAACAGAAACAAAAAAGATGCTGAATACTAATAATGTCCGTAATTTGGCCAATAAATTAGAAAACGATTTAAAGAAACTGGTTTTCGCTTCGTTTCTCTTTGATATACACATAACAAGGGGCATAAGGTACGAGGGTCGTCCATTCAATATCCGAAGAAGCCATGCAATGAGAGTGAAGTTTGTGACTTGTGCCTGCTGGAGCTGCTGTGGGGTTGAAAAGGAGGAGTTCATAAAACAACCTCAACATTGGCTTCTTATTAAGGACCTATGAGAAATGTCGACCAAAAAAAAAGCCTCCATAAAAAATGCCCCAAAAATAAAATAAGGAATTCCTCAAAATAAATGAAAAATCCCATTGTGAAAATGTCCACAAAAATTCTGAATAAACCCCCCAAACAATTGATGAATTTTTGAGGTTCAAGGATCAACATTGGCTTCTTATTTAGGACCTATGAGAAATGCCGACCAAAAAACAAAAACAGACTTCATAAAAAAATTCCCCAAAAATCAAATAAGGAATTCCTCAAAATAATTGAAAAATCCCCTAAAAAGCCCAGTGTGAAAAGTTCCTCAAAAATTCTGAATAATTCCCAAACAATTGATTAATTTTTGGGGTTACGACCCCAAATAATCACATTTGCGTGTAGGTACAGTAAATGTTTCGATTTATGTACTGCAATTTTCTATTTGGTAGAAAATGAAAATATAGCCAAAAATATCCCAAAAATAAAAATTTGGGAACATTTTGCAGTGTTAATTTTTGGGAGATTTTTCAGAAAACTTCCCAATTTTTTTGAGGGAATTTTTTGAATTAGAATTTTTTGGGGAATCCTTCTTTTTTTGGGGGAGGTGATTTTTCATAGAGCCCCAAAAAAAGTCCCAATTCGGCTTTTGTATTACGGTGAATTTAAATAAATAAATAAACAAATAAATAAATTAATAAACTAATTAATTAATAAATTAACAAATTAATAAATAAATAAATTAATAAAGTAATAAATTAATAAGTTAATAAATTATTAGATTAATAGATTAATAAAATAATAAACTAAAAAATTAATAAATTTATAAATTAATAAATTTATAAATTAATAAATTAATAAATTAATAAATAAATAAATTAATAAATTAATGAATTAATAAATTAATAAATTAATAAATTAATTAATTAATAAATTAATAAATTAATAAAATAATAAATTAATATAATAAATTAATAAAATTATAAATTAATAAATTAATACATTAATAAATAATTAAATTAATAAATAAATTTATTAATAAATTAAAAAATATTAAATTAATAAAAAAAAAATTGAAGAATTCCCAAAAATAGATGCAAAATTCCCACCAAAAGGCCAACAATTTAAAAAAAATTATTTAATTTATGAAAAAATAGACGTTGTGACTACGGCAGATATGCAGTGTTTTTGGTCAATCCATATCGCTTCCAAATGTTTTCCCTATTGAAAGGTTCCACCATACCCAACGGATTTTGGAGATTTCACGAATACTTTTTAAGATATTTTCATTATTCAAATTTTGGGTTCCTTTAGATATGAAAAACGACGATCAAAAAAATTATGAAACAATCACCAATTTGTTTGGGGTTATCAGCCCGAATATGGAAACTCCCTGGGAGATAATTCCCGATGAATTTACTATTTTTTTTAGATAAAACTCCTTTAATTCTGAACAGACCGAGAGTCAAACAAAAAAAAACTGACTCCGAATAATCGAATATGTCTGTCCCTTAACACTATTCTCCCGATCAGTTTACAAAAAGAGGATATTATTCTCGAAAAAAATAAATAAATTCCCTGGGAATTATCTCCCTGGGAGTTTCCATAATCGGGCTGTATATTTCTTAATGACAAATTATTCAATTTTATTATGGGATTTTTTTTTGGCCCAATTCGTTTTTAATTTTTTTTTTTCGACTTTTCTCATTTTGGTAATTTTTTCATAATTTTTTTTCAGGATGATTCAACGAAGGGGACTAGGATTAAGTTGTTTGCTAATGTATGTGGTACTCTAATCTGACATATTCTGACATCTGACATATTCTAACCTATGATCATAGCAAACACGCTTTCTGATTCCCAAACCAAATTAATATGTTGGAATTTAGTAAATGATTTCTTTAAAAATACTATGAATTTGCTAAAATACAATACATTGCCTCTAAAACCAAACCAAAGCGAGCTAATTTCCTCGGCGAAATATCGAACTCAGTGTCACACTTCGAATGCAACCCTCGCAACTGTCTGTGTTCACATGTCTGCAGTGTGTCCGTTCGTATGAAATCACAACCTCAGTGTAATCGTTTATCATAATTGTGGTATTTTTCGATTTTTTATGGCTTTTCAAAGTGTTTCTTTCAGCAAAATGTGTGATATTTAGCAACAGCTAAGCTGGAATTGAAACGAAACTCAAAGCTAAATTTCAGCTCAGCTCAGATTGATGATTGTGTGAACCAGAGGGGAATGAATAACTTTTGCATGTTGTTAAGTTTTGTGTGTGTGTGTGTGGTTTTGCATTTTTAATGATTGACTATTAAAAAAAAAAAAGAAGAGAGAAAGTAACCGACCCAACCAACCAACCAACTATTCAACTTCAAATCGAAAATAAAGATATTTATTGAAAGTCAATATTAATTTATTGATGTATACGAGAAATTAAGTAATGAACAAAAAAATATAGCGATTAGTTGGCGATGGGTCAATACACTCCTGTCTTTTTCGGGGGGTTTTAATGGAAATACCATGCATAAGTAAGTCGAGAAACAGAGAAACCATCAAAGGCGAAAATTGGCAGTATGAGTATATACGTAATTGCCCCTGGACATGTCAATCAGCGAACTCTGGTTATTATAATTGTACTGATGGAACTTCAAAATGTTTCTACAATATTAGGAAATTTATTTCGTTCAATATAACATTTTCGGGATTTGTAGGATTTTATTTAGAACCACCTCAAGCATGCACTGAATAGATACGTTCACACGATACGTCCAATTGACGTCGATTTTTGAATAATCTCTAATTGTCTTATCAAAACGTATAAATTTTCCACACACACAGACTTCACGATATTTAAGTTTACGATAAGAAACCCAGCTAGCACGCCAAGATTATCTAATAATTGTATGAGTAATCTGAAGTTGTCACAATTGAAAATTGACAAAACGATACATGCGCCCAAAACTTTGTTTATCTCTTATGCGATGGCAGTCGATACAAATCGAATTGCTGTAGATTTCCGATTTCAAATGAATAGCCGCAGATCAATCAATTAATTCGTACCATGTCACGAATTAATCAAAATGTGTCTACCATCAGACCGGCAGGCAATATGAATCGATCGTTTTTCCTTCGTATTCATTCTTTCCGGTATCCAAATCTATTTTCATTTCAATCGGTAAAGCTAGAACACAATTAACACAATTAAAAGCTAAATGTCTACGGACAGCTGAAGCCTAAAAACCTAAAATATTTTGAAAACAAATGCTATAGAAGACTGCAGCTTCCGAAGTCAACAGTTTAAAACAAACAAAAATTGACGAGCAGTCAAAAGAAATTGACGAAAGCTAATATCCATAACAATGAAGAAAAACACACCGAGGTGATTAGCTTATACAAATATCTTTAGCTGAACAAAAAGTAATCTAGGGCTGCAAAATATCGCAGCCCAAAGAAATCGTTCAATGCATGAAGTGGCTGCTACAGAAAGCCATCGTATAAATTGGGACAATAGCTAAAGCTAAGGAGACAAATTGATCAGCGAACACACACACGGCTTTTTAAACACCTCGATGGTATCATCTACTTTACTTTTTCAGTAGCGAATCCATTATCATCCAGTCCAGTATCATCATGTTTAAATTCTATCTAAAAAAAAAACAAATCATCGTCTTGAGTAGGTAGTGGAGGTAGAGAAGTAGTAAATGTGTTTCCTAACATCGAATCGATGAGAATATTATCAGAGTCATTTTGAGTGCTTTGTTTATCCCCATAAATCAGCTAATAAACGGCAGCTTTTTTTTTTATAGAAATCCCCAACTTGAATACCAATCTGGAATATTTTCAATTCAAAATGAACATTTCTCTGCAAAAGAGTCGAGGCCTATCTAATACTTCTGCTAATCCATCAGGAGAAAACTGGTTGAGATGCAACTTCACACTGACCACAGCTCTACCAGTGAGTTGGGTGTAAAACACAGCGATCCGAGGGTCGCACGTTTTGGTCATGCCGGAACAAGGGATACAAGAATCCAGACTACCGGTGGTTCAAGACTTAACTGCCCATTCGGACCACGTAGCCAAAGACTACATACATTTTGTGCTACAGGTCAAGGAATTATGCAACGGTGGGATTACAGACACAAGCTCCGTGATGTAACATGGAAATATTTTTCCGAGCGCTCTGAGCGAGGCCCAAATTTAATTTCAATAGACAAATTGTTTTCAGTTTCTGAACTTATCATCGAGTTGGAATTTATTATATTTTCTGTTCATTCATTGGAGTAGTAACTCAACGTAGTAAAGTTGATCGTTATAAATATTCTCTAATTTTATGCTATTACTAATTATTTATATATTTAAAAAAATACTAATTGTTGTACTGGATAAATTGTGGGAATTGTTAAACGTATAGGCTTGACTAAAGACGGATGTTAATAAATTGAAATTGAAAATTGAAAGTCAAGATATGTTTGTCGTTGTTAGAAACTCACATGTTTAATATAGAACAAGAATGTTTGCGGTTGATTTAGAAATTTTTGGTCTGAATTCGCCTTACTAGAAATAATTATAGAATCAAATATTTGTAGAAGTCGTCGTGTGGGTTAGTTTCATCATTCAACTGCGAGTTTTTGGACTTTTTTTAATTTTGAAAATGATCAATGGTTATGCAAACATTGAATGTGCAAACATAGGCGATAAAAAATAACAATTTTGTATTCCCAAAAAATAATTGCCATATAAATTCCCCTACACCAGCTACCAGGTGTAATCAAGTGATTGTGCCATTTTATTTAAGCATACACCACAGCATCACGTTGGTGCACTAATAACAAAAAAATAATAATTTATTATTATTTATACGACACCAACAAACTGGTGCAATCAAGTGATTGTGCCATTTTACTTAAGCATACACCACAGCATCATGTTGGTGCGATATTCTTTTCTTTACAAAAAGTGTAAGGAAAAGGTTGTTGGAGAAACATGTTCGGATGAATAGATGGTTAATAAAAAAAAATGATAAACACGTGACACAATCTTCTAAAAGAGTTGACCATCAGAGCCGAGATGGTTTAAATAGTTTTTTATAACTCTGAAAATTGTTTACTTTAACTGCTTGACATTTTCTACCTAAATGAGAACATTTCATAATACACCACACAAACTGGAACAATCAGAAAAATCATCAAGCTCTTTTTGATGTGGCTTCAACAACTGGACCAATCACAGCACAAGCCCATGCACTAGCACAAACACCTGATTGAGTATGTGCTGGGTATTACTAGTGATTGTCAAATCACCTTAGGAAAAATTAGTTGTGCTGGACTTCACCAAAGTGGATCACATCAATGCGCTTCATCACTTTTCGTCAAGACCAGCAAACACCTAAATGGGGCATATTTATAAAACGCATTTAATAATTGTTAATTAGTACTACAGTTTGGTTTTTTAAGTTCACAAAAGTTCAGAACATTTTCAAATATTATTTTAGAATTGTTTATTTCATGTTTTGGGTCATGTTTGGAACAAAAATATGGATTTCTATTCTCAATCACCATAGGGTTTTGAAAGTGATTGTGAAACACAAACAATTGAGTGATTGTTAAATCCAGCACAAGAATTTTGTGAACGACAGTCACCTCACCTGAATGTATGGATCCTCTAAGAGCAAATCAATTAACAGAATCGTTGACCTGTACACGATACGAAAGGCTAATGTTGTTTTCTAAAGAAGTTGTACATTACGCAGAACTTATCCGCTTACTCATAATATCGCCGATATTTATGAGATGGAAACGATAGCAGAATCGAAACCTTTCTGAAGGAATTCTGTTAAAGGCCTGTGTATGAGTAAGAAAATAATCTCTAGAAATCCAAGTGAAGCTTATCCAAAAAATAATTAAACCTTCGTCTGTTACTGCATGCCGGCCACGCCGGCGTATACAAATTTTATCACAGATTTGATATCTCTCACATTCCGTAGTAAAATAACTACAGATCGGAAACCATTCTGAAGGAATTCTGTGAAAGGCCTGATATTTTTAGACTTTTCTTTTAATTTCAAATTCATCGATTTAACGACTTTATGAGTAAGAGATTAATCTCTAGAAATCCAAGTGAAGCTTATCAAAAATTAGTTAACCCTTCGTGCTGTACAGCATTCCGACCAGGAAGTAAAGGGCCCGCCATCTAACTTTTTTTCAACAATTGCTAATTTCGTTTTCGTTATCGGGCCATGTTGAACGAATTTTTGTTTACAATTTGTGAAAATAGAATTTTCAAAAAAAAAAAAAAAGTTACTTGGCGGACCCAGTATATAAAATATATAACATCAGTTGCGTAGGTAAATAATAAGCTAATCATGTATATGTGGTGGTTTAACTCACACTAAATCCAACGTCGTCTACCGATTCAATGCTAGGAATGACAATTTGTTTCTTCAATTTATCGATAAACAGTCGACGTCGTCGTCGGCACATTGCTTCAAAATACCAAGTTGTCATTGAATTGATGTCGACGTTGACAAAAAGTGATGTTGACTTAAAAACGATGACGACGACAGTCGAATTAGGGCTGATTACATGTGTTTGTGAGATTATAATGCAGACGGTCGAACATTTTTCATTGAACCAAAATCCCAACTTGACTAGAACTTTAGACGGCTCAAAATAACACCCCAAAACAAACGTTGACGACGACGACGACAGTCGCAATAGGGCTAATTACATATATTTGTGAGATTATAATGCAGACAGTCGAACATTTTGCATTAAACTTTAAATCTACGAAAAAAAAACGGCTCATAATAACACCGACACGAATGCTAATAAATCAGTGTATTATAAAAAAAAAACATTACTATTACTCGACTTCCGTATAAAATCCATACACCATACATAGAAATCTAAGAAATTCTTATCAAAGAAATTCTACCGTCACTGCCGACAAAACCATCAATCCTTTTTTTCGTTCAAAAAATGATTGAAAACCAGTGGTGGTAATCACTTACTGTACACAGCTCTTTGTTTTTATCAGAAAACGATAGGTGAACGTAAAACAAAAACCAAAAAGTACAACGAAATTCGAAAGTAGTATTTGCCTACATTAAATTATTAGAACTCTTGATCTTTCGCATATTCATCATAAACGTAATTAATAAAGTTAATTTGATAAAAGAAATAAAGTGGCTAGGAGAAAAACGAAAAACAACACATACCTTATTTTCATCGTTGCCGCTATCACACTGTAAAAAAAAAGAAGAAACAAACGAAAGTGTTAAATTAGTTTGATAATTGCCGCCGCCATTGGGTTATAAATCGATTTGAACTTACGATATTAAATCCTTTTCCAATATTGTTAACTCTACTGTTTGCCTGCTGTCGGAATAATAACAATAAAAACAAACAAGAGAAACAGATTAGATATTAGCAATAGTAATAATAATTAACACGATTTTTATGGAAAGTATTTTAGTGGTGATTAAATCAACTAATTGAGGGATTAACTGCATATTGAATCGGCTGGTGGGGGGGGGAGAGAGAGGCTGATTATTAGCAATAATTATCGCTTAACATCAAGTTGAATGGGAATTCTGTTTTTTTTTGTTGCCGAACCACATAAATGTTTATTTTTGTATTTACACATTTTTTGTGTAGTTTGCTAGCTGTTTATAGCATTGAGCAGGGGAAAAAATATAAACAAATTGTGCCATAAAAAATATATATTTTTCTTAAAAATAAATCCTAACCGTTAAAAAAGTCATAATAAGATACATCAGATTATATTTTTTCTTGTTTTATTTTGAAAAAAATTAATTTTTCAAAAATTTATTTCGATATAATCGACAATGTATGTCATGCAAAATTGTCAAGTGGTTATTTATTCGAAAATAAATTGGTGCCCTGTGTGCTTGGGAATAGCGAGCATTTGTTGTCGAACATTATCTTGAATTGTTCTTTCCCTTATTTCATTTAAAAAAACACACAACTTTTAAAAACTTACTGCCTGTTTCCCTAAAACGAATTCCTTCGTTCGTAACAAATTGTCAAATTATTATTATTATTTTTTAAATCCTAAGACCACAATTTTTGTAGTTATGGCGACCATAATAGTACATGAGTATTGTAAAGTGGTTATTTATTCGAAAAGAAATTTGTTGTCCAGTGTTATTTTTCCCAAAGAGAGCAATAGTTTTTACCCACTCACTTGTTATCGAACTTATAATTATTTGTTTTTCAATTCTGTCGTCTTTTATTTAAAAAAAAACTCAACTTTTAAAAACTTACAGCCTGACTCCATAAAACGAATTCCTTCGTTCGCTACAAATTTTCAAAATTGGCAGGCTTATAACATTGGCTTCAGACTTTAATCAATTCTCGTTTTCATAGATATGTTAGATACCGACGTATGGAACAAAAACCTTAAAGAATTAGCTCTCATTACTAATAAAAATCTATTTTAATGGGCTTCAATTTTTGCAAATTCGTCTTAATTCAACACAATCGGACGAGTGAGTTGTGAGTTCGAAAATATATTATGATTTTTTTTTTCTAAATCCTAACCGAGAGAATAAATTGGTGCCCAGTGTTTGTATCCCCAAAGGGGAGCAATACGAACTCAAAACAAATAAAATGTTAAAAATGGTTTCTCGAAAATAGGAAACTAGTAACATTCTATCAGTTCAGGGTGGTCCATCTAGTGATTACTTTTTGAATGATATATTGTTTTTGTTTCAGTGACAGATCTTCTTGTTCGAAATCTTGACAGAATGCCAGTAACATATAAATATAAATAAATAAATAAATAACCCCTAAATTTTTAAAATCTATACGAATGTGCCTCTAAATGAGAGACCTGAAGCACTCTTGCAGGTTACAGGTTTAAACAACTTTGGAAAATACGGCAAACTTATTTCCAAAGACAATGCTGTGTCGTTCAAACAGAGCCGCTCATATTGGAAATAAGTTTTGCTCGAAATGGCACAAGTTTGTGCAATAAAAGTTCATTAGTGGAAAACAGTCAGAGATCCCATCGCCGCACGGTGTGTTTAGAAGATATTCAGGGTTCCGCGATCATTGGCAACAATTTTACGGGGTTCCACGACCAAAATAGTTGTGGTTGTGAGGTTGAGATTAATCTCTTTTATTTGTTCAATTAACGACATTTGCTAACAGAGGTGGCTCGAGAAAAAAACGTTTGATCTATCTAGCCTATCTACCCATCACACCACCACCCTAAATACTTTGTCGGCTTAATTTTTTTTAGGACATGTATGTTTCTAAGATTATTTGCAACATACTGAAACGAAGGGGAACGTATCAAAAGAAATATGACGTTTGCAAGCCTTTAGTACGTTCTGTACCACCTGTAATCATGTATATTCCTCCGAGAGCTATCGTTTTTAACACTTAGACAGATAAGTATGACTCGACATAATAATGGTACAGATTTCGTCCAAACATATTAGGGTCAATCGCAAGTGATTACTTCAATGTGCATTACGTATTGGATGGTATGTGTATTCATATTTTAAGATTTATGTTATGGATGCGAAATTCTAAGTAAATGCGATCAAAAGTTACCTCAATAAATACCTGTCACATGTTGTGTCACTACTGGAAAGATCTTGATTTGTTATCGACGAGTACAAAAGTGATTTGAAATACAAAAACCCCAGGAAGCGGGTTACCTATCTTTAGCGTTTAGCTCTTCATTTGGTAGAATCTCGAAACAAAGTTGGTTAGATTACTCCCGCGTTCAGCTCTTTATTTTAAAATCGCATCATCATAATTTCCAATGTTACAACAAATAGGTGATTTAGTTTATATTAAAGTGAAATCTCGTACATTTACTAAAACAATCCATTTGGATTACTCGATCCATCTAAAGTGATCATGTCCTTGGGAAATTTATCATGTTCACCTCTGATTAGATTTTCTTTTTAATGAACGATACAGTTATTTTAAAAAGTAATGGGATTCAACAAGAAAGTCTTCTCATTCGAAATAATATCCTTCATATCAAGAACATGTGATCGAGGACATTTCATAAAGGAAGAAATGGCTACGCTGTTTCAAATCAGTTATAGCTTTAAACTAATCGCATCTGAATAGGCAGTGCTTCATAGAACCTTGCAAGTCTTTTACTCGGAATGTCGTCATGGGACGACAGACACCAAAAATTGCCAGATTAATCTACATGAGTTTGAGACTGGATTTCTTGTATAACAGTCGTGAGTACTAACCAACACACTTGACGAATCTGCCGAAAATGCTAAAAGCACACTTGTATACTAACCAACACACTTGACAAATCTGGAATAACTGTCAAAGCACGCTTGTATTTATTCTCGAGAATAGAGATCGATTATTTACATTCATATAAAAAGACTCTCGGCATGCGGAAAAGCAAGAATTCTTTAGAAATTAGAAAAACTTTATCGCATTACCGGAAGTTTTGGGGGTATTTCATATTAATGAATTATTTCCATCGAGTTTAATTGGTCTACACGTTCACCAGATTTAACAACATCTAACCGTTCCCTTTTGGAACCACTGCGTTTCCATGGGGCCACCTGACAACTCACAGTTGGAACAATACAGGCCCCCCTGCTAGATTATATGAAATATATGTCATATTTGTATACATTTTTCTACCAGTTACCGTGTGTTCTGGGCTCAAACGGAAAGTATTTATGTTATGAAATTTCATGGAAATCTGTAAGCTGGTATCGTGGCGGGGGTTTTGCGGTGGCTGTGATTTACCACTTAAACCTGAGGTGGAAATCGGCTAGTAAACTAAATGGTAAAGCTCCCCTAAGATATTATTAGCCGTCTGGAACCGACTTTGTCAGGTACACAGTACTAATATGTACCTCTAATATGTTCGGCAGCAGCTAATGCATTGATTTGAGTTATGTACTCGGCCGGAGAACTAATATGTTGCTCTCAAGTTTTGTAAATCTATAATTTTGGTTTTCGATGAAGCTGACACTCGGAAAGCAGAATCTGCGATTGAAAACTACACCATTTGACCTAATTCATAATTAACTGTCGGCCGCAGCTAATGCTATTCAGCACCTAAGCTACCACAACATGACATTCCAAGTCCAAGTCCAAGTCCAAGCTAAGGTACAGGTAGTGTATAGAAATCCCATCACACTTACATCACTGAAACGATCCTTGTGATCGCTGTTACTACTGCCACCAGCATTCATCATATCTTTGTGTTGTTGCAGTTGCTGCAGTTGTTGATGTGCTGCATGCTGATGATGAAGTTGTTGCTGCTGCTGTTGTTGTTGCAGTTGGTGGTGTTGCTGTTGCATCTGCATCTGTTGTTGATGTTGATGCTGTAGCTGCAGTTGTTGATGGTGCTGCTGTTGCAATTGTTTTGATTGTGGACCACTAATAATTGCACTCATATTCGGCGGTGGTCCTGGCGGTGGTGCACCGCCCGTATGGTGCTGATGTAAATGATGATGCGGATGTTGATGCGCGTGCGGATGCGGTGGACCGGTAGCATGATGATGGTGATGTAAATCTTTTTGATTTGCCATATTTAGGCCCATCGCGGCACCAACCGCACCACCAGCTGATGTTGTCGAAGCAACAGAAGAGGGAGGGTGTTGTTGATGGGCGGCACCGACACCGGCACTGCCACCGCTAGCAACAGATGAAGCTGCCATATTTGTTATAAAATCATTATTACTATTATTGTGCATTTTTTGATCCATTAAATGTGCGTTTGATTTCTAGATAGGTGGAAACGAAATTATACATTAAATTTGGTACGGAACAGTGGTGGAAGGAAAGCCAGAGTACTTACATTAAATGCTCCTGGTATACAACTACTGGCGGCCAGCGAAGACATTGATTTGAAGGAAGGTGGCCCGAGACCAGGATGAGGATGTATACTATTTGATTTGTAATTATCACTGGGGCCATGCGTCGTTAATGGAGTTGCGGTCGTTGTTGCAATCATGGTTGGCATTGTTTGCATGGGCACAGATGTCGGGTGCGGCGACTGTTGTGTGGGAGGCAATTTTTCCAAATTGCTGCTCGCCGACGATAGGGAGGAGGGTGATGATGTGGCTGACGAGGACGCGGACGCGGAGGTTAACGCCGCTGTTGAGACGCTTACCGCCATATTTGGTGTATGGGGAGTTGTGCTACTGGTCGCAGAGGCGGGCGGCAGCGGAGCCGCCGTCTGAACTGCTGAGGTCGAGCCAGCGGGCAATGATTTTGTGCTTTTCATTTCATTTGTGTTGATTGTGTTGCTGTTGCTGACTTTGGAAGTCGTTGACGTGTCCATTAATGAAGACGAATTTGTTGCATTGGAATTTGGTAGTGCTGGTCCACCGGCGGCTCCGCCAGAGGACGCCGTTAGGTTTGTTGCGGCAGCAGCAGCAGCAGCAGCTGTGACCGTTGTACCATCACAGGTGTCCATCATAATACTGCTGTCATTTAGATTATCACCGGCCGGAATGCCGCTCATTTTGCACTCATTGCTAAGGCCAATAATGCCACCGGTCGGTCCAGCACCTCCGGCGACACCAACACTGCCAACGGCATTGCCATTGTGTGTGTTAAATGCCGTCGTTTGGCCATCCTTCCACGATATGGTGTCCATGGGTATGGGCGGCGTGTGAGCGGAGCCTGCCGATGATGATTTCATCGATACAACACTTGTATCCGATGTTGCTGCTACCAGCGATGTCATATTGACATCTGTGGTGGCCGTTAAATTGTTGCCACTACTGCTGCTGTTGTTGATGTTCTGGCTGCTGGCGTTGTTGCTGTTGCTACTATTACTGTTGGTGTTATTGTTATTGCTGCTGCTGTTGTTGTTGTTGTTATTATTATTATTGGTATTGTTATTAACCATCACTGGGTGATGGTTGGCATTCATTGTGGGTATGCGAATACTGTTATTATCCTTATGATGACTGATGCTATTGTTGCCGCCGCCGACGCCGATGTTCATGTTGCTGCTGCTATCTTTATGAAGAAGATGCGGATGATTGTTATTGTGATTAAGATTTAACGAGCCCAGTCCACTGACAACTCCAGCCGCCGTAGCACCCAGACCGCCATTGCCACCGCCGACGCCTCCGACACCCCCCATACCAACACCTCCACCACCACCACCTCCACCGCCACCACGTATCGGATGCGGCTGTCCTGTATCTATGATCTTTGGCATTTTGATTTCCTCAATGCTGTACGTGCACGTCAGCTCTTCCAGCGCTGACAATCGTTTTTCTTTGCGTTTTTGGCCCAATTTTATTGCAAACTAGAGAACGAGAAATGCGGAAAAAAAGAGAGAAAATGAAATGAAATTAAATAAACAGTTGTGAAATGAAATTAAAAGTATTTTTCTTTTTCTTGTTGTTATAGGGTATTATTATTATTTCAGATTAGATAATAAATTGTTTAATTTACTTATACTTGAATTACTTTATGGGGCTATTGAAAGGAAAATTAGTTGTAGGATGTGATTTCAGAATAGACTAGGCTATGATTTTTGAAACAAATTGAATTGTATCTGACTGGTCTAATCTAAATACAGTCTGTCAGCTGTCAACGACGGGAGCAAGCGTGTGGCCTCTCACTTCAATATTGGGGTCTCCAACAAAAGGTCTTATTTTGGTATTCAAAGAAAGATGGCAAAGATGAGCGGTTGTTTATTTGCCAATAAAGTGGAAGCCAAATGGCCACCACGACCAGGACATACATAACCATATCCTTTAAATGAAATTGTCCATAACCATATCGCAAAGTGGCTGCCCTATGAATTCTATCGATGAGGTCTTGAATGGAGGCTGGGCTGTTGGCGTAGACCTTATCTTTCACGTGGCCCCGAAGGAAGAGGTCGCAAGATGATTTAACACAAGATCTCAGTGGCCAATTGTGATCACCTCTTCGAGAGATAACACGGTCCGGAAACTTTTCCCGTAAAAGAGCAATGGTTTCGTTGCTTGTGTGGCACGTAGCGCTGCCTCTTTGAAAGTAAACGTTGTCCAGATCAATATCATCCAACTCTGACCATAAAAAATCATTATTCATCTCTCGATTCACCGTAACTGGTTGATCCAACCTCCTATGGACTTAATTACTTATTTCCCTTAACATTCCATGAAGGAACAGACGGAAAACTTCTCTCGAATCAGTGAGCTGTGTACGATATAATTTGTATACTAACTGATGCTTTTCCAGAGAAGTTTTACCACAATTATTAAAAATACAAATCATTGCAAACCAATCCAAAAAGACTTTTTTGAGCACCACTGCCGAACTAGCTGGGTCACATACCCATGACTTAGGAACAGAGTATGGACCTATGGCCCTATCGAGAACTGAGATATGGCAAACAAACAAAAAATCCATCATCACAATATCAGCTACAGATAAATGTAAACAAATATGAAACCGTTTAAGACCATCAAACATTTTTCAGCGTCGGTTTTCCATCTCATAAATGCTGGCAAAACTTTACGAGTAAGAAGCCATGTAAGACTTCTCTAGAAAAACATTAGCAGTTCGGATTGGTCTCTCATCAAGGACAATAAATAAATAAATTGTCGAGCGAAAAATTCTGAATGATCAGAAGGAGAAATTATCTTCAACCAGTGAGCAGCGTACAATACAATTTTGGGTAGTCACTGTCCCGGTCAGTGGGAGATAAGAATAGTAAAAAAAATAGCCCAGACTGTTTATTTGATTTAATTTTCTGGGCATGACGGAAGGGTGGTACATCCACTCAAAGACAGATACGATCCATTGTGAATCCCTTATTTACGTTTGTCAAAAGTACATTTCCAGAAAGTAAACTTAAGAAATAGAAAAATTAGGTGAGAATCACTGGAGTTCTGTTGGGTGTTAAGCCCACTGTCTCTTCATTCTATTGGGTAACCGCATCCCCTGTCTGTCATCCATAAAATGTCCCTTATAAAACCAATTATGTTTTCCACACTTATCCTTGAGAGGCGAGTTGGTTGAACAATTAATTCCACGCTTTTGGACGCTTTTTTAGGGCAATTTTATGCCACTACACTATTTTTGGTCGAGGCACGTAAATTGTCTCCCCTATAGGGACGTGTCTTAACACACAACACTTCACGTGCCTATGATGACAAATCGAGCGATGTATTGGAAACAATTGTGCCAAAATGGACTTACAGAACGGATCACCTGAAGCTTAGTAGCGGTCGGTGAAAGGTAAATGTCAGGCATTGATGTTGTCGATCCAAATAAACAAATGAAACTTCAGGTATAAAAATGTTCTGCGTTTTCTATAATTTTCAAAAACCAAATACTTCTTACATCGAATTTTGGTTAAACAAAACCGAAACGAAATGAAATGAATACAAAATGCCAAACTAATAAGAACATAAGATCAGGTTAGAGTAAATTCTATGATTAGAATTCGGAAGAAACCGCATAGGGTCGCTTAAATTCCGGGAATTCAAGTAAGACAATTCTTGTAAAAGTGGAATCAAAAAACTATGCACAGCCATCATGACCATGACCAAGTTTTAGTTTGAAAAAACAAAACAAAAAAACAGAAACCATTAATGGGACAACAAGGGCAACCGGTGGTTAAAATGTAATCTTGGGATGACCATCCAATGGACGAAATACATGGAATGGGTTTGGTATAAAATGGTGTATTTTTAGATGATCATAGAAATGTAATTCTCAACTAACAAATCGCCAAAACAATTTTGGTCCGTCGGGAATGCCTGATTACAACCATGAGAGCATATCGTCACCCAATTCAAAACGTTACAAATCCCAAAATCATGTTTTGTGTAAATTGTAAACCTCAATATCCAAATTGACAACTTCGCAGGCGAATTACAAAGACCAGAGAGTTTCGATTTTACACCCTTTTTTGCTTCTCCTCTAATGTTTTAGGTCATTTCGAACTTCTGCTGACAATATAGAATTTCAGAAATATTATTGCTTCCTACAACAAATGTATATTGTTACAGTTAGTTTTAAATTTCCTTTCGGGTTTGTTTAAATCAGATTGGATTAATGAAACCGTCAAAGCGAAAATTTGTATTAAATATGAAACCTATGATGGGAAAGTGGCACGAAGGCATATCCGATTATTGAAGGTTATATGAGAAAGAGGAGAATCACACCAAATATGCGGGGGGAATCTTTCTGAAGGTCTTGGAGGAGTTGAGCTTCTGTCATAAAATAGAATTGTCAGGCTTTATGAATGATCTGTGTTGACTTAGGAAACACTTCTGCCAAAGCTAACAGAGTAACAGAGTAATACTTTCATAGTAGCAGAGAGGCTCACCGCAGTGCGAATTAACATATTCTCTGTCGGTCAGGCTCCCATTAATCCTCCTTACCACAAGAGTGCCTTCAGGCAAGCCTTTAGGGGGACATTCATTTATAGAGGGTTAAGTCTCTCGATTCTGTAATCATTCACCCAACATCAGTCCAGATTTCTTACAGAGGTGGCACAGCTCGTTCGACATTCACATTATGCTGGTGCCGGTCTCTACAGATTGTAGAGAGTTTTACATGATTATCATCATGAAGGCTGAACCATGGTTTTTATTGCCACCAAAGGTCACCAAGTAAACCCGCGATCCCTGAAGGTTCAATTCGATCATTGGCGAATTCTCAACTCCTGGTCAAAAGTTGAGGCCTACTCTAATCTTTGAGATGGCAACTTGCTGCCGTTTAGGTGGTAAACCACAGCGTCCGCGGACATCCCCACAGTGTCGTTTCCGATTCGTCAGGTCTAGGACAAAACAATTAGGGGATTCATGGTGAGAGCACGTAGCATAACCACTTGCAGCACACTCTGATTGGTACAAATACTATTTCTCTATGTCATCTGCATAGAAGAAACCGAGTTCGAAACTGGGTAAGACCATCAAACATTTCTCAGCGGCTGTTTCCACCTCGTAAAGGTTGGCGACTTTACGAGTAAGAGAGTGATCTCTAAGCTATGCAAAACTTCTCTGGAAAAGTATTAGCCGTTTGGAGGCGGCTTTAAACAGTAGGTCCCCGTCAGTGAGTATACAAATTATATCGTACACAGCTCCCTGATTCGAGAGAAGTTCCCCGTCTGTTCCTTCATGGAATGTTAAGGTAAGTAAGTAAGTCATCTGCATGATGTCAGAAGTATGTATTTCTTCTAAAGTAGAAGAGGAACTACATGGTTCCACCTGTGATTTATCAGATGGGCCCGTTAATCCTTGCGGGTCCTGATAAGTGTAGACTGCATAACTGACATGTAACGATAAATGAAACACACTTACTTTTTGTTCTCAATTCGTACAAATCACTTTTGGTTAAAATATCGCCAAAAGTTAGTGAAAAGAATCCCACCGCTCTACTGAAACTATCGAATAACTGAAAAAAAATGTTCATACTCAAGGTTTCTATTTCGTAGGGAAATTCATCCGTTTAACTGCAAATCGCTGTTCTATAGACATTATAGAACGGTAACCGTTGTCTTGTCCTCGATGTCAGAACATCCAATCGTAATATACCCGGCTATCTAGGACGAAATGGGATTACTCGTCCAGCAACTGTCTTTGCTGCCGGCTACGACATTCGCAAAGTCAAGTTAAATGTCAACAAACGCTACTCCCTATTTCCTGTACAGTATTATTAATTGGCATACAAATGTAGGACGTTCGTGCCCAGTCCATTTGTGGGTGGAAAATAGTCTACAGACTGAACTATTT
Organism: Hydrotaea cyrtoneurina; assembly: GCA_958296145.1. NCBI lineage: Eukaryota > Metazoa > Arthropoda > Insecta > Diptera > Muscidae > Hydrotaea > Hydrotaea cyrtoneurina. Next base: position 18,551,518 of record OY282513.1, on the reverse strand, counting down.
AAACTGAAGTGGCTGACATTTTTACAGCTTAGCTGTGATCGCAGCACACAATGTAATTAAGTTCACATCATAATCCGAACAACTAGTGCGATCTCCTGCCGTCGAATCAATCAAATTGTTGCAATGACAGGACGAAACTCAGATCGAATCATGTCACCGCAGTTCATGTAAAGTTTTGTTGAATGGGTTGCCAGCTTGTGATACCTTTAAGGACGTGGGATATAGTACAGGCTTGGAGGCGGAGTATTGGAGGAGGAGAGGGGAAAACTGGTTTTCCAAGTATGGCAGAGTAACAACATAGAATCATTAGGTGTTTTTGGGAAAGTTTGTGAGGGAAGTCGTAGATACCCTGGCCAACAGTTGAAAGATTATCAAGCTGGCCGAGTCGACGATCCTGCAGACCTAAACAATGATTGAGCAAATGTTACACTTCCATTTGTCCTCTTCGGAACCATTACAGGCCCTACAGTTGTGCGGGGCCTCCCTGAATGAGTCTACGATTCTGTTGACCTGGACAATCGCATAGCCAATGTTCCGCTTACATTCTTCCTCTTCTGAGTTATTGCAGGCCCTACAGTAGTCCTCCCTCCCTGACTGAGTCTACGATTCTGTAGACCTGAACAATGATTTAGCAAATGTTCCACTTCCATTCATAGTCTTCTAAATCATTGCAGGCTCTACAGCAGTCCTCCCTCCCTGAATGAGTCTACGATTCTGTAGACCTGAACAATGATTTAGCAAATGTTCCACTTCCATTCATACTCTTCTGAATCATTGCAGGCCCAACAGTAGTCCCCCTCCCTGACTGAGTCTACGATTTTGTAGACCTGGACAATCGCATGGGAAATGTTCCACTTCCATTCTTCCTCTTCTGAATTATTGCATGCCCTACAGTAGTCCTCTCTCCCGAGATACACCCATGCTATTTGTCATCTTGCCTATCGTACTGCGCCCTCTGAGAACTCCTGTGGTAGTGCTCTATGTAGGACGTCTGCTTGGGGAGCTGACCTCAGTGCCTATTGGAGAGGTGTAAATGACATCCGATAATAGTTTTGTTGGTTCTAGTTCTCATTTGGTTGGCCCCCACAATAAAAATATTTAAAGCCATGCTTCCTTTGTATTTAGTCCTAAACACAGAAGTTGATTAATAATTTAATATAAAAATAATTGGAAATATGTATAAAGAGCTAGTGCAAACCCTTTTGAGTATTCCTGTTCCAAATCACCCTTTCCTTTCCTTAACCGATAATCTACTAATGGGACATTTACTTATTTTACAATGTTAAATATTCTTAGAAGATGATCAGAAATACAGGAAAACTCTATTCGTGTCATAAAAACGAAATCTGTTCTAGGCCACTCTTGCTTTCGTATGTGGTGATTGGGGTCTAGGTCATCAGCTGCCTATCGACACATGCTGTTGATATAGAGTTTTATACAAAAAAAAAGTACATAATGTGGTACCCACCTCTAAATCTTCATAGGTTTTAAATTCCAATATAGCGAAACCGTCGATGATTTCCTCTTCCAATACGGGAGATCTTGGCAATTTTCTGCGCACTGGCGGCGGGGGACGTGGTAATGGCTTATCACGTGGCAGTAGCAGTGTCGATGACGATGAAGTCGATAGTAAATCTTCATCCAGCGATTCGCCCTCACTGTCACTGGGGCTGGCCATAATGCCCGAGTGACAGTCCGGCGAGTGTGGCGGATTCAAAAGCAATGATGCAATACTGTCTGTGGGTGGTAGTAGAACATTATTGTTGGTGCTACTACTGGAACTTGTTGTAAAAATGCCACTTGAATTGTTGCTGTCCTCTCCCATGCTGTTGGCACTACTGGCATGGTAGAGATGATGATTGTTGCCGGTTGTGGCGGCCGAGGATGTCGGCGTGGTATTTGTGGATGTTACACCCGACGACGACGAGGAGGACGACGATGACGTTGTTGTGGTGGTGTTGTTGTTGTTATTATTATTATTGTTGGTATTCGTATTGACGATGACATTAGGAAACTGTGACGACGAGGAATTATTCGTATTGTTGTTGTTGCTGTTGCTGCTATTAGAATTTATGGCGGCGGTATTGGAGCTGGAGTTGTTGTTGTTGTTGCTATTGACATTATTGCTGTTTGCTGTTGTTGTATTGGTCGCACTGCGATTATCACGTTCAGCCTGCAGACGTAGTGCCCTTTCACGGCGTCGCTTCTGTTGCCGCTGCTGCTTCGCATTGAGGGAAGAGTTCGTATGGCTGTTGTTTGCATTGGAATTGGAGTTGGCATTGGCATTGGCGTTACCGTTATTGTTCACATTGGAAGTATAACCATTTGTGGCCGGATTGCCAGCGCCTGCGATCGCTGCTGCCGCCGCTGCTGCAGCAGCTGCCGCCTGCGCCGCAACAATTGAAAGCTCCGTGTCCGAATCAAAGTCACTGTTGCTTGGTCCAGGTGCCAACGGAGCTGCCGTCGAACTTAAGTGAGGACTCATGTTCGCTGAACTGTTGTTGTTGACAAAAAAGTTCCCTCCGACAGCGTTTGCCCCAGGACCATTTCCACCGACCGTTGCGCCCATTAATACCACACCACCACCCACTGCTGAGGAGCTATTTGTGGCGATGCCCGGACCCGCACCGGTAATTCCAGCACCCGCCATTAGACTGTTGTTCATAGCCCCCTGAGCTAAAATCCCTGAGGGTGGGGGCAAATGGTGATGATCTCCGGCGTTCACAGATGCACCAACACCGGCAACATGCCCAGGCCCTATTCCTGCGGCCGCACCAATTCCGTGTCCTCCTCCACCACCAATGACGCCACCGCCTACATTGCCGGCGGTCAGCTGTACGGCGGCCACTAGGCTGTGAGAATTCGATGGCAAGTGATTGGACCCAGGCGGCGGTTTCTGATCTTGTGGGCTGCTACTGCTGTCCATAACGGGATGATGTTCGAAGAAGATTTAAAGTAATTTATTGCTTTTGAAACAAGACAACATGATAGGTCATTAAATGGAGACCCAGTTTTGAAAACAAGCAAGACAGACGCGCTGAACAAAATTAAAATTTACTTAACTACGGCAATCCTAAGCCTAAGCAAGAGGAGGCGTAGATGCGACCAACGAAGCACAAGGTAATGAGGAAGTAGACAATCTCAAGTAGACAACGACGATGTCGACTTTTCCCCGTTGCTTTTTTTTTCGCCACAATCTGCCTTGCGTTTGTGTGTTATTCCTTCTTCTGGCAGTCAGTACACGTCGCTGAGAACGGGGGGTACGATGGAGAAAATAGGAAGAACTCCACTTGAGATTATGGCAAAAAATCGATGGATGTTCCTGTCGTGCCTTCGTCCTCGTTGTTGTTGTTGTTTTTGTTGTCCGTTCCTTTGTCGTAGTTATTGCTAGTACTGCCGACCGACGACGTCGATGATGATGATGATGTTGACTATATTTGATTTGTCTTGGACTGGCGGCGACGATGATGATGAGCACAGAAGTAGTTTAAATTTTCCTTCACAAATTTGTCAATGTTTTTCTTTTTCGTTCATAATAAGAAAAATAAAATTGATTTTTTTCCCCTTCTCTCTCGCACTCTCTCGCTCACTCTATTTTCTTTTTAATTTGATTTTCATTTCATCACTGCTATTTGATTTGGGCATTAATTATTGAAAGAAAAAAACAAAATAAACAATTTGCAATTATTATTTATGTGATGACTTTTTCACATTCTTTTCACATTGGACTTGACGAAAACGAAAAATATACACATCTTTTGGATCACTTCATCATTTTTCCACTTCACACATTCATTTTCTATAACTTCACTCACTCGCGTATTCCGTGTATTCGCTTCATCGCTTCTTTTTGCATAAATTTATGTAATTTCTTGTTTTCTTTTACTCCGGCCAGTCGGGGAATTATTGAACTGATTATTTGTACATTTTCAGCACGGTTTGGTTTTATTTTAATTTTTTTTGTCCCCTAAAAAAAAAAAGTATGTATAGATTTTTCGCGTTTACAACATTTTTCTCACAACACACATATTTTTGTGAAAATTTTATTTTTTTATTTTTTCATGTCGTTTCTTTTATTTTGTCTCTTCCATTTATTTTTTCGTTTCTCTTCTTTATTATTGACATAGCAGTCACAGTCAGTCAGTCAGTTTGCTGCTGTGCTGCTGTATATTTTGATATTTTGTTTGCTTGCCGCACACGATAGTTGTCTCTTTCTGGCACACGCGCGTCTGTCTCTGTCATGTGTATGTGCGGTGGTGTTGTATACACTACTTATTCCTTGCTTATTCTAATCATAATAGGAACATAGATACAAAAACATCAAAAAGCCCGGTGTCAGAGTTGCCAACACTTCCGTCTTCTTTGCATACAAGAAAAAGGAGGAAAAATAATATGTATGCCAAATTAATTGATTGAAAAATAGATGTCGTGTGTTGTTATTGTTTTGTTTGTTATTTTTTCGTGTTTGGGATGGACTCCCAGTTGGTGTGACTCGATTTTGGGGTTTTTTTTTGTGGAGAATAAAATCTGTGTCGCTTGTGAGAACTACTTTTATGGGTTTTTACTTTTAAGCCAGTTCACACCGAACTAAATGAGTCTTACAAAAATGTGTGTTGTTTTACGACTTCAGACAAGGGGCACGCGATAATCATAATTTGCAAGAATTAAGGCATGACACTTGGTAGCTTTTTGTAAACATTCATTTGCGATATTTTTCAAAAAAAAAAAACTTATAAATATGCAATGTATTGTGTGCGATTAGCATCAATTCCGGATTGGTCTGATTTCATCCAGCCATTTTAAACATAAGCAAAAATATGATGCAATTTTTGGAACTAATTTCATTTGGCAATTGATTGAGAACATCTAAAATAAATGTCAATAATTTCAATTGTTTATGAGATATCGGAACAGCGTTGGCGTATTGATCTTTCGACCAAGTAAATTTTCGAGACTCGGAGTAACAAGAGATCGGAAAAAAAGAGATAACGGAATTTCCATTTTTGCGGACACCTCTCTTAAGCGGACACCTCTGGTAACCGGAAACTTTTTTCAGTACCCGCTTCCGTCCTCTTGTGTACTTCTTTCATAAGCGGACACCTCTCATGTGCCGAAAAAATTCTGAGTTCCTTAGGTGTCCGCTTATGAGAGAGTACACTGTATATCATTTTCAGTGACAACTGCAAATCGGCATTATTAATTTTTGAGTTATCGAATTGTAAAATTTGCATTATCCCAATCATACATAAATTTTCAAGTTATCGGATTGTAAAATGTTCTTAATCGAAAAATGATACTATTTTTTTAATAGTTAACCATCTTTTGGCCCTGGTGTTACATATTCTCTACTACGGTACGTGTCCAAAAAAAGACTTTAGTAGAGTTAGGGGATTTCTTAGATTTATGCCAATTGATTAGAATTTAAAAACAATTTAATACGTAATCAACGCACAAATATATTGACATCCAATGTTTGAGAGCCCTAAAATTCTGAATTTTAGGTTTCCGGAGTAAGATTTGACCAAACGGACAACTGACATCAGACGGATCGAACTTCAGAAAATATGCCGCTATTTATATCGAGCTATCCTTAATCAGCCAGTTTATTGAAGATTCCTAATCATTGCAACTGGAGTGGATTTGTTCCAGGCCCATTTCCCACGAATATCACCAACACTTCCAATTCACTATAAATCACATGCGCTCAATAGCGCTAACACCGCGAAACATAGTAAGTCACTTTACATTTATCATAAAATACAAATTGACATATCTCGGGAATGCTACCCAAGACATTTGCAAACAAGAAAACACAAAAAGGCAAACGCACAGCTAAAAAAAAATCGCATAGTGAAATATCAGAATTTACGATCATAAATAATAATTGTACAGAGAAGAAATGAACAAACAGAAAAAGAAACACAGCCGCGCAACAACGACGACGGCGGCGTGATCCCCCGACATCAACACACAATATACAACAAGAAAAAGCTAAAAGCTGGAGAAGATACAAACGAAAAAATAAACAACACAACAGAAAGAAGAACGAACGTGCGAGGGCTGCTGCCGGGAGCGCGGTAGGCACGGCAGACGAAGAAGAAAAACATTGCAAGTTTATTAACCGCAAAGAAACACACAATAATATACAAAAAAACAACAACAACAACGACACAGCCATAAAAAAGAACAGCAAAAAAACCAAACACCACACTTAAATGTTTTTTGTTTGTCTTCCTTCGTTTTACTACTTGATTTTGAGAAATTTGCCACTTTTAAAAACTACATCACCACCGCTTTGTACTTTGTTGGTACCTCTTTATTTTATTATTTTTTTGGTTAATTCCCTTTTACACTTTTATTATATATATATAATACTTTTTTTTTTTGCCCACCACACACTTTTTTGAATTTTTGTTTTTATTAATGAGCATTAATTTTTCTCAGTTCACAACATTTGTACAATCGGAAGATACCGTGTGTGTGCGTTTTTTTTTTTTTTTTTTTGTAAAAACTATATGTACACATGGATTTGAAATGTAGGGAGAGTGTATGGAGTGTGGAAAACGTAGAAACTTTATACAACAAAAACATTCACATCCGCGGCGCACACACACAGCAGCGGCAGCAGCACAAAATATCTGAAAGAACCATCGAACGGGAAAGGAGGGGTAAAAAGGACGTGTTCCTTAATTCCTTTTCACACACATATTTTTTTCGGTTTATTTCTTTACATCTTTTTCTTCACTCCAATCAACCTTTTGCAAAATTATGCCAAAGCCGTTCGTCGGTTGTACACTACAAAAGCACACACACATACACACGCCAGTAAAACCGAAATGAGTAAAATAAAAATTAGAATAGAAACCACAAAAAGAGCAGGAGAAAAACGACGACCAAAGAAGAGCGGAGAAAAATTGTTTGATGTAAATGAATTAATACATTTATTTTTCGCTTTTATTTGTTGTACTGCACACCAGAAACAATTTACTTGATTATTGCCGTTTGATTTGACCGTATTTAGTATTTATTATTGCCATATATTTCTCGTTTTCGTTAGAAATATATGTGATTTTTGTGTGTGTATTTCTTACATCTCGTACATTTTTTTTTCTTGAACTCAACGAACGAAAACCGAAAACATGGAAGGGAAAATGATTTGGATGATTTTCCCGAGGAGGATTTTCTTCGCGAGAAGTAATGAGTTTGAATTGTGTAAATTACATGTAGATTTTCACGTGTATTCCATACTTTGTCGATTGTGCGTTAAAAGTATGTGATATCCGTGCACTTTCTCACAATTTTTATTAAATATTTTCCACTTTTTATTGTTTTTTTTTTAACCGAAACAAATTTTCTAGGCGAAGCCACCACAAACGAAGAGAACCGAGCCGAAGCAATGACGACGGCGGCGGCTATTCTTTTTTTGCCAGTCGGCGGCGGTGTGGCTGGGTACAATAGTTGCCAGAGAAATGGAACGAAAAAGGAATGAAATTGTATTTTATGATTCCTTCATTTCATGTTGACAGTTGCTGGCCATTGTGAATAATTGTGAGGAAAAGTCACAATGCTAAAGAGGGATGGTTGCCCAAAAATTAATAGGACAATTGTTGAAATTATGCAAACATGAATACACCCAAAAAAAATATCGTAGTTATTTATTTTTATTTAATCACATAAAAAATATTTCTACGATTAAAAAGATTATAGAGCACTAGCAGCAATGGCTATCAGCTTTTGCGTTATGCATAATGCGTTGAGGTCTTAGATCGTAAGTTTTTGTGATATTATGAATGTCGTAGTTGATTTCAACCAAATAAAGCAACTATCGCATAGGTGAAATATGACAAGTACATAGTTGATTTAATTATGCATTAGTCAAAAGAAAGAAAACAAATAACTTTTGAATCTTTTTTTTTAAAAAATAGCGTGGTTGGTTTAATTTAGTTTTTGTTAACAAAGCCCATTGAAATTTACAATTAACTACAAATTAGTCAAAGGTAGGAATTTTTTTTTTTAAAATAGCAGTTGTAGGACTAGGGTATCGTGTTCCTAAATACGCTTTTGTTGAGGCTTTAACAAAACACATTAGGTTCTTCTGCTCACGTACGTTGTAAAAGGGAGTGTCTTTTATTGCCGGAAACCTATGATCTTTTGTAAAAGTGATGCAAATTGTCCTGGACGACGTTGAATTGGCAGATCGGCCTAACGATGTAGTGCCAGATCACAATTAACTACACATTATTAATAATAAAAACTGAAATTTATTATACATACATAAGTAATAAAATTACTGCCGCTTTTTTGTGGTGTTTGCTTCCTGAAAATTGTAGTGTTCCAGTTGTTAAATGAAACAAGAAATATTAGTATGATATCGAAATTTTTTTAAAATAAAAGCTTACCTTTAAGCTTAACGATTTCTAATATCGTATGTTACTTAAAATAGTTTCCTTTTGACATCCTAATTTTGTATATAAATTAACAATAGTTGATTCGACTTTTTTTTATAATAATCTGTAAAAAATTGTAACTATCCAACTATGGAATTTTTTGAGGGTGATTATGATTTAAAAATAAAAGCTTACCTTCACAGTTTCATGAATTCATTTTATGAAACACAATCAAAATGTTCACTAATACTAATGAATAATGCTCTTTATGCGGGCGCTTATCCCTCTAACCCCCAAAATTGTTAAAGCTATAAACGATAGTGCCTCTAAAGCAGTGACTTGAGGCACTCTTGCGGGTTTAGTTAGGGGATGGTTAGGACCTAATAAATAAGTCAAGGATAATTATGGGTAGTCGCTTGAACTGAAGTTAAACGAAAAATTAAAATTTTCAGTCAAGTGTAACTGCAATTTATTAATATTATTCGTTGTCAATCGGAAGTCCATCGGATTTTAACTGTCAGTTTGTCAGTTTGGAATAGACCTTCGTCGTCAATCGAATATCTATCGGATTTTAACTGTCAGTTTGCCAAATTGGAATAGACCTTCGTTGTCAATCGAAAATCCATCAGATTTTAACTGTCAGATTCCGAAATTGGAATAGACCTTAAGCAGTTTTCACACACAACGCTTATGGTGTCATATTTTAACTATCAGCCCGATTCTGAATACTCCAGGGGAATTTACATTTTTCCAAGAATAAAATCCTCTTATTCTAAACTGACCGGGAAACAAACAAATCATCTGACTTCGTATAATCGAAATTGTAGGTCCCTTATTATTATTCGCTCGGTTTGTTTAGAATAGGAGGATACAGTTCTCTAAAAAAAAGTATCCGATTGTATAATTATGGGCATTTCTTAATTTTTTAATAATAATGTTATACATTCGCACCTACATACAAATAAAATGCGCATTAAACAGATGTCGACATGAAATCTATTACAATTGTGATCATGGTGAAATGTGGTGGATTTCGATCGTATATGCGAATGAGATATTAGACATCAGCATTTGCGCAGTTTTCTTGTTGACAACATTATATTAAAAATTGGCCTAAAATAATTCACCACATTTTTGAGTAAAACGTTTCAATTACACTCACATGCCAGTCAACTAAAACGATAAGACAAAATGTGTTCGTTTGTATGACAAACAACAAAGGATTGAACGTTTAAAAATATGCCGCAACTAATGATAAACTTACACAACTATTTATCAGTTGAGTCGAAGCAATGGGCACCAACATCTAGTCGTTTTTCTCACCACCATTTATTAAAGCCAATCCCGAATTTGCCAACACACATTTCCCCACACTTGCAGCCAAATGAGGATGCGTAAACTCTGTCAACCATACCGATTACTCAACTCATAAAATACCTATTCGTTACTATACTTTGTAACAAGCGTGGTTTCTCGGTTTTTAGCTGCGATACTTTCTTAATTTTTCGTGTGATATCGCAAAAAGAATTAAATAAATTCTATAGAAAATTGCAGAGAAATGCAATACGCTCAAAATGGCGTCTAACACACACGTTGTGCGAAACAAATTAACGTGAAATTTCCATTTCAATAAATTCACACACATCGAAATAGAAAGGACAGTGTGCAAAAGTGATAGAAGAAAGCAGCACACACACAAGAAAAATAGTGGTAAGCAAAAAATCAAGAGACGAGAAAACCGAATACGCGAAACTGCGTGTGTGTGTGTGTGTGTGGGGACATAAGAAAAAAGCGCATACGAATCGGATTCACCACGAGTTCGAGTACCACTAACAACACCGCCACCACGAATAATCGAATACCTATTGACATTTTATTATAACATTGACATTTGCACAATCTAATATGTCAATTTAGTGTGGGCAAAAAGAAATAGAAAATACACGAGCGGCAGTGAAGTGAAACAGGAAGGAAAAAAAATGGAGCTTTTCATCGTAATGAAAAATAATAATTTCAAATAAAAAAAGGGTATTTGCCATAAATACACCCTGAATTAAACAAGCGCAAAAACAAACGCAAGTGAGACTTTTCGCACACACAACAAAATTCCTCAAGTTAACGAAGGAGTTGAACGAGATTTTTTGCACCTACCTCTGCTGCTGAAAAGACACTTCGTTCGTCATAACCGTAAAAAAGTTGGTTGGGTCTGCCTCAATTTCATTTTGTGCTGTTCTTTTCTTCTTGCGCTTCTCGTTTTCAACATTTCCTCGTGTGTTTGTGTTGCTCTGCTACTGCTGCTGCTACATACATCTACTACGACAATTTTGATTTTCTTCGCAATATATCACGACGGCGGATGGTGGCGTAGTAGTATTTCATTTTTTCAAAAGTATTTTTGAAAAAAAAGCAAGAAATAAAAAAAAGTAATATTTAAACAAACATCAAAATGAACAAGAACACAATAAGAAACCAAAAAAGGCAAATAAACTGAAATTATTTTCTATGAAAAGTATAGCGAAAAAAGTGTGTGCAGTTAACCAAAAAAAAAACTAATAAAAAAAATATCCCGTGTGTGTGTGTTAACCAAGAAAAGACTTTAAAAAAAATTAAGAAAATATATATCACCACCAATCAATCAAGAAATTAGTAAAAAAGAAAAACGACGAAGACGAATGCTGCAAATTTACTGAAAAATGGCCTTAAAAGTGTCTGGCAATTGTTATAATTGCTAAAACAACAACAACAATCAAATTCTAACAGTACTCTATACAGCAGAGGAAGAATTGTAATTGTGCAAACGAGAATTGCACACGACAAGACACTAAAAAAAACGAAGAAGAAGAAGAAAAAAAGAAACTTGAAAACAGAATTAAGGATTATTTTGCTGTTATTCGCGAGTTGGATGGATGATTAATTTCTTGTTTTTGTTGATTCCACCAACTTCATTTTGTTGTTATTTTGTCACTCACTGAATACAACAATCATACAACGGACTGAAGAGGCAATTCGATTTTTGTTGTTCAAGGATTTCCGATTTCTTTGGATTTATATGCATTCATTTATTCGTTCGTTCTCCTCCGCTACAGAGTCAGAGTCATCTGATACTGACTGACTGCTGACGGCTGGTGGCTGCTGCACTCGACCGACAACAACAATTTTTGCCTTAACGAGCCATTTTTTAATTTGTGTTCTATACGACGGAGAGTTAACACCCAACAACAACAAATATATATATAAAAATATATTTGTCCATTTTTGGTCAAAAAAAAATATAAAAAAAAACAAATAAAACAAAATACAAAAAAAAGTAAGTCCACTGAAATGTTCGCTCATTAGGTGAATCCACACCAACAATTATCCGTTTGCTTAAGCCTGTTCACACTCAGCTAAAATCGCACAGAACAGTGATAACTTTGTCATCCACAAACTAGATCGATGGTTTTTATTCGCCCAGATTTAAGTTTGACGATTTTAGTTGAATCACCGATGAACCATAAATTTATATGCAGTGTACTCTCTTATAAGCGGACACCTAAGGTAGTGAGAATTTTGTCCGCTTATGAGAGAGGTACAAAAGAGGAAGTGGATTGGTACTGAAAAAAAGTTTCCGTCTATGAGAGGTGCCCGCCAGCAGAGAGTACACTGTATTATTTAATTTAACTAGGTATACCTACCTATTTTTATATTTGTTGTAATTTTTTACCTTTTTTTTTTAGTTATCCGTATTTTTCTCTGCTGTTTAGTTCGGATAAATGATATTTGTTTTTCAAATTGCAAAAATTTACCGTCTTTTGACAAGAGTAGTGATCAACTGTAAAACAACAATCATCGGTTCCAATTTAACAATCGGACTGTCTCATTTAACTGCAACTCGGTATGGCAGAATTCGGATGTAGCCATCTACTTAATCCATTAAAATTTAGTCCACTTACCAGTGTAATGTGTAAATGTAATTTGGCCCTAAGAATAGTATGTTTCTTTCAAGAAAGTTATTTTATTATGTATTTTTTTAAAAAAAAAAGTCTTTAAAACTCTTCATACCAAAGACCATACAGACGGCAGACGTCCCAAGTCGTTTGCTGAACATTTCCAAGATGGTCTTTAAACAGTATATTTTATAAACAAGTAGGTATTTGTTTTAAAACAACATTATTTGCTTTGAAAACCTTTCAAATATTGCCATGCCATTTACTCACATCTAGAGTGTGTAGCCGAACTAATGTGTCAAAAAAACAACTTGGGACGTCTGCCTTCTGCATAGTGTTTGCTCGGGCCCTATATAAATGAGACCATATTAGATTTGTCTAGCAATTCGGATGGCTTGTGTACTGAGCAACTCCAGTTTAACTGGCTCCCCACAAACTTTCTGCTGGTCCTAATGTTTTATCAGAACATTTTTTTTCGTTTTTTGCAAAAACCAACAGTCTTGTAACGATGAATCACGATATCAGTTGAATTGATCGACCATGTCTCCGACTGTTTAATACTTCTAAGCTCTTGACTTAATCAGGATTTCCCGTAACAGAATAAATGTATTCCGGCAATTGCTGTTAAGGCCGTATTCGAAGTGAATCTGCTCCAGAAACAAATGATTTTCGATAGACTGAAATGTTACCAAGTACAGTAATGAAGAGCTGACTGGATGCTGTCTGAAAGCCTACAAAGATTTTTTTTTGCAAATTATCTCTTACAAATTTAATGTTTGAATTCTCGTTCCTATTGTATAAATGCATTTTGCAATTTTTCTTAAATTGGCCGTATGGTTTTAATTGCAAGTAAAGATGAATAAAAAAATTAAATGAAATAGACATTGTAACCACTCGTAGATAAGGATGTCGGCGATTTTAAAGCCATGTCAAACTTCTCTAGAGCCTTTTGAAGGTCCTCGATAGCCTCAGGAATTCTATCTTTGAGGTCTTGATTTGACGCTGGGCTTATCTTTCACGTGACCCCAAAGGAAGAAGTCGCAAGGTGTTTAATCACAAAATCTCGGTTGCCAATTGTGATCACCTCTTCGTGAGATAACATGGTCCGGAAACTTTTCCCATAAAAGAACAATGGTTTCGTTGCTTGTGTGGCACGTAGCGACGTCTTGTTGAAAGTAAACGTTGTCCAGATCAATATCATCCAACTCTGACCATAAAAAATCATTAATCATCTCTCGAAAGCGCAATCCATTCACCGTAACTGTTGATCGAGCCTCATTTCATTTCATTTCATTTATTTGCACAGATTTTGTAATTTAAAGCCTTACGGCCAATTGTAACAAATTACAATAAAAACTACTCCATGTTGAATACTACTGCTCAGTTAATTTAAAAACAATTAAAAATATGCGTATAAAAATACAGTGGAATTAAAAATAATATAGCTATACAAAATAAAATATAAAAAAGCAATTTACATATCAAATTCAAAATATCAGTAAAGCGTACATCAATCAGTATTGGAAAATGAGGAATGAAACAATCAAATTTTACAGTTCCCTAATGAATGAACAAATAATTCTTAAATAGATTACGAAATTTAAATTAAAGAAAAATATTGAAGAAGCTTTTTTCGGAATGTATTATTAGTCAGTGAAAATATTTTCAGTGTACCGGGGAGTGAATTGAACAATCTGGCTATTCTAACTCGAAAGGACTTATCCATATGACCATCCGCTCTGGGAATGATTAGTTGGTTAGCACGCGATGAACGACAAAATGTAAATGAGTCAACAAGAAAAGCCGGAGTTTGATTTTTATAAATTTTGTAAAATAACAGAAGAGACCGATAATTTACGAAATCACGAAAGGAGCAACCCAAGAATTGATTTACATATGGAGTAACATGGTCAAACCGTCTAAGAGAAAAAATGTAACGAACTACTCGGTTGATACATAATCTAATTTTGTTAAAAATCCTATTTGTAGTCCCACAAAATATTTCTAGACAGTACAAAATATTGGGCATAACTAAGGTGTGTACTAATTTAATTTTTACATGGCGAGGTATGACTAAATTTGTTGTGTAGAGCTGACGAAGAGATAGGGTTGTATGGGCAACAACATTATTAATATGTAATTCAAATGTCAACTTATCATCTAAAACTACACCAAGACATTTCATGTTGTGGACAAATTCAATTGCAGCACCATTATAATTCAGTCGCAAATCATTGCAAACATGTGAGGAAAACAACAAAGCTTTGGTTTTTGAGGCATTGACGGAAAGATTATTCAAACTCATCCACTCAAATAAAGTATCCAAAAAGTAAGGTCCAATAACCCCGCCGGACCATAAACCGCACCAAACAGTCACACGTTGAGGATGTAGAGACTTCTCAACAATAACTTTTGGGTTTTCCTAGTCCCAGATGCGACAATTTTGCTTGTTGACATAGCCACCGATGTGGAATTGGGATTTTTCGATGGAATTCCGAATCATTTTCATGCATTTCAAGGACCCAATCAGCAAAGACACGACGTTGTAGATGATCCGTCGGCTTGAGTTTTTGTGTTTAATGAATTTTATAAGCCTTAAGAAGCAAGTCTTTATGCAAAATACGGTGTAATGACGTTTGTGGAATGCCCAATACCAAAGAACGACGAGAAATGGACAAACCTTGGTTTTCTTCAACACTTTGGGCTACAGCAGCAATATTCTCCGTTGTTCTTGAGCGACGTGCACGGATTTTATTTTTCACATCACTAACTTGTCCCAATGGCTCGAATTTTTCCACCAATTTCTGTAGTGCGATCCGACAAGGTGCATCACGACGACCCAAAAATGCTGTAGTTTTGCGAACAGTGACTGCAAGATTTTCACCATTTTTGTAGTGAATTTTAATAATTTCAATGCGTTGTTGAAGCGTGTATCGTGTATCCATTTCTAGTACTGGCGTAGTTTCTACTTGTCAAATGTCAACGAGTAAAAGCTTCAAAAGTGACAGCTGCCGAAATACCGGGTGATTTAAAATAACAACGCTGGTTGGAAAAACCCTTTACATAACTATGTACTTCAGTTGTAGGTCAATTTATTGGGTTTAGAAATATTTACGGCGGATATCTCGAAAAAAATAAAATAATCAACGACGGTAATTCTGAACTCGTTTTGCTGTTGCTCTATTTTGGCAAATACCGTCATAGGCGGCATATTTTATTTAGTTTTTTTTTTATAATGTTCAAGTTTTTATTAAGTTTAAATTCCAATTTTCTATTTAATTCATCTTTCTTCTTCTACGATGATCCACACCAAAAAAAAGCAGATTTGTCAAATTGCGGCGCCATGAACATCGTACTCTTCTTGTTCCCATTGATTTCACTTTTAGTATCGTTCAGTATTTTTTTTAATGATGCATTTACATGCCATATGAATAACTTAACACACGTAGTTTTTTTCACGATATTGTGTTAATTAATTAGCGCCTTATACAGATTACCTAACCAAGTAAAGTGTTTTTATATTTTTTGTTATCAACATTATTGCTATCTGCCAGCTGGCGGATCAAGATGTTGTCGATTTATTGGACTATTTCTTTTAGGATTCATTTGATATATGCGAATAATCCTCCAATCTTGCTCGATACTGCCGTGGCTTGTTTTGGGAGTATTACAACTATTCTTATTTGACCAAGTTGTTATTCTTATTTACTTTTTCCTTTTTTGACTGGGGTGGATGATCAATAATTCAGAATTAATATTAATGTAGGAAAAATAAATTAAATAAAAAAAAATTTTATTAATAATTCCTGACATCGAATTATTAATAAATTCGATATAATTGAAAAAGGTCGATACAAAATATTTAGCATTAAATTTAGAAACTTAAAGTTGCAAAATGCAATAAATTTTCTGTGCCACACAAGCAACGAAACCATTGCTCTTTTACGGGAAAAGTTTCCGGGCCGACTTATCTCTCGAAGAGGTGATCACAAGAGATCTTGTAATTTGACACCTTGCGACTACTTCCTTTGGGGCCACGTGAAAGATAAGGTCTACGCCAACAGCACAGTGTCGATTTAAGGCCTCAACGATAGAATTCGTGAGGCTATCGAGGACATAGGGCAGCCACTCTGCGATTTGGTTATGGGAAATTTCATGAAAAGGATATGGTCCTGTAAGTCGTGATCGTGCTGCCCATTTGGCTGATGTTGTTTTTCATTAATAACGGCATACCTTCTTCTTTATTATGAAATACACATCCGATCATTTATCTCAAAAAATGCCACTTTTCTTTGAATACCAAAATAACACCTCTTGTTGGAGAACCATGTATACATTTTTTTCATAAAAATTTATGAAACAAACAAAAACAATTTTCACACATTTTTTCTTAACAAAGTTTTTTTTTTAATTTTTTTTTATTAATACGGGCATACATTTTTAATTTTTTTAGGATAAAGAGCGTTGGACAATTTTCTATCAATCACCATTAAGAAGCGAGTCTCGGTAAACATGGCACCTACGTCTTTTTCGCCTAAGGGCTCGACATTAGGAATTGAAGGTCTACGACCCAGTTGCGTCACTGTATAATGAAAATAGAAGTTAAAGCCAGATCCATTCACTTGAAAACTCTTCTGGTCTTCGACGCATCGAAAATGAATTAGTGTGTCTCACTTCTAAACGTAATCAAAGATTTTGCTTAGTAGCCTGGTTAGGGTTAGAGATTGGAGATATCGCAAAATTGAAAAACTAATGTTGCAAATGTGTTGTAGTCAGATCGATCTCCATGGTCATTTATGTTTCTAAAGACAACGAACAAAAGGAAATTAAATTTACATTAAAAAAAAAAACATATTTTTATTGTCGAAAAGAGTGGTTTATTAAAATTTGTTGTCTTCTGTCATCATTGAATACTCTACGTTCTGTTATTTACATTTTTAATTCATTATACTGTCTCCCTTCTCTCTCTCTCTCTCTCTGTCTCTCTCTCTCTCTCTCTCTCACACACACATAATCTGATCCAACTTGTAATCTCAGTTGATATGCTGCACAGCAGCATGTGGTTGTTGTGCACTTGCTACTGCTTCAAATGTCGCTCACTCTCCCTCCCTCTCTGTCACTCGTTCAGCACACGTTTCGCTGTTGTTGTTTGACACCATCATCTCATTTTTTTTTCAAAGTCTCGTGATAGCGTAATCACTCTTTAAGAAGTCTGTCTGTATGTTCAAATCGGTCTATAAAATATATTTCTCTCATAAACATTGGAATATTTTTTTTTATTGATTTGATTTTTTTTTTTTTTGCTTTTTCTCAGATAACTTAAAATAACTTTATTTCTGTCTTTCTTTTCGTTTCAGAAATTTTAATAGATAAGTTTAAAACAAAACAAACATAAGAAAGAAAAAAATAAAAACCCAAAAATAAAAGCAGCAACTTTGAAAAAGTTGCCCTACCATATCATTGGCATTCCATAGTTTCGAATAATTTCTTATTTTGAAGAGCGGCGGTATCTGGCGTCCAAAAACCCCTACCCCCACGTCTCCCGACTGTTTTGCTATACTTGTACTTATACATAGATCTAGTTAAGGGCTAATTAGGATTAATACACGTAACACAGTTTGGTGAAAGGCCACAGGAAATACGGGTCGTTGGTCTTCGTGGACATAGACAGAGACACGTTCAGTCCAGAGACTCCAACGACCACTGTGCAGTAAAAAGGAGTTTACCTGGCGGCTTTCATTTGTGTACACACAGAGAAAACTTTTTTGAATGGATCCTTTTGTTGGTTGGTTTCAAGAGGAACAGGAGGGTCCAGCCTTACGCACATGGTGTAAAATTTGGGAAACCAATGCGCATGAAATGAGCCAATTGCTGGAACAGCAAAATCAACAATTGCAATTACAACAGTTACAAGGCGGCGGTAATAAATTCAATAACGGTGCCAATTTAACAGCACGCGATCGTGATTCCATACAGCTACTGCTACAACAATTCGGCGGTTTACGCAACAACAACCACAACAACAGCAACAATAATAATAACAACGGCAACAATTCCAGCGGCAATAATTCGAGCAACAATTCCATTGATTCGAATACCAACAATACAAATAACGACACATCAACGCCCGCCACCACACCCGGAGGAGGAGGAGGAGACGGCGTTAATACAACATCCACAAATATAGCCGGCGGCAAGATGCCCTCACACGAACGTCCCAGTTATTATAATCCATCGCGAAGGAAAATTGGCCGCATCGTTGACAATAAGGCCAGTACATACAATCTGAACAAGCACATGGATAAACTGATATCAAAATACAAAGGCTGCCCGTGGCGTGTGCCGGACTTTAATTATGGTCGCGGTGTCTTGGGATTGCATCAGGAGATTGAACAGTTTTATAGTTATGTACTGCCTACACCCACCGAACATGCCATACGCAACGAGGTGGTACATCGTATTGAAGCTGTTGTCCATTCAATATGGCCATCGGCGTTGGTTGAAATTTTTGGTTCCTTCCGTACTGGTCTATTCCTGCCTACCTCTGATATTGACCTAGTGGTATTGGGTAAGTGTTAAATGTGCATTAAATTCATTCTTTCTGAATTTCTTTGCGGACTCGGATCTAGTGGGGATCGTTGAAGAAGCTTAAATGGGGTAGCGACGTAAGACAAGTTATTCCGAAGTTTAATTTGTATAAACACTACTAGTATGGATGATTCCATATCAAATACTCAATTGCATGGCCGGTTTAAGGATGATTCTGCCCTGTACGGGCTAGATACATGCATGTCCGTGAAGATAAATTTTAAAATTTAACTAGTCAAGACACAAACCGCCTTTTTAACAGAGCGGGTATAGGGAGTTAACAGAGCTATGTTAAGTGGTTAACAGTGAAAATGCTTATATATATTTACGATTTCTGACCGATCGGACGAAAAAAATAAAAAAAAACAAAATAATTTAAATAAAACAAGAGCATCCAACAGGGTATGTTTTGGAGTTGACCCTAAAATGAGCATTACTAAGAACATTTGTAACTGGACATAGAGTGACAAAAGAAGGCCCACTCTGGCTGACTGGAAATAGATGCTGGGTCCACAGTAGTACCATGGATAGCTCTTGTGATTCCAAATCGATCTGTATATCACACTTGTCCAAAAAGTGTTTCAGAACCGATTTATTCAGATTTTAGACTTAACTACTGTGGACCCAGCATCTATTTCCAGTCCGTCACAGTGGGCCTTACATGAAATTTAAAATTTAAGTTAAAAATCTGAATAAATCGGTTCTGAAACACTTTTTGGACAAGTGTGATATACAGATCGATTTGGAATCACAAGAGCTATCCATGGTACTACTGTGGACCCAGCATCTATTTCCAGTCCGTCACAGTGGGCCTTACAGAAAAATTAAATTTAAGTCTAAAATCTGAATAAATCGGTTCTGAAACACTTTTTGGACAAGTGTGATATACAGATCGATTTGGAATCACAAGAGCTATCCATGGTACTACTGTGGACCCAGCATCTATTTCCAGTCCGTCACAGTGGGCCTTACATGAAATTTAAAATTTAAGTTAAAAATCTGAATAAATCGGTTCTGAAACACTTTTTGGACAAGTGTGATATACAGATCGATTTGGAATCACAAGAGCTATCCATGGTACTACTGTGGACCCAGCATCTATTTCCAGTCCGTCACAGTGGGCCTTACATGAAATTTAAAATTTAAGTTAAAAATCTGAATAAATCGGTTCTGAAACACTTTTTGGACAAGTGTGATATACAGATCGATTTGGAATCACAAGAGCTATCCATGGTACTACTGTGGACCCAGCATCTATTTCCAGTCCGTCACAGTGGGCCTTACATGAAATTTAAAATTTAAGTTAAAAATCTGAATAAATCGGTTCTGAAACACTTTTTGGACAAGTGTGATATACAGATCGATTTGGAATCACAAGAGCTATCCATGGTACTACTGTGGACCCAGCATCTATTTCCAGTCAGCCAGAGTGGGCCTTCTTTTGTCACTCTATGTCCAGTTACAAATGTTCTTAGTAATGCTCATTTTAGGGTCAACTCCAAAACATACCCTGTTGGATGCTCTTGTTTTATTTAAATTATTTTGTT
The DNA here is from genome assembly GCA_958296145.1 of Hydrotaea cyrtoneurina. NCBI lineage: Eukaryota > Metazoa > Arthropoda > Insecta > Diptera > Muscidae > Hydrotaea > Hydrotaea cyrtoneurina. The sequence goes on along the minus strand of OY282513.1, from coordinate 18,531,070 downwards.
TTTTTTTTTATTTTTTTCGTCCGATCGGTCAGAAATCGTAAATATATATAAGCATTTTCACTGTTAACCACTTAACATAGCTCTGTTAACTCCCTATACCCGCTCTGTTAAAAAGGCGGTTTGTGTCTTGACTAGTTAAATTTTAAAATTTATCTTCACGGACATGATACATGCCTGGTCAGTGAGTGTCACACACAAGGACACCAATTCCCTATGGCTGAAGAAACACAACTAAATCTCAGCAAAATCTATCATCTATGGCAAGAAAGCGGCAGTAAGGGACAATCTGAATGAAATAGTGGAGCACCCAAAAAGAAAAGATATCTGGGAGATCACTTTCTCGAGTGCTTCTAGGTGTGGCCCTGACCTCTTGTGAATGGTCTGTCTTCGATTAGGAGTACCTTCTTGTAAAAGTTTTACAATAATATTAAAGGGCACTCACATTAATAACACCGAGTCAATGTACCGCATGCCAATTATGTTGTTATGAGTGCTAGTCCTTCTGAACTAAAATACAGGTTGACGAAACTTTTCGAATTGTGTTAGACTTGCTGAAAACATGACTCCAATGCAAAAGGTTTTCATAGCCTACATGAAAAGTAGCACTAAAATTTGGGACAATTTATCCAGTTCGAGTGGGCTAATTTTCCCTATTCTAATATGCTGTCATTTTTCAATATTAAAAGTCTTTAAAGACTTTAGTTTTGAAGTCATTTTTCATAAAGGAAATTATTTCAAATTCTAAATTATTAACGTTTGGGTTTTGTACCGTGGGGTCATTTTCAGTTTTTTTTTTTTGTAAACAAAATGTTTCTATCCCTTTGGATTAGGGATAAATTTATTTTTTTTATATTGGGATATTTTTCATTATCAGAATGTCACTTGTCAATTCTTACCCATCTCCCTACCAGTCTCATGAATAACATGTTTTCACATATGAATTTCCATTGATTCTGATAGACAATATCTATGAAAACATGTTTCCCCCGCCCACCAGATTATTCTCCCCTAAACAATTTTCCATTTCAATTTAATTTTTATTTCGCTCTCGACATTTCAGGTCTCTGGGATAAAATGCCATTGAGGACATTAGAAACGGAGCTCATTGCTCGTGGTATCGCTGAACCACATTCGGTTCGTGTACTCGACAAAGCATCGGTGCCCATTATCAAGCTAACGGATCGTGAAACCCAGGTCAAGGTTGACATCTCGTTCAACATGCAGTCGGGCGTCCAATCCGCTGAGCTCATTAAGAAATATAAACAGGAATTCCCGCTGTTGGCGAAATTGGTGCTAGTGTTGAAGCAATTCTTGCTTCAGCGTGATCTCAATGAAGTTTTTACCGGTGGCATTTCTTCCTATTCATTGATACTCATGTGCATTAGTTTTCTTCAATTGCATCCACGTCAAATTCATGCAGAGACTGATAATTTGGGTGTTTTGCTGCTGGAATTTTTCGAGCTGTATGGTCGAAAATTCAACTATATGAAAATAGGTATTTCCATAAAGAATGGCGGCCGTTATATACCCAAAGAAGACTTACAACGTGATATGATCGATGGCCACAGACCTTCGCTGCTGTGTATAGAGGATCCCCTAACGCCGGGCAATGACATTGGTCGCAGTTCGTACGGGGCCCTGCAAGTGAAACAGGCATTCGAATATGCATATTTGATGCTGTCTCAGGCTGTGAGTCCCCTCAACAAATGGGCCAATAACTGCAATGATCATTCAATATTGGGTAAGTTAAATGACATTGCTATGCCATTTGATGTGTAATTTATGCGATGTGTTGTTTTGTTTCAGGACGTATTATACGCATCACCGATGACGTTATCGACTATCGCGAATGGATACGTGAACATTTCGAGCATCTTGTTGTGACGCGGCATTCGCCAGTATCAGCACTGGGAGCCCCACCGGGAACGCCGAATGTTGTGGGGACTACCACCAAGTACATGCAGATACAAATATTGCCTTCCACCATGTTACCAGCTGGTGCCTTAACTGGCCAACAGCAGCAGATACATTTAATACCGCACCTCTACCATCACCAGCAGCAGCAGCAGCAACAACAGCAACAGCAGCAGCACCACTCGACAGGCATGCCATCGATGCGTCATCGACGGGCGAGCACATCGTCCGGCGATGATTCGGAGGATAGTAAAGAATGTGATGCTGATTCCACCTCACCGTCGACAGGGTCCAATCCACATGTCGTGGGTGTTATTGGTGGTCCAGCTGGTAATATGGGAACATCCGCGAATATTCACACAGCTGCCAGGATGGATACATGATGAATAGTTGCCGGTTTGGTGCAGCAACAGCAGCAACAGCAACAATTGGTCCAGATGCAGACAGGCGGAACACAGTTCTCAGTGTCAGCAGCGACAACCATGCTGAAGCAGTTGCAGTTGCAGCAGCAAACCACGCAGCCTCTAACGCCACAAACACACACAACTACTTTTATATCATCATCCTCATCGCCACCCTCATCATCAACAACCACATCACCCACATTAGCAGTAAAGTCGCTTCATGAGATGGTATCATCTCCGATCGTCGTATCAAGTTCAGATATGAGTGTTGCAACCTCCAAGTCAACAAGTCACCTACAACAGCAACAGCATGAGTTTAAGATGCCAGCATCGGCCACTCAACAGCAGCAACATAAGAAAAATCTGTTATCGCCCTCACCTCCGCGGCATCAACAGCCAACGCATCAGCAGCAACACCAACAGCAGCAGCCACACCAACACCAACAGCAGCATCAGCAATCGCAACAACAGCAGCAGCAGCAATCATCAAAACAGCATTATTACCGCCAGCAATTCTATGTACCACCTCCAATGCAACAACAGTATCAACAACAATATGCTACGTCTACTTCGAATCCAAAATATGTTGCCACCAACAGCAAACCCCGCTACTCAAATCAACAGCAACGCCTCCAGCAACAGCAACAAGTGAGACAACAACGATTACAGCAGAACAACTCCTCAACATTGCCACGCAACAATTCCAATTCAACGACCCATGGCATTTTAACATCAGCCTCCTCGACCATATCGATTATCTCCATTTCGTCCGAGTCCTCAGTGTGTACAATTTCGGATTCTTCTTCCAAATCAGGTTCCGAATCGGAATCACGTCCATCTAACTCTGCCTCATCGTCGTCAGTATCGGCGTCAAATATTAAAACAGGTGAGACTGAGTTATTACTTTTCTTTTATTCACGCATTGTCCAGTAAGTCGAGGAGTAGAGGTTTCCAGAAAAAAAGGTATTGAGCAACTTTAAATCGTCATTACTTTCGTTACAATTATACTTCCATGAGCTGCAGTCTCGATAAAAACAAAACGACATGTTTTGGTGGTAAAGTTAAAAAAAAAAAAACAAAAAAGACGAATCAATAACTAATTTTATGACACTATCTTCTGAAACATCTTTTGAGTGAAATACAATTTCCACCGAAATTTGAGTGTATCCAGAATAGTCGCATATCTTTAATCTACTCTATAGTTCAGAGTAGAGTCCATGAGAATATCCAACAGCGTCACATTCAAACTACTGACTATGGTGTGTGGCCCCTTGGGAAGCTTCGTGATGGCTGTTGTTTAACCTAATCGTGGGGAGAGTTGGATTGCAACAGGTTTTGGTGGGGAAGTGGTAGACCCATTGTATTCATGCGGTGCTCAGGCCACCGTGAGTTTAGACAAGTGTTGCAGGTTGTTACGTAAATCTGTAGCACATTCAAACCTTATTGCCCCTGCTTTAACACATAGCTTACAATCAATAACACAGGGTGTACTGAAATTGCTTGTGTTTACTGGAACTTCTTAGGTGTTCAGCAACTCTGAGCATTACTTGCTTGAGTTATTGACTCAGCCACCGGCACCATAGTCTCTTCACACACCTTTCTGATACCGTACCACTTTTTCAATTAGCGCGCACAGCACATTTTTCAGCGGCTATTTCCACCTCATAAATGTTGGCGACTTTACGAGTAAGAGAGTGATCTCTAAGCTATGTAAAACTTCTCTAGAAAAACAGTCAGTCAGTGAGTATACAAATTATATCGTACACAGCTTACTGATTCGAGAGAAATTCACCGTATGTTCCTTCATGGAATGTTAAGGGAAATAAGTAAGTAAAATTGCGATCAGTTACATTTCTTCGAAAATGTGGCATCTTTGAAAACAATTTCCCTTATCGAGTAAATCAATTTTGAATTAAACTGCACGTGTAATTAATTTAGTCAGTTATTGCTGAAATAAAAAAACAATTGTATTTTAGTGGAGAGGATGTAGGACAGCCCCTGAATTGCTGGCGGATTGTGGTCCATTTATGTTGTGGATTTGAATAGCGCAGGTGGTCCGCCAATCAATCCAAAAAGCCGCATGGAAAGTGTTGTGTCCATATTAATTTTAGCTATTTCAAGCCAAACTTTGTGTAAAAGGCTTGGACCGTAATTGCATTTTCCTCTTCTGTGAGATATGTAATATACTGAAGACGAAATGGGACTTCCAACCACTTAAGGAACTCCCAAAACTTTGCTGATTGTTGATTAAAACCTTTTTGCTAAGCACCTACAGCAGAAATAGCAAACATGCAGGCTACTTTTTTATTGGTGGAATAAGGGCACTATTTTCCGTTTTTGTTAGGGCTTTAGTGAGCATCTTAAGAAGATACCGCATCCTAAAATTTTCAAAAATGTTCATGAGAGACAGAAAAAATCAGTTTTGGAAAATTTTGAGTTGTGACCCTTTTGTATTAAGGATGCGATTTGTAGATTGCCAAACCTGAAAAAGAAATTGTTTTTAAATTCAAAATAATTGAGCTTATTTTAACATACATAGTAATTGTTTGGCAGCGCCAAAGTGTTTCTAGTTCGCGATTCTAGAAACACTTTGACCGCGTCCTGAAATCTTTTCTTTCGATTTTTCATTTGTATTGAATTAAAATTCGTTGAAAATTACTATATTATGCTGTGCAAATCTTCATCAGCAGTTATAATTGTACGAAAACAAAAATGGAATTCCCAAAGTCTGCGTGATTGCAAGAGAGAAAACACAATTCGCAAGCTGGAAAAAGTTCAGAGATTTTACCTGATAGGAGTGAATATTTTGAATATTTTTTTAATATATTGAATTTGCTCATTTTTTTAAACTCATAATCTACAACTGACTGTTTAAATTTCAATTTATTTCAGAACCCCAACAATCTCGTACCTTTAACAAGAACAACAACAATGGCAAGAAGAAAACGAAGAAAGCCAGCAAATCGAATAAATGGAAGTAATCTAACAAGGCTGTAGGCATCAACACCACCCCCCCCCTCCACCAAAATGAGATTAACATGATCTGTGAATGAAGAAGAAGAAGAGAGAGGTATCGTTTAATACAAAATACCGATAAGCAAACTAAAGCATTTAGCAAAAGCAGCAATATTGTACGTACGGGACAACAGAAAAAAAAACATCGATCACATCACTCACTATCTCTCCCCCCTCCCCCAACCCTCTCTGTAGTAACAAAAGCCATACTACTATTCTACTGCTACTTCTCTCCTCCTTAGTATGATAAGCAATATCGTTATTAGCTTCACTTATGAAAAGAAAACCAAAAACCAAAACAACAACAATTAAACCGAAATCCCTAACAGAATTATACTCCTCATCTTCTCATCAACTTCATCATCGTCATCATCATAGAAATATTGGCAAAACCACACTACAAAAAAACATAGACACCCCACCCCCTCTCCACCCCCCAACATACATACAAACATAGTACATAACATACATGCATACATATATAAACAAAGATATAAGCAGCAGCAACAACGAAATTGTAGGCGAAAAACAAAAAGCAAAAGAAATAACTATTCATCATCGTCGTCGTCGTCGTCGTTAGCTAATGAAACAAACACCTTTAACGTATTAGGCATACATACATACATACAAACATATATACATAGTAAACGTCGTCGTAATAGCTGTCAGCTGTCGTAGGAACAGATACAAACCACATACGTAACGTAAGGTAACGCAACGTAACGTAACGGGCATGTAGTATTTGTAATTTTGTGTGAGCACTTAAACAAAAACAAAATAACAAGAAAAATGTACCACCCCACCCCACTCTCCTAATCCCGCTCATCTAACATAATCAAAATTGTTGCGTTTCTCTATATCTCCACTTACCCTCTTTCTCTCTCTCTCACTCTCTCTGCATACTAGTTAAGGCGGCAAATTGTTTTCATTTGCAATATTTTATTTCTCCTTGATGTTGTTGCTATCTCGCAGAGTTGCTTTTTTTTTGGGTAAAATTAACTTTCAACACGCAACATGTGCGTATGCTACAGTTCCGCAAATATTTCTTTCGGCAATTCCTTTGAGCAATCTACTCCCGTCTTAGATGATCTTAGGCTAAAGCCTACCATGAACAGTCTAAGGGGCTTCAGAAGTGCTTGGCAATTTATAAATTTGGACAACAAAGAAAGAACAATAGATAAGCTGGTATTTCCATAAATTTCCTTAAGAACATTTTCATTGCTAAAAAATATCAAATCTTCATAAAATAAAAAAAACATGAAATAACCAGAAATACTAGATTTTCAAATAAAACACGCCTAATAATCAAGTTTACTGATTATGGTGTATTGATAAAATCTGAATATTTTTGTGTGTTCAGAAATATTTAAACAACTCTGGCAAAAAAGGGTCTTTGCATCGTCAGAACTACTGTTGCCTTGGTGACTCTGAAACCTCAAAATGATAACAGAAAATGCTGGGAGTGATTCCAAGTTTAACAAATATTGTATCCGTATCCGTTTTCTATACAAATTGTTTGTATCTAAAAACATGTTATGCAACTTTTCACTTCCCTTCAAAATTGTTAAATACATTCATTATTCTAATGAATGTTTGCCATTGAATTAATTCAAACGTTATGATTGCCGATTTATTCTGAAGACCATCTTACACATCAGGGCGATCTGCGGTCATTTACAATTTATTATGTGAACAGAAGTGTCGGCAACGACAAAAACTTCATTCCCCATTTATAATTAAAGCATCGTTCATCGCCCCTGTTTTTGAGATAGTCTTCAAGTAGGTTCGGTTCTCCAATAAACTGCTCCACTGTCACAATGATTGTGGCAAGCAACCGCTTTAGGCTGTGAGCTGCTGCTATGAGAAATTCATTACATTTTTCTTTTTCGTGTAGTGAGGAAAGAGTCGTCATACAAACGTCAAATAAAAAACCAATTCCCTTGATCTTCAAACAGTTTTGGTGTCTTTCTTTTAGCTATATTTGATTTCATTTGCATCTAATTTGACTTTATCGAAATGTGTTTTTACATTTGACTTGTTTTATATTGTACTGTAAAAAAAATTGTGGTAAACATTGGCAAGAATTTATATAAGAATTGTAATTGCATACATTTGTATTAATATATCATAATTTCCTTGGAGCTTTGACAAAAGAACTTATTTCACAACCGAGCCAAAAACCACCTTTTATTGAAACCAATGCAAAACATTTGGTGTACACATTCAAATGAATGTAAATATTCGTATATCTTTGACGGTGTACACAAAACGTATTGCACCGATTTAATAAGAGGCGTTTTAAGCGGTCTTTGAACATTTTGTGAAAACTCCACAGATTTTTATGAAAATTAATATCGGATTGCATTTCATTGAAATCTGCTACGAGTTGGTAATTCTCTAATGCTGTCTATTATTATGAGAAACTCTTGGCCCACTTGTAGCCCACTAAGAATTCTAGCCAACAAAATACTTAGACATTTGATTTTGAAACCATATTAACCATCGATATAGTTATAAAAAATCAAACATTTACTATTATTTATAAATAACGTATACAAATACCGCACAATACTCTGCCAGAGGTTTAGCATGGACAAAAGCATATCGTTGACTTATTAGCAAAAAGTCCTAACTTATTGCAACGCGATTTTTCAACGAGACAAAACAACCAAATTAAAATAAAAAGAAATGAGATATCATCTTTTTTTAATGAAAGTGAATATTATTTTCCCTTTTGTCTTCTATGAAATACGTTGTGTTGTTTGAGTTAGTGCCTTTCTATATTAAGCTAACAATATTTGAGATCTATGAAGTAGGCAGACTCATGCCCTTTAATGTAAGCTGTATTTGTTATTTGTTCACAATTGACAGATATTTGGCACGAAACTGTTTGCGATCATATAGGTTTTTTTTAGTTCAAAAGAAGGCCTTCGAAATTTGTTGTCTAAGGCTACATTGAGTTTGAAAGAAAATCTTAAGTCTTAACTAATAACGTCCAAACGACCTTAATATCGTTGTGTTTCTCCTGTTAATATATATTTTTTGTATTTGAACAAAATACCCCACAGAGTTCGTCTTTTGAATGAATATAACTGATTTGAAGATCATTATTCTTTCCAATTAAGAAATTCTGGTAAATGTGAAACATCTTGAGCATCATTGACTAATTAAATTTCTTCTGTCAATGGAGTTTTCTTTACTTAAAAAATAGAGAATATAATTGATTTTGAGATCATTGTTTTGTAACTTATGAAACTCGGTTACATCTGAAATTAAATGCACATTGTAGCGTTTAGTTTTTTGTATTTCAAATCACTTTTCCATTCCACAGTAAGTTTATTTACTGATTGGATTGTTGTTGTTTTAAGAACTAAATGAGTTGATTGTTTAAATATTCAAAAGAAACAAACAAAATATATGTATGTGTATAGGAAAGCAAGCAGATCAAGAAGTTCGTGTCATAAGAAATCATACTTTGCTTTCTTGATTTGTTGTCCACATTTCTATTCGAAGCTCTGATTTGATTTGGATATTGTGTATTCCCCATGAAAGAAAAGATGAAATATTTCACTAGCGAAAAGTTTGTCATGGTTATGAATTCAGATGGGACATGGTCACTCTCGATAGATTTGTATGGAACAGGAATTTCTAAATACTAAATTCGATAGTTTTGTTGCGTTTTTATAACCATTTTTTTTTTTTTTTTTTTTTTTTTTTTTTTTTTTTGTGGTTGCAAATTACTTCGGAACATCATTCGCTTTCAGGGCTGCTCAAATAAAACCCACTTTTTCACATTTTCTCCGATTCTCTTTAACAAAACAAACAAAGCGACACAAAACAAAACAATACAAAAAAAATGGAAATTGTTTAATAGAATCTTTTTTCTCTTAACTCCCCCCCCCCACTCTTTCCTCTATATATTTCCTTTTAAATCAAAACAGTTCAAATTAAAATGTTACCTAATGTACAGAATATTAAGAATAATAATAATTTTTATGATGCTATAAATTAATAGAAACAACAAAACAAACAAACATACATATATATATATGAAATAAAATGAAATCAAATCAAATGAATGATATTAATTATTAATTATACAACATAGCTACTTTACTCCACACACACACACACCCAACACAATTAACAACAACAAACTACCTATTTTTTTTTCTTTCTTAATCACACCTCTATTTAATTGAATGGTGGGATGGATGGATGGTTGAGTCCAATGTTTTCTTTTTAAGGTAATTCTTAATTTTATTTTCAATGAATTATCTGCCAACATCAGCATGCTCCACCACCACATCCTCCATCACCCCCTTACACCTTCCACGATTAAGTAAACGAAAATAGTAGTTTTGTTTTAATTTATCTTGTTTTCTTTTTTAATTAATTATCAAAAACGTTTTTTACTGAGTAAAACCTAATAAACACACACAAAAAAAAAAGTTTTTATGAATTAATTTTTACAAATTGTGTTAAAAAAAAACTGCAAAGTTCTAAATACAAAAAAGCCTACTAGTTACTATTTAAAACCAAACTTACTTTCCTCCTCCTCCCTCCAAGAATCGTTGTTACCGCGACCAAATGATTTAATTGTGAAAGTTTTCAAAAGACTTGTCTTTGTTGATTAAGCAGTTGTTCGAGGTAACAAAACGAAATGCTTAAATTTTGTTTGTTTGCTTTATTTATATAAAAACCAAATAATTATATAAAAGAAAAAAACAATAATTAAAATACTAACAAATGTCATAATTTCTGTTTTCGTTTTAAGTGTGAAAAATCATGGCTAAACGAAAAGAAAGAATAGCAAACCACTTTATTGAAAGAAAAAAAAAAGACTTGTAAAAAGTAAAACTTTAAATGCTTTTAAGCCCCTTTTCCCCACTCCCTTTCCTCCATCTCCCCACCCGCACCCACACCCAACTACTATTATTATTACTACTAAATTTTGTTGTTTTTAAGTCAAACTTATGTTATTTGTAATATTTAATAATTAATTAATTGTGTAATTAAGAGCCCTTAAGTTTCAATTCATTCAATATATTTAAACAAACGAATAGTTTGAATCTTAAGCCGCCGCCGAAGATGAAAAAAAACCAAACAAAACTCCTGTTAATTCCGTTATGTGTAAAAGCACGTTTTAATAAAACGGGCGGGGGTCTTTAATTTCAACACCTAGGAAATTTAACACTTTTTGAATGAAACTTGAAAATATTCAGGTGTAAGACCTTCTCCCCACCCATCTCTACCTTAACTATAACTTCAATTGTGTTTTTCAAAAATGTAGTTTATTTTCTTTGAAAATTGGAAAAATTATGAATTCTCCTCTTTTCTGTCTTCAATAATTGTTTTAGTTGAAGAACAAAAAAAAAAATAAAAAAAAATAGAAACAATTGCCATAACTTGCTCATTACACTAGTCTATAGACAGTTTGGGCGCAGGATTTCACTAAGCTTTGTTTTAAATGCTCATTGGCCTAATGTTTGCGAAAAATTAAATTGTTTTTACTAATTGTGACTGTATTTTTTGTAATGGTTTATTGGTAAAGAGACTCAAAATGTAGCTAATCGAATTTGCTGCTTCTGAATGGATTTTCAGAAATATTTTCCCCCTCCTTTTTTCTCGGATTCATTCTATTTTTGTTGGCGAGCAGAACCCACATCAAATTTTGAATTCAAATTGAAAAATTTGTATATGAATTTAAAATGTTTTGCTTCGGGACTCGGAGTAACAAGAGATCGGAAAAAAAATGATTTGGAATTCCAATTTATTTTGTAATATAATGCCGGAATTTTAAAGGGAATTGTACAAGAATATCCGTTTATTTTCACGATAGAAGGGATGTTCGTCAGTTGTTAGCTTTGCTGCCTTAGACTCAAATGTAATTCCTTTGATGGGCACTTCAATAACTGAGAAAAGGGCTTCTCTTAAACCTCCATACCCCCCATTAAGACAAAAACTCAACGCGATTCGTACGCAATAAAAAAGAAACTTTACCAGAATTTAGGTGAAACTTGCAATTATTTCAGACTAAAATGTAAAATAAACACTGCGGTGATGTTGCAAATTTTTAAACAAATGAGAAGCTTTTTCTTTAATTTATCTTCGTACTCACAATCAGGACAAAAATGTATCGCAATTTTGATAATTTTTCTTAATAAACCTTTTACAAACGTTCGTAACTCAAAATATAGTCGAATTAGTAAAAATACTTTCTGTAATTAAAGGAATTCAAAAACAAAAAATTCTATTTCTTTTCGAATTTAGTCGTTACAAATGAAAGTGGATCCCCTGGTGCTCAGATAATGTTTTTTTTTGTTTGTTTTGTTTTCATTATTATGTGTATACTGTGTTATTCTAATTTTTAAACAAAAATCAGTAATTTTTGGAGATATTTTACACTTTTGAGAAAATACATTTTACAAATTTCAAATTAAAATTTTGTTTTTTTTTTAAACAACAATGCCTGCAAAAGCCGCTTTAACTTTTCTAAAACTAAGAAAACAAATTGTGTGTATATTTGAAAGAAAAAAAATTAAATAAAAAAAACTATAAAATAGAGAAACAGTTCAGAAAATCGGCCAATTCAGTCATCAGCAACCAACCAGCCAGTCAGTCAGACAGTCATCCATCATACACCACCTCCTCCTCCTCCTCACCACACCAAACATTCGTACTTTACAATCGACATTAAAAGAAGGAACAAACCAACAAAATCTGTAGTGTAAAATTCAAAATTTTTCTAACAAAAAACATAAATTTAAATTTTGATTTATATATATTTTTTTTAAGAAAAAAAAACAAATATTTAAAAATCAAGAGAGAAAACTACATTTAGAAATATAAACATAACAAAAATGAAAAGAAAAGAAACCCCCCGCATAAAAAAAGAGGGAATAAAACGAAAAACTATGTTGTAGAAAGAAAGAAGAAAAAACGTAAAACCCACAATCTTTGTAATTATATTATATATTAATACTATTAATTATTATTAATTAGTTGTAAACAAACAAACAAAAAAAAAAAGAAAAGAAACAAACTGAAACAAGTAAGAAGAAGAGAAACAAAACCAAGCCCAATCGTAATGTAATATTAAACACTAAATGAACAACTATCACAATTATAATTATTATTAAAAAGAAAATATTTGTCATAAAACCAATTAAACTCCAACTCAAACAACACTCAAATAATTTTATAATTTCTTTTCCCACAAACCTAGCGATCTACAACTGTTTTCCCCAACCGAAATTGTTTCATTATCTTTCTCTTCTGAATATAAAAACAAATTAAACTGTGTAAAATGTGAATTTTTTTTTATTATTACTATTATTAACTATTATTATTATCATTATTTAATTTAATACTATTATTTCATTTATAATTATGTACTATTTTTTGGAAACGAATAGAAGTATAAAAGATACATATATATATATAGATATATATTTAAAGAACGAAAGAAAGATGGAAACCAAGCGTAAATATTAAAAAAGAAAAATCACAAAAAAATAATATTTAAAATATATAAAAAAAAATACGTTAAAGAAAAGATACAACAACAACAACAAACAAAACAAAGAAAAACATACAAAAAAATCAATAAAATCTTCAAAAAATTACCTATATTAATTTAAAAAAAATATAGGTTATTTAAAAAAATTTAAAAACCTAAACCAAAAAAAAAACAACAAGAATTCCTAGTGGAATTGTTTTATTCCGCGTTAATGGGGGGGGGGGGGGGGGTAATCGAAGAGATTGAAGGATGGCACGCCATGTATACGACTGGAACTGCGCGGAATGCAAGTGTTGAGCAGCTCCGATTAGATGACACGCACAGTTGCCTATTAATTGCATCCAGCATTTGGGTACAGCGTGTTTATATCGCGGTTTGCTCTACATATCACACACGATCTTCTAAAAAGGCGCACCTCAACATTTGTCATTTTCAAATCGGTTCATCATACACATTTGTACCAGATCAAAAAAACAACAACTTAAATTATGCTGTACTTTTGTCAAAAAAAACATTTATGTCTCTCTCTTCATTGTTGTTCCGAAAATTGCAACAGTTTGAGTTGTGCCTATTTAGTAGAATGTGTGCGATATGTTTGATTGTTGACTTGCTGTGTAGGCATACGTTGTTTTTACGAATGTGATCAATCATATGTCATATACGCCCATGTCCTGACAATCGCATTTTGTTAAAATGGGCGATTGTGATTTGAAATCGCAAAATTAGGCGATTGTCGTTGAATTATTTTAAAAGCTTCAAAAAACCGATGCACTTATACAATTTAATATGTTTTCTCCCTATATGATCACAAAAAATGTATTTTTCTAAACAAATTTTGATTAAAAACATGTTTTTAAAAAATGTATTTTTCTAAACAAATTTTGATTAAAAACATGTTTTTAAAAAATGTATTTTTCTAAACAAATTTTGATTAAAAACATGTTTTTAAAAAATGTATTTTTCTAAACAAATATTGATTAAAAACATGTTTTTAAAAAATGTTTTACGTTTTCCTTTGGTCTCTGATGCAAAAGTTCTTCTTTTTTTCTCTAAAATTTGGTAAAGGTGTAAAACGCGTGAAGTGTATGACAGGAAGAAAATTTATGGGCGATTCGCAAATCGCATGTGTTGTCACAATCGCACAATTGTCAGGACCTTGGGCTCGTATTTACACACTTTTTTCTTATCAAAAACTTATAAATTTGTATGATCACGGGGCTACTGTTTAAGGTCGGTTACCAACAGCTAATACGTTTTGCTAGAGAAGTTTTACATGGCTGAGCTATTGGTCGGTCGCCCATTAAGCCACCGGCAGTTTCGAGATGAAACATAATGATAAAGGTTGGTTCATATAACAGGTAGTTTTTAAAAATTCCAAAATAAAAATTAACAATATTCCATTCTTTTTCTAGGCAATTGCATTACTGGTTTACTCGAAACAGTCAACATTTCCATTATGATATGGAAAAGGATTTCATTCATGTGGCTGACTTTGCAGCAGCGCACCCTGTCATTGCACATTTCCAAGACCTTGGTAAGTCTGCTGAGAAAGCTCCGCACTGGCGCATCCTGTAAACCCAAGACGGTTTCTGGCAAATGACTGTCTCCTCATGTCTTCGGTCGGGCGCCTGCATGAGGTAGCGAAGATCATCTCTGTGCTGGAGCTTAATCACATGTTTTTACTTAGATGCTGCCCCGCCAAGGAAAGAGATATAGTGGATTCTCGAGATCCACGGGCGTATCAGGCAGGTCTGAACGACATTCACAGAGATTCGTTCACGGCAACAATAAACGCTCTCCCTACAAATGTCGTACTCGGATAACGCCCTCCTGCATCAGGCAGGTCTGAACGACATTCACAGAGATTCGTTCACGGCAAGAATAAACGCTCTCCCTATCAATGTCGTACTCGGATACCGCCCTCCTGTCGTGGAATCGGAGAAGTAAAGTCTACCGCGATCAACCAGAGTGATTCTGGCTCACACCGGTAGCCGTCTCAATTCATATTGCCCTGCTTGTGGACAAGGGACTTACACCACACTACACCGCATCAATTGTCCAGCCAAAGCAACTTCTGAACATGGCCACGGACAACACATATCCAAACAACAACAATGGTTTCTGGCTCTATCTCAGGAATAGTTTGCAGGATATTCAACTTGAAGGCCTGGATTGTTAACGAATTGTTCTTATCGGTCCTTGTTCCCCCTTGTAAAAAAAACTCTAAAGGCTTTAATCGAAAACGGAAAGGGACTAATTCTGTGGTTTTCACAAATAACAACAAATAGAAAACTTCTCAGGAGAGCGAAAACAAATAGTTTTTCAAATTGCAGCTGTAAAAATATTAACTTTAGTTGTTATTAACAAAGAAAACAGAGTAACGAATCCTTTGTATTAAAAAAAATGTTTACTTTAATGAAAAACCCTTTTGAAAATGTAGCACTTTGACAAAATCCCCTAAATGTACGCCCCTGTTCTGTCTTTCGCTTATGAGTGAAAGTGAAAATCGTTCACGCCATAGGTGTGACAACTTTGGAAGCACTTTTCATACATTCACGATGTGAATTTATATTTGGCTCGAAGTCGACTATTTTTATACGTACATACCAACAGGCTAGTGGTTATTAATTACAAACAAAAAATTGTTGTTGTCTAGTGTATTTTTACTGGGAATTTCAGTTTTATTTTCCTTTGTTCCATTTTTCTCCAAGTGTTCTCTCTGTTAATATTTAAAACATTCTTATCATCACAAGTCATTGTGCAAAAATCCTTATCATTTAATTTCAGCTCGGGTGTTTTCTGTACTGTTAATCGAAACTCTACGCTACTCATATGAAATTTTATAGGAACCGCTTTATTTCAGTACATTTCAGTATTTTGAATGAAAATGTATAACATCGGATATATTCACATTGTTGTAATCGCAACGGGGCTCTTGGCATCGGGCGTACAAAGCGCGGCTGTTGCAAAAGTGGAAGATGAAACCAATGAATCCACTGTATTTTACATTGAGTCGGAACGCAAGGTATCTGAGTATTTTGGACTATCTATCAGTTTTCATATTTAATAAAATCATTGCAATTAACTTGAATCCATACTATTTCAGGCCAATTGGTATCAGGCATTTAGCGATTGCTCCGCCAGGCATATGACTTTGGTTACGTTGGACACTAAGGAAAAGGCCGATGCTTTGACAGTGGAATTGAAAAAAGTGTTTGGTAGGTATTTGGACTGAGAAGTTTGCGATCTGATTCGTTTTGAGCCGTATTTTGTTAACAGGATCCAACCATCCCAATATCTGGATTGGTGGCAACGATGAGAAGACATCTCGTCGCTTTGTTTGGATGGCCAAAGATGAGGCGTTCGGTTATACAAATTGGTCTCCCGGGCAGCCGGATAATAAAGGCGGTGTTGAACATTGTGTTATGCTGTGGGAAAATCACAATTACCGCTGGAATGATGGCAATTGTAGGGCCCGAGTGGCGTATGTTTGTGAAAAGGCAAAATAGATTAACTAAATTTTTTACCCCAATTATTCATAATGCAAAGTAAGTGACCGCCTAATATCTGTATAATTGTAATTGATTCAAAAGATGTTGAGTATGCCGATAAACAAACAATTAGTGTTGTAAAACTTCCGTTCACTCATAATCGCAATAAAGTCGAAGCTTTGCTCTAAAGTCGGATAAAGATGTCGGATAACACTGGACAACAACAACAACAAAAGAAAAGCAAAAGGTTTCAAGGAATAATTTAAAGTGTTTTTTTTCTATCTTAATATTTATATAAAAACGTTCGTGCATATGTTTGTCCGAGCATCAGGTCTTAACGACAAGAGCTACAGAAGTAAATATTTACTCCATGGCCGATTAGGATTTTAATATCGAACATTATAAATTTAAAATGTATTTTATTTTTTTTTTATAAAAAAATGTTTAAACTTATAAGAAGAAAAAAAAACTTACACTATAGAAAAATAAATATTTTGCTTGGCCTACACCCGTACCTACAGATTTGTAAATCTGGTATCCAGAGCGGGCCAAACAATTCTTTCAATCCAGTCTAAATATGATGAAACTCTTGTATAAATCGATGGTGGCTCACCGGCACAGCCCAGACCGAATGATGTCACACCGACAACAAACGACATTTTAAATCGGCCATTCAGCTTTTCCATTATAAGCGGCCCACCCGAATCGCCCTGGCACGTGTCACGCAAACCCTCTGGATCTCCGGCACATAAATGGCTATCGGCTATACCGTTCGGTACCACATCGCCACTGGTCGAATAGAATTGATCACACGCCGTGTTGGGCACCACCTTCAGGGAGGCCTTCAGCAGTTGATCGGATGCTGCACCGCCGAAACGCGTATGACCGTAGCCAACAGCGGTCACATTGTTCGAAATCAATTCGCTGCTGGTCCACAAACATACGGCATAGATGCTACAGATCAAGCAGAGGATGAATTAATTGTAACTTATGCACTCGCAACTTACTCTTGAGCATCTTCATCCAGTTCCACGAGTGCTATGTCATTGTAAATCGATGTTTCTGTGTACTCGGGATGTTTGATGAATCGTTTAATTTTCACATCCCTCACTGAGCCATCAGTTAAATTAGAGCCGCCTATGCGGACAACAGAAGCCGATTCGCTAAAAAAGTGTATGTACGATATAATTGGGAGAGAAATGCTGATTAAAAAAAAATGGATAACTTACCCGCCTATCTCAGCACAATGGGCCGCAGTTAGGACAAATTTGGGTGATATCACAACTCCTCCGCAACGATACCACACAAGACCACCGACGTTGGATGACCAACCCAGAGCTGCCTACATCACAGAAATAACAAAGTTTTAATTTCAAAATTAAAGTAGAAATATGCTCAATTAATATTTTTCTTCATTTCGTATTTCTTCAATAAATGTAATGAAACAAAAAAAATTAACGCACTTGCTTCAAAAAGAAAACTGGAGTAATGGATTAATTTTTTAAAATTCTATATGTGTTTTACAAAATTATGATATTGTGTTTTACAGAATTCGCAAGTATTTAACAAATTTTAAAATCACGTTATTTTCTAACTTCTAAATAGTGTAAAACACTACGCCAAAGCTCTCATTTATTTAATTTTTTTTAAATTAAATCGAACAAATGAATTCAAAAATTATTTAACTTGAGCATTTATATTAAAAATTTCTTCTTTTAATATTTTCAATTAAATCGAACAAAAAATAACTAATGGAAAGCTTAATTAATTAACAAGAAAAGCTCTCGTCCTTATCGGATTCAAAAATGTATTAACTTGAACTTTTACATTAAAACAATTCTTCATTTAATATTTTCAATTAAATCGAACAAGAAAATAACTAATGGAAAGCTTAATTAGTTAACAAGAAAAGCTCTGGCCCTCTATCTGATTCAAAAGTGTATCAACTTGAGGTTTTTTATTAAAACATTTCTTCATTTAATATTTTTTATTAAATCGAAAAAAAATAACTAATTGGAAAGCTTAATTAATTAAGAAGAAAAGCTCTGGACCTCTATATGATTCAAAAGTGTTTTTTTATTAAAAATTTCTTCATTTAATATTTTTAATTAAATCGAAAAAATAACTAATTGGAAAGCTTAATTAATTAACAAGAAAGGCTCTCGACCTTATCGAATTCAAAAATGTATTAACTTGAGCTTTTACATTAAAAAAATTCTTCATTTAATATTTTGAATTAAATCAAACAATAAAATAACTAATGGAAAGCTTTATTAATTAACAAGAAAAGCTCTGGCCCTCTATCTAATTCAAAACTATATCAACTTGAGGTTTTTTATTAAAAAATTTCTTCATTTAATATTTTTAATTAAATCGAAAAAATAACTAATTGGAAAGCTTAATTAATTAAGAAGAAAAGCTCTGGACCTCTATCTGATTCAACAAATAATTAACTTGAGCTTTTACAATATAAATTCGTCAATGAATAAAACCGTATTTCTTTAAACATTTTATATTTTTTTTCTTTCTGATTCAACAAATAATTAACTTGAGTTTTAACATTAAAAAATGTCTTCATTTAATATTTTTAATAAAATGGAACAAAAAATAACTAACTGGACATCTAACTGATTCAACAAATAATGAACTTGAGCTTTTAAAATATAAATTCGTCAATGAATAAACCCGTATTTCTTTAAAACTTTTATACATTTTTTTCTTTAAAATTTTTTTCTTTATTTTTTTTTTTGTTAATTTTGGGTAACTACTGACAAAATTTTTGGAAGAATATTTTCGTGTAGCTGCATATGAAGTTTCGGAAGCTTTTCGTAAGTCCTAATCTGTAAAATGCTCGCGTTATTTTTGGTAGAACTAAAATCTATTTTCCATTATATCAGTAATTTTGTTGTTTGATTTCACTAAAAAATGTATTCAATTATTATTTTTAATGAAATTTAATACAAAAGTAATTAGTTAAGAAATTGAATTGAATTGAACAAGTTTGAAATTGAAATGATACAGTCATACATTCGAGAATTTCGTAATAAAATGAAAAGAGATTTTTGAGCTTGAAAGCTTTGAACCTCTATCTGATTCAAAAATTAATTAACTTGAGCTTTTACAATATATATTTTTGAATGTATAAACCCGTATATCTATTTATCCATTTTTTTATTTTTCTAACGAAAAATTCACCGAACTTTTTCTTAAATTTTAATTCCATTTTTATTTTTCTACAATTTAAAAATATTTTTTAAAATTTAAAGCTCTGACCCTCTCTTAATAATTTAACTTATCTAATTCAAAAGCTATCACTGTCGATTCGATTTAATTGAAAATGGGAAAATTGCGTGTTTCGCTAATGCGTAAATCGGATAAGTTAAATTAAAGGAACTGGACAAAACAATAAGCAATTATTGTTTATAAGAAATTAATTTCTTATATGCAGAAGACATTTTTTGCTTATATATTTAATTTAACACAGTCGAATATCATATAAGTTTGTGTCTGCATTACAAATGTGTGTTCACATAAACGATCTTTCAATAAAGCGCATTTTCGTTTAAGCGAAGTGCATGGTAAACCATCCAGAGTAATCGTTACTAATTTTTGTTTTCAATTAAAAGGGCATGCTCTTTTCCTAATTCGATATTTGCTAAACTTTCTTATGTGCGTGTTTTTCCTATACGAGATGTTCTCCAATTTCGGTGTAATTTTAGACTTACCATAAATGGAAACTCGTCCCGTTTGGCGGGGGTGCCGTGTACAATAGTTGATTCGACCCTCTGATTTAGCTCACATTCTACAATTAACATCAAACGCAATTAGACAAATGTATTCCTAATTGGAAGTGTCGCAATAATTCAGTGTACCTAAGTCGCTCTTTCGCTGAAGTTCGGCCAACTGTTCCAGTATTGTGGGTTCGCGCGTCGTCACCTCCTCTTCTTTCGTTGTTGTCTTAACGGATACGCTCTCCATAATTGCGGCCGCCGGTTTGGTGTTGGGACAACAGACATACTGTTCTTTCTTAATGAAATAACAGGTTTTCGGATAAATATTCTCTTGTTGCCATTTCCTTAGAACATCCGGACAATCGTCTAAACTTTTACAGAAACCCGATTGTTTTGACGCCTCATCGACAATGCAATCATCCCAATTTTCATCCGGATAGATGATACCGCGCTGCGACAAAAGACGCACCGAGGGTGTGCCGGCTGTTGCAATGTTTGGTTGGGTATGTGATTATTGGGGTTAAGTGGAACTTTTTCACAGTGAAAACTTACAAATTTCTTTTAGCAGAAAAGCGAAAATGAAAAATATGTGGCCCGACAACATTTGCATATTGAATGAAAATATTTGGCTAAACTACTGCGGAATGATGCTGATGTTACTTTGAAGACGACTCAAACACAACTGGGCATGTGCATGTACGTCAAATTGCGGCTTAAACCATGCTTCTCATTCAGTTAGCGTCTATATAAACTGGATTTTCAACTAAAAATAAACTCAATTACGCCTTTACGGTGCTGGCAACAGGTGAGTAGATTCAGCGAAACGAAAGGGGGCTTTGCCATCAATGTCTCATAATTGACAAGGGAATTATTTTTGTTTTCAAATTTTAGAAGTGATTCATATGTGTTTCGAATTAAATTCATTTGAGGAAATCACCGATATGATGATAATCCACAAGAGTGAATATCCCAAATGCCAGATGAGACAAGGGAGTGGCTGGATGCTGTCAAAAAGATAAATAATAGAAATACTTTTTATTTGCATTTTGAAAATAATGGGAACACATTATCCTTTTGAATTATTTTGTAATATAGAATAATCATTTAGTCGTAATGGCTGCAGTATTTCGTTGTTATGTGTATTTGTGCTCATTGGTGTGCCATCTCGACCAGTGTTGCCCAGCCGATGGGCTTGTAACCCGCTTCCCCAAAAAAAAAAGTAAAACCACAATGAAAGCAAATATGAATATAAAAAAAAATACGGACTCGCCCTAATGTTGAGGACCACCGCAAACGTTTAAAGGACCACGATTTACGGATATGCACTTGGAATGTACGAACACTCCTCAGACCAGTTGCCTCTATCCAACTGGCGGATGTCCTCGAAGAATACCGAGCTGACATCAAGAATGATAGAAAGAAAGATTACCCCATGAGCATGATTTTCCGTTAGATAACGTAGATAGTCCTTTGTAAGGGTTGCCAGCTCTATGTGTATCTACAACGGGTAAAAAGTCGCAGATTGAAATACAGCGTACCTGCAATTGAAACCACTTTGACTATTAGCCAATAGGGACTCTTCGTCACGTCATTCGCCTAACCTGCGCAGAACATTTCAATTTTCTTTGTTGTGGATAAAAGGGTACGTCACCTTGTCGCCGGTTTCACACCAGTGGACGGGCCACAATCCGCATCAAGGCTAAGTTCTTCTTGATCAGCCTGTGATCACGCGCCAACGCAAGAGCAAGACGAAGAGACCAAAGATAAGTTTTACGAGCGCCTAGAGCAAGCATACGACCGCTGTCCCGGCCATGACATTAAAATTCATCATGCAACGTAACCGACAGCTGAAGCCTAATCCATGAAGCAGTCTCATCTCCTCCTGCTAAACCCTTCTCACCCAGATGAGATCAGCGAACAATGGCAACACATACACAACTCCAAGAAATTGGTTACCGAAAGCGGCAAGAAAGGAACCAAGGGCCTTTTCGGAATTGCAACACTTCACTGCATGTAATTGCAACGTCCGGCAACACTGCAAGCATCAGATGTTCTAAAAAGCAAACATACTAAAAACACGCAGTATTAAAATGGCTGATGCAGAGAACGAGTAAATTGCCAACAAAATAAGCAAAAAAACAAGCATCTGCAACAGCTGTGCAACAGATTCAAAGTTGCGCAACAATTGCAGCGCAACGTTGCATTTCCGCAAAAGGCCCCAAAAGTACGATGAGGAGCGTAAAGCCGCCATAGGGCGTCACTCGCGCCGATGGCAACGCGAGTTGTGTTGGAGCGATACCGAGAGTTGAGGAGGGTGGAAAATCGTCTATTCCGAAGAAAGATAAAAGAGATGGAATGACGGAAATGTAAGGAGATTGAGTTCTTTGGAAATAGAAATGATGCCAGAAATTGCTATTAAGCAGATGAAGCTATGCTTGGTGTTTCTGAGAGAAAATTCCTTTGAGAAATAAATGATCCGATCTGTGTTAACGAGGAGTATAGACGTCGAGCTGTAGGAGCTATATCCCGACATGAACGCGCTGGTTGTGACATGTCGGTCGAATGAATACAAACGCTCCAGCCAGAAAGAAGTGGGACGACAACTACCACGAAAGGCGCAGAGAGGGACGGCCGTAACTCTGGTGGAGGGACCAAGTGGAAGAAGATATGCAAATCCTTGGTATCACGAACTGGAGAAGCCAAGCAGAAGACCGAAATGCTTGGAAATCATTTATTAAGCAGGCCAAGACCAACAACAGGTTGTAGAGCCAACTTAAGTAAGTAATCATTTTTTGTTTTTATTTGCATGTCTTAAGGTTGGTCAGCTTAACCGAATTGGACTGTATTTTATTTGACATTTTGGTGGATTTATTCCAATTTACATTGGACCCGTCTGTGTAGGCGTCTTTCGACTAGACTAATGGTGGTTTTTTTTTTGGTATTATGTTAAAAAATTGCAACCCTTTCGAAGAAATTTTAAGTTCATTTCTCAAAAAGTTGCCTCCAAAGAGTGGGAGAGTGTTACACCGTATATCAGCTGATGTCTACCAAGATGATTTGAGTTAACATTTCTTTTTGTTTAAATCGACGGTTAGTTTCAGTCAGTACTTATTTATTCTGTCCACTCAATGTTATTCTCGGTTTAACTGATAACAGAAGTTTAAACCGCATGTTATTGATTTTTCTCTTAGTAAACTATCAAAGGGAATAAATTTGCTGACGTCGCCACGTCTCTGCCTTGCACTCTTTTTCGTTGTCGAAATTCTACCGATCAACCTCATGTAGTGCGGTGTAGTCTGGGATGAAAACCAAAAGTTGTTGATGCATAAGATTGACCACAGGAAGTATCCTAAGAAGGAGGAATTTCCTAACATGTATTGAGAAAAAACTGAATTAGTTAATCGATAATTGCCAGTTGAAGTGACTAATTGACATCGTGGAGACAGCTGATAAGCCGATTATCGAACTTGGTGCGCAGAAATTCGATTGTAGCATCGGCTGAGCGGCACGAAGCGATGTCCTGCTAACACCAAAGATCCTCCAAGTCCGTGTCTTCAATCTCCGATCACAACAAATTTCAAAAAAGAGCCACCGGCTCAATAAATAAAAGCTGGCTTCCCTGCGATCACGTTCAGGTTTTTGGGTAGTTTTGCTTATTAAGAGATGATTTTTCGAGCTGCTCGAAGGCCCAAACTGTGAAGTGGTAACAAAGCGGATAATTGTGTGCCCAAGATTGCTAAGTAAATCGGAACCTATAAGCGAATGAGGCGAGTTCTTTGTGAAGATTGGTGGGCCAAATGATGAGGTCAAGCAAAGACTATACAGAGGGCAGACGTCCCATGTTGTTTTTTGACACATTCGTTCGGCTACACACTCTAGATTTCAGTAATTGCCATGGCAATATTTGAAAGGTTTTCAAAGCAAATAATGTTTTTTAAAACAAATACCTACTTTTTTAAAACAAATACCTACTTTTTTAAAACAAATACCTACTTTTTTAAAACAAATACTGTTTAAATACCCTCTTGAAAATGTTCAGCAAATAAATTGGGACGTCTGCCCTCTGTATGGTCTTTGGGGCAAGTAGAGGTTCCAAGATCGACTCGTTTACTCTCGGCTACGGCAGCATAAGCTAGCACAAGCAACTGCCGCTTGTACATGTCACGTGTAAATGGTGACGACTTTACGATTATGAGAGTAATAGCTCAGCCAAGTCAAACTTTTCTGGAACAGCCATTTGCCACTCAAAGGTGAACGTTTTCACGGTCAGTAACAAATTATATCGAGCTCACAGATTTGACAGAAATTCATAAAACAACAGAGGTTTTTTTTTGCAATGTTGAGGCAGTTATCCGTAGTCAGCTGTACTTGGCGCTTAGCGAGACCTACCATTATTATATGAGGCTCTCTTCATCATCATCATACTTTGTTTGTACGCTTGTTTTCTTTTGTGTAGCGAGGAGATTCTTTACAACAATGTGTGATTCCCCCTGGCAAAATCTAAGTGCCAGATGTGAATGACCCCACCCCGTTGCCGAGATAAATACATTCGTATGTACGGACAAAAATGCAGACGATAGTTGAAATTTGAGTGCTACGATTTTCAAATGTATCCCTGCCATCTTTGAAATACTCTACAGCAGGGATGGGAATTTAGATCGATTCTATGGTACACATGATTAGCGAGTTTCGATAATATATGGCTATAAACTAGAGAAGAAGAAGAAACACCTACGTTATATTGCGTGTGTTTTATGTATTTCTTATTGTTGTTGTACTGCCCGATGATGCTCTTCAAAGAGGAACGAAATATTGGGAAAATAAATGAAATAAAATAAAATAATTTTGTATTTAAAATCCTTGAACTCATTAAAAAAATCTAAATTCAATATACAGTTCAACCTCGATATAACGGTCCTCAATATAACGATTTCCTCGTCGTTGCTGTTAGCTGTAAAGTTCTAATGGCAGGGGAAAAAAGAGATGTTCAAATTTGCTTTAATTTATTAGCGGAAATCGTTCGCTATAACACGGTACGTAGATGATGATTAATAAACAAGGTTTATTTATCTCTTTATAACGAATGGAAGTGCAACTTCACCTCGATGTAACGAACCTCATTTTAACGAATTATTCAATATAACGGTTTTTTTCTGATCCCCTTGAGATTCGTTATATCGAGGTTAGACTGTAATTAAAAAGATCGCTAGAAAATATTGAACATTAAATTACAAATCTAAATACTCAATCAAATTTTGAGGGAACTAACAGCAAAGACCATACAGAGGGCAGACGTCTCAAGTCCGTTTGCTGTACATTTCCCAGAGGGTGTTGAAACGGTACTGCCTGTTTCCATAAAACGAATTTGTTTGTTCGTTACAAATCCTCAATATTGGAAGCGTCATAAAATGGGTTTCAGACATTATTCAATTCTGGTTTTTCGATATTGTATGTTAGATATCGACAAATGGAACACAAGTCCTAAAGATTAAACTCTCATTACTGGCAGGGGAATCCATTTTATTGTGACTTCCATTTGTAACGAACGAACAAAATCTTTTTATGGAAACAGGCAGTTAAAAAAGTAGGAATTTGTTTTAAAAAAAGATTATTTGCTTTGTAAACCTTTCAAATAGTGCCATGCCAATTACTGACATCTAGAGTGTGTAGCCGAACGAATGTTTCAAAAAACATCTTGGGACGTCTGGCCTCCGTATAGTCTTTGCTAACAGAAGGGTTGTAGCTTTTTGTATTCTATTTTTTTACGAGTGCTTGGGAAACAATTCTATCGATTCAAATTCAAATTTTGTATTTATTTATTTGAAAATTTAATTCAACTTTAATTTTCCACAAATTATTTTGAATAACTGCGAACGTGTTTGCAATACATACATAAAATACGAAACAACTTAGATGGAAAATACTTGTTCTATAAAATGCTTCTTAATTTCCCAATCTTTGCGCGAGCTGACCACAAATCGATTTTCTTCGCAAATGATGCCATTTTTGGTCGTACACAGATTATCGTCCCACTCAAATTCGGGCGTTGCTTCAATTACAATGCCATTCGGCACATCCTTTCTGTTGTCCGGAGAGTTTTCCTTCCAATTCGTAAACTCAAGCGGCTTTCCAGTTGCTCCCCAAACAAACACCTTTCCCCCGCCGTTGTCATGGCCACTGGTCCAAAAACTAGGATGTTTCTCTGGTAAAGAGAAAAAACCAAAATTAGAAGTACCCAACGTAACTTACGTGCAATCTTACCAAAGTTTTTCTTGAGCAGTTCAACTAAGGCCACATTCTTTTCCGGTGTATCGACGGTTATAAGGGTCATATTCCTTAGGGTACATTCCCTCATGGCCTCAAACCAATTGTACTATGAGACAATATTTGGACATCATTATATATTCAAGGATTCCCTAGAATTTTGATTTCAAACCTTGAAGTCAGGATCTATGTATAGTGTTTGGATCTCATTAAATGTGCTCCATTTATAATATGGTTTACTGTGAGCTAATTGCACAGCAATTTGCAGGACCACCGCAGCGATTAATAAAACTGTATGTGACATTTTGAAAGAATACTTCTGCACTATTCTGTTGATTCGACGCTATGGCGTATTTATGCAAAAAACATACATTTGCAGTTACATGTGTTTGCAGATTGATAGTGCAAAACCTCAACGTTTGGGTCAGGCGGCTGATAGTGACAAACTTGGGGTTTTCAATTTATCGTTTGTCACATTTGAATTAATTATGTTGGATTATGAAATTTGAAAAGAACAAAAAACATGACGCGATATGGCGAACCAGCGGACCTAAAACATGCAGCTGTCATATAGTAAAGGGTTTTCCAACAAGAGGTGTTATTTTGAATCACCCGGTATTTCGGTAGCTGTCACTTTTGAGGCATTTATTCTTTGACATTTGACAATTTATTCTTCATTTGACATTTATTCTTTGCTGCTGTAGGCCAAAGTGTTAAAGTAAACCCAGGTTTGTCCATTCCTCGTTGTTCTTTGAAATTCGGCATTCCACAAACGTCATTACATCGTATTTTGCATAAAGACTTGGGTCTTAGGGTTTATAAAGTTCAGTTGACACAAGAACTATAGCCGGCCGATCATCAACAACATCGTGTCATTGCTGATTGGGTCCTTGAAATGCATGAAAATTATCTGGAATTCCATCGAAAAATCATCTTGACTGATGAGCCCCATTTCCACCTCGGTGGCTACGTCAACAAGCAAAATTGTCGCACATGGGGCTGGGGAAAACCCAAAAGTTTTTGTTGAGAAGCCTCTTCATCCTCAACGTGTGACTGTTTGGTGCGGTTTATGGTCCGGCGGGGTTTTTGGACCTTACATTTTCGAAAATGAGGTTGAATCAACCAGTTACGGTGAATGGATTGCACTATCAAGAGATGATTAATGTTTTTTTATGGTCGGAGTTGACGCGCTGCTCATTGGCTGAATTTGTCCAACACTGAAGCGAAGAAATTCCATATTAAGTTGGAAAAAAAAAACATGACGTTAAGGTGTGACTCACAATTAGCGTTCTTTATAACATGACATTTCTTCTAACACATCATGAATTGTATTGATATTTAACGACAGTCTCAATCGTATGAACGGTTCCTATTTCTCTCACTCCACCCTACTAAATCTACACACACAATGCAATAACAACAGGATTAATGGTCAGTCAGTTAACGGCCAGTCACCTCTTTGACTCATATGCAAGTCTCTCTTTTTCCCCACTCTCTTATTTGAATGATCTGTCATTTGGTTGCTATTTAAAACTAGTAAGTTGTAATGCGCCTATGGCGCCCGTTGAAATATGGGAAAAAAAATTTTGTTGAAAAAAAAAAATTTTTGGGGAAAAAAAAATTTTTTCTTGGAAAAAAAAAATTTTTCTTGGAAAAAAAAATTTTTTCTTGAAAAAAAAAATTTTTCTTGAAAAAAAAAAGTTTTGTTGAAAAAAAAAATTTTGTTGAAAAAAAAATTTTGTTGAAAAAAAAAATTTTGTTGAAAAAAAAATTTTGTTGAAAAAAAAAATTTTGTAGAAAAAAAAATTTTGTTGAAAAAAAAAAATTTGGAAAAAAAATTTTTGTTGAAAAAAAATTTTTGTAAAAAAAAAATTCTGGAAAAAAGAAATTTGGTAAAAAAAAATTTGGGGAAAACACAATTTCTGTACAAAAAAAATATTATTTTTTTTATTATTATTATTTATAGAATTATAGAATGCCTATTTAAATTCCTACGTACTGCGTGACAGAGTCAGTGAATCAGTGTCGAGGGTAAATATATATTAAAAAGATCCAAAGATCCAACAAACGCACTTCCTTCGGTGCTATTTTGATTACCAAATATATCCACGGGAAGTTCATTAATCGATTGAGATTTTGCATAAATATGTCCTAAATATATAACATTTCAATCCTGTGGTTATAAAAAACAATTTGTTAAAAAAAAGTCTAGCACTGCAAATCACAGTTTTCTAACTTCAATATTTGATTTCCATACAAATCTCAGTGTTTGTGTATTAAGGAAGAGGAAGCTCGGTGGAGAAATTTTGCGAGTAAATAAAAACCAAAAAAAACATTGTGTTGAATAATGAGCGGGAGAAGGTTCTGAGAGTAGTTGTTTTGTTAGTGCAGAGCGCGGTCGGTATTGATTGAACATTAATTGGACACATTAACAGACATTCATAAATGGAGCAGGATTAAGCGTTGGTTTAGAATACGAAAGTAATGGAAACGAATATATTGATCTAGTAAACCTAATTTAGTTTTGATTGTAGGCAAGGAATTAGTTCAATGTATTAACATTACAAATCGATTTTAGAAAAACATATTACCAAAGTTGACTACTTTTCGTATTTATCGATTTATATATATCGACAGTTTATATTCAATATCCTCTATCTTAAAAAACACAATTGTTCAGTGGAGCCAAAAAACCGTTTATATCCCTAATTTTACAGAAAATTAAACTTGTTTGTTGTACAATGTTTATTACTCCTAACTACGTGAACTACCAAATAATATTTTTTTTAATATTTGCACCCCGAACCATTTTATGGTAGATAGAGGTTATTGCTATTCAAAAATTCGTACAAAAAATTTATTTATGAATTCCACAAATTTTTTTAATATATAACTAAAAAAAAAAAATAATAACAATGAATTAATAATTCATTTTTTATTTAAGTATTATCCATTTCTTGGTGTTCATTTTTGAATCCATTTTCAAATTTCCATAGAAAAACATGGTATTCACAGGTTTCAAATCTTGTAAATTTGTCCACTTATTTGGGGTTACTGCAAGTTGTTCAGAAAATTAAGGTTTTGGTTCTATATGACAAGAGTATGATTTAGTGCGAGTAGGTAGATCAATGTGATTTTCATCGAAATTGATTTTGTATTTAACACTGCCATTTAGAAGATATAACAGTGATCTTAAGTCAGATACTGTATGATCATTATTTTCACGACCTGGTCCAAAATTTATTATTTTGTCTGCCGTCTTTAGTAACCCGAATGTAATCATGTGACAAGTAAATTGACTGATTTTTTAATCTGATCTCAATTTTTGCACCATTTCCTAAAAATTTTTTGACTTTTTGATATTTTATCGGAAAATTGGATAAGGCATTAGACAAATAATGGTTTCCGTTTTGATATCCACAACCGTCTGAGAAAATTGTTATTGGCAATGAATCTGAAGACAGCTTCACAAATATGCATGTCGAAATCACCAACCGTAATCTGATTGCACTTAAATCCAACACAAATGTCGCTCTGATATTTTCGAGGCATATACGAGTATAAAGCCAAATTCTCATTTCAACCATTTTATAAAATGTGAATAACGAAACTGAAATTGTTTTACCTTTCTCCGTGACGTATATAAAACAATATATAAAACATTCAGAAAAGTCGAACAGAATTCGGAACGAAATCGTTAAGAATTGTCGGAAGATATCAGGCGTGTTTGATATCCGACTTTGCTGGAATGGGACGTTAAGCGCCCTTTACACGGTCAAAATGCATCAACAGTTTTACGACAGTTTAGTGTAAAATTGTCTATATGCGTTTAAAAAAAAAATCTAAATGTTTTGAGAAGAGCCCCGATAGGCGTGGGGTTTGTGAGTTCGATTCTCACCATACGCTTTGGCCTGTCGGCAAGGTTGAACAATTTGTTCGGAACACGACTGGTAAGCCGTTTATTTACACAAACTGGAAACGACGTGATATCAGAGACTAGTTTTTAAATGAAGAACACTGTGTTCATATGACTCGCGGTCGCTATTAGAATGATGTAAAATGTGGTTTCAAAATTGGTTCTGTGTGCGACATGTGTCTGAAAGATATTTCATAAAGTGTTGGTAAAATTACAGTAATTTGTAACAAAATAATTATGTTCTTTATTAGTACTATCTTAAAAGAATTAACCACAGGTTTGTTATATTTCCGGGACATTCTGAATCATAAATCAACTGAGTCGAAGGAATGGGATCAAAATGTACAAAATTTAAATTGAACACCATTTCCATCAAACCAATGAAATTTCATTTATTTTTCCTTTTACATAAACTGAATTTTAAGCGCCCCGGTAGGCGAGTTGGTAGCGTGCTTGCCTATCAGCGTGGGGGTTGTGGGTTCGATTCCTACCAGAGGCTTTGGTCTGTCGCTGCAAAATCTAAAAGATATGGTCTGTGTCACCCGGTTTCCCCTTGGACCCAAAAAATTTCAATATAAATTTACTTTGTATTGTAATTAATAATAAATAAATAAACTGAATTTAGATCACTTTTGTATTGATTTATATTTTTTTTTTATTTTACCAACACTCCGGGGATGTCCCATAAATGCAATGCCCTGTGTTGGCGATGGTAAACAAGAGCATTGGAAAGAGGAAGGAAGGAGTAGTGTTTGTTGACATAAATCTGCCACAAGGGGTAGGAATGAAAGAGAATACCACATACGTACAGTTCGGCTGAGGAACGAATCTTCTCTATATATACGAACGGATGAGAGTTCCTGGTTGGCCGCGTAACTCGGTCGAAATTCCTAACACCGGGGATTGGACAATGCAAAGCAGACACCGATAAAATGCCTATAGAACAGCATAGACATTGACGCATATGGAACAAGTCATTCGTGACTTGTAGCTTGAGACCTTCACACAGGTCTTGTAAATTTCAATTGACAGAATCCGAAGTCAGCTGAGGCAGCCACATGAACGAAATGTTAGCTCTTTCAATATTAGCCAAAACGAAATGGTTTTAGTAAATTTTTGTATCTTACAAAAACAGTTGTATTTTGGACCACCCTTTACACACGACCGACCAATAATCAGATGGCTCCCAATTCAGCTGAATCTAGAATCATGAATTTTGGGGAGTATGTAGCCCTTGCAGTCTAGACATCAGTTATGAACGGAAAATCGTATTGGAAGGGATACAAATGGAGGAAAAATGGTTCCTCAAAACCCGTCGAAATACACAAAAATAGAAAATAATCAAATATGGAGATTTTTATTGGAAAATTGGAGCACAACTTCGATTGGCAACAACAGGTCGAAATGAGTTAGGCATGGGAAGAAAAAAAGGACAAAAAGGGGGAAACAATGGTGAAACAAATTGTTGACAACAAGTGGATAATACAGGGTGGCGCAAAAGTAATCCTCCTATCAGATTGGCCCCTAATGTGACAATCAACTGTGGCGGCGGTCGTTTATATGACTTCATATTCTCGACTTGATGTAAAAAAAATTAAAAGACCAAATAAAAATAATCCACAAGAAGAATCAAAGTTTTTCATTTTTTTTTAATTACAGCCAAAAACATCGGAAGATTACTTTTGCACCACCTGTTAGTACCCAAACGGGATAAAAAAGGATGAGACACATTTTTTGGAACATCAAGTGGATGATTGTTAGATAAGGGACGGAAGAAACGTACCACATCAGGATAAAAACGGGGAAAAATAAACAAAAGGGTGAAACAAATGTTTGGCAAAAGCAGGTGGAAATGAGTTAGAGATGGGACGAAAAAGGGATAAAAATGGGACATATAGGGTATAAAATAATAAATGGTAAATTGTTGGTAATATTACCAAAACGGGATAAAATTGGGAAGAAATAAAAAAGGGTGACACTGATTTTTGGCAACAGCAGGTGGAAATCAGTTAAAAATGGGCCAAAAAGGGATAAAAAGGGACATAAAGGGGATAAAACAATAAATGGTGAAACAATTTGTTGGCAACGACAACTGGATAATAGTACCAAAACGGGATAAAAAAAGGGACAAAAAGGGGGAAGAAATTAAAAAACGGTGAAATTAATTTTTGGCAATAGCAGGTGGCAGTTAAAAATGGGACATAAAGGGGATAAAACAATACATGGTGAAACAAATTGTTGGCAACGACAAGTGTATAATAGTACCAAAACGGGATGAAAAAGGGGGAAGAAATAAAAAAAGGGTGAAACTAATTGTTGGCAACAGCAGGTGGAAATCAGTTAAAATGGGACCAAAACGGGACTAAGGGGATAAAAAAATACGGTGAAACATACTGTTGGGAACGAAATTATATTTAAATGTTAAATGAAAAGAAATTATCTATCAAATAAACAATTTTTTTTGGCATTTCATAATTTGGCATGTGTTTTATTTAAATTTCAAATCAGCAAGCTCTTAGAAAAACACCCTTTACATATAAATTAAAAAAAATTAGAAATAATCCCAAAAGCCGAGAAATATGCTTTGAAATTGCAGTTAGAATTGTATTCCAAAGGGACAAAGAGGATTAAAAAAGTGTAGAATGGAGCCAAAGGAGTTAAATTAAAAAAAAAACGAAAAATTACCTTAAATTAAAATAAGAGGCGAAAAGGGGGTAAGAGAGAAAGAGTAATTTATAAAATGTTCTAGGAAGGTCCAAACATGTCCGAAGCTTACCAAAACGGGAAAAAAATAGGGCGAAAGGTGGGGAAACTAAAAAGTTTAAACTAACTAACAATTCATGGATACTGAAAAGATGACGAAAATGGTCCAAGACGGGTAAATAATAGAGGATGTGCGAAAACGTTTAAAAAATTATCATAAAGGGCGAGAAGTAGAAAAAGGAAATAAATGTTTGGAATTTGTTCTGGACTTGACAACAGCAGTTGGAAAAAAGCAGAAAAGGGGACCATAATGGGGAAAATTAAAAAAGTGTGAAAAAATATTTCAAAATAATATCTATTGCCAAAAATTTAAAAAATGGGATAAATGTTTTGTGTTTTACTACATAAGGGAAATTTACGCATACGAAGAAGCGGGCATTTGCTAGTAAATTATAAATAGTAACTCATCACATGAATTTACTCAGTCATAGATGAGATTATCGTTGGTGGCTTGTGGTTCTTGAATACTCGCATATCCATCCCCATTAGATGGGTATAAAAACCATTGTGGCCAATCAACAAAAATACATTTAATATTTCATATCCAAACATGGCGGGCAAACACAAGCGTTTAATACAATTATTTGTTATTTTACAAATTGCCTTCGGATTAGTGCAACCTCTGACAATGGATTTTAACATTTTCAAATATGGATGGCAAAGAGTTTTCATAGAAACCGAATCGCAGGTAAAACACATACATATATAGAGTATAACAAATCTATTGGTCAATGTTTCAGTATAATTGGTTCAAGGCTGAGTCCGCATGTGTCCGACGGAATATGTCTCTGATAGCTGTGAATAGGGAGAGACAAAGTGCAGTACTGGACGAAATCTTGAGGAATAATTTTGGTATGCCCCGGTTTAGACTGAGTCAGAACTAACGATTAACACTAATTAAGTTCCAGAGATGGTGAAGTGATTATTACTAATTATATATGTGATTCTATGTTTTTTGTTTAGACATATGCCCCTATTTGTGGATTGGTGGCCATGATTTGGGCAAGGAGGGACAATTTGTTTGGATCTCTACTGGTCAGCCGTTTACCTACACAAACTGGAAAAAGGGTATGCCCGACAATTTCCTAAATAAGGAACACTGTGTTCATGTGGCTCACGATCGTGATTGGAATGATATAAATTGTGGTTTCAAATTTGGTTTTATATGCGAGGGAAGAGGATATGCCTGAAAGGTGTTTCCTCAAGTTGTGCTAATATTAGACTAATTAGTAATAATATAATTGTGCTTTTTTTACGTTATTTTTCTTTTTTTTATCTTTATTCTTTATTTATATTTGTTTTTGCAAAAATAGAAATGTTTAAAAAAGGCTTCAAGCATTGTGTTTGCTTTGATTGCAGGCACGGCATAGGCAGCGTTGCCGTTGATGATACTAAAGTATCAAAATTATACTTTTTTTGGGTCTTGCCACTTTTTTGATACTTTTTGTTTTTGATACTAAATTTGATACTTTTTGTTTTTAGATCCCTCTATGATCAAATCAAATGTTGATATAGATTATTTCGATTTAATATCTGAATTTAATTATAAAATTAAATATGCAGATGAATTTGTGAGCGAATATCAATCTTTGGAGGCTTTAACAAAAGAAAAAACATGGGAGCGCCTTTTCCAAATTAGGGATGCTGAGGAGTTTTGGGGGAAAGTAGGAAAAATGAAAAATTCCTACAACGAGCCCTTGTTCACTACATTAAATAAATGTGCGTCATATATTTTTACACTGCCACACAGCAGTGCTTGCGCTAAGCGTAGACTCAAAGTTCAGACCTGTAATAAGAGACTATCACCTCTTAATTCGGTAGATACTGATTTAGAAGATTGGAAGCCAAACCCGGAATTAATTGACAAATTCCGAAAAAAAATTACAAAAAAATAAGTACCAAATTTTCATTGACAGTTGTTTTTTTAGTTTTAATGTTTTATTGTATTATTATTTTTGTTTTTTTGTTTCTTTACATGAATTCGTATTTTTTACCATGTTTTATTGTTCTGCTTACTTTGTACCAAATTTGAAGTAATTTTTAAATAAAAAAATCGTTTTAAAACGTTTTATACTTTTTTTTTAAAAATTATACCTTTTTTTTGGTACTTTTTTTGAAAATGAGACTTTTTGAAAAAAGTCAACGGCAACGCTGGGCATAGGGCTCCGTTTCGACAAGCTGCCACACTTTTTCCATCTGGTTTAATATGTGCCATAGTCGATCTATTCACCGCCTTGGTGAAGGCAAGGTCGTGGCTCTGGATATTTCCAACTTATTCGAAACTTATTGCATTTGGAATCGGTAACACCTTCTCTTGATTCATATCGAGTTTCTCAGAGATCGCTCTATACGCGTTGTTACAGATGGGGTCTCATCCAACGAGCTTAGTTTGACCGCAGGAGTGCCGCAAGGTCTGTCCTATCTCCTTCTCTATTTGTTATTTTCAGTAATGACCTGTCGCATCAGACTGTGAATCCAATCTACTTTTTTGCAGATGACGCTGACCTCTGTCATTCATATTTAATTGATCATCGGCCAAGTCCTGTGAGGGTCGAGGACAAAAGACAAACTATGAAAGACTCACTGAACCACCATTTGGCCACGATTTATAAAAGGCGTCAAATTAACAGAGTCGAATCACCTGAATTTTTTTGCTTGTTTATCCAAATTTGCAACCTTGTCATATGAAAACTAATCACCCCTATTCTGCACTACAATCACGATTGGATTTTCTCCGTTTTGGCAAATTAGGTACTCTGCACTACAATCGCGATTGGATTTTCTCCGTTTTGGTATTGCGCGTTCCATTCCGTTGCGTTCCGTTTGCGTAATTTTTACGATTGTAGGTATTCTGCACTACAATCGTAGCTACGTTTTTGTACGTTAAGAAATGTGTGGCGGAAAGAGATAAAATTTGTGAATAAAATAAAAAATAAAAAGTAAAATTAAAATAATAAAAATGTAAGTATAAAATGGAGTAGAGATTAATATTTTCTATTATTTTGTGAGTTATATTTCATTTATTACAGGTCCTCTCACTTACGTTCTGTTTTTTTTTACTACGTATATGTTCTGCTTTTTTTTCTTCACTACGTTTATCTTTATTTTGTTAACACTAAATATTTTTTGTTTTATTAATCACTACAACTTTTCAACTTTTTCAATCAACATTCAACTTTTTCACACAATGTTTACAAAATTGTTGGGTTTTCTGTTTCGATCTCACACATTCCACAGACAAAGAGCTTACTGTAAATACCCACATATCTTCTTCTTATTCTTTCGATTACGTTTTATGTTGGAATCCAAATTTTCGATCGATGCGTAACGTAATGCGGGAACGTAATTGTAGTGCAGAATAGGGGTGAATAACACGATTGTAACAAACGACCACTTGTTAGAAAGACACACTTCACACGTGTCAAAAACATCAAGTTGTACACTATAACGTCAAACCGTTGCAATTTTACAGTTACAAAAGTGCATGTGCTTATACGTTGCCATATGGCAACACCAAGTTGATTCGGGTTAATGGACGCCAGACCCAGGGCTATTTGTTATCACACAAACGTTTCACTGATCCAGCATCGTCGTCAATATCTACGGGTGATTTAGATATCGACGAATCAGACACTTTTTGATGTTGTGGACCTGAAGATACAGGACATGAGACTGGGCTGGCCATACTTTCGAAGTGTCCAAAGAATCATTCAAGCGTTAATGAGCGAAGCAAGAAATACCAGATCTCGTAAATATCTACACCACCAGGCAACAAATGGAATATAACTTCCATCTATGGGTAGGACCAAATGGTGATGATAGGGAATAGTAGGGTATCTAACTCCCTTTAACATTGCCTAAACATGGGTTGTATGTCGCTCCCCCTTTTCTCCCTCACATACCCTTATTTGCTATCGTCAACATCGTTATTCCATTTGCATTTTTTTGGGGTCCATAACCTGAGTGTTAGTCAACTAAAAAAAAATTATATCGTGTTATTCTTTTATTAGTTTTTTGGCAAATCCCTCGATTTTGCTTATTTCTTATCCTTCGCATACAAAGCCGAGTTTCAGCGAACAGGCAGCATCATTCCACTGTAGATCACGACCCATATGAACACAATCCTCATTATTTCTATAATTGTCGGGCATATTGTGTCTCCAGTTAGTGAATGTAAAAGGCTGACCAGTGGATGTCCACACAAAGCGTCCCTCGCGGCCCAAATCTTGGCCACCAATCCATACCCTGGACCATTCGGCTATTCAAGCAAGATATGATACTAAATATTTTTTGTTTTATATTTGAAAATCGTACGTACCTAAATTTTCCCTCAAGATCTCATTAAGGACCGCACTCTTTTTCGCCGTGTCCACGGTTATCAGCAACATATCTCTGCGCGAACATTCAGCTTCCGCTTCAAACCAATTGAACTATTTAAAAAAAGAAATTAGTATATGACCACAGCTAAGTAGTAATTCCTAGTCGTTGCTACCTTCAGTGCCGATGATATGAGAACTCTTTGCAATTCCGTCTTGCCAACTTTAATTTCCATTACATTGGTGTGGACAGCTTGCACGGCGATTTGTAATAGAAATAATAATTTAATTAGACGCAAGTATTTGTCCGCCATGATTGAGTATTGAATGTTGTATGTTCAGTTACTGAAAGGCAAAGCTCGATTTTATACTCATACGTTCGTGGTGATGGCAGTTTGAAAAAAAAAAATGCACAACATGCGTGTTCGGAAAAAAAAAAATATAGATGATCTGGAATTTAATTATACACACTGACAGAGCATTGGATTGGGAAAAGGCAACCATCATAGCCAAGGGGGTTATTTTAAATATGTCATTCCATTTGCAGGACCCAGAAATATTATAAAGCTGGAATATTGTTTCTGGTGAAACTAATTCCAGTATGCGCTCTCTTAAGAACTATCCCAATCGTGGGGTCGTAATATCCAGTTGAGATGGCAACTCCCTGTCATAGTGTGTGTCAGATGGCAAAAACACGTCGATTTAACACCTGGACTAAGGGTGTATAACATTCGGTGTGACTGAACTTAAAAATGCCTTTACTATGTTTATAGTTTTAATTTTTATTCCGTTTTTTTGTTATGTAATAATTAACATTAAAATCAGCCGATCTCAGCTCTTGTTGTTAATTCGATTTTAAACCAGCATCGAACTAGATTTACATTTGGCGGCTACAAATTGTATTCTTCATTCTAGTAAGTACGTACCACGTTTTCGGAATCATTCCGAAATATCTCAGAATGTTGGAAACACGTGACCAAGATTCCGTGCGGTAAATACCCCAATTGAGGGAAATACGTTGGTCTGTCTGTCGCATTGAAACGTTGATCGTTTTCACAGCGTTCGTGTTAAAGGTGTATTAATATCTAGTACGGAACAGTAATTGTCGCATTTATAATTTGATTTTAATCACATTTTGCACGAATGCAGGAAGTGTTTTTCATAAATTCAAATTTAGTGACAATTATTCAGATACCGGGTTTTAAATTAACATTTTCTGTATAACGGTCTGCCTACAA
Organism: Hydrotaea cyrtoneurina; assembly: GCA_958296145.1. Taxonomy (NCBI): domain Eukaryota; kingdom Metazoa; phylum Arthropoda; class Insecta; order Diptera; family Muscidae; genus Hydrotaea; species Hydrotaea cyrtoneurina. Next base: position 18,492,496 of record OY282513.1, on the reverse strand, counting down.
AAGTACTTTTTGTGGTCCATATAATTTCTATAGCACAGCACAATAGAATTTATCTGAGCGATTGGTCACATTTTACTTTCAGACTAGTAAGTTGTAATGCGCCTATGGCGCCCGTTAATTTGCTTGAGAAAGTATTTGTTACTTAATTTTAAAAATTTTGTAAAAAATATTTTGAGAAAACTATTTTGTAAAAAAAAATTTCAAAAAAAAATAAAATTTGTGGAAAAAAAATTTTTTGTGGAAAAAAAAAAAATTTTGTTGGAAAAAATTTTTTGCTGAAAAAAAAATTTTTTGTTGAAAAAAAAAATTTTGTTGAAAAAAAAAATTTTGTGGAAAAAAAAAAATTTTTCTTGGAAAAAAAAATTTTGTGGAAAAAAAAATTTTTTTTGAAAAAAAAAAATTTCTTGAAAAAAAAAAATTGGAAAAAAAAAATTCCTTGAAAAAAAAAAATTTGGGAAAAAAAAATTTTGGAAAAAAAAAAATTGGGGGAAAACAACACAATTTCTGTACAAAAAAAATATTATTTTTTTTATTATTATTATTTATAGAATTATTATAGAATGCCTATTTAAATTCCTACGTACTGCGTGACAGAGTCAGTGTCGAGGGTAAATATATATTAAGAAGATGGTGAAAAATATGGATTTTGAAAAGAATATGACATTCAAACAGAACTTTTTATATTCAAAAGAATTTAAAGAATGCAATTGGATTTTGGAAAGGAATCTTTCTGAAAACGTGTCTGATATTACACTGTGCCACAGAAGTCCATTCAAAGACACTCTTGGTCACAGAACCCGAAACGAGTCTGTAGGTTTGTTATTTTAATTCCTTATTTTTTTATTAGAACTTCCTATAATTTACATACATGAGGTTTTTATAATATGCCTGTGATTCCAATGTTTTTCGGCTTCCTTCGCAACGTCTCCTTAACCTTCGCAAAGAAAACCATATTTCCTGTCACATGTCATATCATTCCACTTAAAATCACTATGAATATGAACACAGTTCTCATTTTGCAGATGATTGTCTGGCATGCCTTGTCTCCAGTTAGTGAAGGAAAATGGCTTACCGGTGGAAGCCCAAACAAATTGTCCCTCCCTGGCCAAATCATGGCCACCAATCCAGAGACTACTCCACTTGCCTATTAGTGAAACAAAAAAACAAATAACTGTTTTAAAGCAAAGCCAAATAACATCAGCTATTTACCTGAATTTTCCTTCAAGATTGAAGTTAGGGCGTTATTCTTTTCCGCCGTATCAACGGCTAATAGAGTCATTCTCCGACGGGTGCATTCTGTCAAGGCTTGATACCAATTGTACTGAAATTTGAATGAATTGATTACGAACGAAATTATTGGTATAATTTGTCCAGTTACCATTAGTTCGGATTCCATGAAAACTGTTTTCAATCCATGTTTGTTAACTTTGAATTCCATTTTACGAGCTTCAGCCAGATGGATGGCGATTTGTAAAATTATCAACAATTTAAAGAGACGCGTATATTTGTCGGCCGCCATGTTTGAATATTGAATGTTTTCTCTTGAAGGGGAAGCAACGTTTTTATACTCGAGATGTCTGGACTGAACCGCAATCCGCCAATGGTATTCTGATTTTAGACTGACTGCAGCAGGTCTATTTAAAATGATGACAACGAAGTGAGTCTAGACTGTGATTCGTTCCATTGTAAAGGAAAGTTTAAGTTTAGAAGAAATTGCATTTTTTATAGAAATGTTATTAATAAACTTAATACAATATGAAATTGTTGTTCTTGGTCAGTGGTGGGCACATTTTCGGCTCCTAAAATACTCAAAGTGCAAACGAGTGCTAGACAAGGGGCACAAGTACTTGCGGGGAAAGGGAAACGAAAAAATTTCTACACCCATCCGTAAATGATGTTCATCGCACAAGAGTTGCGGAGAAACTAACATTGATAACAAATTTTCTCTCAGCAAAGACTGCAATAGGGTTACCTCCTCCCTCAATTAATGGATACAAATTTCAACTGCAAATATCAAATGAAATTATATACAATTATTTGTTTGAAAATTACAAATTTCACATTGACTTTACTTTTAAAAAATGTAACTAAATTTTCTTTTTTTTAAATAACAAATTTTAAGCTAATTTCAATAGATTTTACAAATGTTGAAACTGTTGTAAACATAAAGCATACAATTATGTGTAAGCGGCAACACTTTTCATTTTCGACGTCGCTCAATCAAGCACTGTGGTCCATTACATGTTTTTAAATCGAAAATTTTCAAATTTTGTTTGTTTGTTTATAATAAAGACAACACTTTACCACGTGCCTCATTAAATTTTCTTTGAAAATAAATTGTTTTTACAATGGAATCAGAAACTAATTTTAATGTCAACCTTTCAAAAAGAAAATCGGGAAATTTTAATAGTGAGTGGAGTCATAATTATTTGTGTCAGTTAAGTGGAGGAGAATCGCAATGTTTAATATGCAAAAAACACATAATTTGCAAAGCGTTCAACATAAAACGACACTATGAACAATTCCATAGAGACTATGACAAGTATTTTCGTGAAGAAAGAAAATAGCTGTTTAAAAAATTATGCGTTTCTGACCGAACTACATCAAAGGTATGTTATTAGGAAAATGTGTTTGGAAAGTTTATCTGTTGTTTACTTTTGTTTTAGGATATTGTTGTTGATAGTGTTGGTGCGACCCGGGTGAGCTATGCAATCGTTCATAAAATGATTGTTAGCGGCCATTCTTTTTCTGATGGCGAGTTTATAAAGTCATGCATTTTAAAAGCGGTTGTCACTTAAATGTTTCGATAATTACTTCTTTAATTTCTTTTATTTTTATGTTAATAATACTATGATTGGAAAATTTACGGAGATTTCTCAAATTCCAGTATATGTATTATTTAAATTTTATATTTTGTATTATGAGAATTTGGTGTTTATCCCACTGTGCTTGTGGGCAAAGCATGTCGTCATGCATGAGAAATGTGAGAGTAGAGTAAGTAGAGAGAGAGAGAGTATTTATTCCTTCCCTTCATGCTGGCTCTTGACTGTCCCCCTTGTCTAGCACTCAAGTGCAAACGGCTGGCTCGTAAGTGCAAAAGGCTCCTACGAGCCAAAGTGCCCATCACTGTTCTTGGTCATTGTTGTTATAGACACAAGATTTTGCTAAGGACCAAAAAAAAAAGAATATGAGTTTGTACAGGAGTTCGTACTGGACTGTCATAACTTTATCCACTCCATGATTAGGTTTCCACTTTCCATTACACTTTGTATTATGAGAAATACTTTGCGTATTTTGGTGGTGTAACTTCCTTATTGTATTTGTGGTTAATAGGCCTGAGTTCATTTGGGTTGGATTTAGCGCCACTCGTTGTCCACGAGACAAGTGATTCCATGACACCATTTGTGATTGCGCCACTGAAGAAAACCGTGATTTAAATTAAAAAAAAAAGTCAAAACACTTTTCAATTGGTCTACGGCTACACTTCAAACCTTTCCAACTCTCTTCCAGCTCTTATTGGTTGATTTGAATTAAACAAATGAATTTCGCAGCATTCACAAAATCTTTCTGTATGATTAAATCTGTTCTTTTTTCTATAAACATTTTCCTAAAATTAAGGGAAATACACAACGATTTCAATAAAAATGCGAAGCTGAAAAAGAAAAAATCCCCTAAAGATGTTTAATTAATTACTGTCATCTTAATTTATGCCTCTCTCCCGGCATACGGCTTATCGCTTCCACACTTGCTAGAAGATTTCCAATTTGTTGTTCTTATCAATTACTTAACGGGCGACGGCACTATAAATACGTCTACATGAGAATAAATCAAATTCAAAACATAGTTCTCCGCCATGACCGTAATAACATATACCGCCTTATTATTCGTAATATTAATAGCTGGACATGCGACCAGAGTCCAGTCGGTACCGGTGGATAAACTGCACAACTTGGAGGGTTACGGCACCATATTTATAGAAACCGAACAGAAGGTAAGTAGCAACTGTTCTTTGATACCATTGAAGCTTAAACGTTTTTTTTTTTTTTATAATTCCAGTATAATTGGTTTCAAGCCTGGGATGAATGTGCCTCCAGAAATATGACGTTGATTACCGTAGACTCGGCCGACAAAAGTTCAGCATTGACGGCGATTTTAAAGAAAACCTGCGGTATGTTGTTGCATCGCCTCTGATTTGTTTTCCTTACATTTCTTTTTTTCTTCTTTAGGGAAACGTAATTTATATATCGGGGGCCATGACTTGGGTGACGAGGGTCGCTTTGTTTGGTCGTCAACCGGTAAACGGTTCGATTTTAGCAACTGGAGCAACGGCAATCCCGACAATTTTAAAGATCATGAAGATTGCGCTCATATTTGGGAAATAACCGATTACGAATGGAACGACACTGCATGTACCAACAAAATCGGTTACATCTGCGAGGATAATCGTTTCCTAGTGGCCGCACGTCGAGATCTCGACATTAAGAGAACATTTATAGAACAATTGTTTTCATTTTAAAGATAGCATTTGAATAGTTTGTATAGAATAGATATTTATATTTTTAAACAACAAAACCTAAATGGGTTTTTTTCTTAGTCACTTAGGGTCCAATTAGTCTTGATCGTTGACGGTTGACGTTAGACTCAATATTGTGCGATTAGTTATGACGGTAGACGACGGTAAGACAAAACAAAACAAAAACAGCTGATCGAAGAGCATTTGTACCAAATATAATGTTGTCTTTGCTTTTTTTTTTTTTTTTTTTTTTTTTTTTTTTTTTTTTGCTGGCCAACACTCAGGGGATGCCCCCTATAAATGCAATGCATTGTGTTAGCGGAAGGAAATTAGGGTATCGGAAGGAGGAAAGAGGGAGTAGTGTTTGTTGACATTTGTTTTGAATTTCTGAATGTCACAACTGGCAGGAAACACATTTGCTGGAAGATTATTCCACATACGAACGGTTCGGCTAAAGAACGAATTTTCTCTATAGTGCGTCGTCCGGTCAACCGGCCATTTCACAATGAACGGATGAGATACCCTGGATAGCCGTGTATTCCGACTAAATGTTCTAACGTCAGGGACCAGACGACGGATATCTTCTGAACAGATACCATTAAAATATCTATAGAATAGCGATACACAACCCACATTACGGCGATGCTGTAGGGAGACAATAGAGCTGGATACCCTACCATCCCCTATCATCACCACCGCTCTCCTCTGTACACGGTCCAGAAGCTTCAAAGATGTTAATGGAGCCCCTGCCCATATATGCGAGTTGTATTCCATTTTAGGCCGGATGTAAGTGGTGTAAATATTTACGAGATCAGATGGAGTGAAGTATTTCTTGCACCGCTTCAAAAAGCCTAAACACTTGAATGCTTCTTTCGACACTTCGAATATATGGCTAGCCCAGCGAGCATCACCCTGTATCTTCATGCCCAGAACATCAAGAGTGTCTGATTCGTCGATATCCACACCACCCATAGAAATTGACGACGATGCTGGATCTGGTGAACGTTTGTGTGACAACAAACAGCACTGGGTCTTTTGTGCATTAAAATCTACTCTATTCATTTGGCCCCACTCACAAATCGTCGCCAAATCGCGGTTAAGTGAGTCATTCATCATTCGCCTTTTGTCCTCGACCTCCAGAGGACCTGGCCGATGATCAAATGAGTATGAATGACAGAGATTGCTGTCATCCGCAAAGGAGTAGATCGGGTTCACAGTCTGACCCAACAAGTCGTCAATGAAAATAAGAAATAGAGAGGGAGAGAGGACAGAGCCTTGTGGAACTCCTGCGGTCAACCTATGCTCGTTGGATGAGACCCCATCTATAACAACTCGTATAGTGCGATCCCTGAGGAAACTCGATATGAATCGAGAGAAGATATTACCGACACCAAAAGCAATAAGTTTTGATATGAGTGCTCCGTGCCAGACCCTATCGAACGCCTTGGAAATATCCAGAGCCACGACCTTACTTTCACCAAGGGCGTGAATAGATCGACTCCATCGCTCCGAAAGGAACGCCATCAGGTCTCCAGTAGATCGATTTCTACGGAAGCCATACTGTCGATCATTTAGAAGGCCGTTAGACTCTAAATATTTAACAAGATGGTGGTTAACCATGCTCTCCATAACCTTCGAGAGCGCAGAACATATTGCAATTGGACGGTAATTCGCAGGATTAGTAGCCTCACCTTTCTTGGGGATCGGCTGAACATTGGCAACTTTCCAACGTGAAGGGTAAATACCAGCACGGTACGACATGTTGAAAAGATTGCGCAATGGACGAGCTAGCGTCGAAGAGCACTTACATAGGACAAGTGCTGAAATGCCATCCGGGCCCGGAGTTTTGTTTACATTGAGATCTGCAAGAACCCTTTTAACGCCACGTGTTCGAAAAAATATCTGAGGCATCGAAGTAGATACGTTTTCGATTACGGGGAGTGGTTGACTGCTGTCTGGCAAAGATGAATTCTTTGCAAATATTTCAGCCAGAAGGTTAGCTTTGTCAACCGGGTCAGTGAATATCTGGTCATCGTTAACGAGAGTTGGGATAGAAGATGAAGAATTGTCCCTTACTCTTTTAACAAATGCCCAAAAGCTCTTACTACCCCTGGGAGAAGAAAGAACTTTAGCACGAAGGCGTTGTTCGTGGAGAAGTTTTTCACGCCTAAGCACTCTGGCACAATTGGATCTTGCCTGCTTACGTAGCAGCTCAGTAGTGACGTTTTTATTTAAACGCCAATTTCTGAACGCTTCCTCTTTGGATCTGACAGCTTCTTTGCATGTCTGATTAAACCAACAATTCTTTGAAGGTTTATTCGAAGTAGTCTTCGATGGAATAAACGTGTTTATTCCATGAAGAATTATTTTCTCGACCATTTCAGCAGCAGCATCGACATTATTGTCTAGGAAACATAATTTCCAATTAAAATGCTGATAGAAATTGTTGAGCTCGGCCCAACGTGCCTTTTCGTATATGTACAAAGTCCGCTTCGTGACTGGTTTAGAAGTGGATCGAAGATCGGAGAACGAAAAGGATGCTGAAATGGTGCAATGATCCGAGTTACCAAGAGGTGCAAGAATATTAACCTCGTATTTTTCAGGGTGTGAGGTTAAGAAAAGGTCAAGAATATTATGATATTGCCCTTCAACACGCGGAATGTGTGTTGGTTCATTCACTAGTTGCGTCAAGTTATTATGCGCGGCGAAAAGCTCAGCGTACTGTCCCTCCGGAGAAGTGTGGCTCGAATGGGAAAGCCAAGATTGATTATGGACATTGAAATCCCCAGCAACTACAATTTCACTGTCCGGACAATCTTCTAAAACTTTAGATATAGAATCGGAAAGGGCGTCGAAGCCGTTTAGGGTAGCCTCCCTTTCCAAATTTGGGCTTCTGTAAAGAAACCCGAAGTGTAATGGGTGTGATCCAATCCTGAACTTAACCCAAAGAAAGTTAAATTCTGGATCTTGTGAGTCCAAATGTTGCTGGCTCTGGAACACCACACCATTACGTATGTATACCACAAGGCCTCTGTGGGAAGAGAAAGAGGAAAGAGTGTGATATCCAGGAATGTGAAAATTCTGTGGATTAGAACCCTCACACACCTGGGTCTCACATAGAGCGAGTACATCTGGCCTATGGAACTGAACGTGAGTGTATACCGCAAAGAAATTTGCCTTCAGCCCTCGTATGTTCGCAAAATGTGTTTTAAATGAACCTACCATTGTAACATACAGAAACACAAAACAATATCAAAGCATAAATACAAATAACTGTGCACCCCTCTTGCCGCTGCTAGACCCAACAAGTGTTCAGTGTTAGATCTTCAACACAAGTCAGGCAGCGACATGAAGAGAGCACAGTCGTTTGTTTTATGCGAAAAGGGATGCGGAGAGGAAGGGGGGAACACAGGAGAAGGGGAGCATAAAAAAGCCCTTCGTGTTGGCGTTGATGAGCAGCGAGATGTGTGAGATGGCTGTGGCTGCTGTGACTGCTGTAGATTTGTTGTTGTTTATTGTTGGTTTTGGTTATTGTTGGTGTGCACTTTATGTATTGTTTTTAGGATTTTTGTTTTTCTGTTTTGTGAATGTTTTTTTTTTTTTCTGTTTTGTGAATATGTTTATTTTTTTTTTTATTTTTCTGTGTTATTGTTTTTAATGACACTGAACGGACAGAACATAGACAAACGCGACAACGACCGGACAGACAAAAAAGTGCGTGTGCACCGGACGGGAGACAAACTACTACTATTTGGGTCTTTCGTTAAAATAACGAACAGAAATTATGTTTCGTCTATTTGGGTTTTTGTAACACGAAAGTCTCAGTTAAATTCTAATTGATATTTTTTTCTTAAAGGTGGGTTTACACGACATGTATTTTGCATATGTAATGTCACTTTTGCATATGAAAAATTTATGCATGTCGTGTGAACCCTGTCAAGAACGCCATATGCACAATGCATCATGTAATACATATGCAAGTTTTTGAAATAGAGCGTGTTCTATTTTGGTATGTAAACCGTATCGCATCAGCTGTTTTTGATAAACAAAAAAGCGTTTGGTAAAATGGAAAAACACGGAAAAGTAAGTAATTTATTAGCAATTCTGAATAAAAGTATTAAAAGTATTTTTTATAATTCTGTTGCTGTTTAAAGCCGTTTAATCCTTCTATAGGAGCTGTTAATCAGCTGTTAAAGACAAGCAGAGGTTATGCCATGTAGTTTACATGTGCACGTTTAAACACAAAAAAATAAAAGCCGTGTTTTTTCATAATTTTGACAGACATACGAAAAACAGACGGGTTAAAAAAGTGACATTACATATGCAAAATACATGTCGTGTAAACCCACCTTAAGCAATAACAATAAGCAGCTGATTGGTCTTGACGTTTGACGGTAGATTCTGCAACCTACAGAAGTCTACCGTCGTCTACCCTCAATTTTAGTTGTCTCTCTCTAACACATGCAAAATGCAACCCCAACTCAAACATCTGATCGTCTACGGGCAGCCGTCAAGACTAATTGTACCTTTATACAGGATTTTCCAACAAGAGGTGTTATTTTGGTATTCAAAGAAAAATTAAATTTTTTGAGATAAATGATCGGAAGTTTATTTCATAATAAAGAGAAAGGTATGCCGTTAATAATGAAAAACAACATCTGCCCAATGGCCACCGCAACCTCGCTTACAGGACCATATTTTTTCATGGCTGCCCCATGTCCTCGATAGCCTCACGAATTCTATCTTTGAAGTCTTGAATCGACGCTGGGCAGTTGGTATAGTCGTTATCTTTCACGTGGACCCACAGAGTTAAATCACAAGATCTCTCGGTGGCCAATTGTGATCACCTCTTCGAGAGATAAAACGGACCGGAAACTTTTCCCGTAAAAGAACAATGGTTTCGTTGCTTGTGTGGCACGTAGCGCCGACTTGTTGAAAGTAAACCTTGTCCAGATTAATATCATCCAACTCCAAACATAAAAAATCATTAATCATCTCTCGATAGCGCAATCAATTTACCGCAACTGTTGATCCAACCTTATTTTCGAAGAAGTAAGATCCAATGACACCGCCGAAACATAAACCGCAGTCACACGTTGAGGGTGGAGAGGCTTCTCAACCATAACTCTTGGGTTTTCCCAGCCCCAGATGCGACAATTTTGCTTGTTGACGTATCCACCGAGGTGGAAATGGGCGATTTAAATCAGTATGATTTTTCGATCGTATTCCGGATCATTTTCATGCATTTCAATGACCCAATCAGCAAAGAGACGACGTTGTTGATGATCACACGGCTTGAGTTTTTGTGTTTACTGAATTTTATAAGCCTTAAGATGCAAGTCTTTATGCAAAATTCGATGTAATGACGTTTGTGGAATGCCCAATTTCAAAGAACAACGAGGAATGGACAAACCTGGGTTTTCTTCAAAACTTTCGGCTACAGCAGCAATATTCTCAGTTGTTCTTGAGCGACATGTAAGGGTTTTATTCATCAAATCACTAACTTGTCTCAACAGGTCGAATTTGTCCACGAATTTCTTTATTGCGGTCCGACAAGTTTTTCGAACTGTGACTGCAAGATTTTCACCATTTTTGTAGTGAATTTTAATAATTCCAATGCGTTGTTTAATTTTTTTAGTGGCGTAGTTTCTACTTGTCAAATGTCAAAGATTTAAAGCGTCAGAAGTGACAGCTACCAAAATATCGGGTGATTCAAAATAACACCTCTTGTTGGAAAACCCTGTACAAACAAACAGACAAGCTAATTAAATTGCTAATTAAATAATTACTTACATATGTATTTCCCCTAACATTACGTGAAGGAACTTACGGGGAACTTCTCTCGACTCAGTGAGCTGTGCACGATATAATTTGTATACTCACTGATCGGCACCGACTGAAAGCCGGCCTCGAACGGCTAATGCTTTTCTAGTTGATATAAAAATATTTAATTGGAAATTAACTGCCTGTTTCCATAAAACGATTTTGTTCATTCGTTACAAATCGTCAATATTGGGAGCATTATAAAATGGGCTTCAGACATTATTCAATTCTGGTTTTCAGATATATGTTAGATATCGACATATTAAACACAATCTCAAAATAATAAGCTCTCACTACTGATACAAATAATGTTATTGCCCGGTCAATTTTGACAATTTGTAACGAACGAACAAATTCGTAAGTAACTATTTTCTGTTTGAGGTAACGAACATTTGACATTTTTTTTATATACATTGGAAATTATGTCTGTGATATTTTTTCCAGTGTTCTAACTGCTCAGCCTACAATTTTCTGAGTGCTTATTATATATAGTTATATAGATTACTAGTAAGTTGTAATGCGCCTATGGCGCCCGTTGAAAAATGGAAAAAAAATTTTGTTGAAAAAAAAAAATTTGGAAAAAAATTCTTGTTGAAAAAAAAATTTTGTAAAAAAAAAAAAATATTGTAAAAAAAAAAAATTTGGAATAAATGAAATTTGGTAAAAAAAAATTTGGGGAAACCACAATTTCTGTACAAAAAAAAAATATTATTTTTTTTGTTATTATTATTTATAGAAAATTATAGAATGCCTATTTAAATTCCTACGTACTGCGTGACAGAGTCAGTGAATCAGTGTCGAGGGTAAATATATATTAAGATCTTAATATATATTTACCCTCGACACTGATTCACTGATACACTGATTCACTGACTCTGTCACGCAGTACGTAGGAATTTAAATAGGCATTCTATAATTCTATAATAAATAATAAAAAAAATAATATTTTTTTTTGTACAGAAATTGTGTTTTCCCCAATTTTTTTTTTACCAAATTTTTTTTTCTCCAAAATTTTTTTTTTTACAAATTTTTTTTTCAACAAAATTTTTTTTTTACAAATATTTTTTTTTTTGCAAAATTTTTTTTTTCCATTTTTTTTTTTTCAACAAAATTTTTTTTTTCCACCAATTTTTTTTTTTCAAGAAAAAATTTTTTTTCCACAAAATTTTGTTTTTCAACAAAAATTTTGTTTTTCCACAAAATTTTTTTTTTTTCAACAAAATTTTTTTTCCATATTTCAACGGGCGCCATAGGCGCATTACAACTTACTAGTTGATATATATAGTTAGTAGATTAGTGATTTTGGAATTTTCATAATTGCGCGGCTTTAAAAAAACGTGTCTGATTACATTGAATGACACTTGGAAGCTGAATGCTGTGAAAACTTTGTATGTTTCTGCTTTACTTGATCTAAACAATTGCGTTGCGTCGCGTACCAGCGAAATGCAGCAACGTATGACAAATCAGTTGTGATTTGCTCGGTGATATGATGGGAGCTGGTGTGTGTGCCTTTTACACAACAAATCCCGGTTCATATCCTGGTAAGAAGATCAATGAATTTTTTAGCGGCCGTTTTTTGCGTGTAAGGGTACAAAATGTCCAAGCCATGTAATAATTCTCAAGAAAAATCACGAATGAAATATAAAAAATGGTGGAATACGAAAAATGATTATGCCCAACATCAATGGACATTGGGATTTTAGTGTCAAAAACAAATTAAGGTTTTCTTTTTTTTTTTTTGGAAAATTTGCAATAAAATCACTGCCTGAGTGCTAAGCAAGGAATGACTTAAACTTTCAAGCGATTTTGTTGTCCATTGGGGATGTTCTTACTTTGAAATATCGCATTTTTCTAAAGGTATGTTGAGGTGAGTGGGTGGGCCACGCCCACTTGATATAAAGACTATTCCTAAGTAGCCTAATTTTACCACCGTGTATACAGTTAGATTCTGTGAAAATTTCAAGAAGATCGGTCGACCCGTTAAATCTCTACGAAACAAATACATAGACAAAACACCAAAAAAAAAGGACATTGAATCCTACATTTGTAGATAATTTGTGGGCCAACATTTTGCTAAAATATTTTTTAAAATAAAGTGGACACTGTGTCATAGTAATCGTGTTACACAGCTTATCATGAAATCTCTATCAATATTATTGTTTTATTTAGAATTTGTCATACATACATGGAGTTCAAATTTAAAACTCTTTAAAGTGCAAACAATTGTTCCATAAAATGTCTCTTAATCTCCAGATCTCGACGTGCTGCCAAAATAAATGGATTTTCCTCACATATGAAGCCAATTTTGCTGTCACAAGGAGCATCGTTCCATTCGAAATCGGTCGTGTCCCAAATGTCAATACAATTCCCCGCATCCTTGGCATTGTTCGGATTGCCTTTGCTCCAATTGGTGAAAACGAAACGTTTACCAGTCGACGACCATACAAATCGGCCCTTTTCACCCAAATCATTACCACCAATCCAGACATTGACTTTTACTGTAAATAAGGAAAAATAACCGAAGAAGGACAGAATTCGGAGAATACTAATGAAATGTCTATAAATGAATTAAAATGTACCTGAGTTGTGTCTTAATATCGAAGTCAAAGCTAAACTTTTCTCGGCTGAATCTACGGCAATCAGGGTCATATTCTGGCTGGCACATTCATTCCAGGCTTCAAACCAATTAAACTGCCCTCAAGAAGATTGAATGATTATTATGCTAATACAAAGATTAGTTTGTGAATATGTACCTTTTGTTCTGTTTCGACTAATATTGAACCGAAACCTTCCATTTTATGCAATTTGTCCACTGGCACAGATTGGACCCCAAGGCCCGACATCCACACCATCGCCAATGACAATAATCCGATACGGTGTACAACATTCATGGTTGAGTTTTGAGTGTTGAATAAAGAAAACAAAAATATTTGCAAACAATAGCAGTGGACCAAGGCGAGCGAAGGTCATAATCTCGTTTAATGGCGCACAGTGGGGGATTTTGCATAAAAATTTAACGGTAATTTCGGTAAGCTTTAAGAATTTCTTAAGGTTTAAGGTTTATATTTATTTATATTTATTTTAAGAATTTCTTTTAAACATAACTTAAGCTAGGTGTGTTCGAAAACAAAATAATTTATATGTCAGATCTTCCGACTTTAGGACCTGAACCAGCATTTAATCAATCTTCGAAACTGCGATTTTAGGAGTCGAAATTTAGTCAAATCTTGAAAGTAATAATTTTTCATATTACATTGAATTGTGATTCATGAAACTTGGGCGAATGACGTCACGCGAAGTGTGTTCCTATTGGCTAATAGTCAAAGTGGTTTCAACTGCAGGGTTACGCTGTAATCCAATCTGAAATTTTTTACTTGTTGTAGATACACATAGAGTTGGCAATCCTTACAAGGGAACAAATACCTCATCTAATGGGAACTCATGCGCATGGCATAATCTTTTTTTCTACCATTCTTGATGCTTATCAAAGATCCTAGTCTCGTCACAATCAATTCAGAGGGCTCCTAAATAGTTGCGTTGGCTGTTTCCAGCCTCCGATCATACCTCGTAACCAAAAACCTCATCGCTCATTTCGCTTTTGAACCTTAGTTCTACCAGATTAAAATGTCTACGCCCCTCGGAACCATCATTGCTGTCAATCCGCCGCTACCAGTTCTCGAATTCCAATATGTCTATGCCACTCTTCAGATCGCTTCGGTACATTCCATGCGTACATATATTTGCAGTGATCCCATATTGATAATTTGAATGACCCGAAGAAGTGTAAAAAAATACATGTTTCGCACTGATAAGCGACTAAATTCATGTAAATTGTGGAATATGGAATTTCGAAACGTAGTGTGATAACATTAAAATAAATTCCATTATGAGGCAAAATGAACAATGGGGGATTTTGAAAAAAAAAACGATTAATACTTAAAGTTGAAACTGTCGCAAATCCTGTTGCGTCTCATTATAATAGGAGAAACTGTACATCTAATTGAAAGTCCAGAAGGGGTCATGGCGACATCAACTGGCCACCAAGATCATGCGATTTGACACCATTCGACTTTTTTTTTTGTGGGGCTACGCGAAAGACCGTGTTTATGCAGACAAACCATTAACTCTTAGGCACTTAAGAAGCAACATTCGTCAAGTTATGGCTGAGATACCGCCCAACGTGTGCCAAAAAGTGAACCAAAATTATCGCAAAAGAATCAATGCTTGGAACACTTCGCGTGGTTACAGATAGTTTTAAATTTCTATTCGGTTTTTTTAAATCAGATTGGATTGATGAAACCGCCAAACATGAAACCTATGACGAGAAAATGTCACGAAGGCATATCCGAATATAAAAGATTGTATGAGAAAGAGGAGAATCGCATTAATAAATTTTTTTTTAGAAAAATTTTTTTTTTTTGTTTTCTTATTTTTCTCTCTCAATTTTAGATTTTTTACTAAAGTTTAGTATTTTTTTTACTCAATTTTAATATTTTTTACTTTAATCCATTTTTGTTTACTTCCATTTTTTTTTTTTGGTATACTTAATTTTATACTCCCACTTTGTTTACTTAATTTAAGTATTTTGTTTCCTCAATATTAGTATATTTTTCAAAGTATTTTCTTTTTACTTTTTTCCTTTTTGTTTACTTAATTTTAGTATTTTTATACACAATTTTATGTTTTCAACTCACGTTTAGTATTTTGTTCTAGTATGTTTACAACACTTTCCTTTACTTAATTTTAATATTTTGATGGCTCACTTTCAGTTTTTTTTTAATTCAGTAATATTCTTGCTTTACTGCATTCCGCTTTTGTTTACATGATTTTAGTATTTTTCCACGTTTTACCGAAGTTTAGTATTTTTTTTTCTCCTTTTTTTTAGCAATGTTTTTTTTCCGAATTTTAGTATTTTGTTAACTCAGTTTTAGTATTTTTTTATTCCTTTACTCAGTTTTAGTAGTTTTATACACAATTTTTTTTTTTTAATTTTTTACTTCAATCCATTTTTTTGGTATTTTAGTATTTTTATACTCAGTATTAGTATTTTTTACTCCCACTTTGTTTACTTAATTTGAGTATTTTGTTTCCTCAATATTAGTAGTTTTATACCCTCACCCTACGGGTAGGAGGGTATATATCATTTGATACGGCTGAAAAGTGTAACACCTAGAAATATTCACATTAGAACCCAAGTCTCTTTGAACCAAATTCGATTCATGACTTTCTAAATCGTTTGAGCCATGTCCGTCTGTCCGTCTGTCTGTCCTGCTGGTACGCACGATAACTTTCGAAAGAGTTAAACAATCGCTCTGAAATTTGGCATGGGTTAATATTTTCCCAAAACTGCTTATGGGATTGCATATGGACTATATGGCCACACCCCTTCGGGTACCTCCCATACAAATCTGCTATTTCGCCCACTTTATAAATCGCTCACTTATCAACACGCTCAAGTTCGATCTTGGCCAAATTCAGTATTATGTGAAGGTATAATTGGACAAAGATTCTGACAAAAACTTGAAAGTCTGGCAACTGCCCTTCTGGTACCTCCCATACAAATGTACCATCCCGCCTACCTTAGAAATCGTGTAATAATACCAATATGACCAACGCGATCTTGCCCAAATTCTGTATTTAGTAAATCTATAGTTAGACAAAGTTTTGGACAAAAACTTGGAAGTCTGGCAACTCCCCTTCTGGTACCTCCCATACAAATGTACCATCCAGCCTACCTTAGAAATCGTGTAATAACACCAACATGACCAACGCGATCTTGCCCAAATTCTGTATTTAGTAAAGGTGTAACTGGAAAAAGTTTTGGACAAAAACTTGGAAGTCTGGCAACTCCCCTTCTGGTACCTCCCATACAAATGTACCATACCGCCTACCTTAGAAATCGTGTAATAATACCAATATGCCCTACGCGATCTTGCCCAAATTCTGTATTTAGTAAATGTATAGCTAGACAAAGTTTTGGACAAAAACTTGGAATTCTGGCAACTGCCCTTCTGGTACCTCCCATACAAATGTACCATTCCACCCACTTTAGAAATCTAGTAATTATATAATTTCGCTCAACGAATCTTTCCGAAATTCTATATTTAGTAAAGCTCTAACAACATACAATTTTCGAGAAAAAGCTCTGCTTTATATTCCGCCCGTTTTGTAAAAACGTGTAATACAATATTTTTCTATAACATTCGGTATTTTGAGGTTGCTATTATGGTATATGAGACTTATATTTTTTTACTGAGGGTGAGGGTATATATAAGTCGGTTTACCCGACTGCAACTTTTCAAACATTTTTCGGAGAACTGCACAAAATATTGCAACAATTGTATACCAGTGTTCATAGTTTGAGCGGCTCGTAATCAGTTATTCTTATCACTCATTCTTTGGTATAAAATCAAATCAAATTCTAAAATAGAAAATCATTGAGCATCCATGACTAGCATTGGCCAAACCAAATTTATATTCCTATTCCTAATCAGCGGATATGTGGCTCAGGCCACACCGGTGCGTAAATGGCAGGAGCTGACTGGTTTTGGAAAAATTTTCATAGAAACTGAACACAAGGTATATACTCACTCATACTCCTCGTTGCACAGTGGCACAAGTCGTATTGTTTTTGTTGTTGTTGGATTTTCAGTATAATTGGTATGCCGCCTGGAATGAATGTGCCATGCGAAATATGACGCTGATGGCTGTCGACGACCCCGAGAAAAGTTCTGCCTTGACGGCCCTACTGAGGAAAGACTCGGGTAAGTTGCTTGGCAACCCTTTGCTGAAGTTCTTCAAGTATTTCTCCCATTGTGATTATGTTCTACAGTTAAATTCAATTTATGGCTGGGCGGCCATGACATGGCTGAGGAGGGTCAATTCGTTTGGTCTGCGACCGGTCAACGTTTCGATTTCAGCAATTGGTGTAAAGGCAATCCCGACAATAATAATGGCGTCGAGAATTGTGTTCTCATATGGGATGCCACGGACTATGAATGGAATGATGCGGCATGCAATCAAAAATGGGGCTTTGTATGCGAAGAGAATCGATTTGTGTTGGCGGCACGCAGAGATTTGGAAGTGAAGAGGCAATTCATTGATAAATTGTTTTCCCTGTTGTAACGACAAAAGTTGGTGCCCTGGTTTTTTGTCTACATAATTTGAGTTTTGTATTTTTTGTTATGTGTTGAATAAACACCATGAATTGTACATTAAACCATTATTATCTCCATTATTCATTTATTTTACAGAACCCTCTTCCAACCTAAAGTGCAAACAATTGATCTATGAAATGTTTCTTAATTGTCCACTCCCTGCGAACGGTGGCCAAAAACTTATGCTCTTCGCAGATGACGCCAAGCTTGTTCGTACACCGATAATCTTCCCATTCGGATGAATTAAATATGAGTAGGCAATTTGCACCTTCCTTGTTGTTATCCGGCCTGCCATCCATCCAATTTGTAAATGCCAAATGTTGGCCCGTTGCTGACCAAACGAATTGCTTTCCGCCGTAACTGTCATGGCCACCAATCCAAAAATTTAATGGTTTATCTAATGAAATATAAACGAATTAGTGGATTTCCCTGGACGGAGAATGTTGCTTTACATACCAAAATTGTTCTTGAGTAGAGCAAGTATGGCATCGTTCTTATCCGGATCATCGATGGTTACCAGAGACATGTTCCTTAAGGCGCACTCACTCATGGCCTCAAACCAATTGTACTATTGGAATAATTTGAGGCAATTACACTCTTATACTTAAAATGGATTTTTTAATTTACCGCATTTTCCGGGTCTATATAGAGCGACTGTCCCTCCTTCAGAGTGTTCCATTTATTGGATGGCTTCGTTAGAATTCCTTGGACCAAAAATTGCCCACAAATAAATGCAATTACTATGGCGTTATGTTGCATATTTAAAAGTTTCCGTCAAAGTGCTGAGACTTTTACAAATTATTTTGTATTTATGCCATTTCTAACACTCCGTAATATTCGCTTAGGCAGAGAGAGAGAGGGAGTGAGTATGCACCATATTCGAATTAGAACTTCATATGTCCAGCGAAAAGTTATTCGTTACAGACCTCTAATTCGTATCAAACCGCAAATTCTTTAAATTTAGAAATATGTTCGGAATAAAACGGAATTGTATTTTATGGGGTGGGTGGGTTTTAGTTTTCATCATTATGTACTTGAATATTATATATCCGATTTCATCCAAGCTAATCAAAGTGCGGTAAAAATCTTTGAGGTTTTTTCACGTATCCCTCAAAATCTCATTCTTGGCAAAATAAATAAAATATTTTTTTTTAAATGCCAGACGTCTCTAAACGATTAATGCTATTTTTTATGGAGAAATTGTTAAATACCAACTTAACACTGAACAGTCGAATTCCATATGAAAAACCCCCCAAAAATGTCCATGGCATATTTCATTATAAAAAACGTCTCTTTAAAAATAGCCCCAAATGCAAAAATTCCCCCAAAATGAAATGACAAATGCCCCAAATAAAGAATTCCCCAAGATACATGGAAGTTTACCCACAAATTCTGAAAAATCTTCCAAATAATTTATGAGAAATTCTCTAATTTACAATTGGCTGCACGATGGAGGCGGTGGCTCGCGCAGTAACCTTTCACCCAAATTACACCCCATTGTAAGATTTAAAATTATTTACTGAATACTTCATGCTTCGTTATTCCCTATTGCTTCCCTATATCTTCGCATTTGATTCACACTGGTGTTGTAGGGGAACTTGTGAAAACCTCGCTGAATTTTAGAAAAATGCAGTTAGACACAGAATGGAAATCGCAAAATGTTTACTAAAATCGCGCCATTTTTCAAATGTAAAATTTTATTTTGCATTTTTCAAATGTAAAATTTTATTTTGCATTTTTCAAATGTAAAATTTCATAAATGATTTTTTTTCAATATTTTGATTAGGAGAGGATGTCTTAAGAAACAAATGCGAAAAGGAAGAGCCATAGACGAAAAATATTCTTTTTTTTTTTTTTTAAATTAGGCGTTCGATATTGTTCTTTTTTCTAGAAAGGAATGCGTAGATAATTTGTTTTTAGTTTAAATTTTTGTTATTGACAAAGTTAAAAATGTTTATTTTTATTAATATTTTAATACTATTAAGTTTTAATGCGCCTATGGCGCCCGCTGAAATATGGAAAACAAATTTTGTTGAAAAACAAAATTTTTTGTGGAAAAAATAAAAATTTTGTTGAAAAAAAAATTTTTGTTGAAAAAAAAATTTTGTAAAAAAAAATTTTTGTAAAAAAAAAATGTGTAAAAAAAAAATTTTGGAAAAAAATAAAATTTTGGTAAAAAAAAAATTGTGGAAAACACAATTTCTGTACAAAAAAAAAATATTATTTTTTTTATTATTATTATTTATAGAAAATTATAGAATGCCTATTTAAATTTCTACGTACTGCGTGACAGAGTCAGTGAATCAGTGTCGAGGGTAAATATAAAGGGTGATTTTTTTGAGGTTAGGATTTTCATGCATTAGTATTTGACAGATCACGTGGGATTTCAGACATGGTGTCAAAGAGAAAGATGCTCAGTATGCTTTGACATTTCATCATGAATAGACTTACTAACGAGCAACGCTTGCAAATCATTGAATTTTATTACCAAAATCAGTGTTCGGTTCGAAATGTGTTTCGCGCTTTACGTCCGATTTATGGTCTACATAATCGACCAAGTGAGCAAACAATTAATGCGATTGTGACCAAGTTTCGCACTCAGTTTACTTTACTGGACATTAAACCAACCACACGAATGCGTACAGTGCGTACAGAAGAGAATATTGCGTCTGTTTCTGAGAGTGTTGCTGAAGACCGTGAAATGTCGATTCGTCGCCGTTCGCAGCAATTGGGTTTGTGTTATTCGACCACATGGAAGATTTTACGCAAAGATCTTGGTGTAAAACCGTATAAAATACAGCTCGTGCAAGAACTGAAGCCGAACGATCTGCCACAACGTCGAATTTTCAGTGAATGGGCCCTAGAAAAGTTGGCAGAAAATCCGCTTTTTTATCGACAAATTTTGTTCAGCGATGAGGCTCATTTCTGGTTGAATGGCTACGTAAATAAGCAAAATTGCCGCATTTGGAGTGAAGAGCAACCAGAAGCCGTTCAAGAACTGCCCATGCATCCCGAAAAATGCACTGGTTGGTGTGGTTTGTACGCTGGTGGAATCATTGGACCGTATTTTTTCAAAGATGCTGTTGGACGCAACGTTACGGTGAATGGCGATCGCTATCGTTCGATGCTAACAAACTTTTTGTTGCCAAAAATGGAAGAACTGAACTTGGTTGACATGTGGTTTCAACAAGATGGCGCTACATGCCACACAGCTCGCGATTCTATGGCCATTTTGAGGGAAAACTTCGGAGAACAATTCATCTCAAGAAATGGACCGGTAAGTTGGCCACCAAGATCATGCGATTTGACGCCTTTAGACTATTTTTTGTGGGGCTACGTCAAGTCTAAAGTCTACAGAAATAAGCCAGCAACTATTCCAGCTTTGGAAGACAACATTTCCGAAGAAATTCGGGCTATTCCGGCCGAAATGCTCGAAAAAGTTGCCCAAAATTGGACATTCCGAATGGACCACCTAAGCCGCAGCCGCGGTCAACATTTAAATGAAATTATCTTCAAAAAGTAAATGTCATGGACCAATCTAACGTTTCAAATAAAGAACCGATGAGATTTTGCAAATTTTATGCGTTTTTTTTAAAAAACAAGTTATCAAGCTCTTAACAAATCACTCTTTATATTAAGATTTTTAATTACGAAATTTTTTCAATATTTTGATTAGGAGAGGATGTCTTGAGAAACAAGAGCCACAGGCGAAAATTTTTTATTCTTTTTTTAAATTAGGCATTCGATATTGTTTTTTTCAGAAAGGAAGCCATTTTTCAAATGAAAAATTTTATAAAAAATTTTTTTCAATATTTTGATTAGATTTTTTAATTTTTTTTCTTCTAAATTAGGCATTCGCAATTGTTTTTTTTTTCAGAAAGGAATGCGCAAATTATTTTTTTTTAAAATTAAATTGTTTTTTTATTGATAAAGTTATAAATATTTTTTTTTATTAATATTTTAGTATTTTTAATTAATAATGTATTCAGATTGTATAGTCACCGGGGAGGCCGCTAGCTACGACGATTAATATTTAGCTAACATACGCACCTTTCATTCGGTGTATTGTATCGTTTGATCGAACGCCAGCCTCCATAATTATAGTCAAAATAATAAAGGTATATCCGACGAAAATGGCAATTTAAAAAAAAAAATATTTTTTTTTAATGTATCAGTTTTTTTAAAATATTTTTTCCGAGTAAGCGCCCCTCACTCCTCATAATTGGTATATACTTCCTGCAGAATACGTCTCATATGTTCCAGCTCTAGGCGTGCTGTCTGCAAATGTCTATTCGTTTCGCAAATAAAACCCTTGCGCGACATACAGGGTGCATCATTCCATTCGAAATCCGAAGCATCCCATAGATTCACACAATGTTCTAGGCCCTTGTTGTGACTGGGATTGCCAAGGCTCCAGTTGGTGAATTCGAAACGTTTCCCGGAGGCTGACCAAATAAAAATACCCTGTTCGCCCAAGTCATCGCCACCGATCCATAAATTATGTGGCTTATCTGGAAAAAATGAAACTCTAATAATGCCATAATGGAATAACTCATATCAAAAGATAAAAACCCCTTTACCGAAAATCCTTTTCAATAGAGTGGTCAGAGCCGTGTTTTTCTCGGATGTGTCAACGGATATCAGAGTCATATTCTTCAGCAGACACTCATTGCGCGCCTGAAACCAATTGTACTGTAAGGAACAACAAATTGTGTTTTTTACTACAATTGTTGGAGTGTCTGTTTTTGCTTTGGCAATTTACGCTGTATTCCCGTTCTATGAAAAGCATTTGATTGTCCGGCAATTTGTACCATTTTTCCACCGGTACAGCTTGAATTTTTTGTGTGGCGCTGATTTGTAAAATCAAGAAGATTTTTATAAGAAGTTCGACTCTCATCCTTGATGGGCTTTAAATGCCGACTGATTTCACACACAAAAAACAAAGTATTGAATGCAGCTATTGTCATACGCCGGACTAAATTAAAAAAAAATCTCGGCATACGTTTTCGTTATCTATTCGAGATGTTCAATAAAGCGGACGAGGGTATTCGAGTAATAGACAAAAAAAAAATCCCCAAATATTCAAGTGTGTGTGAAATGCTGATAAACCCCAACAGTGGATCAGAAGCGTCACTAGTTGGTTTTAGTCTTTGACCAACATTCAGGGGAGTGTTGATTCCCTATAATGGAGAATTAGGTTGTTGAAAGGAGGACAGATGAAGTAGTATTTGTTGACATTTCTGATTGACCCTCGTTTGGGAAACATACATACGAACATATGGAACATATCACGTGTATGTAAACAGGGCCACGATTGTTATCTCTTAACTAGTAAGTTGTAATGCGCCTATGGCGCCCGTTAATTTGCTTGAGAAAGTATTTGTTACTTAATTTTAAAAATTTTGTAAAAAATATTCTGAGACAACTATTTTGTAAAAAAAAATTTCGAAAAAAAATAAAATTGGGAAAAAAAAATTTGTGGAAAAAAAATTTTTGCTGAAAAAAAAATTTTGTTGAAAAAAAAATGTTTGTTGAAAAAAAAAATGTTTGCTAAAAAAAAAAATTTTTGTTGAAAAAAAAAAAATTGTTGAAAAAAAAAATTTTTGTGGAAAAAAAAATTTTGTTAAAAAAAAAAATTTTTAAAAAAAAATTTTGGAAAAAAAAAAATTTTGTTAAAAAAAAAATTTGGGGAAAACACAATTTCTGTACAAAGAAAAATATTATTTTTTTATTATTATTACTTATAGAATTATTATAGAATGCCTATTTAAATTCCTACGTACTGCGTGACAGAGTCAGTGAATCAGGGAATCAGTGTATCAGTGAATCAGTGTCGAGGGTAAATATATATTAAGATTATGCTACTTATTATATAAAATACTAGAGATGATTGGACCATAGCTGTTAAATCGAATAGCGATTACGATTAGTAATCAATTAGATTACTTTTGAGTGTAAACATTTTTTGATAAATAATTGATTGCAATTACAAATAATCTAAAAGTAATCAAGATTACTTCAAATTACTATAAAATAATCAAAAATAATCACGGCTTACACATTACAAGACATGACATCGTAGGTAATTGTTCGCTCTTGTCACGGGGGGCGTGTGTGAACGTGAGCAAAAGAAAAATCAACTCTCCCTCTAATGAGTTGTGTAGTTTCCTAACCAACATTTTGATAGGACTAACTACGAACTCAGAATATATTGTAAGAGACTCGGTGCAATTTAGGACTAAGATTAGCAACAGATAATGATGAATTAATAGTTTCACTTGACGTTATCTCATTGTTTCCAAGTATTCCAGTGGACTTTGGAATACAAATAATAATGACAAAATGAACAGAGAAATCACTGACATATATACCTGGGTTATCGGAAAGAGTAAAAACGATAAAGAAAAAAAGTGAAAAAGTTGCAGTGGGGTAAACCCTCACCCTCAGTAAAAACATACAAGTCTCATATTCCATAATTGCAACCTCAAAATACCGCATGTTATTACTCGTTTTTACAAAAAGGGCGGAATATAAAGCAGATTTTTTTGGGTGGAATGGTAAATTTGTATGGGAGGTACCAGAAGCAGCGTGGCCAGACTTCCAAGTTTTTGTCCGAAACTTTGTCTAGCAATATCTTTACTAAATACAGAATTTGGGCGAGATCGCGTTGGTCATATTGATATTATTGCACGATTTCTAAAGTGGGTGGAATGGTAAATTTGTATGGGAGGTACCAGAAGGGGAGTTGCCAGACTTCCAAGTTTTTGTCCGAAACTTTATCTAGCTATAGCATTACTAAGTACAGAATTTGGGCAAGATCGCCTTGGTCGTATTGATATTATTGCACGATTTCTAAAGTGGGTGGAATGGTACATTTGTATGGGAGGTACCAGAAGCAGCGTGGCCAGACTTCCAAGTTTTTGTCCGAAACTTTGTCTAGCTATAGCTTTACTAAGTACAGAATTTGGGCAAGATCGCCTTGGTCGTATTGATATTATTGCAAGATTTCTAAAGTGGGTGGAATGGTACATTTGTATGGGAGGTACCAGAAGCAGCGTGGCCAGACTTCCAAGTTTTTGTCCGAAACTTTGTCTAGCAATAGCTTTACTAAGTACAGAATTTGGGCAAGATCGCCTTGGTCGTATTGATATTATTGCAAGATTTCTAAAGTGGGTGGAATGGTACATTTGTATGGGAGGTACCAGAAGCAGCGTCGCCAGACTTCCAAGTTTTTGTCCGAAACTTTGTCTAGCAATAGCTTTACTAAATACAGAATTTGGGCAAGATCGCTTTGGGCGCATTGATATTATTGCAAGATTTCTAAAGTGGGTGGAATGGTACATTTGTATGGGAGGTACCAGAAGGGGAGTTTCCAGACTTCCAAGTTTTTGTCCGAAACTTTGTCTAGCAATAGCTTTACTAAATACAGAATTTGGGCAAGATCGCTTTGGGCGCATTGATATTATTGCAAGATTTCTAAAGTGGGTGGAATGGTACATTTGTATGGGAGGTACCAGAAGGGGAGTTTCCAGACTTCCAAGTTTTTGTCCGAAACTTTGTCTAGCTATAGCATTACTAAGTATAGAATTTGGGCAAGATCGCCTTGGTCGTATTGATATTATTACACAATTTCTAAAGTTGGCGAAATAGACGGTTTTCATGGGAGGTACTCGAAGGGGTGTGGCCATATAGCCCATATGCAATCCCATAAGCAGTTTTGGGAAAATATTAACCCATGCCAAATTTCAAAGCGATCGTTTAACTCTTTCGAAAGTTATCGTGCGTACCAGCAGGACAGACCAATCTTTGACCACGAGCTCTAATTAATTAATAACATAAAATCAAACAAAAATCGTATACAATTTATACCGGTAAACTTACATTTTTAAGTTATAACAAATACTGATTGAATTTGATGGGGACAACAAATTGCATCACCATATTTTTTAGTGGCATTAACCAGAACTACTTGCGATTACAATAAAAAGTAGTCGGATTATTTTCTGATTACTTTTGATTATTTATAGTAATCGCAAGTAATCGTGATTAGGTTTAGATTGTAATTGTAATCAATTATGAGTATTGAAAAACTGAATATACAGGCATGCCACAGAAACCCAAATCGACAAATTTTGAAACCAAAACGTTTTTAGCTTCTCCAGACCCATGACAAAATCTGAAGTGAAATTGATATCAATTAAACTTAAACTCCAAATTGAAATGAAATTCTGTTCAAAATTAATTATGAATATTGCTTTTATTAAAAAATATACTAAATACGTTGAGTATGATAATTTTAACATCTTTTTTAACGTATAAAGTATCAGGCATGTCAAAGAATTGCCATCGCCTCAATTGTGTGATCTTGTAACATATAAAATTGGCAGCCTTAACCAAAAACAACACTTAAACCCAAAAAAAAAAAAATATCTGAAGTGAATGTAAGTATTTGTTAATATTAAAATTAAAAGCTAATTTTTACATATTTAATTTTTACGTATTGACATTTTTGACGGCGGTGGATAAACCAGCTGTTTCTAATTTCAATGCTACCATATTTTTAATAGAAATATTCGATTTCCATTTTTTCTTGATTTCATCAAACCCAGGAATTTTTGAAGAAGCAAAATTAAAATGTTAGGTTTTGGAAACACGAATTCAAATCGATTTCGTAACATTTCTGTGACATGCCTGATAATCGTAATTTAATCATTACTGAACATCTAAAAAAAATGTAATTTAATTAGTAATTATAAGGATTAGTAGTCATTACTTAACAGCTATGGATTGAACTATGGGTTGATACCCTATAGCCTATAGTCTGTGGGCCCGATTTTAGCTTTTCCGCAAGCGTTTTCATTTCGAATTTAAATCAATTGCTTTTCAGCCCCCTTCCAAACTATTGCCTAATGTTTAAGCCGGCTCTGGTTAGCAGAGATAATCCCTCAAATGGCGGTGGTTCACCTATAACGATAATAAATCTACATATTATAACGTAAATAATCGTACTCAAACATTTAGTCAACAATTGTGTCTGTGAGCTAGCAAACGTAATTTTAGTGCCCAAATTTAAACATGAACGGCAGGAAATCGTCTTTAACGATTGCCATCCTCATAGCGCAACTCCTGGGACAAGTGATCGCAATCGAAAAATGGCATAAATTGAACGATATACAAATATTTATAGAACCTCATAACAAGGTGCATTTATAGTTGTTTGCAATCGCTGTATAAATAATATTTAAATTCATTAAACCGCCAATTGCAGGTCAATTGGTTTGAGGCCATGAACGAGTGTGCCCGAAGAAATATGTCCTTGATCACCGTTGACACGGCGGCGAAAAGTTCAGCACTGACTGCTCATTTGACAGCAGCGTTTGGTAGGTCTGGTCTTCGGGTTATGGAAATTGACCAATGATCCCTTTTCCTTTTCAGATTCGGCCATATCTCTATGGATTGGTGGCAATGATTTGGGCAGCGACGGTTACTTTGTTTGGTCGTTAACGGGGAAGCCATTTGACTTCACAAATTGGATTATAAATGAGCCCAGCAATAGTAATCAAGCCGAACATTGCGTTCATTTATATCTTAAGACTTTCCTGTGGAATGACAATGATTGCATTAAGAAATTTGGCTTTATATGTGAAGAGAATCCGTATGAGGTGTCCGCCCGTCGCAAAGTGAAGTTGCTCCAAAATGTGATGTACGATATATTGGCCAATTGTGAAGATTGAAGAACAAAAAAATATACTCAAATGCAATCAAAGCAAACACAACATTTCCATTTTTGCAAAAAAAAAAAAAAAATATAAATAATCAATGATCTCGAACTCGACTAACAGAAACAAGACAAATGATTATTTTTTTGCATTGGAATTAGTATTTTATAATTTGGTTTATGAATGAAATATAGTGATTGTGAACTTACCAATAGTTCACTGATTTTGGCAAATTCTACCCACTGTTTTGTCCATGGGGCAGTTTCTGAGTTTCGCCAAATTGATATTTTTTTTTTTGGAATGTCAGGTGAAGTTCTTGGGAAATAAAAAAATTAAAAATTTATTGAATTTTAAAAATTCCCAAAGATTGGGATTTTTGTTCTGTAAATTTTAATTTTTTAGACGTGTGGTTTTCAAATATAAATAAAACGCATACAATTTAATGTTATGACCAAGAATCATTTCAGGCAAGTGGCCGCCGCGGCTGGCTCGAATAAATTCCAGCCGAGAAGCCCAATTTTCGACTACTTTTTGCCGCATTTGGAATGTTCTCTCAAGGCCTTAATCTTGTCGGACGTATCTGCGTAGACAAGCGACTACACATAACCTCACAAAAAATAGTCCAGCAGTGTTAAATCGCAGGATCTTGGACGCCACACCAACGACCGACCAATGCGAGATAATGCACGGATCAAAAGTTTCCTTCAATAAATTGATTGTTTTGTTGGAAACTAAGGTCGTTCACATCCTCCAATCCAGACATGAAAAAGTCATTAATCCTGGCTCTATGGCGTTCCCCATTGACTTAATTTTTGATGATATATGAACTAATGATTCCTCTGCCCATAGAGCACACCAAACAGTGACTTTTTGAGGATGTAACGGTGTCTAAACAATGGCTTGTGGACTTTCATTACTCCAAATGTGACAATTTTGTTTATTAACTAAAAGTGAGCCATGAAGGCTGCACAGAATTTTCTTGTGAAAATCGAGATCGGTGATCATCTCGTTTTTGGGCCCATTCACCGAACGTGCGATGCGAGTTCGATTTTGTAAGACCGCAAATCAAGATCCTTTCAAGAATTATAGAAAAAAAGATGACGCCAAGCGCATGATTACCCGTTAGATGACGTATTTGTTCCCTTGTAAGGGTTGCCAACTCTGTTTGTGTGTACAACGAGTGACAAGTTTCAGTTTAGAATTCAGCGTAAGAACTATTATTGGCAACCCTGTAATTGAAACCACTTTCACAATCAGCCAATAGGAACACACTTCGCGTGACGTCATTCGCCCAATATGCGCAGACCATTTTTTTCTCTGTTGGTGCTTCGCGCGGTGGCGGCTGGATTCATTCGGGTCTTCTTCAAAACTCTGTTCCACAGCTGCAATAACGCCTTCGGAGCGCACTGTACTGCGTCTCTGAGGGTGCGCATTATCCACTAGAGTAAACGTGGTGTGATACCGATTCATGGTTACTCGAATTACCGACTCTGTCGGGTGATTATGTTGTCCGAATATTGGACACAGCGCGCGATGCGTTCCTCAAACCGAATCATTATTTTGGTAATAACTTTGCACGATTTGCAAACCTTGTTCTGCAGTAAGTCTATTCATCATGAAAAACCTGTCAAAAAACCCAACTCTGAAAAAAGTGTGGCCAGATTGTAAACCAGACGTCTGAAAAAAAAACACCCCATAGAAGAGAAATTTAATGGCATTTGTCTCATTAATGCTACTGCCACTAGAAGTGCTTCGACTTGAACAAATATCGACTTATGGAAATTCCACTGTATTTGAGACCTTATTGTAAATTACTTTATTAATTGATTTCATTTCAGTACAAAGCAAGGCACATTTACAAGGTAATCGCATCAGGTACAACAAATACAACACTACAATAACAACATGCAATTTGTTTTTGATTAGACAACGAAACTGTCAGAGACATCTGATTGAAGTTGTTATGAAAATTTCAACAAATTCTATATTCATGTTTATTTATTTTTATTTTTCCACAAATTTCAACTTACAAAATATCACAAATTGCATTTTTATAATTCAATTCAAAATAAAAAACCAATAACGAATGAATATGAATTTTCAAAGGTCATATTCAAAATAGAAATAAAACGTCATTTCTAAATGACACATTCGCTTACAGACCAAATGAAAAAAATAAAATATCAGCTGATTGTCAAGACTACCTTGTAAATGTGCCTTGGTACAAAGTAAATGAATATTCTAATTTCAGTCTAAGGGTAAACCGGGAGACACAGACCATATGGCTAGATTTTTGCAGCTTGGGAATCGAACCCACAACCCCCACGCAAATAGGCAAGCACGCTATCAACTCACCTACCGGGGCACTTCTTGTCATAAGGACGCCGAGGCAACTTAAACATTGCTAAAAAAAAAAAAAAAAAAAAAAAAAAAAAAAATCTTATCGCCCCGGTAGGCGAGTTGGTAGCGTGCTTGCCTATCAGCGTGGGGGTTGTGGGTTCGATTCCCACCAGAGGCTTTGGTCTGTCGCTGCAAAAATCAAGCCAAATAGTCTTTGTCACTCGGTTTATCCTTGGACCCAAAATTAGAATATAAAATTTACTTTGTATTGTAATTAATAAATAAATAAAAAAAAAATCAAAATATTGAATTTCTGTTTAAACAATTTTTGCTGTAGCTTTCTGTAATCCCAGATATGCTGCTTTTCCGTGAATTTGGGCAATCCTGGGAATTGGGAATTTTTTGTGAAGTCATAGTATTGGCATTTTTTTATAGTGGTTTGTTTGTCAAATAAACATTTTAAAGCACGTCCTATAAGGTTAGAAAGTTCATTCCCCAACTATTTTACAGAACAGTTCCCAAAACATTTGTAGATGCTGTTTTTAAGCTGTATGAGAAATATCGATATCGATAACTATGGTTTGACAGCTGTTAATGTCAAACTGTGTTGACATTTCTGTTCAAAAAGGATTGCCAAGTCGTTTTGAAGCGTTTAAGGCCAGAACAACACTTCCAAATTGTGGAAATTTACTTTGAGAAAAAAATTAAATCTTCGCAAATTGTATAGACCATTTTGTCCAATTTACGGTCAGCATGATCGGCCTAGTGAGCAAGCAAGTTAAATTGTATTTCGAGCAAAGACAATCCTCAAGCCGAATCACCATTACTTCCAGTACAACTACACGCTGGCGGTATCATCGTTAAATTTTTCTTTCGAAATGAGGTGAATGGCGAGTGCTATCGAACCAAGCTGATGGAATGTTAATACTCGCTGTCAACTTCAATTGGGTTTGTATTTCGGTTGGAGCATTCATTTCTGCCAATTGTTGTACTGAGGAATGGAGGTGTTTAATAGATGTTCTCTCTCAATTACAGGGATGTGCTTGTTCTCTCTCAATTACAGGGATGTGCTTGGTCGGTGTTTACCTTACATGTATGCCAGCCAAAGCTGCCGAGTTTGGGCTAAAAAGACGACGACTACCAACAGCTTGTGTCATTGTTCAGATCAGTCCATGATCTAGGGGGGATTTTTCTTTTAAATTCTCTGAATTAACGAAATTCTGTTATGATTTGTACTATACATATTTTGTTTTTCAGACATTTCGAGAGAATGACCCTCTCTCGCAATACGTTTGAACTTCGTCTTATCAGTTGTACGAAAATTCCAAAACGTCGAGCGGTTCTTAAAAAACAAACAACACCGCGCATAGCACCCAGAAAGCGTTCAAGCTTTTGGAACCACTTGAATATACATGAAAAAAAAAAACTGATAATACAAATTGTGAGTTGAGTCCGCCACTGTCATCTTCTCGCATGTAGCAATTCAAAATGCAAATTATGAAAATAACATTTCAAAAGCCGCCACAGATCATTAACACAGCTCAGCAATGACACATAAACGGCTGCTAATCACTGCGTTTTTAGTTCAAGCTCTGCTGGTGCTTCACGCCCAGCCTGTGGACAAGTGGCATAGATTGTATGGAAATCATACAATTTTTATAGAAACGGATTATAAGGTAGGTAAGGTGGAAATAAATCAATAATTGAGACGATTACAGAGGATTTTTCCATTCCTCAGTACAATTGGCACAAGGCCTGGAATGAATGCGCCATGAGAAATATGAATCTGATAGCAGTTGATACTGCCAACAAAAGCGCCGCTTTAACAAACCTACTGAGAAGAATTATAGGTAGGGATAGATTTTGTGTATTAATTCCGTTTCCAGCGAGTTGAAATCACTAATTTTAGAATTTGGTGTGTTTATTTGGCAATTTTAAACTTAATTTCTTATGGCCGGCCTATTCAGAAAAACGTATAACAGCTTTATAAACCGTTGACAAGAAAAATGCGTGAAAATTGTTTCTTTGTTTCCTATTTGTCCTATCAATGGTTTATAAAGCTGTTATATATTTTTATAAATACGGGTGGTTAATACAGAGTTCGCCAACAAGAGGTGTTATTTTGAATCACCCGGTAATTCGATAGCTGTCACCCTTGAATCATTTATTCTTTGACATTTGCCAAGTAGAAACTTCGCCATTACAAAAAATAAAAACGCATTGAAATTATTCAAATTCACTACAAAATTGGTGAAAATCTTGCAGTCACAGTTGGCAAAACCGAAAAGTTTCCGGATCATGTTATCTCTAGAAGAGATAACATCCCCAGCGTGGATTCAAGACCGTAAAGATCGAATTCGTGATGCTATCGAGGAGAAAAAAATACATTTTCCTTTGAATACCAAAATAACACCTCTTGTTGGAGAACCCTATATATATATATATATTTTATTTTTTCTATTCAGGTACTCCGCTAAATTTATGGTTGGGTGGCAACGACCTGGCCGACGAGGGTACATTTGTCTGGTCTTCGACCGGTAAACGTTTCGAATTCACTAATTGGTTCGGTTTAAATCCGGATAATTGGCGAAATATAGAACACTGTGTTCATATATGGGAGAACACCGATTTGGAGTGGAATGATGCCAATTGTGTTCAGAAAATGGGTTTTATCTGTGAAGCGAAACATGAATATGATTAAGTGTTAGACCTTAATTTAAGAGCATGAAACGAAATAGACAAATTAATTTGAAAGTGATTCCATGGAAATTATAATAATTATGGAATACATTTAAAATATAGTTGAGTCCGGTTATAATGAACTTTCAACAACAATGTAACCTTCACCCTATTTTAACCTGGATATAACGAACTATTTTGTCGTGTCCCTAGGAGTTCGTTATAACCGCACTCGACTGTACTTGTAATTCATTTCTGCTAACTTTCAACGCCGGGAGCAAGTGTGTGGTCTCTTACTTTAAATATAATTAACATAGTTTTCGCTTTCTTTTTCAAACACGAGTTGTAACCCTTGTAATTGTTATTACAATAATACCAAATAGTTTTAATTATCCTTTATAATGTTTTCTATACCTAATTATTATTTAAAAAAAAAAAATCTCAATAAACTTCAACTTAATTTTTGCAAAATTCTAGCTTAAAAACCTCACTGTTCTTACTCAAAGATTTCATATTCGCATACCAACAATCTGTAGACCGGCGCACAAAACATATGTTCGTGATCGCCACGACAATCAAAACATCAATTGGAAAATAAATTACAGCCACTCATTGAAGCATCTCACAAAGGTCGTCTTCTGATCCTCTCTTCTCTCCTGTGTCGTTGCACAATTTAAACCGCGGAGAATAAAAAGTTTTCCGCCATTTTTAACTTTCTTTATCTTATATCTTAATATATATTTACCCTCAACACTGATTCACTGACTCTGTCACGCAGTACGTAGGAATTTAAATAGGCATTCTATAATTTTCTATAAATAATAATAATAAAAAAAATAATATTTTTTTTTTGTACAGAAATTATGTTTTCCCCAAATTTTTTTTTTACCAAAATTTTTTTTTTAATTTTTTATTTTTTTTTAGAAAATTTTTTTTTTCAACAAAAATTTTTTTTTTAAAAAATTTGTTTTTCCAAATTTTTTTTTTTTCAGCAAAAATTTTTTTTTTCCAACAAAATTTTTTTTTTTCAACAATTTTTTTTTTTCAACAAAATTTTTTTTTTCCACAAAAATTTTTTTTTCAACAGAAATTTTTTTTTTCAACAAAATGTTTTTTGAACAAAGTTTTTTTTTTTCCACAAAAATTTTTTTTTTAACAAAATTTTTTTTTTTCAACAAAATTTTTTTTCCATATTTCAACGGGCGCCATAGGCGCATTACAACTTACTAGTTTATTTATAACAAATCAAAAACCACTGTCATATTGAACACAGCTCATCTTTACAACAAGTTCGAAAAAGCAAATCCCCTCGAATCACGTAACACCAAATTTATAGAAATGACAATTCAAAAACTCATGCGGATTAAACAAATTGAGGATGTCAGAACATGGGCGATAAGGTTGGTTTTTTCGCGTATTTTTTTTTAGTTTTCGGGAATTTTTTTTGTTTTCGTTGAGGATATTTTCGTATTCGTTCCAAATTACGAAACTCTATTGTTGTTTTTTTTTTTTTTTGGATTATTTTCTATAATATTCGGGAGATTTTGCATTGAGTAATTTTTCAGAAATTGTTTTTAGGGATTTTTTAGATATTTAGATAGATTTATATCAAATGGAGTATGAAATTTATTACGGGATTATAACATGTCCTTAACATAATCCCTTTCCTGGCGTAATGTATAGGGTTATACATTTCATGGTTTCAAAAGTATAGCGCTGGAATTCGACATCTGTGTGGGGCTACGCGAAAGACCGTGTTTATGCAGATAAACTTTTAACTCTTGAGCACTTAAGAACCAACATTCGTCAAGTTATGGCTGAGATACCGCCCAATATGTGCCAAAAAGTGGTCTAAAATTACCCCAAAAGAATCAATGCTTGCAACACTTCGCTTGGTGGTCATTTAAATGATGTAGTGTTTCACACATAATGTCAACGTTCAAAACTTTGTAATAAAAAAGAAATATCATGAAACAAATATTTTATATTTGTTTTATTTACGTTTCCTTTTAAAAAGCCAAATGGACAACCCTTTATTTCCAGCACACTTAAGGGACTCTGCCACTAAAAATGTAACTGGCATAACTTTACAAACCATTCTGTGGTATTTCAATAAACACTTTTGGAAGAAGTTTTTTTTTCATATCGAAATCATCCATTAAAATTGCAGGCTGTGCTAGAATTTCCATTTCGCGACCTTTCAAAACTGGATTTCCTTCTGAAAAGGGTCATTGTTTTTTTTTCTTCAATTTTCCCATTTTCCATATTCGAGACAGATGCAGAAACTTTCGTGTAACAAGCGTTGAACACTCGGTTACATTCGTCAACATAATTTCGTAGTCATGTATCCCTTGGCATGCGTTCGACTATGTGATGTAAACATCCCCCTTCTACAGGCGGCTTTGTCGCAGACTGTAATAAAAATCCAATTTATTTGGTTCGTGTTGTTGCCTTTGTTGTAATCAAACAAATGACGTCGTTCTTGTGACGCAGCCACAGCGAGTAGAGCACGCAGGACACAGTCCAGAGTAGCAGTACAACAGTGGCAAAAAGTGGTGGCATGAAGTGAATGAATCAACAGGGGAGAATAGTATGTGGAGTAAGTACATGAGTGTTTTTTCAAATAGCAGTATTTTGGAAGAGCGCCACAATTTCCTATGATGGAAATTGGTACATAGATGACAGGACGAAAGATGATCAGTGGAATAAAAATGAGAGCTCGTAACTGAACATAACCACGAATTTTGATAAAAAAATGTACATATCGATGGCTTAATTTAGAAAGGGAGTAACTCGCATTTTCGAAACTTTACAGAAGAAGGTAAAAACTTTATAACATTTGAAAAACTTCAGACATAAAAAAATTTTAAAGACAATTTTAAAACAAAATTAT
Organism: Hydrotaea cyrtoneurina; assembly: GCA_958296145.1. Taxonomy (NCBI): domain Eukaryota; kingdom Metazoa; phylum Arthropoda; class Insecta; order Diptera; family Muscidae; genus Hydrotaea; species Hydrotaea cyrtoneurina. The sequence continues at coordinate 18,457,372 of OY282513.1, read as the reverse complement.
TTTTGAAACTATTTTTTTTTTTGGATTTTGATTACACCCTTTTGCAAAAGGGCAATAAATCCGGTATTTTTGATCACAAAGCCCTGCAATTTTTGCTATTTTGAAAAAATCGAGTTACGCCCTTTTTAAATTAAGCCATCGATATGTCTCGAATCACCAGGGAATACTTCAATCAATAATACAGTGCAACAGTAGTTCTGCAAATCAAGCACCACTATGACGGTTCGTTAGTGTATTTTTTTTCCTGAGGGTACCCGTTTTCGGGGGACGCCCGTGAGCTCTTCCCCCTCTCCCTTTTGTCCATTTGTTTGTCGTAACTCGAGAACGGCTGTGCCAACTTAACTGAAATAAATTTTGAAAAATTAAGCATTAACATTCCTTTAATCTATTCCTATACTGTTTCTCTGTATTATTAGCCGTTTCGCAGATATAAATGAAGAGAAATAAATTCGTCTAACAAATTTAAATCATTTTGTTTTGAAAAATCATTAAAAAATTCAAAACGGAAAAATGTGTCAAGGCTTAGTACTTTTGCGTAAAGCTACATAACTTATGAACAAAATGAGATATAGATCAATGAAATCAATAAAGGCGTTCCGCTTTTATTCACAATTAAGTGAAGGTATTTCATTTTGACAAGAATATTGATTTTTTGTTTAAACGAATTTGGGCAATCCTACTTCATGAATTTCAAAACATGCTAGACGATATCTGTTCGTCAGATATCCGTTGTCTGGTCCCTGAAGTTAGACCATTTAGCCGGAATACGCGGCTATCCAGGGTCCCTCATCTGTTCATTGTCAAGAGGCCGATTGACCGGACGACGCACTATAGAGAATATTCGTTCTTCATCCGCACTGTTCGTATGTGGAATAATCTTCCAGCAAGTGTTTTTCCTGCCTGCTATGACATTCGCAAATTCAAGGCCAACGTCAATAAAAACTACTCCCTCTTTCCCCCCTCCAATAACCTTCCTTCCTATCGCTAATACAATGCATTGCATTTATAGGGGGCATCCCCTGAGTGTTAGTCAATTAAAAAAAAAACAGATCATATGATTCTTGTACCTAACTGTGCTAATATATTGAACACCACTGTACCCCTTGCTCCACACAAGTGTTTTCATCGAACATCTGCTAGACACAATAATCGCACACACTTAAAAGAGAGAGGGTAAAGATACTTCAGTTAGCCGCGAAAGAACAACAAGTAAACAAGAAGACGCCGCGAAGCACGCCGAAGATTATCTAATGGCAGAACAAGCAAATGACAGCGGCATTTCAACAGAGAAACAACTTTGAAGATAAAAGCTTTTTCATTCGAGTATCTGTTGGACAGTGTTGCCATTTTCTGGGAACACAACTAGCACGATAAAAGCTCGTAATAAAACAGCAAACGAAATGCCAATTAACCCTAAAGCGCCCTCGAAATGGTCCATATGCATGAACTGCATTATGATGGTACAGGGTTTTCCAACAAGAGGTGTTATTCTGGTATTTAAAGAAAAAATTGAATTTTTTGAGATAAATGATCGGATGTTTATTTCATAATAGAGAGAAAGGTATGCCGTTAATAATGAAAAACAACCTCATCCAAATGGCCACGGCGACCACGCTTACAGGACCATATCCTTTTCATGAAAGTTCCCATAACCAAATCGCAAAGTGGCTGCCCTATGTCCTCGATAGCCTCACGAATTCTATCGTTGAGGTCTTGAATCGACACTGGGCTGTTGGTGTAGACCATATCTTCCACGTGGCCCTAAAGGAAGACGTCGTACGTTAAATCACAAGATCTCGTTGGTCAATTGTGATCACCTCATCGAGAGATAACACGGTCCGGAAACCTTTTAGTTTTGCGAACAGTGACTGCAAGATTTTCAACATTTGTGTAGTCAATTTTAATAATTTCAGAGCGTTGTTGAAGCGTGTATCGTTCCATTTTTCAGTAATTTCGTAGTTTCTACATAATAAAAGCTTTAAAAGTGACAGCTACCGAAATACCGGGTGACTCAAAATAACACCTCTTGTTGGAGAACCATTTATTTAAATATTTTTTTTGGCGATTTTCAATAACGATTTTCGACAGATTAAAAAAAACTCTGACAACCCTGGAGTAGAGCTCGCGTGCGAGTGTGAGAGAGGAAAACGAAAGCTTTACAGAGAGTGAGTGGCATAATCACACTTTGGTGAACGTTGGAGCGGCTACAAAACACTTTTTCAAATTCAGTTGTTAAACAAACGCCAACGGAAAAGGGTGAATTGTATCGTGTGTGTTTATTTGCGTCGCCGCGTATAAAAGTGAATGAAACATTTCAAAGTTAAAATAGCATAAATTAAATTATATACACGGGCAATTTTATAGTTAACGTTACAATTATTGAGATTTGTAACAACAAAGTGTTGCTAGTTTCGGCAAATTAACCTAACAAGAAAATAATAACAAACGAATACGAATAGCTTAAGAGAGGTCGTCGCGCGAGTGTTGTCAAGTGAAGGTAAACCAGTTATCAACTTTTTTTTTTTTGTATTGTTGATATTGAGTTGACTGTTTGTTTTTACGATTGCCCGAACAAGTTCAACGATTATTTTTGCGCGAAAATAAGAATGGCAAAAAAACAAACTCCAAAGGAATACGTTTAAGAAGGAGCAGAGAACGGAAAACACAACAGGCGGGTGGTGATGATAACCGCTTCTTCAGTCAATTTATTATCCAAAAGAAGAAAGAAAACAAAAAACCCCAAAACAAAAATATGTCAACGAAATTTTCAAGGCCAGGCCAAATTTTCGGTTGCCTAAATTAAAAGAATTTTACGCTGTGCGGTGCGTTTCTCTTTAACAATCAAGTGTGTGTGTTTTTTTTTAAATTATTATTATAATATTCTTTTCTTTTGAAAATGATTTATTGTTAATTTCTTCAAAAGAGGAAATAAATATAAACAAACAAAAAAAAGAGAGAGAGAGAGAGCGAGCGAGAGAAAAGATAATAACAACCGACGATATCGGTGTGCAAACTTAAGTGGTGATGATCATGAGCCGATGATGTCATGAATTGTTGTGAAAAGTTTTGTATAAATGAAATGAACAACAACAACACACAATTTTGTTGTTTCAAAAACAAAAACAACAACATTGAACTCTCTTAGCTCCAGTCGCCTCATCGCTCGCCTGAGTTTTGATTCTTCTCGTGATTCATTATGGAAATTTATGCGATCATGTGGGTTTGTCTACGGTATCGTCCGAATATTTGTTACACACTATTTGGGTCTGAATTAACAAAAATGTCTTTTTTTTTAATATCGAATGTCAATATTAAACTTTGTACCCCTATCTGAATCATTCGATGACGTCGAACCTTGGCCTAACCCTTTATAGGCCAGTGACCGATTTTATGAGCAATAAAATGTACTGATTTAAAAAAAAGTTTGCGACAAAATCATACTTTATGGAGCACACAAAATCCTGGGTGGGGGGCGTGGCATCTAACCAACCTACTTATTTTAAGCGCAATATTATACTCAAATGAGAAGTAACGTCACAATTAGGTGTCGAATTCGGTTGAACGGATTTTTCAAAAAAAAGGACTTCGGATAACTGAACATTCTTTCATTTTAACGAACTGAGTATTTACTTTTGAAATTGTTCTATGAATCGAAGAAAGAAACTTGTGGCACAACTATTAAAGTACATGCATGTACAATTTCAATCCAATATTAACGAGCTTGCAAGAAAATAGTCACGTATTTTCATTTGGTTGGATTGTCCTAAATGTGGTAAAGACATAATTTAAATGTGTTTCACATAAACGATTTTTCAATAATGCGGATTTTCGTTTAAGCTAGGACAGTGCATGGAAAATCATTCCGAACAATCAGTACTTTCGCTAATTTTTCAATTAAACGATTTTTTCAATTAGAAGTCGTGACTTGTCCGAGTTTGACTGTCAAACCACTCTATGGTTGTTAGTTATTAATTATCAAATGAAGATCTCGCTAACATCTCTATAAGTATTAAATCTCAGTTAGTGAAAAGGGAATCGTACGCGACGAAACACTTACAAAGGGAATATTCTGGTCATTGGCTACGATATCAATTCAACTGGCTAAACCTTTAACTGATGTCATAAATGCAGAATGTGAAAAAATAATGTCCCGGCGGGATATCTGTGGTATCTATGCGAACCTAACATTTATTTCTAGCCGGACACATTCCAAAATCAATACGTTCACACTGAAATTATCAATTCTATTTGGGTAAATGAAATAAACAAATTAAAACTTAAGTCAATATAAGTAAAAAATCGGACCGGGACCGATATTAAATTTCGATAAAAAGTACTCTATTGGGAATAAATAACATAAAAAAAAAATCACAACAGCAATCTGTGACACTAACGTGGTCCCAGAACCTGCTTCTAGTAGCCATTCACCACAAATTAGCTTCATCGCTAATCACAAGCGGAAGTGCTCTATGAATTTCATGAACAAATTTTTTTTTCAAGTTTTTTCTCTCAATTTGTTATCCTTGTTCTGGAGTTTAACGATTCACGACGACGATTCAATCCTTACTGAAAAGAAAAGTCATCGATGTCAATGGTTCTCATGCAGCTAGATTTAGTGAAATATTTTGAATAAATTAGTAAGTCCACAAAGAGGTTTATTTAATGTTTTTCCTTTTTATTTTTCAGTATTTTAATAAATTTTTATATAGGGTTCCCCAACAAGAGGTGTTATTTTGTTATTCCAAGAAAGATGGAATTTTTTGAGTTAAAGCTTCAAATGCTTCAGCTACCGAAATACCGGGTGATTCAAAATAACACCTCTTGTTGGAGAACGCTGTATTAAATTTCCTCCGTATGCTATGAAAGAGTTCGATAACGCTTCACTAACCTTCGGCTTATCGAAATCCAGTTGATTTACTTATTTATTCAAAATGTCCTCATGCTAATTTTGCAATTTGTTTTCATCATTTTTATTTCAACATTACGTCCTCATAGCCGTTAGTCATGGTTGTTGTTTTTGCCATTGTTAATTAATTGCCATTTGTCATTTAACACGTTTAAAAGTGCAAAAATAAAAACTACAAATTAACGCAACCAATTCTAATGAGCGTGTATTGTGAAAACTGGGAATTGATGTTGTTATTTCAAAATTCCAACAATTCTTATCAATACCTGCAAAAGTGTGTAAATTCAGAAAATTAAAACTGATGAAGTCATCAAACCACAACAACAAACAAAGTCTGGAAATATCGATGTTTTGTGGCGTTATTTCGCCGAACGTGGTCTTTATCAACTCCATGATAAAGGAATTCCAGTAACAAAAAAAAAAAAAGAGGTTGAAACAAATAAAAATGCCCGATAAGATAAAAGAAAAACGCGATTGTTTTGTTTGCAGAGATCTGCACATGAGTTACAATTTTGCAGCTGTTTTTGGCGAAATCAATAGAGAATCGAAGACAAAGGCACAATTTCGCTTTTTGTTTCCATTTCCGATAGAGTACCATCGCCCAACCTATATGGAAAGTTCCAACACACTTGTCAAACAGTAATTTATATTCTAAATATGTACGAGTGAGTAATTTAAGAAAACAAAAACATTTCACACAAGTTTCAGGTGAACTCAATTGAAATCGGCCGGCAAATTGGTCTCCTCTAAAAATATAAAAGTGGAATAATGATCGAATGATTTCACTCGCACCGTCGTCATTATCAAACAACCCAACTGACAGCGAATACAAATTTAATTGCCGGTCTGTCCGTCTGTCAGTTTGCCCCGTTGCGGTGGCCTTATTTTCACAGTAACATTCATCGAAAATCAAATGGACGTACATATTTCCTTCATTTTTCGCACATCTCACATTGTTAGATTACCCGAAATGAAAATATAAACAACGAAAGTTTTCCCTCTGGGAATCGTGCGCAATAGTTTTGGCATTCCAAAAATTAATTGGTTTTTAAATTAGTGCACTTTTGTAAAAATTCACAAAAAGAATTCTGAATGAAATACTATTCAAAGAATATTCACAATTTATTAATGACTGGGCTTTCGTTCTCTAGAAAACACGTCAATGATTTCCAAATGTTTATTATGATTTAATTGTGGCGCTTAAATGCTTGAAATCATGAAATCATCATCTTTGGTTTTCTGTTTTTTTTTGGGGGTTTTTATAACTAAAAAGAGAACAAAAAAAAATGCTAATGACGAAGATTGTCACAAATTTAAACACATATTTGGAAATTTATGTTTTTCTCTACCAAAGCAGATGTTTTTTTTTGGATTTTCAAAATCATGTCTAGACACACACAAATATTTCTGAATTGTTGTGTTTTGTATACGAGTATTGAAACATATTTCTCAGCAAATTTGAGGCTTTCGTGGCAAAATCTCTGCAAAACCTCGCCATTACCCAGTAATTTTGCTTGTTACTCAAAATTTAAGTTTAAATTCAGAATAAAACGGTTAGGATATGGAATTTGGGTAAAGATGAGCGATTTGTGCTAATAAAGTGGAACCAGCACAGCACGTATTTTCAGTTGGTTACAGAGGATATTCATGAAAATTTTACTTAAATTCAAAATTACTCGACTCTGCTATTGAATTGTTAAGTGGGATATACAGATCGATTTGGAATCACAAGGTCTATCTGTGGTAACAAAGTCCAACTTTTCACATAATTCCAGTCTAATACAGTGGGTAGTCTTGTGAAATCAAAACTTAACCTGAAAATTCAAAATTAATTGGTGGAATTTATGGAAAGGGAATATCATACCATTTTCCTGTGGACGTACGAAATTCAAAATCTTAATATATATTTACCCTCGACACTGATACACTGATTCACTGACTCTGTCACGCAGTACGTAGGAATTTAAATAGGCATTCTATAATTTTCTATAAATAATAATAATAAAAAAAATAATATTTTTTTTTTGTACAGAAATTGTGTTTTCCCTAAATTTTTTTTTTACCTAAATTTTTTTTTTACAAAATTTTTTTTTCAACAAAAATTTTTTTTTACAAAAATTTTTTTTTTACAAAATTTTTTTTTCAACAAAAATTTTTTTTTACAAAATGTTTTTTCGAAATTTTTTTTTTATAACAAAAATTTTTTTATTCCACTAAAATTTTTTTTTTCCACAAAAATTTTTTTTTTCAACTAAATTTTTTTTTTCAACTAATTTTTTTTTTTTCAACAACATTTTTTTTTTCAACAAAATTTTTTTTTTTCCATATTTCAACGGGCGCCATCGGCGCGCGCATTACAACTTACTAGTCAAGAATAACTACGGATATAAGAAAGTCAAGACAATTCTCAAATGTTCTTGCTTATATGCGATATTTTCTTATAAGCAATTATTTAAGACAATAAAGACACGATGTTTTTGCAGAACTTTCTTATATGCAATATTCTCTTATAAGAGATGTTATAAAATAGTTTGCTTATATGCAATATTTTCTTATAAGCAATTATTGTATTTATAAAAATGAAGACTCGGTGTTTTTTGCAGAACTTTCTTATATGCGATATTCCTGTATAAGAGATGTTCTTATATCCGTTATGTACTGTATCAATTTAATCAGCGAAGACACGAATCACCATTACGATTAGGTGGGGAGCTCTGTTGTGAACAGAATGTACGTGAATATAACTACAGTAGCTAGCGGATATAAGAAAGTGAACAAATTCCTCAAAATTTCTTGCTTATATGCGATATTTTCTAATAAGCAATTATTGTATTTAAGAAAATGAAGTCACGATGTTTTTGCACAACTTTCTTATATGCAATATTCTCTTACAAGAGATGTTCTTATAGTCGTTACCTGATGTATCAATTTAATCAGCGAAGACACGAACCACCTCTGCTGACAGAGCTCTTACGAAATAGTTGGAGAGCTCTGTCGTGAACTGTATTGCCACTGAAAAACATTTTTTCCGACCAAAAGTTCTCCTAAAACTCCCGAAAATCAATTGCAGCTGACCAACTTTTTAAACGACAAACACTATTACTACAAAGTTTTGGTATAATGAGGAAATTTTAGTATAAAAATGCATTAAAATGCTGAAAAAATAAAAAGGATTTTCTTCAGGTTCAGCTACACAAAGCCATTGACGTTTAGTCTTTGTGGACTTATTAAAGGGATACAATTTTAGGGCTTAAATAAAATTATTTCAAATTCAAAATACTTCAGTAGATTTGTTATTGTATGGGGTGTTTTATAAGCTGCATGAGATTTAAATACTTTTGGAGTAGACTCGAACCACCTCTGTTGACAGAGCTCTTACGAAATACAGGTATATGCTGGACTTTACTTTATTGCAGAGGTGACTGTCGTTCACAAAATTCGTGTGCTGGATTTAACAATCACTAAATTGTTTGTGTTTCACAATCACTTTCAAACACCATGGTGATTGAGAATATAAATCCATATTTTTGTACTAAACTGACCCAAAACATCGAATAAACAATTCTAAAATAATTTTTAATATGTTCTGAAAAATCCGATTCAGTCGACCAACGTTTTAAATGATAAAAAAAACTTGTTGCAATTTTTAAAAACACGGAAGAATTATTTAGAAATTCTGGACCCTTTTAATACTAAAATAAGTACTTTGATGTTGTATTCATTTTTGACATAAGAAGCCCAATGAAAAAGAACGCGAAGAAGCATTACGTAGGTCAGAGTCACCAAGGTTCAAATATATGCAATCGTAGTTAAACCCTAGATTTCTAAAGCTCTGTTTCAAATGAAACTCAGTTTAAAGTTGGAATAGTAGTCAGTGAAATTAATCCACTCGTTTGACAATAAGGCCCAATAAATGACTCTTCGTTTTTCGTTAAACTTGAAATTCATTGTTTTTTTTTTGTCAGAATTTAAACGCAGTTTAATTAAACCACAGTTTAATAGCCAGGGCTCGACTAACCGCGAAAAAGACATAAGCGCCAAAAATAAAATTGTACAGGAGAGGTCAAGCATAAAGACTTGTAGTGTATACGATACAATTGAATTTGGTGTATCTTTGTAAATATAATTTTTTAATTTTTAATATTTTGGGATAAAGAGCGTCGAAGAATTGTCTATCGAATTTCATTAAAAAGCGAATTACAAAATTACCAAAGAAAAAGAATCAATACTTTTTTGGTTCACCAAATTCCACAAATAATTTAAATTTAATAAATAAAGCTGCTGTGTAATTTTGTTGATGCTGGAAGTGGTTTCCGACTACCACCACTTCCAAACATGTGTCTTCTGGCCGTGCCAAAGTTTATTTAGCAGAATTTTTTAATTCTGCTAGTTTTCCTAAATATCTTGTGTGACCGTAATCCACCTCAAAAGTTAATACTTGTATATATATTTTATTTTACTTTATCGTCCCATGCGTCTAAGTTTCTTCCTTTAAATAGTTTACGTTCAAAAAATGAATTTATGCTTGAATACAAATAAGGCAAACGTGAACTCATTGTTGAGATTATTTATATTAGGTAAAATGTATGATAAGAATAAAAAATAACATTTGATTTCACTAGTTATTTCACGTGTAAAACCTACCAAAATCGAATTGGACCGACCCCCCGACCAAATCTTAAAATTGTAAAACCCATCCAACCAAATTTGGTCGGAAATTGCCAGAATGGCAACGCTGACCGTGATGGATATCATAGACATTAGGCACAACATTTTCGGCGAACGAACAACTAAGAAACATTTGCCTGCCTGTCCGTCTGCTGAGGTAATCGAAACCAAGAACTTTTTTTTTAAATATCTATTTAAATTTCAATCTAACATTTTTTTTTTTAAATGTTAATGACCTTTTCTAGTCCACATACATTTGATGCAAACAAACTTTCAATAGGACTACCCACCACTTTGTCTATCTCCCTCCATGCAAAGATTTCCAATTCAGTTAATTCCATTCAACTTTTCATTCTGTTGTACTTCAGAATCCAACAGGAAACCACATCCGCATGAAAATATATAAACTTTGTTATTTCCCCTCTGCGCTGCCCAACATTTTCCAACTAAGCCAGGCGACGCCAGTCAACCAGTTGGTGCCAATTTGAGATATTAACTTAAACGGCGATAGACGACGTACGCCTCTTTGTTTGCAATTTTCTCCCCAGTGTTCCGGTGTTCCCTACATGGCCCGGTTTTTAGACGTGGGGGTTTGCTGTACTGATTACAGGCAACGACAACCACAACAAAAACAAATCCTATCGCAAAAAATAAAATGCAACAATAAAATGCAACAAAATAATATAAAATAGTGTAAATGTAACACAGCGTATTTACGTACATATCACAATCAGAGCCGATTCGGATATCCACCGTGTACGAAATGAAAACTCAATGCAAAACCACTATGTGGTTACAGTTTAGTTTTGGGTTTTCTCTGGCCTGAGTTTTCTTTCCAATCAAACGCCTTCTTCCGTTCTAGGTGTGTGATTTGTTTCAGGTTTTTACATTTCTTATTATGAAAAAAATTGAAAAAACAAAAAAACCGAAATATCTCGACGTACTCTTTCGAATCCTTACAAACACTGTCATGCGTCGTATAATACCTGCTGTACTGTGCTCCATGCACAAAATAGAATTTTAACATTCAATACCATACCAAGTCATAATTGGAACAACAACAATTCGAATGGGGCCATGTGCTGATTTTTAATGAACAATTCGTTTATTTTGTAAATTGTTTCAAAAGATGTTCGTGCAAAAACAAATAGTTTAACATATTTGTGTAGGTTATTAAAACATTTAATTAATCTAACACATTTTTATGTACGTGTGTGTGCCTGTGTCTGTATTTATTCCAACGGCTGTGTGTGTGTGTATATTTATTTAAAGGAAATTCAACAAGTCTGAACATTAAACAAAATCTGAAGGCTAATTCTGTTTTCGAGCATATTTAAAATTGTTTCTAAACAAATGAAGTATTTGAAAAGATAATATTGAAGCGACGTCTTCAATAGGGTTGAGGAGATCGAAGAGGATCTGAAATAGAACCAAGAAATAATGGAATTGAATTGTTTGAGACAATTCAGAAAAAATCATGCTACTTTGTATGGAGTTAAGAACTCCCGAGATATTTTTTCGGGTATTATTTATTTATTTATTTATTACTAGTTGAAAAGCCCGTCAAACAACGGTCGAAAAAAAACATGTCTTTCTGCATTTTATGTGTGTTTGTTGTTCTTTTTGTGAACATGACAACAACAACGAAACAGCCAAACACACATGTGTAAACAACACACAGCCACACACACTGCGACTGTGAAAAGAGAATGATGACGTGTTAAAAAATGAGCGAGCAAGAGAGAGAGTAATGAAAGAGAGTAAAGAAATGCTTCACCGCAGGCAGTGAGGTGCACAAATTATTATATTTAGGATAGGATTACAATACAAAGTAAATTTATATTCTAATTTTGGGTTCAAGGGTAAACCGGATGACACAGACCATAGTGTTTGATTTTTGCAGCGACAGACCAAAGCCTCTGGTAGTAATCGAACCCACAACTCCCACGCTGATAGGCAAGTACGCTACCAACTCGCATACCGGGGCGCTTGTTTGGGATATTAATGAATTATTTTCATAATTGTATAACTAGGGGAAGAGTTCATTAATCGAATACTTTGGAGAAAAGTTAAAATTAAAAAAGTTAAAATTTAAAAAAATCCGGCTACACCGTATTGAGTTTAGAACTCCAGATATATTTTTGGGATATTAAAGGCATTTTTTTCATACTTCTATAACTAGGAGAAGAATTGCTTCAACAAATGAACTGATGATTATTTTCTTTAGAAAACGCCAACTTCCGTTTCATTATTCGAATACTTTGGAAAAAATTCCTTAAAAAAAGTTCAGCATTTCCTGAACAATTTTCAAGCAAAACTATTTCTTTAGATCATTTTTTCTATACTTTTTACTAATGCTTTCATGATTTCATTTAGATTAACACTTTTAACTTGTTTACTGTTTATTGCCCCTTAAACGTTGTATCGTGTACTTTTGAAAATGTCTTCATGTGGTGTAAAATAATTTGTATTGCCGCTCAAGATATGCCAGCCAAACCGACTTTGTTAGACACGTGTAAAACACAAGAACTTTTCATGTTTTGTTTTTAGATTTAATCACGCAGAGAATGTGGGAACTTTTTTCATTGAAAACTATTTTTTTTATGTTTGGCATAAATCTAAAGCCAAAACGGGGACATTGCCGATACATTTTGTCCCTTTATGGTAATTTTTGTTATTTTAGAAATTTTACAACTTTTTTCTTTTGAAAATGTCTTGGGAAGTTCCTTTTTAAAGGAAATTTGAGGCCAAGCCTTTACAGTCTAATGTTTGAAGTTTTAATTAAATTAAAATAAAAAAACTAATAAAACTAATTAAATTAATTTATTTAATTAATTTAATTTAAAAAATTTAAAAAAAAAAAAAAAAAAAAAAAAAATTTTAAAATAACAAAAATTGCCAGGAAGGGACATTAATTTAATTATAATAATTTAAAATTGTAATTGAAATAATTAAATTAAAATAAAAAAAAATTAATTAAATTAACTTTAGAACTTTTTTTGAAAATGTTTTTAAATGTTTTTACAGAAGTTTAAAATGTTAAAAAAAATTGTCCCTTTATAGTAACCTTAAAATTTTTTTTTTTGGAAATTAGAACTTTGGAAAATATAACCCCCAAAAATATAACCCTCAGCTCAAAACGTAGCCGTTTCACGATTTTTTCCCATTTCAGGAATTTTGAAACTTTTTGTAATTTGAAATTTTTTTTTATAATGACAAGTGCAGTTTATTGTTTAAAAAAAAATTGTGCAAAAGCGATACCCCAAGACCTATTTCGAAGTTTAGAATTTTGTTTAAAGATTTTTCCCAATTTGGAAATTTTTAATTTAGAATTTTTTAACCCACAAAGGACATCACGTGAACATAGATTTCGTCCCCGTTTCACTATTTTCCCCATTTTAGGAGTTTTGGATTTTTTTTTATTTCAAAACTACGTTTTTTTGTAACAAATGCTTAACTTAAATCCCAAAAAAGTGAATTTTTCCGGTTTTCCCCATTTTAACAATTTGGAACTTTTTTAACTTGCACCTTTTTTTTAATGAAATCTGCGATTATTATTAATATTTTCAAATTTGTAATTCTCTTTCCGTTTTACATCTTTTCCAAAAATAGTCACTATTTTCACAAACTACAATCCTCCCAATTCCAAAATAATAATAAACCAGCAATCTGGAAAACAAATCAAATATTTATCATTAGCAAATTACAGCAACCGATTTAAAACATTTAACAAAAGACTGACCTTAAAATCGTTGTAATCAAAATACACATCATTAAGAAATTAGTTGCACAGCTCTCCAACAAAAGACCAGTCTATTAAATTTCGAAATTACCAGATGTAACATTCAAAATTATACGAGTATCACATAAAAACGAGAAACGACTTCACAACAACCTTCCCCAATATTTTCGGTGATAGGAAATAGACTATTCCATAAAAACAATATTTTCATTATGAATTATCAAAAGAAGAAAAGAACGAGAGATATTTCCGAAGAATACCACCCCCATTCAAATCTTGGCTATCATTCAAATGGGACATAAACAAATCCATTTACATACAACAACAACAAAATAAATAAATCTAAAAAAGCGGAAATGTTGCAAACAGTTGCGGTCAATGAAGCTGAAAAATAAAACAGAACTGCAAAGAAGTTTTTTGCTTGGGGAATCGAGGGGCCATCGACTATTTTCGGGTGATTTTTTTTTATAATTCAGCCAAGAACAAAAAAAAAACAATATCAAAAAATTTCGTCACGAACTATTGGTTAAAAACAGATTGTTTCTATTTTTTTTAACCAGAAACGAAGAAAAAAGAAAAATAAAAAAATCAACAACAGGCCGCCGCCAAGATGTTGCTGAAAAACATGCGGCAAATGCCACTGACATTATTGCTGCCTGGTGGCTGTCTGTCTGCCGGTCCACCCAGATGACTGGGGCACGCTCTGGGTCTGTTTTGCTGCGTTTCAGTGAATAGTATCTTTTGAAATACAATCATCACCTTACGACACAGACACATTTTCGTCTGATTACTGAATCGAAAGAAGCACAGATAAAATTAAAACAAAACAAAAACACACACACAAAATCATGAAAAACGCTTATGACGATGAATCATCACAAGCAGAAGACGTGGAACTAACAACGAGCACAGTCGGGTAGATAAACAAATGCGGCGCTGCGGCGATTGTAGCCTCTGTGGTCGCCAACATGAGATGAAAGGTCTATTTGTAATGTTAATGTTAATTTTTCTCCCCTTTTCTCTTTCAACAATATCAAGTGCTTCAAAAGATAAAAAGTAACAAATAAAACAATCTTCGGATCCATTTAGGGATGGCTGATTGCTTAGACAAAAAGTGTAACGTAGGAATTATGAAAGTTTCTAAAATAAGTTACGGTAATCTAGTGAGGTTTTGTTTTTGGCAAAAGACACTCACTCAATTGAGGATAATATTCACGAGGCCAACATCAAGACTGTAGTTTTTAGGGAACGTTTCCATAAGAAGTCCAATCCTGAATTAATTAAACAAAATTAATTAATTTATTAATTAAATTACACAAATTGATTGTATTAATTAAATCAATTAAATCAATTAATTTAATTAATAAATAAATTAAAGTATTTAATAAAATAATTAAACACATTTAGTGGAAGGCCGTGGTGTGGTAGGTAGTGTGTGCGACTATCACACAGAAGAACCCGAGTTAGAAACCGGGTAAGACCATCAAACATTTTTCAGCGGCTGTTTCCACCTCGTAAATGTTGGCGACTTACGAGTAAGAGAATCATCTCTAAAAATTATAAATTAATTAAAAAATTAATTTTATTAATGAAAAAATTAATGTTAATTTTTTATTAATTAAAAAATTAATTTTATTAATTAAAAAATTAATTTTATTAATTAAAAAATTAATTTTATTAATTAAAAAATTAATTTTATTAATTAAAAAATTAATTTTATTAATTAAAAAATTAATTTTATTAATTAAAAATGTAATTACATTTGTGAAAAATTTGTTAATTAAAAAATTAATTGTATTAATGAAAAAAATTGTTTTATTAATTAACAAATTAATTAAATTTGAATATTAATAAGAATTAGAATATTAATTAAATTAAATGTATTAATTTTATTAATTAAATTAACTTTAATTAATTTTATTAATTAATTTTATTAATTAAATTAATTTTATTAATTAATTTTATTAATTAAATTAATTTTATTAATTAATTTTATTAATTAAATTAATTTTATTAATTAAATTAATTTTATTAATTAAATTAATTTTATTAATTAAATAAATTTTATTAATTAATTAATAAATTAAATTAATTTTATTAATTTTATTAATTAAATTAATTTTATTAATTAAATTAATTTTATTAATTAAATTAATTTAATTAATTAATTAAATTAATTTAATTAATTAATTAATTAATTAATTAATTTAATTAATTTAATTAATTTAATTAATTTAATTAATTTAATTAATTTAATTAATTTAATTAATTTAATTAATTTAATTAATTTAATTAATTTAATTAATTTAATTAATTTAATTAATTTAATTAATTTAATTAATTTAATTAATTTAATTAATTTAATTAATTTAATTAATTTAATTAATTTAATTAATTTAATTAATTTAATTAATTTAATTAATTTAATTAATTTAATTAATTTAATTAATTTAATTAATTTAATTAATTTAATTAATTTAATTAATTTAATTAATTTAATTAATTTAATTAATTTAATTAATTTAATTAATTTAATTAATTTAATTAATTTAATTAATTTAATTAATTTAATTAATTTTATTAATTAAATTAATTTTATTAATTAAATTAATTTTATTAATTAAATTAATTTTATTAATTAAATTAATTTTATTTAAATTTATTTTATTAATTAAATTTATTTTAATTAATATAATTAATTTTAATTAATTTAATTAATTTACTATATCCGGCTTTATGTTATTTAAATCGAATAAAAAACTTCCTTTTATTACAGAATATTGGCCAGTCGACGTTTCATGGAAACACCCATACTGTTTCTGTGTATCTGAACACACAACCCAAATAGTGTTTTTGTTTTCAAATCTCATTTGATTCATTATCTCCGAAACAACAAACAAAATTCATTGGAATTCTCCTAAAGATCTAAATAAACTAAATTCTTGTTACTTTTTTTGTTTTGCTAATCTCAGCGTATTTTGTCTTTTGGTGGAAATTGAACAAAGTTGCACAATGGAATCACACAGCGGAGCAAAACCCATTCGACCATACAAATATATTTTATGGTCATTGACTTAATCGTGTGCTCGATGCACAATGCATTCAAATATGTAGTTCCACAAATGAACTGAAGTTGAATTTTTATTGTTGGAAAGATCTCTTCTAATTTGGCAAACTGATTAATGCTTTCGGTGCTGGCCAAGTAATTGTAGAAGTGTGTACACTTTCCTTTTATTTCTTTTTTATTTGGATAATTTCGTTGGAATTAAAATCGGTCAAGACCTCAATGTGTGTTTCTGTGGAAATGAAAATTGCACTTTGTTTGGTTTAATCGATTTATTGCGTTAGAGTTTATCAATAAAAGCTTAACAAAGCACCGAAAGTGTAAAGTTTAGTTTGGTTTTAAGAACTGTGATATCCGCTTTAATGTGTCCCACATCTGACAGTCGCTTATTGTGTGTGTGGTGCAAAATAATTGCTCTGAAATAGTAATTGTTTCTTGGGGCAATTATTTTAAGTGCTAACTGTTACTTTAACTTCTATACACTTGGGTTCAATACGATATATGGAAATATATGGAAAAATTTATAAAAGCAAAACTATTAAAAATGCTGACTTGTTCGGTCTTGACCACTTTCATGTATTCTCTACCAAAGCCAGAGATCCTCTTACGATTTGTTTTTGTCTTTTCCCTGCTTATGTGATTTCCGGATATCCCCTACATATGTTAATCATTGTGTTAAAAGCGATAAGAAGGTCGATTTAGTGCAGAGGACAGAATGATTGATGGTGTCTATCAAATTAATACTGTTCTGCCTTAGGCTGTGAATACACAGAGTGCTGACTCAGAGTCAAAGATTGAAAATATTAAAACTAGTGATTAATTACAATTAACCAAATGGGATTGTGATGTTAGATTTTTTTTACAAGAAACAATTTGGAAATTTAATATACTCTTACATTACGGTTAGGGTATTCCCCAATTTTTGGGGAATTCTTAATTAACGAAGGAAGAGACTGGGAACTGAACTATGCCCCATATGATTTGTATACTCTTTGACAGGGACCTACTGGCTCTAAACGGCTAATGTTTGTCCTAAAAAATGTTGGTACAGTAAGAGAGTAACTTAGACGTAAAGTTGTGGTTAATTACGTGTGGGAATCTGTCGCTGGGTTTTTTAGTGGGTGATGGTGTCACACACTATACATCACACCACGATCGCCCATAGCCGTCGAAACTATTCAGGTATTAAATTATATTAAAATGTAGTTGATAACTCACAGTTAGAATTATGTCAGTACAATTATGTCACAATGAGCTCCGTTTGGGGCAAAATATAAGAAAGAGTATCCAATTTAAAGGACTAATGATGGATTGTATAAGGGCGATAAGAGCCAGGCTGTATTGAAGATAAGGTCCTTTTAACTCTATATAAGAGCATGGACCTAGGGAAGCTAGGCTGCATATTCCAAACCTCAGTACTATCTCCATCATCAAAGGGTCCCATCCCGACCACAGCAGTGGTTATGAGAAACTTTTTATATGCAGAGTTCAACGAACTGTCTTCTTTTTTTTTTTTTGTCTGTAATGTAAAAAAAAACCATAAGCGAGTGTATATTTAAATGTTATCTTTCTTTTGTTTACATATTTACCTTTCACTAAAAAATAACAACAACAAGAAAAACACTTAAAACTAAAGCCATCACATCCTCTATGGTAAAATGATAATATTGCAGAGTTAAAAAGTAAAAAACAAAAAAAGAAGCAGTTGTACAAAAAAAACAAAAAAAACTAAAACCACCTCTGTGCTCTGCAGACGTTGTGTCTGTACGTTTCCATACAAAACAAATAGAGCGAACGACTCGACTCGAGCGACTCAGCTATGCAAATATGTTTAACTTTGAAAACGAGTTGAGGAGACGTCAACCAGCCATAGCCACTACCAAAGATACATGTGTACCGCATGTTTGAAATGTAATTTGAGTGAATTTCATTGATATACAAAAACAACATATTCCACATCATTGTGAAATAGATGCAGCTGAAATGAAAAAATCTTACAAATTACAATTTTGCACTCTGAAGATGTCGGTACTTTTGGGCTGCACGATAGTCACAAAATATGGCCAACATGATGACGACGATTCGTCGTGGAGATGAACTTTTAACCCACATTCAAGTGCTGGCATTTTTCACATTCATTTAATCACGTGACAGCCCAAAAGGACAACATGACTGGTTCACAAGTCATGCCTGCATGGAATATTGCATTCAGCCAATATGAAGGACCTTGTCAAGTGTATCCGCATGAGTTTGTGCTTCTTGGCCAAGAGCCAAAGCAATGTGTGTGTGTGTTTTATGGATAATATCATTCATCACTTTTGACCAAATAACCTCATTTTGCGAAATTATATGGCTATTATGGCGTTTTGAAGTCATAATAAATGACACTGTGCTACAGTGGGTGACTTTTTGGTAGGAGCTGGATGCACCATGCAACCAGTGGGTAAATATACGGAGTTTTCAGACAGGTGGAAGCTTTAATTTTTCTATTTCAGTCTGATCCTAATTTGAACGCTATACCAGTTTCTTGGCCGCATTTTGAAGACATGGACTTGGCGATTTTTCAATGCCACCATCAATCATTTGCGCACCAAGTTCAGGTTAATCCTGCAATCATTTGAATTTATTTCCATTTTGTACTTTAAAGCCTGACGGCCAATTAAAACAAATTACAATATGCAACATATTAAATAGAACTGCCAACGATCTCAAATTACCACCTCCGATGTAAAGTTTTAGACGATTTTCCGTGGTGCCATTAACGATCGACGTTAGTTTATTTTTCTTGCTGTAGCTAAAAAACAATCATTACCAAATGTTCTATGAACTATTTCTTCTCTTGAAATTGTTCTACCATTCTGAATTATCCATTAAAAAACCCCTTTGTCGCACAGTGTAATTGCTACCCTCAATGATGTTTATTACAGACAGGAAACTTTTATGTTCGATAGCACGTGTTGTTCGTCGACATGGTTTAGGGGTTAATTTTATAGTCACTCCAACGAGTCAATACGTCTCCAGAGCGTAAAAAAAAGAAAACTGTTATTACCCCCAAACCGAAGTTTTTAAGCGTGAGGTCATTCGAGTCGCCCTCTGAAACATTTCCACATTGGCCCACATCACGTGTCTTGTACTCCAATTAAAAGGCATTGCATGCGAGGCAGGGTTTTTTTTAATTGAAGAAAATGTATTGCAGTTAATACTGACGGACGGCTGCCTGGATATCCAATCGGTAAAGCTTTAACTATTCTTTTAAAAGTATCGCACATAAAGCAAAATCTGTTGATAGTCTAAACATTTGTGCAGTGTTTTCATTAGGGGTTTCTTTTTTTCCGTTGTATTTTCTAATTTCGGTTAAATTTAATCCACATTGCATGATTGCAGTTTATAAGTCACTATCACTTTTTGCTCTCGTTGTTGTTGTTGGAGTATAAATTTAGGTCAGCAGTGGTTTAAGCACGAATATCCGTTTTTTATTTGTTCAAGAAAGAGTAGAGTGTGCATTGCATGAATGCATGTCGGTACAATGTGTGAATGCTACATTCGAACAAACATGCAATCGGAAACGGAAATAACGGCACAGAAGAAAAACACGTTAATTTTTTGGGGTGGCAGGGAAAAGTTTTAAAAAATGAAAACAGAAAAATAGTGTTCCTTTGAAATGTGAAAAAATAGTATTTTTTAATGAAAATGGGGAACATCTGTGAAAAACCGAACAAAAATGTATGTTAAGAACAAATTCATGAAATAAAAACACAAGGTATTTTTAAAGAAAATGTATGGAAATGATTGTCAATTAAAATATTAATTAAATCAATTAAAATGTTAATTAAACCAGTTAAAATGTTAATTGAACCAATTAAAATATTAATTGAACCAATTAAAATGTTAATTGAACCATTTAAAATGTTAATTGAATTGAACCAATTAAAATATTAATGGAACCAATTGAAATTTTAATTGAACCAATTAAAATATTAATTGAACCAATTAAAATATTAATGGGACCAATTAAAATATTAATTGAACCAATTAAAATATTAATTGAACCAATTAAAATATTAATTGAACCAATTAAAATATAAATTGAACCAATTTAAATATTAATTGAACCAATTAAAATATTAATTGAACCAATTAAAATATTAATTGAACCAATTAAAATATTAATTGAACCAATTAAAATATTAATTGGACCAATTAAAATATTAATTGAACCAATTAAAATATTAATTGAACCAATTAAAATATTAATTGAACCAATTAAAATATTAATTGAACCAATTAAAATATAAATTGAACCAATTTAAATATTAATTGAACCAATTAAAATATTAATTGAACCAATTAAAATATTAATTGAACCAATTAAAATATTAATTGAACCAATTAAAATATTAATTGAACCAATTAAAATATTAATTGGACCAATTAAAATATTAATTGAACCAATTAAAATATTAATTGAACCAATTAAAATATTAATTGAACCAATTAAAATATTAATTGAACCAATTAAAATATTAATTGAACCAATTAAAATATAAATTGAACCAATTTAAATATTAATTGAACCAATTAAAATATTAATTGAACCAATTAAAATATTAATTGGACCAATTAAAATATTAATGGAACCAATTGAAATTTTAATTGAACCAATTAAAATATTAATTGAACCAATTAAAATATTAATGGGACCAATTAAAATATTAATTGAACCAATTAAAATATTAATTGAACCAATTAAAATATTAATTGAACCAATTAAAATATTAATGGAACCAATTAAAATATTAATTGAACCAATTAAAATATTAATTGAACCAATTAAAATATTAATTGAACCAATTAAAATATTAATTGAACCAATTAAAATATTAATTGAACCAATTAAAATATTAATTGGACCAATTAAAATATTAATTGAACCAATTAAAATATTAATTGAACCAATTAAAATATTAATTGAACCAATTAAAATATTAATTGAACCAATTAAAATATAAATTGAACCAATTTAAATATTAATTGAACCAATTAAAATATTAATTGAACCAATTAAAATATTAAGTGTACCAATTAAAATATTAATTGAACCAATTAAAATATTAATTGAACCAATTAAAATATCAATTGAACCAATTAAAATATTAATTGAACCAATTAAAATATTAATTGAACCAATTAAAATATTAATTGAACCAATTAAAATGTTAATTGAATCAATTAATACCAATGTGGCCAATAATACCAATATGGGTCAGATAGCCAAGGTCCCTTAAGAAATAAGATGCCAGTGTTTATACTCACCAATTCGCCAAGGCAGGGCAAGTACAGAGAAGGTATTTCATAACTCAACTGTGCTTAATCGCGATCTTCGCTTTGACTAGTTTCACACACCAATTAAAATGTTAATTGAACCAATTGTTAAACAAATTAATTAAACAACCTAGTTTAGGTTCGGTTCGAGTGCTGTCTTAATAAGACGACTCACTTAGTCTCTGTAGAACATTGTAATACCTCGGAAACTAATAAAAGATACATCCCTAGTTGATCTCCGTTGAACCATCCTAAGCGCCATCAAAAACCTCTAGAGTCGGCCAATAATACCAGATATCCAAGGTCACTTCAGAATTAAGAAGCCAGTGTTTATACTCACCAATTCGTTAATCATTTCTCTTTTAAAATAACAAACGGTTGCCTTAAATGGAAATAAACAATAAATAAATATTGTTGTGTAGACGTGATGTGAAATTCAATGCGAGCCAATACAAACGGACTTCTATTAAAAAAAATATAATGATTATAACAAATGACCAAAAAAAATTATTTTGCTTAGACAGTGAGCGGAACAGAAGCGTTAAAATTATTTAATATTGATCACCCCGTGAAGACCGTTGACGAAGGCAACCGAAATATTGGGTAAAATATTGAATACAAATAACTACAACATCGTTTTCATCCACATGACCTCGAGCCTAACTAAAAATCAACATAATTAAATTTTCAAATGACCAAAATGTGACTCGGAACTGCACACAGAATGTCCAAAAATAAATATATTTTCTCAAATACTGCAAATATTCATTTAACACACATTTGCATTTACTTTAAGTGGCAATACACAAAAAGACAATATTTAACTTTTTGTTTCTGTTTTCTCGTGGTTATAAACAATGACGTACTTTTTTTTATTGTAAATAATAGGACGTGCTTATGATAATTACACTGTGCGCTACAATGGAAAAAACTTGTATTGTTTTATTGAGTCATTAGATGGTTAGACAGACGGATGGAGAGACGGACGTGGTCGAAGACCACAAAAGTGGTCATGATTGTACAGCGAGTGTTCCCTTTAAAGTATTATTTGCAGCGTGTATATGTAGTTGGAGAAATACAACCTATAAGACCTTATTCCACATAGACACGTTCAAGATCAAGTTCGACAATGGGCAAACAGCCACTGCAACCACAACAAGTAAGATTTTAAAATTAGCTGAAATGAGTCATAATTACGGCGATGATAGGGAATAACAACATTTACACTCAGCTAAAATGTTCGAGCACCTATTGAAAAAATAAGACTGATTGATCAAAATCCATGGCGATGGACTGAATTTGACATTTGTTCTGATGACAGCTGTCAATTAAAATGACAGTTGTCAATTAAAATGACAGCTGTAAATTAATATGACATCTGTAAATTAATATGACATCTGTCACTTAAAATGACAGCTGACAATTGAAATGACAGCTATTAACATAAATGACAGCTGTGAATTGAAATGACAGCTGTGAATTGAAATGACAGTTTTCAATAAAAATTACAGCTTCCAATAAAAATGTCAGCTTTCAATAAAAATTACAATTTTCAATAAAAATTACAGCTTTCAATAAAAATTACAGCTTTTAATAAAAATTACAACTTTCATTAAAAATTAGAGCTTTCAATAAATATGACAGCTGTCAATTAAAATGACAGCTGCCAATTAAAATGAGAGATTTCAATAAATATTACAGCTTGCAATAAAAATTACAGCTTTCAATGAAAATTTGAGCTTTTAATAAAAAGTACAGCTTGCAATAAAAATGAGAGCTTTCAATAAAAATTACAGCTTTCAATAAAAATGAGAGCTTTCAATAAAAATGACAGCTGTCAATAAAAATGACAGCTGTCAATAAAAATGACAGCTGTCAACAAATGACAGCTGTCCATAAAAATTACAGCTGTCAATAAAAATTACAGCTGTCAATAAAAATGAGGGATTTCAATAAAAATTACAGCTTTCAATGAAAATGAGAGCTTTTAATAAAAAGTACAGCTTGCAATAAAAATGAGAGCTTTCAATAAAAAATAAGACTGATTGATCAAAATCCATGGCTATGGACTGAATTTGACATTTGTTCTGATGACAGCTGTCAATAAAAATGACAACTTTCAATAAAAATTACAGCTTTCAATAAAAATTACAGCTTTCAATAAAAATGAAAGTTTTCAATAAAAATTACAGCTTTCAATAAAAATGAAAGCTTTTAGTAAAAATTAGAGCTTTCAATAAAAATTACAGCTCTAATAAAAGTACAGCTGTTAATACAAATGACAGCTGCCGAGACCCCCGTTTCTAAAATAAACAGATTCAATTCATTCACTCAATATAGCTAACCTCATCACTTCACCCCAGATGGTTTTTTTCTTTCTACTGACTTTTTTCTTTGAGTGTAACCGCAGCTCCAACTACTTACTGCAATATCGCCACACAACATCATAATTGGATGCAAATTATTAGTTTCTATTTCCATTTCTGCGAACACCAGACAATGTTGCCAAAAAAAAACTGCAGTTTTGAACATTTTGGTTTGGAAATAATTTCCATAACATCAATCAAGCAAAGAGAAAGCCATTTTTAATGGGTCATAAATACAATTATTGTTAACATAGCTTGGCAGTCGCCCTTCTAAACTGTTCAGCAGACAACAATTCCAAAAGTGAGAAAATTATGAATGCAACAAAAGAAATTGCATTGTTTTCGTCCGTCTTCTATTACTATTTTCGTCGTAACTCGTAAAAAGTTTAGTGCACTTTTCTTTAAGCGCATACAACATTTCACCAAAAAACCGCAAAGTTTTTGAATTTATTCATTCACCAGTCACCAGACGAGTGCAAAGTTTTGGACGGACAAATATTTACACACACACGTTTAGTTCTTTAGCCAATTGGATTGACAAAATTACACGCATTTGTTAACCAATGAAGGAGAAAAAATACATAAAAAAAATTAGTTAATTTAACTAAATAAACAATTCCAATTCAAAAAAAAATTAACTACGCTCTATACTAACTCACATTTAGTGGCACTCTGTGGCATTGTCCGTCTGCCGTGGAAGTCTTACGTTGAAATTATCAGGAAGTAATTTTTACGCACCACCGCCACCGCGGCAGGCCTCAAGCGACATGTGACATAGTCTCAATTGCCGTACCTTTGAGATATCCGAGCTGGAAAACTTATTAGCTATTTGTTCTTTTTTTTTGTTTTGAGGTGCGTTTGGTGGGGTAACTTTGATAAGCAGACTTACACATGAACATATGTTACAGGAACCAAAGTTGACCTAATTTTTTCGAGCAGAGGTATGGTAATTTTGTTTGTTTGTAAATAAGGTAACGTTGTTGTCATGGCGATGGGTCTAATTAGCTGGTTAATCCTCTAAAGAGCGGTATGAATTGTAAGGGGTGTTTATTTATGGCTTTCGAAACAAATAAAAAAAAAATCATGTTTTTTTGGTTGTAATTTTCTACAGCAGAGAAACAATTATAGCTGCAGGGGTTTTGTTGGCATTTTGACGCAAATTAAATTGAAACATTAGTGGTTCAATTCAAAAAATCTATCCATCTAGATTAATAAGTAACATCCGCTGCGGCATGGAAACCTGAGTTCACGAAAGGGACTATTCAAGAAATATTGCATAGTTTTAGGCACAATCCGGTTTATAAGTAGGCATAGGGATCTACATCCATAATCCTAGGGCTGAATCGGTATACCAGTTACCAAAGTACTCAACGATTCTACAATCAGAGTTCCGGGCCATCACAGAATGCCTAAAATGGCTGCGGAATAGGGTCACAGACAAAACCATCCGTATTTTCACGGGTAGTCAAAACGCAATGAGATCCTTCAGAAATGCCAGTGTCACTGTGTATCGAGGACACTCATGGCCTGTAAGGAAGCGATAAATGCCAGACAATGCCAGGGCGAACGAACTGGCCAAAATAGGAAGAGAATCCGACCAAAATACTCTGCAATTGCCTAAACCTTTTCTGGAGACAAAAAAAGGAGTTGATGCCTCCAGAGGGCAAGAGGAACAGGTGGGAAGAACCACAAGGGATTACAAGAAACCACGGAGTACACTCGGATTTAACAAAAATGAGTTGAGCAAGCTAGTTTGGATCATCACTGGACACTCTAGCCTCCTAAGGGCACACCTTTGTAGGGAATGAGGAGAGGACGCCGAGACGGCGAACACTTCTTGTGCTAGTGCCCCGCTTTATTGCAGATCAGGAAATTCGAATTAGGAGAGGTCGTCGATGGAATGGACATAAGGCATTTAAGGAACTCTATTCAAGGGACTGGATACCTAACGTAGAAAAGGGGCAGGGAATCTGAAGAATATCAGGAGCGCACAACCGGTCGAATTGCTGGCCTACATGACCGATCCTCCGTTTCAACCTAAACTAACACAGAATGTCTATAAAATAATTAATAATGTCCACTGCTACTATTAATCCCCAATTGTCAAATGGGCTACAAAAGTCTAAACGGCCAAAAGACCTCACACGTTTGCTTACTTTCAATTTCGCCGAAAACAATGGAGCAATTAAGTAACTCACCCTGGAGGTAACCCCAATTAAACCTACTGTATTTATCCCACTGTGTACTTGCCTCCACACCATATGCTAACTATGTAGTCTAACTATCGCTGCTTTAACTCACTTTGTTGGGAGACCTCCCTCCTTGTGGACTTGTTAGAATGGGATGTACAGCGTACATATATTTACTTATACGCTCCCTCTGGTTGTTGACATGTTTTCATAAATTATAATATGATTAACTATGCAATACTTTCAATTGCCACTGCTGCTGCTGCACCAACGAACCACACTGACTGGCTGCCTGACTTACTACCTACTGACTCAGTCGCACAACCTTTCCACACAACAGACTGTGGGGATTTGCGTGCGGTTTTATGTGGAGTCGTAGGTGCGGTGACTGCTAACCTCGTGGGGAGATTTACATGAGGAATGAAGTGGAAAAAGTCGTCATTGTTTTCAGTGCGACCGCCCTCCCGTCCCGTTCTCGGTCTGTCAGAAAATATTCGTACTGCATATGTTTCATATTTTATTTCACCATTTAGTTGTGTTAATACTTGAGGTTGAGTTAAATTTAAAATAACGAATGTTGGGCTTCGTGTTTTCTGTTGTTGTTGTTGTTAGAGCATTTTCATACGAAGGCTGCTAGAGAAGTTGGGCGT
Source organism: Hydrotaea cyrtoneurina (assembly GCA_958296145.1). Classification (NCBI taxonomy): domain Eukaryota; kingdom Metazoa; phylum Arthropoda; class Insecta; order Diptera; family Muscidae; genus Hydrotaea; species Hydrotaea cyrtoneurina. The sequence continues at coordinate 18,430,465 of OY282513.1, read as the reverse complement.
CTAAGTCTATTTGCAGGCTGGTATTATTATATTTTTTACAAATTTAAATCATAAGTTAATCCTTTTAGTAGTATGGCAAATTTTATAATAATAATTTTTTATATACATCTATACCAATTTAGTATTTGTTTAAAATTATGTTATTAGTTCTATGTAAAATGTTGCATATTGTAATTGTCTCTAATGGGCCGTCAGGCTTTTAATCTTAATATATATTTACCCTCGACACTGATTCACTGACTCTGTCACGCAGTACGTAAGAATTTAAACAGGCATTCTATAATTTTCTATAAATAATAATAATAAAAAAATAATATTTTTTTTGTACAGAAATTGTGTTTTCCCCAAATTTTTTTTCTACCAAAATTTTTTTTTTACAAATTTTTTTTTCCAAATTTTTTTTTTTTCAACAAAATTTTTTTTTTCCAACTAAATTTTGTTTTTTCCACAAAATTTTTTTTTTTTCAACAAAATTTTTTTTTCCATATTTCAACGGGCGCCATAGGCGCATTACAACTTACTAGTTACCAAATAGTAATCAAATTCAAAAATATAAGGTGAGGTGCCGTATACCTCGACCAAACAAAAAATTTTTTTTTCAACAAAAATTTTTTTTTGACCAAAATTTTTTTTTGTTTACAAAATTTTTTTTTCCAAATTTTTTTTTTTTTCAACGAAATTTTTTTTTTTCAACAAAATTTTTTTTTCAACAGAAGAATTTTTTTTTTCCAAAAAAAAATTTTTTTTTTCAACAAAATTTTTTTTTTCCATATTTCAACGGGCGCCATAGGCGCATTACAACTTACTAGTTACCAAATAGTAAGAGAAAGAGAAATTTTTTTCTTTTCAACAGAAATTTTTTTTTTTCAAGAAAATTTTTTTTTTCAACAATATTTTTTTTTCAACAGAAAAATTTTTTTTTTCCACAAAAATTTTTTTTTTTCAACAAATTTTTTTTTTCCATATTTCAACGGGCGCCATAGGCGCATTACAACTTACTAGTTACCAAATAGTAATCAAATTCAAAAATATAAGGTGAGGTGCCGGATACCTCGACCAAACAAAATGTGAAACGACAGATGCCGCTAAATCTTGAATAGAAAATCAATGATTCAAAAATGCTGCCCATCGCATCTCACTTAGGGCATCTATCCTCCAGATTGTGTTTGGCGCATCCCTCGCATGTCGCTCGTTGCATATGGAATTATGAAGTTAAGGCTACATTCATATGCTACCGGAAACATTTAATGAGTTTAATCATAAGGCGACGTTACTGTAGTAGTATCTCTAACGAATCTCTGTCCGACAACTTAATGCATGTTCTGCTTTCGAAAGTGTCTTATTTTTATATGGTTTATTTAAATTCACATTAATTAAATTAAATCAATTTCGGTTTTAATGAAAACTGACAATCGCGTCATCATAATATTTTTGTTGCTGTTTTTTGTTTTTGTTTTAGTCTGCTGATGTTATTGTTTTACGTCGTCCAATGTCCGCTATCGGTTCATTGCCAATTAAACAATTTCAATTAAATGTGCAATGAAACGAGTAAATAAATGAATCGACTGCCTCACAAATTGGCAAATCAAATCTTTACATCTATTAAACGCTGGTTGTTTTTCGCCAAGCAAGTACTTGCCATAGAATGCCTGTGACTTTACTATTCAATCATGAAGTTAATCAAATGGCGTCATTTCCAATAAAGAGAAAAAAGATCACTTAAGGCCATACAAAGATGGGATTGTTTGGTGATGTAGTGAATGGAATGGCTGAACAGTGTGTGACAGTAATGTGTGTACAATTTGTGTTTACTAAAACGTAGAGATGTGGTTAACTTACGCCGCATGTAAAATAATGCTGAGAATGAATTTTACACAATTTTTTAAACTTCTCTCACATTAATTTTATAGTTACAAAGTATCCATTCCCCATTGCAGAAAAACCCTTGTAGAGGCCAGACGTCCTATGTCAGATGCGGACTTTTACAATAGAATAGATAAAATAATAGGTGGAAACTGGAGTTTGCAGTCGAACAAATACAGAATTGGCGTCAGGTTTCTTGAACCTTGAACTGTGGCCAAACACAAAATTCAATGGTTCTAAGACTTTACCTTCCCCCTGGTCCCTGCCAAGGGTATCTCAATGGCCCTATTCATGGCTAATGATTTATCCAGAGAAGTTTTGCATGGTTGAGTAATGACTGTCTTACTCGTAAAGTCGCCTGCATTTTTCAGGGTGGAAACTCAGCGGTCGATTTGAAATGTTTACCAGGATACGAAACTTGGTTTGCTGTGTGGTTCACACAATTTTATTCGACGATTATTTAATAATATAATTGTTTTATGAAGTTTTTCATGGATTCTTTGAAAAATATCTTGTTTTGCTTTAATGTGTACGATTTTGCTCGATGTGTTTATACAGAATGTTATTCTCATTGGTGTTTATGAGATGTTGGTAGAAGTATTTTATATGTTTAGGTAAAGTAACCGAAACAATTTTATAATTTATATTTATAATATAAATTATCTTTATATCATAAGAAGAATTTTCATTGATGGTATGAAATAGTTCATAGATTTTATGAAATATCCAAATCATGGCATTGGCGTTTGATTTTATGAAATTTTCGATGCATGAAATTATTTTGTGTCATTTATCCAACCAATATCAATATTTACCCCGGTATTCGTACAAATGTAAAACAGCTTTGTTTCTGCTAGTCTAGTTCGAGATCATTTCTATTTCTTTGCAAAAATAGAAATGTTTTTAAAGGTTTCAAGCATTGTGTTGGCTTTGATTGCAGGCACTTGTTCGTCGGTACCCATTTGCAATGATTTCTGCTGCAAATTAGAAAACGTAAATATAAATACATGAGTATAAACAGTTTTTTGAATATTTCCTTAGCATTCATAGTTGTCCATTGGCTCCATCGATTATAGAACCCTAAACTGGCTAAGGATATCTTATACGGTTTCTATAAATCTGTTATTCTTTGTTATAACACCAACAAGTTGACAGATATGCTCACCATCTGGTTGATAATGCTGACTGGTAAAGCTGCCATAACCTTTTCAAGCCTATGCCAAGCTTCGCCGAAATTTCTTCATTGCTCCAACCACAATGTTTTGTTTTTTTTAATTAATCATTAAATTCTGTCTGCCTGTGTGTTGGAAAATATTTCCATAGCAATTTTTGCTTGTTGCATATTTCAGGCAACAGCAACAACAACCACGAAGAGGTCATTTGCCTCACTTGACATATTCTGGCATTCATAAATGCGTTCAAAACACAGAACGACAACTCAAAACAAGCGGAAAAGAAGAAAAAAAAATGTTTAAACATTTCAATATTTACAAGTGCAAATAATATTTTCACATGTTGTTCCGAGACAGTGCTCCGAATTGTAAACGAGCCACCCACCCACATACAAGCAGTCACTGCATTCCCGCCATGCCATCATAGTCATCATCATCAAGGGGTTGTGTGTATTCATGATGTACAAATTGTTGTAAATATTCATTTGATAGTGAATGTGTCAAGAATCGTGTAACAAACCACCCGTAGATCCACCCATTTACACCCCGTTTGTTGGGTATGAACTCATCGAAAGCAGCTCTGCGTACAAACACCTTTTTGGCCCTAAGGGTATTTGCGTCGAGCCATGTGCCGGTTGTTTGTTTTGTTGGCCTTTTTTTGACACCAGCAGCAAACAGATTGCTTTTAAGCGGAAGTTGTTTCACGAATGGTTGGGGAATATGCGAAATGTCTGGTTGCACTCATGACTACTCGTAGAGTCTGCGAAGGAAATTGAAAGAGTTGAAATGCTTGGAATGGTTGTGTTGGTGACGGTACATTACGTGACATTTAATTTGTTTGACTTGTCACTTGTTTGATTTATACACACTGTCCTAAATTAACACTAAAGTCTAGGTACACCCAAAGAAAATAAACGAACTGGGCAAGTCTTTTGTAATTCGTTATTATTCCAATGAAGATTTTCGTAAATAGATTTAATATTCTTATTTCATGAAGGTTTTTTTTATAGATTCAATAAAAACATTGATGTTAAGATTTTGGAAATCTAGTAAAATATTGTATCTGCAGAAGGCGACATGTAATTGTAGTTCGCCGGCCGCAGAATGTTTAAATTTAAGAAACAGGATAAAAAAACCATGTGAGGGTTTGCCTCAAATCTGAACAATTCCATCAACTTTACGAATAAGAGAGTTATCTCTAAGCCATGTAAAACTTCTTTAGAAAATCCGGCTTTTAACAGTAGGTCCCGGTCAGTGAGTAAACAAATTTTATCGTACTCAACTCACTGATTCGAGAGAAGTTTCCTGTCTGTTCCTTCGTGGAATGTTAAGGGAAATAAGTAAATTTCGTTAATCTTCTACAAGTTTGTTATTGGCAATCTGAATTCCAATCTTTGCCCATATTGAAGCTCCATGATGTGTGATTGTGTTAAAATATTCCTTGAACAGAGTCCAAAGTCTTCAACCACATCAAAATATTTTTATTATCAAAAACCACAGACGCAAATAAACATGGTTGCCGCAGGTCCAACTTATTTAGAAACGGGCACACTGTTGTCATCGTCATCATCGGTAAACAATGCTGCTGATTTTTTTAAATTTGTCATAAATGTAACGCTTTTCACCAGGGAGTACAAAATATTCCACTATTTTAAAATCGAAACAAGAAACTTAACTCAGGGATACGAATATCCTTCGCAGTTGATATTATATCCCGCAAATCATTCAGGTTACACTCATCATTGTCAAATAATCATTTGTTGTGGTTTTTCCATTTCTCTGTCATTATTTCAAATTTGAATTCTTCGAGTGCATATGAAAAATGTAAGTTCACTTGTTTATTTCTGTGAATTGTCATTGATGGCTTGTTAAGCGCTCTGGCAGAGAGCATGACTGTGCAGTGAAATTGGTTTTATTAGGTTATAAATATTAAATTACATCCCACTGAAAATATTTGCAGCCAGACATATCAGAAATAGAAATTAATGGCACAAAACAACGACACGACAAACGGTCAAGACCGACATAATGTTGTCATCAAATGCAAAAACATTGTAATATGAGGCGACAACACTGGTGAGGGAGAGCAGAGGTTTAAACAATTTCTGCACTTTCATTTTTAAAATGTTTTTTTTTTTTCTAAGCCATTGAATATTTTCTATTAAGCGTTGAATCGATGCTCTGTTTAATTTAGTGTTGGAATTCAATTATTTTAATTACGTTAATTAAAGTAAATTTAATTAATAAATGAATTAATTAATTTAGTTAATAATCATGAAATAAATTAATTAATTAAATTAAATTAATTAATTAACTGGATTAATAAATAAATTAATTAAATTTATTACACAATAATAAATTAATTAATAAATTAATTAATTTAATTAATAAATTAATTAATTTAATTAATAAATTAATTCATTTAATTAATAAATTAATTCATTAGTTTTTTATTATTTATTAATTATTTATTAAATTATTACACATTACCCATTAATAAATAAATTAATTTAATTTATACACATTAATCAATTAATAAATTAATTAAATTTATTACACATTAATAAATTAATTAATAAATTAATTAATAAGTTGATTAATTGTTAATAATAAATAAAAAAATTAAATTAATTAATTTAATTAACAAAATTAATTCATTTAATTAATAAATTCATTTTTTTATTCATTTAATTATTTATTTAATAAATTAATTAATTAAATTAATAAATTAATTAATTAAATGAATAAATTAATTAATTAAATTAATAAATAAAGTAATTAAATTAATAATTAATTAATTTAATTAATAAATTAATTCATTTATTTAATAAATTAATTAATTTAATTAATAAAGTAATTAATTTAATTAATAAATTAATTAATTTAATTAATAAATTAATTAATTAGTTTTTTATTATTTATTAATTATTTATTAAATTATTACACATTACCCATTAATAAATTAATTAATTTATTAAGGTAGTTTAAAAAATTTATTAAGTTTAATTAATAAATATTGGTTTAAATTAATAATAAATAATTATTTAAATTAATAAATTTATTAATTAAATTAATATTTTATTAATTAAATTAATATTTTATTAATTAAATTAATATTTTATTAATTAAATTAATATTTTATTAATTAAATTAATATTTTATTAATTAAATTAATATTTTATTAATTAAATTAATATTTTATTAATTAAATTAATATTTTATTAATTAAATTAATATTTTATTAATTAAATTAATATTTTATTAATTAAATTAATATTTTATTAATTGAATTAATATTTTATTAATTAAATTAATATTTTATTAATTAATTTATTAATTAAATTAATATTTTATTAATTAAATTAATCAATTAAATTAATCAATTTATTAATTAAATTAATCAATTTATTAATTAAATTAATCAATTTATATATTAAATTAATCAATTTATTAATTAAATTAACTAAATTAATCAATTTATTAATTAAATTAACTAAATTAATCAATTTATTAATTAAATTAATCAATTTATTAATTAAACCTAGTAAATAAATTAATTTATTAATTAAACCTAATAAATTAATTAATTTATTAATTAAACCTAATAAATGAATTAATTTATTAATTAAACCTAATAAATGAATTAATTTATTAATTAAACCTAATAAATGAATTAATTTATTAATTAAACCTAATAAATTAATTAATTTATTAATTAAACCTAATTGCTTTATTAATTAAACCTAATTAATTTATTAATTAAACCTAATTAATTTATTAATTAAACCTAATTAATTTATTAATTAAACCTAATTAATTTATTAATTAAACCTAATTAATTTATTAATTAAACCTACTTAATTTATTAATTAAACCTAATTAATTTATTAATTAAACCTAATAAATTAATTAATTTATTAATTAATCCTAATAAATTAACTAATTTATTAATTGACTAATTTGTAATAAATTAAATAAATTTATTTATTTATTAATTAATATAATTAAATTCTTAATTAAATTAGTTAAATTAATTAATTTCATTAATTAATAAATTTATTAATTTATATAAGAAGTACCATAACATAATTTATGTATTAATTATTTCTTAATTAATTTATTAATTAATTAATTTATTGAATTGATTAATGCAATTATAAATTAGTTTAATTAATTTATTATTTATTATGTATATCTTAGTATATTTAAAATACTAACCGACCATCAATTCGTCTCCTATTACCCTATCCGTAGCTGAGGGGTTATTAGACTATTGTATTACAACCAGTTATTGATATACATATTATCAAATAATTTGATACAATTTCACAAAAAAAAAAAACATCCCATGCCGTTTATGATTCCATAGCACGAATGCTTTGCGAACGCCATCCAACACAAACTAGAGTGTGCCACAACCAACAATTTATGATATCAACCAACAACAAGAGGACACGTCGCAACCAATTCTGCATACAGTAGCAAATAAAACTTCAAATATCAACAAATAAATATATATATATATATATATAATTCCATTCGTATTGGTGAAATGAGAAATGGAAGTTATATTTAACATGAGTTTTTCTATTTCTATATGTTTTCAGGTTAAAGAACTCACGTCAAGCCAGAAGAAAAGTAAAAGTTTGCCGCACCAATTCACAAAACGAAATCCAGTCAAGGTTGTATTGCAAATCAGACCAATAACAACAACCCCAGTAACCAGCTAAGTTGCAGCCCAGTCCAAACAACTAACAATCCGACAGACAAACTAACAGACGCAAAGCAGTAAAAGTTTGCTCACATTATGTCAACAAGAAATCAACCTCATCCTCAAATGGCACCGCCACCACCACCCAAACCAGCTAAGCCAAGCGCTGCCTATGCAAATGGAAATGCTAATGGCACTTTGGTGAATGGTACTACCATCAATAATGGCAGCAATACTGCGGCCTATTTGCCAGCAAACGATTCGAATTGTAATAGCAGTCAGAAGCTAAACGGACGCAGTCCTTGTCACACACCACCGCGTACAGATCGAGAACAGGTCGTAATGACGCCCAAAGGGAAGACGGCCAACAGTACAGTGATACTGATCGAACGGAAGCTGGTCGATGAGGTTAACGAGCGCGTCCATGTGGCCGGCGGTGATCACACCGGCATTATTATCAATAAGGATACGGTGAACGGTCAGAAATCACAATCGGTGCCCGCCCAGCTATCGTTGGAGTTTCGCGTGTTTTTGGTCAGTGCCAACAGTGGCAAACATTCACAGGAATCGCGTACACTGCGGTTTTGGTTTAGAGAATGGCTGAAGAACGACGAGGATCAAGCACATATCGCACAGGACTTTTTCAAGGAATTAGTCAGTCCGAAGGATTTCCCAAGAGGTAGGGGCATGTTTAGAAATATAATAAGGCATTTTCCATAATTTTATAAGAAGTTTCGATATTCTATAAAAAAAAAAGATAGGAATTTCGACGAAATTTTTCATAAAACTATAAAATTTTTCGACGAAATGTTGTATAAAAATATAAGAAATTTCGACGAAATGTTCTATAAAAATATAAGAAATTTCGACGAAATGTTCTATAAAAAATATAAGAAATTTCGACGAAATTTTCTATAAAAAATATAAGAAATTTCGACGAAATGTTCTATAAAACTATAAAATTTTTCGACGAAATGTTGTATAAAAATATAAGAAATTTCGACGAAATGTTGTATAAAAATATAAGAAATTTCGACGAAATGTTCTATAAAAATATAAGAAATTTCGACGAAATGTTCTATAAAAATATAAGAAATTTCGACGAAATGTTCTATAAAAATATAAGAAATTTCGACGAAATATTCTATAAAAAAATAAGAAATTTCGACGAAATGTTCTATAAAAAAATAAGAAATTTCGACGAAATGTTCTATAAACAATATAAGAAATTTCGACGAAATTTTCTATAATTAATATAAGAAATTTCGACGAAATTTTCTATAAACAATATAAGAAATTTCGACGAAATTTTCTATAATTAATATAAGAAATTTCGACGAAATTTTCTATAAAAAAATATAAGAAATTTCGACGAAATTTTCTATAAACAATATAAGAAATTTCACAAAATTTTCTATAAACAATATAAGAAATTTCGACGAAATGTTCTATAGAAATATAAGAAATTTCGACGAAATGTTCTATAAACAATACAAGAAATTTCGACGAAATTTTCTATAATTAATATAAGAAATTTCAACGAAATTTTCTATAAACAATATAAGAAATTTGGCTCTATAAAAATACTAGAAATTTCGATGAAATGTTCTATAAAAATGTATGAAATATAGAAAATTTGTGTGAAAGTAATTTCATTTTCATAGAAAATTTTATTGATTTTCATAGAAAATATCGACATTTTTGACATTTTTATATACAATTCGTCTAAATTTCGTATATTTTTGCAATTGGCCAATTTTGAATTTATTCACTTCTCACCGATTTCAGATTACGTCGGTTTCATCAAGAAGATTATGAAACTCCTACAAAAAGGTTACGATGAAATCCAATCACTGGAAATAGAATTGCGTATATTAGAGGAAACCGCAGAACCACCATCCAGGCCACGTAAGTATAAATACCCCAGGTCACTGTTGGTTGCTAGCCTCGTTATGTCCCACGACTACGGCTAGTAACAAAGTTTGGCCGCTATCCAAAAAAAAAACAATTTTCTTAATAAATTTTCTTCTTTGGTAAACCAACTGAATAAAAAATAAACAAATTCTATGCCACAACATTTGTAACTTCTTTCTCCATCAAATACTTCTTTGTACCACAACAACGTCGGGGACGACAACGAATATGATGTGTATGTGTATGACGCAAATTGTGGTGTACGCGACATAATTTCCTCCACAATATGATCGAACTGCGCTCCGTGTCTCTGGCATCCATCGTCGAGTTGTGTTTTTTATGTTCTTCCAAAAACTATGACTTCCTTCCTTTGGCTACGTTGATTCCCCTGAATATTATGATGATGATGATGTTTGATGGCCTCATAATCTATGTATAGCTCGTGACGGTTACATTATTTACTGTTATGGCGATTGCAATCGTAAATTCGAGGAGGCTTTATTGGCCCAAAAGCAAACAGGTGATGGCGATGAAATTATGAAAGCAATATGGCTTGAAATCTACCATGAGCAACTAACAATGCGGAAATGATAATAACCCAGTAATCCATCCAAGCAAATGCAACAACAACAACCTTAAAAAAAACATACAAAACCAAACAAGCATCCAGACATCCCACATCCCATGCATCCGACCAATAAAACCTCGAAATCTAAACTGAAACTAAAATACAGCACACGAAAACAACAAAAAATTTAACATTTGAAAACGTCTAAAATAACATACATTTGTGGTTTGGATGAAGACGCTGATGATGTTGTCTCACCTCCTCCTCCTCATCCTCCCACTCTTGTCATCGGACCAATTCCAAACTGCTTCAGATGTGAACCTTGTATTTTGTACTCGTACTTTTGTTATTGTCTTTGTATTTTTGTATATCTCTGTACTGCGATTTCTTACATCATTTTGTTGTTGCTGTTGTTTTTTTATTATTACACACTACACCTCCGGCCGCTTCCCTCAAAACCCCATTTATTTCTCCCTCGAAATATGGGAAATTTCAACATTTGACAAAGAAATTAATTAATTAATTTTCAGTCAACATTCACTCGCTGAGTTTCCAAAATTTATTTTCATTGTTTGCTAATTATTTTTTTTTTGTTGGTTTTACAACAAATCATATTCCTTGTTGAAGTTTTTTTTTTTATTTTGTTTGTGTTTTTTCTTTGTGGTTTAATTTTATTTTTATTATTGTACGAGTATTTATGATTTCATTTCGTTTTTCTTCATGGTGGCAGCCATTGAAATGTAATGTATAGAAATAATATTGAAACGAATATAATCGTAATTGTAATAATAAATATTTTTAAAGATTGTGTGTATTTTGTATTATTGAAAGGAAATTCAACACTACATTCCTCAAACACAAACAAAATACAACGTAAGAACTTTAAATCAAAAAATAAAGTAAAAATGGAAACAGGAGCGAAAAATTAAAAGCAAAATGCAGGCTGGCAAATTTTATTAGACCCTCTACTTTGTACTGCTTTCCATAAACGGCCGATAAACTCTGATAATCGGAAAAACTATTTAAGTTAATGAGGAATTTCTCTGCCATGTAAATCACTAGTCTACATTGTTCCGGCTCCCCTCACCGGAACCTACTGTTCAAAGCCGGCTCCGAGCGGCTACTACTTTTCTAGAGACATTTTACATGGATTACAGATTACCCTCTTGCTCGAAAAGTCGCCTGCACTTACGAGTTGGAAAACAGCCGCTGAAAATGTTTAGTGGTCTTACCAGGTTTCGAACCTGGAGATTTACTTGTGTGATAGTCGCACACACACCTAGCACACCACGGCCGTTCGATATGAAATTGTATTTTGACCAACTCAACTGGTCCATTTTGAAAACGTCTCTAAATACGTTTTAATACGTTTAATAACAGCAGACCTCACTACGCTAAGCCAAAAAAAGGCGCGCCTGATTGAGTTGAAATAACTCCGAACTCTCTTACGAACTGGCTAGCAGAGAATGTCGTTAATGGTGCTGTTGAATTAAAATGCGTGAAATACGTTCCATAATTTTTCCCATTTTACTACAAAAAAAGCCAAAAAAAAATGTCTCATTACAATTTAGAGGCTCATATAAGAAATGTATACACAAATATCTAAAGAGTGAGGACACGGTCTACATAGAGCACAATTGGCTTCTGCTGTACATCTTGAATCATTTTTGTGCAAAAAGTATTGTAAGCTTTCTGAATATGTCCTCTGAATCCCATGGGTAATGTGTTTGTGTGTATTAACAATTACAGTGTAAAAACAGTCGTAATGTCCTACCATCATATCCACACCCCCATCCTTATCCATAGCCCATCCGCTACATCATCGTTGGCATGTTATGTTGATCCTTTATGTTACTCTGAGGAAAATGTGTCTCCAAATGTTCGTTGTGTCGTCATGCATGAACCACCACCACCACCACCAAACACGACAGGATGGATGTTGAGGATGATGGGTTTTACGTTGTACGTCTTATGTGTTTCATAACCATTTAAAACGGCTCTTAAGGAAATCATTATCTCCATAAATGTACACATACACAGGATAATTGCGGCCAGAACAGAAAACAAAAACTGAGCATTTAACGCTTAGGACAAATGCTCCACAGAAAAAAATAACAAAGGGTGTTTTCAAATTATAGCAAAGTCTGAATGTTGCGCCAACTGAACGAAGAGGACAATTGGCAGCGAAATTCCAATCATGCTTAAATTTTAGCACACCCTTCATATACACCACTCCAATCCGGCCAGATATCTTATGAATGATTCCCGATATGTTAAACTAACACATTTTAACAGCAAAAGCAACTACAAAGAAAAAAACAACGCCTTTTAAATGTTTGCGCTCAATTAAAAACAGAAAATTAAAACTGATGTTGTGGTTTTTGAAGCATTTACAAAATTCAACTCTAACCTTGAAATGCCCTTTATTTATTAATGATAATAATTAAACACTATTTATAGTTTTGTTTTGTTATGACTTTTGTTAATTAAAATCAATTGTTATTTATGCTTGTTCTCATTTTGCCTCTTGTTCTTCTTATTCTACTTGTTCTTCTTATTCTGCCTGCCTGCAGTGTCCATGGATGAAAACCAATTTGAATCTCCACCATTGACACAGGAAAAAGTACTCGAATTAATTGAACAGGCCTATCCCAATCCCATAACACCCGAAGATTTGGCCAAGTAAGTTGTGTGTGTGTAAGCAAAATATGAATAGTAGATTTTAATTAATATCATTTGTTGTACCTCCATCAGGGACTATGGCTGGGAGGAACAGGATGTTATACTGGTGTTCATGTCGCTCAAGGAAAGGGGTCTCATTAAATCAATGGAATATAATTCGTACACCAGAATCCATCATGAAGACAAAGAAATTAAGGTAAGTGCATTTCAGATAAACGAAATATAAACGTTTTACGGGAATTAGTCTCCAATCGGGAAAGTTGGTTAGGTATTAGTGACAAACAGATGGAACAGATGGTTAAGTTTAACGCCCAATTTTGGGTACAAACTACAAAATGATAGCCATGTGAATGTGTCACCAGTCAAAGAAAGAAAATCTAAATTAATTTAACTTAACTTAACGTCCACAATAAAAAAAAACCATAACTAAAGCTGCTGTATAATGTTGTTGTGGCTGTATTTGTTCTGTGACCGCCCTCAGTTCCATACATGTCATCTGTCCGTGCCACAGTTCGTGCTGTTCTGTGGATGGAACTCCCTCTCAACTTTTTTCTTCACATCTTATCCGATCTGAGTTTTGTTATTGGATTGCATGCCCAAATATGGGTTTCTCCAAATCTGTGGAAACTAGTAGACAATAAATTAAATTGTCCAATAGAATTTAAGGGAATTTAACTTTTTGCTTCATGACATCTTCAATAAGAAATTGAAATTTCTTCACTAAACAAATACAGAGTTCTCCAACAAGAGGTCTTATTTTGAATCACCCGGTATTTTGGTAGCTGTCACTTTTGATGCTTTTATTCTTTGACATTTGACAAATAGAAACTACGCCATTACTAAAAATGCATTGAAATTATTAAAAATCACTACAAAAATTTTGAAATTCTTCCCGTCACAGTTCTCAAAACTAAAAAGTTTGCGGACCGTGTTATCTCTCTAAGATGTGATCACAATCCACCGAGATCTTTGGATTTAACACCGTGCGACTTCTTCGTTTGGGGCCACTTGAAAGATAAGGTATACGCCAAGAGCACAGCGTCGATTCAAGACCTCAAAGATAGAATTGGTGAGGCTATCGAGGACATAGGTCAGCGACTTTGCGATTTGGTTATGGAAATATTCATTTTCAGAATATGAAACTCGTCACTTGCGACATTGTCATAAATTTTCCTAAAGGGGACTTAGTGAGTCTATTAAAGCCGGAAAAATGTTATACTATCCCAGTTCAAATCTAACTGAAGCATTTTACAGCTTGGAACTAGAAGGTGGCTAGTGATGGGTCAATCGTAGCTGTGAGATAAGAGATAGTACAAAGTTGAATATGCCACTTCTTACAGTAAATTCTGGATTTTAAGTAAGCCCAATTTACTCTTACTGTAAGGCAAACAATTTCAAACCATTTAAATCGATTTTAAATGGCTGAATCTGAATAATGTAGAACTGGAATTGGTAAATCTACGGCGAATTTAGTAAAAATCTCAATTTGGGGAATTTTTTTAATTTAAGGAATTCTGGTGTTCAAAGATGAACACGTTTCTTGTGGTGTGGTTGGATTGTGCTGCTGTAGTATCTACATTTCGGACTGTGTACACTCTCACCGATAAGAAATGTATGAAGCGAAGCAGTTTTGCTTCTTCACTAGAATTATTTTTAAAAAATCTTGCATATATTCTTTTTAAAAATCTGCACATGTCTGCGGAAAGAACGTTGCAACGCCCGTATACCTCACCACTTTGATGTAACTATTGTAGGTACAAAAAGATGAGATTTGGTACAATAGGATTAATATAAATAATAGAGAGCCGAGCTCCCGGTTCTATTCATCTAAAACTTTATATTGTCAATAGCAATGAACCGATCAAATCGTTGCCACATCAAAACTACATTTATTCATACAAACATATCTGGTACATTTCAGGTGGTCAAGCAAATGCCAACAATCGCCTCCAACAAACAGCCCACCATTGCTATAATCACAGCCCAATATTGTGAGAAATTGGCAGTAGATGTCATGTTGGAAAATAAGGAAACATTCGTGCGCTATACTACAGTGGGTAAGTTCAGATCTCGCAGAAGGCACCCTAAAAACCTAATATGATTTGAATCAAAAATATCGTAGATGTCATTACATTTCTTACATGTTTCGTTACTGCTGCTGGTATTCTTGATTCAAATACAATACAAATGATTATTTGGAATGAATTTTCAGTGCTACCGAAATCTTTTCATTTGAAGTAGACTATTTCGATTTAACCGACAAAGTCGAAAAACATAATTTTAAAATAATTTTCATATTCTAACAAAATGAAAACATTGTATTTTCTTTTTTTTCTATACTCTATTCACCACAACTACCACCACCCTCCCCCCTGGTCTGCTAACTCATTCAAAAAACCAAAACAATATAAACAAACACTATTAATACAGATACCGATCCCAATCTAACGAATTCTCTGAAAAAGACCAAAAAGAAAAGACGTGTTGGTAAGAAGAACGGAGTATAATCCGAAAGCAAAGCCCCTTAATGTCCTGTCAAAATATTCAATTGAACTACGTTGAGCTTTTTATGTTGTACCTGTAACCGTGTATTCGTTGTATTCCATTAGCTTTATTTTTTTTTTGGTATTGGGTATTTAAACAAAAATAAGGTTGTCCACATTTTCTTTTATTGTTTCATTTAGACCCCCATTGGTTCACATTTTGTTGTGTTGTCTCAATTCTACTCGCACCATTCACCAAAATTCTCCTCGGTTTAATATCATGAATTTCACCCTTTAACACCCTCACCTGGCACCGGCCTTTAGCTATGTTTAGCTATAGTTTGGTTGATGCGATATTAATGATTTTTGATTTCGTATCTTTAGGTGAATCGAATGTCTACACTCTGGGTAATATTGGTGCTCATCGCATTGTCAGCACTAAACTGCCATCTGTCGGTAGTACACGTGAGGCTATGACAGCCACCGGTAATACCACCACACGCTTGTTGGGTACATTCCAGAAGGTCGATTATGTCTTTATTGTGGGCGTGGCTGGCGGTGTACCCCATTACACTGATTATAAGAAACATGTACGTTTAGGTGACGTTGTCTTGTCGTATGTGGAGAAACAGAGAGCTCTAGCCACTGGGTAAGTACAATTTTAAATTGTGTCTAAGGGAATGTGGTTCTGTTAACTTTTTCGTCAAAAAAATAGAATACGTTTTTTATTTGTCTTTGCAGAAAAGAAGATTTTTTAGTAAAACTTTTATCTTAGAAAGTTAGTTTAGTAAGTTTTTCTGAGAAAAAAAGATCGATAAGTTTAGTAAGTTTTTTTTCTGAGAAAAAAAGATCGATAAGAATTTAATGGAAAACTATTGACAATTCTTTATTAACAATTCTTATTAAAACGAAAACTTCGATGCGTTTGTATTGGACAACAACTCAAACGAGTAGCTTTTTAATTAGACAAAAGTTTGATGACAATTTTTTTTAAGTAAATACAATTTCGACGAGTTTAGTTCTCTAACACACCAAAGTTCGAAGAGAATCTTTTTAGAAAAGTTCCACAAAAGCCTTTTTGATAGACAAAATGTCGAAGCTTTTAAAAGATTTAAAAAAAAACTACGACTGAAGCTTTTTAGAAAAACAAACCCAGCCGACTTTTTATTAGACATTAGTTTCACAAGAAAAAACGACAATTTTGTATTTTTAAAAAAAAATTGACGACCATTTATTTTTTACGACGTGATGCGTTTGGGAAAAAAAGGTTTACCAAGAATCATTTTTATTAGAGACAAGTTTCATTGGAAGCTTTTTTTACCCGGCAAAAGGTTCGATGCTTTTGAATTAGCCAAAAGTTTGACTAATAAAAAAAATTTAAACTATTTAGCAAAGACTCAATTTTTAAAAGAAAATGGATTTTCTTTATATGAAAAAATAATCTAGCTGAACTTTCTTTTAAAAAAATTAGGCTTTGCTATCAAAGAATTAATTTGAAGATTAGAAAAAAGTTCACAAAATATTTTTTATTCCACGAAAATCTAATTTTAGAAAATGTTTGATGTTTTAAAAATTATTCCCATATTTTTTTTTCTGTATAGAAATTGAAAAAAAAACTATTTCATTACGAATTGAAAAAATTATCTCATAAAAAAAAGTTGTTCATCGTATCTTTTCTTATTCGATGAAAAACAATTAAAAAGTGTCTTAGAAACCCATTTTAATTTACTTTTTAAATTTTCCCTCCTCGCTTTCAGCTCCGAAAAACCATATGTCTATGTCTACAAGAGCGGTGACGATGTCAAAACCTATTTCCCCAAAAATGATTCCCTGCAACAGATAGCCGAAAGCCTACAGGCCAACATGCAGGAGAAATGTCCTTGGGAGACATACCTCAAGGAGGGCTTGAATATGTTGCAACAGAAAACCGAAAGTGACTTCAATCGCCCCGCCGTCAACACCGATAAGTTGTTCATGAACATTGGCAATAACGAAGTCATCGAGGTGTCACATCCCATTGGAGCCGATTGTGTCGACGGCGTACCAAAGTCCCGTCTACATTTGGGTCCTATTGGATCGGGCAGAGATTTGGTGCGCAACGATGATCTGCGTTTACAGTTCGCCAAGAAGTACGGACTGTTGGCCACCGATTTGGAGATGAGCTCGGTGCTGGACAGTATTATTGGCAATTGTCGGGAGAGTTTTATCTTAGTGAAAGGTAAGTTTTGTTCACAATTAAGAGACATTTCGTTAATTTGTGTTCATCCTATTTGCAGGTATATCTGATTATAAAGATGGTACCACCACCCGCAAATGGCAAAATTTCGCCTCGTTGGCTGCCGCCTCTGTTGTCAAATCGATTATATGTGGCATGGATGCCCCTACAAATGTTTAAGTTTTTTTTCGCTAAACGTTATTGCAATTTGTTCAACAAAAATATTTACTGCATTTCTTTATTTTTTTTTTAATTATTATTCTCTAAAATATTATTTAATATAACATCAACCCGAATGGATCACAGAATTGTATTTGTATCATCACCAATGTTCAATGTATGCAGACACAGACGTTCTGTTTTTATATAGAAAGGAAACCATAACCTAAGATTTCGTATCCTATAAAGAATTTTTTTTTTTGATCGAAAGAACTTTTTTGTTGTTAAGTTTTATATATTATTTTTTTTTTTGTTATTTTGTTTAGTTGACTTTCTGAAAAGTAATAACAAAATATATATGAATATAAGCCATCGATCGAGAATGGTTCTTTTTTTCTAATCGTAATGTAAATAGTTTAATAGAATTTTATATATACACGCATATTATATAATATTATCATGTACGAACGTATAAATTAAATTATTTTATATCGAAATAAAATTCAAATTAGAAGATAAAATGTATTTTGATATGTGAGGCGATTGTAAAATTGCTGTAATATTTATTGTATCAATACTCGATGAAACTGAGACCATAAATTATGTTTTTTTAATCAAAATTTTCAGATTTTGTAGAAGGTATTCATATTTATGAGAAGATACTGTGCAGAACTGTTTCAAATTTGATTAACATCGTAAGTGACTTTCGTCTTAATATATTTTGGTCCAAATTTTATCAACATTTCCAAAGTTGACTACTTCTTCGTTTTTAGTTGGTGCGCCGACGTATGAGTAGAAAATACTTGTTTTTTACACGACCGTCATGGAAATTATTTACTTTTCCAATTAATACTACTAATATAATTAGTAGAAAAAAAAACATTACAGGAATAAATCAAAAAACAAACGTTGTACTTCATCTAGACTAAATTAGAAAGTGATTTTTGATTCAATTCGTTGTTTCTATAAAACGATTTTTTAACGTGATCTTCATCTAAATGCAATCGCCCCAGAAGAAAAAACGAAAACGACACCTACCCACATTAATATGTCAACTGTTACGAAAGTGAATCAAAAGTACCGGGCAATTCAATTCTTGCCCAGTATGTTTTGCTTCCGTTTATTATTGCCAATGTCAAAAACTTGTTATTTCGCTTCAGTGTTGCCAGTTAAATAATTTCGCCGTCTAGCTACATTTAGAACAAATGACCAGCCGCCGGCGCCTAAATTGCCTCGGCTCGGTTCTCTGGTTGAGACACCTTTTAATGGTGGATAATTTCACCTATTCACCATTTCAGTAATGATTGTTCATGATACAGTACGGTAATTTACCTCCATCCTTAATTTCATTTATGGTTACCCTAAACTTCAATTCCTCTAAGACTTCCAGTTTTACCGGTTCTACAAAACTCAACATTTTATTTTTTTTTAAATAAAAAAACATCTCTTCGTACACATGAAGGGAATGGAGCCGGCAGAAGTTTACGTTCAGAGGCGTCACATTTCCGACTCCTTTTGAAAGTGAAATTAGTTACTACGTGAAATCGTAACCATGAGTAATTTTTGTCATTTAAACGCAGTTTATATAATTGAAACGCGAGTTGAAAGGGCCAATAAATGAGATCGTAGTTAAACCACGATTATTTAAACTTAGTTTCCAATAAAACTAAGTTTAAACTTCAAATACGTTTTTGAGTGGTCAGTCCAAATAATCCACATTTTCCGCTGTTGATGTGGCAACACTCACACTTTTATCAGAAAACATATGTTTTCGGTGAATAATTAAAATAAGAATAAACTTTTGTGGGGAAAAAAAAATATGAAAATTAAAAAACTCGGCTAAATAAACTATGGCACGGTCAAAAGACTCCTGTATGAAACTGGTGGTGGTCGGAAAACCATTCCAGCATCAACAGAATTACACAGCTGCATTTATGTAATTTATTTTATTTGTGGAATTTGGTGAACCAAAATAATTTTGATTCTTCTTCTTTCGTTGAGTGATTTCGACGTTTAAACTGTGAATAAAAAAATAAATTTGAGGTTTAAATTGCGTTTAAACGAAAAACGAAGATCAACCTCGACTCATTATTTGGCCCTAAGAGTAACTTAGATTCCAATTAAGCTTTAAAAACCCATGAAATGTATGAAATGAGAATTCATTCGTTTATTTATATACGTTTTCGTTTTGTGCTCATTTGAAACAAGTTATTTCGCTTAACTGAAAATTATCGGAAACTGAAAACATTTTCCTACGCATTGTTTCGATTTAATTAAAAAAATGGCTCCGCCTAACTAAACATATTACAAGTGTTGGTTTCAACTCTGTCGAACTCCTAGGGCCTCGACAAAGTGGTTCGTTATAAGCGAAGTGCGTTATATCCAGGGTAAAATAGGGTAGAAGCAACACACTTGAGACTTGAAAAGTGTTCGTTATAACAGGTGCAAGTTATAACCGGACTCGACTGTACTATGGAAAAGTTGAACTAGTCTTGGATCTCTCGAAGTAAGTTTAATGGTATCTATAAAATATCTTAAGTTCGTATCAAAACGGAAGAACTGTCAACCGATTACAATATTTTTTATTTAGATCAGTTAACTGTAACACATTTGACTTATCCGAATTACGGATTAGAGAAAAAAAGCAGAAAACTAAAAAAAAATTGCCTGTACTTTCTCACGTAGTTAACCGCAGTCCACTGTATCAGTATTGTGTAGTAAGAGAACAATATAAACATCTCTTATCAGCTAGTGTTTTTTTTATTTCTAAGAGACCGGCATTTCACATTATTGCGTCTGCGGACAAATGTATTGGTAAATTCACTCACATACTGTAAACAAAATATTCGATGAGAACAAAAAATAAAAACTTATTAATAGCAGATTATTTGTAAGAAGAACTCTGGTTTCTCTTGTATCCATTCATACTCAATACATCAATACAATACTACCAAAAACATCTGGAGAACGCCGTCCAACTGAGTGTGTGTATGCGAGACGTAAAATGCATAGCGAACGAGAGTAGTAAAATATGAGAAATTTAGTCGTGCACTGGCGGCCAATATAAAAGGTTGTGTTGCTTCCTTTCACGGTTTAAGTGGAAATAACCCCAAAAGCCACGTGGGTATTTTTTTTTGTATAACAGGAATCGCCAGTAGTATTTGTTCTATTGTGGTTTTAACGAACTTCCAATTACATACATCAACTGTCAAAGACCATACAAACGTGAGTTTAAATTTAATTTAAGTTGAATTTGTGGACAAAAGGATTTAATAAAGATTTATTAAATATGTGCACAAGTGTTATCGTACGCTGTGCCCAAATACGTCTATAGACAGCAATTTACAATGTATGCGTACATAATGCCAGATCCAAAGTTAAGGTGATTGATCAAAAACTGAACTTAATTAATTTGTGAGATAATAGTGTAAAGTGATTATAGCATGTAAACCATAAAGGCAATAAGTTGAAGTCTGGGGCTTCATCGGTAATTTTTATTCGAACCGGTTCTTCAACGTGTTGCCTGTACACAGTATACACAGACGTACAGCAGTGTGTACTGAAATAGCAGCAATTTCTTTTATCCTTGTGGAACTGTTTGGAAATGGTGCGATATCGCTGACATCATGTAATATAGCAAAAAATTAAAAAGGTATTTCTTTTTGAAAACAAAATAAAAATAAATTGGATTCGATTAGCACAACCGTAATTTTTTTATATTACGGTCTTTATAAGTGCAACTTTCGAAGAAAAAGGTCGTGATAAGTGCAACTTTTTTCTGATGCACTGAAATCAGGAACTTTGTTTGGAGGTCACGGTTAAACCAAATGCTCCCCTTTCAACATTATTCTCTGTTCGACTCTGTCCACTGTGAACGAGCGTACAATAACTGTTATTTTACCGTTGCCTTCCTGTTATTTTTCATCCCATATTCTTAAATTTCAATATTTCAACATATATATTTAGGGCTCGGTAAGTGCAATAATCTCAGTTAATGCAACAGGCCTGATTTTCTATCGGTTGCGCAAATCGAGCTCTTACTGTATACTTAACCGACATTGTTAGAAACTATCAAATCGAATAATGAATCGGAGATATAGGTATAGACATTACTGGAAAGGTATTTCGATAAGCTTTCCAATCCGGCATCAAATAAATGAATAGGGCTAAATTTATCTCTGGACTTCTGGGGCCCGTAACACGGGTAGTTTGGTTTTCTTTTTTTTAAATCTATTACCTACCCAAAACAAAAATAATAAAAATTGGAGCTATGTTGCTAATATAAATTTGTTCCTTTAGTTATTGGGACGTAAAACGGATAGTTTGGATTTTTTTAAAATTAATTACCTACCCAAAACAAAAATAATAAAAATTGGAGCTATGTTGCTAATATAAATTTGTTCCTTTAGTTGTTGTGACGCTTTTATTTCATTTTCATTTCATTTATTAAACTTGTAATTCAAACCTTTGAATTGTTTTAAAAAACATGTTCAGTAATGTTTGGGTAATAGACACCCAAATGAAAATAGTCTTGTGGCGTGCTCAAATAATAGTCATTTCGGAGCCAAGACCAAGCAGATTTTACAAAAACGGAGAAGTCAGTCAAACTTTTATTCTAAAAAAATTAAAAAGAATAGTGGTTAAAAAAGCAACATGAACTATTTATATAATTTGTCGTATGTTGTCAGACATCGCGATCCACCATGTTTTAAAAAATTTTAGCATGTGAACAACTTTTACTCGGTCAATAAATGTATGTAAAAAATATGATACAGATGACAAAAAAAAATTTAAAAAATACAAATAATAGTCATTTCGGAGCCAAGACCAAGCAGATTTTACAAAAACGGAGAAGTCAGTCAAACTTTTATTCTAAAAAAATTAAAAAGAATAGTGGATAAAAAAGCGACATGAACTATTTATATAATTTGTCGTATGTTGTCAGATCCACCATGTTTTAACAAATGTTAGCATGTGAACAACTTTTAGTCGGTCAATAAATGTATGTAAAAAATATGATACAGATGACAAAAAAATACCCTATTCTGAAATTACTTCCCATATGAATCGCTTTTCTTGATAATTTCGCATACTTAATTTTGTTGGTCAATTTATTTAGCTTCGTTAAAAAAAAATTTCTATTTAAAAAATTTAAAATATTTTCTAAATATCAATTTTCATAACTTTAAATACCTATGCAAAAAAAACATATGTATTGCAACAAATTAATATGTTCACTATTTTATTGCACATGTGTGTATGTCTGCGCTGTCGACGTTATGCCATTCATTTTTTACGCAGTAAATTGAATCTGAGGATACCAATAACAAAAACTATCAAGACCCACGTAGAACTGTTGAATTTATGTGTTAACCTTTTTTTAATGCCGAATCCAACCACTCAACTTGTAATTGTAATTAATAAAATAACATTTCTAAAATGTTGATACCAACAAAGGCTCGGTAACTATTTCGATAACGATCTACATATTTGTATTTATTTATTCCGTTTAAAATATGGCACTATCATATAGTATTTTTTAAATGTGACAAAAAAAAGTAATTTTGTTCTATGGCAATATTCCATGAACACTTCCATTTAATGCCGGGACAACACTTTACCATTAATAGTCTCTTCCAACCCCTGCGACTGAGAAGGTCGTTCTTATTCTATTATCATCAAATAAATCGGTTCCAATACAAGTTCTGCCCCCATTACGGAATATATCAAATTGAACTGCACGAACATATGCCATGTGCATATGCCTCGAAGAAATTAAAATGTTGTGAATAGTGTGTGTGTGTGTGTTGGGAGGTTGTCAATTGTTGCAAATGTCTACTAAAACGTGATTCCTTATCAATTGTAAATCGTCTGCAAACAAGTGTCTCTGAGTAAATATTTAGTTATTGTTTTTCTGCTCGTGTGTGTACACAATAGGATAGCCGAACTAATGGCTCTCTTATTGTGTACACATTTATAGTGGCTATGGATTTCTGCTCATATGTTCAGTGTTTGTTATGGTTTCTCCCAATTGCTGGTTTCTATTTTGTTTTCAGTGGGAAGAGTTGATGTTATTGTTTTCTTATGCCGGTATAATTGTTAGTGTATTCCTTCCATTGGAATGATGATGATCAGCTGAGCAGAGTTGCCGCAGGCCGACTGAAATACGGGGAATCTGGGAAATTTAAAAAAAAAACTTGTAGCAATTGTAATTAATTTATTTAATTAATCAATAAATGGAAATATACACACAGGCTATTTAAATGTAATTAAGTGCAATAAAACAAACCGCTATTTAATTGTGGTTTAGATAAACTAAATATTTATTTTATATAATTTACGCCCAAAATCGACAAATTTCAAAACTAAAATTATTATATAAAATACATATATTAATAACATTAAATTACAACGGAACTTCATTGGATAAGATATTTTTCTTTGGCCATAATAGGGTTATAAAGGGTTATCAATTTTGCTTTTTAAAAGTAAACGTAAATAAAGCACATATGGGCATTTCCAGAGAATGGTCCACAACGACCAAAATATTAAAAATCGGAAAAAAATATTTCTTTTTAAAACTGAAATTAGAGAATTTGCTGAAATCTTATTAAAACGAGTTTTCACATAAACGAGTTTTCAATAAAACGGATTTCCCTTGGAAAATCATACAATCGTTACTAATTTCCACCTCATTTCAATAATGTTGTACAAAATTAGTTACTAACGTTTGGACCGATGTTAGACTACTTTAACCGTAGCACCGGTAAATGGAGCATTAAGAGAAAGACAATTTGGCCATTTATTCATCAAAAAACGACATAAATTCTACATTTATTTATAGCCTTTCGTTAAATAAGATTTATCCGAAAATAGTTCAAAACAAAGAGTTTAGATTTTTTATTTTAAATGTTTTGGTAAATTTTTTTTTGTGAAACAAAATTTGTTTCCACTTCTCCTTAACCTTTATGTGATCAGATTGCTACATTTGTAGTTATTTTTTTTTTAGTCTAACACTATATATTGCTAAGCAATGTAACGAAGATATGTTTTATCGGATGTCTCCTTGGAAAATTGTAGTCAGAATAAGAAAGGTACAGCCGAAGAAAAAGGGAATTTTAAAGAAAACTGAAAAAACAAATTTTCTCAATTTTTTTTTTTAATTTATGACGCAAGATTTACCGTCTGAAAAAAACATTACTGGCAAAATATGTGTCATGTAAAGAACTGGATGCCAGAAACAACATGACTGATTTATAAATGAAGCAACATTTTCTTTTCCGCACATTATATTATTGGAAAAAGCAATAATGGAAATATATTTATGGAACACGATTTCATCGATTTTCCAAGATCATGATGATGATTTTTGTCTCTTATCTCACAAATGGCTTGCTCGAAATTTGGCCCGAATAGTTAATGAATTGTTTGCATAATACGAGTCTTTCTTTTCATCTGATTCCAGAAACCCTGAATTGTTTTTTATGTTATAATTTAAACTTATTTAAATATAGTTTTGATACCAAAATAACATTCCTTTACATTCGAAACAAAACGAGAACTAGAGAGCCAATAAGATCACCGAGTTGACCCACTTATGAACTCATTCAAGACAATTATGCGAACTCTGACTAATTTCAACAGCTGGCGACGCATAAATACTGAAGTATTTATTATTTGTGAACTGTTGTTGAAATTATTAAATGAAAACAACATTTTATTGTGCAAATAAAGTAGGCGAACATATAAACAGAATTTTTGGGTCTAAAATTAAATTTGATCAGAAATAATTTTTGAGGCTAAATCCGAATCAAATTTATTTGGTCCTCATAAAATTCTTTTCATGAAATGTGGTTGTAACTGACCAATGTCCAAACTTGTGATACACATACTCCAGTTACAAACGTGATGAAGAGTCTAACTTACCCTAGAGTGGGAAATTCCATTGAATTATAATAAAATTTAGTTTTTGATCGTTTTTGTTTGTATATAGGGACCGTCGGTTCGATATAGTAGGTCACATAAAAATAGCAACCACCAGCTTGGTTCACGGCTGTGGAGTACAGCCATAATTGCCCGACTCCGACTTCAGCTGTTCTATAATAGAAGTTTTGAAAAGTGTATTTTTGTACACTATTCCCTAATCGAGAATATTTAAAATTAAAAAAAAAACATTAACAGATTAACTTTAAATTCCATTCATCCATCCGCGGCCATTTTATACTTCCCAACACCAGAAACTCTATGAATTTCCCTTTATTCATATTCCCTTAAAGAAAACAAAATCAATTAATGTCCACTTAATTCGTAGGAAATATTTCGTTCTTTATTGGTAGACGGTCTTGACCTTGGGTATGATTTTACATAGAAGGAGTAAATTACCTTTCGGATAAAGATGCAATTTAAGTCTACTCAGAAACATTATTTTTACTTATGTTACAATTTACTTTTATTGTGATAAAAGAATCATTGATATAGTTTTTGGGGTATATATTGTTTTAAATCTTATAAACAATTCGCTGGATTCGCATGATCCATAGGAAGTCGCTGTAATCAGGCACAGGTTGTGTTTTGACCAAACAAATTTTCTGCACCGTTTTAGTTCCACGCTGTGTATTTGAAAATCCCATTGACCTCATACTCATTGAATGTTATAGAATTTTAATAGTTGCTTATCTTTTGTTTTCATTTTTCAGTTTATTTTTTAATTTTGTAGTATCTGGAAATCCAGTGTATCATCATGTCTTCGCCCAACTGTTATTTGGTTCTCGAAGACTCGACAATTTTGCCGGGTCAGTCGTTTGGCGCCAAGGCTCCCGTCGATGGCGAAGTAGTATTCCAAACGGGCATGGTGGGCTATCCGGAATCAATGACAGATCGGTCGTATCGTGCACAAATATTGGTCCTCACCTATCCCCTGATTGGTAACTATGGTGTGCCAAATTCCAAGGACATAGATGCAAATGGCTTACCTCAACATTTCGAGTGGCTGGAGGGCATTTCAATTGCCGCCCTTGTGGTGGGTGAGAATTGCGAGAAGCCTTCGCATTGGAGAACCCAGGAGACTCTATCCAAGTGGATGGAGTCGCATGGTGTACCCGGTATTAGTGGCATCGACACCAGAGCATTGACGAAGAAAATTCGTGAAAATGGTTCTGTATTGGGTCGCATTGTCTATGATTTTCCGGAAAATGTGGCGGAATTGACCTTTTCCGATCCCAATGAACGCAACTTGGTGGCGGAGTGTTCAGTAAAGAAGCCTATGGTATTCAATGAAGGCGGTTCACCGCGTATCTGTGCCATAGATTGTGGCCTGAAATTAAATCAGATCAGATGTTTTATTTCGCGTGGGGCTCGTGTGGAGTTGGTGCCTTGGAATCACCAGCTGGATGAGTCCACCTTTGATGGTCTGTTCATTTCCAATGGTCCCGGTGATCCGGTGGTTTGCAAGGATACCGTTGCTCAGATTCAGAAAGTTGTTAAGTCGGGAAAGAAACCCGTCTTTGGTATTTGCCTCGGTCATCAATTGCTGTCATCGGCAATCGGTTGCAAGACTTACAAAATGAAATACGGCAACAGAGGTCACAATTTGCCCTGTATCCATCATGGTACGGGACGTTGCTTTATGACATCACAGAATCATGGTTTCGCTGTGGATACGGATACGTTGCCTCTGGAATGGGAGCCGCTATTTACCAACGCTAACGATAATACCAATGAAGGTGAGTACTTCTTGAGTGGATATGTTCTTTACAAATATTTACAAATTGTTTGTCTTCCTCAGGTATAATCCACAAGGAAAAACCCTACTTCTCCGTACAATTCCATCCGGAACACACTGCTGGCCCTGAAGATCTGGAACTACTATTTGACGTTTTCTTGGACGCTGTCAAAAAACATGGCACTTCCAACACAAGTCTTCGTCAAGACCTGATAAATCGTCTAAAGTATACACCTAAAGCGGAATCTTTGCTGGAGAAGAGACCACGCAAAGTTTTAATCTTGGGTTCGGGTGGTCTATCCATTGGTCAGGCAGGAGAATTTGATTATTCCGGTTCACAAGCCATCAAGGCCATGAAAGAGGAGAAGATACAAACTGTTCTCATTAATCCCAACATAGCTACCGTGCAGACTTCTAAGGGTTTGGCCGATAAGTGTTACTTCTTGCCCTTGACTGCGGAATATGTGGAACAGGTGATTAAGGCCGAAAGACCAAATGGCGTTCTTTTGACATTTGGCGGCCAGACTGCTCTGAATTGCGGCGTGGAGCTGGAGAGATCGGGAGTATTTGCGAAATATAATGTGAAAATATTGGGCACACCTATCCAGTCTATAATAGAGACTGAAGATCGAAAAATCTTTGCCGATCGAGTCAATGAAATAGGTGAGCAGGTGGCTCCTTCTGAAGCTGTGTATTCCGTGCAAGAAGCTTTGAATGCCGCAAAGCGTATTGGTTATCCCGTAATGGCCCGTGCAGCCTTTTCATTGGGCGGCTTGGGTTCGGGTTTTGCCGACAATGAAGAAGAATTGGAAACATTAGCCCGTCAGGCTCTAGCCCATTCCAGTCAGTTGATTATTGACAAGTCCCTGAAGGGTTGGAAAGAAGTAGAGTATGAGGTGGTGCGTGATGCCTTTGACAATTGTATAACAGTATGTAATATGGAAAACTTGGACCCATTGGGTATTCACACGGGGGAAAGTATTGTTGTGGCTCCGTCTCAAACTCTCAACAACCGGGAGTACAATATGCTAAGATCCACAGCATTGAAAGTGATACGTCATTTTGGAGTAGTGGGAGAGTGCAACATACAGTATGCATTGAATCCCCATTCCGAGGAGTACTACATCATTGAGGTAAACGCCCGTCTCTCCCGAAGCTCCGCCTTGGCTAGTAAAGCTACGGGTTATCCGTTGGCTTATGTGGCAGCTAAATTATCATTAGGCGTCGCTTTGCCCACCATCAAGAACTCTGTTACCGGGGTGACCACAG
The DNA here is from genome assembly GCA_958296145.1 of Hydrotaea cyrtoneurina. Lineage (NCBI taxonomy): Eukaryota > Metazoa > Arthropoda > Insecta > Diptera > Muscidae > Hydrotaea > Hydrotaea cyrtoneurina. The sequence continues at coordinate 18,401,708 of OY282513.1, read as the reverse complement.
CCTGCTTTGAACCCTCTCTGGATTATTGTGTAGTGAAAATACCACGCTGGGATTTGTCCAAGTTCATTCGGGTCAGCAAAAATATCGGCAGTTCTATGAAAAGTGTTGGCGAAGTAATGGCGATTGGTCGCAATTTCGAAGAAGCTTTCCAAAAGGCTCTTCGCATGGTGGACAACACAGTGACCGGTTTTGATCCCTACTTGGAGGAGGTCAATAATGAGGAACTTACGATACCGACCGACAAAAGACCATTTGTTTTGGCTGCCGCCTTGAAGGCGAAATATACCGTGGACGAATTACATTCACTGACGAAAATCGACAGATGGTTCTTGAATAAAATGAAAAACATTATTGAATTCTATAATCAGTTGGAGGAATCGGGTAGTTCGCTGACTACCAATCAGATTTGGCAGGCCAAACGTATGGGTTTCTCGGACAAGCAGATAGGAGAAGCTATAAAAGTCACCGAGTTGGCCATCAGACAACTAAGGAAGGAGTCCGGTATTATTCCATATGTAAAGCAAATTGATACAGTAGCTGGAGAATGGCCGGCGGCCACTAATTACCTATATCTGACATATAATGCTTCTGAAAACGATATCGACTTCCCCGGGGGCTTTACAATTGTTGTGGGTTCGGGCGTTTATCGCATCGGGTCATCTGTGGAGTTTGATTGGTGTGCTGTCGGCTGTCTAAGGGAGTTGCGTAATCTGGGCAAGTCCACCATTATGATTAATTACAATCCCGAAACGGTGTCCACCGACTATGACATGTGTGATCGTTTGTACTTTGAGGAGATTTCGTTTGAAGTTGTCATGGATATCTATGAACTCGAACATTCCGAAGGTATTATCCTCTCCATGGGTGGCCAATTGCCCAACAACATAGCCATGGACTTGCATCGTCAACAAGCAAAAGTATTGGGTACATCCCCTGAGTCCATCGATTCGGCAGAGAATCGTTTCAAGTTCTCCCGTATGTTGGATCGCAAAGGTATTTTGCAACCACGCTGGAAAGAGTTGACAAATCACGAAAGTGCCATAACATTCTGCGAGGAAGTGGGTTATCCCTGTTTGGTCAGGCCATCGTATGTGTTGTCTGGAGCTGCCATGAATGTAGCCTATTCCAATCAGGATCTAATGACCTATCTGAGTGCAGCCTCCCTGGTGAGCAAAGAACATCCAGTGGTTATTTCGAAGTTCTTGCAGGAGGCCAAAGAAATCGATGTGGATGCCGTGGCGGCGGATGGTGAAATCTTGTGTATGGCCGTATCGGAGCATGTAGAAAATGCTGGCGTTCATTCGGGAGATGCCACCCTGGTGACGCCTCCCCAGGATTTGAACGCTGAGACATTGGAAAATATCAAACGAATTACCCGCGACTTGGCGGCCATGTTAGATGTAACGGGTCCTTTTAATATGCAAATCATTGCAAAGAATAACGAGCTAAAGGTTATTGAGTGCAACGTACGCGTATCTCGCTCCTTTCCATTTGTATCGAAGACGTTGAATCATGATTTTGTGGCAACAGCTACCAGAGCTATTATGGGTCTGCCCGTCGAACCTGTTGAGGTGTTGCATGGTGTGGGCAAGGTTGGCGTGAAGGTGCCCCAGTTCAGTTTCTCACGTTTGGCGGGTGCCGATGTCCAATTGGGCGTGGAGATGGCGTCGACAGGTGAGGTGGCATGCTTCGGTGATAATCGTTACGAAGCCTATTTAAAAGCAATGATGTCGACCGGCTTCCAAATACCGAAAAAGGCGATTTTGTTGTCTATTGGCAGTTTTAAGGTAAGTGAAAATTATGGACTCAGTAACTGGCTCCTAATGCGGTTTTTAGACACATCTTTGATTATTATTCTGTCGTAGAGTCGGCATTTTTATTTCAGAAAAAAAAACTTCCGACTTTACGACAATAATTTTTGTCAATTATTACTTATCCAACTCTTGTCTTTCAGCACAAAATGGAACTCTTACCCTCGATACGAGATCTAGCTAAGATGGGCTATAAACTCTATGCATCCATGGGTACTGGTGACTTTTACGTAGAACATGGAGTCAATGTAAGTACAAAATGAAACTAGTATTCTTCGTTAATTACATTAAAAAGATCGCTATTTATTTCTAAACTAAGTCTCGGACGTCTGATTGAAGACACCCTTCAGTTGGAGTGTTTTACGCTTTAGCATATCACGTATTTGGGCCTTTTTATCGTCGGCTGATATATGATGTATGAACTTATCGGTATTTTGGGATAGATTTTGAAATATTTCCGTATTGGCCAGCGGTGAGGATTTGAGGAAATTTGAAGAACTTTTCAAAAAGGAAGGCACCTTTGATGTTCCCCCTTTACTTGAGTTTGTCGTCGGCAAGGAAGGCAGCTGATCGTGAACATCGTCATCATCGTCGGATTCTTCGTTGCCTTCGTTGGATTCTGCTTTTGATCTTAATATACTAACCGGACTATAACCATCGGGTTTTTGTAAGGGATTCGAATCGCCCTCCTGGACTTTAATGACAACATTGTGAAATTTAATAGATTTTCGAGGTTCGGGAGAAAGGACGCTGGGCGTGTTGGAAGGTTCTTTAGAATATTTTCTTGGCGTTAATACCAGTTTTGCTTCTTCCTCCACAATGCAGCTGCTATTCGTACGTAGTTTCAAACATTTCTTAGCATCTGGTGTAGGCAATTCATCTTGTGGCAGCATTTCTTCATACAAATTGTAGGGTTGTATATCGAACTTTATGTCCGGTTCTTTTTGAGGTTTTTCTGTGTAACTGTGAGAAGACGAGGAGGGTTCTATGCTAATTCTTACTGGCAACATGGGCGGAGCACACAGAGAGAAATCTTCTTTGTCATAGAGAATTTGTAGTTCTTCGTCTAGATTTTGAATTTTACCCAGGTATTCCTTGGCTCCCACATCGCAGCCATAATTGTGATAACATTTGCATAACCTACGAGCTTGAGAGAGATAGCTCTTGGTCACCACCACAGAGTGGTATTCCAAAGACTTCGTAGACAGGGCCATAAGATGATCAAGTATAATTTCCAAAACATTCGTTCTACGCAGATTCTCAACGCCTTGATTTATTTGCCGCTGGTTGGGATTATTCATGTTTTTCTTGAAAAAGAACTGAAACCGAGAAAGACATTTTAAATAATGATATATTAAGTACTGAACTCAAAACCTACCTCCACATCTATGGACTCTATGGACTTTCTCTTTGCCACCATTTCCTGCTTCTTTAACTCGATGTTGTGTCTTAACAACTGAGTCTTTCGCCTCAACTTGCCATTCGTTCTCACATGATGTTGCTTCATGCCCAACAAACCTTTGGCATCCTCGTCCGGCATCAAACACATTTCCTCCTCTTCGCCCTGGGCCAGATCCATCAGAGATCGAGCATTTTTTGCCAGTAATTTCAATTTGACCATATCATTTTCCACCAAATTCTCAAAGAGCTTTTTAAAGTTCAATTTCGGAAAATAATTCTCTGCAAATTCTAAATTCCTAATGGCGATCATGAGATGCATCAAGGGATTGGCGGTTATATCCGCGAGAATGGTATACAACATATTGAGAGAGTACTCGGGTATACTCTCGAACAAATTGCGCTCCCTTATGAAAAAGTCGCTTAAACGTTTCTCTCGCACGCGCTGTTTGAATGACTCCATGAAACGTATCAGAACCTCGCCCAAAAACTCTTCGGGCCAGGCATTGTAGTCCCTCTCGCACTCCCAAAAGAGATGTGAACGCAAATGATCCAACGCAAACATGAGCGATTTATTTTTCTCCAGCGGTTCGACAAAGCTTTTGAGCAGAGCTTTGGTGATCATGTAAACTTTAACTTGAGCATTTGTCAAGTGCTGTTCCAAGTAACGTTCGGCTTTCGGAAAGACAATACGCCATTCAATATCACGAAAAGGATTACGTTTCCTTTTGGGAGCATAGCCCAGGGGCACCACATGAAAGCCAAAAGTTTCTATACGCTTAACCATGGCTCGTGTGGGCCACTGAATTTGTTGTCCCGTCTGGGGATTGGTGGAGATGGGTCGGTCCCTCAAACGAAATTCAAAAGCACACTTGGGCCAATCTGTGACATTTTGGGCCACATGTATAGCGGGTATCAGTTGATAATTCCCCGCGTATATGGAACAGCCCTTAAATGTAGACGAATCCAACTCATTATCGCTGATCCGTAGTTGATCGGCCAGTCTCAAGCGCACCAACTCTCCAAAATATCTCATGAATTGGCGGGAGTCTAAATAACTTTGAGCCAACAATTTGCGACGCTTCTCCAGTTCCAGGCGATACAGTTTAATGGCTTGTAAAGTATCGTAATCTCTATAACCTCCCCTCTGACCATCCGAATCACTATCACTCTCGCTTTCCTCCTCTTCATCGGTAAACTCTTCCTCTTGCAAAGGCTGCACAAAGTTGCCCAATGTTGAAATACACGAATCTGGCAACACTTTTGCATCGACTTTGTGAAGTTCTCGTCCATTGTACATTTTCAACTCCCTCAGGGGATGTAGGGTATTCAAATGTGTTATAAAACCATAATCATATTCTTGGTCTGTATCCGATATTGCAGAGCCTTTTCCCGAAAATTGATTTAAAGTGGTTTTGCTGCCGTACGGACTAGTGGTGCCATAGCCGGAACTACCCTCACTGTAAATTTCTTCTTCGGACGATAAAGATTTCGTTTTCTTGGGATCCTCTCGCAGACGCAGCCGTACATAGCCCTTCCACCTGATGTCATTCAGCATTTGCACATAGTCCTCTTTACAGGGAGTGGTCTCACGGAAATCCATTTCCATATCAACTTTACACAGAGGCGAAATCGAATCGTAGTTGGCATCATTCGGCCGAGCTATATCGATATTCTCGAAGACCATGTAAATGGTTTGTGGTTGAAGCAGCTCCGAGTTGTGTTTGTCGGGTCCGTGTCTAAAATATGGAAATAGGGAGGTGTTATTTATTTGTAAATGGGATACAAGGCATTGATGATAATCTTATTTAGTAAGTAGTTTTTAAAGTTTGCCAAAGAAATATCCAATTTTTGGTGATCACAGATTTCATTTCTTTTCGCTTTAGAAAGCTTATTTAAGAAATTATTTTATTTATTTATTTGTAAAAATTATATTATAATAAATTACAATACAATCTAAGAAGAGAGCACTGGCTACGAGGCCTTCGGCTCTAAGAAATTATGTTTTAGGTATTCCAAAGGAATATCACATTTGTGGTATGAGTGTAAGAGACCTTTTTATGAAGTGATGAGGATTTTAAGAACATGTGTAAGAGACTGATTTATGAAGTGATGAGGATTTTGTTGAGAGTTTTTGAACGTTCAAAACCTTTGATAAACTTTCCGACGAAATGTATTCCTTGCTGATTTTTATTGGACATTTTCTATTGAAGCCATATTACCGACCATAATTTGAATCTCTACTTACAGTGGCTTATAGTTAATCCATTTCGCTACAGCAACATCCAGGGGATTCGTCAGAAGTATCGAATGTTCTTCCAAATTCTGATTGAGTTCCTTTTCTTTGGCCAGCATTTCATCGGGTAATGTAGAAAGTTCACTGTAAAAGGAAATAAGAAGCATGAAATCGAAATGAATTTAAAAAAAATATTTTAAAATGGAAAAAATATTATTCTCGAGATATCTTATTAGGAAACCTCTCTTATGTTGTCACACGACAACGCGGCATCCATCTTGCAGACAGCTTTCATAAAACCCAATTGATCATATAAAATCGAAACCATCGAAGACACTTCCGAAAGATCTCTGTGAAATTTTAATTTTATCACATTTATTCCCAATCTATTTGCCGATTCCTCCAATGTGCGCTTCATGGCTGGTCGCTTTAAAAATCACCAGTTAATTAAAATCACTCGCAATGATCGATTGTGGCAATCTGCTGCCATTGAGTGAGTACTTGATTTGTTTCCAAATGATAACCTAATTATTCTATCTGCCTATCTAATCGAAACCTTTTCAAACTATTTACTTATGTGAAAGTGGAAGTTAAACACATTCGATAGGAGGGGTAGTAATCACCAAATGTAAGAAATGACATAGCTACTATGGAGGCTGTTGATAATTTATGAGAAGATAAGATTTCTCTCTGGCACCGTTTTATTTATCAGAGGTCTGTTATCCGACTATCTACATCAAATGGTTTGGCTTTATTACGTTTAGCTGGCAGTTAAAAATAATTATTATTATTTTGAGTTATTATAACTTCAGGGTATTCATTGATTTGATAACAATATAGGTTTGATGTCAACTGGATCAGATATCTTATTCATTATCCAATGCATCGTAAATATTGCATTACATCCTACATCCATATTGCATTCGCCTGAGACGATTTCAAGAGTGTAATTTCTAAACAATGAAGTTCAACAAATTTTCAATTTCTTGTTTTTGTGATAACAATTTAAATTATTTTAACAACAATAAACGTATAAACGTTGTTCAAATTTAAAGCTGAATTGACGGTGCCACACTTTCTGCCTTTCATTTGCGCTACTTGCTGATAACAGAAAAATATGATTGAAATGACTAATGGAATGTCTATAAATTGTAAACAAAAGTCCATAAAATTATTGTTAAAATCACTTGAATTGTACACTTTAGGTGAAGTACCCAAACTGTAACTGCACTCATCAAAAACCGCTGCGGCAAGAGAAAAGGGCCCGAAGGGAGAAAATATAACGTTTAACAAGAAATATCTTGCGATAACTATCAGCGTAAAATGACAGTGCGTTGATAATTTCAAGTACTATGTAAATTTCCGCATTTAGTTTCATTTTTCATCTCAAAGAAGTGCTTCTTCCTGTTTACGCGGAAATTAAGGAAATATTTGAGAAGAAGAAAATGATTAAGGAAAAAAAAAACCAATAAATGTAATGACGATTATGAACTGAACTCATATCGTTTTCATATCATAAATGCCGGCTAATTTTACGAGTAAGTTAGTAACCTCTAACACATGTACAACCGTTAGCCGTTAGGAGTCAGTAGGTGAACTTCCGATGTATGCGAATGCAGTATAATATTGTAGCGATACAAACACACGAGTGTATTCGGTATAGAACTGGGATTATGTAGGCCTTGCCGCGTAGAAATCCACAACTACGCCAAGCAATAACAGGTGGAAATGAGTTTGAAGACGTGATAAAAAGGGGGAAAATAAATAAAAAGAGTTGAACAAATGTTTGGCAACAACAGGCTGACATTAGTTAGAGGTGGGACAAAAAAGGGTACCAAAGCGGGATAATAAAGGGTCAAAATGGGAAAAATAAAAACAAATGAAACCAATTTTCGACAACAACAGTGGATAATACTTAGAGGAGGGGCGGAAAAGGGGGGCCAAAACGTATCAAAACGGGATAAAAAAGGTACAAAAGCAGAAAAACCAAAAATGTTTAAAAATAAATTTACCATACATGAATGAACCGAGAAGTCCATTGCAACTGCAGTTACAAATGTGTTGTAAATGGAGTAAAAAAAGTACTGAATGTGGCCAAAGGAGAGATAATTAAAAATGTGTGAATACTTCAAATTAACATAGGGGGGCGGAAAACTGGAACAAGGGGATAAACAGACAAAGAAGGAGCCAATATAAAAAGCAACAAAATGTGGGGGAAACCAAGAAGGGGCGAAAAACTGGAGCAAGGGGACAAAGTGACAAAGGAGCCAAGGCAGGTAAAATATAAAACGTTGTTGAAAGGGCCAAAAAGGTCCGAAGAGTACCAAAAAGGGATAAAAAGGGACAAAATGTAAGGGAAACCAAAAAGTTTAATAAAATGAGCTAACAATTCAAGAATAATGAAGAAACTACAAAAAGGCTCCGAGACTGGTAAAATATACAGGATGTGGAAAAACGTTTTAAACAAAAAACTTAAAGGGCGACGAGTAGAAAATTGTAATTGTAATTGCAAATTGTTACGGGCTTGACAACAACATTTGAAAAAATGTATAAAAGACCAAAATGGGGAAAATGAAAAAGTGAACAAATACTTCAAATTAATTTCTATTGTTTTTGTTAGTCGTGTTTGAGATCATTGATTATTTCTATTTCTGTGCAAAAATATAAATGTTCAAGAAAGGCTTCATGCTTTGACTGCAAGCAAGGTTTGCGGATCTGTTTCGGAAGCTACCACACTTCTTCATCGGTACCCATTTGCAATGATTTCTTCTACAATTATTGGTCTTATATGTGTCATAGTTCTCGCAACTGAATGAGAACTGCTGTTCAGGAACGCACATCCAAAAAAAAAAAGAATAACAGTAAACCAAACAAAGCATACACGTACATTGAAAACCTTTTTATTGTCTGTAATTGCAATCGGTAAACAAAGCACTCAGTGGTTTTTCTACAGCTCCGCTCTCTCTCCTTAATTTGAATATCTATTGCCCAAAACTAGAAATTTATGCATAGCCTTAAAAAAGTGATGCGTTCTGTCGACGAGGCATTCCTAGGCTGACACGAAGGTGGGAAAGTATTTTCAATAGATTCAATCTTTGAGTAGTTATATTTTTTTTTTAAATTCACCACTATTTCGTCCCCGCAATAAACCAATATTGTAAAATGTATTATTTTATTAAGGAGACGATTTACTATGTTACAAAACCATTTCTCTCTCTCTCTCTCTCTGCTCACCTTTCGTAATTCTTAAAAAACTGCATCGTCAGCACAGATTGATTCAAAATAAATGCACACAAATCTTCATTTAATTCGTGTTGTATTTTTGTCTCCAACTGACGATTGAATTCTTCGCGGCGAAAATCGTAACGCAACCGGACATCCGTACACTGCGACATTTCATCGCTTCCGCGTTGTTTTATGGTGTGATGGGCGGTCGCTGAAGAATCCTGTGAGAGGCGACCGGTTTTGCCGCTATTGCGTTTCTTCTTTTTGTGTTGCTTACGTTGCTTTTGCGCTTGTTTCTTTTGCAAGCGGGCAATTTGTTTTCGCTGTTTCTCCTGTTGTTTGCGGGTTCGTTCTCTTTGCGACTCTTTGCATTGAAGTTCCTCTAGAGGATTGTTGGGTTTCGTTAAGAGTTTTGAACTAGAGCGACCCATTTTCTTATTTAATGACAATTTACTTCTTAAAATGTAGCACTTCTGTTATGTCTGCACTTCGCTGAGCGGACAACTGACAACTGGAAGTGATGTACGATCAGAAGTGATTGCTATCACATCTCGCTGCCGCTGATTGACACACCTACCCTGCTGGCCCACCACTACCCTCACCTGGTATGTGGTGCGGGGGCAAATGATCATAGGCGTCTTCTTGCCATTTTTTTTTTATCATTCTTTCTTTATATGTGTACATGTTATCGATATTGTTATATTTTATTTATTACCATTTCCTTTTTGTTCGCCATGTATAGACCGATCGACAGACAATGGCAAAAGTCTTTCTTTTGTAGTTATAAAGAATCGAACAGATCGGATGGTAGTTATTCAATTGATTGATTACATGTCCGTCCGTCCGTCCGTCTGTCTTGGCGAGACGTTACGACCAACCGTTCTTCTGCTTGTTCTTTAGGTATTCTGATATCTTTTTCTTTAGAACACCGCAGATATACACATGTAGGAATGTATGTTGCAGTAGATGTAATTAAAAGTTAATTGAACTTGGCATAGTTTGTTAATATTTCTCGGTCTGAACCGATTTACATACACACATGTATACAGGGAACTCTGTAATCACATATGGTTAAACTTGATATGTGTAGAAAATGAAATGCTAAACAAATATTGATCTTTGCAAGAAAATATGTCTCTCTCTCATCTACGATGATGAAATGGTTAAACATGGTTAAAAACTTTGCGTGACACAAGTCTTAATTACTCAGATTTCACTACGTATATGTGGAGACAGTACAGACAGATCTCACTACGCGATTATTAAAAATCCACAGTGCGCTTCTTTCCTGCATACTTAAGGTGACATTATAACCTGTTTGTTGGTCTTGTCCAGCTTAATACATGATTTCGAAGCAACTCGGTCTTAAGCTTGCTTTTACCAGTACCTGATTCCAAGAGATTGCGTGTCATCTCCCAAACCAGTCGTCTTCCACCGGACTCTCTGTCTTCCATATCTGCGATTATCCTAGACTGGAAATTTTGTATTCATTGCAGGTTTGTCTAGCAGTTGCAAGTAAAGGGTGTTTTTTATTGAGGTATAGAACTTCGACTTGAAATAAAACACAAGAAAATCGTTTTAATGTCCATCAATTTGGCTTTATTGGAAGGATAATTTTATGCCATTAATGTTTAAATATGATTTCGGGCATGTGGCCGCCACGGCTGGCTCGAATAAAGCCAATTCTACAGGTCCAATTTTCAACCACTTGTTGGAACCACAACTCATCCACATTCATGCCATCCAATTCGGGAACAAAATAGTCGGTTATCATGGCTCTATACCGGTCTCCATTAACGGTAACTGACTCTCCAGCATTATTTCGGAAGAAGTATGGCCCAATGACTCCACCAGCCCATAGAGCACACCAAACAGTCAGTTTTTGTGGATGTAATGGCATAAAATGGACGGAGCTTGCGGTGAACTTCGCGAACTGAACCATTAGTTTCGAAATAAATTTGCACGATTTGCAAGCGTTGTTCTTTTGTCAACCTGTTCATGATGAAATGGCAAACCAAACTAAATATTAATCACTTGACAGCTGACAAAATGGCCGCCAGTTAAAAAAGTGATGCCAACTTAAAGTTCTATACCCCAATAAAAAACACCCTTTAGAAGTTTTGTCGTTTCCTCGTTTAGATCAATGTTTGTCGATTCCTTCTGGATTCAGGAAAATGTACGAGTTACATCACGCTCTGTCAAAGACCACTTGTTGTGTAGAATGATTCTCGTTCAATTTTAGATGAATCAGTTCAACCTTTCGCACAATATGTTGAGCAGTATCTTATAGACTATGAATCCTGTCAAAATGATCACATCATACAACTCGCAGTGGGTTAATAACAGTCCTAATGTCAAGCTTTATATTGATACCACACTGGTTTCGATAGCTTGTCCATTGATGAAATATTGTTTCAAGTGAGTTTAGAATCTGTAATTTTTGGAAATTCCATTTTTTGAAACTAATTTCCCGCAAGCTATTTGTTTAATCTAAAAGATTTGACAACTCCCGATGGGTTTAAAATAGTCTAATGACCGTAGTCATAAAAACGTATAACAGCTTTATAAAATGTGTGAAAATTGTTTTTTTGTATTTTCACAAATTGTTATCAAAGGTTTCAAAAGCTGTTATACATTTTAGTAATACGGGGGTAAAATTCTGGCTTTAATTTGGCACCATACTCATGTCGATACCTAAGTCCCTTGCCAAAAATTTACCAATTAGTTCCAAGGGGCTTTCGAATGTCTTATTTTGAAAATATCAACTTTGTGCCTAACTGGTTGTTCACTCTAAGAAATTAAAACATCATCTTGTATGCTTTGAATGAGAAAAATGTCAGCAAAATCTGTTTTGTTTTTAAATCGAAAACATTTTTTTCTTTAACCCCTTTTTGCGAAAGACGTCTATTGTCCCCTGTATTTCTTTCTCGAGATGAAACTTTCTTGAAGAATTACTTTCAAAATTCCTGATCTCCTTAGGAAGGGATATTCTATTCCATGATTCCCAGATATTTAGAGAATTCATATTTCACACATAATCTTTCACACATAATTGCATTTTATTATTTTGTAAAAGCTCTTCTTCATATTACTTTACTTTTTCTTTCGCTTTCAGGTGGAGTCTGTCCAATGGACGTTCGATAAGAACATCACCGATGATCTGAGTGGGGAACTAATGCATTTGGCCGAATTCTTGTCTCAAAAACAATTCGATATGATCGTCAATTTACCAATGAGGGGTGGCGGTGCCAGAAGGTAAATTAAATAGTTATGCAAACCCAGACACAACTTAGTAATAATCGTTTATTTATCTCCTCACATAGAGTCTCCTCGTTCATGACCCATGGTTATCGTACTCGACGCTTGGCCGTAGATTATTCCATTCCCCTGGTGACCGACGTCAAGTGTATCAAACTATTGGTCGAATCTATGCGAGTGACCGGTCGCAAGCCGGCCATGAAAACGCACACCGATTGCATGACCTCGAGACGTATGGTAACACTGCCCGGCTTCATTGACGTTCATGCCCATCTGAGGGAGCCGGGAGCCACCCATAAAGAAGACTTTGCCAGCGGTACGGCGGCTGCCTTAGCCGGTGGTGTTACCATGATTTGTGCCATGCCCAATACCAATCCTTCCATTGTCGATCGTACGAGCTTCACCTTATTCCAAGAGCTGGCTAAGGCTGGTTCTCGCTGTGACTATGCCCTGTACGTAGGTGCGTCGGACAACAATTGGCCGACTATCCACGAGTTTGCATCTCAAGCGGCGGGTTTGAAGATGTATCTGAACGATACCTTTAGCACATTGAAAATGACAGATATGACCATCTGGGAGAAACACATGCAGAATTGGCCCAAGAGAGCTCCCATTGTGTGTCATGCCGAAAGGCAAACTATGGCTGCGGTGATTCTGTTGGCCCATTTAATGGAACGTTCAGTGCACATCTGTCATTTAGCACGCAAGGAGGAGATGATGATTATCAAGGCGGCCAAGGATAAAGGAATGCGTGTCACATGTGAGGTGTGTCCCCATCATCTATTCTTGTCGACCAAAGATGTGCCCGCCATTGGTTTGGGCCGAGCTGAGGTTAGACCTGTTCTATGTTCCCCCGAAGATCAGAAAGCCCTGTGGGAGAATTTGGAATATATCGATGTATTTGCCACCGATCATGCTCCTCACACATGGGATGAAAAGAATTCGGAAAACCCGCCACCAGGATTTCCGGGACTTGAAACAATACTGCCACTGCTGCTAAAAGCAGTGGATGACGGCCGTTTGTCTCTCGATGATATTAAGAATAAATTCTATCGCAATCCCAAGAGGATATTTAGTCTTCCCGAGCAGCCCAACACCTATGTGGAGGTTGATTTGGATGAAGAATGGATAATTTCGAAAGATCTAATGCACTCCAAGGCCAAATGGACACCATTTGAGGGAACAAAGGTTAAGGGTAAGGTTCATCGTGTTGTCATCCGTGGCGAGGTGGCCTACATCGATGGCGAGGTGTTGGTTCAACCAGGCTTCGGACAGAATGTACGCAGCCATTATAATCTCAAGCCGATGGTACAACAGTCCATGGAATCCTTGGAGATCACAACATCCTTCGACAATTTGGATACCATCAAACTATTGGATCGCAGTGTAGAATTTGGTTCCGACTCTCAGACGAATGAAGCCTTTTCCAAACTGCTCTCCGAGACACCCTCCAAGGTGCACTTCTCGGCTGATCCGAATTTTTTGCGACCCATTTCACCATTACCACGTTTGCGCTGTGATTCAGCCAGCAATGCCACGCTCAAGGAGCTCATCCAGAAGACATCCGTCACAACTGCTCCCATTTCGCCGGTGGCTCCCAGTCTGTTGAATCGTCATGTTTTGTCGGTGGATATGTTTAATAAGGAACAGTTGAATGACATCTTCAACTTGGCCCAGATGTTAAAGAGTCGTGTGGTGAAAGATCGCCCGGTTGACGATTTGCTGAAGGGCAAAATAATGGCATCTGTTTTCTATGAAGTCAGTACAAGGACGTCGTGCAGTTTTGCTGCTGCCATGCAACGTTTGGGAGGACGGGTCATTTACATGGACCAGACAAGTTCATCGGTGAAAAAAGGCGAAACATTGGAGGATAGCATTTCGGTAATGGCCGGCTATTCCGATGTCTTGGTGTTGAGGCATCCGGAACCGGGTGCTGTTGGGGTAAGTCCAAAAAAGCGAAATGAAATCATTTCTAAAAATACCGTAATTATGTTTTACCTTCTTATCACTATCTCTAGCGCGCTGCTCAACATTCTCGCAAACCTCTTATCAATGCTGGCGATGGCGTTGGCGAACATCCCACGCAAGCCTTACTCGATATCTTTACCATACGAGAGGAAATCGGTACGGTGAATGGTTTGACGATCACCATGGTCGGTGATTTGAAACATGGACGTACTGTGCACTCGCTGGCGCGGCTTTTAACTCTCTACAATGTAACCATACAGTATGTTAGTCCAGAGAATTTAGCCATGCCCGACCATATAATGCGTTATCTGAGCTCCAAAGGTATTAGCCAGAAGACTATGCCGACGCTGGAAGAAGCCCTGCCCACAACGGATGTCTTGTATATGACACGCATCCAGAAGGAACGTTTTCCCAGTGATGAAGAATATGAAAAAGTAAGTAGACGAATATTTGTATATTCAAAATTTCCTTCATGTTAATGTGGGACTAATGGTGTAGGGAATTGTATACGATGTGTAATAGTTCAATCCAAGAATGTTCGTTATCATTGTTTTTTTTTTGGATGTCTAAAACTTTCTATAATATCCAAATGGTTAGATCACAATGAATCTCCATTGGTCTCTCTGATCATGGGCACGCTTCTAACTCGGAATTATAGTATTACCAGAATCATTTGACCTTGTGTTGGATAGAAAGATTCAATGATGTAAATCAACTCTAAATTTGTTACCTTCAATCTTTGTCGCATACTTTAATGTATTTTGGTTTTTGGGGAAAGGGCAGGTCCATGGATTCATCATTGTTTTCCAATCGACGGATATCCTCGACAAATATGAGCAGAAGGGGTGCATTACAGGGCTATAACAGCAAGCACTAGGTTGGCTGTGGACTCATGGCCACCAAGAATCAGTCGCTAGATTCACAACGGACGATTAAGAGCGAGAGCTTAGAACAGAGATACAACGCTGCCCATGAAATGACAAATTTAATTTATTAGTTTTACTAATTCCATTCAATGAATACAATTTTAATGGGTATTTTCTTGAAATAGTGTGGGTTAAATTCTAAACCATTTCCTAGTTTGATTTTGAACAACTCCGTTATTTAATGTAACATTTCTCGTTTCGTCTTTTTTCCTTACAGTGTTGTGGCAAATTCATCGTTACACCCAAACTGATGACCCGTGCCAGTCGTCGTACCATCGTTATGCACCCGTTGCCACGAGTCGACGAGATCAGTAAAGATTTTGATTCGGATCCAAGGGCAGCCTATTTCCGTCAAGCAGAATATGGCATGTACATACGCATGGCCCTGTTGGCCATGGTCGTGGGATGTCGCAACTGATATGAACAACATCACGCTCCACTGGCTGAACCATAATATGTTATTTTACGTTAAACACACTTCCCTTTCTTTTGCCTCAAACCTCATATACACTTTGAAAGTGTGTGTGTTGTTTACCCCTTCTACAAAATAAATGCATTTGGATGTTTACTGTTTTATACGATTTTCTATATATATATATATAGATATATAAATATAAGTTATATATTGAAATGATTATGTTTTCCTTTTTTATACAAACACTATTTTGTAATGTTCAAATAAAGAGTTGCTAAATATACTCGCATAAGTCTAAACTACGTGTATATATTTATGATGTATTGATTTATGTACTTATCTTATCTATATATGTTTTCTATATACATGCTGATTTTTTTCACTTTCATTCTTTTTAGTTTGGTTTTTCCCTACAAAACTTAATCCTAGCACGAAATCATCAGACGTCAACCCGCAACCGCCTTCCGTTCCGTTCAGTCTTCTCGTTTACATTTCAACTTGCACTTGCCGGCACAACCTTATGGTCTCCGTCCGTCCTGGTGTCTTTCTCAATATCGTTCTATTTCAATTGTTGTCTCTCTTTGCATTTCCATTTCGTCCTGCCAATGGGTGCGCTTTTGCTTCTTCGGCCTTTCCAAGGAGCCTTGCAAGCAGTGCTCACTACTCTCGAAGGCTTTGTTCAAATTCTGGTGCAAATTTCCCCCCTTATAGATGATGGAGGCGGAAGCCGGTCGAGCGGTATTGCTTTCGTATATTGTTGCTATTGAGGAGCATTTGCTTTGGGCATCTATTAAATCGTCACTTAGGGCAGATGATCGTTTTCTAGATGCCACGCTGCAGGATCCAGATTCAGAGCATTTATCACATTCATGTTTGCTGTAACGATAAAGTGTCAAAGATCGTAGAATTAGAAATAAGGAAGATTTGAGGAAAATTTCAATGGGTTACATACTTGGTAGACTTTTTACAGGCCACAACAAATATTAAGACCGTTAAGATGACTATGGCAGCCAGGACGCCGGAGAGTCCTGCAATCATAGTCATCATTTCATGGGGTTCGCCATCTGAGGTGACTTTGGTTACTGCAATGAAAGGAATAGAGTTGGTAATTAATTATAAATTATCGTGAAATTTGTTATCAATCGATCGTTAAATTCGAAGGTATCCAGTCCATGGGAATTTCGAAAAAAAGTTAATGAGTACGCTGAGAAAGTGAGTTGTTATATTGGCATTATTTATGTTTAACAATGGAAATTATTCTCTTTTAAAGGGTTATACATTTTAGAACCCCGTTCCCGATAAATGAGTTATATTAGGTCGCAGCTTATTGTATGTAGGGTAAGAGAAATGAGGCAAATTTGTAAGTATTAGGCAAGGAGAGAAGTAGAGTGTAATAAATGAAAACATCGTCTAATTAAGATTAAGGTCATCTATGCAGTTGTAGTTGTTGTTGGAGTTGTACTTCTAATTGTAGTTGTATATGCAGTTGTTTTGGCATTGTATTTGTATTAGTTGCTGGACAATTTAGAAAATACATTGAAGGGACTTTTGAATTTCTAATTTTAAGAAACCCTATTTTCTGACCCCAATTTCTCCCAAACTATTTGTTCAATCTAAAAAAAGAAAAAATCGTTTTGTTCAGTTTAAGGTCCTCTATACATGAGCAACTTTTCAGCGAAATTTAATTTTTCCAAAAAATCGAAAATTTTAGTGGGTTAATCCCTTTCCTAATTTTAGGGTGAAAAATTTTATTTTCGAATTTCCAAATCTTTTGGACGTGGAAGTGTTCTGCTTTCGAAAGTATGTAATTATAACCACATATTGTTTCTATAACTCTACCCGTTACAGACAAATAGACAAAAAACACACTTTGAGAGTGTACCCTGGGATACACAATAAATCCTGTAAAAATTATCGTATCATACAACTCACAGCGGGTTAATAATAACCCTAAAGTGTAGCTTTAATTAGCTTTAATTTGATACCACACTCGTTTCAATACCTTTGTCCTTTACTGAAAAATTCGCAAAATACTTTCAAGGGACTTTTGAATCTCTAATTTTAAGAAACCCTATTTTCTAAACCCAATTTCTCCCAAACTACTTGCTCAATCTGAAAAATGAATACGTCGTCTTGTTCAGTTTAAGGTCCTCTATGAATGAGCCACTTTTCAGCAAAATCTATTTTTTCAAAAAAATCGAAAATTTTAGTGGGTTAACCCCTTTCCTAATTTTAGGGTGAAAAATTTTATTTTTGAATTTCCAAATCTTTTGGACATGGATGTGTTCTGCCTTCGAAAGTATGTAATAATAACCACATATAGTTTATATAACGTTAGCCGTTACAGAGTAATGGTCAAAAAACATATTTCGAGAGGGTACTCTGGGATACAGAATAAATCCTGAGGAACTCATAGTAGTATGTTACTCTCAGTGGGTTAAAGATAGTCGTAAAGTGGAGCTTTAATTTGATACCACACTCGTTTCAATACCTTTGTCCGTTACTGAAAAATTCGCAAAATACTTTCAAGGGACTTTTGAATCTCTAATTTTAAGAAACCCTATTTTCTAAACCCAATTTCTCCCAAACTATTTGTTCAATCTAAAAAATGAATACGTCGTCTTGTTCAGTTTAAGGTCCTCTATGAATAAGCCACTTTTCAGCAAAATCTATTTTTTTTAAAAAAAATCGAAAATTTTAGTGGGTTAACCCCTTTCCTAATTTTTTGGTGAAAACTTTTATTTTCGAATTTCCAAATGTTTTGGACGTGGAAGTGTTCTGCTTTCGAAATTATGTAATAATAACCACATATGGTTTATATAACATTAGCCGTTACAGACTAATGGTCAAAAAACATATTTCGAGAGGGTACTCTGGGATACAGAATAAATCCTGTAAAAATGATCGTATCATACAACAGCGGGTTAATAATAGCCCTAAAGTGTAGCTTTAATTTGATACCACACTCGTTTCAATACATTTGTCCGTTACTGAAAAATTCGCAAAATACTTCCAAGGGACTTTTGAATATCAAAAAATCATTTAGTATTAGTATTAGTAATAGTATTCGTATTAGAATTAGTATTAGTATTAGTATTAGTATTAGTATTAGTATTAGTAATAGTATTCGTATTAGAATTAGTATTAGTATTAGTATTAGTATTAGTATTAGTATTAGTATTAGTATTAGTATTAGTATTAGTATTAGTATTAGTATTAGTATTAGTATTAGTATTAGTATTAGTATTAGTATTAGTATTAGTATCAGTATTAGTATTAGTATTAGTATTAATATTAGTATTAGTATTACAATTAGTATAGTATTAGTATTAGTATTAGTATTAGTATTAATATTAGTATTAGTATTACAATTAGTATAGTATTAGTATTATTATTAGTACATATTATTATTATTATTAGTGTCGTTGTAGTTGTAGTTGTAATTGTAGATGTAATTGTAGTTGTAGATGTAATTGTAGTTGTAGATGTAATTGTAGTTGTAGATGTAATTGTATATGCAGTTGTTTTAGAATTGTATTTGTATTAGTTGCTGGAAAATTTGACAAATAGTGTCAATGGACTTTCGAATCTCTAATTTTAAGAAACCCTATTTTCTAAACCCAATTTCTCCCAAACTACTTGCACAATCTAAAAAAAGAAAACATCGTTTTGTTCGGTTTAAGGTTCTCTATGAATGAGCCACTTTTCAACAAATTTTATTTTTTCAAAAAAATCAAAAACTTTATTTTTGAATTTCCAAATCTTTTGGACGTGGAAGTGTTCTGCTTTCGAAAGTATGTAATAATAACCACATATGGTTTATATAACATTAGCCGTTACAGAGTAATGGTCAAAAACAAATTTTGAGAGGGCACTCTCGGATACAGAATAAATCCTGTGGAAATGGTCGAAGTATGCAACTCTCAGTGGGTTAATGATAGTCGTAAAGTGGAGCTTTAATTTGATACCACACTTGTTTCAATACCTTTGTCCGTTACTGAAAAATTCGCAAAATACTTTCAAGGGACTTTTGAATCTCTAATTTTAAGAAACCCTATTTTCTGAACCCAATTTCTCCCAAACTATTTGTTCAATCTAAAAAATGAATACGTCGTCTTGTTCAGTTTAAGGTCCTCTATACATGAGCAACTTTTCAGCGAAATCTATTTTTTTCAAAAAAATCGAAAATTTTAGTGGGTTAACCCCTTTCCTAATTTTTTGGTCAAAAATTTCATTTTTGAATTTCCAAATCTTTTGGACATGGATGTGTTCTGCCTTCGAATGTATGTAATTATAACCACATATGGTTTATATAACATTAGCCGTTACAGACTAATGGTCAAAAAATACATTTTGAGAGTGTACCCTGGGAAACACAATAAATCCTGTAAAAATGATCGTATCATACAACTCACAGGTTAATAATAGCCCTAAAGTGTAGCTTTAATTTGATACCACACTCGTTTCAATATCTTTGTCCGTTACTGAAAAATTCGCAAAATACTTTCAAGGGACTTTTGAATCTCTAATTTTAAGAAATCCTATTTTCTAAACCCAATTTCTCCCAAACTACTTGCTCAATCTAAAAAATGAATACGTCGTCTTGTTCAGTTTAGGGTCCTCTATGAATAAGCCACTTTTCAGCGAAATCTATTTTTTCAAAAAAATCTAAAATTTTAGTGGGTTAACCCCTTTCCTAATTTTTTGGTGAAAAATTTTATTTTCGAATTTCCAAATCTTTTGGACATGCCTTCGGAAGTATGTAATTATAACCACATATGGTTTATATAACATTAGCCGTTACAGAGTAATGGTCCAAAAACATATTTCGAGAGGGTACTCTGGGATACAGAATAAATCCTGTGGAAATGGTCGAAGTATGCAACTCTCAGTGGGTTAATGATAGTCCTAAAGTGTAGCTTTCATTTGATATCAAACTTGTTTGATACTGAAAAATGTACAAAATACTTTTAAAGGACTTTCGAATCTCTAATTGTGAGAAAACACATTTTCTGAGACTAAATTCTCCCAAACTATATAAAAAAAAACAAAACATCAACTTGTTCACATTAAATTCTTTTATGTATGAGCAAAATATCAGCGAAATCGTTTTTTTTTTAAATATAAATCGAATTTCCAAATCTTTGCCTTTGAAATTATAGTTTATATTACATTAGCCATTACAGACGAATGGTCAACAAATGGATCCTGTGAAACTGGTCGTAACATATAAATCTCAATAATAGTCCTTTGCGCATGGTTGTAAAACCATTCAGCCTTTGCTGAGTACTGTGCACACACACAGCACTTTGTACGACATACACAAACATTATCGTATTTAGCAAAGTTTGAAGCAATGGCAAATAAGAGAACACACAAGAATATCTCTGTCGTATGCTGGCATAGTTTGTTAATAAGAATTATTAATTGAACTGTTACCTACAATTTTGACGATCAATAAACCAACGACTGAAATACTTCATCCATTCAAACGGATGAATATTTGAAGACGTTGTTCAAAGAGAATGTTGTATTGAAACAACAAACGACAAATTCTTATTCTGGCAACTTCGATACCAACAACCTTTTAAGCAGTTATTTTTCAACTTATCGCTTTTAGCGGTTTAAAAACTATGGAAATTGAATATTTTACTAAATCAAAAAAGAGACTCTCCCAAACAACCGGTTGTTTACATTGGTAAATTGCCTGAATCCTTTATGGAAACATTTGAAGAAAATCACATTTCCAGAATGACTCAGGAATATTCTGTTCGCTTTAGTTCGAATTTCCCAAAAACCGTATTTCCTGTTACAATCATCTACCCGATTTCACAGGAATTGCCTTGGTAATTTGCATAACAGCTTTCAGTCACAATAAATTTCAATCTCTTTCACTTTGAAGCACCGTTGTAATTGCCGTAATTTATTTCCAATCATACGTCCGAACAACAGAAAATAGTTGAAAAACTGTCGACTGAAAGTTCACAATCACAACAGACGAACTTTCCGATCAGGCAAATTGTGACCCTGAAGGCGGTTAAACATGACAGAGAATGACTAGACAAGACTGTGAATCGGTGAGCAAAAAAAACACGTAATTCGCTGTTCCGTTTCTTTTTCCTGTTCACCATAAACGAGAAGTGTTACACCAATTTTTTTTAATAGTTGTATTTAATATCGGCGATTTTGTTGTTGCTAGTTTTCATATATTTTAAACAATTTATCGTTCAACGACATTGTTCAATTACCAATAACTACGAAAATATTTACGAGTATGTATTTTGTACAGACTGATTTGTTTACTGTTGATGGATTTGACTAGAGGTGTGAGATTAGATTTTAAGAAATTTTAACTGAAAAGAAAATTAGTCGCACCGCTGTTTTTTTTATGACTAGGCTTCATGGGTGTGACTTTGGTTTGAACAATTGATTTAATTCTAATTATCACAAGTGTTTTACTACTGCAACATATATAACCACCGTTTATGGGGGACAACACAAAAACATAATATACAGCTGCCTTAAAAATGACCCCAAAATTACGAAAATGTTAATGAAAATTGGAATTGGCGACCGTGGGGGCGTTACAACGGAAAAAACGTCACCGCCCACTTATTTCTACAATATTTTACTCAAATGAAAGGAATTGTTCTCACGAGTTCAAAAATGTAATGTTTATGCCTTTTTCCTGGATTTGTCCACTACATTTTTGACTCGTGAGAAAATTTCCGTTCATCTGAGTACAATATTGTTGAAGCCAAGATGGAATTGATGTCATGAAATCCTCAATGTTTAGTCGTGTTTTAAAACCGATGTTCGAATCAGCTGTTTTCTTTTGTTTACGTTTTTTTAGTTCCTCTTTTTTGCAAGTGGTCACATTACAAATTTTGCAATAAAGTTAAAAAAAAATGCATCGTTTTTACTGATGCAAACAAAATGTTGTGAAATGGTAAAACGAAAAATATTGAGGGATCACAGCAATTCATTGGATCTCCCAGAGGCGGCGTACGTATACATTGTGAGTTTGGCCGGTCAACAACGTTTAAATAAAGAGGCTTTCGAAATGCTGTTGGACATTGTTCAAGCGCACTTGCCCCCGTCCAACATATCTTTGCGTATTTTGGCAAAAGTACCTTACCAAAGGTCAGTTGGAAATAATTCCCCGATAGGCAAATTGCTAGCGTGGGGGTTGTGGGTTCGATTTCCATCAGCAGCTTTGGTCTGTCGCTGTCAAATCAAGCCATATGGTCTGTGTCACCCGGTTTACCCTGCGACCCAAAATTACATTTACATTTTATTGTAATTAATAATAAATAAAATAAATAAATGATTTCAGCGTGAGTCTTGGCAGAAGCACAGTGTCAATTGTTTTGGGTTTGGGACTGAAAGTTCTGCAAAGGCACATATGTTATCAGTGGGTTAAAGTAAGCACTATTAGATGTTAACCCTTTCCGTGGATTTGTCGAATATATTCAACACTTCATATGATGTTTAACATGTCAAAAAAAAAAAATTATTTGACACGGAAAGGGTTCATGAGAAATCTTAATATATATTTACCCTCGACACTGATTCACTGACTCTGTCACGCAGTACGTAGGAATTTAAATAGGCATTCTATAATTCTATAAATAATAATAATAAAAAAAATAATATTTTTTTTTTGTACAGAAATTGTGTTTTCCCCAAATTTTTTTTTTACCAAAATTTTTTTTTTCCAAAATTTTTTTTTCAACAAATTTTTTTTTTCAACAAAATTTTTTTTTTTCCACAAAATTTTTTTTTCAAGATAATTTTTTTTTCCATTTAATTTTTTTTTTTTTTTTAACAATTTTTTTTTTTTTTAGCAGACATTTTTTTTTCAACAAATATTTTTTTTTTTAACAAAAATTTTTTTTCCACACATATTTCAACGGGCGCCATAGGCGCATTACAACTTACTAGTTCATTTATATTTGTTGTTGAAAGATTTTTGTTGACTTTTTCTAAAGCCCTGTAAATACTCCTTATTAAATGTTAATTTTATGGCACAAATTAAATATTTTATTTACATTTTGTAGCAAAATTCAAACCGTCTAAAGAAAAAATAATAAGAAAACTGCAAATCGGCCAGCTGTCTGTAAAATCGATACAATGGATTTCTCTGACATCAAATACCGATGAACATGAAACCGATAACAACAAAGTTAATTTTTTGTCTGTTTCAATTGCGATTCCGACAACAGTCGGATTTCACAACAAACCTGACTGAGTATATTTTTGGGCCAACGAAATAACGCGTTGGTAAATTCCCAAAAAATATTTTTATACTGATATAGTCGAGTCATAGCAAAGGTAAATTCAATTAAATTTTTTTTTTTTGAAACTTAATTTATCATAGCGGGAAAAAGTCTCGTCCGATTTTGTTGAAAAAAATTTAAAAAATTAATTAAACACTACATTATCTTTCATCCTTGCCTTTAGGGCCGTTTTTTTATCTGAACGACAGTTTTAGAGTAAAAAACAAATCTAAGGCAAAAATATTTATTTTTCGTTTTTTTTGTTAAATAACCACAAACATTCTATAATAATTTACCATTTTCACGATGTTCGCTTTTATTTACAATTTAGTGAAGCCCACTTCTGGTACCTTCCATAGAAATGTTTGTTTATTAACCCACTTAGAGATGGATTTTTTTTATTTTATGTGTCTGACTATGTGTCTCTGATCAAATTTTGTTACAGATTTTCCCTTAAAATGTTCACCGTTTCCTGCACTTTTACAAGGAAGGTGGTGCCCAGTGGGTTAACGTTGCCCATAACGCAACCATACAGGGTGTGTCGTATTGAAAACCGCATGAGAAAAATAAATCTACAGGTCTGTGATAATGAGCTGAGGAGTTCGTACGTGGACGCATCGTATCCCGGTTGGACTCATGCATTTGGAATATTTTGAAACAACTTGTAATTTTACTAAAAAAAAAAGTTAACAATCGAAAAAAACAATTTTAAAATGCAGAACTTCCTTGCAATTTATTGGCGGAATAATCACATCACATTCTCCCTTTTATTGATATTCTCTGGGAAAAGATTCGCCATTTTCGAAGTTCGTTTCGAATAAGGGCAAAGAGAACAAATTCAGAGGGTGATTTTATTTAGAACAGGCGAACGGGGAAAAGGGAAAAAATGCCCGGGGAATTGTTATTCAGAATCGGGCGAATATTCATAGAAATTGAAGCCACAGCTGTGCTCTATTGGAAAAATGCACATGCCTCCTAGATTGACTCTGCATTCATGTTCGCATGGTCTACTTATTGAACTACACCCGTATCGAATACGCAATCGCCTAACTTTTGTTCCCACAACACGATCGAATGCGGACATATTAGCACTCGAAGCCGCATTATATCCAACCAAGTGGATGTTAGCATGTTATGTCTCCGGTTTATCGTTGTTTCCTTTAAAATGTCACTTAACTACGATTAGAAAATAGATTTAACCCAATAATTAAATGTGCAAGGTCGGATACACGCACGCACGAACGTGAGTTTGCAATATGAGAAGCAAAAAAATAAAAAAACCACACGCTTTACACTTCCACATCGCAACTGTCGTGCACACCTTTCGCTCTATCGGAAATGCGTCCATCAATAACGCGCGCGCGCCTCTGGCTAACCATGAGCAGTAAACAAATGCAATGCGGCCGTCCTTCCCTCCAAACGCCGAACGCAAAACGGAAAAACGCATAAAAGTTAAACCGGCAACAAAGAAAAATGTGCTAAACAACTTTCAAAATAATTAACAAATAATTGCATATTTACAAAACAAATGCCATAACAGACAGACTGTTTGACTGGGCATTTAGGGCCGGCCTAACTAATTGCTGTCGTAACAATTGTATTTTAACGGTTTTCCCAACACTGTGCGTGCTCATAACGAAAGAAAACGGTTTTATGAGCATTCGTCGTATAATTTGCAAATTGTTAACAAATGTTTTCGTGTTTTTTTAGGAAAATATTCGTAATAACAGACATCGGGAAAGCAAGCATGTATGTAGTTAGTTTATATGAAATACTTAGGAACCGTTTCAGAACATGCATCCACTGTGCTCAGTATCTCTCTCTCTCTCTCACTTATTGCTGGCGTTCGAATTTTGGCTTGTTTGCTTTTAGGGCAGGTTTGTTTGTTGGATTTCGTTGTACGAGTGACACTTTTCATTCTGGAGACACACCTCTTGAATGTGAAAAATTGACTACGTCATCGTCGTCATGCGACAACAGTTTGACATTAATGACAGGCATTTTGTTTTGTTAATAACAAAAAAAAAACATGCATTCGTGACAGATTTTTGCACTCACACAAAAAGTGCAGTCGAACAGTGTTGGAAAATAAAATAGCACCGTCTATTTTTGGAGTCTACAAATATTAGTACTGGATTGGTGTAACATTCTTACTCCCATTAAATTGTCTCCGGATAGCTCCAAGCCGCTGAAGTACAACCTAACATATAACTAATTTGAATACTCCCTGGCCGCACATATCACCTATCACACCATAATTTTTCCATCAGCCACAGATGATCACAAGCTCCGATAGCAGATAAAAAAGATGATGCCAATGATAGATTCTGTGAGCCTCTGGAACAGGAAAATGACATTTCGTTGAAGTGGATAAAGAAACAAGTTCTGAAAGTTAAGAAGAGTCGAAGATTACTTCAATCAGAAAGTATTGTACATCTTCTTGTTATTTGTTCCTTTACAATATAAAATATAAAAAAAAGTATTGATATTTTTTTAAAATTTCTGGTTTTCTGGCAAAAGTTGAGCTTAATAATGAAATTACTGGATCGGCACACTGTGTTGCGGCTAGTGGAAAAGTAACTTTTTGCCGATTATTTTTTTCAGTGTTTTTAATGATGCAATTTTGTCACAGACATTCCAAGTAAACAAAAAACACATAAAGCTTATTTTTATGTTGGCCCGTTGATTTTTAATTGATTTTAGAAGTCAAATATACAAAATTTTCACGAAAAGAGGGGATTTCAGGGCTGTATTCAAAATGATCTCATTTGATTTTGGTGACAGATATTTTGATTCGGAAAAAAAATCTGCCTTCGGACAAGTATCTTCTGTAAAAAAAAGGTATGTTGTTTGAGACATTTTCATATGCACCTTTTTTAGAACGAAAACCCGACTAAAGGTCCATTTTTCCTTTAAATTTGGGTTAGGTAAGCAATATCTAAAAAGTCCCAGAGAGTCCCAGTTCCAAACCACTACAGAAATGTTACATAATTTGTTTTCAACGAACTGTGAAAAAATCAGCTGCCCATACCTGCCCTCCTGGGAGTTATAGCGATTTTAGTATATCACTCTCAGTATTTATTCCATAGAAATAGAACGGAAATTCTTGGAATCACTTATTGAATAATTTAATCATATTGGTTTTCGGGTGACAAAAATGAGCATAACTCTCTTAAAACTGAAGCTATTGACTTCAAACCGGTATCAAATTAAAGCTTTGATTGCCACAAATAAGAAATGAAATAGATTTTGGTTTTTTATAAAATTTCAGAGTTTTTCAACAAATATCGAAAAATCATGAAAATTTGACGTTTACAATTCTTGTTCGGACCACCCTATAATTTATTTTAAAAACTAATCATAAGGTATTTATCAGAAATAAAAGAAGAATTAAAATAATTTTTTTTTGTAGATTTTTCGAACATTTTTTTTTTTTTTTGACTTTTGTTGAAAATTTGACCCAACAATTTTTTTCGGTGTAAATTTTTTTTTCACTCATTCTGTTTGGGATTTAATTCTGACCAATCTGTAGAAGTTTCTCATCGATACAATTAAAAATACAGTTTAGGCAATATGATTTCCAAAAAATTCCGCTTTCGCAACACTGTGCGGCAGTAGATACGATAAAGCAAATTTTCATCTAGGTGGCTATATCAATAAGCAAAATTGCCACATATGAGGTTCAGACAAACCCACACGTGACTATTGACAAGCCAATGCATCCACAACGCGCCACTGTGTGGATTTTGGGCTGGCGGCATCATTGTGCCATTTTTCTTCCAAAATAAGCAAGTAGCCGCCGCTACCATCAACGGTGAGCATTACAGCGTCATGCTCACGAATGTTTGTTTTCAAAAATTCTAGACCATGACATGGACGACATTTCGTTTCACCAAGACGGGGCCGCATGTCACACAGCGGATGCAACCATCGATATTTTACACACGGTTTTTGAAAATCGAATAAACAGACGAAATTGTGATGTCAATTGGGCGCCTTGGAACAGTGCTTGTAGTTCTTTGGATTAAAGAGCCATTAAGGATACTTTTTACGTAAAGCATCCAGAGACTATTCATGAGTTGGAACAGGAAACCAAAGTTGCCATTTAAGAGATTCGCACGGAAATAATCGAAAATGTAGTGAAAAATTGGGTTGATCGAATGAGATACTTGCCGAGCCAGTCGTGGTAGTCATATGATTTATATTTTGTTCCATTATTAAATGACAAGGTTCAACATTTCCCATTAAACCAGAAATTTGAAAAAATTATCAGTATTTTTTTTTTGAAACCGATTCAAATTTAAATTTTTTAATGGCCTCCCAGTTTTTGCATACATTCCTATCAAACTAATGGTTTTTAAGGTTTTCATATTCACAAACAGGAGCCTAATCACGACATCCGTTATCGACATAATTGTAGATGTTTCGACATCTTTGGATCACGGCTTCTGATTGTCATTGTTCTTAGTTTGACAGACAGATTTCTCGAAAATAATTTGTCAAAAACGACTGCCGTGAACCAAAATGCGAAGATTACGGTCGACAACTGTCGATAACGGAGGCCGTGATTAGGCTCCAGTTGTCAAAAAATAATATACATTATATTACACCTGAATTTAGTGTCTTTGGTAATCCATGACTATTTCTATAGAGCATCACTGCTATTTTTTTGAGCATCACTGCACACAGACTACATACTTTTTTCATACATCGTTTTATTTATAGACACTCTCTTTTTTAAAAGACGGGTATTTTTTTTTTTGAAAATAATCACTGACTTCCTGATTTTTAGTTGCAACAGCTGACGGGCAGATCAGAATAATTCCATTACGGTTGATTGACATATTTTGCATTCGCAAATTATTGCCGGTCGCCGCCGCATACAAATCAAAAGCACTTCTACCAAACAAAAGCAAAGCGTTCATGCCCGAACGCTATTAAACATTTGCGAGTAGTGACATGTTTATTGCGACTTCTCAATCACTATCAAGTAAATTAATACAAAGTATTAAACTTATCGTGAAAACATATGGAGGAAGAAAATTGCGGGTGCGAATTTTTTTATGCCACAACTGAATGTAATTAATACAATGAAACGTTAACATTAAGAGAAGCACGATGATGATTCCAAGATATGCATCAGCATCGTTTACAGAATTTATGTTTTTGTGCCGGAATGCTGATAAGTTATTTCTGCCACAAGCAAACGACAAATAAGCAGCTAGACAAAGCTATATGTGGGCACTACACATAATACTATGATGAAGTACAGGGTTTTCCAACAAGAGGTGTTATTTAGGTACTCAACGAAAAATAGCATTTGAGATAAATGATCGGATGTTTATGTCATAATAAAGAGGAAGGTATGCCGTTAATAATAATAAAAAAAAAAATCAGCCAAATGGCCACCACGCTTACAGGACCATATCGTTTTCATGAAATTTTCCATAACCAAATCGCAAAGTGGCTGCCCTATGTCCACGATAGCCTCACGAATTCTATCTTTGAGATACAGATATAAAGATCAGGCGAAATACGATTTCAGCAGTTTATAACATACGAGGGTTTACCCTATTGACGGAGAATTATAAACGTATAACGATTCCATCTGGCTCCATATAATTTGTCTCACTCTTAATTCATATATCTGAGGGCATAAATATTTCCATGATTTGTGGTGGCAGAGTTATCCACTATCTGACTACAACTACGTAGTTGTTAAAAACAATCACAGGCAATTTCATCTAAACTAAATGCTCTGCGGGCGCTGCCGGTGTACTTAAAGGCGAATTTTGAAAATGAAAATCATGACGTTATTAACTGATCAATTAATCAACACAAAGTTAATAAATATTTAGGGTGGGAAAAAAGTGGCAATTTTCTCACTCACTTTAAGGCAAAACAAAATATGCCGGCCCAACCACTTATTAGCACATCATTTCCCAACCAATCAATATGGAGGGGGGGACAAAGTAATTAATTAAAGTGAGATTAAATGAAATAATTAATGAAAGTAATTAGGAATAAGTTAGTGCGATATATTCACATACAGATGGCAGGAAAATACTAAGCGTATTTAAAACAAACTTACTTGAATCTTCTATGACGAAACGTTTTGTATTCGAAGATTTGAGATACGCCGAGGAGTCCATAATTTGGAGCTGCTGTTTCCCTTTTTCTCGTCAATTATATTATATATATTTTTTTGTGTAAACTAGTTATTTATTAAATAATAACTAGCCGTAGTTCTGTTTGGAGTTCTACTCAGATTTTGTCTGTTGTTTCGACTCTGTTCAATTGTGTTTAATCCCCTTGACTTGTCTTCATTGTTTGTTGTTCATCAACGATTTGAGGAATACTGCAAAGACATTTAAAGAAAATAAAATGTTTTGTTTAGTAATTGATGTAAAATTGTATAAAACTTGCATCATAATTCTGCTCTATATATCTGATTAAAAATACATTTATGGAACTATTTCCAAGTGAAATATTTTAATGATACGAGGGATGTTTGAAAAGTCTGGCACATGCTGAGCCACAAGTAAGGTATTAGACCCGATTTACACGATGACTTTCCACCCAGCTTGAACAGGCAATACGTTCGACGATTGTTGACGAGCAAGGGGGTTAACAAAACAGTTATGAAATGGAAATTGGGAGGTAATTTGAGTTTATAACTGAAAATTTCAACAAAAAATAATTTTATTGAAATTGTCAATTTTATATTGTTTCTACAAAAGATGAATACACGTCAGAAACAGGCATGCATGATTATTTTTAAACAGTCATCGCGTAAATATTCATAAATTTGCGAAGGGGGTTTCCAAATACAATGTCAAGAAGAACTCATTTCAAAAATGACACAGTCGTTTGATTAAACATACGACTCCTCTCCTCATTACTGAATCTCTTAACGTATATATTCCATTTTTAAGGATCCGGTTCCCAAATTTTGACATACGACTCCTCTCCTCATTACTGAATCTCTTAACGTATATATTCCATTTTTCAAGGATCCGGTTCCCAAATTTGACATTCGTACATATAGAGGAAGGAACGGAAATAGGAAATGAACCGAATTATAGAGACTTTT
Source organism: Hydrotaea cyrtoneurina (assembly GCA_958296145.1). Lineage (NCBI taxonomy): Eukaryota > Metazoa > Arthropoda > Insecta > Diptera > Muscidae > Hydrotaea > Hydrotaea cyrtoneurina. The sequence goes on along the minus strand of OY282513.1, from coordinate 18,371,099 downwards.
CTATTTTCCTGAGAAACGCTTTAGTTTTCACGATTATATTTTTGAAATGTGGCACACAAGTAGATAATGAAAGACATATCTACTGAAAATGGAATGAACCGTTGCACAGTGGTCCAGAATCGAATTCCATCCGCCAAAAAGTCTGTAACTTTTGATCTATTAAACATTTGTGAGTTCTGTAAAAATTGGTTTTAGGCAAGAAGGTACTAAGGTACTTTTATGGTACTAAAAAGCTGATTTCGTATTTTTCGATTTTAAGGAGTGAAAATGTATCTTCAATTTTTTTGTTTTTTTTACTAAATGTAATTTTTCTTCACCCTAAGACTGCTAAAGTAGTCAATTTGGAAAATATTTCTAAAACTAGTAAGTTGTAATGCGCCTATGGCGCCCGTTAATTTGCTTGAGAAAGTATTTGTTACTTAATTTTAAAAAATTTTTAAAAAATATTTTGAGAAAACTATTTTGTTGAAAAAAAAAAATTTTGTTGAAAAAAAAATTTTTTGTGGAAAAAAAAAAATTTTTGCTGAAAAACAAAATTTTGTGGAAAAAAAAAATTTTGTTGAAAAACAAAATTTTGTGGAAAAAAAAAATTTTGTTGAAAAACAAAATTTTGTGGAAAAAAAAATTTTGTTGAAAAAAAGAATTTTGTTGAAAAGAAAAAAATTTTCAAAAAAAAAATTTTGTAAGAAAAAAAAATTTGGAAAAAAAAAATTTGGGGAAAACACAATTTCTGTACAAAAAAAAATATTATTTTTTTTATTATTATTATTTATAGAATAATTATTATAGAATGACTATTTAAATTCCTACGTACTGCGTGACAGAGTCAGTGAATCAGTGTCGAGGGTAAATATATATTAAGATATGCCCAATTTCTTGTTAATATCATAAAATAATCCTTAACTCCTTGTCTATAATCAAGTTTTTACACAACTCAAAAATGTTTGATAGACTTGGATTCTGGAAGAGATCGGAGAGAATGACTTTCTTTCCTGAGATGATTTTCAAAGTTTTTTGGTTAAAAAAATAAAAGCAAAAAATAAAGCACATGTGCCTGTGCTGAATCCATTGATGTATCGTATTGAGAAGATCCTAAGGAAAATCTGAGTTACCGAAGTTTTTCGGTTAACTTCTTATATGGGTTCGCTCTTAGTCTGCTTAATAAATTATTCTGCAAAACTTCGGCCCTTTGTGTGCTTTTTCCAGATTGTTATACAAGGATTTGCAGTTGCGGTCCTTCGACCGGACTTCGATGTCTGCGCTTTCCTTGTACATAGTTGTCCAACGGATTTTGAGGTCGCTTCCTATTTTTACTGAGGATCTAGTCTCACTTGGGGCCAGTTACTGAGTCGAGATTGATCTTCGTTTTTCATTTAAACTGAATTTAAACGTCAAATTCATTTTTGTCGTAGTTTAATCGTCCAATATTGGGCGCCATATTATTGTGACATCACTCAACGAAAGAAGAATCAAAATTATTTTGGTTCACCAATTCTACAAACAAAATAAATTACATAAATAATGCAGCTGTGTAATTTAGTGGATGCTGGAATTGAAATTTTGCCCGTGCCAAACTTCATTTAGCCGATTTTTTTTTAATTCTCATATTTTTTCTAAAAATCTTGTGTCACCACCACAAAATTCATTTTAATTATTCACCGGAAACATATGTTTTCTGATAAAAGTGTGAGTGTTGCAACAGCCGTGGGTGTGGATTATTTTCATGGACGACTCAAAAAAGTATTTGAAGTTTAAACTTATTTTTTTTTTTGGAAACTGAGTTTTTTATAATCGTGCTTTAAACCCCAAGTAGTCAACCAGTAAACGTAGCATGTAATCAGCTGACAGCTTATGGAAAATACTTTACGTTACCTACTTTATTGGTTGACTACTTGGGGCTTAAAGTAGGTAACGTAAAGTAGTGTTATCGTAACCGTAGAAGACCAAGTACTCATCAAACGTAGACGTATTTCTTGATTTTCGCTTTGTAGAATGATTCGCTTATTTGAAACAATTTTAAAATCCCGTTGCAGATTTGTATCATTAATTATTGAGGTTAGCTTTCAGAACCCATATGACATTAACGGGGTATGTTCAGTTCTACTATTGAAATGGGTGTGTTCAATGTTGCAACAGTATTTATGTCCCTACTAAGTATATTCGATCTTATAAGACATGGATGGGAGAATTATCACATTAAATGTGGCGCACACAGTTTTGTCTCATTTTATTGTGAATCGGACGTAGCACCCAGAGGGGCCTATCATCTTTCATTCTTCCAGATGGTGCAGCCAGTGGTGCCAGAAGTGATGATTAAACAATTTAAACAGTTTTATAAGTAATTCCATAACTTAAAGTCTCCATAAGTGAAACTTTTCTACGGGATAATGGTGGTTCGAGTTATGGAAGTTTGACTGTGTAATAATACAATATTTTTTATTTTTGTACTAGTTTTTTAAAAAAAAACCCTTACGAACATTTTTAAAAAATATTTTCTTGTTTCTTTCTAGACCAAACCCTTCTTGCCGCTTTTGGTAGCTCTTATCTTCTTCGCTGGCAGAATTTTCTGACGTCATCCATATTACCATAGATCTCAATATCCAAAATTCTACGTTTTGCTATACTATTTTCTTTTTTATTTATAGAAAATCCTGTTTCGACAGACAAAATTCGCATTAAAATCCCGAAAAATGCGCAAAAACGACATTCTCTCGAAATAAATGTACAGTGCGCGCTCGATTTACGCAACCCCCGATTATGGCAACTCCCCGATTTGCGCAACCGGCTATTTTTTTACATTACGGTCTTTATAAGTGCAACTACTTTTCAAAAAAGGTCTCGATAAGTGCAACAATCTTACGAATATGCTCAAATCTGTTTTCGTTTGCTGGCATTTTCTCGTCGTTCCATTGTCATAGGCGTACTTCCAATAAATATGATTGTTATTGAATTTACTCTATTTTAAACATTACTCCATATACGCATCTGGCAAAGTGAATGAGCACAAAATATTTTACCGTTAGTTTTTTGTTATTTATACCATTTTCTTCAACTTTAGTTGAAATAATTTTTAGTTGAGTGCAGATCATTTATTGTGTTTTGGCTATGGGTCTTGTAAAAAAGATTGTAAAACTAACAATTAAAGAAAAAGCTGAAATATTGAACAAGTTAAAAAATGGAGTATCGGTCAAAAGAATTTGCATTGATTATAATGTTAATAAATCCACAGTTTGTAGAATAAAACAAAAAGAAGTTGCAATTAAAAAAATTATTTCTGATACGGAGGCCGGTCCTGGAAAACGAATAACACTGAAGTCAGCAGAATTTCCTGAAATGGAAAAGAAATTGTTTAAATGGTTTTTGAAGCAGAGGTCTCTGAGTGTGCCAATTTCGGATGAACTTCTAAAATCGAAGGCACTCTTCCTTCATAACAAAATTAAAGAGAAACCTGGTTGTTTCAATGCCAGTATTGGATGGATAAAGAACTTTAAAAAGCGTCATGGAATACGTAGGCTAAAAATATGTGGCGAAAAGCTTTCAAATAAGACGGAAAGTGTGGATCCTTTTCAAATAAAATTTAAAAACAAAGTAGAAGAACTTCAGTTAACCACCGATCAGATTTACAACTGCGACGAATCGGGTCTATTTTTTAGACAGCTCCCAAATAAAACTCTAGTAAGTTCAAAAGAAGTCACAGCACCTGGGCGCAAAGTTTCAAAAGAAAGACTCACATTCTTGGCTTGCATGAATGCAAATGGTACTCATAAATTAAAATTGTTAGTTATTGGAAAATCTGAAAATCCTCGTGCTTTTAAGAACTTCAACAATAAACCAGTTCATTACAGGGGAAATAAAAGCTCGTGGATGACTTCTGCTATTTTTGAAGAATGGTTCAAAAATATGTTTGTTCCCGAGGTATGTATCGCAATTAAATTAGACATTTCATGCTATTCCTTTAGTCAAATCTTGTTTAGGTTTCAGAATTTCTGATGTCCAGGCACCTTCCCAAAAAGGCGTTGCTGCTTATTGACAACGCCCCATGTCACCCAAAAGAAAACGAATTAGAAAGTGATGACGGCAATTTCATTATAATGTGCCTTCCGCCAAATTGCACAGCCATTCTCCAACCTCTCGACCAAAATGCAATAAATTAACAAAATTGTATTACAAAAAGAATCTTTTAACTCATTTAGTCGGTGTGCGAGGTTCAGATTTTGAACAAAAAATAAAGATATTCAATATTCGAAAAGCTGTCACATTTTTAGCCAACGCCTGGGACAAGGTATCTGACACTGCTATAAAAAATTGTTGGAATGTTCTTATGTCCAACAATGATCAATGGGAAAGTGAAGATAATTTGCCGTTATCATCAATAAGAAACCAGTTGCTTTGCGAACAGGCCCTACAAGCTCCACCCATTTCACACTTACTACATGACATTTCTCCTAACATAAACTTTTCCAGAGAAGAAATCGATGAATGGATCAACGAAGACATTCAAAATTGTTTTGAGGAATCTGAAGAAACTGACGTTTCAGGCGATGAGACTACGGCTGATGTTGAACGCGTTGAAATACCCAAAATAAAAACGGATGAAGTTATTAAAGCTCTGGATATTAGCATTGAGTGGGCATCAATGAATGACATTCCATTTGCAAATATTCTTGCTATTCAAGAAATAAAAGAGAGTGTGCTAGCTCAAAAGTTTCAAAACGCTAAAGTACAAACGAAAATATCAACCTATTTTTCGAAAAATTAACAATTAATTAATTCCTAAGCGTTTTTGTACCTCAACATTATTTTTCAAATGAATGAATGATTTTTTTTATACATATTTTGTTTTTTTGTTACATTCTTTTTTTAATATTCTTTTTTTCATACCTCAACGTTATTTTTCAAATGAATGAATGATTTTTTTATACATATTTTTTTGTTATATTCTTTTTTTAATATTTTTTTTGAAATAAACATTTAAAAATAGTCGTTTGTATTGAAAACCGTCATTAAGGAAGTTATTATTTTGTTTAAAAATTTAGCTTCGGTACGTGCAACAATTGCGGTAAGTGCAACAGGTCTGATTTCCTATCGGTTGCGTAAATCGAGCGCTTACTGTATTATTGTCATCAAAGCAAATATAGAGCATGCGCGCTTCCGTTTATATGCAAATGAGACGGGTGATACGACGATTCGTTTGGATTAAAGTGCGCACAATAACTAATTAATTGCCAAAAGCGATATATCGATATATAAAAACCCCCATAACAATTTAAATGGGACGAAATCAAAAAAATATATTGCCAGCCAAACACTTTCGCCAAGGTTATCTGCTTTCGACTTTAATTGAAAGTGATACAAATCAAAGTCAAATTCGGGCTAATTTCTAGCAACCAACACGAATATGCAGCAGACGATTGTGGATGGATCGAAGCTCCCCGCCGAAGCTGAATTAAGTGTGTTCTTTGTGTACATTGTACTGCGAAATAAATCAGCATTTGAAGCCATTAAACGGCCCTCGTATGATTATATCAACAAACAGTGAAAACCACGCTACAGTTGGTATTATCAAAACCAACCTCATCATTACGAACACCCATAATTGTACCTTAACGATTGTTCGATCTGACCGTTCAATCGGCTATCATCACTTTGTTTAGTTTGTATGTAAATGTAAACGTTTTTTTATTTGAAATTGTTACAATTACCATAAATGCGAGTTAGTTACAACTTAATTAATTAATAACCCATTCTATTCAGATATTTTATACACAAATTATTTCTGTGCCCTGTGCTTCTCGGAATATGTACATGCCAACTATTCTGTTTTATTCACAACCCGTTTTATTGTTTTATAATCATTTCAGCTATTAATATTAAAAAAAATAACGCAAAACCAAAAACAAAATCACTTTTACTCCGTAAAGAGCTTTTTGTTATCAATTAACGACATTTTGGAAGCAATCAATGCGACACCCGGAGAAAATGCCAGTTAAAAAATAGAATTAGGTTATTCCAACTGTGAAAATAAACAAGGATTTTCAGCCGTTTGGGCCCTGGCTTTAAGTAAAACCCCTTTAAATAAAATACAGGTTCTAGAAAAGGAAATAGTAAATTTATGAGATTCTCCTTTGAGGTCGGAGTTACTTATTTTTAAAACATAAAGAAGAGATGTGATCAGAGGATCAGAAAAAATCAAAAGCATTTTTTTAATTTCGGGCTTATTCTGGGGCATTTTCGGTTAAGCCTCTTCAGAAAATTCGCCATTGGAAAAATGGTGATGTTTTATGATGTTTTCATCATGACACTATACCTTATGAATTCTAGGCGACATTTTTCTCCAGCAATCATATAGAGTACTAGTAAGTTGTAATGCGCCTATGGCGCCCGTTGAAATATGGAAAAAAAATTTTGTTGTTGTTAAAAAAAAAAATTTTCTTGAAAAAAAAAATTTTTGTTCAAAAAAAATTTTTGTGAAAAAAAATTTTGTTGAAAAAAAAAATTTTGTTGAAAAAAAAAATTTGGAAAAAAAAATTTTGGAAAAAAAAAATTGTTGTTGGAAAAAAAATTTTGTAAAAAAAAAAAATTTTGTAAAAAAAAAAATTTCGAAAAATAATTTTGGAAAAAAAAAATTTTGGTAAAAAAAAAATTAGGGGAAAACACAATTTTTGTACAAAAAAAAATATTTTTTTTTTTATTATTATTATTTATAGAAAATTATAGAATGCCTATTTAAATTCCTACGTACTGCGTGACAGAGTCAGTGAATATGGGAATCAGTGTATCAGTGTATCAGTGAATCAGTGTCGAGGGTAAATATATATTAAGATTGTATATTTCAAGTGTAACTGCGTTGAATCCCCAAACTGCAAAAAAAAAAAAAAAAACTTGGCGAGAACATAGCCAGACAATAAAATTTTTTTTAAAAAATTGCTATGTCTTCAGAAAACCACCTAGCATTATTACCGTCAACCCAGTTTAGGATAGTCAAGCATTTGCTCCGTAATATTCTGAAATATGTTTTGATTTATTTCCGGTTTTTATTCAGATTTGATTTTTTTATTTCTTGCTTCTCTTTTGAAGTCTTTGCTTAAAAAACCATATAATTTTCGTAATTCGGAGCAAAAGTCACACATTTCAAAAAATATCTACAATAATTTTTTTTGCATAAAATGCTTCTTGAACGATGAAACTTTCATGTTTCGCTAAAACAGCCGTCATTTTATGATCGAAAACACCCGAAACGAAAACACAAAAATCATAAAATAATTAAAATTATTTTTAAAAATGACGCTCCTGTATAATTTGCTTATTTTGACTTGTGGTGCCTTTGTATATAAGGAGGGATAATATGAAAACAGAATAGAGTCGACAAGTCAGTTCTCAATAAATAGTGTGTAATTTTGTCACAAAAGAAATTGCAGCACGGATCTCGCGAGCATCCTAAATCGTCTGGCGTCTAGGCGCTGAAACCTGAAAGAAGTGACAGCGAATGGCCTTAGAGGGCTCGTTCCGACAACAATATATCTCCGTTGTGGCTGGCGTTTTGATGTAGACCAGCCAACGTTCCATGATCACGCTACCTTCTTCTCTATGGCCATTTTGAAAGAATCTGAAATACTTATAGAAATCACGATTGAAGACGTAAGTTTAATTGAAAAAAATCCTCAATTATTGGAATTTCAACGAATCCATGATCGGACAACAAACTTGGGTTTGAAAGAATCCTGAATTGGACAACAAACTTGAGTTTGAAAGAATCCTGGATTGGACAACAAAATTGAGTTTGAAAGAATGCAGAAAGTGTGCAACTTTTTTGAAAATATTGTGCCACCTTTTTTTTTTAAGAATTGCCCTTTTTGTGATACATTCTGAAAATACTCGGCGTTAACACTGGTGACAGTTATTTCTCGCCTCGAAATCTTGACAGAAAGTCAGTTTCATATTTCCGTGGAACAAAATGAATCGCTTTACGATTGAACAACATTGGGACATAATACAAATTTATTTCCAAAGTCAATCCAAAAAAAAATGTTTTTTTTTTAAATATTGTTTTTAATTACAAATTTGCAAAATATGTTATTGTTGTTTTCCAAATAAGACATTGTAAGTATTGTCACGGGATAAAAATACATTTGTATGTAAATAATGTACTTAACCAAAGGCCATTGCACCCACTGTCAATAAGGCCAAAACAAAAATTTAAAATAAATGCAAATGTGTATGAGAACCGCCGTAATCAGAAAAATTTAAAACACTTTTACAAAATGAAAACGAAAATACAAAAACCATTTTCACACATTTTTCTTAAGCAAAGGTTTGTAAAGCTGTTATAATTTGTTATGAATGCAGGGGTAAATATTTAATCAATATATTTTTGAGTTGTTTTATCGGACAATGTTTTCACGAGCACTCGGCAAACCGAGGTTCGTATCCTGACAGGAGAATCAACAACATTTTTCAGTGGCTTTTTCTACCTGAGACTTTGCGAGTTACTCCCTTGCTCGCAAAGTTCCTAATGCATTTTCGAAATTTCTCTGGGAAACGCAATTCCCGTTCTGATACGTTAAGGATAATACGAGGGGTTTTACTTGGGAATTATTGGTCCGAATTCCCGGAAATAAACTACTATCAAAAAATCAACTATGTACGATTTACAACTGGGAAATTATACGATTTTTTACTTTCATTGTCAGATTTTTCTTTTAAATAAAAATTGTCTATGATTTTTAATCATTTAAAAATGTTTGTATTGGTTGAGAAAACACAATTAAACTTAAATTATTTTCTTGGCAAATAGTAATTTGTTGATAAAGAAAATCAAGTCTCGGGAATTCCCGGGAAGACGTCGAACAAATTCCCGATTCCCAGGAAAAGGTCGGGAAATTAAAAACCTTACATTATGTACACGACTGGGCTGAGTGCTTCGTTTCGAAAAAATGATTGTCCAGGGACATCAGTTTAACTTACTATTGTCTTTTTTGCTTGAGTGTACCGAATTATGCATAATTATAATATTTTAAACAAAATTAAAAAATCCAGTAGTACACGCAAACCCACATAATTTATATGCTTATAATTAAAAGTGCTTTCATTTCAATACAAGATAAAGTGTTGTGTTTTTTAATCTTTGATTTCCTTTCACCGTTGACATTTTATTACTTTTGTTCTTTTTATTTTTTTTGTTTTTGGTGAAGATTATTGTTAACATCCGAACAGCCAATAATTGGCTATTTAGTTTTATATGTCTTTAAGTCTTTATTTTATTAGTATTCTAAGCATGATTTGTGTTTTTCTTCGGTATCTCACGTGCTGTGGTTTGATTTGAAATATACTCAAGTTGAAATCAGTGAAAGTATTACATTAGACAATCAGTCGATCGATTGTTGGGCATTTTTATTAGTTGAAAATGTTCATGACTCGTCCTCTATCGTTTAAGAATTTAAATAATGAAGTGGTTTTGATTTGGACCTCATGATTCGACATTTAGAGGTTAAATATATTATAAAAAAAATTAGTTCCGTTAACTGGTTTGTTATAGTCTGATTTTGCCACAGTTTATGTGGAATGTTTCGAAATTATTTATCTTAATATCAGTTAGCATTTGGCTGAAAGCACTTTTAAAACTCAAAGTTTGGGCTTACAAACGATATTGTTTGCCTTTGGAACCGCTATCGCTTTAGATTTCTATCTATCACCCTTCTCCAACAAATTTCACATAACTCCCCATGTCTCTTGCGTTTGGACCACCTTTAACGTTAACTGCTCTCGAAATGTTGTATCAAGATCAACGTCGTAAATTATAAACATATGTTCGAGCAATTAAGAAGTTGTTATCATTTTTAACAACAATTGTGAAAAAATTAACCAATAAAACAATATACAAAATATTGAAGAAATACTTAACGTCTGCTACATATTTGCATTTATTTGTCACTTTATTATTTTCGTCGTGTTTTTGTTTTTTTTTTTGGTGCGTTATTGACAAACCGTCCAATGGCCTTTTGGAACGCTGTTTACTCACAAACGTGCTTATATCCATGCCAGTACATTGAAATTCCTAATGTCGAAAACAACAGTTTCGATATATCTATGTAAAGGGTTATCCAACAAGAGGTGTTATTTTGAATTACCCGGTATTTCGGTAGCTGTCACCTTTGAAGCTTTTATTCTTCGGCATTTGACAAGTAGAAACTATGCCATTACTAAAAATGGAACGATACACGCTTCAACAACGCATTGAAAATATTAAAATTATTTCCAGAAATGGTAAAATTCTTCCCGTCACAGTTAGCAAAATTAAAACATTTTTGGGTCGTCGTGAAGCACCTTGTCGGATCGCACTACAGAAATTTGGTGGACAAATTGGAGTTGTTGGGACAAGTTAGTGATGTGAAGAATAAACCCGGTGGTTCTCCATTACTAACGGCCTACCTTCCTTTGGTATGAAATAAACATCCAATCATTTATCGCAAAAAATTCCATTTTTCTTTGAATACCAAAATAACACCTGTTGTTGGAAAATCTTGTATTTTGGAAATTTAATACAAATAAAAATAAATTTTAGAACAATCAAAAAAAATATATTTTTTTAAGAGGATAAATATAAATATATATGAGTTCCTTTTACTACTGCAAGGAGCATAGGGCCGCCGAGAGAGTAACGATGGAACATTATTTTATTTTTTTCCGATCCCCAGATGCGGTAGTTTATCTTGTTACCATAGACACTGATAATGCGCTGCGTTAGAAAAGAGGATTTTTTAGAGCAAACTTAAATAATAATGGAGCGCTACAAATCATCACTCTCGGAAGATTCATTGGTGCATTGGAAAATGCGCTTCGTTAGAAAAGATGATTTTTCCAGCAAACTCGTTTTCCACTTCGAGATCGAGGTCTTGTGCAAAACTCGTACGTGAAATGTTGAGTTGTGACGATCGATGCTGGGTCGTAATCTCTCGGCAGCCACATTTTAATTCAGTGCATACCGTACGGAGACGGGAGATCGTGAGTATTGTCCACTAGCATGTGAAGAACGTATTTTCTTTAGATTTGTGAAGGCTGGCTGAGGACGCCAGCGGATATTCCAAGAATACAATGATCTTCCGCTTATGATACGTCACCCTGTTCCCGAAGAGGTTATTTAAAGGCTGGCAAGCTGCCGTTTCCTGAAGTGCCGCGAACCCTCAAAAAGTCTCTACCTTCGATAGGTTTAGCTCGTTGTTTCCTCATTACTCTGTTAACATTTATGTCACGAACTAATTCAGTATTTCAGGCAATTCTTAAATTACACATTCTTCTTTTGGACGGCAAAATGTCTGTCGTCTGACCTTAAGTACATTTTAGACAGAAATTCGAACTTTGACAATGTTAAACAAAAACTAGTAAATATATCTGAATTAGTTTATAATTCGAAACGCTTCTCCGATGATCGTCGAAGGTGCTGGTAATTTTAAATGCTACATGGCCCGGAGCAAGAAAGCTACCATAAATGGAAAACAGGGTCGAGTACAAATGATAATATATTTTCTAAAAATGCATTTTAAATGTTGACATGTGATTTTCGGACATTATTTCTACAACTTCTATGTGAAATTCTATTTAAAAAATAATATAGTTTTGATCCACAAATTTTCAATATCTTAAAATTGCATGCACCGTGAATGTCGCCACACTCGAATTAAAAATTAACAATGGAATTAAAACTAAAATTTGTCAAGGCTCGCTTTACTGGCTTCATTGAACATATTTCGGTCTACAAATGAAAAACTATTTTTGGTTTTTAATTACTGCAGACTCTCGCTTCATTGAACATATTTCGGTCTGCAAATGAAAAACAATTGTTTTTCTTTTAATTACTGTAGACTCTCAAAAAATCTCAATCGCATGGGGTCACACAATTTTTACGAATTACAGGAGGTTTTGATCGAATGAAGTTAAGATAAGAAAAATACGTTTTGAAATTCTCAAGGCTTTCAATTTATTTAATAGAACGACAAAAAAAAACGGAAACAATTACTCATAAACATTAATGGCCATATTCAAAAAATTTTAAAACAGCTTTATTAACCTTTGCTAAGGAAAATGTAAGAGAATTTTTTTCTAAGAGTTGGTACTGTCAAAATAAAATATGATGCAAACAGAAACTGGTATGTTGACTAGTAAAATGTCACTTGAGGGAAAATTCCATGTGATCGATATAAACAATAGAACAAATATAAATAACGACAATGACTCAATTATATGTGAAAGTAGAACTTACAAATAAAACTGCGCCACATAAATATTTTTGTTTATTTTATCTTTGTTTTCTAAGTGTAAAAGGACGCACCCGATTTTGAAAACATGAAATTCTAATTGATATCTTTTACATTTCCAAGAATTTATCTCGGTACAAATACGTATTTTTGTAGATCTACAGTGAGTGACAGTGAAAGGGGTCTACTCCCAGCAACAGTTCTTTTCTTTTTAGTGACCAGAAACTGTCAAAATATTTCGGGGAAATACGAAAAAAAAAATACTTCAACCAAAAATTGGTAATTTTGTATTAAATTTTTTTTCTTTTTTTAATAAATTTATATTTATAGGTTAGTCCAATTTTATCTAGAATTATACATTACTTTTGTTTTTTAGATTTTTTTTAAGAAATTTAATAATCCGAATTCAAAGTATTTTTTTTAAATTATTTTCTTAATTAATGTTAAGAAGAATATTGTTTGCGCTTATTAGAATCATATAAAGGGGTTTCCAACAAGAGGTGTTATTTTGTATCACCTGGTATTTCGGTAGCTGTCACTTTTGAAGTTTTTATTCTTTGACATTTCGCAAGTAGAAACTATGCCATTACTAAAAATGGAACGATACACGCTTCAACAACGCATTGAAAATATTAAAATTATTTCCAGAAATGGTAAAATTCTTCCCGTCACAGTCCGCAAACCTAAAAAGTTTTCGGACCGTGTTTTCTCTCGAAGAGGTGATCAAAATTGGCCACCGAGATCTTGTGCTTTAACACCTTGCGACTTCTTCCTTTGGGGCCACGTGAAAGATAAGGTCTACGCCAACTGCACAGCGTCGATACAAGACCACAAAGATGGAATTCTTGAGGCTATCGAGGACATAGGGCAGCCACTTTGCAATTTGGTTGTGGAAAATTTCATGAAATGTATATGATCCTGTAAGTCGTGGTCGTGGTGGCCATTTGGCTGATGATATAAACAGGCATACCTTCCTTTTTCTTATGAAATAAACATCCGATCATTTATCTGAAAAAAATTCCATTTTTCTTTGAATACCAAAATAACACCTCTTGTTGAAGAACCTTGTATGACGAATTTATTTCCTTTTCTGTGAGCAAATACCAAAAAAATTTTCTTTATGGAAATTACGTTTTTTTTATGATTTTTTTTTTTACTTAAAACATTCAATGATTTATAATTCTACGTTGAATTGTAGCACTCCAATATTTTGTTTTTCATTTTAGTAAATTCCGATTTTTAGGATATTAATTTTTTTAATATTCTTTTCGCATTTTGGATTTTTTGGACGAAATTAAAAAAATCCACACTTAATCTTTTGTTCTTTTTCCCCGCCTAATACATGTTAATAAGAAAACTTGTTTACGCTTATTAAAATCATAATACGTATTTATACATTGTATTTGATATTCTTTTCTGTGAGCAAATACGAAAAAAGTCCTTTAAAAAACCACTTGTTTTTTTTCTGGAAATTATGTTTTTTTCAATAAAAAATGTTGATGGTTCATTTTCGTAAATTCCGATTTTTAGGATATTAAAATTTTAAATAGTATTTTTGTATTTTGCATTTTTTGCATGAAATTAAATAATCCACACTTAATCTTTTGTGTTTTTTTTTTTTGTTATTTTTTTTTTGATAATTAATAGAGGGTGATTTTTTTTTGCTATTTTGCTTGACAGTTTTATAACCTTATTGAGGCATGATCGGTGATATGTGTCAAAGTCAAAACTGTTTAGTTTACCTTACAAGTCATCTTGAGTAGACTTAGACTGAGGTTTTGCGAATTGATCAAAATTATATTTTCAGAATGGACCACCTGAAGTGTAAATGAAATAATCTTCAAAACTTAAGACATGGAGTTATCGATCTGAATAAACATTTCAATCACTTGTACAAATTTTCTATGTCTTCCTTGAGTTTTCAAAAACCAAAGGCTTACAAAATCACGCTTTATGAATTTTAAATTAATTTTTGTTTTTTTTATCATTTTAAATTATTTTTGTTTATTTTTTTAATACAATTTACCTTTTTTTATTATTTTTTTTTTTAAATTCAATATTTATTTGTATCACTTATTGCATTTATGTATTTGTTTTGTTGCACAATACTTTTTACGAAAACTTTTCATTTACATTTACGAATCATTTGTGCACTTTTCTTCCACAAAACGAACTTTAACTCTGGCCAACAAATGATCGACTGAAAATTCAAACAATTTTAAAAAATCTTTTAAAAAAAAGCAACCACTACATTCAGTTCAGCTCGGATTTGTTTTGTTGTTGTCTGTGTTTCAGCCGAAAGAAGTCGAAAACTACGCTGAACATTGACGATATGTCTCAGTTAAAATGCTGCTGTTACTAACAGAAATATCAGGGAGGGGGGAGAGGGGAAGTACGCTAACAGAGGCAACGACGTCGCTGAATATTTAAAAAAAAGAAAACGTAAAATCGCATTTACTCTGACGATACGCAGCAGCGTCGATCTGTCGCTCTGAGCGCCGCCGCAGCGTTCCGTGAATTTGAAACTTTATCAGAAGGCCGTAAATTGTGGCTGGATTGTGTTTAAGAAGAAAATAAAAAAAAATATATACAAAGAACGACACACACAATTGTCTGAATGAGTGAATGAATGTGTTATAAATACAATTAAATAAATAATTGCACTTGATATTATTTAATATGAATTTTATTCAAAGTGGAATAAAATAAATTATGAAAGAAAGAAAGTGATTTATTCACAAATTTTATCTCACACTTTTTGATAGCCGCTGGCGTTGGGCGCAAGCCGACGATGCGATCGACAGCAGATGGATGGATACTCTTTGGCAGTCACTCGGTCAGACTGCTTGGCTTTTGTCGTTGACAAGAAATACGACAAAAAAAAAAAGAAGAAACAAGACGAAAACCGCTTCGAATATGTGAGAATGGTTGTCCGTTGCCGACCGCCCGAGGAGATGCTTTTATTGTTACCGGTATTTTATGAATGACAATGCCAACGGTGCTTTAAGCATCTTTATTCAATATTTAGACGCAGTAGCAGTGGCGGTGGCGGTGGCCGAGGGCCAGCGAAACACATACAAATATCAAATACAATAAAACGCGCACGAATTGGATACCAGCTAACTAGCTAAGCTGGAGAGAGGAAAGAAAATACTTTCGTGCTGTAGTGCACGGGTAGTGAATGATCGCGGCGAAGCCCTACGTCACCGTGGGTTAAGGGAAACATTGAAGGGAAATTGAAAAGTCTAGCCCATAGAAATATTATTAAACTATAAGGTGCTTCATGTTTGAGATTCCTGTTCAAATTCATAATACATTTTTAATATTTTTAGCGTGTTTTAGTTAGTAGCGTGCTTGCCTATCGGCGTGGGGGTTGTGGGTTCGATTTCCACCAGAGGCTTTGGTCTGTCGCTGCAAAGATTTAGCCCCCCGCTTGACCCTTGGTCCCAAAATCAGAATAAAAATTTAGTTTGTATTTTAATTAAATAAAAATAAAAAAAAATAATAACTTCTGCATCATACGTTTAATTATTAATATTTTAATTAATAATGCGATTTTTTTCTCAAGTTGAATTTTAAGCCCCTTTTTTATATTTCAACACGGTTATACATCGGTACACCGTCCGGAATATATCTCTTTTGTGTCTAAAGCCAGGTTGTAGATATTGCAACCTAGCCGAAAAATTGCACCCAGTGCCTTAAAAATCTCATTATTCGCCTTTTGTGCTCAATAACTGAATTACAAATGCCCAAATATGCTCTACTGTGTTTCACAGTCGAATTCTGTTAAGCACACGCCTTTTAATTGGAAAATTCGTTTATTTGAAAATAAATATTGTTCTGGACGATTTTCCCAGCACTGTACTTCGCTTAAACAAAAATCCGCTTTATTGAAACATCGTTTATCTCATATGATACGAACACCGCTTAAGAGGAATTCAGGCATCGCATTAAAGTACATACACAGGAATTGACGGACTAAGATAGAGGAGACGACCAATGGAAACATTGAAAATGCAGTAGTAGGTTAAATAGAATTTATTATGTGATCATCTTAATAAATTGTATAAACAAACTACGAAGGAGACATTAGAATCAATTTATGTTATGATAAAATTTTTTGGAATCAATTCAAATCAATCAAGCTTTGGACAAAACAAATGGTTTAAAAAAAAGTGTCTGATCTAATACAACTCAACCAAATGAAAATAAGTGAATATTTCCATTCAAGCTCATTAATACACACTTATTTCCCTTAACATTCCATTAAGGAACAGACGGGGAACGTCAGTAAGATGTGCGCTTTTCTAGAGTCGTAAAGTCGCTGAACAGCCGCTGAAAAATGTTTGATGGTCTTACCCGGATTCGAACTCGGGTTCTTCCTACCACTCATTAATATTTTAAATTTGACAGACATATCGCTCATTTACTTGAATAGTGGCATAACTCAAAATAGGATTTTTTACGGAGAGCCGTTTAAAATAGTCAATTTCGTCGTACTTTCCAAATATAGAAAAAGAACTGCAGGCTATTTCAATAATATGGAGACCTGTCATATGAATCCATAATACTCAGTAGAACAAAAGCCAATTTAAATTCGAGATTAACAGCTCTTCCAAGCCCAAAAATATATAAAGTGAATTTTGAATTATGCCACTATTCAAGTAAATGAGCGATATATTTAAATAGTTGTGTCAGAAGTTTCTATCTTCGTTTCAGAGAACAATTTCAAAAGTTTCGTTTAATGAAAGAAGGTTCAATTATCCGAAGACCTTTTTATTGAAAATCACGCAAATTTCATGATTTTTTTCATTTCCGTTTAACCGAATTCGACTGCTTATTATTCGAAATAGCAAACATTTCCACTACTTGTGGAACACGGTTTCATACATGTGGCTGCCTCAGCATTCTCTAAACCCTATTTTCCAAGATGTTGCTGATGATTTCTGGCTCCATCTCATGAATGGCTTGTTTGATATTGGCCTTAAGGGCCTGAATCATTAATGACCCAATTGCCCACTTGGCCTGTTTGTCACTAGATTCTCATTTTTAACTCTACACGATTTAATGCCAGTGATCCACTACACCTCAATCTCCTCCCATTTCCATTCTTCAAATTAGTTTGTCATTCTTCTTCATCGTCCGGCTCGTTGACTTTCTGGTCCCTTTCATAATTTGTTTCCAACTTTATCCAGAATGTGGAACACCTAATGTAGGATACGCTCTAAAGTCGATCGGATATAATATGTCCACCCATATAACATTCTAAATTAAACAAATTGCCTAAATCGATTTTTAAATTGCACTTCCACTGACATCGAACGCATTTAAACATTTGTTTTAAATTATTATTTGTTCGACATTCAGTTGACTAAAGCTCAAAAGGGTATTTAGCATGACAGGTTTTACGAAATGCTTTCAGTTATAAAACTGTTGTTCAAATCTATTCATAAAACATTTTGCTTTGTGTGAGTCGCGGCGACTTGTGTCATAAATTAAAATTAATTGTCATGGAATTAGTTTTTTTATGAATTAAAATGAATTTAAATCTGTTTTAACTAAACGACAACAACAGCAAACAAAATGTCTCTCATCTCTGAGATGACGAAGAAGAAGAATGAAAGAAAAACGAACTCATGCAGTAGTTGGTGATAAGAAAAGATGATGTGTCTGTCGCCAATGGAGCACAGTGGCTGGAGTGGGGCAAAGTTTTTGAAAAACCAATACTGAAGTAGAGTTTACCGATTACCGAACTTGGTGCGCAAAATATCGATTGTTGAAACCACAGATCTCCGGCCACAGATTAAAAAAAACAGGCCATTGAAGCCACCGCTTCACAAACCGCACCAAACTGTCACTTTCTGAGACAAAGTAAAATAACTGTGGAAAAAAGGGGCACAAAGGGAAAGGGAAACAAGAGGAATCAAACTGTTGTTGGTTTTGTGGTCTGCTTAAGAAATGTCTTCCAAGCATTTCGGTTTTGTGATGTTTATTCATATTTTCTACCACGTGATTACATTCCGTAATTGTCTTTTTAAACCGGATTCTGGCTCATTCAATCGACATATCCTAGCCAAAGCGCCCCGGTTGGCGATTGGGTAGAGTGCTTGCCTTTTAGCGTGGAGGTTCAATTCCCAACAGAGGCTTTGACCTGTCGCAGCAAATAAATAAAAATAAATATCCTAGACAGCACTTTCGCTGTAACGTTAACTTAACGTTCATGTCGGGATACAGTTCGTACTGTCTTCTCAGTATAAAAATACCAAACGAGAACAATATTTGTTTTCTCAAATAATTTTCATGAGTAGTTTATAATTGATAGTTGTGCAATGTACTGTGTACTCTCGCCGTGCGGAAACCTCTCATATGCCGACACCTTTCATAAACGGACACTTTTTTCAGTACCAATCAGCTTCAGTCCTCTTGTGTACTTCTCTCATATGCGCACACCTCTTATAAGTGGACAAAATTCTCAGTCCCTTAGGTGTCCGCTTATGAGAGAGTACACTGTATACATTTTTGTGATTTATTCTTAATAGGCCGTAAGGCTTTACAAGTCAAGAATCAACAAATGAATTAAAGAATTAATTAATTTTTTCTGACTGATTCATCACTGTCCTGGCCAAACGGCTGAAGCTAAAATTAGGGGATATGTAGCCCTTGCAGCCTAGACATCCGCTAAGAACGTATTTTTGAAAATTCAGATTACAAGGGGATAAAAATCGGGTAAAATGTGTCCCCAAAACCCTTAAAAATTTAAAATGATACAAAAAGTTATAAAATTGTTTTTTTTTTTTTGCAATAGGTGGAAATGAGAGATGGGACGAAAAAGGGACAAAAACGGGGGAAAATTAAAAGATTAAAAAAATTTTTGGCAAACTTGTGGACAATAGTTATAGAAAATAAAAGAAATTGAAAACAAATTTTTGTCAAAAACATGCGGACAATATTTAGAGAAGGGACGAAAAAGTGGCCAAAAAAAGTACAAAAATGTGCAAAAAAAAATTTTATCGATAGGAATGGGCCCACAATTGGATGTAATGGAAAAAAGATCCAAAACGGGACCAAACTGGTGTAATATAAATGAGAAAAAAATCTACAATAGGTTGAAATGAGTGAGACGATAATGGGACAAAAAAGGGGAAAAAATATAAGTTTGATACAAATTTTTGGCAAAAACAATTGGATAATAGTTAGAGGAGAGTCGAAAAAGATGCCAAACGTACCAAAACGGTTTAAAATAAAAATTTGTGTAAAAAAGTTGTTGTCGGCAGAAAAGAGCCAAAAATTTATAGTAATGGAAAATGGCGTTAAAAACGGGCCCTAAACTAGTATACTATAAATGAGAAATAATCTACTAAACGAGAATATAAAAATACTTCCGTGACTATCTGAATGATTCATCCTGAAGCTAGAACCATGAAATTTTCTATGGAAGGGGATCAAAATGATAAAACGGGAACAATGAGTCCCCAAAACCCGACGAAATAACCAAAAATATATACAAATCAAATGTAGCGATATTGGTTGGAAAACTAGTCCATAACTACGCTTTCCACCACCAAAAAGGGGGAAAATAAAAAAAAAAAAAAAGGGAACATGTACTTCAAACTAATATCTAAAAATTTAAAAACGCGACAAAAGTTTCTGAGTTATAAAACATTTTTTTGTAAACCACTGCAATTAAAAAATATTTTCTGTTTTACTGGGAACGAAAATGTACGCTTACGAAGTAGCGGGCATTAGCTAGTTAGTCAACATCTGCTATAGTTGGGTCATTAATATTTCCAATATCTTATTAATGACTTAATTTGTACGTGTAATACCATCCTGCCAGTCGGTGGCATTACGAAATTTTGTTTACTTGCACTTCATAATGTCATCGAAATAATGTCGTGTATATTGCTGAAAATGATCCCTTAAATTCTTTTTCACCCAGAGAACAATTGGACATTTTCGGCATAAGCACTTCTGACGACTTCAAACCGACCCATCAAAAGATACTGCCTGTGTCAATGTTCACAGTCAAGTATATTTATCTTTTTGTCTCTCTCGCTATCCCTCTCAATTGTATTTTTCATTTTAACTTACGCATCCAGAAACTTCCGTGAAAGTTGTTTTTATGAGAGAGTGTAGTCGTTTTTATCTTTCGTGAGAGAGAGAAATATATTTATAGCATTTAGTAATCACTCATGAATGATCAAAAAACAGATAACTTTCATTCATAAAAATTACCACCACGAGAACTATTTTTTTTCGTCTCTGAACTTCAAATAAAAAACCGAAGCCTGTGTTTTAAAATTAATCGGAATAAGAAAATGACAAAATCCTAATTTTTCATCCTTTCAGCCAGATAAAAATTACCACCACGAGAATTATTTTTTTTCGTCTCTGAACTTCAAATAAAAAAATTGAAGCCTGTTTTTTAAAATTAATCGGAATAAGAAAATGACAAAATCATAATTTTTGATCCTTTCAGCCAGATAGTGTTTTTACAAATTATATCGTGCTCAGCTCTATGTTTTGAAAGAACGTCCCCGTCTGTGCTACATAACTGTGTAATAATTGATATGATATTTTATATGGTTTCGAACCACTATGTGAGGCAACATTAAAGACAAATCAAATCACAATTTAGCACTTGTCATAAAATAATTAAATCATTATCGTCTTAAATACACTTTAAATGGCGTAGAAGCCTAAGTATTTGGTTTAATTATAAATGACACAAATCAACAACAAACAAAATACAAAAAGTCTAATCTACGAAACAGAAAGCAATCAACAGTGTGACCACAATACAATTTTCCCTCGGAGGCAAACAACAACCACCGAAACACAATAACATTTATTAAGATATTTCAAACATTATCGCCATAATTAATAAAATAAAAAGAAGGCTAAATACGAGCGGAACCGACAACATGAAACCCTACACTGAAATACAAATCAAAACTAAATCAATGCATTCGTATATTGGGATTATGCGCTCAAATAAACTTCATTTACATCGGAGAATATTTGTGACCTGGATATTGATTACAAGCTTTGCGTGGACAGAGACCAAGGCCGGATGAACCTTGTGACTAAAGAGAAAGCTGTAGGGTATATAATTGAAAAAAAAAACAAGCAAAACTATTGCCATTAAAAAATACCTACATTTTGTTTGATTTGTTTCATAATTCGGTTTCTTTTTTGTAAATCAATTATAACGTGTGTCACAAACTCATTAAGTGTCATTGCGGATTAATTCTGTAACAAAAGTGTTCAGATTTCAAATTTAATGAGTTATTGACCTCAGTCCATAAAATGCAACTTAACTAATGACGACAGACACTTTTGCGACGTTGAACTTGACTCTTGTGATTGTGATTAGTTTACTACAAATGAGGAAACTCCGATAGGAAACGCGCATTAAGATGATTGATTCATGCAAATGCCAAAGCAATTGATTGCGTTGAAGGTGTGATAAATTTATTTATTTGTGTCGCTAGTGCTGGTAACGGCAACATTTTCAAAACGTAAGCATTGAAGAGTGGTTGAAAAAAAATTATTACGAAATACATATAACCGAATCGAAGTACATACATATAACTCAATCGAAGTACACGTAACCGAAACGAAGTACATATAACCGAATCGAAGTACATGTAACCGAATCGAAGTACATGTAACCGAATCGAAGTACATATAACCGAATCGAAGTACATATAACCGAATCGAAGTACATATAACCGAATTGAAGTACATGTAACCGAATCGAAGCACATATAACCGAATCGAAACACATATAACAAAATCGAAGTACATATAACCGAATCGAAGCACATGTAACCGAATCGAAGTACATATAACCGAATCGAAGTACATAATCCGAATCGAGACACATATAACCAAATCGAATTACATGTAACCGAATCGAAGTACATATAACCGAATCGAAGTACATATAACCGAATTGAAGTACATGTAACCGAATCGAAGCACATATAACCAAATCGAAACACAAATAACAAAATCGAAGTACATATAACCGAATCGAAGTACATGTAACCGAATCGAAGTACATATAACCGAATCGAAGTACATGTAACCGAATCGAAGTACATATAACCGAATCGAAGCACATATAACCGAATCGAAATACAATTAATCCAATCGCAGTATATATATATTCATTTCGTGGTTTCAAAAGTATAGGGCTGGTATTCGACATCTGTCAAACTAAGTTGTTAAACCAACTTTTTTTCTTTTCAGTTGTAAGTCTGACATTGACGAAAATGGATCGCTTAACTATCACACAACGCGTAAAAATTATTAAAACCTACTACAAAAATAGTGATTCTGGCACAGCCACACATCGTGCTTTAAGAGGAGATTATGGTTTATGGTTGTGTAGCACATTTCTCACTTGGTGGTTATGTGGGGTTCTGAGAATCCTCAAGTAATGGAAGCGAGGCCATTACATCCACAAAAAGCCTGTGTTTGCTGCGCTCTTCGGTCCGAAGGTGTGATTGAACTTTACTTCTTCGAAAACGTCGAGGGAACGACTGTCACCGTCAATTCGCAACGTTATGGTCGTATGATAACCGACTTTTTTTGTGCCTGCTATTGAAGAATACGACTTGGAGAAAATGTGGTTTCAACAAGACGGTGCCACAACTCTAGCGAATGAATATGGCTTTATTGCAAGAGACATTTCCTGGCCGCGTAATTTCTCGTCGTGGCGACATCAACTGGCCCCCAAGATCATGCGATTTGACACCATTAGACTTTTTTTGTACTTCCTTTTAAAAGTACGGGAATTGTAAAATCAAGGGTAAACCAGTAACCAATTTTAATCAGAGCCACATTTTCAATATGAATTCAAAAAAAAAAAAATGATTTGAAAATAAACCATTCAATATCCTTACTCATAAGCATAACTCCCGGAACAAACTCATCACTAGATCACGCCAATACGTTAAAAACGGAGATAACTTCCATTTTAAATACTCGTTTTAGAATCTCCCACAACGGATTCAGCGAGAGTAGGTTTTTTGTACTCGAAAAAAAAACGTTATTGTTTGGAAAATCCCAAACCGCAAAAATGTCATAATAAAGTTATATTCAATTATTATATTATTATATATATATTATATTATATTCAAAATAATGCCATAAACGATAAATACTCATTATAATTGCAATAAATTAATTCAATTGCACATGCAATTGAATTGCGGTGTCCGCCTGTGTTTTCCCCATTTCATTCATTATTCATTGCTCATCAATTTTGTGTTTAAAACAAAAGTCTTTTCAAATTAAATAGTAAAGATCTGCGGCCACTGAAGTTACGAATTGAAACTATTCACAAACATTTAAAATAATGCCGGCAATTAGAAGAAAACAGAAAGATTTTTTTTTTTTTTTGGAATTTGAATTGGAAATTTTTCATGCAACCGCAACCCAGCAAAATCGGAAGAGGAAATAAAATTCGTTGTGCCAAAAATAAAATAAAATTATACAAACTGATAAATGCGATTGCCCTGACAGCACAGAGTACAATTTATTTAATAAAAAATATTCAGGAAATATATGCCGCAGTGTCCATTGTGGGACATTGAGTACAAGTTCGATAGCGGGTGAAAGATTATTAGTTGGTTATTATTAGTCACCGTGACATTTAGACAGATTTAATTTTGTATTTATTAAAAAAAAATGTTTTATTAGAACGATCGACGTATGACTATACGTGAAAAGTAGAAGCTAAACTCTTGGGACTTAAAAAAGGGTTCGTTATAGACGAAAGTTCGTTGTAACCGGTGTACGTTATAACCGGACTCCACTGTAATAATAAAAAAGGTTACTAAAATCATGTTTTTTTTTTTAAATTTTCTCTGCAATTTGGAAGGAGATGTCCGATCAAACAATCATATCGAGACCTAACCGCGAAAAAGACGTAAGCGCCAAAAAGAAAATTTTACAGGAGAGGATTTTTTGGTGTGATATTGTACACATGATCTCTATCTAAAAATAATGGCCAAACAGCAAGAGACAAAAAATTCAACAATAAAAAATATAGATTTTCAGAAAAAAAAACAAGTCTGTGTTTTTATTTTATTTCTGAAGAAAATCTCTGGATAAATGTGGGAGTTATAGACCTTTTCGATTGGATGTCTCCTTCCAAAATTAGGGTCAAAGGAAAATGTAAATTTTAAAGAAAATATTTCTTTTCGAGTTTTGTAAACCAAAAAACATTTGAAAATGGTATAAGGGCAAAATTGCAGTTGTGTAGTGTTAGTGTTGGGCTGGTTGACTGCTGGGTGTGTAACCGACGGACGGGCTGCCTTATCTAGAGGGTAACCTAGATGGGACTCCAGCATGAATGGTCGGGTGACATATAGGTTCATCCGTGCTGTTAGTTTTGTCTGAGTTTCCTGCTGAATGGGCATGGGCGGCCCAGCAAAAGATTATCAAAAGTTGTTTTAAATTAAGACAAAATGTTTTTATTTTAAATGTTTTATTTTAAAAGCCTTCTAGTAAACATTAGTGTGCAGGACTTCTAAAGTATTCTGAAAGGGAATTGTGTCTATAAAAACCACTAAGTCGACTGTTCTATACAAAAGGTGTACCAGATTTCATCTTCACGCCTTGGTGTTGAAAAAACTTTACTGTATGGCAGCTTCATGTCAGCTAGGTCAGCTAATTCGCAATACCGTAGAGCACTTATGTAGCATACGTACAGAAATTCAGGACGGACGGATTTATAAACGCTGGATTACCGGATTACAATTTTATAGAAAACAATAACAAAAATTAATTAAAATGTGAGTAGCGATAATTCCAAAACCCCAACTTTGCGAACTTATATGGAGATACATACATATATTAATGTAAACTTTGAGGTTTTGCATTATCAATCCCTAAACGCATGTAACTGCATATGTATGTTTTTTGCATAAATACGCCCTAGCTTCGTTTCGACAGAATAGTTGAGAAGTATTCTTTCAAAATGTCACATACAGTTTTATTAATCGCTGTGGTGGTCCTGCAAATTGCTGTGCAATTAGCTCACAGTAAACCATATTATAAATGGAGCAAATTTAATGAGATCCAAACACTATACATAGATCCAGACATCAAGGTTTGAAATCAAAATTCGAGGGAATTCTTGAATATATAATGATGTCCAAATATTTTCTCATAGTACAATTGGTTTGAGGCCATGAGGGAATGTACCCTAAGGAATATGACCCTTATAACCGTCGATACACCGGAAAAGAATGTGGCCTTAGTTGAACTGCTCAAGAAAAACTTTGGTAAGATTGCACGTAAGTTACGTTGGGTTCTTCTAATTTTGGTTTTTTCTCTTTACCAGAGAAACATCCTAGTTTTTGGACCAGTGGCCATGACAACGGCGGCGGGAATGTGTTTATTTGGGGAGCAACTGGAAAGCCTCTTGAATTTACAAATTGGAATCCCAACGTTCCGGACAACAAAAAGGATGCGCCGAATGGCATTGTAATTGAAGCAACGCCCGAATTTGAGTGGGACGATAATCTGTGTACGACCAAAAATGGCATCATTTGCGAAGAAAATCGATTTGTGGCCGGCTCGCGCAAAGATTGGGAAATTAAGAAGCATTTTATAGAACAATTATTTATAGTGTAAGTTGTGTCACATTTTAAGTGGTTCAAATATTTACACATTCATAATAATTTGGGAAATGTAAACAACTTTACATTTTTATAATAATTTTTGAAATGTAAACAAATTTAAATTTTTATAATAATTTTGGTAAAGTTTAAAATTAAAATTTTCGAAATGTAAACAAAACAAATTTAAACAAATTCAAATTTTCATAATAACTTTTTAAAAGGTAAAAAAATTAAAGTTTTTGCAAAAGTTCAAAATTCAAATTTACGAAATGTAAAAAAAATCATTCATAATAATTTTCGAAATTTAAAGAAATTAAAATTTTCATAATTTTTGATATTTAAACAAATTCAAATTTTCATAATAATATTCGAAATTTAAACAAATTCAAATTTTCATAAAAATTTTGGAAAATTTTAAAATTAAAATTTTCGAAATGCAAAAAAATTCAAATTTTTATAATGATTTTCGATATTTAAACAAATTCAAATTTTCATAATAATTTTAAACTTTTCCAAAATTATTACGAAAAGTTAAATATGTTTACATTTCCAAAATTATTATGAAAATTTGAATTTGTTAAATTTCGAAAATTTTATTTTTTTACATTCAAAAATTTTAAAACTTTTCCAAAATTTTTATGAAAATTTGTATTTGTTTAAATTTCGAAAATTATTATGAAAATTTGTAAAAAAAAGTTTTTTGAAATGTAAAAAATTAAAAATGATTTTCGAAATTTAAACAAATTCAAATTTTCATAACTTTCGAAATTTAAACAAATAAAAATTTTCATAAAAAGTTTTAAAATTTTTGAATGTAAAAAATTAACATTTTCGAAATTTAACTTTTCGTAATAATTTTGGAAAAGTTTAAAATTAAAATTTCCGAAATGTTAAAATTCAAATTTTCATAATGATTTTCGAAATTTAAACACATTCAAATTTGCATAGCAATTTTCGAAATTTAAACAAATTCAAAGTTTGGTAATAATTTTGGAAAAGTTTAACATTCATATTTTTAAAATGCAAAAAATTAAAATTTTTGAAATGTTAACAAATTCAAGTTTTCATAACAATTTTGGAAATGTAAACAAATTTAACTTTTCGTAATAATTTTGGAAAAGTTTAAAATTTAAATTTACGAAATGTAAAAATTCAAATTTTCCTAATGATTTTCGAAATTTAAACACATTTAAATTTTCATAACAATTTTCGAAATTTAAACAAATTCAAAGTTTGGTACAAATTTTGGAAAAGTTTAAAATTCAAATTTTCGAAATGTAAAAAATTAAAATTTTCCTAAAATTTTTTCGAAATTTAACAAATCCAAATTTTCATAATAATTTTTGAAATGTAAAAAATTAAAATTTTTATAATGATTTTCCAAATTTAAGCAAATTCAAGTTTTCATAATAATTTTCGAAATTTAAACAAAGTCAAATTTTCATAATAATTTTCGAAATATAAAAAATTCAAATTTTCATAATAATTTTCGAAATGTAAACAAATTAAAATTTTCGAAATGTAAACAAATTAAAATTTTCGTAATAATTTTCCAACTGTTACAAATTCGAATTTTCGTAATAATTTTGGAAAAGTTTAAAATTCACATTTTCGAAATGCAAAAAATTAAAATGTTCCTAATAAATTTCGAAATATAAAACATTCAAATTTTCGTAATAATTTTCCAGATGTAAACAAATTCAAATTTTCTTTAAAATAAGTAAATAAAATAGCTTTTAATCTGTACAAAAAACACCTTCCCTTCTATTAGTTCTTCTATTAATTCTATAGTAGCACCACACGAGTCCATTGTTCCGAGAACAAATTTTAGACCGCTATAAAGAATTTGTTCATATAAGAAATTTTAGTTGAACATCAATTGCGTACCATTCGTTTGTGCAACCTAATTCAGACAAATAGTTAACTATCGGCCCCGTCTCTATTACGTTCTCCACAACATTGATCGTCTATAAACTATGTCGTTTTTTTCTCTAATAAAACATGTAAAAACGTTATTAAAGTATTAAAGATAAAGTTTTCAAAATTGCCCGAAAAAGGAATTTTGATTAATTCATACAAAGGGCGCGAGCAGATACCTCGAGTATATATGAAAATATTTGCAATTAAAGTCGCATATTTCGGAAACTTTTTGCAAACATTTTCTATTCACAAAATCCCTAGTTTTAGTTCAAGTGATTTCAAACGTTTGACATTTTATTGATAACGCCATGATGCACAGTGAAATGAACAAGCAATATTTTTGCAAACTCAAAAGGAATCGACTCAAAGAAAGAAGAAGTAACAAAAACCAGAATGAACTGCAAAAATAAAATCAACCAAAGTCGGACTTTTTTTACTTTGCTTGTAGCGCATAAATTTCACATATGTACGTAGAAGACACGGTTAGACGAAATACGAGTTTATATTATAAATTAGTAATAAATAAACAATAACAACAAAAACATTCAATACCTCATGAATATCGATTTATGTAAATTACGCGCTTTTTAACGCTTTTTTCTTCTATTATTTCGTTTTTTTGTTTTCTGTATATTTCACTGCAAATTCAGCACGTTTTTCGTCTTCAAAGACTCTTTACACGTTCCGGCGATAAATTTCACGATCGACCAAAGTGCCGCGTAAAAGAACTCGACTCGGCGTTGAAAGACGTTAAAGAATGGAGGTTGTCTTCTAGAAGCAGACAAACTTTGCAGACTTTTTGGAATTTTTTTTGTACGCTTTTTAAATTGCGAATAAATTACGCATTTTTCGTTTTTTTTTTTTGCAGAGCCCCCGCTGAGTGGGAGATTGATTCTTTTTCGTTGTTTTCTTGTGATTTATATAAATTTAAACAACAACAACACCATACAGTACGAGTATGTTTTGAGATCTTTAAATAGAATTGAAAATCGTATAAACAACACAAATATTTACGAAATTTTCACTTTTTTTTTACCACTGGCGGCGCTCATTAGACTATTCGGTGAATAATTGTATTCATTGCAAAGTTTAAAAATGCATTTTGATTTATGTTTTATTTATTTACTTTTTGTTGTAAAGATCAACAACTAGTAGAATAGTATAGTATTTTATTTTTTTTAGAAATTATTAGCAATAATAATGGTGGAATACGCTGGCGAGAGTATTTTTGGTTGGACGTCTGTTGCCCATGAATTGTAAATTGTACTAAATTGTATCTGAGAGGGACAGAGAGACGTTAAAAATGTTCTTGTTTTCGTTAAATTTCGTTTGTTTTTTTTAGATTTTTATATACATACATACGTCTTTGATTTGTTATTTTGCAATGCCTTCCTCTCTTCTCTCTCACCTACTATACTATGCGTTTTTTACCTATGCTCTACAATATGACAGACATTTGTCTTTGGGTGTATCTGAGAATTCAAGATTTGTTTGTTTTGTGTCAACGGATTCGGGTATGCGCTAGTGAGGGAAAGGTCTCCAAAAACATTTCTATTTGGGCGTTTAACGTATACTATGAAATCCAGTAACATTAATGCTGTGACCGGTTATTTGTGGAAAAATAAAAATTGCATTTGTTGTTTCATCAAACTGATAAATTGTTGCATTAATGAACATTTTCATAAAGTCCTCTTTTTTCAAGAAGAATTTTATAATAGTTTACTTAGCGAACCCAGAAAAGTTTTCACTATCTCATAGCTGCGATTGATGAGCCCCCGAACAACGGTGTTTAGCTATCTATCAAAGCCGCGGCAAACTTGGAAGTGGTGAAACCCTCCTCATGTTAAAACGGTTGAAGATTCTGCCACGATGTCGAACGTAGACGTTCACATACCTTTTACACGACATACAGCCGATTTGCGTTGCACTAGAACGACAAGTCGAATGAAAGTAGAAGAAAACGCAAACGTAAGCGTTTGAGTACATAATCCGGTCCCAATAAAAAGTCTTTCTGTCATCTATGCGAAAACAAATGTCAAAATCAATCAGTTGTATTTTGGTTTTCATGACTTTCCTGTTGCACAGCACATCACAGGACATCACTGTGACTCACATTTAGCTCAACAATGACCTTTCTGACGCTGTCGATGCCTATCAGGGGCTGCTTGTTGGTTGCTTATTTTGTTTGTAAAAACGTTGGACAATTTTTTTTAGTGAATTTGATATGGGAATTGGATGATAGTCAAAATCAGGCACAAAACTGCTCCTCCATATCAAGACGCGTCCCAAGAATTATTTATATGCACTTCTAGTCGACATCGATCCTGAAAATGCAACATCCATTATTTAATATTTTTCTGGTTGCATCAGCCATATGGATACTGCTTAGTTGTCGGCTATGTGTCCATTATCTTTTTCCTGGTTGACTTTTAGGCAAATGTTTGCAGTGTTACCATATGTTGCATTTTCGAACACGTTGCGCATCGTAAGCAGCGCAGTTAATTTACGAAAAGCGCCAAACTTTCGTTGCCCACTGATTGTTTAAAGCGCAAGAAAGTTGACAGCTTAATACCCGGCCGTATTTAAGACCCAATTAGTCTTGACGGTTGATGGCAGACGATCAGCTGTTTGAGGTAGGGTTGCATTTTGCATGTGATAGAGAGAGACAACTAAAATTGTCAACCGTCACGACCGATCAGCTGTTTATTGTTATTGATTTTAGATCGACACTTTGCGCGCGGAAATTGTTTATAAGTTGTTAATTAAATTTTAAAGTTTAAAGTTATAAGTAATATACTTATAAACGAAGACAAATTATATTTTGTACAAAAGCTATTCGATCAGCGGTTTTTGTTTTGTCATACCGTCGTCTACCGTCATAACTAATCGCACAATATTGAGTCTAACGTCAGCCGTTAACATTAATTGGACCTTTACATGTTTCGGTACTTCGGAGATCATTTAAGGTACGTTCACACTGGGCGAATATTTTTCAAAATTATTTTTGTTTGTAAGCGCCCCGGTAGGCGAGTTGGTAGCGTGCTTGCCTATCAGCGTGGGGGTTGTGGGTTCGATTCCCACCAGAGGCTTTGGTCTGGCGCTGCAAAAATCTAAACATATGGTCTGTGTCACCCGGTTTACCCTTGGACCCAAAAATTAGAATATAAATTTACTTTGTATTGTAATTAATAATAAATAAATAAAAAAAATTTTGTTTGTATTTGTACAAAGATGTTAAAAAATAACACAGGGTTGATTTTGTGGTCACATATTTCACAACAAACAACATTTCAACGAACTGTCAAAAGACAAATTCATTTGGAATTAATAATAGGAATGTTTGCTGTTACAAAAAATGGATTTTCGATAATTATTATTTTTCCCACAAAGTGGCGGCCAGCGCTGATGCCCAGAGACAAGTAATGGAACAACGGATTTTAAAGCTAACCCATTCCCATCCGCTTGTCGCGGAGACTGGAAATGGTGCAGCGGACGTGTCTGTCCTTCTTCTGTGCGCCTAACTGGTAAATCGACAATAAACCCGATTGTCAGTGTCAGACCTGAGTAATCAAAAATAAACCTACAACAAGTCGAACAACACGTTGTTGTTGTATCATATGTCATTATCACGTGCATAAATCGTGAGTTAATCATTCAAACATTTCGAATTCACAAATGAAAGAGATTCCCAACGTCAACGTCGTACCGTACGTCATTTAAATCATTCGTAATAGGAGTATCCACAGTCGCATCACCATCACAACCGTCATGATCATCATCGTCGGTATTATGATCATAAAATTTATAATAAACGGCACCGGGTATGTTGTAACAGTTTTTTTGAATTTTGAATTATCAATTTTTATTGTTTAGTTTACACGTCTGAACAGCCACTACTATTTTGTAATAATAAAATCCAAAAGATTATTGACCGTTTACGTGAAATCGTCGATACGTCGTAACGAAACGTCAGACAATGGCAATGGGTGGTAGCGAGGGAACTGAGACAGTCAGACGCGGACCGCGAGATTGCTTCAATGTGAATACCGCAATAAATGCCACAATAGAACGAATCAACGAACAAACAATTACCGGCAATACATACAAAAAAAAATGTTTATAAGTTTATTGTTACAATCGATGTTTTTTATTTAATTTATGTTCGGAACGTTTACATCTCGCCCCCGTTTCTCTCTCGACCCGCCATGGATGGAATATTTACTTATATTAGCAACTAAATTATATTAGTTGTTTGATTTTGAACGCTTTTATTTTTTTTAGTTTATCAATTTTCATATGCTGTGTGTGTGTATTTAGACTTGCATAATAAGACGAAGCGAAGCGTACAACACGCGCTGGGCTTTGGCTAAATTGTTGGGCATTGTTTTTAACTATGTGATAAAAGCGTAGCACAGTGTTATCAAACCGAAACAAAGCTGAGGCAAAATAGTACCAAAAAAACATTCAACACCTACAGAAGGTTAAAAAGCTTGGTCACATTGGTCCATTCAGAGAAGTAATGATTCAAAAAAAAAGTCTTTTTTTAGATTGTGATCAGGTGAATTATGTGGATTTTCACAAAAATAAGTGATATGGGTTTTAATTAAAGCTCAGCGAAATATAATGTATAAATTAACCACTTAGCCGTATTAGCCACTTAACCTAATGCTTGAATTCTCGACCAATTAATAGAAATGCAATTACTGACTTACCTAAGTTGGCTCTGCAAGCTATTGTTGGGCTTCTGGATAAATGATTTCCAAGCACATCGATTTTGTGCGTGCAAAAAAGGCCTAGCTGTCTTGGGTCTCCCTTTTGGCTGTAGCGTTATATTTTGTAAAGGATTTCTTCTCCAAAACACGCAGCACCGCTTTCTGCCTTCTCCTTTCAAGTGTCTATGTTTTAGAGTCATTAAGAAGTCATTAGCATTTTGTTCAGTTCGTCGACAGAGGCTTTGATGTTGAATTTCTAGCTTAGCCTGAAATAGCTTCTAATTGCCCGCACTATCCTCCGCTTTACTGCGATGCTGGCGGGCATATGTTTTGCCTTGTCCTCGTTCATCATTACACCCATCTTTGTCGATTTCTTATCTATTCTGGAAACAGCTCGAGCCACAAATCTCTATCGTCCCAACGAAATTAATGTCGTCTACATAAGCAAGAAGGATATGTCCCTTGATGTTCACTGTGCCAGTTTAATTCACTTCTGCTTTTTCCAATATTTTCTCAAGTAGCATGTTGGAGAAACCTTTTGTACCATGACAATGGTTGGTCATTCTACAAGGGTGTAAACATTTTGCTGGCATCTCATAAGCAAACATCTTTTTCACTCTTAAGGTAGTATGGAAGTCTTCCATATATGTTTGATAAAAAGATGGTGTATATCGTTTTGCTTTTTATCAATCTTTTCCAAGGTTTGACGTGGGAAGATAGTTGATAGTTAGTTGGCCTAAAGCCTAACAGGTATGACTGAACCAGTTCATCTTGTTTGAGCTTTAATCGTTCGCTCAATATGTTGGATAGTGTATACAATGGATATGAGATTTATTCACAGATGCCGGAAACGATTTTATCTCCTTTCCTGAAAATCGGATATAGTACGCTGACATTCCACTAGGCTGATGTGTGTACCTTATCAGCATATCTCCACCGGTCTCATACTGAAATTATAAAAGAAAGAAAAATATTTTAGTACATCAAACTAAAATGTGTGAAGCAAAGAAACGTTAACCAAAGACCGTACAGGGGGCAGACTTACCAAGTCGTTTGCCGAACATTTCCAATAGTATTTGTTTAAAAAAAAGTATTATTTGTATTATTATCTGTATAGACTTTGCGCTTACTATATTTTGAAGTTTAACTTATGTTTACATGGAAATCGACAATGAACGTTGTTTCATTTATTGAAACCGATCGACACAGAACCATTCTTGTTCGTACCGCAATGAAATTTTCATAGATAACCTTCATTTGTTTAAAAATAACTAAAAACTGTTTATATAAATTTAAAAAAAATATCCTAAATTATTTTCAACTTTAAAGTGAATAAGAGTTTCAGTGTTATAAAAAGTTTAACTGACTGTTTCCATAAAACGAATTTGTTCGTTCGTTGCAAATTGTCAAAATTGAATGCCCAATAAAATCGGTTTTTATCAGTAATGTGCGCTCATTCACTTGGGATTGTGTTCCATATGTCGATATCTTAAAATATATCTGAAAAATCACAATTGAATAATGTGTTAAACCCATTTTATAACGCTTCCAATATTGACGATTTGTAACGAACGAACAAATTTGTTTTATGGAAATAGGCAGTAATTAAAAAAAATCATAAAAATTCAACAAGGACTTCAAATATTTTACTGTCTGTTTCCATAAAACGAATTTGTTCGTTCGTTACGAATCGTCAATATTGAAAGCGTTATAAAATGTGTTTCAGACATTATTAAATTCGGCTTTTCATTTACATATCGACATATGGAACACAATTTCAAAAGAATAAGCTCTTATTACTTTTAAGCATTCATTTTATTGCGACTCCAATTTTGACAATTTGTAACGAATGAGCAAATTCGTTTTATGGAAACAGGCAGTTAGTGATTAATTTTATAAAATTCACTTCAACAAAATCTGTTCTGAAAATATACAAAAAACCTGTATTATTCGGCCTGATTACGGTTGGCGTAGTCGTGTCGTAAAGTTGACGTCTTTATAAAATCGTATTACGGTTGGCAAAAACGACAAAAAATAAAGATGAATGTTTTGAAATTTTCGCCAACCGTAATACCATTTTGTAAAAACGACAAATTTACGACACGACTACGCCAACCGTAATTAGGCTGATTATATATTGTTTTAGTTCCTTTAAAGTGATCTAGGATCGCTGTAAATTCCAGCCGATTCCAATTTGGCAGAGTTACAAACGTAATGACAAAATTAACATGCACTGCATTGTAGAGTTTAATTTAGGGAATAACCTCCACATTTATAGCAATGAAAAAAAAAAGAATAAAGTAAAGACATTCTTAAGTTGAGACAATCTTAATTTGAGAGGACAATTATGGTAACCTCCCAAGAAGTCAGTTTTCCCGACAATAAGTTTATATCGAATCTCTAGTAGCGGCAGATAAAAACAAACTCTGAAGTTTCGTAAATCCCGGTAGAGCTTAACAATCTGTTGCGAAATCAACAATGGGTAGTGTTGGTAAAATATGGATAATGTTGAGAATATAGAATATATTGACAAATTACTACCTTTGCAGTCAGGAAAGTACAGTACAGACTTTGTAAAAAATTCAAGTAAATATAATTTGCCATACACCACGGACAAACGCTTAAAGATCCCAAATGAGTCGTGGAGTCACTCAAGTTTTCAAGATGGTTACAAAATATTCTAAACTAGAACTAGACTTTCGTTTTTTCAATTTCAGCAATTCCGCCACACTGTGCTGACGAAACAATGATAATATCTTCAACGTAGTTAATCGTTTAAATATCTAAAATGAAAACAACATCAGTGTGAAACAATAACAGCAATTGTCATAAATAATATTAAGTCTACTATGATTACATTAATTAATTTGATTTACTGTTGAAATAGCCCGAGAAGATTCCACCGTGCCTTTGGAATCCACAACAGACAAGTAAAGTGACATTTAATAGGCAAACGTTTGATATTTGCGATAACAGCGTCATTATTTCTAGATTTTGATAGGCTTAAAAACCTTTTCCGCTATTTTCATTTCTGCGTAGTAGGTTTTCAATTTCATTGATGAAACGGAAAACAAGCGTCATTTGTTTTGGTGATATGGATGATGAGAATTGAAACAAAAAAAACGCCTAGTGTTCTGTTGGGGCCAAAGAAGCAACAGAACTTAGAGGTCTTCTGACAGGATATGTTCTGGAAAAAAAAACAATAAAAAAAAGTAGTGAATAACCAATAGCATTTCAATCAAATTCACCTACCTTTCTTCTGGCGACAAGAACACTATACACACGACAGCATTCAACAAATGCAACAAGCCGGCAAAAAGGCTCAGCAGACCAACACTTTTGACAATGGGTATGGCTTTATTGCCACAATCTTCAATGGCATTAATATAGGACATGGCCCAAAGACAAATCATTCCCACTGCCATATTGTAAACTATGGTCTGAAATAACAGGTTACATTTATAATCTCTTCCGCCCACTCCTTAGCATCAGTCTCTTCAGCTCACCCCGGGATCGGAACCAAAATTACAAGACTTCAAAGCCATGGCCGCACCAATGCAAATAACAAATGCTGCATCCGGTATTAGGGAGAGTGTTATCAGGATTAAATGACTGCCCACCTTATCGGTGATTTCCCAACCGGCAATGCAATGTGATTCGAATTGGGAGTATAGAGTTCTGACATCCAATGATTTCAATATCTACATTTTGGAGATCAAGTTGAAATTAGTAAACGAATTGGAATTGTTTTGTGCTTACCGACAATTGTTGCCAGAAACAAAACCAAACTGATGGCTTTTGTTATGACCGGTGGCAGGGAGGGCCATGTTAGAGGCATAACTTTAATAAAACCCGAATTTCCGACGATTACCTGTGAAGGGTAAGTAGAGATTTTGGGAAAATTCGACTTTTTTAATTGACAACTTAAAAAAATAATAATTTTTTTGACATTGTCAATTTTAAACTATTTACAACTGATTGTACAAATAAGTTTAACAAACAAGTTGGTCGTTCTCCGTACACGCTGCTACAACCAATTTCTTATCCAATCTCATTTGCAAATATTTTTTGTAGCGTCAACATGAACGCATATCTTTTTATTTCATATTTATTTGTTTCAATTATTTGGTTTTTATAATTTGAATTCCACAATTGAGGCATATTTTTTTATTCCTCAATAAAAACAAACATTTTTTCCACACATTCTGTCATTATATGGAATTTTTTCAAAACACCGGTACAAAAATGTGTTTACTTCATCAATGACAAAATGCGAATGAAGTAAAGAAGTTGAATGACAAGCCCTCACACGTACCAAACAAGTTGGTCAACTTGTGCTGATATCAAAATATTTTGATTTTCATCCCAGCGTGCTTTTGTATTTAAAAAGTTATCGGTCATCCTTTACGATTTGTATTGACATTTTCAAAAGAAAAAACCTGGGAAAAATCTGTATTGACAAACCACTATATTTTTTTCTCTAACTAATCAGACGAATGCGACAGACGTACAAAGTTGTCCAAATTTACAGAACGACAGAACGCATTGCACATTCTGACAAACGCACTAATAAGTAGAAATGTTTCAACAGAAAACAGATTAAAGTTCATCACATACAAAAGAAAAATAAATTCGAAAATAATCAAACAAAAAATAAATAAAGTCAATATATGACCCGATTTACACGACGACTTTTTGCTCGATTTTAAAACCATGATTTTCGAGTTTGTAGGCGAAAGGTGTAGAAAAGATTGCGGAGTAGAAAAAAAAGCACAAAATTTGTTTTTTTATTTTTGAAATTTCTTTTTGATTTCACAGATTCAACTGTGAATGTTAAAAAAAATCAAACGGAGTCGGTAGCAAAAAGTCAACGTATAAATTCATATGATTTTTGGAAGCAAATCCAAAAGAGAATTAAAAAAAGTCAAGCCAAAAAGGCATCGTGTAAATTGGGACTATGTGATGTGACGTCTCTTTGCGGTTTTTTGGTAGTACCTCAGAGAAGTTTGTATTACAAAAAAATTTTTGGGGGATGTATGAGCTGGCGTACATCGTACATCAGATAGTCAACCAACGACCTGAGTCACTATAAATATTTATAATTAGAAAGGGGCTGCTTACTCGTGAGAGAAGGTTCACTCGCAGACCATAAATTGGTTCAATTCTGTTAACCCAACGGCGATGGACAAAAAAAACCAACTCATAAATAGGAAAAATCTTCCAACTTGTAAAAATTATTCACTGCTTTATGTCTGCTGAAACAGGTGATATGAGAAGTCGATTGGTCCTTTTAAACTGCAACTCCCAGTGTAGTCAGACCAATCAAACAGGCATAAATTCAGGAATTCAAATACAAGTTTTTTTCTTCAAATGGAAAACACAATCGAAAGCTTTTAAATATTCATTTAATGAGTTGTACAGGGTTTTCCAACACAAGAGGTGTTATTTTGATATTCAAAAGGAAAATACAGTTTTTGAGATAAATGATCGGATGTTTATTTCATAATACAGAGGAAGGTATGCCGTTAATAATGAAAAACAACAATAGCCAGCTCGCTACCACGACCATACGTACAGGACCATATTATTTTCATGAAATTCTCCATAACCAAATCGCAAAGTGGCTGCCCTCGATAACCTCAAGAATTCAATTGGTTTACTAATCGACGCTGGGATGTTGGCGTAGACCTTATCTTTCACGTGGCCCCAAAGGAAGAAGTCGCAAGGTGTTAAAGCACAAGATCTCGGTGGCCAATTGTGTTCTTCTCTTCGAGAGATAACACGGTCCGGAAACTTTTAACGTAAAAGAGCAATGGTTTCGTTGCTTGTGTGGCACTTTGCGCCGTCTTGTTGAAAGTAAACGTTGTCCAGATCAATAGCATCGTTCCATTTTTAGTAATGGCGTAGTTTCTACTTGTCTATTGGCAAAGAAAAAAAGCTTCAAAAGTGACAGTTACCGAAATACCGGGTGATTTAAAATAACACCTCTTGTTGGAAAACCCGATATTTTGGTCGATATGTCAGCCCTTGACGTTCGTATGTGGAATAATCTTCCAGCAAATGTGTTTCCTGCCAGTTGTGACATTCAGAAATTCAAAACAAATGTCAACAAACACTACTCCCTCTTTCCTCCTTCCGATACCCTAATTTCCTTCCGCTAACACAATGCATTGCATTTATAGGGGGCATCCCCTGAGTGTTGGCCAGCAAAAAAAAAAAAAAAAAAAAAAAAAAAAAAAAAAAAAAAAAAAAAAACGTTTTATTGGGCATTAAATTTTGACAATTTGCAACGAACGAACGTTTTATGGAAACAGGCGGTAATTTTTTTGGGATTGTGATACGACGAATTGCAATCGGAATCATTCCCAGTAACCACAAATGAAGTCTACATCTTTTTCCATGGTTTTTTTTTCGATTTAGACATTTTCAAAGTATCAATTTCAGAATCTAGAACAAATAATTTTTTTTAAAAAAAAATCGAAAAAAATTTGTCTCAAGTTGTTGGTCTACAAACTTAAGCTTAAAATGCCTTACTTTGTCTCAAAGTTACTACAGAATCGCTCAATCCCAGCCAATACAGGAAAAGTTGCAATTAAAAAAACTAATTACCTCAATTGTTTATTAATTCATTGGCAGTCAGTAAATATTGGCCATAGAACTGGCAAATGGCTTCTGATTACTATAAACTAGACCTTAAAAATGTAGTTTAATCGTACTTTTAAGTACCAACAAATTATTATTTTCTAATAAAAAATGGTTCTTTTTCTTAACCCTTCTGCAGTTTTTGGGTCAAAATTACACAATTTTTGTAAACACTCACCACATTTATGGATTAAGCCTTATTGTATGGGGACAATATTTTGGTTTTTCATTCAAAGGGGTATAAATGATTTACACACACATAATATCATTTTGACCCATTCGGACTCAGGCTTTAATTCAGTCATCAGTATTTGCTGATACACGAAGATATGAGAATGAGAGAATGACATTGAACCCTGCTTGGCGATCTCTTTCATAATTCTTCTTGTGATATTTTTGATAATGATATGAATACATTCCATCCAAGCCCGCAAAATACGTTATACAAATATGGGCTCTTTCAAACTCTACCAGAAATTTAGGACGAGCACGGAATGTTCAACCTGAAAGGAATCAAGGTAAGTACTAAACAAGAATGCAAAATGAAATGTTTTGAGGTGTAGTTATGTACTTAGCATATGTTTCAATATTTTTAGGTGAACGTGATCTTTCTCTGGCCGAACAACTTCCCAAAGGCCATACGATTACTTGCGATAATTTGTTCACGTCGTATAACGCCGCTCTACTTTTACGATATATTACATTAGTTGGGACAGTAAGGAAGACTAAATCTTTTTTTCCCATGAAAATCATTGATATGAAGAAGAAACCCGTTTTTCATAGCGAATTCTCGTTCACTAATCATACAACTATTGTACAAATTTGTTATATTGTTAAGTTAGCAATACAGAGAAATCATTCATTACAATATAACGACAGTAGGAGTAGACTCACTGGACCAGTTAGTGGCCAACTATACATGCAAACGACAGACTAAACGTTGACCGGTTGCCATATTTTCGAATATGATAGATGTTTCGGCATACAACTCATATGTCATATCAACAGAAATGAATCCCCCTTGGAACTACATCAAAACTTTCCGGCGAAGACTTTACATAGTCGATCTTGCAAATGAGTTGATAAAACCACATATCAGTTGCTGATATATCTAAGCAAGCGTCCCAGCGTGAACATTCTGCAAAAAGACACTTTATTAAAATTAAATTCAATTTTTTTAAATTTCAAAATCTGGAATTTTGTAATATAAACAAAAAGTAATATTTTTAATATGCAAAAAAACCCTTGTTGTGTTGAAAAACAAGTCCCAATAAATTCCAAGGTAACAAATTAACTTAAAATGTCTTATGTAGGGAAATTGTTTTTTTCTTTTTTTAATATTCACATACTAACCAAAGAAGGTGCACCCTGTAGTAATAGATTTGCAAATGCAACGCAAACTGATAGTAATAACGGCTCTTACAATCATAACCGGAGATGTTGAAAATTAATGTAGATGGCATCTGTGAGATACTGAATAACTACCCATAAAAATACAACTTATGTTATTTTTTTGTATGTAAATATTGTCGATAGGAAAAAAAATCGCAATATATTCCAGAAACTTCTATTCCCATTTATTCATGTTAAATTTCCATTCACAGCACCTGTCTGGCGCACCGGCATACGGCCATCCTTTCACGAGTATGGCTGTGTATGGGAAATCTATTGTAATGTAAAACTTATAACATTAATTAGATGCATGTAGTATTGTCATGTAATTTGTTGTAATAGTCTTACATGATCATGTAATAAATATTAGACGATTACAGCTGAATAATTTAGAAATCTCATGAAAATTACTGATACAAAACAAACTGAAGAAATTCTGAAATTCTCCATGCGACGTATAATTGAAATGAAACACATGATACGGCGTGAACGACCGATAATGGGAGGACGGACGAGACGAGACAATTGGCGAATAATTTTAATCAATTAACTGTGATGAAATAAAATAGTGTTGTAAGGAAAGTGGCAAAAAAGATTTCGAATGTAATACAAACAAAATTACTGGCACACAATGACGTGTAATAACTGCAATTAAAAATTGCAACTCATCGTCGCTGTTGTAGGGGAGGAAAAGTATCGCCTCCTACTAGTAAATGACGAAAACTTTGAACGACTGAGAGTCATTCCGGACCATGCAACTAAATTTGGTTAGATTTTTTTTTTTTATAATCTCTGCCACCTTCTTATCATATCCCACAGCAGGTTCATAATTGGGGGGCACAATCGCTAAAATCTGAATTATTTCCAAAATTTGTCGTTTTTACAAAAATGGTATTACAGTTGGCGAAAATTCCAAAAAAATTAACTTTTTTTAAAAAAAAAACGTCAGCATTACGACACGACGACGCCAACCGTAATCAGGCTGTTAATTCTATTCAATGATACACAAAAATTTCCCTCAATTATCGCCTTAGTGAAAAATAGCAAACAAAATATACACAACACCAATTAAAAGATAGAAATTCTCTGTTTTTTTTTGTTTTGTTTTTCAAAAATGTAGTAGGCAATCTTTAATGGAAAACAAATCAATTGTAATCAAATTAATTGAATATTACGTACACGATTTGTAATTAGTATTGTGTCATGTTAAATCAATTAAAGATATGTGGCGATTGCTGTTGTTACTGTTTTCGGTGAGTGTAATCAAAACAAATGAAAACGTTGATAGTTCGAAAATTCTAAAATAACGATAATTAACTGAGCATGAGACAAATTCCAAGATAGGATACATTTTATTTTACTTATTTAGATTCCTGAAGTAACCGAGCCTCTGGGCAAAAAGTCTAATGTTTTAGCCCGAAACCGCGAATTATTTTTTTCTAATTACCTTTTTGAAATAAGCGCCCCGATTCGCACCAGAGGCTTTGGTCTGTCGCTGCAAAAATCTAGCCATATAGTCTGTATCACCCCGTTTACCCTTGGACCCAAATTTAGAATATAAATTAAACTTTTTATTGCTATTAATAATAAATAAAAATAAATACCTTTTGAGAAGTAAGTACGCAAATACAAAGATGAGCAAATGTGCATTTCTTCTAATGCACAATTTTATCCCAATTGAAGTTAATTTGCTGAGGACCAAAATATTCACGTCTCGGCATTTTTATGAAAACCAAGACATATTTTTTTTAATCCAAAAACGTTAGTTAACATATTAGGTTATATGACCATTCTATGGCCACAGAATGCCTCATATTAAAAATCTGAAATACAGGTTTCTACATCAAGAGGTGTTTTTTTGAATCACCCGGTATTTCGGTAGCTACGCCATTACTAAAAATGGAATGATACACGCCTCAACAATGCATTGAAGTTATTAAAATTCACTACAGAAATTATGAAAATCTTGCAGTTACAGTTCTCAAAACTAAAAAGTTTCCGGACAGTTTTATCTCTCGAAGAGGTGATCATAATTGGCCACCGAGATCTTGTAATTTAACACCTTGCGACTTATTCCATTGGGGCCACGTGAAAGATAAGGTCTACGCCAACAGCCCAGCGTCGATTCAAGACCTCAAAGATAGAATTCGTGTGGCTATCGA
This sequence comes from Hydrotaea cyrtoneurina, assembly GCA_958296145.1. Lineage (NCBI taxonomy): Eukaryota > Metazoa > Arthropoda > Insecta > Diptera > Muscidae > Hydrotaea > Hydrotaea cyrtoneurina. The sequence continues at coordinate 18,328,380 of OY282513.1, read as the reverse complement.
GGATATAGGGCAGCCACTTTGCGATTTGGTTATGGACAATTTCATGAAAAGTATATGGTCCTGTAAGCGTGGTCGCGGTGGCCATTTGGCTGATGTTGTTTTTCATTATTACCGCATACCTTCCTCTTTATTATGAAATAAACATCCGATCATTTATTTCAAAAAATTTTAATACCAAAATAACACCTGTTGTTGGAGAATCCTGTAGATGAATGAACAATAAAAATAAATAAAAATAATATTGCCAAATATAGATACATTTGTACATTTTGTTCAAGAAAATACAAAAATTCTATATTAATTTCAATTAACTTAACTAAACAATCCCTAGTATGGCCAATGGTTCAAAATATTTACGTAGATAAAAGGTGAAAACCACCATCAGTGACAAATAACATTAAAATGGACGTTCGGAAGTTCAAACATCACCCTTCATCCCGAAAACAGAGTAAAAGATGGGTTTGAAAGATACTTTCGGTTAGAGCAATGGGAAGGCAATTCCACATTCTTGCTGTGGTAACGACAAAAGATTTTTCAAAAAATGAGCATACAATAGTGGGTAGAATAATCTGAGAATTCCTCAATGACCGAGATAACAAGAATTTAGATACAAGATCATCTGGCAATCGATTTTTAATAGTCTTATAGAAGATAAACCGTACAATCTAAAAATGATATCACTGTCTGTGAGACATGCTCTAAATGACCGAGTCCATATACAACGCTCACTATTCTATTCAAGACTAATTCAATCTTGCATATGTTATAAGCTAAAGTGCAAGAGATTAATTCAATACAGTAATTCAGCTGCGACTTCAAAAACTCATAAGCAACAGTGTGTTTAACTCTAAGGGGCAAATGCAAACCACAATTGCAGAGTTTCCTCAGACCATATGTGACAGTTGCATAAAGACAATTTATTTGTTGTGCAAACTCCAGGCGATCGTCGATAACAATTCCTAAACATTTGGTTGACTCAACAAATTCTACACACTCTCTACACGTTGTCACTTCTGTATAAATTATGTCACAATGTCCTGTACGAAACATAATTGGCTGTGGCCTTCTTGCATATAGTAAGACTAGATGCATTCCCGTCCCTAGCACATGAGAGACTCTATAGTCCCTAAGTCAAACTGCAACATTTGTAATATTGTAAGAAATAACATTAAATTGAATTGAATTGAATCTTAAAAAAAAGTAATTAATTAAAATTAAATAGAGTGCTGAAATTGTCTATCTTTATCTGCCTCTCTTATGTGTTCTGTCCGGTTTAATGCTACTATTTCCAATACATATGAGCATCTTCCCTTTTCAAAGACCATATGTTTGGAAGTGCCTCTATTTATATCCGGTGTTAAACTCAAGCAGTTGTTCGCCCATTCTTGTATGTGTGCCTGTTTAGGTCATGTTTGCATATTGATTGCACACATGACACACGGAAGGGGGTCTTTTCTTAAAAAACATCAGACAACAGAAAAACAAAAATCTGAAACGAATCTATTTTTAAAAACGACAACAATTTTCCGTGATATTCCCTTGTTTGCAGTGCAACTTCAACATTCAGTTGAATTTGTCGTTTTGATAACAAAGGATCTCTTTTTTCAACGATCTCGCATTTTAAAGAATAGTTTTTACAAAATCGATTGCAATTTTAAATTTGTCTCCCATTCATATGGCTTCTTTTGGTGTTCGTGGCATGAGCCAAAATTTCGGTATTAAAATCTGTTGCTGTCGCGTGTGCACATGTATTAATTTCGGTTTCATTACCTCTAAGGCGGGAATTTTGAAACTTTTACAATTGGGTTTGGCCACACTATGTGAGGGTTTGCTTATAAAATATGGCATTCCATCGGCGGATACGATTGGTCAAGCGCTGACGGGATTTTTGACGACCACATCGTATTGTTTTACAACGACGGCGATATTGTTGGCCTGCTATTGTTTTTCGGAGAAGTCGTATGGTTTAATACGACAGTCGTTATTTGTAAGTTCTCTACAAAGGGTACAGTCTACGCTACTTAGTAAACATTCAGAGTTCGGAGAACTACACAATTTTCCATAAGCTCAAGAAAACACCGCATCGGAGTAGAAAAGTCTAATGTTGCAATTGCAAGAATTTGCTGTACGAGAACAGTTTAATAACTGGATTCATTGAGATCGATTTATTACCTAAACATAGGGTACAGTCTACGCTACTTAGTAAACATTCAGAGTTCGGAGAACTACACAATTTTCCATAAGGCTCAAGAAAACACAGCATCGGAGTAGAAAAGTCTAATGTTGAGTTTGCAAGAATTTGCTGTACGAGAACAGTTTAATAACTGGATTCATTGAGATCGATTCATTACCTTTCAGCTGAATATCTCAATTCCATCCGCATTGTTTATGTATATCTTCCAAATAATAGGTTTTCTCAATGTTTCCAAAAAAGGCCTTTGTTTTAGTGATGTCCTCTTCATTCGACCCAATTCCAAACAATTAATTGCGGCTTGGTGATAGAAAAAAATTCACTGGGTTCTAAATCCGGAGAATAGCGAGGATGCACATAATATATTATTGCCCGCTCAGCCTCAGTCATCTCACGCACTGGTAACCTCCGATCGTTCAATATCTTGCCATGGATTTTTAACAATAAAGTTACGCATTTATAAGATCTGCCTATTTGTCCAAAATCGAGATCTGCAACCTTACATTTAACTAGATCTGTAAATATAAAAGGCTTCAATCACGAAGTGTTTGACAAATGTATGTTTAGAAAGACTAAAAATCTGCTACTGACATTTTTTAACCTTTTTCTGATTTTGTCGCATTTGATGAAATACCCAACCATGGACTAACATCCAGTGAAATAATGACCACTAAAAATTAAATAATACAAATTCAGGTATAAAAGTAAAACAAAATCAAATGGAGTTGCAAGCAAAAAGTCAACGTATAAATTCATTTGACTTTGGGAGCAAATCCAAAAGAGAATTTAAAAAAAAATTTCGACCTGATTTAAGACAAAACGAAATAGCCATCACAAATTAAAAAATCGAAATAACGCCCAATTCAGTAAAAGAGAATTCTGCAAAAGTTGTGTAGTACAGGGTTTTCCAACCAGAGGTGTTATTGTGAATCACCCGGTATTTTGGTAGATGTCACGTTTGAAACTTTTATTCTTTGACATTTGACAAGGAGAAACTAAAAATCGAACGATACACGCTACAGCAACGCATTGAAATTATTAAAATTCACTACAAAGATGGTGAAAATCTTGCGCTACGTGCCACACAAGCAACGAAACCATTGCTCTTTTACGGGAAAAGTTTCCAGACCGTGTTATCTCTCACAATTGTCCACCGAGATCTTGTGATTTAACACCTTGCGACTTCTTCCTTTGGGGCCACGTGAAAGATAAGGTCTAGGCCAACAGCCCAGCGTCGATTCAAGACCTAAAAAGGTAGAATTCGAGAGGCTATCGAGAACATAGGACACCCACTTTGCGATTTGGTTATGGAAAATTTCATGAAAAGTATATGGTCCTGTAAGCGTGGTCGTGATGGCCATTTGGCTGATGTTGTTTTTCATTATTACCGCATACCTTCCTCTTTATTATGAAACAAACATCCTATGATTTAACTCAAAAAAATTAATTTTTCTTTGAATACCAAAATAACACCTCTTGTTGGAAAACGCTGTATTAGTGGGGATTTGACGAAGCCAAAGTAACATGCAGAATTTAAAACTAACCAAAAGAAAATTGTAAACTATCCCGCCCGAACAAATAACAGCTCTGCGAAAAAAAAACTCCAATGAACGTCGCTGTTCATTAGTTAGGATTATTATTAATATATATGGTCCTTATAGGGCGTGATTAAAATAAAAACAAATAAACAAGACTGATAGAACTACCTAATACCGATAAAACTCTATAAGATCATAGCGGACGTTGACAAATGAAGCTAGACCTGATGGTCGGCAGTAAAACCTGTCCTTATTCGATCTTCCGCAGTTCGTACGACGAAGAATTTTTATGTATTCTTCGACATGATCTTTCTTTATGTATCCTTCCACATGGAAATCTCTGCCGTTCTAGTAGCGCTTGATCAATTGCACCTTTCGTAATCCTTGTACTTTGATGTTAAATTTTAACTACATTAATGGCAGTATGTAACTCATACATTATGGGGTTCAATCGACATCTACAATTCCGTTAACAAACTACTTACTTATACACATATGTTGGAAATCTTCTCCATGCACTTCGATCTTGTATCCGTTCTCACGCCAGTGAGTTCACGGATTTTCATGAATTCTTCCACTTGGTATATCTACCAAAGTCTCGGTCTTCCGTGTAGTTTTCATCACACGATAAGCTTCTTTTTGCCAACAAGATTTTAAGGATCCCATACAGAAACGTAATCTTAAGCAGTTTTACTCGTATATGTGGTGGCAAAAATAAGACCTAGTGGCCTAGTGTGTGGTAGTAGTTCTTGTACAATTTAAACTGTAAATCCAACTTAAAAATTCACTGCAATATTGTTCTGGGTGTGGGCGAAACGGCAACGAGTTGATACAGATGGATCATTTGCAACACTCTGCCATGTTGTCAATGTTTCGAATATCGACGCACGGCAATTGAAAGCGAACTTCAGAACGGCGGCCAAACTTATAATCATGAAAGATGTGGGCGCTGATATTGAGTTTAATACCGCCAATAATTTCGTTATGTCAGAACAATTCATCGTTGAGAAGAATAGGTTTCTATGTTGTGTACTGTACGATTCATTTTAAATTTCAAAAAAGTTCATATAAAATCTGTAAAAAAAATAAAATTGTGTTAGAAAATAAAAAAGTTGTTTGTGTTTCACATTAGTTGGTCTCATTTGGCCCCCCCTGTATATGCTCTCTCCAATGCGCCTTCCGTGGTAGTTCCCATCGAACACATTTCTAGCTGAAGCGCTGAATTCCATTCATCAGATGTGAACTAGCCAGTCACAATCAATGTATTTTAATGCCGTTCATTATGTTCATTTCGCAAATAGATCACAGCTCGTTCGCCACCTATACTCTCCGTTAAGGCAGATGTTGTCATATATTTCTCGAAGGATTTTTCTCTCAAATACACCCGGAAAACCTTCCATAAACAAGCACAGAGAGACCTTGAATCTTGTATATTCTTCTATCAAGGATCCCATACGGGAACGTGGTCTTTAGCAGTTTTACTCCTATAGAAGTAACAATATATCGTTTTGGTGCTCTTAGGTTTTTTGTAGGAGTTGGCCTATTGTTGATTTATTTTTTTCAGATGCCACGTTGATAAGGTTGAATCACTACATCCCTCTTGATATTAATATTTTCAGGAAACTCTTTTCAATGCCGTTGCTTGCAGCATGTACTTCAGTGCCGCCAGTTATATGGGTTTCGCTTGTGTCGTTTGGTTGCATCCACAATTTCTAATCAAACCCGGTTTTTGGGCATATCCAGCAATGACGGCAGCATATGTAAGTAGACAATTCGATGTAACGAAAATATTTGCAATTTGATTTCGAAACACTTACAGTACATAGGCTATGCCGGTGGAATACTACATGGAATCGATGCATTTTTGGCTTTCAAACACTACAAGGGTTATCGGTAATAACCTAAGAAACAACGAAGAAGTTAAAGCTTAACCTAAAATAAATTTAAGACAGAATGAATGATGGAAATTATAACTGAGATTTAAGACTGTAATCATTTAAGTTATTCATATATAAAAATATATATATTTATGATTTTGCAATATAAATTATGTTCCAATACATATGTAAGTATGTACTAGTATTAGTAAAATAAAACGTAACTTTACAACTGTAGTGAAGGCCACTTATTAGTCTTGAGCTTAGAGCTTATGGGTATACGAAAAACAAGTAACTTCAAGGTATAGAAAAACGAACACCGACTATTTGACATAACAAAAACCAAATTACAACTCTTTGAGATTTAGAAGGCAATACATATAGGGAGATGTGATCTTTTAAGATCAGTGAAAACACTTTAAAATAGGAGATGTTGTATAAACAACCACTGAGTCAAGGTTAGTCTATTTAGTCCACTTTGTTGTAGGCTTTAAATTTTCTGCAAAAAAGAGAAAAAATATTTGAGAACATACAAACATTTAGTAAGATAAAAAGCGTACTTAATATTCTTATAAGCCTGACTAGATTCATAATCGGCCTTCATCAAGGCAATCCGCACCCACCGTGGCCTTTCATGAATGGCTTTGTGAATCACAAACTTTAGTCCCAACAGTAAATGTTCGAAGAGCACAAATGATATGCTGGGTAGAGAAGGGAAAAGACTGGCCACGAAAGCTCTAAAGAAGTATAACATATTAGTATTTGGCAATAAACTCTAGTGTAACAGAACTTACCTCACATTGGGCAGCAGGTACAATAAACCGCAATTACTTAAAATGGCCATTACCGATAACAATTCGAAGGCAGACTGCCAGGCACCGATATTTTTGGTACGGCGAGCAAATGGACGTTTGAAAATGTTACAAAGCTAAAAGGAATACAATTATAAGAAATGCTTTTTCTAAGATTTTTTTATTATAGAAACAGATATCACAGAGAACTTTTCTTATATAAAAAGTTATCTGCATAGAACTATTCTAATGGAAAAAGTTCTCTGTGTAGAACTTTTCTTATAGAAAACGTTCTCTGTGTAGAACTTTTCTTATAGAAAAACTTCTCTACGCAGAACTGTTCTTATAGAAAAAGTTGTCTGCGTAGAACTTTATAAAAAGTTCTTTCTTACCTTAAATAAATCAATATGCATGGCAAAAATATTGTTAATCAACGCTCCCAAAGAGGCAAATGGTGCAACTGCCGCAAAGAGAACAACGTAACCGAATTGTATACACATTTGTAAATAGTCCTCGTAGGTAGATTGATACTGATCCAAACCAGCTTCAAAGAAACATTGCTCATAGCGCGCCACGTCGCTGACCAAAGACAATTTTTCCGTGTCCAATTCCTTGTGTAGGAATTTTGCGAATTTTTGCCTAACAACAGCCAATAGAGGGATGCCAACTTCTTGAGCAATGCAAACCAACTGCAAAAGAGTTTTCGTTTTAATTGTTCGTAATTACATTTAATAGTCACCCACCTGGAATATTAAAAGTTGCATCATTAGTTGATAATTCAGTTGCTTCAAGTCCTGCAATATGAAGGCAATGTAAAACAACGAAAAGAAATTGTTCACAATTTCGAATATCATCAATTTGTTGACACGATGCCGTTCGTACTGAAGACGTGTGCGATGATTTTCCAATTCCGTTAAGAAGGTGGCCAGCTTTTCATAGGCCCATGAGAAGATGGCAATCAGTACTGATTGGACAATCACCGGAATATACAGCAACCACGAATCGGCTCCGAAGTCAGCCAACACTTCAGCCTCAATTTGAAATTGATAGAGAGCGAAATAGGCCGCCGCAACGACACACAACAATACAACTGGATACGAGATGCAGTACATCTGAATATAGGTGTAGCGCATGGGATACTGAAGGGTTATCTTGCCGGTTACGGGATCGAGTTTCTCTACTCCGCGGTATTGGGTTCGAGGTTTATCCAGACTGGACATTTCAATCGTACCCCAACGATAGGCCAAACCGGCACAACGACGTTTCCACAACTCCAGGAAAATCTAGAAAAGTGAGAAACATAGTAAATCATGCCAATTTACGTCTCTTGCGCAAGGAACTCACCGTAGACCAGACAACATAAAATCCTATAACAGCCGACAAATTAAATGTCCACAAATATTGGCAAACACCAAACAGTGTGGGATAGATCAAGGCCTTCGTATAGAATTCTATGAAGGCGAAATAAAGACTGATACTAGAACCGAAATAATTGCGTATATGCTCGATGGGCAGTGTACGGCGGCGCCAATCAAAAGAGAATTTTTCCAAATATTCCTAGAAGAAAATCAAAAAACTAAATTATTTTACGTTTTTAATGTTTTCCCACAACTTACAATATCATGCAATGGAAATATATCCTCCACAATGCCATTTCGCATATAGGACAAAAGCTGCGGCTTCACAACATCTTTAATCAGTACGGGGCCTTCACAGAAACGTACAATATCATCCTCTGTCATATTGTGTAGCACGAAATCAGAGACGGAGTCGTAATTAAATTTCTGCATACTTCCGGTTGTGGTCTTCTTCGTTAGCTCTGCTTCATCCGCCATCCGCAACAGAGTATCGGTAGAGGCACTGAGGTATAGGTATTTTTCCTCTTTACTAATCACCTCCAGAGTGGTTTGTATGTTAAACTGTCGTATGATTTTCTGAACATCTTCGCAGTGCGTAAGTTTGGCCTTTTCGCCAAATTTCAGAACGACATAAGTCTGAAAGTGGTCGGCTTAGAAATTGTATGTATAATAGTATGTGGCGGTATAATAAATGTGGAATATTGTTGGACGTATACAATCCTTATAATGGAATGGAATGGACGTACAGGAAAAGTGTAACTACGTTTGGAACATCGTTTACAAACTCACAACAGATTTCGCCAATTACATCAAGAGCTTATGGGACTCGAAACAATACATTTGACGTTTAATACACCCAATGTTATTAATACGCTATGACTCACTGTTTCCCACTCTGACCCTCGTATTCAGAATAATTTAAAACAGCATTCACTGTACAATATTCTAATCATACGGTGAAGAAAAAGAAAAATTGGGTATTTCCAAGTATACAGTCTGAAGAAAAGACTCGACGATAAGAGTTTTGGGTTATTGCAATGAATATAAATAAATGAAATGAAATGAATGAACAGGTTAATTTCACCGTGGAATGAAACGAATCACTTTGTGCGGTGGCATGTAAGTCATCGACTTGGTCGATCTGTGGTTTCCGCAGGATGTCGCGCCAAAATCGATTTCTGATGGTAATAGTTCAATAATGGAATCATCAGCCATCTCAACAATGTCAGTTCACCACCTCAAAGCTGCGATACTATGCTGTTAGCCTTTTTTGTTTGGTTACCGTGAAGCACCCATGTTATGTGAACTACCCATTAACGCTTCAGGCTCTTAAGGCGAAGCCATTTATGAGAAAAAACCAGAAACCTTCACTAAGATCTGGGAAAATTGGGTCAGGATTCGCCGAGGCAACTACGGTGTAATCTCTTTTAAGTGGACACCTAAGGGACTGAAACTTTTTTTTATCCATTTATGAGAGGTGCCTGCTTATGAGAGAAATACATATGAGGACTGAAGCGGAATGGAACTGAAAAAAGTGTGACCGTTAGGATATACACTGTACTTGAATGAAATCGTATTCCATAAATAACAGGAATGTCTGATCCTTGAATAAATCAATTCTATAGATTTAAGATGTTACAAATGTTAGCCGAAACAAATGGCGTTTGTTCAAAAAGTCACTAGCGCAGTCGCAGATCAACATTCCAAGGTGTTGCAAACGGCAAATGAAATTACAAACTGAATACTCTCACCATCCTGTTGTATAAAACAAGGTAAATGTCGATTAATCACAGCTAAATGTGGATAAATTCAAAGTAGTCTTACCAGTCAATATCCTAAATGGGCTTTGTATGATGAGATTGTCTACCCCCAAGTATTGATTTTGCATTCCCTTGGCCTGAGGGTCACTATATCCAGTCCTGATAATGTTACGCGCTCGATTTATGTATAAAATACTCAGTTGCCTTGCAGCTTAAATCAATTTTTGTTTATATATAAAACTAACAAATCTTTTGTCTTTTATGAACAAACAAAAGATTTGACTGTTTTAAAAATATCCGTCGTCCGATTCAGCTTTGCGATTGAAATTGTATGCGTATGTCATTGACATCTCCACAGTTACCATACATCCTCATCCCCATCGTCCATTAAATTCTTACCTTATCTCCAGTATCACCATCGCAAGCTCCACTCCTGTTGGCACTCAGTTTAATGCTTCTTTGGCGACGGAACAATTGATTTTGTATAATTTTCTGCGGCCGTCCGCCCAATAAACTCAGACTGTGGCCTGCATAAGCGATTTTCGAGAAATTATATAAATTGTATCGTTTTTGCCAAGAGAACTAGAAAATCATTTGTCTTACCGTTGCTCGTTTCATTTGCAGCCATATTTGTCTAATTTTTTGGACATGAGACTGTAAAAAAAAAGAAAATAAAATAAATAACAAACAACTGCGGCTGTTTTGTTTCAATAATTTGACACATGCGTTTTCCTCCACACACCACCACAATTGATCACTTGTTTCGCTCTAGCATATGATAAAAATATAACGTATTGGCGACTTTGGTTGGTGCTTTGGTAGTGAGATATGAAAATAAAGGGAATATGCGTAAGTTCTTGAAGTGGCTAAGACAAGGTTCCATTGTTGAATTATGAAGTAATGAATATCTTTCCACGTATGAAAATACTTTCCAAGAAAAAAGTTGTGCCGAGGCAAATACGTTTGATTTGTTTCAGCGGATATTGGTAATGGTATGTCTACATCTGGTCTGATAAGTTGGAAGTTGCGGCAGAGTGATGAGTTCGTGTGTTGAACACGAACTCATATACTACCATAGTCTGGTAATGCCGCATACCAGATGATCGTCGCATCAAATGATCGCTGTTGAGATGAATGAATGACTGAATGATGCTGTGCTACGGCACATTAGAATCTAATGATTAGATACTAATGATAAAGTGACTTCACGACGGCTAGTGATACGATACTTATTGGATTTTGTAACGTACGTTGGATGAATTACTTACCTCCTCCACCCGGCTAAATTTTATTCACTTGAACTGAATATGAATAAATCACAAATCAATCCATTGAGTTATAATTCTTCTTCTTTGTGAGATGGTGTTTGTTTTTGTTTCCATTCCTTTTGCTCACCTGTTCCGATTTTTTCCATTCCCTTTACAACAGAGTTGCCACATCGATAACCCTGATTATTGACATCTTACCGATAAGAAAATATCGGTATGAGTTCACATAACAGCCAAGTAAAAACTGGCAAAATCTGGAAGGAAAAAAGCGCACTATCAAAGCTCTGTGCGGGTGGTGGAGATAAGGGGTTAAATTAGCAGTGGTTAACGTAAGATTTAGTGATTTTAGTGAATACGTGATAATTGTCCAAATCATCGACAGTTTACAAAAGTAAACCTCAATTTTTTTGTTCATGATATTTCTTTTTTATTATAAAGTTTGAATGTTGGCATTATGTGTGACACACCACATCATTTAAATGGCCACCACGCGAAGTGTTGCAGGCATTGATTATTTTGAGGTAATTTTGCCGCACTTTTTGGCACACGTTGCGCGGTATCTCAGCCATGACATGACGAATGTTGGTTCTTAAGTGCTCAAGAGTTAAAGGTTTATCTGCATAAACACGGTCTTTCGAGGAGCCCCACAAAAAAAGTCTAATGGTGTCAAATAGCATGATCTTGGTGGCCAGTTGATGTTGCCACGACGAGAAATAACGCGGCCAGGAAATGTCTCTTGCAATAAATCCATATTCGATCGAGTTGTGTGGCATGTGGCACCGTCTTGTTGAAACCACATATTCTCCAAGTCGTATTCTTCAATAGCAGGCAAAAAAAGTCGGTTATCATACGACCATAACGTTGTGAATTGACAGTCGTTCCCTCGTCGTTTTCGAAGAAGTAAGGTCCAATCACACCTTCGGACCAAAGAGCGCACCAAACAGAGACTTTTTGTGGATGTAATGGCCTCTCTTCAATTGCTTGAGGATTCTCAGAAGCCCAAATATGACAATTTTGTTTATTAACATACCCACCGAATGAGAAACGTGCTTCACAACCATAAACCATAATCTCCTCTTAAAGCACGATGTGTGGCTGTGCCAGAATCACCATTTTTGTAGTAGGTTTTAATAATTTTTAAGCGTTGTGTTCGTCAATGTCAGACTTCGAATTCCGGCCCTATACTTTTGAAAGCACGAAATAACCCTATATTATCATGCCAATTACTGACATCTAGAGTGTGTAGCTGAACTAATGTGTCAAAAAACAACTTAGGACATTTTATTAAAGTATACTATTTATCTAAACTAAATTCAGACATATGGGACAATACTGACTAATGTAACAAACACTACATTCAGTAGTGACTCGCAGTCACTGCCTGATACGAATAGGGTTAAATTGACTCCAGCAATAAAGGGGAATATAAATTGTCTTGTTCCCGTTCATCGCCATGAAAATCAAACTAGATCCGATTTAATTTTGATAAACCATACAGTCGAATTCGTTTAAGCGGAAATAAATAAAAATCAAGAAATTTTAACTGGAAAAATACAGTTAGGTCTATTTGTATGTTAATTGTGTTGCTTCTGCACGATGAAATTAAGTTAATGCGTTAGAATTTTGAGTTGTGGCCCTTTTGTCCGAATTCGACTGTATATAAAGGGTGTTTTTTATTGAGGTATAGAACTTCGAATTGAAATAAAACACAAGAAAATCGTTTTAATGTCCATCAATTTGGCTTTATTGGAAGGATAATTTTATGCCATTAATGTTTAAATATGATTTCGGGCATGTGGCCGCCGCGTCTGGCTCGAATAAAGCCAATTCTATAGGTCCAATTTTCAACCACTTGTTGGAACCACAACTCATCCACATTCATGCCATCCAATTCGGGAACAAAATAGTCGGTTATCATGGCTCTATACCGGTCTCCATTAGCGGTAACTGACTCTCCAGCATTATTTCGGAAGAAGTATGGCCCAATGACTCCACCAGCCCATAGAGCACACCAAACAGTCAGTTTTTGTGGATGTAATGGCATAAAATGGACGGAGCTTGCGGTGAACTTCGCGAACTCAACCATTACTTTCGAAATAAATTTGCACGATTTGCAAGCGTTGTTCTTTTGTCAACCTGTTCATGATGAAATGGCAAACCAAACTAAATATTAATCACTTGACAGCTGACAAAATGGCCGCCAGTTAAAAAAGTGATGCCAACTTAAAGTTCTATACCCCAATAAAAAACACCCTTTATAATTTATATTTGATAGTAGGTCACTTCGATTCCATAGTATATGTAACGTGTTTTTAATTTCATTCACTGAAATTGATTCACAAGAGTATTCATGATTTTATAAATGAAATATAATCGAATTTCGTGCCATTTATATTTCATCTTAATGAATCTATTCTTCAGAATAATTGTAATACAAACAACTTCGGTATTGCAGCAATTAGTGTGCTTGAATAAAATATTCGATACTCGAACAAATTATGCATGAGTTGTGGCAACTCTGTTACTCATAGTGATGTAACAACGGCCGAGTGCCGTTCACACAGTGTTGTATGATTTTGTAACGACTTTCTTAGTTGAATAATATTAATTGAATTTAAAGAATATGCATTGAAATACGAAAATTCATTCTCTAATATTGATTCACAAATGACGTCGTTTTTGTTGTGTAGTCTGATCTTTGTGTTGTTTTTTTTGTTTTGTTTTCTGGAACTTTGCCCAAAATAGGTTTACGCCTATTTAGGAAATTGAGGCGCATAAATTCTGTTGATATTGCGGCACGTGTAGAAGAGACGAAATTCTCGGAATTTATTGCGACATTCATTAATAGTTTGTTGCCGTTGTAGTATTTGACGGAAACAGTTGTAATTTTAGCACTAATGTGCTAAATATATTTTGTGGTGTGTTTACAAACGAATTGATAATTTCATTATTAGGGTGTACTTTGAGTAGAGAGCAGCGATAATGATGCTCAGACTTGTTATAGAGACAAGAGGGACAGGTGTTTTCGGACATATGTACGTACGAACATTTTTAATATTTTCAGAAATTGTAAATCACATAAATACCATTTCAACCGATACAATTTCCAACTAAAGTCTGCCTGCCCTGAGAAGTACAATTTGAACAAGTCCATTTTCAAAGTACCCCTTTTGTAGTGACTATTCAATCTTATTTAAGAGAAGAGACAGTTGCTTCTATGTAATTTTGTATTAAACTGAAACTACGTACGCATTTTATTAAGGAACAGACGGGCAACTTATATGAACCCAGGAACAGACGGCCAACTTATATGAACTCAGTGAGATGTGCTGGATATACTATTTCATAAGTTAAGTATCGCGACCTCAAGACGCTTCCCAGCGGATAATGCGTTTAGCTTGGTGAAATAGTCTTTGAAAAATGTCCAATGTTCTTACCCACACCACAGACGGCGACTGGAACTCATCTAGAGCTAGTTTCCCTTAATGGCAACCAATCGCTGCAAGACATTCTTCACATTACTCGACATCAATGCACAATGTCTTAGAAATTCAAAACAAAAAAGAAAAACGCTTAATAATCACTCACAACGTCAATATTGTTTAACTACTCAATAAATATTTTTTTGTAAATTCTTTAAAATAAAATGTATGTTCGCTAGCATTAAAGTCGTATTACAAATTTCCATCTAATCGCAACAAAATCCAAATAAAGAAATATTTTACACATTTGTTAAGCGACCGAGTCAGTCGCGTCAATAAACACTGGGGGCTGTGGGCGCGTTAAAATATTAATTGAAAGCATTTTTGCTTTACGACGACTGCACTTTAGACTCCATAAGCCATAAGCGTGCTAACTGTAGTCGGTCTAGTCTGGCATGTACTTAGTCGAGCTCGCATAACAACAAAAACGCCAACGGCAAAGCAGACATGTGCACACACATATGCACATATGCAACTGGAGACCAATTTCAAAACGGCGGAATTATCAACAGAAATCCCCCCAGAATTGTAATCGAATTGTTTTATTATTCAAATTGAAATTTTTCTTTAACGACAATTTTGGCGGGGAGGAGGGGGGTGGACTGAACACTTGAATTTTCTAACAATTGCGTGTTGGACGTATTTTAGGAATATTTCATAAAAAAAAATAGCATTGCTGAGATTTGTTTCCCAAAAGTATGGTACGAGGTACAATCAATTATTGGCACAGCAAGTATGGCCAAGACCCACATTTGTGGGATTCAGTGTAATGCTTGCCGTAGAGGAAGATTAACGATCATACTTATAGTCAGATAAATGACGTTCAAGTCTGCACATGGTGGAACTTCCGCCCACCATCCAAATCTTTCCATAATTTAACTTCACTTCCGTCTGTCTCAGTTTAGTCTTCAATAGTTTAAATTTAATATTTTGTTCACTTTTATTTCAGCTGAGAAATACTCACGTTAATAAAGAGCACATCTATCCGTCTAGTCGCATTTTTAAATGCTTTTTTTTTTAAATGCTTTTAAAAACTTTCTTAAAAAGAAAAATATTTTTTTTTTAAAAAAAAAATTCTCGAAATTTAAAGTTTGGTATACAATTTTTAAAAAAAAAAAATTGTTTAAAAAAATTCTTTACATTTTCTAAAAAAAAATTTAAAATTTTCAACAAAAAATGTGATTTTCAAATAAATTTATTTTCTAAAAAAAATTTGTTTAAAAAAATTCTTTAAAATTCCTGAAAAAAATTTTAAATTTTCAATAAATTTCCAATAATATTAGTTTTTGTAAATTTAAAAAAATAATTAATAAATTTTTTTTTTAAAAGAAAGCCTTTTGAAGTATTTTTTTATTTATATTAAAAAAAAAATGTATAAGAAAAATTCGGTAAAATTTCTAAAATAAATTAAAGAAAATTGTTTTCCAAATTTTCAATAATATTAGTTTTTGTGAATTTAAAAAAAAAAATTGTTATTAAATTAAATTAAAAGAGTCTTTTTAAGTTCTTTTCCATTTTTTTATTTCTATTCACAAAAAAAGGTTTGGTATAGTTACTTTAAAAAAAAGGTTTGGTATAGTTACTTTAAAAAAATTAAAAAAAAATACAATTTTCAAAAAAATTTGTTTTCCAAACCAAACAAAAACAAAAAAAAAACAATTTATAAATTTTTTTTAAAATTAAAAGAAAGCTTTTTTAAGTATTTTTTTATTTGTATTCAAAAAAATAAATATCCGAACTCAAAAAACCGTAGTGTATAGTAATTTTTCAAAAAAAAAAAAAAATGTGAATGGAAAAATTCTGTACAATTTCTAAAAAAATTAAAAAAAAAGGAAAAATTTGTTTTCGAAATTTCCAATAATATTAGTTTTTGTGAATTGAATTTTGTGAAAAAAAACCCTAAAAATTCTCTAAAATTTCTAAAAAAAAAATTTAAATTTTCAAATAATTTTGTTTTCCAAATTCACAATAATATTAGTTTTTGTAAATTTAAAAAAATAATTAATAAACAATTTTTTTAAAATTATTCTTTTAATAATTTTTTAAGCACTTTTCTATTTTTTTTTTATTTTAATTCAAAAATAAAATCGGAATTTAATAACGTTTGGTATAGTAGCTTTTCAAAAAAAAAAAATCTTTACAATTCCTAAAAAAAAAATTTAAATTTTCAAAACAAAATGTAATTTTCAAAAAAATTTGTTCTCCAAAATTCCAATAATATGAGTTTTTGTACATTTAAAAAAATAATTAATAAACAATTTTTTTAAATTTAAAAGAAAGTCTTGTTAAGTGTTACTTTATTTTTATTCTAATTTTGGGTCCAATGGTCAACCGGGTGACACAGACCATATGCCCTAACCGCGAAAAAGACGTAAGCGACAAAAATAACAGTTTACCGGAGAGGTGTTACTTTGTGGTCAAGCTCATACGATACAATTGAATTTGGTATATTTTTGTAAATATAATTTTTTTTTAATTTTTAATATTTTGCGATTGAGAGCGTTGGACAATTTCATATCGAATTTCATTAAAAAGGAAGTTGCGAAAAAAATGTGGCTTACGCCTTTTTATGGCTAGATTTTTGCAGAGACAGGCCAAAGCCCCTGGTGGGAATCGAACCCACAACCCCCGCGGTGATAGGCAGACAAGCTACCAACTCGCCTGCCGGGGCGACTTTTAAATATTGAAAATGTTCAATTTAAAAAAAAAAAAAAATATCTCGGAATAACCCCCCAGCATCCAAATCTACAATAGGCACGGATTATGTGACAACCTGGTGTCAGTCAGTCTGGACTCGTAGTATCCTGTTAAAAGCAGAATGTGGGTCGGCACAATGAATATCCATCCTGGTCTAAGCTATTGAAATCACAACAATTTATCCTGTGTTACAACGCTGAGACATAAACCGGAACAAAAAAAAAAAACAAAAATTTACTACTTTGAACTAAGTACTACAAAGAGCCGAGTCTGAGTCAAATTTCCAATCCCGAGTTCAACTCGTAGTTTCGTTAGAATCCCAGAACTTGTGTCTCATTGGTTATTCCCTGCTACGTTTCAACCTCACTTATCATACTTCACACACATACGTACATTTGTCAAGTGTTTCGTGAAAATCCCACAAGTATTGTAAATAAATCAAAACATGTTTTGACTGTTTCTTTATTTCGGCTCAGTTCTGTGTTGCTCCAAAACCCAGTGTATCCAAAACGAGTGGTTTCTTTTTTTTCTTCGTTCTTTTCTTATGTCGAACCATAATTAAATTGCGATAAACCGGCCGAACGTATCGCACATAATGGAAACCCACCTTTTTCACATACCACAGGCCAAGCGACAACGACTGCAACAAACCGCAAATATTTGATGTCTTTTTTTGTTTTGTCTTTGTTGCGGTTGTTTTTGGCCAAATTTAATTTGACAAACAATGTAAATTAGCCAAAAATAGATATTCATGCGGTGGCAGTAAGTAGTGAGCGGCCAGCATGCCACTTGATTTATGGATATTTCGAAAAGCGAAAATGGCCAAATTGAGTTGAGCTCTGAAATTTGTCATTTAACGCCTCTTTTATGGTGGACATTTCGTGTGGATTCTTCGGCGTGTCTGCATGTCTGACAGCATCAACTTTTTCGGGTTGCCAAAGAATTTAACATGACATGAGAATGAATGTTGCATGTTGCACCAATGGATGAAATTTTTTCTGATTGCACTTTATGGCGAACATCAAGGATTTGTGTTGTAGTTGATGTCTGTCCACCTGTTGGTTAGCTTCAAGTGACAGTCTTTAGAAGCAGACTCATTGCTTTTATGGCCGACTCGAGGTATAGAAACTCGTCTACTGTTGCAACTGTCCGCCTCAATTATCAGCCCGATTCCGAATAACAACATCAGGTGATTTTTTCCCTTTTCCCTGTTTCCTATCTTAATATATATTTACCCTCGACACTGATTCACTGACTCTGTCACGCAGTACGTAGGAATTTAAATAGGCATTCTATAATTTTTAATCTATATTTTCTATAAATAATAATAATAAAAAAAAAAATTATTTTTTTTTGTACAGAAATTTTTTTTTACCAAAAATTTTTTTTTCCAAAATTTTTTTTTACAATTTTTTTTTTTACGAAATTTTGTTTTCAACAAAATTTTTTTTTTACAACAAATTTTTTTTTTTCCACAAAATTTTTTTTTTCAACAAAATTTTTTTTTCCACAACAATTTTTTTTTTCAACAAAATTTTTTGTTTCCACAACAATTTTTTTTTTTCAACCAAATTTTTTTTTCAACGAATCTGTTGAATTTGTTTTCTACAGAATTTTTTTTTTTCCAAAATTTTTTTTTTACAACAAAATTTTTTTTTTCCACAAAATTTTTTTTTTCAACAAAATTTTTTTTTCCACAACAATTTTTTTTTTCAACAATTTTTTTTTTTCAAGTAAAATTTTTTTTTTTTCAACAAAATTTTTTTTTTCCACAAAATTTTGTTTCCATATTTCAACTGGCGCCATAGGCGCATTACAACTTACTAGTTCTAAATAAAAATCTCTCTTTTACCTTATTCTAAACAAACTTCGAAAATGCGAATTTTTTCCCAGGGAAAAAAGTTGGCATTATGAATGTCAATAGAAGGGAGAATGTGATGTGATTTTTTGGGAATTATTCCGCCAATAAATTGCAAGGGAGTTCTGCTTTTTATAGTTTTTTTTTCGGATCATTAACTTGTGACAAACATAGACAATGATGTGAGAATGAGAAAAGTAGACTGACCGTGTCAGCATAAGTACTCCAGATCAGATAAACGACAAATAATAATTTCTGTCAGACAACATCATAAACAATATGTCCACAGTTAAATATCAACAGGCAAACGGTTGAAGATGAAATAATCACGGTTAAAGAATTATAGAAAAATACTGCTAGAGTGGGCATAACTAACAATAGCACCAACAACATCAGCTACAGAAAAATGTCAACAGCCAGCCGGTTAAAGACAAATTATGACCGCAGAAAGATGGAAAATTCGACCACAGCCACATCACCAACTGAACTGATACAGAGTGTTAAAAATGGCTGCCAGTGTCAGCATAACTAGACAACATTGTCAACTACAGATAAACATCAACAGCCAAGCGTTTACAAATAAATAATGATACGAACCACCGACAACATCAGCTACAGAAAAACATCAACAGTCAAACGGTTGAATATTAAATAATGATGATTAAAGAATTATAGAAAAATACTGCTAGAGTGGGCATAACTAACAATAGCACCAACAACGTCAGCTACAGAAAAATATCAACAGCCAGTTGGTTAAAGACAAATAATGACCGCAGAATGATGGAAAATTCGACCACAGCCACATCACCAACTGAACTGCTACAGAGTGTTAAAAATGGCAGCCTTAACCAAAAACAACACTTAAACCCCAAAAAAAAAAAATCTGAAGGAAACTCCGCAAAGAAATGTAAGTACATATTTGTTTTAATATTAAAATACATAGCTAATTTTTACATATTTAAAGGGGCAACCACAAGAACATCGCTCAGGCAAATTTTTTTATAAATTTTACAAGATATTGCGAGAGGTTACGTGAAAGGAGACAATGTGGTCGCACAAAGGATCCGATGCATCCCTTAGACGTCGGCGATCTAACTTAATTTGAGAATGTGCCTTTCTCTCTTCTTCCATCACAGCAAAAATGGAAACACAAGGCATATTTTTGTTTGTTTGTTTACTTTTTTTTTAATTAAAATCGCAGTCAAAGTGACGTATCGAAATTGTTCACGGCGGTGGGTAAACCAGCTGGTTCTAATTTTAATGCTACCATATTTTTTATAGAAATATTCGATTTCCATTTTTTTTCGATTTCATCAAACCCAAGAATTTTTGAAGAAGCAAAATTAAAATGTTAGGGTTTGGAAACACGAATTCAAATCGATTTCGTAACATTTCTGTGACATGCCTGATAATCAACAGATAAGTGGTTAAAGTCAACTAATGATACGAGGATTATAGAAATGGACTGGCAGGGTCAACATAAAAGTTACCCAACACCGCCTTGAACCCACAGGGAAGCCGCCAAAGAGAAAGTCCCGCAAATACGTGGAGGCGCCTAGAAGGCACATAGAAAGGATACACATGGAGTGAAATAGAAAACCTAACCTTAGATAGAATGAAGTGTAATGATTTTGTTAAGGCTCTATGCTTCTCTTTGGAACGATGGGAATATATATATATATATATATATATATATAACACCGCCTTAATTTAAAAACGAAACAGGGAACATCATCCGTTATGGATAAGAATAAACGATAAACGGTTGGAATTATGAAATTGGCCATGGTGGTAGCGTGTGCCTGGTAAGATCATCAAACATTTTTCAGCGGCTGTTTCCACCTCGTTAATGTTGGCGACTTTACGAGTAAGAGAGTAATCTCTAAGCCATTGAATGTTTGGGGAAAGATGTAAGTAAAATAGATAACGTATAAAATCTGTGATGTTTCGGAAACGGTTATTGGGCGAAATCAGAGAATATCTTGCCAGACAGACGTGCCGACCACCTTCCATAGAGCAGGGCACTCAATATTCGACCTATCAACTTAAGTCTGTTCTCTATTTTTATTTATTTCTTAAGAAATGACAATTGAAGGCAAAAACAAAAACAACTCAAGCACTATTCATAAAACGTAGTAATGTTTGTCAACTAATTGACATTAATATTGTGTGACGTCAGTCAGGAAGTCAATCTGTCGATAGACTGCCGATGTGTTGAGGTGGATGAGGCTACATTTGAATAATTGTATCGTTGAGGCAATTGAAGTTTTTTTCTTTTTTTTTTTAAATGTTCTGCACGTACACGTTACGTTTTCAGCACGTTTTGATTTGTGTGTATCGTTAACTCGTACGACTTGACTTGACTTGTAGCTCGGAAATTTATTAAAAGGGCTCTATCATAATTTTACCAAAATAGTAGAGAAGAACAAAAAAAAAACCAGACAATTTCAGAATTCTAATGAGTCTCTTTTCGGAAATTTATGTGTGTGTGTGAGTGACTTTTAATGATTTAATGTTCGCTTTGTAATCATATTTATGGCGTATGTTCTATAATAAATTTTGAAAAAATTACTTCCGTTTTGTATAAGCCAACAAAACAAAAAAAAAACATTAAAAAGTTTAGTTGGTGCAATGATAGACGATTATAAGTTTACACATTAATTGACTTCAGAGTTTAGCTTAGATGATATCTGGTTAACATTTTAGTCCAGTGATCGGTTTCTGAGTTTCTAACAAGTACATAAAACGCACAGGGTCCCAACAAGAGGCAGTATATATAGGGTTCTCCAACAAGAGGTGTTATTTTGGTATTCAAAGAAAAATTAAATTTTTTTGAGATAAACGATCGGATGTTTATTTCATAATAAAGAGGATAATGAAAGACAACATCAGCCAAATGACCACCACGACCACGCTTACAGGACCATATCCTCTTCATGAAATTTTCCATAACCAAATCGCAAAGTGGCTGCCCTATGTCCTCGATAGCCTCACGAATTCTATCGTTGAAATTTCGAATAAGTTAAGTCGTTAATTTTTAGGATTTTTCTAAAATCAACGCCAAAATAGCGATAATTTCCAAATTTCGAGGGAGTGGCCCCTAAAATTTTTTTAAAAATTTTTTCTTTATTTTTCCCCTCATTAGGACCCCAGACTCTCTCTTTCCTTTCTTTCCGAGGTAAACTTTTCCAAATTAAAAAAAAGCATGTTTTCACTCCACCCTAATGTACACGTCAGAATTTTTTTTTTTTTAAATTTTGAAGTATAAAGCTCGTAGTGGCCTTTGTGAAAGCCTTTGGACCGATTTTTAACCCTTTTTCAGTGATCCAATCGAGCTGATTTTTATCAGGCAGACTCGTGTCTGTACCACGTCAAATTTTTTAAAAAATAGATTTTTATGAATTCTCAGATTTTCCTAAATTTTTTTTTTTTAAATGGTTATCGTTTTTTTTAAGTTTTCTGTAAATAAACTTTTTTTTTCGTAACGCTTAAGTAGTTTACAAATTTGGAGTCTCTTCAAGTTATGCTAAGAAAAGTGAAAAAAATATTTTTTTTTTCAAAAATAATAAAAATTGGGGAAAATCTGAGAATTGATAAAAATTGTTTTTAAAAAATTTGACGTGATACAGACATTTCCACGAGTCTGCCTGCCAAAAATCAGCTCGATTGGATCACTGAAAAAGGGTTAAAAATCGGTCCACAGGCTTTCACACAGGCCACTACGAGATTTATACTTCAAAATTAAAAAAAAAAAAATTCTGACGTGTACATGAAAATCGCCGATACACGTGTATTTTTATTTTTTCCCCTCTTTCCGAATATGTGCATTTGGTTCATAGGACAGAAAAAAATCTATTTTTTGTAACGCGGTGTTATGAGAGAGTACACTTTATTTTCCAAAGTACCAGAGGGGGCGTGGCTAAAGTGATTTTTTTTTGAAAATTTACCTACTTAAGTTCAGAATTTAGCCATGATTATTTTCGACGTAGTAATATTACTACACGATTTCCACAGTGGGCAGAATGATAAAGTGTTATGGGTGGTACCCGCAGCGGTGTGGCCATATAGTCCGTATGCATTCCCATAAGTAGTTTTTGGAAAACATTAAACGTACAACTAATTTGTTGCCAGGTGTGTGCGCACATATTGTCTTTGAAACAAAAGAAATATATCAAAAATCAGCTGGAAAAAAAAACTGAGGGTCTCCATGTGCAAGTGCATGTTCATTTGAAAAATGTCGTCGCAAGAGTCACTTCTCTCAAGAACTGTTACAGTGCGCAGCAGCAAATAAAAACTTAATTCGGACATTGCTTTTTGGGGAAAAGTATGGAAAAGCGCATTTGTTTTCATAAATACGTTAGCGTTTTGTTTTTTGTACTTCAAACACGCCTGAAGAATTATTTATTGGCAATAAGGCACAAATTAGAACTTTTTTAATGCGACAAAACAATCAGAACAGAATTACACAATAAAATTATAACATAAATTGGCACCACAACTTTTTTGGGGAACTTAAACAGTCGTTACTGTCTGCATGTTACAAATTTCACTGTCAAGGAATTTCCGTTGGCAGTCGGCCAGCCAGTAGCAAAAATGTATATGTTGAGTTTTTTTTTGAAAAATTACTGTCAATGTTTTTTTTAAAAAAAAAAATAAAAACAATACATCGGAATTGTATAGTGGTTATTCATCGCTAATCGACGAATCGTTAAGATACATCGTCTCATACGAATCTTGACCCTAAATTATTTGTCCTAAAATTCCACTTTCTGACCAAAAGTCATATTGGAATCAAGATGGCACCCGCTTTCAATAATTTTAGATTGTAAGTAAACAAGTGTACGGACAGCAGAATGCAGGTTTGAAACCTGGTAAGACCATCAAACACATTTCAGCGCCTGTTTCCACCACGTGAATGCTGGCGACTTTACGAATAAGAATGTAAACTCTAGAAAAGCAATAGCCCACCCGATCCGGCTTTAAACATTACATCGTCCACAACTCAATGATTCGAGAGAAGTTCCCCGCCTGTTCCTTCATGGAATGTTAAAGGAAATAAATAATTAAGTGAACAAGAATCGTATTTAAGAAGTTTGTTAGTTTCATTGAATCAAATAATCTGTTAAAATTAATTTGATCTTGACGTATCGGCTGACAACTATTATCATTAAAATTTAAAAAAAAAAATTGTTGGCTTTACTTTTTTCCAAGCGCCCCGTTAGACGAGTTGGTAGCATGCTTGCCTCTCAGCGTGGGGATTGTGGGTTCGATTCCCACCAGGGGCTTTGGTCTGTAGCTGCAAAAATCTAGTCATACGATCTGTGTCACCCGGTTTACCCTTGGACCCAAAATTAGAATATACATTTTCTTTGTATTGTAATTAAATTAAAAAAAAAATAAGTCCAGTTACAAATATATTTAAAAAAAAAACCTGACAATTTGTTAACTCTGGAAATTCGGAATTTTATTACAGGTGCTATTGCACATGTCCCATACACTTTTCATCGCGAGCCATGTGCCAATATGTCACATGTTCGTTCGATCATATTTGGCGATTACTTACATTTTTTTTTGTTTTTTGGTTTCTTTTCTAGATTTTCAATAACTCACAGCACCTCACGTTTTATTCAATTTTAATTATTTTTTGGCAACTACTACTCGTGCTCATCAGAAAAAGGAAGTTTTTCTTTCCAGCGTTTGGCTTAGAATTTTAAAAATCTTTCCATCGACGTGTTCACATTACACACACACACGCACACACACACAAAAAGAAGTGTTTTCAAACGAATACACAAATTAAATACAAATTTACAGACAAAATGTTTTACACACATCCATCTCCATATTGGATTTTCGATTCTAACTCAAGTTAGTTTGTCACATCTGACCTTCTAATTTGTGTACCTCCAAGACTCTTTAAATGGCCAATGACCCATGTAAAACACAATCAAAATGTACTTGCCCGCATACGTTTTGTTACAACAATTCGTTTGGTACACGCACTTCTGGCTGTCAGTGTTGGTTTGCTGATGGTGTTGATTTGGTTGTTGCACAGTGGTCGCGTAGACAATAGGTAGACAGATATTTTTTAACGAAAGGAATCAAGTGCTTTATATCGAGCCCATATCTCGAATAGAATGAAATTCTATAGAAAATTCTCCAACGCAAAATATTAAAAAATTAAATTTATATTTACAATGATATAGGAAATTCATTTGTATCGCAAGCACCACACGCCTTTATGCTTGACCACACAAAAAAACCCTCTCCTGTAACATTTGCTTTGTGGCGCTTACGTCTTTTATGCGGATAGGTCTCGATAGTGGGAGATTTTGCAGATATTGTTTGGTCACCATTTTGAGCGATGAAAAAACTGGTTTGTCCGATTTTAAGTTGTGCTACTTATTTATGCTAGTCGCCTGTGTTATAGACTGAGTGGGGGTTTTGCAAAGGGGGGTCCAAATACAAATTTCATTTTACAAATTTAAAAAAAAAAAAGTTTAGGTTTATTCTTTTTTTTTTTTTATTATTTTTTCATAACACTAGGTCACAAATAACAAAATTTTCTCTGTTATTTGTTTCTAGCATACTTTTTCCCATTGATTTTGACCTACTAAACACGAAAATGAGTTTTAAAAATTTTTCTGCCTGTTTCCATAAAACGAATTTGTTCGTTCGTTACAAATTGTCAAAAGTGCCTGAAGCCCATTTTAATATTGACGATTTGTAAAGAACGAACAAAATCGTTTTATGGAAACAGACAGTTATTCTTTTTTTTTTATTATTTTTTTCATAATTACACATTCCCATTGTTTGTGGAACACGATATCATTTATGTGGCCTGCTCGTCTAGCCTCGCAGTAGCGTTTCTTGTTAATCCAAAAGTAGCGTAGTAGCGGGGCTCTATGAAAAATGCCCTCCAAAAATATGAAGAATTCTCCACACAAAAAAATCTCATGCAATTTTTCATTATTTAAAAAACAGAAACATTTTTTTCATAATTTTTTTTGTAATGTAGGGTTATCCATTTCGTGGTTTCAAAATTATAGGTCTGGAATTCGACATCTGTCAAATTAAGTTGTTAAACCAATTTTATTTTTTTTTCAATTGGAAGTCTGACATTGATGAAAGTGGATCGCTTAACTATCAGACAACGCGTAAAAATTATTAAAACCTACTACAAAAATGGTGATTCTGGCACAGCCACACATCGTGCTTTAAGAGGAGATTATGGTTTATGGTTGTGAAGCACATTTCTCACTCGGTGGGTATGTTAATAAACAAAATTGTCGTATTTGGGCTTCTGAGAATCCTCAAGTAATCGAGGAGAGGCCATTACATCCACAAAAAGTCACTGTTTGGTGAGCTCTTTGGTCCAAAGGTGTGATTGGACCGTACTTCTTCGAAATCGACGAGGGAACAACTGTCACCGTCAATTCGGAGCGTTATGGCCGTATGATAACCGACTTTTTTTTGCCTGCTATTGAAGAATACGAATTGGAGAATATGTGGTTTCAACAAGACGATGCCACATGCCACACAACTCGAGCGAATGAATATGGCTTTATTGCAAGAGACATTTCCTGGCCGCATAATTTCTCGTCGTGGCGACATCAACTGGCCACCAAGATCATGCGATTTGACACCTTTAATCTTTTTTGTGGGGCTAAGCGAAAGACCGTGTTCATGCAGATAAACCTTTAACTCTTGAGCACTTAAGAACCAACATTCGTCAAGTTATGGCCGAGATACCACCCAACGTGTGTCAAAAAGTGGTCCACCTCAAAATAATCAATGCTTGCAACACTTCGCGTGGTGGTCATTTAAATGATGTAGTGTTTCACACATAATGTCAACGTTCAAACTTTATAATAAAAAAAGAAATATCATGAAAAAAAATATTTTATATGTTGTTTATTTATGTTTACTTTTGAAAACGCAAAATGAATAACATTCCCATTGTTTGTGGAACACGATATCATTTATGTGGCCATGAAAAATGTCCAAAAAAAATGAAGAATTCCCCAAAAAAATTCATACAAAATTGGATAATTTTTCATTATTTAAAAAAGGGGGTTTATCATAATGTTTAGGTAATATTACATTGTTCGCTTTTCGCACATTTTTCATATGAAATTAAACATTGAAAAATTCCCCAATTTTTTTTTTTAATTTTGTGAAATTTGTATTTTTTTTTGGATATTTTCAAAACAAATGTGAAACGATTTTGTTTTTAAAATGTGTTGGGGTTACGATCCTAATTACCTAATTTGGCCCCAAATGGCTCCAATTCAAACATGAAAAATCGTCCCAAAATATGAATTTATACAGTGTACTCTCTCATAAGCGGACACCTTATGAGAGAAGTACACAAGAGGAGTGAAGCTGAGTGGTACTGAAAAAAGTGCGGTTTATGAGAGGTGTCCGCAAGGAGAGAGGACACTGTACAGGGTGGCGCAAAAGTAATCCTCCTATCAGAAAATGCCATAAATTTTGCGATTGGCCCCTAATGTCAGTGGCAACTCTGGCGGCGGCCATTTACATGACATCATATTCTCGACTTGATGTAAAAAAAAATTAAAAGACCAAATAAAAATAATCCACAAGAAGAATCAAAGTTTTTCATTTTTTTAATTACAGCCAAAAAACATCGGAAGTTTACTTTTGCGCCACCTGTTATATACATGTTTCACTTATGTTTGGGGTTGTTTTGCATTTTTATTTTCGGTTTTTTCACATTTGAGGTTGTGGTGATATTGCAGAATGACAAATCTCCCCAAATTTGGGGCGATTGTTGGTACTTTTCTTTTTTCTTTTTTTGGTTAAAAAATTAGACTTTTCCTGATTACGAAAATCTATTGTTGGGGTATTTTTCATAATATTTGGGTGATTTTAATAAATTGTTTGGGGGATCTTTCAGCATTTTTGGGAAAATTTTCATATTGAGCTTTTGGGGGAATTTTTCATTTACAGGGTCCGCCAAATAACTTTTTTTTTTGAAAATTCTAAAAAAAAATAAACTACTGAATATTTTCTCAAATTTCTTTTATTATTTGAAAGTACAATCCTTCCGGTTAATAATGGAAAATGATTTCATTCAAATGGATGCCTCGACTGGCCATGCAGCAGCCTAACGACATCAGCTCTGCTGCTGATAATGCGATCTTCAAAAACAGGACGCAAAACATCGAGTGTAGCTTCGGCTGTGTGGCACGTAGCGTCGTTCTGTTGAAACCAAATGTTGCCAATATCCTCCTCTTCAGTTTTTGTAAACAAAAATTCGTTCAACATGGCCCGATAACGAAATAAGCACTAGTTGAAAAAAAAGTTATATGGCGTAGGTACCCTTTATTTTGGGGAATTTTTCGTTTTGGACATTCTCCCTTTTTTTTGGGATATTTTTCATAGAGCCCAAGCATGGTAGGTGGCCAAAACTGCTAGATGGACTACTCGGTACAACCATTTGTTGTACTGGGCCTGCTCAAGAAACATTTTCAAAGTACTTTGTCCTTGGGCGTGCCCTTTCTCGTTCCTAATGCCATGTCTTCTTGCGCTGGGGGTTTTCATCGGAGTCTCGGTCTGTGCTGTGTTCGCTTTCCGCAGTAGTTCTAAGTCGTCTAAAGATTTCCGAGATGGAACATTTTAATCCTCTCTAGCCGCCGCAATCACTGTTTACGATCGCCCCATATTAACATTCTTAAAAACCGTTTTATAAACGTGTATTATGAAAAATGTGTGAAATTTTTTTTTTTGTATTTTCTTACATTTTCCTTATAAAAGTTTTATTTTAAATTTTTTTTTAAAATTTAATTTTAATTTTAAAATTTAATTTCACAAATATATTCCCACCGTTTCCACCTCTCTGAAAGACTTAACAATTTCCACACGCGCTTTTCTTTATTTCGTACCACTGTGTATTGCGCTATTTTATTCGTAGATCGCCAGGGGGGGGGGGGGGGGTTAGTTCAAATAGCAAAGAGTCTTCATCGCATTACTGTGCGTTGGACTCTTTAAAAGGGCACTACGTTAAAGACCAAAAAAAAAACCAACAAAACACACAAAAAACAAAACATTGACAATTCAGCGTCAACCACAATTTGTAACCAAATTAAGAAACTGACAAACAAAAACCGAACAACACACACAAATCAAATACAAAAATCAAACGTATTTGTTTGATTGTAATGCGTATGTGATGTGAATTATAAATAGTTTCGCTTTGGACACAGGTACGTATGTAGAAGCGAGCCGCAGCGGCGTGTACTAATCGAAGTTGATGGCTGGCGGTCCGGCTGGTGTTAAATGTTGCACAGCGTTTTACGGCGATGACTACATGTGAAAATTGTCACAGAACCAAGACCATATTTGTGGTTCCAAACACTACAGCAAAAGAAAAACAAACAGCGGCCACTACTTAATGTAATCTTACATCATCGCTGGCGGTGGTGGTGGTGCTGGCGGCCACCACACCTATGCCAAAGCATAACTCTTCTCGGCAATGACGAAATCCATGATTAGTTGCCGGCATTCCATTTCCATTCCCAGCTACATTGGAAAAATGCAGTTAGGCCGTTTCAGCTGCACCCTCAAGGAAAGCCCTGGCCGAATGTTTGAATGAAATGAAATCATAACCCTAACCAACACGGGAATCTAAATTGGTTCTAAAAGGGCCAATGTCAACCGTTTTGTGTTTTGAGTTAACATTTGTATTAGATTTGTTTTCTTGCTCTCTTTCATAATTCTAAAACTGTCAGTGTTAAATTTAACCGAAAACAACTTTATAAATGTAATTCTAATAAAATTTGTCTCGAATGTAATTAAGAGATTTTTTTGGACTCTATGAAAAATGGCCCAAAAAACAATAAAAATTCCCTCAAAAAAAAAAATTCTTCATTTTTGAATTGAGGCCATTTTTCATTGGGGCCACTGTTCACGTATCCAATATGGATAAAATTAAATGTCCATAATGCCGCAAAGACGTTGAAGATATTTTGACACTTTATGCGTAACAGCTAAATACATATAATTATTATTAATGTATAAATGTAAAATATAAATTTTTCTCATACTTTTGATTTTGTTTGGTTAAAAAATACACTTTTTCCAAATTACGAAAATCGATTGTTGTTTCTTGGGGGTATTTTGTTTTTCAGAATTTTTCATATTGCGCCTTTGGCGGGATATTTCATTTGCGGCATTCTTAATTTTTTTGTTGACATTTCGCATGTCGGGTATTTTTCATAGAGCCATTTTTTTTTTGTTGTACAGCCTTCAAACAGCAATTTTCTCAAAAGATAACATTTTGACATATATACCGATATATTTGGATACCGATATATTTGGAGCCCTGACCACAAATGTGATTTGCACAATGGAACCCTTTGAGTCGGGGAATAAATCAAGGATATGGTTCAACTTTCCCAGAATTGATTACTGGGCCACATTTGTACATTTTGTGGCAATTTCAATTTATGGCAAACAGTCCGTAATACTAATGCCTTCCTTTCCCCCATACGACTACTATTGACGAAAACTTTGATTAGTACTCTACAGGTACAATTAATTACTTAATTTCGAATATTCGAAATGTATTTTCCAGGATTATGAAAATTGTTTAGACAATTTAGAAACTAATTTTTTTTTATATACAAAGTAAATTTTTATTTTATTTTTGGGTTCCAGGTGTAATCCTGCTGGCACAGACCATTTGGCTAGATTTTGGCAGCGACAGACCAAAGCCTCTGGTGGGAATCGAACCCACAAACCCCATGCTGATAGGCAAGCGCACAACCCACTCGTCTACCCGGGCGCTTAGAGAAAGTAAATTAAGTTCAATCATATTATTTAATTCAACTAATTAAAAATACTGGTTTCGCTTTAAGGATTCAAATGTTTTCAAATTTACACCAACGTATTCGGAAAATTTTAAAAAAAACAACCGTTGCTAGGAAAAATGTATGAAAATACAAAAACAATGTTCACATATTTTTCTTAAAAAAGGTTTTCAAAATGTTATGAATATGGGGGATAATCTTTAATATCATCGAGGGTATACTTGGGAAAACAGTCATAATTTGTTGCAGTTCTTAAAAACAACTTACAATACTGAAAGTCTTATCGAAAATATCACCATCTAACACAGCTGTAAACGAATAATTAATTTTTGAAGTGATTGAGGAACCCCTTATGCTATGAATCAGTAAAATTGTTAATTAATTCCATTCACCAGAAAAACGAATGAAAAGAAATTTGAATCGATTCAAATGAATATTTTAAAAATGAGTTGTAATTCAATTCCGATTCAAATGATTTGAAATTCATTGAATTGAAATTTAAAATTAATTGAAATTCATGGTTCTAACTCATTTCACTATATTCAAAATCAATTACAATCCAATTTCAACCAAAAAACGAATGGAATGAAATTTGAATCGATTCAAATGAATATTTTAAAAATGAGTTGTAATTCATTTCCGATTCAAATGAATTGCAATTCATTTTTACAATTCAAATAAATTGCAATTCGTTGTTACCTTTCATTTGAGTTAATCCAAAATCAGATCAATTCAAATGAATTGAACATGAGTTAATTCCAAATCAAATCAATTCGAATGAATTGAACATGAATTGCAATTCATTTAAATTGTAAACATTAATTGCAATACATTTTGTTAATTCATTTGAATTGGAAAAGAATTACAAGCCAATTTTAAAATATTCATTTGTCCAAATTTTACTAATTCATAGCATGAATGATTCCTGAAGTAATTCAAAAATGAATGATTCGTGTCATTCGCAATTCAAATTTAACTCAATTGTTCCAATTTTTTTGTAAAAAGCATCATTCAAAATCCGTGAAATTCGAACTGGTTTAAAATTCGATTACAGCTCTGTCATCCAGCCATTCTTGTAACTTTGTTTCAAACACGTTCTCTCAAAAATTTTGCCCATGATATTTGGAACTTCGTTTAAATGTAGCTTATAGCCCTGTTCCAGCTTTCATTTTCATTCCACTTTTCACTTTCATTCCACCAAAGTGATTGTTACCTGTGACAAATAGGGGTTGAAATTATCAACTTTTTTTACAAATCAATTATTTTGTTTAGTAAATGGCTTTAAAATAAATGTTAAAGTATCCAAATAGACAGAAAACCTTTCAAACTTTGTGTCTCAACTTCTTTTTACTCGATTAACTTATCAGTCAATTTAAAAAAAAAGGATTTTCATTTTACTTTCGCCGAGCATTTTCAAGTGAAACACATTCTCCAAAATTTCGGCGGAAGTGAAAGTTGTCACACTTATGGCGGGAAATATGTTCACTTTCACTCAAAAGCGAAAGACAGAACAGGGGCGTTAGTCTACTTATAGCTTTATTATTTAAACGTTTTTGCAAAGAATGATCTGTGCAAGTTTTTATATCTACACGCTGAAAAATATGTCTTTTTTTAAATGTTTCCACAAAAGTAAGTCTGCTTCTAAACAAAGTTTTGTTTGGCTGCTAATATAACTCACTTTATATTATTATTACGTATTTGGGCAGAAGTAATAGCGTGTTTTTGGGATAAAAAACAACGCAATAAACTTATTAAATTAATTATTAAAATACAAATATTATTATTAAATTAATTTTTTCACAGTCCAATTAAGGATGACGATATTAAATAACACGAACACAGAAATTCTTCTAACGGTACATTTCATATGGGCAATATTTGTTCGCAAAAACAGTGTTGCCATATTGAAAGCATTCATCTGGCCATAGGTTTGTAAGACAAAATGGATTTTAACCCATAGAAACACACGTAATTTTTGCTTGATTTTAAGTGATATTAACGCATTAACCAATAACTTCAGCTTTGAGACCCCATATCTCTGAAAATATTTTAATGGCTTTGTAACACCGTGATACACACATTCTGTCCTATGAACCAAATTTACTTTTTCGGAAAGGGGATAAAAAATAAAAATACACGTGTATCGGCGATTTTCATGTACACGTCAGAATTTTTTTTGCAGGCAGACTCGTGGAAGTGTCTGTATCACGTCAAATTTTTTAAAAAATAGATTTTTATCAATTCTCAGATTTTCCTATTTTTTTTTTTTTTGGAAATGGTTATCGTTTTTTTTTAATGTTTCACTTCAAAAAACATTTTTTTTCGTAACGCTTAAGTAGTTTAAAAATTTAGAGTCTCTTCAAGTTATGCTAAGAAAAGTGAAAAAAATATTTTTTTTTTCAAAAATAATAAAAATTGGGGAAAATCTGATAATTGATAAAAATCTATTTTTTAAAAAATTTGACGTGATACAGACATTTCCACGAGTCTGCCTGCAAAAAATCAGTTCCATTGGATCACTGAAAAAGGGTTAAAAATCGGTCCACAGGCTTTCACACAGGCCACTACGAGCTTCATACTTCAAACTTAAAAAAAAATTCTGACGTGTACATGCAAATCGCCGATACACGTGTATTTTTATTTTTTCCCCTCTTTCCGAATATGTGCATTTGGTTCATAGGACAGAAAAAAATCTATTTTTTGTAACACGGTGTAATCAAACTGGTTGCGTGATGTATTTTGGGATCATTTCTCACATCGAGTTCAAGCATTTTTGGCCATGCAAGCGAAACTGTGTGACACCTTCACCACTCTCTTTCGGTCTTATTAACATCTGCACTAAGTTAAGCTAAAGATGGGCTGGACCTCAAAATAACTGAATTCGACCCAGGCTAATATGTATTTCTCCGGTTTCCACCGTTCAGTTCTTTAAATCATTCAAATTGTCTCCAGTCTTGGAGATTTTACAACATGCCACCACCAAAGTTAGTGTTCACGGATCCGGTTGATGGAGTCCCCCACAGCGGCAACTACATAAATATTGTAAACCCCACTATTAAGTTGTAACCCTGATATGGGATTATTGACATAGGTGTGTGTGTGTATGTTTTTTGTTATCAACCTCAAGCAGACAATATCAAATGGAATCTTCCGTCAGTCTGTCCATGAGGCACGCGCCGCGAAAGGTTAAACGTTCTGTTCGCCGGAGCCTTCAGACTCAGTGTCTGTCGGCAGCAGCAGGCTAGAAAAGCAGAGCAGAGCAGAAACTGATTACGATGACGATGCAGCGAAAATCAATACAAGTGGCATCGTTTGCTTTTCATAACTTCATTTCATGTCCACTTTAAATTTGTCCATATCTATTTATTTATGAGCGGCGAATATTTGCCAACGTTGTGCAGCTGCTGCACTGCACTTTGCAGTACCTGTCGTCAGACCAATGAAGTGTTTTTATGTCTGACATCGATATTTTCTAGTATCTAGTATGTGATCACTTGAACATACTCATCGCTGCCAGTCGTTTGTATTTTATTAGCCCATAAATATTTTATTTATTTTTTTTTAGCTCGGAGCTAATTTTCGCTCAAATACTTGTATGCGGATACTCAGGGCAAACCAGTTAATTTCAAGTTGTAACCTAGTTTCGTTTTGGTACGCATTTCATTTATTGCGACTTGACGTGGATTATATTTCTTGAGGAAATATATGAGGGAACTGTTGAAGTATTTGTTCCAACTGATATCGGTGATGCGGCACAGCACAGTCTGTTATGTGATGAATGCTGCCCCGAATTCGATCAAGTTCCTGGAAATCACCAAATCACCTTTAAGTGAATTGTCATATACCAAAGACAATCTAGAGGACGTACGATCTCAGTCTATTTGCAGAGGTTGTACAGGGTTTTTTTTTTGAAAATTCTTTAAAAAAAAACTACTGGATATTTTCTCAAATTTCTTATCTTTATTTGAAAGTACAATCCTTCCGGTTAATAATGGAAAATAATTTCATTCAAATGTCTGTCTCGACTGGCCATGCAGCAGCCTAACGACATCAGCTCTGCGGCTGATAATGCGATCTTCAAAAACAGGACGCAAAACATCGAGTGTATCTTCGGCTGTGTCGCACTTAGCGCGGCCCTGTTGAAACCAAATGTTGCCAATATCCTCCTCTTCAATTTTTGTAAACAAAAAATCTAGAATCTCTGTCATTCGTATTCATATTAGACCATCGGCCAAGTTCTTTGGAGTTCGGGGACATAACATGAACTATGAATGACTCACTGGAAGGCATTTTGGCGACGATTTACTTAGGAGTCGAAAGAGTTGATTTTAAGAGCCAGTGCTGTTTGTTGTCACACAAAACTGCCACTGATCCAGCATCGTCGTCAATCTGCTCTAAAGAGAGCTGGGAAATCATTTTTTTTAAAGACCACCACCAATAGCTGGTTTTTGAGTCCACTGAAGTAAGTAATTAAGTAAATATTAATTAACTAGTAAGTTGTAATGCGCCTATGGCGCCCGTTGAAATATGGAAAAAAATTTTGTTGAAAAAAAAAATTTTTGTGGGAAAAAAAATTTTGTTGAAAAAAAAAATTTTGTGGGAAAAAAAATTTTGTTAAAAAAAAAAATTTTGTGGAAAAAAAATTTTTGTTGAAAAAAAAATTTTGTAAAAAAAAAAATTTTTGTTGAAAAAAAAATTTTGTAAAAAAAAAAAATTTGTAAAAAAAAAATTTTGGAAAAAAAAATTTGGTAAAGAAAGAATTTTGGAAAAAAAAATTTGGGGAAAACACAATTTCTGTACAAAAAAAAAATATTATATTTTTTATTATTATTATTTATAGAATTATAGAATGCCTATTTAAATTCCTACGTACTGCGTGACAGAGTCAGTGAGTCAGTGAATCAGTGAATCAGTGTATCAGTGAATCAGTGTCGAGGGTAAATATATATTAAGATTAACATGAGACAGATTTGGTACCATCATACCAAGGCGATAAAGTGTTACCAAGTAGCCATGTAAGCACCCGGGATTAGGGAGTTGACAAGGTACCACTAGTAGTTGCTTTGTGAACACCTACGCTTTACCACTTCAAGTTTGTGTTATCGATAATTTCTCTTCTGTTACCGACTGTACACATAACGTCGAGAATGTTTGAATTGAATTGAATTGATAGATAAAATACCCGGATAGGCCAGACATCGACGGTGTAGACACTCTAAACAAAAACAAAAGCAATAATGTCACTTACTAGCAGTGCTATCTCTAAGGACTTTGCCAAACAAAACAACAAAAACCAATCAACTTGTAATAGTATGGGTATAGTACAAGCTTACAACGGATTCAAGTGCCCTGGGTGTACTTAAGATATCGCGTTTGGTTCCAGCGGTCAAGAGACAAACAGACTGACGTACTCAAGACCACCACCAACAAATGCCAAAGAAAATCGAACGAAGAAAAAAAAATATGGGCCAAAACTATAACAAGGTGGGACATGGGCACTCAAGACTCGAATACACCTCATTGCTGTCGACGACGACGAAGAAGAAGAAGAAGCACAAGATAGATAGATAGTTGGGGTATATAAGCAGCCAGACGACAACAAAACATTTCTATTGAAAGTGCCACTACTCCAATTACACAACAAAAAGGAAATTGAAAGCGATTTAAAAAAAAAATACCAACTGAAAACGAATTATTCAACTTTGAACTTAAAACAACCACTCTAAGGATTTCAAAATTTATAACGAATTTTTACAAGTTGTAAACGCTCCGTTAAACCGTCATGGTTTTGGATAATTCCACTGATCCGCCGCCCTCGTATTTGAATTCGGATTTCTTCAAGGCCGCCTTGGAGGTCGGTCTGCGCGACAAAAGTGTTGACATCAAAAAAATCGAATTTGGCGAATCGAATGGCGGCGGTGAAAATTATTGCAGTAAAATCTATCGTGCCAAAGCTTTGTATCGCAGCAGCAAACGTCAGCTGGACCAGGAGTTGGCTTTGATTGTGAAAAGTATTGCCATTACGCCGGCCACACAATTCTTGGAGGATTTGGCGGTTTATTTGCGCGAGAAAATCTTCTACTTTGATGTTTTGGACAAGCTGGAGCTGCTGTTCGGCGATGGAACGAAATTTGGGGCAAAGTAAGTAAAATTGTTGGCACTGGCCGCAGAGTTACATAGATATCGTGGGCTATGGTGGAGTCCTTAGTGACAAATTCTGTGCGAACAAAGTAAATGGTGTAAATTGGATCTTCATAGGGCACCCAGTATAAATTTACTCAATTTCCTAGATCTGCGTACAATTTTCTACAGCTGAGTATGACATTCACCCCATAAGTGCAGATGTACTTGAATTGAATACATTTGCTAATCTCGTTCTGGAATCAAATGTGGTACAAAGTTTTTCCGTTTGGGTGTAGAAGACAATATCCCCATACACACGATAGGGCGGCCGAAGTGTGATATGTGGTTTGTGTGCAACTATTAGACAGAAAACTCAGGTTCGTATCCTGGAAGGAACAATCTGACATTTTCCCCCTTCGTTGAGTTATGGCAAGGCAAAATTACGGAAATTAATTAATTTATATATTTTTTTGGTGGACTACAGCAACAATATTCTCAGTTGTTCTAGAGCGACGTTCACGAATTTTTCCACCAATTCCAATTCCACCGACATCACGACAATCCAAAAATGCTTTAGTTTTACGAACAGTGACTGCAAGATTTTCAGCATTTTTGTTAAAATTTTGAATTTTAATAATTTCAATGCGTTGTTGCCGCCATCCATTTTTAGTAACGACGACGTTTCTACGTGTCAAATGTCAAAGAATAAAAGCTTCAAAAGTGGCAGCTACCGAAATACCGGGTGATTCAAAATAACACCTCTTCAAATATAAAAAATTAAATATTACTCCCATAAATGGGCAGGGAATCCAAAGACATCGTTGCTGCTCCAGGACCGTGACAGAGGAGAGAGAGGTGATGATGATTGGGAATAGTAGGGTATCCAACTCTATTGTATCCCATCAACATCGCCGGAATGTGGTTTGTATATCGCTGTTCCATAGATATTTTAACAGAATTGGCTTGTCAGATATCCGTCGTCTGGTCCCTGACGTAAGAACATTTAGCCGGAATACAAGGCTATCCAGGGTATCTCATCCGTTCATTGCACCGTGTTACAAAAATGTCCTATGAACCAAATGCACATATTCGGAAAGAGGGGAAAAAATAAAAATACACGTGTATCGGCGATTTTCATGTACACGTCAGAATTTTTTTTTTTTTAAGTTTGAAGTATAAAGCTCGTAGTGGCCTGTGTGAAAGCCTTTCGACCGATTTTTAACTCTTTTTCAGTGATCCAATCGAGCTGATTTTTTGCAGGCAGACTCGTGGAAATGTCTGTATCACGTCAAATTTCAAAAAACACATATGGAACAGATATAAAATAAATATTGTTAAAGACAAGTTAAAAAAGGCAGTTGTCGCATTTTCTTCTCAACATATATGATCAATTTATGTTACAAATAAACTTTATTTATTTCAAGTACACATCGTTTGTGAAAATTATCAATTTTTTAAATGTGAAAAATACAGAAAAAATATTCACAGTTCCAACTGCAGTTATGAGTTTTTTTTGTAGAACCATCCTCCCCCCATTTACCATTCGTACTTAAATGTGCTCTAATATCTACAAAAGAAGTTTCCGAAGTATAAACTATCTTATTTCAACCTAAATTAGATTGTAGACAGTAGAAGATAGCAAAATTTGAAAAAACATTTTTTTCTTCAAATCGAAAATATAAAAAATGTCACCATTTTCATACATGATCAGGTAGGATTTCGCTCAAAAGTGCGTTTTAAAGGTATCGCCGAGCATAAAAAATTCCATTCGGCCGTTTTTAGCGGCATTTTTTTTATACCTTAGACCACTTTAAGACAGCTGTGTAAAACATTAAAAACAACGATAACCATTTAAAAAAAAATTAGGAAAATCTGAGAATTGATAAAAAATTTGACGTGATTCTGACATGATAATGAGTATAACTTTGGTAACGACTGAAGTCGATACACGAACGTAGAATACAAACCTACGGCTGCTCAAAACTCAATCAACTTCTTTTTTGTTGTGATACCAGCTGAGGTTAATCTGTTTCCATTTTTTGATACAATATTTATTACTAGTAAATTGTAAAGCGCCTATGGCGCCCGTTGAAATATGGAAACAAATTTTGTTGAAAAAAAAAAATTTTTGTGGAAAAAAAAAATTTTGTTGAAAAAAAATTTTTTGTTGAGAAAAAATATTACATGAAAAAAAAATTTTTGTGGAAAAAAAAATTTTTGTTGGAAAAAAAAATTTTGTGGAAAAAAAAATTTTTGTTGAAAAAGAAAATTTTTGAAAAAAAAAAAATTTGGAAATATAAAAATTTTGTAAAAAAAAAAAAAAAATTGTAAAAAAAAAAATTTTTGCTGAAAAAAAATTTTTTTAAAAAAACATTTTTTAAAACAAAAATTTTTTGTAAAAAAAAAATTTTTGTAAAAAAAAAATTGGGAAAAAAAAATTTTGGAAAAAAAAAAATTTGGTAAACAAAAATTTGGGGAAAACACAATTTCTGTACAAAAAAAAATATTATTTTTTTTATTATTATTATTTATAGAATGCTTATTTAAATTCCTACGTACTGCGTGACAGAGTCAGTGAATCAGTGTCGAGGGTAAATATATATTAAGATTTTACAAAATCAATTATCTTTCCAGATGTTTCTATACCACCCGCGAACCAATGCAAACCATTGTTTTCGATGATTTGACCCAATACGGCTACAAATTGGCCAATCGCCAAAATGGCCTAAACGAACAACACTGTGTGATTATTTTACGGAAATTGGCTAAATTTCATGCGGCCTCAATGGTGCTGGTCGAAAAGGTGAGTTTGCACTTGTGCTTTGCCAATCGAAGCCACAACTCAAGCGTTGTCTGCCCACAGGATCCGTCATTGCAGGAGCATTTCAAAACCGGCATGCTGGACGAAACGTACATACGGACGAGTGAGAGATTTATAGACTTTATGACGTTACAGCTGAGGACATTGGCTGAATTGGTGGCTAACTGGGAGGGTTACGAGCGCATTGCCGTAAAACTCCACCAGCATTGTGATAATTTAACAGAGAATCTTATAGAGACCGGTCGGCCAAGGCCGGGTGAAATAACCGTCTTGAATCATGGCGATTTGTGGGTGAACAATTTCATGTACAAATACGATCAACGAATCCCGGAGAAACCTATCGATGCCATATTCGTAAGTAGAGTGACCCAGTGATTCCACGAGACTGCAATGCCAATTTATTGTTTTCCTCCCTCCAATCAGGTGGACTTTCAAAACAGTTTCTTTTGCAGTCCGGGTTGTGATATCAATTTCTTTCTCAACAGCAGCGTCCAGTTGGATGTTCTGAGAAATCGTCGTGATTTCCTTATCGACACATACTATGCTGCGCTAAGTGAGTCCTTGGGGAATATGAACTATTCCCACATACCCAGTGAGCAGGCTATCCGCGATGAGATTACCTCACGTGAATTATACGGTTTCTTTTCGTCGTACGCCTTCCTGCCCATGGTCGCTATGCGGAAGGAAGACTCGGCCGATACCAGTCTGGAGGCTTTGGCTGACAAAGAATTCGCCAAGAAAAAAGTGAAAATAATGTTCGCCTCGAATCCACGGACAGCGGATACCTTGAAGTATGCCCTCAAGCGTTTCGATCAGTTGGGCATATTTGATTGAGGAGCTGTCAGCAGTTTCTGTTGTTAACATTGTTGTGATCTGTGTTTTTTTTTTTGTGTTTTAATCTGTTTGAGTTTTGTTTGACATTAAATTTGTTTGTGATTTCTGTAAATGTCCACTTGGTTTTGTTTTTTTTTATTCAATTCAATTCAATGCAATGACATGTTGACAGTCACTCACAATGTGGCTGTCTCCCCTGGGGGGAACACAGAATATTCGCATGCGACGCACATCGTGACCATTTTGTGATTTTTTGCTGGACTTCATGATCGCAAATGTTGTACGAATTTGTGACAGTTTTTCGTGTATATGCTAAAGCTGCAGTTGGAAACTCAGAGTGTGTGTGTGGCACAACAGAGACTCAGAGTCTATGGTCATTCCAAATTCATTCTAATCCAGTTGATGTTACCGAAAGAACAGCCGAGGTGTTAGATAGGCCTCGGTCTCATACTCTGGGGAAAGAGTTAAGTTAATGTTTATTGGCACCGGCGAAATGGTTCAGGGGCGCTGCCGCAGCATTTTAATAGTCCCTTGTGTATTGGTGTACCATGGCCATCACAACGATAGCTTTAAACATAACCAAGCGGCTTCTGTGACCGAAAGAGTAGCCAAGGTGTTAGCAAGACCTCAACCCCCCAACCAAGAGGAAGAATTCGTTCAGTCTGAGAATTCTACGACCGAAAGAGTAGCCAAGGTGTTGGCAAGACCTCAACCCCCCAACCAAGAGGAAGAATTCGTTCAGTCTGAGAATTCTACGACCGAAAGAGTAGCCAAGGTGTTAGCAAGACCTCAACCCCCCAACCAAGAGGAAGAATTCGTTCAGTCTGAGAATTCTACCACCGAAAGAGTAGCCAAGGTGTTGGCAAGGCCTCAACCCCCCAACCAAGACGAAGAATTCGTTCAGTCTGAGAATTCTCGAATCGGTTTCTGAGACTTGAGAGACTTGAATTCTCTCAGACATTAACTTACAGCATTTTTTTCATATAGTATAATGCTCCCTTCGACCAAAAAATGAAAACTTTGACCCACTGTAAAAAAAAAACTCAGACGTGCTGGACCATAAGTTTGTTCTACAAAAATTATCTACTCAACATTATTCAACATATTCTGTTCCAAAAATGCTGTTGGACAGTGTTATTGATGTTTAAGTTTTTTTATTTTTTATTTCTTATTAAAAAAAAAAAAAATTTTTTTTTTTTTTTTTTTTTTTGGGAAAATGGTATTTTTTCTATTATATTTTATAAAGAAAATTAAGTCCCGGGAAGACGTCGAAAAAATTCTCGATTACCGGGAGTTGAAAAAGTCGGGAAATTAAAATCCCCAATACCAATCCTTCTCCCAGTGGCCCTTAGTTCCACATTGGCACGACGGAAATAAATATAACCCATTTCCAATGTGTCTGGTAAGTCGGAAACGGTTTTCAAAACTCGCTTTTTTATGAAATTCTATAGGAAATTGTCCAACGCTCTTACCCAGCCATTACGCTGGACAGTTCTTGAGTGAAGTTATTCGTGCGACGACATTTTTCAAATGAACATGCGCGTGCACATGTAGACGCTTTTCCGATGATTTTCGATATTATTCTTTTGAATTTTTGGTTAGCAGTTGACCGGCCAGTAGTGTATTGTTTGAATTCAAATGCTAATGATAGCAAAGGCAATGATAAAGTCATCAGAATTGTAGTAGATGCAGATACTAAGGGCCACAGTAAAAACAAATTATAAAAGAAAAATAAAGTTATTCTTGGCTTAAAAGCCAATTGGCTTAAAAGCCAATTTTAAGCCAAGAATAACTTTATTTTTAATAGCGGGTGTTTTTTAGACAAGTGGTTTTCAATCAGGCCTTTTTTCGGAGTTGGTTTTTTTTTGACAGCCGTCACTTTATTTATGCTCAGTTTGGTTTGCCATTTCATAATGCGTAGACTTTCTCCGGAACATCGTTCGATGATTGGGCCCAAAACGAGATCCCGATTTTTACAAGAACATTTTGTTCACTTTTGGTTTAATGGATACGTTAATAAAGAAAATTGTTGCATTTGGAGTAATGAAAATCCACAAGTCATTGTTGAGACACCGTTATATCCTCAAACAGTCACTGTTTGGTGTGCTCTGTGGGCAGAGGGAATCATTGGTCCATATTTGTTCAAAAATGAGGCCGACCATAATGTCAATGGTGAACGCTATAGTGCCATGATGAATGACTATTTTGTGTCTGAATTGAAGGATGTAGATGTGAACGACCTTTGGTTCCAACATGCCATACAGCCAGCCTACGAAACAATCAATTTATTGAAGGAAACTTCTTAATATATATTTACCCTCGACACTGATTCACTGACTCTGTCACGCAGTACGTAGGAATTTAAATAGGCATTCTATAATTCTATATAAATTCTATAAATAATAATAATAAAAAAATAATATTTTTTTTTTGTACAGAATTCCAAAATTTTTTTTTTACAAATTTTTTTTCCAAATTTTTTTTTTCAACATAATTTTTTTTTCAAAAAAAATTTTTTTTTTCAAGAAAAAATTTTTTTTCAACAAAATTTTTTTTTTTGAACAACAATTGTTTCAACAAAATTTTTTTTTTCCAAAAAAATTTTTTTTTTTCAACAAAATTTTTTTTCCATATTTCAACGGGCGCCATAGGCGCATTACAACTTACTAGTTTATAATAAAGAGAAGTTCTTGGCCATAACATTAAATTATATGCGTTTTATTTCTTCTTGATAACCACACGTCTAAAAAAAACTCCTTGTACTTTGAGAAAAATCACATCAACACAAGGTTAGCAAAAGAGACTGAAAATAATTTACATACATGTTAAGCTAAAGATAATTGGATCACACCTAAGTAATTTCGTTCTTGTTTGTAAGACCAACTAAATTTAAAGTAGATTTATGTGGGATGGACTATTGA
The DNA here is from genome assembly GCA_958296145.1 of Hydrotaea cyrtoneurina. NCBI lineage: Eukaryota > Metazoa > Arthropoda > Insecta > Diptera > Muscidae > Hydrotaea > Hydrotaea cyrtoneurina. The sequence goes on along the minus strand of OY282513.1, from coordinate 18,285,027 downwards.
CCTTAAGTCCGTAGCCACATTTCCTTCAATTAACCAAATACTTTTCACATATCAATCATTGATTGTTTAAGACCATCAGTGGCAAGTGGACTGAACAAATCTGCCACCCATCCATCCATTTTCAGACCTCGCGTCGTTAATTACCACATAAATGTCACCATGAAACAGCCGCCACTGGTGGTCGGACGGTGGGTCGGACTAATTGATTGATAACTGCTGCTAAATAAAGACGCGACATTGTAAAACTGGAAAGCGATTTTTCAGCAATTCAATGGCGCAGGTAAAAAACGCTCTCAAACACACCAACACACACACTCACATACACGAGTCACAGGCCGAGGCATAAACACATTAACAAAACATTAAATCAAAAATAACACCTGAAATCACTGTGTAAATCTGGAAAATACTCGTATACGATCGGACGGACGCGTTTGGCGGGTAATGACATTGTGGCGAAAATCAACATGAAATCCGCCGGAGTCATGAACGGTTACGACAGCAAGACACTGAAAAACTCAACGCATTTCCGTGTTGCCGCCTCAAGGCACACAAATAGCAATAAACTGAAAATAACAACAACAATTATAAATTACCGCCTTAGCCGAAAGTGGCTGATAAGAGCTAAGGCGGTGGAGCAGGTAGCAGCAAGTAAAATAGACTTCTTTTTGGCGCACAGTGCACAGAGTTTGGATTCAAATGCTAATGATAGCAAAGGCAATGATAAAGTCATCAGAATTTTAGTAGATGCAGATACTAAGGGCCGCAGGAAAAACAAATTATAACAGAAAAGAAAAATGTGTGAAAATACAAAAACAATTTTCAGACATTTTTGTTATCAAAGGTTTATAAAGCTGTTATAAGTTTGTCTGAATATGGCCCGGAATAATTATGACGTGTGGTCATCAAGAAGAAATAAAAAGTATTTTATTTAAAGAATTTCTCTTTATTATAAATATAATGGTTTGCCATTATGTTTTATAAATGATTTCGGTCATGTGGCCGCCACGGCTGGCTCGAATAAATTTCACCCGACAGGACCAATTTTCGACCACTTTTTGCAAAACTTAGAGCCGTATGTCATCAATAACGAGCCGAATATTGTCTTCCAGTGCGTCAATCGTTTCGGATTTATCTGGGTAGACAAGATACTTCACATAACCCCACAAAAAATAGTACAGCGTTGTTAAATCGCACGATCTTAGAGGCCACGCCACAGGCCCACGATGCAAGGTAATGAGCTGATCAAAAGTTTCCTTCAATAAATTGATTGTTTCGTAGGCTGGCTGTATGGCATGTTGGAAACAAAGGTCGTTCACATCTACATCCTCCAGTTCAGACACGAAAAAGTCATTAATCATGGCTCTATAGCGTTCCCCATTGACTGTAACATTATGGCCGGCTTCATTTTTGAACAAATTTGGACCAATGATTCCCTCTGCCCACAGAGCACTACCAAACAGTGACTGTTTGAGGATGTAACGGCGTCTCAGCAATGGCTTGTGGATTTTCATTACTCAAAATGCAAACATTTTCTTTATTAACGTATCCATTAAACCAAAAGTGAACTTGATCACTGAGCAAAATGTTCTTGTAAAAATCGGGATCGTTGGCCATTTCGTTTTGGGCGCATTCACCGAACGTAAGACTCGCTTGATGGTCGTTCGGCCTCAATTCTTGCACGAGATGGATTTTGAAAGCCCGCAAACCGAGATACCTTCCTCTTTATTATGAAATAAACATCCGATCATTTGTCTCATTTCCCTTTGAATACCAAAATAACACCACTTCTTGGAAAACCCTGTACTTGATCATTTTTAATTGCTACTTTTTGGGGCAATTGTTTTGTTTAGGTGCTAGCTAAATAAATCAGAGGACCTGACTTAACCTCAGCGGGTTACTTGAGATTAAGGATTAGCAGAGGTTGTTGATCGTCGACAATTGAAATCAAACCCAATCATACGTGGCAACAACCAAAACCACTGCTGCTGCTGTATTTATCTAGATTTGTATTGTGGGAGTTCATTAAACGTCGAAGGGAAATCCATAAACGACCCTCAACCCGGGATAATGAACGAATATTTGATATACGCGACAATGAACTCACATCCCAAAAAGTAAAACAACAACAACAGGTATAAACCGAAACAAAAACCAAAATAAACGAACTTCAACGAGATTATTGATCCATCCAACCACTCGTTGTGTCCATACATCTGTTGTTGTTTTGATTTCCCAGCGAAAATTTATGACGCCGAACAGGGAGCAGAAATTTATCATTCGGCCAATCACAAATAAACATCATCGGCCTGACTGACTGCCTGGCTGAACACTTTGGCAGGTATTTTTTATTACAGCACCCACATACACTTGAACGTTGCACAGTGGTATGAACGAACTACAAAACAAGTTCTTTTTACAAATTTATTAAGATAACTAATAATAAATGTTGGTTTAGATTCGAAAGGAAACTTATTTCCCTTGCGACTATACCTGTATCCCTTCGAGTATCAGTGTTAGTGCGAATTTTGGAGCGGTGGCCCATTCTTCTTTGAATATTCTGATGGAAACTCGTGGAAATGTCTGTAACACGTCAAATTTTTTAAAAATAGATCTTTATCAATTCTCAGATTTTCCTAAATTTTTTTTTGTTTTTTATGTTTTCAGTTCAAAAAAACATTTTTTTTCGTAACGCTTAAGTAGTTTACAAATGTGGAGTCTCTTCAAGTTATGCTAAGAAAAGTGAAAAAAAAATGTTTTTTTCAAAAATAATAAATATTGGGGAAAATCTGAGAATTGATAAAAATTTGACGTGATGCAGACATTTCCACGAGTCTGCCTGCAAAAAATCAGCTCGATTGGATCACTGAAAAAGGTTTAAAAATCGGTCCAAAGGCTTTCTTACAGGCCACAACGAGCTTCAAACTTAAAAAAAAAATTCTGACGTGTACATGAAAATCGCCGATACACGTGTATTTTTATTTTGTATCCCCATTCCGAAAAAGTAAATTTGGTTCATAGGACAGAATGTGTGTAACACGGTGTTATGCTTGAAAATTTGGGCGATTGAAGTACTCACACATTTTTTTTGTACCGCTTCTTTCATGATTCGAAACCACTGTGCGTCACGGCGCTGTAATGAATTTCCCATTGTTATGGTTATTGAAGCGCGACTCGCACTTTATTGACCAATTTGATTATGATTTCAACTCCTGACGCGACATGCCACTGCTGTAATTTGTTTTCCATTTAAGAGTTCTGTACCTTTGGTCGGTGGTCGGTTGTTCGGCCTACGATTCTTGTCGTCGGCTATCAGGTCGTTTATCAGATGATGATGTAAATAACAACAAAATATGACTATTTCAGTTGCCACTTCCTTCAGACCACTTCATCGTTCAACATTCGTTCGTTACTCCTCGTTGCTCTTCGTGTTGGTTGTGATGAAATTTCTTCTTTTTTTGACAGTTTCCAAAACGTGAGTGATGAAATTTCGTTGTGTTATTTCAATTGTAAACACGAGCGGTCTGCTGCGGTCATTAAACGGAGCTGCGTCGTGCGTATTTCCAAAACAAAAAAAACTCGGGCAAATTCAGTCAGTGCAAGCAAACGTGTTCGCTGCATTCGAATAAAAATATTCTCACGTTGTAATTTATGAAAAATATTTTTGAGATTGAAAAGTAAATAATCATAAATTAAACATTCGCGTCACGCTTAAATCTTAACGTAAAGTGTTTGAAAAAAAAACACAATTATCCAAATTTAAACCAAAAAGGCCATTAATAATTTGTGACTAAAAGGCAATAAATCCAAAGTAGTGAAATATTCTGTTCAATGCATTTTGGATAAATGTTTGTGTGTGAAAATTAACAAATGTGAAATATTTCCCTTGTCGCGAACTAAATTGAAAAACTGTCAACAAATTGTGTTCAAATGTCATCAGCCGCCAACAAGAAGATCGCTAATGGAAAGCATGGCCGGTGTAAAATTATTCTATTTGCATGTGAGTACAGAACAACATTTTGTTTTTAATTAACCAAGCTGCTAGATTTAAACGACAACAAAAATGTGATAATTTTCCCATAAGACAAATTGACAGCGAACAGTGGGCAAATTTGCCAATGCTTTGGGGGGGCAAAATGTGTTTTTCCAATTGGTTGAATAGATTTTATTGCAATTTGACAGAGGTGTAGCATAAGGTCGAAGCTAGGTCACCAGAAATCCAAAATGACCTAACAAGGATTTCATAACTGTACAGGAGAACCATTGAACGTTCTGTCCCAGAAAGTGCCTGACATTAGCTTTCCTGTAGTATACATGTTTGTAGACTGAATAGAACTCTTGCTGATTTTTGTTATTTTAGATTTCTTAATTGTTGTCGGAAATTATTTCTAACCCACTGTCCTTTTAAGAGTAAGGGAAACGCCCAAAAATTCAAGGGGAAATCAATAACGAAATTTGATCAGTCATCTATTTTCAGTGTAATTTATTTATAGTCTAGGGAAGATTACAATCCTTACAGACTTGCTAGGAGTTAAATAAATCTAAAATTTCCTTAAACTTATTCAAGGGCAATGAAAAATAGAAATCATATTGAAACAAAAAAAAAAAAAATCGGCGCTAAGTGGGTTAAAACATTTGTGATCTCTGTTAACTACATAACACCGCCATGGAAGTGGTGTGGATTTTCGGTCTGTGCTAATTATAGCTGAATTAATTTTTAAGCACAAGCGTTTGTTTACTTGGAAGTGTCTGCGACTTCCCAATTGGGATGGTACATATACTTTTGTATGAGCCATTTTACGTTAGACAGCGGGATTTTTAAAAATATTTCTGCACATTTTTTTCTTATTAGAAAACTCAATGGAAACCCATAGGAAATATTGAAAATATTATGAGAAGAATAATGAGTAATACTTTCCTTTTTGCATTTATCAATATTTAATTGGATGTGGAATAACTAATAATGGCAAGTGTGGCCAGAGTCCAATGAAAGTGTATTGACCTGGTTTAAAAGCACATCTACACATTTTCTTTTTCTTTTTGTTATCCATGGTTGTTATGAATTAATTAACTGGTGGTCATATATATTTAGAAAATCAATGTAAACGGAACAAACAAAAAAAAAACAAATTAATTAATAATTTTAATAAAATTTTAATAAGGCAATTGTATGCAGATGCAAACTCCACAGCAACATTACTAATTCAATTGTTTATGCTGCATGTGACCTCAGTCACATACACACGACCACACATACGAACTGCCAAACCCATTGTACATACATTCAGTTTCATAATTAAATTTTGTAGATTTTTTTTGTTACTGCTTTTCACCTCCATCCATTGTTTGGCGGCAAAAGGTCAATATCACTGACTCAATCACTCGTCATGATCGCCGCCAAATGTCGTTTAGGTTCAAAACCACAATGTTCGTACACTACCGAATATGTTCGTATTGAAGTTCAGAGTCTTTACATTAAATTCAATGGGGGGGTGTGCACCGTTTACAATTTAGGAGGAGTAACATTCTACAAATGGAATTTTATCACGTGGTAATTAATTGGAGATGGAACTCTGTCCCCCTGAGATGCCCTCATTTTGTATGGAACATGGAACAAGTTGCGAAAGACATGTCCAGAAATGCCAATGAATACATTGAAATGTAAATGCAGACATTGAATCCAAAAGAACACATTCTAGTTTGGCTCTAAGGAACGCCTTAAAACAATATCAAAACTGTTATTAAGTAAACGATTGCGACCTTCAGTTAAACTTTAAATTTCAATTCTAATATTGACGGTACTCTAATCTATAGGACCTAATATCTTACTTACTTAGGTCCCTTTACATTCCACGAAGGATCAGGCGGAGAACTTCTCTCGAATCAGTGACCTACTATCGGTATGGTAAGAATATTCATAATATTCGCCGTAGGGAAACCTTTGTGGTCAATATTGACCTACCCCACATACAGCTGATTTGAAATGTTTTTTGGTTTCATTTTGGCGTTTTCTTTATCTCGCTGTTTCTTGGCGAGCGAGTGTAAACAGCACGAGTTTGCCATTTGCATTCTGAAATTTCCCTCATTTCAAACATAAACAAATTGAAACCATAAACAAATGCGCGCTTGAAACGTATAAACAAAACAAGACACATGAACTGAATTTATCGGTCTTTCTTCATTTCATTTCGGTTCGTTTCGTTGACGTAAACGTGACAATCAGCTCGTTTGCTTGTCTGTGGTCTTCCTATTTTTTTAAGTTCAAATCAGCGTTTTGGCGTTTTCGTTTAGGGTTTCTCGACAGCCAAAGCAACGAGTCATCATGAATCATAACAATTAGGTTTGAATGTCGGTGTTTGTACGTGCACACATACACACGAAGTCAATTGATCGGATATCACCAAACGAAAAATGGGCCATCTCCTCTTTGTTTCTCCCAAAACAGAAAAAGTAGTTCACACTTTGTCGTCGGGCTTTGTCTGTGTCATGACGAGTTGTATTTATTTGTTCATCATATGTGCGATGAAGGTAATGTGAGACGGACTCCATCTTTGTTGTTATTATGATTTCTAAAGCGCAACTCTGGTGTGAGTCATCCACCCGTATTCGTTGCAGAAGCGAATCGATCATATTTCGAATGTGTTTGGGCTTTGTCGAAGTATTTATTTATTGTGGCGCGCGATCTTCAATTGTTTATGTTGTGTTCCATTCCGTTGGGTTCCAAACGGAAACACATTTGTAGAGTTTGCACTTTTTCTGTGGCAGAATGATAACGTGAAATTGTATATTCTCGCATACCCTACTTTTTGCAAAGGTGTCGTTATACATCGCTGTGGAAATTTGTAACAGCCCGGGCAGAATGTGAAACAATGACAGGAGGCACAGGGTGGCCCCCAAATTTATCATTGTAATGGGAAGATGGCGGCCACTATTCTGGTTTGAGCAGTAAACACATACACAGAATGTGGCTATTTTGTGGAGGAATAAACCCTTAGTTATATTGATGCCGATTTTCACATTTAGTCACTCGCCTCGAAGAAGAGGAGCTGGAAGGCCTCGCAGTGTTCATTCAGATTCAGAAATTATTCCATACTAAAGTGTTTTCCAATTATGCCAATCGGAACTGCCCGAAATCCTCGTAGTGCTTATTCCGGCAAGGGAATATCTCATGAGCCCCAAAAATGCCAACGGACAACGTTTCAAAACAAGCATTTCGATGGCAGAATTGAAGAGGTTAGTTCTCTAGAAAGTTCAGGCTGTCCCACAGCTATCGACGAACCACTGTAGACGATTTTGTGTTGAAATTTATCATGACCGCAGAGACTCCTTTCCAACTGCGTTATATTGATCCAGAGCTGTTTAAATATTTAAATACATGTGAGAAATCTCAGCCAGGTCATGTATTTAAATTAAAACAATAGACCCTTTTAAAGAACAGCACTGACAAAGCCGGATAGTCACAGAGAATAACAACCAGTTGGCAACGCCATCAGAGGCAATCTAGAGACAGGGTGAATTGTATATTCTTTTTTTTTTTTTGGCAAACCAATCTACCCATCTACTGGACATACGACCTGAGTGCCGTGTGGATTTTTTCCAGCCGAGTGCAGCTATAGCTTTTTCTACAATCGAGACGCACGTTTGCTATTAGACAAAATGTGGTATGTCCACTAGATTGTGTTTGTGTAAAACGATACTATGCGCTGGGACAGCAAGCAGTGGCCAAGCCATCAGTCGACATAGATAACACAATCTAGAAGACAGACAACGTAGTATATTTTCAGAAGAAGCAGTACATCTGCGAACTCCAGTTGTCACTACGCCTCTCAGAGCATTGGAGTATCTCGTTCGTAGTAAAAGCTGGCCTCTGTGGCAAAACTCCGCCAATGACTAAGGTCGTCTGCCCTCTGCAGAGATTGTCCTTGACGAGACAGTCGAATTCGGTTAAGCGAAAATTAAAAAAAAGGAGAAATTTCCTTTACTTATGTGGGAGTTTTCAGTAAAACCGACTTCGGATAATTGCACCTTCTGTCATTTAAACGAACTGAGTTCTATGTAGCGAAGATAGAAACTATTAAAATACATACAGTCGAATTAGGTTAAGCGGAAATGCAAAAAATCAACTTATTTGTTTCCCTTGAAAGGACTTCGGAATATTGCACCTTCTGTCATTTAAACGAATAGAGTATGTGCTTGTGGCACAACTATTAAAACACTTGTAACAGGTAGCACAAAAGTAAACTTCCGATGTTTTTTTTGTAATTAAAAAAAAAAAATGAAAAACTTTGATTCTTCTTGTGGATTATTTTTAATTGGTCTTTTAATGTTTTGATGTCATGTAAATGGCCGCCGCCACTGTTGATTGTCACATTAGGCGCCAATCGCAAAATTTATAGCATTTTCTGATAGGAGGATTACTTTTGCGCCACCTGTTATGTAAAATTTATATTCAAAGTTGTGTTAAATGTGATTGACAGATAATTTGTTGCCATCATTTGTTTTGCCCAAGCAATTGTCAGCCCAAAAATGTTTTCACAACATAAATTTATTCGAATGTCACCTTGGTAGTAGCATTTTCAACGTTTTCATTATTTCTTGGTCCCTCTTCTGTATGAGTAGCTTGAAATTGTAGTGAAATAAGACGGCACAATATTATTTGTTATCGCCATTACATTCATAACATTTCTCTTAAGCGGTGTTCGCAGCATATAAGGTTGTGTCTTGGCATTAAAAATGTGTTTCACATAAACGAGTTTTTCCGTAAAGCGGTTTTTCGTTTAAGCGATGTACAGAGCTGGGAAAATCATCCAGAACAATCGCTGTCCTTTGTAGTGATGCAATGTTGTCTCTTGCAATCTTCTTCTTAATATATATTTACCCTCGACACTGATTCACTCTCTCTGTCACGCAGTACGTAGGAATTTAAATAGGTATTCTATAATAATAATAAAAAAAATAATATTTTTTTTTGTACAGAAATTGTGTTTTTCCAAATTTTTTTTTTACACATTTTTTTTAACAAAATTTTTTTTTTACAAAAATTTTTTTTTTACAAATTTTTTTTCCAATTTTTTTTTTTTACAAAATTTTTTTTTCCACAAAATTTTTTTTTTCAACAAAATTTTTTATTCAACAAAATTTTTTTTTTTCCACAAAATTTTTTTTCCATATTTCAACGGGCGCCATAGGCGCATTACAACTTACTAGTGATAAAATATTGTCTTATCTAGTGTGAGAGTTGTTGTCTTCTCGACTGAGGCAATGTTGTATCACTTATTGAGAAAATATTCTCTCATGTTGTAAAACAATGTTGTAACATCTTATGATACAATGTTGGCTCATCTACTGTGATAATGTTGCTCTTCTATTGCGACAATGTTGTTGCATGTCCTGATACATTGTTGCTCATCATCGGAGACAATGTTGTATAACCTACTGAGATAATGTTGGGACAATGTTGCTCTTCTTCGTAGACAATGTTGTCTCATCTATTGATACAATATTGTTTATGTATCTACTGAGGACTGCATTACTGGGCACATCGATCTTCCCTGTCACAAGGATCGATGTTCGAAAGACTTAACCCTAAACTTAATTGAAATGTCATGAGGAACGAGCACACACAGTGTCTGTAATCCAACAAAAAAAAAATGAAACCCACCAATAAATAATAGTTCCTAAAGACCGAAACAAAAAACGCTATAAGAAACCATCATTATCAGCATTGTATGTCGAGTGCAAACGCGAACAAACCGAAGGGTAACGAAGTATTGAAAATGACATAAAAACTCAATAATAACAATATAATAATAGTGTTATTAACAAACGTTCAAAAAAGCCAAAAAGATACAAGGTTTCATATGACAACGGCAACAACAAATAAAGTTGAAACAAAAGACCCCAGAAGAAACACCAAAAAAAAGATATTGTGGATTATTAAATAGCAAAACCCACACGCATATTTCGTAAGACACGCTCGCTCGGTCGCTCGCATTTAATGACGACAATGATAATGCCACATTAAAACGCGGCTCAAAACAAATCTACCGCAGCGAAGAAAAAGTACAAATCGAAATGGGAATAATTACACAAGTTATAAATAATATTTCGTAGCGATTATGATGCTAAAAATATCACAACAAATAAACATTTAAATTTAAGTGAAGGGGGGAAGACAATGTCCATGATTTGCTGGTCGATGGTGGTCACTCTGATGGTGTGCTGTTGTTGGCACTGGAACTGCTGACGTTTTTCATATATATTTTTGTTGTCAGCATCACTGACGACATTTTTATTACAAAATATTGAAAATAGAGACACAAATCATCCATAGACATCATCCATCACATCGCCTCACTCGCCCCCACTTATACGAACTGTCAATATTAGGGACGGATTTGAAAGAAAAACGCCATCATTACCAAACCAAATACAACGACTCCCAAACATCATTATAATCATCATCATCGCCAATATCATCATCAATAGCAATAGCCAACATCCAAGCAATATTGGTGTAATGAAACCAAACAATAACAACAATTCATTGTAAGACGCAACAACAGCCACTGACAACCGACAACAGCCATTGCTACAAATGGGGTACTTGTTGCCATAGACGATGACGTAAAGGCAACAGAAAAACAAACGAACGAAACGTCAAACAAAAATATCAACAAAAAACCAAATAGAAAATGAAATGAAACAAAACAGAGATAGCCGCAGCAACTAAGCCAACGTCAAGTGGCGACAGCAGAGCATCGACAACATCAGCATCATCAACATGGGCAAATAAAAAATCCCACAACAATATTTCAATAATCAAACAAACATGTGCGCGATAGAGCAGAGAAGAAAGATTGCGGAAAACAGCAACAAATTAGAAAAGTACACTCTGTCCGCAACGACTTTAAGGCGGTAAGTGTCATTAGATGCAACAGCAACAGTTGTCGCAAGTTTAACAGAGTGACATAGACATAGTCAAAGTTAAGCGGAGATAAAATGTATCTCTTGATCTAATGCGATCAGAGAATTGAGCATTTCTGCTAACAGAAAGAACTAGCAATGATATTTCACAACCATGGATGATATTGCTTATAATCAGAAACTAGACAGATTGTGTTAGTTTCCAAAAATCATATAACAGTGAGTAGCAAGTGCTTAAGTTTCTCCCAACCCACTGTTAACATTTCTGCTAACAGAACGTCAAACTAACATATTCTCCAACCATTGATATTCTTTCTTTATAATTTTCTGAAATAAATACGTCTATAGTTCATAATATTTTAATACTGAGAACATTTTCCGGAGTCATTTCTTAAAATAATGACAAAAAGTTAGTTTGACATTCTGTTAGGAAAATTTGTAAGAGAAGAGAGAAATGTAAGCACTTGCTACTCAATGTTATCTGATATTTGGAAACTTTTTATGCTATAGCATATGATGAGACCAACTTCAGCTACTGTCCAATGTTCTCCGGTTATAATAAGCAGACCTATCAGATAGCATAGAATACAGAGAAAAGCAATTAACATACATTTCTGTTAACAGAAACAGCTGTTAACAAAGTCCATTTTCCTAACATGGTTAATTTTGATTGAATCATCACATTAGGCTAAAGTATATTCTTGATTTTGAAATACTTTTATTGTGAGTTCAAATTCATAACATGAGGTGAGAGAAACTTTCACTATCGATCTTCAACACTATCTGACATCAGGTGCTGTTAAACATTTCAACATTACAATTTTCCTACAAATTAGTCATTTAGACATTTAAAAATAGTGCATCGATAATACCTCAATGTAAAATGGTAATAAATTACTTAAAATATTTCTATGAATTACATTAATTCACATTTACATTAGCCAGATTTTGCTTCAGCTCACACTGTGGACATAAAATGAGCGAAATGTTAATTTCTCTACTATGTATTAACATTTGTGCTTATTAACAACAGTTTTTCCCATCTAAATTATTGAAATTCAATGTCTCAGTATGATGGAGAGTATTAACAGTTGTCTCAGCAGTGTGAGAGACACACAAGAGATGCACCATTACATCAGGGAGCCAAGAGTAGCCACTGGACAACTGAGAGACAACTGTTGGGTCGAATAAAATGAAAGAGAAGCCTCACTACCGGCTTCAGTATAACAGACAGATATCTGTTGTATCGGTACAGCAGCCAAATGGCAACTGAAAAGTTTTAACAGTAGAACGGGGAACAATTTTTTGCAGTAGAAGTGAAAAGTTTAAACAGTCGACGAGCAACATTTAAATAGTAAAAATATTAGCAATAGAAGTGACTACAGCGTATCAGTAGATAAGTTCACTAATGCTCAAGATGTTGTCTAAGCTCAGCCAAGACAAGAAAAATCATACCTACACGCTGAAAAAATGTTAACAAATTCGCATCAAACATATATAGATTTTTCCATACCACAAACACTAACTTGTTTGTAGGCGATAAATATCAAATATATATTTCAATTTGTGAATTTCTATATAAAAATGCATCTTATTCTCGCGGTTATTGCGTAACAGGGCGTAGAAAATTGCGAAACCCGCTGCAAATACACACATATTCGCACTCAAACGTTGTACTTTGCTGCATATAAGAAGTTCGTTGTCTGTTTTTACCAAAAACGCTATTGCTTATACACAAATATGTTATATTAAGAGCAAATGAGTTATATTTACATTTAAATAAGCTTTGTGTAGAAAGAAATAAGCTTTACTTGCTACGAAGACCAAACACAATTTATATGACAGTGAATTATGTCAGCAGACATTCTTTGAGCATTGAGTAAAATTTTTCTCTAAAGACTAAGGGATCGAATGACTGAGTATTGTGGACTAGTTTTGTCTCTGCGATCAACTTGTCTTCCAGTAAAGTAAATCAATCAAGAAACAATCCCATGAGTTTGTCATATAACAAACGCCCAACCCGTTAGCACTGTGTACCATACCCCACTGTAGCGTGTCGACATCTACAACAAGTGCTGAGAGTTTTGCCATCGATGATGAATGCAAAAGTTTATTTTAGTTTCGAACGGAACACCACGCGAGCTGAATGTTGCTTTGGGTTTGTTGAGAAAAGAAAATTAAACAGCGCAGACCTAAAAAAAAAAAAAATAAAAACAATCCCTTCTCATTTGTCGATACGAAAAGATAAAAAAAAAACATTAAATTGATTTTGTGTGGAAGTTTTCGTTTTTTTTTTATTTTCTATTGTAAAATCGGTAATTCTTTTTTGAGATGAATACGAAATAATCGACACAAGAATTACTCAACAAGAAGAGCCGAAATAAATTGGGAGCAACCGAAAAAAAAGTGCCACAAACCACAAGAAAGCAAGAACAAAAAGCAAAGGTGATTAATAGAGTTTAAAAATAAGAAGAATATTAACAATAAATAACAAGAAAAACGAAAATATTTCATAAAAAAAAAAAATAAACAGAAAAATGTGAGAAATTTTTTGGTGACTGATGATGATGATGTGACAAAGAGTAGGAAGTGGATTTTCGTGGAAACCACAGGTGTTTTTGCCGGGATTCATGATTGTGAAAAAAAAAACAACCACAAAAGAATAGAATAGACAGTTGTGCGAGGAATTTGAAATGGAATGGTTAAATTATAACATAAAAAATAAAGTTAAAATGACAACGACAAAAAAAATATTTTTTAAAAATTTTCAGTGGGTTTCGTTAAGAAACTGTTAGTTCTATTAAAAAATTCAACATCACTAACGATATTTGATCGGAGATACTTTTTCAGTTTGAATCAAAAAAATAAATAAATAAAAAAACAATTCCGGCGCTAAGTGGTTTCAAATTGAATACAAATGTGTTTTAAAGTTTTATAGTCAGAGTGAACAATTTGGAATTGAGTTGATTAACAGAGATTGACCACCAAATTAAAGGAATTAATTACTAAAATGTTGCAGTGGATTGTGTTAAAAAATAATATGAAATTTTAATATGCCGTCCGTTCTATTAAATCGTAAAATAATAAGTGATCTGCGATTGACAATCAAAAAATATATAAATTAAAATTGTCGCTGTGGACTTTTTGTTGTCAGTTCCATTAAATCCTATTTAAATATATTTAATACATTTGTTGAATAAAGAGAAAATATGAAAGTCAAAAGAATAATCCGCCTGTATTAACGAATACTTCAATTGGATAAATACATTACTTCTGTGCTCAATTATACAGTATGATTTAATTATATGGCTCGAAAGTAATTATGAGAAAAAATATGATACAAAAGCATTATATATTTACAACAATAGTAGCAGACAATAATAAAAAAAAAAACATACAAATTATCGACCAATTAATTCTGGGAACAGGAATGAAACACATTCAAAAGCATAATTCATGGGAAATAAAATAAAAAGTTGTAGCTGAAGTTATTGGTTTAATTTGTATTTAAAAATACTCTCAAAAATTAAATCAACGAGGAACAAAATGGAAATGAAACAAGTTTTGTAAACACTGAACTAAATAGAGAGAAATGCACTAAAGGCAAAGATTACTAATAATGTTGTGATACATTTTAAAATTTACTTCAACAAAATAGCATGCGACTTTTTCGTGCTAGGGAAAGAAACAAATATTTCGACTACATATTTTTGTACGTGGTTCTTATAGGAATTATAAAGTAAATAATCAGCCCGATTGTGAATACTCCCGGGGAATTTAAATTTTTCGAGAATAAAATTGTCCTATTCTTAACCGACCGGGAAACAAACAAATCATCTGTATGTCCCTTATTATTAATCGCTTATTACACTCCCCGGGAGTATTTAGAATCAGGCTGTTATTTTATGCAATTTTATTTTATGCAAATTTTGTGTAGCTTCAGGTGGTGAATTTTTTGCAAACTTTAAGTTGGTATCTCGCCAAGGAAGCAATTATTGTTTGCTTGGCCTTTTAGACGACAGTCTTCAGGTTCCTCTCCCAGTAAAAAATATAATGGGGTCAATTGGAACAACGAAGCGGCCAAGTGACTGTGTAAAAACGTGAGATTCCATTCCTCATCAACCTCGACTCTCAATTGTGCGGCCATTCTTGTATTTGAAGAAATACGATCTAAACCGCATCAAACATTGAATTTTTTGGGTACATTTCCAAATCGTGAACAGCCTCTAAGTGCTCTTCATAACAATTTGGGCAATTCTGTTACCAACCGTACCCATTGACCCAATTCTAAGACTTGCCGTTGAAGAAAATTTTTCGAGAAAAAAAAAAATTAAATAAAAAAAATTCTGTCTGCATGAGCACATATTATAGGATCGTTGTTGTAATACATTTTAGGAGCTTCAGCGGTCATGTAACCTGCGGCTTAATGATAGAGCTCAATAACTGTACCCAGAACTGCTGTTATCAGCCCAACTAACGGTGCAAATCAGCCGAGGCTAGATCTAAGATTCTATAGATCACTGTGGCTAGAGCTTTGAGTCGATCGCTTACTGCGTGACTAAACCTTGGATTCGATCGCTTACTGCGTGGTCTGAGCTTTGATTCGATCGCTTACTACGTGGCTAGGGCTTTTATTCGATCAAAGGGGTTTATGGGAGACCTCAATCCCTTATTGTAGGAAGTTATGATGCTGGTCGTCACCTGGTAACACCCTGGTGTAATTACACCGTGTTACAAAAAATAGATTTTTTTTCTGTCCTATGAACTAAATGCACATATTCGGAAAGGGGATACAAAATAAAATTACACGTGTATCGGCGATTTTCATGTACACGTCAGAGGCAGACTCGTGGAAATGTCTGTATCACGTCAAATTTTTTAAAAAATAGATTTTTATCAATTCTCAGGTTTTCCTAAAATTTTAAATGGTTATCGTTTTTTTTTTAAGTTCAAAAAACATTTTTTTTTTGTAACGCTTAAGTAGTTTTAAAATTTGGAGTCTCTTCAAGTTATGCTAAGAAAAGTGAAAAAAATATTTTTTTTTCAAAAATAATAAAAATTGGGGAAAATCTGAGAATTGATAAAAATTGTTTTTAAAAAAATTGACGTGATACAGACATTTCCACGAGTCTGTCTGCCAAAAATCAGCCCGATTGGATTACTGAAAAAGGGTAAAAAATCGGTCCAAAGGCTTTCACACAGGCCACTAAGAGATTCATACTTCAAACTTAAAAAAAAAATTCTGACGTGTACATGAAAATCGCCGATACACGTGTATTTTTATTTTTTATCCCCTTTTCGAAAAAGGAAATTTGGTTCATAGGACAGAATGTGTGTAACACGGTGTTATTAATATATTTTTTATTTTTGGGCAAACTTATTGTACAATTGATCCAGGAGATTAACTGTTACAAAACGTCGACAAAATCCTGCCCACATTCATATTTTCCTACGATTAGAGGTTAAGGTACAAACCACAACTGATCTACTAAAAACTTTAGTCCTGTCTTCAAATAACTTCGTCTTTCTTCATATCAATCAAATAATGGAATATCTTGTTAATTTTGAACGAAAACATTAATCAAACACAAAAGATGTTATGACAGCAGACACAATTTCACAAAGGTTACGATTATTTCAAGTTATCATAAAAAACAAATACAAAAAAAAATAATAACAATTAATTTAATGTCCGATTATACGATTAATTAAATTTCTATTGTTGTTCTTGAGGTGAACATTAATGGTTGTTTTTGAATTCTAACTAATTAATCATAATGACTGTTAAATAGTCGAACACACGACCAGTGTAATCAATCAATGAACACGGGTACAATGAATACTTTAGAATTATGTTCTGGTATTCCAAGTAATATGATATGATTTCGATCGTAATTGTATTCGAAACGGAAAATTTGTAGAGTAGAGCACCATTAGGTCGTTCTAAGCCCCCCTCCCAGCAAAAATCGCCAACAAAATGAATTTATTGCAAAATAATAATGAATTTCCAAATCGTGACGTTCTTGGAAAATATTATTCCGCATATGTGTGTCTACATTTTGCTGATCGTTCTTTGTCTTGTTGCCAGTGCAACAAAGAAATATGGAAAACAATAACAGCTACAAAAACAGTTTATCTTTTAACAAACAAAGAAGAAGAAGAAAAACGCTTGCAAAAAAAAAACATTTCAAAATTTGCAACAATTTCAATTCCGCCAATGACATTTGAAGACATTCATCGGGGGCAATAAGTAAAACAAATCATTTCTGGTGTTCTACGGCTGTTTCTATCGTCTGATAAGATAAAAAAAAATAAAACAATTTGATTTAGGGGGTGGAAGGTGAACGATCGTAAAAATAAAATGATAATTTTCTATAATAAAATGAAAAAAAAAAAACAGATACGAAATGAGTTAATGTTTATGAATATGTCGGGAAAATCTCTTGCCGAGTTCATTGTAATTATTTTCTCTCTTCCAAGAATTTCGGTGTCATATCTGGTACGAATGATTTAGCAAATACAACAGGAAAAAAATTCAAATTGATGAAATCGTTGTTGTACCTCAAATATTCTTGTTCGCAACCACAATTTGTTAGGAAATTAAATAAATTTGAAAAAAATCTTTCGTCATAATCACAAAATGAATCGTATCTCAAAGTGTAGCCTTCGTTCGACAAAATGAATGCGTCATTGGACTGTTGCTGTTCGTCTGGTGAATTTTGTATTTGAACTAAGACAAGTCGTAATAAAGGTTGCTAACACTAGACAAATCGTCATAGTAAATAAAGAGAGCTTTTGTCTTTATTTCATAGAGGAAAATGAATAACACATTCGTATTTCAAGGGGAATGCTACAATCGAGGGAATTCACATAATCTCCTGGGGAATTTTGCTGAATTGGTGTTAGAAAATCAGAACATTTGCAGTGGATCTTCCATAAGTTGAAGCAATTCTAGCGGCATTTACGGAGACAAATTACCCACGAAAAATCCAAAAAAAATCCCCAAAAATATTGGGGAGTTTTTCATAATTTGTAGGTAATATTTTATTTTTCGTTTTTTTTTTATATGAAAAATGCCTCATAAAATGGACAATGAAAAATTCCCCAATATTTTTCAGGAATTTTCCGTTTTTTTTTTGGGGCATTTTTCTTTAGTCCTGTCTTCAAATTTTTTATTCGATTTTCTTCATATCAATCAAATAATGGAATACCTTCTTAATTTTGACCGAAAACATTAATCAAACACCAAAGATGTTATGACAGCAGACACGATTTCACAAAGGTTATGATTATTTCAAGATGTCATAAAAAATAAATACACAAAAATAATAACAATGTCCGAGTATATGATTTTTTTATGTTTGCTTTTTTTTTTTGGGATATTTTCGTATATTTTTGTTTATTTTTTTATATAATATATATATATTGTTTTATATATGTATATATATATTGTTTTTTTTGATTATTTTTCATAATATTTGGGGGATTTTGCATTGGATAAATTTTCATAACTTGTTTGGGGGAGTTTTTAGATTTTTTGGGGTAATTTTCATATTGGGCTTTTGGGGGGATTTTTCCATTAATTTTTGGAGAATTGTTTATTTGGGACATTTTTAATTTTTTGTGGGTAATTTTTTATTTGGGGTTACGGCTCTATGAACGTAATTCCATAACTCAAAATCTCCATAAGTCGAACTCGCGTAGTGTATTCCTATTGGCTGATAGTCAAAGTGGTTGCAATTACAGGGTTGCCAATAAGAGTTCTGACGCTGAATTCCGATCTGAAATTTGTTACTCGTTGTACATACAAATAGAGTTGGCAACCCTTACAATGGAACAAATACGTCATCGTCATCTAACGGGAATTCATGCGGATGGCGTAATCTGTTTTTCTATCATTCTTGGTGTCTCCCATAATTCACGCCAGATTTGAATGTGCCACCAATTGTCGAAGACAATCTAGACGGCAGACCAACAATGAGGTCTATTTGTATAACTAGTAAACTGTGTTGGAAAAATTCTCAGTTGCCATATGGTGGCAGACACAAGGCGTCATACGTCAGATGTGAGTTTTTATAAAGCACTTGGCAGCCGTAATAATGTCCTGCAAGCAGACGTAGGAGTGTGCCCTCTAGTTTGTGGAATTTAGAGTCGCCCATCATTTTATTTAAATGCTATTTAGAATTATTGTGTTCTGTAAGACTTCTCATACAAAATTGGGAAATCTTTCATTTCATTCATAATTTCTGGGTAACATTTCATTTGTTTTTGGGGCATTTTTTCCTTTGGGTAATTTTTCATAGAGCCGGTTAAAAACTAGAAAAAATGGACAATGAAAAATTCGCCAATTGTTTATTTTTGATAAATTTTTCGTTTTTCTTGGCGGACATTTTCATAATATTGTTGTTGTTTTTTTTGGGGTATTTTTCATAATATCTGGGGGGTTTTGCTTTATATAATTTTTTTACAAATTGTTTGGAGATTTTTTTAAGAATTTTTGAGTAAATTTTCATTTTGGGCTTTTGGGAGGATTTTTCATTTATTTTGGGGAATTCTTCATTTGGGTCATCTCGTAGCTGATACTTTAAGGCCCAATTAATGGCTTAAGTTTGATCTTCGTTTTTCGTTTAAACTGCAGTTAAACTTCAAATTTATTTTTCAGTCCAAGTTTAAACGCATGAGGAGGATTTTTCATTTTATTTGGGGAATTCTTCATTTGGGGCATCTCGTAGCTGATACTTTAAGGCCCAATTAATGGGTTAAGGTTGATCTTCGTTTTTCGTTTAAACTGCAGTTAAACTTCAAATTTATTTTTCAGTCCAAGTTTAAACGCATGTTTATCATTCAATATTGGGCGTTTAAACCACAGTTTAATAGCCATATGATTGTGACATCACTCAACGAAAGAAGAAGAAGAATCGAGATTATTTTGGTTCAACAAATTCCACAAATAAAATAAATTACATGAAATTAAAATAACGTGAAATTTTTTTGGTGCTGAAATTGGTTTCCATACATGTGTCTTTTGCCCGCACCAAAGTTAATTTGGCAGAGTTTTTTTAATTCTCATATTTTTTCTAAATATCTTGTGTGACCAAAATCCACCACAAAAGTTTAATATCATTTTAATTACTCACCGGAAACATATGTTTTCTGATAAAAGTTTGAGTGTTGCCACATCAACAGCCGCAAATGTGGATTATTTAAAAACGAATTTGAAGTTTAAACTCAAAAATTTCCTGGGCACTTATTAAATTGTAAATTTGTATAAAAGAATAAATGAAAAAAACTCAGTTTTAGCGGAAACTAAGTTTTACATAATTGCGGTTTAACTACGATCTCATTTATTGCGCCTGAGTGTCATGGCGGGCTGTCACTGTTAGGTACGCTTACAGTGTTGTAGCATAAACTATAAATATGGCAACACTTATAGGTAGGTATGTATTTTCTTTTAAACTTCAAATCTACATTCTGAAGAACACACAATTTTCTTTAATAAATCTTAAACTTTTGTAGTTTCAATATCTAACATTCCCATAGACGCTTTTTATAATGAAACAACTGAAAGAAATTACCCCACAAGTTTGGCTGCTAGTGTTAAAAATTCCCCCACCTAAAGAAATGATCTTTGGCCAAAGCTCTTGCTAAACTACTCTCTCCAGAGAGCATTCCCCGATTGCACACACTCATCGAAAGTTCTTGGCAGACCTTTGGCTTTCTCAAACAAACAGAACGACGATTCTCAGCTAAAAAGCAAACACAAAGAAAACCGCTAAACCAAACAATCTCAAAGATAAACAAAACCAAACCAAAGCACACAAAGATCGCAACCGACCACCGCACACAGCGCCGGCAAAGGAAAAAGAAAGAGTGAAATCTAAACAACAAAAGTGTTGTGGTGTTCTTTGTTCTAACTTGTTTCCCGGTTGTGGAAATCTCGCAATAGCATTGGAGAGAGATAGAGAGAGCGGGAGAGAGAGATGGAAGGAGTATGACGAATGCCTTTGTCAGAGTCAAATCTTAGAAAAAGCTTTAAAATACTTTTGAAAATTGCCACCAGCCGACAAGCGAACGTACAACATTTCGTCTGAAATCAAAACAAAATCGACAAAAAAAAAACAAGAACGAACGGTACGCTACGGTGCAAAAGTAAAAGACCTCCGTGTGCTTGACACACTTACTCGTGAAATGGGTTGGGTGGCTAACGAAGGAGATCGACAAAAGTAAACGGATGAGAGAAAACAAAACATTCACAACAAAGCTTTCGTTGGACTCAAAGAGTCCGCCCGACAGTATTGCATTCATTCATGTATGCGACACATTGCAGGGATGGGATGTGGGTAATTCCAAAAAAAATGACCCCTTACAGCTCAAAAATAAAATTATTATTTGTTATGTATTTTTCCGCTAATATTACACAAAACAAATGTATCTGTCATTTTCCGAAGGATGAACTTAAATTTTCTTTATACTAACAAAAATATATGTTTTTTTTGTTACCCACAATAAATGAATTCAAACACAAAAATCGTATATTTTTTTATATTGTAACGACCGTTACTTTTTAAAAACATTTTTTTTTGGGAACTAATTTTCTTTGATTTTAAAATAAACCTATTACTTAAAGAAAACATTACAAAGAATTTAATGAGATTTTTTACTTGACACATCCTGTGCAAAATTTTACAATACATGATATTTGTTTCCGAAATTTGAAAACAGCACATTTATAAAGTAACGACCGTTACTTTTTTAATGGTCAAAAATAGTATTGAAATTAGATTTTTTATGAATTCTTTTGGCTGCTACCGATGCTTGAACTTTCGAATGTCCAAAATTAAGCAATCCTCCTGACATATATTCTTAGGTTGGAATTTTATTTCAAAAATCACCGAAAATCGGTAACGACCGTTACTTTGGAAACACCCATGTGGAAATTAACCGAAGGCAATTGCCGCGGTCAGAGTTTTTGGTGTATCGTGAAGGGCCGAAAAGGCCATTCATGGGTAAGATGCAGAAACCCTACTCTAGGTCTTGGGATATTGGGTTGAGAGGACGGTCCAAGCCAGCCAGCACTTCGATCTTGTGTCTACGCTGTGCACCCTAAGCTTAGTTTTAGGACTATTGTGAATTTGCATGTCTTATTTTACCTTGTCCATTCAAAAGTCAATCGCGGTTTTCCAAAAATCATTGACGTCATTATCGATGTTGACATCGATCATTGTTCGAAAGGGTACACACACTACCCAGCTCTGCCTGATGTCGGATGCCTGCATGACTGTTGCTTTTACCAGACGACAGACAAAGTGAAAAAGAGTGCGAGTCGTCTGTGTGTTTCAATTCCATTTCATACTCTGTCGAGAATTGTTGTTGTCGTCGTTGACTCTACACTTTTTGTTCAGCATTTGTTGTTATTATGTTTTTGTTTTCTGTTATTCTTCATGTTCGCTATCGTCTTCTTCTTTCGATATTTTTTGTTGTCACATTTATTGTTGTTGTCGTTACGATTGATTTTACATGTGTAGGGGTGTGGTGTGGAGGCGATGTCAGTGTGTGTGTTTGGGCACAGCGAAACGAAACGAGAAAATCAAAACAACGGTGCTCTTGTTGATGGTGTTGTTGTTGTTGCCAGCGCAGACACTCGCACTCATTCCTCACTCGCATACAATTTGAATTTTGTTCATATTCAAAACGTTTGTAGTTCCCCAAAGTGCAAGACGCGTATTTATTTATATACGAACGACTGACTCGAGTGTCAAACTAAAAGTCTAAAGAAAGAAAGCCACAAACAAAAACGTAAAATAAAAACAAAACACCAAGAAAAGCCAATTTATTCATAAAATAAAAGAAGAAATAGTGATTTTGTGTACTACATTTGCCTAAGGCAGAGCGTTCCGGAATTCTTAAGTCCCCAGCGACGAGTGCAGACATTTAACCGGAGATCGTTTTGTTTTCCTAAAACTTGTGGTGAAATTGTACAATTTATTTACAAATAAGGGCTGCATTTTTTTGAACAATATTTCCGTTGCTGAAATAAAGTCAAAATGTTTTGAAATTCCTACTCAAACACACACACATACACACCCAACAACAACGACAACGAAGAAACCCAACCAACCCACACTACTGTATATGGTGACATTTGTTTTAGTCCATCTTCTATGTGTATGTGTGCGATTAAGTCAACCTACACGCACACACACAGAGCCCAAGACTGGAGTGTCAATAAGAAAGTGAAATCAGCTGATTTTTGAAACAAAGACCCCGAAAAAAAGAGTGTTTTGAATCAGAAACCAAACAAACAAACAATATAATCGACAAAACGCCAACAGTAATTGTTGATGTGTTGAAGTGTAATCAAACGTAGTGTTTATATTTATGTGGTATACAATTCTATTGAAGGTAAAATTACAAGGAAATTTAAACAAATCGTTAACAAAAAACAACATTTCAAGTCCATGTGTCCAAGGGGTGGAATATGTACCCCTATCGTTTACACTGTGCGTTGATTGGTTTAGTTAAATTATGTAGGCAAAAAATATCAACTAATTGAGGCCAAATTATATGTAAATAATTGATATTAACAGCGAATATTCATAGTTTGGAGTGTACGATTTAAGATGTATGAATGAATTTCATAAGATTTAGGATACATTTCATAAACACTATAAATGCTGTGAAATATTTTGAAAGAAATTAAAATTAATTAAAATTTTTTTTAAACATTATGAAAAGTTTTATGACCATTATGAAACGTTTCATAATCAATAGAAATGTTTCATAAACATGAAATGTTGCATAAACATTATGAAATGTTTCATAAACATTATGAAATGTTTCATAAACATTATGAAATGTTTCATAAACATTATGAAATGTTTCATAAACATTATGAAATGTTTCATAAACATTATGAAATGTTTCATAAACATTATGAAATGTTTCATAAACATTACGAAATGTTTCATAAAGATAATGAAATATTTCATAAATACTACGAAATGTGTCATAAACACAATGAAACATTTCATAAATGCTACGAAATGTGTCATAAACATTATTAAATGTTTCATAAACATTATGAACTATTTCATAAACATTATGAAATGTTACATAAACATTTTCAGCTCTTTCCCAAAAAAGTATTTCTTAAACTGAAAAATCTGTTCCATGTCAAAAGATCGAACATTTCAAACACATTATGAAATATTTCAGAAATACTACGAAATGTGTCATAAACATTATGAAATATTTCATAAACACAATGGAATAGTTCATAAATACTGCGAAATGTTTCATAAAGATAAAGAAATATTTCATAAATGTTACGAAATGTGTCATAAATACTACGAAATGTTTCATAAAGATAATGAAATATTTCATAAATACTACGAAATGTGTCATAAACACAATGAAACATTTCATAAATGCTACGAAATGTGTCATAAACATTTTGAAATGTGTCATAAAAATTATGAAATGTTTCATAAACATTATGAAATGTTTCATAAACATTATGAAATGTTTCATAAACATTATGAAATGTTTCATAAACATTATGAAATGTTTCATAAACATTATGAAATGTTTCATAAACATTATGAAATGTTTCATAAACATTATGAAATGTTTCATAAACATTATGAAATGTTTCATAAACATTATGAAATGTTTCATAAACATTATGAAATGTTTCATAAACATTATGAAATGTGTCATAAACATTATGAAATATTTCATAAACATTATGAAATGTTTCATAAACATTATGAAATGTTTCATAAACATTATGAAATGTTTCATAAACATTATGAAATGTTTCATAAACATTATGAAATGTTTCATAAACATTATGAAATGTTTCATAAACATTATGAAATGTTTCATAAACATTATGAAATGTTTCATAAACATTATGAAATGTTCCGTTAACATTATGAACTATTTCATAAACATTATGAAATGTGCCATAAACATTTTCAGATCTTTCCCAAAAATTATTTAAAATATTTCTCAAAAACATATAGGGAAACACAGATTTTTTTTTAATAAACAAAAATGTATTGTTGCGTCTCCTTATATAATATTAGTGTATATACAGTATACACTATTGTTTTATTGAGGAGACGATGGGTAATCGAAAGATTTCCATTATTACTGAAAAACGATTTTATTCATGTGTGTACCTCGACTGGCTTCGGAGCAGCGCATTCTGTCAATCCGATTTTCCCAGGACTTGTTAACATTTTGTGGGTCTATCTCACAAATGGCTTGCTTGATATTCGCCTACGCGGGCTATCCTGCTTCAACCAAAGATCGTCCAAGTCTTCAATGCCTTATGACACCTCTAACTTAAAAAAAAAAAATCTCTGAGAATGCGTTAGCTTCTTGATGATCACGTGGGGGAAGGGGTTCGAGGAGCCATAACGAAGCGTATGGTCGTGAGCATTCAATCGCTAAGTTAATTTAACCATTCAGCGAATAACGGTAGTACTTTGTGCAAAATTCGCATTTGGTTGGTGCGTGACATTTTTAGTTGTCGGTCGATGTTCTGGGACAGAGTCCCCAAATTCGGCCTCATTCGATGGATTTGAATCATTACACTTCACCTTCACGCACCCACACATTTCGGACAACAAAATACTCGCATTTTACTTTAAACTTGTCCTCCAACACAAGCTGTATCTCCACTTTTTCGCTCATCTCTTGGATATGATGATGACATACCGTAATTATCTCATGGAGAATTGTATCTGTAAAGTAAGCAGACGACCACAAGGTTTCCGCTCTCGTGGAGATGATGCAATACAATGTTCGTCTGATGACAAAAGGTGTGTGCGAGTTCGAAGATCGCTTTGACGACATCCACAAGGCCAAATGTCAATGGAATGCAGACTAGGGCAACATTGATGACAGTCTTCATTTCAATTCCCGTTTTGTTGGAATTGGTAAACTAAAGTATTGCTGTGTGTAATAACAATCAATCAAATATTTCCCACCTGACAAAGTTTTCCACTTTAGAAGACAAAATCTACTGACGTATTGATTTATGATAAGGTTGATTTGTTTGCAAATAGAAAGCATTCAATACCGTTTTGTTCCGTCATATTCAGCCTATAGGAGTCATACCCGAAATAGTCAAGCGAGAAAAGTTTACAGAAGGATTGCTGTATTTGACAGCTCTTATTACACCTCTATAGACTGTGACGAGGGGTTTAAAAAAGATATGGGATATTCAACTCTCAAGGAACTCGAATGCTATATAGAGTATATAACAGCTCTTGTGGATTTCGGGCTGATACTTTATCTGTAGATAAGGCCATGCCATTTCTGAGGTTATCGAACTCGAATAGCAAAGATAACTCCTTCTATGTCCACAGGCAGTCAGGTTTGAAGACCTTAGACCTGAATTCACAACTTTCCAAGAGCTATCAAACATCGTAACCTAAGACACCGATCGTTTGCTTTGCGCAGACATTTGTTTGCATACCTTAGTTGGTCGCGGTTGCCAGGTCCCCATTTTATATTTATTTGTAGAGGATTACAATGCAATTCGAAATATAACATGAATTTTGACCTGCAATTCATTATCAGATCTATGGCACGAAAGTGTAGTAGAATATTGCCGATTCGAGAGCTTTCCTGCTAACTTTCTATCTTATCTGATAATGATAGTTTGCATTATTTTGAAATCTAATAAAATTAGTTTATTTACCCGTTCAACTCCAAAACAAATATTGTCCACAATTCTGTGTCTTTCGCTTTGGTCTATAAGTTCATGTTGGGGGTGGGGAAAGCAAACCATAACTGATTTCAATTGTAAACTGCTCAACGTCAAGAAATGTACTACTTTTGCTTCATAATTTCATAAAATGTTTCAATTCCATTCCGTTCCTCTTAGATTTTATTCTAGAAAATAGGGCAATGACAAAACTTGAATCAATAAACTTCAAATGGAGGACAAAAATTCCTAAACTGTTTCAATTCCATGTTGTTCCTCTTAGATTTTATTCTAGAAAATATGGCAATGACAAAACTTGAATCATTATATCGCTAAACTTCAAATGGAGGACAAAAATTCCTAAACTGTTTCAATTCCATGTTGTTCCTCTTAGATTTTATTCTAGAAAATATGGCAGCGACAAAAATTTAATCAATATTTTCCTAAACTTCAATTGCGTGACAAATTCCTAAAATGTTTCAATTCCATTATGTTCCTGTGTTATAAAGTCATGGTTCTCTACGAAAATATTTTCCAAAAAATTCCTACTATATATTATTTTTTTTTTCTAAATTTTAATTATTTTATTCATGCAGATAATATTTCATTCCCAATTCGTTTCGCAGTAAGAATATAATTTAAATGAACAATGCCAACGCATTTAATAAACTCTTGGTAATGTTTTCAGCTGAATGTATTTGAAGGTTTCATAAAAAGTTTCAATTTCACTTTGTTCCATTTTTTTGTAGTTTTCTGAATAATTCATTCTTGGTATTGCTCGGAATTCGCATATTTCTATGAAAATCTTTCACGGAATGGAAAATTTCTTAATTATATAAATTTGGATAAACTGGTGAAGTTGAACATTTTATAAAATATTTCAATTCCATGTTGTTGCGCAGCAAGAACATTTTTGTCTACTATTTTTATATAACGAAATAATCCTTAGCATAAAAAAATCAATCACCAAAATTTATTTGACAATTTTATCGAATGTTCCAATTTGTTTTTTTTGCAATAGATTTCTTGGTTACCAGGGAAATCCATCACACAATAACAAATTTTCTTATAATTTGTAATTAGTTGAATTAAAATGCATTCAAATTTCCAATTGCTACTATATTTCAATTCCCTCTTGTTCCTATGGAATAAATCGTAGTTTTGTACGAAAATATTTTACAAAATTGCTAATACACGTTGTACTTATTTCAATTCATTTCATTTAATTGATAATTTCACAAAATGTTTCAATTTCATTTGTTCCTCTGCAATTTTCAGATTACTTTGAAAATCGTTCACCGTATAGCAAATTTCCTACTAAATTTTAATTATTTTGTTCGTTGATTTAGTTGAACATTTCAGGAGGTATATTTTATTCCACTTTGTTCCCCTTCAATAAAAACGTTTCTTTGCAAAAATTTTCAAATAAATTGGAAAGAGTTCTATCTCGATTCAGTTTTCGTCAGGACATTTCATTGAAATTTCTTTGATAAATGAAAATTTCAAAAAATGTTTCAATTCCATACTGTTTCCTATTGCCGGAAATCCATTAGTTTGTTTTATTAAATGCAATAACTGACAAAATTGCCTTAATATATGGTTAATATAAATTTGTAAGCTGTATTAGTTAACAATTATACACATTGTTTAAATTCCATGTTGTTCCTCCGCAATAATTTACAATTTTTGTAGAAAATGCAATAACATTTTTGTAATTTTTTTTATAATCCAATTAATTGAATATTTTTTAATCTTCATTAGTGGTGTAGTTTACAAAATGTTTCAATTCCATGTTGTTCCCCTGCAATATATTCAACATATTTAACAGAATTGTAGTTTCTTTCAAAATATTTAGATTATTTGAGATTTTATGAGTCCATCTAGGCTATATCATAAACGTATCAGTTCCATATTGTTCCTCTAAAACAAGTTCAAAATTTTTCCGTGGTAATTTATAGTTTACAACTTTAAATATATTTAAATTTTGGTAATTTCTTTGGTAAATGAAAATTTAAAAAAAAATTTCAATTCCATACTGTTTCCTATTGCCGGAAATCCATTAGTTTGTTTTATTAAATGCAATAACTGACAAAACTGCCTTAAAATATGGTTAAAATAAATTTGTAAGCTATATTAGTTGACAATTATACACATTGTTTAAATTCCATGTTGTTCCTCCGCAATAATTTACAATTTTTGTAGAAAATATAATAACATTTTTGTAATTTTTTTTATAATCCAATTAATTGAATATTTGTTAACCTTCATTAGTGGTGCAGTTTACAAAATGTTTGAATTCCATTCCGTTCCTCTTGCCGTTCCTACGTCATTTCCTATGATCACTGCACACTAAATCCAACATTTGCAACATTTTGTATTAATTTTACATTATTTAATGGCTTTTTTAACAATTTAAAATTTATGCAAATACAGACAAGAGGAAGTGAATAAATTTCTATATTTAACCCAAAAAAAAAAAAAAAAAAAATTAATCCAACCAATCGCACAACACAAACAAGTGAAAAACACCCAAAAACAAAACGAAAAAATCGTGTATAAATACATTTTCACGTCATCGATGCAATCTCAAACAAAGAAACAGCCCAAGCCCGACCAACAACAACTTTTTTCTTTTTTTTTTTTGCAGAAAAATTTTGATTTCAATATAAATTTAAAGAAGCACAACAACAAAGATCGTCTTCTTCCTATAACAGACAAAGAACGAATGGCATGAAAAAGAAACTAAAAGTGAAATAAAAAAACAACAACAAGAACAAAACAAAAGGCGAAGCCAAAGCAAAGAAAGTGGAAGAAACGACCCAGAAAGATAGAAAATAAACCGAATTATTTAATATTCGTCTCAGCCAGCGTGTGCAACGGATGCAGTATTTGAATATTGAAATTGCTGCAACAACTTATGGCCACAGAGATTTCGATTTTGATTTTGGCAGAGACAACAAGCGAACGACGACCACGACGACAACAACGAGACACAACGGCGGCGTTACGTTTCTAGAGACGGACGAACGGATTTCGTTTTGATTTGGCCAAAGGCAACGAGCAAACCCAAAGCTAACCAGAGCAATTTCATATTTTGCATTAAGCGGTTATATATTTTTTTCTCTTTTGGGCGGCATAGTTTGTGAAATTGAACGCATCGTAGTAATATGTGCAGAGAGCAACAACAGCGACGTTTTTATTTTGTAGTTAATGAACAACATTACGAAGCAGAGCAGCAGCAGCAGCAGCAACAACCACGTCCTCCTCCTCACACTCCAAGTCAGCAATATTGTCTTTTGCGCCAGCAATTTGTCAACCCCACCATTAGCATTTCGGTCTTCCGATTACATTTTGTAGTTAAGTCCATAACACGCGCAGCCACTGTACGTGCCATTGATTTAATTATTGCCAACTTGTGGATTGATTATACATAGCAACATATAGTCCACGGGTGGTTTTATCTTTCAAACAACACGAAGAAGAAGACGACGACGACGACGAAGCGAAAGCCAACGACATTTCAGTGCCACACGAAATCAAACTGCTGAAACGCAGTGGAAGTGAAACACACACAACTTGAACCAATTTCAAATAATAAACAACATGAACAACATCATGTTTGTGCCCTCCATGAACAATTCAATGTCAGCAAATATGCTGATGGCAGGTGGTGTCGGTGGTGGTGTCGGTGGTGGTGTCGGTGGTGGCGGCCAATTTATGGGTCCACCGCATCACCATCCCCACTCTCCACCCAACATGAATGCCATGTATCACAACATGCGTCACATGACCAGCTATCACCAACAGCAGCAACGTTTTATGGGCCCTCATCCGCACCACGCATCGCCCCAACACTCGCCGCCTCAACGTTCGGGCGGCGGCGGCTTCCCCTCATACTATCACCAGGGACCCAGGCATCATTACTATAATGCTGGGCCGCTAATGAATCAAAGGCCCACGGCACCACTGCCATCGTCGCCACCCAGTAAATCAAATGGAGGTGGAGGCTTCAATGGCATGTGGCCCAAGACCCACGGTCAAGCGACGTACGGCTATGTGGCCAACTCAAAACAAGCTCAAAAAGCAGCAGCAGCAGCAGCATCGAAAACTTCCGCGGAGACAAAAGCCCCCAAACAGGAGAATATCACTTCAATCGCAGATTCTTCCAAAGCACTGTCAGGGGAATTGCACAAAGCAACAACAGCACAGCAACAACAAGAAAAACAACAAAAATCTAATACAGTCGACAAAATGTTAAATAAGAAAATAACGAAATTTCCGAAAATTAAACGTTCCGATTCCAAATCATCTATGAAAACGTCAACAACGACATTGGCAGCTGCCGTGGCGACAGCCAGCACATCGCCTTGCGTCAAAGTGATCAACAAGGATTTCAAGCAACGTGAACAGCAGACAAAGAAAAGTGAGTAGGACCCCAGTTTTGTTTCAATACCATATGTTCCTTTAGAGTATTTCCTTTTCGTACCAAGCTAAATTTGCAACGAAAAGCAACACCAATAGAACGCAAAGTGATTTATAAAAAGAAAAATTAAAAAAAAATTCGAATGGACATTTTTCTCAAGTTAGACATTAACAGGACGAAACTTACACGACTAATGTAAAATAAAATACACATAGAAGTGAACCGAAATCAGTGCCGGGTATGAATAGGGTTAAACTGTCAATCATTGGCTGTTATTTCATTGGTAGTATTGCGCAAAGTTTTTTTTTTTTACTTCCTTAAGCCTTCTGTTTATGAGAAGGCCCCTGGGGACCTTTTCGATGTAGAAACTCTAACGGGAGACTCACAAATCGAATGGTTAAACGTCTGTTTTGGCAAAGACATTTGTCGACACTCGACACAGTTACAAAAAAAAAAATTTGCGGTTCTTCACTATTATCTCCGTCTGTGAGTTATCGTTCAAACCACTCAATGTCCCATTTTAAAAAGGGTGATTGAACGCTATCCAGACGACTGATAGGGAAGTTTCATCGTATATTCCAAAGTACACAAATATTTATAATAAATTGCATTTCGATTGTTTTTGATACAAAACACTTGGCTCGCTCTGTAGGGTCATTGACTAAACAATTGAAAAAAAAATACGGATATTTCACGAAACATTGCAACAAATATTAAATATAATAAAATAAAGAGAAATTTCATTATGTTTTTGCGTTGGCCGACTATTTGGAAAATATAATTTTTAGAACAAGATGTGACCCATTTTAATCAATAGCTCATATCGAAAAGTTGATGCATTCATCATTTGTTTATTTTTTTTTTCCTTGAAGTCATAAAATTTATCAAAATTGCTCATATTATAACTGATACTGATTCGTAATAAACGTATTCCGTACAAATTCATATATATGATTTCATTATTCATAATGTCGTTCTGTTATCGCCGTGAATAATTTCTAAGATAAAACAGAAATGGACTACGGGAACATCAGAAGAAAAAAAAATGTTCCATCTATGGTCAACTAATTGTATTTTATGAAAGAACAAGTGGAAACTTGTTCTTCCGATACGGAAGATTTATCCTACTACCTTACTAATTTCCCTTAACATTCCATGAAGAAACAGACGGGGAAGTTCTATCGAATCAAGTTTTCATAAATCAACTCTAGCAGCACATGATTAAATTTGTATAACCATAACGAGTATTTGCTGATATTTATGGAGTCCGTCCTTAATTAAACTGCATTGATAAGCCAATTGAATGTCATAAAAATTTACTGTTTTTGTTGTTTGTCAAGGGCTATGATTTATCTACACTTCGAGCTTATTTACAAATACTAATAACCCAGCAAAAAATGGCATTACTAACTAATGATTTTAGTCTAGAAAACTCAATTGTGTTCTATATCGGCCCGATGCTGGATATTCCCGGGGAGATAATTCCCTGAAAAAAAAAACGCTACATCCCATTAAAAAGGGTCTAGCTTAGTTCAGTGCAAGCATTTTTCTTATGCGAGAACTAAAAGAATATCCAAAACCCCTAAAAGTATGCAATCTTTGTTAACAAATAAACTAAACTGGCTCAAGGAAAGAAAGCCTTTTCCTTATGCTGCAACTCATTGAAAATCATATACTCCTAAGGAGTATGTAATACCACATTTTCCCCAAAATAAATGAAAAATCCCCCCAAAAAATCTGAATAATCACCCAAACAGTTTTGGAAAAATTAACCAATGCAAAATCCTCCATATATTATGAAAAAACACCCTTAAAAACAATATTACAATTTTTTTGAAAATATACCAAAAAAAAAAAAAAAAAAATTCCCTTAAAAATAAAAAAATGGGAAAGTTTTCATTGGCAATTTGTTCATACGAAAAATTTAAAAATCCCCCAAAAAAGCCGAAATATGAAAATTTCTCCAAACAATTTATGAAAAATTACCCCTTGCAAAACACTATACATTTTTTTTTTGGAAAATATGAAAAACAAAAAATTGGGAATTTTCAATTGGCCATTTTTTCATACGAAAAATTAAATATTATTTCAAATTTATGAAAGTAAAAACTCTCATGTAAATAACAAAATTTTCCCAAAAAAAAAAAATTTAAAAAAATTTCGCAAAATAAATTAAAAATCCCCCCAAAAAGCCCAAATATGAAAATTTTCCCCAAAAAATGTATGAAAAATTACCCAAATGCAAAACCCTCCAAATATTATGAAAAATACCCTAAAAACAATATTATAATTTTTTTTGAAAATATGCCAAAAAAAAAAGAAAAATTTCTCCAAAAAATAAAAATGGCGAATTTTTCATTGGTAATTCAATATTACCTAAAAATTATGAAAAAAAAAACTATCATACCAATACCACATTTTGCCCAAAATAAATTAAAAATCCCCCAAAAAGCCCAAATATGAAAGTTTTCCTCAAAAATTCTGAAAAATTACCCAATACAAAATCCTCCAAATTTATGAAAAATTACCCAATGAAAAATCCTCCAAATATTATGAAAAATACCCCAAAAAAACTATGAAAAAAACTATCATGTAATACCACATTTTCCCCAAAATAAATTAAAAATCCGCCAAAAACCCCAAATATGAAAGTTTTCCTGAAAAATACCCTCTAAGAATTTATGAAAAATTACACAATACAAAATCCTCCAAATATTATGAAAAATACCCCAAAAAACTCTCATGTAATACCACATTACCCCCAAAATATATGAAAAATCCCCCCAAAAAGCCCCAAAATATTTATAAAAAAGTATCCAAGCAAATTCCTACAAATATTATGAAAAAAACCCAAAAAAAGACATTAAAATTTTTGAACATATACCTAAAAAAAAACAAAAATTGCGGACTTTTCATTTCACACGAAAAATTAAATATTGCCTAAAAATTATGGAAAAAAAAACTATCATGTAATACCACATTTTCCCCAAAATAAATTAAAAATCCCCCAAAAAGCCCAAATATGAAAGTTTTCCTCAAAAATTCTGAAAAAACCTCCTTAAAATTTATGAAAAATCACCCAATGCAAAATTCTCCTAATATAATGAACAATACCCCAAAAAACTATGAAAAAAACTCTCATGTAATACCACATTACCCCCAAAATATATGAAAAATCCCCCCAAAAAGCGCCAAAACAATTATAAAAAATTATCCATTGCAAAATCCTACAAATGTTATGAAAAATACCCCAAAACAACGACATTCATTTTTGTTTTAACATATACCAAAAAAAAAAAATGTCGAATTTTTCATTGTCCATTTTTTCATTTGAAAACCACCCAAAAAAAAAACGAAAAATTAAGTATTACTTAAACATTATGAAAAAAAACTCTCACTCTGCTTTTGTTTTTTTTTTGGTGAATTCTTTATTTTTTTTCGAGCATTTTTCATAGTGCCGTTTATTTCCATGATATCTTCTGAACAAAAACAAAGCCATTCTTGAAATCAACACAGCCATACTGTGCCGAAAGGCATTCGATTTTGGGTCACACAATATGTTTGGGCCTTTTTAAATGCGGCGATTTTTCAAATTTCCAATCTCGAATATCTTAGAACGGGTAGTGCAAATTCCCAAGGACTTTGGTGTTGATCGGTGTTGTTTTTTTTTTTTTTCAAATTTCTCTAGATAAACATTTGAAAAGCAATTAAATGCACTCAACGACACACACAGCAAATTAAACATTCCATCTACTCATCATTGACGTAGTATTTATTTATTTATTCAATTGCCGCCACTAAATCGAGAAGAAACTCAAATAAACAAGAAATTCAAATTTAAACAAATAAAAATAAAAAAAAAGCATATAACACAATTTGTGTTTGGCCCTGACTGAGGTTAAAGCACGGCAATGAACTTGCAAAACATTCTGGGTATCGCACAATTAATGTCACTCACTCTCACGTACACTCTCTCTCACTCACTGTTTTATAAGGGGTATTCACATCAACAGAGAGTGAAGAGGCTGTACAAGTAATGGATTTAATCAACCTACACAATTGTTAATTTCCCACTTTTTGTGAACATCCTTATTGTTTTCGACCAGCTTTATGGCAAAACATGCAGTGTGAACCCCTCTAATTACGAATACTTAACGTCACGACAATTGAATTACTTATCCGCACTAGGCATAATATTTCCCCCCCAGCGGGGGCATGCAGGCAACGAATGCTGCGAATGATGTCTGTTTATCTAAAACAAAAAAAAATAATAAAAACAACATAGCCAGAGTAAAAGGAGCCACATAGACCGTCTGCACACGACTACTCATCACAACTGGGAACGGGATGGTGGCAACGAGTCGAGAGTTGACAAAAAGCCAACCAAGAGCAATAAACTTTAAACGACCAAGGCCCCGAAACGCATACATGACGCGAGAGAGAAAGCAATAACGACGATAGCAAAATGAAACATCAAGAGAAAACAATAAAACAACAAAAAAAAAACGAAATAAACACAACACCAGCGACCGAATACCCGGTTTTAGAACAACAAACGCGTAAAAATAAACAAAAGGTTCAATAAACCACCAAAGTACCAAACATAAAGAAGAAGAACTGCGAACGAATAATTTGCAATTGTCTGTTTACCGAAATTCGTGTTTTTTTTTTTTTTATTTTTTTTTGGTCTTTGCGAAAAATAATCGCTTTTAAGATAACGTAACATTGTTGAGAACTTTGAACGGGTGCTAACAAAACAAAATGCACTGAAAGAAAGAAAGAAATCACAAGGTGACTAACAGAAGACGATTGGGGAATTGTAGGCAAGCAAACCAAATAAAAGAAGTCCCTGGTCAGAAGGGTAGCAAGAATGTTTAAGGGATCTCCTTAATTGCAACTAAGGGGGGACCTAAAGGAAATTTTGTAAAAAAAAATTTTTGGAAAAAAAAAAAAATTGTAAACAAAAATTTCTGTAAAAAAAAATATTTTTTTTTATTATTATTATTATTTATAGAAAATTATAGAATGCCTATTTAAATTCCTACGTACTGCGTGACAGAGTCAGTGAATCAGTGTATCAGTGAATCAGTGTCGAGGGTAAATATATATTAAGATTTTCATTTGGTTGAGGTTTTTTGAGGTAATTTTTTGTGGTCAAGGTTTCAGAATTGTCTCCAAAAAATGTTTTCATAACATAAATTGATTCAAATGTCTTCCTCGCAGTACGTTTAATAGAATTTATTGTGGTGGTCTCATGTGTTGTATGAATTTCTCTTAAGCGGTGTTCATACCTTTGCATTAAAAACGATTTTTCAATAAAGCGGATTTTCGTTGACGTGATACTTCATGGAAAATCATCCAGAACAATCGTTACTAATATTTATTTTCAATTAAGCGATTTTTTCCATTAAAAGGTGTGCGCTTATCCGAATTCGACTGTATTTTGTTCTTTTCTTAAACTTGAAATAGGTAAAACATTTCCCTCTTCTACTGAAAGTCAAAGTAGCAGATAGATGTGCGCCAAAAACGTTCAACTAAAAATCTCATTTCCCACCGCAAACGCAGCTCATCAAATATTTAAATACTTTTTATTCGATAAAACAACAACAACAAAGTACAATGTCTGGAGATCAAGCGAACGCCGTAATGCGAGATGCCAACATTTAATTTAATATCAGCAGTTAGTAAGTACTTGACAGAAAACTAGCA
Organism: Hydrotaea cyrtoneurina; assembly: GCA_958296145.1. Classification (NCBI taxonomy): domain Eukaryota; kingdom Metazoa; phylum Arthropoda; class Insecta; order Diptera; family Muscidae; genus Hydrotaea; species Hydrotaea cyrtoneurina. Next base: position 18,248,248 of record OY282513.1, on the reverse strand, counting down.
AGGGAGGGCAGAGCGAGACAGAGAACGAGAGTGAGGTGGGGGAAAAGAGACACAAGAAACTGCAAATAACAATTAAAAAAAAGGCAATGAATACATCAACAAACAAATCCAAAGGGTCAAGGTTCTTGCATCACAAAAAAACAAAATAAATAGAAATAACTGACGACGACATTGCAAATAAAAGGCAAAAAGTGATAAATAGGCAAAAACCACCATAGGCGTGTTTTTTTTATAGTTTTTGTTAGATTATTAAAAAATTAGTAACTTGGAAACTTTTTAAAAAAGAATTTCACCATGAAGTCATTTAAGCAACTATTCGCAAAGAAAACACGACCAATGTATAATAAAAAAAACAAACATACAAAAAAGACGCTACAACCAGTTGTACTCGCAGTTTAATGACTCCAGTTGAGCAGATAATAACTTTTGTAGAGAAATAAAAAAAAAAAAATAATGTACAAATATTTTATCAGGAATTATTAGCGTGCAAACAATTAAAAAAAAAAATATTTTAATGAAATGATGGGGATAATGGGAAATTGAAGCGACGCAATGTGAATGCCATCCAATGATGAACAGTGGCTGTAATAAGGAAAAAACATAACCTCTGGCCTCTAGAATATGGAATAGCCCACAGTGGTATTAACACCCTCGATACCATGAAGTTCTACATCCGAAATATTCGGATCAAATATTGGAGTAATAGTAAACACTGAAAGTGAATCCAATCTAATTTGTATTTACAATTATTATATTAAAAACTTAAAATATCTCTTTATTTCAATTCCATCCCACGAAATCACACATGTATTTAGTTTCGTCTGAACCTATGGTGCGATGACCTGTCTGAGGTCTATTTATTTTAGTCGATGCTATCTGGTATTCGGTATGAATTTTGTTTAACAATCCATACGGTTTTTGAACCCTTAGCTTCGTCGTCTGATGTTGTCTGTTGATATAATTTTCTGTAAAGGTACGCAAACAATTTCAGTAAGTAAAAGTATTGTTATTGTTGTTGTTGTATTACTTTGTATCAACATCGTTTCGTGTTCAGCGACTGCCAATTGGATGCTAAAGTTCAAGAAACTGTAACTTGTTTCAGTTTAACTCGGTGCTTTTGTTCAAAACAGTATTTTGAAACTTGGCGCAGACACACCTTCCAGGCGAAGTTGTTCAAAAGCAGACATGAGGCGCTTACATGTAAACAAAAGACAATTAATTGAGCTCTCACCCTACAGAAATAAAATAAAATAAAATAAAATAAAATAAAATAAAATAAAATAAAATAAAATAAAATAAATTAAAATAAAATAAAATAAAATAAAATAAAATAAAATAAAATAAAATAAAATAAAATAAATTAAAATAAAATAAAACAAAATAAAATAAAATAAAATAAAATAAAATAAAATAAAATAAAATAAAATAAAATAAAATAAAATAAATAAAATAAAATAAAATAAAATAAAATAAAATAAAATAAAATAAAATAAAATAAAATAAAATAAAATAAAATAAAATAAAATAAAATAAAATAAAATAAAATAAAATAAAATAAAATAAAATAAAATAAAATAAAATAAAATAAAATAAAATAAAATAAAATAAAATAAAATAAAATAAAATAAAATAAAATAAAATAAAATAAAATAAAATAAAATAAAATAAAATAAAATAAAATAAAATAAAATAAAATAAAATAAAATAAAATAAAATAAAATAAAATAAAATAAAATAAAATAAAGTAAAGTATCCCTCTATATAAATAATCCATTTTTAAAATATATTAAAAAAATAAAATATATAAAAAAATAAAATGAAATAAAAATGTTCGTATAACACGATACGCCACAAAATTAAACTATTGTCCCCTAACTTTCCAGCTCCCTAATACTACATCGCAAATTACAAATTATATAGACTGGTTTAGTGTAAGCATTTTTCTTAGGCCAGAATCAAAAGAATATCCACAACCCCTAAATGTATGCAATATGTGTTTAAAAAAACTAAACTGCTTCCAGGAGAGAAATCATGTTCCTTATGGTACAAACAAGGCAATATTTTACAGAATCTTGTATACTCCTACAAGTAGGCAATGCCGAACAGAACTGAAACATACAAAAATGCTAAGTGCTGATTATTTCCGTTATATCTTCTGAACTAAATGTCTGTGAACAAAAACCAAGCCGATCCTGAAATCTACACAGCCATATTGTTCTGAAAGGCCACCGAATTTGTGTCACTAGTGGTAGCAAATGTGGCGATTTTTCTAAAAATAAATAACATAAAAAAAAAATAAAAATAATCAATGATCTCGAGCTCGAGCTCGACTAACAGAAACAAACCTGTATGAAGTATATAGATTAACAATACAAAAAACACATTAACCTAAAAAAAAACAGATTATTAAAAAAATCTAAATAAAACGACTTTTTGTTCTATCTCACGAATGGCTAGTCTTAAGGGCTTGAACTGTTAATGGGCTGTTCGTACGCCATCGGTGCTTCACGACAAACCACAAAATAAAAAGACTATTGTCGGCAAATCGCCGCTCCGAGGTGGAATATTGACATCAGCGAGACCACTGCTACCACGATTACGGAACTTGGTGCGTAAAACACCGATTGTGGCAGGGCGCACCATCCTGCGGAAACTAAAGATCGTCCAAATCCATGTGCTCAATCAACTTCCGGCCACCAAAATAATCCAATGATGCCATCGCTACAAAATCCCCTTCAAATAGTCACTCTCTGAGAATGCCTTGGCTTCTCGACGATGACATGTAGATTTTCCGATGACTAGATACGGCAGCTTTGCTTGTTCAAATAGCCGCCGAGCTGAAACGGCCCAGAGTCAGAAAATATGTTTTTTCTCTCAAACTCCTTTTTCATTTGGAGCAGCTGACAGCCCCAAACTTAAAAGTTATACAGGTCGATTATGGAAACCACCGGGGAATTTACTTTTTCCAGAATACAATTCTTCAAACAAAAAAGCTGACTCCGAATAATTGAAAAAGGCTGTCCATTATCATTATTCTCAAAAAAATCCATGGGAATTATCTCCCTGGACGTTTTCATAATCGGGCTGGTCATGTGCCTTCAATGTGTCAATTGCGAGGTTTTTGTGCTACATATCATTGAAATAGGAAATAATGTTTCAATTATTTCCCAATGCTGTTCAAGCTTAAAGGTCTTTCCTTCAAGGTTTCCGGTGGGAAATAAAGTAAGAAATGATTGAAATATAAACCACTAGGTGAACCGCCCCGGTAAAACTTGGTGAAAAACGCATTCTCCCGGTCAAATTATATTATGCACTGCTCACTTACTGAAGAGCAGCTCCACCATTTGTTCCTTCATGGAGTGTTAAACAAATTGCGTCCACTGGCTTCTCCTATAACTTTGCGCTGCACCTTCTGACTGTACAAAGGCACAGCAACTTTCTGTGATAACACTCCAACTGAACTTGAACTGAATGACATCATTTGTAGTGAACAAAGGAATCTCGTTGAAGACTTGAACAGAATTAAATTAATATTGGAAAAAAAAGGAAACATTGTAAGGTCATATTTCGTTATGTGTGTGTGTATCGTCGCATCGCTGGTTGCACTTGATTTTTATGAGCAACATTTTCTCCTCGCTGGGTGTATCAGACGACCTACACCAATGTTTTGTCTCGTTTCGTTTGTTTATTTTATTGTGTCCGCTAAAAGTTTACTCATGCCTGACGGACGTTGGCAGATACTATATTTGGATGAATGACATACATACAGACATACATTTACTTGCGAGTACAAATATTTTCTTGTATTCAATGATAAACAAAAAAACAAGTAGAAAACCCTCCTCCACTATAATAACGGCGGCGCGTCGCATAAACCAGAATACCATGGGTACTTATTCATAATCTTTGAAATAATAAAACCAAAAGAGACCGCGACTCTTTACGATACGGGTAATGTCAGTCGGCGTCTGGCTTAACTAGGTCGGGCCAACCATGCTGATCCACTTTATGTACACGAGCATAGTGTTTTTTTTAGAGGGGGGGGAACATAAAATGAGACGATTTCTAAATCGTTTTAAATACTCGCATAGGAAAACGTGAAAGTTATTTTTGAATTATTTGGGTCAATTTGTATTTTCGTAACTGAAAATTGTCAAAAATTTAGATTTGTTGGCGAGAACTTTTTTTTTGGTAAACAACAATTTATTGCATCGTTTGCAAGTGAAGTGGTGTTGTTTTCGGAGATGAGTAGAACAGAACACCCTCTATAGGTGACAACAACTAGGCCATAGAAATACTCGTATATTTTAGCGAAGAAGTATATCATGAAGACCACGTAGAAGTTCCTATACGTTTTTGGCTCGCCCTTTACATCATACCAAACTGACCGACGAAATTCCATCACTCCACTACAAGTATTCCTTATTTTCTCATTCATATCAATGACCTTACACAATGTGTAACTTATGTGGGCTTTAAGTTCAAACTTATCTATAAAAACAAATTGGCAAACACATGTATCAGTGTTTCAAGAGGGTGTTGGATGGATGACTCAGTTTTCAATGAAACTTGCGACTTTCGTTCCGCTTATCAAGAACCAACGGAAGTGAAATAATGAACTTGAATTTTGAACAGGAATAACCCAAAATAAATATAAAACAAATGCCGCGAAAGTGGTAAAGTTAAGATAGGTAGGAAAGTAAGAAAGAATATTAAAAGGTAGACAAAGTGTTATATACTTTTAGGCGTTAGCTGGTTAAATGAAAATGTGAACTTGTGTGGCACGTTCTGTCGGGGGGAAAGCGCACGGCGTAAACACAAGTTGCAGAATGAACGGGTGACTGGTCGCGATGTGGTAAAGAGGTTGCGAGATAATGTTGTACGAACAGGTGTACGCTCTTTATGATTTCGGATAATTGGTTTTTACAAATAACCGGATAATCGGGTTTTAAAAAAAATAAACATTGTGGCTAATAACCAGATAATTGGTTTTACAAATATAATTTTTATCATAAATAACCGGATATTTGCTTTAAAGAAATAACCGGATAATCGGTTTTTAGAAATAACCGTATAATTGGTTTTACAAATATAACCTTTATCATAAATAACCGGATAATCAGTTTTCAGCAATAACCGGATAATCGGTTTTTCCAATAACCGGATAATCGGATTTAAAAAAAAATAAACATTGTGGCTAATAACCGAATAATTGGTATTACAAATATAACCTTTATCATAAATAACCCGGTATTCGGTTTATAGAAATAACCGGATAATCGGTTTTTAGAAATAACCAGATAATCGGTTTCTAGAAATAACCGTATAATCGGTTTTTAGAAATAACCTGATATTCTGTTTTTAGAAATAACCGGATAATCGGTTTTTTTAAATAATCGGATAATTGGTTTTTAGAAATAATATTCTGTTTTTAGAAATAACCGGATAATCGGTTTTTTAGAAATAACCGGATAATCGGTTTTTTAGAAATAACCGGATAATTGGATTTTTAGAAATAACCCTATAATTGGATTTTACAAATAACCGGTAAACGGTTTTTAGAAATAGCGGGATAATTGGTGTTACAAATATAACCAATTTTAGAAATAACCGGATAATCGGTTTTTAGAAATAAATAACCGGTGTAGCTAAAAAATGCTTTTGCTTTAATTTGGAAAATCTTCATGGAGTCGCTGGCTGACCCAGATATTGAATATATGTAAATACATATACACATTCGTTGGTCAATATGCCATTAACGCGGTCTCAAACCTAAGGAAGTTCGAATGCAACACATGCTGTCGGTAATTTGCTATGAAGATTCCTCGATGCTGGACAGGAAATCCAACCCTTTCTTTTCCCCATGTCGAAGGGCAATTTGAATTACATCGGCTATTTCATCATCTTCGATGACATGGAAACGAAATTCATGGGAATCGCTAGAAGCTCTTGCTAAAATGGCTAATAATTTGTGGCATCCGATGTAATGGTAATCCAAGCGTTTCCGAAGTATATTCACTAGCCGAAATTATGACGCAGATTGAGAGTACAACACGTTTAGCAGTGAGTTGGAATCAGAAGTTGGTACTCTACCAAAATTCAGAAGTCCTTTGTTTGTTACTATCATCGATGATTAAAAGAAAAAGTCGAAATAACCGTATAACTAGTTTTACAAATAATCGGATAACCAGTTTTACATATAACCGAATAACCGGGTTTACAAATAACCGGTTTTACAAATAACCACATAGACGGTTTTACACATAACCATATAACCAGTTTTACAAGTAACCAGAGAAACGGGTGCACTCATAACCGGATAACCGATTTTACAAATAATCGTATAACTAGTTTTACAAATAATCGGATAACCAGTTTTACATATAACCGAATAACCGGGTTTACAAATAACCGGATAACCGGTTTTACAAATAATCACATAGACGGTTTTACACATAACCATATAACCGGTTTTACACACGGATAACCGGTTTTACAAATAACCGGATAATCGGTTTAACAAACACACGGTTTTTAGAAATAACCGGATAATCGGTTTTTAGAAATAACCGGATAATCGGTTTTTAGAAATAACCGGATAATCGGCAAATATAAACTTTTTTAAAAAAATATCCGGATTACCGGTTTTACAAATAATCAGATAACCGTTTATCGAAATAACCGGATACTTTAGTTTACATTATTCATAAGCTGTTGAACAAATTCCACACTTGTAAGCCTTTTATATAATACAGTGGAACTTCCATAACTCCAACGTTCATAAGTCGAAGTACTTCTAGTGGCAGTTAAGGAGACAACTCCCTTAAACAATCGTATAAGTAGTTCCATAACACAAAGTCTCCGTAAGTCGAACTTTTCTACGGGATAATGGTGGTTCGAGTTATGGAAATTTGACTGCACATATCGGCAATTCCACGGTGTCGAACGTGACCGTTGTACACATTCAAAGTGCAAAAAAGGTCAGAATAAAATATATTTTCGTACAGGTCCATAGTAGTACTATCACCGGTGGTTTAGTTTTTTTCAGGCGAAATGGTGATAACAAAATAAGGACAAAACAGGGAGCGGGTCGAACGCGACAAAAACAGAAGTAGTTTCCGTGAACATCTTTAAAAACATGAGAATCAGCGAAATCAAACAGAATATGTTATCGATGAAAATTGTAAAATGTTAAAAAATGACAAAGCTTTCTTATCCTCTTTATTTCATAGAAATATCATGGATAGTTTTTTTACATTTCATTTTTAGGTTGGTTCGAACGTGACATGTCGAACGTGACATTTTTTCTATGACTATCATATAGACAAATTCTTTGTAACACCATCACGCAAGAACTGTATGTTTATTTGATTTTTAATTCGTCTCTTCAATTTAAGATTTCTTATGCTCTTAGAAGATTATTTATAATAAGCCTCTTTTTACATAAGCCTCTCTTTACGAAGGAAATTTAAAAAAAAATGTGCATTTAAAAATCTGAAAATGATCCAAAAATAAAATTTTCCACTTTGCAATTGTTTTTCGTAAATTTTTGAGTAAATACACGTGAAATTCTTTAATTTCATTAAAATTTGAATATTTTTGTATAGTAATATATTACATTAATGTGATTTTAATAACTTTTAATTTTTTCATCACGGTAGACCTTTTGGTGGAATTACCCATATCTAGATTCCCGAGCTAGTGTTTTGAATATGATTCTAGTTCCTTTTCACTCCAGGCTGTCCCGAATAGTGAAATGTTGTTAAACATTAGAAAGCTGAACATTCCAGTATATGCGAGTGATTTTTGTTCTATTGTGGATAATAGAAGAGCTTTCCTCTACTTTAAAATGTTTTCAGTTTGCCAACTCCATAAAAGTCATACGCTTTATATGGGGACCTTTAAAGATTACTCACATTTTTCTGCCATGAAATATTATCAGCTGCGAGTTAATGACCTTAATCTTAGCTAATATACGCAGTAGCGAAAACAAAAAACATAAACATTGTGTTTTTCTCTTATTTTATTGTTATTCTGAAATTACAGTTTTGCAGAGACGAAATTTTAGCAAAAAAAAAAAAATAATCGTAGGAAAAAACACACACATGAAAGATTCAGAACCAGCTTCATCAGTTTTGTGATGATGTCGCCGATAATCATGAAGATGTTACATTGACCAGGCTACCTTCAGATAACGTAGACGGGAAGAAACAAAAAAAGTTTAACAAACGCTCTCAAAGTCAAGTGCATCGTGCAGCTGATGAAATGTTGATTAGCATGAGTTGGCTGGGCAAGTGGTGATTCTGATATTTACTTGTATTAGTGTGAGTATTTTGCAATACAATTGTAAAAAAAATATACAAAGCAATTACGCACTTTGTCTTTTCTTTGATGCTCTTTCGAATTCATTGTCTTTCTTTTTTTTTGGGTATACTTATTTATTTAATGAATTTTAATGGAAACACGGATCACAAAAAAAAAACAGATATTTAAACAATTTTTTTAAAAGGCAATTGGCCTTGTTTCATTTATGCAACAACGTAGTTTTGTTAATGCAACAGCACTTCCTTGGTGAAATATTTCCCATTTTAAAGTTGTTGGCATCTCTGTGACATGACTCAAAGGCACAAATTTAAATCAATTCCAAATAAAAATTGTTAATCGTACAAAAAACCTGCCTTGCGGAGAACTTCCGCTGAAAATCCGTGGACAAGAAATATGAGTTTTTAAAAATAGAAAAATCTCAATGTTAAAACGTACCAACCGCGGATGAAATAAAATTCAACTGCATGTTTTTTTTTTACCAGCAAAACGTGAGCATAACTAGGAAAAACATTTTCCACCGGAGACCTTAGCAAATGATTTATTTTTGTCAAAAGCTTACTTAATTGTAATCAACCACATTTAAGCTTTAACATATTAGCAAAAACAAAACGTAACACTGTCAGTGATTGTAAACCAACCTTTAAAACGGAAACGCCACAATTATTGACCGGAAGTGGAAGAGTTTTCTTTGTGTTCTTCTTCTTTTTTAGAATAATCAAAATTTAAATGTAGTTTTTGCACTCACACACACAATGATTTCATAATAAGATTCTTTTAATAGTTCATAATTTATTTCTTTATTAAATTCTTTTTTTTTTTTCTTCTTTTTTACTTGCAGGTAAGTTTGAATGCTTTTATGAAGTGGGTAAGACATTGTTTTAAATTTATTATAGAAATTGTTAACGATTAGAACATGATCTCACCTCCTAAGTTTGGCAATACTCACTCACAGCGTTTCTTTTTTATTTGTTGAGACAAATACAAATGACAGCACTAATTACTTTGGACGAGAAGTGTAGTGAGACATTTTATGGGAAAACTTCACGAAAATGTAATAGTGACTCCTTAAGACATTTTATGGGAATAGCGCATAATGAGACTGAGCATAAATCAAGTGACAGCTGTCAAAAAGACCAACTCCGAAAAAAGTATGGCCAGATTGAAAACCACACGTCTAAAAAACACACCCGTTGGGTGCCGCTGGTGCCGCATTATTACCAAATTAATTTATTGATTCCAAATTAATTTATTTACATCTTGGGCATACAAGTTCCTAACAGACTAATGTTTAACCCCTTAATGACCAATAATAATCTTTTGAACTGAAAAATCAATATCTTTTAACTAGTAAGTTGTAATGTGCCTATGGCGCCCGTTGAAATATGTGTTAATTTAAAATGGATGCAACAAACATTTTCATATACATGAAATAGAATTTATTTTATTGAGCCAATTAAATTTATCTGTTTGTTAAAAAAAAAATTTTTGTTGAAAAAAAAAATGTTTGTTGAAAAAAAAAATTTGTGTTGAAAAAAAAAATTTTTCTTGAAAAAAAAAATATTGGTGGAAAAAAAATTTTGTTGAAAAAAAAAATTTTGTGGAAAAAAAAAATTTTGTTGAAAAAAAAAATTTTGTGGAAAAAAAAATTTTGTTGAAAAAAAAAAAAAATGGAAAAAAAAAATTGCTAAAAAAAAAATTTTTGTTGGAAAAAAAAATTTGAAAAAAAAAAGGTAAAAAAAAAATTGGGGAAACCACAATTTCTGTACAAAAAAAGTGAATCAGTGTCGAGGGTAAATATATATTAAGATTCAAGATTCATAAATTCTCTTGAATTCCCTGAGAGATTCAGCAATTGGTCCATTCATACTATAGTTTTTTGTTTACACAATGTTTTTCTTTTTTGACGTCTAGTTGTTGTATGGAAATCGATTTTTAAAAATTTAAATTTAAGTACAAATTTAGAATTGATCGGCTACAAAACTAATGTTGTTCGATACTCAGAAATATTCCGAATCACAAGGGCTGTCTGTGACATGAATGTAGACCCAGCACTTACTTTTTTGACATCAAAATTTAAGTCAATATTGACAAGAAATCGCTGGGCGAAATTAATGATGGACACATAAGAGATACAAATCGATTTGAAATCGTAATGTGGAACCAGCAATAATTTCGTATTTTTATTTTGTTCGTATTTCCATTGGTTAAAGTGACAATAAAATAAATTACATAAATATTCCTGCTGTGTAAGTTTGTTAATGCTTTAATCGATTTCCGACCAGCTCTTTCAAAAACGTCCAATATTGGACGGTTAAACTACGTTTCAGCTTTGACTGAAAAAATTAATGTGAAGTTTAACTTCAGTTTAAACCAAAAACGAAGATCAACCTTAACTCATTTGTTGGGCCTTAAAGTATAATCTGCTGTGAGACGAGGTTAAAATTAGGTTCTATGAAAAATGTCCCAAATGAAGAATTCCTCAAAATAAATGAAAAATCCTCACAAAAGCTCAATATGAAAATGTCCACCAAAAATTCTGAAAAATCCCCTAAATAATTTATGAAAAATTACTCAATGCATAATCTCCCAAATATTATGAAAAATACCCAAAATACAATAATAGATTTTCGTAATTTCGAAAAAAAAAGTATTTTTTAACAAAAAAGTATGAAGAATGAATGATTTTTTATTATGCAACCCAAAATGCTAATAAAAATAATCAAAAGAAAGATGAAAAACAATCACAAACAAAAGTGAAAAATTCATTATATTGATTTTTTGGTGAATTTTTCATAATAAAAAATTCTCCAATTTATGCGAGTTTTTTTGTTGTTGGAGAATTCTTAATTTGTTTGGCATTTTTCATAGAGGCTTTAAAAAATTTGACGTGATACAGACATTTCCACGAGTCTGCCTGCCAAAAATCAGCTCGATTGGATCACTGAAAAAGGGTTAAAAATCGGTCCAAAGGCTTTCACACAGGCCACTACGAGCTTCATACTTCAAACTTAAAAAAAAAAAATTCTGACGTGTACATGAAAATCGCCGATACACGTGTATTTTTATTTTTTATCCCCTTTCCGAAAAAGTAAATTTGGTTCATAGGACAGAATGTGTGTAACACGGTGTTATACACAATTAAATGTATACAATATTTCAGTAACTCAAAAAGCCTGGCCGGGGATTTCTAACTATTCAAATATCAAAGTGCACCTTAATCACATTCAGATTAGAAATGCCAGCGACAAATATAACAACGACAATGTGTGTCTGATAAAACACGTCACACTGAAAAAAAAACTAATCAATCTATTCGTATTGACGTCCATACCCTATCAACCTATCGACAAACTCAACGTTGTCCCCGGTATAATTGTCCCTTCTCCACATCGTTCGTTGCCACCGAGAGACACCATTAAATATTCAAACATTCAAGTCAATCGTATTTCAGTTAAGGCATGTTTAATTTTACTTGGTCCCCTGTGGGTGGGCAATGGGAGATGGATGGCACGCATGGATAACACGCATACACACACAAAACGTGAAGGCTGACATTTACATATCCTGTGAAGCCACGTCAGTGGATAATGTGTGACAATGTTCTAACGTGGCCGAGCAAGTGATTTTAAGGTCAAGTGGGCTGCGGTCAGTGAACGCCTCAAGGTTTTTGCTTTGTCGAGGCGATGAAAATTGGTAGAAGCCACCCAATGGCATTCTACTGTTGTCAAATTGTTTGGAATTCCTTTGGAGTAAAGTTAGGTTAAGTACATGTCTTGAAACGTTGTAGGGCCAATTGCAATAATTGGTCTTTGTGTCAAAATTTTTGGAAAAACTTTTAACCTTTTTTGGTCACAGGCATTTTTCAAAATGGTTGAGGCAACCAAAAAAATGTTTTACAGCAGTGCTCAATTGTTACTTGTTTCAATATTTTTGGAAAAACTTTTAAACATTTTTGGTCACAGGCATTTTTCAAAATGGTTGAGGCAATTAAAAAAAATCTATACAATTCAACATGTTCAACTGTTAATTGTCTAAAATCTTTAAAAATGTTATTACTACGAAAAAAAATCGTTTCTTTATCACAGGCATTTTTCAAAATGGTTGAGACAACTTAAGAAATGTTTTCCAGCAATGCTCAATTGCGTATTGTCTCAACATTTTTGGAACATTTTTTAAAATTTGTAGTCAGAGACACTTTTCAAAAAGTTGCCTCAACTAAAAAATGGTTGAGGCAATTAAAAAAAAATCTATATAATTCAACATGTTCAAATGTTAATTGTCAAAAATCTTTAAAAATGTTGTAACTACGAAAAAAAAGTCGGTTTTAGTCACAGTTTTCAAAATGGTTGAGACACCTTAAAAAATGTTTCCAGTATAGCTCAATTGCTATTTGCCACAACATTATTGGAAACACTCGTAACCTATTTGGTTTAACAAAAATGGTTAAGGCAACTAAAAACTATAAATTAACCTGCTAAATGCTTTTAAAATTGTTGTAACTCTATAAAAATCAATGGATAGTCCAGTTTTTTGTGTAACACAAAATGGTATAGGCAACTGAAAAGTGCATTACTAGTTTATCTGCTCCATTCATTGGATCCGATCGGTTCTGAGACAAATCATAAAAAAAAAATTGAATATTTGCATTAATTTCAACAACTTATAATTCCGTTAAAAAAAAAGTACCTATATTTTTTATACGCAACACCACATGTAGTTCTGTTAATAGCGCCACCTATATTTCAATTCGTCTCGCCACATTTTTTATCAATTCGAAATGTCACTGATATTTCAGTTCCTAACGACATCTACACTTCAGTTAGTGGTCTCAAATGGTTATCATAACTACGATTTTTCGTCTATACTAAACAGATCAAAGAGAAACCAATAGCTGATTGCAATTTGCAAAATATGTATGTATCTCATTTCAGTTGCCAGGATCAACCACATTTCCGAAATATCACTGATATTTCAGTTCCCAACGCCACCTACATTTCAGTTCGAAGTCTCGAAGCTGATTGCAACTTGCAAAATATGTATGTATCTCATTTCAGTTGCCAGCATCATCCACATTTTTATCAATTCGAAATGTCACTGATATTTCAGTTCCCAACGCCATCTACATTTCAGTTCGAAGTCTCAAAGGGTCATTCCCAAAATAGGGATTTTTTGTCTATACTAAAAAAAATCAAGTAATGTGGACGTAGGAAGAATTCAAATAGAAAGCAGTAGCTGATTGCCACTGGCAAGATATGCAGCACATTTCAGTTGCCAGCGCCATCTATATTTCAATTAGTAGTTAGGTCAAATGATACAGCTACTAGACTACTAACGATTCACACATTTCTGCCATCAGCGGGACCGATGACAGTGAAATGCCCTCCAATGACACTTTGTGGGGGTCAACAGCCCCTCCTCCACTTTATGAAAGGTTTATAGAACTCCAGCCGACTGGTTTTTGGTCACACATATTATTGGCTTTACTTGTCATATATGAGTCGATTTCATAAAAGGTTTTTTTTTTTTATTGAAATAATATTTATTTGTATTGTTTCTATAATTACTTTATGTGTACTCTGTGTACTTTATTGATTCAATTGGTTTTTTGATTTTCGGGCAACAATGAAAGTACACATCATTTCGATTCGATCTGAAAAGTTCGAAAATTTGAACCGCAGCCAGTCGGTGACACAAAACAAAGAGTTTCGCTAAACAACAAAAAACATTCCAATTTGAAATTGTAATTCCTCTGCGAGTGCAAGGTTAGGAAATCCAAAGTACTCGTATTATTCGCCTAAAAAACATTCAGACTCCAAGTGTTTTGGCAGCGAAACGTACGATAGAAGTAAATTAGCTGAAAGTTATTTTTCTTTTTTTCTTCAAAAAAATTCAAAAATATTGTGGTAAAAATATTTACGAGTATTCAAACAAATATGTGTGTACTGGAGGGCATTGTGCTTGACATTCTGAAAGTAAATAGAAAAACAGTTTTGAAGAAAATATCGGAATTTATGATATTGAGTTTAGTGGTTTTTGTGAACAAATTATATAAAGTTGGTAAGTGGAAGAAGTAAAAAAAAACATAATTACAATTTTTTTTAAATTATTTAGTAATTTTTTGAAGAAAATCTCGTAACAAATAAAAAAAAAAGTAAAAAAAAACATAATTAAATTTTTTTTAAATTATTTAGTAATTTTTTGAAAAAAAGTAAAAAAAAACATAATTAAATTTTTTTAAATTATTTAGTAATTTTTTGAAGAAAATCTCGTAAGTTGTCATAATCAATCGAAGACAATAAAATTCATTTCTTGTATTCAATGAAACGGTGTTGAAATTTATATTTAAGAAAAAATCTTAAAAATATTTAACGGAAAAACTCTCTTAGGATTTGAAACGAGTTATGTCAATTGTAAATACCCTCCTCGTTTGACAAATCAATAAAAATTGCAGCATCTTTGCCAAAAAAAACCAAAAAAAAAATTATCTCATAACTGGGTCAAGGTTAACCATCGTCCCAGGCGATTTTTTTTATAGCCATCTGTAAACCAACAAAATAATTAACATTTTTATTTCAAGCTTTGCTTGTTCACCACCGAAAAAACAGAGACAAAGACCACCTTTTTAACGGTCCATGTTGATGGTGGGTAAACATTTGGGTCATAACCGAGAAAAAAAAATACAAATGTAAACATTAAAAATTAAAAAAAAAACACACCGTAATGTCAATCTTGGCATTACTGACACACAGTGGCAGGCAGACACAGGGAATCAGTCACTATCGGAATCACAATCACATCCGCCCTTTATGTGGTGGCACACACAATAGACATTTCAGACGATGTTAAACGGCCCAAAAAATAACAACAACAAACCAAAAAAAAAAAAATCATGAATACTTTCTTTTTTAACGGTAATAAAAGTATCTTCATTTCCGAAATTCAAAACTTCAAACAAATACAATAGAAAATTTGACTGACATTCTAATTAAAAAAAAACACACACACACAAATAATCCCAGCAACGGCACTTGGATGATTTGAAAAGGTCTACTAAACAACTTGTTTTAACCCAGCCAACCGCCAAACTTGAGCTTTAGGTCATGCAAGACTGCAGCAACGGTTACTTTCGGTTTAGGGCAACTTACTGTTCCTTCAATTTTGTATACAAATTAAATTTTTTGTTTTTTTTAATTTAATTTTTTGTTCCGCCCAACAATATCCGATGGTTGATTTATTATTTAAATAAAATAACTAAAATCAAAGACTTCTGTTTTGACCAAGTTCTCTTACACAAACACTCTCGCTCTCTTGCCTTCATTGAAAGAGCGTGTTAAGCTAAAGTTTTGCACAAATTTCACTCAAAACGAAAAAAAAAACAAAAGTTTCACCAGTGTGATCTGTTTGTACGACTGGAGCTGCCAGATCATTGGAAACTTTAAGGGAAATCGACACAATTGAGGAGATGTTAAAATACCCCAAATATCTTCGCTGCTATTTTCATAATGTTAAGGCGTTGTTGAAGCGTGTTTCGTTGCATTTTTAGTAATGGCGTAGTTTCTACTTGTCAAATGCCAACGAATAAAAGCTTCGGAAGTGACAGCTACCGAAATACCGCGTGATTGAAAATAACACCACTTGTTCGAAAACCCTTTATTATACCGAGGTGCGTTTGTATCTTGAAGATAACAAATCGTATGTAATCGAAAATATTTCAAATTTTAAAAAATATTTACAGATTCAATTGATTTCAACACATTTTATTTATTTCATGGGAAATGCATGTAAATAAAAGGAGCCAAGCTAATTTTTCGAGTCCAGACTTCTACGCCGGGCAAATTTGTCAGACTCCGTGTCCACAGCCCTGGACAGTAGCAAATAAAAGTTGTTTTCAACACTCAACTGGTACGATCCCTGAGTGAAACATCTCAATGTAGCTGCCAGATTGTTTTCGAAATGAATATTGATCTGATTCCGTGTTTCAATGTAGGTGTTCTTGTTTCCAGCACATGCGTTAAGGCTGCTGTATTAAATCGGAAGTGACTCAGAGGCCTTTTAAAAACATACACGTCCAGGAAAAGAAAAGACTTTGCCACACAAGTTTCATCTGGTAATTTAAAGAAACAGTCAAACTTCCATAACTCGAACCACCATTATCCCCTAGAGAAGTTCGACTTACGGAGACTTTGAGTTATGGAATGTCTAAAGGAATTTCTCTTCTTTGCTGCTGCTAGTTGTGCTTCGACTTAAAGAAAATTCGACCTATGGAAGTTCCACTGTATCTCAGTAGTCTTTTTTTTATAATATTCGATTTTCTTTATTACTCGAAGCGAAATTTGAATCACAAATAAAAAAACAGACTCAAATACTTGAGATGTGATTTGTTTCTATTGAAATTATCGATAAACAGTCAATGTCGTCTCAGACATTCGAAATTGGAATTGAATTGATGTCGACGAGGACAAGAAGTGAATTTGGCTCATAAGCGACGACGACTACGACATCAGTTGAATATTTAATTCTGCAACTTTCTTTATAATAGTAAAAAAAAATTATTTTTGAAAAATGTATTTATGAAAAATGTTTTGTTGAAAAATGTATTAAATGAAAAAATATATTTTTGAAAAATGTATTTTTGAAAAATGTATTTTCGAAAAGTACGGCTCAGTATTTTAATTGAATATTTAATTCTGCAACTTTCTTTATAATAATTAAAAAATATATTTTTGAGAAATGTATTTATGAAAAATGTATTTTTGAGAAATGTATTTTTGAAAAATTTCTAAGATGAAAAATATATTTTTGAAAAAATTTATAAGATAAAAAATATATTTTTGAAAAGTATTATGACATCGACCAGCGCAATACGGCTGAATATTTAAATTGAATATTTAATTCTGCAACTTTCTTTATAATAATTAAAAAATATATTTTTGAGAAATGTTTTGAAAAATTTATTTTTAAAAAATGTATTTATGAAAAATGTATTTTTGAAAAATGTATTTTTGAAAAATGTATTTTTGAAAAATGTATTTTTGAAAAATTTGTAAGATGAAAAATATATTTTTGAAAAATTTAGTTTTGAAAAAATTTATTTTGAAAAATTTATTTTTGATTAAAGCGCCTCTAGTAGGCTTTGGTCTGGCGCTTCAAAAATCTAGCTATACGGTCTGTGTCACCCGGTTTATCATTGGACCCAATATCTGATAATATATGTATTCTGTTTTGTAATTATTTTAAATAGTTTTGGTCAGTTAACATAATAATTAAGTTGTTCACTGTCTGGAAATTCATTAATTTTCAATTGAGTTTGAAATGCACGATGCACGAAGTTCACAAATTACTTCAAAACGAAGGGGAAAAGTCGGAAAAAAGCTTCACATGTTTTTCCTTCGTTGTTGTAGTTTGCTTCACTGTCACCATTAAGCATATTGACAAGAAATAATTCTCATACATGTTTATAAGATTGTTATCTAAATATTTCCACATCAGCTGAAGGAATCGGTGTATTTTATATAGGGAGACACCTTTGTATGGGGTCTATAGTAATATATTTTAATGTTAGTTATGTTGGCCCATTGTAAACCCGATATGTTGAACTGTTTTACGGTGTACTACTTGTTAATTTCCACCCAACGAAAGTTATGTCTGACAACTTTTATAATGGAAATGAAACATTTCCTCTACGATAAATTAAAATTAAGAATGTCGTATGTATTACTTACCGTATTTTGTCTGTTTTTATGATTTATATAATTCTAATGGTGTCGATGTTCCCCTTTTTTCTTTGCAGGTAAGTCTTGATTCGTGTTTTTCTAACTGTAATATAATCCAAGGAAGGAATCTGAAAAGTATAAAGTGAGTAAAAAGACAAGATGGAATACAAAAAAAAAAAGTTATGTGTATGGAAGAAAGTGGGAGAGAATTCCAAACAAGAAAACTGAAAAAGAAAGAGAGCGATCGAGCTAGCGACAAACTATGAAGTTGTAAAAAAATAACTATCAAGAACAAATTATTTATGTCGTTATTAGCAGGCCATTATTATTCTCTTAGAATGCATAATGAGAGTAATGACATGTCATTACCAGGTAATGTAAATATTATAATACCAAACGCAAACATATCTTCCAATCGGTCATATCTCTGAGGGAGTGGCGTTTGAAAACCACCTTAAACAATACGACGAACGCATTAAGTGTCATGTCAAGATTTACGTCGTAAAATTATAAATCAAAACATATGTTCTGGCCATAAAGGAATTTTATCATGTTTTTTTTCAAAAGCAAATATCAAAATAGTCAAGATAAAACAATTCAAAAAGAAGGTGTTATTGCAATATAAACCGTCTGATACGCAATTGCATTTATTTGACAATTTATTTTTTTGTTTGACTTTTTCCTTTTATTGTTTAATTATTGACAAAGAGTGCAGTGGCTTATGGCATGGCTGGCTAAAAGTACAAAGGGTTTGTTAACATTTATTTTGAAGCAAAAAAAAAGACAGTAACAACAAAGTAAATATTGCAACAGAAGGTGTTTATATTTTTGTAAAAAAAAAAAAACATTTTCCAAAAAAAAACGTTTTACATATTTGTGTACAGCCAGAGTTTATAAGATATTTATAAAATACCTTCGCTTTAATTGTTGAAATATCCCAGAAATAAAGGTCATAACATTATATTGGATAAATAAATATGGAATTGAAATTGAACTCCAGAGCCGGAAAATACCGAATAAAAAAAAAACAATAATCGCTCTATTGTGCTTGAAATAATCACAGAAATATTGGCTCCCGGGTAGACTAATTGCAGGCGTGCTTGCTTTTTAGCGTGGGGGTGTGGGTTCGATTCCCACCAGAGGCTTTGGTAAAACCCTAGTCGAATGGTCTGTGTTACCGGGTTTTATCCTTGGATCCAAAATTAAAATTTGTATTTGTATTGTAATTAAATAAAAATATAAAATAAAAAATATAAAATAAAAAATATAAAACAAAAATATAAAATAAAAAATATATAATAAAAAATATAAAAATATAGAAAAATAAAAATATAAAAATAAAAAAATATAAAAATATAGGAAAATAAAAATATTAAAATATAAAAAATTAAAAATATAAAAATTAAAAAAATATAAAAATATTAAAATATAAAAAATTAAAAATATAAAAATTAAAAAAATATAAAAATATAAAAATATAAAAATATAAAAATATAATAATATAAAAATATAAAAATTCAAAAATATAAAAAATATAAAAATATAGAAACAAAAATATAGAAAAATAAAAATATAAAAAATATAAAAATATAAAAAATATAAAAATTCAAAAATATAAAAATAGAAAATAAAAACATATCCCAGAAATACACATTAACTGGTCCAACTACAGTGGCACTTTCGGAACTCGAACTTCCATAAGGCAAAATTTCTTAAAGTCGAAGCAACACAAATTCCCTGTAACAATTTAACAAGTAATTCCACAACTCAAAGGATTTTCTACGCTTCGAGTGGTGGAAGTTTGACTGTATTTATAATGTAAACATAACCTAATTTTCCCCATGGTAATCGCATAAGGTCTCCCCACCAATTTGAGAAATTTAATTATTTTACTAAAAAGTTGCACCACTTCCATGTGGAGATCTGGCCACACTAAACGTGAGAAGACCAAAGAAAAAACTATAGCATAATCTCAATTAAAAGCTTTCGCTCTCTTTCACAATGAAGAAAAATATTCTCTTAAAATCCCGTGTTTATTAGAGCTTTTTGTAAGTTTGCAGACTTTTGCTCTTGCAAGTGGTTCTCTTTAGACGATGATCATCAATCAATCGATTGATCAGCAGTCCACTTAACGCTCGTGAAGTAGTAGAAGACTCAAATGTCAAATGTACTATCTGCCTCCTGAAAAACACACGCTATGGGGAAAAGTAATATTTTGTATACACCATCGTGCAAGGGTTGTGCTAAGGAGGTGGAGCTGGAGAATGGGTATGGCAAGTGTTGTCGAAAGTTAAACTCATGCCTCAATACTGTTTGCTGTTGTCTTGGAGACAAGTTAATCTGATAAGTTTTGACGACAAAACATATTCGGCATTATTGAAATTGCTCGTTTTCATCAAACGACACGACACAAGTTGTGTGCGCAGTGTCGTTGGGTGGATTTGTTTTCTTTATTTTTTTGTTTAATTTATGTAATTAACAAAATATTTACGTATGAGCGCACGTGTGCTGACAAATAATAACACTAGTTGGCAGGCATTTGTTGTTTTTTTTTTTTTATTATTAACGAACTTGATAGACATGATAATTGATTTAGTAAATTTGTAATAGACTGATTTAGTAGAATTTCTCGTTCTCGTTCCTGGTTGATTTCGTTTTTGTATTACAAGAGTTACGAAATTTACAAAAAAATAGTATCAAAAATGAAACTACATTCAAAATAAAAAAACAATCGAAAGTTATGAAAAAAGTTCATATTTTAGTTTTTCAAATAATGTGGTATTTTCATTAGAGTTACAAATGTTTAGATAGTCTTAAATTGAGCTTGATTAACTTTTCAATGATATATTTATTTGATTATTTATTCAACAGATCCTTACAGATTGGCTTTGATTTAGAAATATTATAAATCTAATGTTGTATCATTCAATTTATTGGAAAAAAATTTACTGCTACAGAAAAGTCGGTTTAGATTGCAGACATTTTTATTTAATAAAATTTTTCAAAATACGTCCTCCGTTGTTACTTTTGAAATTATGTTTACTAAGAGCCCCGGTAGCCAAGTTGATCCCAATTTACACGTTAACTTCTTCTCCAGGGGTTTTCTTGACTTTTTGTTTTGAAACGCCTTCGTAACGCCTGTTTAACAAACACTTTTTGAAATATTCAATTTCAATGTCAAACTTCTATCCAATTTCCATTTCGTGACTCTTTTGCTACTCCACTTTCTTCTATACCCCCCTCGCCAACAATCGTTGAACGTCTTGCGTGTTCAACCTGGGTGAAAAGTCATCGTATAAATCGGGTCATACTCGGAGTTTTGAATTGAAGTAATTTCGTATGGGATCGTGTAAATCGGCTCTTGTTAGACTGTTTGGAAATTGGGGGTTTTCAGGGGTTTTTTTCCTTCCGAAAATGGTTGAGGTAATTATTTCCAATAAAATGTTTATTTTTCATAATATTTTTATGAAACAGTTTATTGTTCGGAAATTGAATTTTTTTTCCTTAAAAAAAAATGGTTGAGACAATTAAAAAATGCGCATTGTTTAACATGCTCAATTGTTAATTGCCACAATACTTTTAAAAGCCTTAATTACTACAAAATAAAGTCGATATTTTCAGGGGTTTTTTTTTTCTTCCTTCCGAAAATGGTTGAGGCAACTATAAAACGCAATTATTTCCAATGCTTAGTTGTTAATCGGCGTGACACTTTTGAAATAGTTTAGTACAAGAAAATAGGTTTGCAATTTAGAAATTTTTAATTTTTTCCTTTGTAAAAAATGGCTGAGACAACTAAAAGTCCTACAATGTTTAACATGCTCAATCGTTAATTGCCACCACACTTTTAAAAGCCTTAATTACTACAAAATAAAGTCGATATTTTCACTGTTTTTTTTTCCTTCCTCAAATGGTTGAGGCAACTATAAAACGCAATTATTTCCAATGCTTAGTGGTTTATCGGCGTGGTTTTATTTTGTTTGACCAAAATGGTTGAGGCAACTAAAAAATTCTATATAATTTACCATGTAAATTATGGCAACTCATTTAACATTGTTATTGCTACAAACAGACATTTTTCAGTATTGTTTTGTTGATCATAAATGGTTGAGGCAATTAAAAAAATCAATATAATTCAACATGCTCAGTTGTTAATTGTTTAAAACATTCGAAAATGTTATTATTACAAAAAAAAATCGGTTTTAGTCACAGGCATTTTTCAAAATGGTTGAGACCCGGCCCTTCCAAACATTCGCCACTTTTCACGGAATACGTATTGGTTTTTTCTTCTTCCTGTATGTTAGTGTAATGTGTATTTGTATGTGTTGTTGCCAATTGATGTGATTATAATGTCTATTAGTTTGATTTTGGTTACTCATTGACGGCATTTGTCGTTGGAGCGATACGAGTTCCCTAATCATCGATCACATGGGAGCGAATGATTACGATTAAGACGCACTACGAATATTTGTGTAAGTTTGAATTTGAATGGAATGGAAATAATTAGTAGGAAAAAAATATTTTATCTGTAGAAATAAAAAATACTCTTAGAAATATATAGCAGTTTTGCAAAGTAGATTATTTAAGTCCTAGTAGGCAATGCTCAAAGGAATCTCAACGTAAATTGTTTCATACAAATAAGCAATAAATCTCGGAAATATTTTAGCGTCCAAGTGGCATTACAGATGTTAAACTACTAGGCAACTGCTAGTGTATACAAATCTCCATAGTTCAGATATTAATCGGTTGCTAGTTACCGAGATCACCACATCGAACCGTTGTCTAGTGGAGATCAGCAGATCGACCGGAGGTCGTCAGCCCTTGGCATAGTGTAAACTGCACCTGGTGGATATTAAGTTGATCTATTTTAAACATTGTATACAATTAAAAAAAAATCGTGATAACAAACATTTAAATAAATAATAGATGCGACGTTGAAAACGTTTCTTATCTTTGTACGTGTCTTTTGAATGCATCTCGAGACCATTTGGTTAGGTTTTGGACCAAAACATCATAACAGATAAGCAGATAAGATAAACGAAATGGTTGGCGCCTGGAAGATAATTGGACTTCAGTCCATCAGCCTCACGCCAACGGGGTCTTATAAATATTTAATCATTATGTTGATGTCTATTTTTATAAACTGCAAAATAAGAGGATACTTTTACATATATGACAGAGCGCGAATATATTCAAAGACAATTTCCCGGAAAATTTCCCGTTTTGTTTTTTTTTAATGTTAATGTTTAATGTTTCTGAAAAATCGAATTGAAATAGAAAATTTACAAAAATTCCTAACTAAGACTGAAAATTTCCATTTGAGGTACGAAGTTTCTGAAACGGAGAAAATCCCATCCATATAAAATTCCGACAAATTCAAATCGTAAATTAAAAATTCCAATTGATGTACAAAAAAAAAAAACAATTTCGTATGAAATGGCAAAACAATTATACAGCTGATATAAAGAAAAAGCATTCAATATAGGGAAAATTTCTAATTGAAATTGTGAATTTTCATTTCAAATTAATTTTTTTTAAAAATATTTATGAAATAATTCGAAAGTAAAAAAAAATCCCATTAAAATATTCCAGTCGTTCCTCTTGTAGAAGTCGTCAAACCACTATTGAACTTTATCCAACTTTTAACTAAATACTATTATTGAAAAAACCCGACATCAGCTATTGGAAAACCTAGCCAGGCCTCTCTCTTCTGAATTCCTTCACGCCAATGACTCTACACAAAAAATATGATCTTCGTCAGAATCACATATATTTCTTATTATATTTAGGCAAAACAAATATTTTTAAATTTTGTAATATTTCAAAAAGGTGTATGAATTCTTTCATATACTTTATGAAATATCATATATTTTATGAAATATTTCATATGATTTATGAAATATTTCATAAGATTTATGAAATATTTTATATGATTTATGAAATATTTTTATAAAGCCTTGCCGAAGAAATATTTTTATAAGCCCTCGGCTTCATGAAATATTTCATACTAGTAAGTTGTAATGCGCCTATGGCGCCCGTTAATTTGCTTGAGAAAGTATTTGTTACTTAATTTTAAAAATTTTGTAAAAAATATTTTGAGAAAACTATTTTGTAAAAAAATTTCGAAAAAAAATAAAATTGGGAAAAAAAACATTAGTGGAAAAAAAAATTTTGTTGGAAAAAAAAATTTTTGTGGAAAAAAAAAAATTTTGTTGAAAAAAAAAAATTTTGTTGAAAAAAAAAGTTTGCTGAAAAAAAAAATTTTTGTTGAAAAAAAAAATTTTGTGGAAAAAAAACAATTTGTGGAAAAAAAAAAAATTTTGTAAAAAAAAATTTGGGGAAAACACAATTTCTGTACAAAAAAAAATATTATTTTTTTTAATTATTATTATTTATAGAATTATTATAGAATGCCTATTTAAATTCCTACGTACTGCGTGACAGAGTCAGTGAATCAGTGAATCAGGGAATCAGTGTATCAGTGAATCAGTGTCGAGGGTAAATATATATTAAGATGATTTATGAAAAAAATATATATGATTCTATGAATTATTTCATATGTTTTATGAAATATTTAATATATTTTATGAACAATTTCATATATTTTATGAACTATTTTTATAAAGCCTTGCCAAAGAAATATTTTTATAAGCCCTCATATATTTTATGTAATATTTCATATATTTTATGAAATATTTCATATATTTTATGAAATATTTCATATATTTTATTTTATGAAATATTTCATATATTTTATGAATTATTTCATATATATTACAATTTTGTTCATATAACGCGAAAAAGACGTAAGCGCCATTTTTTTTGAAAATTGTTTTTTAATGAATTCCTATAGAAAATTGGCCAACGCTCTTAAAATATTAAAAATTTCTATTTACAAAGATATAACCAATTCAATTGTATCGTCAGCACCACACGCCACACAAAAATCCCATTCCTGTAAAATGTTCTCTTTGACGTTTACTTATTTTTCGCAGTTAGAGAATAATGTACATCATATTCTTTGGTTGAACACAATTTTCTATCGAATTCCAAATTCGAAAAAAATGGCGCTTACGTCTTTTTCGCGGTAAGGGCTCGACATAATAATCAACTGCATAATTTGTCCACATTCCTTCTACAGACCCGCCATCACACACGTATACATATCTTCTCTTTTCTGATATAGTTCACTTTACTACTCTGCTCAAGAGCGGTTCTAATAATTGACTTCCAAGGCTCTCGATTACCAACCGGCTGATATTGGAGACACTGCCATGTTCTGCTGGGATGTTATGTCGCCTTTTGACATCATGTTTTTTATAACATCACATAAAAGAGCAGCCACCCTCGCAACACACAAACAGATGTTTTATGAACGGCAATTTCCATATAACAACCCACCTACACATGTGACACAGTCCCCCAAACTCCACACTTACAGTCACGCCAACTAATAAACCATAGCCATCGTATATCGAAACAAATTAATGTTAATCATATTCCAGATAGAATTTTATTAAAGAAAACAAATTTGTCTGGCGAATTTCCTTTATGGAAAAGGGTAATCTAAACCAAGCAAACATCAAATAAAACTCAGATCCAAGCTGAAGAGCTGCAGGTCGAATTGTAAAAGGGGATAATATAAACAGAGAGGAAGATAGAGAGAGAGAGAGAGACAAACAGACAGCCCGACAGGGGGGAGCAGCTCATGTACAGCAACAAAATTTTACATAATAAACAATAAAAAAAAAAAAAAAAAAATACTACGACTATTGTGGGCTATAAGAGACATGAGATATGCCAAGAGTCACAGTGAGCACAAAAGAGTACGAAAGAGTGAGCCATTCAACACACTGTGTGGGGTTTAATTAATGTGTTGTGTTGGTGCTGGGCAGGGGGGCGACACACAAGTTCGAAATTGCTGAGTGTAAGGAAATTTTCGAACAACGTGCGGTGTAGCGGTTTCGAAGTTACTATGCTTTGTTGGTTTGAACGTCGTTGTGGAAGGCGGATGCGGGATGCGGGATGCGGGGAGCAATGTGGATACTCTCATCTTGGGGCTACCCTCATAGTATGTGTGTTGCTTGTTGTTAGAGAGTTGGCGAGACACTACGATGTGCACAAATTGAGCACACAAGAGTCATGCACAAACGTTGGCGTATTTCATGGCATTTGCCTGTGCCGCGAGTGTGTGTCAGTGTGTTCGTGCGTATGCCAGAGAGCACAAATTGTGTGATTCCAATTTTGGGGGGGAGATATACTAGTGGATGTTAAATGATTTCAAAATCAGTTGAATTTTGAACGTTTCGCGTGTATGAGCTTCTCAGACGATTACATTGAAAATAAAAGCTGTGAAGATCTTTACAAATAAACAAAAGTTATTACTATTTCTTCATTTCATGGAAAAATATTTGAAAAAAAATATCAGAAATACAGAGAATACTTAAATGTTGGTGGGATACTGAAAAACCAAAATAATTTCAAAACGGCGCTTATGAAATTTTGGCATAAAGGAATATTTTGAAAAATTTTACAAAAACAAAAATAAAACAAACGAAAATCGGTGCTAAAAACAAAATCGTTGACATTTGCAAATTCTGTTTTTTTTTTTAGAAAATCACAAAGTTGCTAAGAAAAAAATAAAACAAACAAACAAACAAAGTATGCGCATATAAACCAGCAATAACAAAATATAAACAAGCATCTGTACAATATACATAGATTATCTATATATACATGCACAAAAACCAAAAAAAATCTATATAGTCTATATTTTCACTTTCGATAAAGTGTCAAGAAAGTTGTGTGGCACCACCGCATTTGTGACAGCATAAATAACAATTTGTGACATCTTAAGATTGACAAAAACAAAAAAACGAAGAAAAAGTTAATATTTCAAATAAAAAGCGCAAAACATAATTTTTCAAAATAAATAAAGGCCGAAGAAAACTCAAAACGCGATTGTTTAGAAGAAAAAGAAAATAACATCATGCATTTACAAAGTTGAAACGCGAGAAGTTCATCAAATTGTCAATTATCACAGACAATCATAACAACAACACGTAGTTGTTGCCATTTTTCCAACAAGAACACACAATTTCTGTATCGCATTAGTTTGTGATTAATTTACGCATCGGTACGATTTAATCCGAATAATATGGCTTTATATCTCTTAAGAAAAAGTAACTGTGCCAATAAAGATATAATGAGATATTTGCCGCTAGTACAACAGCAACAACAACAACAGATTCAACAGCAAGGATATCAGCAACAAACACAAATAATTAAGCGTAAATCATCTGCAAATCAAAAGATAACAACATTGCTCAGATAAGTGCCAAATTGCGCCAAAAAACAAAAAAATAAGAAAACAAAAGGATTACGACCTCTCTCAACGATTCATGGAAAACGACGAACAAATACGGGATATTGAACATTATTGAACTCTCTCTCTCACTCGCTCGCTCTGTCTTTGCATCAACTCTTCCCTGGCTCGTTCGCCGCAAAAGGGAAAAACGCCGAAACACATAAGCAAAAGATTTTCAATTTTTATGGAAACTTATTGAGGACAATTTGGTGTTTGTTGAAATTTATCCCATACACACACATACACAACACGTCCTTAAGTATCCGTAGGAAAACCGGCAGCTGTAATACGCATTCTCTCTCACTCGCCCTATTGCTCTCTCAGTAGCACCTAAGTAGGTAGGAGAAGAGCACACCGCAGAGGACACCTGAAAGTGTAATATCTGGATAATTGAGTGCCTGTATTTCTTTTTTTGGTGGTATAATACAAGGGAAAACGCGCGCGTATTTTCAGTTCTAAAGGACATTTCGTTGTAAACGGTTCGCGATTTTAAAAGTGTATTCTCGAGCGTCTGAATTGTTAATCGAAAGGACTGTTGCCCAAAGCAAATCTATACACAAAGGACATTTTTTTCTTTAAAGAACAAACCATTGTTGGTGTCTTTGTTAAAGAAAGTGAATTTCTTGTCGTCGTCAATTATCACTGTCATTTGATAAAACTCAAAATATTCTTTCAAAATGGATTCATTAATGGATTATATACACGACATGGATTATATATCATTAACGCTGATTTGTCTACCGAGTGTAGCCGTTCTCATATGTGGATTACTCTTATTTACAAAATCGAAAAGTAAGTTGATGACCAAGTGTATTTAATTGAAGAAAACAAATTAATTAGAACTGAAACATGAAATCACCCGACCAATTGAATGTCAATTTAACCGTTGGAGTCAACAAACTGAGAGACAGACGGAAATGTATTAAAATACGATTTTGTTAGCCAAATATAAATAAATAAATAAATTTCTTTAAAATTTAAAAAAAAAAAGTCAATATAACCTTTTAGTCGATTTACCTACAAAGGTAAATAAATAAATAATAAAATTAAAAAAAATGGAATTTTAAAAATATATTTTATAAATTTTAAAAATTTAATTAAAAATTTTAAAAATACATTTTATAAATTTTAAAAATATATTTTATTAATTTTAAAAATATATTTTATAAATTTTAAAAATATATTTTATAAATTTTAAAAATAATTTTTTTAAATTTTAAAATATTTCTTTGGCTAATTCGAGATATTTAAAAAAGATTTTGTTATTTTTTTAACCAAATAAATACATAAATGTCTTTTTTTTGGAATTTTAAAAAATTTTCTGTGAAATTTTAAAATATTTATTGTTGGATAATAATATGAAATTTTATTTATATCACATTTCTATATTTTTAAAAAAGATTTTGGTATTTTTTTAGCCAAATAAATAAGTATTCCTTTTAAATTAAAAAAAAACACGTTTGAGCCAATTTACCTAAAGAAGGATTTTGTTAGTTTTTTTAGCCAAATAAATATGTCTTTTACATTTTTTAAAAAAACTTTTTGAATTTGAAAAAAAATTGTTTTGGAATTTCAAAAATATATGTTATAAATTTTAAAAATATTTCTGTTAAATTTTAAAATATTTTTTTTGGATAATAAAATGAAGTTCTTTTTAATCACATTTAAATTTTTTTTTGACATTTTTTTAGCCGAATAAAGTAACAAATATTTCTTTTAAATTCTAAAAAAATTTGTTTTAAATTTGAAAAAAAATTGGAAATTTAAAAAATATATGTTATTAATTTTAAAAATATTTCTTTGACTAATAAAATCAAATTTCGGGAATTTTAAAAATATTTCTGTTACATTTAAAAATGTTTGTTTTTTTGGATAATAAAATTAAATTCTATTTTTGCACATTTCGAGATTTTTGGAAATGTTTTTTTTTTTTCAAATATAAGAAATAATTCATAAATATTCAATTTTATTTTTCCTAATTAAAAAAATATTTATTTAGATAAGAAGACGTTTTTTTAATAAAAGAATATTTCTTTGGGTGCCAAAAAATGTAATAACCTATAGAGATTTGTGAAAAAATAATTGATGGTGCTAGATTTGTTGAAGAAATTTCATAAAAATAAAAAAGTTGTCATAACTATTTCAAAAAGTGTCCTATAAATAGGAAATTTTTTCTTTGGCCAACAAGAAATCTAGAAAATGTGTATTTGAAAAAAAAAAAAAACCACAGAAAAATTACATATTTAAAAAAGTCTTAATTTTTATGATGTGAACAATTTCATAAAATATAGGAAACATGTCATACAATTTTCCGAATATTTTTATTTAATTAAAAAAATGTAGTCTGCCTGAGAAAATTATAAAACCTATCGGGAATTTTAAATAGATAATTTGCTAATAGAAATGAGTGTAGAAGAAGAAATTTCATAAAAAATATGAAACATCTCATTACAATTTTAAAAGGTTTTCCATTATAAGTGAAAATATTTCTTTGGCCAAAACAAAATCTATAAAATGCTAGAAAATGTTTACTGCAAAAAAAAAAAAATTACATATTTAAAAAATTTCGTATTTTTCTTAAAAGATAAGAAATTTTTAAAAAAAAAAAAATTCCGAACATTTTTAATTAATTAAAATTTTAGTCTGCCTGTTAAAATTAAAAACCTATTGAGATTTTTAAGTAGATAATAAGAACAAGAAATTTCATAAAAAATATGAAACATTTCATTAAAATTTTAAAACGTTATCTATGAAAAGCGAAAATATTTCTTTGGCGAAAAAACTTCTAATAAAAATAGTGACACTTCTTAAACAAAAAAAAACACAAATATTTTTTGAATTGGAAACTCTGGAAAAAAATCTAAAATTTTATAAAATATTTTCGATATGTTAAAAAAAAATTAAAGAAATGTCCTTTGGAAAAAAAAATTCCAAAATTTTATGAAATATTTTTGATATGTTAAATTAAAATAAAATATAAAAAAATCATAATTTGAAGAATATATTCCATTCCAAAAGAATGATTTTGGGGAAAAATTTTAAACAAAATGATTTCTTTTAAATAAACATATCTATACGGGTTTAGTTGTCGATTGGAAATATTCTACTCTAAGTCGGGCACCAATTTGTATTTTGTTTTTGTCTTTGGAAAACTTTGATAACTTTTCAGGCGCCAGTTTGATATAATTTTTTGTTATCCCTGGCTCAGAAGAAATACTGAGAAACTCATCAGGAAGTTAATTTTGAAAGAAACCTCTAATCCAGTTGTTTCAATAAGGCGCCAATTAAAATTCTCTTTCTGATGGCAGAGTCAACTACAGATGTACAGGGCACTTCAAGGCACTTTCATTCCTTGTCGGGATAATCCTTAGAGTCAGTGTAATAGATTTTAAAGGTGGATTAACATACTAATTAAATAAAGGTTTATTATCGGAGTTAATGATGCATCCTTAACGCAGACGAAGTGGAAAATTTTCAAAATCCCATAAAAATCCTATAGATATTTGAGGTTAATAAACACGGTCGAAGGCCAGCACAACTGTTTTTATTTATTTTGGCTACAGGGTTTTTCAATTTCTTTACCATTTTCTTCGTCTGCCCTTTTCCCTTTAATTTAATATTTTTCTTTGGGAGATATTTTATAATCTCCATTGAAAAAGAAAACTTATTGTCCAAAGCAAAACAAATAAAAATAAATCAGAAATAGGTGCCTGTCTTATTGTTTTCTCCGTAAATCCTCTTTAGTCCTATAGATGATTTTTGTTTCTGTCTTTTCTATAGAAAATATTTTTGCATTTGTTAAACCTCTGAATGTTTTATGATTCGAATATTCCTTAAAATCGTGTGGGAGCTAAACTGGTTTTGAGCAACCTTTAAAATATCGTCTTGGATGTGAGGTGTTCTTTATGATATTTGCAGAAAAAATTCTTATAATTTCAACATTTCACAAAATAATTGCAATTTAAATGCAAACTTGAAAAGGCTATTGAACTGCTGCCAGTTATTTTTATCAAGGTTTGTCCATACCAGAATAATAAAAATAATTCCAAACATTTAGCCACACTTTAAATACGAAATTTAAAAACAATTTTCAAAAATTATCTTCAATTTAAATGAAATCGAAATAGATTGAAAATGATCACAGAAACTTTAATTATTTGAATACATAAATTTTGCTTACCTTTGGTCATAACTGAACTTCCTCTTTATTTCTTGAATTTCTGCTCCGTCTGAAATGTTCTGTTTTTCTTTGGAACATTTTGTGCTCAGTCTTTTACCGTTGAATTGGGAAAACTGTGAATGACGCAATTTGAAAATTTTCCTTGGAAAACATTTACTCCGCATTGTCTGTTCGGGCGCCAATTTGAATATATTCTTTGAAAAACTTTAATTCCGCATTGTCTGTTCGGGCGCCGATTTGAATTTTTTCTTTGAACATTTTTGAGTCCAGATTTCTTCTTGGGGTGTCAATTTCAACATTTTCTTTGGAAATCTTTGAGATCCGATGTTCGGGTGCAAATTTAATTTTTTTTTATAGAATTTTTGGTCCACATTGTTTTTGGAAAATACTGGTTTTCTTTCAAAAACTCTACACGGCCGCCAATATTTCGTTCTTTGGGAAAACTATGAATGACGCCTATCTGTCGCCAATGTAGAAAACTGTGAATGACTCTTATCTGGCGTCAATTTAAAATTTTCTATGGAAAACTTTAAGTGCAGTTGTTCAGTCGGGCGCCAATTTGAACATTTTCTAAGTTTTCTTCTAAGAACTATAACTTTGGGCGCCAATTTGAAAATTTTCCTTGGAAAACTTTAATTCCGGATTTTCTGTTCGGGCGCCAATTTGAAAATTTTCCTTGGAAAACTTTACCTCCACATTGTCGATTCGTGCGCCAATTTGAATTTTTTCTTTGAACATTTTTGAGTCCAGATTGCTTCTTGGGGTGTCAATTTCAGCATTTTCTTTGAACATGTTTTAGATCGGATTATTTGTTTTCTTCAAATTTTTGGTGCACATTGTCTGGAATAGTTTGTCCGACGCAGTTAAAGAGATTCGTCATGTAGTGATGTCGGAAAAATGTTAAGCCACCATTGTTTCTATAGGGCGCCAATTTCCTTTGCTTTGGTAAACTCTGACTTCAGCATTTCTGTGAGCTATTTCCGACTGGGTAACTATGCTATTCTTAGTTTATTTTCTTTTGTCCAAAAAAGCTTTAATAGATTCGTCGAGTAGTGATGTCTGACAAATTAGAAGCCACCACTGTTTCTATCGGGCGCCAATTTGCTCTCACCGCAGCAGGTATTTCCCATTGGGTAACTTCGTCTATTTTCTTTGGACGCGTATATTTTTTGTGATAAAATCTGTTGGTTTTTGGTTATGCTTTTTGGACCCGCAAATTTCTTCATTTGAAGGAAGTCCGAAGAATTTTGCTAGAAATATCAACAAGAATTAAATGCAAAATTATAGTAAAACCATAAGCTAACAAATTAATAAAAGAATTAATTAATGAAACAAAATCAATATACATTTCTTATATTATTATTCCAAACATGCATAAATTGAACCAATTTCGAAATACAGCGACTGCTGTCGTACCAAACTGGTTCCTGAAAACATCACCTATTCATTGGTGCCCTGTCCGTTCAGTCGCTGTGAAATTATTTCAAAACACTTGAAACGCCTTCAGCTGGATCGACCTGTATTCGAGATTTTGTTCATACAGACGCAACTTAGGGGATTTTAAAATAGTTCGCAGTGAAGACAGATATGCAAAAAACAAATACAAAACCAATCAACAGCAAAAGCCACAACAACATGAAGGTGCTAACAAAAAATTTGCATTTGTTAATCAAAAAACAAAGAAAAAAAATATATAAAATAAACATTTCCACAACAGTTTGTATTTCGAAATAAACATTTGTATACACTCGTACACACGTCTGTTCACATGGATGTCGGAATATATGAATAGTATCGAGCGACTCAAAGAAAGTGAAATTTATGATAAAACTAAAATGGTTGTGGTGGTCTTCTTTTGATATTTCGTTTTTTTTTTAAATTAGATTCGCGGTATTGGTTTGGAGGACATAAAACTAAATCAAATGTTTCATAAAACATAATCATGTTTCAGTTTGCTGTGGTGGTGGTAACAATCATCATCGTCGTCGTCGTCGTTGTGTATTTATGACTTTTTTCATTTTATAATGTTTTGTTTACATTTGAATTTAATTATTTATTTATATTTTGATATTGCCTGTAGAAGTGTGTGTGTGTGTGCGGAGGCACATGGTTCACTCACACTCGCCAACATCTTATCAGTATTTGACAAAACCATAAGACAAAAAAAAAACAAAATACAAAATAAATACAATTTGGAAATTTTACCAGAATAGGTCGTGTTTTTTTACGCACAGTGGTATTTTGCCCACAATGTTGCGGCCATGAACTGCACAACACATGTCAGCTTCGACAACATCAAATTATTTAAGCGTAGTTGGTGTATGGGTCATAAACCTCTTCAATGCTACGCATAAATGTCTCGTTATGAAAAAGCAGCTGTTTCTATTTTGCCAACGCATATTAGTGCAGATGGTGTCACAGCTGATTGAACAGATGTTGCCTGTTCGAGATAACAATTTGATATCGTTTGATAAATCATAAAATAATTATCTGGTTATCTGGTTAGCCCTTCGCATAATCCAGCGATTTTTCCATACTACGAATTAAGTCTGACTTCCCGGTTGAACCCAAACTCCTAAAAGTCTCTAATGGCATTGCCACCATTGCAGAGTGATGGCACTGCCTTCACTCACAGGTCCCAACTCGAAACTATAGACGGCGATGATTTGTTGCAAGGCAAAAACTCCATAGAGAATAATGTCCTCAATAATGTCCAAGTGGCGCTGAGGCATGTTTGATTATTGTATACTAGTAAGTTGTAATGCGCCTATGGCGCCCGTTGAAATATGGAAAAAAAAATTTGTGGAAAAAAAAAAAATTTTGTTGAAAAAAAAATTTTTTCTTCAAAAAAAAAATTTTTTGCTGAAAAAAAAAAATTTGGGGAAAACACAATTTCTGTACAAAAAAAAAAAATATTTTTTTTATTATTATTATTTATAGAAAATTATAGAATGCCTATTTAAATTCCTACGTACTGCGTGACAGAGTCAGTGAATCAGTGTCGAGGGTAAATATATATTAAGATATTATATTCGTAAATAAAAAAAAAAAATATATTAATATTTTAAAGCTTTTGCCTTTAGTATCATGGCATACGAATAGAGCCCAGCTCGAATTCATAAACTATCTGCCTGGCATTGCCACTAAACTCTGTTTTTCTTTTCCGGCTCCCTCTTGTTCGAAAATCATAAATAGCTTTCATTGCGCGATAGCATTTTTTCGTTTAAAGCAATAGCTTTAAATCTCAGATGGAATATTTATTGAAAAGCTTTATTAGAGGCCAAAGCTCCATAGGCAATTGTTATTTATGAGAATTGCCCTGACTCATAATAGGGTTACCACCAGACCCTGTTTTTTCTCTCGGGCCTCTTGCTCCATAATAATAAATAGCTTTTGATGGCGTTGCCACCATTGCATTGTGATGTCATTGTCCAATCGGAAATTAAAGACGGCTCTCTGTTCGATCTTCAACACTATATAAACAAGCTCTACTATTGTAGCTTAATACTGAAAGCCAAAAGCTCCATAGGCAATTGAGCTTTACGAATAGAGCTTTTTAATCCTCTGCTTTAGGCTCGAATACACACATTCCTTTGATTGGATTTCGGTGATCTCTGCATTGCCATGAGTAGTTGGATCGGGCGCCATTTTCTGCATAGTTCAGCTGTATTACGTTACTGGTGGTGATTCATTCAGTCTTGGCAATGTTTTTTCAAATAAATATTCTCTTTCGTCACTTTGTATAATTTGTTTGCGTTTACGACGACTTTCTCGGTATCGTTTGCTGACTGTGGGTTCAGTGCGTGGGCTGAGTTTGGGCGCCAGTTTGAAATGCCAGTCATTGGCTTAACGAACCAAATAGTTTACTGAACATTCTTTGTCATGGAATATTCTGTCACTGCGTAGGTTATGAAGTACGTTTAGTTAAGAAAATCTTAGTTTGTGGATGGGCGCCAGTTTGAAATCGAAATCATCGTTTAACACTCTTCGCCAGGGAGTATTCTGTCACTGTAGTCCTAATTTGTGGGGGTTTCCCTCCACACCATTCCCTAATGGAATTCGATTTTTTGACTGTTAACTGCCCTGCCTCAAACCAATGTTCGCTAGACCATTCCTTCCACCCCAATGAATATAAATTAATCGTTTGTGTTTTTTTTTTGTTGGTGGTCTCAAGATACAGTTTCATTTCATAATCTTAAAATCATCATGTGATTTGGCTAACCAAATGGTTGCTTGATTAATGTCCGCCTAGTTTCACATTTGATAGAGCGTTTAATATGTTAATGCGTGCGCTGAGTAATGCTCACTCGTATCTAAGTCACAATGTTGCCATGAATTTGGAATTTGACCAGTTTTTTCTTCTTCTTCTAGAACGGGGCACACACACCCTTTATGGAGCGAACATATACAGACATATATATATTTTAAAATGATAACACGTTTTTTTCCCCCCTCTATTTTTATTCATATTTGTCGAGGAATTACTTACTATGCGAAAAATATTCTCAATGTCAGAGCAATCGTAAATAATCTACTACGACGACTAAACGTCATAGGGCCCTTATCAGACACGACAAAGCCAAATGAAAAAAATCCCTAACGAGGTGGGGCTTAATAGGTAAGGTAAACTGAAAATTATTGGAACTTTGCGGATTTTTGAGGCCACGGCAAGCTTAGACGATTCTGGCGGATTCGCTTGCTAACGTTAGGGATTCTGTGTTTGGGCGCCATTTCAATTGAAAATGTTTGGTATTCGAAATCGATCGTTTTTTATCGATTCGTTGGCTTAGGCTCCGGAAGTGTTTTTTTAGATTGTGGCAATTTCCTCAATCAATCTTTTTTAGACCAACAGAAATGTTGGTTGTTTCCCAGGTTGGGCGCCATTTCAATCAAAAATGGTTTGTATAAATAGATCGGGAAATATATTAAACGTCATGCTTATTTCATATGGGCTTGCTTCCGTTGCGGATTTTTGAGGCCACGGCAAACATAGACGTTTACTATTATTACGGATTCTGTGTTTGATTCCCAGGTTGGGCGCCATATCAATTGAAAATGTTTGTTTTTTAAAATCAATCGTTTTTTCTTGAGATTGTGGGAATTTGTCAATCAATCTTTTTTATACCAAAGGATGTTTGCTAGTTTTGCAGCATTATTGAACTGTGCGGGGCTCACAGTAAGGGCGCCATTTCAGTAGTAAATGTTAGCTTTGTTTAGAATAGAAATCATCTTTTCTTTTCTTGGGATTCCCACATTATGGACGTTTTTCATATTCAAAATCATCGGCTACTTAAATGGGCCTTCAAGATACGCTTGCTAAGTCAATGGGTTTGGTTCACAGTTCGGGCGCCATTTTGTCGAAAATGTTTGATATTCGAAATTAATAGTTGGTACCTTTTCAACTGCTTAGGTTTCAGTTCGGGCGCCAATCACAATCTTTTTTTAGAACTCCGAAATCATAGCCAGATCTCATAGATTCACTGCCCTCGGTATACGATTTTTTGGCATTATGAGATTGTGTTCACAAATGTGCAGCAGTTCGGGTGCCAGTTACATTTTAAACAATTTTTTCGATCCAAGAATCGAACGCTGCTGTGTCGCATTACTGTTTACAGTTCAGGAGCCAGTTTACTCGTTACAATTTGTATAGATTCGCTGACTTCTTTTTTCCCATTTTTTTGCATTATGAGATTGTGTTTACAATTCGGGCGCCAGTTTAATAGTTAATATATTAATTATTGAAATCATAATAATTTGTTTTTAGAAGATTCCAGCTGTTTTCATTCCCTGGCTTTCCACTCCATCGTCATTATGTTTCTTATCAAACGTTTGAAAACCATTCATCCCATCGCAAGCTATGGACACCATAGAAAATGCGATGTTCTGCCGCGTTTGTTGTTGTGGTGATTTTGCAACACACATTTTTTTTTGTTTTCGGTTACTATAAATTATTTCTTTTTTTTTTGTTATTGTCTTTTATTGGCAACAATGTTTCACTTTTAGACAAATTAAATGGCGATGCATGAATTTGCCCGTGCCGGTGGCGATTTAAAAAAATGCAATACGTAATAAACGAGTATTTAACGCCAAAAAGCCAAAATCCAAATCGTCAGTATCTGAAATAGAATAGCAAATATACAAAAAACAAAACCAACAAACATACAACGAAATACAAATGTCAATTTAATTTTAAATTGCAAGTGGCGCATGGCTTGGCTTTACCAGGCCTGGCCTGGCCTCTTCGAGACCACATAAGAAGCCCCCGTCCATTAAATGTGATTAAAACAATTTTTTTTTTTTTTGGTTTCTTATTATCAGCGGCGAAACTGAAAAGCAAAAACAATAGCTTGACATGTGTAGAGCGGCAAAAATGGTCATTTTTATTTTTTAATTACACAAACAAAATCGTCTATGCGTTGAGGCAAAAAGGCTTTGATAATGCCGAGACAGACAGACACGGACTGAGAGAGAGGGAGATAGGGTTTCAAAATACGTGTTACTAATTGATAACAATAAATTAGTTAATCTAATTTCAGGTGAGACCTGAGGTTAGAGCAACAAGTATGCGGGGAATAACGAAAACTCAGTCGTGGTTTTTGTAATTGGAAATTGCATACGTTCTGCTGGCGGTTGTCTTGAATTACAATTCGTCATTGGAGAACGGTTTGGCGCCCTTGTTCGACCGCCAATTTATTTGTAAATCGTTGAAACTCAAATGCACATTTCAAGCGGTAAAAAAAGCTTTTGTAAAGCTTATAGAGAAAGTATGCTTAAACCCATCTCTGATTTGAAAATCATTTTATATATTTTTTTAAAATTAACTCCTGGGAATTTTTCTAATTTGTCTGACACTATTTCTAAATCACGTTTTCTGTGCAAAAAAAAATCCATAAAAGACGAGTTCCATAAATATTTCTCTCATTTTTCAAATACCGCTGTGTAGTTGCCATTATTATCATGACATGTTTTTATCATTATTTGTGTTTTTTTTTTGTTAAATTTCCAACTGTCTCGACATTGTTTATATTTGTGTGTTAGTTTAGAAAAATAAAATAGTTTTTTTTCGCATTTTTTTTTTGTTCCAGCGTAGTAATGGAACCCCTTAATTGTTTGTCATGACTGGCTTCAATTACACATTTCACTTATATTAGTTTTATTGTTTTCGACTAACAAATGTGTGAACTGTTGTTAACAATTGCAATTACAATTAAAATTCGATTTAAAACGTTGTAAATATTTGCCTGTTGTCTGTTTTGTTCATTTCATTTGATGGGGAAGGGAAATTAAGTTGGAGTGGACAAATGTAATGACATTATAAGTTAATCGTCATTAGAAACGCGAAGACAAATAACGGAAAAAAGACAAAACCTTAGATAATGTTAAGACTTAAGTCTCTCCGCAGGGTGACAAAATAAAGAATAAGCCTAAAGATTCAATTGTCTTGGACAATATATTAGAAAAATCCATTTACAAAATATGAATTGAAAGGCACCCGGGTGGATCAAAGGCACCTTTTGTATTTTTGTAAAGTTTTATTCGCAACGTCGACAAAACCGAAAGCTTATATTTAAATAAAGCTTGTAAGAATATACTTAACAAAGCTTTGAAGGTTTTCCTCAAAGAAAGCTTGAAAGCTTTCAGAAAAAAAAGCTTGAAAGCTTTCAGCAGAAGAAAGCTTGAACGCTTTCAGCAGAAGAAAGCTTCAAAGCTTTCAATAGAAGAAAGCTTAAAAGCTTTCAATAGAAGAAAGCTTCCAGTAGAAGGCTTCAAAGCTTTTACTCAAAGAAAGCTTGAACGTTTTTATTTAACGAAGGCCTGCATTTAAATATGGATAGGAAGAATTGACTTAAAGAATGCTGTGAAACTTTTACACAAAGAAAACTTAAAGCTTTTACACTTTTACTTGCTTACAGCTTAAAAACTTTGAATTTAGTAGAGCTTACCGCAATATTATGTAACAAAGAAATCGAAAGCTCGCGTTTGTTTCTCTGTGAATTCAACAGCAATTATGTGTATTCAAGCTTCAATTCAAGCTTCTGCCTTTGCGTTCCGTGTAAGGATTTCTGTTATTTATTTACGAAGCGTTCAAAGCATTTAGGTGGCTTTTAGTGAACGTATACCGACATCTTTTAATTGGAGAAAGCTTGAAAGCTTTTATTTGAAGAATGCTTGAAAGCTTGTACTATAAGAGCTTGTACTAGACGAAATTTTGAAAGCTTGTGCTAGAATAAAGCTTGCACGATTTTATTTAAAAAAGCTTGAAAGCTTATATTTAAAGGAAGTTTATATTTGAATAAAGCTTGGACGATTTTATTTGATAAAAGCTTGAAAGCTTATATTTAAATGAACCTTTTATTTGAATAAAGCTTGTACTAGAAGAACGCTTGAACGATTTAGCTTGAAGAATTATTTTCCATAAAGAAAACTTGAACACTTTTTCTTGAAGAAAGCTTGAACAAATATTTGTCACTTCAAACACAAGGTTAGACAGGTGG
Organism: Hydrotaea cyrtoneurina; assembly: GCA_958296145.1. Classification (NCBI taxonomy): domain Eukaryota; kingdom Metazoa; phylum Arthropoda; class Insecta; order Diptera; family Muscidae; genus Hydrotaea; species Hydrotaea cyrtoneurina. The sequence goes on along the minus strand of OY282513.1, from coordinate 18,208,171 downwards.
GATTTCCCCAAAGACTTTCTAGAGTAGTCTGTTTGCAGAAGTGGCAGTACTTCTGCAAACAGGTAACGATGTCTCTCATCGCAAATGTGTGGCTCGTTCGCATTAAATGTCATAGCTGTCCTCTGTTAGTTGACTATGGCTTTGCCCGTTTTTGATTGTCTTTGGTCATTTCATTACAAAAAGAAAGTTCTAAATTTCTAGCAGAAAGCTTAACCCCCGTTATTCATAAAAACTTAAAAAAAGTTTGTTAAGAAAAATGAGAGAAAATTAATTTTGTATTTATAAATTTAACATTTTTTTTTATAAATTTTTCTGAACTCAGTTTTTTTTTTTTAAATGTTTGTGAATACGGGGGTTTAGCTTTAGCAAATATGCACAAAACCTAATAAGCGCCAAAAGATTTTGTGCATAAACCAAGGAAAAAAAACAATTATTATAGAACCTCTACAGTCCATCTGTAAAGTCTAGATGCCACTACTGATTTTGCCTCTCTCTCTCTGACTAATTACAACGGTTTCCACATAGGGATAAAAGTCTGCAATTGACAACGGTTGTCTATACTGATTTCCATTAGCTTTGCAGCATACTAGGTCGGACAAATATTTCTTGCCATTCTGCAAAAGCTTTTCCAAAACGCGTGTAAGACGTTTCTTTTTAAAGGTAACCCTGGTTGTTTTCTTTGCAGTCTTTTCCATATTCTACCATTTCACATGCACTACAAAATTGTGGAATATTTCTATTGAAACCGAGGTGACATGTGTTGGCAAAACGTGTGCGATTACATTGTTTAATCCCCCCCCACTTCATATACGGGCTATAAAGTAATACAGTTTACAAATATCCATGGAGACAATACGACAGGCAATGGCCCCGATGAGAGCTACAATAGCAGAATATAAAAACCAACACATATATTGACTGTAGAGAAATAAAATAATAAAACATTGATACCAAATGGAACGACAAACAATTGTACAGTGTTTGTCGACCAGGAAGTCAACTAAAGTTCAAAAGCTTTGTAACTTAATGCCAATTAAATTTGAAAAAAAAAATTCTTGAATTGTCTTCATTTAAAAGAAAAAGGGGGCAATTCTAAATGCAGCCAAAATGCAAAGAGCAGGTGAGCATAAAAAAATAACGAAAACACCTGTATCCACAGACACATGTACAGGGGAGATGAGGTCAGAGGGACAGCCAGACAGACATTTAGCCCGTGTTACATCTGCTCGACGGGTGTTTAAACAAGTTTTGATTTCCTCAATATCGATCGATATCTGCTGTATTTTTACGATACATTTTTACATTTATGTATTTTTAAAGTTTTGGAGGGAATATTATACACATACACCGTTGTTGTTTACTTTATTGAAAAAACTTTCAGGTTTTACACACACGCACACACTCGCCCAAGCTCGAAGGAAAAACCAATTTAACATAAAATGTGTTAACCGATTTAACTTCCGGGATTTATCGCTTCAATGTGTGTGCCTTTAACAAATAAAATAAAACCGACTCGTTGTAAGCCTTTCTGTGGGCATACAAACAATAACAAATGTTTTATTTTGTAAATTGAAACATGAGAAAAAAGAAAATAAAACAGAATTCAAACTGAAAGTATTACTCGTTATTGCTGCACTAACAAATGAAAAAGAAATTACATGGACTGAAAAGAAACACACACAACACGTCGGTCGAAAATTGCATTTTAAATTAAAAATTCAGTTGAGTACGAAACAGAAACAGAAAACTACAACAGCGGCAACAAATATAGTCTACAAACATATGGCATAAAAGGCCACAAACATTACAATGTTAAAATGCCCCAGGCACCACCACAATGGTTAACATTTGCATTTTCGGTTGGCCAGGCAAAGGGAGGGATTCTTTGGAGTGTTGAATTCAATTTGTGGCATATGGAAATAATTTCCCTATAGCTTTAGAGCTGCTGTATGCAAATGTGTTCTCGAAATTTAGCAGAACACTTTCCATATTGGAGATATTCAGCATTGAAAATAGAATAACAACCCATGTTCACATAATCTAAATGTCCACGCCATATATTCATATACTGACGTTAGCCACTAAAAAGCGTACTCAATTTCCCATAGTATTGGGTACGGTAGATCTTTCGTATGAAAGCTTTAAATATCAGAAATATGTAATATATGTATAATAATACAATAGTAATATATATAATGTATATATATACTCGCAAGCTTTTATTATTTGAAAAGAGGGTTTTAGTCATACAAAAAATTTTTGCGTTGTTTTTACTTACAAGCTTTTGTCTTTTGACAATAAAACTTGTGTTACCCTATTCGGTATTGGGCTTTATCTATGTGAAACTTTCAGATAAAAGCTTTAATGTCATAAAAAATATGTATATGAGCTTATTCAATAAAAGCTTTATAACAAACTTATTTTGCAAAATGCCACGCCAACCAGGGCAGTGCAATGCTGTGAAACGTTCAGACACAAAATATGTTAAAGCTTTTGTCACTTACTGATCTTTTTTACGTTTGAGCTTTTTTACTCCAGTATTTAAGTCTTGTACGATGTAAACATTTCAAATAGAAGCTATAAATGTCATTGACACCCAAAAGTGGTTTTAGAGCTTTTGTCCCCTACTACGTTATTTGAGCTTTTTACTCCTGTATTTTGGTCGTTCACCATGTAAACATAGCTTTTAATTTCATATACACCTAAAAGTGGTTTTAGAGCTTTCGTCCCTTACTGTGTCGTTTGAACTTTTTAGTCCGGTATTTTAGTTGTTCACGAAGTAAACATTTCAAATATTAATGTCCTAAACATCTAAAAGTGTTTTTAGAGCTTTTGTTCCTTTGAGCTTTTTTACTCCTGTAAACATTTCCCATACAAGCTATTAAAGTCATAAACATCTAAAAGTGGTTTTGGAGCGTTTGTCCCTTACTATGTCATTCGAGCTTTGTAATCAAATATTATATTCTTTCACGATGCAGACATTTCATTTACATCCAAAAGTGGTTTTAGAGCTTTCGTCCCTTACTGTGTCGTTTGAAATTTTTTACTCCGGTATTTTAGTTGTTCACGAAGTAAACATTTCAAATATTAATGTCCTAAACATCTAAAAGTGTTTTTTTAGAGCTTTTGTCCCTTTGAGCTTTTTTACTCCTGTATTTTAGTCTTTCACCATGTAAACATTTCTCAAAAAACCTATTAACGTCACAGAACATCTAAAAGTGTTTTTAGAGCTTTTGTCCCTTTGAGCTTTTTTACTCCTGTATTTTAGTCTTTCACCATGTAAACATTTCTCATAAAAGCTATTAAAGTCATAAACATCTAAAAGTGGTTTTAGAGCTTTTGTCCCTTACTATGTCATTCGAGCTTTTTAATCAAATATTATATTCTTTCACGATGCAAACATTTCAAATTAAAGCTGTAAATGTCATTAACATCCAAAAGTGGTTTTACAGCTTTTGTCACATACTGTGTCATGTGAGCTTCTTTAATCCAGTATTTCTGTATTTCACAATGTAAACATTTCACATAAAAGCTATTACTGTCAAAAACAGTTAAAGCTTTTGTTCCTTACTAAGCTGTTTTACCACCATATTTATTTTTGTAAAATAAAACACGAAAGCACTCGTTATATCTTTAACAATAATTTCTATAGAAAACGGCTTGCGTTGAGTTTTAAAAAATATGTGGACTATTTTTTGACTAAAACTCAGGGGATGCCCCCTATAAATGCAATGCACTGTGTTAGCGATGGAAAATAAGGGTATCGGAAGGAGGAAACAGGGAGTAGTGTTTGTTGACGTTTTTTCGGTAAGGGCAATTTTTTCCGTTAATTTCACCGAAAGACCCGTGCTAAGTTCCAATTTAAACAAACTCTTTAGCTTCTGGTGGAAATTCAAAATATATTTTGCTACGTGATCAGAGCCACCATAAACCTTTTTGAAGTGTGACATGTGGGCATTTACTGTAGGCCAGCGCAAACCCAGCTTATGCAATATTTGTTTTATAACCAAAATACTGTAAGAGAGTGCGGTCATGCCAAACCTCCTACACCCTATCACTTCTAAAACACCAGTCATTTGAATTGTAATGCAAATGTAGAAAGAAACAATGAACACACACACAAAGAAAGTCCGTCGTTGGAAGAGGGAAAAATTGAGTCGTGCAACGAAAGAAGAAAAAAACGAACACAATAAGGTGAAATGTGCACTAAAACCACACACGGAAAAAGCAGCCGTACTCGCATTAGAAAGTGGGTTTTGGTGTTTGAATAACTGACGTTTTCAGACCTCTATCAAAGGCTCCTCTTGATATCGAATGACGCTGATGTGGCGAGGTCTGTGCTGAAAATGTCGACAGTCAATTTGATTTCTGTGTGTGTGCTATTTATTTTGCTGTTTCTACTCAGGGTTTATTATTTAACACATGTGAGCTTGATTTTTTGTTTGCAACCAGGAACATTTTTTTCCCGTTCGAGATTAAGGCAGAACAAAGTTTTACTTTAAAAAAAAAAAAAAGTGTCATTCATGTGATCATGCCGCGCCTCGTTCTCTTTGTTTCGCGGACCTTTCCCAACACAAAAGAAAGTGTGTCCGTCCATCGATCGTTTTGGTCTGATATGGCTTTCTGGTGTTTTTTTTTTTGTTTTGTTATTTTTATACTTTTTGTTGGCTTTTTGGTCTGGAATTGGGGTTCAGGGCTTTCAAGATGTTCGTTGTATGTTTGTTGTTGTCGTGAAATGATGAAATCCAATTCAGAGTGTATTGTGTGTTTTTGGAGTGTATGGCGTTATATGATCTTCCATAGACTGGTGTCATTGTTTTTGTTGTTTTTTTGTCAAATTATGTAAGTTTTGTTTTCATGGGGTTTTCGAGGGGCCATAGCTTCAGTTTCAGCTTCATTATCGTTATCATTATCATTCTCATTATGCTGCCGTTGATGATGATGTTGATGCTGACGATGCTACGAATATATAACCACGTGATTACCATAAATGTTAATCTTGATAAATGACTTTGGACGCTCTTGGTTTTTTTTCTTTTTGCTTATTTTTTGTTTTTGTTATTTTTTTTTTTATACCAAACGTTTTGTATAAAATATTGCAAACTATTGAGGTTAAAGATATTCTCGTAACAAGCTTGGCCAAATCATTATGGGGCAATTTGTGATGATCATAAATTGCATTCATATGTTGGCGAATAATCAGGTGATAAATTGCGATACAGCTAAAGGTGGACTTATGTTTGGAATAGACGAATATCGAGTAACCGATTCGCTGCCACCTTCTAATGTCTGCTAAATTTGATAGTCGAAATAACGCAATACATTAATGAAAATTAAATTGACATGAGTGTTGAGTTTGATAATCTCGTTGTTTCCAATTACTAAAATATTGTATTTTTTATAATTCATGCCACTACTTTTACTAATTTGGTTTTTTTTCCCTCTTTTTTTTCTTTTTAGGTAAGTTACAAAACTAAATTCAAGTCGTTGCAGACAATTGGTAAGAAGAAATAGTTGTAATTGCTGAAACATATTCCAAATCAGCAACACGAATAGAACGTGAATATCGTAAATTAAATTTCCGAAACTGCATTACCGACAAGTTATTGTGATATACAATAGCCTTTCAACCGCATAATGAAAACACCCCGATCAGTACTATAATTAGTTCTTATAAACCGAATTATCGACATTTAAAAAAGAGACGAACAGCTTTATCGACACTTTCGAAATTTCATAAACGAAAGTTGGTCTTTGAAAACGGACAAACGTACCAAATTAAATAATATTTAAAAACTGCATTACCGACACTCATTATGAAACCGCATAATGATAACGGCGTGATCAGTACTATAATTATTTCATATAAACCGAATTATCGACATTTAAAAAAAACACGAACAGCTTTATCGACACTTTCAAAAGTTCATAAACGTTGTTCTTAAAAAAACGGACGGTACGTATTAGAATTAACACTAGAATTATTTTAATGGAATTTCGGCAAAATAAATTTTAGAAAATCTGCATTACCGACCAGTTTATTACTTGATATGTAATATTACAATGGGATGAATGAAAACGGCCATATTATTGCACATTAAGCGAATTATCGACATTTAAAATAACTATATCGACATTTGCAAAATTTCACAATCGAAAGTTGGTCTTAGATGGCGGACATAAATATCTAAAATTCAAATTATTTTAATGGAATTTCGAGAAAATAAATTTTAGAAAAAAAAACAGCATTAGCGACACGTTTATTACTTGTCAATCTGACCATGGCCGCATAATGAAAACGGCCTGGTCAATACTGTAATTATTTCAAATCAACCAAATTATCGACAATTAAAACAAGTATTAACAGCATTATCGACATTTTCACAATTCATTAACAAATGAGTGCCTAAAATTAGAATTTCGACCAAATAAAATTTAAAAAACAATGATACTGCATTACCGACTTTGTCAAAAGTTTTCGAAAACATTATTTTCTCGATAATTTGTAACTGTAATATTCACAGTTTATATTTTGATAACATAAAAGCTTCTGACAACAAAAATCGAAAGTGACATGTTAACAAATTCCATATGCGAAGTATAAACTTCGGAAAACACTATGCCTGCAAATGCTATTCGTGGAACGGCATTATCCACAGTTAATATTTTTAATTATTAATTATTTCGTAGAATTCCTTTGCGAATAACTAATTGAGAGGGTTTTTCTATGAACGGCAATATCGACCTTATTAAAATTGCACATACGATGGAAAATATAGGGAAGTTCGTAAAGAAACACCCTGTTCAGACAAAATAATTAGTGGCGAAACTGTACAATTTAGATTTTAAATATTAATAGACACAGCATTATCGACATTGACAAAATTTTTTTTTGGGTGACCTAAAATTAAGAACTTTTCATGGAATTGTGATGGCTATAAAAACATTAAATATAAATATAAATTTTAATATTAATTAATTCCAAGGTTGGAGGGATATTTGAACTGGTGCCGAAACTGCTTTATCGACCTTTTTACGTTTTATAAATTATAGTTTGTTTGATTGGCGGTGTCGACATTTTAAGTAGTCCTTTACGGCAAATTGTATTTTACCGTATTATTATTGTACTAGTAAGTTGTAATGCGCCTATGGCGCCCGTTGAAATATGGAAAAAAAAATTTGTTGAAAAAAAAAATTTTGTTGAAAAAAAATTTTTCTTCAAAAAAAAAAGATTTTGTTGAAAAAAAAAAAATTTTGTTGAAAAAAAAAATTCTTCTTGAAAAAAAAATTTTCTTTAAAAAAAAATTTTCTTTGAAAAAAAAAAAATTTTTGTAGAAAAAAAAAATATGGAAAATAAAATTTTGTAAAAAAAAAAATTTTTGTAAAAAAAAAAATTTGGGGGAAAAAAAAAATTTGGGGAAAACACAATTTCTGTACAAAAAAAAAATATTATTTTTTTTTTCTTATTATTTATAGAATTATATAATGCCTATTTAAATTCCTACGTACTGCGTGACAGAGTCAGTGAATCAGTGTCGAGGGTAAATATATATTAAAAAGATTATACCGACACTACCCATAGTATATTCAATATGAGTTACCAGAAATAATAACTTGATATCACAAAACATAATTTATAAAACTCACTTCAAGTAGTCCTTTACTGCAAGTTGTATTTTTATGAACGACATTACCGACATATGTATTAACTGTGAGTTACAGAGACAGAATTTAAATAATATTTAAATTCTCTGTTTATGACACTACCGACATTTCTTACGAATTGCTTCAACGAAAAGTAGACTCGATAATTCACTCTAAAATGAGCCAAACAAATATGAATGTTACAAGAAAATGAATAATGTGCTCTATCGACAGTTTTATGTATTTGCAATGAAATTGTTTGACAATAGGAAAACATGCTGTGCAGGCGTCGGCCAAATATAAATATCAATTTTACTTTTCTTTTAATTATGAACTTTGACGTCGAGTGCTAAGAGTGAACTAGATTTAATGATTCAAATCAGAGAATGAGAATTCCAATAACTCTCGGTTTTTGCTAATGACCTCTAACAAAACCCCTGAATTTTCAAAATTTTTACATTTATAATTCGCGGGCCCTTTATCTCGTCGCCCGTCTTAAACGAATCAGATCAATTCCTCCGAATTTCCATAAAACGCTCATTAAAAATGTAAATTTCATGGTGATCTTTGAAGTGTTTTCCATTTCTTTGTCGATTCTTCTGTTCTGTCTGGAACTGGCCACACTTATGTCATAATCAAATATAACACTTATACAGAAGATCCGTTATTTTGATTTCTACGATTGTGTAAATTGGTTTTCTGTAGATTTTTCGATTTTGTGTGTGTTTGTTGGAATGGATGATTGGTGGGTTTCCTTTTTTTTTTTGTTTACATGTGTATTCAAATCGATTGTGAGATTTTTCTTCTTTTGATAGAAAAATATTTTTACGCAACAACGCCTTTGTTCGTCTGATTGTTCACGATGTGATGGGGGGGGGGGGGGTCTGGCAAAAATATTCGATTACGTTATGGGAGAAAGAAGGGCTCTGCCATCAGCAACTAATACTTAATGTCATATCTTGGTTGTTGTTGTTGTGGTTTTGGCAAGATCATAATCATGGCAATGATGAAGATGATATCGATGTCGATGGCGATGGTGGCAGTATTCACATTGTGGTCATTTGAAGGTCAGAGAGAAATTTCTGTATTTTGCCTTTGATATTGATTTATTGATGAAATACGCGGCAAAGACACTAAATAAAAGAATGACGGAAGATACCAAAATCGATTGAAAGACTCCACAGATTGACATGACTCATTCTGTGGAGGGATGACGTGTATTGTATTGCCCCCTCTAAGAAAGAGACAAAACAACGTAGGATGTAAACATGTATGTTGGATCATTTCTTTATGAGGAATCACAACATATAAGCTATTTGCGGTTGACATGTGGTTAGCATAAATAAAATCACAAAATTCTTTAGTTAAAATCACCAAAAGCAATTCTTTGAATCTCTTCTGTCCCTTATAAAGTAAACATATATATTGTCTTTTCAAAAAATATTCAAAATGTTCGTTCAAATAGTTTGTTGGGTTGAGTTCACATACCATAAATTCAGATGTGGTTCAGAATTTATTAGATTTGGGTTGCTGGGTTATCTGCCAACAAATTTATTGCTTCATTCCGAAAATTTATGACTGAAATTATGGGGCAATTTTTCTTCAATGCGGACAATTTGAATGTTTCCATGAATTAATGGGATAATTATAAATAGAAATATCAGAATGGAATGGATCAGGAAATTTAACCATAAACTATTACAATGTTTGCTCAGACTTTTAATTTCCATTACGATTTCAATGAATTGTGCACATTTAAATTAATCAGCCAATGATTGAAGTTCTCATAGTGATCTACGGAAAGTTTCTACCTTCTCTTTTTTCTGATTTCACATGTAAGCGTTAAAAGTTTCCCTTATTAGAGTTTTGGGTTTGCGTTAATTTCCTAAGTGACCCTATAACACAGTCTAATTATTTAATAATCGTTATTAGTGAGATTTGGGACACGTTTGTCAGTTGGAGGTGAATTTGTGAAGGTGAAACAAAAAAATAAATAAATCTGAATAGTTATTGAGACAAATCATATTATCGACATTTCGACAAACAAAAAATGTCCGATTTTTTGTATCTGCAAAAATATCGCCTTGTTAAATATTTATTATTTTTTCCGAACTGCATTATCGACCGTTTACAATTCTACGATCTGCATGTAAATGTCACAGCTCTTTTTTCTGAAAAAATTGGGGCCTTGTTAAATATTTATGATTTTCCTAAACTGCATTATCGACCGTTTACAATTCTACGATCTGCATGTAAATGTCACCGATTTTTTTTTTCTGAAAAATCCATGTTACAGATCTTGTTCTGCATAAATTAACGACTTGTTAAATATTTAGTATTTTCTCTGAACTGCATTATCGACATTTACAATTCTACGCACGCGTGTTCATGCCACAGATCTTATCAATAATAAAAAGCTCCCGGTTAAATATTTTTATTATTTTCTTTGTACTGCATTATCGACCGTTTACAATTCTAAGCCATACATGTAAATGTCACAGATCTTTTATTTTTCTGAAAAAATCAGCGCCTCGGTAAATATTTATTATTTTTCGTAAACTGCATTATCGACCGTTTACAATTCTAAGCCCTACATGTAAATGTCACAGATCTTTTTTCTAAACAAAATTAGCGCCTTGTTAAATGTCTATTGTTTTCCTAAACTGCATTATCGACTGTTTACAATTATAACAGATACATGTCACAGATCTTTTTTTTAAAAAATTAGCGCCTTGTTAAATATTTATTATTTTCTTTGTACTGCATTATCGACCGTTTAAAATTCTAAGCCCTACATGTAAATGTCACAGATCTTTTTTCTGAAAAAATCAGCGCCTTGTTAAATATTTTCCTAAACTGCATTATCGACCGTTTACAATTCTAAGCCCTACAAGTAAATGTCACAGATCTTTTTTCTAAAAAAAAATTTGCGCCTCGTTAAATATCTATTGTGTTCCTAAACTGCATTATCGACTGTTTACAATTATAAGCCCTACATATCATTTTTCTGAAAAAATCAGCGCCTCGTTAAATATTTATTGTTTTCCTAAACTGCATTATCGACCGTTTACAATTCTACGATTTGCATGTAAATGCCAGATTTTTCTGCATAAATATCGTCTTGTTAAATATTTAGTATTTTCAATGAACTGTATTATCCACTGTTTAGCGGTAAATGAGCGCCTTGTTAAATGTTTTTTATTTTCTCTGAACCGCCTTATGGGCATTTATAATTTTACGAACTGCATGTAAATGTCACAGAATTGTATGCATAACATCGCCTTTTTAAATATATTTATTATTTTCTCTGAACTGCATTATCGATTACAATTACACTCCCTGTATGTCGGCTTGCAGCTGATTTTGTCAGCTATTTAAATTAAAATATCCTACAAAATATTTTTTAAAATCTTTTCTCTAAGCTATATTATCGACCTATTGCAAGGAACTGTACCAGACATACGTTTTACATTGTCTGCCACAGAGAATAAACGCATTTTACAAAAAAAAAACGTAGATAACTTAGTAAATAAATTGTACGAGATTTCCACGATTGCCTTAAATGTGTCCCAGCTAAATACTTGTACGTGATAGATTTGGAGAAAATAGGGTTTGGCCCGGTACCCACCCAACCATCTAGTTTTAGAGTCAACTTAAATCATAAATACAATTTCACTACAAATTATTAAAATACAGTCGCAAATATTGCTGTACTGAGGTGTTGCCATGGAAAAATACCCACAATTATCATCATCATCGTCGTCGTCATCCTGTCCACATCCAAAAACAACAGCGGTCGCCCGTACCTCCCACCATCTAATAACATTAGACAGAGCCGGTGATGTTTGGAGGAGCTCCACGCCATTATGGATGACTATGTGAATTTGCCACTTGATATAGCCAAGTATGACCGAAAATCACGACACATGTAAGGAAATATTTTGTTTTCTTCTTCTTCGTTATGGTAACCGGTTTGACTTATTTTGGCCAACGATGACAAAGCTTGTGATGATGACTACCCCTCCAAATGAAAAAAAAACAGACACACACACACAAAAAACTTGGTTATAACACATGAGGGCATTAACAAACTTTTAAAGTTAACGTAGCAACGCTGATGATGATGACGGCGGCGAAGTCATAAAGACAGATGGACAGACAGCAAGACAGCAAGACATTTGCAACATACACCGGTAACGCGGCGCACTGTGCCTGAACCGTAAAAAAGCCAACAATAAATTTGTAAAACTGGTTAAGAAAGAAGTGAAAGTTAGCAGTTAGCCGCACTCGAAAGCCAAAGTACACATATATTTTCATATTGTATTTGTTGTAAAAATTAACTTGTATACGTTGGTTGTTTTTTTTTCGTGGCCAAACTGAATGAATATGAGAAAAAGCCACAGCAACAACAACAACAATAAATAAAATGTAGGTAGTATGTAATATTAGGCAACACCTTGCAGGTGGAATGGGCCAGGCGGACAGACAAAGGCTTAAGACAGACTGATGGACAGACGGGTCACAACTTGAGGGGCCCGTTCGATGAACGTGCTGGATAAAGACCACATTTCAATTATTAACACAATTCCATTATATGGCCGTTTTTCTCTTCTCTTCCTTCTTTAACATATATGGTAAATTTTAGGCTACCAAAATTATATTCAACCATTTCATAGCCACATATGCCAGAGATTGCACAATCAGATATTTCGTGTTCCAATTTTTATTTTCGTTTTTTTTTTTTGAAAACTTTTGTCAACAGTTTTTTTTGATTATGAGTTGTTGAATGAATTGAAGAATTTTATTATTTCTTTTTTCGTCTGTTTGAAATTCATGCAATTTCTGCCGTTTTATAGTTAATGAATTTTACATTATTTGGAACAGTTTGTTGTTGAGTGAGTGTGTGTGGCGCTTTCGTGCAAATAAACCGAAAAATTAACATTAATTTGTTTGAACAGTAAACAAACGGCATGATGGCATATGAAAACTAAGAAGAAGACGTGAAAAACTGCCGAGAATTCAATAAATGCCAAAAAATATAAACAAATAATATAGCGCCGTGGCTTTTAAATGTTTTTTCTATATTCTTCTTTCAACAAATCAGCAAATGAAAAGCATTGAGAAGCAGAAAAACAAACAAAAATATTTGAACACATAACAGAAAGGTTGTATTGCATTCTATTGGGCAGTGAGAGGCAACCCAGTGAACTGTTTTAGTTACACTTAGGCTGTGTAAAAAAAAAACATTCCTGCTAAACTGTGAGAGTCAACCCAGCGAAGACTTTTGAATGACGGATGAAAAGAATTAAGAATTAAAGGTAAAGTGCCAATAAATCCTTAAAAAAAACCTGCATTACCCACCCAACTGTATTTTTACCAGAAAACTTTAAAAGACCTTCTAAGAGAATAAACAATGTTATTTGTGCTTATGTATTAAATTCGGAGGTTATTTTAAAATAACTGCATTGCCGACTTTGGATGTACTATATTACCGACCCAAATGTATTTTTACCAGAAGACCTTCCAAGAGAAAGAACAATTCCATTTGTTCTTCTGTATTGAAGTCGAAGATTATTTCTAAACAACTGTATTGTCGACTGTGTATTTACTGCATTACCGACATACATGTATTTCAGACATTCTGAACTAAAAAACAATTTTACTTGTGCTGCTGTATTAAATTCGAAGGTTTTTTAAAAAACGCCATTACCGACTTTATGTGCACTACATTACCGACCCAAATGTATTTTTGAAATTTTTTTTGTTCTTATGTATTGAAATCGAAGATTATTTCTAAAGAAGTGTATTGCCGACTTTGGATGTACTGCATTATCGACCCAAATGCATTTCAGAAATTCTACGATAAAGAACAATTTTACTCGTGCTTCTGTATTAAATTCGAAGTTTTTTTTAAAAAAAAAACATTAGTACCGACTTTGTATATACTACATTATCGACATAATGTGTTTCAGCCAGACACCTTTAATAGGCTTTCGAAGAAAAACAACGACAACTTTAAAATACCTTATAAGACAAATACAATTTTTTTTGTTCTTTGTATTAAATTCATAGGTTATTTGAAAGGAAATGTGTATTTCACAAAAACTGCATTACCGACCGAAATGTATTTCAACCCTCAACTTAAAAATGCGTTGTAAGAGAAATGACAATTTTACTTGTTCTTCTGTACTAAATGCAATGGTGATATTTTTTTAAACATATGTGCATTGCACAAAAACTGCATTACCGACCCAAATGTATTTCAACCGATCAACGTTTAAAGGCATTCCGAGGTAAAGAACAATTTTATTTGTTCTTCTGTTTTAAATTAGGTTAAGTTATTTTAAAAAAAACTTCATTACCGACTTTGTATATACTACATTACATTACAATCATTAAATAGAAGTCACTATTTGAATATTTCCATAATTATATCATAATTTTTGGCCGTTTACACGTCGGTTTTTCTCATGTAATGCTCTGTCTTATTTATTAGAAGTTTTTTACATTTGAAGTTCTCAAAAAAGCAAAATATTCAATGATTAATAGGAGGAAATGACTCACAGTCTGGCTGCCTGGTTGGTTGGCACCACGCTAACTTTGCCCTTTTCTGGCCCAGAAGTCCCTGTTGCCGCCATCAAACAATTAATCATGCTTACAAATACCGCCAAAAGAGGGCATTAGCAACAAATTGAACACAAAAGCGGGGCGTTTAAATGCGAACGCAGACAGTCAATGCTGCCGCCGACTCACATTATTGACTATCGTATTGTCATTGTGTCTGCAAGCGATTTTTTGTTTTATCTTTTCTCTTTATTGTCTGTCTGTCTGAGCTCTAAGCGTTTATAGCTTCCTTTTTTCCCTTGCTTTATTTTTTGTTTTTCTTATTTTTTTTCTCTTGTCTGACTGCGTTCTTTTGTTATTGTTCCGAGAATAGCAGAAGTACAACAACAACAACAAAAAAACAAAACGCGTATAATCTATTTTCGTTATTACGGCTTGTGGTGGTTCTTTGTTCGTTTGGCTAGAGGAGATGGAGACCTCTCTACGGAATGTTTTTTTTTTTCTACTTTTGTCATATGCCTTGATGGGCTGGTGTGCGATATAACTTTTCCCGCCAATTCTTTGGTTACACCGGACATGGTATTAAAACCACGTCGGTTTTAGTCTTTTTTTTTTGGTTTTTGTTGGCCTAAAGTTTCAGCTTTTGTTACCACTGACCATGATCATGATGATGTCCGACCACGTTGATGATCTTCCCATGGTGATCATTTTCGTTTCGTTTCGTTTTGTCGTTACTCATGTTCTCATCTTTCATTCAAAGAATCCACCAAAAAAGAAAAAAAAAGGTTGTTCATACTCGCATGTACTTTTAAACGACTCATTCGCGCGTCTCTTTTTTTTCACCGCCGATGCTAACGGCAAAAAGTGGCATTAACTTGTTCGAAATACTCAGGCATACACTCCCGTGAAAAGGCTGATTTAATGCGCTCATGTTCGTTCCTCTTCTTGGTATTTAAAGGTTTAGCATTCAACATTCCGCTGGCAGACATATTTCATTCATTCATTCATTCATTTATTTTGATGATGATAATAATGATGATGGCCATGTGATGTGTGGTTGTGATCGGGCAAATATCTATATTATATATATGTATATAGTCATATGTCTTCTTTAACATATATGTATATATGAGTATGGGTATTTTTAAATAATATTATGAGGGTATAAAATAAATTACTTCCGTTCTGAAGACAAATGCCGATCGTCTCATAGTCTCGACCATCATTTTATAGTACTTTTCTTTTGTCAATCATACGATTAGTTGTTGCAACCCTTTTCGTGGGCAGAAAATGCACAACATTGACAGGAAATACTAAAAACACAATGTATGTGTATCACTTTTCTTTTGTTGTTGAAATGTTAAGACTGTCATTTTATCAAAATTCATAAGAAATTCAAATTTATAGACAATATAACGATTAATGGCTAAAATTATTGCACTGATAATACCATGGAATAAAATCCTATTTAGACAAGTACTTCGTGCATTTGGGCAAAATTTGATAAAGAAAAACAAAAGCATGCACGTTTCCCCATATTTCTCGATATTTTTGTATCGGGCCGTTTGAAAGGCTGAACAATGCGGTGCCATTTGAAAATTCTCACTTAAAAGAAATTAATATTTTGTTTCTTATTATAAAATTGATATTTTTAGTAGTCAGAGCTTGCATTATGTTTCTGATTTAGTAAATAAATATAATTTATAAGAAATAAAAAAAAATTCTTTATCGTTCTCGTTGAAAAACTATTTAACTGTCGATAGTGCAGTATACCTAAATTTTTTTTTTTTTTTTTTTTTTTTAAATTCAATTTTAGATTTCCGACTATAGTACAAAAATTAATTGCCCACCGTATTCTTTGATATTTTCCTTATTTCAAAATGCCCAATGAGTGTTTGGGATTTGTTCAAATGTCGATATAGCAGTTCTCGTGGAGCATGTGACATTCCATAACACTCAATATAGTCAATTGAGAAAATTTATTTGCTAAAGCATTTTTGCGTTTTATTTTCAATGTCGATAATGCAGTTTAATTATAACATTTAAGGCTTAACGTAAAGACGACTTATTATCACAGTTTATATAGTAAAAATTTCGATAACGCAGTTTAAAGACAACATTATTTTCGAAAGATTCTAATTAACTTAAGCTATTCAAAATTGGACAATTTTTTCTTAGATTGCTTGAGTACTTCAGGTATTTAAAATGTCGATAATGCAGTTTTAATAAAATAAACATTATTTTCGAAGGATTTTCATCAATTTAAGTTATTCAATGCCGGATACTTTTCGCAGATTGCACCGACTACATTTAAAATGTCGATAATGCAGTTTAGATACTTCATTATTTTCGAAAGTTTTTAACATTATACTTAAGCTATTAAAATTTGAAAAAAATGTTTCCATATTGTTTGCGTATTGCAGACATTTTAAATTTCGATAATGCAGTTTCGATACTACATTATTTTCGAAAGCATTTAATTATAATTAAGCTATTACAATTTTGGTAATTTTCCCATATTGTTTGAGTACTTTAGGTATTTACAATGTTGATAATGCAGTTTAGATACTACATTATTTTTAAAAAAAATTAATTATACTTAAGCTATTAAAATTTTGGTAATTTCCCCATATTGTTTGAGTACTTCAGATATTTAAAATGTCGATAATGCAGTTTCGATACTAATTTTTTTAAAGCTTTTAATTATACTTAAGCTATTAAAATTTGGACAATTTGTCCCATGTCGTTTGAGTAATTCTGATATTTAAAATGTCGATAATGCTGTTCCAATACAACATCATATTCACACATACAATTTCTTATTTCACTGCAATAATATTTCTTTACCAGTGCGCCGTTAGGCGAGTTGGTAGCATGCTTGCCTATCAGCATGGGGCGTTGTGAGTTTGACACCAGAGGCTGTGAGCTTTCTGGCCATATGGTCTGTGTCACCCGGTTTACCCAAAATTAGAATATAAATTTATTGTTGATTGAAAACTTTTTTTTCACATTTTTGTTTTTGCAAAGAAATTGAAATAATCCAACAAAACTGTATGAAGAATAAAGATTAACAATACTTAAAAAATAATAATAAATAAAAAAAAAAAATATTTCCTTATTAGAATTGAAAGTACCGGTAATGTTGTTCATCTTTTAAACATACAATATTTTTATATTTCCTATTTTCTTATGTCAATTCAAGATTATTTTCTTTATGACAACTGTCGATAACTTCGTAAATTTTAAAACCGTACATCAATATGAACGAAAAGACTCCAACAATGTATCCAATCCACTCTTCGTTTGGATATTTCTTTAGCCCGTGGAAAAAGATCGTAAATAGTTCAATGTCCCACAAAAATCATACCAGGCTTATTAAAATTCTAAACATCATCCTTCCAATCAATGCCCGCAAAAGCCAATTAAGGTTAACGTTCTGTACGACATGTGGCATAAAACCAAACAGCCTACCTATCCCTCACCCTCTCGCATCGTCGGCGTCGTCAACACGTTTTGTCGATTTCTGGCAATATCATCGTCATCCATGAATGAATGAATGTGAATGCGAATAAAAATCATGTATCAAGACATCGAACAAAGGAGCTTCTCCCAACCACGCTGTCGATACCTAATGTCCGATACAATTTCAGAACCTAATGGATCGTGTACGGCAGACAGGCCGCGTGTGAGGTAATTTCTACGCGCCAAAAACAAAAATCTGTTCTCAAAGGTATTTTACTTTTTTACAATCAAAATTTAATTGGTCTTTGCTTTGGCACCGTAAAAATCCTATGAACATTCTGTCACTGTATTGGTCGTATGTGCGGAGAGTGTGTGTGTGATATGAAAACAATTAATTGTGTGTGTGTGTTTTTTTCTTCTAACGTCGAACAAATCGTGAGAATTTTTTCTTTACGTGTGTCGACCAAAGCAAAATGAAAAGAGGAGAAAAAAAACACACACTGAACATTTTTGAAATAATTGCTTAACATGTTTTACACATGTTTTTTCAGGTGATTGCCGTTTTATTTTTGTTTTTTTTTTTGTTTCTTTAGCTTGTTCTTCACACCACGCTATAAGAAATGTTGTGATTTTTAGTAGAAAAAAAAAAAAAACAAAACAAAAATGTTGATAAGACATTTATAATAATTTTATATAATTTATTGCAAATCAAATTAAGAGAACTTATTAGAGCTAGCGACTAAGGATACCGGAAAAATTTTAACAGCGTTAACAAAAGTCTCAAATTATATTTTAGAACTCCAAGATTTTAATTATGTTAAATTCAAAACAGATGGCGCTGTATGGGAGACATCGCCTTTAAAAACACTTTCAGTATCTTCTTATCGTTTGGAACTATTTTTAGATTTCTGGTGAAATATATTTCCGAGATGTTTTCCATTCAACAATATTTATTACAGTACAGCGATTACTACAACTAATGCTGCCATTTAACCTGAAAACATTAAAATCTATTGGGTGTTTATAAAAAAATTGGAACACAGCAACAACATGTGTATTTAACAATTTAAAATCTTTGCCAAATTGCCACTATTCAGTAGTCCCGTGCTATCAACAATCACTCCGTAAAACACACGAGGGTCGATCGTAATGTTTGCCATCCAAAATATAATGTGAGTGTGTTGTGGGGCAAATTCATAAAATGATTGTCACAAACTAAAGTGTGGAACTAATCAAATACTTTTCAAAATCTCGTGGCACCAATTAACCAAAGCCTCTCTAAACGACCTTCGTATATCCCCCACGCACAACACACAACAACAACAACAAAAAATGCACAAATACAAATCTGAAACAAAAAAAAAAACATAAATTTCGATAAACAATATTCTGATAAGCGAACAAGCCCCCAAAAAAAATCAGTCTGTGCTATATGCCGCCATAATGCTGTTGCGGTAGTTCTACTAGTTGTAGTCACTTTGTCAGTCAGCCAGTCAGTCATCGTCGCTATCATCGTGTTCTGTGCGGTGTTCAAGAACTGTGCAAACTAAATATCAACAAATAAGACAAGCGGCATATTTTGTGATGAGTCTATCTGAATTAAACGAACTGATGAATATTTATTTAGAAATATCAACAAAATATTGTTTTGGTGAAAAACACCGCACACAAAATGACAATTCAAGCGCAGAACACAAACAAAAAAAATCGGTTTTTCACAAAATAGATGATGATCTAGCCCACTGGGGTTACGCCCGAAACGGAATGTTGGTCAAATGAAAGCAAGTGGATTGAAATCTCCATATAGTAAGAGGTTTAATTTCATCAGTTGCTTTCGGTCGATAATGCAGTTTATATAAATTACATTTTCAATTTGTTTGCAAAGGCCGATTTGACCATTAAATGGCGTGTTTACCGATGTAATATAAACAGTTGGTAATGCAGTCCCAGATATTATGTAAATGGTCGGCAATGCAGCCCCCAGAAATTTAATATTCAATTTGTTTTCAAAACAGCTGCGGGGTTTTCCTTTGATTCGTTGATTAATTACAATGCATGTTCAGAACAATATAAAATGTCGGTAATGCGGTTCGTATAAATTACATTTTTTCAAATTGTTGTGATGTGGTTTCATTCGTTTGTTGACTGATATAATATAAATGGTCGGCAATGCAGTCCCCAGAAATTTAATTTCCAAAACTACTCTGGTCCTGGCAATGATAAAATTGCAAAGCTTTTTCGTTTTCCTTCCATAGATTTCATAGATATAACCCTATAAAATGTCGGTAGTGCAGTTCGTAGACATTTATTTTTGGCTCCAGAACTCCTTTTGTCTTTTGTTTATTTAAATTAATATGTTTGCTGTCTTCCACTTCCATCGCTATATAATATAGAATGTCGGTAATGCAGTTGATATAACTTGCATTTTCAAGTTTTTAGTACGGCTGATTTGCCTGTTATTTATTAACCAGCAGACTTTTCATTTCCTTCAACTTCCATAGATGAACACACAACTTCGTGTGTCGATAATGCAGTGAATGGTATAATTTTGAAAGTAATTAGATTCTCTTATATCAGTTGAGACTTGAAATGAGACTCGAATCGCCACAATAACAACTTTCTTGGAAACCCGATTTAAGAGGTGAACTTTTTTTTTATCTCCACGATTTAGAAATTATTGTAAAGTCGGTATTAAATTTTTAAAATTTAAAATATAGGACATATGTGAGTTTCCCTACCAATTAATAACGGAGAAAACATTTATTTTATTTGAAAACCCGGTCAAATGGTGTCATGCTAATTACGGACATGCAGCCTAACTCATGAGTAAGCAAACGCCTTGGAACGTCTTGGGAAATATTTCAAGACTCTGTCCCTCATATCTGTTTAAATGGGGTCCTTTTATAACAAGCCCACAAAATACCACGCATAATTTTCTGGAAAAGGCCAAGCAAAGGGCAGAATATTTTTTTTACGTTTTACAGACAACTTTATAAATTTTTTAAATTTTTATAAATTTTATTTATTTTACTAACTTTTTTCTTCTTTTCTTTACAGGTAAGTGGAATAAATCATTTAATAGAATGGGTAAGGACATTTTTGGGCATATTGGATAAGACGTACGCTTAAGGAATAACAAGCCACATTGGGTGTTGTGGTCAATGAACCGATAATCGAATGAGTGTGAATGTTTGCCATTGCCATTAAAGATTAAAAGGGATTTAAATTTGGTACACAAGATTAAATTAGGAAGCAGATAATAAAATTAGGAAGCAGTTGAAATTTTTCAAAACCGAAATGTGGCAAGTTTTTGTTGTGGTTTGTTTTTAGTGTCCTTGCTGTTGTTTCACCCTACAAATATTAAACCTTCGAATTCTCATTAACTTATGGAAATATTCCAAAGTTACTATTTTCAAAGGAATAATATAATATTTTTTTTTCGAGTGTATACAAATATTTAGCACAATAAACTAAAAACAAAAACAAAAAACAAGAACATCACACATTTATATTTGGCCAAAGAAACTAAAATAATTTGTGAATTTCCGTATGTGGGTGCGGGTGTTTTCTATGGCCAGACGAATGGATGAATGAATGTCTGAACCGATAGATAGAAATGGTGGCTGATGATGTTGGAATTTGTGGGTTCCTTAATGAAGATGAAACCCGCAAAGAAGTAATTTATAAATAATTTCTCTTATTCATTTGCAAGAATAATTTATAATCATTTGTCGCAATTTGCAAAAAGCGTATAGAAAATAAACAAAATACAAATAAACAAACGAAATTAAATCACAAAAAAAACAACAACAAAACAAAACATCGTAGAAAAATACAAAGTTTGGAGTGAAAACAAAAACAGCAAAACAAAAATCTCACATAAAAACACTGTGACGCCGTGCGACGGTACCAGTTCGTACCTTGTGAGAAATTTCGTATTTGATGTGCCTGTCAGCCATTGTTGTTGTGGTTTGACCACGTCCACTAGAAATGATAACAATGAAATGGTACCGAAGACGGACAAACGGAAAGGGTGTATAGGGCGGCAAAGACGAACGAAATACATCTTTAAAAGAAATACGCAACGCAAACTGAAATTATTTAATAAAAAAAAAAAAAAAAAAAAACGACGACGAGTAAAGTTGAATGAAACATGACCAGTTAATAGACATTTTGAAATAACCCACAAAATAACAGCGTGTATTTAAGTTAAAGTCAATTAAAATGGAACAACAACAGAACGGCAAACCGGCTTTTGCTTAAACAAATCCCTCCGACTCGACATCATCAGCATCTCCATCACCATTACCATCAGCGCCATTATTCGCATCATCGCCAACATCATTCTGGGTTCTGCTTTGTCGAAGCGGCAGAAATTCAAAATTTGTTTGGAATTTGATGCTTTTTTTCTTCTTTGTTCTTTGGTATTTGGCCTCAGAACACCACGACCACTTACTCATCTCAACGAGGGACGGAGAAGAAGATTAATGTGACGCTTTCTGTTGAAGCATAATATCTTTATGGTCATATAAAAAACATTTTTTTATTATGAGAAACAGCTAACACGTCATGTGAGTTTATTGAAGCGGCAATGTGCGAAATTCATAAAATGTTGTGGCGGTGATGACGTTGTTAACCTTTTTATTTTATTTTTTTTTTTTTTTTTTATTTTATTTTATTTTATTTTATTTTATTTTATTTTATTTTATTTTATTTTATTTTGTTTTATTTTATTTTATTTTATTTTATTTTATTTTATTTTATTTTATTTTATTTTATTTTATTTTATTTTATTTTATTTTATTTTATTTTATTTTATTTTGTTTTATTTTATTTTATTTTATTTTATTTTATTTTATTTTATTTTATTTTATTTTATTTTGTTTTATTTTATTTTGTTTTATTTTATTTTATTTTATTTTATTTTATTTTATTTTATTTTATTTTATTTTATATTATTTTATTTTATTTTATTTTATTTTATTTTATTTTATTTTATTTTATTTTATTTTATTTCTACTATTTCTTGACTTACTCACTTCATTACTTCATATCTTACTTACTTACTACATAACTTACTGCCCGACTTACTCAACTACTTAATTCCATACTAACTTACTTAATTCAAAACTTACTTGACACTGACTTTCTTACCTCATAACTTACTGACTGACTTACTCAATTACCTACTTCCATATTCACTTACTTGCTCCATGACTTACTAATATATTGACTGACTTACTCAACTACTTACTTACTTCACAACATACTTACTGACTTACTTACTTCGTAACTTGCCGACTGACTTCCTCAATTACTTACTTCAGAACTTACTTACTGTCTTCATTACATTCTTACTTATTATTAAATTTCTTTAATTTCAAATTGTTATTATTTTACCAATTGGATTTCTTCGTTTTATTATTTAAATAAATTGTGTGTACTTAATTTTTTCTTTTACGAAGCCACAGAAATCTGCAACGGCATCAGACTTAACGTTTTCCGACATGTTTGCAAATTTTACAAACTTCTGAAGTCAGATTCTTTCAACAGATGTCTTGGAAAATGTATTTCGTCTCTCGACTTAAGTATTTGAAAATGTTTTCCATACGAAATCTCCAAATATTCCATACGACACCAACACAAGATATCGAATTTAAAACGAAAAAGTCATGTCGACATTTGCAGCAACTGATCCTTTTCCAAAAATATCGTATGTCATTTGGTGTCGTCTCAATCACGATAACGGAAATTTTAAAATTTAGCCTTAAATGGAATCTGCTTATCGCCTACCTGAATAGAAATAGAAATTGTAAAATAATTATTTTTATGATCCCTTCTTGACGTTGTTCGCTGAGAAAGTAGTTTGTACAACAGCAGCCAACGACCAGATGTGCCATTCATGCCGTCATAAACTTAATGATTTTGCTACGCAAATACTTTTCTCGGGACGTAATTTCGAGTTCACAAATAAGTTCGGCGTAATGTATGTTTACATTTGATAAGCCATTGTCAAGCCATGTGACTGCTATAATTTCGGGACTGAGATTTGTTTATACATTTATTTATTTTTTATTACGTGAAAAAAATGACGTCAAACTTGACATCTCACATTTCATAATAAGAGTTGATATATACGATCATAAATGATTTCATTAGAAAATATGTCGTATGTTTAACGACAGAGGTATTTGTTTTATAAACATAGACAGCGCCATCTACATCTCAGTTATTGTATCCCATTCATTTTACACTGGCAACGACAAAAACGTAAAGTATAAACACTTTTTTTGTATTTTCAAAAATTTTTCTTAACAAAGCTGTTTTAAATTTGTATGAATACGGAGGTTAAACTCCAGCTCTTACATAATAAGGGAATTTCAATAGCTCATGTCATACCCGGTAACAGCTAGTTAGCGCCACCTACATCTCAGTTGAGAAACAATTGTATGGACAATTTTATTTATTTATTTATTAATTACAATACAAAGTAAATTTATATTCTAATTTTGGGTCCAAGGATAAACCGAGTGACAAAGACTATTTGGCTTGATTTTTGCAGCGACAGACCAAAGCCTCTGGTGGGAATCGAACCCACAACCCCCACGCTGATAGGCAAGCACGCTACCAACTCGCCTACCGGGGCGCTTATGGACAATTATTAGTTAACACAAAAGGGACAAAATTTCCATTCTGTGTTTATGCAACCAAAACGCCGACTTTGAAACCGGATGATCTCTCAATTGAGATATAGGGGGCTCTGGCTGTGAGCTTTGCCACGATTATCTGGCTTGAGAATTCTTTCGGACAAATCACAATAGGATTTAAAGCTTATTTAGAACTCATCATTATTATGGGATAAGACTTAATGCGACCAGGTAGGTCTTTAGAAAATGACAGTAATTTATTGGACTACTTGTGGACTAGACGTGATTATCTCTTAATTGAGATACTGAGGGCACCAGAATCTAACACTAAAATCGTTTAAAATCGTCGTTTTGTGTGAAGATTCTGGGTAATCTTACCCTGCCTCCTACAAAACAATGTTGCATTTTCGTCTGCCCTAATCTATCGATAAAATTCTGCAGATGACGTTGTCTGTTCACTGATCATCGAGCGGTTGTTCCTAACTTCAAATGAATTTGTAACGAAGTCAATTTCAATTAGAGCTCATACAATTTAAATTGCCTTAGGTTAGGCTACATCTGAGTGGAGTAATTCTACTTATTTTTTTGCATGCCAGCGATATCTAGAACTTGCAGATGCTCTAATGTGTCTTTTAAGGGACCATAGGATCCCTCTCATAATTGCCAGAGTCTTTGGTCTAACAAAATATTTAAATTATCAGATTTGTGAACGGTTTTTTTGTTGAGTGTGATTTAGGATTTTTCTGCAATTCATGCAAAATCATCTTTCAAGGATCCATAGGATCCCCCTCATAATTTTCAGAGTCTTTGGTCTAACAAAAAATATGAATATTATCAGATTTGTGAACATTTTTTTGTTGTTGTTTAGAGTGATTTAGGATTTGTCTGCAATTTATGTAAAATCAGCATTTGTCGATGAATAGAATTAGAAAAACATTCCAGACTTTCCGCATTTGCCAATATGTATTTCTGTATAGGCGATGTAGATCAGACAAGACAAAGCCCTTCAAAATCTGATGAAAATGTCTGTCACATTTAATGAGCCAGCGCCGCGCGTTTTTCTTATCACCTAAAACGTTCTTG
Source organism: Hydrotaea cyrtoneurina (assembly GCA_958296145.1). Taxonomy (NCBI): domain Eukaryota; kingdom Metazoa; phylum Arthropoda; class Insecta; order Diptera; family Muscidae; genus Hydrotaea; species Hydrotaea cyrtoneurina. The sequence goes on along the minus strand of OY282513.1, from coordinate 18,182,771 downwards.
GGGGGAAAGTACTCATAAAAAAAGCTTTTCTGTGCTGATCACAATGATTTCGGCTGAATGAACTCAAGTGATGGGGTTCGGAGTGTAGCCCTTTCCCTGCCGTTCCCACAGCTTTAACTTTTGTGATTAAAAATTCTTTATAATCTTAACGAAGGTTTAGTGAACTTTTTTCTCTCTCCCCCCTGTTTATTATTATTATAATTTTGCAATAAAAAACACACACAAGCCATAAAAGTAATAACAAATAAATTAATTCGTTTGCTGTTTCGTGTTGGCTTGTGCTCGAATTCGGAACGTGTTGTTCGAAGATTTCACAATTTCTCAATGTTAAGTGCTGAAGATTTAGAATTAATTAAAGCAAAAAAAAAAAAAAAAACGATATTGTTGATGTCAATGTTGATGAGTTACGAAGTATTTGGGTAAAACATTGTCATGGCTTATATTGTAAATCACGTTACTTTTTCAAGTTTATTCTTGTTTTGGTTTCGTGTCTAATTCTTGTTTTTTTTGCAGCATGTATCTCGTCCGTGTTTTGTTGTTTCTTTTGTTAATTTGATTTTAGCAAACGCTGCAATTTTTATCACGTCTCAGGTTATTTTTTCTATTCCGTCTAAATTGAAATTTCACTCTTATTTTGAAATGAAAGTTCATTTTCATTGAATTACATTTTAGCGATTTTTTTTAGTGCTGGTGTGGTTTTTCATTTCACATTTCGTGAAATCTACTTAGAGTAGATATAATTTAATAAAATGACAGACCAAAACAAACCAACGGAAAAAAGAAGAGACTAAAGTCCATTTAGCGGTTGGCTTGAAGAAACAGACTAAGTCAAAAGTTGAATTGTGAAGTTTAAATCAAAGAATTTTAAAACCAGGACAAATCGATAAAAAATTCAAAAATCTCAAAATATCAAAGAAAATTGTTCTCAAATATAAACCAGCTACAAGGTTGGCATTTTCACTTGGAATAGTGCCAAACTGTATAAATTACATCTAAATAATGCCTCCGATCGGCATTAAGTTTAAAGCACGTACTTGTCAGTTGTGTTGCATTTCTCTGCTAAAGAATGCACATTAAGGCGGGTCGTTTTGTATGCAAGAGAAACAGAAATATAAAGAAAACAGAATTTCTCTGATATTCAATAGCAGCACTGAGCAAGAATGTCTTTCAATAATAATAAAAATAATAAAAACAAAATTGGGTAATAAAATACACCAATAATAATAATTAGATTGCAACTTTCTTCAATATCTTATTTTACACCAAAAAAGTTTAGGTTGTTTACGATTATTTTACAGAAAATCTGAGACTGACCAAACTTAAAATATGGTCGGATTTTTTGTTTAATTTCTATGAAAAATTTAGAAAATCCCAGTTCTTTTTTTATAATCAGAAGCTTTGTAATCAAATAATTATTTTCGTCTTGCGAAGTGAACAGGCCAAAATGTTCAGTACAACATTCAACACTAAAATGTTTGACCAAAAGTTTGTTGGTTAATTTTTTATGAAGAAACCAGTATTGAAAGATAAAGTTTTTAGTAAAAATTTCAAAAACAAAATTTATTTAGTTGTTAACTTTTTGTTATTTGATTATTTTTTTATTTAATGTTCAATATTTTTTTTTATTTATTTTTATTTATTTATCTTTATTGAATTTAGAATTTTAGAATGAGTTCAAGCTCGAGGTCAGATATTTTTAATGCAATTTTTAATTTAATTTATTTTTCCAATATTTCCTTCTTCCATAAGGGAGTACAACAACAATAAGCAATAAAGAAAACACACGCACTTGTCGTACTGATTATTTATTTTTATTTATTTAATGTTCAATATTTTGTATCGATCTTTTTTATGTTAATTCATTTTTATTTTATTTATTTTTTATTTATTTATAGTCGTTTTTATTCCTTTTTATTTATATTTTATATATTTTTTATTTATTTACTTTTAGTTTATTTATTTAGTTTTTATTTATTTTTTTATTTATTTTTATTTTTATTTTTTTGTTTACTTTTACTTATTTGTTTTTATTAATTTTTATTAATGTTTATTTATTTTTCATTTATTTTTATTAATTTTTATTAACTTTTATTTATGTTTATTTGTTTTTATTTATATATATTTATTTATTTTTATTCGTTTTTTTTTTAATTTTTATATATTTTTTATTTTTATTATGTTCATTTATTTTTATTTGTTTTTTATTTCATTTTATTTATTTATTATTTATTTTTTTTATTTACTTTTACTTATTTTTAGTTGTTTTTATTCGTTTTTATTTATTTTTATTTTTTTTATTTACTTTTACTTATTTGTTTTTATTAATTTGTATTTGTTTTTATTTTTTTATTTATTTTTATTCGTTTTTTTTAATTTTATATATTTCTTATTTTTTTTATGTTCATTTATTTTTATTTGTTTTTTATTAATTTTATTTAATTTATTTTTTATATATTTTTATTCGTTTATTTATTTTTATTGTTTATTTATTTTCATAAATTTTTATTTATGTTTAATTTTTATTTATTTTTTATATATTTTTATTTATGTTCCTTTATTATTATTTATTTATTTTTATTTGTTTTTTTATTTATTTTTATTTATGTTCTTTTTTTATTTATGTTAATTAATTTTTATTTGTTTTTATCTATTTTTATTGATGTTCATTTATTTTTTATTTATTTTTATTAATTTTTTATTTATTTTGTATTTATTTTTATTTATGTTTATTTATTTTTACTTGTTTTTATTATTTTTTATATTTATGTTCATTTATTTTTATTTATTATTATTTATTTTTATTTGTTTTTAATTTATTTTTATTTATTTTTTAGTTTTTTTTTATTTATGTTCATTTATTTTTATTTATTTTTTATATATTTTTTATTTTCTTTTATTTATTTTTATATATTTTTTTATTTGTTTTAATTTATTTTTATATATTTTCTATTAATTTTTATTTATTTATTCGTCTATTTCTTTAAAAGTGAAATCTAAGCACATTTCAGTACATATGGAGTTAATAACATTTACCTTGCCAACGACACCACGTTGTTGATGAATCTGTCACCAGAGCACTCGCTGAGAATATTTCACTTATAGAATTAATCCCCTACGCACGATGCACTCAAAGAAATTTACAATTTTGTGCCGATAGTTTGGACTGCAACATTTACAATTTAAAGGCTGACAATCAAAGCTTATTTGCAGAAATATTCGTAGGCTTGCAATCTCTGGATTCACACGATAGATGACACAAAATGTTCTAAAGAAAGTTAGTGCATTGCAAGCAAAACTTACATCATCAAGACCGACCGTATTGGGAAGCGAAAACATTTTCAATAGAAATCACCAATCATATTTGGAAATGTTTTTTTTTTTAAAAAAATTTATCTTTTTTCACATCATACGAGGTTTTTCTAATGCAGGTCTTAATAAGATGTTATCTTAAAGACCGAACAAAAAAAACATAGACAACAGATGTCGCCAACATCGTTTTGGGAATTTGGAGTTAATTTTCATTTAACTTTGCTCAAAGCATCAGTATTGGTTTCATTTGTCTCAGTGTACTCGAAAGTGCTACATTTAAATAAAAACAAGGTCAGTTTAGCCTAAATTCGAAATTTGTTTGTGTGTGTCCTTTTTTCTATTTTCTTTTTTGAATATAATATCGCTTTTTTTTGCGTTTTGAAATAAAATACTCAGCATGTCTTTAAAAAAGACCCACACTCACACTACCCTTATGGCTGCGCTCGTCCCGATTTTTAAAAACAAAAAACCGATTTTTTTTATAATATTTTTAATATTATTTATTTGTTTGTAGCTTTTTTTTTTTTAGAATACACATTTTTGCCAAAAAAAGAAAATAAAAACAATTAATAAAGAAAAGAGAGAAAAAACAGACAAAAATAAAAAAAGAAAAGAAAAACGCACAGACCGAATCGAAGACCGAAATTACTCCCAAGGCCTTTTCAATTTTATTGTTTGGCGAATTTGTTTGTATTGATTTCTGTTTAATTTTTCCCATGTGATGTGATTGGGAAAAATGTTTTCAATTTCACGCTACTCCAAGGCTACAAGCGTTGTTGTTGTTGTAGTTGTTTGTTACAATTAACACTTGTAGTTTCATTTCAATTTGTAAGTTTTCTATTATAGAAATATTTTTTTTTTTTATAAAAATTGGGGTTACTTTCTTTCTTTTCAAATTATTATTAACATCATAATCATTATTCATCATCATCATCATGTTTGTCGGCTGCAGTAAATCATTATCTTCATCGCATTGTCTGTAATTGTGTTAATAATAAACGACTTAATAAACTTTCATGCCATGTCAAAAATTTGTTTATATTTTTTTGACACATTTTCTTTTTGCCAGCGTGTATTTTTCTTTTTTTTGTTTACATTACGTTTTCTTTTCGCTGTCTCTCATTCTCTATTTCATGGAAAGGAAAGTCGGTTGTTTGTGGGATTTGCTTTACAGTCACAGTTGTGATTAAAATTATATTAAATTTATACCCAGCCAAGGTTTGAAGACGGCCGTAAGGTGAGGCATCTCTTTGGTGGTGGGAACATAGAAAGTGGGTTGATGGGGTTTTGGAAATTGTGAAGACACTGACAACATATTACGTTTACCGGAAATTGGAAAATAAAGGGGGGAAATGGGGGAAAGTTAATTTTAGCGTTGACAGCAATTTTTATTATTCCAATAAGATAAATTGAAATTAACAGGGTGACACTTTGGCAGGAAATATTGTAAAGTTAAGAAAAATATATATTTTTTTTATTTCCAATACGAAATCATTTACACTCTGACAGCCACAACAACAAACTCGTTAACGTAATCAAATCTACGCATTTTTTCCCCGTTTTTGTTTTTTTGTTTATTATTTTACAAATATTGACGTCAATTGTTATGACTTCATCCACTTCTGTTGTTTCTGCCATTGAAATCTATTGAGAACATTCAGTCGATTTTACGTACGTTGTTGATTCCGACACATGTGATTGAATTTTGTACGTGTTTGTCTATCGAAAACGAATTAACTTCCTAATTTTCCTAGAACTATGCAAACAATAAGCACTTCCCATAGCGACCGTTGAAAGGTGCAGCTCTTGTGGAAAATAATGGGGTGGGGGGAAACTACTGGGTTGGCTTTTGTCGGTGTGGGGAACATCATCAACGTCACTGTGATCATTATTGTCATCCGACACACCTTCCGAATTGTATTGTGTTGGTTTCATGTTTTACATCGATTCATAAGTTGTTGACGTGTGCAAGCAAATATTTGATTAATACTTTCTGTCGATGATTGGCTCTGACTGCCTGGTATTCATACATACATACAGACATATGTGGTTACAATATTGTAAACACAGTTGTATGATTATTTTTTTGTTTTCGGCTTTTTAACTTCCTGTAAACCATTTTTTTTATATAGGAAGTGTTAGAGTGTCGCTCGTTCTCAGTCAATGCTATTTGAATATAAATGAGTTGCCACTATGGAAAAGAAATACAAAGAAAATTCTGTAGAATAAGTAATCAGTGACAAGCTTTGCCTTTTCTACACACAAAAAAAAAGGTGATTTCACATTTTTGGACTTTGAACAGAACAGGAAATGCTGCGACTTGGCCGATAGTCCAAGATAGGGATCGAGTGGGCCACAGCATGATTTCTATGATTTTTATTGTGGTAAAAGATATAAAATATAAACCGATGTTGCAATAAATATGAGTATGTGGCGCCCAACGTAGAGAAGTCACTCTGCTTTAAGTGCCTAAAACATAATTTGTCTAAAATAATTTGTCAGAATATTGAATTTATTTCATTTATTGATTTCATTGTAATATACAAAGCCTATAAGGCCAATTAATCTATACACTATATTATTAAATAATTAATTAATTAAAATATCGCAACAATTCGTGAAACTGCCAAAAAAAAAATGCTCTACAATGGAACAGAGTAAGTCCATTCCAGACCAAATGGAAATACTGTCCACCAAATTAAAGTTAACTGTATCATCTAACAACGGCCAGATTATTCAGATTATCAAATTTGTCGCCTGATAATGTGAAAATGCCAATAATTGCTCTAGAGAGGAACTTAGTGCGTCGATGAGAGGAAAATATTTTCCCTATGTCGTTAGTTTTTTTTTTTAGCAGACGTTAATCAAATTCCGAATTTAAGTGGTTTTCCTTACGTGCCATATATTTCAAACAGCTTCTCGTTGGGCGCCATTTAATCGAGCGCTATCCTAGAGCTCTCAAATAGTAAAGCCAGTTCAGCTTAGGCCTTTTAAGCAAGGTTGTTCTTAAAATATACAAGAAAAAGTTCAGGCTGTTTTGTTAGCCTTTTGAGCAACACATATTAAGTTAAGTTGTTGGGCGCCATTTTCCGTTTGGCTTTTCTGAATTCAAAAATTGCAAGAACCTGTGATAAAACAAAGGTAGACTACGTTTATGTAGTGGAATCTTTTAAGACATTCGATTGGCTTATTATTTTCTTAAGCAAAATAAAAGCCACATGTTGGGCGCCAACACAAATATGTAATTTCTGTCCTCGTGTTGGCCGCCATTCAATACAATCTTAGCCATTTGTCAAAATGTACTCTGTAATCCTAGCTCTGCTGTGCAAACTAATAACTTCGGTGTGCCTTATTATTTTCTGAGGTGAAGTGACAGTCACATACTGTTGGGCGCCATTTTCCGTTTAGCTTTTCTGAATTCAAAAATTGCAAGAACCTGTGATAAATCAAAGGTAGACTACGTTTATGTTGTGGAATCTTTTAAGACATTGGGTTGGCTTATTATTTTCTTAAGCAAAATAAAAGCCACTGATTTCATCTGTAATCCTGTCTCTGCTTTAAAAGTTAATAACTTCTGTTTGCCTTCATTATGTAACCGACACTTTCCCCCTTCTTCCAATATGTAATTTCTGTCCTCTTGTTGGCCGCCATTCAATACAATCTTAGCCATTTGTCAAAATGTTGTCTGTAATCCTAGCTCTGCTTTGCAAACTAATAACTTCGGTTTGACTTATTATTTGCTTAAGTGAAGTGACAGTCACCCTCTGTTGGGCGCCAACACAATTTTTTAACTTCTGATTGTAATTTAATGTTCATATGTAATTCTGTCTTCGCTTTAAAAAGTAATAACTTCTCTCTGCCTTCATTGTGTAACTGGAATTCTCCCCCTACTTGGTCCCGGGATTTGGGTGCTTCCATGTGCCCTCGTTGGTCGCCATTCTCAGTTTCAAAACTATTCTTCTGTAATCTTCTCTCGCCTTGGCAATTTTATAACTTATGTTTGCCCAATTTATGTAACTGTCCCCCCCTTATCCCAAATGTGGAAACAGTATGACAGTGTCAATTAATGGATCATGATTGAACGTGAGGTAATCCATTAGCTTAGCAGGAACGTGATAAAATAGTGCGCCATATATGGTCGTAATTTATTGTAATAACCACAACAACAACAAAATGGCAATGTACGAAAACAAAAAAACAACACACACACACACAAAAATTAGCAATGGCATGTTAAACGATATTGGGTTCTAAATAAATATTATAAATATTATGTTAAAATCCGCCCAACAACAAATCACCTAGGAGAAGGGGGGAAACTGAGATTTTATATAATAAATATATATGAAAGATTAACAACATGGAAAAATAATTTTAAAAAAATATATAAATATTTATATGTAGTGTTAAGCGAATAACAACAGCGCCGATTAAATGTATTTTCTATGCGTTCGATACTTGGCATGTTCTTAACTGCCTACGATGCCGACGACGTCAATCAATTACATTGGTCTTCTGAAGAGCGTCATATTTCTAGCATTTGTCTAATAATTTTGTTTGTTTTGTTTCTTAAACAAAATGAAAACAAACTTTTGCAAACAGCAATCAGAGCGCAAAACAAACCAGCAGGCGGCAGCAGCAATGGAGCGCATTTAGCGCGTCATTGAAATTGACAGCAAACACGCGGTATTGTTTTCAAAACAAACCCACTTTTTCTCGTTTAAAAGTTTGTTGTGTTTTTTTGTATTAAATTTGTTTCTATTCCTGAATACATACTTTGGTCTAAAATTATAAATCTCTGCAGAGATAAATAAAGACCGATAATTTAGCACAACAAGTGTTGCCGCAAAAACAACATGAATTTTAGAAGATTGTTGTTCTTGTCTATTCTTAGTAAATCACGTGAAAATTTGTAAATAACGAATTTTGTTAAAAAGAAAATATTTGATTTTTGTGGATAATCGCTAATAACAACAAAACAATTTTTTGAAATATATTTCGAAATCGCCACCTGCAAAGTTCCCGTAGTGTGATGTTAAATTTCCTGTGGTGTTGCTTAAGAAATTTATTTGCATTTCCCAGGAAACGACCTGGTAAGAACTGGCTAATCAGTTTAACTATTCAAAGAAATTAATACAAGTTTGAGTTCGTATACTTGCCATGCTATTGAACAACAAATATTGGTTTCCCTTGAACTTGAGCAGCTATAAAATGTATAGCTTCTGAAGTTGGCAACTGGAAATATTTGAAAATGTTTCGAAATCTTTTAAGACTGAGAAAAACTGAAACCCATCAATGTTCAGAAAAACGTAGGTGGCTAAAGGTTTAGCAACTGAAATGAAACCATAACCCGTCTGTAGACGGTCTTAGTGGTTAAAGGGTTTTGGGGTCATGCGAGGAGATTTACACCTAAAACTTAATCTAAATTCAGTAAAGGACTTGAAATGCCAAAAGCAAAACCCCGTACTTTCAATATTGCTACAGCCAATAATTTACTCTACAACAAATGTCATATTTATAGCGATTTCAATTCAAATTTAGAGCCCCATAACACTTTAGATTACAATTAACTGTAACAGTAAAATAATCGTGGTCTGTTGTTCTACGTTTATCTAAATTGTGTTTTTTTTTTCAAATAAAATATTAGTTCTCTGCCACAATCAGTTAGCGCATGGCATGCTATAATTTTCAATTGAGCAGAGAATTCAGATCGCCAGTGTATTATCGACATGTAATTGTATATGTGTTAATGAAACGATTAGTTCTAATTTTAAGCGGGTACTATTTAAAAAAAAAAACTTTGTTAACTGTCATTATTAATTATGGCAAACGTGTTATTAAATATTGTTCTACTACCGCCGGTCGCTCAATCTAAAATTCATAATAAAAAATAAAACGGTTAATTGTAAGACTGACAACTATTTCCTGGATTTTCCCTATTATTATCCGTAACTCGAGCAATATGATTAAACAACCTGGCAATTTTTTCCTCAAATATGACTCATTTCTGAATGATGAACGATTTTCAGGCATTTTCCTACCTTCAAACGTGACCGTTGGAGATGCTATAAAAATTATAGCAAGTCTCAAAATGGGTTATTTGAAGGAATTCCCAGTGAAGACTAATACTGGACATGTTTGTAGTGCAGTCAAAATATTTCAGTTAGTTTAGTTCATATTATCAAAATTTAATTTTGAATAGACAGAGAGAAAGGATACAAAAAACACATAAAAAACCCATAAATATTATGAAAATATATGTTTATAAATGTGCTCTCGAATACTAACGCCTGCAAAGTGTTTTGGGACTTTTTCCCCGCATCTAGTCATAGCCATTTAGAATGCTATAAAAATTATAGCAAGTCTCAGAATGGGTTATTTGATAGAGTTTTCACTGAAGACTATTACGGGACAACTTTGTAGTACAGTGTAAATATTTTTAAAGACTAACACTTATTAAATGTTATGAATATTTAATTTCAATAAACAGCAAAGTGAAAAACTAAAAATGACAATTTAAACCACCTAAATAATAAATAAAGATTTTTCACTTACTGTGCTTTTAATTATTACAGCATTCTAAGTGCTTTTGGACTCTTTTCCCGCTCCTAGTCATAGCCATTTAGGATGCTATAAAAATTATAGCAAGTCCCAAAATGCATTTGTTGGTGGAATTTTCATGGCAGACAATGGCTGGAAACGCTAGAAGTACATTTAAAAAAAGTTTACAGTGTTAAAAACTATTTTATGCTATGAAAATTTAATTTAAATAGAGAGAGAAGGCAAATAGTAAAAATTTCATTAAATTTTGGAACGCATAAGTAATATAAGTGCAAAACGATATGTTTATTAACATAATGTCAAATATTAAGGCATTCTAAATGTTTGCCGACCATTTTCCCGCTTCTAATCATAGCCATCTAGGATGCTATAAAAATTATAGCAAGTCTCAAAATGCGTTTTTCCCCAAACTTTCAAATACCAAAAATCACCGGCAATTGTTTTAGTTTATTGAAACACAAATCAAACGCGTGCGATCGTTTCCAACTCACAAAAAACCTGATATCAAATCATGTGTCTAACGCTTACGCTTATTTTTTTTATCAACATTATTTTTTTTTTTTCAAATACTCCACCTTAAAATCACCTTTGAACAAATGCATACTCACAATTTCATATTTATCTCATCACATTCTCAACGCATTCGCTATCCACACACATGTTGCCAAATTATTTCCATATCGTCTGCGATTTCAAATGTTTATCACCCCACGCTTATTTCCCCTACCCAACTGCCCAGCGCAACCAATGCCATCACCATTTCGGTGGGTCGTTGCTAACTTGATACATCTTTTCCTTTAACTCGACGATATATCAACGCCAAAAAATGTCCGATGTCCGATACCAGTTCGTCTGTCGGCTTCGCGTGTATGCGAGCATCAGTTTTCATCTAAAGTATTAGGAGTTCAGTATGAAATTGCAAGTGCTCTTTTTTCACATTTGGTTTTATTTACTTTTTTATGTTTTGTTTATTTTTGTTTTCTTCGCTGGCCTGAGCTTATTTTGAATATCTGTAACAAAGTTTAAAATGTCTTATCATGAAATGAATCAAGAAACTACGTCGTTGTCGAGTCATTTGTCCGTCCGTATACGTACACATGAGAGCAAGATAAGATAATTTCATTCACATTTTTTTCGTTTCGTTTCGATGCGATGCGGTGCCTGGTGGTTGGGGTAAATATTGACTTTGATAGCCCAACCATGTGTTGTCGCCTTAGGTCTCATATATTTTAATGAGTTTTCAGAACAATTGCCTACCTACCGTTAAAGTCAAAAGGTAAATGTGTAAGATACACAAAATTCAAATCACAATTCTCGAAAAAAAAAAAACTTAAGACTTTTTCAAAATAAAAATTATATCTGAACTACTGCTCTCAGAAGATGTTCATAAATTAACATAATTATAAGAAGTGCGCTGGTGTGCACACTCTTTGGCCTTGTAAATCAGTTTAACAGTCAGTCAAATTTCTTTGAAAAATTTCACCCGGAATTCTTGCTATAATTTGTATATGGGCATTTCCATGGCAAAAACGACCAGCATGATAAAACATTTTTACATATTTTTAATAAAAAACGTCCAATCCATGTCAACAAGAAAATGACCATTATGAAAAAAAAAACACAATAATTTATGTTGTCTCTTGCTTCCTTCGACTTTGTATGTTTCACAATAAAAGTTTTGTGGTTTTGCCCATGTTTTCCATTTGGAAAATATTTGACAAACATGATCAAATATTTGTTCATCACCATCTGAACACCAAATATTTGTTTAAGGGCAAACAAGAAAAATAAACTATTTGCCAGAAAATAAAAAGTCGACATGTGTCAAATAGTTGTCTTTTTGGCAAATATTTATATGCTCTTACAAAGATTTCGTAAGAGACACATGCTACCACAAGCCCGTGACCCGGCTGTGTAAATTAGCCGAAAGACCAAAAAAAAAATACTTTTTTTTATATGTCATCTGGTTTTTGAGATCTGAGATTAGGCTAACAGTTTTCGAAATCAAAATGTCAATATCTCAAAAACAATATTTTTCTTATTTTTTATGTTTATTTTGGGTGTTTCCATCTCAAAAAAACTGATTTTGATTTTTTTTTTAAATTCACGAATTTTGGCAGTTTGGTCAAATAAATTTGCTTGACAAATGTTAGGTTAAGTTCGACTGCCATTTGTTCGACAGCCAATATTGAAATTCCTTTGGAATTTACTCCCATTTCGCAACAATGCATGGTGAGGATTTGATGTTTATTTTCGATAGAAAGCCCACTCCTAGAATGGTATTAAAATATTTACATTCCAGTTAGTCGGCGGCAGTATTTCTGAAAATTCCCAGTTGCTGGATAAATGATAGCAACTCATAAAGTAAATATTCAAATGTAAACAAATTTATTGAAATATTTGCACAAGTCAGTATTTTTAAAAGTTTCTCACATTCAGACACATTTTTGTGTTTATTTTGGGTGTTTCCATCTAAAAAAAAATTATTTTGGATTTTTTTTTAATTTCACCAATTTGTGTGTTCTGGACATTGACTTTATTTTCGAATGAAGCTAATTTTACATTTGGCAAATATTTGACAAAAATGTGTTTTTTCGTCAAATATTTGCATATTTCTTTTTTGGCAAATTTGGTCAAATAATTTTGTATTTTTGGGAAAACACAAAAGGGTCAAAGAAATGCCCATATGCAAAAAATTTGACGTTTTTTGCTCAATATTTTTCGTCAAATATTTGCCTTTTTTTTTTTTGGCAAATTTGGTCAAATAATTTTGTGTGTTTGGGAAAACACAAAAGGGTCAAAGAAATGCCCATCTGCAAATATTTGACGTTTTTTGCTCAAACACGAAAAAACACATTTTGGTCAAATATTTGCCAAATGTAAAATTAGCTTCATTCGAAAATAAATACAACAGAAGTTTCAACATCTATTCAATTCAATTTTTAAATCCCAAACACAACGAAATTGTTTCTAAAATATTTACCCCCCAATATTCATAAAAATTTAAAAAAAAAACCTTTGTTAAGAGACATGCGTGTAAATTGTTCTTGTCTTCCTTAACAAAAACCGAATTGTTTACGAATACGGGGGTTAGATTTGAAAATTCCCGCCATTTTATAGTTTTCGCATTCAGATTGCAAGTTCGTAATCCAGGCAACTCTTTCCATAGTATACTCTATGGAAATTGTCAGCAACCTCTAGACGGCAATCCTATTGTCATTTCTCTCTCTATCGGTTAAGCACCACACCCTCACGTTTATAGTTTTCGACTGAATTGCGCATCTAAAGAAGAAAAAACACAACTGGGCCATATACACACACTATATACCCGATTAGTTTAACCCAATTTCTCTGAAAATGCTTTATTCAAAAATCTTCCGGGAATTTCCTCTAAAAACCTCGTTGAAGAAGCACACGTTTATCACCAGAAATACCACTCACCGAGCCAGTGAACGGCAACAAAAACAGAAAAAAAAAACCCCAATGAATGAACGAACGAAGCAACACATGGTCGACAAGTGAACTCGCGACGGCGTCGTCGTCGCCGCCACCGCTTGCCATGGCAAGAAAACAGCTTTGTTTTGATTTCAATTTTTAGCATGGAGAAGGCAAATGAAAAAAAAAAAAATAAATAAAATGAAATGAAAATAATGTACCAGAGAACACAGTCATATAGCGCTGCTAAATCGCAATGAGTCATTATAAAATTCACGATATTAAAATAACGTCACTGTTATTATGGTTGTTGTTGCCATTGCCGTCGTCGACGACGACGACGACGCAGTCGTGATATTTTTTTGCTATAATAGGGAATATCAATTCGTTTAAAATGTCTAAAGCTCGACGCAGCGGTTGACAGTAGTCAGAAATTATTTCACCCAAACAGACGTTCAATGAGAAATACAAGTGAAGTGAATTTAATTGCAGTGAAGTACAATGTTGAGAATTAAAGAAAAATTATTAAGCTATACAATGTTTTGGCGGCAAAAGGCCATATATGGAGGTAGACAACAAAACATAAATCCGAAACGAAAATCATTTGTTATTGAAAATCTGTGCAAAACGAAAACTAATGTGAACCCCCCCCTGTCACATTCTCTCTTTCCAGATGACACTATGCAACGTAACAGTAGCAAAGCAAGTCATTCATCATCATCTCCATCAAACAGCATCAGCACCACAGCGACTTCAGCCACATCAAACACCAAATCCCACCATAATCATAATAATAGCAAAGATCATCATCATCATCAGCACAACTCATCATCGTCGAACGGTAATAGTAAAAATAGTCACGATTCGTCAGATTCGGGCATATCGACCAGTCATCATCATCAGCACAGTAATGCCACAACGGCCAAACAGCGCAAATCTCGTGGCAGTAGCAAACGTCAAGATGGCGCTGCCGCCGGCAACACAAATTCAAATCCCAGCGCAGCGGGTCAGCAAAAACGCGGGGGCACCACATCGACAGCGGGTTTCACCGTGAACGATTGGTTACAGAACGACATGTATTGTTACGAGAGACGGTTTATATCTTCATGCGGCGAAGGTGAGTACTCGTTAAATAGACAATTGTGCATTAGCTATTAGCGAACAGCGACAGCGAGAGAGCTGAAAATCGCGACGAATGTTTTGGGGAGTGCTTTCGATTACAGAGAGGTCGGCAAGCAGGAAGAACCTTTTTGAGTGGGAAACCGGGTAATGAGAAAATCATTTTTGTGTGATGGGGGGAGAAATAGCAAATACAGAGAGCAAGAAAGAGAGCATAATACCACACCGAAGGTTTTTGGAGAGGTTTCGTTGCCGAGAGGTGATGTTTGTTGTGGCGCTTATGCGATGTGGGACATTTACCGAACAAAGAGAGTCTGTGAGAGAGAAAAGGAGAGCACAATATCACAGCGAATATTTTGCAAGTGCTTCTGATTACAGAGAGGTCAGTCAATGAGAAGAACCTTTTTGAGTGAAAACCAAAAGAGGGAGAGTTTAATAACAGGTGGCGCAAAAGTAAACTTCCGATGTTTTTTGGCTGTAATTAAAAAAAAATGAAAAACTTTGATTCTTCTTGTGGATTATTTGTATTTGGTCTTTAAATTTTTTTTACATCAAGTCGAGAATATGATGTCTTGTAAATGGCCACCGCCAGAGTTGCCACTGACATTAGGGGCCAATCGCAAAATTTATAGCATTTTCTGATAGGAGGATTACTTTTGCGCCACGGCGAATGTTTTGCAAGGGTTCTGTTTACCGACCGGTCGGTCAAATAAAGAGAGAGAGAGAGAGGGCGCATAATATCGCAGCGTATGGTTTTGCAGTTTTTATTTTGAACGGGAGATCGGTCATTGTACGGAACCTTTTTCGTCTGGTTGACGTCTGTTGGAAGAGAGGCAATAAACCAACAAACACAAAAAAAACGAGAGCTCTCGTAAAATATCGCAGCGATTGTTTCTGATTACCCGGAAGCTCGGTCAATGGGAAGAACAAAAATCGCAGCGATTGTTTTTTTGATTACCGGGAGTTCGGTCAATGGGAACAACCTTTCTGTGTGTTTGTTGTGGCGCGTGTTTGAAAGGGGGAAATTTAAGTTTACAAATCACACGCGTCCTGACTGTTGACTGTTGTGACGCATACGAATATAAAGAGTGTGCCATAAACGAAATTATAACGAAAACTCTGCTTACTAGTAAAATTAAAACGAGCTGCGACTTAAGTACGACTTAATTACGGCAAAGCTTTCTATGGTAAACAGCGATTATTGTTTAATTTGATTTCTTTTGAAATTCTACACTTTTGTTTTGTATATTCCACCCACTCCCAAATATTTGTCAATGCAATTCAATGAACTTCAATAAAATTATTTGACTTTTAAAGTATTCCATACAATTTTATGGGGAAATTCCCGGCACTGGCTAGAAAAATTATAACAATTCAGAATTAGGTCAATATTGAAATACATTTGGTTTTTCACTTCCATTTCGCAACAATGCATGGTGAGGATTTGATGTTTATTTTGGATAGAAAGCCCACTCCTAGAATGGTATTAAAATATTTACATTCCAGTTAGTCGGCGGCAATATTTCTGAAAATTCCCAATTGCTGAGACAGTTGGTGGATAAATGATAGCAACTCATAAAGTAAATATTCAAATGTAAACAAATGTATTGAAATGTTTACACGAGTCAGCATTTTCAAAAGCTTCTCACACACACACACAGGCACTTGTCAGTTCAAAGACATCAAGGGAGAATATTGATAGAGAGTTAAGCGAAACAAGAATGATCCCATTAAAATATTCTAACAAATTATTACAAATATATGTAAAAAATGTTTGCCAAACTTCGAAAACGAAAATTCAAAACAGCGAAAGACATGGATTTAGAAAATCAAAAAAAAAACATCGCCGATTTTTTCAAACATTCAGAATTTAAAAATACTTTTTTATATAAAAAAATTTTAAATACTTCCATAACTAACATAAAATCTTCAAAATTAACTTTTTTATATGACAAAGTTTTATATTTCACTTATATTTAAACAAATGCATTGCAATTCTTTCAGTTTTCTAAGGTTGAGACACTTGCTATAAAAATTATAGCATCTCTTAGTAATGGCCATAATTGAATTTTGTTTTTGCAATTTATTAGAAATTGATATGAGTTGTTATACTTAATAACTTCATAGAATTGGGCAGGAAAATAGAGATTTTCTGAGAAGTGGGAAACGAAAAATATTTTGACCTAATTGTCCCAAATTAACATTAACCCTTATTTTTTTTGGAGTTTTATATAAAAAAATCTTTATATTTCAATGATATTTAAGTGAATTCATTAAGATTTTTTGTGTGGGCTAATGTTGAGACACTTGCTATAAAAATTATAGCATCTCTTAGTTATGACATTAAACGAAATTTTTGTGTAATTTATGTGAAATTTATATTAGCCGAAGTTATATTGTATGCAAACATTTCATTATTTCAGATAATCTCCTGCAAATGTGTATGAAATGGAGATTTTTCTAAAATCGAATGGAAAGTTTGGCTGTCTCTGTTGTCAGGACTCCAAAAGATCGAACAGCTATTTATTACACAATAATACAAATATTCGAATAACTTGATGTATTTAAAAGAGATCTTGAACTAAATGCTATTCCCAGTAATTTAATGTGTTGATTTTTTACATTCAACTTCAAATAGTTTCAATTGTTTATGTCATAAAAACAAAAATATTACTTTGGCTATTCACCCATTACTCACCCAATTTTTCTCTCCCTACTGGGGTGGGTAAACAAAGTGAGTACTTCTTCGTGCTTTTTAAAATAAATACAATCAACTGAATTATAAAGCTGATGAAATCTAGTAAAGTAATTGCAAAATTCCGACATTTCTTTGAGAGCTAAATGCGTCTGGATGGGCAATTACCAGGCCCTATAATCAAAAAAAAAAGGAAAAATACAGACTCTTATCAGAACAGAACAATCATGTATAGAGAATTTACAATCAACATAAACAAAGCACCCAACCTATACCTACGATAAATAAATAAGCCTATTAAAATCGCATATGATAATTTGTTGTATTGGCGCTGCCGCCGGCAACACAAATTCAAATCCCAGCGCAGCGGGTCAGCAAAAACGCGGGGGCACCACATCGACAGCGGGTTTCACCGTGAACGATTGGTTACAGAACGACATGTATTGTTACGAGAGACGGTTTATATCTTCATGCGGCGAAGGTGAGTACTCGTTAAATAGACAATTGTGCATTAGCTATTAGCGAACAGCGACAGCGAGAGAGCTGAAAATCGCGACGAATGTTTTGGGGAGTGCTTTCGATTACAGAGAGGTCGGCAAGCAGGAAGAACCTTTTTGAGAAATAGCAAATACAGAGAGCAAGAAAGAGAGCATAATACCACACCGAAGGTTTTGGGAGAGGTTTCGTTGCCGAGAGGTGATGTTTGTTGTGGCGCTTATGCGATGTGGGACATTTACCGAACAAAGAGAGTATGTGAGAGAGATGGAGAAAAGGAGAGCACAATATTTTGCAAGTGCTTCTGATTACAGAGAGGTCGGTCAATGAGTAGAACCTTTTTGAGTGAAAATAAAAAGAGGGAGAGTTTAATGTAAGCGGCGAATGTTTTGCAGGTCGGTCAAATAAAGATAGAGAGAGAGAGGGCACATAATATCGCAGCGTATGGTTTTGCAGTTTTTATTTTGAACGGGAGATCGGTCAATGTTCTGATTACAGAGAGGTCGGTCAATGAGAAGAACCTTTTTGAGTGAAAACAAAAAGAGGGAGAGTTTAATGTAAGCGGAGAATGTTTTGCTGGTCGGTCAAATAAAGAGAGAGAGAGAGAGGGCGCATAATATCGCAGCGTATGGTTTTGCAGTTTTTATTTTGAACGGGAGATCGGTCATTGTACGGAACCTTTTTCGTCTGGTTGACGTCTGTTGGAAGAGAGGCAATAAACCAACAAACACAAAAAAAACGAGAGCTCTCGTAAAATATCGCAGCGATTGTTTCTGATTACCCGGAAGCTCGGTCAATGGGAAGAACAAAAATCGCAGCGATTGTTTTTTTGATTACCGGGAGTTCGGTCAATGGGAACAACCTTTCTGTGTGTTTGTTGTGGCGCGTGTTTGAAAGGGGGAAATTTAAGTTTACAAATCACACGCGTCCTGACTGTTGACTGTTGTGACGCATACGAATATAAAGAGTGTGCCATAAACGAAATTATAACGAAAACTCTGCTTACTAGTAAAATTAAAACGAGCTGCGACTTAAGTACGACTTAATTACGGCAAAGCTTTCTATGGTAAACAGCGATTATTGTTTAATTTGATTTCTTTTGAAATTCTACACTTTTGTTTTGTATATTCCACCCACTCCCAAATATTTGTCAATGCAATTCAATGAACTTCAATAAAATTATTTGACTTTTAAAGTATTCCATACAATTTTATGGGGAAATTCCCGGCACTGGCTAGAAAAATTATAACAATTCAGAATTAGGTCAATATTGAAATACATTTGGTTTTTCACTTCCATTTCGCAACAATGCATGGTGAGGATTTGATGTTTATTTTGGATAGAAAGCCCACTCCTAGAATGGTATTAAAATATTTACATTCCAGTTAGTCGGCGGCAATATTTCTGAAAATTCCCAATTGCTGAGACAGTTGGTGGATAAATGATAGCAACTCATAAAGTAAATATTCAAATGTAAACAAATGTATTGAAATGTTTACACGAGTCAGCATTTTCAAAAGCTTCTCACACACACACACAGGCACTTGTCAGTTCAAAGACATCAAGGGAGAATATTGATAGAGAGTTAAGCGAAACAAGAATGATCCCATTAAAATATTCTAACAAATTATTACAAATATATGTAAAAAATGTTTGCCAAACTTCGAAAACGAAAATTCAAAACAGCGAAAGACATGGATTTAGAAAATCAAAAAAAAAACATCGCCGATTTTTTCAAACATTCAGAATTTAAAAATACTTTTTTATATAAAAAAATTTTAAATACTTCCATAACTAACATAAAATCTTCAAAATTAACTTTTTTATATGACAAAGTTTTATATTTCACTTATATTTAAACAAATGCATTGCAATTCTTTCAGTTTTCTAAGGTTGAGACACTTGCTATAAAAATTATAGCATCTCTTAGTAATGGCCATAATTGAATTTTGTTTTTGCAATTTATTAGAAATTGATATGAGTTGTTATACTTAATAACTTCATAGAATTGGGCAGGAAAATAGAGATTTTCTGAGAAGTGGGAAACGAAAAATATTTTGACCTAATTGTCCCAAATTAACATTAACCCTTATTTTTTTTGGAGTTTTATATAAAAAAATCTTTATATTTCAATGATATTTAAGTGAATTCATTAAGATTTTTTGTGTGGGCTAATGTTGAGACACTTGCTATAAAAATTATAGCATCTCTTAGTTATGACATTAAACGAAATTTTTGTGTAATTTATGTGAAATTTATATTAGCCGAAGTTATATTGTATGCAAACATTTCATTATTTCAGATAATCTCCTGCAAATGTGTATGAAATGGAGATTTTTCTAAAATCGAATGGAAAGTTTGGCTGTCTCTGTTGTCAGGACTCCAAAAGATCGAACAGCTATTTATTACACAATAATACAAATATTCGAATAACTTGATGTATTTAAAAGAGATCTTGAACTAAATGCTATTCCCAGTAATTTAATGTGTTGATTTTTTACATTCAACTTCAAATAGTTTCAATTGTTTATGTCATAAAAACAAAAATATTACTTTGGCTATTCACCCATTACTCACCCAATTTTTCTCTCCCTACTGGGGTGGGTAAACAAAGTGAGTACTTCTTCGTGCTTTTTAAAATAAATACAATCAACTGAATTATAAAGCTGATGAAATCTAGTAAAGTAATTGCAAAATTCCGACATTTCTTTGAGAGCTAAATGCGTCTGGATGGGCAATTACCAGGCCCTATAATCAAAAAAAAAAGGAAAAATACAGACTCTTATCAGAACAGAACAATCATGTATAGAGAATTTACAATCAACATAAACAAAGCACCCAACCTATACCTACGATAAATAAATAAGCCTATTAAAATCGCATATGATAATTTGTTGATTGTATACAAGTTTGAAACAAAAAAAAAAAAAATCAAATGCATTGTTTATACTATAACCGAATGAGTCATAGCCAAATGTCTTTGAAAAAGTCTTGCGATGACGTGTCAATTCAAAAGTATTTATGAATGAACGGAGAAAAGGGAGGTATTACCTATTATTCATTAACTATGCCACTACAGGTCGATAGTAAATAGTAAAACCATTTTTAGTCTATGCTACGCTTCCTTTCGAAGAAGTATACCACTACAATAACAACTGAAATTGCCTATGATCTGGAAAATTTCTACTCACACGGTATCTGGCATCAGTCACTACATTCCCACAATCCCAATTCAATCAATTTTCTGGCCTTAGCCTCAATATGAGAACTTGCTATAAAAATTATAGCAAGTCGGAGATTGAGGAATTTCCAAAATGTTTTCATCCCATATCAATTGCTATGGCACCTGGTTTCTTTTTGTATTACAAAACACTTCCTATATATTGCAGAGCATGTGTTATTACACTCTTCTGTTTTTGTGTTTTTTTTTTGGAAATTTAAATTCATGTGCCTGATAAAACCTTTATTATTGTTATGGTTTGCTTGTGTATTTTATTATTATTATTATTTTTTTTTTTAAACAAAACACGTTTCATTTTACGGAAATTCAATACACACATATGGGAGTGTACATTCAGACCGCCTAAACCCATGTGTGGTTTTTGATACAAAACTTCCTGCATTTTTCGTTGTAAAAGTATTTATAAAGTTTTAAATTATTATTATTAAATATGAGAACAACAAAAATTCTTCCTCAATGGCAATTGTTTTGTAATATTATACGCATATTTAAATATTTTACAAAAAAAAAAAGTAAATAAATCTGATTTTTTTTTGGAATTTTTCTTAATACCGTCGAGCCCGGAGAAGTTCGTTATATTCAGGCTAAAATAGGGTAGAAGCAAAACTCTTGGGACTTCAAAAAGTGTTCGTTATGGACGAAAGTTCGTTATAACCGGTGTACGTTATAACCGGACTCGACTGTAATGCTATAATTTTCATAGCCAGTGTCTCAACGTTGCCAAAACTCCCAAAAGAGGAGAATATAGCGCAGCGTATTAAACTACAGTCAAGCTTCCATAACTCGAACCACCATTATCCCGTAGACAAGTTCGACTTACAGAGACTTGAAGTTTTGGAATTTCTTATAAAATTGTTTAAGATAATTTGTCTCCTTAAGTGACACTAGAATGTGCTTCGACTTATGGAAGTACCACTGTAAAATAAAATAAAGCAATTTAAGCCTCTTAAATGTTAAAATTAACTATTGTAGAGACATGCGTTCTATATTTTTGGAATATTTAAATATTTTACAAGCCAACGAGTTCCTTAGCCCCTTAAAAACGCTTTTCATTCACAAAAAGAATCTTAGGATATTAAGAAGACTAGGAATGAACAATATTGTGAGAAAAAGATAAAATATTTCAATTATCTTTATAATTCAGAGATGCTATAATTTTTATAGCAAGTGTCTCAAGTTTTTAATATTAAATATTTTAAAAAAAAAAAATTATGTATGGGAATGAATGAAAAATAAACACAAATCTACAATTAGAACCTTTTTTTTTTTAAATGTTTATAAAATATTATTTGTATTGAGATAAAATACAATTTATGAGATAAAATACAATTTTTAGTTATTTTTGATGCTATAAACTTAATAGCGTGAGTTTAAAGATTTAGATATTGAAAAATATTTGTGTAGAATAATAGATTTTGAATGCAAATGGATGAAAAATAAACAAAATTGTACTACGTGTAAATCTTTTATAAAAATTAGATGAAAATTTCTCTTTCGAGATTCGAGCTTTTCCTCTGAGTTTTACGTTTTCCACTTGAGATTCACGCTTTGATCTTGAGTTTCACGCTTTCCGTTTGAGATTCACGCTTTGCTCTTGAGATTCACGCTTTGCACTCGACAGTTATGCTATGAAAATTATACTACCAATTTTTATAGCGTGAGATATTACATTTTAGTCTTAAGTATTCGTTGATATGTTGGCATTATTTCGTGTATTGATTATTAAAAAAGTCTCAATAAATATAAATTAAATTATAGCGTGAGTCTCAAAGTAAAAAAAACAACAACAAAAAATGTTTCACCTCCTTTTTATGATAATGAGATGGAATACTTTTTATAACAAGTGTCTCATGTTTAAAATATTCGAATAATGAAATCTTACTGAAATTTGGGGAAAAAAATAGCATAAATAATCAATAGAGGCTTTGTAATATCCAATTGCTACAATTTGTATAGCAAGCCTTCCAAATTGCAAAAAGATTAACTCGCGTATTCATACAAATTTTAAATAGCTGGACAAACCATTGTTGAGAAAACTCTGGGAACATTTTTTTTGTATTTTCAGAGAAATGTGTGAAAATTGTTTTTGTATTTTCATACATTTATCTTAAAATATTGTTAAAAAAAGCTGTTTTAAAGTTTTATAAATAAGGGGGCAACACATTTCGTTAAACTACTTTGCAGATATGCTAAAATTACAGAAATAATTAAACAACTTCAGATTTTGCGATATTAAACATTTTTTATGAATACGAGGGTCATAATTCCTTGGCCATTTAATCTCTCGTTATTTATAAAAAATTTCTGAAATAGATGTTTTTGTGGTGTTTTTGGTTTGCGAATAAATCATCAACAAGTTTTCTTTCTTTCTTTCTTATTTCTAGTTTCAATTTATTATTAAACATTTGGTTTTTGTGGTACACCTCAGACTTGTGAATAACACATATTTGTATTTCCGTATAAATCACAAGAGTTTCAACCAAAATAGCTCAGTATCAAAGGGATTACTAAGACAAATCCCAATCGGTGTTAATAATGGCTTTGATTTTGTAATGTTTAGGATTTTTGTTTGCTTCATTTGTACAACGAGAATTACAACGAGAAATTAAAGATTTCCGGCAATTTTTCTATTTAGTCTCATTATTGGACGTTGCCTAATGGATCGTTTGTCTTTAACGACATCGCGTTGTCGTCTGGCATACGCACCCCAGAGGCTAGAGACTACTACAAATGTGTTTTTTTTTATTTTCATCTTCTTCTTAGGCATTGCTGTAATATTGCAAAAGGCGCCCTCATTCATATTTCACTTGTCGGCAGACGAAAGTATTGCAATTTATGATGCTGTCTGTAAATCACAAATCGCATGTAAACTCAGTTGGATTTCAGGTCATAGAATGTGCAGTCGTTGTGGTTCACTTCAATTGGCTTCAATGCATTTTTCATGGTTTTCTGGTCAATCGTTTACCCTCCTTCCCCCACTACCCCTTGGAAAATTGCAATCACATGAATTGTTCATCATCGGCGTATGCGAACACATGTGATTTGTCTGCTGTCGTTTACGCATATTGATGTAAATAGTAAAAAAAAACTCGTTTCATTCGAAATTAATGAATGAAAATTGAAATGTTGAGTTGTGCTAAATTTAGCTGACAAAATTAAGTCATATAAAATTGGCTAAATTTTTTTTTTTTTTTTTTTTTGGCATTGTCTCACTATTTCTCGCTGTGCCGCTGTTTCTGTAAACAGCTTTCGTATGAATGATTCATTTATTTGATTTGCTGGGAATTTTAGTAACAATAAAATGCCTTTTTAAGAAATACTAAGCAAAGCGTTAATAATCATTTGCCTAAGACAACAAATGAGTCATTATTAAAAAAATAGATATTCTGAAATTCAAATATACGTCGTGGTGTTCAGTGAGCAGCAAATATTAAGTCACCATTATGCTGTCATAGGAGAGAAGGAAAACTTAAACAATAAAAAACGTGAAGGTGGCTGAGAAAAAGAAAAAAGAATTGTTGACGCCAAATAATCAAGAAATCATAGAAAAATCTTTGAAAAAAAAAAAAGGAAAAGCTCAAGATATTTTAATGCTGGTGTTCTTTCCCAGCTATAAATTTGCTGAACTGCCTCCCAGCGCTTAATAATTTCTCGCATACAACTAATGCCCATTCAGCGTGTTGTAAGCAGACAGTGATTCCATTTTTACAACTAGTTGTGATAGAGATTTTTCAAGTGTCTTCAGTTATCAATTTCTTGGTTTTGGCAGCTCATTGCTTTTGGATTCTATCTTAATCATATTTCTTCTTTTACAACTTAATGACATTTCAGCATGTTGTAAGCAGAAAGTTATTAGCCCACTAAGACTTGTCATCACTAACATACATTTCCAATTATTAAAGGGTTCAATGTCAATGTGTTTGAAGGGTTAAATTATTACAACGCTTTGGCAAGTTGTAATACAGATTCTTAATAGGGTCTGTCTCTCAGCTAGAATTTATTTTGACTTTGCTCCCTCCTCCCCTCCGGTTGTCTATATCAAGACCCTTTATCTTGTCCCATTCACCTAAAAGCTCTTCAAGTTTTTTTTTTTTTTTTATGTCTATAGAACTTCCGCCGCCTTCCCCTTAACAGCTGGCCACAAGTAGTAGCCAATCCATAAAAATACAAAATAAAAACATGTGGACTCACTTCTAAACTGCGTATTAGCATTTGTTTTTCTTAGAAGCAATACTTATTCATACACAAATAATTAACAAGAAATATGAGTGTATACCACCCGTCTTGAAACGTTCCAACCGAAAAGATTAGATTAATAACTTTCAACACAAGCCCCAGCAAAATTGTCGAACGATGAAACGGACACACATGGCAAAGAAGTCTGATTGAAATTTAAAAATACGATTAAGAAGAAGCATCGAAAATAAACAACATTTGGCCAGATAATAATAATTATTGTTATCACACTTAAAGTCAACGGGACGTTTTAAGTGTAATGCACTCAGCCGCACCTACCTCAATTCAATTTCGGGTAGATACTCGGCGCATGAATGGAGGTGGGATATTTGAAACGTAATTTTAGTTTTTTACGCAGCTAGAATACTTTAATGCGTTGCCTAGACGGTATAGTGTAAGGGGAAATTTAAATTTTGCATCTATCTTCATTGGCCAGAGATGCTATAATTTTTATAGCAAGTGTCCGAAGTTGGGAAAACTACAAAAATTTAAAGCGAAATTAATAAAATGTGGATAAACTTTTAAATTGGCGGACTAAGAATATAAATTTGCAGACGTTTGAATAAGAAAAATTTTAATTTTCATAAATTGAGGTGAGGTGATTTTTTTTTATTTAAACACAACAAAGTTTTCAGTGTAAATCTCACTTAACCTCACAGAAAGAACTACAAAAATAAAATAAATGGGTTTTTTAAACTTTAGTTCTTCACTAAGGATATTTTTATAAAGAAATAACGTTTTTTTTAAAAAAAAAAAAAAAACTATGAGATGCTATAATTTTTATAGCAAGTGTCTCAAGTGTGGAAAATACCAATAATTTCATTATGAAACTCTAGATTTACGGGAATTATAAGCAAATCATGTAAAAAAATTAAAAAAAAAATAATTAATTTATTTGGTGTAATTACAATTTAATTTTTTTGAAAATTAGCTTTGAGTTAAAATTGTGATTTTCTTCTTACCGCTTTTATGATTAATTTACTTAGGAATTATAAAAAAAAACGTATTTAATCATAAATTCGTCTAAATTCTATACAAGAAAATGCTATATCGAAAAGAAATCGCGTTTCTTTGCAAAACTCTTAGATGCTATAATTTTTATAGCAAGTGTCCCAAGTCGGGAAATCACCATACATATCAATTGGATACTGTAGATTTGCATTATTCATGACCAATTAATGCAAAATAATAGATAAATTTGAATTTTTTTTTTTCATTAGCGTCTTTGCGACACAGTTTTCGAGTTCAGTTACATAAATTAGTTTAATTCAAAATTATAAAAACAAATATTTAGATTTAGCTGCTATACAAAATGGCTTAACGGCCAAGATAGTAAGGTTGGACTTTGAGATTCTATCATTTTTATGGCAACTATTGTATGTCCGGTAATTTCAAAGGGGAACCTTTCTGAGATTTCAAGTGAAAAGAATTTAGTTTTTATTACTTTTAAATTCATTTCAATTATTTGGAAATTGTATTTCAACATAAATTCTATACACAACAATGATATTTCGAAAAGAAATCACGTTTATCTTCAAAACAACGAGATGCTATAATTTTTATAGCAAGTGTCTCAGCTGAGGAAATCATGAACAATTTAAATTGACTTGTGTTGTTTTGAATGTCTCCGAAACAAATATGAGAACAAAATAGATTTTCATTGATAATAAAATACTGTTGAGATGCCATAATTTTTATAGCAAGTGTCTCAAGTCTGGAAATCAAACAAAAAAATTAAAATTGTTTATTTAGGTTTAGCACTTTTGCTAAACAAACATGATGGAAACATTTTTTTTAATTAAAGATTTTCAGCGATTATGTTTGAAGTTTTGCAAAATAATTAATTACATTTAATTAATTAATTTTGTAAGGCGATACTAAATTATAGAATTGAAATGTTTCCATGGATTAAAAGAAACAACAAAAACCAAAAAAAATATATCTAAAATATTTTGAAACACGCTTTTTTGAAGTCTTTTTTGTTGTTGTTCAAAGCATGTGTTAGTTTTGTCAACTTAAGCCGGTTTACCGGTTGCTTCTGTTCTGGCAATTATTGGAACTGCTGATGGGTGGCGCCTAATACCGGCTCGCTCTAAACGAATGGATTTAATAAACATGCAATAGCTGCTTAAATTAGAATTAATTACTGCTAAGCTTCAGCAAATCGTTTAATTGAAAAATTATTTAAAATTGAAATTATTTATAATGTGGTTTTAGTTGGCATCTTCGAAAAGTTCGACGTTTTTTTTAAAATAATATCAATTACTGGAATTTTTCAAAAATATTCCCATATACTTGGGGTCATATGTCACCATTAAGAATTTAATAAGAGAATGTAGTTTTGGTTGGAGGTATTTATGAAGCGATGACAAGGATAAACTTCAACTTAAAAAGATAATTTTGGAGTCTGTATCGGAAAAGTGGAATCTGTTCTCATTTTTCTTATATATTTTTTTTTGAAATATATGAACTCTGACAACGCCTTATGTGTGTGCGTTGTTTTAAGCAAAACAAAAAAAAAAAATATTCAAATCAAACGTTTGTCAGTTTTCAATATTAATTGTTGTTGACATTAATTAAAATCAAATTTTCAATAGAAAACGAATCGAAACGAGACGCTTTAAATCCAATCCCAGCTAATGTGAAGCTTATGTCATTTGCTGACAATACTTAAATGGCCAACAGCCGAGCAGAACACAATGGCAAATGGCAACAAATTAAATTAAAAAAAAAAAAAAAAAAAAAATTGTAATTAACCCAAGACAAAAATAGTAGTTTAGGAGTATATTTATTATGGCGGTGACTGCTATTTTTTTTTTCCTTTTTTTATTTTGACTTCAAGTCGATATTGAAAAAAAAAGTAGACAATAGAAACACCAGTGAAACTGCGATCTGACCATATCCATATGCACACATGCATTTGTGTGCAAGTCTATATTTCTATTTACTAAGAGTGTCACATATGTATATGAATTCATTGGCGGTTTAGTTTGTTTGTTTTTGTTTGGTTTGGTTTTTTTGTTGTTGTTGTTGTCTTTTACCTCAACAATATAAACGAGATCAGTGGAATGGACGCCGTCATCGTCGTTAAACATGCAAAACACAAAACTACAATTGATATTCTGGCACAAATTTCAAACATTTATTGTAGTAGTAAATATAAAAAGAGAAGACAACAACAGCAAAAAAAAATAGCAACTAGAACACAATTCAAACAACAACAAAATGCGACACATGTCGACGGACGGACACATGGACACAGTGCAACAATATTTGTTAGACCAGCGCTTGGAGTAAGAGCTCTAATTTGTGTTGGGACTTTTAACGAAATCTGCGACGCATATTTATGAATCTGCCCCACATTGGGCGCCACATGCAACAGTTTTCCAATGTGGGCGCCACATAGAGGTTTCACACTGATCTAAAACTTAAAGGAATACCGTTTGTCAAGTCCCAATGTTGGATTTAGAATTCTGGTACGTTGGGCGCCAATTATGTGACTGGCAGTAATCAAATTGTCTGCAAATGGCACATTTGTCATATAGAGAGTCCGCCAAAAAACTTTTTTTTTTGAAAATTCTATAAAAAAACTACTGGATATTTTCTCAAATTTCTTTTTTTATTTGAAAGTACAATCCTTCCGGTTAATAATGGAAAATAATGTCATTCAATGGCTGCCTCGTCCGGCCATGCAGTAGCCTGATAATGCGATCTTCAAAAATAGGGTGCTAAACATCGTGTGAAGCTTGGGCTGTGTGGCACGTAGCGCCGTCCTGTTGAAACCAAATCTTGCCAATATCCTCCTCTTCAATGTTTGTAAACAAAAATTCGTTCAACATGGCCCGATAACGAAAACGAAATAAGCACTAGTTGACAAAAAAAAATGTTAGATGGCGGACCCTTTACATAAAATTTTATATATGCAGTCGTGTCCGGTTATAACGAACTCCTAGGGACTCGTTACAGGCGAAGTTCGTTATATCCAGGGTAAAATAGGGTAAAAGTAAAACTCTTGGGATTTAAAAACGTGTTCGTTATAGACGAAAGTTCGTTATAACCGAACTCGACTGTATAATCATATATATAAAATGCCACAGTTATCTCATGTTGGGCGCCAGAATTTCAATAAATAATTTTTTTTTTTTAATAACAATACAAAGTAAATATATATTCATATTTTGGCTCCAAGGCTAAACCGGGTGACACTGACCATATGGGTAGATTTTCGCAGCGACAGACCAAAGCCTCTGGTGGGAGTCGAACCCACAACACCCACGCTGATAGGCAAGCACGCTACCAACTCGCCTACCGGGGCGCTTTATATTTTTAGATATGATCTAATACTGTGTCTGTGGTTCACTTGTCATATAAGTCTTTTACCAAATCCCCCAGGTTGGGCGCCACTTTTCAGATAGAAATCTTTTCAGATTTAAATCCCCTTTAAATTCGTTTTTCAGCTAGGATTTTCATAAATCCCCTTGAAATTCGTCTGCCGTTTCGATATAGTTTGTTGCTATGGCAGTGGTTTACACACTTCACATTTATCTCACGTTGGGCGCCAGAATTTAAATAAATTAATTTTTTTTTTCTTTGCAAATTTCTCATTTCGCCTTTTGTTGTAGCCTAGGAAGCAAAGTATATTTTTGGTACATGTTAACCAATGTTAAAAACAAATTTCACACATTTTTCTTATCAAATGTTTTGTAAAGCTGTTAGAAGTTTTTCTGCATACGGCCGTGATAATACCATGCAGCATAAGAAAAAAGTAAACCCTTGTTGGAATTTTCCCACAGCTATTATCTTCAGACGACCCCTTAGCAGTATCTGTGGCACTGTGTTTTTACGTTCGATTAGACAGACGACGGACAATCTCGGACTCGCCGCACACACTATTGATAGTTTGAAGTTTGTCCGGAGAGGAGGGGGAAAGGGAATCGATAGACCAAACAAAAACACACAAATCAAGTGCCGCAGTACCCCAAGTTAAAGTAGTCAACAATTGAAATTAGAAGTGATTTTTTTTCCCGAGCACAGAAAAAAACTGTCTGAAAAATAAAAGCAAAACAAAATTTAAACGATTTTTTTTTTTTTTTTTTTTTGCTTAAAACATGTGTGTGAATTATGTGACGTTGTGTGAGTTTGTATTTACTGTTTTTGTCTGTGGGGGAAAAAAAAATTGATAAAAATAAAACTGCCGGCTTTTTCAAGGTTTTATTTATTCAGACACACATACAGAAAAACCCGACTTTAGTTTAGTTTGTTCCATTTTCTTTCATCTTCTAGTGAACTATTCTTGCTGTGAACTGTTAGTATTTGTCTGACGAAAACAAGTTACTTTAATGGCTGTTTGCAAATATTGCGTGGCTTAAATGAAAGCAAATATCAATTCATTCCATGCAAATGGAATCTTATATACAAACAATGTGAACACTTGGAGAAGTACAGCAGAAAAAAAGACATTGTTTTACTGGGCTGGCAGAGAATATTGTTTGACCAGTCCTATGAAATATGTTTAATGACGTCTGAAATCAAATCAGGCTTCCCCCAACTATTATGGGGAAATGCGCTTATCAGGCGATATGACAGAGAACTTTGTCTTGTTATCAATAGTTTGTTAATTTCATACATGTCTATCGGCTCGCCGATAAAAGCGTGCTTAAAAGCTTGACGTGATTCCTGGTGACCATGAGCAAAATGCGTGTAGAGGGGGCTGTCAATTTAATTGACATCCATTTACAAAAGACTAATGAAAGTGGTGTGCTAAGTCTGGAGGATTAGTGAAATTTTCATTTGTTTTTTTTTACAATTATGATTACTTTTTTCAATTCTCAGAGAAAATTATATCGTGAATTATGAGAAGGTTTTCTTTTTTCTACCGGTTGAAAGAGAACCTGGCAAATATTCACAAAAATATTATTCCCCTCGCTTTTATTGCATCTAACTAGTTAGTACATGGAGAAAAACATATATTAATATTATGATTACATGCAATCATATATATGTTTGGGAACATTGCTGCTAGCCCAAACATCATATGTTTGGGAACTGTCCCAAACATGGACAAAAAAATATGGGACTTGTCCCAAACATGGCAAAAAAATATGTTAAAAATATGATTACATGCAATCATATCTATGTTTGGGGCAGTTCCCAAACATATATAATTTTGGGACCTGACCCAAAATATGTTTGGCACAATATGTTACAGAGGCCGTCCTTTTTCCTCCGCGTATAAGTACTTGTCTATTGCATGTCACATCCACCACAAGTATGTCTCTGCCACGCTAGGCTTTGTTCGGAAAATCGAGTGGTGTAGTTGCATGTTTCTAAATGAGCCATTATACGAATAATAAATAATTACATCATCAATTCTTTTTTTTTTGTGTGTTTTCATTTAATCCGACCACAATTATTATTTGTTTTTATTTTGCAAAAATTATGTGTGTATCTCGAACGGTTGGTGTCTCGCCTTTTCTCTCTCTCTCTCTCTAACTCTATTATTTGCCAATTTCAATGCTATTGGCGCTATAAACTATGATAATTGCACACGCACCAAAAAAAAAAAAAAAAAGCATTAATATTAATTGTTTAAATTCACTGAAGAAAAAAAAAATAATAAAATTTACATATGTGCATTGATGATGCCTAGTTTTTGCATTGCGTTTTGTGGAGAAGACAGTGGCAACGCCAAATACGACGCTGGCCATCAGATGTCATTTGGTTCTTAACCTAATTGAAAGCGATGACCGTTGTAAAGTATTTGAAAGATAGGCGTTGAAATGTTATGCTGACTACAACTAGGGCTTATTTTAAAGCAACTTCACTTGACTTTTGAAACTGTTTCTCATTAGTTTAGTCAATTTGTGCTACATTTCAACAGCCACCAAAACCTTACCCTCCACATTAACGGGTTGTCTCTGGCGAACCGTTAAGTGACCCACTAACCGTTTATTTCAATTAAAGTGTTTCTTATTTAAAAAAAATATGCTTTTTTTGTTGTCTTGTGGCTCAACATGAAGTTTATTTTTTATTTTTATTCATAATAATAAAACTTTAATGTTTAATAAAGTACTTTGACACGACATGCATACATATTGCACCCCAGCCGGTTAGTACGTATGTCGGTACTAGCTAAGACTTGGCTACCATTTGGCAGGCGCATGGTTCAGTGCAAATGTTATGAACAGAGAGAAAAAAAAACAACAGAAAAATAAGGTTAATAAGGCTAGACAATAAAAGTTTCGCTGAAAAATGCATATAATGATGGTGGCAGTTTAAGAAAATTACGGTAGACTTTTGAAATTTAAGCCGACACGAATATAATGAGAAATAGATTTAATGTGTTTTTTGTTTTAATGTCGCATATGAAAACTAAATAGTTTTGACAACGAAAATGTCAAAACTGACAAATGTAATTGACACCCTCAACAAACCAAATGTCAAATTAAACAATTGGTCGAGAGATGCAAGCAACAACACGGTGAGGGTCTAAATCAGTTGGTTGGGAGCGCCATATTATATGTATGTCATGCAAAAAACACTAGGCAATCAAAACCTTCAGATGAATTAGGTCTTCGAATTAATAATGGGGTTTCTAAAGAGGCTTTCAATTATTTTTCAAATTAAATAAGTACAATTTCATTGTTTAAATGACAAAATTTCATTGATCAAATGACAAAGTTTCTTTGATCAAATGGCAAAGTTTCATTGACGAAATGACAAAGTTTCATTGATCAAATGACAAAGTTTCATTGATCAAATAACCAAGTTTCATTGACGAAATGACAAAGTTTCATTGATCAAATGACTAAGTTTCATTGACGAAATGACAAAGTTTCATTGATCAAATGACAAAGTTTCATTGACCAAATGGCAAAGTTTCATTGATCTAATGACAAAGTTTCATTGATCAAAAAACCAAATTTCATTGACGAAATGACAAAGTTTCATTGATCAAATGACAAAGTTTCATTGACCAAATGGCAAAGTTTCATTGATCTAATGACAAAGTTTCATTGATCCAATGACAAAGTTTCATTGATCAAATGACAAAGTTTCATTGACCAAATGGCAAAGTTTCATTGATCTAATGACAAAGTTTCATTGATCAAATGACCAAGTTTCATTGACGAAATGACAAAATTTCATTTACCAATTGACAAAATTTCATTGATCGAATGACAATGTTTCTTTGATCAAATGGCAAAGTGTCATTGATCAAATGACAAAGTTTCATTGATCAAATGACAAAGTTTCATTGATCTAATGACAAAGTTTCATTGATCTAATGACAAAGTTTTATTGATGGAAACAAATGCATTAGGGATATAAAAAAGTTCCATTGAAGATAATTGAAGCCAACTTCAGTGTACTTCAGTTCAAGGACACTTCTTCAATTCCTTGTGAGATTTTTGTAGTAGAATAATCGTGACCTGAGATGGAAATTTCTGAAAAATCTTATCCTAGAACGCTCGCCCATTTTCAACATTTCTCTTACTGCTCGTGTAGGGCTTCGGTTTTTTTTGTTGTCTACTGTCGCCTGGAATATTTTTGTTTTTTTCATTTCCTCCAACAACTTATACTTAATCATTGTTATTGATTATTTATTTTACTTATCTGATTTGGCATCACCATACTGATTTTTTTTTCATCCCTACGAAAATTTCTGCCAAACTGCCAATATCTGGACGACTAGGCTTTACTTTGCAATAACTTAAAAGTGTTGCTTAAAAGCCATATCTTTTTGTTGTTGTTGTTAGAAATTTCCAAAACTCTGTATACAACACGATTTCTCTTTTATTAATATTTTAATTTAATAATTGCCACTATTGTTCAAATCACAATAAATGACTTGAGCCTCCTTATACGGCGAATGATGACCTCGTTGGCTAACACACATTACAAAACAACTCTTGTGTGTCCATTGGTTCATAGACTTCAAACACAATAAAAACAATAAAATTATTAATATTTATATCTTCAAATACAATTGCTATTTATAAAGTTTATAACATATCGTTTTTTTTTCTCTACCTCTATTGCTTCGTCTCTCGGCATTCGCAGTGTGTATGGACATGAGTACAACATTAGTTGTTAGCATTGTTAACATTTTGTTTGCTTCGTCTTCTTCTTCAAAGTTGTGTATTTATTTATGTGATTACCACAGACAAGTAGTAGCAGAATAAGAAGAAGAAGTTAATTTAAACAAGCCACCACCAGCCACAACCTATCGATGGTGTCACGTAATTTTGCGATACGACAAACGATGACAAAGCAGAAAAAAAAAATATTGAAAAAAAAACGTATGTGTAGAGCAGCTACTGGTCATACATAATGTTAACATAAATTATTAAAATGTGTATATGATTTGGGAATTATCGTAGACCTCAGTCACTGGAATATTTATAGAGTTGAAAATCTTTTTTTTTTTAAATAAAAAATATTCGGATTTGGAAAATGACATCTGTCGGATGTCTATAATTCACTCCGTTCAATGTTAAGTTGAGCTTTCACAGTTCAAATCTTTGAAGTAAAATGATTCGCCCTCTTCGAACAGTCTTTGAGTCATCATATCACTCGACTCTATTCGAATTGTCTATGTTTTATCCTTGTGAACGAAAAAATATGATCCTAGTGAACCTTAGAAATTGTTAATATTAATAAAACAGCCTAATCTCCTCCTCATCTGTTCTCTTAACCGGGGCAAAAATCTCAACACTTTCAAATCCCCTTGGCAAAAAGTATTAAATATTAATGACACTTTCCTCCTCCCACGGGTGTACTTCAACTTTCACCCTCTCAATTGATGGACGCGCTAACTCTGAAAGTTCAATAATATCTTGTTTCTAAGCCATCAATGTCATTGCCATTAACCAGCAGATCAATGTCAACATTAACGATAACCGACTTTGTGTATTTTCCATATACACGTATTCATTTTGAAACAATACATTTTGAAACAATTATTGAATCATATTTACTGTAATTTAGCCAAACTATTTGATCGTAGTCGATTCGATGAGCTCACTAAATGCTTTATAACAGCGATAGAACGTTGCGTCATTGACCTCATCGACGAACATTATTGGCTGAGAAATGTTCACCTCTCCAAATAAATACAGGGTGATTTTAAAGAATATTACAAAAAAATTTAAAAGTAACAGGTCCCTGCAATAGCTGATTCTTAAAGTGCTTTTAAATCGATATCTAATCCATGTGGAAAATCCAGACAAGAAAGCTGAATCTTCAAAAATCAATACCATTTCAAAATCTATTGTTTCGAATTAAATTACCTTTTGCTCCAGTGATTATGACAAGAGTTTGTTTCGAGAACTTGGGGGTTTTTGGTTTTAAATGAATATGAACGATTTTTCGGCTAAACAAACAGTTTCGCTTTCGAATTTGTATACGTTGGGCAATTTTCTGAGCCGTTCGACTGCCGACTGCTAAACGAAATTAAAGTATGTTCGCCCAGTAAAATGAGCCACCTTCGTTTGCTTAAATCGTTAAGAATGACCATTAAAAGCTTCATTAAAGCTTCTTAAATAACGTTTTGTTTTGTAAGGATGAAAGGAAGCCTTTATGTGCCATGCCATTAGAGAAGAGCTTTCTAATGGATATTCTCTCTATAATGAAGTTTTTTTG
The DNA here is from genome assembly GCA_958296145.1 of Hydrotaea cyrtoneurina. Lineage (NCBI taxonomy): Eukaryota > Metazoa > Arthropoda > Insecta > Diptera > Muscidae > Hydrotaea > Hydrotaea cyrtoneurina. Next base: position 18,147,036 of record OY282513.1, on the reverse strand, counting down.
TTCTTTGAAGAGTAGTCAGCAAAAGAAATCCAAAATCTAATTGTTTTTGACTGATCTTTTTCTTTGGAGTTGTAATTCAGCAAAGCTTTTGTCTTTATGCGCCATGCAATAAGAGAAGAGCTTTCTAATAGATATTCCCTCTAATCTATAATAAAGCTTTTTTGTTCTTTATAGAGCAGTCTGCAAAAGAAATCCAAAATCTAATTGTTTTTGACTGAGCTTTTGCTTTGGAGTTGTATTTAAACAAAGCTATTGTCTTTATGCGCCATGCCATTAGAGAAGAGCTTTCTACTGGATATTGTATCTGTAATAAAGTTTTTTTGTTCTTTGAAGAGCTGTCAGTAAAAGAAATCCAAAATCTAGTTGTTCTTGACTGAGCTTTTGCTTTAGAGTTGTAATTAAGCAAAGCTTTTGCCTTTATGTGTCATGCCATAAGATAAGAGCTTTCTAATGGAAATTCTCCCCATAATAAAGCTTTTGTGTTCTTTGAAAACTGGCAAGCAATAGAGATCCAAAATCTTATTGCTTTTTAATGAGCGTTTGTCTTGGATTTATAATTCAACAAAGCTTTTACCGTTATGTGACATGCCGTAAGAGAAGACTTTTCTAATTTCTAAAATAGCAAACAACTATATTTTTTACTGAGCATTTGCTTTCGCTTTATAATTAAACAACGCTTTTACCTTTATGTGACATGCCATAAGAGAAGAGCTTTCTAATGGATATTCTTTCTTTCATAGAACTTTTTTGTTCTTTGAAGACTAGTAAGCAAAAGAGATCCATAAACTAATGGCTTTTGTCTGAGCTTTTGTCTTGGATTTGTAATCACACATGGAGCTTTTAACTAAATCTTCAGCAAGGAGATTTTACGAAATTAAATCCATTGTAATGAACTCGGGCTTGATCCAAAACCTAATTGTTTTTGTCTGAGCTTTTGTCTTGGATGTGTAAACACACATGGCTTTTTACTAAGCTTTTAAATAAATCTTCATCGACTGCAGCAAGGAGTTTTTAAGAAATTAGATCCATTGTAATGACTCGGGCTTGGTGTTAGTCACTGTGTACATCATTGCCTGCTTGGCTGGCAAGCCTTATAATTCTCATTCACTTCGTTGGGCGGCCATAATAACTATTACGTCGTATTTTCTTATCTTTCCAAAGCAGACCAAAATCGCCTTGATTATTTACATACTTCCTCGTATCACATATCTGTCAACTATTATCTTATCTGATATGTTAATTAAATCTATCGGCTACTTTTACATTATCAGTAAAATTTTTTGTTGGTATCGAAGTCATTATTAAGTAAAGGGGAGAAAACGTAATGATATCGTTGTGATTTAATAATAAAAGCCTACATACATACAACCGTCGTTCTAATCTGTTCTAAGCAACAAAATCAACATTTACAAGGTTAATTCCAACAACTGACGGCTGATTAAACAAGCAAACGCCTGGATAGATTGGAGAAGGAGTGTCGCGGAGAGGAGCACACTAAAATATTAATGAAAAGCACGTGTAAGTGGCTAGAATCGAATTGTACGGAAGTGTATATGTGAAGGCATACGAGGGGCGTATGCAATGTTTGAGGAATTGGTCAAACGTAAAGCTTCTTTTGATTAAACAATTTAGCAGGCCTTTGACCACATGTGTTTCATATGCAAATGTAAAAAATGTAAAACAACCTGTTTACAAAAACAGAAATGAGAAATGAGCAAGTGGCATTAACAAGTCGTACAAATTGTTTTGAAAACCTCAGAAAGCAAACATTAAAATTATACGCAATGTATCGTATAATTTGTAATTACATTAAATTGTCTGGCATTGTCTGAGTTGATTCATATCATGATGTTTCTGTTTTTTTGTTTTTTTTTTGTTTTTCAAAAACGTATAGCAAATAGAATTTCCTACTCTTTATTTTTGATGTCGACCGCATGTAAGCCTTTGCATTCGTCCGTCCAACTGGTCAACGCAATAAAGAGAGAGAGCGATTAAATCAACAGGTTTTCGCTTTATTTCAATTTAATTTCCTCATTGCAAGTTCTCGTACAGACAAAAAAAACTGAAACAAATTAAAATCAACCAAATTCATTTTATTATTTTCCCCTAAGTATGAGCTAATGTCATTAAAACCACAAAACACCCTTTAGATTCTGAAAGAAAGAACAAAAAAACCGAATACAAACTAGCAATAAAAAATGCACTCATCCAAAAAGGCGACAAAATGTGTGTGTTTTTTTTAAATATATAAATATTTGGCATTATGACAAATGATATTCTAAGCACGTGCCAAAGATTTTAATTATTTTTAATATTTTTTTATTTGTTTGTTTGTGGTTTTTTGTGTGTGTTATATTTTGAGAGGGTAAACGAGTCAAAAGATGTCGAGAGTCCGTCTCGTCTGCCACAGTCTTGTGTGTGGCTTTTTGCTGTTGAGATGTTATCAAAGTATCAATTACTATAAATCGTAAACGATGACATACGTTATCACTAATTATTGTACATGTATCTAATATATTTCGTTTGAAATAAATATTCAGGTACTGCAGCTTAGATGCGGTTATTACTACATAATTTCGGTGCACACGACGTTGGTGTTAATTTGATATTTTGATATGAGGAAATAAATACGAATTTTTTATTAAGATTTAAGCTGAGGAGTTTTGTCGTGCACGAGCTTTGTTATAAAAGTAAACTAAATGTATAAAAAATAAATTAACTGAAATTTAAAGAAATAATCAACTCCTTCAAATTCTAAATGATATTGACTACGAATATAGGATATTTCTTAAATCCTTATTAAAAATTAAAAATTAAAAATTAAAAATTAAAAATTAAAAATTAAAAACTAAAAACTAAAAATTAGAAATTAAAAATTAAAAAATAAAAATTAAAAACTAAAAACTAAAAATTAAAAAATTAAAAATTAAAAATTAAAAATTAAAAATTAAAAATTAAAAATTAAAAATTAAAAATTAAAAATTAAAAATTAAAAATTAAAAATTAAAAACTAAAAACTAAAAACAAAAAAATTTAAAAATTATTAAATTAAATTAAAAATCTTAATATATATTTACCCTCGACACTGATTCACTGATTCACTGATACACTGATTCACTGATTCACTGACTCTGTCACGCAGTACGTAGGAATTTAAATAGGCATTCTATAATTTTATAATAAATAATAAAAAAAAATAATATTTTTTTTTGTACAGAAATTCTGTTTTCCCCAAATTTTTTTTTACCAATATTTTTTTTTTCCAAAATTTTCTTTTTACAAATTTTTTTTTTTCAAAAATTTTTTTTTTATAACATTTTTTTCCAATTTTTTTTTTTCAACAAAAATTTTTTTTCCACAAAATTTTTTTTTCAGCAACATTTTTTTTTTCAACAAAATTTTTTTTTTTTCAGCAATATTTTTTTTTTTCAACAAAATTTTTTTTTTCAACAACATTTTTTTTTCCACAACATTTTTTTTACAGAATTTTTTTTTTTTCCACAAAAATTTTTTTTTTCAGCAAAATTTTTTTTTTTTCAACAAAAATTGGTTTTCCGCACATATTTAAACGGGCGCCATAGGCGCATTACAACTTACTAGTATGAAATAATAATGAAAAACCACATCAGCCAAATGGCCACCACGTTTACAGGACCATGTCCTTTTCATGAAATTTTCCATAACCAAATCGCAAAGTGCCTGCCCTATGTCGTCGATAGTCTCACGAATTCTATCTTGAATCGATGCTGGGCTGTTGGCGTAGACCTTTTCTTTTACGTGGCCCCAATGGAAGAAATCGCAAGGTGTTAAATCACAAGATCTCGGTGGCCAATTGTGATCACCTCTATGACAGATAAAACTTTTCCCGCAAAACTTCCTTGACTGCAAGATTTTCACCATTTTTGTAGTGAATTTTAATAATTTCAATGTATATCGTTCCCATTTTCAGTAATGGCGTCGATTCTACTTGTCAAATGTCAAAGAATAAAATCTTCAAAAGTGCCAGCTACCGAAATACCGGGTGATTCAAAATAACACCTGTTGTTGGTGAAAGATGACGAATCATTTGTGTTAAAGAAGAAGTTTACTTTAATGGAAAGCCCTTTGAAAATGTAGCACTTTGACATCAATAAATCAAAATCCCCTAAAATGTACTTAAGCGATTATTCGTGAAAACCACACACATTTAGTAGTTAGCTCTTGCAGGCGCCACAGCTTTCCAAGCCATGAATTCAAATAGATTTCTGTTTAACTAAAGTTTATTGACATTTCTATTAACACTGAAGGACATCGTCGGTTGATTTGTTTTTGGTGGTTGTCTGCTCGTGCCTTTATTTATTTTTTCGTATTTTTTTTTGGGACAAAATAGTCGCTCTATTTGGGAGTGTTGGCTGGTCAACTACGACCAACAAATATTTTGCTTGTACTTTGCTATGATTATTGATATTTTTACTCTTGTGCCAGTTGGAATATTTCGAAAACGTGTGTGGTTTATTAAAATGTCGTGTTTTTTTTTTCGTGGATGTCTTCTTTTTTGCAGTGGGTCTTTTTCTCTGTCTCGTCGATACTGTGTGTGTGGTTTTTTGTTGTTTTTCGGTTTGGTTAGGTGGAGTTGTTCAAGCGTTTCTACAAAAGATACCACAAGCAAATCAGTTCCATCAGTGGGTGAAAAAAAAAAAGAACAAGAACAGAAATTGTGATGGGAATTTTAAATAGGACATGGCATGAAAACGTGCCGCAAGACACATGGCATATTCGTCAAAGTGGGAAAGAACAGAAAAAACACCGGGGGTGGGGGGCTTGAAGAGAAATTGGGGGATTTTTTTTTATTCTACAGTACTATGGGGACGTATTGGAATTTTAGGAAAATTTTGTTTAGGTAAAAAACTGTTAATCAAAAAAAAAAAAATCGCAGAGAATTCGGGTGACTTTTTTAATACAACAGTAATATTGGGAAGTATTGAAATTTTAGGAAAATTCGGCTTAAGTCAAAAATGCATATAAAAAAAATTCCAATAGTTTTCAAAAACTCTTTCATAAAAAAAAATCGCAGAGACTTCGGGTGACATTTTTAATTCAACAGTAATATTGGGAAGTATTGAAATTTTAGGGAAATTCGGCTTAAGTCAAAAACGCATATAAAAAAAATTCCTATAGTTTTCAAAAACTCTTCTATAATTAAAATTATAATCTTCAGTTTTTAATTTTATTTTTAATTTTTTTTTATATTTTTATATTTTTTTTTATATTTTTATCTTTTTTTATTTGACTTTAAACGACTTTAGCTAATACCACCTCTTTATCTTTGCTTTTACCTTACAGACAATGTGATTGCATCACGTCATAATCCAGCACATCGTAACAGCACGTCCAGCGAGGCAGCCGGCAGTGATGACCTGAACTCCAGTTCCAGCAATGAGGATCTGTGCAACGCCTACATTATCCAGACCAAGACCTCCAAGAAATCGGCCAAATCCCGCCAAAAGAGACAACAGAAACGCAAACAACTCTCCGGCAATGCGACGTCCAGCAACAGCAACACAGCCCTACTGCAACCCATGGACATTGACGAGGACTATAAGGAGAATCGCAAACCTCAGGGTGCGCAGGGTCAGGCTGGTGGCAAACAATCGTCTACGACAGCAGCTAACAATCTACGCAAGCAATGCACCAAGGCTGCCGCTTTGAAGGCGGTCCTGAATAACACTAAACTGTCCAAGTGTTCCAGCAACGCCTTGACCACCTCACCGTCGAACTCATCCGTGTGCAGTTCTCTGTCGTCCGCCTCATCGACCACCTCGATCAGTTCATCGCTATCATCGTCGGCTTCCAGTTCACCGACGCATTCGGTGAATTCATCGCCGACCGCTTCGCCAACGGCCAGCAAACGCAATGCCGAACACTTGAAGAAAGTGGCGCAGGCCTTGGTGGCGCCTCTGAGGCAATTCACCAAATTGAATTTAAACGAATCGGAGATGGTGCAACAGATGCGTCGCTACATCATTGATCCCAGCCTCTTGCGAGTGTATGGCTTTCCCGAGGAGTCGGTTCATCATGAGGGCTGCATTGAGATCTACAAGTGTTTGCCCAAACACTTGGCCGAAGAGGCCGTCACCAAGGACAACCAGAGACATCATCGCCATTTCTATGGTCGCAAGAAGTCGAGTGTGATCAATGCCCATGATGGCCTGTCCGGTGGAGCGTCACAGCAGTGGTGTTCGTCGAGTGCGGTCATCGATTCGGGTCATGGTTCGGGCGATTCCAGTCCACGTTTCACGGATTCCGATTCGAGTGAAATGGGCGAAGATGAGCTGAACAGCGCTGGCAATCCACCCGTAATGGCCTTCTATACGCCCGATGGCGTCTATCAGATATTCTCCGAGTACGACAATTCCGTAGAGAAACAGTGCGTACGCTGCTCGAAAATGTTCGAGGTGAACAGCGAGGGCGAGTACCTGACCTTTGAGTCCTGCACCTATCACTGGGGCAAATTGAATAATGTGTATAACGGCAAATGTTATGTCAACATCTATTCCTGCTGCCAAGCCGAAGAGTCGAGCGTGGGTTGCGCGCAGCACTCGCTGCACGTGTGGAACGGCGCTGTGGTCGGCATTAATGGGCCCTACAATGACTTTGTGCACACGAAACCGCGCAGCGAAAAGCAAAAGCACAAAACGCCCAAAATCTATGCCATCGACTGTGAGATGTCCTACACCGGCCTCGGTTTGGAGGTGACCAAAGTCACGGTGGTCGGTTACGATGGCTCGCCGGTGTACGAGCATTTCGTACGACCGCAGGCGGACATTATCGATTATAATACCCGGTTTTCGGGCATATCCGAAAAAGATCTCTCACCCGACTCGAATAACTCCATCAAAACGTTTGCCCAGGTGCAGCAGGATCTGCTGAAACTGTTCGACACCGAGACAATTCTCATCGGTCACGGGCTGGACAATGACCTGCGCGTCCTCCGACTCGTGCACAAGACCATAGTCGACACATCACTGATATTCAGCCACTCCACCGGCTATCCCTATCGCCGATCTCTCAAGAATTTAACAAAATCCTTCCTCAAGCGTGACATTCAATGCAGCGACATGGGCCACAGCAGTTTCGAAGATTCGCGCGCCTGCCTGGAGCTGATGATGTGGAAGGTGCGCAAAGATTTGCGCCACTGGAGCTATCAATGAGAGCGGCGAGAGCACCGGCGTTACCGTGGCTCGACGGTCCTTCGAGCAGACTGCTGGTCGAAATATTATTATTACTATTATTATTCTTACGATTGTGATTGTATGCGTGTATATACTAATAGTTATACGAGTAGTGGTAGTTGCCGTAGCAGCAATGCTGCGTATCAATATTATGTAAATAGTAACTGTGTGATGAGTGAATGTTTTTATTATTCCTAGACTGTAAGGGAGTGAGTGAGTGGGTATGAGTGAAACCATGAACGAATGAGTGTGCGACGGAGTGCTTGAGTATCGGCTGACTGTTATCGGCGTATGAGTGTTTTTCTACGTTTTTTTTGTTTTTTTTTTTTGGATTATATTTTCCTGTATTTTCATTTTCATTTATCATTTTTTTTTTTGTGTAATGGCAATTTCGTTTTATGTCCAAATCATTTTTTATTTTGTATGAAAACATAGTCAACACTCTCGTTGTTGAATTGACTGAAAATTATAGTTTTACCGAACGTTTTTTTTTTTTTTTCTGGTAGATTTAAGATAATCACAGTCAACTGCTGCGCTGTCTGTTGCTTAGTTTAATTTGTACTATTTATTAAAGTATTTTTCTGTTAAGTTTTTTTATTTCGAATATTATTGATTTCATTTTTATTTTTCATAATCGACAACAACAACAAAAACACATGTTTTTTGTTAAACAATCAAAGCGATAAAAATAAAGTTAACACATTTTTTTAGTTAAAAAAAAAAACAAAAACGATTTTTTTCATTTCCCAAATCAATTGAAAATAGTTTTGTTAAAGCTGTGGTTTAGAAAGGAAGTACTGGGTGAAGGTATTTTGCCAGGCCTACACATTTCCCTTTATGTTGTACAGAGGTTTCCAACAAGAGGTGTTAGTTGGGTATTCAAAGACAATTATCGAATGTTTGTTTCATAACAAAGAGGAAGGTGGCACACCTTAATGAAAAATAACACCGTGTTACAAAAAATAGATTTTTTTACTTTTTCGGAAAGGGGATAAAAAATAAAAATACACGTATATCGGCGATTTTCATGTACACGTCAGAATTTTGTTTTTTTTAAGTTTGAAATATGAAGCTCGTAGTGGCCTGTGTGAAAGCCTTTCGACCATTGTTTAACCCTTTTTCAGTGATCCAATCGAGCTGATTTTTGGCAGGCAGACTCGTGGAAATGTCTGTATCACGATTTAGATTTTTATCAATTCTCAGATTTTCCTAAATTTTTTTTTTTTTAAGGTTTCAGTTCAAAAAACATTTTTTTTTTTCGTAACGCTTAAGTAGTTTAAAAATTTGGAGTCTCTTCAAGTTATGCTAAGAAAAGTGAAAAAAATATTTTTTTTTCAAAAATAATAAAAATTGGGGAAAATCGGAGAATTGATAAAATTTTTTTTTAAAAAATTTGACGTGATACAGACTTCCACGAGTCTGCCTGCAAAAAATCAGCTCGATTGGATCACTGAAAAAGGGTTAAAAATCGGCCACCACGACCACGCTTATACTTTTCATAAAATTTTCCATAACCAAATCGCCAAAGTGGCCCAACAGCTCGAATTTGTCCACCAATTTCTGTATTGCGGTCCGGCAAGGAGCTTCACGACGATCCAAAAATGCTTTAGTATTGCGAACTGTGACTGCAAGATTTTCACCATTTTTCTTGTGAATTTTTGTCAAATGTCAAAAGTGCCAGCTACCGAAATACCGGATGATTCAAAATACAATCTCTGGTTGGAAAACCCTTTATAAGTCAATCGTTGGGGAACTTCTGTGAAATCTGGGAGCTGTGAATGATCTCCTCTTCGAAGCCCGTTCCGAAGAGATGATTTTCTTTCTGGAGAAGTTTTACATGGCTTGAAGATTACTCTCTTAAACGTAAAGTCAATGATGGAGACAAACGTCTGCCGAAAAATGTTATATGTGAGCCTGGTTGTATTGTGTGACAGTCGCTCACACTAACTACCTATAAGTTGTCTGATTTTTTCCTAATTTGGCAAATGTTTGGAAATAATTCGAAAAATGTTAAAAATTTGCTGTATTTTATTTTTATTTTTTTGAAGACCAACACTCAGGGTATGCCCCTATAAATGAAATTAGGGTATCGCAAGGAGGAAAGACTGCCAGGTTGGATATACAGTGTACTCTCTCATAAGCGGACCTCTAAGGACCTCAGAATTTTGTCCGCTTATGAGAGAAGTACACAAGAGGACTGAAGCGGATTGGTATTGAAAAAAGTGACCGTTTATGAGAGCTGTCCGTTAATGGAATTTAGCAGAGTTCCAGCCGAAGTCCCTTCGAGCTTAAATCTGAAATATGGTCCTCTTGGACAATACGGAAGTGGAGCTATTTTAAGGCTCCCAATTGCGAAACCTCGAGTACCACGAACCTTAAAACGATTCTCTAACTTTTATTTGTGGTCAGACATATTTAACATTTTAGCTAAATCGAGAAATGATAAAATCATATCTGAGTTTTCATTAAACGAATCTCGGACATACCGGCAACAATAAAGATTTTCCCCTATAAAGAGAGATGCAATAAAGAGTCTAGAATAAAAAGTCCTGACTGTAAAGAACATGCTGGGTCATCAACTTCATAGGTTCCCAGTTGATCTGGGCTACGAAGTCCCTTGGGCGTGTTCGAATTATATGAAATTTAAGCGAGCTTAAGTCTGAACTAGGGTCTCCTTGAGCACTTTAGAATCAGATGTTACCCAATTTGGGCCTTAATAGCTTGAGGCCATCAGCGTCATTGTTGCCCAGTTGATTTACAGGGATTGTTCTATTTCAATGAAATTTAAAAGAGCCTATGTCTGAAATATGGTCTCCTTTTTTTTTTTTGAAGACCAACACTTCGGCGAGTGTCCCCTATAAATTCAATGCATTGTCTTAGCGGAAGGAAATTAGGTTATCAGCAGGATAAGTTTGAAGATCAACGTTATTATTAAGTTTTTTATTCTTGTTTTTAAAAAAAAAATCAAAAATGATTCCTCAATTGATCCCATTTTTAATACGATTCATATATATTGTTGCAATGATTTGCTGCAAATGTAATTCTCATCTGTAAAATGCTTGAAGAGACTAGGACAGAATGTGATAAAAGAGATGCCGCAAGACAATCGGCTCAGGCTTTAAATTAGTTTTTATTTATAGTCCGACATGTCTAAATCTATAAAGGCTTAAATCTTATTCCATCTGAGAAACTAATCCCGGAATTCCCCAAAAAAAACACTGTAAAAAATCCCAAAATTCCTACGTTCACTGTAAGTGTACTTCTTTCGTCTTTCGGGTATGAAACCTTGCAGGATGGATTATGAAGAGAAGATAAACTTAACAATAAGTTCATGATTAATTTTTCTTCAAAAAATAAATTCTGAAAAACACGTTTCCTGGTAGGCGAATTGGTAGCCTTATGGTCGGTGTCACCCCGTTTACCCTGAGACCCAAAATTAGCATATAAATTTTAAAAAAATTCTCCAAATCAGTGCTCCATTTTTTGAGTTTAGAGACCTTAAGAAAATACAGATTCCACCAACCCGGTTTAAAGTTTTGAATAATTTGTCTGAAAATGGTTTTGGTTGAAAAACTGACAAACATCAAATGGGACTGGGACAAAAGATAAATACATACCCAGTGATGGGTTTACACCTGGGTATTTACCCAACGCTGGGTATTTACCCATTTATACCCACGTTCATACCCGGGTATTTATCTAATTTCGGGTAAATACTCATTTTAATAACAAATACTCATTTTAACGTAGAGTAAGAGAAATGTGAACATTTTTGAATTTATTTTTCTGTTGAACATATTTTGTGGAAGTGTATTTTGTTTATCGTTTTCCTGATGCGTTTTGCTCCGATAAGCCAGTTTTGACTGCATCAAACACAACAACAATTCTTAATAAGAACCGCCTATCAGCGAGCATATGGCAATTCAATGTAATGAGTGGGAGCGATGCTGAAGCAACTAAAAAAATTAAATTAAATTTAAAAATTATTTCATTTGTTCATAAAAAATCGAATTCATAATAAAAAAATAAATTATTTTAATTTATTTAAATTTTTTCTTTATTCAGATTTATACCCACATTTTGGGTAAATACCCACATTTTGGGTAAATACCCAGGTGCATGGGTAAATACCTGGGTATTTTCGGTTAAATACCCAATTTACCATTTGGGTATTTACCCCTGTCCCATCACTATACATACCTTTATACAAGGTGGCGCAAAAGTAAACTTTGTAAACTTTTTTTTTGTAATTAAAAAAAAATTAAAAACTTATATTCTTCTTGTGGATTATTTTTATTTGGTCTTTTAATATTTTTTTTACATCACGTCGAGAATATGATGTCATGTAAATGGCCGCCGCCAGAGTTGCCACTGACATTAGGAGGCAATCGCAAAATTTATAGCATTTTCTGACAGGAGGATTACTTTTGCGCCACCTTGTACCTGATCTTTAAAAAAAAGTAAACTAGTTTGTCTAGGTTTCCTTAAGATTTTCCCCCATATTCATAAAAATTTAATAAGTAAAATGTGTGAAAATAAAAATACAATTATTCCCACATTTTCCTCAACAACGGTTTGTAAAGCCGTTTTAAATCTTTATGCATACGCCGTTTTCATATTATAAATAAAAGTGTATTAACCCTTTTATTTTGAAGCGGAAAAATTTACATTTTTCAAATTTGTAAACTCAAACACGAGTGTAAGTGCATGATTCATAAAATGTATTTATATAATATTTTTTAATGTCCGTTTAAGAATTGAATTTCACATCGAACAGTCAAGTTTATATGACCGTAATCGGACTTAAATGATTGGGGGGGAAAATCCGGTTGCAAATGCCTACATCATGAGTAATATGTACTAAAGTAAAAAACATAAGGGCAGGGAGGACAAGAGGATTATCTTTCAGACCTTAGCTCATGGACAGTTAGGCTAGTGCTCTGTGAGACTTCATTTAAATAAGACCCGTTTTCACAGTTGGGACAAAACAGCCACCATCCAGACATTAGCTGATATAGTCCTCAATGTGTAATTTCATTCAAATCGAACCAGGTAAATACAAATCCAAATCCCACAATTATATTCGAATATTTCCCAAAATAAATTCACTGCACTATTAACTCAATTAGATTATATATGTATTATCGTTTAATGAAAACAATTTTAAATTTTTAATTTGAAGGTTTGTTAAAAAAAAAATTAAAAAAAAAACATCAAAAATGTTTCCTCAATTGATCCCATTTTTAATACGATTCATATCATATTGTTGCAATGATTTGCTGCCAATGTTTGTGGCGTAAACCACAAGAAGTAATTCTCATCTGTAAAATGCTCGAAGAGACTGTAACAGAATGTGACAATCGGCTCAGGCTTTCAACAGTTGATCTCGGTCAGTGATACGAATTTCAGAGAAATTCTCCTTCGGGGAATTCTTTATGTAATATGTAGGGAAATACGTACGTATGGGGTCCATTCCAATTTAAATGTTTGACATGAACAAACTGGCAAATGTGCTTTGAACGTAGATCGGAAAGTCCAAATTGAGCGTGGCTACCACCATTGGATGTAAGATCTGATAAAATGTCATAATAGCAAAATACCGAATGTTATAGAAAAATATTGTATTAGACGTTTTTACAAAATGGACGGAATATAAAGCAGAGTTTTTTCTCGAAAATTGTATGTAGTTAAAACTTTACTAAATATAGAATTTCGGAAAGATTCGTTGAGAGAATTTAGGGTGGAATGGTACATTTGTATGGGAGGTACCAGAAGGGGACTTGCCAGACTTCTATGTTTTTGTCCAAAACTTTTTCCAGCCATAGCTTTACTAAATACAGAATTTGGGCAAGATCGCGTTGGTTATATTCATAACTAGTAAGTTGTAATGCGCCTATGGCGCCCGTTAATTTGCTTGAGAAAGTATTTGTTACTTAATTTGTTAATGAGAAAACTAATTTGTAAAAAAAATTTCGAAAAAAAATAAAATTGGAAAAAAAAATTTGTGAAAACAAATTTTTGTTGAAAAAAAAAATTTGTTGAAAAAAAATTTTTTTTGTGGAAAAAAAAAATTTTCTTGAAAAAAAAAAGTTTGTTGAAAAAAAAAATTTTTGTTGAAAAAAAAAATGTTTGCTGAAAAAAAAAAATTTTTGTTGAAAAAAAAAATGTTGTTGAAAAAAAAAATTTTGTTGAAAAAAAAAATTTGTTGAAAAAAAAAAATTTGGAAAAAAAAAATTCTGTAAAAAAAAAATTAGTAAAAAAAAAAATTTTGGAAAAAAAAAAAATTGGTAAAAAAAAATTTGTGGAAAACACAATTTCTGTACAAAAAAAAAATATTATTTTTTTTATTATTATTATTTATAGAATTATTATAGAATGCCTATTTAAATTCCTACGTACTGCGTGACAGAGTCAGTGAATCAGGGAATCAGTGTATCAGTGAATCAGTGTCGAGGGTAAATATATATTAAGATATTACACGGTTTAAAAGGGGATGGAGGGTGCATTTGTATGGGAGGTACCAGAAGGGGACCGACTAGGAGTCCAATTTTTTCTGGAGATGTTTAGATGTTTATAGATTTAGAAAATACGGAATTTGGGTAAGATCGCATAGAGCGTATTACTATTATTACACAGGAGGTACCAGAAGGGGAGTTGCCAGACTTCCACGTTTTTGTCCAACACTTTTTCCAGCTATAGCTTTACTAAATACAGAATTTGGGCAAGATCGCGTTTGGCATATTGATATTATTACACGATTTCCAAGGTAGGGGGGATGGTACATTTGTATGGGAGGTACCAGAAGGGGAGTTGCCAGACTTCCAAGTTTTTGTCCAAAACTTTTTCCAGCCATAGCTTTACTAACTACCAAATTTGGGCAAGATCCCGTGTGTCATATTAATATTATTACATGGTTTTTAATGGAGCGGGATGGTACATTTGTATGGGAGGTACCAGAGGGGGAGTTGCCAGACTTCCAAGTTTTTGTACACAACTTTGTCTAGCCATAGCTTTACTAAATACAGAATTTGGGCAAGATCGCGTTTGGCATATTGAAATTATTACACGATTTCTAAGGTAGGCGGGATGGTACATTTGTATGGGAGGTACCAGAAGGGGAGTTGCCAGACTTCCAAATTTTTGTCCAAAACATTGTCTAGCATTAGCTTTACTAAATATAGAATTTGGGCAAGATCTAACTAGGCGTATTGATATTATTACACGATTTATAAAGTGGGCGAAATATCAGATTTGTATGGGAGGTACCCGAAGGGGTGTGGCCATATAGCCCATATGCAATCCCATAAGAAGATTCGGGAAAATATTAACCCATGCCAAATTTCAGAGCGATTGTTTAACTCTTTCGAAAGTTATCGTGCGTACCAGCAGGACAGACAGACGGACGGACAGACGGACATGGCTCAAACGATTTAAAAAGTCATGAATCGAATTTGGTTCAAAGACACCTGGCGTCTAATTTCTATGTGTATTTCTATGTGTTACACTTTTGAGCCGTATCAAATGATATATACCCTCCTACCCATAGGGTGAGGGTATACAAATGCATTCCGTCGTTGTACAGTCGTTCGATGTTTTTTTGCTCACCAAAAGTTCGGTACTGTGATTTGAGGCCGTTAGACTTTTTGGTGGGTACTGCAAATTTCAAGCCAGTCATTCGTCAGACACAGCCAGAGACCATCAGCGAAGTTTTGAAAAATTGGGTTGGCAGGATGCGCTAATGTCAAACCAGCCGAGGGAGCCTCGTGAATGAAATCGTGTTCCTCAAATAATGGGAATGTTGGATTTTTCAAAAAAAAAAAAAATTTAAGGAAAACAATTTTTTTTTTTGAAATTTTTATTTTTAAATATAAAACCTCTTGGAACGAATTTGATCCAAAAACACCGTTTTTAATGGTTTACACATTTTGGCTACAGAGAACCGGTAGAAGTTTTGTGTGTTTTTTTTTAAAGAATTATTCACAAATCTGCATTTCATCGCCACTTAAACAATTTCATTTAAAATTATAAATACAAACAAAAAAATAAATAAATGATAATTAATTGTACAAATATTTATATTATACCACAGTGACTTTTCTTTTTTCACACAATCTATTTTGGTTAATTATCATTTTCGGGCTGGGGATTAATTGAGTTCGAACTCGTTTTCTCGTTGACCAGACTTTCGGCTTTCGAGCGTAGCCATTTTCTTAACCGTGTTAAATTGTATACTCTATTTAATAATCACAAACAAAACGAAATCGAGTACGAGTACGAGAAGTAGAAGTGATAAAGCGAACCACACACGTCCAGTCGCCGATTGCACACACATGACTTTTGTTTAGTAACTCAATTAACACTTTAGATTTTTTTCACCTTTTTTTCTATGGACAGAGTGCCCGATTTAAATGTGCGAAATATCAGTTCCAACAGGTGAGCTTATGTAAATATAGATATGTATGTATCAATATACATATATATAAATATATATCTAATATTTAGAATATATATAGGTAGGTATATTTCATGAGTCTAGTTTCGGCAGCAAGTAAATAATAATAACTTAAAGATAAATATTTTTCAAAATATTTGAAGACAAATGCGTTCAGGGTTGTTCATGGCACAGAAAAAAAAGATTGATAATAATTTATATATTAATTTATAATTTATAGATTATCTAAAACTCTTGCGTGACTGACTGACTGATTCATCACTGTCTTGGTCAAACGGCTGCAGCTCGAATCATGAAATTTGGGGAGTACGGATTTTTGGAAATTCGGATTGGAAGGGGATAAAAATGGTGTAAAACGGTAAAAATGGTCCAAAACCCTTCAAAATTCGGACGAAAAAGGGGCCAAAACGGGATAAAAAAAAGGGAAAAAATAAAAGATTGGATCACATTTTTGGCAGATGAGAAATAATCTACAACTGGTGGAAATGAGTTAGAGGTGGGGCGAAAAAGGGATTGATTTAAAGATTGAAACAAATTTGTGGCAAAAACAAGTGGATAATATTTAGAAAAGGTTCGAAAAAGAGGCCAAAACGTACCAAAATGGGATAAAAAATAGTACACAAGTGGAAAACAAAAATGTGAATAATAGTTAGAGAAGGGACGAAAAAGAGGTCAAAACGGGATAAAATAAAAATGTGTGTAAAAAAGTTGTTGTCGGCAGAAATGAGCCAAAAAAAATTATGGTAATGGAAAAGGGGATTGAAAGTGGCCAAAACGGTCCCAAAACTAATATTATATACAGTGAAAGCTCCGATGGGCGGACACCGACGGTCGCAGTGGTTTTGTCCGTCCACAGGAGATGTCCGCCCAGCGGAGATTAATTTGCTTTAAAAATAGCGGATGGGACCGAGAAATTTGTCCGCTTAAGAGAGCTGTCCGGCTATAAGAGCTGTCCGCAAGGAGAGCTTTCACTGTACATAAATGAGAAATAATCTACAAACGAGTATATCAAATACTTGGGTGACTGTCTGACTGATTCATCCTGTTCTCGGCAATGGATGAAGAATAGGGTGGAGTGAAAACATGCTTTTTTTTAATTTGAAAAAGTTAACCTCGGAAAGAGATGTAGTCTGGGGTCCTAATGAGGGGAAAAATAAAGAAAAAAATGTTTAGGGGTCGCGCCACTCCCTCGAAGTTTGGAAATTATCGCTATTTTGGCGTTGATTTTAGAAAAATCCTAAAAATTAACGACTTAACTTATTCGAAATTTAAACAAAAGTATTTGAGGCAAATATGAGGATAATCGACTAATATTTGTAGCTTTGGTGGCGATTTCATTGTTCAGTCAATTTTCTGAAGACTTATTTTACTTTTTGAAATTTTTGAACAATGAGAAAATTTTTTTTAAATTTTTTCATGACCTTATTTCATTGTTTATGCTATTGCAAACATTTATTGACATACAACTTTTTTAGGATTTTTCTAAAATCAACGCCAAAATAGCGATAATTTCCAAATTTCGAGGGAGTGGCGCGACCCCTAAAATTTTTTTAAAAATTTTTTCTTTATTTTTCCCCTCATTAGGACCCCAGACTACATCTCTTTCCGAGGTTAACTTTTTTTTTTTGAATTTCACTCCTACCGAATTTCACACTACCGCCAAAAATTTAAAAAAGTCGATAAAGTTTCTCAGTCGGTATAAAACATTTATTTTTAAACCAATGCAATTAAAAAATATTTTGTGTTTTACTGGGAAGGATAATGTACGCTTACGAAGTAGTTTATAATAATTCATGACATTATATTTGTTGTCAGTACAGTGTAATCTCTCCTTGCAGACAGCTCTCATTAATGGTCATTGTTCTGCACCCTGACATTGTGTAAAAATTAATTTTCATCTTTTCATCTTTTATTTTCTTTATTTTAAGCAGTATTTTGTAATATTGCAATCGTAATTTGTAATATTAACTAAGCCAACAATGCTATTTGCTGAGTTCGTTAGAATATCTATCATCTGTTCAGGCCATCGGCCCATGCACCTGTTAAACCTCAACCAGATGAATTAACGGGGAGGGGGAAAGATCTCACATTCAATTTGTATCACGACAATTGTTTATTTGTAGTTTCATTTCACTTGTACTTTTGGCTGTCCGTCCGTCCGTCCGTCCGTCCGTCCACCCGACTGACTGACAGATTAACACCCATCATTGTAAGACAGACACCAACACCGCATCAGCAGCTTCGACACAGCCATCGACATCGATTGACGCCTTCATGGCCACCAGCACGAAGCATCTCCGCCTCTACGGACTGCAGTACTTTCTACTTTCACTGAAACAGCAAAATTTTTCCACACCTTTAAATGTGGCCATGTCGAATTTATCTTTAATATAACTAATTTGTTAATTAGTATCAACGAAAAAGAAGTAGAAAATAAACACTCCATCAGATTCAGAAATGATACTGAGACGTTGTTATTTTTAGATGAACGAATTATGGAATACCCTAATTACTGATGATCGATCAGTTATACGGATAAAATGTAATAATGAAACGATATGGAATAGGTGTTGCACATTTTGGCCTCGGGACTATAAGGAAGTTACTTTTTTTGCGATACACTTTTGCTTTGCATCTTAAACAGACAAGTGCATGACGCTGATTGCTGACTTTTACGACAAATGGTTTTAATTGAACTAGCCGGCCACAATACACCCGGATAGGAAAATGTTAAATTCAAGTATTGAAAATCAAATCTATCGGTTTTCCGAGTCCCAGGCTCCCATGGCTAAGAGCACAAAGTGTTAATGAATCCAAAATGGAAATGTATATTTCGATTAAAGCGGGAATTTGAATAAGGAATTCCAATATTTTGTATTTTTTAATATTTGGTGTATGGTATGTGGTATATGGTACATGGTATATGGTATATTTGGTATTTGTATTTGGTATTCTGTATTTGGTATTCTGTATTTGGTATTCTGTATTTGGTATTCTGTATTTGGTATTTTGTATTTTATATAATATAATTATGACATATTCCATTAAAATTTTGAAGAATTCCATAAAAATTACGAAAAATTCCAAATTATGAAAAATTTCATATAATTATGAATAATTAACGACTTTGAAAAAAAAGTATATGGAAGTTTTCATATAAAATATGAATTATTTTTTAAACTTTATACAATTTATAACACATTTCTTAAAAAATATGAAACATTACATACAAATTATGAAACATTTTTTTTTTTTTTTTTTTTTTTTTTTTTTATTTTTTATTTATTTATTTATTATTAATTACAATACAAAGTAAATTTATATTCTAATTTTGGGTCCAAGGGTAAACCGGGTGACAAAGACCATATGTTTTAGATTTTTGCAGCGACAGACCAAAGCCTCAACCCTCACGCTGATAGGCAAGCACGCTACCAACTCGCCTACCGGGGCGCCTTTTTTACTTTTTATATTTTATATAATATAAGGAAGTATAAGGAAATGAATTATTTTTTCAACTTTATACAATTTATAAAACATTTCTTAAAAAATATGAAACATTACATAAAAATTATGAAAAATTTAATTTTATTTTTTATTTTTCATTTTTCATTTTCATTTTCATTTTTTATTTTTTATTTTTTAATTTTTATTTTTTAATTTTTTATTTTTTATTTTTTATTTTTTATTTTTTATTTTTTATTTTTTATTTTTTATTTTTTATTTTTTATTTTTTATTTTTTATTTTTTATTTTTTATTTTTTATTTTTTATTTTTTATTTTTTATTTTTTATTTTTTATTTTTTATTTTTTATTTTTTATTTTTTATTTTTTATTTTCTATTTTCTATTTTCAATTTTCAATTTTCAATTTTCAATTTTCAATTTTCTATTTTCTATTTTCTATTTTCAATTTTCAATTTTCAATTTTCAATTTTCTGTTTTTTATTTTTTATTTTTTATTTTTTATTTTTTATTTTTTATTTTTTATTTTTTTTTTTTTTTTATTTTTTATTTTTTATTTTTTATTTTTTATTTTTTATTTTTTATTTTTTTTTTTTTATTTTTTATTTTTTATTTTATTTTATTTTATTTTGGATGCAGTGGGTGATATCAGGACCCAGGATGTGTATAACTCCAGAAATTCACCCTATTGACTGAAGCGGAATGATTGTAATTGTGGATTAAAACTATGGGGTACAGAAACTGTAATATCTCTCATCATCGATTGTTCCTCTGAAAGAAGATGGTATGCAAAAAACTAAGAGATCAAGTTTCTTTGCTTATTTAACAGTCCAATCCAACAACGGATGCTGGAGACAACCACGTCAGTTAATAAAACATTAATTGCATTAATTTAGATTTTTTTTCCCGGTTAGCTTTTGCAAAGCACAAGTGCATTTTCCTCCATCTCTCTGTCTCTCCATCAAAAACTCCAAATGTGTCAAAATAATAAAAAAAAAATAAAAAACTTCAAAACAAACTATAAACTGAACCGACCACTTTCGCTTTTCAGAAAGGGAAAGGCACATCTGAAATTGAGAAAGACGCCACAAGATGAAGAAAACAGCACAAAAACAAAACATGCAAAATTGTATATTTCAGTTTCAATATCTCAGCTCGAATACATTTTCGAAGTGGATCAAAGTTTCGTTATAATAAACAAAACACAAACTGACTCAGTCGGTAACATCAGCAACAACTTGAACGGAACGAACGTCTTTGTGCGCTGTTCATGGAGGTCCCCACGGTGGTTCATGGAGCATAACAAACATTAGAGAGTACAACATAAAATCACAAACTAAACCCGTTTTCGAACAAAGATCACCAAAACTGAAAACGAAAGTGAACCTCAACATTTTCTCAGAGGTCTGCCGGTGGTTCGTCCGTTTCTCGCTCTGTTTGTCTGGCGACTTTGATATGAATTTTTTTTTTTGTTGCGGTTTTGTCTTGATTACAATGAACGATGGGATGGACGGTTGCACAGTAGAATGGAATTAACATACGAAATGTCATAAACTGTGGATGGTGGTTGAAAAATGAAGTCATTTGAAATGGAATATGGAGCGAAGTTGTATGAGTCAGGTGAACAGATGAAGAGAAACATCATCTGAAAGTAATCGTGTAATTAAATGCCCATCGTACCAGCTCACACTTCCTGTTTTGTCAGGTAGATTTAGATATCCAACTGCGCCTTTGAGTGTGAAATCGGCCTTGAGTGTGAAATCGGAGTCAGTCAGACCATCGCAACATATTTGCTCTTTGACAAACTCCAATATGATCGCGGCGGCTATGTCAACAAGCAAAACTGGCGCCCAACTCGTTTTCGAGTTATTCAAAATTTCAGAATTTTGTCTATTTCATCACACTGTGCAACGTTGCATTGGGATCATTGATCAGATCATGTAATAGTAGACGACGGCAATCAACAATCGACTATACTTGAAGAAGTTTATTTTGTAATAGTTGTAGTTTATAAATAAACGGCAATAACAAAAGTATCGCTTTAAACATAAACAATATTAAACAATAACAACAACAACAACACTGTCATCAATACCCAAACAAAAGGCTACAGTTGATGGACTTTACAGCTAAAGTTGAAGTTCATGTTCATGTAAAAGAAAACAGAGCCTGACGTGACGTGTAACTCGTCATATTTTATGGGCGGTTTTTTTTTATTTTTCTTAACAGACATTCAAAATGTTGCGCCGCCAGTTAAAGTTGCACCGACCTTTTTCCTACGTGGATGCGTAAATTGAAGAGCTGGTGACGTTTAATAAATATGAAATTTCATATTTATATAATAATATATTTACGTAAATATAAATAAACAAAAACAAACAAACAATTGAGACAGACAGACAGGCACAGTCGGTGGATCGGGCGCACAGATGTTTGCTTCGAAATACACACTTAAGCGCGTCTAATCCAAGGTTAAGCCAAACGCACATGTTGACAAAATTTCCCTAATATTTGTCGGCGCTGTGGTTGGTGTTGGTTACTTTATGCGTTGTTCTGTTGTACTTCCTCACCGACACCGACACAAACAACAACAAAAATTCAAAATTATGTAAATATGTGCCATTCTTCATCATAGAATACAACAAGAAAAAGTCATTAATAGTTTTTAAATATTTGTTTTAATTATTTATTCTTGAAATGCCTTCGAGACCATTTGAACGAACAGCGATGACATGACATTAATGCGAGTTGTATAGGTCAGGATGGGACTAATGATTATTGGAATAATTCCACCTGTTCCGACAAAGATTATTGAAGACAAATAAAAAACTCAAGTTCTACGTGTGCCTGAAGCAGACCTTTGGACGATGACATGATAATTTGTCTTTAGAATTGTAAAAGCGAAATTGAACACTGGTTGCTTACAAATATTTTGTGTACACCTTACACCCAAGGAAGGCATTACCCACAACTGTAAGGTAATGCTATGACGTGTTATCCATTACCAACTATGGCAAGAAATAGAAAGTATATTTAGCTTGAGATGGTAAAAAAACTATGCAATTTGAAGGTCCAAGAAATGAGATCGTAGTTGAAACACAGATTTGAAAAACTCTGTTTCCACTAAAAGAAGCTGGCCAGTAAACGCCTCCGACGAATAGGTCTTCTCCAAAATTCCACAACTTCTTCACTTATTTCCCTTAACAGTCCATGAAAGAAGAAATGGGGATTTTCTCTCAAATCAGTGAGCTGTGTATGATATTATTTGTATACTCACATACCAGGATCTAATATTTGAAGCCGTCTTCAAACGACGAATGATTTTTGTAGAGAAGTTTGACATGGCTGCTCTCTTACTCGTAAAGTCGCCAGCATTTACGAGGTTGAGGCAGACCTGGGTTTACTGAGTAATAGCCGCACAAGGCTCTATGAAAAATAATCCAAATGAAAAATGCAAAAAATTAAATGATGAAATCCCCAAAGTAATTAAAAACTCCCCCCCAAATGCCCAATATGAAAATGGACCAAAACAAATTCTGAAAAATCCCCCCAACAATTTATGAAAAATTACCCAATGCAAAATCCCTCAAACAATTTATGAAAAATACAACAATAGATTTTCGTAATTTGGAAAAAGTGTATTTTTGTAAGAAAAAAAATTAAAAGTATGAAGAATCGCCCCAAAATTTGGGGTGATTTTTCATTATGGAACACTAATAATAATGAAAATCAAATCCACAAAAGTTAAAAATGCATATATATATATTGTTTTGATAAAGTGTTGGGGTCACGGCCCTAACTATCACATTTGAAAAATCACCGCAATTTCAAAATGAACGAAAAACCAACCTAAATGTACGTGTTGTTGTGGTCAATGTAACATTTTGGGGGCGATTTTTCATTTTTGAATTGGGGCCATTCTTTATATGTGATAATTAGGGCCGTATCCATAATTCCGTAGAAATCAATCTACTGGAGACCTGATGGAGTCGATCTATTCACGCCTTTGCTCTGGATATTTCCAAGGCGTTCGATAGGGTCTGGCACGGAGCACTCATATCAAAACTTATTGCATTTGGTGTCGGTAATACCTTCTCTCGATTTATATCGAGTTTTCTCAGAGACCGCTCTATACGCGTTGTTATAGATGGGGTCTCATCCAATGAGAATAGGTTGATCGCAGGAGTGCCACAGGGCTCTGTCCGCTCTCCTTCTCTATTTCTTATTTTCATTGACGACCTGTTGGGGCAGACTGTGAACCCAATCTACTCCTTGGCGGATGACAGCAACCTCTGTCATTCATACTGATTTGATCATCGGCCAGGTCCCCTGGAGGTCGAGGACAAAAGGCGAATGATGAATGACTCACTTAACCGCGATTTGGCGACGATTTGTGAGAGGGGCCAAATGAACAGAGTAGATTTTAAAGCGCAATAGACCCAGTGCTGTTTGTTGTCACACAAACGTTCACCAGATCCAGCACCGTCGTCAATTTCTATGGGTGGTGGAGATATCGACGTATCAGATGATGTTCTGGGCATGAAGATACAGGGTGATGCTCGCTGGGCTAGCCATATATTCGAAGTGTCGAAGGAATCATTCAAGTGTCTAGGATTTTTAAAGCCGTATTTCACGCCGTATATTCACCCCAACTGATCTCGTAAATTTTTACACCACCTACATCCGGCCTAAAATGGAATATAACTCCCATATATGGACAGGAGCTCCAGGCACATCTTTGCAGCTTCTGGACCGTGTACAGAGGATAGCGGTGGTGATGGGGTGAGAGGGGAAAGAAGGGTATCCAACCCTATTGTCTTCCTAATATTTTAATGGTATCTGTTCACAAGATATCCGTCGCCTGGTCCCTGAAGTTAGAACATTTAGCCGGAATACGCTAAAGCCTATGGCTCTTCTACATAAAGACCAGCATCTGTGAGCTTTGTTTGCTCGTTCTTCTATGTGGTACTTCCATTTTAGTTTTCTGTTCAAGATTACTCCTAAGTATCTAACCTTGTCTGGTATTGAAATTGTTTTGTTAAGGAAAGATGGATTAAGGATTCCTTGTAAACTGACATATTTCAGTTTTGTCTGGGTTTACATTCAGACCTCTCGGTCGAGCCCAGTCATATTCTCGCACTTTCATTACTTTGCACGTTAAATCAATTTCGTGCTGCATGTGCAAATCACTTATCTACCACAGACGACATTTTACAATTACTTGGATATTTTCGATATCGAAATGCGTTTCGGTGCAGGCAATTGCAGTGAAAGTAAGTGTGTTGACGTAATCAGATACGCAAATACGATTTCGTTGCTGTCTACAGCTAACAAGTTCCACCTAATTCCCCCGCCGTCCCAACACACTGCCCAAAGAAAAATCAAGATTTCCCGCCATTAGCAAATGACGTGTCTAACGTCCCTCGGCATTTTCGTTTCGTTTTTTTTTTTCTATAACTTATTTCAAATTTACATTGAAAATATGAGGCTTTTCATGCTGGTTTGTTTTTGGTGTGTGCAATTTTTCCACATGTCAATGATCTTGTTTTACACCAACAACAAAATTTTGTTGCCGCCAATGTTTGTTGTCGTTGTTTCAATCAATTATGATGTTTAAAATGAAATTGATTGTTTGTTTTTCTGGTTTGTTTGTTGGGTAGACCCAGCCGCCCGCCAACAAACATCGCCGGCTCTCACTGCCTCCCTCCGGCGCGAGATTGAGAAATAATTACTGTTGCAACAACCAGTCGATATGTATTATGGCCATACACATTTATTTGGTGCCAGAGCGCCAAACGTCTCCACCAACGTTTATTAATTTTTGGTGCTATGGCACCAACGAACACCGAACACACGAAACAAAAAAACTGTTGCAAACATGTTGGCGATTAGGAGGAGCCAGCCTCTGCGTGCATTTGCCAATAGTGGCAGTAAGGGGGTGGGGGCTGGTGGCGAAAAAGTGTCATTTGGGTTCAAATCGATATTTGAATGTTGTGTTCCTATAAATGATTTCTTTGAATGGCTGTTGGCTGCCATTTAATCGTAGATGTTGCATTTACTGGTGGCGACACAAAATGTGGTGCTTGCAACGGGGTAACGGTCATTTGAGGAGTTCGGTCCGCATATTCGAAGTTTAAAGCCAGATTACTTGGTAATAGGGATGTAGCGAATGTGGGTTTAGCAAAAGCGAAGCGAATATTGAAATATAAAATTTTGCAAAAGCGAAAATTCCATAAAGGATTTTCCAACACAAGGTGTTATAGAGCATTCCATGGAAAAAGCGATCACGTTTTGGACGACCCCTGTCCGATTTTAAAATAAATAGTCTGAATCGATTGCCCATCAAAAAATAAAAATATATGTTTTTAATCTCCTTTCTTGTGAATTGGGTGTAATACGATGAGGCATGCATTCATTCTGCATGCACCTTATCATCTGTTCTCCTCCGGTCTTATACAGCTCTGCTGGAATTCTTAAGCCTCATCTGGTTTAGGGGATGGACAATCAACACCACCATCTATGATTGTTTGCGAGATGTTTTCTTCGCCGGATTCTTCAGCCGCTGGCCAAATGTTTCTTCCAAATCCTCAGCACAGTCGACGTGTCTGTCACCAGGTTCCCATTTTCATCTCTACACGAAGTCTTAGCTTTGATGTTTTACTCGCTGGTAGAATTTTCTGGCATCATTTCTATTTCTATAGAACTCAATCTCCTCACATTTCCGTCTTTCCATCTCTTTTTTTCTTTCTTCGGAATAGACGATTTTCCTGCCTCCTCGACTCTCGATATCGCTCCAATACAGCTCGAGTCGCCCTATCTTAACTTCAGTGGCGGCTTTACACTCCTCATCGTACCATTGGTTTCTTTGTTGCCGCTTTCGGTAACCAGTTTCTTCTTCGGCAGCCTTCGTCATGGAGTTGTGTATGTGTTGCCATTGTTCGCTGATAGCATCGGGAGGAGGAGGGTTAAGTAGGTGGAGATGTGATAGCTTCGTGGAGTAGGCTTGTGCTGTCGGTTGCGATTGCAGCTTTTCGACGTCTAGCTTTCGTTTGGTGCTGTTACGTACGTACGATCATTTATCTCAAAAAATTCTATTTTTCTTTGAATACCAAAATAACACCTCTTGTGGGAAAACCCTGTATATATTTATTAACACAAATTTTTTAAAATTTGTTTAACTGCTACAAAAATGGGGAAATTGGTTTATATTTGTTTCACCAGTTTTATAGATCGCCTTATTAGTCATTAATCTGCGACTCTAGCTTCGATTTATGGCACCGTTAGAATCCAATTTGGCTAAAAAAGCCAACACCAAGAAATTGACAATCAATTTTCTCTCTCTCTCTTTGCTCAGACTTATTTGAAATTTCCTAACATTTATGAGAAAATAAATTGACAATCAATTCTCCCTCTCTCTCTCTCTTTGCTCCGACTTATTGGAAATTTCTTATGATTTATGAGCAATTATTTAATTTGTATGTTGTGTGCGAATCGTTTACTCAGAAGACCGCCAGCAATCGATCAAACCAATGGTGAGCCATCAATATGTACGAATTTCTATTTTTGTTTGTTTTCGTTTTCTAATGTTTCCTTATACCTAAATAAGTCAGTTTATTCTAACACACACAAAAAAATAGATAAATTAATGACCGTAATTACCCAGGACATAAAGAGTGGCGGACAAATTTAATTTCACAAGGAAATCAATGATTTGCAACGTTTTGATGCGTGGTCGTCACAAAGGAAATGCATCTTGGTCTCATCAGTAGTTTAGTATTGAATATGCAATTTAGTGAAAATTTATGAATTTCTGTAATTAATTGATTTGTTTTTTTTTGCGTGCATTTCTTACGAGGAAGTCATTTTTTATTTACTCTTTTGATGTTGACTTTTCATTGCCCCTCCCTGCCAGCGTTTGATAATAATATTTGCCAAACATGCAAAATAGTAATAAATTGTTTAGATTATTGGAAATTCATACGTATGAGAGGATTTATGTTAATTTTCAATTCCATTTGAAAATTATTTTAAATTGACGATCAGCCATTATTTTGTGAGAAAAACTCATAAATTTCATCATCATTTAATTTTGTATGATGAGATTGATCACGGCATATTGTCACAGCCATTCGTTTTCTTTTAACTAACAATTCAGGGGTGATTACACAGGTCAACAGCAAAAACGAGCTGGAATAATCACTATGTAGATTTGATGCATCATGACTACAACTATGGTCAACTTATTCAATTCTTTGGATAAATTTATTTTTTAAATAGAATTTTGAGACATTTCTTCGACTACTGTTGCCATAACTCAAAAACAACTTGTCCGATTTTGTTAAAGTAAATTTACAAAAATTTTGATTTATAATAGCGGAACTCACTATCTTGTGGAAAAGAAAAAGGAAATGTAAAACTTGCACCCGATTGTGAGCGCACTTGATTGTTTTTTTTCCAACACTGTTGATAATCAGCTGATGTTTAAAAAAAGTCAAAGCAATTTAATAAACAATAAATGAAGTATTTGAGACTTTTGCAAAGAAAATACGAAAAATTGCTTCAATATGCCAAAGAAAAACGAAAAACCTTCACTTTGTTTACGTTTTATTTTTTTGATGTGTTGACCAGAGTATAGAGCCGACATGAAGCGCCGCGCCTAAATTGTTTTTAAAATTTAGGTGGCCGCCGCGCAACCGGCTTTCGCGGCAATAAATAAATAAACAAAATCTCTTATTATCGAATAAATGTGGATGGATGAATAACTTTAAAATTAAGACATTTACCGACAACAATGTAAAAAACATTCAAGCACAATATTTAACCATTGTTGATGATGTTTAATTCGAGCTAATAAAGGCGGCCACGGCGCCGACAGTATAATTTCGTCTCAAAACTCTGGTGGTGACAGCTGACTGATTTCCCCAAGCGCCGGTGGAAACTTTCCTCTGATTTTTGGTGATGTAAATTTCCCCATCTTGGGGAAAAGCAACCGTGTGTATTTTGTTTTTGTAATTGCAAAATTTCCTCCAATATTTTCCTTTTCCACTTTCCTCGGGCTATTTCCCTGAGATCGTGAGTTGCCCTAATATGTTTAAGTGATGTATGCAATTTTTTTAATGCCATCAATAGTTTCCACATTTTAAAACAAATTATTCAGCAAATTGGTAAAAAAAAAAAAATTTTAAAAGAAAAAAAAAATCTTGAAAAATCGGAATCTGCAAAAAGTGTTCAATTTATTTATTTGTAAAGAAGCTACTTCGGAACTACTTGCGTCTCGGATGAGAGAAACCGATCTCATAACTGAGGTTTAGCTAATTCCAACTTTGGCCCATAATTTCTCGCAAAGCAAAACTACACGCTAAAAAATACGTATTTTTTTTTTGTTTACACACAAGTAAAACGCGTGTTTGGTGTTTGTAACAAGTAAAGCTTATTTCCATCTAACAAAGCTTATTTGTATATAAATATAACTCATTTGCTATTAATATTACGTATTTGTGTATAAGCAATAGCGTGTTTGGGAAAAACAGACAACGAACTTATTAAATTCAACAAAGCATAACATTTGGGTGCGAATAAGTGTGTATTTGCAACAGGTTTCGTAATTTTTTTTTGTATTTACGCTCATTAAAATAATATCAATACATAGAGAATGAGATGGATTGTTATATAGAAATTCACAAATTGAAAAAAAATAAAAAATGACTCAAAACTGCATACATATATATTCGATATTTATCACCTACAAACAAGTTAATGTTTGTGGTATGGAAAAATATATATATGTTTGATGCGAACTTGTTTGCTGAAATTTGTTAAAATGGCCATTTTTTCAGCGTGTAGCCATATTTTGTCTTAAAATTTTTCTATGAAAGTGTAAAAAATGATTCCAAGTTTTAATTAAAAAAAAAATATTGATTTGACTTTTGGTGTGTGAAAACTAAGTCTTCACACAATTGTTACAATTGATTTGTTTGTTTCTACTATAAATAAAAATGTAGCGTAATTTTAAATGTTGTTTTCCAACTTTTTACCCTTATAACTACCCTCTGGCTAGACCCACTGGGTCCATCTTCTCGACTGAACGCACTTCAGCTTCAGGTTTGTGGGAAATTTCAATCAAATCGGATAAGCCAATTCTAAATGGGAGATTTATTTCCAAATTGTTTTTCGGATTAACCCATCGAACAAAACGTATCCGTAGTGGCCGTACCGCGGAAAATATTGTTCCTGTGTCTGCCAGATTTTAGATTATTACAGATCCTAGCAATTGGTTTGGTGTTATACGACCACCTGGACGGTTTTACGCAGAGACTTCAGTCTAAAGTCATACAGAAAAACAACTGGTGCAGTAGCTGGTGACGGGCGACCAACCACAACGAGTTTGTCAATTAGCCGCCTCGTACGTGCCATTTGATCAGTGGAGGCACGTGAAATCGATCAATAGGGAAAACCCTTAACCCTTTCGGAATCATATGTCCCATCGAAGGTTCAGTTAACACATAAAAAAAAATACTCGGCGAAAGTAAAATTTAAAATCCTTTTTTTTTGTATTAAATGTTAAGTTAATCGAGTACAAACAAGTTAAGCCATAAAGTTTGAAAGGTTTTCGGTCTATTTGGATACTTCAACATTTATTTATAAAGCCATTTACTAAACAAATAATTGATTTAAAAAAAACGTTGATCATTTCAACCCCTATTTGTCACAGGTAACATTTACTTTGGTGGAATGAAAGTGAAAACTGGAACAGGGCTGAACAATTTGCCACCTAAATCTGGTGGTATAACACCTTGCGACTTCTTCCTTTGCGGCCACGTGAAGGATTGGCTGTTGGCTAGACCTGTCCAGATTTCCAAAGTTCACATTTTTTAATGAGCTCTTACCGGTTTAGAATCTCTCAATGAATCTCAACTGTGAAAAAGATTTTGAAAAACTTTTGCCAAAAAGTTGCTCAACGCGGTTGAAGTCAGGATTTTGGCAATTTTCGAAAATGTTAAAGGTACAAACAAAATTTTAAATAATTTATTAGTAAATATAAGAAACTAGTAAGTTGTAATGCGCCTATGGCGCCCGTTGAAATATGGAAAAAAAATTTGTTGAAAAAAAAATTTTTTTCTTAGAAAAAAAAATTTTTATTGAAAAAAAAATTTCTTAAAAAAAAAAATTTCTTGAAAAAAAAAATTTTGTTGAAAAAAAAAATATTGTAGAAAAAAAAAATTTTGTTGAAAAAAAAAAAAAAATCGAAAAAAAATTTTGTAAAAAAAAAATTTTTGTAAAAAAAAAAATTTTGTAAAAAAAAAAATTTTGGAAAAAAAAATATTGTTAAAAAAAATTTGGGGAAAACAGAATTTCTGTACAAAAAAAAAATATTATTTTTTTTATTATTATTATTTATAGAATTATTATAGAATGCCTATTTAAATTCCTACGTACTGCGTGACAGAGTCAGTGAATCAGTGAATCAGTGTATCAGTGAATCAGTGTCGAGGGTAAATATATATTAAGATATCTAAAAGCGCAATCTTTGAGCTAAATGGTCAAGCAAATAAGAAAAAATTCAAAAAGTGAAAATTATTGAGCCGTTTACTTTCTGTAGCCTCTAGAAATCAAAAAATTCAGAAAATTTTCGCAATTTTTTTTTCAATTCATTATATTTTTTCGAAAAAAAAAATGTTTATATACGTTTTCATATTTTTTATATATTCTTGGAACAATAAGGTATACAAAAAATGTAGGTTATGAATTTTTGGATGTGTCATTAGTCACTAAACAATTAATTTCTTTATGAAAGCCCTGACTTAAATAGTTAACTTTTAGTTATATGTGGCAGATTTTTTCTATGATCAGCTACGACTTGAAGCAAATATTGTTTTTGCTCTTCATTCTTCGCTGCACTTGAGTTGTATGATGTTATTAAGGCTACTCCTCTCTCTGCAACGTCGTTCACTATTTGTAAATTTTTTAACAATTAAAAGCCCATTTATATAAGATTTGTTGTCTTCCCAATTGTCTACTGCATCGTCCATAAGAGAGTTGGTAGCGAGCTTGCCCAATCAACGTGGCGTTTGTGGGTTCGGTACCCAGCAGAGGCTTTGGTCTGTCGCTGCAAAAATCTACCCATATAGTCTGTGTCACCCGGTTTAACTTTGGACCCAAAATTAGAATATAAATTCACTTTGTATTGTAATAAATAGATAAATAATATAAAAACCCATTCAAATAGACTTCAATGGACAACGACACAGCATAAATTGCCCCCCTCGTGTAAATCACAGCACTATGCGATAAATTCTACTCGTACACTGTAAATATTGCAAATGAAACAGGCCCAACTTTATGTACTCCACATTTTTTAATGATAATTTTGAAATGTTTAAAATTTAATGGGTATGACTCAATACATATGTGTGGGCTACTCCTCTGTAGGCTTGTCGGCGTTTTATTTTTTTGTTTTAAGATTTATAGATGGCGCTCTTTGAACATATTGTCCAAATGTATATGAGATCACAACAGCACCACCACCACCATCATTCGCCAAGGCAATCCAGGTCGAACACAGCAGATTTGTTATTAGCAAGCAGAAGAAGAAGAAGAAGAAGAAAAAACAGTAATTGAAATTTATTGAACTGAATTTTTTCTATGTGACTGCAAGTGATGCATAAGAAAACCTAAATGCAAAAATTTACCCCGCAAACCAGTTCACTCAGGTGATGCATAATTATACAATGACCGGCAACAACAACAACAACAACATAATCGAAGAAAACAGAGAAAAACAACGATTTTCACACACGATCTGTGAATGAGTGTGGCAGCAGATTTTTATGGATTTTAGTCGTTACCCAGAGGCTTGTTGCGACTAGCACCATCTATGGAAACTTTCAAGAATTCTTCTAAACTACAACTATGTAAAAGTACAAAAATATATGATCGAACATCCTTAATTGTAAAGCTTTCGGCGAGTTTGGCAATCACACATTTACTTGCAATATTAGTTAGGACAGTCTGAAGAGGCCTTCGACTGCCTGCCTGCCTGCTGCCTTTGGAGCCGCCGCCACTCTAGTCTGGGTGTAAATTGAATATTATCTAAGCGCATTGCGCTGCCAGAGAAATCCAAACAAAGTGGTCCATGGAGACGAAATGGCGTTTTTGCATAACTTCGTTTTTTTTTGGTGTATCGCCATAATTAATATTTGATGTTTTTCTTTTCGCAACCTCTCGCCAAGTATTTTTGTGGCGAGTTTTAATGTTTCCTTCACACCAAAACAAAACCCGAATTGTGATGAAAAGCGCTTAGTTTGTATTTCTAAACTTTCAGACGCACTGCTACAATATTCCTATTTGCCAAAGTATTGCGTCAAAATCGTAATTAATTTGCTGAAAAGTCTTTCAAGGGGAGTGATAGGGTTTGGCGGACATTCCACATGGAGATGGCGCTGTGCCTGCGAATAAAATGATGTACCCGAAAAAGTGTGATTTCTTAATTTCCCTCTCTCAAGCTTATTAGCGTCGATAAAAATCATGTGAAGAAGGCATAAATGGTGGATTTGAATGTGCACCTCTTAACCCTCTAAACGTCAAGACGGTCCTAAGGCGGTCTTCTTTAATTGTGTTGAATTTCCTACAAAAATATTTGTTTATGCATAAAAAAACAGGCTGGAAGGATTTTCAGAATTTGTATGTTAGAGGGTTAATTTTTTTTAAGAACAATTTTTCGGAAATTAAACACAATTAACCCATTCATGACCAAGACATTTTCTAAAAAAAAAGTTTAATATTTTATAAAAGGGGTCCTGCGATCGAATCCATTGACATTTTTAACTTTACGAAATCCTTTTCCAGCAGGTGCACATGGATTACACCGAATAATATTAGCATGCATCAGCTAGTCCATAAACTCATGGGTTTGATCGTGGACTGCAAAGCCGCTTTCGACACTCCGATATTAGAGAGATTGTTTGAAAACTCGTCTGCTAGCAAAACTTTGAAGAATGACTCTCAACGACAGTGGATATGGAGAGACCTCTCCAAACGATTTACCATAAGAGGTCTCCGACCAGACAAGAGTTCTCCGACCGGGTGACAGCTCATCGTGTTACTTCTAACTAGTTGTAATGCGCCTATGGCGCCAGTTAATTTGCTTGAGAAAGTATTTGTTACTTAATTTTAAAAATTTTGTAAAAAATATTTTGAGAAAACTATTTTGTAAAAAAAAATAAAATTTGTGGAAAAAAAATTTTGTTGAAAAAAAAATTTTGTTGAAAAAAAAAATTTGTTGAAAAAAAAATTTTTGTTGAAAAAAAAATTTTGTGGAAAAAAAATTTTTTCTTGAAAAAAAAAATTTTGTGGAAAAAAAAATTTCTTGAAAAAAAAAATTTCTGTACAAAAAAAATATTATTTTTTTTAATATTATTATTTATAGAATTATTATAGAATGCCTATTTAAATTCCTACGTACTGCGTGACAGAGTCAGTGAATCAGGGAATCAGTGTATCAGTGAATCAGTGTCGAGGGTAAATATATACAGTATAACCTCTCTAGTCCGGACACTCGCTAGTCCGGACTATCCAGTAGTCCGGACAGCTCAATTTTTCGGACACTTTTGAAATTTTTCCCTCTATAGTCCGGACAGTAATATTTGTTTGTTTGTGTCGCAGCAATTGTACGTTATTTTACCGTTTGTTTAGAAACGAAAACAATAGTAACAAAATGTGAGGGAGGGGGAATGTCAATTTGCGTGTTGTCACAGTGTTGTTAAATCTTTGTGAAGTCAAGACGTGAATTATGGCACCAATTAATAAACGGCAACATAAAACATTGGCTGAAAAATGTAAAATATTAGATGCAATTGAAAGTGGAAAATCCATCCGACAAGTGGGTGAACAATTCGAAGTTTCAAAATCGACTATATTTGATATAAAAGCTAAAAAAATAAAATAAGAAAATATGTTTCCCAAACTATTAAAGGACCAGGTACGAATACATTACAGACAGAGATATGAATTTTAAAAAGTTGGTTATAACTGCTATATTTCTTGTAGGAAAAAGAAAAATTTTGAGACATGGTGATAATCCGCAGGTTGAAGAAGCATTAATGACGTGGTTCATTCAACAGCGTAATTACCATGTGCCAATTTCGTCGGATCTTATAAAAAGCTAAGCAAGGTACTTTCACAGAAAAATTGCGGGACATGATAATTTTTCTGCTAGCAATGGTTGGCTGCAAAAATTTAAATCTCGAAGTGGTATCAAATGCTTAAAAATATGCGGTGAACAATTATCAAGTGATCTTTCAGCTGTCGAGCCGTTTAAGGCAAAATTTTTGAAGACAGTCAAGGAAATGGGGGTTAGTGCAGATCAAATATATAATGCAGATGAATCTGCTCTCTTTTGGAGACTGCTCCCAACAAAAACATGGGTTCACCCAACGGAGACTTCAGCACCTGGAAGAAAAATATCAAAAGATAGATTCACTTTTATGCCATGCTCTAACGCAAGTGGGTTGCATAAGTTGCCCCTACTTGTAATTGGCAAGTCTGCAAAGCCCAGGGTTTTTAAAAATTTCGAGCTTCCTGTAACATATAAGGCAACTAAAAAAGGTTGGATGTCAACATTAGTTTTTGAAGATTGGTTCAAAAACGTTTTTATTAAAAAGGTGAAAGAGTTTTTGACCACCGCTGGCAAGCCATTAAAAGCGCTCTTGGTATTGGATAACGCACCATCACACCCAAAAGAAAAGGAAATCAATACTGACCCTAACTTTCGAGTCTTATTTTTGCCTCCAAATTGCACGGCAATACTACAACCAATGGACCAGAATTTAATTCAGAACATCAAGGTACGCTACAGAAAATATCTTCTAAGCCATATTCTCAAAGAAAATGATGCAAACATTGGAAGCGTCCTGAAATCGTTTAATTTACGGAATGCAGTTTCCTATTTAAACATTGCATGGCTTGATGTTACTAAAAATAATATAAACAAAAGTTGGTCGAAGCTGATGCCAGAGATTTGCTCAGGACGAGGTTGGGAGGATGAGGACGATATACCTCTCTCTCAGTTGAGAGAAAAAGATAGTACCTGTCAGGACATAAATAGCATTCATACAACCATTACAACTCTGAATCCCTCTGCTAACTTAACCAGTTCCGAAATTGACCAATGGGCTCGCGGCGAAAATGAGTATGCCCACGATTTTTCTGAAGAAGATATTATTCAGTCTGTCTTGTTAAACCAAAATGTTGAAGAAAATATGGACTCCGACAGCAGTATTGACCAACTTGAAGAAGTCGAAGATAAAGTATCGAATAAGGAGGCAGTTGAACTGTTTGGAAGAGCTATTTCGTGGGCTGAACAAACAAATGCGACTGAAAAAGAAATATTATTTTTAAAGGAATTTAAAAGAAAGGCAGAAAAACTGCACAAAGACAAGTGTATTCAACCTAAAATAAATTCATATTTTATGCACTAAAATATAATTTTCTGTTAGTGGTTACTCTAAATCTTTACTATAAATGAATTAAATCTATGTAAATGAATTTGTTATGTTATTTATTTTTTGTTTCTTTTATTTGAACTGTCTTACTAAATATATATGTAAAAAACCCAACCAACTAGATACTTTAAATTTTTTTGTACTGTAGTCCGGACAATTCAGTAATCCGGACAAAGGTCGAAACTATATCTGTCCGGATTAGGGAGGTTGCACTGTATTAAGATATTTGAATATTCGGAAGTGAATGAAACAGACACAGTGAACAACAAAACCACATCATCCGG
Organism: Hydrotaea cyrtoneurina; assembly: GCA_958296145.1. Taxonomy (NCBI): domain Eukaryota; kingdom Metazoa; phylum Arthropoda; class Insecta; order Diptera; family Muscidae; genus Hydrotaea; species Hydrotaea cyrtoneurina. The sequence continues at coordinate 18,111,129 of OY282513.1, read as the reverse complement.
ACATCGTCGGAAAGAATGAGAGAGGTGTCAATGATGACAAAGCAAAACTTACTTCTCGAGAAATGTCGCGACGGCGCATTTTGTACGTCGACAGAAAGGCGCTTTGTGGAGGTCGACCGGACCAAATTGCATACGGCGATCGAAACATTTTTATTTGCAAAATAGAAATGTTTTAGTTTTTTTTTCAAAAATTTTTGCAAACTACAAATGTTTGAATTTTTTATAGAAATTACAATTGATGTACTATTTTCATCAAAGTGACGCACAATGTTCTTCAAATTAATGTGCGGAATTGAAGAAAATTTTATGAAAAGTTCTACATCAAATTGAAGAAAAGTGTAGTAGATTGGAAAATGATGTCTAAATTCATCAAATTGATGTCAGAATTCATTTCTAACCAGCAGAGGTTGACCACAGGTTCTGTCCCACAAGGTTCTGTTCTCCCTTGTTCTCTTTTTTTAATTTTCATTAACCACCTGTTGGTTCAGACTGTTAAGCAAATCTACTCTTTTACTACTACTCATTTGAGCATCTACCAAGTCTTCTGGAGATCCGGGACAAAAGGCAAACGATGAACGATGAACGACTCCTTCAATCACGATTTGGCGACTACATATGAGTGGGGTCAAATGAACAGAGAGTAAATGGTTGGTTCCTCAAAAACTGTTCCTTTTTGGCAGGAGCATATGAATTCTTTAGACCATCATGACCCAGCCCTCGCAATCGCTGGCATATTTTCTCGTTAACACAGATATTGCGAAGGATTTTTCTATAAACCCTGTACACAGGTGTCACCGACATTAAAAAGCACGGATAATATAAGAGTGCGGTTAAGTGTGGTTTTATTTCGTCAAGATAGTGATCTGATCTAGAATTATTTGCTTAGCCCAAAGTAGCGTCTATTAGACAGCACGATGCTTAGCTTTATGTCAAAGCTGGCATTATTCTTACCAGTGTTGGACCTGTAAGCGTGATCGTGGTGGCCATTTGACTGATGTTGTTTTTCATTATTAACGGCCTACGTTCCTCTTTATTATGAAATAAACAGCCGATCAATTATCTCAAAAAATTCCATTTTTCTTTGAATACCAAAATAACAAGATTTTTCTTTTGAAATGACGACTCAACGACTTCGGAAATGCTTTTCAGTGACCAACTTGAGCTTTAAATAAAAAAAACTCCGAAAATCCGAATTTTTCGCAAAAAAACAGATTTGTGGCACTTCTAAAAAAAATCAAAAATACCTTAGCCCATAAGCTTTCGAAAAAAAAACAAATTTCGTGTCATAATTGAAGGATGTTGATAGTTCCAACAAGTCGGCGCTATATGCCATACAACCAACGAAACAATCAATTTATTGACTGTGGCGTGACCTCCAAGATCGTGAGTTTTAACACCGCTGCACTACTTTTTTGTAGGGTTATCTGAAGTAGGTGGTCTACACAGATCAGACCGACACGATTGACGCCTTGGAAGAGCATTTTCGGCGCGTTATTGCTGACATACGGCTTCAGAAGCTGCAAAAAGTGGCTCGAAAATTGGGCCACGATATTATTTTTAAAATATAATGGCAAACCCTTACACCTTTATAATAAAGATGAATTATATACGTTGTATTTCTTCTTGAAAACCAAACGTCTAAAAAAAACACCCGTTATAACTTTATTTGATTGCAAAAAAGCCATAACTGAAACCGACTAAAGCGTCGGTGTAGTTTTTTTTTTCTTTAAATTACGCTCTAGGAAATAATAATGTCGTTACGGGCTCTTCAAATTCTCTAGATCTAGTGGGATAAGCACTAAGTTGGCATCACTGATTCTTTCGAATTGTGGCGCAAACGATTTAGACAATTTCTTCCAACTGGCAGCCTTCCTTTCTTCAAGCTCAACGTTTCTCGAGCAATTGCAAGCATTAGTTTAGTCTTGTCCGCGTTCACCTTCGCATATTTTGTTTATGAAGCATAACACCACAGCCTCCAATACAAATATCCATCATCCCAAAAAATAAACCCCATTTGCCCATAAAAACCTCACCCGGAAAATCTTTCTTTCGGTTTCTTCATATGTACAGTATTTTACCTACTTTGTGTGTTTTTTTTTTCTTTAAATAAAGCGAATAATTATTTTCGTTATGCGTGTTTCAAGTCTTGGGCTGTTGTACGGACAGGCAGATTCGTACATGGGTACGTACAAACATGTTTGCACAAACCTACATGTACGGACGTACAAACGAACGTTTTTCTCTTTCTCTCTCTCTCTCTAAACATGGCATTACGTCAAGAAAACAGCGTAACGTTTGAGTAGCGTTCGGTCCTTTTTGTTGTTGTTGTTGTTATTTTGTTTTATGATGCAAACGATTTTTTGCTGCTCATTGTCTGGTACCGAGTAGAGTAATTAGCTAATGATTGTAGTTTTTCTTTCTTGTTGTACAGTTAGTGTAGCAGAGATTTTATTTCTAATTTCATTGTTGCAATTATGCTACGGTTGTTATCTTGGTTGCCGTTGTTGTTGCCCGCCGCCGGTGGTGCAGTTGTGGGTATGCGCCTCAAGTTCAACGTCACGCACTGCCAATGAAATAAAACAAAAAGAGTAACGTAGACGGACGGACAAAGTCTATGCAATTATAGACTACGTAATGCGATCGGTAATAATCATTAAAGCCATCCATGCAATGCTTCGAAGAGTTTGCAAATTGTGGCAATTCCATGGAAAACTGAATTGAATTGAAGATGAATCGGTTGTTGCGTGTCATTTATAGAAACGCCCTAAAATGTTTAATTGTTGGAAAATTCAAAAAACAATTGATTGCAATCAGTATGACAAAAAGATTTCTTTTCCGAATTTAGAGTTTAAAGACTTTTGTAGAGTTTGTTCCACAGAGATAAATTCATTGCAAAATGCGTCAGGCGATTTGCATGATCTATATTTAATTTTAATCATAGGTTATGTGACTTTTCGTGAATAATGAGAATGTTATTTTTCAAAACATAAAAAAAAATTTAATTTTTTTAAAAAAAAAAAAAAAAAATTTAAAAATATTTGACTTTTTAAAAAAGAATTAAACTTTTAAAAAAAAATAATTTTTTAAAAAAACAAATTTTTCTTTAAAAAATTAATTCTTTTTTAAAAAGTTAAATTTTTTAAAAAAATTATTTTTTTTTTAAAAATTACATTTTTTTTAAACAATTAAATTTTTTTTAAAAAATTAAATTCTTTTTATGTTTAAAAAAATATGTTTTAAAGAAAAATATTTTTTAAAAAAAATTATAAAAAAAAATATTTTTTTCCCCTAAAAAATTATAATTGTGTTTTTAAAAAATTATATTTTTTTTTAAAAAATTATATTTTTTTTTAAAAAATTATATTTTTTTTTAAAAAATTATATTTTTTTTTAAAAAATTATATTTTTTTTAAACAATCTTGAAGACGGCGTTTAAATAAAAAATATGTTTTAAAGAAAAATATTTTTTAAAAAAAAATATTTTTTAAAAAAAAAATTGTTATAAAAAAAAAACATTTTTTAAAAAAAGTGTTTCACAAAAAAATGTAATGTAATCTTTTAAAAGAAATTAAAAAAAATTTAGGAAAAAATTTTCATTTTTCTTTAAAAAATGAAACAAAAATGTAGGGAAAAAAACTTTAATTTATTTTCATGAATTTATTTATAACTGCAAAGCTGTTGACTATGTAGAGCAATAGTACACTCATACCTCGTTATACGGCTTAGATACGTTCCGGAAAAAGTGGCCGTATAGCGAAATGCCGTATAAGGAGGTAATTCATTTCATACAAACCCATAGTAACAGTAAGAGATCGGTTCTAATTTTTTGAAAAATAAATTTAATTCCAATTCAGTGAATAAATATAAGGCACTTACATCGTGGCCTTAAAAAATAAATAAACAATAAAACCAAATAACACATTTAAATAAAGTAATAAAAACAAAAATCCATCAATTCATATATGTACATTAGAGCGACTCGCCAAAAAAAGTGTTCGATGTTCCCTCCTAAAAATTAACCTTGGACATTTTTGAGATGACATCTAAAATATTTTGGCTCCAGCTTTGATCTCTCGTGAGCTGGACCATTTTGAAAAAGGGTCTATTTTTGCATGTTTTGTTAATTTGAGAGTCTGTTGCATTAACAACATATACAATATGGATATCATAAGAAAGGTTTTTTTAGGACGCGTCCAACTATATATACAATTTGTCAAATGACGATCACCCATGTCCTATTTTTAAGGATATTCTGCAAAAAAAAGTGGTTTTTGAATTTTTTGTTCGGAGTTGTTTGTAATAAAAATGGCAAATTAACATATTTTAATGTCTAGGCAATTTAAGTAAATACGGGTTTCACATTTTTTTGAAATTCGTGCTAGTTCGCGTTTTGACAGAAATGCAATGGGGTGGTAACTCTACGTATTAAATAGGGCAATATGGGTATCAATTTTTTTTTTTTTCTTTCTTTCTTTCTTCTTTTCTTTCTTTCTTCTTTTCTTTCTTTCTTTCTTCTTTTCTTTCTTTCTTTCCTATCTTTCTTTTCTTTTATAAGAAAAAAACACTTGTTTAAAAGAAAATTTTTTTACAGATGATTCAAGACTCATTTATTGCGATTTTGAAAAACGTTACAAGGCGATTTTAAAAACCGTTACAACAAATCCTTGCGTGATTCTATTTTAGTATACTGCTTGCTCGACACGATCTGGTTCGCAATATAAGCCGGACGATTTTTATCGATGACCGATACTTTCGATTGACTGACAACGTGTACAAAACGCTCAGTGCTTTGTGAATTTACGTTCACGTGATTTTAAAATTATCTCGTAGGCTTGAATGTCGGCTTCCATTTATTTAATTACATTAAATGGATACGCGAATTACCAGAGCATATGCAAGATATAGTCCAAAAATCAGTGCAGATAAATGGATTTTTCGCCCATCCGGAAAACATAATTTTGTCAATGATAACAGATGAGAGCAAGGACATACGACTTCAAGCCTACGAGATAATTTTAAAATCACGTGAACGTACCACCCAACAAATTCGACAATTTACTGTGCCTAAAATAAATTTTAATTGTGAATCGCTCAAAGCCATGATAAATTGGAATGAAATTGAAACTGGTATAGAACCACCTTGCACACAGTTCTACTCACTTGTTGAGTCTTCAAAATTCTGATGAAATTATTAATATTCCAGGTGAAAAAATAACATACAAAAATATAAGTTTTATTAACGAATTCATTTCAGAATTTCCTTGCCATTCACAAAGCACTGAGCGTTTTGTACACGTTGTCAGTCAATCGAAAGTATCGGTCATCGATAAAAATCGTCCGGCTTATATTGCGAACCAGATCGTGTCGAGCAAGCAGTATACTAAAATAGAATCACGCAAGGATTTGTTGTAACGGTTTTTAAAATCGCCTTGTAACGTTTTTCAAAATCGCAATAAATGAGTCTTGAATCATCTGTAAAAAAATTTTCTTTTAAACAAGTGTTTTTTTCTTATAAAAGAAAAGAAAGATAGGAAAGAAAGAAAGAAAAGAAGAAAGAAAGAAAGAAAAGAAGAAAGAAAGAAAGAAAAGAAAAAAATTGATACCCATATTGCCCTATTTAATACGTAGAGTTACCACCCCATTGCATTTCTGTCAAAACGCGAACTAGCACGAATTTCAAAAAAAGGTGAAACCCGTATTTACTTAAATTGCCTAGACATTAAAATATGTTAATTTGCCATTTTTATTACAAACAACTCCGAACAAAAAATTCAAAAACCACTTTTTTTTGCAGAATATCCTTAAAAATCGGACATGGGTGATCGTCCTTTGACAAATTGTATATATAGTTGGACGCGTCCTAAAAAAACCTTTCTTATGATATCCATATTGTATATGTTGTTAATGCAACAGACTCTCAAATTAACAAAACATGCAAAAATAGACCCTTTTTCAAAATGGTCCAGCTCACGAGAGGTTGAAGCTGGAGCCAAAATATTTTAGATGTCACCTTAAAAAATACCAATGTTCATTTTGGAGGGGGTACACCTTGCACGAATTTTGCTTCCACATAACTTGAGTCGCTCTAATGTACATATAACTATGTAATATATATCTGAAAATGTTTTCACGGACCAGCTACAAAAAATGTGTCCAATGTCTGTTGTTTGGCGTTTCTTTTCATTTCTTCTTGTAGTTGGGTGTAGCAAAAAATAGACTTCTCTATATTTCGTATAACATTAGCACTTCGATCTTCGATTTTCTTCGATTTTTTTTTTTGGCCGTATAAAGAGGTAATGTGCGCCGTAAAGGGAGGGAGTGCCACAATTGAAACAGGCCGTTATAGCGAAATGCCGTAAAAAGAGGGGCCGTATAAAGAGGTATGAGTGTATATGAATATATAGGGTTATCCATTTTGTGGTTTCAAAAGTATACGGCTGGAATATGTCAAACTAAGTTGTTAAAACAATTAGTTTTCTTTTAAGTTGGAAGTCGGACATTGACGAAAATGGATCGCTTAACGATCGCACATGCGTAAAAAATTATTGAAACCTACTACAAAAATGGTGATTCTGGCAGATTATGGTTTATGGTTATGATGCACATTTCTCACTCGGTGGGTATGTTAATGTCCATGAAAATGTCCATAACCAAATCGCAAAGTGGTTGCCCTATGTCCTCGATAGCCTCACGAATTCTATCTTTGAGATCTTCAATCGGCACTGGGCTGTTGGCGTAGACCTTATCTTTCACGTGACCACAAAGGAAGAAGTCGCAAGGTGTTAAATCACAAGATCTCGGTGGCCAATTGTGATCAGCTCTTCAACCATAACTGGTTGATTCAACCTCATTTTCGAAAAAGTAAGGTCCAATGACCCCGCCGGATCATAAACCGCACCAAACAGTCACACGTTGAGGATGGAGAGGCTTTTCCGAGCCCCAGATGCGACAATTTTGCTTGTTGGCGTAGCCACCGAGGTGGAAATGGACCCAATCAGTCATGATGAGTTTTCGATGGAATTACGTAGTATTTTCATGAATTTCAAGGACCCAAGTTAAAAAGGACAAGGACAAAAGTTAAAAATCTCATATGATTGTATAAAGTTTAACAGATTAACAGTCAGATGTCTTAAACCTGACAATTAGACGATTGTTTTGCCTTCTTTGGTCACATGAACACATTTGAGACTGATAAGAAACCAGTTGACCTTAATGAGGATCCGTTCGTCACTGGACCTTCGATTGAAATTTCAAATTATTGTTCTAATTAAAAATCACACCCTGTATTTTGCTATCTAAATCTGTATAATTTTCCATAAAAATCATTTCAATTATCTACGGAAATCATTAAAATTTTCAAGTCCACGAAACATTACATGTTCATGTTTTCCTCAACCGTTTTACCTCAAAACCGTTAAGAAGAAAAACAACACATCAAAAACAAAACAAACAAAAAAAACTGAAAAAAAACGGTGAAAAACATCAGGTATAATGAAGTGAAGCGTAAATATTGTTGAAAAGTCTGATTTGAAACGTGTATTAAAAGAGAAAGGAAATTGTACGATTTGTATGATACGTTCCGTTTCGCTTCGATTTTTGCCGCATTTCTACATACGATATGAGGACGCGATACACGCTGCCTGGCTGGCTGGCTGACTGGTTGGCTGACGGATTTGCCAGTTTCGGAAGTGGCCACATGGCCATGTGCCATGGAAACAGATGGTACCATCTACCAACCAGTTGGTGGCTGACACAAGCCGAGGAGGAGTGCACGAGTACTTATGAGTAAGACCGTGTGCAGCAGAGTACATCGAGTGAGTGGAAGTTACTAGAGGAGATTGGTGTTGGCTGGCGGCCATTAGTCACATTTGCACTGAAGAATTTACCAAGTAAAGATTTTCCGTGTGTGGTTATTGTCTGCCACAAAGAAAATGTTTTTTTCTTCTTCATTAAATTTGAAGTTTTATATTTTTTTATTATTATTTTTATTTCTGCCATCGGGGGGTTTTTGTTTTTGCAGCATTTATTTGATGCGGTGATGGGTTGGCTCGATTGTGGCGTTGGTTTTTGGTTTAAGTAATATTTTCAACAGTTTATTAAATATTACGTAAAGATTGTTTTGATTGCAGTTTTTTTTTTTTTTAATTGTAACAAACAGAGCTTAAACGATGATGAAAACGCCATAGCTTTAAGTTCCCCCCCAAAATTAACTTATTAAATAAGCGTTTAAACCGAAAAGGTTTTGCAGAGCAAAAAAACATATGCACATATTGTAAATTAAAAAGGTTTTGTAAAATATAAAATTATGGTTTTTCGGTTGAGCGGTTGCCACGACTTTGAAGGGAAGACAACTGGATGTAAGGCTTACGATAAGCCTGATAGAATTAAAACTCCGTATTTATATTTCATTTGTAGATATGTCCTGAAACTAAAGACTATCATTTTTCCAGATGAATTAGTTTGGCTTCATGGAGATTCCTCGCGTTCGTATTTTAGAACAATTGTTCCACAGGATTATTACATCCGCTGATAAGGGTGTCAACACGAATATCCAGAAAATGCAGCGAACAAGACTGGGTGTTTTCATAACCAAGAACAGTGCCGAATTTTATTTTTGAATGACTCCGAAGTTGTTCTTCAGCCTATAAAAAACACTACAGGCAAAGATTACAGATAACTTACTGAATTTTTCAAAAATTATTTTAACAAAATCGGACAAGTCGTTTTCGTGTTATGACAAACAAAGTCTCAAAAAATTAATAAAAAAAAACTAATTAAAAAAAAAAATTACAATTCTTTTGCAATTTAAAAAAAAATTAAAAATTAATTTTGACTATTATTTTACAGACAACCTACTGAATTTTTCAAAAAAAAATTTAACATCATCGAGGCGTTTTCATGTTATGACAAATTAAGTCTCAAAAAATTATTTTAAAAAAAAATTAATTAGAAAAAAATTTAAAAAACAAATTTTGACAATTATTTTACAGACATTTTACTGAATTTTTCAAAATTTATTTTAACAAAATCGGACGAGTCGTTTTCATGTTATGACAAATTAAATCTCAAAAAATTAATTTAAAAAAAAATAATATAGAAAAAAATTATAAAAAAAAATTAATATACAAAAAAATTTAAAAAAAAACTTTTTTTTGTACAATTATTTTACAGCCATTTTACTGAATTTTTCAAAAAAATTTTAACAAAATCGGACGAGTCGTATTCACTTGATGAAATAAGCCTAAAAAAAATTAATTTAATAATAAAAAAAAAATCACTATTATTCTAAAGATAACTTACTGAATTCATCAAAAAAAAAATTTTAAAAATCGAGCCGTTTTTATGTTATGACAAATTAAGTATCAAAAAATTAATTTAAAAAAAATCAAATTTTAAAAAACAATTTTAAAAAAAACAAATGCAAAAAAAATTAGCAAAAAAAATTACAATTATTTTACGGACAACATACTGAATTTTTCAAAATTTATTTTAACAAAATCGGACGAGTCGTTTTCATGTTATGACAAATTAAGTATTAAAAAATTAGTTTAAAAAAAATTAAAAAAATTACAATTATTGTACAGACAAAATACTGAATTTTTCAACAACAAAAATTTAGTTTAAAAAAAAAATAATATAGAAAAAAATTTTAAAAAAAATTAATATACAAAAAAACTATTTTTTACAATTAGTTTAAAGACATTTTACTGAATTTTTCATAATTTATTTTAACAAAATCGGACGAGTCGTATTCACATGACGAAATAAGTCTAAAAAAATTAATTTAAAAATAAAAAAAAAATTCACTATTATTCTACAGATAACTTACTCAATTTTTCAAAAAAAAAATTTTTTAAATCGAGCCGTTTTTATGTTATGACAAATGAAGTATCAAAAAATTAATTTAAAAAAATCAAATTTTAAAAAACAATTTTAAAAAAAACAAATGCACAAAAAAATTAGCAAAAAAAAATTATTTACAATTATTTTACAGACAACATACTGAATTTTTCAAAATTTATTTTAACAAAATCGGACGAGTCGTTTTCATGTTATGACAAATTAAGTATTAAAAAATTAGTTTAAAAAAAATTAAAAAAATTACAATTATTTTACAGACAAAATACTGAATTTTTCAACAACAAAAATTTAGCAAAATCGGAAGAGTCGCATTCATATTATGACAAACAAAGTCTCAAATTAAAAAAAAAAAATTTACTGAATTTTTTCAAAATTTATTTTCACAAAATCGGACGAGTCGTTTTCATGTTATGACAAATTAAGTCTCAAAAAAATAATTAAAAAAAAAATTATATAGAAAAAAATTTAAAAAACAAATTTTGACAATTATTTTACAGACAAAATACTGAATTTTTCAAAAAAAATTTTTTAACAAAATGGGAAGAGTCGCATTCATGTTATGACAAATTAAGTCTCAAAAGACAAATAAAAAAAAATTAATTTAAAAAAAAATTTTAAATTCTTCTACAATTTAAAAAAAAAGTAAAACATAATTTTACAAAAAAAAATTTTGATTATTATTTTACAGACAACTTACTGAATTTTTCAAAATGTATTATAACAAAATCGGACGAGTCGTTTTCATGTTATGACAAATTAAGTCCCAAAAAAAGTAATACAAAAATATTTACAAAACATTTTTTGACAATTCTACAGACATCTTACTGAATTTTTCAAAAAAAATTTTTAACAATATCGAGTCGTTTTCAAGTTATGACAATTAAGTAAGTAATTTAAAAAATAATTTTACAAAACAAAATTTGGTAATTATTTTACAGCCAATTCGTTTTCATGTTATGACAAACCAAGTTTCAAATTAAAAAAAAAAAATTTACTGAATTTTTTTAAAAATTATTAAAAAATCGGACGAGTCTTTTCCATGACAAATTAAGTCTCAAAAAATTAAAAAAAAAAATTTAAAAATTGTTTTACAATTTAAAAAAATAATTAAATAATTTTACAAAAAAAAATTTCACACTTATTTTACTGAATTTTTCTAAATCTATTTTACCAAAATCAGAGTAGTCGTTTTCTGGTTCATGTGACAAATTAGGTCTCAAAAAATGATTCTCCTTAAAAAATTAATTTAAAAAATTGTTTAAAGATAACGTAATTATTTGAATGAATTTTTTAAAATTTATTTTAAAAAACTTATGACAAATTAGGTCTCAAAAAATGATTTTCTTTAAAAAGAAACATTTTTACTTCATTTAGGTATGTGGTGAAACTGAAGACTACTGATATTTTCAGATGAACTAGTTTGGCTCCATAGAGATTACTCTTGTAAAGTCGCCAACAACATTTACGAGTAAACCCCGAACACAACTAACACCCAGCAAACACAGGTTCGCATCCTGTTAAGACAGTCAAAAACATTTTTTTCAGGGACTTGACGAGTAAGATCTGTGCTATGTGAAGCTTCTCTAGAAAAAGTATTAGCCTTTTGAAGCCAGGTCAGTAAGTATACAAATTATATCGTGCACAGCTGACAAGTTCCCCGTCTCATTGAATGTTTGGAGATGTATGTTGTGTTATAGCGAATTCGTTTTAAGTTGTCTCAACCTTTTTAATTAAATATGAATGCCCTCTTTCAGCATATTATATTCAGCAGTGAGAAGCTAGCCATCACTGTAAATCCCTAGGTAAAAACTAACATTGTAGTTGATTTATTTTCAAATTAATGCTGTGAAATTCCTTCCTTTTCTGGGTTATCGAATTGAAATACACCCAAACATTTCAATGCATTTGAATCTCTTTTGTTCGAATTACGTTCACTGATCTATTTTGAATTGTCGAAAGAAAGAAAGAAAAAAAACTAGACAAACGTGTGCAACGAAATTTTTTTCCGTTGAAATTGGCAAAACATGAAGTAACCTCCATCTCATACGATTCGATTTCTATTTTCATTCAGGTGGCAACAGATTCAAAACTAATTTCAATTTCTATCGATACTCATACTATTTTTTTTTTCATAACATTCAATCAATTGCTTTGTACAAAGTTTACACTTTGTATAAAGTAATGTTAGTATGTGAAATAGAGGAGACGGAAAATTGGAGACGATGATAGACAAACAAATTGAAATCTTAAAGGAAATTGTAAATCTTACAGGTGTTATAGGTTTTTAGGCATCAATGACCCAATATCGAAACAGTATTCACTACCATATGTAATTTTACATTAATACAATGACAATATGTCATTACAGTAATGCAACTTTTAATTCATTTTTTTTTTTGAAATTTCCATCACCCCAATTTCGCAACACCCCTTGGTCTGAGGAAAATCTACAATCAAGAACAATGGGCAAATGCATATTTGTAATGACCAGAAGTCGACGACGACGACGACGGCGAAGAAGGAGAAGCAGCAAAGAGAAACAAACAGAAAACGTCTAAAGAAACACAAATCAAATCATTTGGCGAAAAATACTTAAAAATAAAGAATGAGGCGACATTGATTGACACAATCAAGCGTAAAATTACCGCAAATAATGCATCAAAAATAGTTTAGCCCGTAAATCAAATCACCCGAACGACAACCGCATCGCATCGCCGCACTGTGATTTAATTCAGCGGTAAATCGACCGTCTGACGGACGACCTAACAACAGCCAACAAAATCGAAGACAACACTCAACACAATTAAATTGGATTTTCTGTGTTTCAATTCATTTCAGAATTGTTTCAGTTAATTTTTTTTTTTTTTGCTTTCCGTTTTTATGATTACGGTTTTTTTTCTACTTCTTTTAAATGTTTTGTTTTTCTATTGCTGAAATCGTTTGAAATATATTTTCGTTGACAAAGCACCGCCGAAATTGAAAAGCAAACATTTCAGTTTCAGGTTTGATTTTGATTTCTATTTCTTTTTTATTATTAAGGTCAATCGAAATTGACTTTAGGTTGTTTGATAGTTCTGATTGATTTTGTTGTTGTCAATTTAGTGAGTCTTCCCAAATTTTCACGAGCAAAAGTTCAACAAAGTGTTGAAATAGAAACAAAGCTTATGGTACGCTACAAATTTAATGCAAATTGAAACTCAAATTGCGTAATTTTGTAGGGATTTTTCTTTAAACAAAGTTCATAATTTGAACTTGAAGGAGGAAAAAATGTATTTCTATATATTTTTTTTTTAAATCACTGGAGTATTTTTTGGAACAATTGCCCCACCGGATTATTACATCCGCTGATAAGGGTGTCATCACGAATATCCAGTAAATGCAGCGAACAAGACTGGGCGTTTTCAAAACCAAGAACAGTGCCGAATTTTATTTTTGAATGACTCCGAAGTTGTTCTTTAGCTTAGAAAACAATACAGGCTAAGATTACAGATAACTTACTGAATTTGTCAAAATGTATTTTACCAAAATCGGACGAATCGTTTTCATGTTATGACAAATTAAGTCTCCAAAAATTATATTCTGTAAAAAAATTAATTTAAATAAAAAAATTAAAAAAAAAATTTCGAAAAAATAAATTAAAAAAAATGTTTTTCAAAAACTATTTTAAAACACTAATTTAAAAAAAATTAACAAAAAAATTTTGTGACAGTTTTTTTACAGATAATTTATTTTATTAAAATCGAAAAAATTTATAAAAAAAAAATTAACAAAATTTGTCATGTTATGACAAATGAAATCTCAAAAAACAACATTCTGTCAAAAATTTATTTAAAAAAAAAATAAAATAAAAATATTTGCCATTTTTACAGATAACTTAGTGAATTTTTCAAAATTTATTTTAACAAAATTCGGAGTCGTTTTCATTTTATGACAAATTAAGTCTCAAAAAATAAGATTCCTAACAAACAAAATAAAAAAAAAAAAATGTTGACAATTGTTTTACAGACGAGTCGTTTTCATGTTATGACAAAATAAGTCTCAAAAAATTATATTCTATAAAAAATGAATCTTAAAAAAATAAATTAACAAAAAAATTGTATGACGATGTTTTTACAGATAATTTATTTTACCACAATCTAACGAGTCTTTTTCATTTTATGACAAATGACAAAAGCCTCAAAAAATTATTTTCTTTAAAAAGTAAAGTAAATTTAAAAAAAAAATAGAACAAAATTTTGAAAAAAAAAATAACAAAAATATTGTACAAAATTTTGACAATTTTTTTTTACTGATAACTGACTGAATTTTTCAAAAATTATTTTTACAAAATCTGACAAGTCATTTTTATTTTATAACTAATTAAGTCTCAAAAAAGTAATGTCTTTAAAAAAAATAAATTAACAAAAAAAAAATGTTGACAATTTTTGTTACAGATAACACTGATTATTTTAGGAAAATCGGACGAGTCGTTTTCATTTTATGACCAAAGTCTCAAAAAATTGTTTTCTTTACAAAATTTAATTAAAAAAAAAATTTTAAATTTTTTCGTTATCATTTAATGAAGAGTCGTTTTCGTTTTATGACAAAAAAATTTTCATTAAAAAAATTATTTTTGAAAAAAAATATTACAAATTTTTTTTTATTTTAAAAAATATAACAAAGTTAAAAAAAAATATTTCAAAAAATAATGTACAAACAAACTTTTGACAACTTTTTGCAGATAACTGACTGAATTTTTCAAAAATTATTTTTACAAAATCTGACAAGTCATTTTTATTTTATAACTAATTAGGTCTCAAAAAATTAATGTCTTAAAAAAAATAATTCTTAGAAAAAATAAATTAACAAAAAAAAATGTTGACAATTTTTGTTACAGATAACTTACTGAATTTTTCAAAATTTATTTTACCAAAATCAGACGAGTCGTTTTCATTTTATGACAAATGACAAAAGTCTCAAAAAATTATTTTCTTTAAAAAATTTATTTAAAAAAAAAAATTTGACAATTTTACAAAATATTACAAATTTTTTTTAAAAAAATAATATTTCAATATTAATATTAAAAAAAAATATAAATTTTTTTTTTAAAAAAAAAAAATATTTCAAAAAATAATGGACAAACAAAATTTTGACAACTTTTTTACAGATACCTTACTGAATTTTTCAAAATTTATTTTAGCAAATCAAACAAGTCATTTTCATTTAAGTCAAGTCATTTATGAAGTCTCAAAAAATTATTTTCTTTACAAAAAAAATTTGACAATTTTTTTTACAGTCGTTTTCATTTTATGACGAGTTGTTTTCGTTTTAGGACAAATTAATTTACATTAAAAAAAAATTTTTAAAAAAGATTTCAAGCAGCCATTGTATAGCGGTTTTTCATAACAAACCTTTTGTTTTATCTTCTAGTGTTATTGGTGAAAAACACGCTTGGACAGCGTGTTCTCAATAACAGATCAACGACTGGCAATAAACCACATCGGGGACATATATTATCCTTATAAGCCTCGAATGTCCATATGCTTCCACAGAAGAGGAAGCCGATAAAACCAAAGATGAATTTTACGAACGTATAGAAAATATATACAGTGGAACTTCCATAGGTCGAATTGTCGACGTCCACGTGAAAGATAAGGTCTACGCTAACAGCCCAGCGTCGATTCAAGACCTCAAAGATAGAATTCGTGAGGCAATCGTGGGTAGTCACTTTTCGATTTTTTTAAATCCACTGTCTACAACGATTTTCTTTTTTTTAAATGCCCAATATAACTCCAAAATATCCACATGTGGCAAGTCTGTACGGTTGTCTAACTTAGTAGTACTTTTAGTACAGGTTAGTGGAGCGAAGCGTAGACAGCAACCAACAACAGACATTTCTATCAACGAGTATCTATACTCTTTGATTTGTATGTTTACAGTGAATTTAAATATTTAAAAAGATTCTAATACTAATACTTTTTCAGCCGATTCAGATGGAAATTTATAGCCATTTACAGCCATAAAATAATGCCGATTTATCTAAAAACCGGCACTATGCTCCTTGCAGGAGTAAAAGGAACTATAAATATAAAATAATGCTCTGATTTCTAAGGTCTGTTTTTTGCAATCATTTCAGATTTAAAACGTATGCTGAGACGTAGAAATACACTTGTCTTATTGTTCTAAAAGATTGTTTGTTATAAGACTTTTAACGGAGATTTCGAACATCACCAAATTCGAAATCTCCAAATGATATCAAAATTCCATTAGCAGAATTAAATGTGTCCCCATCTAGTGATCAAATTCTGCAACTTGAACAGACTGTCTAACGTAGTTGTAATAACCCGTACTATTGACCAAAAAGTACTGGTACTGGTAAGTATGTTGAATCAGGAATGATAAATTCAATTCTCTCAAATCATTGATAAGTTCTGTTGATGAAAACCTTCGAACGAATGAGATTACTCTCTTACTCGGTAATACGCCGACATTATGTTTAATTTACAAATTATATTTCCAAATATGTTTATTTAATCAAAAGGTTGTTAATGCTTCAAAGTGTACTATTAATGGGTACTTTTTAAGGCCAAAATGTACTAAAGTTTGAACTATATCATCCCTGTACAGAGTAACTGGAAACAGCTGACTTTGTTATGATTCCCATTCAAACAAAAAATATAATCACATTGGCTGAGCGGAAACTGTGGATTTATTGAGTTAATATTTTATGGGCGAACTAGAAATCAATTGTGTTTAAATGGCCACAGCCATCAATTCCCTCAATCAATGTGGCCGGCCGCTTTAACGCGACTGTTTAAGAGAAGACTCATTTATATTGTGCTGGTCTTATTATTCTTCATCTATATCGTAACAAAAACTCTTAACAAGGTAAACTATAACACACATCCGTGCTTTCTAAACAATTGAAAAACTCTTCCGACCATAGGATCGTCATCAACATTTTCTGGAATCGGATGATTTCACCGTAGAACGTACGAAACCATTGAAATGGCGCACTGCCGCTGAACATCTACTGCCGGATGATCCTGACAATCGCACAAATCCGTCCAACATCGAATGTCGTAACTCTGTACAGGGCCGTGAACTACTGGTAGATGATCGTGGATTTGTCTGTGATGCCGATTATATACTCGAAAATGGTTGCTGCGATGTCCAGCACCATTCGACCAAATACTATACATGTGATTCATGCAATGCCACCACGCATTGTTGTGGCATCTACGAAGAATGTGTCTGCTGCTGTCTACATCCGGATAAACGTCCACTGCTCGAGCTAGCAGTGGATGTCATCAAAGGACGTCAGGCAATGGTCTATGCCCAGGTGGCCGATCAATACGAATTGTGTTTGGTCAAATGTCGCACTAATTCGCATTCGGTAGAACATGAGAATCGTTATCGCGATAAAGAGCATCGTTTTTGTTATGGACCCACGCAGGCGCATGAGTCCCAACTGGAAGTATCGGGCATGGGTTCATGACGTGTTGCCTTCGCGGTTAGCAAAATCAAAATATGTAATATGGACTGTTTGTAACACTTGCCTTTCATGCAGTTGTAATTTAGGTGTAATTGTTTTTTAAGTGTTAGCTAAAGTAGATTTTGTACGGATAACTTGAGAGTATAAGACATAGAATTAGAACTGGCAGTGCGGCAGAAATATGTATATTTAAAATAAAAATCTAGTAATAATTTAAAAGGCCATGTCAAATCAAAAATGTGAAAATTCGGGAAAAAGATTCCATTCTTCTGACGGTCGGTCAAGCGGTACGATGTAAAATGTCCACATAAATCAATGCATTGCATTTTTTTCATTTCATTTCATTTTTATTCATCTTTACTTGTAATTTAAAGCCTTACGGCCAATTTAAGATAAATTACAAAATGCATTGATAAAACAGCAATTCGCACCTACTCAACATATTTAGGAAAAATAATAAGAAGAGTCTCGTATCAACTGGGAATAGGTTAAACATTTTGGACCCGACATTATGTATCTTGAATTTCATAGAATGATCATAATGAATCTTATTAAATAAGCATTTTTTTTACAACTACAACTACAAATCATGGATTCGTCTGCGCTAACTGAACTACTAATATGACCTGTTTTCAAAATATGTGTTCAAAGTCTCATCACTTAATTTCCCAGAGTCACGGATGCTACATTCGCACGCTGTTAGGTTAGGTTGTGTTGAGAAGGGGAGGAAAAATTTCCCCGCCTCTTTTTCTTAAACATTCACATTGTTGTGTGGCGCTCTAACTGTTCCATGGATTGATACCGAGGAAATATTTTAGGAAGTCTGTACTGTTGACATAATCCTTAATTGTTTTCCAGTCTGCGCCCTGAGTTGGATCAAGTCTGCTAAAGAGTCACTTCTCCCAAGAAACGGGATCTATTGTTTGCGAACGCTGGACAATGGCAGAGGAAATGCTCCAATGTTTCGCACGTTGTTAACTACGGCAAAAACAAGAAAATTCGATCTGTATTTATGGTGTTGTAAAGTGCTGAAAGAGTACTACATTTCGGAAATATATTTGCAGGATTTAGTACAAAATTATCCAATGAAATGGATGCGACAAAAACAAATGTGCTTTCGAAGCTCTTATAGAGATTTTTTTGGTAACTTTGTTTTTCAATATACACATGTGAATGAAGATCAAAGGATATTTTTTTCGTAGTATTTCTTTGTTTTTCAAACTAAATGCAGCACGAGTAGGGACGACGGTTTTATAACACCAACTTTTAATGAAGATAAAACAAAACAAGTTAAATAAAGATTAATTTTTTTGGTGGAATTGAATGAAGTCATAAACCCATTTAAACTTCTTTCCTAATAAGACTTTATACAGGGTTCTCCAACAAGAAGTGTTATTTTGAATCACCCGGTATTTCGGTAGCTGTCACTTTTGCAGCTTTTATTCTTTGACATTTGACAAGTAGAAACTACGACATTACTAAAAATGGAACGATACAGGCTTCAACAACGCATTGAAGTTCTTAAAATTCACTACAAAAATGGTGAAAATATTGCAGTAACAGTTCGCAAAACTTGAAAGTTTCCGGACCGTGTTATCTCTCGAAGAGGTGATCACAATTGGCACCCAGAGATCTTGTAATTCAACAAGTTGCGACTTCATCCTTCGGGGCCACGTGAAAGAAAAGATCTACGCCAACAGCCCAGCATCAATTCAAGTCCTCAAAGATATAATTCGTAAGGCTATCGATGATATAGGTCAGCCACTTTACGATTTGGTTATAGAAAATTTCATGAACAGGATGTGGTCCTGTAAGCGTGGTCGTGGCTGATGTTTGTTTTTCATTATTAACGGCATACCTTCATCTTTATTGTAAAATAAACATCCGATCATTTATCTCCAAAAATACTTGTTGGAGAAGCCTGTATTAAGATTAAGTTTCGTTATCTGACATGTTTTAAAGCGCTTTGAAAACTCACGATTTGTAATGTATGGAAACCTACAGTACAGACTGTAGGCTTTATGAATCCAATACATAAGGCCCTGTATGAAGCAATATCAACAAATGGCCTAATAGATTACGGATTACAAGCATTAGCTGGTACCCTGTAACACAGTGTTGTATGCAAAACATATCTTATGTTTGAGAACTGTTTGAATTACAAATAAAAATCGAATTCTCGTCCATATATAGAATGCCCCAAATGTAAGATCACAATTTAAATATTGTGGTATAATTTTTTGTGAAATACCTGACGAAGCAATGTGAACGGAATGTCAATTGTTTTTTTTTTGGATCCCCTATAAATACCAGCCATTGGAAAAAGGTGTATTGAAAGGAGGAAAGAAGGAGTAGAGTTGCTTGAAATTGTCACAGCTGGCCGGAAAGACCTGGAAAAGAATTCCACATACAAAAAGTTGGGATAAATAACTAATTTCCTCTATAGTGTGTCGTGGGAACATCTGGAAATTCGACGATAAATGGATGAGAAAGAATTCCACAGACAAACAGTTGGGATAAAGAACAAATTTTCTCTATAGTGTGTCGTGGGAACAACTGGCAATTCGACGATGAATAGATGAGAGTCATTGGACAGCCGTATATCACAGCAGAAATAAATGTAACCATAACAGCCAGTTTTCTGTTACGGATTCGAAAATCAGTCCGGAAATGCAATACCTGTGAATGACAGACGTTACATAAAACTGATAACGGCCTCAACTGGACGGACTGTGGAATTAGTTATACTGGTCTGAAATAATTGCTAATGCTATTTCCAAAATATCCCGCCAACTGACTAGTAATAAAGATCGTGCTATTTAAGGCCAAGTGATTGCATTCTTCGGTGTTTTATGAAATCTCTGGCGAATAACCCCCGTCAAGACCGATGTCCAACGAGTCATCTGGGAGATGTGGCTACATCTGTGTCAACAAATGGTTGATAATTTCATAAATCCAAGTCGCGAGTGTCATTTGCCGAATATTTTATTCCACACTCAATGGAAACATGACTTCTACAAATGAAAAAAAAAATATTGCGATATCCGTTAAATTGTTATAAAAATGATTTCACCGATCGCACGCCGCCACCGAAAATGGCGAATAAACGCCGGCAACAATCAAACTTATCGTTCGGTCATTACACAAATTATACTAAGTCCAGTGTTTTGACTAATTAAAATGCAATTGAAAATGCTGATGCAAAATGACTGAGTTAAAGATGCATATGTTAATAATCAAAACACAGTGATTTCGCTAGCTGGGTCATGTCGGTCGAATGAATACAAACGCTCCAGCCGGATAGGCGTTGGACGACAACTACCACGCAGATAGGGAGACCGCGACCAAGAGGAGGAAGACATGCAAATTTTTGGTATGACAAACTGTGCTTGGAAAACTTTTATTAAGCAGGCCGAAACCAACAACAGTTTGTTGAGCAAACTTAACAAAGTAAATAAGTAATAACTAAACACGTTTATTAAAAGTTAAATATGTGGTGTGGATAACAATGCGGATCAATATACACATTTCATTTAGAATTATTTTAAATTGTAAAAAATAAAATTGTTGTATTTTCATACTTTTCTCGTAAACAAAGTTTTTTGTTTAAATTTTTATGAATACGGGGGTAGATGTACAAAGCTTTATTAAATCATTAAAAAGTGTTTCCTGATTTTAGGTTGAAAAATGGAGATGATCTGTTTCTGCTGTTTATCGACGAACAAACAAAACCAACAAAATGCAAGTGATAAGAGAACAATGCAAATATCTACGAAAACAAAAATATTAGCATAATATAATAACACCGACAATTGTATTCAATGATAAACTGGTGTTGGGGGAGCTAAAGACAACAGAAGACAAATTCAAATCCACACTGCGATAAAACTTCAGGGCACACTAATTGCAAAAGACAAAACGACATCGAACCGCAGGGTATGTACACATTTAAAGAATACAAGACCTGGTTTCCAATTTCTTTTGTCCAGAATTTCTTTCACAAACATGTCCTCCATCATACAACCTGTTCTGTTGATACACGGCGGTGCTGGTGACATCACCGACTCTCGGGTACCCGGAAAACTTGAGGGTATGAAGAAAGCCTTACGCTCTGCCATAGATCATCTGGTGCCGGTCACTGGTGGTGAAGGCAGCGCCTTAGACGCAGTCGAAGCTGCTGTTCGTGCCATGGAATGCGATGAGAATTTCAATGCCGGCTATGGTTCTTGCTTGAATTTGGATGGAAAGGCTGAAGTGGAGGCGAGCATTATGGAGGGTGGCCAGTTGAAAGCCGGTTGTGTTAGTCTGCTGCATGACATCATGCATCCCATATCAGTGGCACGTTATGTTATGCAACAAACACCGCATACATTTTTGGGTGGCGTTGCAGCTCAGAAATTTGCCCTGGATCAGGGATTTGAACAATGTCCGGGTAAGTAAGGCAAGCATTTGCACGATGAGGTTAATGTAATGTACTTAAAATACGCAAAATTGTTGTGTACTTTAACTTATCTCCAAAGGCGATGAGGTCGATACTACCAAGAGATTACAAAAACTTTCGTAAAAACAATTTTGGGCTTGAAATTTAATGTTTGTTATGAAATTTAAATGTTGCTAAGTTTTGTTACTTATAGAAAATACATATTCTCTGATAAGTACAGTGAAATTGGCTGGTTTGATAATAAAAAAGTAGGGCACAAGAGTAATGGAAGAGTTTTAAATTACATGAGGAAATTGACAACAGTTAAAAAAAGAATGTCATATAAATACAAAACAATATCGGATAAATCTTAAAATTGCATATGGAAATAATTCAATATCGCATACATCTTAAAACTATTTCAAATACTGAAACACATTAACTTCTATTACAAAGTCGCCTTCCATACTCTGATATGGGAGATAATGAAATCTCAGCAACACTTGTACGCTTTAGTACAATGAAACTGAGTGACAACAAGAACATAGATTTAAGTAAGTTGTGACTATAAAGTTAAATATGTAACTCCAATAATTTTACGCCGCTGTTCTGTCTTTCGCTTTTGGGTGAAAGTGAGAATCTTTCCCGCCGTAGGTGTGACAACTTTCACTTTCGCCAAAATTTTGGAGAATGTGTTTCACTTGAAAATACTCGGCGAAAGTAAAATGAAAATCCTTTTTGATTTAAAAAAAAGTTGATCATTTAAAATCCTATTTGCCACAGGTAACATTCACTTTGGTGGAAGGAAAGTGAAATGGAATGAAAATGAAAGCTGGAACAGGGCTGTTAAATTATCAGAACGAACAGTTAACGACTTAAATATATAACCGCCTGTTTAACGTCGATTTTGATATACAGAATTAAGTTTTCGTTTTGGAACGACAAGTCGATCGTCATCGTGTAACAGTTTATTGTAAATATTCACCATATCACCTTATAGAACCCTTACTTAATTAGTTAGAGAGCTAAGCAGCTTAATGATTGAGACCATTTCCCTTGACCCATTTAGGATGTCCTAACTAAATAAATGTGAAATTTCCTAAAACAAAAACTTTCAATTCATTTCAGATGGCTCACTGGTAACTGAAGATGCCCGCAAAGCACTAAACGATTTTAAAGATCGTCAAGCTAAAGGTCTTAGCACCTTATTTGCCCGCACCGAACTGGATGCCAAAGTGGCAACACCAAATCATAGCGAAAATGAAGAACGGCCGGGTGAACCCGGCACCGTGGGAGCTGTCGCTATCGATTCTAAGGGCAACATAGCTGTGGCAACGTCAACGGGCGGTATTACCGGCAAACTACCAGGTCGCATTGGCGACACTCCACTGCTGGGATGCGGTACCTATGCCGATAACACTGTGGGCGGTGTCTCAACCACCGGACATGGCGAGACCATAATGCGTTTCAATTTAGCCCAAAGGATATTGGCGAAAATTCGCTATGAACACAAAAGTGCACAGCAAGCGACAGTGGAGTCGTGCAAAGAGATGACCGAACGTTTGATTGGTACGGGTGGTGCTATAACGATTGATGCCAAGGGTGACATAGGTGTGCACTGGACATCGAAACGTATGGCATATGCATACATTAAGGGCCGGAAGTTGGTGTATGGCATTAATACAAATGATGAATGGCAGGAGGAGTTGTGAAGGCGAAAATGTTGCATTTAAATAAGAAAGTGCATTTAATCGATTTTAATATAAGAAAATAATAATTATACAATATTAAAGGTACACACATTTTAATAATAAGAACGCAAGCCTTGAGACTACTATCGGTCCAGGTTCGCAGAAGGACAATCGGAATACAAATTCAAGGAAATAGAATTTCTGACTCTGCCCAGACTAGATATCCCTGATAGGGGGATACATGGTAGTCAGTAACTTAGACGAGGGTTGGGCGGTGTTTACTGACACAAATGTACGTCTACATAGAAAATATGAATATTAGGAAATCCTGCAGATTACCGGGTGAATGTATCGCCTTTCAAGGAGAAATTCTTGCGAGCTGCAGAGGAAATTTCCGGTAGCATAATACCGAAAGGAAATAACATGACCTTCTACGTTGTTAATCAGGCGGCATTGAAGGCTCTAACAAGCCATCAGATTTCTTCTAGGGTAGTCAATGAATACAGGCAGGCCCTAAGTCTACTTCTAAGGGCTCTACAATGTAGGCCAGGGTACTGTCGCATTGATGGGAAAGAAATCGCGGATGAGCTAGCACGAATTGGCTCAGCTATGCATATTGAGGAAACGGATAGATCGGTTAATAGATCGAGAGTAGGTTGCAATGTATCGAAGGCCTTGTGGACTAGCTTAGATATAACAGGAACCAGTGTCCTGGTGGGACTGGATAGAGGAAGTCTCACAACTGCAATAGGAGTTATCACAGGCCACTGCTTAATAAGGGGCGAGGGCCAGCATATGGGATAATATATCTCGAGACTTCCGCAGGATGTGCTAGGATGAGGAAGAAGACAGTGGAAAACATTATTTGTCATTGTCCAAGTTTGAAACGCCACAGACTAAAATGTTTAGGCGATAGATTTTTGGTTGGACTATGGGACATCTTAAGTGTTGAACATATAATTAGTTTTATAAGGGATGAACGACAGGGTATGCGGGTACCCAATAGACTGAAGAGACAGCGGATTTAGCAGCAATCAGTCCTCCAGTGATCTAGACTATTTCTCTAACTACAAATCTTTACTTTCTACAACTATACTATATATAACACAAAGTATCTACTTTTCTCTATAAAGAAGGGATTCAAAATGAACCCTATGGGTCCCCGAGTGGAGGTGCGTCTTCGGATGTACCACCCCTCCTAATCTAACACAAACTTTTGGAATTAAATTCCGTTGGATGGGGTTACAAATTACAAATATATATTCAAATTGAATTAATAATAAATGAATTGTTTAGTGGTACCTAAGATTTAATTTTAACTGCCTGTTTCCAGAAAACGTTGCAAATTGTCAAAATTGAAGGCGCAATAAAATAGATTAGTATCAGCAATGCGAGTTTATTCCTTTGAGATTGTGTTCGATATGTCGATATCTAACATATATCTGAAAAGCAGAATTGAATAACATCTGAACCCATATTATAACGTATCCAATATTGACGATTTGTGACGAATGAACAAAATCGTTTTATGGCAATAAAATTGTTCAGAAACGCACTGCGTTGTGCTGTTGGAAACTATTTGTTCGGTATTTGCCAATTGTCCGCAGAATTTAGTGAGCATATTTATGATTGTGAGAATCGTTCTATCAGTAGGTAATATTTTTTGTTGACATATGGAGTATATCAGGAGAAATATATGTAAGTTAATGTCTCTGTGCATAGCATTCTGTAACATTCTAGCATAACGCTGCGAATGTTAAATACCATGAACTCTTAATGAATTAATTAAATAATCACTCCGTTTGTAAAACATGAGAGATCTGTGGCTTTTCTGCAGGTAATCCCATGTATTGATTTTTTGAAATAGCCCCCGACAAATATTTCCGCTTATTTAAGGTAATTTTGATCTGAAGGACACATATTCTAATCTCTAGATTCCTATTAAGGATATACTGATGAAAATAACGTGTATCACTCATTATGGGGCGGGTACAAGTCGTTCTTGTGACAGATATATAAATCAATTCTTGATTAAATTGAGCAATGTTGGTATGATATAGGTTCCATAAAAATGTATCCATCTACGTATTTCCCTCAACAGGCGGGGAACATCATCTAGGTCAGCGAGCTGAGCACAATATAATGTGTTTGCTTATTGGCCTGAACTGCTTAGGACAGAAAATACTTTTTCGAGAAAAACGTCTTCGATATTCAACTTTGTTATGGGAATAATGAATTTGGTGCAGTATATCAAGTCGTATTTCTCTTACAAATCTACAGTGGTTTGTTGCAAAATCAATGAACAAGCTGTTATTTTCCAGGTTTGTGTTTTATACCCACATGATTTCATTTTTTTACTTACAGTCGTGAAGTTTTTAAACGAGGTTTCAATTTCAATACAGGTTAGGATGGTATTATTGCAGATCAACATTTTTAAAGTACTTACCGATCATAATTAACTGCAGCAAATGTATAATGGTTAACTGGTTTGATATGTTGCTTCTTGAGTGGAGGTACATTTCTGTAGAAGCGGATGTGCAGTAGTCGCTTAACAACAGGTATTTGGTAGTCGTTCATGGTTATCTGTTACGAATTTAATGTGAGACTTCTAGTATCCGCTTCAGGTCGCTTCTTGAGCGACAGCATTCTCGGGAGGTACACTTATATAGAACAAACAATTCCACAGTAGTCGATCATGATTTTCTACTACGAATTTGATCGGAATCGACTTTAATGCTCTTCGAAACATGGACTGATTTGCATTGGCGTAACTGTACAATTTGCCTGGGGGGCTATAGCCCCTGTTGTTGGTGCATTGTACTTATTTCGCTACCCACAGAGCTGATTTCTGGGTTGGGGTGCCAATGCTGATTTGGTCCACATGTTATAGAATGGTTACCGGCCGATCATAATACACCCGAATATGTTTGATAAAGATCTGATGCAACAACCGAAACCCCAATGAACCCTTTGAATGGGAGATGTATGCAAATTGGAACTCTGTTTCTTCAAAGAATTTGTGATCGGCCAAAAATTTCAACATTTTGTCAAGATGCCTGTCACCTGGAAGTTCGTAGTAATTGCCAAATGTCCACACATGAATTAATAAACACACTTTTTAAGTTCCTGACGTTTATAAATCAGTGTTATCTAATTTATTCCACAGCACACACTGGACTGCTGATTCAGAAGTACCTTTGCATATGACAAATGCAATTTCCGCCATTTAAAGAAAAGTCAAAGTCGTATCCGGCTTCAGTGCACATGGCCGCAGCCGTTTCTTTTCTGACGTTAGCAGAGCAATACCTTCTTCGGCCGAATATATTTGAGAAAACCGACTTTCCCATGTGGTCACAACAACATACAGGTTTTTGATTTACGGGTACTTTTCACGTACTTTTCACGATCACTTTATTTTATTATTTCCATTTTCTTTAGTTCTTTCTAAAAACATTTGCAGTTTCGGTGGCGCTCAGTTTGTTTGTGAGCTTCAAGTGATCATTCACAATAATCACTAACATATTGTTGCCGGATGGTTACAATATGCAAAAATCGTGCTGTTAATGTACTAGGATTTGTTTATCTCCCCGGCAATCCGGTTATAATTGCACATGTGGTTGATATGGCATTGTTACTCCGGTGAAATTTTACAGTTAGAAGTTGCAACGACAACAAGTGAAAAATGAACATGAAAAGTTGTGCTTTATTAAGAATATAATTAATAATTTATAAATAATTGTTTTATTTGTTGCAGTGAAAAAGTGAATTCACAACAATGACATTGAAAACGAATAGAGTAGAAGGAATTTATTCAACAACAACGTGTTCGTCAACCATTTGCAGACACAATTAGAGGAGAGTAAGTTTTTGCAAATTTATTTGTTTGTTGTATTTGTATGTGATAAAATAAACTGTGGACAAAATGTCTAATCAAAGGCTGTGCCTGAGATTTGGAAATGTAGGATAATACTTGACAGCCGGTGCTTTCTCTGTGATGTACCGAAAAGGATCTCCTAAGTAATGAAAGACCATTCACAATAGTTTGGAACAGATGTGGGTTCTTCTGTTCGAAATTATTTGTTCAAGATTTACTATATCACCAGGACATACTCAGCATATTTATTGTTGTGAGAATCAGTGGACAATGTTTTTCATTCACACTGACAGCGTTGTCAATATGGAGTATATCGGGAAAGCTCGTATATCGGTTATATCGTGCTAATCTCCATTAGCATATATTGTTTTTGATCGGATTTGCAGCTCGTTGGCTGTTTTGTATTCGATATGTTTATTAGGTCTGCTTTTTTCGATGCAATGGTAAATTTTACACTTTAAGCCACAA
Organism: Hydrotaea cyrtoneurina; assembly: GCA_958296145.1. Lineage (NCBI taxonomy): Eukaryota > Metazoa > Arthropoda > Insecta > Diptera > Muscidae > Hydrotaea > Hydrotaea cyrtoneurina. Next base: position 18,083,341 of record OY282513.1, on the reverse strand, counting down.
AAAAAAAATGTCTCCGTTTGTAAAACGGCTGGGATTTCTGTAACCTTTGCTCTAATTATTTGTTGACCGACCGTTATAAAATTAGATCATACGTTTTCATTTTTTGATATAACCTCCAGTCAAATTTCCCTGGTCTGGTTGTAACGTATTCAAATCTCGACAATCCTTTAAAGAACCGTTACGTTACTTACGAAAATAACGTGTGTCCATCATTACAGCGAGGGTACAATTCGTTGTTGTGACAGATACATAAATAATCCCTGATTAAATTAGACCATATTGGTTCGTATTGTGATATAGGTCGCATACAAGTGTACCCAACTACATATTTCTATTAAAATTACAGGTGGGGAACATCACCCAGGTCAGCGAGCCGTGCCCAATACAATTTGTTTACTCATTGGCCTGAACTGCTTAGGACAGAAAATACTTTTTACAGATAAATGTCTGCGAATTTCAACTTTGTCAAGCGAATAATGAATTGGATGCAGTATGTCAAGTCGTGTTTCTCTTACAAATCTACAGTGGTTTGTGGCAAAATCAATGTTAAGTCAGGCTGTTATTTTTTCAGCATGTTAAAAACCCGATTTTTACATGATTTACATTTTTAAGTTTCTTAAAGGTCGTTTTAATTGCAATACAGGTTAGGTGGTAATACTTGCAAATCAATATTTTTAAATTACTTACCGATCATAATGAACTGCAGCAAATTTGTTCTGGTTAATACATGGCTTCTTGAGTAATCATGATTTTTGGGTATATAATGGATTGGATTGTGTGACGTCTAGATCGACATGACCGAATTTGGGTGGTTGGTTGGTGTGGATGCTAAATATTCCACTTTGACAGCATGACGTCCAAAGCATTAATATTTCGCATCTATGAGTCCTCAAATAGGTTTGGACCTTTTAAGGTCTAATGTTACCGGATAATCACCGGTCAATAATAATACACTGTACAATGTTTGGTAAAGACAGGGTACAACGACCTGAAATCCAATGTTGCCTTTGTTTGAGAGATGTATGCAAATCTGAACTCCGTTTCTTCAACAGCGTCCCGTTCATTAATCTAATTGAGATCGGCCAACAATTGCGACATTTTGTGATAATAGGTACGATTTTTTCGGCGTTGAAAGAGGCCAAGATAATTTATATCAGCGTAGAACATAATTGCAAAATGTGCCAATGCACCATTGATGGAGAACCTTCCACAAAGTCTTTGGCAGAATATATTGAGAAAACCGATTGTTAAATGTATTCACCATAACAGACATATTATTGATTTACGGTTAGTCTTTTTGAAGGCCACTTTTGTTTTATTATTTACTTCACTTTTTAATTTGCTGAGAAAAAACGACTTCAAGTTTCGCCGTTCAGTTTGTTTATGTGCTTCAAGTGTTCATTCACAATAAGTCCTTGGTGAATAATTGACAATCGATAACATTTTTCTTGGGAAAAAATCGGAACGGGAATGGGAACACTAGGCCAAAAAAGAATGCACAATAACGTTGATATGTTGACATTTTGAATCAAATTTTACAGTTAGCAGTTGCAACGACAACAAGTGAACCGTGAACGTGAAATGTTGTGTTTGATTTAGATATAAATCTATTAATTAATAACGAATTGTGTTGTTTTTGTGAATTATTTAGTCAGGACGCCTACAGTGCAAAGTATAATTTCTACAATTAGCTACTAAACGAAAAGAATTACTTGTTCATCAATCATTTGCAGTCAACATTATGCCGCGGAAATTGGAAGAGAGTAAGTAAGTTGTTGTAAATTTGTTTGTTGTATTCATATATTCGTATTTGTATCTGTAGATGGATAGTTGCAATTAACTGTGGACAAAATCGCAGACAGAGTACGTTAACTCAAAAAAAAAAATACTTTCGAACTTAAGTTAGGTTAGAAAGTCTTGCACATAACATAATTGGTACTCGGTGTTCTTGAACTGTGATAAAATTATCCTATATGTATTGCTAATTTGCCAAGACCTCGTTGATGGTTTCTACGGCTGAATGACTTGTACGATATTCGCCTGAAGGGCATAATTGGTCTTTTACGGTACCGCACAAAAAAAATGTAACTGCTTCACATCGCCGAGATGTGCTAATAACACGATTGCCAAATTTGATGCCCAAAAGATCGATTGTGGCGTGGGCTGTGTGTCCTTGCGCCCCATCCTGCTGGACCCAATGATCGTCCAAGTTCATGTCAACAATCTCCGGGCACAAAAGATGGTTTATCATGCATCAGTAGCAAAATTGTTGTCCATTTCGAGCTGCTCCAAAGCCCAGACACAGAAGCCATAACCAAGCGGATGGTCGTCTGCCCTCAATTGCAGATTGAATTGGATCTTTCAAGCTAGTAATGCAGGGTCTTTGTTTCCGTACAATTCACTTAGGCTGGGGCGTCAAATGCTGAGTGATTGAGGTCGATTCGATGTTCCGGGACCGAGCGGTACACTCTCGTTAGTTTTGTCCACTACCATGCCAATCTCACTGATATTTTGCACATACTACAGCAATCGCAGTTGATGTCTTACTTCCAAAACGCAATCTTAAACGATTCATTTCTTGTTACTGAAAGACGATACTGAATTTCTGTCTACAATTCGATTTTTCACGATTCTGGAAGGTTTTTGCAGAATTATTGTAATCTGCAATACTTAGATGATTCAAAAAGTTTGAGTTCATCTGCCACTTCAATTATTTTCGCATCACTGTGTCCAGGATCACTATAAGAGTCGGGACATTTGGCGATTCCTTATAATTGTTAACCAGTTTAGATCTCATCAAGCATTTTAAACTATTTCAGGTCTGCCTGCCACAGAAATTCTGCTATTTCAATCTCAGTCTGAAAATCACTCTAGCTATTATTCAAATTTAAAGGAATGGCTTATATCGAGACTTTTAATTTAGACGCTTAACAAGACACTCGAATAGGTCTTTTGTTTGATGTTCAATATTTCTATAGATATACATATTTAGATATTAATGATTTTATTCTATCTTCATTAGAGTCTGATATCAGAAATGAATTTGCTTTATTCATTTATTAATGAAAAATAAATACATTTCACTTTATAACGTGATAGGTTGTTGAAAATCTAACGGTCTAACGGTCATTCGGTAGGAAGTGTCTAAGATATTTTCAAACATATTTGGAGGCACTTGAAAATATAAAATGTCCAGCCATAGAATTCGAATGCTACAATGTTAAACAATTTCATTTAGGTGTATTTTTCAAATATCAAACAGTTTTCTCTCACAGAAGAATTGTTTATATATGAAGCAATCCATCTCCAAGTCAATTCTAGCCAGCTAATATACTCACTTTCTAACATTACACAATTTAACCGGGAGCTCTGTCGTTGCCAGCCCTAGTAACATTGCACTTCCATTCAAACATCCATTTAATTGCCATATTAATAGAAACACTGCCATTTCAATTGAACTACTTTAATTAAAATTTTTTTTAAAATTTAATATAAAAAAACGTATATAATAAAATATTACAATAATAAAATCGTATCAGTGGTTGTACAAAAGTATATAATAAATTCTTAAAATTTACGAATCCCTGACTCATTACAATCGTGACTATACGACAAAAAAGAATCACAAAACATCGAATCTTTATGATCTAAGACAAAGCTATCATTATTTACTTAAATTACAAACATAAAAAGAATTACATTTCATATTTACATGTACAATAAGTGTATTTAAATAAACATAATTATAAACGTGTATAATACCGATAATTTTGTAGTTACAAATAGTACTGCAAATGTGTCAACGCCACCGCCGCTGGTCACTCGATGCATGATCATCAGTGTCGCATTTTGTTGGTGGCATTAATAATGGCCGTACTGCCAACTCTTCGACGATCGAAATAGGGCTCGGGTACGCCAGTGCGTACACCGATGGCGGTCAAGGCAGCAAAGCCCGACCCTAAGGGTGACACGTCCATCACATGACCAACTTTGGCTAAATAATCACGAATGTCAGGGGAAACTTCAGATTCGGCCTCGACTTTCATGGGAGCCAATTGATGATGTAGACGGCCATCGTTGACGGCTTGATCCAATGTCTCATTAAATATCAAATATTTCATTATGGTCTGTCAAAGAAATAGTAAAAATGATTAAAAAGGAAAATAAGGCAAAGTCTGCGTAAACTTACCGCTGCCACAGCGGTGGTAATCTTTGTACCTCCTGCAGCCCCCACTAACATTTTGACATTTCCATGTTCATCCAAGATAATGGCGGGGCACATCGAAGACATCGGTCGTTTACTCGGCTTAATATAGTTGGCCGGTGATGCAGGCACTCCGAATGAATTGACCACACCGGGCGTGGAAAAATCATCCATTTCGTCATTTAAAATTATACCAGTACGCCTTGAACGTACTTTGGAACCGAAGTAATTATTCACCGTACTTGTAACAGTGATAGCATCACCATTGGCAGCCAGGACAGCCATATTGGCCGTGCCATGATCCTCTTCTACCGTAAAATTAGCACCATAATAAGACATATCATCGAATGTCTTATCGTCAAATATCAAACCACGGACCTGATCGGCAAAATTCTGGCTGATAAGTTTCTCAAAGGTCGCCTTGATCTTATCGAACATTTCATTGTCCGTTTCGTTGTCCATATCACCCAAGTTGGTACGCTGGCCGTATGTGTGCTTAAATGTTTCGACGACACGCTGCCAATATACCGGACGATCTTCGGTATATAAATCACTCATGACATTCAAGATGAATGCCAACAGGGCTCCGCTGGACGGAAGTGGCGTTGTGTACAGTTTGTAGCCGCCGGTAACATTAGCCACCACATGATGTGTATCCTCCCATTTGACCCTGCAAAGCGTGGACGAAGAGGAATTATAATTAGTAAAAACAATTGGTTTTTTTGTGTTATCAATTCAACTTGAAGTTTAGACTTTAGTATCTTGGTGCCACACAAAAGGTTTATACAAAAACCGTGTGTTGCATGCATTTGAAGACGGGAAAGTTCTTCTTGAATTATTACTACTCACTTGTAATTCTTTAAATCCTGTTCGGTTATTAAGCCTCCCATTGCCTGTATGTCCTCCGCAAACATTTTGCCGGTTTCACCGCCATCATACATCTCGGATACACCATTTTTAGCTATTCTCTCCAAAGTGTCACCCAAAGCCAAGCGTTTCATATAATCACCCTCCTTGTATAGCGAACCATCTTCTTTAACGAAAAGTTCCGCCATTGATGGTTCCTCCCGAATTTGCTTCTCTTTGGAGACCAAAGCGGATGCTAAATATTTCGATACCCAATGACCTTCACGGCATAGTTTGATTGTGGGTTCGAAGAGAACATTCCACGGCAAACGTCCATAACGTTGATGCATTTCCCAATAGCCTAACATTTCTCCAGGCACTGCACCGGCCGTGGCGCCTAGAACAATAAAGAAAATTGAAGTGATAAATCTGATTTTTCGAAATGAATTGAGTGGATTTGAATGGGGGAAGTGAGGAATTAGAATGACAATGTGTTTCTTCTTTTTGGTTGCTCTAGCATTGAATTGGAAGGGTTAAAAATTCGAATGTCTAATGGTTGATTCCGTATCGAAAACTTGAGTTGGTCTGGGCCGAGTCTTAAGATTGGAAGGTCACTGGAGAATATTAATGAGAATCAATGACCCACAGAAGTTAGATGGCACGCCGACATCTCCATACATAAAAGGTATTGAAGAACCAAGCTCACCTGCAGCCTTCCAAAAACGGACAGCATGACAAGAGTAATTAAATAAAATCTTTAAGATTTTGGTTAGTTTTTTTCTCTCACTTTAGTTTAAATTGAAGCATGTTTCCAGCAATCACGTCGAGAGTACTGACGATGACTCGAACTCGGTGAAAATTAATAGTAAACGGGCCGTAGTGTTTTCCTCAATAAAGGACTCCACCATAAAGGTGGGTGGGGAACCAAGCTAGCAAATAAACACCCCTGACAAAGGAGGATGCATGGGTCGGTACACCGAATACCTTACACAGTTGTACGCCGACTGTTGGCTCAATGGCATTGAACGTGATAGGCCGAACCAAACTACAACTATCTCTACAGAAAGACTATGCAGAGGTCAGGCGACCTAAATCGTTTCAAGACGCATTCGTTCGGCTGTCAACAGCAGGCCTCACTAAATATTTTATAGAAATTTAATGGTACGGTCGTAGAAAAGAACCATGTGACTGCTAACGTCTACAACTAGATTGTCTTTGCTGGAATTTCAGTATAATCCCACGACTCAAAGCACGGTCAGGCTTTATAAAGTGGAAAACTGCGAGGGTAACAGGATGACTCTTAAAATTGTATTGACCTTTAAAAAAAATCTGTTCGGATGGCCAGGTCCCAGTTAATATACACCTGTATGCTGGCATGATTTCATCACACTCTCACTGTCTGAGAAAGTACTGGAGTATATTCAGGCCTTATCGCGAAAAAGACCTAAGCGTCAAAAAGAAAATTTTACATTAGAGGGTTTTTTGTGTGGTCAAGCATAGATGCGTGTAGTGCTTACGATACAATTGAATTTGCTGTATCTTTGTAGATATTAATTTTTAATATTTTGCAATTAAGAGCGCTGGACAATATTCTATCGAATTTCATTAAAGGAAATTACGCCTTCTTCGCGGTAAGGGCTCGATATACTTTAATTTGCGTACCGGTTTTTGGGAATTCCCGATACCATTGGCTCAAGTCTCACGGGTGGATTTTATAAATGAAGTAAATACTTTGAGAAACCCTGTCGCCGATTAGCATTTAATTGCAACCACACACTCAAGAAGCTGTAAACAAAAATCCTAATCTATACGATTAGCAACCTTATCCTAAGCATATTTTGTTTAATTGTCCCGTTTCCTCCAACTCAAGTGGACTGCTACTGGCACTTATAAAATAATTAATTGTATGCATGAATTATGACGGCAATCTTTGGCGAAAACAAACGCCTGGCGTTTCATTGATTGCCAACAACAAACGAGTAATAAATTAAACAAATATTTAAATTGTTAATTGTAAAGAGGTCACACTGCGACACTCCCTCAGCGACTCGACTTACCGGTTACCGCGGCTTGTCCCACAAACATGTCTTTATGTGCTGCCGCAGGCGCCGATTCGCGAGCGATAAGTGTTTCTATTTTACGTTTAGATTTCGTATAAATCGTGGCCACAAAGCCACCACCGATGCCCATGCTGTGCGGCAAGATGACACCCTCACACAGGAGAGTGGCAATGGCGGCATCCACGGACGTACCACCATCGGTTAACATTTGACTGCAAGGAACAAAAATATTTGAATTCCATAACACTGCAGTGATAACTGAGACATACCTTCCAATTTCCGCACATCCTCTACCATTCGACACCACAGCCCCAACAATGCGTGGTCCGTCGTCGTTTCCCTTCAGGCCGAACACCAGGCCCAATGTCAAGGCTAATACCACGGCAGCGGCTATTGCAACCCATATTGCTATCTTCTTATTTATGACGATTCTGAAAAAGAGTGAATATGAAACGATACAAATAAAGTGAAAACAAATGTTTATTCGATTAGAATCTGAAGTGTCATGCTGTTCATACATTGTCTATCAAACAATCGAAGAGTTATTTATTATTGAAATTGACGTCGTCGCGCTACCGTTATCATCGTTCCACAAACGTACTTCGGTCGACACACGACGTAAATTGAAAATGCCAGATATCAACGGATAAAGGTGGCGTTGGAAAAAAGTAACGCGTGTTTATACAAATACAAGTTCGAAGATCCATAAATTGATCAAAGATAATGTTTTATGGGTTTTTGTAGTCTATGCGTGTGTTGTGCGTTCAAGCGAAATAATTCGATAAAAGTTCAATCATCGAGAAATATTTATGATCTGTAATGCGATCATTGAACTTTTATTGTCTCTATGTTTAAGCAAATAAAATACGCATAAAAAGTGGAAAATTTTGATAAACGAAATAACTAGGTTAGATATTTTGAGTCAAAATTCCTTATAGGGTTTTTGTTAGAAACTATAAACATTTACACAAATCTGGCATCATCTTATTTTTGATCTCTCTGGCAATTATATGTAAGTAAGTCTTTTCTCTATTTTCATTACACGCAGATGATCTCAATAAGGTGGTTTATTAAAATCAAAAATTTTCGTATTTGTTAAAACTTCTTTCATTGAAATGGTTTCATGATAAGTTATAAACTTGATGTAGATTTTGTAATTAGATGCGGACTAAAGACTCGATTGCCTTTGAAATATCAATAAATGAAATGAAATTGCAAGTACAGTGCTGTCTGGGTAGAGTGAACTAATTTTTGCCGGGCGATTTCATAATACCCAGGTTGTTCACTAAATCAAGGTTGATTTTTTTGTATTTAAAACGATTTTTTTATTTATTTTAAATGCATTTATATATTATACATTGTATTTATTTCGATAAAATACTGATGTTTAAATTTAAGACTGAAAAAGAATGTGTAATAGTTGTTTGTTTCTTCGGTTTGTTTAACGATATTTGCACTGCTTGATCGCGAAGGCAATGTAGAGCTTGTATATTCGCGAAATTTGTAGTATTAGCCTCAGCCCATTCGATACCCTTATCAAAAACCTTAATGGCTTCATCAGCTGATATCCGATTTCTGTATTCTGATGTTTCGCCATTGTCCTCATCATTCTCTACCAACACAAACCTCAATGAGCGCATAGCCAAATTATTTACATGGCACACTATCGACGCAATTTTTCCAAAAATACGACATTTTAATATGTGCATTGATCGAATTAATGCCCTAACACCACTCAAGATATTTTTTCTTAGTTACTGCAGCTCCACGGTTTCTGCAACTTTCTTGATTTCTATCAGTTGTATTGATCGAGGGTATACTGTATTTGTGCGAGCAAATCGTTATTTTACCATTATTTTATGTTATCTTTAATTTTTGTACTCTTTTTTATTATTTCTCTCTTTCGGCAAACCTAAAAACTTACTATAAAGTATGTTCACTCTATTCAGGTCCATGACTGTTCACTCTACAGAGTAGTCAATGTAAAAATTCTGGTGTTCACTCTAACGCGGTGTTCATTGCATCGGGTGTTCACTCTACCAAGACAGCACTGTATTGTGATCTGTTTCAAAAGATGGACTTTGAAAATTTTACCAATTAATTTAATATGATTTTGTATTTGTGACCAAAGACAATCTAATGGGAGAACGTCCTAAGTGGCATGCGAAATTTTCCTATAGATGCCAGCTATCGATTTTTTTTTTAGAATTTCTATGACTAACACTCAGGGGTTGCCCCCTATAAAAGCAAAGCACTGTGTTAGCGATAGGAAATAAGGGTATTGGAGGGAGGATAGTGTTTGTTGACGTTGGCCTTGAATTTGAGAATGTCATAGCTGGCAGGAAAACCGCTTGAAGGAAGATTATTTCACATACGAACAGTTCGTCTAAAGAACGAGTTTTGTTTGTAAAGGGTTCTACAACAAGAGGTGTTATTTTGAATCACCCGGTATTTCGGTAGCTGTTACTTTTGAAGCTATAATTCTCTGACATTTGACAAGTAGAAACTACGCCATTACTAAAAAGGGAACGATACACGCTTCAACAAATTCGAGCTGTTGGGACAAGTTACGTGAGGCTATCGGGGACATTGAGCAGCCACTTTGCGATTTGGTTATGGACAATTGATGAAAAGGATATTGTCGTGGTGGCCATTGTTTTTGATTTTTAACGCCTACGTTCCTCTTTATTATGAAACAAATATCCGATCATTTATCTCAAAAAATTTAATTTTTCTTTGAATACCAAAATAATAGGGATTCACAATGAATATAAGTCATTCACAATGGACCCTATGGGTCTCCGAGTGGAGGTGCATCTTAGGATGTACAACCCTTCCTAACCTAACCTACCAAAATAACACCTCTTGTTGGAGGACCCTGTAGAGGGGACGATATCGCGATAAAGACGTAATGTACAGGAGAGTTTTTTTTTTATGTGGTCAAGCATAAAGGCGTGTTAGGCTTACGATACAATTGAATTTGCTCTATCTTTGTAAACATAAATTTAAAATTTTCAATATTTCGATAGAATTTGTATAATTTCCTAGTGAATTTCATTAAAAATCAAGATGTGAAGAAAATGTTCTTATGTCTTGTTCGCGGTACGGGCTCAATATAATCTAGAATTTGAATACCAGAAACCAAAATTTTGATAATTTTTTTTATATTTTCTAAAATTATTAAAACTTTCATTAGTTTTTCATGGCAAGCCATGCAAGCCGACACTTCAAAGTCGTTTTACCAAAGGAATCATTTTTTGAGTCGTGATGGTCTGGCACGAATTCACCTCACTTTTTTAAATTTTCCATAAAATAAATATTCTTCTTTTTGAACTAAATTCTATTTATAGCAGGGGTACGTGTTTTAAATTGTATTAGTGGCGATCGACACTGTATTGACTAGATTACGAAATAACGATTTATCTTAATCATCGATGTGAGGCGTTAGCTCATTCTGTCATATATTTATATTGAAATGTAGTAGAAATATTAAAAGTTTCCATAACCGAGAATCCCATACGAATAGACAATATTTTGTGTTTAACTCAAATACATTTGACCGGCACAAAAAAAAAACACATCACTAAGTGAAGGAGCGTTTAGATTATCATATAATATCAATCAAGTCAATATGAGAAGTACCAATATATTTAATAAATTTAAATATTATGAATTCGTTCTTTTACAAATCACAGGACAGGCTAATCTGTCATTTATATCCTCACACAGTTTTTTATTTCCTTAATATTATTAAATTAGATATACATTAAAGAGACTTATAAACAAAACTAATTCTAATATACATTGCATTTATCTGGAATGTTGTTAACATTTGTTTTCAATTTAATTATTGAGCTGAGGCCAGCCCAACTGCCTTTAATTTTAAGTATGACTTTGTCACTTCCTTAAGAAGGAAAAACCGTGTTATTTGGTGGTGTTTACTTTAAACCAACTTATAACTACTACAGCATGGACATGATAATCGAAACGTCACATTTTACTGCAGCCTGCATTAATTCACCTCAAACAAATTTTAAGCAGCATTTTCCAGACAGAATAAATCGCATTCAAATCTTACCTTGTACCACTGAATTTGGCGACAAGTAATGGTGACTTTACACTCATGCTAAAAAGCCTGTACTACCTACTTTGTCAAATGTCATTCACTCTTTCTCTTCAACATCACTACCGACAAGTAATGAACGTTTACGACGATCTTGTTAAATGATAAGATAGTGAAATACTTGGGAGGTTCTGCCCGGTCGAATCGTATGTACCCGCCACTATACGAAGTGAATGTATCATCCGATCAGATTCTTTTTTTTTTGGAATATTGATTTATTCTGTCATTGAGTCCGTCTCCGTTTGGAGAAAATGTTTATCTTTAAAACGAATCAGTCCATTATGAATCTCATTTTAACTAAAGCAGTAACTAGAAGGAAGGACGTGACTATGTAGATTGTCTTCGAATTCATGAAGAAACTTATTGAGGACTAACCGCGAAAGAGATGTAAGCTCCAAAAAAAAATATTTACAGGAGAGATGTTTTTTTTTGTGGGCCAGCAACGAGGCGTGTGGCGCTTACGATACAATTGAATTTGCTATATCTTTGTAAATATAATTATTTAATTTTTAATATTTTAGGATTAACAGCGTTGGACAATTTTCTATCGAATTTCATTGAAAAGCGAGTCTCGAAAAAAATGTCTTTCTAGCGGTAAGTGCTCAATATTCCCCCGTGTTGTAAACAAAATGTAAAACACATTGTACACTTTATCCTGAGGTGTAGGGTGTCAAGATAGGGAGTAAAGTAAAGAGAAACAAAAAGAAAAAAACAATTAAGTGAATTTACTAATTGGATAATGTTAAAATCAACGCTCGTACACAGACATTTACTTGATTGTCTCAAAAACCAATAGCAATTAGGTCATAAATGATAGGAGATAACTCCGCTCGATATTTTTTCTGGTTAGATTTTGGTACAAAAAAAAACAGCAAAAAAAAAAAATAGAAATTATTAAATTTTTTCCCTTGAATCATTAGAGATAGACATTCAATAATTGATGACAAGTATGACATTACACATTTGACGACTAATTAAAAAATAATGTTACATTAAGGTGTGCTATCTGACATACAAGTGTATTCAAATGTCTACACCGTTTCCTAATGAAATGAAGTGATAACTAATGTTCAAGTTTAATAGGGAATGTAAAGGATATTTTTTGTGTTATAAATTAAAAACAAATAAACAAAAATTGTTTAGCCAAAACATTTTTATTAGTTGGGGAAAATGATTTTATTTGTTGGACAGTAGGGTGGAGTGAAATTCAAAAAAAAAAGTTAACCTCGGAAAGAGATGTAGTCTGGGGTCCTAATGAGGGGAAAAATAAAGAAAAAAATTTTAGGGGTCGCGCCCCTCCCTCGAAATTTGGAAATTATCGCTATTTTGGCGTTGATTTTAGAAAAATCCTAAAAAGTTTTATGTCAATAAATGTTTGCAATAGCGTAAAAAATTAAATAAGGGCATGAACAAATTTAAAAAAATTGTTCTCATTGTTCAAAAAGTAAAATAAGTCAAATCGTCCCTTCTTCAGAAAATTGACTGAACAATGAAATCGCCACCAAAGCTACAAATATTAGTCGATTATCCTCATATTTGCCTCAAATACTTTTGTTTGGGCACTGAACAAGCTAAAACTTTTAAATTTCGAATAAGTTAAGTCGTTAATTTTTAGGATTTTTCTAAAATCAACGCCAAAATAGGGATAATTTTCAAATTTCGAGGGAGTGGCGCGACCCCTAAAAATTTTGTATCTTTATTTTTCCCCTCATTAGGACCCCAGACTACATCTCTTTCCGAGGTTAACTTTTTCAAATTAAAAAAAAAGCATGTTTTCACTCCACCCTATTGGACAGCCTAAGCGAGCTTTGCAGTAGCGCATCCTGTCAACACAATTTTCCCAAACCTTGGTGACGTTTTCTGCCTCCATGTCACGAATGGCTTGGTCGATATTAGTCTTTTTTTTTTGTGGACCAAAACTTTTAAATGTAACAAACAGCGATAGGAAATTATGGTTTCTGGCTCCATGTCACGAATGGCTTGCTCGATATTAGTCTTTTCTTTTGGACCAAAACTCAGATGATGTCTCTTATGAATGTAATGCACAGCGATAGGGTATCGAATGGAGGTAACAGCGAGAATAGTTTGTGGATATTTGTCTTGAATTTGAGAATGTCACAGCTAGCCAGAAAGACACTTGTTGGAAGAGTATTCCACCTACAAACAGAACGATTTTTTTCTAAAGTGCATCGCCATTTGACAATGAATGGATAAAAGTCCCTGAATAGTCGCGTATTCCGGCTGAAAGTCCCAACATCAGGGACTAGATGACGAATATTCAAAGAGCAGATATCATTAAAATATTTAGCGTAGTACTATTCACGTTCCGGCGATTCTGAAGGTAGACCATTAGGGTTTTTTATCTGGGAATTCCCGGAGCATATTTCCGATTGGTCATATGGCCGATTTTTTTACTTCCCGATTATGGAATAAAATACTACTAAAAAGTGCAACTACGTAAGTTATTATTCACTTTTTACAACTGTGATTGTGGTTTTTAACCGTGCAATTGTACGATTTTGTACTTCCTGAAACATTCCTGAATTAGTTGATTGAATTACATTTAAATTGTTCAGTATTTTTTTTAGATATTAATTGCCTTTTTTAACTAAAGTTTTATTAGTCATTTCAAGTTTTTGTTTAAGTGCACAATACAACTTGTTGTAAATAGATTTTTTTTAAATTTTATAAAGAAATTTAGTTTTGTACGGAAAATCAATAAAGAAATCGGGAATTCCCGGGAATGCCGCATAAGACTTTTTCGCGGTAAGGACTTGAAATGTAGGTTAAGTTCACAGCCTAACCCAATAGGTCGTCAATAAGAATAAGTAATACAGAAGGAAAGAGAACAGAACCTTGTGGCACTTCTGCGGTCAACCTATGCTCTTTGGATGTGACCCCAGCTATAAGAATTCATACTGAGCGATCTCTGAGGAAACTAATAGAGATATTTTAAAGAACTGGTTGCTTTTGGATGGACTAAAATGTAGTGTGTGTATGCGACAATCAGAGAAGAGACCATTTTGACATTGGAAATGCTGACAACTTTAGGAAGAGTGTAACCTCTAAACCATATACAACTTTTATGCACGAAAGTATTCGGCATAAACCAATACGATCCAGTCAATTAATATACAAAATTATTTCATTCACAGCTTAGTTACTGTTCTTTGGTGGAATGTTCAGAGAAATTCGTACCTTTTCGAACCAAAAAGTAATTTTATTTAATAACGGCCGGTTTCCGTATAACGAATTCGTTCGGTCGTGTCAAAATTAAAGTTATAAACAAAAGAATTTTTCCTCGGAATACGAAGTAATTATTTTGGATTTGTGTTGCATACGTCGAAATCTAGAATATATCTAAAAACCACAATTTAATGAAGTCTGTAACTCATTTTATAGCGCTTCCAATATCTACGATATTTTTCATTCGTTTATTGGAAACCGTCAGTTATTCTTTATACAATTTCATCTATTCTATTCATTATACGAGTACCTTGTAGCAATTATCATCGTTGCATCATATTCATTAACAAAACAAATGGTAGATGCAACTATTATGCCGCTGTGAAATATAACGCCCATACCCTTATACGTACCGAATGTTTAAGAGTAACTTGCTAATTTGAAGCCACCTTCTAATTCGCATATTTCTTTGGCTGTTGTGTTTTTTTGTTCCAGTCAATAACAAACTTTGTTTAAATTTGTAATAAACGGCGTTTTTGCTTATTCGAGCTAACGATTTGTACTAGAAAAACAAACGTGATTGAAATGCCAAAACAAAGATTTCAGTATGACGATAAACCAGAAAGAAAACTGGTGTCGTAATTGTCCCGTTAAGTAATGCGACCGACCAGACACATACAAATACGTATAAGACGAGCAAACAAACTGAAGCAGCGCCAAATATAAGCGAGTTAATGACATTGATTTCGGTATAATTTTTCGTTTTTTTTTTTATAATTTATTTATTTTTTCTTCTTGCAAATACAATAAAAAGACAATAAAAAGAACGGCAAAAGTTGAGTGACAACGACAACATGATGCCCAACAGCACTCTGACATAAAGAAGTGTGGTGAAATAGAGCCCGTTCAGGGACGGACCTTTGTAGGGGAACAACAGAAAATCCGGCTTAACCCCTTCCGTAGCAAATATATTTCAATGGGGAGCTACAAATCATATGAATTGTCAAATATATGTGACAAATCCACGAAAGGGTTAAATACCTTGTTGAAAATCTTACGGAAAACGTAGCAATTGTCCGGGTAAGGCAATTAAACGATCCCCCTTAATTACCTAATTTGTGCAATTAAACGAATAGGTTTAAATAAATCAAAGTCTATAAAATCATTTATATATATTTTTTTTTTATAAGTAATGCACTCATTTTGTTTTTTTTTTAAAAACACCCGGCTGTAGGGTGAATGAATCGTAATAATCAGCTTTTAATGCTCTCTTAATTGACTTATGCAAAATGAAAAATATTGCAATGCGGCGGCAGTGACAAGGCGAATAATAAGTTAGTTAATCTCTATACCTCGTAACTGCTGGCATCTATACAAGCAAGAGAATATACTCTAAGGTCTAAGAAATGAGATCGTAGTTAAATCAGAGCTTTGTAAAACTCAGTTTTAAATAAAACTGGAGGTAGGGTTTTTTAAAAATCAAAATAAACAAGGACTTTTGTAGAGAACTTCGAGACATGAAAACAAAAGTGATATAAGACACTGCAATTTGTTTTCTATTCCAAAAATTTTTGGTTTGTGTTGGTGAAACAAAACAAATGTTAATGTTATAAAATTGTCTATCGTAATATAAATTAAACGCCCGATTAAAATACAGTTTTACCTTGTCATAAAAGTTGAATTTTTAACTTTAACTTTCGTTTAAACGAGGATTATTCGTGATTCCTTTCCCTATGTAATACAGTCGAATTCGGAACGCCTTCTAAATGGAAAAAATCGTTTAACGATTGTTCTGGATGATTTACCATGCACTGTACTTCGCTTAAACGAAAATCTGCATTATTGAAAAATCATTTATGCGAAACAATTTTTTAGTGCAAAAAAAAATCAAACTTATATGATACAAGCACCGCTTAAGAGAAATACAGGGTTTTCCAACAAGAGGTGGCACAATTTCTCTGCCTTACAACACTCCATTTGACCCATAACTAATTTAAAACCTTTGACATGCCTTAGGAAAGAACTGTTACAACAACAGCAACAACCAAACCGAAAAATGGAAATACATTTATTGCTCAGGTCAAAGATGTTGATTTTTCAAATGAAATAATCTTAAAATCGTTTATATTCCACTAGACAAATTTTTTTTTTTTCCAAAAATATGTTCGTTTTCAATATGCTTGAATTATGCCCAAACATATTATGATTGTGTGCCAACATAATATGTTTACCCACAAACATGTATATGTTTGTATGTAATCGTTTTTCTAACAAAAACGCCTGCCAGGCGTTCTGGATACTTGAAAACTGTAGTGTGGAATTTACAACACTGTGGTATATAATACCACGGAAAAAATTGTTTTAGAAATACGTTTGCATAGAAATATATACATGTTTGTGGGTAAAAATATTATGTTTAGGCACAAATCAAGCCTATTAAAAAATGAAATGTTTGCTGCCGAACATATTTGTGGCAAAAACAAAAAATATTTATCCAATTTATATTGGGGTTCCCGGTTTCTTTATGAGATGTTAACGGAAAACGTAAGGGGACTTCGATTCGATTCCTTCTTTTAAATATAGTAGACAAATGATATTTGTTTCCTCCCCTACTTCCACTAGGAAATCTCAAATGTTTTATATCTTTCGTTTATCAACAAGTAGCCATTAGTTTAAATTATGGCCGTGACGTATTTGTCTTTTTTAGTGATTATGCAAATTTTACCCTCAACTTTTTTAATGTAAATAAAAACCCGCCGAACTTGAATTTGTGTGGTAAATTTTTTTCTGCCAAATTTATAATAACAAACAGTATGACATTGAAGAGAAATCGTCGATGTTTTATCTTGTATAACTATTGCACAGGACAAAAAAATCATGTTTGTAAGTAAGAAACACATTACAGATTAGAGGCGTTACTAAATGAAAATAGTCGACATTTCACTTTCTATTGCTAGGGGTTTTTTTTAAATTAAACGAAAAAAAAATCGATTTTTTTGAGACATTTCTCCACATAATTCGTCATAATTGGAAAACGACCTGTCTGATTGGGTTGTGGTAAATATGATAACATTTAGATTTAGATTATTTTTAATTTTTGCAGTTAACGACTTTTAATCTAAATTATAGTTTCGGAGTGAGCCATAAAATAAAAGCAAACAAATATTTTTTTTTTGGTAACATTTTTTTTTTTTTGCAGGAATCTACATATGAATTTGCAGGAATGAGAATCTACAAAAAAAAACCGTAAGTATGTAATAAAGTAGCTTATCGCCAAGCCAAATCTGTATAGTTGTTATTACTTAAAAATGTTGCTGTTGGCCTGTGTTATTATTTATGGCCGAACTAAAGGCTACTGGCAATTAAAGACGTCTAATTTCAATTTATGATTATGAAATTTGCCTAGTTTTGTATGTGGTTTCTAAATCAAAATATAATAAAAATGCTGAATAATCGAGACTATTAAATCACTATTTATGATTTCGGAAAAGTACCATAAATTAATAACGACATAAAATGCCTGCAAGATTTAGCTAAATTTACATACATAATTTAAAAACAAAACCAAATAAACGCAGTTAGATTTAATTAAGACAGACAGAAGAAGCTACACTACTGCTGTGATCGATCAAAGAGAATATAGTGCTACTATAGCATTTATTCTATAAAAGAATTAGTTATATCCGGAATTTGCAGCCGAACTACAGAGCCTGCATGTACAGCCAATTCCAACTGTCTCCGTCAGCCATTTGTTTTAACCGAACGTAGGTGCAATAACTATTTGTTCTTACTATATCTTCTGACTAAAACAATATTTGTTAAATATATTGAAACTTATAGTCCATAATTTCCATGAGAAATTCTAGTTCCAAGCGGATTGGAACTCCAAACTGGTCATAAATATTAGTTTCCTTAAGTATTGGGTATTGTTTTTTTGTATCGCTTAATTGTGGCAATGGAATTTAAGTGTAATCACATATTTATTTTGTCTGATGGCAAGAAGAATAGTATTTGTATTTTACTCATTTATTGATTTATTACCAATTAATACCGTAATTGAATTAGTTATTTAGTTTAACCTTCAATAGGAGAGAGAGTGCGGCGAAAATCTAACGTACAAGTGAATCACAATTGAAGGTCTTTTAATGAAACGTTTAATTTTGTATTTACTTGTAATAATAAAGTTTGTGAAATCAATTTTATTGATCTTACACGTTTAAGCGGAGAAATTTCCTACTATAAATAAGTTATCGCTTTAATTGTCAAACCACAACTTTTATCGTATTATTCTCACTATTTAAAGTTAGGGGACCATACAAAACAGTTGGTACAATTAGGACATGAATGTACTTGGAACAGGACTGTTGAGTCGGAGTCGGACAAATTTGGCCGGAGTCGAAAAATTGGCTCGACTCCGAGTTTTATTTACTTACATTTCCCATAAAATAAATAAAATGTATTGAAAAGAAGTTAATCTGTTAATATTTCTTAAAATTTGAAATATGTGCGATTATAAGATTTAGTTTTTATCTTCGAGATACAAACGCATCTCAGTGTACCATAGAGTTTAGGAATAGTGGATGGAAATACAATATTCGAAATGTTGTTATTGAACAACTGTAGGCGGAGTCATTTTGGCTCAACTGAACAGCCCTGGTTTGGAACACATGCATTCCATGACATTTTATCCCTTATCTGTAAAAAAAAGAAAAGTCCTAGAACAAAAGTTGTTCAGAATGTCGACTTTTAAAAAATATATTTTAAGGATTTTTCAATCCGTAGAGCCATGCCAGTCTGTCTGGGTTCATACTGCCTGGCCGGTATTCAAAGTCCATTAGAAATCATGTTTTCTTTTCCAACTCATTTTACACTGCTTAGTAAAATCCTACTTCTAAAAAGTTAATATCTTCATTTGTTTGCTTTTTTTGTCTGTATGTCAAAATATTTCATTGCTAATTTTTCAATTACTAAATAATTTTTAATAACACCATAACAGTTTTGAATAATTACTATTTCTAGAATCGTTTATGCGAAAGAGTAGTTTTGAAAGCATAACAAAAAAAACTAAAGTAATTAACGCATTTGTATCAGTGGATACATTTTAGCATTTATTAGTAATTAGTTTTTTTGTTTTCGAAATATTTTTAAAAATATTAGTTGTATTCAGTTTTGATTGAGAGAGGGATTTTTTGCTGTGTTTAATTTATTATTGGAAATAACATTTCTTGTTTTTAAATTTAAAAATTCAATTGTAAATTAAATTTTTCCAATAATATTTATTTATAGAGTATGTTGTTGTTACATTGCAAACTAATGTGATCAGGATTTGTTGTTGTTTACAAGTGGAGAGAAATAAGGTCTGAGCAAAGTGGTTTATGGTCCGGCGGGGTCATTGGACCTTACTTTTTCGAAAATGAGGTTGGATCAACAGTGAATGGATTGCGCTATCGAGAGAGCATTCGTGATTTTTTATGGTCGGAGTTGGATGACATTGATCTGGACAACGTATACCTTCAACAAGACGGCGCTACGTGCCACTCAAGCAACGAAACCATTGTTCTTTTACGTGAAAAGTTTACGGACCGTGTGATCTCTCGAAAAGGTGATCACAGTTGGCACCGAGATTTTGTGATTTAACACCTTGCGACTTCTACCTTTGGGGCCACGTGAAAGATAAGGTCTACGCCGCCAGCCCAGCGTCGATTCAAAGATAGAATTCGTGAGGCTATCGAGGACAAAGGGCAGCCACTTACCGATTTGGTTATAGAACATTTCATGAAAAGGATATGGTCCTGTAATCGTGGTCATGGAGGGCATTTGGTTGATGTTTTTAACGGCACACCTTTCTCTTTATTATGAAATAATCATCCGATAATTTATCTCAAAAAATTTAATTTTTTCTATGAATTGTACACTCTTGTTGGAAAATCTTGTATCTTACAATTGAAATGAGGTATCGATCACTATCGATCATAATTTTATGTGTGAAAAAACGGATTGATTTGTATAGAAGACAATTTGACAGACTGTTTTTTTTGATTTATTGCTTGGAATTGACTTAGGAAGAAAATGCATATTTTACTCAGATATTTAAAAAAAAAATTTTGTTATTGCTGAAAAGTCGTTTAATTCAAAAGACCACATCGTTTTGATGTGACCAAGTGTTTTGTGTTTAAATTCAATAAAATCACTTACATTATTTATAAATAGAAATATAATTGACGGTGTATTTATCTGTATTCGGATAATTACCCAAATGTGGTAATTACGCTTAGTCGTTTAATTTTGTGTTTAAAATTTAAAGAAAATCACTTAAAAATATATGAATTATTTATTAATAAAAATGAGGTAATTAAGCGAATTCGCCGGATAACTCCAACATATTGGCTTCAATTTTTGATTTTCAGTTAACATGAGTCGATCATCCTGAAATTTAACCAGGAAACGCTCTGAAGTTATGAGAGAGCCCCATTTTCCTTATTTTCCCCAGTACTTTGTTTTCTGGATACTTTAGTGGCCTGATCGCAGATACGAACCTTTGTTAATTTAACATGGTCCATTATGTGAGTTTTGGATTAAAAATTATTTAAATTTGACAATATGGGAACATGTTTTGACTATAGTCTGCTGTACTATGTATCCGACAATTTAATTTGACACATATGGGGCCATGGTTTGTCACCATGGATTGGTCATATATTTTACTGGGTTGTGCTGTCAGCATTCATCACATGCAACTTCACTCTCTGTCTAAGCTATTATTTGCAAATTTTGTTTTAACTGTTGTTCTGATATATTTTCGGTACATTTGCAAGCCGTCATCGTCCAATTCACTGCCCATCAAAATAACAATTCCCGTCCTCCACCGTTGGATCTCTTCTCCACATTTGTGAACTGTAATTTCCAGGAGCAATTGGTCACGTTCACTATTTGAACATTATTTAAGTTTAAAATAACAAAAATATCTACAACAAAAACTAATTGTCTAATTAAAATTGCCACACAAAGACAACTGAAATTATTTGGAACAATTTTAGTATACAAATCAATTTAAATTTGTGAATTTTCAGCTAGAATGCACTTGCGGTGTGTCTGTCTGAATTCAATTTCGGGATTTATAATTTCTGATGAACTTTTAATCATCGCCAACCATCAAAACAATAGAATCGATTGAATGTAAGGATAGTATGAGGATTTGCTACCAAACAGCTGTTCAATCCCTGTGCGAAATATTGGAAAACTACTGGGTACAAGAACAAGTGGCCAAAGGAAATGGCACAAGATAAGAATAATGACGTCTTCCTTTGTCCGGCTGTATAATTTAAATCGTGTACAACAAATATATGAAAAGTCTTCTCAATTTACATTAATTGTGATCATGACCTCTGTGCTGATCACATACAATAAAATACATACAATGAACTCGCACAAATCACTAAGTTCTTTTTTGGTCAGATAAGCAAACAGAAAATTTAAATTAATTTACAAAAGCTTAAAATTGTACTTATTTGCTCACATTAAATATTTTAATGTAAATTGATTAAATTCGGCATGTAAATGTAGTAGAGGTCTCCAAGGCATATATGAGTACTCTCGGAATTTATGAATTAGAAGTTCAAAAATCTTGTATATGGCTTTTTTGAACGATAGCTCGCTAGCTAAGCGAATTAGTTTTTAATAAAAATCTAAACATGCTTTCGTTAACATAAATTACACTGGACAACAAAATAAAAATTTTTTTTTATAAAAAATTACTTCTATACAATTCTTGCAAAAAAAAATCATTATCGATTTTTCATGAGTTAAAAAACTGTAAAAAAATTTTGGTCTTAAATTTTCAAAGAGATACAGTAGTATTTTAAAGATAAGAAAAAAATAAAACATTTCCATTTTAAAAAAAATTAATTTTTTAGAAATAAATTTTTATTTTTTTTAAAAAAAAATCTGGAGTTCTATGACAATTTTGACCATTTAATTTTTCAAAAAAAAATATTTTTTTTCATAAACAAAATTTACAAAAAATAGTTTTTTGTTTAAATTTGTCTTTAACTCCGAAACAGTAAGCTTAATTTTTTTTAAATTTATTTCCAGAAAATCGTAACTATCGACTTTGAGGTTAAAAAAATTTAAATTTTTTAAAAAGCAAAAGAAAGTTGAAGATTTAAAAAAAAAATATTTTTCAGAAAAAAAAATTAAATATTTAAAAAAAAAAATATTTTTAAAGACAAAATTCTGGGGTTCTATGGCGATTTTGACCATTTAATTTTTCAAAAAAAATATAATAATTGAAAAAAAAAATATTTTCAAAAAAAAAATTGCAAAAAAAATGTTTGTCTTTAACTCCGAAACAGTCAATCAAATTGAAAGACACTACAGTTAAATGTTAAAGATAATCTTAAGCTTAATTTTTAATTTATTTTCGCAAAATCGCTTCTGAGTTCAAAAATTTTCAATTTTTTACAAAAAAAAAACAAAAAAGTAGTTGAAAAAAAAAATATTCTTTAGAAATAATAATTTTATTCGTAAAAAAAATTAAAAAAAAATATTTTTTAAAAACAAATTTCTATGGCGATTTTGACTTTTAATTTTTCAAAAAGAAAATTAATAATTTTTTTTTTTCAAAAAAAAAATTACAAAACATTGTTTGTCTTAAATTTGGTTTAACTCCGAAATATTTAATTAAATTGAAAGTCTCTACAGTTAAATGTTAAAGATAATCCTAAGCTTATTTTTTTTTTTAATTTATTTCTAGAAAATCGACCAATCGCTTCTGAGTTCAAAAAATTTTAATTTTTTAAAAAACAAAAAAACGGTACAACATTAACATTTACAAAAAAAATTTTTTTTAAAAACAATTTCATTTTAAAAAAAAATAATAATGTAAAAATAATAAAAAAAAAAATAATAAAAAAAAATAATAGTAATTAAAAAAAAAAGTTAAAACATTTACATTTAAAAAAAAATTTAATACAATTTAATCGGTAGAAAAAAAATAATTTTGTAAAAAAACAAAATGTTTTAAAAAAAAAAAAAATTTTAATAAATTTAATTTTTTTAAAGAAAATTTAAATTATAAAGAAAAAAGTTAAATCATTAAAAAATTTTTTTTTAAAAAAAATCTTTTGGCCGTATATAGCGATTTCGACCATTTCACAGAATCATAATACGTGCATGCGAATGGTATAGTGATTTTTAATTACTGTAGTCGGCCGGATTGCATTTGAATGTAAATGTAATCGTATAACTAAAATCATTTCATATTGTCCACAATGTTTTGATTGTAAATCAAATCGTTAACATTTTCCCCTTATATTTATTTGTTGTTAGCTTAAATGAATTAAATTTTAAAAATGAGGATTATTGTACAATCAAATTTCTTTCCGATTGTCAAGCTGATCATTTAATTTTATGAGAATTGTCTATAACATCTTGAAATAGTGTTTAATTACCTCTCTCGCTCATTTAACTTAGTTTCTGAACAACAGTAAAATTTTCCAAGTTGGATTTCAAAATCGTTCGCTTATTTTTCCAGACTATATTTGATTACAGATCTCGCAACTACAAACAATTCCAAATGTACAAAATTCTTAGAAAATTATATTTCTTTTTGTGTTAAGAAATCCGCTTTGTCAATAAAACAACCGTATTCGTATAATTACCTTACCAGGACAATTACAGAGAAACCTTCACATTTTCCTGATTTTTAATCCACGTTATACGAGGATTACCTGTATGTGCAAATACTCACAGAAAGTGATGTATAAATATTTGCTTTTTATTCGCGACTGAAGTTTAATAAAGTAAGGGGATTATTCAGGTGTTTTCCTCAACAACAAAAAAAAATATTCCTATAGTGTTGAAAAATATCCAAATTAATTTGTTTAAAATTTCATTTTATTTCTCAACTTTCAAAAATGGTAGAGACAACAAAAAAAAAATTACGAGAAATGTCGAATAAGTAGCCCACTCGATTGTTTTATAAAAATGTAATTTTATTTAGGACTATATACTCCTCTTGCTAGATACTAAACGATTTGTTGAAACTGGTGGAGGCAACTAAAAAAAATAAAGATTTTTTTCAAGCGGGACTGAGAGTTTTGTCCACTTATGAGAGGTGTCGCTTATGAGAGAAGTACACAAGAGGACTGAAGCGGATTGGTACTGATAAAGTGTCCGGTTATGAGAGGTGTCCGAAAGGAGAGAGTACACTCTATTTTGTTTTTCAGAGTTAAGTTTTTGCGTGATTCGTGACATGTGTAAAAATGTTCACTTTGCCATATCATTTTATCAGACATCTGATCTAAACAAGCAACGCTTGCAAATCAGTGAATTTTATTATCAACACTTGTGATCTGTGAAAAATATGTTTCACAAGTTAATTGTCTTTAATTGTATTCGAAAGAGCTGCACTGTTTTGGTGCGGTTTATGGGCCGGCCTCATACTTGGACCGTGCTTCTTCAATGACGATGAAGTCCGCAACTGATCCGTGTCACATGCCATACAGCAAGCGATACAATTAACCAATTGACAGACGAGTTTGTTAAACAATTAATCTAACGTTTGGATATTGTTAACTGGTTCTCTCGTTGGTGTAAGTTAACCCCACTATTCTATGTGGGGATAACTAAAGTCTCTCGTCCAAAGAGATAAGCCCGCCACTATTTCCGCCTTGTCACTGTCTTTGAAAGTGTGCCAAAATGGACCCTTCTGATTGGATCACTTAAAGTGATGATTAATTAGGGGAATTGAGAAAACCCCGAAGGTCACTTTTTGGATTATGCGCAAACTATTTAAACTTTGACTCCCCCAACTCAACCGAACCCACTGCCAGCAATCAGTGTTAATTTCAAAAAATATAAATGGAGAGCAAAAAAACACAAATTATGAAAATTATATGTTAATTTAATAACAACTCAAGTTTTAATTATAAACAGCAAACAGAAACTTTACAACACAGTCGTACACAGACTAACAATAATCAATAGACAGACAGATCGAGAACAAAAGCTGAAATCTGGCATTTCAAAGAACAGAGAGGGGAAATACCGGCCGCCGTTGATGGATGCACTGCAATAGAAACACAAACTACAAATGTTATGCCCATTGAAATGGAAAAAACACAGCTGTAACACCCAACGGATGAATGGAAACGAATATAAGCCATAAATGGAAAAAGTAATCTAAATCCTCTGCGATGAGAAAACACTTGTTGGAGTGGGATTTGGGGGGTATTTTAAACCATTCCCCGCTGATCGATAACAAATCAAAAGTCATAAAAACATATGGCTTTTCCATTATTGCTGACGTTAAACGTTCAAAGTAGACGTTTAATAAAAACAAAGTCAACAGACGTTATAATAAATTGTTCGATTTGATTTTTATATATTTTTTTTCTAGTTATTTACGAGTGCTTTAGTTTTCGATTAGAGAGAGTTTTTAAATTTAGATTAGCTGGGCGAGTTTCTCTTTTTATTGATTTTTACATCAACGCGCACACACACAAACGCAGTTTAGTTTTCGAAAAACCAAATCACTGAACTTATAATAAATATTTTTCTTTAACATTCCACAGCACTTACTTCATTATTAATCCTTTCAATCAATGTCCTTGTTTTCGCGTTTCTCCCACTTTGTTGTTTAAATAAAAAAAAAATCCTTGTTTTTTTACACTTTTTGCACGCACCCACTTCGATTGAGGAGAAAGAAAAGGAAAACAAAAATCGATCTACCCGAGAAACACTACCTTCACTCGTCGAACCGCACGCCAGACTGAATGTGCTGCATTTCCACTTTAATGCTTTTAGCCGTTATGTTCTTTCCACGCTCAAATCTCAAATCGGTGTGCGACAGTACTCCATACCAACAACAGCAACAGCTTGTTTTTATTGCTGGTTTTATTTTTTTTTTATTTTCTGTTTACGTTATTATATTTACGATATCTCGTTTAATAAAGAGACATAAACAAAAGTTATAAACTCTCACCGGCCTGCGAGGTTTATCTCGGAGATCATAAACCGATAATGACAGTCGACAACACCAACTCCTCTGTTTGTTCTCTGTGTGTTGTCGATAACTATTTGAGCATAAATTCTGGCAACTGTGTTGTTGGTATACAATTTAAAGTAGCCTGTCCACCTTACAGAGATTTGTTTTTTTCTGTGTGTGTTGTTGTTCTGTTCAATAACTCATCAGCCGATGAGTTGTAATCAGCACGTTTTTGTTTGTCGTACACTGAACGAAAAACTTTACATCAGAACAATGTAAGAGTGTCAACGATAGAAATTTCCGAAATTGATGGTGATTTTTGTTGTTGCTATTATGTTTTACAGTGCAAGTTTACGCGTAATTCGTGACTGGTTTCAATGTCAGAAAATATTCAGTTTGTCTGGCCTGTTTATTATGAATTGAGTAACAAACCAATAGTTGAGTTTTATTCGCAATAGTCGTGATCTGTAAAAAATGTGTTTCGTAGCTTTTTCATGGAAAAATTGTCGACGAGATTAAACAGATTTGGCCATCGGAGGCTGTTCAAGAGCTGACAATGCACCCTGAAAATTTCACTGTTTGGGTGGGTTTATGGGTCGGCGCACAGTGGTCCATAATCCAATTCCATCGGCCAGAAGTCTGCAGCTTTGGATCTAGTGAACATTTTTGAGTTTTGTAAAAAATTTATTGTGGACAAGAAGTGATCGATTATCGTTTGACTGTAGCCCCTTTGCTGGTTCATTGTATTTCATTCGCAACCGGCAGAGATGATTTCTGGGGGCCTTCAATTTTTCTTAGCCCCCCAGACAGGCCTAGTTGCGCCTATTCATATTAAAAAATTTCCACCTTCAGAAATTAAATTTTTTGACTTTGTCGAACATTTTAGCAGCTATTGCACTTTATTTTTTTAACAGGGTTTTCCAACAAGAGGAGTTAGTTTGGTACTCAAAGAAAAATTAAATTTTTTTGAGATAAATGATCGGATTTTTATTTCATAATAAAGAGGAAGGTGTGCCGTTAATAATGAAAAACAACATCAGGCAAATGACCACCACGACCACGCTTACAGGACCATATCTTTTTCATGAAATTTTCCATAACCAAATCGGAAAGTGGCTGCCCTATGTACTCGATAGCCTCAGGAATTCTATCTTTGAGGTCTTGAATCGACGCTGGGCTGTTGGCGTTGACTTTATCTTTCACGTGGCCCCAAAGGAAATAGTCGCATGGCGTTAAATCACAATATTTCGGTGGCCAATTGTGATCGAGAGATTACACGGTACGGAAACTTTTCAGTTTTGCGAACTGTGACTGCAAGATTTTCAACATTTTTGTGGTGAATTTTAATAATTTCAATGCGTTGTTCCTGCGTGTTTCGTTCCATTTTTAGTAATGACGCTGTTTCTACTTGTCAAGTGCCAAAGAATAAAAGCTTCAAAAGTGACAGCTACCCAAATACCGGGTGATTCAAAATAACGCCTCTTGTTGGAGAATCCTGACCGATGGTACATTCATCTGGACTTTGAACGCAGTTTGACAACCAAGGCTGATCAAAATTTCCTTGGGCAAATGTGTAATTTGTGGCGTTTAAAATTTCAAAAATTCAAATAACCTTTCAATCATAGTCTTATTTTTATTTGGTACAATTTTAGAGATCGCGCCACGCCCTTAAATTTTTGGAAACTTTCGCAATTTTGGTGTTGATTTGAAAAAAGATTCTTTTTATTTTTAGAGTTGCTGTTCATAAAATGTCTACAATTTTACTACCAAACAGATCCGTCAAAGGGAAATTAAAAACAAAACAAAAATTATTACAAGCCAGGAATAGCAATATTGGTCCATCATACTCTTCTTTGCCTCAAATATTTGTATTTGAGTACAATTTTAGAGTTCGCGCCACGCCCTTGAAATTTGGAAATTTTCGCGTTGCTTTAAATTTTTTTTTACGTATATTAGTCAATAATAGTCTTCTTTGACCCAAATATTTTTATTTGGCTACTGAACAAGCTCAAACTTGAAAATTTTGAATAATTTGATTTATTAGTTTTTATGATTTTTTTCAAATCAAAATAGATACAATTTAAAGTCTCACCCCCATATTCATAAAAATTTAAAAAAAAACCTTTGTTAAGAAAAGTGTGTGAAAATTGTTTTTGTATTTTCATAAATTTTTCGTAACTAAGATTTGAAGTCATAAAAATTAAAAATATATTTGTTAAGAAAAATATAACACATATTTTTCTTAACAAACTGTTTTAAATTTTTATGTAAACATTTTTCTTTTTTCTTCCCCTTCTTAAGAATACCAAACTACATCTATTACTGAGTGTGAAATATATGAATTAAAAAAAAAATGTTTTCACTTCGCCCCCTGAAAATTTGTCCTTATTAAGGATCCCAAACTACATCACTTTCGGAGAGTATAATTTTCAAATTCAAAGCAAATATGTTTTCACTCTACCCTATTGGTTTTTAGGATTTTTTTTCAATTCAACACCAAAATTTTAATATATATTTACCCTCGACACTGGACACTAGGAATTTAAATAGGCATTCTATAATTTTCTATAAATAATAATAATAAAAAAAATAATATTTTTTTTTGTACAGAAATTGTGTTTTCCCCAAATTTTTTACCAAATTTTTTTTTTTACCAAATTTTTTTTTTTACAAAATTTTTTTTTACAAATTTTTTTTTTACAAAAATTTTTTTTTTACAAAATTTTTTTTTTCCCACTAAAAATTTTTTTTTCAACAACATTTTTTTTTTCAACAACATTTTTTTTTTCAACAAAAATTTTTTTTTTCAAGAACAATTTTTTTTTTCAACATAATTTTTTTTTTCAACAAAATTTTTTTTTTTTTACAAAAATTTTTTTTTTTCAACAAAATTGTTTTTCCATATTTCAACGGGCGCCATAGGCGCATTACAACTTACTAGTAGTAAATATTGAACATGTGAAGATCGTAACGCGACTCCTGAATATTTTCCATTATTTTGGATCCCAAACTTCATACCCTTTTTGTACGCAAAGTGACCAGCAGGAGCATTTCGTTCGGCCTATAACAATATTGATGGCACGTTATAAGCATATCAAGAATTTAAAGGGTTTGAGCCTTCCAAATGTTTCTTTCATAAAATAGAAATTACAAATAATTCTCATGTTTTTTTTAGCCGTGTGATTTTCAATCTGGCCACACTTCTGTCGGAGTTGGTCTTTCTGACAGCTGCCACTTCATTTTTGCTCCGTTTGGTTTGCCATTTCATAATGAATAGAACAACGTTTGCAAATCGATCGCGATTTTCACAAAAACTGCTGCAAAAAGTGTCCAAAATGGAATTTATTGGAGCCAGCCGCTGCGGCCACTTGTCCGATATCATGTTTAAAACATAATGGCAAAGCCTTATCTTTATAATAACGATAAATTCTTGGCCATAACATTCAATTATATGCGTTTTATTTCTTCTTGAAAACCACACGTCACAAAAAAACGACCTTTTTCAGTGCATACTTTTGTGGGTAACAACAATTTTCCACTTCTTAGCGAAAGTTATTCACGCGAATGAGTTTGACATGCAGAAACATGACACACTTCATGAACAGAGGAAAACCAATATCACTTTAAAAAAAATGTTTAGGTTTCCAATCCAAATCTTCAACAACAAAAAAATGGAATTTGGCGGAATTTAAATTATGAAAATTATTATGAACAGTAGGTCCGGCTTTAAACAGTAGGTCCCTGGTCAGTGAGTATACAAATTATATCGCGCACAGCTTACTGATTCGGGAGACGTTCCCCGTCTTGTTCCTTTATGGAATGTTAAGGGAAATGAGTAAGTAAGTAATTTAATGTCGAAAACCGACACCTTTTCTCGTTCTCGGTCTATCGGAGCCGCAGAATTGTATAGAAATTTCCTCCTGAAAATCGCCTCACCTAGTTTATATCGTTATATTCGGTAATCTTGCGTTTCTTTCAATTTTTTTTTTTAATTCAAGCTTTTTTTTTAATACTCACATTTATTTTATATTCCTAACTTGTGTTGTTTCTCTTAGCTGAAAAAAATCTTGCTACTAGGACTTTATCAAGATTGTTTTTTTCGTTAATTTTTATTTTCTTTTTTGATAATAATTATTGACGGCTTTTAAGTCGAGAGCACAAGTGATTATGCCAAAAAAAAAAACAAAAATTTGGAAATTTATCAAGAGCCCAGTTAACTGTTTATTTGCACTCCAGAGATTATATCAGCATTACGATCTTTATTATTTTAAGTGTACATTGTGAGTTGTCAATAAAGATAACAAATGACAGAAATTATAATGGTAATGAGCAATTTTCAAGTGAATAGTTATGTTCATAATTCGATTGCAGGGCACATTAATAGATGGTAGTGGCAATTGCCCAACAACAATAACTCATATACAACCCTGGTTATTTTGATTGTCAAGTTCTGATATATGAATGGCACAATTTTTAGCGAACTATAACTTTATTTTGTAATTGTTTTGAAAGTCCCAAACTTCCATGTTTGGCTTTTTGTAATCGAAATCTTTGATTTAAATGTTTATTACGAAAATGTATTCGACATTTGAAAAAAAAACTATACCACCAATTGAAATGTAATCAATGACGTTGACAATCAAAATTCTCTCAAAATGAAAAAATTTTAATCAGCTGTTTGCATGACTCTACCTTTAGTTATTGTGTCCTGATTCGATTGTGAGAACGTGGCGGGAATACTCGTTGTGATAGGTAGTGTGTAAACCAGGTGAAATGGATAAAATTAATAATTAAAATATATTAAACTAGTAAGATGTAATGCGCCTATGGCGCCCGATGAAATATGGAAACAAAATTTTGTTGAAAAAAAAAAAATTTTGTGGAAAAAAAAAAATTTTGTTGAAAAAAAAGAAATTTTGTTGAAAAACAAAATTTTGTGGGAAAAAAAAATTTGTTGAAAAAAAAAATTTGGTTGAAAAAAAAAATTTTTGTTGAAAAAAAAAATTGGAAAGAAAATTTTGTAAAAAAAAAAAATTTTTGTAAAAAAAAAATTTTAGTTGAAAAACAAATTTTTTAAAAAAAAAAATTTGTAAAAAAAAATTTTGGAAAAAAAAAAGTTGGGTAAAAAAAAAATTTGGGGAAAACACAATTTCTGTACAAAAAAAAATATTATTTTTTTTACTATTATTATTTATAGAAAATTATAGAATGCCTATTTAAATTCCTACGTACTGCGTGACAGAGTCAGTGAATCAGTGTATTAGTGAATCAGTGTCGAGGGTAAATACATATATTATTATTATAATTGTTAGAAAATAGAATTGCCTTAAAAGAAATCAAAAATTAGGCACATCAAATTAATTCAATGAAACCATAGGGAATAATTTCCTTTCTTATGCCGCACGATAAAACTGGTTAAACCAAGTTAATCGTTCTCCTCGCACTCTACAAATTCTCCACCAATTTCTTATCGAATCTCATTTGCAAATATTTTTATTTTTTTATTGTTTTTCAAAACACCGATATAAAAATGTGTTTACTTTATTAATGACAAAATGCAACTGAAGTAAAGAAGTTGACTGAACAAGCCCTCACACGTACCAACCAACTTGGCCAACTTGAGCGGAAATGAAAATAGTTTGATTTTTCATCCAACCGACGACAAGCCACTAGTTGTACAACATGATCAAATTGTACAACCAGTTGTAAGGTGTGAGGGCCGCATTAAACCGATTACAGTGGATAATTTGTTGAGGTCATTTGTTTTGCTTAAGGCTTCAGAATTGTCTCCAAAAAAAGATTTTCCTAACATAAATTAATTCTAATGTCTCATACGTAGTACACTGAAAAAAAAACTGTACATCAAATCAATGAAAAAGATTCTTCAATAGATCTACATCAAATTGATGAATAAATTCATTAACTTGTTGAAAAATCAATTTCAAATTGATGAATAAATTCATTAACTTGATGAAAAAATTCGTCAATTTGAAGTACTTACTTTTTATGGCATTTTTCTGCGTTCATCAAATGAAAGAGTGGGTCATTTTTGGACCACAAACATTTTGACAACAACAAAGAAGTTTGTGCATATGTTTGTTTTGGCTTTACTGCCTGAATATGCGCTACTAAAGAGTAATTCTCGTTTAAACGACAAAAACTAATAACTGTAGTAGGAATCATTGCAAAGGGTACCGATAAAGCAGCGAGGTAGCTTCCGAAATGGATTCGTATACCTTGGATAGCAATCATAGCAAATACATAGCATAACACTCTTTAACACTTTTTCCAATAAAAAATGTTTTATTTTTTTCAATACACTTTTTTTTTTTTTTTTTGACAAATAGAAATGTTTTATTTTTGTAGAAATTATAATTGATGTAAAATTGTTCATCAAATTGATGTAAAATTGTTCATCAAATTGATGTAAAATTTTTCATCAAATTAATGTACAATTTTCCCTAAATGTTCCTTTAATTGATGCACAATGTTGTATAATTTCATCAAATTGATGTATGTAATTGAAGAAAAATTAAAAAAAAAGTTCTACATCAAATTGAAGAAAAGTATAGTAGGTTGGAACATGATGTCCAAATTCATCAAATTAATGTACAAATTCATCGAATTGAAGAACTATTTTTTTTTTCATTGGAGTACAATTGTTCATCAAATTGATGTAAAATTGTTCATCAAATTGATGTAAAATTGTTCATCAAATTAATGTAAAATTTGTCATCAAATTGATGTAAAATTGTTCATCAAATTGATGTAAAATTTTCCCTAAATGTTCCTTTAATTGATGCACAATGTTCCTCAAGTTGATGTATAATGTTGATCAAATTGATGTACAATTTCATCAAATTAATGTATCTAATTGAAGAAAAATTAATAAAAAGTTCTACATCAAATTGAAGAAAAGTATAGTAGGTTGGAACATGATGTCCCAATTCATCAAATTAATGTACAAATTCATCGAATTGAAGAACCATTTGATTTCAGTGTAGGTTTAATAAAATTTATAATGATGATCTTATAGAAAATTCTATTAAACCTACTAGAGCATTTTCAACAGTTCGATTGGCCATATACGTCACCTCCTCCATTATCTCTTGGTCTCTGAATTCTCCCGAATTAGTCTCCTTGAATTAGTCTTGAAATGAGACGGCACAACATTATTATTTGGCGCCGTTACATTCATCATATTTCTCTTAAGCGGTGTTCGCATCATATACGTTTGTGTCTTTGCATTACATGTGTTTCATATAAACGTTTTTTCAATGAAGCGGATTTTCGTTTAAGCATGGAAAATCGTTACTAACACAGTGAAAGCTCCGTTGGTCGGACACCGACGGTTGCAATGGTTTTGTCCGTCCAGCAGAGATTAATTTGCTTTAAAAATACCGCATGGGACCGAGAAATTGTCTACCTACGGGAGCTGTGCTTTTACTGTATTTATTTTAATTTATGAGATTTTTTCAATTAAAAGGTGTGCTCTAAATCCGAATTCGACTGTATTTTCATATTGCAAGCAATAGTCTCATATACAGAAGTTCAGAGAGAGACAAACAAGTTGCACACTTCTTAGTGCAACTTTTGTTTTCTCAACCATAGTAGGGTTCTATAAGCGACTTTCGACTAATCGACTTTTGGGTACAAAAAAGTCAAAGTCGGTAAGTCGACTTTTTGTTTTTAAAAAAGTCGACTTTTTCATGTCGACTTTTTATTTTATCTTCAAATATAACCATATGTATTTTTACTTGTCAAAGCGTATTGCGTAAAAAAAGTTACACTAAGCAAGTGTATTCCCATTGTGGTTGGCCTTAGACTGGTTAGTACTTGTTTAATTATTTCTCGGTATTTAATAAATATTTTCATTATACAGAAAATTAGTTCTTTAAAGCCCGTAACAGCGGTAGGAAAGAAGTTGGCAGAAAATTTGTATGCGGAAATCAGCAACAAATTTGAAAATATATGCCTTCAAAAATGTTCGAGATTCATCCAGAGCAATTGATCAAGTCGGTAAGTATTCTATAACTTAAATTATATTCAGCTGTATAACAATTTTATTTTTATAATTTTTTAAGGCGAACTGATAAACACCGAAATCAGAAATTCCCGAATAACTATTGATACACATTTACCCGGTGTTGAAGTGACCGAAGACATGGTGGGTTCCAAGGCCAACGAAGAGGATTGCATATTGGGGTTCCTTGACAAGAGTGTAAGCACAAGGCGCGAAAAAGGCCATAATGATGGCAATGGTGTTCCTATACAATTAAAGGAATATTTAAAGACACCGCCAGTTTGTCGTAAAACAAACCCTAATCCACTACTTGTTTGGA
Organism: Hydrotaea cyrtoneurina; assembly: GCA_958296145.1. NCBI lineage: Eukaryota > Metazoa > Arthropoda > Insecta > Diptera > Muscidae > Hydrotaea > Hydrotaea cyrtoneurina. The sequence continues at coordinate 18,048,594 of OY282513.1, read as the reverse complement.
GAACAATAGAAAGCGAGTACCCACTTATTGCAAAAGTTGCGAAAAAAACGTTGTCAATCGTTGCCACTTCTGTTCCGTGTGAGAGATTATTTTCGCATGCAGGACTTATTGCTACCCAAATTCGGAGCCAAATTTCCCCAAAAAATTTAAATATGATTATCTTTTTGAGATCAATAGATGCGGACATGTGGTTCCAGGAATATTGATCAACTATTTTAAATAAAACTTTTTTTAAAAGTTTTTAAAAACTTGAATATATATAATTTAAAAACTACATGAATTACCTGATGTTATTACCTTTTTAAACACTTTTTTTTTATATAAAAGTTTTTAATACAAAGAAAACTTGTTTTTATTCCAAAATATTGCTTTTTTTTTATCTAAAGAAAAAATTCGAATAGTCGACTTTAATCGACTTTTTTATACTAAGAAGTCCAAAAGTCTAAAAGTCGACTTTTGATTTTATTGTAATAGTCGGTTTGGTCTTAACTATATAACCCTAAACCATAGGTGGCGGTTCGGAATACCGTGCTCAGCTCACGCGGCTGAGAGAAGTTCCCCGTATGTTCCTTCAGGGAATGTTGAAGGGAAATACGTACGTGCATACGTAGAAACAGGTACTGCTTCCCCAAATTGATAGCTTACGCTAAGAGTACTCACGTTTACCAAAAGCATAACAGGAAACGGTACAATATGTAGATCCACTGCTCCATATCACTTCAAGTACTTCCACCTTCCACAAAAAACCCCAAATACTCTTATTTCAAACCTGTTTTTTTTTTTTTCGTGGGGGGGATAATTGTTATAATTGTCTTTGTTAATACTCTTAAACAAACGGCAATTAAATTGCGATAATTGGTTTTGTTTCCGGATTTTATTTATATCTTTTCAAAAGTTCTGCGCAATTGGAGCGTCACTTTATCAAATGCGAAAAAAAAATGAACTACACACGTCTGGATAAGATAATTATAACGCAAACATTCCAGTTTGTGGACTACCTTTGCCCACCTGTCACCATACGCCAGCTCAATTGTTGGGATGCACCACAACAGCACTACCGACGCGACGACGATCACAAACCGGATGCGGTACATGACTCTTCAGGCCGATGGCCGTCAGAGCGGAAAACGCTTTGTCCTGTGGCAAATAATTCAGATCGTGACCGACTTTTATCAAATAGTCCATGGTGTGATCGGGAACTTCGGGTTCGACATCCACGTACATGGGCGCCAGCTGATGATGGATGCGGCCGGAGTTCACGGACGTATCGATGGGTTCATTGAACACGAAATAGCGCAAAATCGTCTGGAGGGGAGGCGAATACAGTTAAGTAAATTTGATTGGTTCAATGTAGTGCTTACCTGAGCCACTGAGGTGGTGATCTTGGAACCGCCAGCACCGCCCACCAACAATTTAACATGGCCATGTCTGTCCAACACTATGCTGGGACAAGTCGACGACATGGGACGCTTGCCGGGCTTAATGTAATTCGCCGGAGAGGCAGGAATGCCGTAGGCATTCACCACACCAGGCGTGGAAAAATCATCCATTTCATCGTTTAGAATAATGCCCGTTTGGCGGGAACGAACCTTGGCTCCCAAACTATCAAGAGAAATAGTCAAATATATGAAATCTCTGTGGAAAATCCCTACTCCTTCAATACTCACTGACTATTCACCGTACTGGTCACAGAGATGGCATCTCCATTCGGTGCCAACACCACCAAATTGGCCGTTCCATGATCTTCTTCATTGGTGAAATTCGCCCCATAATAGGCAAAGTTCGTAGAGGTGGCATCGTCTTTAATCAATTCACGAATTTCGGCCGCAAAGGCTGGACTCTTCAATTGCTCGTAGGCACCGCTCACTTGCGGTTCATAGTGGATGTCACCCAGATTAGTGCGATGGCCATAGGCGTGCTTGAAAGTTTCAACCACGCGTTGCCAATAGACATCGTGATGCCTCGAGTACATCGGTTCCATGACATTCAAAATGAATGCCAGCACGGCGCCACTGGTGGGCAACGGTGTCGTATAGAGGGCATAGCCGCCGGTGAAATGGGCCACAATCGGTTCTTCCCAGCGAACTCTGTGAATGGGAGGGAACACAAATTAACATAAGTATTTAGAAAAATGTAAAACCGCTTTGTAAACCTTTGATAAGAAAAATTTATGAAAATAGTTTTTCTATTTTCACACATTTGTCGAATCAAAAGAAAAATGAATGAAATTTATTTTTGTATTTTCACACATTTTTCTTAAAAAAGGTTTATAAAACTGCTAGAAATTTCCTGAATATGGGCGCCTCTTTAATGTTTAACCACCAACTTACTCATATCTCAGTAAATCCTCCTCCGTTATAATGCCACCCATTTCCTTGATGTCCTCCACCAACTTTTTGCCCAAACGTCCGCCGCGATACATCACCTCCGGACCCTCATCGGCCAATATACGCAACGTTTCACCCAATTGTGGCCGATACATCGTCTCGCCCTCCTTGTACAGTTCATTCGTATACGGATTGATGAAAATCTCCGCCATCGATGGTTCTTTGCGGATGCGATCACCATTCAAATTCAAAACATTCGCCAAATAACGTGACACCCTATGACCCTTGACACACAGTTCAATGGTGGGTTCGAACAGCACCTTCCACGGCAATTTTCCATATTTGTCGTGTAAACGCCAGTAGCCGTACACCTCACTGGGTATGGCAGCGGACATGGCACCGGTGATTTTTTTGCCCACAAACATGTCCTTATGAGCCTTGGCGGGAGCGGTTTCACGGGCTATCAGTGTCTCAACGCGTCCCGTTGCTTTGGTATAAATGGTGGCCACAAAGCCACCGCCTATGCCCAGACTGTGCGGTAACATGACACCCTCACACAGAAGGGTGGCGATGGCAGCATCGATGGCTGAGCCTCCCTCTTTTAGCATTTTTCTGAAATTTTGAAAAAAAAAATGTTAGTTGTTTTTTATTTGTTTCAGAAATTTCCCAATTTACCCTCCAATTTCAGCACATCCTTCTCCATTCGAGGCTACAGCACCTACGCCCGCTTCATTGTCGTCGTCTCTAGCCCGAAGACCAAATACCAGGCCCAGTGTTACACCAACGGCAATCAATGCCAGTACAATCCACACGGCGTATTTTTTACAAAAACCGCTAAAGTATAAATTGTAGATTTAATTTAACAAAAGAAAAAATGATTAACAATTTACGATTTACGAAAAGGAAACACAATTCTAGTCCGTCCTCGATTTTTCAAAAATATTTCTTTCCAAACAAGTGTCACGAATTTTGAAATTGTTTTCATTCGTGCTCTTTCAAAAAAGAAATTTTGTAATATTAGTTTTCACTTGAAAGTGACGGTTTTAATTGTTTTTTTTTTAAATTTTGTAATATTTGTTTTCACTTGAAAGTGACGGTTTTAATTGTTTTTTTTTTTGTAAATCTTCTCTGAATTTGCCGACTTTAAAAAATTTCACATGTCGGTGAGAAATTTCCAATAATACGAATTTGTAGCATAGCTAATGCTTCTGCTCAAATACTTAATATTAATAGCAAATGATTTATATTTGCCGGCAAATAAACTTTGTTTGAATTATTTGTGTACAATCATTTAAAAAATTACAGATTTTTCAGCGTGTATTTATACATTTTTGTATTTTTTTTTTCAATTTGTGAATCTCTGTACATCAGTTCATCTTATTCCCTCGGTTATTGTTATTATTTTAAAGAGCGTAGAGCAGAACAAATTACGAAAATATCTGCAAATACCCACTTATTTGCACACAAATTTTGTAAATTGTTGAATTTAATATGTTTATAGTCTGTTTTCCCCCCAAAAACGCCATTGCTTATACACAAATACATAATATTAATAACAAGTAACTTATATTCACATCCAAATAAGCTCAGTGTAGGACATACGATTTATAAAACCTGAGGCCCGGATGGCATTCAGCAAGGTCTTGGCTCTGGATATTTCCCAATCTGTTTCTGTTCTCCTTTTCTTTATCTTCGTTGACGACCTTTTAGGTCAGACTGTGAACCCAGTTTGACGGAGTTTGACAAATTTAAGAAGAAATCGGTTACAATAATTTTATTTAAACGGATTTAAATATGAACGATTTGTTAAAGGTGGATTTGATGGTGAAATTATAAAGATTTATAATTTGATTTAGCTCTAAAATATGTACATACATTTCGTCCGTCACTCTTATTACTAAGCTAAGATAAGTCTTTCCGTAAGAAACCACTGTAGAATCCGGTCATAAATTCTGAAGGACCAATCGGCAAACTCATTCGAATTTACACAATTCATAATTCTAAAAGACATTTCGAATTTCCCTTCAGAATCTCCCATGATATTAATTCAGAGTTCGGTCGGAAGTCTGTACAACGTGTCGGCAAAAACATCAGAGAACGCTTCACACACTCCATATACTTTTCCATATACGATTTCGGTCAGTATTCGGTTGCGACATCGGAATCATTTGCAAACCGTTTTCTAATCGAACTCAGATAGTTTGGTTCGCAGGGGACCCGGTGCTGTTTGCTGGCACACAAACGTTTCACTGATCCAGTATCGTCGTCAATCTCAATAGGGGTTGTGGATATTGACGGATCATCGAGACTACTCCATCTTTCCTCCCTCCAATACCCATAGGTCCACTGCATTGCAATTATTGGGGGCATCCACTCGAGTGTTTATAAAAGAGGAATTTCTGCAACGTCTATAGTTTCAATAAAAAAAAAACATCAAATGCTTTGCTGAAAAAAATCAGTTTCTCAGGCGAAGCTCATTTCTATTCGAATGGATACGTATGTCTACAATTATTTAATCTTGTATGTACAGTGAAAACTCCGTTGGGCGGACGCCAAAGGTCGCTGTCCATAGAAGATGTCAGTCCAGCGGGGATTAATTTGCTTTAAAAATACCACATGGGACCGAGAAATTTGTCCGTCTACGGGAGCTGTCCACGCGTAGAGCTTTTACTGTATTCAACACTAATAATCCAATCTATTATCGTTTGAGTCGGTGTGAAAATTTATCCTTTAAGTCGGTGTAGAAATTGAATAAAGACTTCACTTTGTAGTGCTGAAATTGTGTTTAGACTGCATTCAATTTCTTTAAATTCTTGGTTTTTTTCTTGGAATTATCGTACACCATATTCCACTTTTTGAATATAATGATAATGATGATTCAGCACAGCCGCAGTCCTTGAAATTTTCCACAAACACTTAGTAACTTATCCTCGGAAGGTTAAATTTAAATAATATGTATATTACAATGTATGCACGTATGGATTTGTTCGATTTTTTTTTACAGATTTTGAATAAATTTTCGATTTCTTTTCAATCTACTTAAGGACACTTTTTTCGCTTTTCACGGAATTTGCACTTTTTTTTAATTTCTATTTGAAAAATGTTTAATCCTTTGCACTTACGCCATTTTGTTGGATGTTCGATATCAGTCCTTTTTTGTATCTCACTTATAAATATCCCTAAGAAAAGGATATTTGAGTCGATATTTCTGAAGATGTTAATATCGCCGTGTCCGAACTGATATGCAAATTGCACGCAACCACCTGTCTATCCGACAATTCACAACAAAATGTGCCTTTTCAATTGTCCGACACTATATTTTAAATAGAATCCATCTTTCGATAAACTAAAAACTTAACAGAAGATTACACAATTTTTAATTGGCGACACAGAGTACAGAATATTGATAAAAACCAAAAAAAAATAATTAGCTGGTCTAATAAAAATAGAATAATCTTCTAGTATCACCTAGAAGTTCTTTTCAGCTGAGCCATATTGGCAATTATCATATCTGTGGAATTTGTGCCGCCGTCAGAGAGAGAAAGAGATACTTTCTCTAGTCCCCTTCATTACACTAGACTACCGAAATGATGAGTAGCAGAAATTTCACTTAACGTGAATGGAACAAATCAAAATCAGGTGAGGCCATAACAGTTACAAAGGTGTTGGACTTCTGTAAGTGTGAAGTAGACAGGATAATTTCTATCTGGACAAAACACTTTCCAAATGATTTTCTGATTACGACTGAATATGAATGAAAAGCGCTTTAAAGTCACTCAGAAATAAAAGTGAAACTGGGAAAGTCAATCAGACATTACAGTGTTCTCGAAAGAGGAATATTTTTCAGAATATTTGGGTGATTTTTTAGAATTTTTGTGAAAAAATACACGAAAAATCAAAAATTGGGGAGTTTTTCATAATTTTCAGGTAACATTTCATTTTATGTTTTTTGGCCGAGAAAAGGGGACAATGATTATTTTTGGGATTATTTGGGGTATGATATTTTTTTTGGGGAAATTCTTCACTTTGTTTTATAATGTTTTTGAATATTTTTCATAATACTTGGAGGAATTTGCATTGGCAATTTTTCATAATTTTGGCGAATTTGGGGGAATTTTTCATTTATTTTGGGGAATTCTTAATTTTTTTTTTTCTGGAATATTTTTCATACGGCCGTAATAGGTACATAGGGCTTTCTTAATTCTTTCTTCGATATTCCATTCCCAGGAAATTTTAAAGTCAACAATTTTGCCCAGACATTTGCCTCTGTTGTCTTTGGTGCGCCGTTTAGTCATGTGAGTTTGAAGGCCGATATTTGTCCGTGAAACGAAATAATGCTGTTTTGCCCATGAGTTCGCTGATTATTGGCAAGAATTTGAGCGCTGTCTCCTGTGACCTCTCCCTCTTAATGCTTTGTTGTCGAAGAAAGAAAAATTGAGTAATCCGTGCTAGAATTAAGCCGTAGCGTCTAATTGCCTCCAATCGACGGATTTCCTTAAACCAAGGTGAAAAAAGGCCGTGGTGTGGTAGGTAGAAGAACCCGAGTTCGAAACCGGGTAAGACCATCAAACATTTTTTCAGCGGCTGTTTCCACCTGGTAAATGTTGGCGACTTTACGAGTAAGAGAGCAATCTCTAAGCCATGTAAAACTTCTCTAGAAAAGCATTAGCCGTTCGGAGCCGGCTTTAAACAGTAGGTCCCCGGTCAGTGAGTATACAAATTATATTGCGCACAGCTTACTGATTCGGGAGACGTTCCCCGTCTGTTCCATCATGAAATGTTAAGGGAAATAAGTAAGTAAGTAAGTAAGGTGAAAAAACTTGATTTTTAGCCGAATCGAATGTTGTTTTAACTCTTTTGGGACTACTGCGACAAAGCGTCCCAAATCTCCGCTTTGTAAATAAAGAAAAAAATAGAAAAAATGGATAGATTCATGTTTATAATAGGATAGAAATGAGTTCGAAAGGGATTTAGAGAGTATATTTTTTTATTTCGCTCGCAGTTTTCTCTCTCTCCAAGATAGTTATAAGAATTGTTTTTCTCTTACCTCAAGTCAAATGGGATTTACTTTTCCTAATAACCATTTTTTACTTCACTTGAAGACTAAGTTTGATTAATTGATTAGTTTCAAGATCAAGCATTTTATTCTTCTGGCCCTTAATGGATTCTTTTACCCTAGATTCGGTCCTAGATTCTTCTTCTTTTATTTTTTGTTGCCTAGTATCAAATATCAACTGTGTCGGTTTCTTTTAGCGCTTACCACCAAACTACTAATCAGTTATTAAACTTGTTCAAAAGTCTTATCGGTAAAGAACTCAAAGGTTACCTTTCTAAAAAAACAACAAGCATGGATATACATATGCCGATTATATTTATCCAAAAGACCAGGGCAGATAATTGTTATTCATTGATAACCTGCCTGTGAATCATACTCGCATGAATAACTATTTTATATTATTATTATTATTATTATTATTGTGCTACTGTCTTGTTTTTTTTTTATCACTTTTATTCCATAAAATAGTCACTCCTTTTATCATACCGTTGATGGGGATTGGCCTTGGGTAATAAACTGATAAACTAAGTGTACAATTTTGCAGAGACATGTTTTTTAGGCCATTTCAACAGAATCAATCAAAAAACACGATTTTGGGAGTTTTGATGTTTGGTCACAAATAATACTTATTTCATTTAATATCGAATTAATTTTTGAAATGTCGTCGTTGTTTAAGAAATACTCGGGGTTCTGCGATTATTGGCAACAATTTGTGGGGTTTTTACGACCACTGGTCTAAATCAACCGCACTGATCGATATCCTAAAGGGAGTAAAGATGTTCTTTTACCAATTGGTAGTCTCAGTTGTAGATTCACTAACCGAGCCATCTTCGTGGATTCCTTCCCCATTCACATAACATTGTCTACTCCACATTTTTCATGTGGATTACCGTGAAGGATCGAGCAAGCCATTCGTGAGATTGAGCCACAATCTCAACTTTTTTAAAACAAATTCTGTTTAAATGTTCAGAAAAGGACTTACGACGTCTGCCCTCTGTATGGTCTTTGACATAGGGGCGTAGGATATTTAAAAAGTCTTTGCGGATTGCAGAGCAATGACATTTGTACTAAGAATTTAAGTGCAAATACAACACTGAGCCTTTGAAAACCATCAGACTTTCTAAACGGTTTTTTTTAGATGTGTGGTTTTCACAAAGAAATAAAACTCCTATAATATTCCCGTCCAAGGCGACAATCGTGTAGACCAGCGACTTCACATAACCTTACAATCGCACGATCTTGGAGGCCACGCCACAGGGCCAAGACGAGAGATAATCCGCTCACCACAAGTTTCCTTCAATAAATTGATTGTTTCATTGGCAGTATGGCCTTTTGAAGCCAAATGCCACCCACATCAACATCCTCCAATTAAAGCACGAAAAACTCATTATTCATGGCTCTATAGCGTTCCCCATTGACTGTAACATTATGGCCGGCTTAATTTTTGAAGAAATATGGACCAATGACCCTCTGCCAATCGAGCACACCAAACAGTGACGGTGTCTTAAGACTGGCTTGTGGATTTTCATTACTTCAAATGCGACAATTTGGTTTATTAACGTGCCGAAATGTGGGCTTGAACAATTAAGGATTATGTCAACAGAACATAATTCCTAAAATATGTTGTCGGTAGCAATCTGTGGAACAATAAGAGTGACAACAGGCCGAATACTGTCCAAGGACATGAGGCGGAGTAAATGTGCCTCCTCTTCTTAGCCTTACCTATCACAAACGGTATTCCATTAACCCATTCATAGCCAGCGATGCCATATGGCACAGAGAAAAGGATTTCGTAAAGTTAAAAATGTCAAGGGATTCGAACTAATCAATGCGTTAATTAGGATGTTATTGTACAGAATTTCTGTATAAAATCCCTTTGGACGCTATTCCCGAATAATATGCAAACATTTCGTTCCTTCGTGTTTCTTTTTGTTCTCCCCCGACTAAAAACTTACTGCCTGTTTCCATAAAACGAATTTGTTCGTTCGTTACAAATCGTCAATATTGGAAGCGTTATAAAAGGGGCTTCAGACATTATTCAATTCTGGTTTCCGGATATATGTTAGATATGGAGATTTGGAACACAATCTCAAAAGAATGAGCTCTCACTACTGACAAACATCCATTTTCTTGCGCCTTCAATTTTGACAATTTGTTACGAACGAACAAATTCGTTTTATGGAAACAGGCAGTTAGTATAGTAAGTTTCTGGTGAATGATTGTTCACCAGCTGTTTCGAATTGAAATGAGGAAACAATAGAACAATAGTCGGTGTTTTTAAATCGATATGAAAAAATTAATAAAAAAATAAATGTTAAGAACTGTAATTCTCTTCCTACACAGTTGAGTACACAAAGAAAAAATATCGAAAATCATTTAAAAAAAAAACGGAGCTTCTACATGTGCACGTGCATGTTCAGTTGGAAAATGTCGTCGCAAGAGTAACATCTCTCAAGAATTGTTGCCGTTCACTGCTATTGGATTTTCGTTGCCACTACTTCAATACTTTCCAATATGTCGTGAGTGGATAAGTTTTCCAAGACGAGGGCTAGGATTTCTTACAGTGAGCTTGATCGCTGAACAACATTTTCATGTGAAAATTGCAATGCGATGCGTCGCTCAAACCGAACCATTACTTACTTACTTAAGTTGACTCTACAACCTGTTGTTGGTCTTGGCCTGCTTAATAGATGATTTCCAAGCCTTTCGGTCTTCTGCTTGTCTTCTCCAGTTCGTGATACCAAAGATTTTCATGTCTTCATCCACTTGGTCCCTCCATTTTATTATGAAATGTCAAAACAAACTGAGCATAAATCAAGTGATAGCTGTCAGAAAGACCAACTCCGAAAACAAGTGTGGCCAGATTATCCGCAAGAGTGCCTCCAGGCACTCCTTTATTCTTTTATAGAAAATCTGGCGGTTAAATGGGTTAGTGCAAATACAACACTGTGCGTTTGAAATACAATTGGACCTTACTCGGTCATTACATCCATATGTATTAAAAATGTCTTTGTCGTTGTGTTGGTTTCTCATTTTATTTTATTTCTGCAAATTTGTCATACACAAAATAAGTTAATTCACAATTGTTGCAATGTCTGTCTGGTTGTTTCGTTCTATTAAATATTTATAATAAGTTTAATAATACAATAATAAAAAAAAAGACTCTTTCTCTCTACATCGTACATTTCTAATCATCATTTGTTTGCAGTTTGTTTTACAATGTATTTATATGTTCTTGTTATTGTTGTATATATAAAATTTCTAATATTTATTATTTTCTTTACCTTTTGTTTTAATTTTTTTTTATTATTTTTTTTTTTTGTTATCACCGTACAAAATATGTTCACATTGTTACTTCTGGTTTATGTTTTGGAATTTTTTTTTATTCATCTTCTGCTACAGCTCATTTTCTTTTAATGGAAAAATACATATTATTAATTGTTTTTTTTTTTTTTTTTTTAATTTTTATAAATTTTAATAATTTTTTTAAGTTTTTTTTTGGTTGTTGTTATTTTGAAATATGACACCTTTGTTTTTGTTTTAGCATAAAGTACAATTCAAGTTAGGGCTTGTCCAAGTTTACACCGAACCACAGCCTCTGACCTCAGGAAAACTCTTATTCAATTTCTTTTAACTCTTCACTTTTATGAAATTGGCTTCGGTGTAAACTGGACAATGATGTGTGGATGTGTTTAGAGTTTTCATATTGATGATGGTTTACGATTTTTATGTATTTTGTTTTATTTTTCTTCTTATTTTTGTTATATCATCCATGTTCTGGCCTCCGCTTTGAATAGCAGGATTAACAGTCAATTAATGTCCATTCAAATGTTGTAAAGAATTTTAAAGACCATCGTTTGGCAAATATTTCCAAAAGATGGCGTATATCAGCATAAAACCAGTAGTTTCTCCAATCTCCACTAATATATCAGAAAACGCCTTCCGACCGTCTGCCCTCTCTATGGTCTTTGATTAAAGACTGAGCTACATTTGGAGAAAAAAATGTCAGACCAGAAAAGTTTTGAAATTCAATATTTAAAATCGTATTCAATCGAAATCCAGGATTTCAAAATCTATTAAAATTTGAATTGATATTGATCGGTTGGATTCTTTTTGTAAATTTAAATAAGTTTCACCTCGATTTAAATTGAAAACCCCCAACATGGACGACAATATTTGTGTTATATTTAATGAATTGTGTTTTTTTTATATATTTTTATGATCGTAAATATATAGAATGTTATTTTCATGGAGAATATTATGAAGGCGAAAAATTGTTAGATTATCAGAGCGATTACAAAAGTTAATCAAACGTATTCACATTTTCAAACCTGTGTCCAGTTATAGCTAACTAAACGTATGTCAAAGTCATTACAAATTTACATCTAAAGGAGGTGTTGTTTTGAATTCGGTAGCTGTCACTTTTGAAGCTTCTATTGACATTTGACAAGTAAAAACTATGACATTACTAATAATGGAACAATACAACGCATTGAAATTATTAAAATTCACTACAAAAATGTTGAAAATCTTGCAAAGTTCCCAAAACTAAAGCATTTTTGGGTCATCGTGAAGCACCTTTGTCGGACCGCAATACAGAAATTGGTGGACAACATTCGAGCTGTTGGGACAAGTTAGTGATGTGAAGAATAAAACCCTTACATGTCGCTCAGGAATAACTGAGAGTTTTGCCGCTGTAGTCCAAAGTGTTGAAGAAAACCCAGGTTTGTTCATTCCTCGTCATCCTTTGGAATTGGGAATTCCACAAACGTCATTACACCGCATTTTGCATAAAGACTTGGGTCTTAAGGCTTATAAACTTCAGTTAACACAATAACTCAAGCCAGCCGATCATCAACAGCGTCGTGTCTTTGCTGATTGGGTCCTTGAAATGCATGAAAATGATCCGGAATTCCATCGAAAATCATCTTGACTGATGAGGCCCATTTCCACCTCGGTGGCTGAGTCAACAAGCAAAATTGTCGTATCTGGGGCTCGGAAAACCCAAGAGTTATTGTTGAGAAGCCTCTCCATCCTCAACGTGTGACTGTTTGGTGCGGTTTATGGGCCGGCGGGGCCGGGTCCAAAATAACCACTTTTATTGTTGTAGAACCCTGTACAAAAACTTCCCATTTTTCACATACTTTGGTTCCACACCATCCCAAACGGACGTTAGCGACAATCGACTCGATTCCACTTACTGTCGGCGGCAGGAGAACAATGCGGATCTGTCGAATTCGGTTAACTTTGAAATATCAATAAATGAAATGAAATGATTTTGTTATTGAGACAATCAACTCTAGTTTTTTTTCTCATTTTGGAATTGCATACTTTTAGGAGTTTAGTTAAGTTTTTATTATCAAAATGGCACAGAGGTATTTTCAATGTAAACTACATTCGCTTTTATAAATTCATTCAAAGTCTGCGGTGTTTTTCTTCTTCTAAGTAATGGAAGAACTAGAAAATCTGAAAATATTCTTGCATAAGAAAATGGTTTTTCTCTGACCGATTTTGTCCATTTCATCTTTTTGGCATTTCATCTATCATTGTCCAGCGTTCGCAAACAATAGACGCTGTTTGCTGGTAAATTACTCTTTAACAGACTTGACCCAACTTAGGGCCATTTCTTGGGAAATGACTCTCTAACAGACTTGACCCAACTTAGGGGGCGCACACTGTTAAAAAATTAAGGATTCTGTCACTAGAAAAGAGTTCCTAAAATAATTTCTCGGTACCAATCCATGGAACAGTTAGAGCGCACAACAGGCCGAATGCTGACCAAGGAGTAAATCTGTCTTCTCTTCTTAACCTAACCTATCACAAACGGTATTCCATTAACCCATTCATGGCCAGCGAATCCATATGACAGAGAAAAGGATTTCGTAAAGTTAAAAACGTGAAAAAATAAATTTTTCATTAAAAAATAAATTTTTAATTAAAAAAAATTAATTTCTAATTTAAAAAAATACATTTTTAATTTAAAAAAAAATTATGAAAAAAAATAATTTGTATTAAAAAAAATAAAATTATTATTAAAAAAATAAATTTTTAATTAAAAAAAATAAGTTTTTTTTCAAAAATTTATAATTTTTTTATTAAAAAAAATAATTTTTATTAAAAAAAAAAATTTTAATTAAAAAAAATAAGTTTTTATTAAAAAAAAAAAAAATGTTATTAAAAAAATAAATTTGTTATTAAAAAATAAATTTCTCATAAAAAAAAAATTATTAAAAATATAAATTTCTTATTACAAAAAATAATGTTCAATAAAAAAAAAATTTTATTAAAAAAAATAAATTTTTTATTAAAAAAATATTTTTTTTCCTAAAAAAAACAATTTTTTTATTTTAAAAAAAAATTTATAAAAAAAACATTTTTTATTAAAAAAAAAAATGTGTATGAAAAAAAATATTTTTTTTTAAAAAAAAAAATTGTTTATGAAAAAAAATATTTTTTTTAAAAAAAAAAAAAAAAATTTATGAAAAAAATATGTTTTTTTAAAAAAAAAATTTTTTATGGAAAAAAATATTTTTTTTAAAAAAAAAAAATAAAAATTAATTTTTTATTAAAAATTTTATTTTTTTTAATAAACAATTTATAATTTTCTTTAATAAAAAAATAATAGGCGCCCCGGTAGGCGAGTTGGTAGCGTGCTTGCCTATCAGCGTGGGGGTTGTGGGTTCGATTCCCACCAGAGGCTTTGGTCTGTCGCTGCAAAAATCTAAACATATGGTCTTTGTCACCCGGTTTACCCTTGGACCCAAAATTAGAATATAAATTTACTTTGTATTGTAATTAATAATAAATAAATAAATAAAAAAATAATTTCTATTGAGAAAAATAATTTTTATTAAAAAAAAAAAGTTTTTTATTTAAAAAAAAATAAGATTTTTATTAAAAAAAATAAACTTGTTATTAAAAAAATTTTTAAATTTTTCATTAAAAAATAAATTTTTAATTAAAAAATAAATTTCTCATTAAAAAAAATTACTAAAAAAAAAAAATTTTTATTAACAAATAAAATTTTTATTAAAAAATAAAATTTTTATTAAAAAATAATATTTTTATTAAAAAATAAAATTTTTATTAAAAAAAAAAAAATTTTTTTTATTAAAACAATTTTTTTTTTTTAAAAAACAATTTTTTTATTTAAAAAAAACAATTTTTTTTATTTAAAAAAAACATTTCTTATTAAAAAAAAATAAATTTTCCATAAACAAATTTTAATCCTCCGTCTTATGTCCATACACCAGAAACATCGATTTATTTTTTCTATACTGTGTCATTTTCATGCATTTACCTACAGTTTGCCCTAGGGGCATTTCCTCCCCTTCTGATATCGGTTTTCGCAATCAATTTTGATGGGAGTGGTATTTTCAGTGATTTTTTTGGGTCTTACGACCGGTAAAGTGCATTTCAGCCGTAATTTCATATTCACAACTTTCCAAAACGAAGCCTCTAACATTAGAAGAACCACCTGCTTTGGACAGATTTTACTGCATTTTTCGCATTAAAATATACATTTGTGATTTATTTGTTTGAATTATTGAAATCCTCCACTTTATATTTTAAGACACAAAACAACGACTTATTTGGTTTGTTCGCCACCAAAAATTTAAATGGAAAAAATCCATCAAATTCCCTCAAAAAAAAACACTCACGATATGTAACACAAAACAACAACTTATTTGGTTTCTTCGTTACCAAAAACTTAAGTGAAGGAAATAAAAAAAAATGTCGAATAAATTCCGTAAAAAAAACATTCACTATAAAGGGAATTTTTTTTTCCAAGTTGCCACATTTTCGGTCGATAATTTGGCGATTGCGATTTATTGCAAAAGAAACACATTCCGGGCGAAAATTTGTTTCGCGATAGGTTTGAAAGGGAATTTTTGGGGAAACATTACTTTTTGTTCTTTTTTTTAATTTAAAAACAATTGTATTTGGACCACGCTGAAAGATTTTCAAAGCAAATAATGTTTTTTTTAAAACAAATACCTACTTTTTTAAAACAAATACTGTTTAAATACCCTCTCAGAAATGTTCAGCAAACGACTTGGGACGTCTGCCCGATCGATGGTTAATTTTTTTGATTAACCCTTTAATCACTCTGTACTCTAACAACAAGACAGCTTCGTACAATGGAATCATATGATGTACATATGTATGCATGCTATTATTAAATACATTTAATTATAATTATAATAATTGGTTTTTATTGTTGAGATATATATTTTTGTTTAAATTTCATATATTTCGGTTTATTTTATTTTTTTTTTATTAATTTCTTTAAGATTATTTTTTTTTGTTATAATTTATTTACTACATTTTATGTATAAATAAGTAGAGCAATATTTGATGTATATAATATATTTATATATATATATATATATATGTGTATATGTTTTACGGTTTGTTTTATATTTGTGGTTTTTTTTTTTAATTAATTAAAATTACAATTTTATTTTAATGTCACAGAAGCCAGTATAAAAAATATGTTTTTTTTTTGTGTTTGTTTTGTTTTAGTTTTTATTGTGTTTTATAAATTGTATTACAGTTTTATTTGTATTTTTTAAAAATATCTGATACGTTCTGGTAAAAAAAAGTGGGGGCAAATATTCATTTTTCACAATTAAAAAAAAAACAAATTCAAGCACCTTAGGAGGTTTGATTTTGGGCGAGGGGGGGGTAAAATTAATTGGTAGTTAAACAGAATTTTCAATTGTTTCTTGTTTTTGTTTTTTGGAATGAAGTCTTATTTTTGCGTATTTTTTCAGTTTTCTTTCTAAAAATATGGATTGTTAATTAAAAAACAAAATTAAAAATGTATAGAAAATTTGAGGTTAATTATAAAAAATTATCATAAAAGTAGTTAATTTTTAATGATCAAAAATGAAGACATCAATGTAACGAGTTTGATGCAAAAAAAATGTTAATCACTTTGCTTTGACATAGTTTGGCCTATGTTTGGTCTATAAAAAAAAATTTAACATATTTTAAACAAAAATTACCCTTAATAAACAAAACAAATAAAAATCTTGTTTTAGTAAAAAAAAACACACACACTTCTAATTATCACTGCTTTTAGCTGAGGTTTAATTTCTTCATCTTCTCAATTTGTTTTGTAAAAACTTCCAATATCGTTTATGCAAATACTATTTTGTTAATATTCTATTTAAAGAAAGCACCTATTTTTTTCTTTTTCTTCCTGTTTTTCTTTTCTTTTAGTTTTTGTTTAAAGGATAAATTTGTTTCGTTAAAAAAAAACAAACGTCTACAATTATTTGTGGGAATTGATTAAGGAATAATAATTATACGTGTAAAAGGCAATTGAGGGAATTTTATCGTAGTTGGGGAATCTTTTCAGAGTTGAGTGGGAAAATAAGCCCGCCAGAATGTTTGACTAATAGAGTTGGAAAAAAAAGACATATGAAAGTAGAAATTATCAAACATTCCGTTAAAGTTTAAACCCAGTGTTTATAAAAATTTAAAACAGCTTTACAAACCATTGAAAATATGAATACAATGTTCATACATTTGACTTAACAACGATTTGTAAAACTTTGAATACGGCGGTAAATTTTCAATTCAATTAAAATGAAATAAAAAAAATTATAAATGTATTTCGAATATCACTATTGAATTGGCAGCTGCAACTCAGAAGCGACTTACAAAATTACAGAGTTAGAGTCTAACTAACTTATTCTTCTTATATCAATATATGGTTTTAAATTTTTATGAATACGGCGGTAAATTTTCAATTGAATTAAAATGAAATAAGAACAAATTAAAAATGTTATTTGAAAATCACTTTTGAATTGCCAACGGCAACTCAGAAGCAACTTACAAAATTACGGAGTTAGAGTCTAATTAAAAAATTTCACTCTCTTATATCAATACATGTTTTTTTTTTAAATTTTCAAATAATTTCCATAAAGAAACCAAAAATATTTTTTTTTTTTCAAAATTTTCAAATATTATTTTTCAAATTATCAAATATTTTTTTTAAAATTTCAAAATTTGTTTTTAAATTTTCAAACATTTTTTTTGAAATGTTCAAATATTTATTTTTTTCAACTTTTCATATAATGTTCCAAATACTTTTATTTTTTTTTTCAAATATTATATAGCATGTATATAATTATATATGTTCTAATCTAATTTTGTATTTTGTCGAATAGGTTTTTATCGTATAATAAAAGTAAAACACGCTGCTACTAAACAAAAAAATGTAGTAAAAAATGTTAAAACTATAAAAATAAACACATCACAATTACAATATATATAATGCTGATTTCAAACGATTTCATATTGCAAGTCAATGAATTGGAAAGCTTTGAATACATAGTGACAAGTTCTTCTTTTCATTTCAATCGACTGTTGTTCAAAAGTGTATTGCGTTTAGTTGCTTTGTTGAAATCAGCATTGACAAAAAAAAACATTTATAATAGAATTTAAAATTTCATAAGGGAAGACTCGAAGGAGTAGAAAATAATTAAATTAAGAATAACAATGTTAAAAAAAAACACTACATATATTAAAAGAAGTGCTGTAAATCATATGGATTACGATTTTTCAAGGAGGCACAATTAAATATTAAATACTTTCATTAAATTTAATTGGCAACCGAGTTACTGAGTCTGCATACGATTTGTCCGATTTTCATCATAACTATTATCTTATCATATTTATGACCTCTTGAGATGAAGGGATTTTGAGACATAAACATCTGATGAGAAAGACGAAGAAAGTTGCAAAAATGTCAATAATTTTTTTTAATAATTTCTCAATTTCTTCTACATATTAAATCCATGACTTTACATAGCATAGCTTGATTTTAACTATTTGGTCAATTCAAAAACAAAACTGCAATTAAAGAATATTTTGAGTTTTTTACAAACTCTGCATTTTTTAATTCGAAAAACTCCCAAAGTTTTTGGTAGTTTCTTTAGAAGTTTTGAATTTCTTAGGAGACTGACTGAATACTTCTCAAAAGACTGGCCATCGTCTGGCACATGACAATACAGTGACATCACATATTCACTTCTTTTGAATTCAGAAAAAATAAATTCCATGGAAATTCATTTCAATTGCTAGAAAGTCTTTACGGTTTTATGAATATTCATAAAAGACCACCAATTGCATAAAGTAACAAAATTTTCACTTCTTTTGAAATCAATAAAAGTCATAGGATTATAAGGTCTATAAAGTTATCTTAATGTAAAGAGGCCCAAATTCATGAAAAACACTTTTTACCGGCGAAGGAAAAAACATCATAAAACCAAAGACCATACAGAGGGCAGACGTCCCAAGTCGTTTGAACAGTATTTGTTTTAAAAAAGTATAACTGCCTGTTTCCATAAAACAAATTTGTTCGTTCGTTACAAATCGTCAATATGGGAAGCGTTATAAAATGAGTTCCAGGCATTATTCTATTCTGGTTTTCAGATATCTGTTAACAAAACGACATACGGAACACAATCCCAAAAAAATAAGCTTTGATTACTGATAAAAATCCATTTTAATGCGCCTTAAATTTTGATAATTTGTAACGAACGAACAAATTTGTTAGATAACAAAATTCATAACTGACAGTTAGATCATTAGATTCCTTCACTAAACTATTTGCGCGGTATTTAGTTTAGTTTACTGAAAATCTGTACAGAACACAATTTATTTAAATGAAATCGCTTTACGATTTGACAACTGTGTTATATTTTCAATCTCCTACCAATCGTAACTCAAAATACAAATTTCCTCCTTGGACCGATCCGATCGATATTGCAGTGCAAATGTTCAGCGAATTTCTAGACTTCTTTTGATTTCTCTCAGGGCAAGCTTGAAAGAGTCTGATGAATATACAAGAGTGCCAAGGAGTATGACAATAGTTTTGTGTATACAATTCCGTAGATCTCATTTAGTGCCTGTTTCACGATGTCGATCGAATTGACTTGACGTTCGAATTGTCGTTTTCGATATACAGAAACCAGAATTTGTATTAAAACGATTACGTTTTCGTTCGACTTGACGTTCCAAAAGCACATTCGATCGACATTGTGAAACAGGCAGTTAAAGTATTTTAAGATTCTCAGATTTAGATCTCATTTAAATTATTTTAAGATTTACAGATTTAGGTCTCATTTTAATTATTGTAAGATTCACAGATTTAGATCTCATTTAAAGTATTTTCCGATTCACAGATTTAGGTCTCATTTAAATTATTGTAAGATTCATAGATTTAGGTCTCATTTAAAGTATTTTAAGATTTACAGAGATAGGTCTCATTTGAAGTTTTTTTAGATTTACAGATTTAGATCTCATTTAAATTATTTTAAGATTCTAAGATTTAGATCTCATTTAAAGTATTTTCCGATTCTCAGAATTAGATCTCATTTAAATTATTTTAAGATTCTCAGATTTAGATCTCATTTAAATTATTGTAAGATTCACAGATTTAGGTCTCATTTAAACTATTTTAAGGATTCACAGATTTGGGTCTCTTTTAAAGCATTTTACGATTTACAGCACTACTTTATACGCATCTAAAGGACATTTTCCAATTACATAAAATCAAAGTACATAAAGAACATAAACAGAAAAAAAGCTAATTTAAAAGAAATTGTTGTTTGTTTTCGATTGCATAGAAAACACAACAGATGGCGTTAATGATGATGATGACAATGACAATTTAAGCAATTTACAATTAAGTATGTATATGAGAGACTAATAACTTCTGTTTCGCATCTAATATAATCAATTTGAATTCGTCACATGTATATAATGATAAAAACTATATACTGTATGTTGACATATATATATATATATATGTCTGTCCGTACATATATGTTAGCCCTTCTTTCTATACATTTCCGTTGGACTTAACCAAAATCATAACAACAGTTAAGAAATATTTCTTATTAAATTGATTGAAAACGACCAATTTGGAGGTTCATTGAGGATAACATATTCAAGTCATTACACTTTGAATGTGAAATTTTAAAAATATTAATGGTGACACTTTGTTTAGGAGTATAATCAGAAATGTTTCAAATGAAAACTTATAAAATAAAGATATGTTTTTCAGACGATGCTTATTACACCGAGGCTGCTTATATGAATTTCCGCTGTTTAGAAAAATATTTAATCAAATTTATCAAAACTAAATGCTGTGGTTACTGCCGGTTTTTATAAAACTAAAGCCGTATTGTTTGTTAGAATCTTTCATTTGCATTGACCAGAGCTTTTTGTCGACACTTCACCCTTGGACAACTGAAAAGAGATGAGCCTGATTGAACATGATTATTGATTCCGCTAACTTTTATTAATATTTGAGAGATATTACCAGGACTATTCAGATTGTGTTTAAAATATTCCTAATTTAAGTTTCCCCCATCTGACACGTCATATTCCAAGGCTATTTCCTGTGAAGCACAAAGACACGTTAATTGTGAGTTTCATTCAATCAATTCGTTGGTTATTAATCGTCAGAATTGAAATCGTTTTACACTCTGTTTCCACAAAACGAATTTGTTCGTTCGTTACAAATCGTAAATATTGAAAGCGTTTTAAAATGAGTTGTGATTTTCAGATATATGTTAAATATCGAAATATGGAACCCAATGCCAAAAGAACAAGCTCTCATTACTGATGAAAATCCATTTTATTTTTATAATTCGTAATGAACGAACAAATGCGTTTTATGGAAACAGACAGTTTGAATTCATTTAATTCTGGTTTTTAAATATTTTTTAGCACACGACATATCGATGGAAGATACGGATTAACCCACAGACTAACAAACGTAGTAAAACTGAATCCTTTTTGATTATAATATAATATAATTATAATATAATAACACTTTGAAATTGGACTATCACTCCGATATGTACTTGGACATAAACAGCAATGATAAGGATAAACCCAAAGACTGACAAACGTGGTAAAACTGAATCCTATATAGTCCTCTGGCAATGGAAATATAAAATGGATCAATTGTTTCACAAAACAAACATAATCCTGGACCTTAGAGTGGGTATGAGAAATTATTCGTAACAAGACTCGTCCCTATATTGAAATGATGTTAACTGGGGATGAATTTGAAATCACCGCCATAATCGAATGTATTTTAAACCAAAATGTTATCAAAGCTGTGGTGATTTGATTTTATGGTTTTCGGGATGGATTTGAAATCTGTGCCGGACTTGTGTATTGTTTGGTGGTGACTTGGTTTAAGCGATTTTACTGAATTTTATGGTTTTCGAGATGGGTTTGAAATCAGTGAAATTAATTGGAATTTAAAATATTATCGGACTTGTGTAGTGTTTGGTGGTGACTTGGTTTAAGCGATTTTGAAATGATTGGACATTTTTTTCTTATTTAGAAAAAGTTTCTGAATGTGATGGTTTTTAAAACATCAACTTCAACCTAAAATTTTGCAAATGACATCACTGTGTGACTCAGCACATGGTTGCATTCATCCCTTTGGTCAATCATGGAGGTTATAATTAAATTCTTTAACGGATTAGTTCGATTTTTTTTAAACTAGAGTTATCCTGCTTATGTTGTTCTAAATTTTGAAAATGTTGTTAAGATTTGAGTGAAACAAAAAAAGAAAGTGTCTCCTGGTGGTACATTGGAAAAGTATCTCAATGAACAGAATTGCAAAAGGAAAAGATCAAGATGCTCGTATAAAAGAAGAAGTAACGCCTACACCTATCACTCACTCATATTCATTTATGATATTAACTAAACACGCACTCACTCACTTATTAATATTATTACTATTACTCTGATTACTAGTACTACTACTACTACTCGTCTCCTGAAGTGCATGCGGATGTGGATGTTGTGGTATTGTGGCCAGTTGCTGTTGAGGAGGATGATGATGATGCTGCTGCTGATGTTGCTGATGATGATTATTGTTATTGAATATATTCCTATACAAACGATTGAAATAGAAATTTCTACTCATTACTGTGGTCCTTACCAATGAAGGATGTTTCAGTAATTCTCACAAGGATCCGGCGCTACCGTTGCTGCTATTCTCATCATCTTCATCACCCTCATCATCGACATCCACATAATTACCACCGCGACCTCCACGACGATAATTCGCCCGCTGCTGGTTATCATTGTTCGACGAGGAGGATGAGGACGAGGTGGTGGCTGATGTTGTTGCCGCATAACTTTTCGACAATTTATTGCCGCCGCCACCACCGCTGGTGGTCTTTCCCACGGCTGTGGTATTCTGCGAGAAATGCATTAAATTTGTATCGATAACACCATTTAAACTAATCGGTGGTGTGGTCGTCGTCAGTGGGGCCGTCTCACACGAGAAACGACTGGTGTTGCTAATGCTACTTGTACTCAATTGATCATCGAATATATCGATATTGACAATGGTGGCTGCCTCGGCATTATCCTCTAACGTTGTTGTTGTTGGTGGTGGTGTTATTGTTCGCGATGTTGCCGTCACATCGATGTGATCGAAACAATTGTCAACAGCATTGTGAGTTAAATATTGTATTGCGGTGGAGGTGGATGTATGGTTTTGTTGCTGGTGTCCTTTTTCTTGTTGCTTCATCTCATAGATGGAATTGTGCGTATCGGTTGTTTGTTGTTGTTGAGGTGGTAGTGTTGGATCTTGTGACATTTGTAATTTCTTTTTCATTGCCGTTGTTGTTGTATTGCTATCGTAATTTGTATTGGCGATATCAGACGATTTTTTGTTGTTCAATTTATTTCTCAGTTTGTCGATACCATCCACTTTATCATTGCCAGCAGCTGGAGCTTTATGGAATTGATAACCTGCGAAAGAGAAAAAGGAACATTAATTTTAATAAATACAACAAGCCTTTTTTCAAATAAAGTTATTGTAAAAAAACAGATACGTTCTAAGGAGTGTTTTTTTTATGAAACGTTTGGAGCATTTGCATGAAATGGCAATGAACCCCATTATTTTATTGGCCACAGAGGCATGAAGTCCCCGCTTCGAAGCCATTAACATTTTAAAATAACAATTTACGAAAAATTTAGTATAAAAATCAAATGTAAATGTAATGAAAAGTAAAAACAAAATAATTAATTCAAAAACCTCCTAAAATTTAAATTGTAGAGGCAGACGCCTCTATCTGGGGATCAAATGTAGTCTGCCTGGCGAATTGTTTTTCGAACCTTTAAAAGAAATATAGAGAAAAATCATATTTAGAGTGTACTGAGAGTAGTAAAGATACTCTGATCCTACGGAGTTTTTTTTTTTAGAAAAATCAAAAAGGCCACAAAAAATGAGTACATAAATATTCCATTCGGGAAGAAACACCATAAAGCTTCACTTTACTAGTGGAAAACACTGGGGTTTGTGAAGAAATTTGTGGCATTCCCTTAACAGTCCAGAGGACTAAAAGAAACAGAAACATGTTGTTTGAAAAAAAAGGCTGATGTCAGGAACTAGCTGTGAAACATCTGTGTGGTAAAGACACCTAAAACAGTGTACGTCTGATGTAGTGGAAGATGTGAAGAAAAATAGGACATTTAACGCTGGAAGATGCAAGAGAACAGAAACGAATTTGGTTTTATTTAATTTCATTCATTTTAGTCGTCAGTTACTGAGAAGGAATTTCATTTTCTACCACAAACGCGCCGATCTTTTTAAATAAAAATTACTTGTATCACTTTAGTTTTGATTCTTTATTTTTTTATGTTTTATGATTTTTTGCTAATTTTTATTGCATTTTTTTTCAATATTTTTAAATTTTTTATAATTTTTTCAAAAAGGTTTTTTTAAATTTTTTTTTTCTAAATTTTTTAAAGATTTTCTTTTTCGTTTTAAAAGTACAATTAATATACTCGTCGACGACGTCTGCTTAATATATATACAATTTGAAAACTTAACAAAACAATAAGTGTACAATTTAAAATACCACAATACACACACACACTCACAATTCTGCATTAAAATTATTAAATACTATTTTTTTGCATTTTCTTACGTTTTTTTTTTTCATTTGTTGTAAAATTATTTGGTAAATTTTTTTTGGAAATAAAAAAAAAATCAATACTGCAATTATAATTTAAAAAACACAAACAGAAAAAAAACGTGTAGAAAATATTGTAAACCAAGACAAATTTTGTAAGACTAAAACAATTGCTTTAACTATTTAAATAAATTACTACAAATTAAAAAAAAAATGATATATTTAACAATTACTTGGCGGGGAAACCTAGAATTCTAACAAAACAAAACGAAAAAAAACACACCCACTCAATTGAGTCATTTCTTTTCAATACAGGATAAGGAAGGAGTTTAGAGATTTGTTTAAAGTCTAAATTATTTAATTAATAGTAATTGTTTTTTTGTCGGTTTTTTTTTCTTTCGTTAGTTTAAATTTGAACTTTGTTAAAATCATGAAATTGTTGGTTTTACTTGTTTACTTAAAATTATAAACTAAAATCTCGTTAAATTTAAAACTTTTTACAATTATGTTATGCATAAGATTAGGGATTTGGGGTTGGTTTTTGTGTTAATAATAATATGTATATGATTTATATTTCACTTAAGCTTTTATAATTATAATTAATATGTGCTTTCTCTCTCTCTCTATCCTTGCCAGAGAGTTTTTTATATTTTTTTGTTGTTGTTGTTGCTTCTTAATATTATATATATCTTGTTTGTCGACATACGATTCGTTTAAATTAGAATTATTGATTAGAATTAGAATTGTTAGTGCTCCCCAAAGAAATGAAGAAGAAAAAAAACAGGTTTGATTATATTTCTTGTGGTTAGTGTTGTCTTAAATAAGTTTCCTAAAAAACGAGAGAGCGACTATGGTCGCTGAATTGCCAACAGAAAAAAACTATGATGATTTGTTTGTTTGTGTATCAATTGTTGAGTTTTCAAAATTTTTAAGAAAAACAAAAACTAGACTGCAAACATTTAAATTATGTGTTCATGATGCAGTATGCTTTTCAGTTAAGCACAGAAACTAAACTCTTGTTTTTAACAATCACCCCTAGTGAATATTATGGGGGTTTTATTCCACCCATAGATCGAAGGGAAGACAGTGGAATTTTGCCAAAAACAAATCTCCCAGGATTTTATTCCACTCAAAGTATTTGTATTTGTAACAAATCATGGGAGAACGGGTGGAATTGTTTTACAAAAATGATCAAATTCACAATAAGACAAATTGATATCGTGGCCAAATATCATTTACTATAGGGGTGTGTTATAATTCAGACCAGATCCAGATCTGAAATACTTTTGAGAATTGTTTTTTTTTTTTTAAATAGGGAATATTTTAGCAATTGCCTATAATATCAATTAGGTGACTATCTTCAGGGTAAATAATTTTCAATTAACATGATGATGTTTAATGTTTTCGTTATTAACGGCATACCTTCCTCTGTATTATGAAATAAACATACGACAATTTATCTCAAAAAATTTCATTTTTCTTTGAATACTCTTGTTGAAGAACCCTATACATCTTAAAAGCATTTGTGATATTTTTAAAATACATTTTAGTGCCAAAATAGAGATGGGACTTTCTTTCCTAGGAGGGCAGTATTGATGTGAGTTTTTGCTGTTGTTAAATTTAACCATGAAAACCAAGAGTCTGGAAAAAAAGGGCGTCACAAGACTTCATTGCTTAGAGTATTTTTGGCGAATGTTTGAGATGGGGTTGAAATACTAAAAATTTCATGAATCTCGACTCAAATAAAACGTACTGTCTATTTCACCAGCTCGACCGAATAAATCGATATAAAGAAACCACTTGTATAGATCGACATCAAGAAAAAGTTTAGAAAAGAAAGACTGACGACATCCATAATGCTTTCTTCGAAATTAAACCTAAAGGTAGGTGGTAATGTCATGGTTCGAAGACTAGAAAATAGCAGGACACAAACACCACACAACTGAGAAAATTACCTTTTAATCCCATTTGTGAACCACAATTCTGTCAGTCACTGCCAGTGATTCACATAAAAGTGATTCACAAGAACAGTTTATCAATATTTGTTTACGGAAACGGTATTCAGTCATAACCACATGAATATTGTCTTTGCGAGAATTTGAGTCCACAATGCTGTGAAAGACAGAGTTGTGAACAAAGAGTGAAGTCAGCTTACACATGGTAATAGGGAGTTTTCAAATGTTATCTAAGGAGACCTTTGAAGACCAGCAATAAAATAATCACTGAAAAAGAATTATCAAATTCTTCAGTGAGTTCAGAGTGATTTATGAAGAGTTAAGTCAGGTCATGCTTTCTCATGGGAGAAATTACCTATACAGAAAAAAAGACTTGTTGCTAATTAAAATTTAACATTGGACAGGGGCATCGACAGGGTTGTGCCCTGGTTATGTAAAATATTCCCTTAACAGCTGAAGTCATTATTAACAAAAAGAGCCAACAATTTGCAGCCATCCGACAGTCCACAAAAGGCACAAGTCCTTCTGAAGACTTTCGTTGTGAAACAAAATGCTATTAAAATATCCTACAACATTTTAAATTGTCAAAACAATTCTGTCATCTTTGAAATTCTTAAAAATATCTACCTAAAAGTCTACGAAATATATTTTTTTATTTAAAATTCCTTAAAACTGCTGCTAAAAACTAAAGAGTTTTATTAACATTTACCAAAGTGTACCTAAAGGTCGAACATACAAACTATTAATTGGATTACAAGCTAAAGTAAATGGCTGTGGTACATCGGTACCACAACCTCCACCTCCCTAAATACCTACAATAAATTATTTGAAATTTAAAAATATATAAATTTGTATCTCTAACGTTTTGAAAGTTGTCTTATAAAATCAGGGCAATTGCTAAAATATTTTGTTCCCAAAAAATGTACATCATTATCATTCGTTAATGCCAAGTGAATCTTTAAATGTTTTGGTTGTAACCTTTATGCTGCTTCGACTACCACTGTCACTGCCACTGCCACTGTGATGATGTTGGGCTGTGGTGTCGTCATCGGGGCCTTGATGGGACCCCACCACCACAACAATGTGGCTAAAATAGACCACATAGAAATAATAGACAAGGACTAAACAAAAAATACAAAACAAACAAATGGCTAATTCTTATCTCTTACGTCGTTTGGTTTTCTTTTTTAAAGCCCCCACTGTGGAGCCCAAAGCTCCTGGTGCCGTGGCACCGGCCGCTACCACAGCCGCCATGGACATTGGGTGCACCGATGAAGTGCCCGCTGCCGAGATCAAGTGTGACGTGGCCAAGTGTGACGGCGGGTCGTCCATGTCATGCGAACGACCACCGCCCACCTCAACGCCACTCTCTTCGGCCGAAGATGTCGACGAGGAGGTGGCCGCCTCTATGGCCGCTATCAAATTGATTTTATGTTCCAATTTCTTGGTTTTTATCTTGTGCTGACTGTGGGCACTCGCTGTCGGCATTATGAAGACGTTGTCGTCCGATGTGGTGGCCGGCATGGGTCCCTCGCTGTCTGTGGTCGTCGAGTGTGTCAGTGTATTCGATTTCGTGATTAGCGGTTTCATGGAGAAACTTTCGTCCAGCAGCGACGGCAAGGCCGTTGGTTGACCGCCGACATTATCGGCGGCTATGGTCTCAATCTGGGATTCACTCATTGCTATTAGGGGCCTCAGTTCGTCGTCCTCCAGTTCGGGCGTGTGATGGTGTTGCTGTTGCAGCTGCTGTTCCTTTTGTTTGTGCAGCTCCAACAGTTGCTGTTGTCTTTTGCGTTTCTGTTTCTTGGTCATTTTCTTTTCCTCCATGATGATGATCTCCTCGGTGCCCGAGGAATTGGTGGACGATGAAAACTTGTCGTTGGTTGTATTGGTGTTTGTGGTATTGGTGTCTTGGGAACTTTGCTCCAGACTTATATAGGGATCGTCATTTTCTGTCAGCGATTTGTAATCGGCCATTGAGGGCTCATCCAAGGCCGATGAGGAGCGGTTCGAGGAGCAGGGTGTTGCCGGCGATATGTCGGACTTTTCGGGCGTTACACGCGAACGCTGTTCATTTTCGTAGTGCAGAGAACCGCAGAGAGCAAAGATGAGATTTTGTTCGGCAAAGCCTCGTGGCGGTGGAGTGATCTTGCGTTCCAGTGCCGGATTTTCCTGTAGGGGACTTTCGAAATTAATCAAACTGATATCTTTGATATTGGCAGCCTTACTGTCGCTTATTAATTCCAGCGGCTCGAGAGTGGGCAAGGGCGGCAATGCATCCAACGGCTTCAGTATGGGAAAATCATCCAAGGCCGACGAGTTTCTTGGTTTCTTCGGTACGGGTTTTGCTAAACCCAGTGGCTGTTTGTGGATTTCCTTGGGTGTCGGCAGCTCGGGCAGTAATTTATCGCCCTTGGCAGGCTTGGGTGTCTTTGTGATTGCCCCCAGCGAGGGAAAAGTGCTGGAGGTGTCCGTCTTGACTTCCTGTTTATGGAGATTTTTTGCAATCATATCGGCGCCGCTAAGTGTTTTCCAAGCACAAGTTACGGGTGGGGGTGGTGGCAGAGTGGCTGGTGCTGTCACGGGAGTTTTCTCCGTAGACTTTTTGGGGGACACTACAGGTGCTTTGGATGTTTTACCACTAGCCGGGCTATCTTTTGGACGACTTTCAATAACTTTGACCTTATATACGTCTTCGTCGGTTTTGTTAGTGTTTGGGTTGACGTCCTCAATATGTTGATCTTGTTTGCTTATGGAGGCCCATGTGGTTTTCGTAACAGCTTCATCGGCTGCTATGGCCTCCTTGTCCGCGTTGCTTTTAATAGTCTCCTTCTTTTGGGATACTTTAGGGGGAGCAACAATGTTGGAGGACGATTGGACTTTGATAGTTTCCGATTTTTTAATATTATCCTCCTCCTCCTCCTCCTCCTGCTTCTTTCTGGATGTGGCCGCTTGGCTGTTTTCATTTTTCGATAATTCCAGTGGCTTTTTCTTGTCCATGTTACTGTCCAATTTGTTTTTCTTTTCCTCCACGGACAATTTGTTTTCTTTAAGTTTGGGCTGCTCGACAATCACATCCTTTCTGAGTGGAGTTTTGGCCAGATTTTTATCTACCGGTGTTTTGGAATCACCTTTATCGCTCTCCATACGCATCACTGGCTCTTGCTTGGCACCACTTTGGACAGCCGCCTTGTCTTTGGTTGCTGCCTTTAACTGGCTGTCTTTAGCGGTTATGAGTTCAGCCGAGACTTTTTCTTTTTCTATGGATTTTGTTTCCGGTTTCTGTCTTTCCCACTTCTTATGATCCGCATCGGAAGTTGGTTCTTTGGGGGCTTTCTTTAGACTCTGCTTTGCATCCTGAGACGTTTCTTTGTCCTCCTCCTTTTTCTCATCTTTTGTTTTATATTCTGAGATTTTGTTGTCATTGTCTTTTTGCACAGCCGTGTTGGTTTCTGCAGGTTTTGTTGCGGCTTTGGTTGTGACTGATTTTTCCCTGTCACTCTCTTCACAATCGCTTGGTTTGTCTGAGGATTTCTTTGAAGTTAAAGGTTCGATTTCAGGCGATTTATTCGGGTTGACTTCTGGCTCATCAATTTTCTTGGCTTTGCCCGTTTCTTTAACCTTCTGATTAGGTTTCTTTATCATTTCATTTTTTTCTTTACCGCCACCATTGTCTGCTTCTTTCTCGGCAGATTTTGTTTGACTTTTAGTTGTCTCTTCAACGCTCTGTCCAAGATCTTTAGCGTTGGCAGGCGATGTCTTTAACGTTTCTTTCTTCGCCTTGACCGCAGGCACTTCAACTTTTAGTTCAGCTGTCTCCCTACTCTGAGACTCTTCCGACTTGGGGGATGTCTTTTCTTTTCCTAAAATCTGATCTTCTTTAACAGTCACCTTGTTGTCGGTTATCTTTTCCAATTTCCCTGTTTCTTTTTCTAGTTTTGGAGCAACATTCTCTTCAGCTTTGCTTAACTTCTTTTCTGGTTTATTCTTAGATTGCCTATCATCCTGTTTGGCATCCACTTTACTCTTGTCAAGCCCTTGTTTACCCTTTACGGATTGTTTTCCGTCTTCTTGGCTGTCTTTGCTCTTTGGCTCCCTGTGTTCCGATTTTCTCGTATCGCTCGTCTTACATTCCTGGGTAATTGTGGCCGACTTGTCCTCCAGACTTTTCGGCATTCGTTGTTCATCCATCTTTTTACGTTGTTCGATCTGATCGAAATTTATGTACCAGGTTTTCTCCAAATTGTCTTTTTTATTCTCCAGCAAACAATCGGCCAAATCGGCGTAACTGTCCTCAGAACTAATGGACGATTTTTTCTGTAAAGCGGGCGTCGTCTCTACGGCCTCGGCTTTAGTTGTGGTCGCCACAGCCGGTTTAATAATTTCTACAATTTCTTCGTTCTCCGAATTGGAACCGGATTTATTGGCTTTCTTTTTGTTTTTTGCCTTAGAAGATTTTGTGGGAGCTGTGAGTATGTCAATCGCTGCTTCCACTTTCGGTTGGTCGACTTCTTTGCTGGTCTTTTGCTCACATTCATCAGCTGCCTCGTCATCAACTTTGAGCTCAATTAAACTGTCGGCCAAATCGGTAACGTTTAATTGTTCGGTCATTATGATTGATTTGATGGGTGCTTTGGCAGGTTTTGTTATTTCCGGTTTGGTTTTCATTGGGGGAGTGTTGGCTGGAGGCGGCTCCTTGCTGTTGGCAGTTTTATCAATTGCGCTTACTTTTGTGTTAACGGCAGCGTTTGGTTCATTGTTCTCGTCTTCTACCTTTTCGGTTTCCATTGTTTCGGAAGACTCTAGGAGTTGATTATTTTTCTTCTCTGTGCTGTTGTCGGCAGTTGCTGGGTTTTTGAAACTTGTCCCCATTTCTTCAGGGGCCTCTGTATAATCCTCTGTTTTGTCAGTCACATTCATTGGCTTTACCTCTGGTTTCACCTTTTCCTTGTCCATCATTTCGATTGTCTTGGTTGTTGTAGAGTTGTTGGGTCTCTTCGTATCGGCTACTTTTTCGAGCTTCTTATTCTTGTCGTTATCGCTGATTTTGACTTCCTCTTCCTTGGCCTTTTGTTGCTGTAGCTGCTGTTGTTGCTTCTTTTGCTCCTTTTTTGTCAGTGCCTTTGGGTAGGATGTTTTCTCCTCCGCCGCTGGCGTCATTCTCATAAATTCAAGGGGCTGTTCGTCAACAGCAGTGGCTTTTGGGGCGTCTTTTTTACCAATTTCTGGCTTTGGACTTTTTTCTTTTTCGGCCATTATTCTTGTTTCTGCCGCAGGCATTTTCCCCTTACTCTCCGTTGTATCTTTGAGTTTCTCTTTTATTTCGGGCTTGACTGTGTCTTTCTCGAATACCTCTCGTTCGGCGCTTTTTCTTTGCCTTTCCTTTCGTACAGCAATTTTACTCTCCGCCTTTGTTGGCGGCTCTATTTCTCTTGTAATTTCGCGCGCTTTTGTTAAAACGGTGACTTGCTGCTCTCTTGTCTTCGCCTGTGCTGTAGCGGATTTGTCATTATCGTTCGCTTTTGTTTGTTTGCTTTTAGTAATTTCATCACATTTTTTATTCTCTTCTTGGAGTTTTTCACTCTCCTTGGAAATTGGTTTGCATTTTTCGCTCTCTTTGGCTACAGTCGTTTTACACTCTACGCTTCTCTTTTCACTTTCCTTGTTGGGAATCTGGCTTTTAACGCCAATTCTTTCACACTCTTGCGATATTTTCTCTTTCTCGCTTAATTTTTTCTCCGCATTTTCTAGCTCTTTAGCTAAAGTGATTGGTGTAGCCGCTCTGGACTTTTTATTTAATGACGATAATTCTTCAAAGTTACTTTTCTCCTTTGGAATTTGTGCACTCTCTTTAGTTTGCAGAATCTTCAATTTCGAGATATTCTTTTGTTTCTCTTTTATGTTGAGAGCATCGTCTACCTCTTTAGCTATTACGGGCACTACCAATTTATTGCTTATATTTTCTGGTGGCTGGCACAATTCCTGATGCAGCCGAGCCTCTTCCTCCTGTTTCAGACGTGTCTTTTCATCACAAAATATGGTGACTACCGGACGGAAAAGACTCTCGTCACAATTCTCATGTATGACGCTATCTTCAGCGGCCAGCTGAGAGACCACCTCATCTAAAATGTCTGTCTGTACATCGGCCGTTAGGCACGATGTTACCGTCGTCACTGTGCCCAGGGGATTAACGATTTTCTCTATGGAAGCTTTGGGCTTTTTAAGAGAATCTATAGACTCATAACTAGAACTGGTATCATACGAATGGATATTGGGCAAAGCACTGGCCAAAGCGGCCGCCGATGCATTTCGATCTTGTGGAAAATCCGTATCCTGGTCCTGATCGTCGTGTTCGGCGAGAGCATCGTAAAAGGCTATGTTATCACTTGAACACCCTGTTTCACAACCACGACCTCCTATAGTTCAGAGAAAAGCAAAAGAGAGAAAAGAAGAGAAAAAAAAAACAGATACCATGAGAAAGAGCACATTCAGTTTTATTTAGAAAAAAGCCAAAGGCATAGTTATTTTTAATTTTTTTTTTTTGTTTTGGAATGAGAATGAATTTAGTTTTGCTTTTGTAAAATTCTGTTGGGCTTGAAACGAAAGCTTTTAATTTTGGATTCAATGCAAACGGACATAATAACAATTCTCATTTGATTGATGAGTTTTTCTTGTCTTTAACGAAATATAGTGCAAAAATCTAAGTTAATTGTTGTAAAAAAAAATAAATAAATGAAACAACTCATAAAAAAAAAAACGAAACTTGTGGGAAACAAATAAATAAAAAAAAAACTTTATAAACAATTGGAAAAATGATAATTTGTTTTTGAATCGAACGATATCTTTGAAAATGTGTTTTGATTGGTTTTGTTTTTTTTTTTTGGGTGGTGTGTGTAATTTTTTTTTGAAAAAAAAAAACAAGAAATAGCTGTGGTTGTTGGTGATGTGTTTTTATTTATTATTAAACATAAAAATATTTATGAAAATAAATCAAATTAAACATTAGAATAATTTTTGCCAATTATTTTGTTGTCTGTCGACTGATTTGACATGCTAAGAAGAGTTGATGATAAAAAGGTTAATTGATTAATTGAGAAGAATAAAGCTTAAAGCTTGGAACCCGTTAGAAATATGAGGATTGATTTGACTGATTGTATCGAAAAAAACAAAAACTAATAGCAAATTTAAGAATTGCAATTTCATTTTGGATTTTAGCGCAAACAAAACCATTTAAGGAAATAATTAATAATCCCAAAAGACATTATATATTACATTAACAACATTTAAGCCGATATAAACGGAAGTCATTTTGGTATAGAAAAGCTTTTTTTTTCATTATATGGGTGTGTTTGGGGGGATAGGAAAACAAAAAGTTATCGAATAAAAATAAACTTTGGCTTTTTTTGAAACAAACAATAAATACTCTCGCTTTTGGCAGTGCTTTGAAAAGAATTGCGTTTCGGTTTCTTTCTCTCAGTTTTTGACTCTCTCTTGCTTGCTTTTCTCTTTCGCGCTTTCTCTCACACTCTCTTTCTCTCTCGCTTGTTCACTCGTCGATCACACGCTTTTTTCATACACTCTTTCTTTTTCGCTTTCTCTGTACTTTTTTTTTCAAGCGAAACTGTATAATTTTTATTCACTTGTTTGCTTTTTTCGTGTTTAGAAAAAATTCGAAATCAATTTAAATTTAATGTAAAAACATTTTACTTAAATCTTTTTTTTTTTTTTTAATAAAAATGAAGAAGAAATTATGTAAATAAACTCGATTTTTTGTTTTGTTGAAAAACAATTTGGAAAAAGATATAAGAAAGAATACACAAGCAATTTTGGGTTTCAAAAATGATTTGCTCGCAAAGCTCGCTGGAATAAATGCATAGTTCTGGGTACTTAAAAAAAGAAAAGAACAAGCAAACGTTTAAATGGCAGAAGGTGGTGGTGGGCGTACGTTTTACAGGAAGCGGAGGGGAGAGGGAAATAAGAAATGGATCAATGAGTGGTGGTGGGCGTGGTGGTAGTGTTTGTACGTACATAGAGTAGAGTAGGATAATATGTTTTCTTTTTTTTTTAGCGCCAAGCTCTTAAGCTTGTAGAGTGAAAAAAGGAATGGTTGTTGGTGGTGGTGTTGAATTTTCCATTATTTTTTCTTTTCTTTTTGGTATAAAATGTTATAAAAAGGCATAAGTTTGAATAAATTGATATATTTTTGATATATAAAAATTAAATTTCATAAAAAAAATTATGTAAAATATACGATATGTTAAATGAGTTTATTCTGCTTCTCAAACATTCACCATTGTATTAATTCTTAAACACACACATAGTTTCCATAAACATAAATTAGTTTTTCTTTTGGAATTAAATTAATATAGAGGGGAACTCACTGCGGTGCAATCCACTGTAGGATGGAATTCGATGACAAACATTTTTCAATGAGTTTCTCAATAATTCCCGAGTGAAATGATCCGAGGTGATTTCCCATATTAAAACAAAATACAAATTTGGGACATCATGCAATGGGAGGTTAAAATTCCATAGACAGAAGATAGTAGAGTATATATGAAATTATGAGATATAAAAATCTATAAATCAATATACATGGTAGATTAAATTAAAATCACATTTCGACAAATAACATTGACCAGTACAAATGATTCCCTTTTCCGTCGTCCACTACAGAAGATGAAGATGACTTGTAAATTCCAAATATTCAATTGAATGTTTTTTTTTGAAAAAAAAAAAAAAAAAAACAGATACTATAGCAGACCCAAATACATAACAAATAGATACATTAAAATTCGAATGATGGTTTCTTTTGTCGGAAAAAAGTGCAGCTTGTTTCATTTTCAGATCCAGACTATTTCCTAGTCATCGATACTGGGACAGAGCAATATTTTAAGGAACGAATATTGTAGTAATCCCATCCACATTGCCTTTACTAAGCCATGCCAAATCGACGAGAGAAGAGTTTTAAATTAATAGACAAAAGGAGGAAATACAGTCGAGTCCGGTTGTAATGTACACCGGTTGTAACGAACTTTCGTCTATAACGAACACATTTTTTTAAGTTCCAAGAGTTTTGCTTCTGCCCTGTTTTACCCTGGACATAACGAACTTCGCTTATAACGAACCAATTTGCCGAGTCACTAGGAGTTCGTTTCAACCGGACTCGACTGTAAATGGTCGTTCTTATGGAGATATTAAAGTTAGCTCTACTAAGCTGGAACGAGTCTCATTACTTATGATTTCGTCAGACAAGACTATATCCAAATTTTGTATTTGTATTTTGTATTTATTTGAAATCATGCAATAACCGAGCCTATGGGCCTTATATGCTTACATTTGACTTCAGCACAAAGAAAGTTATTTTAAATTTAAATAGTCTGGATTCTTGTTTTGCTCGTCTTACCCCAGAGTTTAAAATAAAAAAATAAAAAAAGTCTACTGTAAGCTAACGCTTATAGTTTACAATTCAATTTACTAACATCAAGCTTTAACCAAGCCTTTAAGGCCTAATACGGTTAACAAGTCCAACAATTTATCCAGTACAAGAATAGTTATATTTTTTAAATATATAAACAATTAATAAGAGTTTAAAATTACAGAATATTTATAACGATAACATTACTGTGTTTCCTCTAACCCCCTTTTTTATTTATTTTATTTGATCAACTTTACTGCAATCGAATATCACATTCTAAAGTTTTATGACGTGTTCTTGTGAACTACAGGTCCATTTAAGTCGACTTTTCCACTTTTTAATTGAAAATAATACAATTTTATTTAAACTTATACAAATTCAAGTTTAAAAAATAACAAATGGTAAAAAAAAACAAGAGATAAATTCAGTTCCACTTGGCGGTATATAAAACCAAAATTCTGACAACCTTTGAAATGACTGGTATTCTTTTTCAATACCCCGCCGTACTATAAACGAGTTTGTTTTTGATTTTCGACAGTATGGAAACACCGTCATCGTCGATGGTCATACTAAACCTTCTGATAGTCAGTTTGTAGTCCACAAATCAGCCTTTTAATTTTGGAAACATTTTTTAGATTTGTTTATCTCGTCCTTTTCGTTTCAATATGCATATATAACACATATTACTGCTACTATCTGTGGGATGACCACGTGAGAAATGCATCTATTCTCCAAATTCTATTCTATTACGGTCGCCTACGAGTTGTCAGATTGTCTGTGTACAGAACTAATTCGGAAATAACAACTTTAAAAGCGTTCTTCAGGAATGTTGCTGGCCGCAAAAAGAAGACAGGAGACTTGCGTTGAACTACCGTACAAAAAAAACAAATAAAGGAGAATAAATAAATCATGTGTTCAGGAGGAACCAATTAGTCGTTGTGTAACAGAACCGATTAGTCGTTTCGCAACAAGGAAATCTCTTGTATTCAACTGGCATTAAAGATTTTGATGAATTCTGTATTGAGATGTTTTGTTTTTTTTTGGAGGAAACAATTATAGTATACAAATTTACATTGACGAAAAGATGAAAAATGTTCGTACACTGTTTTTCAAATAGCTGTAGATTTGATCTAAAATACGCAAACGGCAAACCTTCATCTTTAAAATGACTGTCGTTTCCCATTTCTGTTCAAGACTTGTCAATCCGGAGATTGCTTGTTCGCCATGGGAGCACATTTTTGTTCGCATAACTCGACTTTGCCGCCCTCGGAAAAATGGACAAAGTTCAGAATTTTGTCTTCTGTTACATAGGATAACATTGTTAAGTCCACAGACAAGTTTTTCGTTCTATCTAAAGGTCTGCAAGAGTATCGTCTAGTCTATTTAGGGCACAGGATCTTTGACGACCTTCACTTAAGCCCCTCCCTCGACAACTTTATTAAGAAATCTTTCTGGTTCAACCAAGGCAAAAAAAACAACTAACAATACAGTGCTACTATATGCTCCCTTCTTCGCCTATCTTCTCCTTCATTTCTACTTAAGGAAATCCCAATG
Organism: Hydrotaea cyrtoneurina; assembly: GCA_958296145.1. Classification (NCBI taxonomy): domain Eukaryota; kingdom Metazoa; phylum Arthropoda; class Insecta; order Diptera; family Muscidae; genus Hydrotaea; species Hydrotaea cyrtoneurina. The sequence goes on along the minus strand of OY282513.1, from coordinate 18,011,311 downwards.
GATCGAATCGTCGTACCCGAGTGAATTCATCAGTTGTACATTAATACACCTGATCGGAAGTCTGTTTGAAGTTTTGGTTGATACTAGAAACTGTAGAAACAGCAAACGAATTCACAAATTGAATATGCATTGCATGGCATAACAAAGACTGTGTCGCCTTAAGCATTTTTATGCAATTCACCCTCTTAAAATTCACTTTCAAGCTCGATATCTGGGGTTTTTTTTTCAATAATCCCTAACAGAATTGGATTAGTGAAATGTGTTTGGTAAAAATTCTAAACCAGAAACAGGTACAAGTTTCAAAAATTATGAGATGTTATAACTTTACCAATGAATTGTCATTTGTAAAATGTTTTTTTATGAAAATTTTGTGTGATGTCACCGATATTTAAAAATGTAGATGGCGTTCTAAATGATTAAATGACTCCCTTACAGTTTATTGTGATAGTTTCTTATAAAACAAATCGGTTTTACGAAAACCCCTCCATTTCTATGAAAATTATTTCTATGTAAAATAAAATAAAATATCCCATACAACACCTAGATTTATGCACCATTTGTTCGTATTTTTTTTTTTAAAAAAAAAGAAGAAAACAAATGAAAATATTCAAACACAAACACATAAATAACTAAATAAAAAGCCAACTCCAAAAAGATCATCGAATACATTTAGAACAAAAATCAAAAATATTAGGTAAACAAAAACACAACAATTTTAGCAATTAGAGAGAGAAAGAACAAATTTGAAAAAAAAGGAACAGGAAAACAAGAAGAAAATAGCAAAAGTAATTGAAGAGAATGCATTCAACTCACCCGATTCTTTAGATGCAGCCGAAACGGAGGGTGATTCGCGCATAGCATCGGCCAAGTCCTCTTTTAAACGTGTATCACCATGAGCTACAGCATAATCGGAATCCAAGTGATCATGACGAAAACGATCCATTAGTTTGGGACTTTGCTCAATGCTGCCTACGAAGTTTTCAATAACACGAACAGAGTTTGAAATAAGACACAGAGTGAGTGAACAATTGATGGCAAATTTTTGTATATGAATATGATTAGAATTGAGACTTGGTATGGGCGTTGGTAAGTTCGCTTTTAATTGATTGTGTAATTTTAGCCAAAAAATAAAACTACACACTCAAATTCTCTATCGACTCAAAGCGAGTTACAGACGATATTCTTTAAAAATATGACGTCTCCATTTTGCAACTCAATTCTAATCATTTCTTAAAGTGCTTAACATACTGTATGATCCTGATTCAATTAGAACTGGCACAGCGCTTGAACGTCCTGCTGCCGTTAGGGGCATATTCAGGGGACTCGAATGCTCGGGTTTTGTTGTAGAAGATGTTGACGACTTGTTGTTAGTGCCAATTTCAACAGCTTCAATGTCAACATGACTTAAATTAGACCTTAGAAAACATAACATTTTATATGATTTCAAGAAAAATTTGAATATAAGTTCAAAGAACAACCGTCACATACCCGCTGGGTGTGTTGTAAGTTTTAAAAACAAATTGTGGACCCATCCACAGACGGCGATGGGGTCCAGCATGTGTTACAATCTCTACTTGGGCCAGCCATGAATCACCCCGGTCATCGGAGTCATCGTATTGACGGGTGCTATCGGTTAACATGCATGAATTGCGATTTTTCACCAGCCAGTTGTCCAGCGACAATGGAGGCTTTATCTCTTGAGATCCTTCCTTGCGTCGGCCCAAATTCCACTGAGCCTTTGCTTCAACCTCCAATTCAATGGGAGTATCATCACATATCTTTTCTTTGGCAACATCTGAAACATTGTGGCAACATGGGCGATAGTATTACAAAACAAGCTATGAAAAGAAATAAAGTAACATACTTGAGGCAAGTTTTGTACCCAGATCATATTGAATAAGAGCTCCATGTCCAGCCATTACAAACAGCGAATCGACAGCCTTACGCTGCATACGATGGGGAGCTTCCCGTGTCACATTTGGTGGATCCAAAAGCCATGATCGTGATTTTGCGAATATGGCACAGACACTTAAAGGCTTACCACTGTCATCCGACAAGGAGGACAATCTTTGCCGTTGAGATCCAGTACCCTGGCCACCTGGCCCCGATTTTCCGCCGGCCAACGTAGCCGAACCTGGCGGTGAACCCAGGGCAAATGGTTGTCTTAACTGAGCCAGGGGCATCACAACCGTGGGTCGTGGGTATGGTGGCAACGTTGTATTGTGGTATGGTTGTAATGACAGCGAGAAAGTGGTACTTTCCGAGTGGGAGATGGGTGAATTGGAGCGACCCTCAGCCGATAAGCCAGCCGAACGATGGAAACGTGACAGTTTATTGACAACATGAAGCGATGTATGCGTCCGAACGCCCATCGGGCCACCATAGGGTGTAATGGGGAAAACATGTGTTGTGCCACGCAGTGTTGAGACGGCTACCCAGCGCGAGTCCAGAGAAAAGGAGATATTTTGCACCTTAGCACTGGTGTCACCACGATGCAAAACATACAAGTGGTGAACGGCAGCCAAACTTGGTCCCACCGGATTGGGTTGTATGCGAAAGACATGAAAATCATGGCCTCTGCGATCGGCGGTAACTAAAAGCATGCCCGAGTTATCGAATTCCATGGCAACCAAAGCCTCAGAATGAGCTATGAAATGGGCCACTATGGGATCGGTACCAGCAGTTTGGTTACTAGACATGGGTACACCGGAGGTCGGGCTAAAGTCCCTTAAGTGATTCTGTGTATAAAAAAAGACAATTATTAATGATTTAAACAAAAAAATATTTAAAGTTAATGTCTTAACATACCTTTATGTCTACTATGGTCACTATGCCGGATTGTTTTGAATCAGGTCCGGTGCCTGAATCAAACGAAGTATTTTTAGAGCTGGTGGTACTGCCGGAAGTACCCGTCAAACCTGCGGCCACCTGCTCACCCAGTTCCCTTAAACCTTTAACCAGCGATTTGGAGGCATTTAATACCGTGGCCGTATAACTAGCCACACCCTCACCGTCACAGCCGCCACCACTACGCTTCGAGTGTAGAAGTTTGTGTTCAGCATAGGCCAACCAGCGGTGACCCAATGCAATGGGATTCGGATTGATGCTGAAGCGATAACAAAAATATAAATATTTATAAGTTCACCAAGGTAGATTGTGTATTAGAGGAAAAAACCTACCCCGGACTTGGATAACAGGTCGTTATGGACAAACGATCCTCTAGCGTGCGGGCATCAAACACTGCTATACGCTCGTGAAAGGTTATAACAATCGATGAACGATTCGCCAGGACATCAATGACGGGATTCTTGAATTTAATCGCTTTCACTTGTGTACCAGTCTTAAGCGATATAAAATTCACTGCACAAAATTGTGGTTGAGCGCCGGACGAAGAACTGCCATCAACCAATGCGATCAAGGGACGCTTCTCGGCATACACATCTATGGGTTCGTCGGCCCGCCCGTTCTCCTCAATGGCCACCGACGACGATGGTGTCGGCAAAACCCTTAAGGCGGAAACAATGCCATGACGCCATGACAGAACCTCAACAGCTTCACCGTTGGCAGGTATGGCCCAGACCTGTACACCCAGACCATAGCCCAGGATCAGCAGTAGGGGCGGTGCAACATTTCCCTCCAGTTCCCAATCTTCACCGAATTTCGGATCACTGATGTCGGCCGCTGTCTCAAATCGAGCCCATGTTATGGTATCTTTGGGATCTGTGTGCGGCTGATGTGCCAGGGTGACCTCATTAATGAAACCAATGGCGGAGTCCAATATTGATCTGTCGCTTACAACTTGCGGAGGTACAATGGCGGGTACAGCTACCAGACCACGCGATGCATTGCCCGAAGAACGGCGAGGTGAATCGGCAGACATTTCGAATGCTTCGTCCTAAAACTCAATGGTGGTACTTTCTGGCTGGCTAAATCTTCTAAAGCTTTTGCTTTCTTCTCGCTCTCGCTTGGCCTATTGTCTGTCCGATTCTCTGTACGATTTCAGATATTTTCAAATCTCTCGTTCGGAGTAAAACTCCAAGAGAGTGAAAAAATCGTAAGAGTGTTGAAAACAACAAGCGAACTCTAGCTCAAGCTGGTCTTCCTTCTGTCGCTTTCTAATCCAAATGTTTTCGTTTGGTTTGAATATTGAGGAATCCGATAATCGATTATCGTTGTAAGAAGAATCAATTTCTATTATTTGTGCAGGTTTTTTTTTTTTGGGATCGGTCGTTTTGTTGTTGTGCAGAGGGTCTTGGTAAATTCCCACGCCAACTGGTACCAAACTGTCTGCTTCGTATTCTGCACTAGTATCGAACTTTTTTTTTTTTTTTATTTCCAAGACGATCGATATGACTGTTCTCCGAACGAATGAATGTGGTTTGTTTTTTCTGTAAAGAACAAGAGAACAAAATATTATTATTATACAACATTTAGTGCTGATGATGATGTTGTTGTTGTTGATGTTGTTTTATAGATTATTTGTGTTAAATTGATTTCTCAAGAGCAACCAGCCAACACTTGAGCGTTTGCATTGACATTTTGATTTTATTGACAACTTGACTTGAAGAAGGATTTTTTTATTTTGATATTCTTTAGATGATAAAAAAAAATGCGAATTTCTTCTTTTATTGCCCATATTTGTCATCAGTTCTCTGTGTGTGTGTGTGTGGGTGAGTGTTTTTATTAGGGCTATAATAATAGAAAGCCAATGAAAATTGCATTGTTATGAAATTGTGACGAGATTTTGTGAAATTCTTTGAAGCGGATACTGGTGTGTATCGTGATTTGATAGCATCTGATTCTCAGAACAAATTACCCACATTATTTAAAATGTAACTAATTAAAACGCAATATAGACGTCAGACTTTGGCAAACATTTTACCAAAAAATGGAAAATTTACAACAACAAAAAATAATAAATGAAATAAACGAGCGTGTGTCGTTTGGAAGTTAACAAAAACAAAAATCCTCCGAAAAACATTCATTGTCTGTCGGACAAATGATCCAATTCCGGAAGTTGTTCCGATAACTCAAGTGTTATAACTGCAAATTAAGGGTTTTAGACAATTTCTAAATAATGTTTGTTGTAGATTGTAACACTATGATCAAATTAAAAAAAAAATGCGGTTTGTAACTAGTGGAGATAAGCGAAATTTGTTCATCCACACTCCATTGCAATGACCTTGGGGAAGCGTTGCCGAGAATCCTTCACTTTGCTGAAGGATGATTTTCATTTGTGTCTTTATGGTGGTCCCTCGAATGGTTGACACTGATCTTGATTTTTGAATGCAAATATTGATGACCGACCATTCTCTGGCGCATTTGGGCTTGGGAGAGACTCCATACGAGATTTAAGAGACACCTTTAAATGATCTAAAAGTGAGCCGACCAAAGGCATTATTGAACCATTTTTTCTTCAGAAAATAAATCAATATCGGTTGACGTTGACTTAATATGCCTGCCCACAAATGTGTGAAGGTGATGGTTTGGTCGCTGACTGGTTCAACAAGATCATCTGGAATGCCACATTGCAAATCATCCATTGCGGTTTCTGCAACCAAAATGCCCAGGACGTATGAATACAAAAAAGATGCATAAATTGACTTAGATATCAAAATGTGACTCCTTCTGAACTCTATGTGGAGTTATTTGAAAAGCATTAGATGATTGTCTTAGACCATTGTCAAGTTCAAGACAAACACACCAAAGTCATTGCCCGAGATGCTTAAAAAGAAAGGGAAACCCGCTGTAAAATGGACACGTAGTCCAGCAACACTATCAGCAATTTCGTTGCCCGCAGTACCCAAATGGGAGGGGATCTCTAATAAGTTGGCAGTGGGAGAAGAACTTACTTATTTCCCTTAACATTCAATGAAGGAATGGGCAGGGAACTTCTCTCGAATAAGTGGGCTCTGCATGATAAAATTGTGTATATCCATTGACGGTGATCTTCTGTTTACCTCCCGCTCCGAATGGCTAACGCTTTTGCTAGAGACGTTCTTACGTGGTTCTTATTCGTAAAGTCGCCAGCTTGGAGGTCGAAATGTTTGATGGCCTTGCCAGGTTTTAACATTAGCTTTAGTTTATTAAGCGGAATTTGAATCAAAAATAAGAAAACATTTTCCAAGAAACAAAAAAAAAATAATAAACAGCCTCAAATGCTAGAGATGACATGTTTTTGTTTTCAACTTATCGATAATGATACAAAATACCAATTATGGATTGAAATGATGTCTATGTCGACATGAATTAATTAATTAATTAATTTTGTAATAATATTGAGTTATCTACTTATTAGGACTCCATGTAATAGGGATTAAGTGGACTTATAAGGCTTTATATATTACAATAAAACCAATAGATGAAATGAAATGAAGTGAAGTGATGTTGACAACCACAATAGATCGGAACTTTCTCAGACGAAGCTCATTTCCATTTGGATGGTCATTTCAAAATTCAATTGAATGTGTGGATTCCCCCCCGTGTTACTGATTTGGTGGTGTCAATGGACCATTTTTTTAGGAGTACGTGATTCATCTCATATCGTATATTCAAGACGTTCATAGGAGGCTCTAAATTGTACTGTGTGCCGTTCAATCCATATACAAACGAGGACAGTTCCAAGATTTAAAGGGAGTTAGCTGTGTGTTGTTTAAGGTTATGCCGAGGGAAATAAGAATGCGTCAACTTTTCTCTTTTTCTAGCGAGCCGTATTAATTCTATGCGCATTAAGTGGAAGAGCATGAGTTATTAAGCGTTTGATAATTAAAATTTAAAGAAAGCAAGGAAAATGTCTACAAGTGAATGAAGATACGGATTACGAGTTCGTAACATATTGACAATAGTCTTGTCCTATTTGAAAAAAATAGAGTTTATTCAAATAAACTTGAAACAATTAATGCATTTTGTTTGGATACAAACGTAAGTGAATGATAGTTTCCAATTGTTTAAATATTTCAGCGCAAATTGTACAACCAGTTGTAACGTCCCAGTAAAAAATAGCATCGTCCAAAGAGTAATCTTAGAATGCTCCTTTGCGAGCAATGGATTACTCCAGAAAACTCCCGAGTCTCATGGATTTTGTACTCCATTTTTAAACAGCATGTCCGCAGAGGCGAGCAATCCTTTTGAGCTCCTTATGGAGTATAAAAAGAGTACTCCCTTTGGTCTTGAAAAGGAGGACAAGGGGAGCAATCTTTTTTTATTTCCTGAAAGAGCAAAAAAGTAGTAAACATTCTTGTATCCTAAAAGAGCAAAAAGGGAGTAATCGTGTTTTTTCATTTACTTTTTTAACTAGTAGTCTTAAATGACGCTTAGAAACTAAATGTTTATACATTTTAAACAGTTTCTTTTTTTTTAATAACACTTGTTTTATTCTTAAGTCTACGAGTAAACTGACTAAATAGGCAAATAAAACGGAAACATTAAAAATTAACAGTTATGTCAAAAACATCAAGAAAGCACTGATACCTTCCTCATTGGTCAATTTGGAGTATTAAGCGAGGCATCAACAACATAACCGAAAGACAAACGTCCCTAAAGCTCGCTTATTACTCCAAATGGATGAACACATAATTACTCCTTTATTGCTCGATTATGGATTAATCCATATATTTTTTACTGGGGTTTAAGCTAACGAAAATATTTGCAAATCAGTTTGGATAAGAAATTGTTTCCAAAAATTTTAGAGTGCGAGGAAAACGCATTACGCTTCGAGACTTGCAGTCATTGCTTAGCCAATCCAAATCTGATTCACCATTAGCAGACAACATATTCAATTTATGACTTTTAATTCTATTAAATATTTATATAGTTTTACATATGAATGAAGCGAAATGCAAAGTATTTCAGCCAGACAGCTCCAACTAAATATATTTCAAGAAAATTCCAAAGCGAATATCAACAGTACGCAATATAACGAAGAGTGATTACTCACGGGATAGTCATTTGTTTCCAGTTGTAATGTGCAATATTATAAAAACACAAACAAAAGAATTGTCTATGGTTTGTCGAAACGGGGGGAAGAAGTGCATTTTTTTTTGCTGAACAAACACAAAAACAAAAACTATTGCATGTAGTGTGTGAGTGAATGGGATGTTTTAGTTTTTGTTTTCTTTAATAATACACATTTTACAAAAACCAAAACATAAAACACTATATTTACAAAAAGGACCATGGGCCGCAATATTCCATAAGAAGACTGTATTATTATTTCGGTTTATAATTACAAATATTTTCAAAATCCAACATGTATGGAGAAATAATTAACCAACCCTATTTCAGTTAGTTAGCGAAATTGCCACTTATCATGACTGTTATCAGTCTGATAATCAGATAATCCGCTGCAATAATTATTTCCATAAACAAATGGTCATTGACATCGATGGACGACGCGCACTTTGTCGCCAATAACTAATATTTTTCTTTGTTTGGTGGTTATCTCTTCGGGGAAAATATACTAAATAAGTACATAAGTATCTTAATTGAAAATAATGCGGTCATTGCGTAGATAAGTTTGACCTTGATGTCCAACCAATAAATGACATTTCGCATTTGCCCTCACTCATCTCATCGGGCATTGAAATGATGTTCATGGTTTCCAACCGAGACAGTCCCCCTTCCGATGGTCGGGACTTCTAAATAAAAACAGAACTTTCAGTGTCTTCAGGCTTCGTTGGAAGACAGTTTACCATAGTTATGTCTTCCAACTGAGTGTTTGAATATGATAGTTCAGCTTTCCTCTATGTTCCTTCATGGACTGTTAAGATTGGCTTGGTGCTAAAAGCGCCGATGTTAAAACTTTCTCTTTTGTGGAAATTGCTATTGAAGGCTTTAAAAAAACCGGTTAATTGCATAGGAGAATTACATTTATAAAGCTGTTTTGGGTTAAATTTGACATTGACAGTTTTAGAATTATGAAAGCGAGTAAGAAATCTAAATAAATCTAATACAAATATTAACTCAAAACTAAAAAATGTTGACATTGGTCCTTACCAAGCCACAGATATGTAAGTAAGGCCACAAACATTTAGTGGCCCATACAAAAAAAAAATGCCTGACTATGGGCAAAACTGGGCGACACGTCTTTTATCATGTAGTGGTTAAGTCATGGACTTAAAAAATTAAAGGCGCCAGTTTGTGTTCGGACGGGGTGTGATAGATTGTGGATGCGACTATAGCCACAAAAATTCCGGTACAGAACATTGTAATATGTACGTGCCTCAAATCGTCAAACTCGCTTCTCAACTGGTTCATGATATCACGTGCAGTGTAACATCTTCCAGTTGTCAGCCAAGCCAAATTCTTCCATTGTGGGCCAAGAAAAACCATGTGATCATGGAACGGCACCTTGCTCTATTGACCGTAACGTTGCCACGATCATTGTCTTTGAAAAAGGATCGAAAAATGGCCGAAAAAGAATTTCCTTGTGTGAATACAAGAGGCAAGTTCTAAAGGGAATCGTTAAAATTGCCTTGTGTGAATCGGGACTAACACTCAATTATTCCCACCTTTTGTTCGTTTGTAAATCTCTTCAGTAGGAAATGTCAAACCAAACGGAACTTTATTTACTTGAAGACATGTCAAGAATAATAACGAGTGAACTGGAAAACTAAACACTAAAAACGAAACCCGCTTAAATTATTTGCGTTAAATGATCTTTGAAATATTTGCATTTGATTGACAAGTTAAGGATTTGTTTTTGTTCTGGAGTTTTCACCGACGAAGATAATGGCTCTTGTCATTATGACGAGAAACCTAAAATGACGACTACAACAGCTGACCGACATCCTCCACTTTCATTTTTCACAATTGTCACATATGTTTTTGCTATGGCGAGTAACACTTGTAGCTGAACTACTGTAGTATTTTCTACTTTGGTTTATTTTAGTTTTTAAGACAACCAATTCTTTGGAAACATTTCATTGTAAAAGTCTTTTGAAAAACTTCATCGAGAAGACATCGAAATAAATAATTTGTTTTATGAGAAACGAACATTTTTAAAATAACTAATCATTTCACACTCATTCAATTAGACAACAATGTCGAGTTCAGAATACATCAATAGAACAGAGAATTTGTTTACTATTTTTAAGCATTAGCTCTTAAAGAACAATTTTTGTTAAATACTCATAGATTACAATTTATTTTTATTCCGTTTCTTCTGTACATATACTGATAAATCGAAAAAAGAAACACCATCCCATTGTGCATGAGATGGCAACACTTTGCTGTCGAGAATATAATGAATGATATTCATACACATGTCCAGCATGTCAAAACAATTGAAATTGAAATTTTCAAAGTCACAATAAAGAATGGCAAAAAAAAAAACTGAGTCTTTTGTCTGTCTTCAGGGAATTTTTCTATTGTATGTATGTTATTGAAATAACAACGCACTTTTATAATTTAAGGGCACTCTTTAAAAAGCTTTCACAACTGAAGTTTTTTTTTTATATACAAATAATGTTTAATACAAATATTAAAACACGCACTTTTTTTAAATTCGTTGTACTTATTTCCACATTGTTTATTTTTATTTTTATTCGATATTTATTTATTTTTCTCTTTTTGCTTCAATGAATTCCACCAATTCTGGTCAAATTTGGAATTGTTCACTGGTTTTTGCGTGTTGATTTTTTATTTATTGGATTGGTGTTGAGTGCGTATCATTGAGCTTTACGTCTAAACTTGTACTAATTTGTGTGTTTTTATTAAAATTTTTATTTACCACCTCTCTAGCGCCAACAAAAAATACAACAAGAAATTTCAAGAAAATGACGAATTCGAATAGGAAAAAAATAACACAACACAATAGTATGAAAACAGAAAGGGGGCAATAACGTTGACGTTGGCTGTTATCACTGAAAACATGACCAACGAAGAGTTGTTGTTGCTAGAGATCTTCGTCTTCTTCTACATACTACATATTTTGTTGTTGTGTGTTTTTGCAAACAACAAAATTCCGTTTCAAGTGTGTTAACACAAAGAGAGTCCCAGCAAGAGAGAGAGAGAGAGAGTGTGTGTCAAAGATGGGTGGGAGCGCGGTCTGGGCAGACGGAGTGGGTGGTGGCCGGAGGTACGCAAGATTTTTTGTTTTTCTATGATTCAACGGAGCAGTGAATTTTGTAAACAACTCTTTGCCCGCCATTAACTGTAAACACATGAAAAAAAAATATAATTAATAAAAGACGACGTATGATTTAAGAAACAAGTGAGGGAGGGAACAAGTGATTTACTTGGTCAGTAATACATTGCCTGATGTTTGAGTGACTGAGTGAGTTTCGATCGCATGGCAGACAGGAATCCACTGACGTCAAGGTTTCTTTTGATTTGTTAACACATCAACATGAAAACATAAACTTTGCAAACCCTTTTATTTAGCATGAACAGGCACGAACCACTGGCCTATTTGTGGTGTTTTAAGCCCACCTTAGACCTGCAAACATGTTTGAAACACAAAAATGTTGGAAATGAAAACATAAAAATATCAACGAACTCTGTTAAATATCAAACAGCAGCTTATACGGTCAAATATGTTCGTCAAACAGTAATGTCTGACCAACATGTAAGAAGTTGTGTGAGAGGCTTTAGTGATTTCTTTGGAAAACTCGTCTGCTCACACGGCAAATTACACAAGAACATGTAGCACACATTCTACTAAAGAAGCACAATTCAAAATTTGCACATTTTTTAGTTGACTTCTTAAAGCGGATCCTCATACACGTATCTTCCAGTTCAAAAGAGCTCAATTTTTTTGTTACTGTACTTTGCTGTCAAATAAAGAGTTCCTCTCCTTGTTGTACTGGAAACCACGAGCTGTCCAAGGCACAATAACTAAAGGAAGGGTCATGCAAGCAGCTGATTAAATTTTTTTCATTTTGACCGAATTTAGATTGTCAAAATCATTGTTTACATTTCAATTATTGCTTTAGTTTCTTAGAAGATTCTTTTTAAAAATGTAAATTCATTTATTAATGTTTTTTTTCGATAGAGCAAACATAGCCATCATTCATGTGGCTGCCTCGGCTGGATTGACAGTGACGCATCCTGCCAACCCAATTTTCCCAGATCTTGGTAACGATTTCTGGCTCTACCTCACGAATGGCATGTACGATATTCGCCTTAGGGTCCTTAAAACGGTTAATGGATTGTGTGCATATATAGGGTTCTTCCGAGTAACCCACAACAATAGTGTAACAACGTCAAATCAAAGCTCATCGAAACCGATGCTTAATATTCAAGCTAAGGGGTGATAGCAAAGCGGATGTCTGTGTGTCTTCAATTGTAGAGTTAATTGGACCTTGCAAGTGAATTCGAGGTCCGAGGTGCACAATTCGAGTCAGGAGTGTGGTGAGTGAAATGTTGCATTGTTGACATCGATGTACCAGGACTAAATCACACATTCTCGGCTACAGTAGCGTCATTCTCATCAGTGCACACTGTACGACGACGGAGCCGGCTTGAGGTTTTCCACTCAGTCTTACGAACATTTTACAAAATCTTGAGTACAGCAGGTACGGCGAATGCCTTCAATCATTTAAAACTTATTTGTTTTTCTTATTTCCCAACGTTGTTCAAGCGTAAAGCGATTCATTTCATTTCAAGGAGACATGATATAATCGAGAAAGAGCAGCCACTGTCGTATTAATATATGATTTAATGCAAGAAATCTCTCCGGTTAATATTTAACTGCCTGTTTCCATAAAACGACTTTGTACGTTCGTTACAAATCGTCAGTATTGGAAGCGTTGGGTTTCAGACATTACTCAGTTCTGGTTTTCAGATATATGTTAGATATCGACATATGGAATACAATCCCAATAGAATAAGCTCACATTACTGTAATAAAACCATTTTACTGCGCCTTCAATTTTGACAATTTGTAACGAATGAAGAAGTTCGTTTTATGGAAACAGGCAGTAAAGTCTCCAAATATTTCCTATATCCAACTATGAAAATATGTTTTGTGTAAAACGATTATTTAAATTATTCATACATACATATGTACATGTATTTATAAAACCACTACGATCGAAATAAATAATTATGCGATTAATCGTTTAAAGCTTTGGTGGTTTATGAAACAAAACAAGAAGACGATATGATAATTAATCAAAAATAAACATTAATCAATTGCTGTTGAAACAGGCGACGAAGCCAACCACCATAACATCTATTTAATCGCATCATAATAAATCGACGAGATTTGAACTCAAATTATACGTTAATTATTAAATCTCTAACAATGTTGCTACGAAACAATAGCTGGTGCGTTTTTTTTTTGTATCTGTACCTAAGGTAATCTATTTATTGTTTCAAATTGGCACTACTGTCTGTGGTGTTTGGCGAAGATGAAATATTAAAAGGTTAAAGACGAAATAAATTGATGTGGCTTTTAAATTAACATTCAAATATTAAGTATGTGATTTATAAGTGTATAGGCAGGGAAAAGATGTGTGGAAAATCAATTCCATGATTATGGCAGAATTTTAAACCGATTTTTTTCAAATCAAAATTTATGTAATGGGAAAAAGTATTATTATTAGAAAGGCCTTGGACGACAACTACCACGGAAGGGGCAGATGGGGAAGATCGAGACTCCGGTGGAAGGACCCAGAGGAAAAAGACATGAAGATGCTGGGTGTCATGAACTGGAGAAGCCAAGCAGAAGTGCTTGGAAATCACTTCTTAATCAGGCCAAGACCAACAACAGGTTGTACAGCCAACCTAAGTAAGTAATTACATTAATTAAATCTATTTGATTGTTCAGTGTGGAGTCGGAATCAGAGTCTGACAAATATATGATGAAGACGCCCATCGAATCGTTTACTATTTCTTTGAGAGTCCTGACATGCTTGTAGGGTCAATATGATCCATTGGTGACAGATTTTAACAAACAACTGTTACACATCGTACACATGCTGCCTGTTTCTAAAGGGTCCACCATCTAACGTTTTTTTTTTCAACTAGTGCTTATTTCGTGTTCGTTATCGGGTCATGTTGAACGAATTTTTGTTTACAAAAATTAAAGAGGATGATATTGGCAACATTTGTTTTCAACAGGACGGCGCTACGTGCCACGCAGCCCAAGCTAAACTCGATGTTTTGCGCCCTGTTTTTGAAGAATTTACCTTTTTTTTCAACTAGTGCTTATTTCGTTTTCGTTATTTTTATTATCGGGCCATGTTGAACGAATTTTTGTTTACAAAAATTGAAGAGGAGGATATTGGTAACATTTAGTTTCAACAGGACGACGCTACGTGCCACACAGTCGAAGCTACACTCGATGTTTTGCGTCCTGTTTTTGAAGATCGCATTATTAGCCGCAGAGCTGATGTCGTTAGGCTACTGCATGGCCAGCCGAGGCAGCCATTTGAATGAAATTATTTTCCACTATTAACCGGAAGGATTGTACTTTCAAATAAAAAAAGAAATTTGAGAAAATATCCAGTATATTGTTTTTATAGAATTTTAAAAAAAAAAAATATTTGGTGGACCCTGTATAAAACGAATTTGTTCGTTCGTTACAAATTGTCAAGATTGAAAGCGTTTTAGATTTTAACCAATCCTGAAGCTGAGATATATGTTAGGGAATGGGATGTGAAACGTACGCCCCAAAGGACCAGGTCCACTTAATGAGAATTATCCGTTTTATGGCGACTTACATCTTAACGATTCATAACGAACTATAGAATTCGTTTTACGGAAACCAGCCCATGGAGTCGAACAATTAGCTCGACTCCGACTCCGAGTTTTATTTACTTACATTTCCCATAAAATAAATAAAATGTATTGATAAGAAGTTAATAATCTGTTAATATTTTTTAAAATTTTAAATATTTTCCATTTAACCCATTCATGACCAAGAAATTTTTTAAAAAAAAAAATTTTATATTTTATAAAAAAGGAATTGTGACATTTTTATCTTTACGACATTTTTTTTTATCCCTTGACATTTTTATCTTTACGAAATCCCTTTCTCTGTGCCATATGGCATCGCTGGCTATGAATGGGTTAAGATACCAACGCACTTCAGTGGGATTTTCCAAATTTTGTTAGTGAAGAGCTGAAGTCGTAGACGAGCTATTTAAATTTAAGCAATTTTCGACTCCACAGCCCTGGTTTTCGCCCGATCATGCGTCTCTCGTGACAAAGAACTCGTACAAATCATTAACTATGATTGTCAAAACTCGTGCTGTGTGAAAAATTTGTGTTATTGTGACGACTAGGATTGATTTCCTACCTATGGAGACATTGAGTTATGGAATTATGTACTTGTAAAATTGTTTAAGAGAATTTGTCTCCTTAACTGCCACTAGAAGCATCGACTTTAAGAAAATGCGACTTATCGTAGTTTGAGTTCTGGAAGTTCCACTGTGTTTATCTACTCAGGGCACCATAGTTTGTATTACTGTTGCATAGTGGTTATTCATTTATTTAATTTTTTTAATTTTCTCCATTGTAACACTTAAATTTTCGTTTTAATTTTCTTTCAAATCAATTTGCAGTATTTTGAAGACAATTACATTTCCCGCAGTGCCATTTTCCAAATGTATCAAAAACAAAGTTTTTTTTTTTTTTTTTATTAACAACAAATTCATCTTAACATTTTCGCTTGCCTCATTTTCATATAATTTCAAATGCATATGAGATTTCAACCGAACCAAATTTATTCCCTTGTTGCTCTGAATTAAAATCTAAATTTCAAATTGCGAAATGCATTGAACTTTGTTGCTGTGTCGGTGGGTTCTTCCTGTTGCAACTCCATATGTATGTGTGCAACGATTTGAATTTAATTGTATTTCTATGGTTGTTGTTGTTTTTATTTTATTTACTGTCACGTTTTCAATTCCCGTACACATTTTAAAGCCCAACAAAACAGCACAGCAAAAAAAAAACAAACGAAACATTTTGATTTGGCATCCGCCGCACAGTGATTCGTAATACAGGCAGTTTGCGCAGAGGTTTTGACGGCCCACAGTGGACGTCACCAGAAATCCAAGACAAAAAGTTGAAGAAATTGAGGTAGGTTTTTGAAATTAAAGGAAATCTGTCCACATCCATATACACACAAGCAAAATAAGACCTGAGAGTTTATATATTTTTTGCATTTCCCAAGAATGGTCCCCCGCGACCAAAATATTAAAAAATCGGAAAAAATATTTCTTTTTAAAATTGAAATTAGAGAATTGCTTACATTTTTATTAATATAGGGTTATTCATTTCGTGGTTTCAAAAGTAAAGGAAGGGCTGGAATTGGACATCTGTCAAACTAAGTTATTAAACCAATTTGTTTTCTTTTCAGTTGGAAGTCTGACATTGACGAAAATAGAACGCGTAAAAAGTTATTAAAACCTACTACAAAAATGGTGATTCTGGCACAGCCACATATCGTGCTTTAAGAGGAGATTATGGTTTATGGTTATGAAGCACATTTCTCGCTCGGTGGGTATGTGAATAAACAAAATTGTCGTATTTGGTATTCTGAGAATGCCCAATTCCAAAGAACGACGAGGACTGGACAAACCTGGGTTTTCTTCAACACTTTGGGCCACGACAGCAATATTCTCAGATGTTCTTGAGCAACGTGCACGGGTTTTATTCTTCACATCACTAACTTGTCCCAACCGCTCGAATGTTATCCACCAATTTCTGTATTGCGGTGCGACAACCCAAAAATGCTTTTGCGAACTGTGACTGCAAGATTTTCACCATTTTTGCAGTGAATTTTAATAATGTCACTGCGTATCGTTTCATTTCTACTTGTCAAATGTCAAAGAATAAAAGCTACACAAGTGACAGCTTCACCTCTTGTTGGAAAACCATGTACAGATCAACAACGATTGTTCTGGGCGATTTTCCATACACTGCACTTTGCTCATTAAAGTACATACACAATAATAAAGGAGAGTTGACGGATCATGAGATAATGGAGGAGGTGACGTATATGGACAATGGAAATGTTGAAAATGCTGTAGTAGGTTCAATAGAATTTATTATGAGATCATCATAATAAATTCTATTAAACCTAGAATCAATTTACTGTATGAAAGCGTTTTTTTGTAGACAATTCAGAAGCCTTGATTTACGACAACTCAATCAAATGAAAATAAGTGACTATTTTCATCCGAGCTCATTAATATGGAATTTTAAGTTTACACAGACGTATTTTAGTATTTAATATTTCATACAACATTTTCAAAAGAAGGTTCAAAGGCGTTTTTTTTTAGTAAAAATCCCGCATATGTAAGGGAAAACAATATCTTGATTTTTTTCATTTCCGCTTAATACTTTGTAAGACGATAAAACTCATAACCATAATCACAAATAGTTTTTTGGCACTAGAACGCTAACCCGACCTCGAATTTTTTTTACACGATATTTTACGATCGCTTGCAAATATCAACACGTGGTTTCGTATGAACTCAGTCGAGACGTTCACAATAATTGTATTCTACAAGATAAGTCTTTTTTTTTTTTAATAAAATGTTGGTTTAGTGTTTAAACACTTTTTTTACTGGGGTGAAAAAAGTGTTTACACCGAATCACTGTGCCACCGCCATAGTTCACAGACATTGTGGCGTAATTCGCTTGTTCGATCGGTTTGGTTGGTTGGTTATTTGTTTTCTTCTTGTTTTGTTGTCTGTTTCTGTTTCTTTGTTGAAAATGCATTTCAAATCGAAATGAATTGAATTTGCCATTAGACATTTTGGTGGCTGACGGATTTTGTGTTTTTGTTTTGTTTTTAAGAACTGTGCATTAGTTTTGCTTTTTGTTATGTTTTTCCGTTTGTTTAGAATTATATAATTGTATGAAATTAAAATTGATGAATGGGAACAATGTGTATTTCTCGATGTTGGCAATTTGCAAATGAGTGATTTTGTGGTGCAATTATTTAAACTCGCATTTGTTGGGCTGAAAGAGCCCAATCGAGAGGTGTAACACTAATTCGATTAATTTGCTCAAGAAAATGTTAGAATTAAATTTGTGTGTTTTAAATGTAATTTATGGTAAATCCACTAGAATAAACTCTCAACTCCATTTGACACCAGACCCAAGAACACTATAAGAAATGTAGACGGCTATGTGAGTCTTACAGTTCCAACGCCGCCAACACGCATTTTCAAACAAAAGTGATTCTGATATATGGTCTTTGGAACTTCCCGCCCTATCGTATCCTTTGATTTTATGGTCTTTGTTCACGTTAATACTGTCAGGTGTCAAGTTAATAAAAAAACAGACAAAGACAATGCACTCCCATCCCCTCCCCCACCCACCAAGCATCGTATTTCAACATTATGAGCACCCTGGTGTTATTAGGTCTGCCTTTATTGACGTTGCCAGTTTTTGTTGTTGTTGTTGTTTTTGATCAGTACACATCTGTACAATAACCTTTAATTTTTTTTTAACTAATAAAATATTTACCCACCTATACTGGTAATGGGTGTTACGTCTACCTCCCTCTCTCCCTCTCTCTCGCTTTCTCAGTCTCTGGTTTCGTTTTCTAACGACCAAGCGACGACTAACTAACTAACTAGACTTTGCAGAAGTGCAACATATTCACTACAACCAACTACTTTTGTTCTCCGCTATGGTCGTACATAATTTTTAGCTGATACGATACTGTTGAGTTCTAAATAGGGTGTTGGCAAATGGGTGTGATGTCTCTGAATATAAATACGAAAACACCAGTACCCGTCCTCCTAGCGATCTTTTAACAGAAAATATCGCCACAGTAAGAAGGGAAGACATGGCAGCAGATTAAAAGCCAGTCCCACGATGTCAAATTTTAAGGAACGCTCGCAGTTAGAGGAAAAGCATTTAATTTTTCTTCCACTAACAAGCATTAGAATGACACTCAATGCGAACGAAACCGTAAGCATTTCTGTGCAAATTCGGGTCTCACTAACATTTTCTCTGTCTTCAATAGTTTCATAACTCAAAACACGATTTGATTCAGGAGAGCCGTTAAAAGTTAGTGACAAAACATAGATTTCCCGAAAAAACGAGAGACATGACTAGAGATGGGAAAAGGGTAAATACCGGATAAAATGGGTAAAAAAGGATAAAAATATCCAAATTGGGTAAACAAAAGGGTAAATCGGGTAAAAATGTGTAAAAAAAGGTAAATTGGTCATGTCCGTCCGCACGTCTGTCCTGCTGGTACGCACGATAACTTTCGAAAGAGTTAAACAATCACTCTGAAATTTGGCATGGCTTAATATTTTCCCAAAACTGCTTATGGGATTGCATATGGGCTATATGGCCACACCATTTCGGGTACCTCCCATACAAATCTGCTATTTCGACCACTTTATAAATCGTGAAATAATATCAACACGCACAAGTTCGATCTTGGCCAAATTCCGTAGTTAGTAAAGGTATTACTGGACAAAGATTCGGACAAAAACTTGGAAGTCTGGCAACACCCCTTCGGGTACCTCCCATACAAATCTGCTATTTCGCCCACTTAGAAATCATGTAATAATACCAATATGACAAACGCGATCTTGCCCAAATTCTGTATTTAGTAAAGATATAGACAGACAAAGTTTTGAGCAAAAACTTGGAAGTCTGGCAACTCCCCTTCTGGTACCTCCCATACAAATATACCATCCCGCCTACCTTAGAAATCGTGTAATATTATCAATATGATCAACGATATCTTGCCCAAATTCTGTATTTAGTAAAACTATAGCTAGACAACGTTTCGGACAAAAACATGGAAGTCTGGCAACTCCCCTTCTGGCAACTCCCATACAAATGTACCATTTCACCCACTTTAGAAATTCGCTCAACGAATCTTTCCGAAATTCTATATTTAGTTGTTTTAATTACTTACAATTTTTGAGAAAAAACTCTGCTTTATATTCCGGCGTTTTTGTAAAAACGTGTAATACAATATTTTTCTTCTGCTATTATGACATTTTATCAGATGTTACATCCAATGGTGGTAGCAACGCTCAATTTGGACTTTCCGATTCTGGAATAAAATTTCCAGTCTCATTTTTAGTTTTTTTCACCAAAAAAAAAAGTGTTTTTGAAACACCAAAATTTTTTTAAAAAATTTTTTTTTTTACAAAAATTTCTTTTTACAAAATTTTTTTCTCAACAAAAATTTTTTTTCCAAATTTTTTTTTCCAACAAAATTTTTTTTTTCAACAAAATTTTTTTTTTCCACAAAAATTTTTTTTTTCAACAAAAATTTTTTTTTGAACAAAAATTTTTTTTTTCCACAAAAATTTTTTTTTCAACAAAATTTTTTTTTTTCAACAATTTTTTTTTCCATATTTCAAAAACTAATTTAAATAAATGTGAAACAACCAACACACTCACATTGTGGGTCAATGAACAAAGTCTTTATCAGCGTCATGATCAACTATAATTTAATAAAGCAAAAAAAAATAACAAACAAACCTCAAAACGTAAATTTTATTCCATTTATTCTATTCCAGCAGAATTGAACAAATGGGGGGTGTTTTTCACTCAGTCGTTTCGAACGGCGATTAAAATATTGTTTTTGTTTTGCTGTTTCAACATTACGATGAATCGTTCATTACAACTATAACAGGGGGGAACAGCAAAATATTAAAAGAAAACGTTTTATATAATTTCTGTTTTCGATAAAGACCAAATTTGTTGTTATTGAAGGTAGGAATGGCGGCATAGATGTAATTTCAATGTCCTCTAGTTGAATGACATTCGGAATAAATCATTTTTCCTTGCCCCCCCCAACACTTCCCTCTAACAAACACTGCTCATTTCTCTGATGATCCCCCACAACCCATAATCCTCCTCCTTCTCCACCACTTCGCCTCAGTCGAAGTCATGCCATTGTTTGGGATGCATTTGTTTAAAGATCGCGTAATTCTTATCTTTTGCTCGGTCGCAGCTGCTGCGGCTGCTGTGTCGAGCCGAGGATGATGCTGTGTGTGTTTTTTTGTTCGTTTTTGACAATATTCATAATGAAAAATATGTTAATTTTACTTTGTATGTGTGCGAATGTGGGAATGTGAGTGTATAGATTAGAACAATATGCTAACTAGTTGTTGTTTTTAATTTTTATTTTATTATAATATTCAAACGTGTCGTTGGTGGATGGTTGTCATTGCTGACTGTCTATTCTGTCTATAGAGACGGGGCAACACAATGAAGACGATAAATAAATGACGTCGTTTTATTTGCTAAACAGAGCAATAATCCCATAATTTATACATTCAGTTTTTAAAGATTTAATAAGCCTAAAGCGATAAAGCAGATCAAAAGCTATAATTAGGTGGTCCAAGAACGCATGGATGGTGGATTTCTAAGGTGTGGGACGACATAGGCTAGGTTGGTTTGAAAACAACATTTTCAATGTAAGTCAAACCAATGAATTGTAATTCAAAATTGCCAATTTAAAAAACCCAACCAAATAAAATTACAAACTCAGGACAAATATTGGTTAGAAATTGCTTTAGGTCATGAGTTCGATGAACAATGTCGGAAGTTTCTTCAGGAGTTCTGTTAATGCAGAAATTTGTACTTATCAGAAGCAGAAAAAAATGCAAAAATTATTTTCATTTGTTTTTTCATGTTTGTCATTAACATTTACTCATAATAAACTGACCTCCGATGCCCCTCTGCCCAATCACTACAATGAGATTACCTTTTGTTCGTCTGGATGCAAGATTCCGATGTTGATTTTGTTAATTGATCGCCAATTGTTATGGCAATTACACAATTTATGAATCAACTTGGAATCCTGTAATTCGGTCCGCACTTGTGACGTCAAAATCGAGCCCGTTTTTCCAATGCAAAGTCACAAAGGGGGAGAGCAGAAAAGGGCGCCATAAGATAGCCCCCCACCCCAAAAAAAAAAAGAATAATTCCTTAACAAAATGGAAGAGCTTTTCATAATTTTTAGATAGTATTGCATGCTCCAAAAAATGGACAATGAAAAATTACCCATTTTTTTATTTTTGGAAAATTTTTCGTTTCTTTTTCATATATTTCTTTTTGTAATGTTGTTTTTTTTTGGGATATTTTTCATATTTGGGGGATTTTGCATTGGCTAATTTTTCATACATTGTTTGGGGGATTTTTCCAGAGTTTTTGGGGACATTTTCATATTGGGTTTGGGGAATGCTTAATTGTTTGTATATGAGAAATGCCCCCCAAAAAGGAAGAACTACCCATCAAAATTAAAGAGTTTTTCTTAATTTTTAGGTAATATTTAATTTTTCATTTTTGGGTCATTTTTATATGAGAAATGCCCCACAAAATGGACAATGAAAAAATATCCATTTTTTTTTTTATTTTTTTTTGGAAAACAAAAGTGATTTAAATATTTGTTTTTATAATGTTGTTTTTTTCTGGGTATTTTTCATAATATTTGCGGTATTTTTCCGTTGGGTAATTTTCCACAATTTTTTTTTATTAATTACAGTGCAGTACATTTATATTCTAATTTTGGATTCAAGGGTAAACCGGGTGACATAGACCATATGTCTAGATTTCCCCCTCTGGTGGCAATCGAACCCACAACTCCCACGCTGATAGGCAAGTACGCTACCAACTCGGCTACCGTGGCGCTTATTTCCACAAACTGTTTGGGTGATTTTTCATTTAATTTTGGGGAATTCTTAATTTTGGAATATTTTTTCACAGAGCCGTAGAAAAGTAGTTAAATTTGGAAATATTTCTAAAATACCAACTAGACGGATAAGTTCTTGCTTATTGAATTTTGACCGATGAAAACGGATTCTGGACCACTGTGGGCAGTTGCAGATAGGCACATTGACAAAAATCGCTAAAGTGTATTTGGTTTTTTTTAATACTTAAATTTTTTTTTTTTTATATTTTTTTTCAAGAAAAATTTTTGTTACAAAAAATATTTTTTTTAATAAAAAAATCTGACAAAAATATTTTTCCACAAAAAAATATTTTGTTTGAAAATTATTTCTAAAAAAATATTTTGTTTGAAAATTATTTCTAAAAAAATATTTGTTTTGAAAATTATTTCTAAAAAAATATTTTATTTGAAAATTATTTTTAAAAAAAATATTATTTTTGAAAATTATTTATAAAAAAAATATTTTTTTGAAAATTATTTTAAAAAAAAATATTTTTTTTTAACATTATTTCTAAAAAAAATATTTTTTTTAAAATTATTTCTAAAAGAAATATTTTTTTTAAAATTATTTCTAAAAAATATTATTTTTGAAAACAATTTCTAAAAAAAATATTTTTTTTCAAAATATATTTTTTTTGAAAATTATTTCTAAAAAAATATTTTTTTTTAACATTATTTCTAAAAAAAATATTTTTTTTAAAATTATTTCTAAAAAATATTATTTTTGAAAACAATTTCTAAAAAAAATATTTTTTTTGAAAAATTTTTTTAAAAAAAAATATTTTTTTAAAATTATTTCCAAAAAAAATATTTTTTTATTGGCAAAACAATTTGTATTTTATTTATCCTTATGAAATTTCATGAAGTTTGAGTACCCACATTTATACAGGGTCCGCCAAATAACTTTTTTTTCTGGAAAATTCTATAAAAAAAAACTACTGGATATTTTCTCAATTTTTTTTCCCCCTCCTGTTAATAATGGAAAATAATTTCATAATTTCATTCAAATGGCTGCCTCGGCTGGCCATGCAGTAGCCTAACGACATCAGCTCAGCGGCTGATAATGCGATCTTCAAAAACAGGGCCCAAAACATCGAGTGTAGCTTGGGCTGTGTGGCACGTAGCGCTGTCCTGTTGAAACCAAATGTAATATCCTCCTCTTAAATTTTTGTAAAGAAAAATTGGTTCAACATGGCCCGATAAGGAAAACGAAACAGGCACTAGTTGAAAAAGAAAACGTTAGATGGCGGACCCTTTATAATGGGCGGCGAATCGATTTTAAAGAGTGGCCGCCTAAGGCCACCTCTGGCCACGATCGCAACTTTTTTTACTTTTTGTATCCTAAAGTCTGAGGAGCCATTTGATTGTTTTAGGTCTTGGGGCCATTTTTTGGATCATTTTCCCATCTCCTCATATACATTTTTCTGATTTCTGGGTGATTTAGTGGGCGGTGGCATTGTCATAAATTCCCAGTAAAGGAAACATTGGAGATAAAAAGTTGTAGTCCTCGCAATTTTTTTTAAAATTAATTTCTACTTTGTTGACCTTTTAAACCACAAACCACCTGTGGGACTTCCATTACCCCCGCCCAATCCTCTCAACGATCCCATTATTCAAACTAAGAGAACGGGTACATCTTTGCAGATTTCACAAATGTTCGTTTCATTTGAACACCATTTGAAAAAAAAAAAAACATCAGAAAAACCAAAATCGTGTTTTTGATTGATTCGTTGTAAAATGGCCTAAAATACATGTCTCTGCAAAATGTTCCCAAACGACATAACAAAAAGATTGTTTAGCTTTAACAATAGTGTTTGGCTACTCCTGTGAATTTTTGAAAATATGTTTGTTAAGTGATTTTGAATTTCTGGTGACGATATGTGTGATTGTCGTTTTTTTTATTCTGAAAACCAATGTGTCTGACAGCGAACGAAACGCGTTTATTACAATAATGGAAAACTAAACTAATGCAAGAATTCTCATACCAAAAATTCTGTTCTAAAGATATTGGCCCACAGCACGTGTAACATGTAGTCTCGCCCCTTCTCCACTTAACCGCACTCAAAGTCAATCCCTTCTCACCGGCCATTACCCCCAACCCCAGGTAGATATGGAGAAATGTGTGTTTACTCGTATTGCGTCGGTACAACTGCAGTCCAAAGTTGTACATTATCAGTCAGTAACTCTGACTGACTGCCTAGCTGGCTGGCCGACTGCTTACATGTCAGACAAACACTTGGCTAAAACTGACGACTTTATAAAACAACAAACAACAAAAATATCATAATACGTGTGCATTCGAATGCGACGGTGAGTGCGATTGTATAAGTATGGGTGGAATGGAACTTATATAGCCATAACGTCACCTATTATTTTCATACCTCAACATTCTAGCTTGCCCCCTTTCACGTGTGAAGCCTCCCCCCCCCCCCCCTCATCCGCGCGGTATCCGACGGGTTATGTGCTTATTTGTGCTGCCGTCTACTGTTGGTTTCTATTAAAGTTTATTTTGAAACGACTATTTCTTTGTTTCACAGTCACAGTCATAGAATCAGTTCATAGTACGTAATTATATACATATATACGAGTGTATATATATATATATGTGTGCATAGCCATATATATGTGTGCATACTTTATTTCTGGGTATTATTATATATTTGCCTGATACTGTCAGTATTGAGTTGTGCAGAGTGCAGAGTGGATTGTCGTGGCATGGCCATGGCGTGCTGTAGTTTTTGTCCCTGAGTGACTACGAGCCAAAGTAATGGCTGATATTTCTTGTCATCATTATTTGGAATTATGAAAAACCTATAAGCGCAATGGGTGCCGCGATTACTCACACTCGACCATAAGAGGTGGTCACATACCTCAAAGAAATATTTGGCAAACTATTTTTTGGGAGCCGTAAACAAAACATGGATCCTTCCCAACAAATCAGACAATAATTAAGCAATTAATCCTCTAACCTGCCTCGAGACACTCCTTTAAAGACACATTCTTTAATAGATTATCAATATTTGGGGGTAGTGGGTTAAAGTAGTGTCATTTTCTGGGCGAACGTTTACCAAGAACACCTAGGGTGGGTCTATTGGTCAGGGCAACGTATCTTTTGGATGCATATGGTGTCAAAAAAGATAAGTGTTCAATATTATTCAAATCCCCTGTTAGACAGAATCGACCTAAAATTAATCCACTTAGCGCCTTATTTTTTTTTTTAAAAAAAATTTTGTTTTTAATTTAATTTTTTTTACTGACTTCTTTGAATTTTTCAATGTTTTCCATTGTTGATTTCAATTGGAAACACAAAAAAAGTGATTTATTGTTCTTTCGTTCGTTCTAAATTCGAGTATCCATCTTTTGTTTGGAGTTCAAACGCTGCTATTCACATTAAGCGCATTACAAATGTTCAAAAATCGTTCATGACATTCGCTTTAAGTTCTTTAAACTTTACAGAACCAATTCCATCATACGAAAGTCGTTGCGTGCTTTCTTCCTTAAAAGCACTGAAATCCAGAAGAGATTTTGCATCTCTCATGTTCTTATATGGTTTAATCTGTGGAAATGTTGATTGCTCGGAATTGTTATCACTTATTCGTTTTAACGCGCCACCACGAGCATTAAGACACTACTTTCCTTTTTCTATTGATACACATTTAACTAATTATGCTGTAAATGAACCTTAAATGAACTTAAATATATCTACAATTCTATTTGTGAACATATAGATTTTAGTCTACCTAGTTTTAAGTTTAAACATTTGTTGATTAATTAATTTATATAAATTATAATTAAAATTCTTGTTATTTGCTAGTCTGTAAGGTATTTCTGTCCATTGACTCAAGAAATGAAATGAAATGTGTCAAATTTTACTTTGAATTTTTCAATGTTTCCCTTTTACAAGGACAAGGGTTAAGTAATTCCTCTTTTTATCGCTCACACAGTACACAACATTTATTGAAGGCTTTGAGGATCTTAAAGGATTTAGAGAAAAGAATGATGGACTCAATGTACCGAACTAAAAGAATGCGTTTATTTTATGTGAAAGTTTTCTCTGAAACAATGTGAAAAATGTCAACGAGTTGTCAAACTGCCCTCGTACATTTGTTCATAAAATTCTCCAATAAAGTACTCACTCTCATATTAATTTTTTTTATATTTCACATGAATTTTGTGTATGATTTTTTTAATGCGTATTATTTTTTTTTGTTGTTGTTGTGTTTTGTGGTTTTTTGGAAAGAGAATCATTAAAAAAAGAAATCATTTTGTTCACATTAAATACATGTAGTCATCTAGCTACAGTGAAGGGCATTTAAATAGCATTAGTCATTACACCGTGTTACACACATTCTGTCCTATGAACCAAAAATCTGTATCATGTCAATTTTTTTAAAAAATAGATTTTTATCAATTCTCAGATTTTCCAAAAAAAATTTTTAAATGGTTATCTTTTTTTTTAAGGTTTCAGTCAAAAAATATTTTTTTTTTCGTAACGCTTAAGTAGTTTAAAAATTTGGAGTCTCTTCAAGGTTATGCTAAGAAAAGTGAAAAAATATTTTTTTTTCAAAAATAATAAAAATTGGGGAAAACCTGAGAATTGATAATAAATTGTTTTTAAAAAATTTGACGTGATACAGACATTTCCACGAGTCTGCCTGCCAAAAATCAGCTCGATTGGATCACTGAAAAAGGGTTAAAAATCGGTCGAAAAGCTTCCCCTTTTCCCCCTCTTTCCGAATATGTGCATTTGGGTCATAGGACAGAAAAAAATCCATTTTTGGTAACACGGTGTTATGAATAGGGTTACATCGTATGTTTGTGATGAAATAACGTTAGAAATGTTTTATTAAGATCGATTTTTCTTAATTTTTTAATTGATAGGATTGAGCCAAACATTAGTCCACCACTATAAGTGACTACGCCTTAAAACTAAGGGATTTTATCTAAGACAATTTTAAAAAGCCAACGATCAATTATTCTGGCTCAAAGCGCCCCGTTTGGTAATTTAAGAGCGTGCTTGCCTATCAGCGTGGAGGTTGTGGATTCGATTTCCACCAGAAGGCCAAATGGTCAGTGCCACCCGGTTTACCCTGCGACCGAAAATTACAATATATATTTTCATTGTAGTGTGATTAATAAATAAATAAATATTCTGGCACGGCCAAATTGTAACTTAACTCAAGATCAGCGGCCTCTCTTCCATGATTATGAGTTTAGTCCGTCGTTCTTAACAACTGAATGCAGGTTGCTGACCAGATTGCCCATGTTCCGGTCAATTGGGTATACCCAAAACAACAACACTGCAGAGAATTAATGGATCTTAATCAGATGTGGCAACCCTCGTGCTAACTTGTTATATGTCTAAGTTATCCGCACTAGTATTTGTTGTTAAATTAATTTTATGAATTTCTCCAACACTTGTTGTGCATTTTCATTAATTTATTTGAAAATAAGTATACTGTGATAGCTTTGTTGTTCAATTGTTTTTAATTCAGTAAAATTAAACACCCGCATTCATAAAAGTTTTAAAATCCATTGTTAAAAAAATTTTTGAACATTTTTCTTGTATTTCCATAAATTTTTCTTAACAAAGGTTTTCTACATTTTTATGAATCCCCCGTATTCATTTTTATTTTTTTCGGTTGTGTTGATAAATAAAATCACAATTAAAACACTCCGTGTTCATAAAAATTGTATTCGCTTTCATCTAAGCAAACAGTGTTGCCACTAATTTCGCATTTCCCAAGTCAAAAAATTGTTGGAAATATAAACCAATTTTTTTAAATTTTCCGATCTTTTTAATTCGTATACCGAATTGGATAAGGACGTTGGATATGTGAGAGGAAATCCTCATGTTTCACTTAATTTCATAATGAAATTATTATAAAAATTGTTCATCTTAGAGAACATTTGCTCGATTTCGAATTTTGGCGAATTTCCTTTCCTTTGGTTTGATTACAATACAGATGAAATAGGTAGACGGACCGTTTTTTCGATGCCACATATTCCCTGAGCCGTAGCCCAAATTTTTAGAGAGCATTTTCCTCATTATGGGTTAATTTTTTGATGTTGTTGTTTTTTTGATTTTATCTCAGGGCAAAATTTGTAGATCTAATTAAAAGCTAAAAATTTGCCGAAGAAGGGACAAGCCATATTTTCAATAGTTCACGAGATTTGTACCAAGAATCAGTACATGTTTTTTCAAAATTGTACTAAAATCCACAACCCAGACGAAAACTTCAACAATGAATTTAAAAAAACCCTTAGCTACTAATTCAAAACCCAGCTAGGGTTTTTCTTCTACCATCAGAAGCTTTCAGAAATTGGGGGTCTCAATTGGTTTAGGATTTTGAAGTTGGAAAATGTGCTACTCTGTTATATCAGCGGACTCCGAACTCGGAAAGTTTGGATTAGGAGGATTTTTTTTTTTATGTTTTAACAGAATTAAAACAATGTCGCTTAATTTGTTCCAAATAATTTTGTTTCTTTAATATTTAGCGAACATTCGCTCATTTCCAAATATTCCTTTTGCTATTTTTGTGAACATCACTGTAGTGGTTTGTTATTGTTATTATCTCTTTTTTTTTAATGTATTTATGTGCCAGCTGTTTTTTGTTTATATTAGAGTGTGAAAGAGGACGGCAGAGAGAGACGAGATGCAAAAAACAAGTTTCACTTTAAAGTTTTGTTTGTGTGTGTGTTTTCAGGTTTTTGTTTTGTTATTGTCTTAAATTGTTTGTTGTCATCATCATCATGACGGCGTGGTTCATGTCCCCGTCCTCCCACTTGAATTTGGTGGCATTTGATATTTTCGTTGCCGTTGCTGTTGAAAATGATCTTAACCTATTGATTTGTTTTTGGTTGGTTGTAACACAAACAACAGCAAAAACAAAACATTGAAAAGAAACTGAATTTGTGTCAGTGTTGTAAATTGATTGGTTACAACGAAACAGCAGTAATAATGGCAATAATAACCACAAAAGAGGCAGCAGCAGCAGCAATAGCAGTTACAACAAAAGCAATAAACTTAAGTAGAAAGAGAGAAAAAAAACTACTACTACTTGCCCTATCGACATACTTATCGGCTAGAATCAGAGATGGAAACAGTGAGACGTAAGTACTTTTTCATGCCATTACAACTTTAAACGTACGGAGAGGGAGAGAGAGAGAGAGAGTGGTGCACACTCTTAGTCCCAAATCACACTAGGCAATTTATTCTCAGTTTGTAGGAAAGAGAGGTAGGAGAACTGAAAAGGGAAAAAAGACTTGCTCGTACTGACAATTCCTTTTGTGTGGTTTTCGTAGTGTGAAGTTGGCTGCAGATTATTTTGACATTTTCATAGGCAATAATGAAAACAGGAATTTTCGAAACCGAATTGCCTTGTGTGAGCACATTTGACATTTCTTTCTATGGTTAGGATTTTTTTTTTCCAAAAAATTTAAAATTTTCCAGTCGTAGTTTGACATAACTCGAAAACGACTAATGCGATTTGGTTGAAATAAATTTTGGAAATATTAAGATTAAAGATAATCTTAATCCATTAATCTGAATAACACTTTCGGACCAATATTACATTTGATTTTCATAGTCCAAACTGAGTTTCAAATAACCCCATTTCTGGATGCATATTCCCCTAACCAACATAAATCAGCTGTTTCTTCACTGAGTGAAACTCATATTCTACGTTAGATACTGAACCGAAGAGGGCTTTACTACTAGGATTTTAACTCAGAAAGTTTGGATTGGATTTGCAATTGGACCAAGTCGGCATGAATCAGCAGATTCGTCACTTATGTTATGGCAAAAAGAATCTAGAGGCCAGACGACATAAGCCTATTTGCAGAAATAGTAAACTGTCCGCCATCTAACGTTTTTTTTTTCAACTAGTGCATATTTCGTTTTCGTTATCGGCCATCTAGAACGAATTTTTGTTTAGAAAAATTGAAGATAAGAATATTGACAACATTTGGTTTCAACAGGACGGCGCTACGTGCCACGCAGCCCAAGCTAAACTCGATGTTTTGCGCCCTGTTTTTGAAGATCGCATTATCAGCCGCAGAGCTGATGTCGTTAGGCTACTGCATGGCCAGCCGAGGAAGCCATTTGAATGAAATTATTTTCCATTATTAACCGGAAGGATTGTATTTTCAAATAAAAAAAGAAATTTAGTAGTTTTTTTTTATAGAATTTTCAAAAAAAAAAAAATTTGTAGTTTATATGCAAACTCTACGTCTCATATCAAATGTGTGACTCGTTGTAGAAAACGTTTTTGAAAAACTCCACATGTCACTTAGGCGGTATGTCTTTCCGATTGCCTGTTGGCATTTAAGGATCGTACTCAACAAGTAGTCAACTCTTGCAGTCATTGAGTAGATCCTACTTATTCTTGGGCCCGATATCGAGAAAGTAACAGTCATAAAAAGCTTTAAGAGAAAAATCCTTCGCAAAATCAATGGCTCTATCCAAGAATGATAGAAACAAAGATTACTCCATCCCACGCAGAGAAAAAAATGTTCTGCTGTGGGCTGCGAGAGCAGGACTATGCCTATTGCCTGCCTCTGGCTTAAGTATGTCCACACTTCTCTGAAGAATTCTTCACAGTTCTTCTTTCTAAAGCCAAAAAAGAAATTCAAGTTTTGGAGGGCAAGAAAAATTTGCTGGGTGCTAGAAACACATATTGGTACTAGAAACGAAATCTCCAATTCCCATCTCGGGTTTGCACATCCGTACACACCAAAGTATGTATGTATGTACATATTTATTACGTCGTATCGGACATGAACTCGTACAACTCGTTTCAAAAAAAAAAAAAATGGCTCTGCTTTTTTTTTTCCTTTCTCGATTTGTGTTTCGATTTTATTGTGTTTTGTTTTTGGTCTGGTTTCATAGTGCGAACGACGGACGGACACTTTTAGAAATATAAGAACGAACATATGTTATTTAGTTGTTATTTATTAGATTGGTTGATTGTTTTGTTTTGCTTTTCTGTTTCGTTGCTTTGCCTTCTTTTACTATTTTTTTTTTGTTTGTTTTGTTTGTTTATTTGTTTCTTGTTCCATTTTATTGCAATTAAGTTTTGTAAAGTCAAGAAAAAGACACCATAAAAACTGAAATGGTTTTCTTTGTTCGATGGTGTATTCGTTGTATGTGTGTGTGTACATGCGACTGTGTGTGTTTTGAGATTACAGCAAGTACTTGTACTTGCTATTGTTAACCCATTTCACCATGACATTAAATGATTCGAGTGCATGCCTGCATGCACAATGACCAGTTGTTGTCACGTTGAAAGTGCCTAAATCCATAATTAGTTAAAATTAAATCAATACTACGCACTCGGTCAACATTAAATAATCGCATGGTGTTTCATCACTCCACCACCCACTTAAAATCACAAAATATTCGTATATGTTGGCGAGAAAATCCAAATTGCCAAAGTGTAAGTGGAACTAGATAATTAAATCTGGCGGTGGGAAGCCCAACTTCTTTTGGATATTTGCAAAAAGTCGTGACTGCCTTTGAAATAAAAATCCAGCAGAGAGGTAAGGAAAACCAATTCCTTTTATGTTTTTTTTTTTGTAGTGTGAAGTTGGCTGCAGATTATTTTGAAATTTTTAAAGGCACAATAATATAAGGTAGAGGAGTCATGCAAACAGCTGATTAACATTTTTTCATTGCGACAGAATTTTGATTGACAAACTTATTGTTTAGTCCAAATTCACACTGGGCAATTTTAATTGTCGCAATTTTCAGTTTGTATGAAAGAGAGGTAAGGGGAATGGAAATGGAAAAAAATTGCTCACACTGGCAATTTTTTTTGTGTTTTTCGTATTTTGAAAGTCATTTGCCGAAAAAAGGTTTCCTCGTGTGAACACAAGAGGCAAGTTTAAATAGGGAATCGTGAAAATTGCCTAGTCCCGATTCACTTATATTTCAATGGTTTACGTTTTTTTTTTCAAATGTCGAATACATTTTCATACTAAACATTTAAATTAAAGAATTGGAAAACAAAACTCCACACAAACAAATTTGGGGCTCTCAAAACTCATAGCAAAATAACTACAGGTAGAGTCATGCAAACAGCTGATTACAATTTGTTCGTTTTGACCGAATTTTGATTGTCAAAATCATTGTTTACATTTCAATTGTTGGTTTAGTTTTTTTTCAAATGTCGAATACGTTTTCGTATAAAACATTCAAATCAAAGAATTCAATACAAAAATCCAAACAAGGATTTTTGGGGCTCTCAAAACTATTAAAAATAATATTATAGTTGTCTAAAAATTGTGCCGCGATTTGTAACGGTCTGCTGTCTGGCATTTATATATCAGAATTTGACAATCAAAATACCCAGGGTTGTACCTGAGTTTCTGTTGTTGGGCCATGGCAATAAAGAAAACAATAAGTGCCGAAACCGAATTTATTTGTGTGAACACAATTTGCGGAATCATAAAAATGAATGACGAAAGTAAAATTTCCTGGTGTAAATCGGTACTAACTAAGACCTCTTCTATTAGTTGGGTGGAGATTACAACGCAAAACTACCCAGTGATGTTCCCAATTGCTGAGTCTAGAATAAATGTCATAGCTGACCGACCGCGATACCAGTTTACAAACTCTGGTTAGAGATCGTCACAAGAGACAACTTGAGTAACACAGACCGAATATCTTACCGATCGAGACCAGCACTAGCTGAGTGTTAGGACTAGTAAAAAAACAATTGGCTGAATGGAAAAGTTAGACCAAAATATTAAATCTTAACTCTCAAGCTGAGAAAAGTAATTTAAACAGCTACCCTTTTACTTTCATAATAACAGTTATTTTTCGTTACTTCTTCTTTTATGATTCCAATCACTCAGTTGCTACTTTTTTTTTTTAAAAAAAGTTTCATTTCACGTTCCAAAGATTCCCACCTCGTAATTATGAAAAATTATTTGCAATTTACGTGAAACTTTTCTTTATGGCGGAACAAGAAACAAAATCGAAAATTGCAAAATAAGCAATTTAGAAATGAAATCAATCAGGCAGAACTGTAAAAACAACAATCTATAGTATTTCAAATAAACAAAACCCCAATAACATTTCCCCTTCATTGGTAGCAAAGAAAATGTAAAATCTGAAAAAAGCCAACAGAAATAGAAGAAGTTGAAAAACTAATTTGCAAAATGATAAACAAAAATCCATTCATTCCAAATGCCATAAATAAAAAATTGCAGCGATTTGGAGTGAACTAAAAAAAATATGTGGACCATGCAAAAATTAATTAAGTAAAGTTTTGAATGGTCTCACCATGGGTATACAAATAATAATTAGTTCACTTGATCAGAAAAAGAATAAACGAACAAATAGTTATTTTTTATACACACCTATTTAAAAATGATTTTTTGTGGACAAACAAATCTACAGCAAACGTGTGAAAGCACCGTCGTAGCGAACTTTGAAAACCCGAAGTTTAAAAAAAAATCGACGGTGGAATTTTTTTACACTGGCCTACAATGTTCCACAGGTCATGTCGGCAACTATGTGGAAAACTGCAATAAAACTTTTGCTGGAGATGTAAAAGACCGCCACCGGTCGGTCCGCCCTCGCTCTGTTGGAACATCGCATGTCATCAAAGCCGTTAAATCAAGAATTCACAGAAATCCTCTCCGAACAGAGAAAATTATGGCCCGTGAGATGAATGAGTCAAAAAAGACTTGGGTCTTGGGGCTTTGAAACGACGTACCGCACATTTATTGACTGCAGCTTTAAAACAAAAATAGGATTGAAAAATGCTAACGTCTTTTGGTGAAGCACGCTGATAACTTGCACAGACAAATTGTGTTCAACGATAAAAAAAATCTTTACCGTTCAGGAAAAATTTAACAAGCAAAGTGATAAAGTGTATGCGGGGTCATCTAAGGAAGCGTCTGAACTGATACCAAGGGTGGAAAAGGGTCATCACCCCGCTTCAGTTATGGTTTCGTGGGGTGTCTTTTACGATAGGGTCTCTGGCCTGTATTTCTGCAAACAAGGAGTCAAAACATCGGCCAAAGTTTACCAAGAAACCGTTTTGAAAGCGGTTGTGAAGCCTTGTTGTGAAGGTTGTGAAGGCGAACATTTCGAATAAGTAGTTTCTTTTATGGATACAATATACATCAATAAATATATTAAAAAATATTTGGTCCAAAAACATTCCGTACTTTTTAGTTTACAGCATAAAACGTGTGTAACAGTATTTATGGACATTTAAACATCTGAAAGATATGTTAAAGAGTTTTGATATTTCATTTTAAAAGATTTTTTATTTGATATATTAAACTTGTAGTAGGTGCATAAAAATGAATTATTCGCAAACAAATGATTTGCAAACGAATAATAGACAAACCTTAAATTCTCCAAGTAATGTTTCACAAATGATTCTTGAAAGATGCCATTCGAAATATTTCGACGAGACTTCTTATCGATCGAATACAATTTTTTGTCAAATTGCGATCTTGCAAAATTTTGAACATATGATGATGGTTATCATCATCATCGTCATCATCTGCATAATTTCAGCGAAGCCATTAAATATTTGCGTTTACATTAACGAGTGTCATGTATATTTGACATTTTCATTGCGACCACATATGAGACATTCTCATAAAAATAAACTGGTGTCGACAGAAGATATGACTTCATTCGATTCGATTTTACATCAGAGATTTAAAACAAATTGTTCGATGAAAAATGTATACCGTGATTTATTTTTGAATCATACCGCTCCCCGACCGCGAAAAAGTCGTCAGCGCCATTTTTTCGAAACTTGCGTTTTTAATGAAAGTCGATAGAAAATTGTCCAACGGTCTTCATCACAAAATATAAACAATTTTAATTTTCTAAGTTATAGCAAATTCAATGCTTAACCACCTAAGAACCCTCTGCTGTTAGATTTTATTTTTGGCGCTAACTTTTGACACAAAGAATCCATAGAACGAAATGAATCACTATTGGATATCAGCTGTGCAATAACAAAATTTCGAAAATTTGATTTTCGTCCACTATTCCTCTATATCACACTGAGGTGCGATTGTATTTTAAAGACAAAAAAGATCATATAATCGAAAATATTTCAAATTTTAAAAAATATTAACAGATTAACTTGTTTTTGATACATTTTATTTATATTAATGGGAAATGTAAGTAAATTAAACTCGAATCGAATATTAATCGAATATTCTCTCACACTCCAGAGATCATCAACAGTTACCATAGTTACACCGTTGACTACACGTAGTGAAATCGTGCATCGGTAATTTTCCTCAAGTAGACAATCACAACAAGATCGTCCCATACAAGTGTGAACATATGTATGTATATGAACAGTGCATGAGAGTGAAACCGCAATACTCATGAAAACACACCAGATCGGTACAGAAATTTGTGTCATATTTACTTGAACTATATTTCCAACTTAGTCGCCGCAGACGCAGTCGTAACGAACGACGAATATAATGAACATAACAACAAAACAGTTCTACTACGCTACGGTCATACTATAATTTTCAGCTGATACGACGATGAATATGTACTATGTACGCTCAATATATGTATGTGTTATGTACGGAGACGTGGATGTAAGCCATGTATAGTTGTGAAAATGAAAAAGGAATTGGAAAAAAAAGACTAAAAAAAAACAATGACAATAACTATAAAAAGCAAGCAAGCAAACTAACACTGAAAACAAAAGCAAGTACGACGACGGATGACAATCAAACAGCAACAACCCACAATAATGGGAGAGCAGCCTCTGCACTCAGTCACTGCGCTAATAAGCAGCAAGTTCGAGGTTACAAACACAATTGCGATCATTCACTCGTCTTTAAGGCAATTTTTGTGTTTTTCTTTATTTTCGATTACTTTTGTATTTTAGTTTTTCACTTTACTTTTTTTTGTGGGTTTTGTGTACATTTTTTTTGAATTTTGTTTTAAGTTTTTGCAATGTGTTTTTTTTTTTTAGTTTCTATTGTAAACTCTGTACCTATCGCCTGTAAACTTGTTTTTCGATTTTTCGTTCTGTTCACAAAAAGCTCAAATCCAGCAAACGGACAAACAAAACAAATTAAGGTTCGCCAGGAACGTACGTTGGAACCCCCACCAGAATAAGGCAATCTCTTTTAGTTTTTCGTGTTTGTTTACAATCATTTGGAAAAATGCTCTGAATATCAGCATTTTCTTTGTCGTAGTAGTCATTGTCTAGAAAAGGACTTTCCATCTCGGTCCTACGGCTAACTAGAGGCTTATAAAATTACTCAGACCTTTCTGATACGTTTTTTTTTTTTTTGTAATATTAGAAATGTTTTGTGGGAAATATACACCAAATGTCATCAAGATAACTCCGATCATAGATATCGTCATCCGAAAACAAAAATGATCAAACACCAGAAAGCCCAATATCGTATTTTTGATTGATTCTAGTGAACTGAAATAAATGTCTCAACAAAATTGTACACTTCAATATACAAAATTTGGTTAAAGTCACTTTAGCGAAACTGCTCACCACAGTGTACTTTTGATCTCCAAATCTAAACTTTCCGAGTTACGGGCCTCCAAAAGTCCGGAGATATAATTAGACCCAATCGTTATTTTAAGAACTCCTTCCCGCTCAAATTGTTGACAGAAATTATAGAACAAAATGAATCGCTTTGGATATCTTCATAAAGGTTTCAAAAGTATAGGGCTGGAATTCCACATCTGTCAAACTAAGTTGTTGAAAGTGCATCCACTCGGTGACGAAAAAGAGATCCGTTGTGAATGGTTACTGCGATAATGTTGTAGAAGTTCTTGCAAGATTATAGATTATTATTATTATTACAATATTATCAGAGTGAAGTCCTAAACCATGGTGCGCAATTACACATGAGGTACAATTCGGCAACCATCATCCCCCACGTATATCAAGTAAACCCTTTAGGTGAGAGAAGTCAATTCGGTAATGAGGGTAAGTGGTTGAAGTCTATCTAACATCTCTGTTACTCTGTGGGTGCTAGCACCACGCCAAACTGTGCGATTTAGATGTACACAATCAGCTGCTAAATAAATCTAAATTATTTCGCAGCTAAAGACTTTTGATAAAGAAGAATATAGTCCTTTGATAAACTCATGGTATACAAAATTGAAAAGAAATGTCATCATGAATTAGAAATAAAAATGACTGTGGAGAAAATCTGAGCACGCTAAGGATTTATTTGTATTCGATTTTCTGAATCCCGACCAAATGGCACATGTCAGAGTTCTACAAAATTTTCAGAAGCTGCTAATCCAATCTAATGTATACCGCAGCTGATATAGAAATATATGAAAGCCTTTACACCATAGGGATCTAACACCGACCTTTCTTTCATAACCTCATGGTATACAGAATCGAACAAAATTTTCATCGCGAATTGGGAGTACAAATTGTTCCAGAGATTCAAGTCCTCAAAAATAGAATTCGTGAGGCATAAGACAGCAATTTTGCGATTTGGTTATGGTCCTGTAACCGTGCAGGACTTCTCGAAGACCCCGTTTAGACCTTCTTGAAAGTCATTCATTTATAGAAGTCATCGTATGGTCTTAGAAGCTCCCCTCCCCCGATTATTTGTTTTTATTTTGAAATTTTGTTAAACTTTGTTATTTTCTTGTTCCTAACCCAAGGTGTTTTTTCACCTCCTCTTTGAGGTTTTTCGTTATGTGGCTCTAATGATATGCAGAAGTCGTGTGTATAGTAATGAGTGTTTCTTGTGCGGGCGTATCAGCCCGTTTTTTTTTTTTTTGTTTCGTATCACTCAATGTTGTTGAAAATATTGAATGTGCTTGGAATTGTTAATTAAACTTAACGCAGCGAAACAAAAAAAAAACGAAAAAATAAACCTTAATGAATTTAATGGCCTGTATATTAAATGCATATTAATAATACGAGATATGAAATACACACACACACATGAATACCAGAAAAAAAACACCAACAAAATTTGTAGATAAATTCAATTCTAAAACTGCATGCAGTCGCCATTAATTAAAAACAGATGTTTAAAAGAATGCAATTTCGTAAGTGGACAACAGATGTGGACAAAAACCACCGGACACACCTCCTTTGATAGCAAACTCAATGCGAAAACGTAATACAGAGTAGTTAGGTAAAGGAATGCCCTTCGTGCTCGGTGCAATTAAACTAAACCTATATTTATGACAACTTGTGATAAGTTTAAAGAGCGTTTTCACAGAACTTGAACGTTAGACCTATTGTAAAAGTGTATTACGAATTAAAAGTGGTTGTAACAGATAGAGATAACGTTTATTATCATTTAAAATGGCAGGTGACACAGCAACAAAGACCCGTCAAGATTGCCAAAGAGTGTATTCCCCAATACAGAACAGCCATAATAGTGCGAATAAATGGATATTTTCTAATTTTAAATTCAATCAAATGTTGTGTTACCCCCTGGATCATACATTTTAAAACATGTTGTCAACTAGCTTGGAGGTGGAGTGTATAATGGAATTTCTCACAACCCGATTATCATTCCCCTGCTTCTTTAAGTTCCCCAGTATTCCTCAAAATGTTTGCCCGCCTGTATACGAAACATTTCATTTCCACAAGACAAATCACCTGAAACAGAAGCGTTTTGCCTTTTCAGAATGGAACAAACAAAAAAAAAACACAACACAAAACAAAACAAAATTATATAAATTTTAAAAGAAATTGCATCATCTTCTCGAAAATAAGCAATGAAAACAAAAAGACAATAATTTATTTACTTAACAAAAAAAAAAATCGCAAACAAAAAAACATTAATTGAAAACAAAAATTAACACACATTTGCAAAATGTTTCAATGCGCTAATAACGGCATCAACTCAAGGGGAATGCCGCCAAAAACCGGCCTTGTCGTGCAAATACCGTTAAGGTGAAAATACTGCAACATATGTATGAAAGTTTTAGGCAATGGCCGAATTAACACAACCCTAATAAACCAAATTGTCGTATTTGGGGTTCTGAGAATACTCAAGTAATCGAGGAGAGGCCATTACATCCACAAAAAGTCACTGTTTGGTGCGCTGTTTATGCAGATAAACCTTTAACTCATGAGCACTTAAGAACCAACATTCGTCAAGTTATGGCTGAGATACCGCCCAACGTGTGCCAAAAAGAGGTCGAAAATTACCTCAAAAGAATCAATGCTTGCAACATTTAGCGTGGTGGTCATTTAAATGATGTAGTGTTTCACACATAATGTCAACGTTCAAACTTTATAACGTTCAAAAGAGTTAAAAATCCTCTCAATTCTACTAAAATATACATGGCAGCTTCCAGATATAACCTCCAGGCAATAATTAATATGAGACATTAACAGAGAATACGCCACCCTTTGCCATATATAAGACGGTAGCTACGATTCAAGACAATACAAGCTCCGTAGTTGGAACATAACCCTTAAACGCAGCAAGTTAACATGACTGTTCAAATCAAGTCTGCAATCGATTACTACACCAAGACACTTAATTTCATCAACCAGTTCCACAGAAGAGTCATTAACACACAAACTTTGGGAACAGACCATCGTGGCTTAGGAAAAGCGTTAGTGGCTTAGGAAAACTGACTGATTTCCCTTAACAGTCCATAAAAGAACAGACGGGGAACTTTTCTGAAGTCAGTGAGCTCTCTACAATATAATTTATTATACTCAGTGATCAGTTATGTTTAAAAAGCCAGCTCCGAAAGGCAAATGTTTGTTCTATATAAGTTTTACATGGCTTAGAGTTACTGGTAAAGTCGCCTTCATTTACGAGGTGGAAACAGCCGCTGGCAAAGGTTGGATGGTCTGATCCTGGGTTTGCTGAGTGTTATGACACCCCGTTCGGCCACTTGAAAAACTTACAGAATATTATTAACACACTTAAGGGACACTCTCATGCTCCGGGGGGTCACCCAGTCTCAATTATGTTCGAGAGGATGCAAGTCCTTCTAATCCAACATAACCTCAAGATCTGTCCTTTTCTAACTAGAATAAAATGATACATTCTTTCATTGAACAACAATATTTGGGTTTAGAATTGTAGGACACAAACCAAACATGGCTCCTTCTCCATCCCCTCTCTACCGGCAGTGCCTGTGTGTGTGTGCGTTTACAACAAATGCAATAGAAATTATTTTCACCGTCCGCAAAAAAGCCCAATAAAAACAAAATGTATGATGAAAGAAGAAATAAATGAGGTATTTGCACAGAAATGCAGAACAAAGAAATCAATTGAATGGAAATAAAAACCACAACAGCAACAACAACAACAAGTAGCAAAAAACACTAGAAAACAAGAAATGCAAAAACAAACTCGCACACAAATAAAAGTCATGAAATAAGAAAAAGAAAATAATAACAAGAAGCAGCAAATAAGGTGGTTATTTTTAAAAATCAAACAAAAACACCAAGAACAGACAGAAATCAATAAATTATAGACAGCAACAACAACATGAATGGAGATAAGCCACTTCACCACCCGGCCAGTGCAAATTAATTATATGAAATTAATTATTAGTTCTGAAGATAAATACCAGCATACGAAGACAACTTAAAAAATAATCAACTGAATCGATGAAATTTGAAAACAAAAAATTTTCAATATTTTGTTGTAGTTTAGCGGAACAAAGAAAAATTGAGAGAGACAGAGAGTTGGACATTTTGGAGACACATTACTTTCTACAGGCAAATGCGCAGGATTCAAAGTCCTCTGTCTCTGTCTCTCGCTCTCGATCTCCCTGCTTCAATTAAACACAATGAAAAGAAATTTCATTGAAAAGGGTACGAAAACAAAAGGGAACACAAAAATAAAACCCAAAAAGTTATTCATAAAATAGTTTGCCGATAAAAAGAGACTTAAGGAAGAAAGTCGAAAGAGCAGTAATAACAAAACATATCACAAATAAAACACAATCCGCAAACGGAATTGCTCTCTCTCCCTCACTGTGTTCTTTCTGCTTAATTGTTGCTGTTTTTTTTTTTTGCAAATCTATTATTTATCAACAAATGCAAAATTATTTAGTGAAAATTGAAAAACAAACAAGCAAACACACACATTCCTCGTCATATTTACATCACACATTTTGTGTGTGTGTTTTAGTATAGAACAATAACCTTTTGCTGTGCAAAGAAGAATGGAAGAAACCCAACCGACACTTTGTAATACAAATGCAAATTGAAATTGGGAAAAATAAATATTTCACTTGTTCGTTTAATGACATTGAATAAATGACAAAACAATTACAATGTACATAATAAATAATTCTCAAAAGAAATATTAAATATTTCTTGAAACAAAAAAAAAACAGGATGAGAAGAAGGTATGAATAGCGAAATCACAGCCACCGAGCCAATCCCACCTGCAAAAATCGAATGATTTGCCAGCGACTACAATGACTAATCATCGAGTGCATACACACACACACATACACATTCAGTTGGTGGGTTTTGAACAAAACAAAATAACGAAAGAAAGAAAAAAAGAAGAAATTTTTGAATTGTCGCAAAAAGTAATCGAAACACAAAACTAAAAACCGAAAGCCATAGAAGATTCTTCGAACATAAACATAAAACAAAGTGCTGTGAGTTCGTGGGGCGACAAAACGCATACGCCGCACAGCAGACGCATACCTGAAGATCGAATCGTCAAGCTCAAAATTTTATGGATTGTCGGATAGTTTTCGATATAGGGAATTTGATGTTATTAATAAAACAGCCGTATGTCTCTATCAAAGCTGCCACAGTCAGTGAATATTTCAGTCTTAAATGCATTCTTCCATTTAAGTTGCAACATTGAAAGAAAATGCCTTTGGCTTAAGAATATAGACCAAGGACAGGCTTCGTCCACCGGCAGGTCCATTTAATGGTTAATTCGTGTGTCACTCCGCCCCCAAAAAAAACAGCCACGCCCTTGAAAGTGTGTTACAAACATGCATATTATTAAGGGTGCTCCTGTCCTGTCAGGGTATTTTGAAAATTGCGCACAAATTCCAAATTTCAAAATTGAAAAAAGTGTGATATTATTGGTCGCCCCAAGGGGCAAAAATGCACTTCACGGGCGTATCCCACACCCCACAAATGGCAATGCGACCCCCACTCAAAATCACCCAGAAATTACGAAAATTTATATTAGAAGTGGGCAAAATGATGCGGAGTCCCCAAAAAATGGCCCCGTGACCTACAAAAATCAAGTGGATACTCAAACTTCAAGAAATCGCATAAGGATGACAAAAAAATAAAATAAAAACATTTTGGGCGGGGCCCTAGGCCACTCCTTAAATTCAATTCGCCGCCCATTACATAAGTCTGGGTACTCAAACTTCATGAAATTGCATAAGAATGAATAAAATGCAAGTTGCATTGCCATAACAAATCATTTTTTAATTTAACGTTCAATATTTTGTATGTAGGAATTTATAATTTACGAATTTTTAATAAAAAACCTGACCTCGAGCTTGAACTCATTAACAAAAAAATTCTAAATTGTATAAAATATATTTTTTTGTAAAAGAATTGAAATAATAAAAAAAAATATTTTTTTTTTTTGGAACAAATGCACTTTTGCGCCTTTTGTCCACACATTTGAAGCATCGATTTATTTTTTATTTCTATACCGTGTCATTTTTATACATTTACCTAAGGTTTTAGGTAATGTTTTCTAATGTAAGACCTTTCTTTTGGGATCCCTAGGGGCTTAGGGACATTTCCCACCTTCTCATATCGATTTTCGAAATCAGTGAGCAATTCTAAAGGGAGTGGCACGGTAAAGTGAATTTCAGCCACCCCAGGACTCAAACAGTTGACTATGGGACACTCGGTGACCTAGAAAGATGCTCCCAATGTCGTAGTTTAAAAAATTTGCTGCCCTGTTAAAAATCGAATAAAGCACAATTAAGGGTGCTGGGGTCAGGGTGGCTATAAAAGGAAGTAATTCATATGACAAAATGAATTGTCCGAAAAATAAACAATTAAAAATCTCCCATTTTTTTATTTTGGGCTATTTTTCGTCTTTTTGGGGATACATTGTACTTTCTCATAAGCGGGCATCTAACGGACTGAGAATTTTGTCCGCTTATGAGAGAAATACACAAGAGGACTGAAGCGGATTGGTACTGAAAAAAGTGTCCGCTTAGGAGAGGTGTCCGCGAGGAGAGAGTACACTGTATTTTCATAACAGAAGTCAATCATAATTTTTTTTTTTTTGTATATTTTTCATATTTGGGGGATTTTGCATTAGGTAATTTTTCATAAATTGTTTGGGGGATTTACAGGGTCCGCCAAAAAACATATACTTCCGGTTAATAATGGAAAATAATTTCATTCAAATGGCTGCCTCGGCTGGCCATGCTAATGTGATCTTCAAAAAGTGGGCGCAAAACATCGAGTGTAGCTTCGGCTGTATGGCACGTAGCGCCGTCCTGTTGAAACAAAAATTCGTTCAACATGGGCCGATAATGAAAATAACGAAATAAGCACTAGTTAAAAAAAAAACGTTATTAGAATTTTTGGGGAAATTTTAATATTGGGCTTTTAGGGGGATTTTTCATGTTTTTTGGGGCATTCTTCATTGAGGGCATTTTACTCTTTTTTGGGGGCATTTTCACAGAGCCGCAATAAGGTGAATTGGCTATTGTTTGTGCCTTCTACCGCTTGCAACAAAGTCATACCTGTTCGAATTGAATAATAATTTACAATTCGTTTTAAGTCATCACACGTTCCCATTTTGGGAGGGAGAGCCTCCCCTTAAATGTCCATGCTGCCTATAAGGAATTCGAATATGCAATTTATCCATAATTGCTACTTTTTATCCATGAAAGTAAGCAGATAATTTGTTTTGTCAATTGCAATGACTCGTCAGATTCGACTTCGAATTCATTTGGTTTCGTTTCGTTTAATTTTGGTAACCATTTTTTTATGGCAGTCGGCAACGTCCCCTCTTCCTGTCTTCAATTTTCGTGATGCACAAACTAAACAGAAAAAACAGCAGAAACTACTACCACGATAGAATGCATATGTACGTGAGTTTCTGTGCATTTAAAAA
This sequence comes from Hydrotaea cyrtoneurina, assembly GCA_958296145.1. Lineage (NCBI taxonomy): Eukaryota > Metazoa > Arthropoda > Insecta > Diptera > Muscidae > Hydrotaea > Hydrotaea cyrtoneurina. The sequence continues at coordinate 17,966,640 of OY282513.1, read as the reverse complement.
TAATGTGTTCTGTTTGTCACACTACTTTTCTGGGTTTGCTATTGTTCGTTTTCGTCCGCTGTTGTTATTTTGGTTGATTGGATTTTATTTTTTAAAAAACAAACAAGTATCATTAAATAAAATCAAAAAAGCTTAGCAACAAACACAACAAAAGAACCAGATTTTGCAGTTTTTTTTGTTTTTAAAGCGGCAACACCTAATGAGAAGAAGGCGTCGTCGCCGAACATTTTTTGCTCGTTCATTCATATGCGTTGAATTAATACAAAAAAAAAATTGTTTAAAAAAATATATTTTAAATATATTCAGTTGATGAAACACACACACACACCAGAGATCAACAATCCATCTTTATGTACATATGTAATTTATTTACTGTGCTGTTTCTTGGTTAAACAATATTTTCGAAAGTTGTTAGAATGGCCAGCCAAATGTTTTGAATTGCAAGAAACTGTTTCTTAATATTCCACATACAGGTAGAATGAAGAAGTAGCTATGAATTGTCTTCTGTAGCGGATGTGATAAACAAATCAGATTTGATTCTAACTATGGTTTCATTATTAGCCGATCAAGTTGCTTACATATTTACATTTCATTTAACATAAATGAAAGTGTTCCTTGCTAGGTTTTCTATCCATGCAAAATCTTAAAATCTAAAGATTAAATCAAGGAAAAGTATTACAGTCATCAGGGGGATGGAATAGAAAAAGTCATTGCTGGTTTTTGGGCAAAGCAAAACCAATTTGTATTAATTGCCAATAGAGTATATGACCAAGTCCAAATCATGAATTACTGACTTTTTAAGCTGATTGTTGGAAAAAAAAACTCGATCAAAATATACCTGCTCCGTAAAAGTATTCCCTATGTTAGGCGAGAGTATTACCCATTATTCCATAAGACTATTATTCCACAAGCAGTTTTCATCTTCATAACATCAAAAACAAGTGCCCTTCAAGGATCCTGCATGGACAAAATTGTTTTCAAGCTCGGTTGCAATCGACTCATACTGCCTGTTTCCATAAAACGAATTCGAACGTTCGTTATGAATCGTTAGAATTGAAGACGCCATTAAAAGGATATGTCATTCAGAATTGAATAAAGTCTAAAACCTATAATATTTGACAATTTGAATCGACCGAATGAATTTGTTTTATGGACACAGGCAGTTAATCAGTGCATAACTTTTTGTTTGAATAATGTTGTCCTTCGACACTACTCAATTGTCCATTCTCACCGATTATGCCAAATATTGAAGTTCATGCAAATAATCGCACTGAACTCATTCGCACAATTCTGTTAATTTCACCCAGTGTCTTCAAGAATCTACTGGAGACGTTTTCGGATATAACGTGGTTTTACGATAGAATTGTGTATTGCTTCTTCGGCGATAATGTCGAGCGTGAAACGACTTCTGTTGATGCCAATGTCGTGAATAAGTCGTGAATAAGTCGTGAGAGTGTTCTGTTTTTAATATAGCGGCCATACACTTCTGTCAAATTAATGAGCTGTGCACGATACAATTTTTTTATACTAACTGGCAATTTGAAACTCATCTCCGAACGGATAATGCTATATCTAGAGAAATTCTATATGGCTTTGATATAAAGTCTCCAGAATTTACGAGGTGAAGTTGGTGTTTAATGGTCTTACCAGGATACAAACATGATTTCGCTGTGTGATATCACTCAACACCTGCCCAAACTGGGTACAATGCATTATGATCGATCAGTAAACAACTCCAAAAAAATATTGTTGTGTCGCTCAATGTTGTATTGGACACATAGCGAAATACGATCCCATCTTAGAAAAATATAACATTCTCTCTGGCAGACTGTGGTTATGATTGAACCGCAAACTCGATGAACTGCAGGCTGAATAAATCAACCATAGACTAAATATTCAAAATAAGACAAATATCCATGAAAAGCTAAGCGAAACATACCACGGTTTTGAAAAATTCAGATCATATACCTCTGCTAAAGGTGTACTCCATTGTAGAATGGCTCTCATGTGATGTAGGAAGCAAGCTCTCCAAACCACAAGAGTTCTCTGGTAGGTTGGCTGATTTTCCACCTCGGTGGCTACGTCAACAAGCAAAATTTTCGCATCTGTGGCTCGGAAAGTCCAAGAGTTATTGTTGAAAAGCCATCCATCTTCAACGTGGGACTGTTTGGTGCGGTTTATGGTCTGGCGGGGTCATTGGACCTAATTTGAGGTCGAAAATGAGGTTGGATCAACAGTTACGGTGAATGGATTGCGTTATCGAAAGATGATAATTTAATTCACGAATTGTTATGAAATACTTTCTTTAAAGTTTTTTTACTTTTCATCATTGAAGTCTGGGGTGTTCCCACATAAGAGCATGCCAAGATCGTCTTAGTCTTAGAATATACCGACTTTATAGGGTAACATTTCGTGAATTTCCAATAGGCAGTAAAAGAAAACCATTAACAAATTAATTCGACAGTTAAAGAATATTAAAATAAAAACCTTTTACCCAACTTTTCAAAAGAATCGTAGAGCACATTTGTTAAAGTTGTCTGACTAATTTGATAAAATTGTCATTAAAAAATAGAAAGAATTTTTCATATAAACTCACCCGTTTCTCTATTATCCCGAGACTTTTGTTGAAGAACAATTACACACGCTACCAGCTGAGATCAACTTTGTTATCCACACAAAAGCCAATTATGATGACGATGAGACCGATGAGGTCCAAAACAACAATCCGAAAATTCGTCGTTCTCCGTTTAATAACAAACAACAGCTGTCGCCTGCGTCTGCTCCGACGATTTTAATGCCAAATTTGCGAAGGGGGTGGAGCGGCGGAGTAGCACAGCCGCAGATCACAGATGAAGAAGAAAAAAGGAAGGTGGTGTTAAGACCCAACAAACAAATCAAAGATATGGGAAAACGACAAAGAAAAAAAAACACCAAACAAAAGAAGGAACACAACAAAATCAACAACACACAACTATTGATGTTCGCGTCGACGTTTACGGCGATGTGACGCTGTGGCAGGAGAGAAGAAACAAAACAAAAATCATCTGTTTTCGTGAGTGTGTGTGCTTTGCCTGTTTGTTTGCTGTTTCGTATTTTCTATTTTTGCTGGTATTACGTTGTGGCCGCTGCTTCGCCTTTTGTTTGTTTGTGTTGTTGTTAGATTTTTATTTTATTATTATTGTTTTTTTTTTTTTGTATATTGGATTTGTTGCTGCTCCTCGATATTCCCGAGAGTTCTCCGCTCTCTTCTTGGGGGGTTTTCGATGGTTGGTTGTTCTTGGCCCAAAGTCAAAGTCACAACAAAGAGTGCAGCAGAATAGCGACGAGATAATGACGATAAAGTCCACACTCCAGACAAATGATACGAGGGGAATCAATTTGCTACTGGTTCGTTATTCCCCAACTGACTTTGCAACAAAGAGTGGATTTATCTGTTCAGAAGATATTGAGTTGATTTCTAGCACAAATATTTCAATTTTTCCAGCATTTTCATTTTTTTTCTGAAGGATTTGTTTGGTATTTTGTTCAAGTTTTTTTTTTCTGTTGGTGAGTTTTCTTAAATGACCTTCAGTGCAGTGCAGATGTTGGAGAGGGTAAGGGGTTGCAAAATTTCAACAAAACCTTGACTCAATTGTTGGTCCATTTATATTTATAAGCAAAATACCTATTAACTATTTTTTTTTTAAATTCGCTTTGCTTCAGTAATTTTCTTGAACCAAGTTTTTGAATGTCCTTTGTTGACTGAACGAACGTTATCGATAGATTTTACTATTGATTTCTGACGATGTTCGATTTTCGTTTTTTTTTTCACAATCACAAATTATATTCCATTTTTGTCTTATTTTCTATATTAATAGGGGTTTTTGTTAAAAAATTATTTCACTTTTTTTGTAGGTAAGAAAAACAATTAAAAAATTTGGTTTTATCGTCTCTCGAGAAAAATGTCGTTTTACTTCGTCGTCGTCGTCGTTTGGGAACGAACAAAGAAATATTTTTCAAAAATTATATGATGTATGTGTTGTACAAAAAGCAGCGAACGAAAAATTACGAAATCTAATTTCTGTTTCCACTACTGCTGCGCTTTCTGCCTACTGCTGGTGTTCTCTGTTTGTTTCTTAATTCCACTGTAGTTTTTTTTTACACCTTGTTCACATATTCATTCCCTACTGCTTCCTTAGCTCTCTTGCGTTGGTTCACTGTGGTTTTTAATTTCATGGAATTCTTTGCTGCTGTAGTCGGTAGGGTTCGATGTAGTTGTGCTTCCTCTTTTTACGTCGCCTACTTCTTCTTGTTGCACTTCAACAACACCACTCAAATATGTTGTGTGTGTGTGTATTTTCTTTGTTTTCATCAATCATTACACTAACATTATTTATGTTATTTTTTCTACGTTTCGCTTTTATTTTATTTGTTTTTTCTCTGCCTTAACAACTGACTTCCACGAAATTCAAAACCCAACTGCTGTTTTCAGTTGTGCGCAAACAACAAAAAAAAAAGTAAACAAAACTTCCAAACGAACAAACACCACCACAAAGAAACAAAAACAATGAAAACCAAAAACAGCTGATTGATTTTACCCCAACCCACAGATGAGACGCAAAGGCAGGCCTCTCTCAGCTCTCTGTAGAAGTAACACACAAAAAATCCTATTGGAAATGACAGGGTTGCCGGTACGAAAAGTGCTAAATTGAAATATATTTCTTATAACGGTTTCAAAGATTAATGAAGGAACGTTTACACTGTGGGGGAAAAAATTTACTTTACCGACATTGCTTAAATTTTTTTTTATTTTTTTTGTGGGGGTACAGAATTAAATATGAAAAAGAAATAAAAAAAAAAACCCCCAAACTTTCCGAGTTTCTGGCCCCACAAGTCCGAGATATAACGTCGGATCAGGACAAAAGGGGTATCATTTGAATGCCTTTCCAAGATCCTTTAACCCATGCCGAGGCGACATTAAATTAAAAGTTTTTCTTTTATTTTTATGGAAAAAAGGTCCAAACTCTAGTTGTTGTTATAACATTAAAGCCAAGATCTTTTAATATGGAACCTCATTTGGACCATTAAATCATTAAAAACCGAAGTTATTGTGACATATATTGCATTGCAAAGATCAAAAATCTCCGTAAGGCGTAAGTTCCAAATTTTTTCCTGGGACATTATTGGGATAATTTAGAAATATTTTAATCTTCTTTGAATCAAAAGTGTACCTTGTAGTGAAAATTTGAGCCAAATCGGACCAATGTTGGTAAACTAAACTTACACCGCTAGGGTTTGCAATAGATTACAAATTCTTATGTCTATGTAAAATTCTATTCGGATCACATTAAACGTATGTGATCTCGTACAATTTCTGTTAACTACCAATAACGTATCTGACTAGTTCGCATTTGATCTGAAAAATTGTAGATTCAATTCGAAAATGGAATACAGTCGACTCCGGAGAACTGCAAATGAACAATTCCAGGCTGAAATTTACTGTACCGACATTGCTTCGATTTGTCTTAAATACTTTTGATTCTAAGAAAATTAAGAAAACTAATTAACTTTCCGAGTTACGGGCCCCGAAAGTCAGGAGATATTACTAGCCCTAACTCCTGTGTTCTACTTTGAAAAGCTTATCGAAATATCTTTCCAGATGTATATATATATATATCCACGATCCATTAACCCATGCCGAATCTAGAAAAATTGCAATTTTTTTATGGGTTATTTTTGGAAAAATGATCTGGAAAAGTAATTTCGACAAGCTTTCAAATTTAATTCTGGCTAATTATATCTCCGGACTTTCGGGGCCCATAACTCGGACTAGGGGGATTTTGTTACTATTCAATTCCCTACTACCCCAAAAAAAAAATTGGAGCAATGTCGGTAATGTAAATTTGTTCCCAATTCCATTTTGTGTGAATTTCAGAAACACACTCGCACTCAAGGATTTATAAAAATATTGATTTTGCTGATGCTTTTCGCAGTTCGTTTAAACACTACGAAATAACAAAAGTGCCAGTAACAAAATGTCGAATGTGGCAACACTGACAACCAATGGAAATAAACAAATAGAAGGCAGCAGTGTTGCCGTGGCAGCGCTGTCCGTAAACAATATTCTTTCCATTAAATAAAAATTTTCCATCGAAACAACCCTGTCTTTCTGTATAGAATGGAAGTGGAAAACAAAACAAACGATTAAAAATACACAATCCATCCAACCATCAAAATCCATAACATAACAAGATGAAAGCAGAAAAAAAATAAGGGAAATTTTTCTGATTACAACCATCATAACGTAATGTTGCTGCAGTTTTTGATGTAATAACCAGAAAAGGGAAATGATGGATGGTACTGAACTTGTTCATCATCGCCAAGCTCACAACAGCAAAAAAAACTACGCAGTTACTAAATTTCGAACAGTTTCATTTGTCATACCCACTGACCCCCCCACCCACCGACAATTTTACACAATCGAATTTGAATCCTTTCTCGTATCCCTTAAACGCGAAAGCCTCTCAACACTCAAAAACATTGATTTCTTTCACAAAAAAAAAATCGTCGTAGTTTTACAGTCTCTGATTCATTTGGTTTTTTTCTGTTGTTTATTAAAATGTCCGTTTCTTTTAGTTTTACTGATCTGTGCTTACTTATATCAGTATTTTTCCATATTATTTTTAATTATATTGTTTTAACTGTATCACATTTATTGTTTATTTTAATTTGTTATAAAATTCACTCTGCCGTTGCGATTTTACTGTTGCGATGTTCGGTTTTTCTGGATTCCCTCTTGCACTATGTTCCGTTTTTCTCTATTCTCACCATTTTCCAAACAAACCGGGTGCTGCCAGATCGATGAGTTGATTGTTATTAGGGTTACCGAGCGTTGGGGGAACAAAATACAAGAATGTGGAATAAGTGGAAATCTGTTTCGGATCGGATTTAAATGTGGATAATCGCTTGGGCATCGGGTATATTTTTTCTGTCGCTGAAACTGAGAACACAAAATCCGTATTGTCGACTCAAAATTAAACAAATTTCTGTGGTTTTCACGAATAACCTCATTAGTTTTTAATTTTTAGGACAGACAAAACAGTACATTTAATATTGCGGCTTCTTTAAAGACATAAACTCATTTTATTATTTTCGAAAAAAAATTAGTAACGGTATATCTTTTTTTAAAAAAAGATGACGTTAGTTAGCATATTTTTTAGTTAGTTATCACTTTTAGTTATCTAAACTGAAGTTAAACTTCAAATTCATTTTTTCAGTCAAAATTTAAACGTAGTTTAAAGGTCCAACTAGTCTTGACGGTTGACGTTAGACTCAATATTGTGCGATTAGTTATGACGGTAGACGACGGTAAGACAAAACCAAACAAAAACAGCTGATCGAAGAGCATTTGTACAACATATTTTATAAAACAATCAGACCGTATTCTTTATTTATATTTAATTTATTCTTTAGTATATTTAATTTAGTATATTTAATTTAATATATTTAATTTAGAATCTAATTTACAACTCATAAACAATTTCCGCGTGCAAAATGTCGAAGTGAAAGCAATAACAATAAACAGATGATCGGTCTTGACGGTAGTCTATCGTCGTCTACCGTCAATTTTAATTTTCTCTCTCTCTAACAAATGCAAAATGCAACCCCAACTCAAACAGCTGATCGTCGAGACTAATTGGACCTTATCGTCCAATATTTGGCGTTTTAACCACAGTTTAATGGCCATGTGATTGTGACAGCACTCAACGAAAGAAGAGGAAGAATCAAAATTATTTTGGTTCACCAAATTCCACAAATAAAATAAATTACATAAATAAAGTAATTTTGTTGATGATGGAATGAGTTTCGGACCACCAACAGTTCCATACATGTGTCTTTTGCTCGTTCATTTTAATTATTCACCGGAAACATATGTTTTCTGATAAAAGTGTGAGTGTTGCCACATCAACAGCCAAAAATTTGGATTATTTAAACGTATTTGAAGTTTAAACTCAGTTTTATTGGAAACGGATTTTAACATAATCATGGTTTAACTACGATCTCATTTTTTGGCCCTAAGCCGTGTAAAACTCATCCAGAAAAGTATTAGCCGTTCGTAGTCGACTTGAAGCAGTAGATCCCGATCAGTGAGTATACAAATTATATCGTGCACAGCTCACAGATCGCGTGAGAAGTTCCCCGTCCGTTCCTTCATGGAATGTTAAGGGAAATAAATACAAAATGTGTTTCAATTAACCCTTTTCGTGGCAAACAATTTTTTTGACGTGCTAAACATCATATGAATTGTCGAATATATTCGACAACTCCACGAAAGCGTTAAACAATCTCAGTCAAGAATATTGTTACCGATAGACAGTTTTCTTGTTTTTATACGACATTATTGCATTCTTGTTGGAAAGAGTTGATCAAATTTTAGAATGAAACCTTTGCTCCCAGATGGCTAAAAACAAGTAATAGCAAATACACTAACTATGCCTTGAGATATGTAATAGTTCCATATTAAGAGTGGAATGTAGGGTTGCCAGACGGGCTGGATTTTCCAGATATTTGATGTCACGTCCAGTTACAAGATATTGCAGAATTTCTCCATCTAAATCCAAATTGTCAAATTTTCAATGTCTACCACGTAATTCATTAAGCTTGAATTATTTACTTAAGTTAGCTGACAAGCTATTTTTGGTCTGTTCAACGAGTTGTTTTTCATGCACTTCATTTCGTGATACCAAGAATCTGCGTGTCTTCTTTCACTTGATCCTTCCACGTAAGTCTCGGCCTTCCCTGTGTGCAACTTCCAATGTTTTTTGACAGAAGCGTTTGAATTCATTCGAGCGATATGGCCCAGCCAGCTCAATTTGGATGACCCTGTATTTCGGTAGCTGTCACTTTTGAAGCTTTTATTCTTTGTCATTTGACAAGTAGAAACTGTGCAGTTACTAAAAACGGAACGATACACGCTTCAACAACGCATTGAAATTATTAAAATTCACTACAAAAGTGGTGAAAATCGTGCAGTCACAGTTCGCAAAACTAAAAAGTTTCCGGACCGTGTAATCTCTCGAAGAGGTGATCACAATTTTCCACCGATATCCTGTGAATATACACCTAGCGACTTCTTGCTTTGGGGACACGTGAAAGATAAGGACTACATCAACAGCCCAGCGTTGATTCAAGACATCAAACTTGAGGCTATCAAGGACATAGGGCAGCCACTTTGCGATTTGGTTATGGAAAATTTCATGAAAAGGATACGGTCCTGTAAGCGTGGTTGCTGTGGCCATTTGGCTGTTGTTGTTTTTCATTATTAACGGCACACCTTCCTCTTTATTCTGAAATAAACATCCGATCATGTATCGCAAAAAATTTCATTTTTCTTTGAATACCAAAATAACACCTCTTGTAGAAAACCCCAGTACTCTTTGGCCTTTCGGTTAAATCAAAGAGTATATATATTGAAAGAGATTCCATCAACTTCGAAAGTATTTTTTCGGTTGAAAAAACTCCGTCTGCGATTAGAAATGTGAATAGTTTTTGGGAAATTTTATTTTGGGAGAATTGGGAAATTGTATTAAAATGAGAAATTTGCAATTGGACATTTTTGAGAGAAATGAAAAAGCAAAATCAAAACAAATTATGAATCCGTTGACTTGGGGGGGAAATAGTGGTGGCGGGAGTGGCGGTTGTAAATCACAACAGCAGCAGACGAGCAATCATATGATTCTAATTTTGAAGTATTAGGCTCGCAGAAAATTATGAAAGCAATTCTTCCTTTTATTTTGTTGACATTTTACAATGAACATTTCTATGCAAATACAAAAAAAAGAAGCCAATAGAGAACAGCAGAAATATGTATTTGTGTGTGTGTGTTTATGCTGCGTAAGGGAATTGCTCTGCCCGCACATATGACAACAAAGGTTTGTCTGTGCGCAGAAGAGTCAATAAGAGACGGAAAGGAAACACATCAATGAAAGTGTTTTTTCTTATTGCCTTTACCCGTCATGCTTTCACCACCTACCTTCCCCCACACCCCTCTTACTCCAATATGTTTTTTTCCCCATCCCCCCCCGTTGTCTCATTGTAACAAAACACCAACAACAACACGGGGGGTGCCAGATGAAGTTGGCCAAATAGACAAAAAATCACAATTTGTTGATTTTTTGAATTTTTCAATAAAAATTGAAAAATAAAGGGGGGGGTGGGGAAAAAAACATATTGGAGTAAGAGGGGTGTGGGGGAAGGTAGGTGGTGAAAGCATGACGGGTAAAGGCAGAAAAAAACTACCTATCGCGTAACATTCACAATCCAAAATACCAGGCTCGCAGAATATTAAGAAACCAATAAGAAAAAACACTTTCATTGAAGTGTTTCCCTTCCGTCTCTCATTGACTCTTCTGCGCACAGACAAACCTTTGTTGTCATATGTGCGGGCAGAGCAATACCCTTACGCAGCATAAACACACACACACAAATACATATTTCTGCTGTTCTCTATTGGCTTCTTGTTTTTTGTATTTGCATAGAAATGTTCATTGTAAAATGTCAACAAAATAAAAGGAAGAATTGCTTTCATAATTTTCTGCGAGCCTAATACTTCAAAATTAGAATCATATGATTGCTCGGCTGCTGCTGTAGTGATTTACAACCGCCACTCCCGCCACCACTATTTCCCCCCCAAGTCAACGGATTCATAATTTGTTTTGATTTTGATTTTTCATTTCTCTCAAAAATGTCCAATTGCAAATTTCTCATTTTAATATAATTTCCCAATTCTCCCAAAATAAAATTTCCCAAAAACCATTCCCATTTCTAATCGCAGACGGAGTTTTTTCAACGGAAAAAATACTTTCGAAGTTGATGGAATCTCTTTCAATATATATACTCTTTGGTATTGCCATTTGAAAGGCATTTCGAAGGCAACTGTTATACATGGTAGATAACTTTGCTAACAATGCCCCTATTAGAATAAAAAAAATCCCATTTACAAATGGAAAAATCCACCCTTTCAACTCAATAACCACCCAGTATGGTGACATTCCATACTTCGATTACTCTCTGGTATTATTTTCGCTTGCTATTTCGGATTCCTTCTTTTACAATTTCCGCTCGCTACTCGTTACACGTTACTTTGTACACAACAAATAAGAATTCAGTCATTCGTGAGAGTTCGTGGTGGTCTGTTATACGCGAAAAATACCGGATAAAATTGAGATTTTTTTTCTTGAATAAAAAAAACAAGGAAAAGAGAGAAAAAAAACACAATCTAACAACAACAAATAAGAATTGTTTTTCTGTGGCCGAGAAGAATAAGTCAATCTTAAAATGTACAATCCGAAATTAATGGCTGGCCGATGAATTAACGCATATTCAAAGTAAAAAAAGGTGATTATTAAGGCGACGAAATTAGGAAAATATTTTGTTGGCTTATAAGAATCTGTTCTCTTATCTGGCCAAAAACACCAAGCAGAAGAAGAGGAAGAAGAAGTGAGAAGGAAAAAGAAAGAAGAAGCAGAACTGTATGCGATTTTTTGCGTATACGTGTGTTTGTGTGCAAATGTTTCTCGAATAAGAGAGTATGAGTGTGGTACAATCTTTTTTTTCGCATGGATATTAACCAAAATATGCAAAAAAAAAGTGAGAATTTCAAGTGAGTGTTGTGTGCAAAAAAAAAACACAAGAAGGAAAAAAAATCAAGTGTAACAAATCAAAAGAAGGAAAACCAAACCCCAACGTTGGAACTGTGGAAAACAAGCGCAAGGATATGAAATAATTATTAAACACAAAAATGGTTAATAAAGCGAAATTCGGGAAACGGAAATAATTTGTTATGGTTTGGTGAGCATTTAGTGCGTAACGTCGACAGGAGGTTTTAGGGAGATAGGGGAGTTTTTTTTCCTTTGGGTTTTCCTTGTGCTGTTATTATTGTTGTTGTTTTCGGGTAGTTGTAAAATTGTTGGTTAAAAACAGTGGTGGTTTCATAATGTTGTTTTTGTTGTTGCCGATTTGTGTTATAACGTTTTGCATTGTATGCGTGTGTGTGTGTGTGGCCATTCATTGATTTTTCCAGTCTTTTTTTTTGTGCTTTCCTTCGCTCTTCTGCAACGCGATTTTGAAACAACAAAAAAATTACAATAACTTTTTGGCAAATCTTTGGTGACACATGTGTCTCGGACAGCATTATGAAATACTACTGCGGCACGACATGAATGAACACGAAACTGGAATATACCAATAAATATGGCCAAAATTCTAAAATTCTCTGCTGAACAATTTATACCGGTTTTCTTGTTAACACAATCGAATTTGAGGTTATGGCTTCTCCTCTCACCGTCAGAAAGATACATTTAACGAAACCCATTAACTAACGTCATTTTCCCCCGCACAAAAAACAACACCAGTCAGTCAGTCAGTTAATTGGTCCCTGTTTATCGCTTGTGAAATTCCCTTTGAACTGCACTTTTTAGTGTCAGTTCGGAATTCTTCTTCAGCTTCTAACTCAATCTTTAGGTTTTTTTTTTGTTATGTATTTTCTTATTCGATTATACTTTTTTTGGTTTCCGTTTTCCTTTCGCCCAAGATTTCTGTGTTTTCTTTTTGTCACTTGTCATGTACAATTTTTTATTGGATTTGGAATATTAAAAGGCAGCAATAACAACAACGTCACTCCAAGTAAAGTAAAATAATAACAACAATAACACTACAAATCATGGCATTCTTCTTCTTGTTATTTGTTGTTAATGGCTGTGAATGTGTGCGTGTTTGTGTATTCTACACTCTCCTTTTGATAACTCTCTTCGAATTTGGTTGGATTGTTTCTCACTGCTGATGAAGGTACAACACCAACAACAACTGCTACTACTCTAAAAAGCAGTAATAGTAAATTAATGTTACGTTAGCGTTCTCTGTTTTGTGTGAGACTGTGTCAGTGTATGCGTGAGCGTGATTTTTTTAACATTCAGTTGTTTTTTTTTTCTCATATGAAAAGGTGCCAGATTGTCTTTTTAACAGCAACTGTATATTGTGTGAAAGAAAAGGAAAAACAAATCCCCCTAAACGTAAATGAGAACGTGCTTAGTTTTTGGTTTTGCCGCTGTGATGATCGGTGTAAGGTCGTGTGGTGACAGCAAATCAACTTTCAACGGCAAATGAAAAGTCAATCACATCCTCTTTAGATCCAAACGTTACATTAAACAGGAAAATATTTCTGGGTTTTTAAGGGTTAGAAACTGAAATCAGTAATTTTGTCTTCATTGGTTTTCAAAAGATTATTATTGACAACCAACCAACCATTTCCAACGGAACCTCAGATTGCAATAACATTGTGAATGTCTGATTTTATGTGCTCCAAATTGTCAGGTTGTTATATTCCGTCTTATGCTCGAATCGCATCAAATAGGCCAACAACGACAAATTGCACTGGAAACTTTTTACGCATAAAAATCTTGGCTCCGTCCTGTTGAAATTGTCCAATGCAAAAACCTGAATTTCAAACTAATTCAAATAAATAGTATGTTATTTATATCAATAATAATGAGCCGCACAAAAGCAATTTGAGATTGTTTATCACAAATGGATGTATAACAACCGAACTTTGGAAATATTGGAAAATTCATTATGACACGTCACAACATTTTCTTTCGTCACTATCCACCTGTGTTACAATTCGATTAGAAATACTTAAGAATTTCTCCAAAAAGAAAAACAAAACATATACACGGGCTTTTTTTTTTTGCTGACGAACATGTGATTTCTGATGCCAAAAGAGTTTCCAATCTGTTTGTTGATATTTTAAATAAAAATTATTATCATAAAGTTATGTGCTGTAGAACTTTTCATTATATTGGATTGGAGAAAAACTCCAAAATAAAATAAACGTCAAAATAAATACAGTAAAATTCGCTTAGCAGCATACTCCACTGTATTTTATTGCAGCATTTGTATGAAATTATCTCATTTAACTGAATTTTGCTTAGCTTTCGCCTAGCAGCCGCGATGTCTGCGTTTCACAATTAAATTTCCTATAGAATAAATTTCGTTTACCAAAACACTTTCAAATTCGGTATTGGGCCCGAGGGTAAACCGGGTGACACAGACCATATGGCGAGATTTTGCAGCAGTGGGAATCGAGACCACAACCAAGCATGCTACCAATTCGCCTACCGGGGCGCCTCATTTCACAATTGTGTAGGTCAATTGTGAACATTCTAGCCTAGAACACACAATAGTTATAGCGCCCAAATAGGAGAAATAAATCGAATGTAAATTGACCGATTTAATATCAGTATTGAAATGTCATAAATGAACCATAAAATCTCGAAATGAGGGTTCTCTAACAAGAGGTGTTATTTTGGATCATATCTTTTTCATGTGGCTGCCCCATGTCCTCGATAGCCTCACGAATTCTATCTTTGATGTCTAGAATCGACGCTGGGCTGTTGGCGTAGACCTTATCTTTCACGTGGCCCCAAAGGAAAAAGTCGCAAGGTGTTAAATTACAAGATCTCGGTGCCCAATTGTGACCACCTCTTCGACAGATAACACGGTCCGGAAACTTTTTAGTTTTGCGAACTGTAAATGCACAATTTTCACCATTTTGGTAGTGAATTTTAATAATTTCAATGGGTTGTTGAAGCGTGTATCGTTTCATTCTTAGTAATGGCGTAGTTTCTACTTGCCAAATGTCAAAGAATAAAAGCTTCAAAAGTGACAGCTACCGAAATACCGGGTGGGTGATTTAAAATAACACCTCTGTTGGAGAACCCTCTATTAGCCTAAGTGAGCTCCCTTTAGAAATACAAATGAATGGAAGATCAATGAAAAGCCGGTCAGACTGTGAAATAGTCATGACTCTTGGCTGGTTTTATTGCGAATAGTAAACAATACTTTTTGGAAAGCCACTGTTCCAAATCCATAAATGAACATATGCGAAACTACACTCAAATCTGTGATTTGTACACTATATTCGTTTGTAATTCTTGTACTCGCTGATCGCATCTACTGTTCAAGCTCGGCTTTTGCACAGATTAAACTTACTGGGATACGATACTGGGTCTGCTGCGTGATAGTCGCACGACGTCCGACCACAATTATGACATTGTTATTATAAAAATTGGAAAGCATTGTTTGCAGGGAATGTGAATATTTAAAAAACCAATTATAAAAGCAGAAGCGAATATTCCAAAAAAAAAATATTGTTTGCAAATGGAAATGTTCAGAGTTGGGCTATCGCAATTGATCATTACGTTTGTTAACGATTGATCAACATAATTTCTCCAAAAACTAGCATAAATGTTGTCTTCATTGAACTCTGTAATCGAATTTACTTCTATTTTGCTGATCATTGTATTTCTTTGAACGATCTCAACACCCATCAATGTTGGTTATTCCCCGCTGCTGTTAACAATCTGGCAACACCGGTCGCCCATGTTGTGATAACTTTACTCTCTTTGCCGCTCCTGAATTAATCATCGTCTATTTGTTTTTGTTAACCACGCTCCCTTTGCTCTCACACAAGTTATATTTACCTTTAATGGTGTAGGGGAGGAGAACAGAAAAAAAACGACGTGTCTATATTTAACGTGGACTGACGACGGCGGTTGTTGTTGTCGTTGGACTTTAACGTGTTGTTTTATTTTTCGTTTCAAAAAATGTGGATGGATTGCTAATAAAGAACGGGGGAAAAAAGTGTATGAACCCGTACGAGTGTGTATAATAATGAAAGTAAAATTTCATAAAAAAACATAGCCCACAAACAATCGATATATTCTGCCACCCTTTGTCAAAAGAACCCCTGAAAGGTTAGGGGGCCAAAAGACCAACAGACAAACATCTACCCTCAGCGGTGGTGCTTTAGGCATTCCATAGTTAAATGTTGGACAAAATATGCATTTGTTTTATTTATTTGTTTATCTTCTATTTCTCCCTGTCTGTCTGTATGTATTTTTTTTGAAGCGGGGAAATGTGTTGGCTCTTCTCTCGCGCTGTCCGTCTAATTAACATTCATAACGTGTAAAATCGTAATTACAATTACCTTATTACCTCGTATCTCCTCAACCTCCACCTCGGTCTCTCCATCATCATCATCATCGTCATGGGACCTCCATAGCATTTTCTTTCATCCACCTCTCATACGTTATCTATTAAAGTAATGAAGGTGTAGTGGTCGTCGACGTACTTGTCTGTCTGTCTGTCTGCCGTTTTTTGTGTTTTTATGCACTTGTGACCGGTTTCTGGTATTCCATTTGTATGTTTCTTACTTACTTCCTCCCTCGTAATGACCATGTTTGGCTGTGCCCTACCTTAAGTCCGTTCATTGACTTTTGTCGCCGCCATCAGATTTTGCTGTTGCCATTGTCGCTGTCACTATCTCAATATCTTGGCGAAAAATCGGATATCCGATTGTCGATTGTGATATTGTGTTGTTCCAACTCCATTCAAAACCTTAAACCGAATAATGCTGAAGGTGCTCTGAATAATCAATGGATATTCAGTTTGACAGTAGTCATCCCTTAAGAGTTTCGTTAAAAGGGAAGACGTTTCTATAAGGTTTCACTCTGAATTGTTTTAACAACTTGATGTGCAAAATCTTAATGAGATTAAATCTGAATCTAGGTTACATTGGCGCTCGTAGACGTTTGCTGATAATACAAAGCAGCGGTGTAGGGAGGGACACCATTTGGTTCCCAGAAAATGCTATACATTTTAAGTGAATCTCTCGCCGACTCACTGAGGATGTCAGCCCTTAAGATCCCTACCGACAAGGACTAATTGTCTTCCTAAGTTTAGGTTGTCTTCTTAGGTTGATACTTTGGAATGAAAAATAAATCTCACCTAAATATTTAACATCTCCGCCAAGAAAAGTGCAGGCATGACTTAGGGATTAACAATTGGACAACGCATGTTCGTAATTCCCTTCACATTCCATGAAGGAACACACTTGTATAGTCACTGGCCAGGAACTAATGTTCAAAGTCAGCAGCGAACGGCCAATGGATTTTCGAGAGAAGCTTTCTCATCGGAAATGTTCTGCAGTTCTTATCCAGATTTTGAAGTTCTTACCAGAATTCGGATCTCACTTTGTTGTGTATTAGTTGAAGACACTACCAATCATACCAAGACAACTGGACCAAGCCTAAGGAATATTTGGTTCCTGTGGTCGTCTTTGGATGAAATTACTTTGACATCCTTTGTGGTATTCATTACCACAAGAGCTCTCAGGAGTAGTCCCTGCTTCTCGTGCATACGCTTCAACATTTTTCTTGGTTAAGAAATTCCGGCGGAAATGAAGCATTTTTTAAACTCCAAGCACTACATAATCCTTGGATATTAAAATTGTATTGAGGTGGTCCCCACCTCCTGATTTACATGTTAGTTTCCTTAAAAAAAACCTTCCTTAAAAAACAGAGAACTATTCAATCCTCTAAGAGTGCCATGAAATCTGAGAAGGAAATGCCTGGGAAGCCATTCATTTAGGTCTTGAGGGTTCTGAGACCCAGCTAACTATTCAATGCCGTAGACATCCTCAATGAGTGCAATCAAATGTGAGAAGCAAATGACTTTGAAGTCATTCATTCCATGAGGTCCTAAGGGGTCTGAGACAGCTTATTCTAACATTTAATGAATGAAGAAAGTCTTATGAAAAATCAGAAGTTTAAGAAACAGGACCATAAACTATCCAGACATCGGCACAAACAATTTTTTCTGCTGCCATCGGAAAAAAATGCTCGGTTGTGGCCGGTAGTTGCAATGCCTGGTTGTAGACGTAATTGTCTACCATGATTCCAATCGGTTCAACATTTTTTTCTTATAACATGAGATCTTCTGCCAACGATATCGTCCTGGAAATAAGGAGTAGGATCGTTCCAGTAAGTAGATGCGATTTTGAGCAAAATAGACGGCCAAAAAATCTGTGACCAGAGCCACATTCGGGTGAATATTTCATTAAAAAAAAAAAAAAACAATGACATGGTGAAAACCGGCGAAATTGTCTGCCACAGATCCAACGTCGACTGAATCGACGATATAGGAAATAGGTGTCACTTTGGGCAAAGGAAAAGTAATCACATGCTGGTTGTTTTTTAAATTAAATTTACGCTTAATGATGATATTGATCAAATCGTTTTTTTTTTGACATTTGACGCTTCGTTTCAAGTCTACGGTAAT
This sequence comes from Hydrotaea cyrtoneurina, assembly GCA_958296145.1. Lineage (NCBI taxonomy): Eukaryota > Metazoa > Arthropoda > Insecta > Diptera > Muscidae > Hydrotaea > Hydrotaea cyrtoneurina. Next base: position 17,948,484 of record OY282513.1, on the reverse strand, counting down.
CTTGGTCATCTAGTTTCACTGGCTCAAGGTAAAGTCGAGACCGGGTATGGTCTAGACCAGTCCTTGGCGCTCTCCATTGGGTGCGGTTTTTCTCCACCCACTCGTAACTTTGTTCACAGCAAATACTCCCATCCGAGGCAGACCTCTCACCAACGGCACTGACCTTGCCCAATGGCCGTTTGTTTAAATATTTAATTACAGTCTTCTTCAACATCCACATGATCATCATCAACTTTATTTATTTTTATTGTTATTTATTTGTTATGTTTTGTTGTGTTCTTGTTTCTCCTCTGCCAATTGTTGGTTTTTTTTATAGTTTAGACGGTGTGTTTGTGTGTTCATTTGATATGTGATCTGTTTGGCATACATTTGTAGTTCCAATTTAAAGAAAAAGAATCTAATTTAAACAATTGTAAAAACAGAGTCTATCATGCGTTATGATTTATGTATATGAATGTTTTATGGAGATGTGTGTCTATCTGTCTATACGCATTTCACTTTGCTATAGCAAGACTGATGATAGTGTTAGAAATACTAAGTCTTGAGGAGGGTTTCGTTGGCAAACTTACTTATATGAGTTGGGTAAATAACTTTTAAATTTTCTGCAGTTTGTGATACCAAGGATTTCATTCTTCCACCGGAGTCTGGGTTTTCCCGGTCACCCCCATGATATACTTAGCTGTAGGTCTTTAAAAAATCCAGCTGGCAACACTGGAAGGCTTTATGAAAAATAGCCCAAATCAAAAATGCACCAACCAAAAAAATGAAGAATGTCCCAAATAAAGAATTCTCTAAAAGTAATGAAAAATCCCCCCAAAAGCCCAATATGAAAATGACATCAAAAATTCTGCAAAGTCCTCCAAAAAAAAAAATAAATTAAAAATAACCCAATTTCAAATCCCCCAAATATTATGAAAAATTAAACAATTCAAAATCCCCCAAATATTATGAAAAATTACCCAATTTCAAATCCCTCAAATATTATGAAAAATTATCTCAAAAAACCACAGTAATTTTTCGTAATTCGGAAAAAGTGTATTTTTTAACCAAAAAAAGAAAAATCAAAAAAGAAGAGTCGCTTCAAATTTGGGGAGATTTTTCACTATAGAATATCGGGACCAAACTAAAATTTGAAAAACCTAATTAATAATAAAAAACAATCCCAAACAAAAGAGATAAATTCATATATCGAGCGCGTCTGCTATATTTTTCAACAAAAAAATCGATATAAGATTCAAAAATCGAAAAATTTGCCAAAATTAAAAAAAAATGGGGAATTGTTCATATGAAAAATTCCCCAAAAAACGCAAAATGAAATATTATCTGCAAAATATGAAAAAATCACCAATTTTTTAATTTAAGGAAATTTTTCGGTTTTTTTTGGGGATCTAAAAAACGCCCCCGCCCACGTATTTCGGCAATATTGTACTCAAATGATTGGAATTGTTCTCACGTAGAAATAGCATAAAAATGACAATTTAAAAAAATTATTATTATTATTGACATACGTAGACATAAGAGGCAAAAGTGAATTTATTCCAAAAAAAAAAAAAAAGGGTATATAAATTTTTGCGATTTCTGGGTGAAGTGAATTTTGGCCAAAAATGCCTATTTTATCGAGTTTTTTCGATGCCACGCCCCCCCGGTCCCAAGCCCCAATTTCCATTATCATTTTCGTAATTTTGGGGTCATTTCGAAGGGAACTGTATTTTATTTTTTTTGACTTGTCCCCCATTTTTTTGCTGCGATTTTTTTGGCGGTTTTTTTTTTTTGTTTTTTTTTTGGGCATTTTTCATGGAGCTTCAGGAACAATACTAACACCGAAAAGAGCCCCGGTAGGCGAGTTGGTAGCATGCTTTCCTATCAGCGTGGGGGTTATGGGTTCGATTCCCACCAGAGGCTCTGGTCTGTCTGTGTCACCCGGTTTAGCCTTGAACCCAAACTTTAAATATAAATTTACTTTGTGTTGTAATTAATAAATAAATAAATACTAACACCAGGTTGCAGTGATACCACACAGAGTTGTATTTTTGAAAAATATTTTAAAATTCTATTGTATCTTATCTATTTCCATATCTTATCAATGTATCTACTTATATCTCCCATACGTCTATCTTCTATACTGTTTAAAAAATCTTCTACCTTAACAATATCCCCTTGATTGTAACATTTTCGTCTTCTTTTTTGTTTTCAGTGTTTCTTCAAAAAAAAAAAAAACAAAAAAACCCCAGAAAAAAAATGTAAAGTAAATGTGTGAAGCCAAACCCCCCGTTAATCCATCTCTGCTTGGATGCAAAAACATTTTCCAATCCGAAATGTTTTAAATCTATGTGCAGCGAATAATGTTTGCTTAATACAAAATATTTAAAAAATAATATTAAACAAAATCCATCACATAAATTAAAAAGTGCAATATTCTCCCAACTGTTTTGTGAAATAGTAACGTCTATCTTGTCTATCTGTCCGTCATCAATCCCTCCTTAATCGTTAAAACAAAAAAAAAAAATTAGAATACAACAACAAAAATCGCTACAAAGATAAAAAATTAAAATAACAAATTTTTGCCCGTGTGCTTGAGCTTCTTAAAACGCCCAAAGCATCCGAGAAAAATCGCAGAGCTGTAAATATACATATTTTTTTTTTGTGTGTGAAACGAAAAAAAATTCAAATCAGTTTTAATGTGTGCAACAGTATATGTGTAAATGTATGCCTGTATGTGTGTGTTTTTAAAATCCCCCGCCCCCCCAACCCCCGCATTTGCTTGAATGTTATCCTTGAATACTAAACAAAAAAACAACAACAAACCGAGGAAAAAAAAATCAATTTAATCCTTAACACACATCAACGTAATTAAGTACGGAAAGAAAGAGAACGCGCAAGGGAAAGTGTGAGCGAAACAAAAATTCGCTAAAATGTTGATGCAAAAAGGCATGAGTTTAATTGTGCAAATCTTAAATCCTTTATCTTATCACTGTTGAATTGTCGTTGGCAATTTGCGCCTTAATTGCGCTTTGAATACAATTTTCAAATTTCCAATACAAACTTGAAACTTGAAACAACTACAACAAAACCGAACCAAAAAAAAAAAAAAACATAATCGTTGACTTGTTTAACCGGAAATACAACAAAAACAAAACCATCAACATGGCGGACTTAATACGTCCGCCGTTTAGTGACATTAAACGGCCGGATGAAATTGTCAGAATGACAACGCCCGATAATTTGAAATTTGCCGTCCTTATCGGGCTCATCGAGGTGGGGCAGGTGACAAATCGTGAGGTCGTGAACACCGTTTTACATTTGGTAAGTGCAGACAATTTTTATTTATTTTTTCAACCAACTTTATAGGTACTCTGTAAGGGGGCTCTTTTAAATTGTGCGCCTTGAGTTTTGGATGCCAGATTTCATGGTTGATTTTCGGATTAGAGAAAATCATTCAAAATGACATCAGTAGCTTATTGTTAAGATGAATTCTATGACAACTAGCCATGGTGAAAATGGGAATTGGGATCATTTTCATAGTCTCAGATTAAAAGGGAAGATTGGGCAGAACTAAAAAAGTTTGCTTTAACATGAAATGTTCACTCGTTTCATCTTTTAAACCAATCCGTATAGAATTTTGTGCTCACCTTATTCAGACTAACGGCAATTCATCAGCGTTGCCACTACCAAAAAAATTTCCTACCAAAAATATCCAAAAAAATCTTACCAAAATCCCTTGTAGCCGACCAATATTTTCAAAATAAATCAAACTGCACTGCAAAACGATTTTGTAACATTAATTGAAATTGAATAATCGTTTTTTTTAAGAAAAACCAAAAACTAAATTAAGAATTTAGTTTTTTCTATTACTAAAACATGTACTGTTTAATAACACATAACAAATTATGGTACTTGAACGTGCAATTACGATTACGTCCTAAATAAATTGGACCGACCACCCGACCAAATCTTAAAATTGTAAAACCCACCCGACCAAATTTGGTAGGAAATGCCCAAAACGGCAACGCTGATTTTCATAAACTCTGATGAAGAGCTAACGTTTTGGAAGGTGAGATGTCATATACAATAATTTTGACACTCAATTAGAAATTATGGCGAGATTTCAAAATATTTATGGCCACGATTAAGGACTGAGCTGAGAGTTGTAGATGCCTACGGTCCATATAAACTGCAGGTTCGCAGTAGGAAGGCCTCCCTTAAGAAGGCAAAAATCACAATAAGACGACCTTCGACCGGACCATCCCGAAGAAGGCACTTAGTAGCGAAATCGTGCTTAAGGTTTGCCTTTCATGAGAAGCAAAGAAGATCTCCCTGAGGATGTCCTTATTCTCTAAGACTTTCAGGAATAAGTCTTAGAAGGGTTGCAGTATTATTTACAGTCTTTTCAAATTCGCAAAAGGAAAACCTTCTAAAAGACCTTCCATAAGAAGGCACTCCCTATTGAGTAATAGTTTGGCAAACTCGCCCTTACCAGTTGCCTTCCAGTAGAAGTGAATAAGGAATGTCTTAGCGGATTTAATAACAAGAACTTCTCAATGAACTTCCTTTTTCACGAAAAAGGAATAAATTTGAAGACTACTCCAAGGGGTCTTCCATTAAAAATCCCCAAGGCCATAACTTTCACATTCGCCATAAGTAACCCGTCTCGAAGAAGGTTTTCAGGAATAAGCAAATGAAGTAGTTCAGAAAAGAACAAATTCAGAAAAGAGTAATGAGAGTGAATAACTTAAAGATGACACCATCGCTCTTCTATTGTAAGGGAAGCAGAACTATTCACCGACATGTCCAGCTCACAATAAGGATCCCTTCTAAATGGCCTTCTCGAAGAAGGAATTCAGAGTTGTAAACCTTAAAAAACACAACTAGTGGGGTAGCATACATTTTAATAATTCCTGGTTAATGCATATGAAAAGACGAGGCCCTCGTGCCTTCTACAGGGTGGTGTTATTTTGGTATTCAAAGAAAAATTGAATTTTTTTGAGATAAATGATCGGATATTTAGTTTCTACGGAAGAAGAGGAAGTTATGCCCTTAATAATGAAAAACCACATCAGCCAAATGACCACCACGACCACGCTTACAGGACCATATTCTTTTCATGAAATTTTCCATAACCAAATCCCTAAGTGGCTGGCCGCGATAGCCTCACAAATTCCATCTTAAAGGCTTCAAAAGTGACAGCTACCGAAATACCGGGTGATTGAAAATAACACCTGTTGTTGGAAAACCCTTTTATTAGAAGGAATTCAGTATTAAGTTGCCGACGATCTTTTGATAGGCCTTCTCCAAGAAGACACTCAGGAATGAATAATGGTTTTACCTTAGTTAAGGACCAACCGATGTGTTGAGAGAACCGGCAGTAAAATTAGCGCAGAGTTTGGTTTTCATGCACAAAAAAAGTTTAGTGGAATGTAAGTCTTTTAGAAAATGTTTTCGAACAGAAGAAAAGAAAAGAACTAGAAGAATTTTCTCAGACGGCAAAATTTCTCACTTAAACGCTTTGCTTCGTTTTTCACATGGAGTTATTTGCTGGAATGATGGGATATAAATTTGCAATTACAGAATACCATAAAGACAGGTCATTCCTTTGAATTAAAAAAAAAATGCTATTTAATTGGTAATGCCTTAATCTATTTTTGTAAATACAAATATCAGCCGATTAATACAGAAAAAAAATGGTCTCTTATCCCACTCTTCAATTGTTATCCATTTCCAATCAACTCATCATGGGATCATTCCCCCCTTTTTTTTGTGAGAGCGCACACGCATCACTTTTATTTCCATTTAACATCAGAAGCACCACACCACGTTCCCATTGTTTACCCTCGACCGTTAACCATGTTCAGACTGGTTTGGAAACAAGAAATTCACTTTTAAATCCTTGCGTCAGATGTTTTGCCGCGGGATGCGGCAACACTAAAAGTAGCAACGTTTTTTCCGTACTCACAACAACCGGTTGTAAACGCTTTGCACACGCGCTACACAACATTGAAATCCCTTTGAGTGGATTCAGAGGAAATCTTGTTATCATTAAAAATACTGCCGTTGTTGTTTTTCTCTTACTCGTATTATTATTATTATTATAACAATAAAGGTTTCGGTGTTGATTGTGATTCAACGATAACAAATGGAGAGCATAGGATTTTGAGAAGATGTAGCATCTTCTGGAGATGTAGATCGTGTGCAGGTCATGATACACAGCTGTTAAATTTACGTAAAATAATTTTTGTTTGATCTGATTCAATCAACAAACGAATATTTTTTTTCAAATATCTAAGTAGGAACAATTTCGCCATGTCATTACCGTTGGCTTGAATTATAAGCAAAAAGTAATGTATTTCTAATAACTGTAATTTATTTTATATTCTATTTTTGCATTTTTAGTTTTCGAATATTTTTCCCGCTCATTGTTTCGCTAGGAAAAACTTACAAATTTAAATGTCTAATGTAACATTCCGACTTAAAATCGTAGCAGAGTAATTTTAGTTGTCTGAGTACTTTCTCTCTTGTTCTCTAATACTGGATATGTATTTTTGCATTTAACTTCCCTGCAATATGATTTGATAATGCAAGATTTTGCTGGGTTATAACACATCTTTGATTCTCCTCTCCTCTCCACTCTCCTAAAAAAAAAGAAATCAACAACTCATTGTTGATCAAACGACAATCATTAAATTTATCTCGTCGTTTTTTTTCATGTTTAAATGCACCTACTTGTACTTATTTAATTCTCTGTTTTTGTTTTTGTTTTTTTTTATTCTTCCACAAAAACACCAGCCACATTTGGCCTGCGTCAGACTCTTTTAATGGGCAGATTTCGGTGTGCTACGAGTGTTTGGCATATTTCTTACCAGTAGCGCGCGCAAATTTTGGTTCTCCTGTCAGTCAGTCACATGCAATTGAGCGTTCAGTTGACAAGAGAACTGGTTTTGAAGGCTTCACTTAATTTTTTCAAATAGTTTTAAAACTAGACACAGTTATGCGATCTGTTGGTGATTTAAAAGTTTTAGACATTATCTAAATAAACAGAGATTTGGCTAATCAAATGAAACACATGATATAAAAAAAATCGGTTGAAACTCAGGTTCCGCTGGGTACTGGACTTTATTGTAAATCCGTTGGAACGACAGTTTTTTTTTTTTAAAACGATATTCATTTCTCTGAATCTCATTTACATTTTCAGCCATCACGGAATTGTTGTCCGTCCGTCCACGTCCATAAATGTTTGCGTTCAGACAGTTAATAATTTTTGTCACAATAATAAAAGACAACGAACTTCTAAGCCATCTATATGTCCCTCCGCTGTCACATATTTGAAATGAAAATCGTGAAATAACTTTATAGTTGTGGGAGTCACTTCGTGTTGCATGCACCATGCTCGGTCTTTACGGTGACAACGTCTTCGGAGAAAAATGTGTGGTGGCGCCCTCTAGATGTCACATTAATCGTTGGTGTAATACTATCTCAGATCCAGTGGGTGTATTGTCCCTCAGACGTGTGTGCCCTTCGTTATTTAGTAACTCCCGAGCGAGTGTATTAGAATGAATATCTAACATTGACACATATTTTCCGTAAGTTTAACATCTTAATTTGTTTGTCTTCCCTTAAGCAACAACTTCTCACATGAGCGTAGGAAATGGCGTATGACCTTAATTCCTTTCTTAATTCTTAATTTAATAGTAGTTCATAATACTATATCAGATCCAGAGTGTTTCTTCTTCTTGGACATCTGTGGCCTTCGTTGTTTAGCCACTCTCTTACAGTGCCATCTAGATGTCACATTTCTTAACTTCTTCCTCAAAGTCTGTGCATTAAAATGTTAATTACATTTTTTTTTTTGGAGACTTTTATTTATATTTATTTTGTTTCTTGGGCCACGGTCTGGTGTCCATAAATCTGTGAGTATTTGCGATGTCAACACCATCTAGATGTCATCTTAAAGTTCTAGTTTTATATATACTCACTTCTTTCTGCAAGTCTATGCTTGAAATTAAGTTGGTTAATAAATTTGTTAATGAATTCATAAGAGTTTTAAATTAGTTGAAATGTAGTTAGTTGATTTTTTAATGAATTCCTAGGAGTTTTAAAATATTTCTCTTTTTGGAGATTTTAAAATATTATTTTCAGGTGGATTTTAAACCGCCCTACTTTTTTTTGATGTATGACAGGCCAATGTTTAACAAAGATCTAGGCAAATACTGTTTGTAAAGGACAGTTTGCAAAGGTTTTCAGTCTGTCGGTTTTGATTCAAGTGTTGGAACAATTGATTGTTTAACTTTCTTTCATTTTCTCTCTCTCTCTCTCTCTCGGTCTCTCTCGACATATGTTGACCTAAAAGTGGCACACTTTCGGTATTCTTTTTATCCTTGTTTTTCTGTGTTTGTTGCAACAGGATTTCAGTATTGTTGCCGAGAGAACAATAAAGCAATTTTCTATAACAATTGACAACCAGTTCACAATAAAAGGGAAGAAGAGAGACAGCCAGCTTCAGAGGAGCAGGAGAAAGATATAATATGACCTGATTCTTATTGTATTTGCTCAGTCGCATGTGGACTTTTGTATGCCATTTATAACTACATTACTCATTCAAATGAAATATCTCTTTTACATATTAATAATAAAAATAAAAAAAAAATGTTTTATTATAAAAATAGAATATGTATACGGATTATTAAATAAAACTATATATTAATTAAAAACCACAACGTGGCAGAGGGAGCGTTAGAGTAAGAGTGAGCAAAGCTCTGATAAATCCAGCAGCAAACAAAAGGGGAGATTTGGATTGTCGTCGCATAATACAATTTGAAAAAAATGTTGTTGAAAAAAAGGAACCATTGATTCTGCGTTTGCCTCAATACCACAAAATACTCGGTTGAGGGGTTAAAAAGGCATAAGTCACCTGTTTCACTCACCTGAAAATTCCTTACTTTTGAAATCATTGCAATGAATAGTACACACTTATACTCTTAGTCCATATTTATTGATAAGATAAATGAAATGTTGAATAAATATGAAATTCCCCCCCACCAACCTCAAACACAAAAACCAAACGCTAAAATGAAATACCGGTGAAGAGCGATCGAAAAAAAAACAACGTCAATTGAAATTTTTTGATAAAAAGCAAGAGTTGATATTTATCGCTTAGGAAAAAAGAAAAAAAAACAATCTACTCCGTTTTTTATGAAACAAATGGGGGAAATGTCAACAGAGTTTGAGAAAAAAAATGTGTTAAATAAATCCATATGAAATGTTCAAATAGAACGATAAACAAATAAAACACCGGCCGGTGAAGAACGACGAAATAGAGCGGGAGAGAGAGAGAGACAGAGAGAAACACATGAGGTGTGTATTTGTACAACTTCAAACGTCAGACGGGTTTTAAAACACACGTTTTTGTTTTAACAGATCACATAATTGATGTGGGTTGGAATAGAAACAGGGGGTCGTCTGTTAAGTCTGGAAATTGTTTATTTTTAATTTAAACAAGCATTTTTCATTGATTCTCTAAAATGCACAAAATTTACTGAGTGGAAAGAATTAAATTGCTTTTTGATTTGAACAGGATTTCCAATATTCCAATATGGGGCAAGGTACAGAATTAAAAGAAGGGAAATAATGTGGTTGTTTCGTTCAAAATTAAATTGTAATAGAATCTTAATTAATTTACATAAAAATATGCGATACAATTATAAACAGACTGCAACCACGGCGGGTCCCTAAATGCTGGACGACTAAGGAAAAAATATTATTTTGACCAATTTTATTTAGGGAGGCACATGATCAGGGAATTCCCGAAATGCTGGACGACTATGGAAAAAATATTATTTTGACCAATTTTATTTTTAGGGACGCAGATGATCAGGGAATTCCATCTATTAATTTAATGAGGATATTTTTGGGGGAGTAAAGAGGGAGTAGTGTTTGTTGACGTTGGCTTTGTATTTAAGAATGTCATAGCAGGCAGGAAAACACTTACAGGAAGATTATACCACATACGAACAGTATGTGCTCTTCTAGGTCCTTGCACTTGAACTCACACACCACAATCCCTTCCTAATCGTAACGTGGAATTTAAATACTTTCGTTCGAGAAGAAGCAAGGATTTTTGTCTTAATTGTTGACTTCATTGAGAGCGCCATCTACATGTCGTAAAATAACAAACATACAGGTATGTTTTCCTATGTTTTCCAGCTTTAAGTTTTCCTATAGTATTCTATAAAGTTAAAGGTCCTATTAATATTTTAGAAGGGTGACATGTTCAATTTTATCCCTGGGGTTTTCTGTAGAGTTGCCTTGAACTAGAGCACCATCTATAAGTGACGCCATGATGAGAGCCCTTATTTGTATGAATTTCATGAGTACTTTCATAAGGCTACCGACCATAGATGACTCGAACTGAGTAAATGGACAAATGGGATATTTTGGAACTATTGGGGAACAACTCTCACTATTAGTGGGCTGTGCATACTGTTTGTATACTGCCTGATCAACAGTCTAACAATGTCTACGAACGCTTTCCGCTATTTCAAGATCAGACTTACAAGTACCTTAACTTTCCATAAAGGAACAGGCAGACACTTCTCTCGAATCATAAAGCTATACATGACATAATTTGTATACCCACTGACCGGGACCTACTGTTTAAAGCCGAACTACTTTGTCTAGAGAAGATTGTACTCTCACTTGTAAAGTCTCGGTTTTCATTTTTTTAAAAGGGAATGCCCGCTAAAAAGTGTTTAATGCACCACGGCCAAAGACTTAGACGTGTTAGAGAGTACTCTATTTTCCGCCAAATCGACAGTACTAGAGCGCCATCTATTTGTCGCTACATAATATGGCCTGACATGCAGGCGGCTATGCTGTAATTTGTGTTAATGACAACAAGCGTTTTCAAGAATACTGTCAACATTGAGTTTCTATTATTTTTTTAAGTAGCGATATTTCGAAGATTGATCTGCCGTAGAGCGCCATCTACATTTTATTTAGTGGCAGCAATAGTTTGCCTTATTGACAATGGCAAAATTGTTTATTTCGTGAATGAACAAATTGGAAACTTCTCTGAAGTATGTATAATGCCTGATCCGTTCTAATCTACGAACGGTTTAAGCAATTTCTAGGGAAGCCTCACACAAATTTGAGATTATTCTCTTATTCGCCAAATCTGCAGCATTTACGACGACTGACTTAAACTAGAGCGCAATCTATTCTGTAATTTACACAGAAAAAAAAGACAACCAAAAAATGTCAATGAAAATATTTGTACAAGAATTCCATCACTTCTCAATGAAACTTTTCGTTAATATGCTAAAAAATTTGTCAAATATTGAAACAAAGTTTGATGAAATGTATCAACAAAACAATTCATCAAATATTTGGATATTTTTAATGAATTTTTTTGTTGATCCCATTTATCAAATTTCGTTTTAATATTTGATACATTTTTAGCATATTTACGAAAAATTTTATCAAATGTTGAAAGAAATTTAATAAATTGAATTGACAAAATTTTTTATATTTTTTATGATTTGTATTTTGATTATCTAATTTATAAAATTTCTTTTAATATTACATACATTTTTTCGTAAATATGAAAAGCAATTTACCAAATATTAAACAAAATTTAAAAAATTATAATATTTTTCGATCTATTTTATTAAATTTCGTTTCAATATTTAATAACATTTTTCATAAATATGATAAAAAACTAAATTTGATAATTTTTGATGAAAAAATTTATTTATAGTTTTTAATGAACGACATACAATTTTTTTTGTATATATGAAACTTTCTTCATCAAAGATATTTTTGATAAACGGTGTACGAATATTTTCTTTAAGTTGACAAATTGTTTTATCACAGGATTTTCAATGAATTTTTTGTTTGAATTCGTGAATATTTTGATTGAATCGAAAAATTATTTTTTTCTGTGTTACGTTAATGACAACAAGCGTTTTCAAGAATACTGTCAACATTAAGTTTCTATTATTTTTTATTAAAGCGACACTTTTTAGATCGATCTGCAGTAGACCGCCATCAACATGTCATTTAGTAGTAGCAATAGTTTGCCTAACTTGTGGTAATGCCACTCTTGCCTCAACATTAAGCTTACATTAGTTTTTTATTGAAAGCCAAAACTTTTAAGAGTGACCTATACGAGAGCGCCATCTATGTGGCGTTTGTTCGGCGTAATAGTTTGCCTTATTGACAGTACGCATTTTAAAGAATTCCTATGGACTCTTGGTCGTATTTTCCCTTAATGACATTGACAACTTATGGAAGGGACTTGAACACCAGCACCGTCTCCATGTCACTTACTACATTATTGTGTTGCCTGTGCAGCCTGTTATTGGTGTTAGACTACTTTATAAATAATTTTCAAATATTTCGTTAAACTTAATTTCCCTGAATTATCATCCATTTCACCCTTAAACCGAAGTTTCATTGACAATTCCTTAAGTTGTCGTCTTACGTTTTTGTGGCTGCAGCTTTTGGTATTTCCGTGATAGTTGTCCGTCTATTGTCATTCTGGATGTTGAATTTCGATTTAGTCAGACGTGGAACCGCCGTTCTTTCGAGCATACTCCTCGTTGACATAGGTGAAGCCATAGCTTTTGGGAAGAATTTTTCGCTAGAAAATACCCAGCCCTGCTCTGTCTTCTGTTGCAATTACTTGTCACCCTGTCATGTCGTAAACAATTGAATGTTAGAAGGGAGGGAAGTCCTGGCTGTAATTTTTCATGTGTGTAAGTTCTAATATTTTTAGGTAGAGCCATTGACCATTTTAAGTACTTGATAGCGCCATCTACATGTCAGGCCTTCATAATTCAGATCGGACTCTCAAGTATAACTACAAATTATTTAAGACTAGTACGTTGTAATGCGCCTATGGCGCCCGTTGAAATATGGAAAAAAAATTTTGTTGAAAAAAAAAATTTTTTGTTGAAAAAAAAATTTTTTCTTGAAAAAAAAATTTTTGTTAAAAAAAAAAATTTTGTTCTTGAAAAAAAAAATTTTGTTGAAAAAAAAGAATTTTTTGTGGAAAAAAAAAATTTTGTTGAAAAAAAAAATGTTGAAAAAAAAAAATTTGTCGAAAAAAAAAATTTTGTTGAAAAAAAAAATGTTGAAAAAAAAAAAAATTTGTCGAAAAAAAAATTTGGAAAATAAAATTTTATAAAAAAAAAAATTTTTGTTGAAAAAAGGATTCCAACGATGTTTACTTTCCCTTTTTTTCAATAAATTTGAATTTGTCTGTACGATTCTTTCCACCCGCCATAAGTTGAAATCATCTTTAAGTCAAATCAGTTTTTTCCACCCGTCATAGGTTGTTGTGCTCACTTAATCAAATTATTTTGCCTCTGCCATGTTCTGCCCAGAATAGAAATCCCTTTTGTAATATCACATACCATTTAATGTATTCTATGTTTAATCCATAATAAATCATATGATATGATAGATAACCATTCTCCAAGTGTTTGGCATCAACTCATACTTCCATATGTCTATCGAGGGAGCTGCAGATGTTTTCCATACGAAAAATTACCCAGCCTAACCCTTTTTCGCCGAAACTGTAGACATTACAAAAGAAATCGCTACAGTTTAATTTTGAAAAATCTCATTTTAATGATATCCATTGCAAAAGACATCCATTGTATTGACGCAATAGAATGGGATGAAACCAAAAGTCATTACTTGTTCGGTTCGAACAGGGTGCATAACATTTTCAGAAAGTCCTTGTAAAACAATGCAAAGCACTTCATATTCTGCTCAGTAAAAGGAAGCATGCGAGGGGGGAATGAGAAGAAATTAATCGACGACCTACCTTTAACACTATTACTCAACATTATGATAATCATTATTGCCCAAAGATATCCTATACCAATGCCAATGAAGCTGAGGTGCCACCGACGGAGTGTTAAGGTAGCACCAAAATCCACCCCTCTTTGAAGAGTTCCCTGCCTGCCAGCCACATCGTCGCCGTCGTTGTTAAACAACAACAAAAAAGCAGAGAATACGTTAAACAAACATCAGTTTACCTTTTGAATAAGGGAATATTTGTTTAACACACACACACACACTGACTGGCTGGCGCATCGAATGTATCCCGAAAATTAAATGAAACACAAACAGAATCAAGAATTAAGTATGGCCATACATTGGGCATCATAGACCTCAACATCATCATCAGCTGTGGCAACGGCAAAACTTCATCCCCTACTCCAGAGTTCAGAAACACCGTCAACAGTATCGAAAAAAAAACAGAACGAAACCAACACCAACACAGCCATAACAATGTATGGAATGAAAAACACCCAATAAGTGTGGAAAGATACCCCAACCACGTCACGACACTTCATGTCACGGCAGCCACCATTCGAACCATTCGGGGGGGGGCCAAACTTATAGAAATTCTACAGCTATTATTTATTTTATTTTATTTTATTTTTTACGGCTCCGGCTGCCACCGTTGTTGTTGGCATTGATGTCCTTGCCGCTGTTGTTTTTGGTATTCGTGAAATACATACAAAAAACCACCAGCTAAAGATTGTGCTCGCATAGTCTCAATTTGGCTAAAGCTCATTTAAGACTTAACGACCAACCAGCCAACCAGCCAGCAGTCAGCAGCCAGAGCAAGTGGAAGACTCAGGCAGGCCATAATAGCCAGTCAAGGCAAATACAGTAAGTGACAGTGTGCCTGCCTGCCTGGCCGGCAGGCTGCTGCTAGTGACACAAGTTGCGACTAGTGCCGCAAACCAAAAACGGAAAAACACAGGGCGACCATGTAAATGGTGACAGTAGCGCAAAGAACCAGTGCCAAAGAAGAACCAATGACATGTTGTTGTTGTTGCTGTTAAGCATGCTTGTTTTAGTCCCTCTCCTGGGTATTGTGTTTATGGAACGTGTGGGCACACTTCGGCAGACAGACGCCCATACAACTGTTCGGACAGTGTGTGATGTTTGAACATCCCAGCAAAACAAAATTATTAAGACACTTTCTTATTACCTGGAATGATAACTCCTTAGCCTTGGATATTATTTGACACCATAGATTTACCGACTGATGGGGTTATTTCTTTTAGAGACGGCCAAACTTTCAATTCGTTTTTCCTGAAATCGCAGTCTCCTGGGGCCATAGCCAATCGATCGACCGTTATCGGTAAGAGGACAGTTATTTTTTTAACAGATAATTTCTTAGCGGGAGATTAGATCTGTAAACAAGATGACTGTCCTCCAGAAACAAGTTTTTCAACCATTTCGGTGCCTCCGAAACGTGCCTGCATCTCCAAACTCTTTTAAGATCGCTCACTACATTTTTCACATAGTTGCTGGCTTGACCTGGGGAATATTGTAGGCCAGTGTAAAACAAATTCCATCGTAATTTTTTTTTTAGAATTTTGGTTTTCCGTATTTGCTACTGCATTAAAACTTTTGCTGTCAATTTTTTCCCCACCAAAAAGTCATTTTTAACCGGGTGTACATGTTGAGCGCCATCTGGCGCAAAAGTAAACTTCCGATGCTTTTTGGCTTTAATTAAAAAAAAATGAAAAATTTTGATTCTTCTTGTGGATTATTTTTATTTGGTCTTTTAATTTTTTTTTTTACATCACGTCGAGAATATGATGTCATGTAAATGGCCGCCGCCAGAGTTGCCACTGACATTTATAGCATTTTCTGATAGGAGGATTACTTTTGCGCCATGTCTTGTTAGTCTTGCTATTCTGACATTCTTATTGTAATTTGCTGTGATGGCAGGATGTGTCGTGTGTTTTTTCTTTCAATTTTATGGTGATCATGCGGTCGACTTGAACCGGAACGCCATCTATAAGCCATGCCGTCATAAAATTACACAAATGTGGCGATGATTTCTTATTTGATGAAATTCTATTAGGATCAATCGGTGTTTGTTTTCATGGTGGTCGACATATTGAAGTCCAACCATATGGTAGACCATATAATCGCCATGAACTAGAGCGCCATCTATATATCAGATTGTAGTAAATTGTCAGGTATGAGAAGTTTTAGTTTTAGTATTGAGAATTCTATGAGGAGTTACAATATTTTGTTTATATTGTTTGGCATGTTGAAGTCCTGCCGTATGGTGTACATGACTTGAACTAGAGCGCCATCTACATGTCATGTGGTAAAACGTTTTCTGATATTAGTTGATGATATACTTGCTGGAGTGTCTCTTAAACCATTGCATAGTTTCACAAATTCTATAGGGATTCAGATTCAATCATATTTTGTCACCTTTAATTCCTCAATAAATTGACGTACATGGATCAAGTTTGTCTGGACTTATAGATTCCGCAAAGTGTTAAGAATTCTTTAAGAATTTGAATTTGATTTTTTTTATAATGATTAACATATTGAAAGATAATCATATTATTTGCACTAGAGCGCCATCTCCACGTCACTTGCCCAGAAATTAACATACAACCGAGACGAGGGCCTGGCTGCACTGTGTCTCGACCAATTGTAAGAGAATCTAAGTATTATTATATTTATGTTTGGCGACACTGACCATGTGGTTCACATAAACTAGAATGTCATCTGTATGGCACACCATAGTATATTGACATACAGATGGCGTTGGCATCGTGGCTGTAAATTTGCTTTGATGGCAACGCATAGTTCTAAGGGATTTGTGTAACCATCTAGGGTTAATTATTTGAAAGAAAGTAAATTTGAAATCTGAATACGTGGTTAGCCATATTTTCAGACAACCTTTAATCCTCTGGAAAGGCATTGCCCTGATCCATAGCTAGCTTTTCTTGCCAACTTCTCAACATACTCTGTTTTTAAAATCTCACAATAGCCCGCATTTGAAGTTTAGGTTACCTCGATTGCAGAATTTGTCAGTTGTCTTTAAATATGAGACTTCACAGACATCGAAGACATGGTCCTAATCGTTTTTGACACACCCTTTAGCTATTTTTTTTTAAGTCATTTCAAACATTCAGTTTGTTTTTTAACCTCCGCCACTTTCTGATTACACTAGTCAACAGTCAAAATGTACTCGGGATGCGATAATTTTTTCTGTGTAGATAACCTTGACATGAGCTCGAAAAACGCAATAAAAAATTTTTTTTCGTTTGGATTTTGTTTTACTTTTTTTTTTTTAAATTTTAAAAAAAATTTTTTGGTTAATTTGTTTCGTCCGGCATAACTCGGGAACCACTAGCCCGATTTAAAATTACAATTCCCTTAATCTGTTCATATATTGTTTTCCTATACAAGCAACAGTTTCCAAGTTAAAAATGAATATATAAAGGAAAAAACTTATTTTTTGCCTAAAGATTTAAATTTTTTTTTTTTTAAAAATCCAAAATGAAAAAAAATTTCAAATCTTATTACTTTTACGTAAAGTCACATAACCTATGAGCAAAATGAGACAACGATCATGAAAATCGATGCACGCGTTTCGCTTTTATTCGCAATTGAGTAAAGGTATGAATTTCAAAAAATATTCAATTTTCTGTAGTCAATCCCTCGGTCCAGAACTTAGTTAAGTGGTCACGTATATTATCATCATAAGAATACGTTTTTGCATTCCGAATTTTTGGTTAATTTTTAGAATCTTGCCGATTTTTAGGACCATGTTACTTTTCGTTCTCTTCCAGCCATAACAGATGGCTGTTGGCCGACTGAGTTACTTACAATCAGTAGAACATGTCATATGTTATGTCTGATTTTGAATTGTAATGATTCTGCTTTGAACTTACACCGACTTTGTCATACTACCCCACCGCAGAATGACATACACACACAGATACACAAACAGTAAAGACGAGAACAGATAGTACGAATCCACTACTGTTCTATGCACAGGCCTTGTAATACATATTTTACCCAACGAAAGTACACACACACACCAATGAACACACACACTCACACAATTTAAGTTTATTTCAGTGAATTCGGGTGTAAATGTGTCTCTCGGTGTAGTGGCGGCGTATGCCTTTCCGTCTGTCTGAGTGAACTTGTTTCTTATAACAAACCCCGGCCAACCCCTATGCCCTACCACCACTACCGTTTTGTACAGAAAGATTTTGTGTTGTTGTTGTTATCTGCCTTTTAACATTGTTTCAGTGTAAGGCGACCCACTCACCCCAACCACCACCGCCAGTCGTATGTAGCACCACTACCATCCTTGTCGTCATCATCTCTCTCTCTCTCAACCGCTCAGCCATCACCTGCACCCATTTGTGGTACACACACACAGACACACACTCAACCGAATGTTATTTTCCAATATCCTGTTGTCGGCCGTAGCAAAAGTAGTTCTTTGCCTTGTTATTGTAACCAATGATGGGTTCGTCCTTTTTCTTGTTTCATTTTCTCTGCTATTCATATTTTTCTTTGCAATGTATTCTGTTTTTTTTTTTTTTTTGTATTTTTTATTTTTGTTTTATCCGCTGTTGATGTGGTTGTTGTTCTTCCCTCGTTGTTGGTTTTTCTCTCTCGATTTCATTCAATTTGAAATTATGGTAAATTTAATATATCGAATGTTGTAAATTTTGTTATTTATTCCTTTTCTAAACGACATCCAGTTGTTGTTGTTGTGCAGCTTTACGCTTCGCTTTCCAATGGTGGCAGTTTAATGGTCCTCCCTTTTTTTTCGTTTATTGGAAATCGTTTAAATTTGAATTATGGGCTTTCCTTTCGGAAACGAAATGCTTTTCTGTTTTTTTTTTGACATCGATGACAGCATATTTTACTAAGGAAATAATACCAATGACTGCATTTTCAACACTTTGTAATGAGGAGTTTTCGATAATTTACTGCCTAGCGGGAGAAGTAAACGGATAAAGGCGAATAACCAAAAAAATAAAAAATACAAAAAATGTGTCTTTCAAAAAGAACCAACAATTTTCTCTACGAAAAATTTGTCATCGAAAATTTTTGATACGAACAAATTCGTCCTCAACATTTTTTTATACAAAATATGTGTCTGCTACATTTTCTATACCAAACATATGTTTCAAAAATTTTCTATACAAAATTTTCGAGTCACATGTTTTGGAGACAAAATTATCTATAAGGAACATGTGTCTGAAACATTCACTATACGAAACATGTGTCTCCGAAACTTATCTGTACGAAACATGTGTTTCCAAAAATGTGTCTCCACAAATTTTCTGTAAAGAAACATTTTTCACCACAAATTTTCTATAAAGAAAAATTGGTCACCACAAATTTTCTATAAAGAAAAATGTGTCACCACAAATTTTCGATAAAGAAAAATTGTTCACCCCAAATTTTCTATAAAGAAAAATGTGTCACCACAAATTTTCGATAAAGAAAAATTGGTCACACCAAATTTTCGATAAAGAAAAATTGGTCACACCAAATTTTCTATAAAGAAAAAATTGGTCACACCAAATTTTCTATAAAGAAAAACTGGTCACACCAAAGTTTCTATAAAGAAAAATTGGTCACCCCAAATTTTCTATAAAGAAAAATGTGACACACCAAATTTTCTATAAAGGAAAATTGGTCACACCAAATTTTCTATAAAGAAAAACTGGTCACACCAAAGTTTCTATAAAGAAAAATTGGTCACACCAAAGTTTCTATAAAGAAAAACTGGTCACACCAAAGTTTCTATAAAGAAAAATTGGTCACACCAAATTTTCTATAAAGAAAAATTGGACACACCAAATTTTCTATAAAGAAAAATTGGTCACACCAAATTTTCTATAAAGAAAAAATGGTCACACCAAATTTTCTATAAAGAAAAATTGATCA
Organism: Hydrotaea cyrtoneurina; assembly: GCA_958296145.1. NCBI lineage: Eukaryota > Metazoa > Arthropoda > Insecta > Diptera > Muscidae > Hydrotaea > Hydrotaea cyrtoneurina. The sequence goes on along the minus strand of OY282513.1, from coordinate 17,928,732 downwards.
CACCAAATTTTCTATAAAGAAAAATTGGTCACACCAAATTTCCTATAAAGAAAAATTGGTCACTCCAAAATTTCTATAAAGAAAAATTGGTCACACCAAATTTTCTATAAAGAAAAATTGGACACCCCAAATTTTCTATAAAGAAAAATTGGACACCCCACATTTTCTATAAAGAAAAATTGGACACCACAAATTTTCTATAAAGAAAAACTGGTCACCACAAATTTTCTATAAAGAAAAGTTTGTCACGAACATTTCTGCTAAAAAAGTGCGACAATCTCCAACTGGAGACACAATTTACTATATAGTTCAGTTCTCTAGATGGCGTTAATTCTCAAGTTTAATGACATGTAGATGGCGCTGATGTGGACTGCCATGGTGTGATAGGTAAGCAGATCCCTGGTTCGCATTCCGGTAAAATCATCAAACATTATTCAGCGGATGCTGGCGACTTTGTGAGCAACAGAGTAATCTCTAAGCCATGTATAACTTCTCTAGAACTGCATTAGCTGTTCGGAGCCGGCTTTAAACAGTAGGTCCCGTTTAGTGAGTATACAAATGATATTATGCCCGTTTCACTGATCCCAGAGATGTTCCCCTGTTCATTTCCTTCATGGAATGTAAAGGGAAATTAGTGAGAATTAGACACCAGTTTAATCAGGAAAATATTTCTCTTAACATGAATTGTTCTCTTAATTGCTAAAGTTCAATGACATGTAGATGGCGTAGATGGGGTGTAGAGGATAATGCCCCATTGGGTAATAATAACCTATTACGCATTGGTAAACTTTGGTAAACTATGTTTAATGCCTCTCCCTCAAACTCTTATTAAATTATATTTCCCATTCAAAGTAACCACGTTAATAATTCTAAAAATATTGCACTGCCGGCTGACCGCATTACTGCTGATATGGCGCTCAGTTTTTTTTTTTTATTTTTGTCGCCTATCAATATCCCTAGAATTTAGTTTTTTCCGTTTCTTGATATTAATCTTAGTGTAGTTCACATGAAAAAAGTTTATTAAACTCTTGGCATTAAAGGCAAAACAACGATAACATACTGCAATGACAATTTGTTGCCAACCAAAGTTAAAGTAAATATTTACAGAAACGACAACAAATGTTGAAGACGTCATTATCTGTGACAGAGAGTGGTTATCACCGGGCCTGAATTTTGACATTAACACATTTTTCCAAAGATTATCAATGTTACAATCTCAAGAGGTCTAAACTTTGATAAAAAAAAACAAAATCAAAATGTATGTGTTCGTTGTTTGGGGAACGCTGATGAAGGAGGGGGAAGGGGGTTTGCACCTAATTAGTTTAGTAACAATTGTTAAATTTGTTACTTGTGTAATTTGTCAGCATACGTTAGATATTTTTGTTCGTGCGTCTCTGTCTCTGTCTCTTTGTCTATCCTGCAGCTATAAATTTCTCGTGCACCCAAAGTTAAGTGCAACATTCAGACGATGTTGGAAGGGGAATGTGAAGGCATAGCTGGAGAAGCTGAAGCATTTCGGTTGGTTGATGATTGTGTTAATTGAGATGTTTACTTAACGAATTTACAAGTTTTCAGGCAATCATTTCGATGTTGTTGATGTTCTTCTTCAATGTTTCCATTACAGACACAAGTAAATAGTCGGCAAAAATATATCTACACCAACACTCAAACACACACACACACACACACACAGAGAAAATAAGTTTCCCCCAGGCCCTGGGAAAGACGACCAAAGAGCAGTAGTAATAGGTAGATAAGGGCGGGGAAAGCAGATAAGGTTGAAAAAGTTAGCAGTACATTAAGTAAAATCGACGGAATGTTAAACTAAAAATTGGCTTCTATGGGAAAGTCGAGTGAGTTTTAATTAGGAATACGGTGTTTTTTTTTGTATAGAGAACTAAGATTAATCAATCTTATCTTGGACAGAATATATAAAAACAATTGGATTAAAAGGAAGACACATTTTCTGAAAAAAATTCCAACTGATTAATAATTACGAGAAAGATAATAGAAAAATTTTAAGAGAAAATTTAGCTATATTATAAAAAATAAGAAATTAAATCCTTAGTGAGTGGTAGGTCTAACCCTCACGAAAGACTTTACTTTCATGAAGGACTTCTAAAAATAATAATTACTGAAATCAATTCTCTATGAAGGTCTTCTAAAAGAAAGCATATGGAGATACTGCTTCTAAGAAGTCTAAGAAGTCCCACAGGAAATTCTGTTCCTGAAGTTTTGCAAATCGTATGGCCATTCCTGAATGACTTCGTCAAGAAGGAGTTTAGTACTAACAATCGGAAATTATAAATAAAAATAAACTGCCAAATTTATACTTCAATTCATACCCGAATAAATAAGATCTATGAAATACTTCATACGAACTATGAAACTCTTCATAGAAATTATAATATGTTTTATCCATTATATGAAAATAGTTCGTTGGGTGCAAAATATTCAAATAGTTCGCAGAAAAACTTTGTTCAGTTTTGTAGAAGAATGGCTAGAAAAATGTTTCTGCCTTCATTTTATAAGCGGAGGATTTTTGGGCCACTGCGTTGTGAAACCCATTTGGGTAATATTTGAACGGTCAATCAGAATTGGACACCCTTGGAAATTCTCATTCATTTAAGTACCATATGTACATATTTACAAGGGGACGTTTTTTGGGCCCATAACAACCCTTAGTACTACATTCGTACTACCTACATTTTAGCAAAATGTTAAATTTAATTTTCAGTACCATATTTACCAAGGGACGGTTTTCGGACCAGTTCTATTTTTGGGAATTTTTCATTCATTTAAGTACCATATGTACAAGGGGGCGATTTTTGAGCCCATTACAAACCTTAGTACTACATTCGTTCTACCTACATTGTAGAAAAATGTTAAAATTCATTTTCAGTACCATATTTACCAAGGGACGATTTTCGGGTCCATAAGACCCTTTAGGAACTATCGCTTAAATTTTAGTAAAATGCTAAAAATAAATTAAAAGTTGTATTTTTGGGGAAATTCCGTTCACTTAAGTACCATATGTGCGTATTTACAATGGGACGTTTTTTGGGCCCATAAGAACCCTTAGAACTACATACATACTATCCACATTTTAGCAAAATGTTAAAATTCATTTGAGTACCATGTTTACCAGGGGACGATTTTTGGGCCCATAAGACCCTTTAGACGCTTAAATTTGAGTAAACTGCTAAAAATAATTTAAAATTAGCATTCTTGTGGAAATTCCATTCATTTTTGTACCATGTGTCTATATATACAATGGGACGTTTTTGGGGACCACACGGCCCCTTAGTCCTTTTCCCCTAAAATTTTATAAAATATTAAAATCAAATGCATGGTTGAATTCTTGAGCATATTGTGTTTCCTTTAGGTAACATGCATACATATGTCAAAATTTTACAAGTGTACGTTTTCTGGTGCCTATACCTTACCACCAAAATTTCAAGAAAATCTTAAACATAAATGCAAGGTTGTTGAGGAAATTTGTATTCATTTTGAGTACCATATGACAATATTTAACAGAGGACATTTGTTAGGCCATTTAGTGCCGTTCAGCTAAATGTTAACAAAACGTTAGAAAAAAATGCATGACAGGGGGATTCGTGACACCAAATTTACTCACATCATGAAAAATAAATCGATTCGTAAGAATATTTCCCCTCATTTGTGTAAACACTTGACAATTTTCTACATGGAACCGTTTTTCGGCCAGTTGGTCCTTTTAGTAGCTATGTATTACTGCAATGTTAGTGCAATATTAAAAATAAAAGCTGATTTGAATTTATGAGAAAATTTGCATTGCTTTAAGCACCAAATGACCATATTGGTAGGGGACGGTTTTTGGGCTCAATGGCCCCTACAGTATGTTTTACAAACGACCGGTTTTCGGCCTGTTAGGCTTTTTCGTAACTACCAGTCCAATTTTAGTCGAATCTTAAAACAAAAATCATATATGAGTAGTTGGGAAAATTTGCATTGCTTTTAGTAACATATGTCGATATGTGTAAGGGTACACATTTAGGGGCCCCATTTTAGTGAAATTTTGAAATTTTTTTTAAGGGTACAGTTTTTGGGTCTCCTGGGCCTATTAGTCCCTAGGACTCCAGTTGTAGTCGCATGACAGAAATATATGGAAACATTGAATCATGAGAATATTCACTTTTATCTGAGAGCCCACTTGACTATTTTTATTTACTTATTTATTAGAGGACGGTTTTTGGGCCAGGTCCTAAATATGAAAAATAAATCCATAAATAGATTCATTATGTTATTATCTTCGATTGGAAATCCAAATATGTTCTCGATGTTAAATGTTTAAGGAAAATGAAACAGCGAGCTGTAAAAACGGTTACAGAAAACTGAAATATGATTTTCAGAATAATATTTCGGCTCTCATCTTATGTTTTTGATGAAACCTCGTAGGCCTGTTTCATAACGGGCCGAGTTAAATAAAAAAAAAATTACAAAAAAAAGTAAAACTGTTACAAACTATGTTTTACCTTGGTCACATTTATATTCGAACTTTCTAGGTCTGAAAGCAAGCATAGAGTTCACATTTTTCTTAAAACTTTAGTAGGCAATTATTATATTTGTGTTGTCAGTACTCTGAGGTACCTTTTCTTAACATTCCTCTTTGTCTATTGTGTATTTTCATCGCCCGAAATAATTGTGACTGACACTTGTCACAAACGACTTCTCCTCCTACACTCAAAGAACAAACCAAAAAAAAACCATCATGAAAACAATCGTTAAATGCCATTTCGACAACTCCAATTTCAGTCTCCAAAAACACTGACAACACATTCAGAACCAGAACCGAATTATTGAAAAGAAATCATTTGCAGTCTTCCTTCTCCGCCGACAAAAAAAAAACAAAAAAAACTGTCTCATCAGCAAAAACAAATCAATGGGAATCTGTCACGCACTCCCCAACAACAAAATTTCCATCTTGAAAACAAGCGTAGGTTGTACTCTATGCTCGTCATCAAATGAACTTGTTTCCCCATTCATGGTACTCGTGGTGGTGTCCACACCACATCTACAAAGAAATGCAAGAGTCTGAAATGTGTGTTTTGTCAAATCAGCAAATCCTCAAAAGTCAAAATGAGAAAATATTCGAAAATACAAAAAATAAAAAGAAGAAAAGATGAATTTTATAAACGGTCACACAAATACAACACACTTGTACAGACAAAGACATTGTAATAAAAATATAAACGCTTACTAATACCGGCACACTTGGAAATATTCACATGCACACACACACACACACAATGACATCATTTTTACCCTATTGACCCTAAACTGGGCAAACCGAATGAAAAAGAAGGGAAACCAAAATAAAACACAGAAAGAAGTGAAAGAAAAACCAAATAAAAATCAAAAAGAACGGAAATGCCGAGAACAAAAAAACACTGCGAAGAGAGTGAAAAAACACGAACACGAAGGATTCGTCTTACAGTGGGACGAATACATTTCTCTGTGGGACAAATTCTTGGAGTTTTTTTTTTAAATTTTTCCTGAACGGTCAAAATTTGTTCATCGATGAACAAAATTTTTCTGTGCATGTTTTCACCAAAAGACGTTTGCATTTTTCAATCCTAATTTTTTTTAAAGCTGCAGTCAAAATACGTACGGTACATCGTTTGAAAGCCGCAAGTCCCAAGTCTTTTTTAATGAATCGACTCATGAACTTTTGCGTGATATTCATCTCACGGGCCATGATTTTCTGTTTTCGAAGAGGATTTCTGTGAATTCTTGATTTAACGGCTTTGATGACATCCGACCGGTGGCTGTCTTTTACATCTCCAGTCTCCTCACACATTTTTATGCATCGGTAGACGAACATGCGGCTAATGCCGAGTGGAGGGAGCGTTTTGAAAATATCGATTTTTTTAAATTAAAAAAACTTCTCTATCCTATCCAGAAGGATTGGATATCCCATCCAAAAGGATTGGATATCCTATCCAAAAGGATTGAATATCATATCCAAAAGGATAGGATACATATTTCTAAATAATGTATAAAGGAGACAGGACATCTTTTGCGATTATATGTTTTTTGTTTAAAATTAGAACTGTCCACTGAAATTGTAATATTTTTATATTAAAAATGTCGATGATTGATTTTTCAGGTAAATCTTTCTTCAGGATTTCCAATTTGTATTTCTATACCTACTTTTCTCCCACAATCTTAGTTGTTAAAATATTTTAAGTTTTCTCAAAAAAAAAACTATTTATTTGGCTGAACTAAAAATAGTGATTGCCGGTGTTTGATCTTTTCCCTAAGAACGACAACTGTCATCTACTGATAGACCATGCCCTGACAGTTTTGTCTAAGCTTCTTCTATGAATTATGATTATCGATTTTTTATTATGTTTATTTATTTGAATTTTTTTATTTTCATTTATTTTTTAATTTTTACAAACTCCTTCAATTAAACTAAAATCTCCTCATCTCCAGCCCACTGTAGCTGTCATAAAAATACATTTGTTTCCACATATGCACACATACATCCATGTGTGTGTGTGTGAAACTTTTAAAAAACTGTTTACTTGCAATGAAAGACCACAATAAACACCCACAAAAATGTATGAACATGATTCTCTCCAACAACAACAAGCGATTCTATTGATACGACTACGATGACAATAAAAGCTTTTCAACCCGCCACCCCCAACGGACAACTCACATTCGTCCCACGATATAAATTTCGTCATACTGGTGAGAAAATATGGCCAACACATTATAACAAACACACACGCACACATATTCACCAGTGGGAGAATGGCCAAAACTGTCACGACTGAGATACGTGGTCTATCAGTAGATGGCACGCGTCTCGCATTTTTGCGATTCGATTCACTCGTTATTTGGCCTTAATATTGATAAGGCCACCGTTACCAACTCCACTCCAAACTCGCGACATACTCTGGTGAATTAGTGGAGGCTTTAGGATGTAATTTTCAAAGGTCCTTTTCGAAATCGAAATCGGAGTAGAAAAAAAAAACTGTAACACACATTTTTTAACATAATCTTATTAACAAAAAGGGGTGCACTTAAAATAGAGACTTACAGTGGGGCAATTTGAAAATGTTTTGGTAATAAAGTTGGCATTTTCAATCGTTAACAGTTTCAATTAAACAGTTCCGTCGGTCGTGCTGTGTTAAATGCCCGACTATCAGTCATCCTGGCAAGACTGTTAACATTTTTCAACCCCGTTACCACGTCATAAATGCCGGCGACTTTACTAGTAAGACAGTAATCTCTAAGCCATGTCAAAGCTTATTGAGAAAAAATTCTAGAAGTTTGGAGCCGGCTTTAACTTTTTAAGTTTTAATATTTCCCCACTAAGACGTTTTTTTTTGATTTTTTAAGCGAACTAACTTTAGTAATCGTGGGTTAGTATGTCAAACCATTCTTCCTAATGGGCTCTCTTTACAAAAATAAATGCATTTTTTTGCGGGTCTGACACTTGGGCCTCAAAAGCGGGTCCTCTGTAAATGTGGATGTTCAAAAGTGGCCTAAAATAGGGCCACCAGAAACATCTGTGAGAACTTTTTCTTTTTTGAGAAAATACTTTGGAACGTAGTAGATGTTTTTAAAATGTTGCTCAATTGAATTTTTTTTTATTTCGTCGAATTTTTTTAAACTCTTCGAATTTTTTTTAAGCTTGTCTAATTTTCATTCGAAATTTTTTGAACTCGTCGAATTTTTTTAAACTCGAAGATTTTTTTCAAATGTTAGAAATTACCCCTTTTATGTTTTTAAATACTTATTAATTTTGTTTGGTTGTCACACAACTTTAAATCAGAATATTCGGTGTTTGGCAAATCTGTCCTCGAAACATGTTCGAACATTTTGTGTAACTCGTCGAAATATTTCAATACGAAACTTGCTGCTGTGAGAACTTTTTTATTTGAGAAAATGCGTTGGAACGTGTCAAAAGTTTTGTTGCTCATTCGAAAATTTTTTAACTCGTCCATTTTTTTTAAACTCGTCGATTTTTCTTTAAACTTTCATAAACTCAATATGAAATTTGCTGCTGGGAGAACTTTTTTATTTGAGAAAATGCGTTGGAATGTGTCAAATGTTTTGTTGCTCATTCCAAAATTTTTTAACTCGCCAAATTTTTTTTAATCTCGTCGATTTTTGTCGGCGTTTTTTTAATGTTTGGCAAATTCATTTTCACAAAATTTTGTGTAACTCGTCGAAAAATTTCAATACGAAATTTGCTGCTGTGAGAACGCGTCAAATGTTTTTAAATCGTGCTCATTAAATTTTTTTTGTCGATTTTTTTTACAAATATAATCTGTAACTCGTCGAAAAATTTCAATACGAAATGTACTGCTGTGAAGAGTTTTTTATTTGAGAAAATACGTTGGAATGTGGCAGGTGTGTTTAAAATGTTACTCATTTGGATTTTTTTTAACTCGTCAAATGTTTTTTAAACTTTTTGGATTTTTTTTTAATCCTCGATTTTTTTTTTTCATTTTGAAGTTAGAAATTTTCTCTTAAACTATTTTAGAATTTTATTTTATATAGACAAGAGTTTAGATAAAAAAATTCTTATCACATTTTAACATATTTTAGAAAATTTTTGTTTTTTTTGTTAAAATGTTAGAAATTTCTGATAACAAATTTCTTAAAAAAAACTGGTTATCATATTTCAACATATTTGAGAAATATTCTGTTTTACATATTACTAATTTTCCATAACAAACTCGTCGAAGTTTGTCGGTTAAACAGATTATTTTCCATTTCCTTGTAAATTCTTCATATAAAAGAAAAAAAAAATGGTTGACTGAATTCACCGAACTTATTTGGTACATAAATTGTTGTGGTCTTTAAAAATATCGTTATCAAATTTAAATCTCAATCATAGTTTTTACCCCTCTTAAAATGTATTACCCAAGATTGCATTACCACAAAAAAAAAAATAGTTAGTCATTAAGTAAACTTTTGGAAATGGATGTTTTTTTAAAATACCGAACGTCACTTTATGGGGTCGCCTACATGTACTGCTGGTCGTGACGATGAGAGGACACAACACCGATAATGCTGAAAATAAACAATAGAAATACAAAAAAAAAATTATATTGCACACATGCTACCGAATAATCAAGCAGGTTCCGTCGAATAAAAAAGAAAATCAATAAAATATATACGAATACTCTAGAACTCGGGGGAAAGACAACCAAAAGAACTTAAAGACCAGCAGCAACAGCAGGTCTATAATAAATACAAGAACAAAGAAACTTGAGGTTGCTCGACATTAAAGACAAAAAAGTAGAACACCTCTTCAGTCCGTACTTCCATATTTTATGCATGCATTGCAAATGGAGGGGGACAAATGCTGTAAAAGGTGAAAAGAATGATAATTTACTTTTGGTAGAGATGACGGCGGCCTGCTTAGAAGAGAAAATGAACAGATTTTAATAAAGATGTTGTCAACACAAAAGGACCTGAAAGGGAAAATAATCTGTGGGGACGAAAAAAAAAAGGAATGAACATGTCAAATTTAACAATCAAATTGGTGACTCTTGGTAAAGCAAGCAGCGGGGTTTTTTCGCTAAATAATTACGCTGAACAACAAAAAATCTGATTTTAACTTGAGTTTTGCCGAAAATCCTAACAAACATGTTTTCAAAAAAAAAAAAACTGGTCTTGTTGAAATGAGATACCTTCACTAAATTGTGAATAACATTGGAAGCCCTTCAACGATCTTCATGAGCACTGTCTCATTTTACTGGTAAGATATGTGACCAGTCAAATGAGACATAGATCATGAAAATCGCTGAAGGGTTTTCGATGCTATTCACAATTTAGTGAAGCAATCTCATTTTATTATTATTAATTGTGAAAAATTTGACACTTTTTTTTCAATTTAATTTAAATTAAAAGAAAATGTACGCTGGAAATTCTGCATTTTCACATTTCCAGGCGATGAATTTCATATTCAGAAAATTAAATTTCGTTGGAACTGCTGAATTTCCTGCCCCTGACAACTTATCTTAATCTAATTCAAATTTCCCCCCCCAATAACATTAACAATATTCATTTCTATTCCAATTTTTCAAGCAAAAAAAATCAAATGTTTCCCGTTAAACATCTTTCAAATTTCAACTAAAATGTGTGTTGCCATAATTGCATTAGGAATTCCGTCTCCCCCGACGTAATATTGCAAATTTGTGCTTAATGAAAATATAAGATATCCGGTATCCTTGGGCTTGAATTTCAACATCATAATTTGGGCTAATAACGGAATGGGACATATTAATTTAAAATACCCACAAATGTGTTGGTACAAAAAACATCTCCCCTCCCCTAGAAAAGAAAACCGGAAATTTTTAAGTGCACACTCAGAGCAACAACAAGAAAGTCCAAAACAGAAAAAAAAGGCAAAGGCACAAGGATATATGTGTGTTTTCTATCATAAGGATAACATTGTAATGCAATAATGCGTAACACCGACAAATGGCAAACTTTTGGCTCTCTCCTCTACTCATTCTCGCCGTCTCTCCCTTTTTGGGGTGGGCAGTTAGTTTCCCATCTAACAAAGAGTGTGTGTGCGTGTCCTCACTTTAAAATGCCTTAAGTAAGGATAATTCACAACAACAAGGGAAATATGTTTTTAGAGAAATAAAAAAAAAAAACAGCAACAACACCCAAAAACTTTCCAAGGACACACACTCATATGCGCCTGAAAATTACAGAAATTTTTGTGTAAAACCCTCGACAGGAAATTTTCGTTCCGTTTAGCAAAACAAAAGGAAGGAAGTGAGCGAGTATATCAATATTTTTTATGAACGTCCTTGTTGGTAAATGTCTCCCGTACGTGTACGTGTACGTGTCGGTGTATGTGTATTTTGGAGTTTATTTTTGATTTAACATCATTTAAAGTTTTTTTTCCCCTGGACGTGTATGTGGGTTCTAACCTTAAGGGTTGTCGTCGCTCTGCTGCTGCTGCTGCTGAACTGTTAGTTTTCAAAACAGACCTAACGAGACAACCGGGGTTGAGTACGGCCCAGAGCGCTCAGCGGATATGTGCATAGGAAATGTTGTGACTGTCACATTTTGTTTGCCGTTATTTTGGTCCCTATTGTTGTTGTTGTTGGTGTATTGCCTAAAGGCTCAATATACACATCATTCATGATGGGGTGTGCGACACATCATGGAAATTAGTAAAATTTTCAGTTTATATCATATTATCATAAAACCGAACGGCCACGCCGACCGGCAGCCAGACTGAGCGACGGGCCGCTACATATGTGTGCATAATGAAAGAGTGTAATGTGATCAGTGGGGAAATTTGAATAATTTGAATATTTTGTCTCAGTGATTGTTCTTTGGCAGCCGAAAATTGCTTTGTAAATTTCAGATCAGATTGCTAAGAACTGGAATTAAACCATGCCACCTACACAGGCGCCCCAGTAGGGAAGTTGGTAGCGTGCTTGCCTATCAGCGTGGAGGTTGTGGGTTCGATTCCCAACCATAGTGATTCTAGGTGAATACATGACTCTTTCAGATGATGTTACCCCTCGTTGCTTTTCATAAATTTCGACTGAAAATATTTCTCTGTTTGTCTTCGAAAAAAATATTCACAATTATTCCATATTCTCGCGATTCGATATTCCAGCCTCGTTCCGCATCATATCGCATATAAGCCTAATGTTAGTTTTATGTTTTCCTCCTGCAGCATATGTTCATTTTTTTCGTTATCCTTTTGCTTTTAATGTTTCCATTCCCGTTGGGGTTTTACTTTTATTAAAATTAGTTCATTAACCAACCGAAAAAGTAAATTTTTGTTTAAATTTTTAGTTAATCACCAAAAACATTTTGGAAACAAATCCCTCAGACAGCAGGCAGCCGTGTCTAAGGACAAGTAGAATCCAAAGGACTACTTCTGTGTGAAGAGCGTACACCACATGTCATCAAGTTTGCAGTTGGCCTAAGATGACTTATTAGAAGATACACCTTTAAGTTAATTAGAAGTCATTGTTGTAAAGGCTCCAAATCGTGTGCGTCTGTGCTGGAGTGGGTGTGTGTGTGTGTGTGTGTGGGTAATAAGGACATGTGGCTAAGGTCGTGCCTGTGTGGCTGTGTATGCCGTGTTCCGTTGATTAGAATTTCAACTTAATAAATATTCAACTGGCATTCATGGGGACCGGTGTGCCATCCTGTCGTTGTTGGGCCAATGTCTCATGCGTCGACACGCATTTTGGCGGGGACAGGTGAATGACTCGACACGTTCGACATTTCATCGTCTATTGCCGCTGCTTTACGAGTTTTATATCTTAATCAACTTAATTTATTCATGATGTCAATGGCGCCAGTGGCTTCGTTGCTCTTGCTCTTAGGTCGTATAGGGAAATTAAGAAATTTCCCTTTTTTCTTTTTCAGCGTATATAGAACGTTAAGCAGATTAATTGGTTAATACTTGGAAAGTTTTTTTTTTTTCTGCCTTAAACCATTACCGGGAAAAGGGTTTAAGAATTGAAGCTTGAAGTAAGGGATGTTTTCCCAGGGGGGAACACAGAGAAAAGTAAATTAATTCAATTAATTTGAAAGGAAACGTCTGAGAAAGAACAAAAACTGTCTGTGATCGTAGAAAAATCTGTAGTAAAATTGTGATTCATTCGGGGATACAGAAAATCAAATGAAATTTTCTGTATATCAGTGAACTGTCAAAGGTTGTTTATCTAATTTTTCTACATGATTTACCGAAAAAAATCTCAGAACAAGCCGAAATTTATTCTGATCGCCCACGAAGAAATATGATTTGTTCTACGGACAATTTATCATTAAATCGTCGTAGTTTACCTTCATTGAAATCTTGACATGATTTACATCAAAACTCCCAGAACAAGGCAAGAGATATTCGGACCTCGAAAGGAAAAGTTAGTTTTGTTCCGCTATGTTCTACAAAAAAGGCATAAGCGAGTCGTCTATGTTTAGATTCTTTAATTTTTTGTAAATATTCTTTAACTAGTAAGTTGTAATGCGCCTATGGCGCCCGTTGAAATATGAAAAAAAAATTTTGTTGAAAAAAAAAAAAATTTTGTGGAAAAAAAAAATATTGTTGAAAAAAAAAATTTTTTGTTCAAAAAAAAATTTTGTAGAAAAAAAAAATTTTGTCGAAAAAAAAAATTTTGTAGAAAAAAAAAATTTTGTCGAAAAAAAAAATTTTTCTTGAAAAAAAAAAAAAAAAATTTTTAAAAAAAAAATTTGGAAAAAAAAATTTTGTAAAAAAAAAAATTTGGGGAAAACACAATTTCTGTACAAAAAAAAATATTATTTTTTTTATTATTATTATTTATAGAAAATTAAAAATTATATAATGCCTATTTAAATTCCTAAATTCCTGCGTGACAGAGTCAGTGAATCAGTGAATATATATTAAGATTTTCTTTAAATAAGTACCAAAACTCTAAGAATAGACATAAACTTATTCTGACACCTACGAAAAAAATCTCAAAATTGGCACATCCTTATTTTGACTCATACGAAAAAACTCTCTGAATTGACTTAAATTTATTCTGAACGCTAAGAAAAAAATCTTAAAATTGGCACAAATTTATTCTGTCCCGTACTTAAAAATCTTTGAATTGACTTGAATTTATTCTGACCCTAAGAAAAATAATCTCAGAATGGACATAAACTTTTTCTGACCCCTAAGAAAAATAATCTCAGAATTGACTTAAATTTATTCTGACCCCTACAAAAATAATCTCAGAATTAACATAAACTTATTCTGACACAAATTGGCACAAATTTATTCTGACTCCTACGAAAAAACTCTCTGAATTGACTTAAATTTATTCTGAACCCTAAGAAAAATAATCTCAGAATGGACATACACTTATTCTGACTCCTAAGAAAAAATCTAAAAATTGGCACAAATTTATTCTGACTCCTGCGAAAAAACTCTCTGAATTGACTTAAATTTATTCTGAACCCTGAGAAAAATAATCTCAGAATGGACATAAACTTATTCTGACCCCTAAGAAAAAAAATCTCAAAATTGACATAAACTTATTCTGATATAATTTATTCTAAGAAAAAAATCTCAAAATTGACTTAAATTTATGCCGACCCCTAAGAAAAAAATCTCAAAATTGACAAACATATTCTGACCCCTCAGAACAAATTTCAGAATTGACATAAATTTATTCTCAACCCTAAGAAAAATAATCTCAGAATTGACTTAAATTTATTCTGACCCCTACAAAAATAATCTCAGAATTAACATAAACTTATTCTGACACAAATTGGCACAAATTTATTCTGACTCCTACGAAAAAACTCTCTGAATTGACTTAAATTTATTCTCAACCCTAATAAAAATAATCGCAGAATTGAAATAAACTTATTCTGACCCCTTCAAAAAAAAATTTCTGAATTGGCATAATTTTATTGTGACCCCTAAGAAAAATAATCTCAGAAATGACATACACTTATTCTGACCCCTAAGAAAAAATCTCAGAATTGACTTAAATTTATTCTGACCCCTAAGAAAAAAATCTCAAAATTGACATAAACTTATTCTGAAGAAAAAGGTTTATTTTGTTACAGGATTTTCTGAGAAAAACGTATAAAAAATTTAAATTGTTGACATGTTCTAGAAGGATCCGAAATTTTTTCTGACCGCCAAAAAAAGTTTTGATTTTGTTCAAGATCTTCAGGCGAGTGGAAATCAGAGAATCCTCGTAGATTCTTTGAATACTTGACATGATCTGCACCAAAAATCACAGAACATTTAATTCTGGCCCGAAAAATAAGTTATATTTTTTCCTGATCTTCGGGAATCGTCCAAGATTACATTCGTTAACGTATGAAATCATAAAATTATTTGAAACTTTTTTTTGACCCTCAACATATTTATGATTTTTTTCACCAGCTTTGACTTGAGTTAAAACTCTTCACTACTTCACTTCCTTAAACCCTATAAAATCTCTAAAAATTCGTTAGCAGTTTTCTACCTCACAGAAAAAAAAGAAAGAATAATACCGGAATTTCCCATTTTCTCTTTGTC
Organism: Hydrotaea cyrtoneurina; assembly: GCA_958296145.1. Classification (NCBI taxonomy): domain Eukaryota; kingdom Metazoa; phylum Arthropoda; class Insecta; order Diptera; family Muscidae; genus Hydrotaea; species Hydrotaea cyrtoneurina. The sequence goes on along the minus strand of OY282513.1, from coordinate 17,913,683 downwards.
GAAATGGTTTAGGGATTTAAAGGAATAAAGTTTCTGTTCGACAAATTCCTACGGTACAACAAATTTCTCTTCCGTTTTATTGCTAACAAAAGAATCGGAAACAGAAAGACTTCCAACAAAAGTTTTTTTCGCGTATTTTTTCCCAGCGCCATTGTTCTCGAACTTTTGAATGAAAATTACTTTATTTTATTTCGAAAACAAAACAACAACAAAAAAAGGAATTCAACGTTATTTCTTAACATTTTCCACTACAAAACTGCACAAGTCAAAACTATTAATAAACACACACACACAAAAAATGGAGCAAGACTGCAGAAAAGCTGAAAACAAAAACTATTTAGATCAAAATCCCGTTTAGGGTTAAAAAGGATGTAAACGCCAACATCGCCCAGGGAGTAAATAAATATTCAACACAAATTCACGGTACTCTGCAAAACACCCAACTGACAATTCTGCGAGTGATAACAATAAACTGCTGCTGGAAACTGTTTTTTTCTTCTTTTTTTGGTTTTGGTTATGCTTTTTCATTTCATTCATTTCTCTTTTGCACCGTCTATATAAAAGACATCACAAAGTTGAAATGTCATTTAAACTCATGACATTTTCAAAAGAATCGTTAAATGAATAAAGAAAAGAAGAATACTATCAAAAAAAAAAACAACAGCGAACTTAACGTAACCCCCGGCCAACACTGAACAGTGATGCTGTAGTAAAAGTTTAACTCCAGAGGTTAACTTGTGAAAGTTGCCCTCACGCACAATAAAGGAAAAAGGTTTTCTCAGTCCAGAATGAGGTAAGATCAGAGACAAACTACAGATTGCAATCTGTACGATGTATTACAGTTGTTTTGTCATAATTGTTTGACTAATAAATAAAATAAAGGGGAAAAACCAAGAGAAAGCTGGAGGGAGAGACAAAAGAACATATTTTAATTGACAAAAAAAAAAATATGTGAAAACAGTGAATGTATAGAAAATGTGGCACTGGATAAAGTTTCTTCAGGAGAAGGAAAAATATTTTCTTATAGAAAATCTGTCACGGTGACAATTTTCTTATAGAAAATCTGTCACGGTGACAATTTTCTTATAGAAAATCTGTCACGGTGACAATTTTCTTATAGAAAATCTGTCACGGTGACAATTTTCTTATAGAAAATCTGTCACGGTGACAATTTTCTTATAGAAAATCTGTCACGGTGACAATTTTCTTATAGAAAATCTGTCACGGTGACAATTTTCTTATAGAAAATCTGTCACGGTGACAGTTTTCTTATAGAAAATTTGCCACGGTGACAATTTTCTTATAGAAAATTTGCCACGGTGACAATTTTCTTATAGAAAATTTGCCACGGTGACAATTTTCTTACAGAAATTCGGTCACGGTGAAAATTTTCTTATAGAAATTCGGTCGCGGTGACAATTTTCTTATAGGAATTCGGTCACGGTGACAATTTTCTTATAGAAATTCGGTCACGGTGACAATTTTCTTATAGAAATTCGGTCACGGTGACAATTTTCTTATAGAAATTCGGTCACGGTGACAATTTTCTTATAGAAATTCGGTCACGGTGACAATTTTCTTATAGAAAATCTGTCACGGTGACAATTTTCTTATAGAAAATCTGTCACTGTGACAATTTTCTTATAGAAAATCTGTCACTGTGACAATTTTCTTATAGAAAATCTGTCACTGTGACAATTTTCTTATAGAAAATCTGTTACTGTGACAATTTTCTTATAGAAAATCTGTTACTGTGACAATTTTCTTATAGAAATTCGGTCACGGTGACAATTTTCTTATAGAAAATCTGTCACGGTGACCAAATTTTCTTATAGAACTTCGGTCACGGTGAACATTTTTTTATAGAAAATCTGTCGCCGTTCTGTTTCAAACAATATGTGCCAGTCAATTCCCCTCTGAATCGGTTTTCCAATTTCCTTTCTTTTCCTCATTCCAACCCTTTTATACAATGTACACCTTTAAGGCACCTTCCTCCCATTTTGTTTGCTCTTGTTCTAATAATAACTACAACATTAATAACAACATAACTTTTATTTACGGGGGATTTGGCCCGTCATAATGATACTTGAGTGTCAATAGTGATGTTGCTGTTTTTGTTTCGTATTTATTTCCTCCTCTTGCAAACTACTGCACTCTGTGGACTCGGACAAATGATGAGACCATAAAACAACGACAACAACGAAAGACAACGGCAACAGAACTGTACAAATGGCAGTTGAAGACGAAACTTTGCGGTCCACTCCATGGAATTCCAATTGGTTTTGCGGGTATATAAAAGCAGACTTTATCCCTGAGTCACCATCCATTGTCTCTTTAGCATCCCATTGCCGTGGGCTACCTTATAAGTTTGGCATATTAGTGTGCTGTCGGAAAATATGTTCCTCCAGACGATGAGTGCTGAGGACGAGTAATGACGATTATCACCGTCTTCTGCAGCATTGGAAGTAGTTTGATGAATAGAGGGGGGGTGTTGATACATTTGCTACTATTGCTTCAGTTGTTTTTGTTATATTAGATGATAACGATGATGTTGCACAAAGTTAATAATAAACTTTATTAACAACTTATAAGTAACCGAGTACACACACGTGCATGTGAATCTTCTCAAAACTTCCTTCATGTTTTTATTATCGATATTCTGTTGAGCTGTGGGAAAGCAATTTGAATACGGGTTTGCACAACCGTTGCGACAAGGTGGGCATTGGATAGAAAACTTTTCTGTATCAGTAAAAGTTATGAATGAACAAGGACTTGTCACGTACCGATAATAAGCAACGCAAATGGAGAATATGTCACAGGGACAATTCTCATTTTCTTTTCGTGTTCAAGGAAATACGTCCTTAAGATACAGTGACAATTTGTATATGGAAAATATGTCACTGGGACAAGTTTCATACAGAAAATATACATATAACAGTGAAAATTTTCATACAGAAAATATATCACAGTAAACATTTTCATATAGAAAATATATCACTATGACAATTTTTATATAGGAAATCCAGAAAATATGCCAAAGGGAAAAGTTTCATATAAACAATATATGACAGTGAACCTTTTCATACAGAAAATATATCACAGTAAAAATGTTCATACAGAAAATCCAGAAAATATGTCACAGTGACAATTTTTATATAGGAAATCCAGAAAATATGTCACAGGGAAAAATTGCATATAAAAAATATATCACAGTGAACCTTTTCATACAGAAAATATATCACAGTGGAAATGTTCATACAGAAAATATATCTCAGTAAACATTTTCATATAGAAAATATATCACAATGACAATTTTAGGAAATCCAGAAAATATGTCACAGGGAAAATTTTCATATACAAAATATATCACAATGATATTTTTTATACAGAAAATATGTCACAGTAAAAATTTTCATACAGAAAATCCAGAAAATATGTCACAGTGACAATTTGTATATGCAAATCATGGAAAATATTTAACTCTGACACTTTTCTTTTATAATATATGTCACAGTGCTTATTATCACATCGAATATGTATCACAGTCACCTATTTTTTTTTTTATAATTAGAAATTGCAAAATGTCCTTTGAATTGCATTACCGACAAATCATTCGACCTCGTTCAACCTTCTTCACTTGCTAATAACCTGTTAACCCTTGAAAATAATTGCTGCATTTGCTTAATTGGGTGCACTTTATTTTGAATTTTTTCGCCTCCTCCCTCCTTTTCACCCCTTGTGCCTCATTTTCCAGATTATAATGACATTTCAAAAATCAATTCATAACAAATGAAGTGAAATGATGTCGCTGCAAAAAGGAACTGATTTCATTTCGTCAATATTTTTCAATTTGATGCATGTTTTGATATGACATCGGCCAAATGCAAATTTAGTGCAATTCATGATTTTTAATACAATTTTGTGTGATGGAAGTGTGTCAGTCAGCCGGTAGCAAATGCATCGCATTGACGTACATTTGCCTCAATACTAAGTACAGTTGCTACCAAAACGGATGCGGCTGCCAAGATTTTGTGGCATGACGCAAAGCTATGGATGTGGATTGGCTCTGCCATCAGCATCACGATGATTTTTAGTTGTAGTTATGTGTGATGTTAAATGATGCTGATGATTTGAAAATGTATTTTCTGTGTTTTTCTTTTTAAATGCTGTTTGAACTGAATCATGCGGAAGATTGTTGGCAATTGGACGGGCGTAACTGAGTGACAGTTAGAAAAGTTCGATTTTAAACATTAAAAATATTATAACAACACCTGTTAACAATGTCATTCTCAATTATATATTTATTTTAATAAATACTTACATTTTCCTTTGATAATTTTCATATAGGAAATCTATTGCAATATTTCTATATGTATTGGTAAAAATAAAAAAAAGTATTGTAGAAAGTTGGCCACTCTGTACAGATTTGTTATAGAAATTTAGAAAACAATTTATACCCTTTTGAAAACTCATCTAATCAAGTTTTTATGTCTCTTATCTTTTCAGGTACGTACAAACATATTTATATAGAAAGTTTTATAGATATGCTTAGCAAAATGAAAACATTTATAGGTATGTAGCAAAATTTAATCAAATATGTGCCCAGACTTTTGTTTGCTGTCGGGAATAAGAAATTCGTCCATCTCTGTATCAAAAGTAAGTCATTACGACGTCTTTATGACAGAGCCATCTAGATGTGAATACAAACAAGTGTGAACAACCAAAATTGATATTAGTGTTATAGTCACAGAAATGGTATCCCACTTTCGTCGAAGGTGGCTCCTAAGTCACACCAATCGTCTATAAAGACCAGTCATCTGTGAAGACTCCTTAACTGTCTTCCATAAAGATTCTTTAACCGTCGTCCATTAAGACTCCTTAACAGTCATCCACTCCTTACCAGTCGTCCATGAATACTCCTTAACAGTCGTCCATAAAGACTCCTTAACAGTCGTCCATAAAGACTCCTTAACAGTCGTCCATAAAGACTCCTTAACAGTCGTCCATAAAGACTCCTTAACAGTCGTCCATAAAGACTCCTTACCAGTCGTCTATAAAGACTCTTGACAGTCGTCTATAAACCCTCCTCGCCAGTCGTCCGTAAAGACTCCTTACCAGTCGTCCATAAAGACTCCTTAACAGACGTCCACTAAAGACTTCTTAACAGTCATCCACTCCTTACCAGTCGTCTATAAAGTCTCCTTACCAGTCGTCTATAAAGTCTCCTTACCAGTCGTCTATAAAGACTCCTTACCAGTCGTCTATAAAGACTCCTTACCAGTCGTCTATAAAGACTCCTTACCAGTCGTCTATAAAGACTCCATACCAGTCGTCTATAAAGACTCCTTACCAGTCGTCTATAAAGACTCCTTACCAGTCGTCTATAAAGACTCCTTACCAGTCGACTATAAAGACTCCTTACCAGTCGTCTATAAAGACTCCTTACCAGTCGTCTATAAAGACTCCTTACCAGTCGTCTATAAAGACTCCTTACCAGTCGTCTATAAAGACTCCTTACCAGTCGTCTATAAAGACTCCTTACCAGTCGTCTATAAAGACTCCTTACCAGTCGTCTATAAAGACTCCTTACCAGTCGTCTATAAAGACTCCTTACCAGTCGTCTATAAAGACTCCTTACCAGTCGTCCATAAAGACTCCTTAACAGTCATCCACTAAAGACTCCTTAACAGTCGTCCTTAAAGACTCCTTAACAGTCATCCACTCCTTACCAGTCGTCTATAAAGACTCCTCGCCAGTCGTCAATAAAGACTCCTCGCCAGTCGTCTATAAAGACTCCTCGCCAGTCGTCTACAAAGACTCCTTGCACAGAGAGAGAGAAAACGTAAATGTCAGTGTATTGATGACATTCTTATCAGTCACCATAAGCAGGTCCTGAAAAACAGTAGTCGACACTTAGAGAGCTGCCGGAATTAATTACTATGAGACACTACGACATTCCTGTGTGGCACTTTACTAAGTTGCATTAAAGAACTGTTTTCCAATCACCCATAAAGATTTTATTATTAAGCAGTGGTCGCCACAAAGAGAACAGCCCTAAAAATGAATCTTTCGTGTGTTTGTACGTTACAAAATTTCTGTTTGTCTTCCCCAAAATCTCTCTCAGATAATAACTTCGTCTAAGCCCGTACAACGGGCAAATGTTACAATAGTGGTCGTCACATAGAGCACTGCCTGTTGGTATTCATTTGACTTAGACTGCAGGAAAAATTATGAGGAAATATTTGTGGATGTTGGTGCGTCCTACAGATAAAACACCCTTTGAATAATCTACAGTGTATCTTGACACTAATTCTACTTGTACGATTTACTCATCTTTCGTTCGTCATAAATCATTTTCCGTGAAAGCATTTCCTGTGCTATCACATCGTGCATTACTGTTCTGCTGCTCTTGAGACTAAATACTCTTCGTAGTTGTTGTTTGATGCCATTGTTGTCGTTGCTGTTACAGTCTATTCAAAAAGCAATTTAGGCTAATTATTGTTATTACCACGTGGAAAAAATAAATATGGTGTTGTTTTATTCCTCGACTGTTTTTCCTTTATGGTGCTTTTGTTACACAAACGAACTTAACTTGTCAAAAACACCATAAAGGGAAACGGCGAAATTGTGCATAGTTGGGAGAAGGTGGCGTGGGAAGGGCCACGTGGGGGTAGAATGTTCGAGCAAAGAAGGCCGACAAAAACACAGGATTGTATTGTTAGAGGGAAGAGGCAAAACGGATCGGTGGTAGATTGGCAACATTAAATGCCCATAACAAGTAGCGACTACAATTGGCTACTTTTTGTTTAACTTATTGCAATGTGTCTGTATGTGTACGAGCCTCTCTCTCTCTCTCTCTCCCCATTTCTGAGAGATGGAAACTGAGTCTGTGTGTTTAATTTATTACCAGCGGATGTTTCGAAATATATAACAACAGAGATGTGAAAGATTATGATGATGATGGCGACGACGACGATGATGTTGTCCCCGCCACCAGCCACGATAATGAATATGAGTGGTTAAGCACTGGCGGGCGGAGCAGAAAATGTACAGGCAGTAACATACACCTGAATGCCTTTCGGTGGAATTTTGGAACGTTGGGGAAATATCTAAACTTTTTGGCCAAATGATTTATTTGCTTTAATGTATTTAGATTGGACTCCAAAATGAAAGCTTTTCATAAGAGGCTGACGGGGAAGATGGCGAACATGTATTCACTATCTGATGACCTGAAGGTTCATTGTCTTTTCCCAGTATGGACGGGATTATTTTGCTGAAGATTCGAAGTAATTGCTATAATTGAAAATGTTACACAGGTTGGTCAGTAGAGGGGGTGGATTAAGTTGGTTTGACCGAGTGGAAGTTGTGTATAATAAGCTGGATTATATGAACTGGGAAGTACTTTAATATTGAAATTAAATATTGTATGTCTTTAGAGACACCTCGGAACTCAATAAATGGCAATGACCTTACAAGTAAGGGTTAAATTGTATTCTCACTGATAGACGCCTTTAAATTAAATCCATTTCTTATTTTCCTGTCAGGGTTGCCCAATAACTCCTGACCACCTTTTAAAAAAAAAGAAACAAATAATTGACTTTAATGAATTCTAATATTATGCTTTGGTTTCCTTGATTTCCTAACAGAATCGCACATTTAAATGACTTGGCTTTCCATGACCAACGTTCATGTGCAGAAATCCTACCATAGAACATACAAAGGGTTTTCTATTAGAGACTTAGCATACAATTATTTGGAATCTCTTAACCGCTCGGCAGACTGAAAGTTTCCCAAGTCATTAAAACGGCTTGGAATCACATAATCATTCTACAGGCTTAGGGACACTTAATATGTGCCCTCGAATTTATCCACTAGAGCAAACACATCCTCTCCGTCGAAAATTGGAGGAATATTTTTCAATTGTTGCCCATTCGTGGCGTTTGTTAACATTTTACAAGTCTATATTTGTGGTAACCTAAAAGTGTGCAACATTTGTAATATCATAACTGTACGTTGCACCTGAAAGTATGCAACATCGCAAGTCGAAAAACCTCTATCTGTGGTAACCCAAATGTATGTCACATATGTTGTATCGCACATGTATACTAGGGTGGAGTGAAATTCAAAAAAAAAAAAGTTAACCTCGGAAAGAGATGTAGTCTGGGGTCCTAATGAGGGGAAAAATAAAAAAAAAAATTTTAAAAAATTTTTAGGGTCGCGCCACTCCCTCGAAATTTGGAAATTATCGCTATTTTGGCGTTGATTTTAGAAAAATCCTAAAAAGTTTTATGTCAATAAATGTTTGCAATAGCGTAAAAAATGAAATAAGGGCAAGAAAAAATTTAAAAAAAATTTTCTCATTGTTCAAAAATTTCAAAAAGTAAAATAAGTCAAATCGTCCCTTCTTCAGAAAATTGACTGAACAATGAAATCGCCACCAAAGCTACAAATATTAGTCGATTATCCTCATATTTGCCTCAAATACTTTTGTTTGGGCACTGAACAAGCTCAAACTTTTAAATTTCGAATAAGTTAAGTCGTTAAGTTTTAGGATTTTTCTAAAATCAACGCCAAAATAGCGACAATTTCCAAATTTCGAGGGAGTGGCGCGACCCCTAAAAATTTTTTAAAATTTTTTTCTTTATTTTTCCCCTCATTAGGACCCCAGACTACATCTCTTTCCGAGGTTAACTTTTTCAAATTAAAAAAAAAGCATGTTTTCACTCCACCCTAATGTATACATGTTCCGCCTGAGAGTATACAGCATTTAAAGTCGACAAACTTATATTTGTTGTAACCCAAAAGTCAATAAAATGTGTTCTGCCATGAATAAACGGCGCCTAAAGTTCTTCATACCGTTGAAAGTCGAAAACCCCTTATTTGTGGTTACCTAATAGTATGCAACATTTAATGCAACATTAACGTATGCAGTGTCTGAGGTTTTTCTAAAAAGACTCCTTACCAGTCGTCTATAAAGACTCCTTACCTGTCTTCTATAAAGACTCCTTACCTGTCTTCTATAAAGACTCCTTAGCAGTCGTCTATAAAGACTCCTTAGCAGTCGTCTATAAAGACTCATTAGCAGTCGTCTATAAAGACTCCCTACCAGTCGTTTCAACACATTATTTTTTTTTAATTCCAGATAGAGTTTCCCGAATTTTCTAAACAATTTTGCTTCTTCTTTCTCTCAAACACAAACTTTGCTGAGATCACGTATTCAATTTAAAATGCAAAGAAATCACAGCATATTTTCCGTTGGTAGCAAATTGGTTTTATGCAGAACACCTAAAAGTATGCAACGCTGTTTGGTGATTAATGGTAAATGACATTAACCTCACTTATCAATGTCATTTCTAACCGAAACAAAATACACACCACCCACCCTGGCATATCTCTCGCTCGCTTTCCTCAAGGGTTTCTATCCTTATTATGCACACACACACACACGCACATACAAGTGCATTCACTGACACCCATGCACCCTTGCCCTAAATGCAAAGGAATGCTTTTATTTACAACATTTTTGCATTTCAGCATTTTTCGACATAATCATTCGTTATTTTTCAGCATTTGAAGAACATTGACAACAACAAAACTACATTTTATGGACTAAGAATTGGCACAAACTACTTTTCGTTTGCTGTGAAAAGCGCGGGTAGGAACAAGCTACCCCCCCCCCCCCCACTGCTTTTCTAACCTCATACGAATATGGAAATAAAATAAAACTATATTGCATGGAATGGAAAAGCAAAATGTTCTTGATAGAGTTTTCGTCATCATCCTTATAAATGTTTAAATATTTTCAAAGTCATTCACACAACCATTCGATGGGGATATGTGGATATGAGGATACGCTCAAATGCAACGTGGCTGCGGGTCGAGAGTAAACGGGGTCGGCTGGTGGTGCCAAGTTTATTTTGTGTGTGTTTAGAGGAAACTTGTGATGTGTTTGCTTGGTTTCGATGTTTTGGTGGTTTTCTGTTTTCTGGGGTTGATGGCGGTTTTGTCAATATAAACAATATAAAACAATTTCAGTTTGTCATGTGATGCTGATGCAGATGCTGATGATACCGTTTGGCTGGTAGATCATGAACATCATTTTTCTACTTCATAGTTTATCCATTAAATATCAAAGTCCTTCAAGTGTAAATGATAAATTGTGTGTTTTATGTTCTCCGAAAGGGTGAAGAGAAACAAAAAAAAACAAAATTTTCCCAAAATTTTTGGAAATTTGTGGTAACAATTTTCTATGGCAAAGAGGATTTTAATTATACAACATGTTGGTGAACTTTGAGTTCTAAAAATATTTCATTGGACAATGGAAAGACCCAGCAGAAACTCACATAAACCGAGCACACCACTCACTAACTAGAGCTTTTCTGAGTGCTGCTGCCAGCGTTTAATCTTGGCAGAACAGTAACTAAAGTAATTCGAGTCCTCCCTGAAAACTCACACCTCCAGTAGCAAAATTATTCATGCTTATTTAAAGTTTCAAGAAAAAAACTTGTATACTTTTCCAGACGACTGAAACAAAAAGCCAACGGAAAAAAAGTTATTAATTTCCATATATTTAAAGAAGAAAATAACAAAGCAACCACAATTTCACCACTGCTCCCACCAGAAACAAGTAAAACGTTAATGACAACCAAAGCAAAGGCGGCGAAAATCAAGCCAAACACACGAAAACCAAAAACAAAAAAAACAAAAGACGAATAAAAATAATCAGAATAATGATTATACAGAATGTTAATTCTGATTTAATGTCACCTAATATACATACTTAGTTTGCATTTCTCGTTATTGTTGCTGCTGCCGCCATCGTTTGTTCGTTCTATCGTCCTTTCATTCCTTCATTTCGGTTAAATTGTAGAAAAACAAAAAAAAAAGAAACGAAAGAAAGACGAACAATAACGTGAAGCATATTTACAGGAGATGGGATCGAACGACAAACGTGTGCAGTGTATTTGGCGTGGGCGGGGAGTTTTAAAACAAAAACATCATGGGGCTCAAGAAAAAAAAAAAAATCACAGCAAACCCACTAAATGCTGATGAACGAACAGACAAGAAAAGAAAAAAAACAGCAAGAGATGATGATGACAAAGAAAAAAAAAAAAAAAGAACTGAAATGAAATGATGAACCTAAGACCAAATCGCTCTAAGACGACATTAAACTGCGTAAGCGACACGGGCCATAAGGCACAGTGGGTTGGAATAACTACAATTTGGTTTACAAATAGTTAAGAGTAGGAGATCTCAATGCTGTAGGGAGACAATAGAGTTGGATACCATACTTTCCCCTATCACCCCATCACCACCGCTCTCCTCTGTACACGGTCCAGAAGCTGCAAAGATTTCACTGGAGCCCCTGCCCATATATGGGAGTTATATTCTATTTAAGGCCGGATGTAGGTGGTGTAAATATTTACGAGATCAGATGGAGTGAAGTATTTCTTGCACCGCACCACTTGAATGCTTCTTTCGACACTTCGAATATATGGCTAGCCCAGCGAGCATCACCCTGTATCTTCATGCCCAGAACATCAAGAGTGTCTGATTCGTCGATATCCACACCACCCATAGAGATCGACAAGGATTTGTGTGACAAAAAAACTATTGCAAAAAAAATGAATACATTTTTTGATTTATTTTAAAGCGATTTTTTTATGAATTTTCATGAGTTTCAAACTGAGATAATTTGTTTTGATTGGTGCTATTATTTTGGTTGCAGCTGTATGTGTTTTTTTTAAAAACACTGTGAGAGTCTAATATTGTCCGTCATGTGAGAAGGAAGTCAATGCCGATATATTTGTGCCCATTAAACTGATACTAACGAAAGCCAGGCAGTAGACAGTATAGACACCGAAAATATGAGTGCAATATTCAGATTTGCTCAAGCGACCGCAAAAATATTCAATAGCTTAAAATATCCAATAAATTAAATGAAGAAAATCTGATAGTTTAAAAAAATTCAGACGATAAAATGTTAGGCGTTCAAGATATTTGTGCAATAAGCGGATTTGTGCAACATGTTGTACATGCAGGGTGAAATGGGTGTCTAAAATTGTGTAACCATCAGACATAACTTTGTTAAAAGTAACTACTCCAAGAGTAGAGAAGATCTGCATGTCTCAGAACAAGCTGACACTTTAAGTGTTGTGCCAATAGACAGTTTAGACACACAAAGTATTTGTGCAAAAATCCGATTTACTTCAAAAAATTAAGAAGTTTTAAAATTATTTATTTTTTTAGCATTTTTTTTTTATTGTGCCAGTAGACGGTTTAGACACACAAAGTATTTGTGCAAAAATCCGATTTACTTCAAAAACTAAGAAGTTTTAAAATAATTTTTTTTATGATTATTTTTTAGTATTTTTGTTTTATTATTGTGCCAGTAGACACACAAAAAATTTGTGCAAACATCCGATTTACTCAAAAAATTAAGATGTTTTAAAATTATTTATTTTTTTAGCATTTTTTTTTTATTGTGCCAGTAGACGGTTTAGACACACAAAGTATTTGTGCAAAAATGCTATTTACTCAAAAAATTAAGAAGTTTTAAAAATATTTATTTTATTATTGTGCTAGTAGACGGTTGAGACACACAAAGTATTTATGCAAAAATCAGATTTACTTAAAAAAATTAAGAAGTTTAAAAATTATTTTTTTGTTATTTTTTTATAATTTTTTTATGAATTTTTTATGATTTATTTTTTTAGTGTTTTAAAATTATTTTTTTTTAGTATTTTTGTTTTATTATTGTGCCAATAAACAGTTTAGACACACAAAGTATTTGTGCAAAAATCCGATTTACTCAAAAAATTAAGAAGTTTCAAAATTATTTTTTTATAATTTTTTTTATGAATTTTTTTATGTTTATGATTTATTTTTTTAGTGTTTTTTTATTATTATTTTTTTATTTTTATTTAATTACACTACAAAGTAAATTTATATTCAAATTTTGGGGTCAAGAGTAAAGCGGGTGACACAGGCCATATGGCTAGGGTTTTGCAGCGACAGACCAAAGCCTCTGGTGGAAAACGAACCCACAAACCCCACCCTGATTGCCAAGCACTCTGCCAAATCGCCTACCACCGGGGCGCCGAAAATAAAAGTTTGGCTGATGTTGTTTTTCATTATTATTACTTTATTATGAAATAAACATCCGATCATTTGTCTCAAAAATTTAATTTTTCTTTGAATACTTCAGTAACACCTCTTGTTGGAAAATCCTGTATTAGAAAGACTGTTTTGTTTCGCCCAATGGAGGGCGTTAAGCAACCACAATTTTGATTGCCACGTTCGCTTTTCAGCGAACATTCACATTCGGTCATCACAAACTGTTGTAAAAGCAAATATATACTTTACATGTTTTACACTTGTTTTCAAATAATTCTATTTCAATCGATAAGCATTTGCTGAACTTTTATCGAGTGAAATATTTCAAATAGTTTATTGTGTGAGTTTCAATAAATTTTTCATTCCGTCAACACTTAAATATTTGTGTGTGTATTTTATTCCACGGGAAATCTCAATTTGCTTTACAAACTTTGTAACAGGTGGCGCAAAAGTAAACTTCCGATGTTTTTTGGCTGTAATTAAAAAAAAATGAAAAACTTTGATTCTTCTTGTGGATTATTTTTATTTGGTCTTTTAATTTTTTTTTACATCAAGTCGAGAATATGATGTCATGTAAATGGCTGCCGCCAGAGTTGCCACTGACATTAGGGGCCAATCGCAAAATGTATAGCATTTTCTGATAGGAGGATTACTTTTTATTATGTAAGAGAATTATTGCTTTACTGTAGATTATGTAAAAGTCGCCCCAACTGTTGTATCTTCGTTTTGTTTCCTAAACACTGTGCGCTTGACGTTTTCGTTGGCCTACACTTTTGTCACATTGCAAGAAAACGAACAGCCCGTGGATAGACGACAGTGTTGGCATCATCAGTTTTAAACATCACAAATTGCACACACAAAAGAAAAAACACATGAAAACAGAAATCACATCATCATTATGAGAATATAAACATACACATATACATACGTAACTAGAGACAGAGATACGCACGCACGAACTCTCTTCACTCGTCTAGCCTCTAACCCACTGGTGTTTTACGCACAGACACAAAGGCGCGCCATAAAGTCGCATTTAGTTACGCGCATTTTCTGGCGCTAATACCAGCGTCACACAATGGAAGGGCTGGCTCTAATTTGTTGTTGTAAAAGGGATGAAAAGCGGATGCTGCCGTTGCCTTTAACTCTATTGGAAAGCGAGTTTATAGCAGCAGCACATTTAAGACCGTTCAGTAGAGTTTTCTTTTTTTACTGTTTTTTTTTTTTCAACTTTTTTTCGAAATACTTTACGGAAATAAATGCTAATTGCTGTGCTCTACATGTTATGCAAATCTTAGTTTTTATGTGTGCACATAGTGGCAAACACTGATTAAGGACTTCAGAAAAAAAGGTCATTTGTTTTTTTTTTTTTTTTTTTAAAACGCCCGTATATGTTTAATTACTAGCTTTTACTGCTTTTGTTTGTTCTACTCTGATTTTGGTTTTCAGTATTTGGTGAGCTTATTTGGATTTTCATTTGAATGCCCTGCAATGCAAATGAAATGCTGTATTTGCCTTTGTTATGATTTCTTCGTCCTACATCCTTTTTGCGTTTTGCATTTCCTTGTTTAATATTTCATAGGATTTTGGCTGGAATTCAAGAAGTTGAAAGTGTTACCAGAGATGAAGGGCGGCAAAAACTTTCAGTTTCGAAGCTTGGGCTCATATTTTTTTGTCGCAATTGGATTCTCTTCTGAAATGACGTTCACACTGGTGGAGGGACAGTCGATTATGGCTGAGACAACTAAAAGTTCACACGGGCGGATATGACGCAAACCACAAAATAGTTGTGGAATGGACTGGAACAAAGAATCTTAATACAAAAAATGTGTGCAAACTACTGATTGGCAGGAAAACAAAGGAAAACGGCAGCTCAAGTATTTGATATGCTTTCACAACACTTCAAATGACATCATTGTCCCATATAAAAAAATTTAGGAAAATCTGAGAATTGATAAAAATCTATTTTTGAAAAAATTTGACGTTATACAGACATTTCCACGAGTCTGCATGCAAAAAAACAGCTCGATTGGATCACTGAAAAAGGGTTAAAAATCGGTCGAAAGGCTTTCACACAGGCCACTACGAGCTTTATACTTCAAACTTAAAAAAAAAAAATTCTGACGTGTACATGAAAATCGCCGATACAGGTGTATTTTTATTTTTTATCCCCTTTCCGAAAAAGTAAATTTGGTTCATAGGACAGAATGTGTTTGGTTCATAGGACACGGTGTTATAAGGATAATATCCAAGACTAGTAAGTTGTAATGCGCCTATGGCGCCCGTTGAAATATGGAAAAAAATTTTGGGGAAAAAAAAATTGTTGTTGAAAAAAAAAATTTTTCTTACAAAAAAAAAAAAAAGTTTTGTTGAAAAAAAAAATTTTTTTGTGGAAAAAAAAATTTGTGGAAAAAAAATTTTGTAAAAAAAAATAATTTTTGTAAAAAAAAAAAATTTTGTAAAAAAAAAAATTGTAAAAAAAAATTTTGGTAAAATAAAAATTTGGGGAAAACACAATTTCTGTAAAAAAAATATTATTTTTTTTATTATTATTATTTATAGAAAATTATAGAATGCCTATTTAAATTTCTACGTACTGCGTGACAGAGTCAGTGGATCAGTGTCGAGGGTAAATATATATTAAGATGTTAGGGAAACATTAGGGAAATATTAGGGGCGAAAGGGTTAAGGCGACTACCGAGCAAGCCACTCATAAACTAGAGTCGGAAACCAAGGACCAAGGACTTGGAAATTGGTTGGACAAGCTGCGCTAATGCGAAACCAGTCGAGGCAGCCACATGAATGAAATCGTGTTTCAGAAATAAAGTGCATGTTTGAGTTTCCAACAAACCTATAATTTTTTTTTTATAAACTAACACTCAGGGGATGCCCCCTATGAATGCAATGCACTGTCTTAGCCATAGGAAATGAGGGTACTGGAAGGAGAGAAGAGGGGTAGTGTTGGTTGACGTTTGCCTTGAATTTGAAAAACACTTGCAGGGAGATTATTCCACAAACGAACAGTCCGGCTGAAGAACGAATTTTCTCTATAGAGCGTCGTCCGGCCAACCGGCCATTTGACAATAAACGGATGAGAGACAATAACTTTTTTTTTGATAATTATTTTCAATTAATGGAAAAAAACTCGTCTCGAAAGTCAAGATTTAAAAACTGCTACCGTGTATTTGCTTTGCAGAGTTGCTAACAGACTTTGGTTTGCAGTCCCGACCTTTCATAGCAACTTGACTTTCAATTTCATTAAAAAGTTTCTAGGTGCACCGCCCTCGTTTGTAGCTAGATCTATGTACATTCAATAATATGTAGATTATTGAGTTTTGTTGAATCCTCCTTATTTTTAGAACTTAAGGCGAGAAGCACCAAAGATGAATTGAAATTTTAAATATCTCATTCGGATTTATAAAAATACCTCACTGACACCACCACTCTGTGCAGCTCATAACTCCTTGATTTTATTATATATTTTTTTTAATGTCCTGGAATATCCCTCCAGTTTGAATTTTGCATTCGTAATTTATTTAAATCACTTTTTCTGTGGCTTAGAGTCGTTAACAAAAAAAAAACAAAAAAATTGAATACAATTTTAATGAATCATGAAATTATGCGCTCAATTTATTTTCCGGTGTCTGTGTTGAGTTCGTGTGTGTGCATGTGTTGGTGTGTCTGTCTTCTGCTACCCTCCAATTCCCCGCATCATTTGCGCAAAATCATATTGTTGCAATTTCGAATGCATATTCTATGCATTACACCGTCTGTCTGTCTGTCCGTCCGTCCGTCCTTCTGTCCACCAACAAAACCAACAACGATGACGAAAAAAAATCTGCGGTTTTTTCCTGAGGTTTAATAACAATAAAAACTTTATTTTATACAACTTTTTGTGATTTTTCCCCCCCTAACAAATCTGACACATAATTACAAACCGTCACAGACAGGCGGACAGAGACGGAGAAAGAGACAGAGGGAGATGGAGATGGACAGGCGGACAGGATGAAAGACGGACAGATATTACCTCTCATGCCTGAAATCATCGCTGCCATTCTTTCACAAAAAAGTGTATTTCTGGCATATCCGATTCCTGACCGCCATTTGACTCCCTCTCTTTGACGCCCCCACACTCACTCGTTCTCTCTGTACGGACTTTATCGTGGCAATACGGCAGCAGCGACAACAACGGCAATAGTGACTGGGGCAGCAACATAATGGACACCAGTAGCTGCAGCAGCATCCTCATCATCAGCAGCATTTGCAAATGCATATTGGTTGAAGTTCTGTAATTTGTATGAATTATTCATGATATTATGGCGTATGATAAATGTAACAAATGGACAAAAAGTGCAAAACGAAAAAGTAACAAAACCAAAAAAAAAAAAAAACAGAAACACTCGCACACAGAACACCCAACACGCCTTATGACGCCCCAGCACTGGCCACCGAACAGAGATATAAATGTGTGCATTTAGTAGAAAAAGAAGTGGATCCACCTTTCAACCACCCACTGCTATCTGCATTTTCCCAACAGAAACAACAAAATCACATCGTCTAGAAAGAGGTAAAAGCGTAAATGTTGCCAAAAGCCAAAAATGCACTGCAATACTTGAAGCATTACTATCATGGCCAATACCAAATACCACCACCACCACCATCACCGCCACTACCAACTGCGCTATCACCAGCACTTCCACCACCGCCAGTTGTCAGCTCCACCGCCACTTTGTCGAGTGATAAAAAGAGCACAATTGCATTTGTATGTTTCTGGTTGGATTTTATATTTCAACACAGAAAGCTACGAATGATACTTTCGATGTTCACTGAAATATTTCGGTTCGAGTTTTTTCTCTCTCTGAATTCACTGAATGTGGTGCGATATTTTACGTGTGTCTAAGTGTATACGTATGAGTGTGTATTCCTTTTTATTAACAAAAAAAAGGTAGATTTGAATAAACTCGGAAAGTAGTCGAGCATTTCGAACATTTCATTACACCGTGAAAAAGTTTCTTCGCGGGTGATATGAAAAGCTTGAATATTTGATCATCATTTCAATGTTCATATAACAAACTTAGTTGATTGATGGCCTTAGTTAATTATTTCGTATTTTGAATAATTGATTAATTTATTAATTGATTTATTTATTGATTGATTAAGTGATTAATTGTTTAATTGATTAAGTGATTAATTGATTAATTGATTAATTGATTAATTGATTAATTGATTAATTGATTAATTGATTAATTGATTAATTGATTAATTGATTAATTGATTAATTGATTAATTGATTAATTGATTAATTGATTAATTGATCAATTGATCAATTGATTAATTGATTAATTGATTAATTGATTAATTGATTAATTGATTAATTGATTAATTGATTAATTGATTAATTGATTAATTGATTAATTGATTAATTGATTAATTGATTAATTGATTAATTGATTAATTGATTAATTGATTAATTGATTAATTGATTAATTGATTAATTGATTAATTGATTAATTGATTAATTGATTAATTGATTAATTGATTAATTGATTAATTGATTAATTGATTAATTGATTAATTGATTAATTGATTAATTGATTAATTGATTAATTGATTAATTGATTAATTGATTAATTGATTAATTGATTAATTGATTAATTGATTAATTGATTAATTGATTAATTGATTAATTGATTAATTGATTAA
Organism: Hydrotaea cyrtoneurina; assembly: GCA_958296145.1. Lineage (NCBI taxonomy): Eukaryota > Metazoa > Arthropoda > Insecta > Diptera > Muscidae > Hydrotaea > Hydrotaea cyrtoneurina. The sequence goes on along the minus strand of OY282513.1, from coordinate 17,894,867 downwards.
TTGATTAATTGATTAATTGATTAATTGATGCATTGATTAATTCATTAATTCATTAATTGATTAATTGATTAATCGACCAATTGATTAATTGATTAATTAATTAAGTGATTAATTGATTAATTGATTAATCGACCAATTGATTAATTGATTAATTGATTAATTGATTAATTGATTAATTGATTAATTGATTAATTGATTAATTGATTAATTGATTAATTGATTAATTGATTAATTGATTAATTGATTAATTGATTAATTGATTAATTGATTAATTGATTAATTGATTAATTGATTAATTGATTAATTGATTAATTGATTAATTGATTAATTGATTAATTGATTAATTGATTAATTGATTAATTGATTAATTGATTAATTGATTAATTGATTAATTGATTAATTGATTAATTGATTAATTGATTAATTGATTAATTGATTAATTGATTAATTGATTAATTGATTAATTGATTAATTGATTAATTGATTAATTGATTAAGTGATTAATTGTTTAATTGATTAATCGACCAATTGATTTCTTGATTAATCGACCAATTGATTAATTGATTAACTCACTATTTGATTAATTGATAATTGGTGTGTTATTGTGTTTGACATTCACTCAATAAACCCAGGTTCGAATTATTGTTAAACATTTTTCATCGGCTGTTTCCACCTCATAAATACGGACGACTATACGAGTCGGAGAGTAATCTCTAAGCCATGTTGGGATATGATGAGTCTTTTATTATTTTTTTTTTAATCAATTTAATTCCAACCGCATTGGGCGCCACTTAAATTGAGTGTGGATGCATTCGAAATTCCTTTTTTCCAGTGTACTTTTTTTTCCCACCCCTTTGGTTACCAACCTGATAACACTGACTGTTGTCGGCCTGTGTTCCTCTTGCCTCCCTGCTCCACCCCCCTCTACAACTCAATCTTGATGTGCCTGTAGTTGTATTTTTTTTAAGCTCAATTGCATTTGCAACTTTTAGCCAAATGCTGATGTTGGGACTGGCAATGCTGGCGCATATGTGTTTATGGCATTTTCACCGTGCTGGTGCAGTGTCGTGGCAATGATGCTGCAGTTAAATCCGTCCCATGAGTCCTGTCGTCCCCACAGCAAATAACGTGCCTTCGCAATTGCACTGGTCTCGTCCCCTGCTACATGTTATGTGCTTTATCTATCACACATTCAGACAACGGCAACGACAACGACGAGGTTTTTATCATTCACATTTCGCGCCGCGAATATGTTGAAAATTATATTTAAATATTTAATTGCTGACATATGTATGCACATAAAAATGTATTTAAGTGGAAATTTATAAAAATTTATTTTAATTTTTATTGTTTTGTTTTTTGGACGTTTGCTGTTGTTTTTCCACATTGATTATTATATAAAAAAAAAATCCGTGATAAATGTTGGCAATTCGTGATGGTCATTCTTTTTTTTTTGTTCTGTTTGGCCATATTTGGATTGTTATGCAACTAATGTCTATGATTTGTTGTTAATACATATATTTTGCCATACCATTTCGTTGTTATTTATGATTGTAATTATTATTTATATTCGAACTGTTTAATTAATCAACAAACTAATTTAATATTCCTTTTCATACATTCTTTTATTTGCAGGTAAGTGTCAAACAAATAAATACGGCAAACGATGCCGATGTCGATGACGCCTGATGAGCGATGGTAAAAGCCTGCTGAATTATTAATTGAATTATTTCAATTCAATTTAGTTAAGTAGCACAATATGATATGTGATTATCAACTAAATAATTAACACTATGGTGGATGGTGGGGGTTATGGACAGGGTGACCAATAGTTAGGGGGAGTTGTGCAGGAACTAAATTTGCCGGGTGTGAGAGCAAGCGATTTCTTATCACAAATGGAGTTGCGCCGTCTGTGGAAATCCGACTTATTTTGCCGGACTTATCTTCTCCTAAGAGTAAGAGTAGTTCATCGGGCTGCGAAACTTGCTAAGCTGTTCAAATACTGACAGAGTCACAGATATCTATTCTCGAGGAGCTTGGCCTCTAACGTATTGAAAACTATTCTCCAACGGTGTAGGTGCAATAAATATTTGAAATTTCAAGTTCTTTTTGTTGTGTGTGTGTGAAAAATCAACGCTTTTATCTTTTCGATAACATTTTCCAAGCACGTAACCGCCACCATCACCACTGACATGAGTGGCAGGAGTCAGGGGGTAGGATTGGGTAAAAACGATCGGTCTGTCGGTTTAGGCGGACAAACTAAAAGAACTTTTGTGTGTGTGTTTTTTGCGTCTTTGATTTTACTTCAGGTTTCTGCAAAACGAATTGTTAAAGATAAATTTTTCAATATGTAAAAGTTTCGATGCTAAACTTTTCAACAACTTTTTCGGTTTTCTCCCTTGGTTCTCTTGTTAGCCATCTTCTTACGCGGATGTGTTGTTATTCAACTGTCGTCCATCCCCGTGTTTTACTTAAACAATTTCTTTGCTATTTTTCTTTAAGTTTTCCAATATTTTGTAGTTTTTTTTTTTTCGTTACTTTACTTTTCGCCAGTCCGTTTGTTTGGGAAAAGGCAAAGAAATAATAATCAAGAAAAAAGACAAGAAGTTTGTGAGATATTCCCAACTACTTGTTCGAAATCAGAGGGTGAGAATGAGTGCGATAAGGCGGTCCAAGACGGCATTGTTATATTTTCAAATGTATGGTATGTGGAACTTTGTAGAAGGCTCAAAACCCATAAATGTTTAACCTTAAGCATACTAAATGGTTTAAAGCCAATATTGTTGAAGTCTGTTGTTGTCTGTCCCAAAAAGAGAAAAAAGCCCGTATACTTTATCATAGTTTTCTTTTGTGTATGCGATTGGTTCTTCTTGTTGGCATAGAAGAACACTCGAAAAATTGGTGTATTCCTGTTCAGAATATTTACGAGTGCACACTACAGCAGCAGCAATGGAAGGGACAGCCAAGGAAAAAAGACACACACACACACACACACTTATACAAAAGAAAAAGAAACATCAATTGTCATTGCGGTTGTTGCAATTTCTTCTTTTGGAAAAGTTTCTGTTTTAGTACCAAAGTACAACTAATAAATGTATAAGAATTGTTTGATTTATTTCAGAGAAAAACTTTAGCCAAATCATTGATTTGAAAACAATTTCAATAAATCGCAAAATGTTGCCCGGCCCCTAAAGATCCGGGAGCATTTCGCAAGGGTTTGTTACAACAAACAGCTAGACAGCGTGAATGAAAAGTTGTCGCATTTCAAATGGGGTTTATGGGAAAGCCTACAATATGAGAACATAAAAGATTATAGTTTTGGTTTTTGTCCCTAGATTTGATTCACAATTTATCGCAGTTTCTTCGAAATGATTTAGTTGTCCTGAAGAAGATGCACGTCTATTTCATTTAATTTATTATAGCAAATTACAAAATTCGCAAAAAGAAAAACATTCTTAGCATTGCTAAAAAAAACTACTCATTTTAGTTTAAGTTTAATTTTAAAAATAGACACTCCTAATTTTTTTAGCCCCATTGGTTATTTAAAAACTCGTCGGTGTGCTGCAAAAAGATCGCATGTCCACTTTTTTTGAGAAATGGACTTAATGATGCAAAAAGGTCTCAAAAGTAATAGTCTATGTCCGGTAAAAAAATCACATGTCTATTGAAAGTAGTTTTGAAGTTACATCATCAAAACAATTCAATTTATGTTCAAAATACTCACACCCATTTATTTTAAATCTTCAATAACTCAGAAATACGATTATGTGACTTAAGATGTATCTTAAGTGTATCTCTGTATCTGTGCTCTATTATGTCCTAAATAAGCCGTCCGTCTTGAGCTAATGCGCCATCTACATGTCATATCGTAATCAAGTGACATGTATACATCGGTCATATCCTTGTTGTAGTTCATCTTCATTCTGTTCTCGCGAATGAATTCATATCTAAATTTTTAGATAGGCGCCAAGCAAAGAGTGGCAAAAGCGCCATCTACATATCACAGTATAACACATATATTGTCATCCAGGTTGACATTAGTATTTACTTGTTTTCCTTAACATTCCATTGAAGTCACAGACGGGGAACTTCTCTCGCCAACTGTGAGCTGTGCACGCTACGATTTGTATACTCACGGAACGCGATCTAATATTTAAAGCCGAAGTTTAGAGAAGTTTAGAGATAACTCTCTCACTTGTAATGTAGCCCACATTTACGAGAAGGAAGTAGCCGCTGAATAATGGTCTTACCACGTTTCGAACCTGAGTTCTGCTGTTTGGTAGTCGCACCAAACCATGGATGTCCATTCATCAGAATTCTCAGCTCTCTCGTGTAGTTGGAAGCATCGTTTACCTAAATTAAAGCGTCATCTACATCTCACTCGCCTACCACTCGGAATTCCCAAAATAAAATTGTGCCAGCGTTGGGCGCCAATTCAACGTTAGCAAGTGTGTAAAGGAAATCTAAATGAAGGCCTAGATTGTTGAACTTTCATCAGAATTCTCAGCTCTCTCGTGTAGTTGGAAATATCGTTAACCTATATTAAAGCGTCATCTACATCTCACTCGCCTACCCAGGCTCCAAATAAACTAATTTAAATACAAATAATCGTTTGTCAGAAATAATCCGGAAAAACGGGCGCCCAACATGTGGCCTAATAATAATTTGTGTTTCCAATGTAGTGGGTGCTCTTTTGTAAGACCCACGACCCCCAATGAAATCAGTTCTTTGTCCAATGCTTTTTGCCGGACACATACAAGTGCTGCGCTGTAGATGGCGCTGTGTCTCCCAAATAAAATACAGATTCTATTCAGATTTTTCATTATCAAAGCTGTCAACCGCATTCGATGGTTAATATGCGTAGGTCCGAGAAAAATAAAAAAAAGCATTGTTTTTATCTCCATTCAGTCTCCATTCACACAATTTTGCCTTCACTTTCTCAGTCTGCTGTGAACAAATAAGGACTTTCATTTGTGTGGCTTTCTCTAAAACGACAGGAAATGCGTCACTACTTCATGTCTTTCGAGATAGTGGGTGTTTATTGGCCATTATGGCGTTGTTGTTGTTGTTTATTCAACTTGGTATTAGTTTTAGTGGTCAGTATTTTTTTTATGTGTGGGTGTCAGTTTCTCTGTTTTTTTTCTTCATATTTTCTTATCCGCAAACATTGTTTTGGGGTTTCCTTGTTTGCTGTAGTTTCATTCGATGTTGCTGTAATTCCGTTTCGTTTCGTTTCATGTCAGTTTCTTTTCTTTTCATTTGACATATTGTCTTTGGGCATCTTGAGTTTGAACTGTGTCATCGTGTCAGCAACAGCAGCAGTACAAAGAAGACCATAATAAATGAAATCAGAATGATGATAACGCACACATCCATGCACTTGGTTATAGGCACTCAAACTTCTATTCACACACACACACACAAACTTTCCTATTAGATGCTCCACTCCGCATTCCTTGACCTATAAACTTCTGGTTGTTTCATCGTGTTTCCCACCTCCCCCTCATAGTTGTTGTTTGTTTGTTGTTCTTGTAGTCTTTGCACTGACAGTGTTGACGTTGGTGATGATGCTGATGTTTCGTATTCTTTAACTAAAACAATTTCATCAGTTGCATTTAAAGTTAAGTAATGATTCATTTGATTAACACAAATACGTTGGCAAAATTTCTACGATTTCCCTAATATATGCCGACATACCTGTATTTGCCATATACAGTAAGACTAAACTAAACCAAATGTAATTCAAAGAAACATGGTTAATTTGGAATTAGCTTTGAATTAACGAACCTGAACCTTTGAAAACTTTGAAGTAAATCTTCAAAATCAGATTGATTGGGCGCTTTTGTTTCCAGCTATTAGGCAGAGCAGAGATTTCTATTGGGGATATCAGAAAGGAAGATCTTGTAATGATAGTCTAACACAGGAAATAACATTTGCGATGCGCCATCCATATGTGAATGGTAAAATCAGAGATAAAGTTAATGCCAGTCTTCGCTTAATGTTCCGGGTTGAGAATGATAATCGATATTTTGTTCTATTAAATCTCGATATTGGATATTTAGCAAGGCGACCTCAAAATGTTCAGCAGCGCCAGCTAGATGTGAAGTGTTGTATATGTGATCGAGGTGTGAATAGTCGTGGCTGGGTGTACTTTGTAAAGAATGGAGCTTTGGTGTTTTTTTAATACCTTTTCCTGAAGCTACAAATGAATATTCATCGTGCGCCACTATAATTTCTTAGTGGCGTCATCTTTGTGTGAGGTATTCCATTAGTGATCTAGCTAATGTTGGTCGTCGGTGGGGGCTCTCGTTTAAGAACCATGCTCGTCGGTTTTTTACTCATACGAATGAATATTTACCAGTGGCGGTAGTTTCCTGCGATGCATTAAATCAGTGATCTAGTTGATCGATGTCCTCGGCTGGGAATGGTGGTATGATTTTGTACACCATAGCTTCAACACTACAAGTCAATACCTAGCAATACCTCCTCATAGTGTAATAGTGGCGCCCTCTTTATGCGAGGTATTACATCAGCCATCTGGTAGATGCCAATTGTCTCGTGGCTCCCTAAATGTATGGCTCCGTGGCTCCCTAAATGTCTTCAGCGAGCCGACCTCAGAATTTACTAGTGGCTCCAGCATTATATGAGATGTTTTATCACCGATTGTCGTTTGGTGCCCTCGTTTCAGATTGGTGGTAGGGTACTTGTTCTGCTATAACGTCTGTTGAAACTACAAATTCATATTCAACGAGCCGACCACAGAGTTTAATAGTGGCGCCCTCTTTATGCGAGGTATTACATAAGTGATCTGGTTGTGGCTGGGCATGTCATTTTGTATCCTCTCCAGCGAATGGTGTAAATATTATTGTATCATGTTTAATTACATCTATTGGAGCATTAAATTATTTTTCGACGAGTCGATCTCTGAGTTGTTTATTGGCGCCATCTATATGACAAATACTGTATGATCGATCGAGAGGATGCTTGGCGTCGTGGATTGTCTATTGCAGTGGTATTTTTTTTTCTATATTTTTTTGTTTAGTCTGGTGATTATTTAACGGCCGATTTTAGAGCTCTCTGGTGGCGCCATCTGGATGTGACAACACAGCACATTCAGAATTATATACCGGTAGGTAATAGCCGATCATATTTTTGATTGCTTTTCGATCCACTTTCCTAATACTCGGAATTCCCAAAATAAAATTGTGCCAACGTTGGGCGCCAGTTGCACCTTCGCGGGTGCTTAAAAGAAATATTCTTCTATGTTATACAATTTGATTGTATGTCGAGTAGCATTGCTCTACCACTCGGAATTCCCAAAATAAAATTGTGCCAGCGTTGGGCGCCAATTCAACCTTAGCAAGTGTGTAAAGGAAATCTAAATGAAGTCCTAGATTGTTGAACAATCTAAACAATTGAACAGCCATTAATCGTCCGATTTTATATTGCACTCGAATATATTTTAGTTTTAAACCTGAAGATTTGTCTACCCGGAATTCCTAAGATAAAATTGTGCCAGCGTTGGGCGCCAGTTGCAACTAAGTAGGTGTGTATTGAAACATGGTTTCTCAGGGAAATATTTTGTATGCAATTAAAACTGAACAATCTAAACCAGAAGATTTGTCTTTAACAATTTCTTTGCTGCCCTGTGATTTGTTTTACACTCGACTGTCGTCCAGTCTGTAGTGCCAATGAAATATTGCGTAACGAAGACATATTAAATCACATATTCTCAAAATGCCAGAGACAGCAGCAATAGAAAACTAAACCAAATCTAGTTTTGTTTTTTTTTTAATTAAACTCATCTCGAGAAAATAATGAATCTTCTTTTGTTTTTTCCTACATGTCTTCTCAATAACCTCAATATCATTTTTCAAATTGCCTTGTCTGTTTGTCTGGACTTGACGTTCGGGGGACTGCTGCTACGGTTTGGTGAGGAGGTGGTGGTGGTGGGTGGCGTTGTTGGGTGCTGACATGAAGTTTACTTTCGGTATTTTTTCAGCCTTAATCGAATATGTCATTCAAGTGATTAGAAATTAATGAAGTTATTTATTGAACACGAATAGTTTTTTCCATTTTCGTTATCAATTAATTGATGAGAGATAAATGTTGTACTCTAGAGGGCAGCGGCGTAACTATTTAGGCTTTTGGGGTCACAGTATTACAGTAAATTGATGAATAAATTGATATTTACTTCACAAATATGAGGAAAAATGATTTTAGAGTCAGCGAATTCGAAATCAATTCATGTTTTTGGTAAATTATAAACCTCAAAAGTTGTCGTCTAATTTTGATCTTATTTTTCTCGAAAGTCATACCACGGAATTCATAAAAAATTTAAACAGCTTTATAATTTTTTGTTAAGAAAAATGTGTGCAAAATGGTTGTGGTATTTTTATAAATTGTTCTTAACAAAGATTTATAAATTTGTTTTAAATTGTTATGAATGTCGCGGGTAGTATTGAACAGCTGATTGTAATAACCGGCTGTTAGGAAAATCCAACGGAACAGCTGTTCGGTTCACACTTTACTGTGGTACATATTTGAAAATGTGAATAATCAGCTGATTATATTAAACAGCTGATATCTTCTAAACCAGCCGATTAAATGAACCAGCGCTTTGAGGGAATACATTAAAAAGAAGACACTGAACGGCTGATTACAGTTAATTCCCCATAAACAGCTGATACCAGCAGACAAAGACGACCATTACTGAGTCATGGTAATATTTTGATACTAACTAATATGCACCGCCGTCTGTAGCTAGCCACTAGTTGTAATATTTACATACAATAATTCCATTAAGTCCAACAACACCCGATATTAATTCAATTACAATGTACTACTGCTACGCAATCTGGCATTCGTGACCGCTTTTATTCCACGAATTCCTTTTCGTTACGTATGTTTATTTAATGACTTTTTTTTTTTTCCTCATTTGACATTTCCATTACGGCAATGAGGACTTCAAGTCATCATGCATGTGGTCGTGGAGACCTCCCAGTCGCCGACCGGCGATAAACTCCCCCGCATACACGCCCATCCAAACACGGACACACGCACATATCCTTGCAGATGACACGTGTCCCGTCGTCTGTCAGTGTCAAAAATATGTCTTTATGATAATTTGTATATAACTTTGTTGTTGTTTGTTTACATTTTCACGGTGTATGTGTGCGTTCGTCCATATTATTACGGCTGTCATAAATGTGAAACAATGTTACTATTTTTTTGGGTGGCTTGCTTTGCTTTCTGTTCCATTTCAAAGTAACACAATATGGCCCAAGAGCTGTAGGTAATAATAATATTGTTACCCGGAGCATACATAGAAATATATGTATATGTATGTGTATACGTATATTACTTATGTATCATACACAAGTATAAGCCGATTTATTTCCATCGCAAGCACACAGAAACATACTCTGCGCCTGACAACGGGCAAATATTATCGCCTTAAATTCTGAAAAGTATCGTCTGCCCTCAATTATGACAGAGCGTTGTGTGGAAAATGTATTTTGCCATTCGGAGAATACGGCAAAGTTTTCATAGAAATACTAATTATATTCAAATTAGATAACTGATTCTGAGAGCACTCTTTTCACTTCACTCGAATGAGAATGTTGGCAAATACAGTACATTACATAGGCAAGTGTTGGTTAATAATTTCATATTAAAACCATATACAAGTTCAGCATTGCAATAGACAATGCTATAGTGTGATGCGACATCTACATGTGGCTTTTCTGTGCATGACAGTGTTACGAAAGATGCACGCATCCATGATGTATACACGCTTAGAAATTCTCAATAGCATTATTTAGCGGAGAAACAAAGTAATTGAGATAAACAAAAACTTCCTGCCTAGCCGGTTTGGGGCCTTAAATTTGCGTATTGGTGAAAATCCAAATTTAATAATTCTTCTCATTTGTTAGCCACCAATGCCATCTATATGTAGTAATTGTAGATACGAAATTGCTTTGATTTATTTGAGGATAATCGATTATAAACCGAAGCAGCATTTCCCACATTTAAAAATTCCATCAGCGTAATAATCGACAATACAACTGCGAACATTCCAAAAGTCGCCATCTACATGTCGTAATTGAGATAATCGATACCTTGAGCCAGTTATCACCATTGTCCTATGAACAGTCTATGAAATGAAGACTTCTTCTTGATTCAATAATTCTTCTCATTCGTTAGCCATCAACGCCATCTATATGTAGTAATTGTAGATTTGCCATGAGGTATTTGAGGTTGATCGATTAGCAGCACAAGCAGCATTTCTATGATTGAAAAATACCTCAATACAATACAACTGCCAGGATTCAAAATGTCGCCATCGAAAATTAATATTTGAAATGAAGATGTCGCCACTTTATTCCAAAATCATCGTCTGCAAACTGTATACTCATGTACAGAAAGAAAATGTGTATTCGTAGTGAAGGTGATGATTTGGCTTTCAGAAAATTAAATAATTGTTAAACAAAGTAAGAGAATTTTGGATGTCATTCAATTTTCTTGTCTGAAAACTACACAACACCTACGAAAACAAAATCTAATAAATAAAAAAGTCGGCGAAACGTCGAGAAAAAAGAGAAAATAGATATATTTTATTTACATCGGCAAACGGTGTGACCAGAGTTAGCCCAATTGAAGATAATGAGGTGGAGCAACTCATGGTTACACTTCCTAGCACGCCACGGTTTACAATTTGTACATGTATTGGGAGTCTTTTAAATTAGAACCGAACTTAAGAAACCTCTTTTTTCCAAAATATTGTCTGACTTATGATTCGATACTCGGTTGTCCAGCTTAGTATTTCTCGCAATCATCACCTCCAAGAATAGAAGGAGATCTCTGGCCGATCTATTGTTCGCTTATATTGCAAAGAACAATGACTACGCTTTCTCCGAAAGATTGATCTTTTGAAACTCAATAATGCTAAAGAGGAAAACTCTTTTTTTTTGTATGGAAATTCTAGGAAAGTTTTCCCCAATTTTAAATTCGGCAACATTTGTGAATATTTTATATGATTTTAGATATCTTTAAATTTTGAATGGTATTTCGTCTCTGGCCAAACACGCTTTCATTAACAACACTGTAACTTTATTTACGAATTTTCGAGAACCTAAGAACATGGTTTCCTTTTTTTTTTCTCGAAACTTTTGTATATTTTTATTGGCAAAGGACTTCTTAGCCTGTCGCATAATTTTCTCTTTTATATACTTAATCTTTTCTAACAGGGGCTTTTATACTTGCCCAGGTCCCATAAATATTTTCTTAAAATGCGGAATGAATGGAACGGGGTTTTCTTTCGTGAAAGGCCTTTATTTTGTCATCCGGACTAGAAATTTCTTTTTATGACATAATTGTCTTCCCTTGCTTTTAAGTGATATATTTTAAGTTAATTAGTCTCGCTCACACAAAATCACTCACTATTCCGACAATCCGTGACCTACTGCCTCCCTGGCATTCAAAAGGATTTCTAACAGGTCGCGCCATCTCTGAACGCCCCCACCCACTCTAAGGCTTACAAAGAAGGATGGCAAATGTTTCTTTTCCTTTTTTGGACACAACAAAAAATATGTTATAGTCGTAAAAAAATGAGATTTCCATTCAAATTTTTCACACATTTTTATGCTGAGGTATCCAAGCGTTCGCTCATTCGTTCGTTCGTTCTTTCTTTTGAGCCATGTGAGCTCTAAACATTCCGGTGACGTTCTATGGCGCATTTAACACCCCAATTCCCCCGCTCACACGAACACAATGAAAATCCTTTTCCTTTTTTTTTTTTTGTGAAGGTGTAAAGCAAACAAATGCTCACACACACATACATACAGGGAAGAGCGAAATGTTTTCATTTCGTGCCTGTGTTAAATAAATACTAACATGTCAATGTGTGAGGGACGAGAGGAAACGTGTTTCGTTTGTACATGAGGCCTTGTATGTGTGTGTGTGTGAGAGTTGGTGCACATACATCACAAAGTAGTTAAAGTTACGTGTTCTAATACATCGACATCTATTTCGGTATTGTTAACTATGTGTTTAATTCGCCGAATTCACTTTTGGAAGACGATCGCCGGCCCGTTCGCTTATATTGAAAAGGGTCATTGACCCAAAACTTGCCTTTTTAAAAGGGTTTGACCTTTTGCAATTCAATCATGCGAACAACAATGAAAAAACCAGATTAGTTTCATTAAATATTAATGGGCATTTTATGCTTTTCGTGAGGGCACATTCAAATTTTCTTCGTTTTTTCAATGTGGATTTCACTTTTCGCTCCATTTTTCTTGCCATGTGAAATAGTGAAAATCGCATGGTGAAGGGGGGGGGAAATCGGGGAAACGAAAGAAAATATAAATGCGAAGGACAAGGAAATGAAAATAATTGGAAGGAAAGAATAAAAAGACAATTTAAGGCGACACATGTGGACGAATTTATTGAATCCGAGGAGTTGACCCTGTGTGGAAAAGAGTAGAAGGCAATGGGAGAGGACAAAGCTTTTTAAAGCTGTTATATATTCATAAAAATTTATAACTGATTTATAAATCTTTGTTAAGAAAAATGTGTGTAAATACAAAAACAATTTTCACACCATCTTTTTCTTAACAAAGCTTTTTAAAGCTGTTATATATTCATAAAAATTTATAACAGCTTTATAAATCTTTGTTAAGAAAAATGTGTGTAAATACAAAAACAATTTTCACACCAGTTTTTTCTTAACAAAGCTTTTTAAAGCTGTTATAAATTCATAAAATTTTTTAACTGATTTATAAATCTTTGTTAAGAAAAATGTGTGTAAATACAAAAACAATTTTCTCACCAGTTTTTATCCTAACAAAGCTTTTTAAAGCTGTTATAAATTCATAAAAAATTTTAACAGCTTTATAAATCTTTGTTAAGAAAAATGTGTGTAAATACAAAAAAAAATTTCACACCAGTTTGTTCTTAACAAAGCTTTTTAAAGCTGTTATAAATTCATAAAAAATTTTAACAGCTTTATAAATCTTTGTTAAGAAAAATGTGTGTAAATACGAAAACAATTTTCACACCATTTTTCTTAACAAAGCTTTTTAAAGCTGTTATAAATTTATAAAAATGTATAACAGCTTTATAAATCTTTGTTAAGAAAAATGTGTGTAAAAACAAAAACAATTTTCACACCATTTTTTTCTTAGCAAAGCTTTTTAAAGCTTTTATACATTTTTATGAATACGAAGGAAACTCTTAAATTTGATAATTATGATTTGAATCTTTCTAAGAACTCATTGACAATTTGCAATACACTCCATGCCAAAGATTATTTCAGCTTTATCTGAGATTATTTTGTCGCCTGTTCCTCTCATGATTTGTCACTCAGCTAATGTGGCGCCGACCATTTCCCTCATTCATATTTCAGAAATTAATTTTCTTCCTTTTCACATTCAGCTGCCACAGACTTTTTACCTTGGCCATTGATTATGCAGTATTGTCGGTAATGTTATGTAATGTAATGTATCTTCCTCCCTTCTCCCCGCCCACCACACTTTACAGACATTTACCATGGCTAATTAACCCACATGCCAGTGCCGTCTCCATTCAGTACAGCCCTGGGCTGGCGATTTATTTACCTTCGCCAAGAACAACTGAAGTGCTGATTTTGTTGTTTAATCACCGGGAAATAAATTCTTGACGTTCGCATTAATGTATGGCCCGGACGGCTGTACGATTTCCCATTCCCATTGCCATTGATGGTGCACCGGTGTTTAATTAATTAAATAAAGCTACAATTAATTGCAATTTATAGGGGCCTTCGATCAACATATTCGACCGGAGCCGCAAACAAAAGGACTCTAGCAAAATTATATATTTGCAATCATTGGCGCCACTTACACGCATACATGTGATACTCACACATGTACTTGGACTTATTAATATGCGTGTGCGTGTGGGAGTGCGCGTGTGTGTGTGTGTGCATATATCAACTGCAAATACACATTTAAAAGGAATCATGTTTTATATGGTCGATATAAAACTTCATTAATGGAATTGTTATTGATTTTCTCTTTACTTTTTCCTCTTTTGTTATTTAATATTTGTTGTGGCTGTTGTTGGCGTTGTTATATTTTTAATGGGCCAATCCACTTTGGCTTTATGCACGAATGTATTTGTGTGTGTGTGTGTGTGTGCGCGAAAAAGTACCATACAAATAAAGTTTATTAATTTATAATGTTTCATATGTACACACATCATTTGTTGGTTAAAGGTCCATTGTATATTAGAGTGGGCCATCAACTTGGGGGTCTTTTAAAAGACGTATCGTTCTGTCCCAAATTGTATTCTACTTATTGGTTGGTGGAAACATACAACTATTTCGCTATACCGAGCAAAATTGAGGAGGAATGGAATTGAGCGAGTCTATGAAGAGGCTGGAAAATTCTCATAAATCGTACGTACGTATGAGACTCTCTGGATAGCGGAGTATTTCGCCTATCTGACAAACAGATACCATTAAAATATCTATCAACGTTAAGCCGGAAATTGCTTTGCTTAAAAGTGGTCTACTGGCTGAAATGTTTAAGGTAATGAGTTACTCAGGAGCAGGCATTAACTTATTGGGAAAGCAGGCCCTATTATGGGCCCCATTCAGTTGAGGTGGCATAAGTTTACTTTAAATTCCTCAATAGTTTCGATTTCACTGAAGAACTTGTCATCCCTTAAAAAATCTTCTTCAATCATCAGTGTCAGCCGAAATCATGCAGAAACTACTTTTCATGTCAGTTCTAAATAATATTTTCATATTTATTGTCACAGGGCCTAGGTCATGAGTCTAAGTTCCTTACAAAAACATGAACATTTGGATTCATTGGCTTTTGTATTGATTTCCGGTGAACGTTGTTTCACCTTCCACTACTCCACATACGTCATCCATCTGGCTCAAAATGGAACTGATGCCTGTGGTTTGGACATTTCCTAAATATTTCAGAGGACGAACTCCCTAACTACTTGATTTGGCTCATGTGTTCCACGTCCAATTTCCTTCAAAAAAACTACAATAAAAGACAGCATTCAGAACTTGGCGCTACGGACAAAACGATATATTGCTAATTTACTTTAATGGTGTTACAATTCAAAATTAACCTTTCATTTGTTTGCTCAAGAAAAAGCTGGGAATCTCTTATTTGAGTTGACTTTCGTATTGTTATGTACTTTACTCGGAAAACCTATGAGCTTTTTCCAATATTTGCTAAGTAAGACGAAATTGAATACTTTCGAGTTGGGACACAATTGTAGTAAATGAGCGATATCTCTTCATCGAAAGTTTAACAATGAAAGAAAACGAAGACTTCAGTTAAATGGCCCAATTGCGACATTAACACATTTTCCTACATTTTCCGACCTCCCCGATTATCACCCCATATCAGCCTTAATATTTCACTTGTTGCAATTCTGTCATTTTAATTTAATTTAAGGAAAACTTTCCTTAGCAAAAAATCTTAGCAACTTCTAGTAATGAAAAACAAGGATTTTATTTTTTTTTTAAAAAAAAACACCTTTAGCTATTTATTTTCAATTAGTTTCATAGCAACCAAACTAATCACAATACTCTACAATTTAGGCAAATACTGCTTAACTGAAATGTCTTCCAGTTTTGTTATTGCTTTATAAATTTTAATTAAAATTTTATATTTCCACCTAATTCAACAACTGCCCAATAAGTCACTGCATAGAATACCAAAACATTTTAATTAGAACAGTTTCAGCAAATCTCTCTCTGTCTCTTCACCTCTGTGCGACAGTTTTAGTCAAAAATATACAAAAACATAAATCAATTTTCAATTTCATATAAAATATGGCAATGCCAACAAAGTCGGCAACGTTCTTTCCGTAGTGCTTCCACCCTCCCACCCCCCTTCGCAAAAGCATGCTAATAAATGATATGGGTATTTTTAGATGACTGAAAGGACAAAACAATGATGGCCAAAAATGGGAAATGACAAGACGACACTAAACAAAAATATTTCTGAATACATCCTCCCACCCATTTGAAGCTCCTCCTTTGCCCTGCCCTGCCGTCCTTTACCCTGGAACATCAACATTTATTAAGCGATACCAAATAAAAAAAAAAAACAAAAAGCCTAGGCGATGGTCTGGCCGACGCATTGTTTTTGTGCATTTATGCTTGTATCGTTGGATGTCCTGATTGTCAAATGTCTGTCTAAATATCCGGTGAAAAAACAGGACATACGACTCACAGATACACCCGTACAAAAACAAAAGACAATAGTTCTTGCCACAGTACTCATACTCTGGCGTACAACTCCTGGGTGTATGTGGTAGCTAAGCTGTAGCTGTTCATATTCGTATGTCTCACAGTGGGGGACAGTGTGTTTTTGGGGGGGAAAAAAAAGAAAATTTAAAATTTTGAAAAGAAGTGTTCTTTCGACACTTCGAATATATGGCTAGCCCAGCAAGCATCACCCTGTATCTTCATGCCCAGAACATCAAGAGTGTCTGATAAAACAAAATAAAATAAAATAAAAATAAAAATAAAAATAAAAATAAAAATAAAAATAAAAATAAAAATAAAAATAAAAATAAAAATAAAAATAATAATAATAATAAAAATAAAAATAAAAATAAAAACCAAAATAAACTTAAATTTAAATTTAAATCATAATGCAACTTGCTGAAATGGAATCAGGTTGTATGCTAGAAAAAAAAATATTTTTTTACTTAGTTAAATATCAAAAATGGATCTAATTATTGACCTAGCTTTCAAAAAGAATAATAATAAAATAAAAAATAAATTTCAAGTTACATCACAATACCACTCGCTGAATTGGAATCGGGTTGTATGCGAGGAAATAATATAATCTTTATGTCCAATGTTCTGTGGCAGAAAATATTTTGATCACTTTCTCCATTACAACTTCATGACATGGATATATTTTTTTTACTTAGTTAAATATTAGAAATCCTTCTACTTAATGACCAAGCTTTTATAAACCTTATAAAATCGTCAATGAGAACCTATGAACATCCACAAAGCAACCGGTGACCAACCGATCATAATCTCAGAAAGCCACAAGTTACACGCACAGCCCTTGATTGGAACTCTCAGGGAAGTGCCAAAAAGAGGAAGACCCGCAAATACGTGGAGACTCCTGGCGGACACAGATGGCACAGAGAAAGGATATCATTGTGATTTGGTGGCTACCAAAAAACCAACACATTCCCCCCCAGTGTGGTTGTCTGTCCGTTGGCCCATCCCGTCCGTTGGCCGTCATTCTGTCTGTCTCATCTGATTGTCTGTCTGTGCGATGTCGCATTTGGTGCAGAAAGAAAATTTATTACCACAATTTATCTAGAAATGATAAGAAACAAGTTACGGTCACATTCAAATCGATAAGAGAATGTATTTTATTTATAGCTCTGTGTATATACACACACACATGTGTATGTAAGTGCATATGTACAATGTACATATGTCTCAACATTGGCTCACTGCTGTCATTTTACACATGAATAATGAATCAAAGTTCAGAGTTGCGAAAACACATCAAATATGAAGATTTCACCAGTCCCAGTCATGGCAACATATTTCAAATCGTCAATGATATCTTGAAATATTTACCATGTGTAGTGGATGTTGGCTTTTAAGTCGGATAACAAAAATCGAAAGGGGAAAACTGATGTAAGAGTTTATACCTAACGACGGGTTTATTCGAAATGGCTAAAGCATAACGGGCAGTGAGGAGAGTAACGATTGGAAAGTGGGAAACAGTCCTGGGGGCATCAACTTGTGTTTTTAACTCGGTTGACTTTAACGTCTGACTGCCAGATCTTTGGCAACATATTCGCTCATAGAACTTATTTTCGAAAGTCCCACTTTACACCATGACTTTTTCCCCAGATTTGTTCTTGACATGTTCTTTCGTTCACTCCTTCGTAAAGTCATAAGCATTAACACGATGACTGTTTAAAGTCGAAAATGCCTGACTGTTTCTGAAGTGTATCCCTCATTCGTATCAACGACACAAAATTGACAATGTAAAAAAAAAAATATTTTTTGTTGACATTTTCCATTAAAAAGCCGAATTTCGTGACTGTTTTGTTACCCCTCTTGCTTCTCTATCCCCTACGCCAAGAATCGTCGAACGTCTGGCCTGTTGATCCTGTGAATCGGGTCAATGATGAAAACTGTCGAAAAAAATACATTTTTATACGAATTTCTGTCAATTAAAAAATAAGTAATTCAGGTTATGTGGACATGTGGAAGTTCGTGGCATACTTTCAATGTAATTGGCAGGATTCGTAGATTATTTGAAGTACGGATAATGTTAATCCTAGTCAGGCCCTTTGTGGTGACTCGACAATAACTAGATATTAATTCTTCACATAATTCCATTCTGTATCATTCTGTAAACTTACATACAACTTTTTCTCTTAAAGTCTTAAAATACTCGCACATATATTTCACTTGGCAGTGTCTTGGCTAAGGCTTCGTTTGAGTGAAAAATGGTGGACTAGCTGCCACATCATTTCTGGCTCTAGCCAACCAAAATGGTCCAGGTTATTTTTCTTTAAGGCACGACACATTTTACAAATATTACAACAAATGTGCGTTTATTTTTGTGATTATTACATTAGAAACACCTCAGTCCCTTAAATTTGGCATTCAGAAAACGATTTATTCTATGACAGGTCACACACACACAAATGTCATAAATCTCCCAGCATGTGACAATCAATTTTCTTCGGCTTCCAAGCCCTAAAACACGTAACAATATTAAAATATTTTTGGAAATAGTACAAAATATCGATTTTTTTTTATTTTATTTGGCAATTTCATAATAAATTGAATATTTTTGCAACGCTTGTGTTGCTTTTCTGTCACCCACTCGCACACACACACAAAAATGCAAATTTGTATTTATCAATTTCATTTCCGATAAAAGATCCTCTATTTGTACAAAGAGCATTCTATTAAAAATTTATTGTATTTCCTTTTCTTTTTTTGCTTTGTGTGAGTTTTTTTTTTGTTATTTCGATGTCAGCACAAATTTGTGCGAATATTGGTTGTTAACACCTACTCACACAGACACACACACTGACACAGCCACAAAGGCATATGGGTTAAATTACCTTTTTTTTTGGCATGAGTGGGTGTGTGTGTGTTCAGTATGGCAAAATATTTACAAAAAGTGTCAAAAACAATAACTAAAACCATATTCAAATCTGACAATTGTATGGAGCCGTGAAGGGAATGCTATTGCACAGTGTGGACCTGATGAGTCAATATGTGAAATAGCAGGGAGTTGTGAAACTACCAAATCCCTCTACATCTCACTCTCTCATTTTCTCTAGCGGAGGTTATGAGGTCCTCCGCCCTCTTCTTACACTCCCACACAATTTGCATTTAAATGATATGTGTTTTCCAGGATTAGACATTTGTCTGTGTCTGTGTGTGTGTATGTTTATTTGTTTTTCTATGGATTTGTTTGTTTGTTTTCTCTCTCACGCTCTCAGGGTTTCTCTTTTATTGTCGCCTAGTTTGTGCGTAATTTTTTTTTTGTTTTTTTTTTTGCTGTGACTTCTAAAGGGAAATAAAATAGGAAATTATAGAGGATGCTAAATATTTTTGAATGTGTACACATGCACGTGCTTGCATGTGTACTCATGTTTTATAGGTGTCATAACCAATGAGAGTCAGGCAGCGAGGCAGGAAGTCAGATTCACATAAATTTATAAAAAAAAAGGAATCGATGTTTCTTGTATGCGTTATTTATGTTTGGAAGCATGTAAACGCGTGAGTGTATGCAGATGAAGACAAAAATAAATAAATACATGTATTGGATATTGGAATGTGTGGAAATGTATTTATATATGTGCAAATTGAGTTTATTTTCTACACACACACGCACACCCACAGAGAGACACGGGAGATATTGTGAAGGCTGTGGTCGTTTCCCTAGAATATCGTCATAAATAAGTCTTCTTTCGCAGAACAATCCTTGGGGGAAATGTTGGGAATCTTTTATATTAACAGATAGTTTAGATGTCAGACTGAGCGCTAGCTTTACCAGTGATGTAACAGAAATGTATTAATATGATCAACATTATGGGTAATCCCTCTTGATTCATATCGCCATTTCTTCCAATGATCCTTTGTATTTTTTTAAACATCCCCCCTCTTTCGTTTAATCTTCGGCTAATGCCCATCTTTTTTTCAAGTCGTTGCCATGACATGCCTAGGTTTGTTATCAGGTTCATTAGCATTCCCCGTGTATTTGCCTGAAAGCACTCATAAAATGATATTAAGTGTAATCAAAGACAACTTTTTCGGTGTCGTTGGAGTGGAATTCTTCTTAGATCGGAGCGTGCGTATACTTAATATGAAATTTCAAACATATTTAATAACACTCATACGCACGGGGTGTAATTGAACTCGTAGCGAAGTGATGATGATGAACTGAATAAAATTGAATGCCTTCAATACGGTACAGAAAAAAAAACGAAAATTTCATTACTCAGAATCATGACAACCAGGCGGCATCTTTCAATTCTGTCCTCGGTTTTTTCATTTCTTTTCCAAATCCCCCTACATATCAAAACGGAGATCTCTCACTCTCCCACAGTTGTATTTGTATTGTCTTACCGGCCATAAAGTGTCTAATGGCATGGCTTATATGAATAGAGCGCAAATACCTGGCTAGAGTCATCCACTTTATGGCCAGGTCTAGGTATTGCGAGCAGGAAAGAACAAAAACAAAAAATTGTTCGCATGCGGTTGGTATTTGATGTAGACGTTTGTCGGTTAGTTTTAGTTGGAAAACAAGAATTGTTAGAGGAATTGAAATTCAATTGTAATGCTATCTTCCCCACATCTGTTGAGGTGGTATTTTCCGTTTCCTATCTCACACTCTCTGGGTGACTTTCGTTGTGTTGAGCCAGCTTCCCCTGCTTTGTGTTGTTTTGAGGCAGAGCCGTTTAGACAGACGATTGGAAATTGCATGACATGCAGGAATGTTGTAAAGTTAACTCTTTGAGAGGCGAGGGAGAGATAGAGGATATGGAGATAGAGATGGAGATGGAGATGGAGATGGAGATAGAGATAGAGATGGAGATGGAGATAGAGATAGAGATAGAGATAGAGATGGAGATAGAGATAGAGATAGAGATAGAGATAGAGATAGAGATAGAGATAGAGATAGAGATAGAGATAGAGATAGAGATAGAGATAGAGATAGAGATAGAGATAGAGATAGAGATAGAGATAGAGATAGAGATAGAGATAGAGATAGAGATAGAGATAGAGATAGAGATAGAGATAGAGATAGAGATAGAGATAGAGATAGAGACTCAGACTCAGACTCAGACTCAGACTCAGACTCAGACTCAGACTCAGACTCAGACTCAGACTCAGACTCAGACTCAGACTCAGACTCAGACTCAGACTCAGACTCAGACTCAGACTCAGACTCAGACTCAGACTCAGACTCAGACTCAGACTCAGACTCAGACTCAGACTCAGACTCAGACTCAGACTCAGACTCAGACTCAGACTCAGACTCAGACTCAGACTCAGACTCAGACTCAGACTCAGACTCAGACTCAGACTCAGACTCAGACTCAGACTCAGACTCAGACTCAGACTCAGACTCAGACTCAGACTCAGACTCAGACTCAGACTCAGACTCAGACTCAGACTCAGACTCAGACTCAGACTCAGACTCAGACTCAGACTCAGACTCAGACTCAGACTCAGACTCAGACTCAGACTCAGACTCAGACTCAGACTCAGACTCAGACTCAGACTCAGACTCAGACTCAGACTCAGACTCAGACTCAGACTCAGACTCAGACTCAGACTCAGACTCAGACTCAGACTCAGACTCAGACTCAGACTCAGACTCAGACTCAGACTCAGACTCAGACTCAGACTCAGACTCAGACTCAGACTCAGACTCAGACTCAGACTCAGACTCAGACTCAGACTCAGACTCAGACTCAGACTCAGACTCAGACTAAGACTAAGACTGAGATAGATAGTGATAGTGCTATTGATAGTGATAGTGATATTGATGGTGATATTGATAGTGATATTGATAGTGATATTGATAGTGATAGTGATAGTGATAGTGATAGTGATAGCGATAGTGATAGTGATAGTGATAGTGATAGTGATAGTGATAGTGATAGTGATAGTGATAGTGATAGTGATAGTGATAGTGATAGTGATAGTGATAGTGATAGTGATAGTGATAGTGATAGTGATAGTGATAGTGATAGTGATAGTGATAGTGATAGTGATAGTGATAGTGATAGTGATAGTGATAGTGATAGTGATAGTGATAGTGATAGTGATAGTGATAGTGATAGTGATAGTGATAGTGATAGTGATAGTGATAGTGATAGTGATAGTGATAGTGATAGTGATAGTGATAGTGATAGTGATAGTGATAGTGATAGTGATAGTGATAGTGATAGTGATAGTGATAGTGATAGTGATAGTGATAGTGATAGTGATAGTGATAGTGATAGTGATAGTGATAGTGATAGTGATAGTGATAGTGATAGTGATAGTGATAGTGATAGTGATAGTGATAGTGATAGTGATAGTGATAGTGATAGTGATAGTGATAGTGATAGTGATAGTGATAGTGATAGTGATAGTGATAGTGATAGTGATAGTGATAGTGATAGTGATAGTGATAGTGATAGTGATAGTGATAGTGATAGTGATAGTGATAGTGATAGTGATAGTGATAGTGATAGTGATAGTGATAGTGATAGTGATAGTGATAGTGATAGTGATAGTGATAGTGATAGTGATAGTGATAGTGATAGTGATAGTGATAGTGATAGTGATAGTGATAGTGATAGTGATAGTGATAGTGATAGTGATAGTGATAGTGATAGTGATAGTGATAGTGATAGTGATAGTGATAGTGATAGTGATAGTGATAGTGATAGTGATAGTGATAGTGATAGTGATAGTGATAGTGATAGTGATGACAGATGGGAGAAATATATTTAAAAGTGATAGAAATATAATTAAAAATAGAAAAAAAAAAGTCTTCTTCATAATGAACTTTTTTCAGGACCAAACCACAAACAGATAAAGTCGATGGTATCCTAGAATATTTTGCCCTTAAAGAATCCATTTTGGAGATGTATAAGAGTTTTGCATTCTTTGTGGGTAACTTTTGACCTCGCGAAATTGTCCCCTTGAAAAATTATGGACCACTTATCTATCTCAATATTATTGACCGAATTTGACATTTATTTTATTTATACAGTGACAATAATTTAATCTGTGAGGAACTTCTCCCATCTGTCATTGAATATTATTCACCAATTTGGTTGGAGGTCGTTTCTGAGCGGCTGCCTGATAATATGAAAAGTTTTAAAATCTGCACTTTGATTACAAAAACAAATGAAGAGGCGAGCGGACATTGCTTTGAAGATTTATACAGGAATTAATTCAGAGTCGATCGGCATAATAACCATTGCATGTTATCGCATTTTTTGTGGGAGTAGGATATACAAATATACGAATTATCTTCTCCGAGCATTTCCATAAGTTCATAGTTTATCGTTGTCAACCTACTTCAATTTTTGTTTAACTTTCTAATAAGACATTCAAACGATTTAACATTCAGTTTGCTGTACGATAAAATAATGATAAAGACCAACTCAGCTCATTCTCTTTCAAGCTGCAATTGCCAAGTTCTTGCCAGCGTTGCCCTTATCAGTGTGCCTTCGTAACCCATGGGTTAAGGCCTCACAGTTTTAGTTCAATTTCTTTATTATTGGTTCATGTTCATGCTTCGAACTCACTACTCCTCCTCCCAATGCTAGGATACGATAAGGTACTATGAGCATGTACCCATGCACATACACACACATACACATATATGATGAGTATGTATGATTATTGGTTTTTCATTTTCCGTTTCATCGTACCCTGTTCAACGCCATAAAGAGCCGACCAGAGAGCAACACGTACTGATAGTAACATATTTTTACTACACCAAGTGCCAATGGCATGCCAGCCATATCTCTGGACATTCCAATAACTTGTCGGGACGGACGGACGGATGGACGGACGGACACATGGAGTGCACTCCAACTTCTCGACGCACAGGGTTCGCCTGGACTCGCAACTTGTTGTTGTCCAACATTACACATGTTTATGGGCACTCACTATTTTTTTGTTTTTTTTTTTGGGCTGCCAAGGAAATGGCTTTCGGAAAGGTTATCGTTGTAATATCATATAACGGGCCATGATAAGGCAGATATCGTCTACATACATGTTGCATACTTATAATGGCCGATGATTGTTGTTTATTTTTACGATTAAAACTTAATTTAATGTGAGTTTAAAGGAGAAAGAGAGGGGGTGGGGGTGGCGATAAGGAACAAAAAGGATTATTATTGAAACATGTAAAAGCCATAAGGGCAATGACTAAAGTAAAATCTCATAAGGAATCAGTGCTGGATGAATGTCAATGGGGGCGGGGGAAATCATCTAAAAGTCGATGGCCTAACAAAAGCTATTTGACTACGACAAGGAATATAATTTAAATGCAAATACTGTCGAGAACGATAAGAAATCGAATTGAAACTGAAATTGGCTTTTAATTGCGTCAAGAATAAGTAAAGTAAAATAAAGAACAAGACTTTGACATACTGGAATGGAAGTTAGTTTAGTCGAGTAGGTTATTTGAAAGAGGACTTTGAAGTTTTGCTCTACTCCATGTTAGCAATCCAATCAATTAGGAAACCTTTAAGGCTGTCCCTTTGGATAATTCTTTTGAATCCCTCTGGAGGCTCTATGAAAAATGTCCTCATATGAAAAATGTAAAAAAAAAATGTTTCGTAATTATCCAAACTCCTCGGACATTTCGTAGGCCTATTATGGAGATTTCAACTATAACTTGCACCTACTAATAAATCAATTTTATCACAGCATAAACAAAAAGTTTCTCACAATTTTTCGTCTTCGCAGTTACTTTCCTTTCAATATTTTCATTCACTTCCAAAGACCCCCCCCCAAAGTCCCCAAAGTGCTTACATGAAGTTCAATTAATTTTTATTTCGGTATCATCATGCTGCCCCGATGGCTTTTAGGCCACTTTGTATTTTTACTGTTGCTTTCGGCATTGGAATCCATTAAACAACTTTGACTTCATCATCGATATGGACTGTGCCGTTTTGGGAAATAACCGCCGTGATGAAAATTATAATCTTGCCATACATCAAAACGAACGAAAAAGAAAAAACAGAACAACCTGAAATGACCTCTTTAGCTGTTTCCGGCCAACAACGGACGGTTTCATTTGAAATGCGTTCATTGGACTCCGGTTAATAACATCCTTGACCTGATGTTGAGGAACTCTGAAAAAAATGCTATTAACCCTCACACCTACACCGAAAACAAATTGGAGTGTAGTCCTTTTTTTTTTGGCCGGGGGTGGTGGTTGTTGTTTCTTTCCTTGTCAGTTGGCCAGAGAGATGGTGGAAGGGTTGGTGTGGGGTCTGGTTGGTTTGTTGTGTTTCTGACTATCTTAATACCTGATCATTAAGGTAAATATTTTTTCGCCCAACGTCGTCATCATCATCATCATCATGGCGGCCATAATCATTATCCATTAACCATGTGCTAAGGCTGTTCTCTACATGTGCATGTATTTGTTGCGTAGAAAGAGGGGCGCCTGTTGGTGTATTTCTACTCTTGCCAAATGTGTGTTGTTTTCACTAGAAAAACATATAAAATATTATGAAATTATAATAAATTATCTTAATGAGTCATTAAGTACATTCTTGTTTAGGACTTAACTTTTTTTTTCTTCTGCTGCTTCATCTCCCTTTTATGCCGCTAATGTCTCGCCTTTGCCGGTCGCTTCATCTTTCCCAGTCAATTCGTTTACTTTGTGGCGTTGTCTTCCCTTGTAATATCTTTTTTGCTACACAAAACACACACACACATAGCCATAAAGAAATATATACAAATTATTTAAATTTATCCACAAGAAAATACGTTAATTGCTAACGCGGCATCTTTTCTGTGTCGAGTGTGAGAGAGGGCTGTGGTGGTGACAATTTTTGTTGTTGTTCATCCGGTAGCCGAAGTTCAAGGGATGCTTTTAGCGGAAATAATAAAAATGACGATTTATTGCTGAATGTGCAAATAATGATGGAAAATCGTAGATAAATTTGGACATATGTTGGGGGTAAATATTCCCTGTATGGTAGACAGGAAGCTATGGCAGGCTAGACTTGAGCAGATTGAGGTGGGAAAAAGTTGACAACAGGCGGCAGAGGAAGATTGTCTCACCAATTCGCTTGAGGACTCTTTTTGTAATGCCTATAGGGGAGAAACCTTCCAAAGTCGGCTGATAAGGAATGTTTGCCTCTGTAGCAAAACTTTCATAAAAAAAAAAAAAAAAAAAAAAAAAAAAAAAAAAAAAAAATTGCACGAAATTGAGCTCAGGAACATCTACCACAAAAATTGAAATTACCCCCCACCTTTAACGTGACATGAAAATGCCATTCGAAAGTTATTTGGGGCTCATTTTGGGGTTCAATTTCTTGATGAAAGTGGCTACAATCTAAAAGGGAATTGTTATGAGTTTTTGGTTTTTCCTACTATAATTTTTCCCACTAAAGGATTTGGGCTTCCAAAAAAAAAAAAAAAATTTAATTTAGTATAAGCTTTTTGTCATCATCTTTTTTTCTACTAAAGGATTTGAGCCCAAAACAATGTCTTTTTTTTAATTTTTTTGTCCTGTTAGACCCAATTTACACGATGACTTTTTGCTTGATTTTAAAATCATGTGTAGAGAAGATTGAGATGTAGAAAAAAAGTCACAAATGTAATTTTTTTTTTCTGAAATTTCTTTTTTAATTCACACATTTTGAGGTTTTATTCGATTAAAGGACTTGGGCCTCCAAAAAAATTTTAAATGTGGTGTGAGTTTTTTTTTATGATTTTTTTCTAATAAAGGATTTGTGCACCAACAATTTTTTTTTTAATTTTTTGGTCGTCTTATCGCCTCTTTACACAAAGACTTTTCGCTTTTTTTTTTAAAAAAAATTTAGCTTTTTGACAATTTTACAAATCGACAAGATTCATATATAAACACTAGTAAGTTGTAATGCGCCTATGGCGCCCGTTAATTTGCTTGAGAAAGTATTTGTTACTTAATTTTAGAAATTTTGTAAAAAATATTTTGAGAAAACTATTTTGTAAAAAAAAAAAAAAAAAAAAAAAAAAAATTTCTTGCTGAAAAAAAAATTTTTGTTGAAAAAAAAAAAATTTGTTGAAAAAAAAAAATTTTTGTTGAAAAAAAAATTTTTTTGTGGAAAAAAAAATTTTTGTTAAAAAAAAAATGTTTGCTGAAAAAAAAATTTTTGTTGAAAAAAAAAAAATTAAGTTGAATAAAAGTTTTTGTAGAAAAAAAAAATTTTGTTGAAAAAAAAAATTTTGAGGAAAAAAAAAATTTTTGTAAAAAAAAAAAATTTAAAAAAAAATTTTAGAAAAAAAAAAATTTTGGAAAAACACAATTTCTGTACAAAAAAAAATATTATTTTTTTTATTATTATTATTTATAGAATTATTATAGAATGCCTATTTAAATTCCTACGTACTGCGTGACAGAGTCAGTGAATCAGTGTATCAGTGAATCAGTGTCGAGGGTAAATATATATTAAGATTAAAAAAAAATCAAACCCAGTCGCAAGCAAAAAGTCAACGTATAAATTCATATGACTTTTGGAAGCAAATCCAAAGGAGAATCCAAAAAAAAAAGTCAAGCCAAAATTCATCGTATAAATTGGACCATTATTCAATGTGTTTATATTTGGGTCCCATTTTCATTTGTGATTTCAGGGGTTCAGAGAACACACACGTGGCTATTGAGAAGCCAATACATCCACAACTTTAAAACGTTCATACTCAATACTGGTAGTCTCCAAGCAAATAATTTCTAGTATCTTTGCTGACTCGTGATTTCTCTCCATTTGGATAGAACAATCCAATGAACATTTATGATGTCTGTCTGAGTAAATTATTTGTGAGGGCGTTTTGAAAATCTTTAAGTGAGATTTACATTAGATTTCGTTTATTTTCTAATGGAAGACCTTTAAGAAACTCTGCTAAGTATCAACGACAATGATTCAATAACTATTCGGGAAGAATGAATGTGTTTTTCACAAATCAAAGGCCCTGGATGGTCTTTCGGAATGCCAACAATCCAAAATTAATTATATTTTCCATCATTAGAAGATATCGAGCCCTGGATGGGCTTTTGGAACGCCAACAATCCAAAATTAATTATATTTTCCTTCATTAGAAGATATCGAGCCCTCACCGCGAAAAAGCCATGAAGTTCTTTATTTTCCAACCCGCAAAGGGGTTCATCTGTGGACTGTTGAAGTTTTTTTTTTTCATATAGAAAACAAGTGTTTCTCTGCATAGGGAAAAGTGTTTTAAGCCAGATAATGAGAACATATTTCTCATGCGGTAGAAATCGTTACCAGCCGGCTAGAAAGGCATCGGCTTCGGAATGTGGTAAACTGTCATCAGTCGCCCCGTACTCTTACTGAGCCTGCGCCTGTGTTTTATTTACGTTTATTTTTAAAAAAACATAATGGATAACCCTTTAGTAATCAGTTGGCAGATTTTTGGCCATATTCATTATCAGTCGCTGACGACTGTAGGAAAAATCGTTCTCAGTTGATGAGGTATTTTACTTCATGTAGAAAAATCTTGATTTAGGAAAATCTTTCCACAGCCAGTGACAAACTTCTGCCAAATGTGTGTGTGTCCCCTAATACCTTACATTTGCTAATATTACTTTGAGTTTTAGGAATTTACGCCTAATTTATTTTCTTTACATTTCGAATCCTGCTCATCTGGAGTCCTATGCATTTTAATCCACTCGATTATATTTTCTAATATCGATAAAGTTCTTCGTTAGTCTCGGCTTGTGATTATTACTTTACTCCCACGGTTAACTGAGAGAAAAATCATCATAATCTACGAATTTAAAGTGGAATATTGTTCGTTATCAGATATTCAGTTTCCCAGGATAGTCATTCTGTGAAGCAGCTGACAGCAGACGATTTCATTGTTAAAGATCTGCTCTTTTGGCTTAAGTGCATCTTAAGGATAATGAAACCTATTTTGATATCAAACAAAAGCCTAGATATTCTCGGTAAAATACAAGCTGCTTTTTGTCTCTCTCTCTCTTTCTCTCACACACATTTTATGTTTGGTGAGTATATGTTATGCACGCGTATGTGTGTTTGTGGTAAACACACAGACACACACTTTCTCACAATGAAAGCAAAAACACACATAATGTTTGTTCATGATGCTGGAAAAAAACGCCTGAAATGTTTGCAAGACGAAAGCGAACAAAAAAAAAAAAAGAACGAAACGATTTGAATGTTGTTTCCTAAGTAACATAAGCACATAATGTAAAGAAAATATTGTACATTATAAAAATGAAGAAAAGAACCGAGAACTCCGAGGACGAGGGATGCGAATGGAATAAAAACATTAAAGAACCATATTATGAAAAAAATGAAAGAAATTTGAATATAAATAAAAAAAAAACTCAACAACAACAAACAAACGAGAAGAAGCAGCAGCAACATCTCGGCAACAACCACAACAACATCGACTATATCACGGATACGCTTAAGTTTAATCTACGAGAGTAGACGATACAAAAAAAAAACAGCGTATTTCAACGTTAAAAAACAGCGTCGAAGGAAAGATGTTTAAAATAAAAGGCACACAACGAACGGCATTCACACAGACAAATCATACACAATCACACACAAACACATAGAACAAATACATATGTACGTATGTTGTTCTTGTGAACTCACCAAAAAAAAATATGTACAACAACAGCAAACAACGTTGAATATCCATAACAACAATCCGAAAAAAAAAGGTATTACATGCCACCGACTACCACAGCCAAAGATTTTGTCGTGAACACAGGCACGGAGCGGAGAAGGCCTTCTACCAAAGTAGGCCTTAAGAGACTCTTTCTTCAAAGTATTCTAAAGGCAAATATTCCATTGCCAGTGGCTTGCACATACATCTTAGATTAAGTACAGGCTGGGCCTTTTGGTGACATTTTACAAATATACCAATTGTTTGTTTATTATTATTTTTTTTCTTAAAAGAAGGCTCAGCATCCAGCTGAAGGTGTTTATTTTTATTCGTAAAAAGGCCTCATCATCAGGTGGATGACTGTGTTTCTTGTACGGACATCACCTGGAAAAAGCCAATCAGCCAACAGATGAGTAGTACTGAGAAAGCGTCTCCAGCCGCCGATTAAGGATTATTTTTCACAATCGGTAGAAGAAGAAGCTGTTTGCCTTATAACACAAGGACTCGTCAGACTTACAATACTTTTTCCTACATGGACAAATAGGTCGCATTAGTAGGCGGGGGGAAGTTATTCATATAATAATTAAGACCAGGCTGATGACTGTTTTGCCGTTGTGGAAAAATTTAAATTATTAGCCGACATTTGGTGATTATCCTATAAGGAAAGAATTTAGATTACTTTACAAAATGGAAAGAAAAAAATCCTCGTAATTTGTTTAATTTTCCCAATTTTTTTAAAGTTTAATCAAAATAGCACATATACTTAGGAGTTTCTTTCTAATGGGCACACATCCTTAGGAATTCTTTTCTAATCGGTCTATGACAGTGGAGCACAGTCACCATATTTTGTAGCTTTTTATAAATGTCAGGCCTTAATTTTCCAGCTTGATATGCACAGGCCATCTGCTGGACATAAGAGTGTGTGCGAGCACAGTTTTAACGCTAGCCCGCCCCCTCATAACGCATAGGTAAAAAATCTTCAAAGATTGTAAAGATGTAGAGGTTGAAATATGCTTTGCCTTTGGATCGGCGGCGGGTACAGGTGGCACTCTCAGAGTGTGGCTGGTCATTATTCTATGATGTAATTACAATTTTTTTTGGTTTTTATAAAACGGCTGTTAAAAAAATGTACAAAAATGCAACCAAATGGTAAAAATGTTTCCGATGAAAGTAATTTTTGTAAATCATAACTTTCTGTGTTAAAAATCGATTTTTTTTGTAATCTCCTAACTAAGAAAAATACTCCATGGGAAGGAAACAATGCAATTTTACTTCAGTTTTAGTAATTGTAGGATTGTCACAAAGAAAAAATGTAAAAAAATTAAACCAAATGGTAAAAATGTTTCCGATGAAAGTCATTTTTGTAATTCATAATTTTCTGTCGGCTGTGTTGGGCGCCAATTTGTATTAAAATTCGAATTTTTTGTAATCTCCTAACTAAGAAAAATACTCCATGGGAAGGAAACAATGCAATTTTAGTTTAGTTTTAGTAATTGTAGGATTATAATTTTCTGTCGGCAGTGTTGGGCGCCAATTTGTATTAAAATTCCAATTGTTGGTCATCTCCTAACTTACAAAAATACTCCATGGGAAGGAAACAATGCAATTTTAGTTTAGTTGTAGAAATTGTAGGATTGTAACAAAGAAAAAATGTAAAAAAATTAAACCAAATGGTAAAAATGTTTCCGATGAAAGTAATTTTTGTAATTCATAACTTTCTGTCGGCTGTGTTGGGCGCCAATTTGTATTGAAATTCCAATTGTTGGTCATCTACTAACTAAGAAAACTACTCCATGGGTAGGAAACAATGCAATTGTAGTTTAGTTTTAGTAATTGTAGGATTGTAACAAAGAAAAAATGTAAAAAAAATTGAAACAAATGGTAAAAATGTTTCCGATGAAAGTCATTTTTGTAGTTCATAATTTTCTGTCGGCTGTTTTGGGAAAGAAACAATACAATTTTAGTTTAGTTATAGAAATTGTAGAATTGTAACCCAGAATTCCTATGGTTGTCTGGGGGGAGAGGTGTTACCCTAGATTTTTAGACTTCATGACCAAAAATTTAAATCAGTAAATAAAGGGTTATTCATTTAGCTTTTTAAAAATAAACGTAAATAAAACACATCTTAATATATATTTACCCTCGACACTGATTCACTGATACACTGATTCACTGACTCTGTCACGCAGTACGTAGGAATTTAAATAGGCATTCTATAATTTTCTATAAATAATAATAATAAAAAAAATAATATTTTTTTTTGTACAGAAATTGAGTTTTCCTCAAATTTTTTTTTTCCAAAATTTTTTTTTTACAAATTTTTTTTTTTACAAAAATTTTTTTTTTTTACAAATTTTTTTTTTTACAAAAAAATTTTTTTTTACAAATTTTTTTTTCCAAATTTTTTTTTTCAACAAAAATTTTTTTTTCAACAAAATTTTTTTTTGCCACAAAATTTTTTTTTTCAAGGAAAAATTTTTTTTTCAACAAAATTTTTTTTTTCAACAATTTTTTTTCCACAAAATTTTTTTTTTTTCAACAAAATTTTTTTTCCATATTTCAACGGGCGCCATAGGCGCATTACAACTTACTAGTATAAAATATTTTCTTTCATGATATTTCTTTTTTACTATAAAGTTTGAACGTTGACATTATGTGTGAAACACTACATTATTTAAATGACCACCACGCGAAGTGTTGCAAGCATTGATTCTTTTGAGGTTATTTTTGACCACTTTTTGACACACGTTGGGCGGTATGTCAGCCATAACATGACGAATGTTGGTTCTTAAGTGTTCAAGAGTAAAAGGTTTATCTGCATAAACACGGTCTTTCGCGTAGCCCCACAAAAAATGGTGTCAAATCGCATGATCTTGGTGGCCAGTTGATGTCGCCACGACGAGAAATTGCGCGGCCAGGAAATGTCTCTTGCAATAAAGTTATATTCGCTCGAGTTGTGTGGCATGTGGCACCGCCTTCTTGAAACCACATATTCTCCAAGTCGTATTCTTCAATAGTTGCTTATCATACGACCATAACGCTCCGAATTGACGCTGACAGTCGTTCCCTTGTCGTTTTCGAAGAAGTAAGGTCCAATCACACCTTCGGACCAAATGGATGTAATGGCCTCCCCTCGATTACTTGAGGATTCTCAGAAGCCCAAATACGACAATTTTGTTTATTCACATACCCACCCACCGAGTGAGAAATGTGCTTCACAACCATAAACCATAATCTCATCTTAAAGCACGATGTGTGGCTGTGCCAGAAACACCATTTTTGTAGTAGATTTTAATAAATTTTTACTCATTGTGCGATCGTTAAGCGATCCATTTTCGTCAATGTCAGAATTCCAACTGAAAAAAAAAAAAAATTGGTTTAACAACTTAGTTTGACAGATGTCGAATTCCAGCCCCATGCTTTTGAAACCACGAAATGGATAACCCTATAGACTTAAATTTTGGTCATGCAGCCTAAAAATCTTGGGTTTCTCTCATGCTTTTTTTTATTTTCATCTCAAAGTCTTCTTTTTATTTTCGTTTCTAAGATCAGCTCTGGTTAGTTATTTTGGGCACAATTAAAAAATTACTTCATTAAAGTTTATATGTAATTCCATTTACGTCGGATGTGTCAGTTACAAATTTTTTCTTAAATTTCCACATTGTGCATTGGACAAAATGCTCTATGTGATGCTGGTGGTGTTTGGTTCAAATGAAGGTGACGAATCGGATATTAAAGTAAAACTCGAATTAATCTCATGAATTATGTTGGTGTACAGCCCCAGTACATTACACGACACCACTCCCAAATGCATAAAAATTTAAAAGAAAATGGTAAAGAGAAATGTGTGAAAACTGTTTTTGTATTTTAATAATTTTTTTTTAACATAGGTTTTTTTTAAATTTTTATGAATACGGGGGCAAATCAGTAATCCAGGAATAAGCCATGAACTGACTCTCGAAAAACTTAAATCTAAAAAATTAATTTCAATATGACTTTATTTTTCTTAGCGAAAGAAAGAAATGCAATTTATTTTATTAATATTTTTTTTATTTAATGAATTGATTTTTATAATAATACAAAATTGTACTAATAACTGTTTCTTGTTCTATTTTCAGGTAAGTTACCCGATAACCTTTACAAGATTTTATCTTTTGTTCTGTTTGGGCCAATAGTTGTCAACGAAAACAAATACTGTAAGTAGAAGCGTTGACCATACAGATTTTTTTTTTGAAATAAACTTTAAAATTCGATTTCGAAGATGTGACAGATATACAGACAACGATTTAAGAACAATATGTACATATTTCCCTTAACATTCCATGACGGAACAGACAGATAAGCGAACTGTACACGATACACTTTGTAAATACCCCCATCAGGATGTATTTGGCAAAAGTCGTCTCCGAACGGTTAATGTTATTTCTAGCCAAGTTTTACATGGCTTGGAGAATACTCTCTCAGTCCCAAGATGACTTTTTGGTTTGCCTTTTTTTTTAATTCTCTTTTGGATTTGCTTCCAAAAGTCATATGAATTTGTACGTTGACTTGCGACTCCGTTCGATTTTAAAATTAAAAAAAATGAACAAACTTTGATTCTTCTTGTGGATTATTTTTATTTGGTCTTTTAATTTTTTTTTTACATCAAGTCGAGAATTTGATGCCATGTAAATGGCCGCCGCCAGAGTTGCCACTGACATTAGGGGCCAATCGCAAAATTTATAGCATTTTCTGATAGGAGGATTACTTTTGCGCCACTCTGTATAAGAATCTTGTTGATTCGTATAATTCTCGAAAAGCAAAATGTGTGAAATCAAAAATAAATTGAAAAAAAACCCTCTAAATATTTGATATTAAAAAGACATTTTTTCAAAAAAGCTAAACTTTGTGATTTGTTAATTAATTTGATTAATTAATTTATATAATGATAATTAAAACTAGTAAGTTGTAATGCGCCTATGGCGCCCGTTGAAATATGGAAAAAAAATTTTGTGGAAAAAAAAAATTTTGTTGAAAAAAAAAATTTTGTTGAAAAAAAAAAAATTTTGTTGAAAAAAAACATTTTTGTTCAAAAAAAAATTTTTGTTGAAAAAAAAATGTTTGTAAAAAAAAATTTGTTGAAAAAAAAAATTTTTGTGGAAAAAAAAATTTTTGTGGAAAAAAAAAAATTTTGTTGAAAAAAAAATTTTGTGGAAAAAAAAAATTTGGAAAAAAAAAATTTGGAAAAAAAAAAATTTTGGAAAAAAAAATTTTGGGGAAACCACAATTTCTGTACAAAAAAAATATTATTTTTTTTATTATTTATTATAGAATTATAGAATGCCTATTTAAATTCCTACGTACTGCGTGACAGAGTCAGTGAATCAGTGTATCAGTGAATCAGTGTCGAGGGTAAATATATATTAAGATTATTGTTATTTGCTAGTCTGTAAGGAATTTCTGTCCATAGACTCGCAATTGTCTCTACACTTTTCACCTACAAATTTGAAAATCATGATTTTAAAAGCAAAAAGCCATCGTGTAAATCGGGTCTTACTTGTAAAATCGTCGATCCTGAGAGATTAATCTAATTGGGATGTAAAGTGAACTTGGTCATCAGAAATATTTAGATTATAATCCGTCTAACCAAGATTTCTGTCAACCAAGATTATTGGTCCTTCAGAGACCAAGTATTTTGCATATTCTTCTCCTCTTCTACATAATGTTCTTCAAAGTAACAGGTCCTATCCATAAAGCCCCACTCTGCTTACCCGTCCATAGCGCATTCTGGCAGGCCTTTCTGTCACTTACCTTTAAGCAAAGGTAAAACTAAGAAAAATAAACTAAAAACTAGACAAACAACGGACGAACATACAAATGTTGCCTCACTGGCTCTGTATGAAATTCAAAACACATTTTATAACCGCCAGGCTTAGAATCTTTAATAACTTAGTTGTAGGTACATAGCCCGCGGCGGGCAGGCAGTCTGCCAGTGGTAGGGAAATGCTTAAGTAAACCTTTGCAAGATGGGCCATATCATATTTGAAAGCTACATTCCCCTCCGCACAAAACACAATATACAGCATCAATTCTGACTCTCATAACAAAAATCGTTTCTCTACGATATTTTTTGTTGTTGTTTGGATTTTTCGTTTCTTATTACTTTTGGCCGGGTATATAAAATACACCTTTATGGGTAAAGGTACGGCTGGCTGGCTGGCTGAGAAGACAACCACGACGACGGGCGTATATCGAATTTGTTTTTGAATATGAAAGAAAAGAAAAAAAAGAAGATGAAACATGTAAGATTGTATACCATAGATTCTCGGTGTGTGCTGGTAGACCAGAAACATAACGACTGCTAAGAAATTGTAAAGGATAAAGAAACGGTTGTAAATGCGGATATGAAATTACCAAATATTTCTTGGTCGTCTCGTCTCTCATAACAATGTTAAGTTTATGACCATCGTAGACGGCAACCGTAACGTATGAGTGATTTCTAATTTATTAATATCACTCATACCACCGGTGGGCTTTGGGGGACCAACACAAGCCATGTTGGAGTTAGAATTTCAAGCCAATTATGGGGCAAAAAAAGACTTGATAAATTATGTTTTATAAAGAAAACGAAACAAAAAAAATTGTATGAAATATGGAAAAATCCTGGGAGTTTCTTTTGTTGTTGAGAGCATAAATGAGGGATTAACGAACTGAGATTTTTCGCTGCCCATGAAATGAAGTGAAAATGTCTGTTTTTTTTTTGGTATCTTATAAAGAGCGATTGTCGGTTGATGGTTGGCAGAAGTCATTGGATAGTAAATAAATTATATTTTGGAAAAAAAATGAAGAAGAGATGTTGAATAGATACGAATGATTTACATTCGGTGTGAGTGTGTGTGTTTTTCAAGTCAACAACAAGAGCCCGTTCAGCTGCATGACTGTTTCCATGGACTTTTCCAACAGGCTGGCGTATTTGTGTGTGTGTGTTTCTTTTTTAAACCATATTAACCCAGCGTTCGTTAAATCAAACACTCTGCGCTAACAAATACGTAAGAAAAAAAAGCTGGGCGTTGATGGGTTAAATTTTGCACATTGATTGTAAGAGTACGATAACTTATTTTTGTAACCGAACTATTTTCCATTTGCAGTACCTGAATTTTTAATATTATGATTTAAAGGTTCTCAGATTTTTATTAGTTCACTGTTTCAATGTAGATTTTGACCTGAATAATCTTGTCGGGAAAAGTAAGGAAGGCGTTTTCCTTGATCGATTCAGTGTCTTCAATTGTTTTGGTACAAAGCCCCAGAAACGGATTTATTTGGTTGGCGGAACCTAGCTGATCCGACCAAATACACTTGAGGAGTCTGTGAATATTCAGCCTAAAGGGATTTCTTCCAAAAAAAAAGATAGCATCACACAAACTGATGTGTAAGTTAAAAATATAAGGCATATGAATTGGGCGTGAGAATGATCGTTTTCTTTAAGCAGCAAAGTCGTGGAGAACAATTATTTTTCTTATAAATAATTTCCAAATTTTAGTTGAAGGCAATTTTTTTTTTTTTTAATAATTTCCATTTTAGTTTGGAGACATAACCCAAGGAAAAAGGACAAAGAGGGTGACCAAGAATATTTCGGTTTGTCCGTCCATATTCATATTCATCTTGACTGTCGATGTTGACAAATGCCCACCTGGTTGTCATCATTTCGGTTTTTTTACTCATTTCCCTTAAGATGGAGACTTTTCTCTAGTGAATGAGCTCTGCCTCAAATTTTCGTGTTGTTAAATTTCAGTTAAATTTCATTCTTTTTCCCTCTTTTACATCACTTACTCTCTTATTTCCAAACTCATCAGTATTTTTCATTAGGTGGAAATGTTCATTGAATTTGTACATCGCTTACTCTCTTACTAGTGGGCGGCCGTGGTGTGGTAGTGGTAGTGTGTGCGACTCTCACACAGAAGAACCCGAGTTCGAAACCGGGTAAGACCATCAAGCATTTTTCGGCGGCTGTTTCCATCTCGCTAATGTTGGCGACTTTACGAGTGAGGCATGTAAAACTTCTCTAGAAAAGAATTAGCCGTTCCGAGCTGGCTTTAAGCAGTAGGTCCCGATCAGTGAGTATACAAATTATATTGCACCCGTCTCACTGATTCGAGAGAAGTTCCCCGTCTGTTCCTTCATGGAATGTTAAGGGCAAAAGGTAGTTACTCTCTTACTAACATACCGCTGGACCACTGACTATGCAATACCAAAACTCGAGGTTTGTTCTGAGATAGACTCACAAACTACAGTGGACCACGGTTTGTCATAGTGTCTCCATTTTTCCTTACCACTGACTATGCAATAGCAAAACTCTTCTGCATGGAAAACGCATTTTCAAATGAGCAAAATCGTCGCTTACATTCTTTCAGACTCAAGTTCTCTGCATATTAATTACATCTCAAATTTGAATAATTGCCAGTGATTTGAATAATATAAAATTGGGTGGGGGTCACTCCGCCAGTATGTTTAGGTTTTTTCTGCTTTTGTGTCCTTTTGCGCATCTTCGTACATTTTCGCCCTTTCGACCTCCGTGGCCCAATAACCAATTCCATCGGCCCCAGGTCTATAACTTTTTATCTAGTGAACATTTTGGAATTCTGTAAAAAATTGATTGTAGATAAGGAGTACTCGATTATTTTCAGTTACCGACATTAAAAATTGGACAATTGGATATATTTTAGAAATATTTCCCAAATTTACTACTTCTCGTAACTTTTGATTTTAGAAAGGAAGTAGCGTTTTGTATTTTAAGTATTTATACATATTTTGATGTAAATTTATAATTGAATTTTAAAAAATTCGTTTTTTTTATTAAAAAAAAACAATTGGATATATTTTAGAAATATTTCCCAAATTTACTACTTGTCGTAACTTTTGATTTTAGAAAGGAAATAGTTTTTTGTATTCTAAGTATTTTTACATCTATTGATGTAAATGTATAATTGAATTTTAAAAAATTCGCTTTCTTATTAAATTTATTTTTTTTATTATTTTTTTATAAAAAAAAATTTTATAAATCGTTGCCAGCTTCTTTTAATTTGCCAAACTGTAATTTGATTTTTCGACTTTGCCAAAGTCCTTGTCACGTATTTAAGGAGCAATTGCACAAAATTTTTGTATTTTGTGTTCATATTGAATTTTAAAAAATTAAGTTTTTTTTATTAAATTTTTCTTATTACATATATTATTATTACAATGTTTTTTCTTATTTTTTATTATATTTTATCAAGTTGTTTTTTTTCATCGCTACAGCATTCAGAAACCTTTCGAATAATTAGGATCATTTATTAAGATTTACTTTCACAATCATTAAGGGATTTTGGTTAAAGCCCTCTTTTGTTGTGCGAAATCAGCTAAAAAGTTTTTTTTTTTTTGGCAAAGTGTTATTGGTTTTTGGAATATCTTTGTTTTCCACCTGACATTTGTTAATTGCCAAAAGTTTCCCTACATAACGGCAAAGCATATTTTATTTTCTACAATTATACATTTTATTGATGATAAATTATTTGACGACGACGACGACAAGATAAATGAGAATTTGTAACTTTAGTGATGGGAAATTCCCAAAGGACCTACTATTTTTTTTTTTAAAATATTCGAATGGTAAAATCAAATAAGTGTGGAGCGGGATAAAAACAACGCTAATAATAGCAAAAAAAAAACCCCATCAGATTAACCGAGGCAAAAAAGAAGGGCCCCATCTGTTGTCGAACATGGAAAGGCGTTTACAGCAATCATTGAGCGAAGCAAATGCTCTACGCAATTGTTTTAAAAGCATTCAGGCATTCCAGCATAACGTTGCCAACCGCTGGCGTTCCTCGACACTGCTCAGTACTGCCATGGCATTGACAGACTAACTGACAGGATTTTACAATCAAGAGCAGGAGCCGTAGCACTTTTTATTACACCAATTCGAGGACGATACACGTACACAATCCAGGCAGCCGAGAACAATAAAAGAGCCAACACGACGATTGTCAAACAAAGTAAATTGGCAACAAGAAGCTAATAAGCCCGTGATGAGGGGAGGGGGAGAGGCGAGCGTCGTAGTCGCTGTAATAAAAAATTGTTGCAGTCTGCTGCCACTTCACACATGGTTTACTGCTGCAGTCTTGTTGTTGTTGCTATTGCTCGGTTGTTGTTGTTGTTGTAGTTGCCACTATCGTCCTGCTGCCACTGTTGGTTGTTCGTTTTGTTATTGCCATTGTCATTATTGCTGTTGTTGTTGTTGTTGTTGTGCTTGCCTTCATTTTTCCTTGATTGAACACAATTTGCTAATGTACGCGTACACAATGCAATAAAATTCGTACACACACACACTCACAGATATGCATGCCTTCGTGCTGACGAGCACTCACATGCACATGTGAACACACACACACACGTACACCAATTCATTCATGGTCATATGAGAAACTTTACTCCGGTTGCTGCAACGGCAACTATCGCACTGCACAATTTGTAACGAGGATGGTATGGCATTCAATGGTTTACGAGATGATAAAGAAATCAATCATGTTTGTGTTTGACGATTGACAACTGGGTTGATCATCATCGCGTATGATTGATATTGGACTGTAATGGTATCACTTAGACGACAAGGGAGACTTGGATGAAATAAGTATCGCGTACAAATATCCGAATTCTTATACAGTCAGGACAATTCGTATACATCCTATACCAGGGAGTAGATTCAAAAAGGACATTGGCTGGTTGGGGTTTGAGAAACATAGTTTTTGGTATAAATAATTATTTACCATTTTGAAGAAAAAAAAAAAAGTAAAAACATACAACCTCAAAATATCGCATGTTATAGAAAAATATTGTAGAGTTTTTTCTCGAAAATTGAAGGGTCACCCAGTGGTTTATGAGCGATTTTAATTGTATAATGATGATTAGATAACTCCATAGTCGAATTGGTTTAATGGACAATGTGAAAAATATCCTTAACATCCAAGAATACTTTGAGCATCGATATACTTTGTGTAGGTGGGACATTTGTCATTATGTATTTGTCAACTGTTTGTTGCCTTTGGCTATGATTTTTTTTTTTGTTTAGCTGTTTTAACGATGATCCTGAGCCTTGATAGCAAAACTGATTTCCAGAGATATTGGGAGATTGCGGTATGGAGACAAAACAGACGGATTTCGTATTACACTAATAAATGTGATCCTTATTCATCCTTATTAATCGTAATAAATAATAACGCCGTGTTACAAACATTCTGTCCTATGAACCAAATTTACTTTTTCGGAAAGGGGATAAAAAATAAAAATACGATTTTCATGTACACGTCAGATTTTTTTTTTTAAGTTTGAAGTATAAAGCTCGTAGTGGCCTGTGTGAAAGCCTTTCGACCGATTTTTAACCCTTTTTCAGTGATCCAATCGAGCTGATTTTTGGCAGGCAGACTCGTGGAAATGTCTGTATCACGTCAAATTTTTTAAAAATATTTTTTCCCAAAATCGATGCACGCGTTTCGCTTTTATTCGCAATTGAGTAAAGGTATGAATTTCAAAAATTTGCTCGACTTTTTTTGATTTTTGAAATTCATACCTTTACTCAATTGCGAATAAAAGCGAAACGCGTGCATCGATTTTCATGATCTTTGTCTCATTTTGCTCATAGGTTATGTGACTTTACGTAAAAGTAATAAGATTTGACATTTTTTTTCATTTTGGATTTTTTATGGATTTTTTAAAAAAAAAAAATTTAAATCTTTAGGCAAAAAATAAGTTTTTTCCTTTATATATTCATTTTTAACTTGGAAACTGTTGCTTGTATAGGAAAACAATATATGAACAGATTAAGGGAATTGTAATTTTAAATTTTTTAAAATTTAATTCAATTAAATCGGGCTAGTGGTTCCCGAGTTATGCCGGACGAAACAAATTAAACAAAAAAATTTTTTTTAAAATTTAAAAAAAAAAAAATTAAACAAAGACCAAACGAAAAAAAAATTTTTTATTGCGTTTTTCGAGCTCATGTCAAGGTTATCTACACAGAAAAAATTATCGCATCCGGAGTACATGAAATTTTTTTCATTTTGTTGAGTAGTGTTAATTATGGTAATCGGGGTTAATTCTGATTACTGTCATGGTCATGCAAATTCTTGTCCACATCAAAATTAACCAGTATTTGGTTTGAGTTGTATTTTTCTATTTTTCTTTTCTTCTTGATTTGTTGGTTATGGTACAGCGGTCAGTGTTCCCCATGGTTTTTGTCAATCATATAGAGAATATCTTTGTGGAATCCCACCCTATCTGAAGGATCAACATTCAATGATTAATTGTAACGAGTTCAATAAATACAAGTGCATTATATTTTATTGATCTCCAGAATCAACATTGAATGTTGACACATTTCAAATCTATTGAGAAATGTTTATAAATCGCCAAGATATTTTTATTTTCCGAGGGTAGTTGATTAAGTTGGCCGAAGAGCTCGCCCTGATTAATGATGACGGCTCGGTCGATGACGTGCTGTAGCAATGTACGGACAACCGTGTGACCGTGACATTATGGCACTTGTCAATCCGACCGAACTTATCAGAATACCTTTGAAACAATAAAACGAAATTGCATGTTGAAACTAAAACTAAACATGTGTTTGTATTCCCACATACAGACACTAACACAGTTACACTTATTAAAATACTTTTACGTTCGTGTAACTTATGGCAAGCCAGAGTCAGTCAGCAACATGTTACACTGCCAGCCCAACAGTCTATTTCTCCCAATTCAATGGTATCGGTTTTTTTTATTTTTATTATATTTACACCTTGAACATTGGAAGGGGGCCGACCGGCTGCGGTACTGCCTTTTCATAGAACGGAGAACAATGGCGGGAATTGTGTGCTGCGGAAGGATGGAACAAAGGGGAAGGGATTAAACTTTGCCTTTCATCGACATCATCAAGTAAATATAATTTCAAGTGTAAAGTAAATAAGGCATGTAAAACATGTAACATATCCTCTCAGCTATAAAAAGGGGGGCCATGCATACATCTATCTGTGAGTATGAGTGTGTATGTGTGAACATGATGCATCAAGTGCAAAC
Organism: Hydrotaea cyrtoneurina; assembly: GCA_958296145.1. NCBI lineage: Eukaryota > Metazoa > Arthropoda > Insecta > Diptera > Muscidae > Hydrotaea > Hydrotaea cyrtoneurina. The sequence continues at coordinate 17,851,879 of OY282513.1, read as the reverse complement.
GAATGATGGGGAGGGGGGGGGGTTGGGCGGTTTTGGGAAGGAAATGCAGCAAGAAACGAAAAAGAAATAGAAGCCAGGCCAACACAAATGCAGAAAATGAGGTCAATAGCAGGTAAACGAAAGGGAGGTTGACGACACCCAGTTAACTAGATTGCCTGAAGTGGCGGTGGGCGGAAGAGGCGGTCGGGCAAAGCACGAAATCCACAACGTTGTTATTTGGCCGTACACACAGTGCAAGAGAGCCCCACGAGCTATAAGCTATAAAACTTGATCAAGTTTAATGAAAATTGAAAGGATGGCGAATTTATTCGGTTAAATAGCAATTTGCCAAATGTAACATGTCGGTAATAAACACAATTTTCATTTGTGCTTCATTTATTTGTCTGTGTGGGTACACACATTCTCTCCCTCACTCACTCTCTCTCTGTTAAGTTTATCCTTTATCGCTGATTGCAAATGTGTAGTTGGATATGTGGGTGTGAGTGTTTCATTATTTGACTCATATTAATTTGTCAGACTGTGTGTGTGTGCGTATGTGTGTTTGCTGACTGCTGATGTTAATTGCTCTGATTTGTAAAACATTTTCCAAATCATTGCAATAAAATCATTTACAAATTGTACACAATTGTACTCATTCACACACACATACACCCGGACAATTTTGACATGTCTTTGATAACAGCCCAAGATCGAAGGCCATTATCATAAATTAATTACGGGTCAACAATAAATGATGGCATTTCGTTTTTATGGTGGGGTAATTTTCATTAGGAAATGAATGGAGGTCATCTTCTTCTTTAGACATTTTACACCGTGTTACACACATTCTGTCCTATGAACCAAATTTACTGTTACGGAAAGGGGATAAAAAATAAATATACACGTGTATCGGCGATTTTCATGTACACGTCAGAATTTTTTGCAGTCAGACTCGTGGAAATGTCTGTATCACGTCAAATTTTTTAAAAAATAGATTTTTATCAATTCTCAGATTTTCCTAATTTTTTTTTTTAAATGTTTATCGTTTTTTTTAAGGTTCAAAAAACATTTTTTTTTCGTAACGCTTAAGTAGTTTAAAAATTTGGAGTCTCTTCATGTTATGCTAAGAAAAGTGAAAAAAATATTTTTTTTTTTCAAAAATAATAAAAATTGGGGAAAATCTGAGAATTGATAAAAATAGTTTTTAAAAAATTTTACGTGATACAGACATTTCCACGAGTCTGCCTGCCAAAAATCAGCTCGATTGGATCGCTGAAAAAGGGTTAAAAATCGGTCGAAAGGCTTTCACACAGGCCACTACGAGCTTTATAATTCAAACTTAAAAAAAAAATTCTTACGTGTACATGAAAATCGCCGATACACGTGTATTTTTATTTTTTCCCCTCTTTCCGAATATGTGCATTTGGTTCATAGGACAGAAAAAAATCTATTTTTTGTAACACGGTGTTATGAATGACAACTGAATGCCTTTTTTTTTTGGGGGGCTTTTAATTATAGAAACAAGGACCAGTCATCATAAGGCTGCCACCGTGGCTCACGTACTGGCCACAAAAATAGTCTAGTGGTGTCAAATAGCACAAAAGATCCGGCCAATTCACCGTGCTAATATGTGAGATTCATTGGTCGCCTAACTGGGCACTCCATTGCCTTTAAAAGGGACATGGAGTTATATTTCATACTCCATGTCTATGGTTTCCATAATTGATTTATTATGTACATTTATAGTTGACCTGGCCTTGTCATTTTCCCATTTTTCTGTTGAACTATTTGTGGAGGCAAATGAAGAACACTCCTCTACAACACAACAAAAGAAATTGGTTTCCCATGTATGTGTTTTTTTCTTCGAAATTTTAGGTTCTGTTCATTCGTAAAACCCATTTTTTTTTTATAAATTTTATAAGAGTTCCCAAAATGTGTTTGTGTTGGCTGCATGGCCAAACCGTCACAAATTCCAAATTTTCCATTAGCAACCTCCTTAAACTTTCCACCAGGATCTCGGTCACCATGATGTCTCCTTTGTTTGGTTGCACTTTAGTTTCAATCGTTCTTCTATAAATAGTATGGCAATCTTCAATAAACTGCAGAATATCTCGTTGTATCGAGGATAATTTAAAATAATTTCTACCACACAGAGAGAAGAGAACACAGGTTATATTCCCAAGTGCAAATTATCAAAGACAATGTATTGAAGTTCATGTGGATGGTGTGCCCTACGACATGCCCCAAAACACAGAGTTATATATGTATATTTATCGGGTATATATATAAATCCAAGGATTCTATGATGTCATTTTTGACTTTTTCAATAAGACAGGCTTAGACAATTTTACTCTGGATTTCAAATGCTTTCATTTCCACCGGGCATAAGCCTCATCAACGATTTCCCTTCGGGTAATTGAACTCTAGTATGCAGAAAACTACAGCTGTATCTCAGAATGTATACGAAAAGCCCTTCTCGGTTGCCCCAAAAATTATGCTGCAATCAAAAAAAATAAAAGAAAATTGTATTCATTTGGTTGTCTTTAGATTTGATGTTTACGGTTTACCCCCTTGTCCCAACATAGTTGATGTTGCCAATGTTGCCTTAACGTCGTCATTCGGGTCCTATTGTTATTGCCCCCCCCCCCCCCCCCTTTCAATGTTGTCTTAGTAGTAGTAACAGTAGTTGTTGCTGTATAAACTTCCATTAAAACTCCCTAGAGTCTACTTTGTTTAAATTGCTTAAAATGCCAACTGGCATGCATACATGTGCATGTTTCCACTACATGCACAATATATCTGTCTATATATATATATATATATATATATATACAATATGATTGTGTCGGAGTGTGTTGTGCTGAGTCTTCTGTTGATGTTGTTTAGTTTTTAATACAACGACAAGTTTTAGATTCATTCCCCAACGAACTCACACACACACACACACATGCTCAAAGAAATGCAGTTGTGGGAAAAAGTGAACACAAGAAAATTTGCAAAATGCGAGTCAATGGTGTAACCGAGTGAACATTTTTTTAGTGGCGGCAATGAAAAATCGGGGATTCTCAATTGCATTGGTATTAACATGTGTTGATGTGTTACAATTTTTCCAAAATAAGCTTGAAGGTGTCAAACTTCCTATTTTTCCTGGGTTTCAGCTTCATTTTGAGAACAACATTTTTTTTTTTTTCGTCAAAGAACCAAAATTACCCACTTTATGTGGATTTCTGCTGTACTTAAGAACAAACTTTTATTATTTCAAATAATTTTTAAAAAAAATTCGGTTTCGGTGTTGATTTTTTGCTACATTTTGTCAAACCCGTATAATGTATGTTCCGCTTGTTTTGCTGGGTTGTCTGCGGTATATGGCCCCACTAAATAGTGCATGGCTGCATATGCCGTAGTGGTGCACATAAAACAACTTTTTTATGTTTGTTGTGCGAAAATAGAAAAGTTAAGAGCTGAGCAACGGGCGGGGGTTTACATTTTAGGGTTATAGTTAATTTAAGATTTTAATTATACTTAACTGAATTTGATACTTAAAGAATGCGGCACTATGAAGTGCTAGCACAAGATATGTCATAATAATGGGAATCTTAATATATATTTACCCTCGACACTGATTCACTGATACACTGATTCCCTGATTCACTGACTCTGTCACGCAGTACGTAGGAATTTAAATAGGCATTCTATAATAATTCTATAAATAATAATAATAAAAAAAATAATATTTTTTTTGTACAGAAATTGTATTTTCCCCAAATTTTTTTTTTCCAATATTTTTTTTTCCTTACATTTTTTTTTTCCACAAATTTTTTTTTTTCAACCAAATTTTTTTTTTCAACAAAAATTTTTTTTTTCAGCAAAAATTTTTTGTTTTCAACAAAATTTTTTTTTTTCAACCAAAATTTTTTGTTTCAACAAAAATTTTTTTTTTCAGCAAAAATTTTTTTTCCACAAATTTTATTTTTTTTCGAAATTTTTTTTTACAAAATAGTTTTCTCAAAATATTTTTTACAAAATTTTTAAAATTAAGTAACAAATACTTTCTCAAGCAAATTAACGGGCGCCATAGGCGCATTACAACTTACTAGTGTCTAATATTTTGGGATGACTTTTCTGTTAGAAGACATTTAGGGTGTTCACAAGGGTGTCCTAAGTGTTGTAAGTGTCGTACGTACTAAAGCTGTACAACTGTTGTATATTTTTTGTTGATATTTTCCATATAAAAGAATTGTACGACAGTACAACGTTTGGATATATGTTTTGAAATCGTACTAAGGGACAGTGATGGAAGAAATGGTACATTTGTATAAATTTTTTGTTGTAACAAGCCAAAGAAATAACCCAGCACTTACTTGACTCAACCATAAGTATGTCAAATGCAAAATTTTCGCATAAAGCGGTTAATATTTTATTTTTTTCGCTTTCGAAAGGCATATCTATTCAACTAATTTTTTTATTATTTATTATTTTTACATTTGTCGTTTGAAAATTTACGTTTCTTAGATGTCAGTACATACACATACGACAGGTTGTTCACATACGTACTATTGTAGGTCTCGCACTTTGTTACAACTTACAACATTAGTACACCTTGTGAATTCCCTAATTATAATTTTCCAAAAATAATATGTCGAGAAATATATACGACTTTCATGACCCCGTCATGGACGCTCCTTGAAAGGGATCCCCTGATAAATTGAAAAACTTAGATGAACTTAGGTAATTGAAAAGTCGATCGAATGCTAGTGAATGTGGGTCTTTCTAATAAGAGTAAGAGTAACTTACCTTTCGCTTTTTACTCATAGCTGACCATATATCTGACTACTGCATAAGAAATTCTATACGACCTATAATTGATTAAAGGATTGATTGATTGATTGATTGATTGATTGATTGATTGATTGATTGATTGATTGATTGATTGATTGATTGATTGATTGATTGATTGATTGATTGATTGATTGATTGATTGATTGATTGATTGATTGATTGATTGATTGATTGATTGATTGATTGATTGATTGATTGATTGATTGATTGATTGATTGATTGATTGATTGATTGATTGATTGATTGATTGATTGATTGATTGATTGATTGATTGATTGATTGATTGATTGATTGATTGATTGATTGATTGATTGATTGATTGATTGATTGATTGATTGATTGATTGATTGATTGATTGATTGATTGATTGATTGATTGATTGATTGATTGATTGATTGATTGATTGATTGATTGATTGATTGATTGATTGATTGATTGATTGATTGATTGATTGATTGATTGATTGATTGATTGATTGATTGATTGATTGATTGATTGATTTATTGATTAATTGACTAATTGATTAATTTATTAATTTATTAATTGCTTAATTGATTAATTGACTAATTGATTAATTACTAGAGAGTGTATCAAAAAAAAAAAAGGATGCTCTAAAGATGTTAATACGTTCCATTGTACTTTTTGTTCTTTTATTGATTTAATTTAAATGTCCGACTGCTCCGAATTGTTCAGTTTTCTGAACAGCTTACATAATTTATTTCCCTTATCCTTGGAATCTCTAGGTTTGCATTGAAATGTTTTCCTTTAAGTCGTTGGCATTATCTTTAGCAGGAAACTCGTTAAATTGTTATTTGAAGACATTTCTATTTCAATAGAAAACTCTCGTACAACGGAACGTATTAACATCTTTAGAGCATCCTTTTTTTTTGGATACACTCTCTAGTAATTTATCAAAACCTTTTCATGTGTTTTTTTTTCTCTTCTCCTTCCTACAAAGAAGAAGAAACATTTATTTGCCATGATTTTATTCCAAACAAAACTTAAAGTTCTGTCTCCTTACAAAAGAGCGAAACTGCTTCCGTGAAATCTTTAAATGGGTTTCTTTGCCTTCTGCACGTTGCAAATGCCTTTTTCTGTTTTTTTCCAGCCTTTTTGTTCATTTGCAAAAATTCATGAGGGGAATGGGGGTCATGGGGAAAAAATTTTGTTCATTCAGTTCAGGCATTCATACACTTATTCGGGAACAATTGTAAAGAAAGAAAATGTCATTAAGGATTTCTGTTGCTGCCAACTCACACCGAATACCGAACACCGCACACTCGTCACTCGGCAACACCATCTGCACATCAGAGTCGTCTTGTTGCGTCTGTGACTTAACATTCGTCTCAGTCATCAGCTACGTCAACATCTTTAACTACGACACCCTTAGCCTGTGCGTGTGTGGGTGGGTGTATGCATACAATAGTAAAGAAATACTTACAAAGCTTTTTTTTTAACTATAACACATACATACAAATAGTTATACGCATACACTCAACATGTTACAGCTCGTAGACATATGAAAAGGACTCCAAGCCTCACATCGATTTACTTCCTTATTCAAGAGACATTTAAGCACTTGACATATACACACGCACACACACACACACATGTTGACACTTCGAAGAAACTAAGCGAGGTCGGTCGGTTGTGTGGCTGTGTCGTATAGAATAAGAAGAACAAGAAATAATAATAATGACGATTACGATTATGTTGAAGTGTTTTAAGTGTAAACGAACGAGCGTACAACGACAGGACAAAACGAACTAACCACCATCCTTCTAACCGAACCACCAACTACAATTGTGAACGAACGATGGAACGAATCTTCCGTGAACAAATGAATGAATGAATGACTGACTGACTGAGCAAACCGAATGAATGTGGCAAACGAATGTCTGTCTGACAACGTCCTTTGGCATCGTCTTCCTTCTTCTTTGTTGGCTGTCTACACTTATACATGCCGGGTGACAACTGCATTGGCAACAATGACAACGGCAGCGGCAACAAAATGTCCTCATTGTGCAATCAAACCAAAAGTATTCTATTAAAAGGTTACTGCTAATGTACGAGGCGGAGGACGATGAGTTTTAGGGCAGGTGGTTCGTATCTGGGTGAGAACATCAAGCACCGTTTCCACCTCGTTGGGGTGAGAGTGGGAAATTAATCTCAAAGCAATGCAGAACTTCTCTAAAAAAAAGTACTAGATCTTTTGAGCGGTACGTCCCATTAAGTAACCGATAATATCTTGCTGATTTGAAAAAATGTTCCCGCCTGTTCCTTCATGGAATGTTAAGGGAATCTGGACACAATATGTATCCACCTCAGTAGCCGCCGAAGATTCTTTGAAAGGGGGCTATCCACAAAATAAGATCGCCTCAGAACCTAGCTTAACATATTATATTCTCTAGACGGCTCTCTTCTGTCTCCGGTCTCATGACCAGCCCTCGTTTTCTTTATTATGTACTTTTTGTACCCACTAAAGCGGTGACATTATCTTTTCCGGCAAAAGAAAAGAAAATCACATGGAATCTTGACGATGAAAAGAGATGTACCAAATGTCCAAGTGTATGTGTGTGTGTGTGTCTATAGATGTACACAGTGGCTTAGCTTGAGACTGTGACACTGTTGGCTCATGCTTTTGTCATTCGTGCAAGTCGACTGTGTTTTGCAAGGTTTTCCTTTTTGTTGTAATCTCTTCTCTCCTCTGGAACTCTGGCCAGGATGAGGAATGACAATGCTCATCTATGAATCATTAGAATTGTAGCCAAAGCGTTACAACAACACACGAGGACAGGCATGCAAGCAAAGAGACAATCAAACAATCGTCACATATACAGACAGACTTGAAGTTTTGATGCATTTGAAGAACACACACACACACAGACACTAAGAAATGGCGATTTTCCCTGACATTAAAGACTCATAAAGTCAAACACATGCAAACACTTTCACACTTGTACAAACACACACAGTCACACACAGAATCAAGACAGTTAAGCCGTAGGAAAAAAATCAGGATATGAATGAAATTGCTTTCTCTGAATTTGACTGGCTGCATTTCCTAAAAGGCAATGGGGCTGAGATGTCGGAGCCCCAACAGCCATTGAACACAACTTCCATGGCTAAGAATTGTGTCTGAACACATACAACAACAACAAAATCCGGTGGGTAAATATGAATTGCTCTTTTGTATTGTTGACATTCACCGAATGCTGGAGTAGCAAGCTCCTGCTGTTGCACATGCATGTCAACGGGAGAATGATCGCACAAACAAAAAAAAAAAAATATGACAGGAAAATAGAAGAAATATTGGACGGACGGACGGACGAAAGACAAACTATGAAATCCTAAAACTATGCTGTGTGTGTGTGCAGTGCAGTAAACTGAAAAACAAACATGGAATCATTGAAAAATAATATTTAGAATAAATGACATTGACTAAAAAATTCGTATGAAACGAATGTATGTATTTTTACAGAATGATATAAATAAACTTGGACCGAGAAACGGCGAAGGGATAGGGACACCGAAGAAGGGATAGAAGATGAACTGCCAAGAAGGGAACTGGGCGGTTGAAAAGGATTACTATGGCAACTGTGTAGTTTATAAATCAAAATTGTAAATATGGAAAAAAATGAACGAATGATTTGCTGTACTGTTTGGAATAATGGAATTTATGAGGGAAATCCCTTTTGACTAGTGGCTTAGGGAAAGGACACTGGATTGATTTAGCAGGGCAGCAGAGATTTCAGTATCATTTATTCACAAGTTGAATTTTGCTGACTTTTTTTCGTTACGTGGGACAGCAGGAAGTTGAGTTATTGTATTGTATTTAGGGGGAAATTAACTAGACAATTATGTTGTTTGTGGAAATACGTACGAAGAAACAGACGGGAAACTAATTCTATTCTCGAAGTGTTCAACGCTATACATATATTATTTCAATATCACCATATCATTTAGGTATAAAGTCAATACTCTTTTGTTTGCCCCTCACCGTTAGATGGCGCCTTTAGTATCACTACTAGAGCATTTTAGTTGGCACATGTTTTTACTTCTCCCAGATCTTTTAACGATAAGATACTTTCCGTTTGAAGGATTAAAGATTCACCAATGGGTCTTGAATGAACCACTGTTGGGTTTTGGATATATAATCCAGATGGTGTTTAAAAAAAAATACTCCCGATATTTGTTATATTGTTGGGAAAAACGTCGACTCTCTGTAGTCTTTACTGATTTACTGCTGTAGTTGGGAGTTATTGGAAGTTGGAGTTATTTGGAATCAGAAAATGTTCACGAATAGAAATGAAAAAGGTTGGATTCTGACAAGGCCCACGTTAAGGGTTATATAAGACTAGTAAGTTGTAATGCGCTCATGGCGCCCGTTGAAATATGGAAAACAAATTTTGTAGAAAAAAAAAATTATCTGGAAAAAAAAAATTTTGTTGAAAAAAAAAATGTCAGTGGAAAAAAATATTTTGTTCAAAAAAAAAATTTGGTGGGAAAAAAAATTTTTTTTCAAAAAAAAATTTTGTAGAAAAAAAAAATGTTTGTTGAAAAAAAAAAAATTTGGAAAAAAATTTTGTAAAAAAACAAATTTTCTGTAAAAAAAAAATTCTAAAAAAAAATAATTCTAAAAAAAAATTTGTTAAAAAAAAAATTTGGGGAAAACACAATTTCTGTACAAAAAAAATATTATTTTTTTTATTATTATTATTTATAGAAATTATATAGAATTATAGAATATAGAATGCCTATTTAAATTCCTACGTACTGCGTGACAGAGTCAGTGAATCAGTGTATCAGTGAATCAGTGTCGAGGGTAAATATATATTAAGATTCCCGCATGGAGTCAGAAAGTATTTACGATTCGAAAACACTTTAACCATGGACTGAAACATCCATGGGCGTAGTCCTAAAATGTTCACGCTAAGAAATTGAACTTTGTGATGATTCCAGGCGGACAAGATCTATGATTCGGTCGAAGTGCTAAGGGATTCACTGTCAACTATCCGTACTCTCTGCTATTAGTACTATTAGTACTATAAACCATCAGTACTATCAACTATCAGTACTGTCAAATATCAGTACTGTCAAATATCAGTACTGTCAAATATCAGTACTGTGTACTATCAGTACTGTCAACAATCAGTACTGTCAACAATCAGTACTGTCAACTATTAATACTATCAACTATCAGTAGTGTCAACATTCAGTTCTAGCAACTATCAGTACTGTCAACTATCCATCAAATTTCAATGCTGTACACTATCAGGACTGTCAAATTTCAATGCTGTCAAATTTCAATGCTGTCAACTATCAGTACTGTCAACTATCAGTACTGTCAACTATCAGTACTATCAGCTATCAGTACTATCAACCATCAGTACTGCCTACTATCAGTATTGTCAACTTTTAGTACTGCTTACTATCAGTACTGTCAACTATCAGTACTGCCAACTATCAGTATTGTCAACTTTTAGTACTGCTTACTATCAGTATTGTCAACTATTAGTTTTGTGAACTATCGGTACTGTCAACCATCAGTTTTATCAACTATCAGTACTATCAACCATCAGTTTTGTCAACTATCAGTACTATCAACCAGTATTGTCAACTCTCAGTATTGCCAACTCCGAGTATTGCCAACTCTCAGTATGGTCAACTCCTAGTATTGCCAATTCTCACTATTGCCAATTCTCAGTATTGTCAACTCTCAGTACTGGCAACTCTCAACACTTTGAAGTCTGAGTATTGTCAACAGTGTAAATACTCCATACTGAAGGTCTAACCAATACAGGTTCGTGGACTCCACAACTGAAGACTGAAATACTTCCAAGTACATATTTCCCATTTGTTCTCGTATCCGCTAATCATTCCGTATAAATTTAAGAACTTAACAACCTCAAGTTCCTGATTACTCCATAACACAAGTAAATCCTTTAAACCGTTTACACACTATCGCCCTCTCTCTCTCTCACTCTATCTTTATACGGTCCATGCCCTGCACATTAATGTCCTCTTTATGCTATCATTTTAATTAACTTAACTTTATGTTCACAATGAATGGACATTAAAGCCAAAGTTTTCTGCTCTGCCATTTTAATATTTTTTCCAAGTCCCTAAATTATATAATTTCTCTAATGTTAATAATTTTCTCTTTATCTGTTTTTTTTTTTTGTATTTGCAGGTAAGTGAAGTATCCAGCGAACGATGGAAGGAGTGTGTTTTTGTCTGTTTCTGGGTTGTTGAGGTGCTTTGTTGTTTTATTGTATCGTCAAATTAACCTTAACGAAACCATTTAATGTTATGTCGTAAGTACCCCTACTCTCTCACATCCATACATACTTTTTTGTCTACTGACTTAATCCTTTTAAGTCTATAACGACCCCTAATATCCTACTGCAGCTCGTGATCTATGGAAAACGAACTGTGCGTGTATGTTTTTCTTTTTCTGTGGGTGGGGGGGGAGTGGTTAGACATGTTTATGTACGCATACAAAAACTGGTACAGGATATTGGCCATTTAGACAGTCAGGCCAAACACACACCGAAAAAGTTTTCTTTTACGGTTACAGGATGAGCCGTATATGTGTATGGGTGGCGGCCACCAAAAAGTTTAAAACATACGAAAGTTATGTTGGTAGCCCTTTGTGTGGCTTCGACATATATGTGTATCTGGACATAGGGATTATAAAGCAACGTTGACGTTCACCAAAAAGGATAAAAATATTACAGTTATCCCAAGGACATTAAATATATCACCCCCCTATCCCCTTAGCACCCCTCTGTGTATGGCAAGGAAAAACATAGACAGGAAATACAATGTTGGCGCCAAAAACAAATTCAAAAACATGACCGCTTTGTTTATCACATTCCGTCGTCCTAAGGAACATTTCTATTTGTTTTCCACCAGCATCCTGTCGGCATTGAAGCAACCGTAGAAGAAGATGGTCGGGATAGATATGTAATACATCCGTTTAGTGTGTCGATACAGAACATATGTATAAGGCACTGGTGACCAGGCCGGGGCAGGATTATGTGGCTGTTCAGTTATTTGGTGTAGTTATTAAGTTTGTGTTTCTTTGCCGCTTAAAAGGATTTTGCTTAATTCCATGTTGAACCATTTATAACTTAATAAGATTTCTTTGACTCTCCCTCGTACTCCTTCTTCGTCTTTTTCCTATTCTCATTATTTGTTTCTGTTGGTTTCCAGTATTTGTATGGGTTTGTTGGCTACACGCTGGTCATTCGCTTCAATCTGCGTTCCGTAAAGAAAAGGTTACCGGACACGGAAGTGTTTTATATTCGTCGTTGCGGTGTGTAATCGTGTGTATCACAAATAAATGGTGATGGCTGCACTGCTTGCAGTTGGGAATGAGATTTCGGTCCAACGGGAATATTAAATTGTAAATGTAATAAGCTGAATCGTTGGTAAACTTTATGGGTACCCCCATAAAGCCAACATCGACAGACAAAAAATTCAATGTGATCTGAAAAACAAAGAAGAAAGAAGAAGAATTAGGCCAAAAGCTGGAATTTCTTTCTGGATTTTTTTTTCTTTTTCTTGCAATTTTATTTTCTATAATAACTGATTTCTTAAAATCAACTATTTGTATAAACAAATTAACTGCATAGAATTTTTGAGGAAAACTTCCACGAAACACGATCAACTTGAAACTTTCAAAATAAACTGAGCTTTTAAGTTTCTGGTTGTTTAATTCGTTTCCAGTATATAATTTTGGAAAAAAAATTTTGACATTTTCAAAATATCACTGCATTTTCTAGTGATATTTCGAGAAAAGCCCACAAATAATTTCCTAGTGATGTGATGCCAAAGTTCAACCTTTGTGAGCTTTTAAAAGCTATAGTGTTTGCATATGATTGGTTCGGTATACCAGTTTTCTTCACTAGGTGGACAATTTAAAAGCTTCTTAAAAGCATTTATTTATTAAAAAACATTTATTAAACAAAGATTTGTGAAAATAATAGCTTTTAAATATCAATGTTGTTTATTCTTCGTCTAGAGCTTTTGCTTATTGTCTTTTGCGCTTGCATTATAAATATGTTGTACAACATTGGATAAAAAGGCGATTGAAAGAAATCGTATCAGAAAATACAAAAATATGCTAAGAAATTGCAGGTAATTCTCTATTCACCGTTTAGAGCTTTTGCTTATTGGCTTTTTTGCTTGTTTTATGTGTAAGGGTTCTTTAAAGAATTTTTTAAAAAAAAAAAAAAATAATTTAGTATCCATTGACATTTTAGATCTTTTGAAAATTGACTTCTGTCCTGACTTTGTTAATCCTGATCCCCAGTGGTTATCCTAGGGTACTTTCAGTACCAGTACCAAATTTCTCATTATAATCGGAATGAACTGTTTTTTATTTGAACTTAATCAGATTTTGTGTTTATCTCCTTCAATCAATTGAAGGTACGAAAAGTTTACAAGTCAAGACGAACCTTTTCTCAAGAAAGTTGATCGTATATAAGATTCCTTATTGAGGAGTACAAAAAAGTCTCAACTCACAAATTTGAGTTTTTTTCAAATTCTTTTTTACTTCACACATTTTGCTTTTGACAATTTTAGATTCAAGTATAAACGTAAACAAAAAATCAAACGTAAACAAAAAATCAAACGTTATCGCAAGCAAAACGTCTACGTATAAAGTATGACTTTTGGGAGCAAATCCAAAAGAGAATTTTAAAAACAATTAAGCCAAAAATCATCATATAAATTGGGACTTATTTATTTGAGCTTAATTGGGTTTATTTTATAGTTAATTGTTAAGCTTACCAAAAGCTTTTATGTTTGTATGCCAATTGAGGACTGAGTGGTGGCAACTCTTCGCCGTCCGGTTGTTGCATATGAGTTCGTTTTCTGTTATTTTATTACAATATACATTCTCACCATGTCCATGCTGTCCTTTTTTACTGTTTATATTTTGATTTTATATATTAAAGATACTGAAACTCCTGCTGCTGTCTGATATTTTTGCACGCGCATTTTTTTTTTTGTATTTAATTCGACAAATATTGTTCTTCTTACCACCTAATTTAAAGTAAATCCATCCAAAGGTGACAAGTGTATTGTGCTAGCAAAAATATTAACACTAAAGATATTAACAGGAATTTTATCCAACACTTCTCTGCTGGCTTCCATTCCTTCATCCTTCCATCCACTCTCCCTCTTGATTCATGTTGATGCACTCCCAAGTCATTCCCGCAGTCTATAAGATAGACTGACTGAACATCCTTCTTGGATGCTTTTGCAAACAAACAAAAAAAAAAAGGAAAAGTCTCCGTTTTCCGTGGACATAACGAAAGGAAGGACAAACAGACAACGAAAACAACAACAACAGAATATCGTACAAAGATAAGACTTATTTACTAATTATGAAATAAATTGAATTTTCCATCCCCATCACTTCGTTGTTCGTTTTCGTCAGCCCAGGCTGGTCTGCCATGCTAGGTTCTACCCTCCCCTCTGTCTCTCTCTGTCTCTTCTCCCTGCCGCCAACATTTTGTTGTCTTTCACATTATTATACGTTTCGTTTAAACGTACAATAAAATACTTTATCTTTTATCTTTCATTATAAGCATTTTGTGTAAATAATAAGCATCGTGGCATGGGGGAGGAGGGAAAACAAAGACGACGATGATTACCAAGAAGATAGCCGGACTGTGTCAGAGAAGGTCATAACTCCTTTTACATACTTTGGCGTCCACTTCGGTGTTGGCCACCCCATAAACTGTTGTTGTTATTGTTTGTAACGAACGAGTACTGGCAGCAGTGGCAGAGCATAAATCAACAACTCTTCTCACTCTGACTTCCGTACTTCCGATCTCTCTCTTTCTCTTATTTATCCTCGCATCGTTTATACGCATTTCCTTCTCCATTTTCGGTGTGTACAAAATACACACACATACCAAAAAACCAACAAAAATACAAATGCGTCAAGATGTTGTTTATATTTTCTGCAACATTAAAGAAAATTACTTTATTTGGCTTTTCTTTTGTGTTTTTCTTTCGCTTTCGTTGTCGCACAGTGGGCTGGCCGGAGGAGGAGTTTTAGTCAATAACCATTGCCGTCGTTTGGGGAATAGTTGGAAATATTCCGTCCTGATGAATAATTGATTTGATTCGCTAGAAATTTGGTAAGAGTCAAAATGTGTATCGGAAATGATTGGAATGTCATTGCAACGTCCCAGGGGGCATATCAGCCAAGAGAGAGAGAGAGAGAGACAGAGAAAAGGTAAATATAGCGGAGGAGCCTTTAAAATGCTCGGCACGCTCTAGAGATTCTTGAACAGTCATAATATGGATATTTCAATAGAATTCAGAGGTGTTAGAGAATTCGTAACTGATTTACCCCACGAAGATATTAAAAAAAATCATTACCACTTGATCTGCTTTCGCAAGTACCCATGCTTTAGAGCCATAAAGAAGCAAATGTTAAAGGCTCCCTGAAAAATCGCTCTAATACAAAATAGCCCCAGTTTAGGCGTAATTTTGATTATAAAAAAATCACCCAACTGTAACATTTTAAAATAAGCCCCAATACAAAGTGAAAAAATAAAAATATTTTACATAAAAAACACGAATTCCCTAAAATAGATCACAAAGTCCCCAAAACAATATGGACATATTATGAAAATTTCCCAATGAAAACTAGACGATACGGTCAAAATGTATTGTTCGATTAATTTTTTTTGATCATTTTGAATTTTGTTTTCTTTTTTTAATAAATTAACATAACAAAAAAATTTTAAATTATTAAGAAATAATTTTAAATAATTAAAAAATAATTCAAAATAATACAAAATTATAAAAAAATATTTCAATAGTATTAAAAAATAATTCAAAAATATTTCAAAATTATTCAAAAATAATTCAAAATTATTTTAAAATAATTCAATTATTAAAAAATAATTAAATTTTGTTGAAAAAAAAATTTTTTTGGAAAAAAAAAAATTTTGTTATAAAAAAAATTGGAAAAAAAAATGTTGTAAAAAAAAAAATTTGGAAAAAAAAATTTTGTAAAAAAAAAATTTTTTGTAAAAAAAAAATTTTTTGTTGAAAAAAAAATTTTGTAAACACAATTTCTGTACAAATAAAAATATTATTATTATTTATAGAAAATTATAGAATGCCTATTTAAATTCCTACGTACTGCGTGACAGAGTCAGTGAATCAGTGTATCAGTCAATCAGTGTCGAGGGTAAATATATATTAAGAAGATAATTAAAAATGATTAAAAAATAATTAAAAATAATACAAAATTATAAAAAAATATTTTAAAATTATTAAAAAATAATTCAAAATAATTAAAAAATAATTCAAAATTATTAAAAAAATAATTCAAAAATTATTAAAAAATAATTCAAAATTATTAAAGAATAATTAAAAATAATTGAAAATTACTAACAAATAATTAAAAATTATTAAACCATAATACAAAATTATAAAAAAATATTTCAAAATTATAAAAAAAAAATTTCGAAATTATTAAAAAATAATTCAAAATAATTAAAAATAATACAAAATTATAAAAAAATATTTCAAAATTATAAAAAAATATTTCAAAATTATTTAAAAAATTATTAAAAAATAATTCAAAATTATTAAAACAAATTATAAAAAAAATATTTCAAAATTAATAATTTTGAAATATTTTTTTATAATTTTTATTAATAATTTTGCATTATTTTTAATTATTATTTAATAATTTCTGTACAAAAAAAAAATATTATTATTTTTATTATTATTATTTATAGAAAATTATAGAATGCCTATTTAAATTCCTACGTACTGCGTGACAGAGTCAGTGAATCAGTGTATCAGTGAATCAGTGTCGAGGGTAAATATATATTAAGAAGATAATTAAAAATGATTAAAAAATAATTAAAAATAATACAAAATTATAAAAAAATATTTTAAAATTATTAAAAAATAATTCAAAATAATTAAAAAATAATTCAAAATTTAAAAAAATAATTCAAAAATTATTAAAAAATAATTCAAAATTATTAAAGAATAATTAAAAATAATTGAAAATTACTAACAAATAATTAAAAATTATTAAACCATAATACAAAATTATAAAAAAAATATTTCAAAATTATTAAAAAATAATTTAACATTATTAAAAAATAATTCAATATTATTAAAAAATAATTCCCAGTTGTTGTGTGTCAGAGAAGGTCATAACTCCTTTTACATACTTCACTACGGTGTTGGTCACCCCATAAACTGTTGTTGTTGTTTGTAACGTTGTCATTGTTGTTGTCATTCAAAATTATTAAAAATTATTAAAACATAATACAAAATTATAAAAAAAAATTTTAAAATTATTAAAATTCATAGGTATTAAAATATAATTCAAAATTATTAAAAAATAATACAAAATTATTAATAAAAATTATAAAAAAATAATTCAAAATTATTAAAAAATAATACAAAATTATAAAAAAATATTTCAAAATTTTTAAAAAATAATTCAAAATTATTAAAAAAATAATTCAAAATTATAAAAAAATATTTCAAAATTATTAAAAAATAATTCAAAATAATTAACAAATAATTCAAAATAATTAACAAATAATTTAAAATTATTGAAAAATATAATTAATTAATTAAAAAACATAATTAATTAATTAAAAATATAATTAATTGATTAAAAATTGTTAAATAACTTGAAAATTATTACTTATTAAATTTTTAAAATTTAAAATTATTAAAAAAAATTCATGAATTTCTCATTATGCAAAATGGCCCTAAAACCAGAAGGGAAAATACCACAAAACTACAGAAAAATATTAATTTTTATTATCGAAAAATGTCCTCAGTTTCGAATAAGAATAATTACCATTACAGTGTTCTTTTAGTTCGTCGAGAGAGGCGTCTCTGTTATTCAATTGTTTGTTTACATATGCGTGACCCTTCGCTTGATTTGTTTGCTTACATCCTTATTTCGACCACTACTTCAGAGCATCAACTTATAAGTTTTGCAAATATAAGTTTTATCTTGTCCTCATCCACCATTACTCCTTCCTGATTTTAAAAAAATACCAGCAAATGCACTATTTTGAGTTTAAAACATTCGGACATTCGCCCGCTTCCACATGGTACCCACAAATCATTTCTTCCCCACTGTTCCGTGTACAGATACGAAACACTAGTGGAATACCAAAAAACCAAAGGATTTGCGAAATATAATTTCGCACATCCTTGCGTGGTCAGAAGACGAATAATTCCTTAAGGCTCGTAAGCATAAGAGATTTTTTTAAATATCCACTGCCACCTGATCAGCATCGTTGTCCGATGTTATTTGCTTAAGCCACCATCCCTACCATGGTCTAACATGTCACGTTCTTTTTATCCTTCTGCGGGATACAGCAAAAAAAAACAGCTCATCGGCTTTTGTTGTCCTCCAGTTGCTACATTTGAGAACTGTTCAATTAATTTCACAACACAGCTACCGATTGTGCGTGAACCGTGAGTGAATGCAGTGATTTTTGTATTTATTCTGTTTGCTTTGTGAATTCTTTTTTATTTACATTTAACAAGCAAAAGTGCAAATGTTAAATTTGTATTTTGCTGGATTGTCATTCGCCAATCATCGTCATCATCATCGTCATCATCATTGACATTTCTGTCATGGCCACTGTTTTCGTTATTATTTGTATTTATATTAGCCGCTTTAAGCGACAGTGTCAATATTTACAATGACGACGCGACGCATTGCGAGAGTCTTTGCAAAAGCAATTGTTTGTAAACAAATACAAATTAATTGCATACAATTTATGCCGACTGTTGCCAGACAATGTGTTTTAAGTTTATGGATTATCAGAATTATTTGTGGAAGAGGGAGTAGTAAAAGGAGATTGTAATAAAGTCAAGGTACTACTCAACCTTTGACCAACATAAACATGCACTACGCTGTGTAAAATTTATATAATATGTTTATGGTGTCCTAAAAACAAATAAAGAGAGGGAAGGAACCCCAAATCAGAAAAGGTGTAGCCAAGCCCAAAAGCCTACAAGTATGCTACACATTTTCTAACAATAATATTTTCTCGAAGTACACAATACCTCAATTTATGTTTTTTCTTCGCGGGTAACGGCATTGTCTGGGGAAAGAAGCCGTCTTTAATTAAAACCCCCTTTGTCGTGTGTTCATTGCAACTCCTTTAAATATAAAAACCTTAAGTATGCAGTGATATTATTAGGTGGCTAACAAAGCCTGCAAGTATGCTTGATGTTGAGTTAAACAATCTCTGCCATAGCTTGGGGAAATTTGCTTGCTAGAGAGTAAAGTTCCCCTAATTGTTGGCTTTTATTAACTCAGGTTAGAGGAATTTTACGCACATCTTTTGTTTGCCCCCTATAGCACAATTGAGAAACATGAGAAATAGTGGGGATTGCAGACTATGCCAACAAAGGACTCCCAAGAAGAGTGAGATTTTCTCTCCTGGAAATATTTGCATCTCGTGTGAAATCATCAGAAAGATTTCCGGATTTACACTTTTTTGTGAACAGATACCATTAAAATATCTATAGAATAGCGATACACAACCCACATTCTGGCGATGCTGTAGGGAGACAATAGAGTTGGATACCCTACCACCCCCTGTCATCACCACCGCTCTCCTCTGTACACGGTCCAGAAGCTTCAAAGATGTCTTTGGAGCCCCTGACCATATATGGAAGTTATATTCCATTTTAGGCCGTATGTATGTGGTGTTAATATTTACGAGATCAGCCTTTACGAAAAAGCCTAAACACCTGAATGCTTCTTTCGACACTTCAAATATATGGCTAGCCCAGCGAGCATCACCCTGTATCTTCATGCCCAGAACATCAAGAGTGTCCGATTCGTCGATATCCACACCACCCATAGAAATTGACGACGGTGCTGGATCTGGTGAACCTTTGTGTGACAACAAACAGCCCTGGGTCTTTTGTGCATTAAAATCGAATCTGCTCATTTGGCCCCACTCACAAATCGTTCGCTTTTTGTCCTCTATCTTCGAGTGACAAATAACAAAATTTCCCTATCCCTGAAAGGGATGTTGCAGTTAACTCCATTAATCAAGCTATCACCGACTTATCGGCTCAAGCTCGTCTACCCTTTTTACACATTAACTTTAACGCATCAAATATGGGTCACATATGCTGACATGTCGCCCCTTAAGTTTGCTCTGTTTTCTTGCTGCCCCTAATTTTCCTGTGCGTTTGTTTTTGCTCCCCCAACATATTTGCAGACCTCTTGGTTGTTTGCCCTCAAAAGGCCCTAAGATATGGCCACGATTTCAGAAGCACAAGAGTAGTTTTTAATTTGTTGTATGCCATCCAATGCTGGTTCACAAGGACGCCTTAAGGTATGCAGTGGGTTAGGTGCTAATTAAAAGCCCCTGAAGTATGCTTCAGTTTTGCTAAAGTTTGAGTTTTTTTTGCTAAAACGATTTGATTGAGGGAAGTGCGGCCCTCTGTGGATTTCTTTACCGGAGCTCTGTGAGTTTTTATTTAAAGACTTTGTAAAACTTATCCTTGGCCGTTTATTGGTGTGAAGATCGACGGTGTCTTTTGGATTAGACAGATGCTGAGGGTAACAATTTGAAAATAGTATCAGAAATCTTATTATTATTTCCTTAGTTGCTTTAAATGTTCTTTAATATTAAAAAGTTGTAAACATTTCCAATATACCGAATGCTGCCCAAAAAAAAAAATTCAGGAATTTAGAAACTTTTTTCCTTCTTCTTTAATATGAATTTTTTTTTTCCATTGACATTTTTGTCAGGAAATTGTTGTCTATATATACATACATGTATTTTATCCGAAAACTTGTTGGAACTGATAAAACAACTGGCGAATCAGCCATCCCTTCGTCCTACCAAAAAAAAAAAAAAAACTTGTTCTTTATTCCTAGGAAAACAAGAATTCAACTCTAACATGTTTGCAATACAAAATGTATTCCTCTCTTTGACTTTCCCTTAAGGTTTTTGCTATTTTTTTATTGTCCTTCCCCACTCACCCCGGACATTGGCAAAAAAATTTACTTTGTGTCATACAATATCTTGAAGGCAAGTGTTGTAGGGCAGCAAGAAGAAGAAAAAATCTTCATACTCTTGTTGTCACAAACGAAAACAAACCATTTTTTCCTCCAGACAAAAAAAAGTGAAAAAACAAAATCATTTGAAAAAAAAAAAACAAAAAAATGATGAAGAGCAGGAAGTAAGTGGCAAAGTAGTGGACCCGAGTAACACTTGGGAGCTGTACAAAATGTAGAATGTAAAGAATATCAGAGAAACTGTAGACTTGCAGTTTCTTTGGTTTAGTCTTGTAAGGAAATAGTAGAAAATTAAAGCAATCTTATATTGCTTATTAAATCGTAAAAAAAGACAGCCCAAAAGTAGGCAACGAATTTTAAAAAGAGAATTGCAGTAGTCTGGCCAGGGGAACGTAACAATAGAGAAATTCGAAGAAATGTAATAAGATTCAGTGCATAGGCAAAGAGAGGCAAGAGGCAGAGAGAAAGTCATCAAAACAACAAATTGTAAAATCAAATTAAAATTTATCTTTAAATTATTCGTTTTCTTTAAGATCTTTCCGCCTAAGGATATGCTTTAAATGTTCTGTATTCCTAAACAGCTGTTCTTTTACATATTTTTTTTTTACTAAATATCTTTCTGTAGAAATGCCATACGAGAGAGAGTTGTATTGAATTAATAATATCCAATATTTTGTAAGCAATATATAGTCGCCAAAGGGTCGTATGACAAGTACGGTTAATAAAAACGACATATTGCCAAAATGAAACAAATAAAACGAATCTTTAGGAATATTAAAGTATACTTTTAGGACGCATTATTTCAAACATTTTTAAGGTAAAGCTTATGGATTTATTAACATAAAAAAAACTAAAAATTACTTACAAGATTCTGGAAAAAATATGGGATTTTTAAAATCAACATGGACTTATTGATTTGCTGGAACTCTAAGGTACTTCAATGATTTCGTATTAGACCTAGAACACCATTGATCCAAAAGAAAAATATTATTTTTTTTCATTTTCGTGCTTTAATTGAAAAATATTTTCAGTCGAAATAAGACACACACCGCTCGAGTGAAACTGGTTCGTACTAGGGTGTCAAAAAAAACATTTTTTTTTTGTTCTCCCTGATTTTGATATTTTATGGTGTAAAGTATTTTTGAGAATTTTTTTCAGATTTTTTGCAAAAGGTTCAAAGGTGCCACACACCGATTTTTTACAAAAAAATCTGGTTTTCTGAGTTTTTCTATATTTAAAGCTCAAGTTGGTCAATAAAAAAGCATTTTCAAAGTCATTGAGTCATCATTTCAAAAGAAAAATGTTCGAGCTTTAATTTTATGTATGTGAATCACAAGTTTTGTAATTTTTTATACTCGTTTGGTAATTTTTTTTTTGGAATATTTTACATAAAATAAAAAAGTAACGTTACATAATTTTTAAAAATTTCATAAAAGTGTAAAATCTAAGGACGCAATTTTAAAGCTGGAAAAATTAGTAATTTGAAAAAAAAAATACCCAATTTACTGTTGGCGTTTCAAAGTTATGGTCTTAAAACCTAGGTATCCGCAGATTCGATGTAGCCGCAGTTATGGCACAATAAAAAAACATTTCATAACTTTTAAAACTTTCATGAAATTGTAATTGACTCAGCAACTAAAGGCTTCTCAGTTTGCCCCCTTAGAACTGCTGAAAATGGACAGTGATTTTTCTGAAAAAATAATCTTTGATGCCCATTTTTATCATCGAAGAAACCTCTACCTGATTGTCGAGAAGCGAATGCATCCTAAGCACGACAGAGCCTAACACAATACGCAGATAATATTTCTCTTATTCATTGAGCAAACCCTCGTACGAATACTCGAACGAACATAATGCAAAACCATAGCACCCTTTATGGGGGCAATTTGTTAATACTAATATGGAGCATATCTTTAGGCTTGCATTGAATAACAAAACAAAAAAAAAAGAAATGTCTACAATAACGACTTCAAACGAATAAGAACATCGCTAAAGGTTGTAAGAAATTAAAAACTACTTGTGGAGCCCAAGGGCATTGGTTTTTTTTTCCCACCAGCGAAAGATGGGGGAGGACACAAAATGAAAGTGAAACAGAAAAACAGGACATTAAACAAATTGAGGACAATCATGGGGTATTTAAAGGAAACGGAGTATTCATAACAAAAAAAAAACCAACAATATTTCATTGTCATTGGAAACAAAGGAGAGCCTGCTTGCAGGGGCGCTAGCATAGTTTTAGGCTCATCATAGCCATAACCATAACCTCAATACTCATACAAGCAAACCGAATCACCTTAGTTAGTCTGACTCCCCCAAATTAAACAAACTCGTCTTATGTTTATTTTGTAGCATTAAATCTCCCCTACACACCTGTACCGCTGTATAAGCCGACATTTGGTATTTCCAGAGGATGGTGAATGGTTGTGTATCGGCTTTTCCTCCCCCAACCCCTCCTATCATAACATTTTGAAATCTGCCGGATACAAGTTAAATATTGAATAAGCAAATAATACTTTCATTTACATAAATGTCCGTTTTGAGTTTTGGAAATTTCATTGTATTGCCTCCCTCAGCCTGTTCAGCCGTTCTGTCGGTGCCTTCAGAGATAAATGAAAATATTGAAATGAATACTAATTGCCCAAGTGCTGCATATGAGTCTGGCAGAAATGCATAAGAAATGGATATGGAGATGCAGTGTAGACAAGTAAACAAACATGAAATCAAAACGACAATAATATTAATTTAAGTAAATGTAAATGTATACGCCATAAATCAATTGTATTGTTTATCTTTGTTTTTCATTGGTGGAGATAAGTACATTGACTTAAAGACGGGATGATTTAACCGTAAACGGATTGTCGTCAATGTGGGATGGCAGAAAACTCCTGCTGTCAGTGAAAATCACCTAAACACTGGGAGACTCTACGATGAGATTTTATAGAAGTTACTACAATGGACTTTTAAAGATCGTTTGGTTAATTCTTTCAGGGGATGGTATTGACTCAGGTTAACATTGGCAGACAGAGAGATACAGATATATACTCTGAGTTCAGAAAAGTTCCCCGTATGTGCCTTCGTAGTCCCGGGTACTACACTGCGTCTTTAACGAACTCCAGGATAAGATATGATCTAGATGATCTGGAGTTTCTTATAAAAACTTAATCCAAAATCTACTGCTATATTTTATAAAACCTTAGTACATTCCAACGGGAATGAGAATTGGAGGTCGAATGGTGGAATTTGGTGGTAGGGTTTCAACGGCTTCGACATAAATAGACAGTGGAGGTATTCTGCCGAGGAGGTATTCTACTACTTAAAATCAACGTAGTATCTCAAGGAGATACTCCGACGTACACAGACGATTGGACGAATTAAGTGATTTTGTAGAGAAACTCTGTCTGAGGTCTGCGATATAGATCGTGCAAAGACGTCCACACTGGAGAGCCTTTGCTAGGCAGTCTAAATTTAAGTTTTGCACATCAGCAATGATGATACATTTAGGCTATTTAATATCATGCTAATTAAAGTGACGAAATATCTGACCTGTGTTGTATATAGATAGATCCTTTTCCTGACTCTGAATTGAAAAACAATTTGGTGTGTGTTTACCTTCCTTTTCCGTACCGGGAATCCCTCTTGCCATCATTCACTTTTGCAGAGTTTATCTTTACTTCACTTTGAATACCTTTAATCCCATAGCCCAAGTACTCTCATCTCCAATACACATAATTACAATTAAATACAAGTTATCCCAGTCGACCCCTTCACAATTTCATTTCGTAATTTCCTCTTCAGAACTCCATTATGGCTAAAAATTATTAATGTAATTATTATTCATGGCTTTTTTATGGCATTTTATTTATCTGAAACTCACGAATGCACCCACACAGACACACACAGAGCTCGTGTGTATTCTATTCTCATACCCACACACACACAGAAACACAGAATTTCTAACTTATTTACTCAACCGTTTTCCCATGTAGTTGTTTTAATTGCATGTCAGTTAGACTGTGTGGGTGTCATGTGTGAATGTATTGTAATGCCGATACAACAGACTTACATATATGTGATGCATAAAGTAAACATTAGACTGAAACGGCATCAGCAGCACCGTCCGTGCCAGCAACAGCTGAAGTTTCGTCGTCCTCATCAGGCGGTTGTTGCAACAACAACATCAGCTGTCCTCATCAGCATCATCGTCATAGCCATACAATCCTGCAGCCATCATTTAAGTTTACCTATCTCTGTAGACTAATTGCACACATTGGAAGTTTCTCTTTTATTTTGTTTTTTCTCTGTGTGCGTATGTGTGAGTATTTGAAAATAATAACAACAACAACAAATAATTTCATTATACAACTTTTAGCAACAGTTTCAACATTTTTTTAATTTTCTCTTTCATTGTCGTGGGTTCTGGCGCCCAGCATATGGAGATGCTGGCTGGTTTCGAAGACTGAAAATGTAAAGGACAGTGGGCCGGGAAAAGAGATGTTTGAATACACTCAGTAAATGAGGTAGTGAATTTATTAATTGATTAATTGATTAATTGATTAATTGATTAATTGATTAATTGATTAATTGATTAATTGATTAATTGATTAATTGATTAATTGATTAATTGATTAATTGATTAATTGATCAATTGATTAATTGATTAATTGATTAATTGACTAATATACCAATTGATTGATTAATTGATTAATTGATTAATTGATTAATTGATTAATTGATTAATTGATTAATTGATTAATTGATTAATTGATTAATTAAATTATTAATTAATTAATTAAATTATTAATTAAAAATCGTCATCGAAATCATCGGTTTAAAATCCTTGTTGCAATATAACATTTTTTTTTTAACTTCTCATTCCACTGTTCTCAATGACCCGTAACTATTGTTTCCATCACGTGATGGCTGCGTTATTGTATTTTTTCCATTTTGTTTTTATTTTAAAAACAAGGAAAAAAAGCAAACCTTTGCATAAGTGGGAGAGTACGGAATAGGAGCACAAAGGAAATAAGTTATATAAGTTTTTAATTGTTGGAAAATGAATACTGAAGTACAAAGATGAAATCGCATTTTGCACAATGAAAGCAAGTCTCCAACTTCAAATAATGACCCCACTCAACAGGATGCCGACCGAATATAACGATGATGACTAACTTTATTTAAAAATTGTGTACCAGCACTTCAGACCCGCTCTCCCCCCGGTCTGCCCTCATCATCATCTGTAATTTTGTTTTTCCGTTCTTTTTCGTGGTTTTTGTGTGTTAATGATCATTAACAACGATTCTCATACAATACCAATGGCACACCCCTCCCTCACCCTCCTCCCACTTAATATTGTATTACCGCACCGTGTACTTATGTTTTTCCTCGTACTTGTGTTATCCCGTGTTGCCGGATACGCTGCAATTAAAGCGAAACATTATAATTTTTGGTCACTTTAAAAGGCTGATGAATCCTTCGGCTGTGAAATGTACGGACGACACTCGGCTACAATTTTAATTGTAACAACATACAATGGCATTAAATCATATACACTTTGATGCTTACACACACACACACACACATGCTTGCAAGGATAATTACATATTGATCTCTAGCAATTGAATCACCGGCAATATTTTGCAATTCAATCATGATGCTGATTACGATTCTCCGAATGATGCAGAGGAGTCTTCGAAGTAGTTGGAAATAATTGAATTGAAAAGTTCACAATTATAATGAAGACTCATGTTGCATGTGTGATGGACAGAATGTTGTTTTTCGTTTACTATATCAGTCCTTCAGCGTGTACTTTTATTTTTTTCTTTCGAGTACTAAGAATAATAAGAAATATTGTCGATGTTATGGGAAACAAGAGTGAAATCGCTGTTCAAACACGATACATGCCAAAGGCAAGTGAGGCGAAGTCTGACTGTAGACTTAATTCATTGAGGAGCCGCTGGATTTGTTCCAGCCAGTCACCCACATTCTGTGGGACTCACATTTGCAGAGAGTCGAATGGGTATCGATGGGCAGTTCCTAGCGGAATGAGTTTAAAATTTAAGGGCATATGATGGAGCTGTCAAGCATCGGTAGCTGACTAACGAAAGTAGTGTCATTGCGAAATTTCTTGGGGAATGTAAGTAACTTGTGAAGATTCTACTCCTCCGCTTGAAAATCAAATCCCAAGCGAGTTATACATACGTACAATTTAACATTTAAGGTCTATTTATTTATATTTATGCTATTACTCTGTAATCAACGCCATTCCGTACAGTCTTGCCATTTTGTTTTTCGTTTATTTTCGTTGTTGTTGTTGTTGTGTCAAATAAACAAAGCCAACCATATTTAATTGTCTCTCCAAATCGAAAAGAATGGTATTTATTTTGTTCTTCACTTGTTCTCAATGACATTTAATGGCACTGTCTCCAACTCAATATTTGCCCAAGCAGCCAGTCCTTGGGGTGGTCGTTGGATGTTGTTGGGCCGGATGTGGTGGTCCATTGATTTGGCGTTCGTAGGACGACCAACACACACAGGCACACAGAGAAAAAGTCCTCTGTCTAAGTTGGCCAATATTTATTGGCCCACGTTACTTTATTTATAGACGGCAATTAAAGCACTCACCTTTTATGGCAAACAAACTTAATGTGGCGAAATATTTATTTTAACACGCCACTCCAGCCGGTCGTCGTTGTGTAGTTTTATGGCGACGGCCTTTGAGAGGCAATTGTGTTGAAAACATTTTAAAATGGTTTTTGATTAAAAGACTATACAATTTATGTTGTCGGAAGGAGAAGGTGGAGAAAGGGGGAAGAGCTTTTTTTTCTTTTTTGTAATTTCCATTATGCTGTTCTTTGTTGAACAGCGGATACAACTTTAATCCATTCCTGCCACACAACTCCGACTCTGATTTCGAGCATGTATGCGGGGACAATTATGTAAATTAATGTTTATTTTTATAATAAAAAAAATTCAACGAGCAAAAAAAAAAAAAAAAAAACATTAAAACCCATACAATCTGTCTGTCTGTCTGCTAGTCGCTCGGTCTGTATGTGTGTGAATATGTTTGCTCACCCATATCACAGATATCCATACCATTCCATTGCCCGGCACATCCTCATGCCATTGCTGTGCATTCGATCGTCCTTGTTTTAGTCTGTACTGGTTAATGTACACACACTCCGGGAGGATTATGCTAATTTCCTTCCTCTACGCTCTTTATCCATCCAGCCAGCAGAGAGCGTTCTTTTTTTTCTGTTGTTGTTGCTCCGTTTGTTTGTTTGCTTAATAGCGAGCACTCGCTCGTTGGTCGGTAATGATGAGCGGGTGGCAAACAGATTTTAATGGACAAACATTATGCCGGCATTAATTTATATATTAAAATTTAATTAATACAAAAATTATGTTTTATTTTTGTACACAAGATATTTTTATTAAATTTTAGCTTGCGCTAGGCATTCTCTTCATTGCACCACCAGCCATTGTCTGCCACTAAAGGGTATGTGTGTGTGCGCCAAAAAGTATGCTTTGTATTTTTCTCTTATTTTAACCACAACCATTGCCACAATGCATGCTTTCATTAAAGTGCTATTCATAATTGTAATTATTTCGTGGTTGGCGACACAAAGAAATCAACCGTGAACAATTCGTCAACTAGAACTTTGAAAAGTTTCGACCAGTTCGCAATGCATTCAACCATTGGTCGAGAGGGTAAATGGGGTCACAATTTCAGTGCATTTCTTCAAAGTGCGTAGCTCTTAAGTAATGATTACTACTCGTTATAATTACTAATTAAATTACAGTTTTTTTAAGATTTGATTTTCTTAAGATTTGTAATTAATTACAGTTACAAGTAATCTAAATGTAATCAGGATTACTTGCGATTACCATAACTAATCAAAAGTAATCGGAAATTAATCCCACTTCCTTCAGAGATTTTTTTATTTATTTTATTTATTATTAATTACAATACAAAGTAAATTTATATTCTAATTTTTGGGTCCAAGGGTAAACCGGGTGACACAGACCATATGTTTTGATTTTTGCAGCGACAGACCAAAGCCTCTGGTGGGAATCGAACCCACAACCCCCACGCTGATAGGCAAGCACGCTACCAACTCGCCTACCGGGGCGCTTCCTCCTTTAGAGATTACTTTTGATTCTTTCAGATTATTCAGAGTAATCGAAAGTAATCCTAATAACTGTCATTAAAAAAAAATGTCCAAATATTCTGTTTTGAAAAATTCTAAGATGATTTCCTTCTTATTCTTTCCTTCTCGATGTCTTCTATATGCAGTTGAAACAAATTGCCTGCGGAATTCATTGATTTTATTATCTTTAATCGAGATGGCAGCGTGTGTAGCCTTTTGCTTACGTTCAAGAGCGTCCCCATAACAAGAGCGAACAATTACTGACGATCATGTTTTCTAAGGCGTCTTCACGTTTGCTGTGATTATTTTTGATTATTTCATAGTAATTTGAAGTAACCTTGATAAATTTTAGATTATTTACAATTATTTATCACAAATTATTTAATTGTGGATTATATACTCAATACAATTCTTTTTAAAAGTAATTTAATTGATTACTAACAGACATTCTGTCCTATGAACCAAATTTACTTTTTCGAAAAGGGGATAAAAAATAAAAATACACGTGTATCGGCGATTTTCATGTACACGTCAGAATTTTTGGCAGGCAGACTCGTGGAAATGTCTGTATCACTTCAAATTTTTTAAAAAATTGATTTTTATCAATTCTCCTATTTTCCTAATTTTTTTTTTTAAATGGTTATCGTTTTTTTTAAGGTTTCAGTCAAAAACATTTTTTTTCGTAACGCTTAAGTAGTTCAAAAATTTGGAGTCCCTTCAAGTTATGCTAAGAAATGTGAAAAAATATTCACTGAAAAAGGGCCAAAAATCGGTCGAAAGGCTTTCACACAGGCCACTACGAGCTTTATACTTCAAACTTAAAAAAAAAAAAATTCTGACGAGTACATGAAAATCGCCGATACACGTGTATTTTTATTTTTTCCCCTCTTTCCGAATATGTGCATTTGGTTCATAGGACCGAAAAAAAACTATTTTTTGTAACACGATTATAATCGTAATAAATGGATACAATTCAAAAAATACGTGTCTACTGATTTCTCGTAAGACCAATAGACATAAAATATAGGAGAGAGTCGTTATGGTTCGATGAAATGATGGGCAGTATGTTTTCAAAGACTGACCGAAGTCTATTCTACCTGGGTGCAGATATCGTGCTGTGCAGTTTAGAGCATAACGATTATTTAGGCAGTGTTACAACGGACTCTGCTTTATTTGTGGAATATTTTTCGTCGCACTAGTGAAGTGAGTGACTGAGGTCTTGAAACTGGTCGTCCGTGAGATCGACAGCCTGTCAAACTATCGTCCCAGTCTAGCAATGTGGGAATTTTCCTTTACAGATTTTCTGTATGGCTGCTGTTCATATTATGATTCACAGTTTTAATTGTGATTCAAACTGTGAAGGAGAATGGATTGGAAATCTGTTTCCAGGTTTCTGGAGTGCGGGGAAAAATTCAATAGCTTCCTCTGCCATTAACGGCAGAGCCTGTGCGGGTAGTTTCATGGTCTAAAATTGTATCACAACCCGGTGCTGAGGCCCATAGTTTCTTCATTGCAAATACTGGTAATTTCGTAGAACAAAACATTTGCTGAACATTTCCCGGACAGGACGTCTTTTGAAAATGTTCAACCAACGACTTTCAGTCGTCTGCCCGCTGTGCGGTCTTTAATTCTGTCTCCCTTTTACTAAAAGACCAGTTTTCTGCGACAAAGCTTTGTCTTCGTTTAAGGAGAGATCGGGTTTTAAGAACAGGTTTCTTTGCCTCCCTTTGGTGAGCCAACAGTAGATCAATGACACCCCTTTAAAGGGCCAATCGTTTCCCTTAGGAAAGCCACGTTCTCCTCAGTCTTGCTGATTTAACAGTTTTCCCAAAGAAAAAGATTGTCTCCGTTTTGTGAGACAAATTGCATTTCTCTGTGTGTGTGTGTGTGCGACTACATTTTTGAAAAGACAATTTTCCGCCCTTTGGCTATGCAACACTTTTGTCCATTTTTATACTTCTTTCAGCCCTTGGCTGTAGGCAACAGAATTTCTACAATATCTTTGTAATTCATGTGTATACAAAGTATTTAAATATCAATATATTTTCCAATTACAACAAAACATACTTATAATATTACATGAAATCGTATATACAGATGTATGTACATTAGAGTGTACCAGGTTACAAGTAAAAAAAAAAAGTTCGCCGTACACCTTCGAATATGAAGTATTATTGAAAGGTAGTTTAAAATTTTTTTTTTTTATTTTTTTATGCCGAACGTAGGGGTCGCGCTTTTACATTTTTCTATATAACTTCTGCATTTATAAACGGATTTTAAAGTGTGATACATCGATGTTTTTGTCTCGACGACACTTTTTCTGCTGGGAAAATCGACATACTTCCTTAGGAAGAGTTTCATGATTTTATGCGAGCTTTAATTTTCTGATATTAGAGTGGTACATTAGGGTAGTAGCAACTGAGATATGATGGGTAAGTACCAGAAGGGGGTGCTTGAGCTCAATGACTTCAAAGACAAAAAAATCGGCCTCGTCGAGACGTCGATGTATCACACTTATCACTGTACGGCGAACTTTTTTTTTGAGGTACGCCCTAATGTACATATGTGTGTGTGTCCATGTCTGTGTGTTTTCATAAAAATAGCAATTAAAATGTAATTTGAAAATGGCTACGAAATTCGTTGTCAAGTGTCTTGTTGCAAAATTTATTTGTACACTTACTCCTTGAACAAGCAGTACTGGATTTTATTTATGTTTGCTTGTGTGTATGTGTGTGTGTCTGTGTTAATAAGTCGTTGTTATAAAATTTGCTATTTCCTCTTGGCTGGTTGGCCTATGTGGGTGCCAGTATCTCTGTGTGTGTGTGTGTCTCAGATGGTGTTTTATTATCGATTTATTCTTAAAATGTAATTTCTGACATGTTGACATTTCTTAACAATCTACAAATAATCTACGCCGGTATTAAATTTTAATACAAACACAAACTTTTAAATAATTACTTTTGTTGGGGGTGGGTGTGTGTGTGTTTAAGTCTGTGTTGCAGACTTCATGCCGCCACGGGATTAATTGGAAATTATATTGAGTTTTGCCATAAAGTATCGTCTGATCGTTTCTTTTGTCTGAAGTGTTATAATTTTAATTTTATTGTTAAACCGTAATTGCCTGATAATCACCAACATGGTTGTGGATAACTTGTGGATTGTGTGATGTTATTTGAAATTATGCCTGGAGTCCAACGATATCTGATCTAGTATCGGTTCATGTAATGAAAACTATAAGGCAATTCATCACAATTTGAAAATTAAAAAAAATCTAAAACTGATAAATGAAATATTGTGCTAAAAGAAAGAAAAACAAATTCTTCAGGAGTGAAATTGGAGAACTGAAATCGATTAGTTTGAATATCAAAGCAAACAAATATTATTAGCAGTTTGGGAAATCAGCAGTCAAAGTCAGTGCTTACTATTGCGATTCAATTAGTTTGTATATTCATTAAGTTAGCGCAAACACTCCAATGAATAGATCTGTGCTTTAGTCCCCCCCAAAAAGCCAGCAGTCGATCGTTACAATAAAAAAAATTTACTCACAAACACACCGGCTGAATATGGACTTTTTGTTATCGGTTTATTCCTCTATATCAAAATTTGTTTTCAATAAAAAAAAAAAAATAATGTTTTCCCATACATACATGCTGAAGGGTGTGCACTTTTTGTAAGGAATATCAAATGTTTTTTTTCTGTCTGTACAATAAAAACAGTGTCTTCCCATGATTTGCATTTTTAGCAACGCAAGGTCAGTTCAGTCCTTGAACTTTTCCCAAACTGTGGAGGAATTCTAACATCATAACACAATAGTTACCCCCTTCCCCCCTTAAATCCCCTCAGTTATCCATAGCTTAGCGATAATGTTACCAACCGAATGACAAACACAATATGCCCATTGTGCCGTGTTTAGGGTATGGAAACAATTAAAACGAACATATGAAGACACACGCTCACACTGAGACAACACAAACAGCAATTTATGCAGAAATGCATGTGTGTGTGTATGTGTCGACATTAAACAAGAATGCAATCACAGTGAAATGCACACACACACACAATAGCACACATGTACATACAGGCATCCACAGCATCCACAGCATGCAACATAAACATCAGTGCAATAAAAATTAATGGTACGTATACGCAACGATGCACGCACACACACAAAAAAAGCACACTGTGTGAATGTGTGTTCGTATGTGTACATTTATATGAACATTAAGAAAAAAGAGTCGCTCTAACTCATACATACACACACAGATATGTACACATACAAGCAAATACAGATGTTATGCCAGCAACTTTAACGGCAGCAATATAAACCGCTCCGCTGGCGTGGATGCTGCATGAGTCCCTCATAAAGTTGCATCTTCGTGAAGTTTTGTTCTTTTGAAAAAAAAGACAACAAAACAGAGCAAATTACCAAGAAAATTGTGACGTAAAGAAAGCCACACGTTTGGCCTAGACGAATTGCACATATACCTTACATGGGGGAAGAGATCTGCCCAGGACAATTGATAGTTAGGGAGTTTTATTTCCATAATGGTTTCACGAGCACGGACCACTGAACATCTTAATATATATTTACCCTCGACACTGATTCACTGATACACTGATTCACTGACTCTGTCACGCAGTACGTAGGAATTTAAATAGGCATTCTATAATTTTCTATAAATAATAATAAAAAAAAAAATATTTTTTTTTGTACAGAAATTGTGTTTTCCCCAAATTTTTTTTTAGAAAAATTTTTTTTTTTACAACAAAAATTTTTTTTTTTTACAACAAAAATTTTTTTTTTAAAACAAAAATTTTTTTTTTCCAATTTTTTTTTCAACCAAATTTTTTTTTCAACAAAATTTTTGTTTTCCGCAAAATTTTTTTTTTCAAGAAAAAAATTTTTTTTCAACAAAATTTTTTTTCCATATTTCAACGGGCTCCATGGGCGCATTACAACTTACTAGTTCTAAAATACCAATCAGTTGACACGTATTCTTCGAATAACACCGTGTTACACACATTCTGTCCTATGAACTAAATTTACTTTTTCGGAAAGGGGATAAAAAATAAAAATACACGTGTATCGGCGATTTTCATGTACACGTCAGAATTTTTTTTTTTGCAGGCAGACTCGTGGAAATGTCTGTATCACGTCAAATTTTTTAAAAAATAGATTTTTATCAATTCTCAGATTTTCCTACATTTTTTTTTTAAATGGCTATTGTTTTTGTTTTAAGGTTTCAGTTCAAAAAACATTTTTTTTTCGTAACGCTTAAGTAGTTTAAAAATTTGGAGTCTCTTCAAGTTATGCTAAGAAAAGTGAAAAAAATATTTTTTTTAAATAAAAAAAATAATAAAAATTGGGGAAAATTGATAAAAATTGTTTTTAAAAAATTTGACGTGACCCCAAAAATCAGCTCGATTGAATCACTGAAAAAGGGTTAAAAATCGGTCGAAAGGCTTTCACACAGGCCACTACGAGCTTTATACTTCAAACTTAAA
Source organism: Hydrotaea cyrtoneurina (assembly GCA_958296145.1). Lineage (NCBI taxonomy): Eukaryota > Metazoa > Arthropoda > Insecta > Diptera > Muscidae > Hydrotaea > Hydrotaea cyrtoneurina. The sequence goes on along the minus strand of OY282513.1, from coordinate 17,817,334 downwards.
AAAAAAAAATTCTGACGTGTACATGAAAATCGCCGATACACGTGTATTTTTATTTTTTATCCCCTTTCCGAATATGTGCATTTGGTTCATAGGACTGAAAATCTATTTTTTGTAACACGGTGTAATATTAAGAAAATAAAAGAAGCGCTTGATAACCGACCATTCGTATCCATTTATTACTCCACTTTTCCGATTATTCTTATCTGATTTGAATAGATTGAATTTTATTGCCATCTCTTTTCTTGAGGAAGGAGCACTGAGCTCCCCGACATTACAATCATCACCGCATCTCTGCCAGCCATCATTTTTTTTTTTAACTTAAGCGATTTTGTACAGTATAGAACAAATGGTGTTGTACGTCATCGTCATTTACCAAAGGATCTGCTGGTGTTAGGAGATGGAGAAATATAGCTTTCTATAAGCGCCCCGGTAGGCGAGTTAGTAGCGTGCTTGTCTATCAGCGTGGGGGTTGTGGGTTCGATTCCCACCAGAGGCTTTGGTCTGTCGCTGCAAAAATCAAGCCAAATGGTCTTTGTCACCCGGTTTACCCTTGGACCCAAAATTAGAATATAAATTTACTTTGTATTGTAATTAATAATTAAATTAAATAAATTAAATTAAAATTAGATTTCTATATATGTCTCTCTCTGTCTTCCTTCCTTTTTACTTGTCGGGAGATTCTTAATATTCTATGTATGACTGTATCCTTAAGTGTGAACACGGCACTCCGCACTCTTAGATTATAATCGTTAGTCATACATTTTTACATATCCTTACCCCCCGACCATCGCCTCCAAACATCACTTACTTGGCCTTGAGACTGTTTTGTAAAAAAAAAATAAACCAATTTCCAATTGGGTCTTCTTGTGTTACTACTACTCTATTGGTAGTAGTTTGCTTTTCAACTGTTTCTCATTGTTGCTTTTCCCTGTGGTTACATATTGTCATTTTAATTGACCTGATCTTTCACCAGATCTTTTCTTGTATATCTACAGTACTTTAAATCGTTTCCTAAGGTCTCATTTCTACGCCTGTACATCTTAATCTTCCAAGTCTTGATTTCTTCCAATGTCTTTTTCTTTTGTCCCAAAGCGTTTCTCTTTATCCACATCCTGTAGCGTTGCGTTATGGGCAGCATTGCTCCTGTAACTGGATTTTTACAACTTGTCATATGTTATATTCTATGGGCTCTGTATTCCTTACGCCACGTTTTATTAGCTTCCGTCTTCAACGATTATTTCTACATTCCGTAACGTTGCGTTATGGGCAGCTTGTTCCCTCTATAAGGAGGTTTTTTAGACTATCCGTCGATGTGTGAGATTTGTGGTCGTTATCCTACGCTTTGATTGTCTTCTATAGACATTAAGTGAAAAATATATTTACCCTCTGTTCGAATTCCTAATTGTTATCAGTTTTTGGTCTCCCCGGCTAAGGTCTGTGCCCATAATGCATCGTTGCTGGTATAGTGACCAGTTTGTGTCAATAAACTTGTCTCCGATTCCCATTACTGCCTGCAGTGTTGTGTTATGGGCAGCATTCATAATATAGAATGATTTTACACGTCTTTTGAGTGAAATCTTTAGATTTCTATTGCGATTGTATATGGGCTGTATTGTCTGTCTCAAAACTGTCTCATACTACAGCCAAGTGTTACAAATGCCATGAATACCGTTGTCTACCACCCATTCGCATAGCGCAACGTATAGCTCCGCTCGAAACAGAAAATTTATCTACTTGACATATATATAATGATAATTGTAGCTGTTGCTGTTGTTTTTGCCCTGTTTCTTTGGTACAACTTAATTTAATTTTCCTTTTTTTTCTCAGCGCTGCTGCCAACTTTGTCTCACAATATTTTGTGAGTTTTCCAAGAAACATTGAAATCTCTCTCTCTCTCTCTCTCTGTCTTGTGTTGTCCTTTGTTTGGCTGTTAACAAATGGTGAAAAAGAAAGCAAAACAAAACTCGCATTTCCGCCATAAATATCAATGTTTATTTGTAGTGTGAGCGTGTGTGTGTGTGTGTATAAATGTGTAGATTCAATTAAACGCAGGAAGTTGCTAAGAATTAAATTGTTTCAACTTCCGTTGCAAAATGCATTTTCTGTAACATTTCTCAACTGTGCGCTATTGTTGTTGTCGTTCGTTCGTTCGTTTTTATTTTCTCAGTCTTCTGTTGTTTCGCTTGCAGTTTTTGCTTTTCTTGAAGAACGTACACTTGAAGAAAAACATCAAAGAATATGTAAAAAATAAGCTTGAAGACTCAAAGCGAAGCTCTTACCAGAGTACTGTTAGAATGGTTAACAGACTCATGTTAACTAGTTAACAGATGTAAACAATAACAATGTAATCCTTTTGCAAATACTTTTCTGATTAAAAAACATCTTTATATATATTTACCCTCGACACTGATTCACTGATTCACTGACTCTGTCACGCAGTACGTAGGAATTTAAATAGGCATTCTATAATAATTCTATAAATAATAATAATAAAAAAAATAATATTTTTTTTTTGTACAGAAATTGTGTTTTCCCCAATTGTTTTTTTTACCAAAATTTTTTTTTCCAACATTTTTTTTTCCAAATTTTTGTTTTTACAAAAATTTTTTTTTTCCAAATTTTTTTTTTCCACAAAATTTTTTTTTCAATAAATTTTTTTTTTCCACAAAAATTTTTTTTTTTTAACAAATTTTTTTTTCCATATTTCAACGGGCGCCATAGGCGCATTACAACTTACTAGTATAGGATAGAATGCCATAATTATCATACCGCTTTTTATAAAGTTTGACGCTCAGAAACTTTTTGGAAAATGTATGTATATGATTTTTATAAAAATTCTGGTTTCCTTGTATTTATGAAACATATTATACTAACGCCAGGATTTCGAGGCCACGCTCATACAATTCATGCTACACACATACCCTTACATTCAATTGATCCCGGTAAACAGCGAATGAATTCTGACAAAGTTGTTGCATAAAGCTCAGCTAGAAATGGCAAAAATGTATTATTCGCTTGTAGTTGTACGTTCAGCGTGCGCTGCTTCATGTCATGCTGCAATTGTATTGTATACATTCTTTGTTTGTGTTTGCCTGCGTGTGTTTGGCCATGTATGTGAGTTTCTTGGTGTGTGTGTCTTTGTATGCGTAGTCAATGTTACATCCTGTATGTCTTGCAGCAAATTGTTTTTTCTTGTTGTTTTTTTCTTGTTTTGCAAGATTCCATTGCTGCCGCTGCTTGTGTTGCGTCTTCATCATTTGTCGTCATTGTCTTCTTCACCGCGTTCCTTTACTACAACTGCTGCTGCTACTACGTGTACGTACTACTACTACTACTACTCCAGATGAATGGCTGTTAAAATATTTATGCCATTTTAATTAATTCTGTTTTGTTGTTCTTCTTGTTGGTGGCGTTTTACAAAAATGCTCATAAAATATCTCTTAACAAAAAGAAGAAAAAAAACAACAACAACGATTTAATGGTTTAACGTTGCACGTCCAGGCACAGTGGTGCGATAGCTGAACTACACATTTGGACAGAATACTAGACAACTAGTCAGACATTAGACTTTCTTTGACTCGTAGACTTTCTCTTAAGGAAGGGGTTGAGAATAACGAAAAAAAAAACAGCAGGAACATAAAATGAACAGTTAAACAACTTAAAACTTAACATCGAACGTCATTGAATAAGGATGGTTGCATCAGTAGCAAGAAGAGCCTCAACTCATTACAGGACAACAATCGAAAATTAGCACTAAACGTCTCACATAGAAAGCGCCACTGGAAAGCTCTAATAATGACCCACATCATATACATCGAACATATTGAAAAAAAAAAAAAATTTGGCAAACTAAGAAAAGCGTCTGCACACCCTAGGACAACAACCGACATCTTTCACTGAATAGCTCACATGTAGGTGGCGACGCTAGAAAGATTTGATTAACACCTATGCCCTACAGACCGAGTATACCCAAAAAGGAAACATTCGCACACAAAGCAAAATATTATTTAATTTAACCCAGAGCAACTTGCTGTGAATACCCTCACATATAGATGGCGCCCCATAGAATGCACTAACAAAGAAATATGTCATGTAGACCGAACTTATTGGATCCTGGAAACATTCGCCAATAGAAATCGAGAACAACAAACGAAAACTAACATGCGAAATGTCAGATGTAGATGGCGCCCCCATAAAGAGTGTTAGTAAAGACATACATCGTATTATCGAGAATATTTTGAAACAAGAGTCATTCGCTAAAGCAAGAGCAGCTTCAAATCGGCCCAAGACCAAAGGCGGCGACTGACACTGAACATCTCACATATAGATGGCGCCACTAGTTGATACATCATATATACCGCATTAGCACCAGAAAACATTCGCCAAACTAGGAAAAGCTTCCACTGAATTCAGGATAACCAGCGGCGACCATCCCGGAACACATCACTTATAGATGGCGTTGCTAAAGACCTTTATCATACAGGTGCATATTGTGGGAAACAAATTGTTTTCGCCAATTTTACTGATTATTTAGGCTCTATGAAAAAAGCCCCCAAAAAAATGAAGAATTCCCCCAAGTAAATGAAAAATCCCCCCAAAAGCCCAATATGAAAATGACGCCACAAATTCTGAAAAGCCCCCAAACAATTTATGATAAATAACAAAAAATGAAAAACTCACCAATTTTTGTTGGCGAATTTTTCGTAATGCAAAATTTGTATGAGATTTTTGTGGGAAACAAAAACAAAAAAATGAAGTATTACCTAAAAATTATGAAAAAACCCCCGTTTTTTAATTTTCTGTGAGATTTTTTTTTTTAAATTTTTCAAAATACCAAATACCACGAAAACAAAAAACTAAATGTTTATTATGAAAAACTCACCAATTTCTTTTGGCGAATTTTTCGTAATGCAAAATTTGTATGAGGGAAACAAAAACAAAAAATGACGTATTTCCTAAAAATTATGAAAAACTCCACATTTTTAAATTTTTTTTTGACATTTTTCATAGAGCCCATATTTTATCAAGCCGTCTACAATTAACTATAATGCAAATCTTTACAGCTGCAAAAATATCATTTTTAGGTTTAAGAATTTATTATCATTCATAACCACTGTGCCACCGACTCGACTATATCGTCTATAGTGTATTCCACGAAGTACACAAAAATCGTGCGTGTGTATGTAAACGTTAAACTATGACAAAATGAAGATAACTCAGATTACGAGGAGCTGTGCCAGCTCCCACAACTTTGTTTTGTCATGGGTGTGCTGTTGCTTTTCCGTTCATTTTTTTTTCTAGGGCGAAGCATACTTTCGGGCGTTGTAGGGATTCCGTGTTGTTTGTTCCTCGTTACCGTAGGAAATGTAGTAGGTGGCACCCGAACTGCACCAGAGTCATATGACGTTGGGGAATTTACTTCGCAAGAAGACGAAAAAAAAACCGGGTGGTCATTTCAGGATAACTTTTCTATGAGTACTGTCATCTAAGATGTTCTTGTAATACAACATTTTATTATTGGCTTTTATGAACGATTTATGGGAAGACAATTTTTGAAGGAAGAGTCTCCCTAATGACGAAGAGCTGAATTTAATGAGAATTTAAACCGATTATGCGTATAACAAACTAATGCCAGTTGACGCCCAACGAATGTAGAATGATACTAATTTTCTTTATTAATTTATTTTAAATTCTTGGGTAAATATTAATAAATAATTTTTAATTTTTTTTCTTTCTAGGTAAGTGTTGTAAAATAATAGTTGACGGGATGATTTAACACTCTTCTAAAGTATTCTGTAAGTATCGGACTACATGATATGAGCGGGATACCACAGGGAATACTGTCGTTACTTGCTTTTAAAATGCAGCTATCACACTTCCAAGGTCATATGAGAGCTGGCTATGAAGGAGTAAACTGATGCCTGCGGATATATTGACCATTTACCGTAGGTCGATAGATGCCCAAGGAAAAGGTATCAAGTCTTGCTAAGGGTTTTTGTATATCCGATTTAATGAGTACACTACTGGGCTTTGTGTTTGTAATTTCGACCTCCAGCGAATTCTTTTCCGATTTGGGTTGCAAAATTAACACCAACAGCAGTCATATGATTTACTCAATGTCCCTTAAGTTGTGAGGTATTTCTGAAGATGATTTCCCCCTTTGATTTTCCAACTTTGATAGGAAAGTTCTACATTGCCCAGCTCCTCAACAAGCCATTATAAAATAATTGGGATCGGTTTGGGATTTGCGGTTAAAATCTGTAAACAAATCGCTCATGAAATTGTAGAGAAGGTTTGAATTGTTCCTATTTACCAGACCTTGACATTTTCTAACTGAATCATAGCTGAGAAATCGCTTGTAACCCAGTTGAAACCCGATCTTTGGGTGCGCTAGAGTCACATCATTTCCAGAAGGCTGAACCGCAAACTAATTCTCATATAAAAATTAATTGTCTCACTATTGATTTTCTAGCCTAAAAAAGATAACAATACAAATCAGATAGGCATGCCAAAGAGCCAGCAGCTCGTTTCATATCTGTAGCTTAGTCGGTCATTAGAGAAGTTTAGAGTTCGATTCCGACCGCACACGCCGAACTTTCTTCGTCATTGACGTTTACCTAAACTGTAGGAGTTGCAGTCGGAGCATATGATGAACAAGAATAAAAATCACTGTAGAACCATGGGTATGAAACAGAATTCATAAGCTTGAAGAATTGTGAAATAAATTCCTAATAAGACAGTAAAAAAAGTCCTTGAGTTGTTTGTGAATAATTATTTTCTATAAGAGCATGGTGAGCTTATGTGACAGTGATTCATGAAGTTAATAAAATAATTGTATTTTATAAAGGAATTTGAAATGAATTAAATGTCGAACTACCATGGTTGTAGAGCAATGGAAAATAACCCCAACACTGTCATTCGCCAGGCGGGGCATCACTTCGATGAATATAATACTTGACATAGAGATGGCGCGTTACTAAAGTATTCTGACAAAGTCTTTTAAACCATAAATAAAAATGGAAACATATACCAAATGTGTCTTTGAAAAGTTCTCATAGCTCTAGATTTAAAACAGATGGCGCCACTGGCGTACAGCCACAACATTTTCTAAAATGTAAAAAATCAATCATATGGGCACATGTGCAATAGAGTCGTACTCGAATTTTGTGAATGTTTTCTTTAATATCCTTTTAAATCATCTCATTCCTAATAATGACATATACGTTGGCCATCTGTATGTCAGTTTTTTCTCTCTCATAACACCGTGTTACAAAAAATAGTTTTTTTTCTGTCCTATGAATCAAATGCACATATTCGGAAAGAGGGGAAAAAATAAAAATGTGTGAAAGCCTTTGGACCGATTTTTAAACCTTTTTCAGAGATCCAATCGAGCTGATTTTTTTGCAGGCAGACTCGTGGAAATGTCTGTATCACGTCAGACTTCCACACAGGCCACTAGGAGCTTCATACTTCAAATTTAAAAAAAAAAATAATTCTGACGTGTACATGAAAATCGCCGATACACGTGTATTTTTATTTTGTATCCCCTTTCCGAAAAAGTAAATTTGGTTCATAGGACAGACAGAATGTGTGTAACACGGTGTAATTTTTGAATGCAAAGCCTTTGACTCTGTTGAAATAAAATCACGTAGAAAAACGAATGTAATTAAGATGACCACAGATGATCTCAGTATAATAAAAGTTTTTTCAAACAGAAAATTTTGCAAACATTCAAAAAACGAGGGGTAACATCGTCTAGCTCTAATTCTTAAGCTGTGATATTTTGTTGTATCGTCTTACTTGACATGAGGTGTGAGGTATTATCAAACAGAAAGTCTTGGTTCGTGTCGTGGTAAACACATCACCGTCTACCTGCTGTTAAATGTCAGCTACTTTACGAGTAAAATCGTTTCTCTAAGCTATGTTCAACTTCTCTAGTGAAGGTAATTGCAGTTCGCCGCTGGCTTTATGACTGTAGGTCCCGGTCACTGGGTTCTCAAATTATATCGTGTACACTTCACTGATGTAAGAGAAGTTCCCTCATGATATATTAAGGCAAATGCAAACGTATACAAATATTTAGCGGCATTCAATGAAGAATTCCTAGATCTCATGTCTTCTAGTTCGTTAGTCTGCTATTATTCTGTTCTACTTGTAATTTGTCTTCCCACCGAATGCAAGCCCATTCTGCTCGGCCTTTCTTACTTAGATAAGCCAGCTACGACGTAAACTATTTGATCTTTGTCAAACAATAAATTTCAACTAAAAGAGTCTGTAGGTTGTCTGTCTCACCCACATGTCTCACTACATCCTAAAAGTATACATCACTTTTGTGTTGTGTAACTTTTAAAGCCCTTAGGGTCTGCAATATATTTGTTTTTCCTTTTTAAAGTAATTTGATCTTTTTTTTTCTTTTTGCCCTCCCCCCCTCTCCATATGCTACAATTTCTCTCAAAAGGGAAAACCATAACATTTTATTTTCCTTCCCCCCTCCTTGAGAAAAAACTGAGGCATAGACTGATGGCGTTCCTTAGGTCATTTACTGTGTGAGAATAGAAAAAAATCAATCAACTAATCACCATCATCATGGTCGTCGTCAGCCTCATCCAAAACCGTAACCGAAATCATCAACTCTATGAATGTGTGTGTGTGTGTGAGTGAGGAAAAAACGGAAGCAAACCTCACAAATTCCCACAAAAATTTGCTTTGAGGATTTTTCGCATATTTGCTGATGCTTCTGTAATGTTTTCTTTTCGTTCTAACAAAAGACGGTGGGGGGGGGGGGGGATGAGGCTGCCATAGGGGGCAGATGAAGATGAAGCCTAATAAATGGAAGGAAAACTCGCTGGCATACACAAACACAAATTAAGTACTTGGGCAAGTTTTGCTCAACACACATACGTATACACCCGCATACACTCAAATATATTCCGGTAGTGAATTCTATATCTAATCTTTTACAAAATCAACACATCAAATATTGGCTCCATAGTTGTGGCGTTGACTCCATGTGTTGTGTCTCCGGTGTTAACATTTCGCTACAGCGTACAGAGTGCGGTGCCAGGACGTCTATTATCAAAGGAACAATATCTTTACGGATTTGTAAACGACTAGCGAAAAAGTGTGTGTGAGAGAGAGAGAGAGATTAATTTTCTGTTACAACTTTCGTTTACACATTCTGTGTGATGTGTTTGCTGTGAGTTCATCCAGCGTCTTTGTGGAATTGTTTCATATGTGAGTGTGCCGAAGATGACGATGGATGTGTGGCTATGAGTAGGAGTGTAAGCGGTAAAGGCTAGAACGATATCGGGCCTTCTACGGGAGCGATTTTTGACACTCATATGATTCTATAAAATACCGAGTTATTTAACACAAACTCAAGATTCTATGAAAGATCGGGTCCTGTAAAATTTTGCTTGCAAAACGGCACTTTAAAAAAATCCAAAACATAAATTATTTGTGAATTTTTCTTTTTAATTAAAAAAGTTCTAAATTCAATAAAAAACCAGTGAAAAAGTTGCAGTCGGGTAAACCGACTTATATATACCCTCACCCTCAGTAAAAACATACAAGTCTCATACTCATAAGTATCGGAAAGTCAAAAGTGACCGTAGCTACCATCATTTGATGTAACATCTGATGAAAAGTCATAATAGCAACCTAAAATACCGAATGCTATAGAAAAATATTGGATGGTACATTTGTATGGGAGGTACCAGAAGGGGAGTTGCCAGACTTCCAAGTTTTTGTCCAAAACTTTGTTCAGTTATACCTTTACTAACTACGGAATTTGGCGAAGATCGAACTTGAGCGTGTTGATATTATTACACGATTTATAAAGTGGGCGAAATAGCAGATTTGTATGGGAGGTACCCGAAGGGGAGTGGCCATATAGCCCATATGCAATCCCATAAGCAGTTTTGGGAAAATATTAAGCCATGCCAAATTTCAGAGTGATTGCTTAACTCTTTCGAAAGTTATCGTGCGTACCAGCAGGACAGACGGACAGACGGACATGGCTCAAACGATTCAGAAAGTCATGAATCGAATTTGGTTCAAAGACACCTGGGGTCTAATGTGAATATTTCTAGGTGTTACACTTTTGGGTCGTATCAAATGATATATACCCTCCTACCCGTAGGGTGAGGGTATAAAAACTAATATTTACATTTAGGTTAGGTTAGCTTATCAACAGTGGTCTTAGATAAGGCAGACTAAGGAGATTTTTGGTCAGCCCAGAATATTTCAGTGGGTAGGACACATTGGGGTATCACAATGGCGATTTCACAGTCTAAGTGATACTGATCAGCAGTAGGGTCTATCTTATTTAGGAACTTACAAATTCAAGAGCTTTTTAGGGCGTTCAGAATGATTCAGAGGGACATACTTTGCCAGGACTAATTCAGTCATGACCCATCTACAAATTAATTGTCTAACCATTGATATTCTAGCCTAAAAAGGATAAGAATACAAATCAGATTGGGAAGACAAAGAGCAAGCAGCTCGTACCGTCTCTGATGATTTTTTTAAAAGGGCTTAACGAATTTGATTGTGATTTAAGAAGAAGTCATGCTAAAAGATCTTATGTGAGAAGGAATATTTTTCAAATGTAAATAAAATATAGTAATAAGGTTATTTTTAATAGATGGCTTTGTAAATGTCCCTGAGGATGGAGTAAATTGTTTGGCTTAGTGAGATTCCACAAGTCCTATATCACATTTTACTGGAAATTTTATGTATCTAAGGATTGTGTGATTTTATCTATATTTAATTAAATATTTCTCTCGAAACTTGATTAGACTCACAATTCGGCGGTACATGTTTTGTAGAATATATGAAAATATGCACCGATTAGATCAGGGGGTCGGAAAACAACAACAACAAACAAATGGCATAGCAAATTTCATTGTCATTTGATTTTAAAATTTGTCGGGAGTTCCATCTGCGCTAGGGCAATTTCTATATGTAAAGTGAAATTATATTGAAATGTTAAATGTTTCCCGCTCGTTTCCTTCCTCCAATATCCTTATTTACTATTGCCAACACAGTGCATTGCATTCATAGGGGGCATCGCCTGAGTGTTATTAAAAAAAAAAAAAAAAAAGTGTATCTAGTCATGTTCATCTGCCCTTTCTGCTGTCCATAATTTATTTAGAACAAAATATTGAAAAAATAAATTAAAATTTTTTTTATTATTGACCTCAAGTTCTTGACCTCATGAAAAAGTTCTAAATTGAATAATAAAAAAAAATATTATGAATTTTAATGAAAAAACAAAAATGTTCTAGTTTTTTCTTTTCACTGATCTACAAAGGTACACTAAACCGAAAAATTGTAAGAAACCACCGTAAAATTGATAATTTTACGCTACAAAATACGTCCAACAAGAAAATTATCAATTTTGATATTGAAGCAATATCAATTTGATATTTGATATTTGGATTGATACGAAAACATGTAAAATTGATAATTTTAATGTGAAATGTAAAATGTAATATTAATAAGATTAATGTTAATTTTATATGAATAAAATATCAAAATGATATGATTTAATGTAGAATTGACGTTATTTTAATGTTCATTTGATATGTGAAAATATCATTTTGATATGAATAAAATATTAATTTGATATGAAAAAAATATTAATTTGATACGATTTAATGTGTAATTCATATTATATGTAATTTTTATATTTAAATTAAACAATAATTTGTTTGTTGAAATAATTAGAGATATGTTTTATTGTAAATTTTTTAAAAATAACTTATATTTAAATATATATTTGTTTCTGAAGGAAAAATGCCAAATATTTCATTTAATTCCATTCACCTCTATAGAGGTCCCGCGATTGGAAACTGGGTCATGATACCGACCATACTGCTCCCAATTTCAAACAGTTATTTTATATGTATTTTCTCCTAAAGCATCAACATTCATACATATCATATTACGAAGCTATTTAAATAAATTCTGAAGAATTCTGCAAAACTGCCGCTACAATCGTATTAACTTTGAACAAATGTTAGGTCCTTCAACTGATGTGGTGGTGGTAAATTTTACACTTTCTTAGGCCACATGTCCAAAAAAATGCACCCATAAGTTAGAGGTTAAGTACAATTGTCAGGCTTCCAGAGTCTGGTCGTGATTATGAAGAAAAAAAATCCCGTTCCATTCCGTGTTTATTTCTCCATCGATGTTCCCTTATTCGGGGAATGGAAGATGCTGTTTTTCTTCATATCGCCCCCTCAATATAATAATAGTGTATAATACATTATATGCTATACATTATACACTATTGTTTTATTGAGTGGACGATATGTTCTAACCCTGATACGTTTTCATTGTCTCTGGAATTTCTCGAAAAACAATTTACAAGAAAGTACAAATTAATCAGATTAAGTTAATGGTCATTAATTTTTCAGATTCCATCATGTGAAATAGTGCAACCCAATCTCTCATCGAAGGAGGATACATTTTGGTCCTCTCAGGTCATAAATGATCTGTTTATCTTTTCCCCATTCGCACCACTGTGCCTTGTGTGCCCCGTTGCGCCATTGTGCCGGCGTGTATATTCCGGAGTACCGCTCCTTATAGTGTATTTGTGTTGCTTGACGTATGTGTCAATGACTTTGGCAGCAAATACTTATTACATTACAGCTTTTGATATATTGGCTACGAAGACAAACAAACACACACATACAGAAAGTTTTGTTTACACACAACTTAAATAGACATACAGATATACACACCCACTACATACACTGTCTTTTTGTTAGATTCTCTATATGGTTTTTGTGTGATGCTTCATTTGGTGAATAGAACTAAAGACACTCCCATGCACTCACACACACGCACATGTACTTTCATCTATAGAAAATTTGACGCTAATGGCTTCTTTTTTTGTGTGTGTGTGTGTGTGCATTCTCTGAATACAGAATGACAGCTAAAACAAACATACTTGTGTTTTAATATTACAACCATTGATGCTGCCACTTGTTCTGCAGTTCTTCTCCACCTAGTCCTCTTTATAGGATTTATGGCTGTGTGGACGCACATAACCTTGAAGGGTTATTGAAGTTGGGATGTCCTTCTCGATGGGACTAACCGAGGAAGTGATTTTTCAATTAAGATTTATGTTTTTTTGCAGTGCACAAATATTTGTCAAATATTGAACTGAGATCCTTCGAGATGACCTACCCTGATCATCAATTTCGAATACGAACTGACATTCATTCTGATTTCAATGTCTGTCCAGAAATATTATGAATACTTTATTGCTTTAACAAGCAACCCATGCTCTTTTTGTTTTATTTCTATGCCCTTTCGCATTTTAAATAATTTACATATCAAATGAACACCAGAAATATTTTTGGTGAACAACTTTCGTGTCTAGACGTGTTTGGTTTTTTTCTGCCTCCGTTTGCAACTTTTGTCGAACAAATTTTTCACAAAATACAAAACAATTTTTTAAGCAAAAGGAAAAGAACGAAATTCTCTCGGAAAGATTCGAGAAAGAAATACGAAATCGAAAAGAAAGGCAAAAGTGAGAAAATACAAAACAATTTTTTAAGGAAAAGACAACGAAATTCTCTCGCAAAGATTCGAGAAAGAAATGCGAAATCAAAAAGAAAGGCAAAAGTGAGAAAGCGTCAACAAATACCACGATGATGATGGAAGGCCCTTCAAAGTGAAAATCTCCAACAGGAAAGGTAATTTTTCAGCGATTCACAAAGGGAATGAAACAAAGTCACAGTGGCACAAACCAAAAAAAAAACATAAAACAGTGTAACAAACCTAAAAAATTACATTGTGGAAAATATTGTTAAAAGTTCTAATGGTTTTCCATATAAGAATTCATTTACAGGACCAAGATATTCAGCTAAAGGCACCATTGTCTTTTCTTCCAAGGCTGTCATCATTCAGCCAAAATCAACGTTAGGTTTTGTCTTCCTAAGACTATTTCTTTTGTGCATTTGCCATTCAGCCTGTATCTTCCAAAAAGAAAACTGTGTCGAATGTAGTTTCCTGAAAGCTTGGATCCTTCTCTACACATCTGTATCAACACTTGTTCCCATTGGTTCAGTGGTTTAGATGTTACACAAGCAATACTAGAGGGACCACTGTTCTTGCCCCTGAATGTAGGCTACAGCGTAACAACAACACATGTGTTAAACGCTTGCTCAAGCAAGAGCAAACAATCAATGACATCGCACTAAATTCTCTTAGACTTAGCCATAAATCAGCTAAAAGAAAATAAGAATGAGAAAATCGGCGGATAAGCCTCGTCGCAGGTAAATGGAATTGGCAACAAAGAAAGCCAACTAAGATTTAACAAAACGACAAACATTATGGCTTTCCCTTAAAAAAACCAAAACAAAAAAAAAATACACAAACGAAATTTAAAGGAACACATGTTGCCACATTACGTGGACAGAATGCTGTACATTCCGCCATTATAAATATTGGAGTCATATATCATCGCATCGACTGTTTTGAGAGAGAGAGGGTGGTGGATGGGGAAGCTGTCGGGAAACAAGTGCGAATGATATGCGTAACAGAGGGTTACTTGGCCAAAACAAAACAAAAAAACACACTCACACAATAACAAGTGAAAAATCTACACATGCATTGAACTGTAAACGGTTGAGACAAATGCGTGGTGGCACCACTTGTGGCTGGCAGAGATTAATGAATTGCTCTGTCCCAATGAAGGCGAATTATTCGTCTCATCCCGTAGACGCCTTAAGATTAGTAAAAACGACGCCACAGCATTGGCCCCTAAAGTGAACGTTTATTGTTATTCATTGGCAGTAAACAGTTGGTTTATTTTAAATTCTAATCATTCTAAATTTTGTTTGCCAAACCCTTTGAGGTCAACGACCGTCAGCAGTCCTTTGTAGTCGGTTTATGATTAGTAAAAATGACAACAAGGCGATGGCTCTTAAAGTAAAAATTTACTGTTATTCGTTGGCAGGAAACAATTGGTTTATTTTAAATTCTAATCATTCTAAATTTTGTTTGAAAAATTATCAGAAAATGTATGTTCAAAAATGGCACATTCATTTGCATCAATCTATATGTGAATTGTTGCGAAGTCGAAAGGTCAAATTCCAATGGAATATTCTTGTTCATCATTTCTGTTCAAAACTCACAGCCCTCAATTTTCATTTACGGTCTTTATTGTTTAAGTCTTCAGGTCAGATTTTCTTTCAGCGACGCCATCTATATGTGAGGTAATGCAAAGTTGATTAATAACTCATAACTCATTAATAACTCATAGATATAAAAATTGTTTTTTCAAAAATTCCACCTCCTGTTCAATTCATCGACATGCTATTCTGTCCCATTTCATGTTCAGTGTTTATCAGAGTTTTCGGGGCGCCATCTATATGACAATTGTTGCAAAGTAAATCTAATAAAGTAAAGTTCAGTTTTTAATCATTTCTCATATTTTCTGTCTTTATAATTTAAGTCTTCAGGTCAGATTTTATTCAGCAGCGCCCTCTATGTGGGAAGTTTTACGATGTCAATCACAGAAATGCCGTCCACAATGAAGCATTGCCATATTGTTTTTTTATTTATTTATTTTTTTCAAAATTTCCACATCTACCTGCTATTTTATTCCATTCCATATTTAGAGTTTATCAGAGATTTCGGGGCACCATCTATATGCCAATTGTTGCAAAGTAAATCTAATAAAGTAAAGTTCAGTTTTTAATCATTTCTCATATTTCAAAAGTCATATTTTCTGTCTTTAATGTAAATGTAAGCCTTCAGGCCGGATTTTTTTCAGCGGCGCCATCTATATGGGAAGTGTTACGATGTCGATCACAGAAATGCCGTCGACAATGAAGCATTGCCATATTGGTTTCTTATTTATTTTTTCAAAATTCTATTTCATGTTCAGTTCCGGGTCGCCACCTATATGTCAATTGTTGCAAAGTAATTTTGAAAAAATAGGTTATTGTTCTCTAGAATTATGGTATGCGTTCGCTTGAACTTTTAGAGCATCTTTATAAACCGAAATCAACGGTAAGTTACTGACTGGAGTCGTCAAAGTGATTTACCTAACGCATTTTTCACAAACTCTTCCTCTAAGAGGCTTATAAATTTTTTAACCCCCCCTCATTGTTTACAGTTTACTTAAGCATCAAAATTCAAAGTTTGTTTTGTGAAAATATTCCTAAACCTATTTGAAGCTTTCATAAACACAAACGAATAAAGTTTTGTTTTCTACCTTTGTTATTAAATTTCTTGTTATTCTTGACCGCCTTTAATGTTACTGACACATCGATGCCATCAGCTTTTCAATATTAAAGTTTTTCCCTCTCCACGACGTTGAACATGAATTAATTTCATCGAAACTTTCTCACAAACAACAAATGAAACCCACAAACGATACTCTTTCAGACGTGTGTCTATCGTACGATTACAATTTTCCGAATCGAAAGTTTTCATACCCGACAAAACCAACAACCCCTCAACCTCCACACACCAATTAAAAGAGCTTATTTTTTATTAAAAAAAAACCTTCAATTTCCATTCACACTGGACCACAAACACTTGCTGACGGAACAATTTAACTTGGCCGGGAAGCTGGCGGGATCATAATGAAGGTGTGTGTGTATGCGAGGTATTACCACCATTACTGGTCAAAGAATACACAGTTCGAGAAATAGCAATCAAAAAAAGAAGAATTTAATTGTATTGCGTTGCGTGCTAAACGCTATTCTCAATGAACATGAAATTCCAGGGGAAAAGTAGAGAAATGTTGGTTTAACAAATGAAACCGGATTAAACACGGAACGATCCATACTTACAGTGACGATTTTTCTGTTTGGCATTTACCAGGGCAGCTTTTCTACATTTTACCACACAAGACCGCTCCCGTTTTGGGGGGTGGGTTAAACAATGTGTTGGGTTTGGTGGTGACTCGCCAGAAATGCTACCCTAAAACATCACTAATAATTCAATTGTCAATTGTTACCATGGCTGGGAATTATATTAGAAAGCATAGAGTGTTAAAACTTTCTACAATTTTCTCTTGTGTCAAATGTGGTGTTTCCCGTTTCCGTTGCTCTATGTGAACGAGGTGTGAATGATAAGTTTGGATGTGTTTGGTGTATTTATTTTTCCCTGACAAGCAAGCAAGAGAAAGAGAGAGCGAGAAAGAAAGAGAGATACAAAGATATAGTGACAGAAAGAGAGAAATAGAGGTAGAGACAGAAAGGGAGGGAGTCAGAGAGAGAGAGAGAAACAATACACTTCCTCCTTGTTGTGATCTCTTGGAGCAGACCACTTCTTTTCCACATGGACTATTTTTTCTGACAGAAATAGAAAGAGAGAGCGAGACAGAAAGTGAGAGAGAGAAACAGAAAGAGAGAGGCAAAGACAGAGATATATAAACAGAAAGAGAGAGACAGTGCGAGAAAAATAAGGGAGGGAGACAGAGAGAGAAAGAGAGAATCAATACACTTCCCCCTTGTTGTGATCTCTTGGCGCAGACCACTTATTTTGCACATGGACTACTTTTTCTGACAGAAAGAGAGAGCGAGACAGAAAGTGAGAGAGAGAAACAGAAAGAGAGAGACAAAAAGAAATAGACAGAGAGAGAAACAATACACTTCCTCCTGCTTGTGATCTCTTGGAGCAGACCACTTATTTTCCAAATGGGTTACTTTTTCTGACAGAAATAGAGAGCGAGACAGAAAGTGAGAGAGAGAAACAGAAAGAGAGAGACAAAAAGAAATAGACAGAGAGATAAACAATACACTTCCTCTTTGCTGTGATCTCTTAGAGCAGACCACTTATTTTCCAAATGGGTTACTTTTTCTGACAGAAATAGAAAGCGAGAGCGAGACAGAAAGTGAGAGAGAGAAACAGAAAGAGAGAGACAGGGAGAGATAAACAATACACTTCCTCTTTGTTGTGTTCTCTTGGAGCAGACCACTTATTTTCCATATGGACTAATTTTTCAGACGTTTTGTTATTTTACGTTCACACAACACTGTAGTCGAATGCACGCAGTGACTCAGAGGAAGAGATAATGTATTTACTAGTTTGGCTGGTCTCCCTGTATCGACCAATGTTTTTTCCTTGTAGAACACTGTGTGGGTCGGTAAGCCGAAACGAAAAATAGCGATCATGCATGATTTCATCATTTTTAATGTCACTCTTTTGTCTGTAGTCTTTGAGCCGACCACTGAGCGTCGGTAATCTTTAAAAAAAGACTAAGAGATATTTTCAGATTTTTAAATTCAATTCATTTGGCTGCTCTCTTTGTGCCTACTACTGGGTAATTTTGATATTTGTAAATTTTTCGTTGTATTACCGAATGTATGTAGTCAGTCATTGTATGAAGTTGTTTGGCTGGACCACTGATTTTCCTCTTAGAGAATAAGAGATACCAATAACACAGTACAACAGCCAATCTGGGGGGTGAGAAATTCCAAGTCAGGGTGATGGTACTAGGTCAGTATAGTAAAACCCTCAAAGGGTTTGGCGTTCGTATGTGTCATTTTTTTTTATGACCTTGTCAAAATGGGATACCTTCACTTAAATGTAAATAAAAGCAGAACGCGTTAATCGATTTCTATGATCTATGTCGCATTTTGTTTATAGGTTATGTGACTTTACATGATATTAATAACACTCGATCCTTTTTTGCAGTTTTGGATTTTTTATGAATTTAAAAAAAAAAAATTTAAATTTTTAGGCAAAAAAAATTTTTTTTTTCCACAAATTTTTTTTTTACAATTTATTATTCTATTTTTTTTTTTGAGTTTGTTTCATCAAAATCGTACAAGTGGTTCTCGAGTTATGTTAAACTAAGTTTTTGCCAAAATGTTACAACTAAGCGAAAAAACATCAAGATAAGGAAAACATTAAAAAGGTCATAAAAAAAAAAACTGACACATACGAACGCCAAACCCTTTGAGGGTTTTACTATACTGACCTAGTACCATCACCCTGACTTGGAATTTCCCACCCCCCGGAAAAAGTCCCTCGATTTGTTGCACAGTGTAATAGGCGCCCTCATTTGTCTTCATTGCCTACCAGTGTTCTAGACACTTTACAACGACCTAACAACAACAGGGGGAGAGAGAGAATTAAAAAAAAGAGATACCAGTTACTTGTAATAACAGAGAGAGATACATTTATAGAAAGAGGTAGAAAGGGAGGCAGAGAGAGATAGATACATAGAGAGAAGGAGAGAGAGTGGGAGAGAGTGAGACGGAAGCTGAACTACACTAATTATTGTTCGGCGAGTGGTATTTTGATATAATTACAGCCCCATCGGCAAGATGTATTCAGATATTAAGCTATTAGGAGTAAATCATTATTTTATATTTACAATTAATGTAAAGGGTAATTAGTTGTCATTATCAGTTAATGACAATTGATTACTCGGCTGCTTAATTAGATCAGTCTTTCTTAGGCAAACATCAGTTTTATATTCAATTAAACCGATGATTCACTCACACTACCCTCGTACACAGTTCTCATGTGTAGGCCCACTTGCCAGCAACCAAAACCGGAAAATAACCGTGAAATATTTGTACGATTTTAATTTCATTATTCGCAGCCACAGCCAAAATATATCACATACAGATTTGAGAGAGACAGACCGAGAACGAGAGAGTGGGAGGGTGTTGGAGAAAATGCCAAAATAGAGTAACATTTAATGTACACACACACATTTGTTAGTGTTTCTGTAGTTGTTGTCGTTGCTATTATTTGTTTGTTATCAACACAACACGCAAACAAATTTTGTTACCAATAATAACACATGTACGGATATTTACGGATATGTGTACTCATATTACTTTCATTCATATCTGATATGCGAGGGGCTGTGTGGGTGCGTGAGTGTGAGGAAAGGGAGTGCGTGAGGGTGCCCCCTGAATGTTAGTTAATTTCTGTGTTGGCAAATGGCTGAGCATAACATTAATGAAACACACCACAAAACAGGACAAATGTGGTTAAGTTGTAGAAATGTTTGTTGTTGCTGCTGCTGGTGTTGGTAATTTGTTTGTTTCTCTCTCTCCCTGCTGTATCACTGCTCTGTTTCTGTTCTCACTCGGCCCTGGCTGCTTATTACATTTCGAAATTTATTACAGATTTTATGTATGCCTGCTATGTGTATGGGTGGGAGTGTGTTTAGTAGGTGTGTGTGTCTGTGTGTTTGTGTAAATGATTGAGGTATCGCAATGAAATTGATAAATTTGTTGCCACCATGCAGTGGCCCACTGTGTTCGGTTGTAATGTAAATACGTTTGTTTGGCTATTGTTTTGTAAATAAATAAATTTGCTGTAATTAACAAACGTTGAATTCGGTTCTAATATAAAATTTTGCATCACCCCCCCCCCCCCCCCCCCCCCCCCCCACCTGCCCATCGAAAAGTATGACGTTCGCATTATTGCTGCTCCTCGTAAAAGACTGCCGGGGAATGATATCCTACAGAGTGGAAATGTATTTTGTTGGTTTATAATGTCTCTCGTAATGAATTTAAATTTAATTTGAATGTAACAAATGTTTCGGTTGTTGTAATTTCCACAATTAGTTCAATGGTAGAACACCTTATGTAATGTTCGCATTAATTTTAAAATATTTATGGGTGATGGTTCAAGTGGGTGACACTCAGAATAAGGGAAATGAAGGTTTAGGATGTTTGCCAGTAAGTGATAGGTCGGTGACTCTGATACGTATCGGCTGCTCATCACATTCTAAAATACTCGTACTCCGCAACGTCTGCCCATACGTATCTTTTGTATGCCATAAAAATTACCGAGGTTATCTTATATTTTTCTAAAGGCTTTTCCAACAAGAGGTGTTATTTTGAATCATCCAGCATTTCGGTAGCTGTCACTGTTGAAGCTATTATTCTTTGACATTTGACAAGTAGAAACTACGCCATTACTAAAAATGGAACAATACACGCTTTAACACCGCATTGAAATTATTAAAATTCCCTACAAAAATGGTGAAAATCTTCGCAAAACTAAAGCATTTTTGGATCGTCGTAAAGCCCCTTGTCGGACTGCAATACAGAAATTGGTGGAAATGGGAATTTGAGCCATTGAACGGGAAAACTTTCCGGACCGTGTTATCTCTCGAAGAGGTGATCACAATTGGCCACCGAGATCTTGTGATTGAACACCTTGCGACTTCTCCCTTTGGGGCCTCGTGAAAGATACGATCTTCGCCAACAGCTCAGCGTCGATTCAAGACCTCAAAGATAGAATTCGTGAGGCAATGGAGGACATAGGGCAGCCACTTTCCGATTTGGTTATGGAAAATTCCATGAAAAGGATATGGTCCTGTAAGCGTGGTCGTGGTGGCCATTTGGCTGAAGTTCTTTGTCATTATTAACCGCCTTCCTTCCTGTTTAATATGAAATTTAGAAAATTTCTTTGAATACCAAAATACCACCTGTTGTTGGAAAACCCTGTATTTTTTCTAATACACATTGCGAACGCTTTCATTTTGTAGAAATAATTTAATAAAGGTTTTTAATATGGTACGTATGATTATTATGAATCCATTTTTAATACTCATACGCTGAATTAAAAAGCGAATTTCGTACAAAATCGGTCTTACGTCTTTTTCGCGGTAACGGCTCGACATGTACACAGGAAATGTATAATATGTCATCTGTGTCATATAGACCACAGGTTGGATAACAGTTGCCAGCATAGACTTAAATTTATTTATAGTGGATAACGAGAGGGTTCGAAGTCGTCGCTTTAAATTTTCACAGATCATTGCGCCAGTTTTGCTGGTAAATCTTATTCAGACACATTTTCCATCTACTGGCCACGACTATTTCACTAGTTTTTCGCCTCAGCATAATTTTAATAAATCAAAATAAGCTTTCATTCCTTAGTTACAATAATTTTTGTTCATTACACCGTGTTACAAAAAATAGATTTTTTTCTGTCCTATGAACCAAATGCACATATTCGGAAAGAGGGGAAAAAATAAAAATAGACGTGTATCGGCGATTTGCATGTACACGTCAGAATTTTTTTTTTTTAAGTTTGAAGTTTGAGCTTTTGGACCGATTTTTAACCCTTTTTCAGTGATCCAATCGAGCTGATTTTTTGCAGGCAGACTCGCGGAAATGTCTGTATCACGTCAAATTTTTTAAAAAATAGATTTTTATCAATTCTCAGATTTTCCCCAATTTTTATTATTTTTGAAAACAAAATATTTTTTTCACTTTTCTTAGCATAACTTGAAGAGACTCTAAATTTTTAAACTACTTAAGCGTTACGAAAAAAAATTCAAAAAAAAAAAAAAATTTAGGAAAATTTGAGAATTGATAAAAATCTATTTTTTAAAAAATTTGACGTGATACAGACATTTCCGCGAGTCTGCCTGCAAAAAACCAGCTCGATTGGATCACTGAAAAAGGGTTAAAAATCGGTCCAAAGGCTTTCACACAGGCCACTACGAGCTTCATACTTCAAACTTAAAAAAAAAAAAATTCTGACGTGTACAGGAAAATCGCCGATACACGTGTATTTTTATTTTTTATCCCCTTTCCGAAAAAGTAAATTTGGTTCATAGGACAGAATGTGTGTAACACGGTGTTACTGAAACTTAAAAGTATTTACATGATCATTCATTTCAACTTTAAAAAATTCCAGAGCCTAATTTTGGGCTCGCTGCAAATTGAAAATATTTACAGAACTTCGAAGTTACAGTTAATGCCACAGTGTCTCTACATTGTACCCATTCATTTTAGCTTTAACAAATTCCAAAGTCTACTTTTGGGCCAGCTAACAAATTGAAAATTGAGTGTACGTTCTCCTTGCTCTTAAGCGGACACCTTTCATAAACGGACACTTTTTTTCAGTAGCATTCTGCTTCAGTAGTCGTGTGTACTTCCGCTTATAAGTGTCCGAGTACACTTTACTTACGGAATTTGGAAGTTAAAGTTGCAGCCACGATGCTTTTATAGTGTACCCACTCATTTCAACTTTAACAAATTCCAAAATCTTCTTTTGGGCCACCTAACAAATTGAAAATATTTACAGAATTTCGAATTTAAAGTTACAGCAACTTGCAATTGTTGAGAAATGTTTACTTTCAATTCCTAAAACCCTTGATTTTATTAAAAAAAAATCCCTCAACCAATTCTCGTCTCTTCATTGAATAGCTTTTTTTCGCAGCATGCTTTTAAGCTGCAACACAATTCGTTTACCTTTAGTTTGGCTTTAATAAAACATTTGCCTTTTGTTTAGCCTTTTGAAACAGTTTTGGGGAAATCTGTTCCTTCCAAAAAAACGAAAACGAAACAAATACTACCTGATCTTGCATCAGCTCATTCCAATGTCGTCACCCACATCACAAAGAAATGACCTTGATCTCTAACCTAATCATCAATCTAAATAAGGTGAACCACCTAGCAGCGAGCAAAACTGTATGCAAGGCACGTCTTGCGAATTCAAACTAATCCTGGCCATAATTTACATAAAAATGTGAAAGACAAAACTCAAGGGCTTTCAGATGTGTTTTTGGTGAGAGGGCACAGAAACAAAAAGAAAAAAATGTTTGTAACGGGGTGTAGCTTTTTTACTTTACTGAATTTTGTCCCTCTCCCCCTCCCCCGCCCACTCGTTCTTTGTTATGCGTTAAGATAAAGTTATTAAGGTTAACAAATGTCATCATCATCAGCTGTGAGAACATGGCATTGATTGATCATCGTGCTCAGGGAATCTTTTTAAAATCGCCATAGCTACAATGTAAACCCCACCAACCAACCCCCCCTCTCCACCAACCATGGTGTCTCGCATTTGACATAATCAAATTACTTGTCATCAATTTTAGTTTCGTTTCGTTCTGTTTTTTTTTTTGGTGCATGTTCCATTCATTCAACCCTGAGCTTTATTACTCCCTCCCGGGCATTTCTGTATACCGTTTGGTTGTTGTATTGTGCGACGAGTCCTTTTTTTCCTTGTCGTGGCTTAGGGTAATAATTTAAAGACAGCATGACAAGTATAATTTTCACCCAAAAAAAGTGACGATGATAAAGTGGAGATGAAACCCCTTCGTAGCCCCTCTCTGCTTTTTAAAGAGCCACATTTAAAGATGGGCTATGCAAAATGTCTGCGAGTGGAGCAGAGCATTTGAAGTTTCTTGCTCTAGTTTAAGCCTCAACTCTAGTGGGGCCATTGCTGTTGCATGAGAATGTATGGACGTGGATGCTTCGCTTCATGCATTTTAATGATGAATTACTTAACAGCTGATGCAAATATCTCATGCTTGTACCATTACTTATTCTCCTGCTCCACTTCTGCCACCCTGGTAAGGTGTGAAAGAATAAACTCGTGCAATCGTTCATTTTCCAGAAAACTTGAGATACATTTCAGTTTCTTCTTTTTCACTTCGAGCTACGCAAGAAAAGAGAGAGAGAGAAAAAACACGCCAGTTAACTTTTGTTAAACATTTAAAAGGTAATAAAAAAACTGGATGCAGGGCTTTTGTTGCATCACACTAGCACTCCATCATCTGTGGCAGTTCCATTTCGCTAGTAAGGCAACTTTCTAGTTGAGTTAAGTTTTCTTTTCACAGAATCCCTATCATTGATGCTCGTCTTCTTCTCTTTCCTCGTACCCCTTTTGCATATTACATTGAAAGACATTAAAATCAGCTCTTTTTTTTTTGTCTCTCATAATGGCAGCAAATGTGTATTTTATGAGGTTCGCTCCGCCCCCAAACCTCTGCCGAACAGCCCACCACTATAAAGAAAAGAAGACAATTTTTATGTGTTATTTTTTTTTTGTAATTTTTATTGCCACGCAGTTTACACTGTCACACCTCAATTGGCAAAGTTATATTTTTTCAAACGATTTATGTGTGTTTTTCTAAGGACGACAAATTATTTTTATTACCCATTTTCGTGGTAGAGTGACAGGCAGCATGAGCAGGGCCCAGAGAATGGAGACAACCATAAAAGGGTTTTGCATTTTATGTGTAGTAAATTTTTTTTTAGTAAATTTTTAATTCGTTTACATGATTTGTTATGTACGCTGTCGCGAGATGAAACAAAAAGCAATTACAGAAAGTGCCTGAAAGTATGCCACGTTTCGTTTTGGTATCTATAGCCAACGAACAGTATGTTGTGTATTTAAAGAAGGAATATAAAAAAAGGGATAAATGGATTATTATCTATTAATGGGCTAAGGAGAAGTTCAATCACCTAAGGCTTGGAAAATCGTTTTATTTTATACTCGCCGAAATAGTCAGTTTTCCGCTTAGCATTAGGTTCCGCTGATATTACTGATATTATACATAGTGCCTACTTTTAGGAGTATACGGTAGGTTGTTGATAATTTGTAACAGCTCCTTTATGGCTTTCAGGACTGGCCAGCAATCGTATTCACGTCCAGAATATATTCATCTTTGAAATGGTAAACAATTAAAGGCAGCTCCTAAACTCAATATGAAAGGATGTCTAAAATAGAAATTTCCCTGTTTTCCCTGTTGTTTTGTTTTATGTTTTCTGATACTGGCCTGTCGTTTCCTTCCTGTCGTTCTTTTATCCCAATAATTTGTCACTCTTCTGCATAAATCATGCATTCATGCATGTACTTGTGATAATATTCACTATAATGATTGGCAGTGGTATGCTTTGCTTTCGTAGTCATGTGTAATGTTTTTGTTTTATTGAAAAAACATTTTGCCTAAAAATTATGCTCTTGGACCTTATTTATGTAGGCCTTCCTTGCAACTGCTTTAGGGCACGGATATTTACCCAAAAAACAATTTAAAGCATACCTTTAGGCGTTCAGTCATCAATAGGGCAAGAGCTTGTCCTATTGTTTTTATTATTATTATAAAAGGACTCATTTGTAGTAAATCAGATTTAATTTTAAATTCCAAAATTTTTTGTGTAAAAAAATTTTTTGTGGAAAAAAAAAATTTTGTTGAAAAAAAAAATTTTGTTGAAAAAAATATTTTGTTGAAAAAAAAAATTTTGTTGAAAAAAAAATTTTGTTGAAAAAAAAAAATTCGAAAAAAAAATTTTGCAAAAAAAAAATTTTGTTAAAAAAAAATTTTTAAAAAAAAATTATGGAAAAAAAAAATTATGGTAAATTTTTTTTATTATTATTATTTTTTATTTTTTTTATTATTATTATTTAATAATATTTCTATATATTATAGAATGCCTATTTAAATTCCTACGTACTGCGTGACAGAGTCAGTGAATCAGTGTCGAGGGTAAATATATATTAAGAAGATTGTTTTCGATCTTGTCCTGCTCAATAAATTATTTCAAATTACCTTAGTTTTTTGCGTGATTTCTCCAGTTCGTGATACTTACAAATGGTCCTTCGACCCAAGTCTTCCTGTCAGCTCTTTCTCTGGTAGTTGTCATCTAACGCCTTTCTTGCTGAAGCAAGCTGTCATATGACGGCAGGGAAAATTATGGAATTGCGTTTGCTTCTTTGGAATAAATTGCCCTGTCCCCGAACTTCATTATGTCAACAAAATGTTGCCTACATTTGGGCGACTTCGTCCCGCCTTCAGACTCGTGTTCTACTAAATTTGCTAGCACGGTTACACCATGCGCCTGATACAATTATCTGATATCAGAACGAATATCGCTGCGATAGTCACAGGCTATTGAATATTTCACTACTTTGTTCTGGTTGTGTACACAGCATTGAGGCAGATTCTTACACAATACACTTACAGTGATGGACGAAAGTATTTGTTCATTGTTTAATTTATTTTTATTTTTAAATCAAAAACCAAATACCTTGTTTTAGTGGACATTTTCCGTACTAACACATGCCAATTCTACGTTAGACTAACCTAAATTCCAATATAATCAAAGGACGCTCACTTTTGTCCACCTCTGTCCAAGTGTGTGAGCTTTTACAAACATCATAAGGCGATTTTACTATTGACATTCTTCCTTATGGCACATCTCGTATAAACCAAGTTATTAATATGATTATTATACGCTTTTGGGCTTGGCAGTGGCAGCGATTATCACTATATTTGACAGAGGATAAACGACATTTTTACACAACATTTTCCAATAAATTTCACAACATTTTATCGGGTGGAAATATTTCGCAAATGTTTGCTTTAAGCAAAGCAAAAAAAAAGTAAATCGAAACAAATATTGGGAGGGCGGGGGTGAGAAGAAAAATTGCTTTATTTACCGAGCTCCACGGTGACAATAAAGCGGAAAAATATATTTGTACATATCTACATACGTAGATGTATGTGGTGCGTGCTTGATCACGTTAAATATGAATTATTATCAGTAAAATACACACACTAAACCAGCGGCAAAAAAAATCGCAGACAATGCAGATGTGAACTGTTGTGTGTGTGTGTTTATTTGGTATTGGTATTGCTATAAGCAAAGACAACAACACATACAAAAATGACTCACGTATTTAAATACAGGCACACACACACACTGTCATGGCAAATGTACGCTACCGTCACAATAACATCGACAACACCACTAACAACACGTATAACAAACAAAACGAATATTGCACAGTGGTTATGTAAAAAAAATAATACAAAGAACACGCACTATTTTATGTGATTCCAAATGTAACTCAATTTGAGTTCACAAAATGTACTCAATTCTAGCAAAACAGTTGCATAAGCAAAAAGAGGAAATATTGCACAGTGGATGTTATACAATTTATTAAATGTTGCACTGTGGTTAAAATAAAAGCAAACAAATCGTACTACAGGGTTCTCCAGGGTTGGTGTTCAAAGAAAAATGCCATTTTTTGAGATAAATGATCGGATGTGTATCTTAATACAATAAGAGCTCGATTTGCGCAACCGATAGGAAATCAGGCCTGTTGCATTAACTGAGATTATTGCACTTACCGAGCCCCAAATATATATGTTGAAATATTGAAATTTAAGAATATGGGATGAAAAATAACAGGAAGGCAACGGTAAAATAACAGTTATTGTACGCTCGTTCACAGTGGACAGAGTCGAACAGAGAATAATGTTGAAAGGGGAGCATTTGGTTTAACCGTGACCTCCAAACAAAGTTCCTGATTTCAGTGCATCAGAAAAAAGTTGCACTTATCACGACCTTTTTCTCCGAAAGTTGCACTTATAAAGACCGTAATATAAAAAAATGACGGTTGCGCTAATCGGGGAGTTGCAATAATCGGGGGTTGCAAAAATCGAGCTTTTACTGTATATATTTACCCTCGACACTGATTCACTGACTCTGTCACGCAGTACGTAGGAATTTAAATAGGCATTCTATAATTTTCTATAAATAATAATAAAAAAATAATATTTTTTTTTTGTACTGAAATTGTGTTTTCCCCAAATTTTTTTTTTACCAAAATTTTTTTTTACAATTTTTTTTTTACCAAAAATTTTTTTTTTCAACAGAAATTTTTTTTTTTTACAAACATTTTTTTTTTCCAAATTTTTTTTTTTCAACAATTTTTTTTCCAAAAAATTTTTTTTTCAACTATTTTTTTTTCCACAAAAAATTTTTTTTTTCAACAAAATTTTTTTTACAACAAAAATTTTTTTTTAACAAAAATTTTTTTTTTCAACAAAATTTTTTTTCCATAGGCGCATTACAACTTACTAGTTTCATAATAATGAAGAAGGAATGCGGTTAATAATGACAAACAACCTGAGGCAAATGACCACCACTACCACGCTTACAGGACCACATCCTCTTCATGAAATTTTCCATAACCAAATTGCAAAGTGGCTTATGATCGAAAAGTGAACGGAAATACAATTTTCGAAATTTTGTTATTGAACAATTGAAGTCGACTCCGGAGTCGAAGTGGATTTATTTAAAAATGCTGCAGTGGGTACAGTAAAAATAAAATAACACCTTCTAGATGTGATTCCAAAAATGTGCTTTCATCCAGTGCAGAAAGTGTACTCAAATTAAGGACAGAATATTTACTGAATCCCAGTTAAAACAATTTAATTTTACTAGAATTCATGATATTTCCGTTTCTTCCATTTCTTCTACCATTCTTCTGTCCCCTTTCAAGCCCACTGTGCACACACACACACACGTTGGCCGACAAAGAAATACGCGAAACTATAACAAATTAAAGGACAAAAGTATTTAACACCAACAAACACCGACGACCATTGAGTTTCGCAATAAAACATGGTGTTACAATAAACAACAAACAGGACACACACTGGGCGAAGGACGAAACGGGAGAGAGAGAGGCGGGCAGGGCGGTGTGCATGGGCAAATGGAGGGCCGACGGACATTTACGTTACGCATACACATGGACATAAATATGAAAATGTGACACATCTTTCTGGTTTAGAAGTGGCCGTGACGACGACAATGACTACAATGGCGATGACGACACGCCCAAATGGTCAAGAATGGTAATGTAATAAAACAATGCGACAGCCAAACACCAGTGGCCAGATCAGGAGCACTAACACATACTCAATGCCATGTGCTTGTCCCCCCACAGCCCCTATCCCATGCCACACATACTCGACAATAGTAATTGTGGAATTTTTGCTTCTTTTTTTTTTTGGTGGCTTTTGTCCGGCCAATGATTGTGGTAACCAACATAAATAACATTCATGTTTGTTTGTATGCATTGTGCTGTTGTGTGTGCGTGCTTTCATGTAATTGATGCTGTGGCAACACCACGAAAAACTACCCAGAGTTTTTGGCTACCGGCAGTGTGGTGGTCACATGGAGTACAACAAGTCATAAATTTCCAAATTTATGTTCAGAATGCGAAAGAGGTTCTTCGCCTCAATTATCCCTGGAGTGGAGTGTTATTCCTTTGTATTCGTTTTTCGAGGGCCCGGCCATATTCGCTTGAGATGCTTTTTATTGCCGTCTTTTTATTGTTGTTTCCATAATTGGGCGGCGGCTTGCAACAGATAAATAAGGCAAATCGTGTTTGCCCAAGCAAAAGAGGTAGGATTATGTGTTGTGATTTACATAAAAATCAATGTCGGGAAATTTGCTATATACTCGTATTTTATGGGCAGACAATAAATTGTACTTTACTTTAAATGAGTATTTATAAATCTTTTGATGGTACTTTAAAATTCCTAAACTTCGAGATACATGGAATAGAAGATTCAGATAATAATCTATCCATGAGAAATGGAAATTCTAGTCATCTGTCTGCCTATCACTACACCTAGATGGTCAATAAGTTTCTATATGACAGCTACACATATCCTACGGGGAAAACGTTGGTATTTCCCGTAGGATATAACATTCCATGGAGGATCAAAGTGGGAACTTCTCTAAGATCAGTGAGCTGTGCTTGGTATAATTTGTATACTCACTGACCGGGCATCTAGTGCAGAAAACCGTCTCCGAACGTCTAATGATTTTGCCGTGAGAAGATTTAGACAATGATTTTGTCTTGGTAAAGTTGACAAGCTCTACTTTGGATTGTGCCCTGTTTAAGCTTTAATTTCTGTCTGTTGTTGTCTTGTAACTGATCTATTTCGAGGTATTTTCTTGTGTAGAATTTTACGAAAATTCCCCTCCTCCGGCTAGTCACATTTTCTCACAAGTCTCCTCTGTTCTCTCTACACCGAGCGAAAAATAGCAATATCATATTGATATTTTGAAATATTGATTTGATATTGCACAAAATGATATTTTTTGACGCTGGTGTAACCACTTTTTTCATATGGTTGTTGTTAATTTTATTTTTGATGCGACGTAAGCGTCGTGTTTGATATTTATAATATCAATTTGATATTTATAATATCAATTTGATATTGATCAATATCAAAGCGCTCGGTCACCAAGTACAACAATTAAATGTTTGTTGTGATTGTAGGCAATTTTTTCGTATGGTTGTAGTAAAATTTCATTTTGAAAATTTATAATATCAATTTGATATTGATCAATATCAAATGGCTCGGTTGACTTTCAAGAAAAAAGTTTATTATAATTTATTATTTATTTATTCCAAGAGAAAATAGCGACCGAGACATTTGATATTGAACGATATCATATTGATATTTTTCCCACTTAGCCCCATTTTGTTAACGTTTAATATCAATTCGTTAACGAAAATATCAATTTGATATTGTTTTTTCGCTCGGTGTACGGTTGTTGTCTACTGCGAAATTCCTCGAATTAATTTCATTGTTAGACTTGCGCTACTTCAATTGCTGGCTGTTCTTAAATCGCATTTTTTCCACCCAAATTTGAGTATATTTAATTGGATTGTATTGGTCGTCCCCTAACCTTAGACAGGACAATAAGTCTGGCTGCTATTTCGTTCAATTTATGAGCCAAGTGTGATATCATAAACATTTTTTTTTTCTTTTTGAGAAATTTCACGAATTTTTCATATCGCATTAATTTATGAGCTGCTTCATCGTTTTAAAGTGGGTGCAAATTTGAGGCAAGATTACATTTGAGCGTAGGCGCGCACTGTTCATTTTGTTGTTGTTGTTGTTTTTTTTTTCATGTGAAAGTGATACACTACACATCTTGCATTTTTGCACTCCAGAAAGTAATTTAAAATTTCAAGTAAGTACTTTAAGGCAATTTCACATATTTATGAGGCGTAAATATTATTTGCTTTTGTAGGATGTGTGCGTGTGTGGGCTTTAAACGGCAAAGTGAGCACATTCTGTAAGATGTACAATTTAAAAATGATTTTTTTATGTCTGATTCGAAAGAAATATAATATAACTAGTAAGTTGTAATGCGCCTATGGCGGCCGTTGAAATATAGAAACAAAATTTTGTTGAAAAAAAAAAATTTTGTGGAAAAAAAAAATTTTGATGAAAAAAAAAATGTTCTTGAAAAAAAAATTTTTGTTGAAAAAAAAAATTTTTGTTGAAAAAAAAAATTTTGTTGAAAAAAAAATTTTGTTGAAAAAAAAAATTTTGTTGAAAAAAAAAAAATTTTTGTTGAAAAAAAAAATTGGAAAAAAAAATTTTGGTAAAAAAAAATTTTATTTTTTTTATTATTATTATTTATAGAAAATTATAGAATGTCTATTTAAATTCCGACGTACTGCGTGACTGAATCAGTGAATCAGTGTCGAGGGTAAATATATATTAAGATTAAATAGAATTGGCTCCGCTTTTTGTTATGTTCCAGTAGTTCAGCATGTAAAGCACTGACTCTTATTCGAATTTCAAAGTTTACTTTTAGGCGCTCAGACGTTGTCTTGAGAATTTCTGTACAGACACCTAAGAATGACACTTTAATCCCCGTATTCATTTCATTTATTTCATACAGATTTGTAATTCTAAGCCCATTTTTATAAAAATCTTTAACAGCTTTTTAAACTTTTATTAAGAAAAACATGTGAAAATCGTTGTTTCTATTTAAAAGTTGGCTGTACTCTGAAACTCCGAAAGACTTTGATGTATATTTGTTTGCATACACACCTTTCAACAAATATTAAAATAAAAACAACTATTTCCTTCCAATTAATACAAAATATTCCCATATTTCGGGGCTCACTTCTTTTACAGTTAAAGGCGATTATGTGTACATTTTAGATCCCCTTTTGTTTTGGAATTTTTGAGGCACAATATTTTCATTTCAACACCAACTGTACACACATTGTGGCTCTGAAATGTAATGAAAAGATGAAAAAGTTAAGTTTTTTCTTTGATATTTTATTTTTGTGGGCATACTTTGCGACGCCTCCTTGTCGTTTCTTTCAAATGACATCGTTCTTCTTCTGTGAGTTTCTTATTCAGCAGCCGTTTCTTATTTCCCCCCCCTAAAGTTAACTTATAAATAATTCCTTTTATGCATATGATGGAGAAGATACTAACATAAATCTTTTATATATTAATATTGATGATGCTGTCCTGACGCCACCATCATGTCACTCCATTGCTCTCCCTCTGTCGCTTTCTCTGCTCCATATGAACCTATGACTTTGCCAGTGAGTGGGCATATTTAAGTTGTTGATGCATACTCGCATGTTACGGTGTCGATTCCTTCAGATTACGAGGGTGAATTTGGAAATTGTTGGCTACTCTTTTGAAAGTGATTGTTTTCCGTAGATAAGAGTATGAATGTTACTGTGATCCAGCACGGTTTATATCGTGTGGTGACGAAAATGTCGAACACATCTTTACAGCCGTCAAGTTTCTTTTATGGGGTCGAAGCTTTAAGCCTAGCTGTCGCCTTTGATGGACATCATTGGTGGACTTCTTCTGCGAATTGCGTATTGTTCCAGTTGAGTACCTGCATCCCACATAACCATGTCTGGTGCAAAATACATTAGAAATAGTCCTTCAATGTGAAAATTGTTTATGTATTTTCATACATTGACTACATTTTTATGACTACCAGGTTAGTTTAAGAGAAGCACACCTCTGACAGTTCGTTTTCGATTAAAACTAATGAGAACAATGACGGAATGGGTGAGTTTATGTGGTACAGGATTTTCAAGAGCGAAAATTTGTCAGAGAGGACGTCTCTGACCTGAGTAAACAGAACGGGGTGTGATAGTCGTACACACTACTAACCTTTCCACTATCAATCGATAGTAAAATTTAAACTGTCGTGAAAATAAAGGACAATGTAGTCTTCGTCGAAACTTAAAAAAATCGCTGTACTCCACTTTTTGGATCTCATCTCTTGTTCTCTGACTCACGCTCTGTCGCTCTCTCTTGCTCATTATATATCTCCGTCGCTCTTCATCACTTGCTCTATCTCTCTGGCTCTTCATCTCTCCTTCTCTCTATCTCTCTCGCTCTCCATCTCTCTTTAAGCCCTATATATCCATCTCTCTCTCTATTTCTCCATACCTCTCTATATCTCTTTATATTTCACTCTCTTTATTTCCCTCTCTATATATCTCCCTCTCTTACTCTCTATACCCCTATTTTACTATATCTCCCTCTCTCTATGTCGCCCTCTCTCACTATATCTCGCTCTCTATGTATCACTCCCTCTCTCTCACATATCTCGCTCTATGTATCTCCCCCCTAACTCTATCTATGTATCTCTCCCCTACCTCTCTCTATGTATCTCTCCCCTATCTCTATCTATGTATCTCTCCCCTATCTCTATCTATGTATCTCTTCATTTCCCTATATCTCACTCTCCACCTTTATCCCCCCTCTTTCTGTTCCTCTCCCTCTCTGTCTTCCTTTATCTCCCTCTCTATCACTATCTTCCGTTATATCCCTCCCTATCTCTCTCTTCCTATCTCTCTCTTCCTTTCTATCCCTCTCTATCTCTCTATCTCACTGTTTCCCTATATCTTCATCTCTATATCTCTCTCCATTTCTATCTTTCTTTCTCCCTGTCTAACTCTCTTCCCCTCTATACAGGGTTCGCCAAAGAACTTTTTTTTTTTTAAAATTCTATAAAAAAAACTACTGGATATTTTCTCAAATTTATTTTTTTATTTGAACGTACAATCCTTGCGGTTAATAATGGAAAATAATGTCATTCAAATGGCTGGCCATGCCGTAGCCTAACGACATCAGCTCTGCGGCTGATAATGCGATCTTCAAAAACAGGGCGCAAACCATCGAGTGTAGCTTCGGCTGTGTGGCACGTAGCGCCATCCTGTTGAAACCAAATGTTGCCAATATCCTCCTCTTAAATTTTTGTAAACAAAAATTCGTTCATCATGGCCCGATAACGAAAACGAAATAAGCACTAGTTGAAAAAAACACGTTAGATGGCGGACCTTTTATATCTCTCGTCTCTATATCTCCCCTCGATATCCCCCTCCCTATCTCTTTATTTCACCCTTCGTCTCTCCCTGTATCTAACCCTCCCTCAATCTTAACCTAACTCTCCCTCGCTTTTCAACTTCTCTATCTCGCTCCTTTTATATCGCTAGTTTTTTCTCTCGTTCTCTCTATATCGCTCTCACTTCAGCTCTCTCTCTCTCTCTACTGCTCTCTCTCTACTGCTCTCTCTCTACTGCTCTCTCTCTACTGCTCTCTCTCTACTGCTGTCTCTACTGCTTTCTCTCTTTCTTTCTCGCTGTATCACTCTCAGTCTCTCTCTATCACTCTCGGTCTCTCTATGTTTCTATATGCCATTCTCGCTGTACATGATCCGTAAAGAACAAAATGACTACCACAAGTCAGCTGTTATATCTGTCTGTGATTTTTTGTTGCCTAAAATTTTCTCTATTTATTTGTTATCATTGTAAGTGATGTATATTTTTGTATACGGCTTACTTCCAAAATGATTTACTAAATGAGAACGTCATCTGTTCTGACTGACTTCTTGCCCAACCCTCGTATTAGAAATCGACCCCATATAAAAGTTTTTTTTTTTTTTTGTGTTTTCTTTTAAATATACCGTCATGGAAATCAAAAAGTTTTTTAAGTCATTTTCCGATGAACTACAATTACCATTTCTTAAAAAATGGAAGTTTCTCTGTATGTGTGAAGGAAAAGGCTATAGAGAGGTGGTGGAAGTAAGAAGTCATGTGTACATTTTCAATGAAGCCTATGTTAAGGATGAATAGTAGTTTTTTTCCGGAGCTCACATTTTCGGTGTACTTAAATTTCTTCTTGTCTTGAGTGATATTTTACTTTTCTTCCTCTATTTCTCACACGGCTAGTTTCTTTATTGTGCTTTGATTTTTTAAGTATTTTTGTAGCATTATATAGGGGCAGCAGATAAATCGAAAGAAGATGAATGAGAATCTGGAATCTTGTAATGAAATCATTCTATAGAAGATGACATGGAACAATTTGCAAGAGACATTTCTTCATGTTAAATGTGTTTAGTAATGCTTAAAAGCATCTTTCATACGTGCTTTTGCCTGGTCGTGCCTCAGCTTACCTTATGCTCCTAATGTGATGTCCTCTTGTTTCCTTACTGTTTGGTAAAAATTCCTCATTTTAATTTCGAGCTGTCTCTATCTTGTCAAACAAAAAAAAAAAAAAAAAAAAACAAAGACAAGCAGGAGAACACACGAAACTGACAAAGAAAAATTAAATAAATGTTAGGTCCTTATATCATGGCGTTTGACACTGACAGGCTCAGTGTTATCGGCGTGCGTGCTTGTGAGTCTGTGTCTGTGGGCGAATGATGAGGAATTACAAATGGCTGTAATAGTAATTGGTCATACATGACTGCGCCAAAACCGACAAAAAAACGCCGACATGCCCAGCTATCCGACAGCTGCATACCATGATTTTCTATCTATGAGTGAGATAATTTGTAATTCACTAAAGTTGTTTCGTCACGCTAAGGACTACCTTGTGTCCTTAAAGCAAAACACATCACTGGCTTCCACTTGTCACTGTCAGTGGGTGTAGCGAAAAACAATTTTATATTCCGAATGTATCCCAGTGAAGTTGTTTTGTTTTCTTTTCTCTATCTGACTGCGAGATTAAATTCAAACTGTCGTTGAATTGTGTTGGTCATCTGCAGAAGACCAACATTATCATAATTGTAACGCAACGCAAATCGTATTATTGTGGATATCATCCGCATGACTTTGATCGCTTACATTGAATATGGGAAAGAAGTCTAGGCTTACAAAAGAGTTTTGTGGCAGCTGTCATTGTTGGATGCGATCTTGTACTCCACCAATCATCCCTGTATTTATTTTGCCACAAACAATTTCCATACATTTTTCTTAACCAAGGTTTATAAAGCAATTATACATTTTTTGTTTTCCCCAATTTTTTTTTTTACAAAATTTTTTTTTCAACTAATTTTTTTTTTTACAAAATTTTTTTTTTTACAAAATTTTTTTTCCCAAATTTTTTTTTTCAACAAAATTTTTTTTTTCACAAAAATTTTTTTTTCAAAATTTTTTTTTTCAACAATTTTTTTTTTCAACAAATTTTTTTTTTCAAGAAAAATTTTTTTTTTTCAACAAAATTTTTTTTTGAACAAAATTTTTTTTTTTTCAACAAAATTTTTTTTTCTATATTTCAATGGGCGCCATAGGCGCATTACAACTTACTAGTTATGAATATTGTGACAATTAATATGTGCCCTCAGAATGAAAACTGTTGTGATTAGATTCTCGAATTTCACAGACATGCGATTTACACATAGAATTCTAATAATTTTTCTATACAGGGTGGTCCAACTATAAGTTTATCTTTCAAAAAATTAACCCGAAATCAATTTTCTTAACTCGTTGTCTATAATCTTCTAATCATTTTTGTTTTCTTCCTTTCTATTTTTCTTTGCAGGTGAGTGTTGATCCGTGTCTCTTTATTGTTTATATCATGGCGAAACGAACTGTAGAACATGATTAGTAAGTATCCATTATTGAGCTACTATATGGAGGCACTATGCACCATGGAGGCAGTACAAGTGTCTGATGTCAGCTGAAAGTAATTTATATTTAATGCAACGCCATGTAATTTCCCATAACCACATTTTGAGCAAATGACATCGTGACGTTTGCAATTTACACCGATTGAAATCTGAAAAATCATTAATCATCTCTCGATAGCGCAATCAATTCACCGTAACTGTTGATCCAACTTCATTTTCGAAAAAGTAAGGACCCCGCCGGATAATAAACGGCACCAAATAGTCACACGTTCAGGATGGAGAGACTTCTCAAGAATAACTCTTGTGTTTTTCGAGCCTCAGATGCGACAATTTTGCCACCGAGGTGGAAATGGTCCTCAACACTCAAGAAGATCTTTCGAAGGAATTCCGTATCATTTTCATGCATTTCAAGGACCCAATCAGCAAAGACACGACGTTGTTGATGATCGGCCGGCTTGAGTTATTAGGTTAACTGAACTTTATAAGCCTTAAGACCCAAGTCTTTATGCAAAATACGTTTGTGGAATGCCAAATTCCAAAGAACGACGAGGAATGATCAAACCTGGGTTTTCTTAAACACTTTGGGCTACAGCATCAATATTCTCAGTTGTTCTTGAGGGACGTGCACAGGTTTTACTCGTCACATCATTAACTTGTCCCAACAGCTCGAATATTGTCCACCAATTTCTGTATTGCGGTCCGACAAGGTGCTTTACAACGACCCCAAAAATGCTTTAGTTTTGCGAACTGTGACTGCAAGATTTTCACCATTTTTGTAGTGAATTTTAATAATTTCAATGCGTTGTTGAAGCGTGTATCGGTAAATTTTTAGTAATGGCGTAGTTTCTACTTGTCAAATGTCAAAGAATAAAAGCTTCAAAAGTGACAGCTACCGAAACGACACCTCTTGTTGGAAAATCCTTTACTATTGGCCGATTAATCCAAATAAGTCTGGTCTGGTCCCTCAAGAATTAAGAGATACGCTAGACGAGTCAATTTAAAAAAAAAATTTCAGTGACTTATTTCACCGTGTTACAAAAAATAGATTTTTTTCTGTCCTATGAACCAAATGCACATATTCGGAAAGAGGGGAAAAAATAAAAATACACGTGTATCGGCGATTTTCATGTACACGTCAGAATTTTTTTTTTTTAAGTTTGAAGTATGAAGCTCGTAGTGGCCTGTGTGAAAGCCTTTCGATCGATTTTTAACCCTTTTTCAGTGATCCAATCGAGCTGATTTTTGGCAGGCACACTCGTGGAAATGTCGGTATCACGTCAAATTTTTCTCAGATTTTCCCAAATTTTTATTATTTTTGAAAAAAAAATATTTTTTTCACTATCCTTAGCATAACTTGAAAAAAAAATTTAGGAAAATCTGAGAATTGATAAGAATCTATTTTTTTAAAAAAATTTGACGTGATACAGACATTTCCACCAGTCTGCCTGCCAAAAATTCTGACGTGTACATGAAAATCGCCGATACACGTGTATTTTTATTTTTATCCCCTTTCCGAAAAAGTAAATTTGGTTCATAGGACAGAATGTGTGTAACACGGTGTTTTGAGCAGCCGAACAATTTTGCAAATTTATTGGAAACTCATTTGCTCAAGTTGTACATTATTGGATTGTTACCTGCGTCTAAAGCGATGCATTCCTTCTCTCGTGCTATTTTTTAGTAGTAATAGTGGAATCTACTTTGGATTGCTTTAAATTATTATTTCTTCTCCATTTCTGTGGTCCATGGCCAATCTGCAGATCAGGGTGTGAGCTGGTAATCGAAAGTATGACCACCGCAACAGATGTACTTTGGACTACTCAACAAACCATTAAAAACAAGAGACCGATTTTCTCTTCGACCTGTGAAATTTTTTCGAAATCCACACACACATTTCGGCTAAGTCAAATTCTTGCCAGTGTTTTGTTCCTGACAAATTCTTCGCTGAATTAAAATAATAAATGTTTTTCTT
Source organism: Hydrotaea cyrtoneurina (assembly GCA_958296145.1). Classification (NCBI taxonomy): domain Eukaryota; kingdom Metazoa; phylum Arthropoda; class Insecta; order Diptera; family Muscidae; genus Hydrotaea; species Hydrotaea cyrtoneurina. The sequence goes on along the minus strand of OY282513.1, from coordinate 17,778,118 downwards.
TCCCTTCGTTGCTTCCAATGAATTTTTCCAAAAACACGCAGTATAATAAAAATATTAATAACCCATAAAAGAAACAAAAAAAAAAAACTCCAGAAAAATAAACAACAGCAAAAATATAAATGACAAAATTAAAAAGCCTTCGGCGGTTGATTTTGTTTTTTCCACTTCGTTAACAAAGCAATTGAGCATTTTTACCCCAGATATCAGTCAACGAAGAGTATATTTTAAGTTTTTCTAACAACGGTTATGCTGCTTTACTTTAATTCAGTTTCATCACCCTAAAGGTATGCTTTGTTTTTATAATAAAATTTACTCAGTACTGCCATGCTTTAAGCTTCAGTTTGAGGGAGGGCATGTGTGTTTGTGCCAAAAAGTATGCTATCAATTTTCATAAGTTTACTGACCCGTTAACCAGATATTGCTTTACTGCCATCGGCCAACCCTCTCGCCAGCGTTGCCGTCCTTATCAACAGTTTGGTGTCATAAACTGCATCATTTCAATTTTGTTACTAGCTGCTAGTTTCCTTTTCCGCCTAACCCTCTTGCTGGCGATGTTGCTATGTGTGTGTGTGTGTTTTTTTCTGTTCGTTGTTGCTGTGCAGCCAAATTAAAATGAACCCCAACAATTCGTTTATGCGTGAAAATCCATTACACTCACACACATGCATACACACTCATTTTCATCACTACTTTCCCTAGCGTCACTTCAGGTTTTCGTTGGCCAGTTTCCACCGTTTTTGCAGTTGATATTATTATTTTTTTTTTGTAGTTGTTTTTGGACAGGCGCAAAATAACCCAAAACTGCGGCAGTGGAAGCACCAACGATGCCACGTCGCAACGTCATTATCAGTCCTCGTTGCCAAGTAGGTTAATAGCTTTGCTCCCTTCACCAACTGCGTTTATTGCATTAGCCAACAAGACACGCCGCCATACAGCGTAGTACGCTAACACCCTGGGCTTAGTTTCCGTTTAATAATCCTACACTTTAAATTCGAACAGAAGGACAATGGATACAAATTTCATTGCCCTTGTGGCAGTTGCTGGGACAAATTGAAGCTCGAGAGAGGTGTTTTGAAATGAATTTTCGTCTCTTAATCAAAATATGTTTTCAACAGTTGTCCATTTTGTTCTATTTCTGAGAAATTTTTCTACATCTGAAAACTTGGCCGGTCAAATAATAAATATAGAAAATGTTTAGTTGCCTCTACCATTTTTTTTTGGAGAATTTTTTTTATTAATTACAATACAAAGTAAATTTAGGGTACACAAATTTAGGGTAACTCAGCCACCATATTACTAGATTTTTGCAGCGACATGCCACAGCCTCTGGTGGTTATCAAACCCACAACCTCCAGGCTGCTCGTCTACCGGGACACTTTCCATGTCTTTATTTTTAGGTGATAACCCCAGTTTCGCACTAAAAAAAGTAATGCCAATCGTTGACTGCCAGGAAAAGAGATTTGGTTACCAGCACCACCTCTCGAATACAATACGATCTACATGGTCCAAAGTGTGTTTCAGCTAATCTTTTCTGCTCGTTGTTATACCGAGATGCCATCTGAACCGAACACATCCGTAAGATGTCACAGATGGGAAGCAACAGTAGGCAAATCGAGAGTCGGTTAGCAAGGCAGTAACGCCTTCCCTCCTGTTCTCTGGGATATCGCCTTCCTTCCTGTTATCTGGGATATCGTACCCTCCTGATTGGGGATCAAGAGTCGTTTGGCAAGGCAGTAACGACTTCCCTCCTGTTCTGTTGGATATCGTACATTCCTGATTGTCTCCTCAGTCAATGCAAACATCTAGTCCTCGACTGTATGTCTGACAAATCCTAAAGCCTTATTTTACTAAGGCAGTTTTTAAATCGCAGACGATTTAAATTATTTCACATTTGTGAATCCCCCCGCTTGACATTCACTCTGATTGATCAGCTTCTTAAATTACCAAACAAAAAAGATGATCCCATTGCTTATTGTCACTTCAAAAATACGATTTGGATTATTGATGCTTATCGCATTCAATTGTGATTATGTTTAATCATATATTTCATTCATATGATTCAAATAATCGCTTCAAGCGGAATTTTAAAAAGAACCCATCCATTTTCCTTTCTCACTCCATGTCATGTTCCTTGCTATTCGTAAAATGTCTTCTTTGCCTCCTTGTCATGCTTTTGTGTGTTATTTCTTGTCTTTTCTTTTCTTTCGTTTTGTTAATTCTCATATGCTCAATAAATGAAAAATATCATTCTCATTGACATATTAATATTGACACATGTTCCATCCGGTGTACCCTGGAGACATTTGTCTTTAGGAATTGACGCTGCTGCTGCACCAAAGTACCAGCCAGGCAGCGTTTGATATGCGCCATTCACACCACACATTATGACACAGACATGTGCACACTTGTACGCAGAAAATCATCTAATTTTTATAGACATTCCACAGAATGGAACACACCAGAATGACAGTATTGCACAGCATACCTGTAGGCTGACATAGACAATTTCCATAACCTAAAGCATAGCGCAGGGAGCACAAGAACCGAAAAAAAAAACACAGGCACACACACATACAGACGCAGACAAGCGGTGTTACATGCTGTTGCTGTTGTTGTCGTTCTGAATTGACGGAAGCTATTTAATATGCATGGAATACGGAAATATCACTCTTCGTACATTCTCTCTTTCGATTTGTGAAGGCATTGAAACAAAACGAAGAGCATGGAAAACAAACGACAACGACAACAACAACAAAAAATGCAAATAATTGTGTGATGTCGCCTGACACTGTGTGATGAAATTGGAAAATAAAAAAAACAAAAAAAGTTTAATAGATGGCGTGTTGTGTAGGTGATTTTTTATTGTTGTCATTTTTAAGTAGTCGGAATATTAGAAATAGTAAGTTGTAATGCGCCTATGGCGCCCGTTGAAATATGGAAAAAAAATTTGTTGAAAAAAAAAATTTTTTTTGAAACAAAATTTTGTTGAAAAAAAAAAAATTTTTAAAAAAAAATTTTTAAAAAAAAAAATTTGTAAAAAAAAAGTTTTTGTTGAAAAAAAAATTTTGTAAAAGAAAATTTAGGAAAAAAAAAAATTTTGGGAAAAAAAAATTTGGGGAAAACACAATTTCTGTACAAAAAAAAAAATATAATTTTTTTTATTATTATTATTTATAGAATTATAGAATGCCTATTTAAATTCCTATGTACTGCGTGACAGAGTCAGTGAATCAGTGTCGAGGGTAAATATATATTAAGAAGATTGTGAAATAAATTAAGGAAATAAATACTTTAAGTAGAACATATTCAAGTCTTTGAGATATAGAGGAAGAATTGTTCTTTTGTCGACCGATGGATTATTTCTGGACGACCAATGGCGTGTCCTAAAGAACGCAAACTGGAAGCAGACTTTGCCTACGAGGGAGCGGAAACTTATGGTTGTCGAGATCCCCCCGGAACTAAATCATGCTTCACTAGCAACTCCCAACTCTCTGGGAGAACTCTGGAACAGCAATGGAGTTATGCTTCATACTTTGAACTGACAGCTGCGAAATTAGCCAAGGGCTGTTACAAAGGGGCAACTGGTAGATGCATGACCACTTATGTAGAAGAACCTGAAGGCTCCTTCAGATACGATTTCACTACTTGCGGCACCAGATTGTAGACTCCAGCCACACTATTTTTGTTTCAACTCCAGCAGTCGTTCCACACCCATTTGACATTGAATCCTCTCACCCTCAAACTTTTAAAATCTATAAACGAATGTGCCTTTAAAATAGTGCGGTGAGGCACTCTTTCGGGTTTAGAGGGTCAATTGAAATATCAGAGATGTAATATAATCTGTCAGATGATCTGTGAGTCATCAGTTGATCCCATGTATTGTCTGGCCCCGATATGTCAGACAGTGGGATTATCCGAGCCAACTGAGGATATTCTAGAGTTCTGAACTATGGATCTATTATTACTATTGAAAGATCTGACCACCTTGATGGTCAATATGCAGGATATGAAGCACAGAGTAGATATACATGTATAAATTTATGAGTTCCGCAACAATCGCTCATTGTTTATAACTCGTCCACGAATTTTGTCAAATTATGCCCTCTCAAATCTCGGTGATGTGGTCCAAACATAATTAGGGCACATAAGTCATAGCGTCGATGGGTTACCACAGGAAATAAATCCAAATAAATCCATGTGGAGCATATTAATTAAAATAACATTAACCCTAATATCTCCCTAACCCTTTTTGTTTGGTTTCCAAGCACTGTGTCTTTTAGGCTTTCAGATTTATCTAATACAATACGTTGAAAGGCTGAAATGTACACACGCACTTTAACTGCACACCATCCTCATACCCTTCGACTTGGGCCAACAACATGGCTATAGCCACATAAACGTACACGCAAACACACACACACACACGCACACATACACTCATACGAAGAGATTGCAATGAGAATTCGTAGGTATTCCATGGGTATTAACAGCCCACAGGCGAGATTAGTTGCTATTGACAAATGACACAAAAGCCTTTGCTGAAGAATGGCTATTGAAATGTGTGTACACATGTTGTCGGTGGCTGATTTGATGAGATGGAGTGCCTGGTTTAGAAGCGGGAAGGCCTTTCCGAGTCATGTTAGCAGCATCGTCACCGTCTGGCTCCCTTCGAAAAGCCAACCATCGCAAGCATCCGATAGTACAAGAAGGCATTACGAAGGTAGTTCTAGCTCTCCAGCCTTTTCAGGTAGTCAAAGAAGGCATTCCCAGCAGACTCCGTTTTCAGATTCCCTTTTTGCAAGCAGCTATCTTATCAAAGAAGAGAAGCTTTCCAAGCTTTTAATCTTTCAGCAGACCGTCTATGGAAACTTCTCAAAATGTGGATACTGAAGTGCCCGTTAAACCTCTTCTAAGGTTTACGAAGATCTTTTATCACACTATATTGGTGATATTTTTTTTTTTTTTTTTTTAAGTCATCAGACCTCTTGCCGCCTCTGACTAAATACAAACACCAACACATTCGTTCATACGACTAAATGTGTTTGTGTCTATATTTTGTGTATGCAGATGACAGAATATATAAACATCGAAAGCAGCAGCCACAACAACAGCAATGACAACATAAATGTCATACTTGTGAATTGTATGGTTCCATCTATTTATAGGTCTGTATGTGTGAATGGGTCCGCATAGGTTTCAATGAGGCAGCGACCACCGCTACCCCAACCACACATATCTGCCTACACAAAAATGAGATGAGATATTGACAAGCACCGTTCACAACTACCAGACTTGTACAGTAGAGGCACCCGATATTATTTAACCTGACATCTAGTTCGAAGAGACCCCTTTACGTCGCTCAAATCTCTGACATGGGTCATGTGTGCCGCATACCCCATCCCAAGATGGCCCTCTGAGTCTGATAACAATTTATACGCACATTTTACTTGACTTATTAGGCATTGAATAGTGATCAGCTGATATGTGTGTGTGTGTGTAAGTGTGAGCCTATACTTGTTGTGCTCGTCCACATCGTCGTCATGTCGGGCTTTTGTGTTCAGGTGTGTGTATGATGTGGCTGCATCAGTGGCGATGACTTTATTTCGCAGTCAATGAATGCACTGTGCGAGAACTTCGTATATGTGTTTGAATAAGTGTGTGTGTTATAGAGATGATGCTGAATGTCATTTTACATGTGTAGGTCTCATTTTATAAATGGGCTTTTGTATGTGTACCCGGTATTCGTACAAGTACTTATCATAAAATTCCATGTAAAATGAGTACAGTGACTAGCCATGAGATTATTACCCATAGCTCCCATTTTGAAAACCTATGTTAAACATTTAATTTCCTTAGATTTTTGACAAAAGTAGAATAAAAGTAGAATAAAATAACGGCGAGGATATCATCACCACTCAAACCCCCCAAAACACCAGAAAACTTTAGGATATATTGGATAATGTAATAATACATTTTATTTAGCAGCTGCGTTTTCCCTTTTCTATGCATGTTGAACTTGGCTAATAGATGACCGTCGTACTCATAAAATCTCCCATATTTCTCAGGTAAAAACCCGGTCGCTAAATTAATGCTTTGTGTCTTACCCGGTGTTCTGACACAGTCGCATATAATACCATTGTATTGGAAATGTTGTTATTTAAACAAAAAAATACCTGTGAAAGTTCACATCATACGAAAATATCCCAATTTATGGTCTTCCATACATCAACGTTTATGTTGCTATTCTCGGTCATTATGCTTTAAATGTTGCTTTTCGAGTGGCGCCATCTACACGTGAAGTTGAAGCAAAAATTGTTCTTTCATCTTATTTTTATGCATAAGCCTATTAGAGAGCCAATCAAACATATAAAATTTCTATTCTCAATATTATATTTTTTTTGACAATATTTAATACTAGTAAGTTGTAATGCGCCTATGGCGCCCGTTAATTTGCTTGAGAAAGTATTTGTTACTTATTTTAAAAATTTTGAAAAAAATATTTTGAGAAAACTATTTTGTAAAAAAAAATTTCGGAAAAAAATAAAATTGGAAAAAAAAAAAATTTGTGGAAAAAAAAATTTTGCTGAAAAAAAAAATTTTGTTGAAAAAAAAAAAATTTTGTTGAAAAAAAAAATTATGTTGAAAAAAAAATTTTTGTGGAAAAAAAAAAATTTTTGTGGAAAAAAAAAATTTTGTTGAAAAAAAAATTTTTGTGGAAAAAAAAAAATTTGTTGAAAAAAAAAATTTTGTGGAAAAAAAAATTTTTGTAAAAAAAAATTTTGTGGAAAAAAAAATTTTTGTAAAAAAAAAAATTGGAAAAAAAATAATTTTGGTAAAAAAAAATTTGGGGAAAACACAATTTCTGTACAAAAAAAAAGTATTATTTTTTTTTTATTATTATTTATAGAATTATTATAGAATGCCTATTTAAATTCCTACGTACTGCGTGACAGAGTCAGTGAATCAGTGAATCAGGGAATCAGTGTATCAGTGAATCAGTGTCGAGGATAAATATATATTAAGATTTGAAACCCTGTTTAGTTGTGGCACAGTAGAATATATGTATTACCTAAAACACTGCGGAGCAAAAGTTGTATTGCAAATGTTTTTATTTAAAAAAATATCCCAATGGTTGGTCTTTCATATATCAAAGTTTATGCATCTATTCTCCGTCATTATGGTTTAAATTTTACTTTTCGAGTGGCGAAATCTATATGTGAAGTTGAAGCGAACGTCATTCTTCCATCTCTACTCATCGGACTATTAGAATCAAATAAAATTCAAAATTTGTATTCTCAATATTCTTTGGACAACATTAAATATTTGAAACCCTGGCTTGTTGTGGCACAGACGCATGTATCACACCACGGGCCAAAAGTTATGTTGTTATTAGAAACTAGTAAGTTGTAATGCGCCTATGGCGCCCGTTGAAATATGGAAAAAAAATACTCGGTCTTTACGATTTTGTTAAAAAAAAAATTTTGTAAAAAAAAAATTTTGTAAAAAAAAATTTTTTGTTAAAAAAAAATTTGGGGAAAACACAATTTCTGTACAAAAAAAAAATATTTTTTTTTTATTATTATTATTTATAGAAAATTATAGAATGCCTATTTAAATTCCTACGTACTGCGTGACAGAGTCAGTGAATCAGTGTCGAGGGTAAATATATATTAAAAAAAATTAAAGAAGATGTTGGAAATGTTGTTATTTCGAAAAACATCGCAATGTTTGGCCGTCCATGCTTCTATACTCGGTCTTTACGATTTAAATTTTACTTTTCGACTGGCGCCATCTATATGTGAAGTTGAAGCCAATAATCTTTTTTGCATCTGTTATCAGCTGTTCATTATTTTTAAGCAAAAGCCTATTACAGCATAAAAATAATTATATTTTTTTCCCTCAATTTTTAATATTTTTTTTTGAAAAACCTCTCAAGTATTGCCATGCCAATTACTGACATCTGGAGTGTGTAGCCGAACTTAGGTGTCAAAAAACAACTTGGGACGTGTGCCCTCTGTATAGTCTTTGGCCATAATTTACATGTCTTTGTCACTGGCGCCATCTACATACACATGATAAATTATATTTACCAGCAGTTGTTGCAATCGATCGTTCTTCTTATGGTATTTTTTGGCTGAGGCCTTTACTATCCCATATTTAAAATATTTTTGGCTCCGTGAACAGTGGCCCCAATGAAAAATGTACCCCAATTCAAAAATTAAAAATCGCCTCAAATAAAATTGGAAAATAAAAGTGAAATATTAGATTTATTTTTTTTAAACACCCTAATTATCACATTTGAAAATTTACACCAATTTCAAAAAGAAGAATAGTCCAGCAACATATGATAAATCTCCCCAAATTTACATGGGGCCACTGTTTATGGCGTAATTTTTTCCTTTAGAAGTTTGATAGGAATTAATACCGACAGCATTATTAATTGACAAGTTTACCTGTTCATCTTTGAGGATTTTTATTTCCTGCGAGGGTAATGAGCTCACATCTCCTGGCACAGCTTTACTTTATGTTATGCTTTTCCATTACTTTTTTGAATGATAAAACGTTGGCCAGTAGATCCGTTCTCAGTTCTATTTACTTATGTTGGCCTTACAACCTGTTGTTGGGGTTAGCCTGCTTTATAAATGATTTCCAAGCACTTCGGTCTTGTGTATCCAGTTTATCATACAAAGGATCGGCTTGTCGTTCTTCCACTTGGTCTTTTCCATCGAAGTCTTGGTCTGGAATTGGCGTGGGAATTCATTCGACGGACATGTCCCAGACAGCTCATGTAATGATTTGCTTAACTACGTCCATGACAGGCCAAAGCTCAGGTGCCTTCAATCGACCCCTATAATACCAGTCACCGGTACTCCTTTGATTTTTAGTGTCTTCCGTAATTTCATCCAAAGAAGAAAAATTTAAATATTTAAAAATTCACAACACTCGTTTACATTTCTGTTACAATAACAAACGTTTTTGTTTCTTCGGTTGTCCCCTTTCTACTCTGGACTTCTAGCAAACGAATTGAAAACAACATATTTTGTTTTCTATACAAACAGAGGTTATCGCCTAATCTTTAAAATTCATTAAACCGAAAATACGACCTAACAAGTGTAACACAAACCAGATGTTTTTACTGAAATATTTTTTCCAATTACAACTTAGACTTTTCCGTATTATTCATGCTTTACCTGCACATTATGTTGTGAATATTAAAGTGGGTCAGGTGATTGAAATTATTATGCGAAGAAAATCTCAAAAACATAGTCCTCGAATAAATTGAAAATTCCATGTAACGAGCCTGATCAAAATTAAAAGTACCGTGGTTTAAGTAGAACGTATTGGCAACTTAACAATATGAGTGTATATACAGGGTCCCTCAAATAACTTTTTTTCTGGAAAATTCTATAAAAAAAACTACTGGATATTTTCTCAAATTTCTTTTTTGGAAAATAATTTCATTCAGGTGGCTGGCTCGGCTGGCCATGCAGTAGCCTAACGACATCAGATCTGCGGCTGATAATGCGATCTTCAAAAATAGGGCGCAAAACATCGAGTGTAGCTTCGGCTGTGTGGCACTTGCCAACATCCTCCTCTTCAATTTTTGTAAACAAAAATTCGTTCAAAATGGCCCGATAACGAAAACGAAATAAGCACTAGTTGAAAAAAAAAACGTTAGAGGGCGGACGCTTTAGTATTGGAGGCTTTGTTCGGTATAATGTGTACGTCAACAGGATGTCTACATAGGACAAGGCAACAGGTGTTGAATTTTTGGTGCCACCCCCTCTAATCTCCAACATATGCACATATATTGAAGTATGTGCGTATTTTTGTTTTTGTAAATTATTTTAAACTTTATGCACCTTTTGTTTTAGGATTTTTCTTTGTTGTCGTTATGGTTTTTATTGTTGTTTTTGCTGTTGTTTTTCACAACAGTTCAATTGTTTATGACTGACTTTTGATCGGAGGGATGGACGGACGGACGGACGGAGGGCTAAACAAAGCACTTGTATTTTGCTGATTATGGCAATAACAGGAACAGCAGCAAAATCGTTGAAATGAACTCGGGCTAATGTTGTGTGAAGTTGAAAGAGCCAATCATGATGATGTTGTTCAAACATTATGTGTGCATATATGTGCACACTATGTACGTGTGTGTGTGTAAGGGTCTGAATGTTGAACGTAAATCATAAATATTTGCAAAAATTCATAAGTCAAATGCCTGCTATTGTAATATGCCACATAAATGTTGTATACGTGGTACACACACACACACATAACCATAAACAAATGAATGTGAATCTGAATGGTTGTGTAAAATTTCATTTTTAAATAAACTTTCAACATGTGGCAAATGCTACCCTGTTCTTCCTCTCCATTCAATAGCATCACCTTTGTTATACTCCCTGTGTATGTATGTGTTTAAGTGTGAGTGTGAATCTTTACCTGTATAACTCTCTGTATAAATACAAACTCTCACACACACACATACATATTCTTTCATAATGAAAATAAACAAAAAAGAAAGTACACAAAAAAATAAAGTATACATTACAATATATACAAAATCAGACCTTTCACAGGGAGCCTTTAGTTGAGTACACACCAATACACACATTGGTATATTAATACATCTGTGTGTGAGAATATCTATCCGGTATGTGTGCATTTGGTGTAAGAGTTCATAATTGAAATGGTTCACAGGACATACCAGAAATTCATGGGGGCCACAGTGCAACCAGTGACTCGGGCCTTGGTGCCCATGTGGATGACGTTAATATGTAAGTAATATTTGGCCATCTAAGGACATATAGGACTGACTGCCTCCTGTACATTCCTGGGCACACATGCACATAAGGATGTGCTCGTTTGTGTTGAACTTTTGTGAAAATCCATTCATGTATCTTATTCAAAGCATCTATTAATAGAACCATTACAATTGGCCCTCAATCCATAGTCTGCAAAAGTCTGAAAATAACATGACAAACTACACTGAAAGAACTCTTAGTTGGGTTTGATGATAGTTATTGTTATTATTTTTAAGTTAATTTGTCATGCTCGGTCACTGCAATGTTGAAGAATGTAGTTATCGAGTATATGGGATTTGATCTCACTCCCACCATGATTTTTCCAGTGTAGTGATGCTGAAAGGACAGTGATTTAAGCACAGTTCACTGGAAGACATAATTTTATGAATTGAATTGACAAAGTCTTCCGAAACTATAAAAAGATTTGTGCGATTTGTTGTCTTTTGGGGAAATACTAGGAGATATAGAAAGTGAGTGAAGACATAAACTCTGGGAAAGAAAACTTAATCGGATAGGAAAGAATCGGGTTTGGAAATGAGGAAACAATTTACACAATTATTACAGTATATCCAATTACATAATGATTAATTGATTAATTGATTAATTGATTAATTGATTAATTGATTAATTGATTAATTGATTAATTGATTAATTGATTAATTGATTAATTGATTAATTGATTAATTGATTAATTGATTAATTGATTAATTGATTAATTGATTAATTGATTAATTGATTAATTGATTAATTGATTAATTGATTAATTGATTAATTGATTAATTGATTAATTGATTAATTGATTAATTGATTAATTGATTAATTGATTAATTGATTAATTGATTAATTGATTAATTGATTAATTGATTAATTGATTAATTGATTAATTGATTAATTGATTAATTGATTAATTGATTAATTGATTAATTGATTAATTGATTAATTGAATAATTGATTAATTGAATAATTGATTAATTGATTAATTGTTTAATTGATTAATTGATTAATTGATTTATTGATTAATTGATTAATTGATTAATTGATTAATTGATTAATTGATTAATTGATTAATTGATTAATTGATTAATTGATTAATTGATTAATTGATTAATTGATTAATTGATTAATTGATTAATTGATTAATTGATTAATTGATTAATTGATTAATTGATTAATTGATTAATTGATTAATTGATTAATTGATTAATTGATTAATTGATTAATTGATTAATTGATTAATTGATTAATTGATTAATTGATTAATTGATTAATTGATTAATTGATTAATTGATTAATTGATTAATTGATTAATTGATTAATTGATTAATTGATTAATTGATTAATTGATTAATTGATTAATTGATTAATTGATTAATTGATTAATTGATTAATTGATTAATTGATTAATTGATTAATTGATAAATTGATTAATTGATTAATTGATTAATTGATTAATTGATTAATTGATTAATTGATTAATTGATTAATTGATTAATTGATTAATTGATTAATTGATTAATTGATTAATTGATTAATTGATTAATTGATTAATTGATTAATTGATTAATTGATTAATTGATTAATTGATTATTTATTTATTTGTAAAAATTATATTATAATAAATTACAATACAATCTAAGAAGAGAGCACTGGCTACGAGGCCTTCGGCTCTATTTATTAATTAATTAATTGATTAAGTGATTAATTGATTAATTGATTAATTGATTAATTAGACATATTATGTTTTCTACTTCATCCCACTGTCGTCACTTGTGCATGTTTCGTCAAAATAACCAGGAAATGGTGCACATGTGTTTACACAGAGCACCCGACTGTGCTGGAAACCATGCACGAACATCAGCTCCCCGATAAAATTGTCCGCCGTTCTTTAATAACAATTTGCGTTTAACTTTAAGGTGGGTAGAGAGAGTCGTCGCAGTTTCTGGTGTAATAGACCCATCATCATCCTCATCTCGCTGCAGTGCAATGCCGCGGTGTTGGTATGTACATTTCCTGTATACACGACACAAATAAATACATGGTTGGTGGTGCGGGGCTGTGGTGGTATGAGGTCGAGTCCGGTTTAAAAGGAATTCTTTCAATTATTGACTCTTATGAACTCAGCATGCAACTTAACATTGAATGCACAATTTGTGTAGAGAACAGAGCCTGCACAAACAGGAAAAAAAAACAACGTTGCTGGAAATTTAACATTGTGCTAGTTGGAATGTTAATAAACTTTTAGAAAATATCACTCGTACGGTGGCGGTGAGTGCATGGCAGCAGGAAGTTGTCCTTTAAATACTCTACTAGCCCAGCCAGCAACTTTAGATTTTCGCTATAGAATTTCAAATGGGCTTGTGTTGACCATGTTGTGCTCTTATGATGGCCATGATGCAAATGGTTGGTAGTGGGGGTGTTAGAGGAAGGCATGGAAATGAAATTACCCATCCAACTTGTATCCCAATTGGATTTGCTAGCGGACACAGCACCACCCTGACATTTAGTTCCTGGCTGGCATTTGCTCTTTTTATTTTTGCTGTCCAGAGTCTCAACAAATTTTCAAACCATAAACAAAGTTTTGAATTTTTGTGCTGCGTTGTCGGGGTCCTTTTCAGTGGAGTTCGGTCCGTTCGCTTTTTTTTTTGGTCTGTTGTTTTGCCTTTTGACAGCCGACTCAGTGCGAATTTGGTTCTAAGCGATTTTTTATGTTTTGCTGTCACTACACAGTTGCGAAACCTTCGGGTCACGTTTGCTGTCACAGTTTTTTTTTGTTTTATGACTTTTTGCTCAGTTTTATTTGGGTTGTTTTTTTTTCCCCCCCTCACTCGCTCTCTATAACCCTTGACGGTCGCTGCTGGTTGTTACACATTTTATTGGTTTTTTGGTTGCCTGCGCTGCTGTTTGTTTTCGTGAGTTTTGTTCGCTGAAACAAAAAACGTGTTATTAGTAACGTAAATTTGATAGAAGTCATGAAAGTGCATCCATATGTTTGGTTTTTGTTGGCCTTTTTGTTGCTTTATCATTCTGCGTGTGTGTGTGTGTGTGTGAATGCTGCATTTGTTGTTAAACATTTCACTTGTCTGGTATTGGATTTAGACAAACAGAATTCAATACCCCCTTCCCCTTAGCCGCAGACCAGTTAATCAAATTTACATCAATTTTTGACGATATGTCGATATATTTTTCCATCCTCTCATGTTTGCATTTTTCTGTTGAGTGTTTTGAATTTTGTCCAAAATTGCCATATAAAATGTGGGATTTAAATTTAAATGGTAAGAATTTAAAGAATTTTGTGGTATAATTGGGAGGGTAAGAGCTTGAAAGTTAAATACACACAAGATTTGATACAAATTGCATTTACTCGTTCCTAGAATTATGTCTGGCCGTCTCTGAACGACACAATTTGCTTTGTCATGTACGTTCATTTTGACATTATACTGCAATGTCGTCTTAGATTTTTTTTTTTTTAAATTTTTTAGATAAAATGGTTGTGCTTGGTTACCTAAGCTTGTGTGGATCTACTGACTGTTGATATTTATTTGTAGTTTATTATGGTGATGGTTTGACATCTAAATCATTTTCTATAGAAGAAAAATATCCAATGACCTTACGAATGATTAAAGCTGATGTTCTGATTTAATGCAAGAGTCGCGCACCCAAAAAAAAAATGTATCACCGGCATCAAGATTTTCATATGAGATTCCATTTTCTTGCTGTCGAATTTTATTCCTCTTCTACTGAATCTTCCATAGTGTATTCATTTTCTTCAGCGTCATCTGTTTTGAGAAGATGGCTTTTCAAATTTGACTTTGAGTTTTTCTTTTCTGGGCTACAAAAAAGAAGGTGGCGCTGCAGAAATGTAATATACTTCAAAACTGGCGCCCAACATGCGACTAAGAAGTTGCTACAGTACCTCTTCTGTTCAGTCTTCTTAGTATGGGACTCTTATTTTGTTGCCTCCTGTTGGTCGCCAATTTTGCGGTATATAAATTGTGTATATTAAATTTCAGCAGCGCCACATTCTTCAACTCAACATGTTGATATTAGAATTTTTTTGTTTAAATTTCTTTTAATGTTTACTTCCAATATACTTCTTCTGTTAAATCTTTTTAGCCTCATGTTGGGCGTCAAATGTGTGTTGATTGCAGTGTATTAAATTTTTGTGCTGCGTCACGTTATTTAATTTCCGACTTCAAGATGATCAAATCAGATTTGTTTTCAATTTATTTTGTTGTTTACTTTCACTATTCTTCTTTTTTTCTTTTAAGTTTTCTAAGCCTTATGTTGGGCGCCAATTGTGTTTTGAATTACAGTGTATTAAATTTGTGTACAGCGCCACGTTCTTTAATTTCAGACCTCAAGATGGTCAAATCAGATTTTTTTCAATTTTTACTATTCCTTTTCTATTCTTTTTTTCTTCTTCTTCTTTTAAGTCTTCTAAGCCTCATGTTGGGCGCCAATTTTGTTTTAAATTGCACTGTATTTAATTTGTGCAAATGGTCAAATCAGACTTTTCTTCAATTTATTTTGTTGTTTAATTTCTCTATTCCCCTTTAAAGTCTTCTAAGCCTCATGTTGCGCGCCAATTGTTTTCTGAATTGCAGTATACTAAAATTTGTGTGCAGCGCCACGTTATTTAATTTCAGATAATCAAATCTGATTTTTTTCAATATCTTTTTCACTATTCCCCTTTTAAGTCTTCTAAGCCTCACGTTGGGCGCCAATTTATTACTTGTGTCTGCAATGCCACATACTTTCAGACTCCAGGATGATCCTATCAATTTCTTTTGTGATTTACTTTCACTAATCCTCTTCTTTTCTTTTAAATCTTCTTAGCCTCATGTTGGGCGCCAATTGTGTTTTAAATTGCGTTGTTTTTAATTTGTCTCCAATAGCAAAAGTTTAGTGCTTTCAACTATATAAATTTAGTTGTTACAATCATTTATCTACGAAATGTATAGCTAAGCTCGCCAATTATTCACTTATTGAACAAAAAATTTATTTTTACTCCAGTAAGGCTGTTCCAATTAATGATTTCAATTGTTTTTTATGTTGCATTTTAAAACTCTTTCTGCTGTTTTGTCTTTTTTTTTTGATATATTCTGTAAAATTTCCAAAAAAAAAAAAAACCAACACCACATGTCCGCCCCACAAATGCTCTCTGATTAAATATTGAATTGCCTGTCACTCATACGACACCACCCCTGACCTATAAACCCCAATACACAGGGGACCTTCTTTTTGTTGTTACTGCAAAGTATTTGTGTACAATTTTTTTCTCACAATACTACCAATAAATCATTTATGATATTTATTTTTTTTTTAAGGATAATTGTAAAATAGTTTACAGCAAGTTGGCCTCAGTCGGAGGGGGCTGACAAATGAAAAGCTAATAAAAATTGACATGGCAAACAATTGAATGGGAAATGCTTTTCGAATAGTTTGTATTGTTGTTTTCTGTTTTTGTGATGGATGTATATAAATATGAATGGAAATACATATAGCTGTAAATATATGCAGTCGATCCGACATTCTTCCATTCAGTTATTTTGTTTATTGATTGAAGTTCTGGCGAAAAAAATATTCCATGGCATATTTAATTATACTAGATAGGTTTTTGTTTAATTCTTTTACTGTCGATTATTTTCATTTAGTAAATTCTCATGTATTGTTGTGCGCTGAATTTCCACGGATGGCTGCTCTGGCTCAATGTTACCATTCCAAGTCTGTAGCTGCCATCGTTTAGTCTTTCCGGGGATGTGTTGGCCTCACTTGGCAGCACCAACGATAGAGTCGGTTCTTTTTCCGTTGTATGGGCCTCGTTGGCAGGACACGGCAGCATACGACGATGATGCAGTTTTTATATGAGTTTTTCTTTCGTTCTTTCCTCTCAGTAATATTTTAACATTCAGTGACCCATAAATAGTTATTGTACGTTATGGCGTTGTCATGAAAACCCAGCATAACATGGGAATGTGGCTTCGCGAAAAGAGTATACCAAAATGAAAAACAGCCGAATCTACTTAAAACAAAGCAATTTGTAATGTGAATTTCCCAATATTTACAAAAAAGATCACTGTTGGTCGCCAATATCAGCTTTGACTTACGAATGTCGTATATTTTCGTTCGTTGTCGTAGGCTTCCATTGGCTGAGTTTTGATTTATATTTTCGTATTTCCAGTTGGAACAAAAGTAAATGGGCTATGAAGTTAAAGAAAGTGCAATTTTCGTTCATATTTAGCAAAATTAATTAGTGATGCTGCCTTACGTTGGTCGCCATTTTTGCCGTATATTATTTACATCTGCTGTACAATTAAGTTACTGCCCCACATTGGTGGCCAATTTAGTAGAAAAGTGGATATCTCTACAGCACAATTATATTATATGGGTGGGTGGGCAATTATGTAGCCCTCACGGAGCCTGGTTACGTTCAAGACATCCTTGAGTTTTGGGTAAAATTTTTTTTGAATTGGAAAATTTCTACCTCGGAATGAGATCATTAATAATGAAAAAAATAAGGATAACAAATTAAAATTTTAGTGGTCGCAGTGCTCTTGATTTTTGATAATTTTTGTTTTTTTGATGTCGTTGTTCAATGAGCTTGTTCAGTATCCAAATAAAAGTATATGAGACAAAGAAGATGCTGATCGACAAATATGCATAGCTTTGGTAGTGATTTAGATATTAATTAGGTAATTTTTCGTAATATTATTTTTTGAAATTTTTCAACTATAAAATTTGTTCATTAATTTCCCATTTGTCGATTTGTGCACATTTCTTGACCAGAAACCATATAAAGACAAAAAATATAAAAAAAAAATGTGATCAACACCAAAATTGCAAAAATTATCAAAAATCAAGAGCACTGCGACCTCTACAAATTTTTAATAATTTTTTTCCCATATTTTCTTTCCGAGAGCGACTTGTGTCCTGTTTTTTATTTCACTTCATCTTACTTAGATTCCCCCCCACGTAGTTTCACTGGGTTATGGCTAGTTCAAACATAGACAATTATCAACAAATACATGCACACACACATAGGCACATGTGTGACAAAGGCTCTGATATAAATATATTCTCATATACTCACATAGATTGCCTGCACCGGACAACAATGCCAGGACATGCACTGCTCGCCAGTGCCTCCTTGTAGTAGACCGGGTCATTTCGAGCATTTTGCCCAACTAAACTGGGTTTTTATTGTTTGTCTATATATATACATATATATATATCGTCAATATTTATTAGGTTCTCGTAACAAAAACAAAAAAGTAACCCCCCAGTTGGAGAAGGAAAAACAACCTTCAAACCTCTTTAGCTAGGACATGATATAGTTCATACGAGTATAAATATGTCCATGAAGGCATACAGCGGCATTATTGTCGATATTGTTATTTGCCTTGTTTATAAGTAAATGTGGCTTATGCCGACCATAATAGCAAGCACTGACTATGGGAGTAAAATGCCAAAGTAGAAAAAAAAAACTCCCTATGAACATGAGCATATTTCACAAACAAAATCGAACTCAAATAAATTGAGTTTAATGCACGAGTGGAGGGGTGTTTTTTTTTTACTCTGTTCTGTTCTGTCCTAGCCAACTGGTACGAGAATTTTTATAAAACAAACACATGAGATCCAATTTGTTAGTACGACATATATGTATGTGTTTTTTTCTAGATGAGTTACATTTTTTTATGGATCCACTCGTAGTTATTGCTTAAGCCCGAAGTTTAATGCCAAAATGCAATGTGTTTTTTTTTAAAGACCCCCACCCCTCCCGAAAGTATACATTTAAATATGTTTTTAAGTAATTTTTTCAGTTTTTAGTTCAAATTGTGTACATAAAAAAATATAGGTTTTTTTTTGTAAACTCAATTTGCTTTTGAAACAGCCCCCTGGAAGTATGCTGCAGATTTTTTTCTATTGAAATTCGTGTCTGCACATGTGTCAGGCATACATTTAAAAGTGTTTCCTTTAATTTGCTTACATTAAAAATATTTAATACTATTATTAAGATGTCATTGTTTTTTAATTGTTTATTTTTTTCAATTGTTTTTCTGGGTTTTTTGTTAAATCAATTCTATGGCAAAATTGGTTTATGTAGCATTCAAGCGCCTGGGTGTATGCAGAGAATATTTTTTGTGAAAGGTATTTCTGTAATTTCCACATTTGTTAAGGCCAGTGAGAATTGTTGGTGTAAAATGGATGTTTATAATATTTCCTAAAGTATTTTGAACTAAATTCGAAAAAAAATATTTCACAACATTTTTACAAATACGCTTGTTTTCAAAAAAAAAATTGTTTTTTAAAATGGTCAAGTTCATCGGATGTACTTTTATTATTTTGACTATAATTTCGGAAGGAAAGCGCCCCGGTAGGCGAGTTGGTAGCGTGCTTGCCTATCAGCGTGGGGGTTGTGGGTTCGATTCCCACCAGAGGCTTTGGTCTGTCGCTGCAAAAATCTAAACATATGGTCTGTGTCACCCGGTTTACCCTTGGACCCAAAATTAGAATATAAATTTAGTTTGTATTGTAATTAACAAATAAATAAATAAATAAAATTTCGGAAGGAGACATCAGATCAGAATAACAAAATACATCCCCGATTCCAATTCAGCAAGTTGTATTGTAATATAAGTATCAATTTATTTTTATTTTATTATCATTATTTTTCTGGCATACAACCCGATTCCAATTCAGCAAGTTGTATTATAGAAAATTTTTAAATTAGTATCTCTCAGACAACCCAACTACGTTTCGAATAAACATCTTACAGTCAAACTTTGAAAAGTTCGACCTATATAAACTTTAAGTTAAGGACTTACTTATAAAATTGTTTAAGGGAATTTGTCGCCTTAACTGCCACTAGAAGTGCTTCGACTTAAAGAAAATTCGACTTTTTGGAAGTTCCACCGTACATCAAATTTATTTTTTTATTTAATTATTCAATTGTCTATTGACAAACAGATCCTTAGAGAATATTTTATATATAGAAATAATACAAATCTAAAATTTCAAATAATTTATTAATAGAATAAGCCATTAATTTGATTAAATTCTTTTAATGATCTTACTATTGGTTCCTTGCAAGAGTAGTTCTTCCAATGTAATGGAATATTAAAAAATAAAAAGTGGAGCCAATTCTACTAACAAGGACTGGGCAATCAATAATCCCACCTATTTATTTTGTACAGAAATATAATAGAACTTTTAGCTCTATGATTTTCTAACGTTTCCAAATGAATAAGTCTGCACCTAGACTCATAAGTTTCGGACAGGCTAAGAGAAATTTACGAAATATTCTAAATTTCCTTTGTAACTCCTCTATACGATCACAATGGAGTTTTGAAAATGGCTTCCACACCACAGATGCATTCCCAGCCTTGATCTAACACATGATGTATACAAAATCTTTCGGGTGTACTGATTAAAAAAGTCTTTGTTGTGTCTGTAGATGGCGAATCAAGTATTGAGTAATCTTTGTGAGAATTAAAATTCAGATCCTAAATTAAAAAATAAGGGCCAAGTTTGACAAATTGCTTTATTGTTGCATTGAGGCACTTTAACAAAAAACGCCATAATTTCTACATTTATTCATACATATGCATGAAAAATGAGTTGTTTTATTCAATAGGGTTTTAGCTTTTCGACACTGAAAACACTTTTCAAAAAATAAAAGTTATTTTTTCGACCATGAAATCAATGGAATATTTTAGTTCTTTTAAATATTTTATTTATTTATTTATTTATTTATTTGCACAGATTTTGTAATTTTTTTTTGGAATATTTTTTTTTTTATTATAAAAAACAAACACAATAATAATTTTTGTGAAAACAATTTTTTTTTTGACTATAAAAAAACGGATGGTTTAGATTTTTTTTTAAATTTTTCCAAAGAAAAAAAACGAATTGTTTAGGACTTTTTTTAATATTTTTTTTTTTATTCAAACAAATAAATGCAATAATAATATTTTTGAAAAAAAAATGTTTTTGAAAAATTTTGGTTAATTCTTTCGAATACAATAATAATTTTTGAGAAAAACGATTTTTTCGGTACTTTTTTTCGACTATAAAAAAACGAAGAGATTAGATTTTTTTTAAATTTTTCCAAAAAAAAAAACGAATATTTTAGGATTTTGTTTTTAATTTTTTTTTTATTAAAACAAATAAATGTAATAAGAATATTATTGAAAACAATTTATTTATTTTTAAAATTTTGGTTCATTCTTTTGAAAGTTATCGTGCATTTGTTGGGACTTAACAAAAACGATCATAATTTCTATATTAATTCATGCATATTCATGGAATATGAGTTGTTTTATGCAATAGGGTCCTAGCTTTTCGACACTAAAAAAACGAATAGTTTAGATTGTTTTTCAACTAGTTTTTCAAATTTTTTTTTAAAAAAATAATTTTTTCGATGAACGAATATTTTAGATTTTTTTTTTAAATTTTTTTTTTTTTATTACAACAAATAAAACGAAGAGTTAAGATTTCATTTTCCAATTTTTCAAAAAAAAAAAAAAATATTTTTTTCGACTATAAAAAAAAACGAAAACTTTCGATTTTTTTTAAATATTATGGAAAATTTTTTGTAAAAAAAATATTATTGTATATTGTATTGTATAAAAACAATTTTTTTAAAAAAAGTCACATAATATTTAAAAAAAACTTAAAATTACCGTTTTTTTATAGTTGTTATTATGTCAAATAAATACAATAATAATATTTTTGATTTATTTTTTCAAAAAAAAAAAAATATTTTTTTCGACTATAAAAAAAACGAAAACTTTCGATTTTTTTAAATATTGTGACTTTTTTTTAAATTTTTTTCCTATTTTATTATTTCATAAAAAAAAATTTCTTCAAAAAAAAAAAAAATATTTTGTGATTTTTTTTTGAATAATTATTTTATTATGTCAAATAAAACAATAATTAATTTTTTTTAATTGTTTTTTTTTTAAAAAAAAAAATTTCGTGTATTTAAAAAGTTTAGATTTTCTTTAAAAATGATGTGATTTTTTTTAAAAAAATATTTTGTGTATACTATAATTGATGAAAAAAATGTCGTAAGTAAACGGAAAGTTTAGTTTTTTTTAAATATTATGTGATTTTTTTTCTTAAAAAATTTTTTTTTATAACAACAAATATATATAAAAATATATATATTTTTTTAAATAGTATATATTTTGTGTTTTTAACCGTTATTGTTATATAAAAATCATGTTCACAATAATTTTCTACAACATAATTATCTTTAATTTGGAGTATTGTGTTGCTTGATCGGACGCCTCCTTCCATAGTCAGAATATTACCTCGAAAAATAACTTCTTCTTTTTCTTTTTTTGTTGCACAGTGTAATTGTTTTTTTTATTTTATTTTATTTTTTATTTTATTTAATTACAATACAAAGTAAATTTATATTCTAATTTTGGGTCCAAGGATAAACCGAGTGACAAAGACTATTTGGCTTGATTTTTTTGCAGCGACAGACCAAAGCCTCTGGTGGGAATCGAACCCACAACCCCCACGCTGATAGGCAAGCACGCTACCAACTCGCCTACCGGGGCGCTTCAGTGTAATTGTATTAGTCTAATTTCTACTGTATTTAAGTTATTTTTATGCAGCTGTATTTAAGCCCAACTAACTATTTCCAATCTCTTATTTATTTTCAGGTATGTACACAAACTATAATTGATGAAAAAAATTTCGTAAGTGAAGTTTGATAAAAAATAAATCTTCTTCTTTTAAATAAATCTATCGTTAATATTTTCAAATTTTGTGAAATACAATTACCATACACATGTGTATTGTATTTTATTATGTTTGAGAGACAAAGAAAGAAATCAAAAAAACACCGTACATTTTCCTATGTATGACAGTAGGCAAAACCTCGACTGTATTTGGAATATGACTTTATCAGTATGAAAATCTAAACTGCACCGATTCAATATGGTCCTTGGAGATGTGTCGAAAGCTGAAACGTCTGTCTGAAAGTCTGTCTTAATGACTTTTTAATATAAATTATGATTTTTCTTATAAAGCCCCTTCTATTCCCCATATCCTAACTGTATTTTCAAATTAAAAATAAAAACCCTTCAAGTAATCAAAGGAAAACTTTATAACATATTTCTATCTAACTAAATATCACTACTTTCGATTGAATAGTTTTAACCTTGTTTGAAATCACGATAAAGCAGAAAAAACCCATTTAAATTTAAAATGTCAAAGTTCAGTCAAGTCGACCATTTTCACCCAAGGCAAAACAGACAGACACATTAACAATATTAAACTACATGAGACACACATGCACACACACATCCGACTCCCCCTCGTCAACCCACATTTATGCGTCAATACAAAAATAAAAAAAAAATGGTAAGGAAAGATAGTCAAGAAGTCCTGATGATGGATAAACAACGAACCCCGTACACAGCGATATGGAAAAATGCATTCATGTGTTATTTATTGGATTAAGGCATTGGATAGACAACAGTTCTCTGAGCGGCACTAAACAAACTAAGCACAAATTTATGGATATCTCTAGAATGGATGGTAGATCTAATAGAGAAACGACTAAACGGATAATGCCGATGAGGTATGTGTGCACGTTTCGACCGACCGGTCCAATTTCCATGCTGCACACACACACACATCTCGGTTCGCATCTGATAAATTCGAAACTATTAAGAAAATTCTACATGTGTATGCAGGAATCAACAGACACCGCCACCAAAGTGCAGCCAAGGAGTCGGCAAGGGTATGGAAGGCATCGTCTAGTTTGTTTGCCGAGTTGGTTGAGGTTCTATTTAGAAAATTAAGTGCAAGACTGACAACATTCCATCGTCGTTCGCATGATGATGATTATCGTCTGCCATGTCCTCGCTTTGGCTGTTGTCCTGGCTGGGAAGAAGAATATGAATAAACTAGTAAGTTGTAATGCGCCTATGGCGCCCGTTGAAATATGGAAAAAAAATTTTGTTGAAAAAAAAAATATTGTGGAAAAAAAAAATTTTGTTGAAAAAAAAAAATTGGAAAAAAAAATTGTGTAAAAAAAAAATTTGTAAAAAAAAAAATTTGAAAAAAAAAAATTTTGGAAAAAAAAAAATTTGGTAAAAAAAAATATTGGTAAAAAAAATTTGGGGAAAAACGAATTTCTGTACAAAAAAAAAATATTATTTTTTTTATTATTTATTATAGAATTATAGAATGCCTATTTAAATTCCTACGTACTGCGTGACAGAGTCAGTGAATCAGGGAATCAGTGAATCAGTGAATCAGTGAATCAGTGAATCAGTGAATCAGTGTCGAGGGTAAATATATATTAAGATAAACTTAAGATGTATTTGTTATTCGCATTGCCTTTGTTTGAGGTACAACTTTTGCATTTTTCTCCATTGTCTTCTCCGTGGTGGTGGTGCTGTCAAAGAATAAAGAATGCTTTCGGACATTCAGGATATGTTTATATTAGGTGTGTTATGTTGGTGTCCTAACACAATGGAGGGTGTTCTGGCCATGTTGGGGAAATAATATGTCAATGTTATGGGAGACTGAGAACGATATCTAGAAGTCGTGTTGGTAAAACCACATACGAATTTATACACATGAAATTGCATTCTTAAAAATCAGAAGCGCCCCGGTAGGCGAGTTGGTAGCGTGCTAGCCTAACAGCGTGGGGGTTGTGGGTTCGATTTCCATCAGAGGCTGTTGTCTATCGCTGTTTAATCCGGTTTACACTTGTACCAAAAATCTTAATATATATTTACCCTCGACACTGATTCACTGATACACTGATTCACTGACTCTGTCACGCAGTACGTAGGAATTTAAATAGGCATTCTATAATTTTCTATAAATAATAATAATAAAAAAAATAATATTTTGTACAGAAATTGTGTTTTCCCAAATTTTTTTTTTAAAATTTTTTTTTTTTACAAAATTTTCTTTTCGAATTTTTTTTTTTCAACAAAATTTTTTTTTTCCACAAATTTTTTTTTTTTTAACAAAAAGTTTTTTTTTCAACAAAATTTTTTTTTTCAACAAAATTTTTTTTTTTTAACAAAAATTTTTTTTTTAACACAAAATTTTTTTTCAATATTTCAACGGGCGCCTTAGGCACATTACAACTTACTAGTTAGAATATAATTTAAATAAAAAAAATGAAGATTTTTTTCTTTTTTGGAACTTTTCAATACTCATATTTTCCAACTCTTTGAAAATCCTAAAGTTGACCTCTTTTGGTAATATTCTTTATCATTCATCCGCTTCAGGATTTCCTCGCATTAACTTTTCCAAATATAAGAGCAGATAACCTCGAAAAAAATATTTTCCTGTTTCAATGTTAACCGAGCGAAATGTTTTAAATTTTTTTTTTTTTTTTGAGAATATTTATTTTTGGGAAAATATTTTTTTTGATTAAAAAAATTGTTTTTTTATGAAAATTTTTTTTAAAAAATTTCCCAAAAGGAAAATGCACAACATATATAAAAATAATATTTTTTTATGGAACCCGTTTTCAATGTTAACAAAACGAAATGTTTCAAATTTGTTTTTTTTTTAGAGAAAAAAAATAATATTTTGGGGAAACAATTTCTTTTAGGAGAATATTTATTATTGGTGAAAATTTAAAAAATCCCAAAAAAAATGTACAACAAATATTATTTTTTATGGAACCACTGTGCGCAACCTAAAAAAATCCGCACCCAAACACTGAGAATCTACTGAGGCATGGAAGTAGCTTTATGCCACCTTAGAGTACTGTGGGCGTGGCTAGCTGCCTGCTATTGCCTTCCTTCAGCATACCTCCCTCTTTGCACCGACAGCCAGCCAGCATAGACAGTTAACATGTCCGTTTTTAGTAAAAGTGACACAACAAACGGCAAGAAATCAACTCACAAGGTTGAAAATGTATGTTTATTAAAAGTAAATACACACACTCACACAAAGAGGGATATGAAAGGATACACAAAACAAATGCACACAGCCATATCCAGTGTGTAAGTGTATTTGAGAAAAGTAATGTTTGTTCAACTAATAGAATTATTGTGAAAAACAAAAGTATAAGCATTTTCTTTTATCTCCCTTTGTCTTCTTCACATCCTGTATTGTGAAAATATGCCAATGTGTGTGTCTATTTCTGTACTATTTTCCCACCCCTTTGTTGTCTGTTTACCTATGTCCCCCCCTAAATTTTCCACAGGAGAATACAAATTTAAGCAGAATTTTTGTACCATGAAAAACATTTCAAGCTTTACTCATTTTTTTTTTTTTGCTCCTGCCATCGTCAAATCCCTGAAGAGTTGAAATGCTATTTTTAATTTTCCAGATCCATTCAAATATTCGTATACATGTGGACACATATACAGAGATGTGTTGTGTTTGTGTAATCCTAGATATTGAGGTTCCCTTATATCTTTGCCTAGAATCGACGAAAGTCGTGTAGATGTTATTTTGCATTTTCAATCTAAAACGTGTTGCGATATTTATCATTTTCTGGTTTAGGTTCGTTGTTCCGCCAAAATGTAAACGAAATGAAGAAAATAAATAAGGAAAGCCCAAAGTAATTGACAGCCAGTTGATAGTTGTGGTTTGGGGCAAGGTTTCATGTGGTTGGGATTTGGCTGGGAGTGCGAATAGGATTTGTGATCATATCACAATGACTTGTATGCATTTTGTTTGTCTTTTGGAACTTTCGTAATTCGCCAGAGACAACATCATCCTCGTATGTCTTCATGGAGATCGAGATTTCGAAAATGATGGACGGCATTGTGATATCAAAGATGCCAGGTTCTGGGATTCCCCTCATATGAGTTGTGAACTAAGGGAACTCAACAAGTAATTATCCACCTGGTTCAAATAGATTCGCGTGAATTATGTTGATGACAAGTAAAAATAAAAAAAATATATGACCAACACTAATTGTGTGTTTTTTAATAAAACGAATCTGTTCGTTCGTTACAAATTGGCAATATTGAAAGCGTTATAAAATAGGTTTCAGACATTATTCAGTTCTGGTTTTCCGATATATGTTATATACCCACATATGGAAGACAATCCCAAAAGAATTAGCTCTCATTACAGATAAAAGTTCATTTTAGAGTGCCTTCAATTTTGACAATTTGTAACGAACGGACGTATTTGTTTTATGGATACAGGCAGTATCCACTTTCTTTAGCTCTTGTACCCCTTTCTAAAATCCAAAAATTATATTAAAATATTCCCAACCCTTACCACTAGTGTTATAATTCTTCCAACATCGCAAGAACTATAACAATTAATATCTGTCTTAATTGTCTCAGCCATTTCTCACAAAAGACCTCCGTCCTTTGTAGGTTTAATAAATGTCTTTAATACTTTTGGCTGCAGCCCGCTTTAAGCAAATGAATAAATATTTTACGCTTGAATTATTCTTGGATTAAATTATGAATGAAAAAAAAAATGCTCGAAGCGTATGAATTGTAGAAGGGGAGAGGCAGAGTGGGAAAGAGCTAGAGAGAGAAAAAAATAGGAAACTGCAAACAACTCAAAAGAATAAAACGGAAACGGAACCAAATTAAAGATGTTTGTACCTAACATTAACACCCACAATTACACGATTTGTCGTGCACACACACACACACATTCCTACTCAAGGCATCCGCTCATACTACGGGCATTACTTTTCTGTTTTGTCGTCATTGGTGCTCCACAATGAATGTTCGCCGGTACATGTACGAGCGATGGTGGTGGCACTGCATCTTGTACTTCCTTTGCTTTCCCTCCCTTTTGACTGCATTGATGCATGTCAAGCACATGCTCCCATTAGGCGAATACAAGATATTGTGTGGCGAGGGTGAAAGAAGACGGAGGAGGTGGCTGTAAGGCAACACATTCCTATCCGGGCAGGTGGGGAAGGGCTCAGCGAGTGTTGGAGCAATGTTTTCAAAACAGTGGGTACCAAAAGATGTTGGGGTGAATGCATTTGAGGTAAGAGAGAATCCTGTATGTCCCTTAAAATTCCATGGTAATTTTAACCAATAGAAAAGGTTTTTTTTTATAATTGTGTCCTAGGTGAAAGCCAGAACATTCACCACAAGCGATAACAAGTTTCACAATTATTAGAAATCTTACATCTCCATAGTCATCGAGGACACTAACCGATGGCAGTAATATATTACACTGACTTTACAACAATTCACATATAGATGGCAAACTGAAAAAATCGTACCAAAATGGATTAGAATGACAGAGGGATTTACAGGGATGTGCTATTTTTGACCGATTTTTTTCTAAAAATACTAATGCTACTTAGTAGACAGCATCACTGCTATCGACTTTTAGTAATTCACATACAGGTGGCGCCGCTGAAAACCTCTGACATATTATAGAACGATATGGGTTAGAATAAGATGTAGATGGATCTAAAGGAATGTGGAATTTTTGAACCGATTTTTTTTTAAAAAATCTAATACTACTTAGGAGGCCGCATCACTGCTATCGACTTCGCAGTAACTCACATACAGGTGGCGCCACTGAAAAACTTTAACGTAACGCCCTGAATCGAAAAAAAACAAAAACTAAATATGATAAATGCAAACACTTTATAGAGAACGTTTTAAACACAAAATTGCAGTGCAATGTATCCGAACGACACTTCACATATAGATGGCGCCCGTCAAAAACTCTGGCCTACAGTCATGAATCGTACAGACCGAACAATAAATGTGATGTGATTCCAAGGCAATTTAATAGACGGCATACATGTCATCGACTTCGCAACACTTCGCATATAGATGGCGCTAGTCCTAAATACCGTTGCTCAACTGGAAGATCGATTGAGTAAGAAAGATCTGACATTTTTGAACAGAAATTTTTAAAAACAAAATTAAAATACAACTTTATTAATTGTGATATTCCAAAAGTGATCAAGATTTAGATCACCGACTACGAGGTGTTCTCGATATGTTTACATTTGCCTAATGCACAGTACAATTACAACATCGTTTATTATTTGTTTTCCACCCGCCGGTCTTGAGTATTCCTAACGCTGCTGATTGTTTTTAATTTCGGTTGCAATCATTTGGCACACACTGTCATGTACCAAGCTTGTTGACAATGATGTTCTTGGACGCTATTGTCGTTGCACTGTCATGATTTAATAATAGATGGAAGCCAGCCAGTAAATCTTTTGTTAGACAATTCAAAACAAAAGCTCGCCCCAACCCCGCCAGCTTTGGCTTTAGCAACAGGAAAAAAAAATGGAAAAACGAGCACACCAGATAGTAACCTTCGACAAAAATGGCATCAACATCTTGGGAAAATTCTCGTGTTGTAATGACACTGGTAAATAATCATGTTTACTCATGAATGCCAGCGAAAAAGATCTCTCCATTATTACAGAACATTTCTTTATTTGCAAAACAAAAATTAAGAAAATATTCTATTTAAAATAAAAATGAGAGAAGGGATTGCGACACATTATGCCCTGTCAGGCAGGCATGCATGCGTGCAACGTGCTACGTATTGCAATTGCTGTCATGTCGCATGTATTTGTAGTCAACAACATGTTTACAATTGTTAGCAACATTTCAATTTCTCTCGTTGGCAAAAGATACGAGGAGGATGTCGGCTTGCTCATCGGTCCTCCTCTACCACCCACTTGTGTGCATGAGTACTCATATCAACAACATACTCTTCATATCAATGTCAACATTTTCTCACTTTTGTATATGACTGTGAGCACCACAAATACACATACACAGTATTGATTCGTTATGTGTGTTGGTGTGTGTGTGTATGAACATGGATACGTTTGTGTTGCATGTTATTCCCATACATCCTTATATACAATTCATAACTGTGATTGTTAAAAAATTGCACATTAAACGAGGTAGGTATTTTAAGGCGAGAGCTGCCGAAAGAAAATAATGTGACTGAGATTAAAGTTGGCTCTGCTGTCAATTGTGGGTTGCTTCAGCGCCCGGGGATTGCTTCGTCTTAGCTTAATAGTCCCAGCTAGATACTACTTGCACTTCCTAGGAAGTCTCAGCTCTGAGACTCCCAAGTCTCAGCTACTGAGACTCCCTAGTGTCAGCTACTGAGACTCCCAAGTCTCAGCTACTGAGACTCCCTGGTCCCAGCTACTGAGACTCCCTAGTCTCAGCTACTGAGACTCCCTAGTCTCAGCTACTGAGACTCCCTAGTCTCAGCTACTGAGACTCCCTAGTCTCAGCTACTGACACTCCCTAGTCTCAGCTACTCAGACTCCCTAGTCTCAGCTACTCAGACTCCCTAGTCTCACCTACTGAGACTGCCTAGTCTCAGCTACTGACACTCCCTAGTCTCAGCTACTGAGACTCCCTAGTCTCAGCTACTGAGACTCCCTAGTCTCAGCTACTGAGACTCCCTAGTCTCAGCTACTGAGACTCCATAGTCTCAGCTACTGAGACTCCCTAGTCTCAGCTACTGAGACTCCCTAGTCTCAGCTACTGAGACTCCCTAGTCTCAGCTACTGAGACTCCCTAGTCTCAGCTACTGAGACTCCCTAGTCTCAGCTACTGAGACTCCCTAGTCTCAGCTACTGACACTCCCTAGTCTCAGCTACTCAGACTCCCTAGTCTCAGCTACTCAGACTCCCTAGTCTCACCTACTGAGACTGCCTAGTCTCAGCTACTGAGACTGCCTAGTCTCAGCTACTGAGACTCCCTCAGCTACTAAGACAAGGTTTGTCTCAGCTACTGAGACTCCCTCAGCTACTGAGACAGTTTTGTCTCAGCTACTGAGACAGTTCTGTCTCAGCTACTGATACAGTTTTGTCTCAGCTACTGAGACAGTTTTGTCTCAGCTACTGAGACAGTTTTGTCTCGGCTACTGAGACAGTGTTGTCTCAGCTACTGAGACAGTTTTGTCTCAGCTACTGAGACAGTTTTGTCTCAGCTACTGAGACAGTTTTGTCTCAGCTACTGAGACAGTTTTGTCTCAGCTACTGAGACAGTTTTGTCCAGCTACTGATACAGTTCCATCTGAGCTAGTAAAACAGGTTTGTCCAGCTAGTAAAACAGGTTTTTTGTTTCTTTCAACCGCAAGACGATTTTCTTCTGGGATTGTATAGTAGTTCATAATCCTACCTCGTTCACATTCCACTGTAGTTCTTTTTTGTATTTTGTGTTTCTTTTTTTTGTTGATTTCCAGCACTCACATCATCCACAGCCAACATCAAATGTTGCCTATAAAGAAAGTAAATCGTTCTATTGAGACATGAATAAATATTGCATTATTTTCTCCTCTGACATTTCTCTTGATTTCACATAACAAATTGTCATAAAATGACAGTTAAGTTTTCGTTGAGTTGTTTCACTTTGTTTTGGAAAAACATGAAAAACATTTGCCGAAGAAGAAAAGGATGTTGTTGAAGGAAAACAGAAATTCTCAAATGATGATTGTTGAAATTGACATTTAACAAATAAAATGCTTTGCTTTATTTGCTCTACTATTCCCTCATTTGCTGTAAATGGAATTCATATCAATTCTCAGAGCAGTCACAGGAAGGGTTGGCCAAAGCAAGGACGGCTAGGAGCAGTGTGTTGTACGCGTATCAGCTCCAACTCTTCCGCCCTCTCAGTGTGTGAATACACAGAACTTATTCAGTCGTTCATTCATTCAGTGTGTCTGTCTGTCTGTCAATATTTCATTGCTGCAAAGTGCTTTCACTTGTCGGGGAAAAAAGAAGATCTATTCAAACAAATATCGTTTCAAATCAGACGCACGCACAGTAGTCAAGATGTTACTCCCACATCGTTGGGGTAGCACTACTTCATTCCTCAAAATATATGTGTGTACAGCCAGTCGTACGTGTGGTTCTGAGCGACGACGAGGGGATGCTGGCTGCTTCCTCACATGTGTATGGCGTGCTGGTTTCCGTCTGGAGCCGTAGCAAATGTACCATAAAATATAAATTGCATCACATGAATGCACGCAAAAGTGAATTACAACTAAATTAAGGCTTGTTAAGGTATTATTGAGGACCAAAGGATGGCTGATTGGGCAAACTAAGGACTTGCAAAGAGTGATGGAGGTAGAAGGATATTTGCAACCAAACTTCAAGGCAATTAGTGCAAACTATGAAGGTAATCGTGTTATCAGTTCGAGAGCTTCTGCCAAACTAATCTATAGTGAATATAAAGCTGACGATCGACCTAATTTTCCACCTTATCTCTAAAGATAGGGTATCCTTTCATCGCCAGTAAATGGGAAATTAATGAACACCTTTTATGTTGTAAGCAATCAGACGTAATTATGTTTGCTTCACGACTGCTTTCAAAACGGAAACGGAAATTGTCATTGTTGAAACACCCGTCCGCTGCAGCAATGCAAGTCAAGTTGTCTGTCTTCCTTTATTGAGTTCAACAACGTCGCCCCCACCACCACCGAAAGCACCAACAATTAGCAGACATCAACAGAGAACAACCGATGACATTTTTCTGTTTTTTTTTACTTTTCTTGCAAAACAATAGAATCTCCTAGACAATGAACATCCATTCTAGCAATTAACAACAACAACACAATATACCGGTTACACTTTGAAGTGGAATGTCACCGGAATTCTCTTCCTCAAAAAAAATATTTTGTGTTCACAGCAAATTTTATATATTCGTTTTTCCCCCCCATGATTTCAATTTCAATGTGAACGATAAATTTGCGGGTGCGAAAAAACACGGTGCAATATTAATTTTTAATCTCTTTAGTGAACATTAATTTTAAAACCATTAAAAGGAGCTTAAAACTAATTTGCTCTCGGATATATGTTTGTCCCCCCTTTTTTATATATAAAATTGTAAGCCGTTTTTTTTTTTTAATAGATTATGCCAAACAATGTTATGTTTATGAATTGCAGTTGTGATTTTTAATGTGGGCTAGGAATGGGTGGGCAGTAGGCAGAGAACACTAGAGGAGTCTTCTTGTTTCCCCAATCTTTCTGTACTCCAAAGTCTTAGAGCTAAATAGGAATTATGTCTTCCTGAATTCAACATCAGCACGGCAGATCTCTCAACGGGATTGCTCAGTAGTTCATCATTCATCTTATCTGGTTGTCATACCACAGGGATCAGCAGGATCGACCGCAACTCGAACCTTACAGCGTCTCTTTTGGAACATCATCAATAACTTGAACGACCCACATTAGAGATGGCTCGAAAATAACAACCGTCACACGTTCGGCCTTTATGTTGTAAGTCTTTGCCAATATCATGAGTTTTGATCAGTTCTCCTCATGCCGTTCTCGGTCATTATGAGGAAGCAGCCAGCATCCCCACGTCATTGCTCAGAACCACACGTACGACTGGCTTTACACACATATCTTTTAGGAATAAAGTAGGGCTACCCCAACGATGTGGGAGTAATATCTTGACTACTGTGCGTGTGTCTGATTTGAAACGATATTTGTTTGAATATATCTTCTTTATGAGTTAAACGTTTTGGATTTAGTTTTTCGTGGCGACATCTATATGTGAAGTATTACACTGTTGATCGATACGAGATGTCTAGTTGATGTGGGGAGTCTTCCCCACAGTTATTAAAACGCGTCTAGTTACTGTCCTGGGTTAACTATGACGGCATGATTCTTTACCACATTTAGTAAAGTTTGCGAAGATTTGATTCAATGACATTTTTCCATAGTACGGAGAGTACTCAATTTTTATTCTCTTCACAAGAGAAAAATACCTTATGAGAAAAAAATTGTTCTCCTCAAAGATAAATATAAATTTTACTCATGATAAATATTTTTTTCTCGTGAAAGTAATTTAAAATATGAAGAGAACAATTATTTTTTTCATTCACGAGATTTATCTACCGAGCACTCGCGCGAGAGTTATATCTACTCATTAGAAATTAATTCTCATTCATGAGTTTAATCATTAGAAAAAATATTCGTCATCAACTGCATTTTTAGGAAATCCCTTTACAACGGCGAAATGGGACGAAAATATGTATAACAAATAATTAAACTTTCAGCGGATAACATTTTTTTTTCTTTTTTATTGTTTTCAAACCAAAAAATTAAATCAAAAATAACAATAAAGCAATTCTATTGCAATTCTATTCGAAGCACTTCTTACGACCCATTTTTTTTCAACTGCTTCAAACAAAACAATAGAAGAAACTGACCTGCGTCAATTTCCAAACACAAGTATTTTTATATTTCTTGTCTCACGCGTGCTCTCTTTAATATTTATCTTTATTTAACTTTCGCACTCAGAATGTAAAACAAAACTCTCGTGAAAGATATTTTTATGAGTGAGTGTTATCTTTTCTTCTCTTTCGTTAGAGAGAGCAATACTTTTAAAGCATGTATTGATCACCCATGAAAGATAAAAAATATAACTTTCGTAGATAAAAATTACTTTCACGAGAATTATTTTTTTTGTC
Organism: Hydrotaea cyrtoneurina; assembly: GCA_958296145.1. Classification (NCBI taxonomy): domain Eukaryota; kingdom Metazoa; phylum Arthropoda; class Insecta; order Diptera; family Muscidae; genus Hydrotaea; species Hydrotaea cyrtoneurina. The sequence goes on along the minus strand of OY282513.1, from coordinate 17,743,907 downwards.
TCTGAGTGTGAGTAACAAAACGAGAGATAAAAATTAAAATACCTTCCGCGAAGCGAGATTTTCCGTACTATGAATTTTTCTCACTCGGGCCATCTCTAGAATTATTTAGACCAGACCAGTCGATATTGTCCAATCTAAGCTAAGAATATAAGAATATAATACAAAATAGTCTAGCCGAGATTGTATCAACGCCATCTGTATGTAAATATATGCTTAAATGTCATCCGGGGTTCTTACAGATCATTGAGATCTGTAAGAACCCTTCTGACCCCACGTGATCGAAAAAATATCTGAGGCATCCAACTAGATACGCTTTCGATTACGGGGAGTGGTTGACTGATGTCGGGCAAAGATGAATTCTTTGCAAATATTTCAGCCCCAAGGTCTGTGAATATCTGGTCATAGTTAACGAGAGTTGGAATAGAAGACGAAGAATTATCCCTTACTCTTTTAACAAATGCGTTTTTATGTCTGCCTTTCTCTTATTATTATTATTTTTTTAAGGGACTCGAAAAAGAATTAACTTTTTTTAAAAAAAATAAAAATATCTTCCCCTATATGTTAAGTATCATGCATCGAATTGATATCAGCCGTTGGTCGGCCCTTCTATGGGAATTTTCTCTCTGTAATCGCCAGTCTTTCTGAAGGATCTCCAAAAAAAAACTATTTTTTTTCATAAATAAAAAATATAAAAAATATTTTAAATTTTGTGTCTCCATAAAAAAAAAATCTAAAAATCGCCCTCTGTATGTGAAGTATCATGAAGCGAATTCAGTTCAGCGGTTGGTTTATTTTCTGTGTTTTTTTTTTTGTCGGCCCTTCTCTGGGTATTTTCACTCTGTAATCGGCAATTTTTTTTTAAGGAACTCCAAAAAGACATTTTTTTCATAAATAAAAAAAAAAAATATGAAAATCGAAGACATCCTTTAGTGCGAGTGACTGATTGTAAATGTAAGCAAGTTCAGACGTGTGTGGGATACTGCGACTTTAAATACGTATGCACGTATTTGTGGGTATCTGTGTGAGAATTATAGATACAAAATGTACGTGTAAAGTTTCATAGTTGGCATTAACACGTAAACTTTAGCAACAACAACAACACATTTAGTTGAATATGCACATAACATTTTTGATTCCCTTCACATATTCACAGATAGAGACGGAGACAGGGAGAGAGAGATAGGGAGGTGGGAAGAGGGGAAGAGCAAGGGAGAGGCGTATGGTGGACTGAATTTAAATATGAGCTATTCCACAGGGCCTTCTATGATTTGCCAAAAAGTATTTCATGCATAATCTGGACGACATTTTGCAGCTTACGGATGTCAACTATCAGACCTTCTCAGTACTCTAGAATTCTTTAAGAAGGGCTGGTCTGCGTCTGGACATTTAAAGTTGAATTGGTTTATTAACAAAATCACAACAAAACATTAATTTGCAATAATGGCGATAGTGAGATATTTCCATTTCCAAACACTGTGCGCTGGTCAGCGAAGATACGTACACAGCTTGTTATGAATAATGCAAATAATACACACACACACACTCATATGTACCAACTCATACATATGCATGTATGTAATAAACATGTTAATATGTAGTTATTACTCGTACTTATACTTTTGCGGAAAACATAAATGAAATTCCTGTTTTTTTTTTCTGGTAAAATTGCAAAACTTTCACTAGCAAATTAAAGAATTATAACTGGGATTCATTAAACTCACACCAAGTGAAAGTTACGTTGGTCATATTGAGTCCAAGGACTTTTTTTTTTTTTTTTTTTTTTTTTTTTCTTGTACCTTGTACCCTTTGAAATATTCTGCGCTGTAATTTTATTATTTCGTGAGTAATCAAATGTGTTCTCCTTTGTCATTCGTTGTTTTTTTTTCCCTTCTTCGAATGGATTTTTTGTGCTAAACTGATTGAAATCTCATTACACAATTTCTATGTGTTCCTTTTGCCGTTTTATTTTCGTTTGAAGTTGCTTTCTTTTCCGGTTTATTCTTGTCCCCTGCCATGATATTTATGGCGTCCTTGGTCCGTTTTTTTTGCATTAGTCGTACCTCCCTGTTTAATTAGCAACACTGTAATGACGACCATAAAAAAGTAGAAATCAGCATTTATTCCAAAGTAAATGTTAATCAATCATTAGCTGGGAATTTATGAAACCTCATCTATTCTCTTTATAATTAGAAATTGGCTGGCGCACAATGATTTTCTTTTAATCGGACCATAATTTGTATTTGAATGGAAGTTTGATGCCGTAGGTGGTCGTTGAATAATTTCTAAACGCGGAGGATTTGTAGGTTATGGGAATTAGTTGGCTGCAGTAGTAGAGAGATGATTAATTGCTTAAGCGATTACGACGTTGGCCAAAAGGGTATTTTCGTAGGAGAGGAATAGTTGCCTAAAGTTGCCGCTCGAAAGGGAATATCTCCTATATGTGATAGGACAGTCGATTTTTAATAGATATACAAAGAAATTACAGAATTCCTTAAATTTTTTTAAAATAAATTTGCTATGTTTTCCTCAAATTCTGACTAATTAAGAGATTATAGAAACATCAGAATCCGCTTGAATCTAGATTGGGGTACACATTGAGAATTTGCTAACAAGTAAGCTAAGAGAAAAAGCATTGGCTTGATTGTCGATTTTTTATGAGCAACGTTTGGATAAGAGTATGTTTGAAATTTGAGAAACTATAGACTAAATTCGGCATATGCTAAAAGGTCAATTTCGAAGGCGAAGATCCGAGAATCTTTCAATGAGCTAACAAGCGGGGACAACCCATTCAACATAATCTTACGACCACACAAAAAATCCAGATTCCTATCCTGGTAAGAACATCCAACAAAAAAACCTCTACAGAAATACCGGAGGATTTTAGGAATAAGAGAGCAATGTCTAATGTAATATCCTCTCTACAGAAAGGATAATCCGTTATTGCACTCTCGATTTTAAGAAAGGTTCTCCAGTCTGTTGCCTAGTCGGTTGAGGGATTTTTGTGAATTTTTTCCCAATCGTTTTTATATTTCCTGACTCTCATATCAACTTTAATATGATATAATTTTTAAAGTGTTTTAAATTTTTTTTTTTTTTTAAAATTTTCGAAAACATTTCTGAACAGTACTTTATTAAAACCCGCCTTAAAACAAATTAGGTCTCGGCGATTGGACTGTAAATAAACATTTAATATGATTTTCAAATTAGATTTGGATTTTTGTATTTATTGTTGATCTTTATTCTTTATACAGTTTCTGTTGTTGGTGTTCGAGGTCATTGATTTATTTCTATTGTCTTGCAAATAAATACAGGATTATCCAACAAGTGCTTTTATATTGGTATTCAAAGAAAAATGATTTTTTTGAGATTTATTCATAATAAAGATTTATTTCACAAAAAAGAGGAAGGTATGCAAATAATAATGAAAAACAACATCAGCCGAAGGGCCACCTCGACCACGCTTACAGGACCATATCCTTTTTATGAAATTTTCCATAATCAAATCGCAAAGTGGCTGCCTATGTTCTCGAAAGGTCTTGAATAGACGCTGGACATGTTGGCGTAGACCTTATCTTTTACGGGGCCCTAAGGAAGATGACGCAAGATGATAAATCACAATATCTCGGTGGCCAATTCTGATCACATCTTCGAGAGATAACACGGATCGGCAACTTTTCCCAAAGCAATGGTTTCGTTGCTTGTGTGGCACGTAGCGCCGTCTTGTGGAAAGTAAACATTGTCCAGATCAATATCATCCAACTCCGACCAAAAAAATTATTATTCATCTCGCCGTAACTTTTGATCCAAGTAAAAGTCCAATGACCCCGCCTAATGTTCTAAAAAGTGGTTTGCTGTTCTTCTCCATACCAGAGAGTTGTTCAATTAAATATAGCCAGTTTTGTTCGATTTATAGTTTTTTTTTCCAGTTTCCCAATTCCGCCGACGATTAACAGAAAACCTTAGCCATATTTTGTAGTGAGTTCACGAATTATACAGTGCATTCGTCGCCGATTGTACAGAAATTTCCCGTTTGTCCCCAATATACCATATGCTGAGAGACATACCCACTAAGAGTCATCTAGTCAGATATTATCCTCTTATTCGCCTCCTTAACCTTGAGCTGCGCTGAAATCACTTCTAGTCCTCGCCTCTTCCTGCTGCTGCCAAACCGATGCGAAAACTTTTGTAGATTTATCGGGTGAAAATGAGCTGAGATTAAATTACCACCAGCTCGAAACTACTAGAGATGCTTTAGTGCTGCCATTAATTAAAATCGCATGGCATACTTTTAGGATTTGTGTCTGGCACTAGTCACTCTTGTGTCTATTTTTAGCTTAGTTCGTCTATTAGGGGGTGCCGGAGTGTGCGTTTGGAATACGAATTCAACGTTTCGTCCAACAGCAAACTTTATCGACAGCAAATTGATAAAGTTAAATTAACCAAAAACATTCGCTGATAATTCAACAGTCATCTAGTATTCCGTCGTCTGCCCTCGCCGCTGCCGCATCGGCAAGCTTGCTGCCAGTTCCATTTCAGTGTATCAAGTTTGGTGGAAAATTCATGGAATCTTTATGGGAAATTTGTCTCATTCTCAATTAGCTTCGGAAATTAAAGCATACTTTTGGGGTTTGTTTTCGGGTACTTTATAATTTTTGCGAAAAGATTGCCAAACTTTAACCACCAACCAACAACAACAAGAGCAGCAAATAACAACATTTTCCCTCCCCTTGCTTCCTTACACACAGGAAGAAAAAAACTTGTGAAAATTTGTTGTTGTTTTGAAAAGTTGTTAAAGCCAATGTGTACATGTACATGTTGTTGTTTTGGCTACAACATGAGCTGTTGTGCGTATGTGTGAGTAGGGATACTTGTTCACGTGCCTTCATATTTTGTATGAGCGTTGGCTGGTTTGTTTTGAATGTTTTTTTGTTTTTTTATTTCATAAAAATAGTCAACTAATCTTTTAAATTATCCTTTGTCCCCGCTCGCTCACTTTCACACATTGTTGACATGTGCGTGGGTGTGCGAATACATCTGGGCATACGACACATACAAACGCACACACACACACTCACACATACAATGAAACCCATCATTTAAAGAATGTCCCAAAGAGTACAGCAGACAAAAAAAAAGAGAGAAATGTTTAAGTGAAATTTATGTGGGTGTCGTATGCGTTAATGTTTATATTTTACGAGACAATTTATCCCACAAGTATAGCAGCAACAACAACAACAACTACAACGGGAAAAACAACACAAATCACACTCGTACGCATTTGTGTAATACAAACACATAAATGGCCTGTCAATGTTCCGAGGGCGTTGTGATAAGTTAGGTCAATCATTGGAAAGGGGAATACAAGAAAATAATTTTCAATAAACTCAGAATGTATGAATCTGTTGGTAGGGACAAAAAGTGATCAACCGAAAGTGGTTGTAGAGCTATCTTTGGTTGAAAAAGAACCCACACGATGCCCCACCCGGTACACCATTTTCCTCTTCTTGACTTATTGCGCCATCTTCGTAAACCGCCATAGTGTCAGATGTGTGTATTTTTTTCCTCCGTTTTGATGAAACAATGACAACAACAAAAACATGTAAATACACTATATTTTATAGCCCTCAAGAAGTAAACAACAACAACAAAAACAGAAACAGAAACAACAACCACACAACGAACCGCAAGCGACATTGCGGAAATTCCAAATACAAGTGTATGCGTGTGGGCGAGTGCGAGTGTATATCCGCCGGTTACAGCAAATGCCGATGACTGTGTGTGTGTGTGTGTGGGTCCTGGTGTGTTGAAGCGAACAATTTACAATTTAAAGGCTCATAAGTGACAAGACAGTGGCTCGAATTAGGAATGAACAGCAGTCTTAGCCATTATATAGGGTTCTCCAACAAGAGGTGTTATTTTGTTATTCAAAGAAAAATTTACTTTTTTTGAGATAAATGATCGGATGTTTATTTCATAACACCGTGTTACAAAAAATAGATTTTTTTCTGTCCTATGAACCAAATGCACATATTCGGAAAGAGGGGAAAAAATAAAAATACACGTGTATCGGCGATTTTCATGTACACGTCAGAATTTTTTTTTTAAGTTTGAAGTTTAAAGCTCGTAGTGGCCCGTGTGAAAGCCTTTGGACCGATTTCTAATCCTTTTTTAGTGATCCAATCGAGCTGATTTTTTGCAGGCAGACTCGTGGAAATGTCTGTATCACGTCAAATTTTTTAAAAAATAGATTTTTATCAATTCTCAGATTTTCCTATTTTTTTTTTTTTAAATGGTTATCGTTTTTTTTAAGGTTTCAGTTCAAAAAACTTTTTTTTTGTAACGCTTAAGTAGTTTAAAAATTTGGAGTCTCTTCAAGTTATGCTAAGAAAAGTGAAAAAAATATTTTTTTTTCAAAAATAATAAAAAATTAGGAAAATCTGAGAATTGATAAAAATTGTTTTTAACAAATTTGAGCTCGATTGAATCACTGAAAAAGGGTTAAAAATCGGTCCAAAAGCCTTCACACAGGCCACTACGAGCTTTATACTTCAAACTTAAAAAAAAGAAAATTCTGACGTGTACATGAAAATCGCCGATACACGTGTATTTTTATTTTTTCTCCTCTTTCCGAATATGTGCATTTGGTTCATAGGACAGAAAAAAATCTATTTTTTGTAACACGGTTAGGGTTCTCCAACAAGAGCTGTTATTTTGTTATTCAAAGAAAAATTAACTTTTTTTGAGATAAATGATCGGATGGGAAGGGAAGGTTTGCCGTTAGTTCAATGCAATCTTACATTCAAATAAAAAATGAAATTTTTCAGGGAATCTCTGTATACTTATTGCTTATTTCACTGTCGTACTATTCGGAATGCTTTTCCGGCCACTGTGCAATATCAGCAGCTAAAGAAAGCGGCATCAAAAACATTATCAAGGGATTTCCTTACAGACATTTTTACTCGTTATAACTTTTGATTGTGGTTGTTAAGGTTTCTCTTTCACCCCGCCCACTTTCCTAAGGGGGAAGGGGGAACACAGAAGAAAAACTTGCCGGCTCCTAAGTGAATAAATATAAAAAAAATGGACCATAAAAAGCGAAGACGTCGTGCCGCTCCTGTGTCTCCACAGTGACAGCATGCCGGGTGTTCTGTGGCATAACTCATATACACAAACACGTGCTCATCTATGATACTACTACACTCACACACACACACAACCGCATACATATTCAAAACTGAGTGAGCGTGCGTGCGTTTATGTTCACATAAATATGCGTTGAAAATTGATGCTTATTATTTATTTTGATGTTTATTTTCAAGTTTTCCTATTTTTTTCCACACAGGGGAGGAATTTTTGAGGTTTTCAGTTGGAAATGTATGCGGCGCTGGGAGGGGGGGGGGCGGTGTTTAACGCTCAAATCTCACAACTTGGTAGCTGTGCTTGGGGATTGACGGTTGACATATACACAAACATAGACACATTCTTGTCATCGTACATGTGCGTGTGCGTGTGTATGGCTCGTTTTGGTTGAGCCTCTAAGCTCGTGTTTTGTTGGTTATTTATGTGCTTTTCGCACATACACACACACACACACATTCGTGTATATACTCGGGAAAAATCACAATAATCATGTGCACTCTGGTGAAAATGACAGTAAATTAAATTTGAAATCATTGCCATATATTGTCGCTCAATGGTTTTATGTTGTGAAATCTTCTGTGAATTCTAAATCGTACAACAATCGTTAGCGACTTACAGAGTATGTTGATAACAGCGACAAATGTCTAAACGAAAAGCACCAAATACAATGATGAACAAAGGCACTAAATTGAAATCGCGATTTTAGCTATGGAAGTAATTTAAGCGGAGAGAGTGGAAACAAAATCTGAATGTTTCATGGAAAACACTAGGGGAAGATCCAGCAAAATATAAACAATCAGTTTATATCATTTAAATCCCATAGAAATTGATATAATGTAACCGACTGTCTTAACTGCCAGGCGATTAAAACGAATAGAGCAGTGCACTCGAGAAGCTCCCACCAGCAGGATTTGTAGGCAGCCATTTTCCATCCCTATCAGGGGGAGAAGCGAAGTTAGTTACTGTGAATAAAGTCACATACAGATCGCTTATTTCCTTCAATAGTGTCACAACTCAAAACACATTTTTTTCCGAAGAGCGGTGTAAAGTTTACAATTGTGCCTTACATAGCAATTATAGGGAAAACTCATATGTTTACTAAATAAATCATGTACAAAAGATTTCTTAAGCAACAAAATAAAAAGTGAATAATGACCCTATTGAAGATGGGTTAAAGATCTTGGTAAGATGTAATCTTAATTACAAATGTAAGGGCTTTCAAGTGGCGCTACAGATGATCAGTCCAAAGTTTCTCTGACTTTCTTGTGCGCAACTCTTAAGTCTCGAACATTACTGAAAGACAAAGAGTACATTGTAACGAGCTCTGAAGTCAAGCTAACTTGGAATTCATCAACCTAATCAACCATATACGTGCTACGAATTTCACTTAATATTCCATGAAGGAACTGATAACACCGTGTTACAGACATTCTGTCCTATGAACCAAATTTACTTTTTCGGAAAGGGGATAAAAAATAAAAATACACGTATATCGGCGATTTTCATGTACACGTCAGAATTTTTTTTTTAAGTTTGAAGTACGAAGCTCGTAGTGGCCTGTGTGAAAGCCTTTGGACCGATTTTTAACCCTTTTTCAGTGATCCAATCGAGCTGATTTTTTGCAGGCAGACTCGTGTAAATGTCTGTATCACGTCAAATTTTTAAAAAATAGATTTTTATCAATTCTCATATTTTCCTAATTTTTTTTTTTTTTTAAATTGTTATCGTTTTTTTTAAGGTTTCAGTTCAAAAAACATTTTTTTTTCGTAACGCTTAAGTAGTTTTAAAATTTGGAGTCTCTTCAAGTTATGCTAAGAAAAGTGAAAAAAATATTTTTTTTTCAAAAATAATAAAATTTTTTGAAAATATCTCAGATAAAAATTGTTTTTAAAAAATTTGACGTGATACAGGCATTTCCACGAGTCTGCCTTCAAAAAAATCAGCCCGATTGGATCTCTGAAAAAGGGTTAAAAATCGGTCCAAAGGCTTTCCCACAGGCCACTACGAGCTTCATACTTCAAACTTAAAAAAAAAAAATTCTGACGTGTACATGAAAATCGCCGATACACGTGTATTTTTATTTTTTCCCCTCTTTCCGAATATGTGCATTTGGTTCATAGGACAGAAAAAAATCTATTTTTTGTAGCACGGTGTAATAAATCAGTGAGTTGAGCACAATATAGTTGGTATATTCCCTGGCCAAGATCCACAGCCGACTCCGGCCAATGTTTTTCTAGAGAAGTTTTACATGGGTAAGAGATTCTCCTCTTACTCGCAATGTCACCAAAATTAACCAGGTGGAAAGAACCGCTGAAAATTGTTGATGTTCTTACCAGGATACGATCCAGGGTGTGGGGCACACTACCTCTTATACCACTTCCGATCACAACCCCTAAGGTGGGCAGCTTAAAGGCAACAGAACCTGAAGTCCACATAATTCGTTCAATAGCTTTAGGACCAATTCGGCCAGCACACCAGCGTCAGCGCCATCTATATTTCCAATTCTTACACTGGAAATATGGTGTTGATATTTTACGTATGGAATCCCAATAGCATTCACAAAAACAAATATGTGATCTTCAATACAATTTATATCAAGTATATCATCGATAAATGAATTTTAATTCACTACAACATGACATGTAGATGGCGGTCTAGTTCAAGTTCAACAATATGCTGTACCGAATGATTGGTCGACCGCATGTCGCTGTTGTAACGGTTCGGAGGCAATGAAACCGGGAAGTGTCCGACAGATAGACAAGGAAAGACAATTAACATTATCATTTGAATTCACTACAACAGGACACGTAGATGGCAGCGTAGTTCTAGTAAACGACATGGTCAACAGAATGATCAGTCGTCTTCGATGTTCTACGGGTCACGCGTGGCAATGTGACTTCATTGGCAATGGCTCGAGCGTGATGTGGAGATGAGTTAACTAGTGGAGAAAGGCTCCATAAAAGAACGATACTGGGTGTAAACAGTGAAAGATATCAGGGGAAGATAACAAAAAACAATAAGTAAGATTATTCAGAAGGAAATGAAGACGCAATTAGCAGGTGTGAAGTGATAGTGATTTACAGTAAATTTTTAAATTATTAAACATAACACATCAGGACAGGCAAATCTGATGGCAAGTGTCATGGACAAATGAGATTACATTGAATCACAGTCCCCAAAAAATATACATTACATTCTCCTTAACCTCCTCCCCCTCCTCTCCCAAAAGTATTCAACATTATTGCTCATTTTATATCATTAAAGCATTGTCATCATATTGCAAATTCATAAAACATTCGAAATACTTTTCTCTCGTCAATTCATCGTTACGCAACCAAAACGAAAAGAGCGAACATTTTGTTGATGCGTTTACATAAATTTATGCGTTTTTGTCTGTCATTATGTTCATTTTTCACTCAAAATGGGTTTTCTTCGAACAAAAAACAGAACATTTTGTAAGCGTTCGCCTTTGTTCGCGTCCATGTCCGGGGATTTCACATCATAAAGCAGCTACATAAAAATGTTGGCTACGAAAAGTATAAATGTATGTTAATCCATATAAATATGAATACATGTATTTATATGTATGCGGTAAATGTTGATAAACATAATTCTGTATGTATTTGTGTAAAATGTATATAAATTGTGTATGTCCCCGACAGGGGAACGAGTAAAAGGAACTGCTGCACCAGCACCGGACTCAGTATCCAGGAACATGTGGCCCAAAACGTACTAAGACGGGATAAAAATCGGTACAAAAACTAAAAAACCAAAAATTGGAGGTAACGGGGACGAATAGGGTAGAAAATGGGGCCCGAAACTGGAATAATATAAATGAAAAATAATCTACATACTAGCATATAAAATGTTTGCGTAACTGACTCACTGACAGCAAACGGTTGAAGCTAGAATCACGAAATTTGGGCAGTAAATAGCCTAGGCATCTGCTAAGAAAGGACGTTTGGAAATTCGTATAGGAAGGGGATAGCAATGGGAAAGACGAGAAGCCTTCGAAAAATGCCAAAATACAACTTTTTGTTGGAAAATTGATCCACAGCTACGCCAAAGAAACAATTGTGGAAATGAGATGCAAAACGGGATAAAAAGGAGGGAACTAATTTTTGCCAACAACAGGTAGAAATAAGTTACATATGGGACGAAAATCGATCCAAAACGGGATAAAAAAACGGAAAAAATTAAAAAGATGAAGCAAATTTTTGTCAACAAAAATCGGATCAAAACAGGATAAAAAAGGAACAAAAATGGGGGTAAATAAAAAAAATGTGAAAACAAATTTTGGTTACAACAAGTGGATAATAGTTAAGGAAGGCACGAAAAAGGGATCAAAACGTACCAAAATGGGGGAAAAATCGGAAAACATATAAAAGGTAAAACAAATTTTTGGCAACAACAGGAGGAAACGATTTAGAGATGGGACGAAAATCGGGCCATAACGGGATAAAAAGGGGACAAAAGAGGAAAAAATAAAAAAAAATGTGAAACACAAGTATGACAACAACAAGTGGATAATAGTTGGGGAATTGAGGGGCCAAAACGTAGCAAAATGGGATAAAAAAAAGGGAAAAGTGGGAAAACATAAAAAAGTTGAAACAATTTCATTTTAAGGGAATTGACGAAAAACGGACCAAAATGGGATATAAGAATGCTACAAATGGGGGAAAATAAAAAAAAAGAGTAAACAAATTGAACATTTTTGGAAGAAATGGAAAAATGGAACAAAATGGTCCGAAACTGGTAAAATATACATATAAGTGAAAAATAATTTAAAAATAATCACAAAAGGGCGAGAAGTGGGAATATGCATGGCAACTACAGTTTGAATTGGGATATACAAAATAGACTAAAAAGGGGGTGGGGGGAACTATATCAAAATTATCTATTTCAAAAACCGGAAGAAGTGAATAAATGGACAAAGATGGAACCAAGACCGGTAAAATATAGGAAGTTTTAGAAAGTTCCAAAAAAGGTCCAGAACGGAATAAAAATTTGGAAACAAGTTTGGGAAAACCAAAAAGTTTAATTAGAAGTAGCTTAAAATTCCAGAATACATACGAAAATACGACAATAACGTATTTAAAAGGAAAAAAAAAATGGAAATTGTTTCCGGCTTGTTTAGTTGCAAAAAGGGGCCAAAATTATGAAAATTAAAAATGTGTGAACACATATTTACAAATTAGTATATACCGCGTACAATTAGAAAAATGCGATAAAGATTCTGAATCGGATAAAGATTTTTTATTTTTTTTGTAAACCGATGCAATAAAACGAATATTTTGTGTTTTATTGGAAACACAACTAAAGCTGCTTTTCTTTTCTCCTTTAAGTACATACAAGCCGCTGTTTTAGGCCTCTTGTGTCGGTTATGCGACTTCAAAGAGCCTTGTCAGTTATGTTCGGGTCATTGTCTAAAATAAGTCACCCGACAAATGTCCATAAGCCATAAAACGCAGTTAATATTTAGCTTAGGTCTCTCGTGGTGACTTTTGCTTAAATCATGCAGTATACTTCGTACCCACTAGTCTGGCCCGAAAGTGTGCAACAATTATATCCCGAAACTAGGCATATTTAACAATTTCACTAATAAGCCTAAAGATATGCCTCAACTTTTCTTTGGTGTACCAAATCCTCAGTGTATCCGCCGGACTCTACAGAATTCAACAGTGACCAGTTTTTGCTCAAAGCTGCTCCCATGAACCACAAAATGTATAACACTTGAAGTTTTCAGTTTTAATTTCTCCACTTCAGTTTAATTTATTAACCGATGCTTGCTTTGGCTCCACTCGTGCGCCGCACATTCGACCGTTTGTTTGTTAGCCTATGAGTGAACTGTTTGTTTTATGCCATAAATACCAGGCCCACTAGCCGGCTTGTTGTGTTTGTTTGATTTTCATTCGGGTTTCCTTTTTTTTCTTTTTTTTTGTTATTGTTACGAAATGAGCATGAAATGCTATTTGAAGTATGCTTTTGTTGGCATGTTTGCTTTTGTGCAAACGCGCAAACAGGAATGATGAACAGAAACGATCGCAGGGAAAAAGCATTCACAACACACCTAGGAGGAGTTGCAGTTTGTTTGTTTTTTTAAATTTTGCATTTGGTGCTGTTGGTGGTTATAACCGAATATTTATGACCATTGGGTTTTCGGAGAGTTTTTCCAGCGCGCTCAAGTTTGCTTTCATTGGTTTAGGGAGAAAAAAAATATATATCATAAAACGTTTTTATTTGTAAAATGTTTGCTTCTTTTTCCTGTGGTCTAGGGGGAATAACTGCCACTGCTCTTGATTTGTATGTTTTTAATATTTATTTTTTGTTTGTTTTATTTTTTTATTAACAAATGGAAGAAAAAAAAACGAAGCTATGAATTGGTTGAGAGTTGCGGCGTAAACAAGGAATAAATTCAACTGAAATATATTTCAAGTATGTCTCGCATCAAGTGGTGGAGTAGTGAAAAGAAATAATAATAACAGGCGAAAGGCAATGCAATTAAAGCTGGGAACTAATTGGGAAGCCAAGAGGCTTAAAAGTTTTAGCATAAAACAATTGCATACTTTTAGGCCCTTCTGTGCGGGACAAGAGATATTTAAAGACATATAAGAAATGCAATGCTCCAAAGGCATAATAATTTATAAACTAGTTAAGCAAATACTAATTTTACAAAAAATATGTAAAAAGTGGTGCCTATCTAAAGGGGGAGGTATATAATACGTCATACTTTTGGGGGCATTTGACCAACAAATACAATTTCACATCACGTCTTTAACTAGCTGTAGATACGATTAGTCCCTATTCACACTAGATAATCTTAATATATATTTACCCTCGACACTGATTCACTGACTCTGTCACGCAGTACGTAGGAATTTAAATAGGCATTCTATAATTTTCTATAAATAATAATAATAAAAAAAATAATATTTTTTTTTGTACAGAAATTGTGTTTTCCCCAAATTTTTTTTTTACCAAAATTTTTTTTTTACAAATTTTTTTTTTTTCAACAAAAATTTTTTTTTCAGCAAAAAATTTTTTTTTTCAACAAAATTTTTTTTTCAACAATATTTGTTTTTCCAGAAATTTTTTTTTCAACAAAAATTTTTTTTTCCAAGAAAATTTTTTTTTCAACAAAATTTTTTTTTTTCAACAAAATTTTTTTTTCCACAAAAAATTTTTTTTTTCAACAAAATTTTTTTTCCATATTTCAACGGGCGCCATAGGCGCATTACAACTTACTAGTTTTATATAGAAAGGGAAAAAAATTTGAGCGTGCTGCCAATTCTTTTTTCGTTTTTTGTAGTGTGAAGTTGGCTGCAGATTACTTTGACATTCTGAAAGCCTTTTGCATTGGAAAAGACAATAATAAAAACAAAAATTATCGAAACCGAATTGCCTTGTGTCAACACAAGGAGGAAGTTCATAAGGGAATCATTAAAATTGCCTAGTGTGAATCGGAACTTATAAGTCTTAAGGACTTCTTCTGAACAAGCTGGTCCATAAAACGTTCCCAGTTTCTCTGCTGACATTTCAGTTCATTGAATATTTAAAGTAATTGTAACCTCTAGAGATCCAGCTAATGACAATTGCCTGATTCAGTTCTATACATTACTATCCCAGTAATTGTTTAGTCAATTCTTAAAGCGAATTTATTTGATCGAATGTATCTTTTCGTTCTATTACCAATTCGTTAAGGACTTTTGAAAGTATATTTGTATACGGTGTAGGAGGAGATGAACCGAACACCCGGTTTTGTTTTTGTTCCCATTCAAAAGACACCTCCATCATTTATCTTCTTTTCATATGTGTCCATGTTTTTTTTTTTTTGTTGCATTTTCGCAACTATGTTCGGCACTCCTCCGGGAAAAGAAAAGAAAAATTGTTTCTTGTCATGCACTCTGTCGTTTGTGTAGCGCATATCCTTTAGGTTGCTGTTGTTTATAAGGTACATCATTCAATCACCATACCACCGAGTATTGTCTCCCAGAGTCCTGGCAGGTGTGCGCGTCTATATGGCACGAAGGTAATCTGAAACCAATTGTAAGATTTATTTTATTTGATGTTGGCGTTATTTTGTTTTATACGTTCATCGTTCATTCTTGTCGCTCCACCAAGACGCGATATACGCTTTGGCGACGGATAAACTAACGCTAAACAAGAGAATGTAATAAAACCCATCATAAAATAAACAATTTTTTTTACATTTCCTTTTTTACGTACGAGTTTCTCTTTATGAAGGTGTGACAAATTGACGACAATGTGTAAGACAATACCGTGCACTCGCTACATATAAAACTACAAATGTCTGGAGACAATATGCTGGCATCTTAATGAGGTTTTCTACGAAATACATAGCATATGTTAACGCTGGGCTTGGTTGGAGTATTTGATTTGTATGTACGCATCACGGGGAAGTTGTATTAACATAATGTGAAGCATACATTATGGGAGGAATGAGGCAGGAAAATGTTCTGAAATATAACAGGAAAAGGTTCTGGAAGAAATAGCAATAGCAATGGCAATAGCAATAGCAATAGCAATAGCAATGGCAATAGCAATAGCAATAGCAAGGTTTAAGGTTTAAGGTTTATATTTATTGAGCCTTTAGAAATCATGTTATTTAAGAATTAAAGCTACATATTTGAAAGAAAACTTAAGACTATAATGTAATATCTTAATTTACTATAAAGAAAATTGTATCGTACAGCACCATGCTTTTAAAGTAATTAGTACATTTTGAATAGTTAAGTCAAAACTTATTATACGAATGCTAAAACGTCCTTGCTCCCGGGACTACAATCACATGAGAGTAAAAATATCTCATTTAAGCTTAAAGCTAAGTAAAATTAAATAAACAAACTAAATCTAAAAGTACAAGAAATAAAAACAAAACCGAACCAACGAAAATGCAGGTCTGAGAAATAAAATAATGCAATTGGAATTATCCTCTGTGCGAACCAGATAATGCCTTATAATAGAATCCATGACGAATGTTGACCGAAATGTCAAAATTCAGAGGGACTTCGTTTATATATCCAATTGGTGACAGATAATTCATGTCAGACCAGCCAAAGTTCTTTTGGCTGTTAAAGACATGTGTTATAAATTCATTAGTGTGATTAGTTAATCTAGTGACAAATCTGGAAAGTAGATCGCAAACATATAAACCAACAGGTGTAACCTTGGATTCACCATATATTACTCTGTTGGAATACCTTTTAGTATTAGATTCATAGTATTTTCCAATACAATGACGCAGAATCTTTCGTTCCAAAATTTCCATTTCACCGATTATTACAGGAGACACGCTAAACCAAATTGGAAAGCCATACATAAATATTGGTCTTATGCTTGTTTTATACAACATCAGTTTCGTCTTTGTTGGAAGATTCTTATTACAGAGTAATCTTGAAAATGATCCCAATATTTTGTATGACTTCCCCAATACAAGTCTGGCGTGCTTATTAAACTTCATAAGATTATCGAAATTAATACCCAAATATTTAATGGTATTCTTGAATGGAATGTCTACTCCATCAAGTACTAAGGACAGCTCCCTGCTCTCCGGAACCACAAACCTCCTACATTTCCCAGAGGCGTTTCTGAGGCAGATAGCCTCACATTTTGATGGATTGATCTTAATACCCCAATCATCGTAAAAACGTTTCACTTGGTCTAAGTGGTCCTTCACTTTGCGTATTGCACCCATGGGAGATTCATCGTGTGCAAAGAGCAGGGAGTCATCAGCATACAAAATACCACATGAGCCAGAAACAATGTGCGGAAAATCATGCATAAAAATGCTGTATAAGTGCGGGCCCAAAATGGAACCTTGTGGGACCCCACTGTTAACATTCCCATATGAAGAGAAGACATTATTGAATTGGACGCAGAAACTTCTATTCGAGAAGAAGCTATGAAACAGTTTAACGATAAAAGGATCGAAGCGCAGTCGAATCATCTTAAAAAGAATTCCTACGTGGGAGGCATGGTCGAAGGCCTTCTCTACGTCAAGTGACACGGCTACCGTACACTGACGTTTTCGCAAATTGCAGACGACATCGTTTTGAAACTTGAGCAATGCATCCGTTGTTGAATGTCCTTTCTTAAAACCAAACTGCAGACTTGGAATATAGTTCTCATTCATTCCAATATCCATTTTCAGACGAATGATTCGTTCTAATAATTTGCCAAGATTTGAAAGCATTGAAATTGGCCTTAAGTTACCGATATCATAATTATTCGGCTTTTTTGGAATAGGTACTATCTTTGAAACTTTCCACGCATCCGGAAAGTAGGAATTATTGAGACAGTTGTTAAAGATAATCGTCAGATACTCAATCGCCTTCACCGGAAGTTTTCTCATCAAATAGTTTGAAATGCCGTCTAAACCACAAGACCTTTTGTTGTTAATTTCCCTCATGTGATACAGAACCTCATCCATTGTAACAAGTCTTGAATCATCTCTTGAGTTAAGGGATGTATACTGTATGTTAAAAGTACAATAACTAGGAACAGATAAAACAGTCCGTTCAACTACAGCTGCCATATCGGACATTTCCGTATTCGGAATTGAATGACGGTAAATATTAGCAAAATATCCTTTTAACCTCTCTAGTTTAAGCGACTCATCATCTATCATTACCCCGCCCTCGGACAATTTATCAACTTTTGATTTCTTCCTGTAGCCTAATATGTCATATACCTGTCTGTGAGCCTTGGGGCCAGGCTTAATCATTTTAACTTTCTCTGAAAAAATTCGAGACTGCTCCAGTTCCACTTGCCTCTTAATGATGATATTCAGTAACTGTATCTGTTTTGACAGTCGCAAGTACTCTGTAGTCGACCGACTCCAGGTCCTATGAAAAAGCCTCTTCAAATCCTTCTGCCAGCCATATTTAATTCGATAAAGGTTCCTGATGTTGTCTGAGACAACGAATTTCCTGTTTCTCAATTCAATATTCTCGGAATGTATACTATCAACACGATTTAACGTCGCCGTAATTTCCCTCACATAATAGTCAATTTCGGCGTTGGACAAATTCACTGCAGAATCTGGAAAATGATTCAACAGTCCCTCTACTAAATCACTCTTGTAATTGTCCCAATTTGTATTCCGATAGGACACATAGCATCTAGGAGAATTTAATAGAATATCAAATTCTCGAAGTTGTATATGCAGTTTAATTGGAAAATGGTCTGAAAAGGTGGGCAAACTAGATATTTGGAAATTCGGAGAAGCGAGATCAACTAAATTCGAACTAACAATGAAATGATCAAGAAATGATGAACCATTAGGATAGGACGGAACTGAGTCAGCAATCCTAAGGAAATCTACAGAAGATTGCTGAAGCCACGAAAACAGTATGTTCCCATTTACATTGTCCATAGTATCACCCCACGAAGTATGTCTAGAATTTAGATCACCACCTAAAATTACGCCATCATAATCTTGTGAACACCTATATATGGCTGATAGACCATTAAAAAATTGTGCGCGGTCCGAATTACATGGAATATATATCGACCCTATAAGGAAGTTCCTTTCTTCCCCATCCACATAGAGGCGAATGCTCAAAAATATGCTGGGAAAATTAAAATCAGAAACCTGAACCCTATGAAATTTGTAAGATTTTCGCAAAACAATACCTACTCCTTGAGAACTATTATCTCTAACAAAAGTAAAATCCTCCAAAGAAACTTTGTGGGCAGTTCTTAAGTGCGTCTCCTGAATAAACGCGAAATCGACTCTATTAGTCTTCAATATATTCCGTATCTCGATCCTCCGGCTCACTTCAATAAGTGACCTAACATTAAAAGACAAAAAATTAAGGGAATTAGGGACCATATTGTCGTTTAATTTCCTCTAAAAGTTCTATGCACTGGCCCTTGGCCTGTTCTTTCGAAAGCGATCTGTATCGTCGAATGAAATTTTCTATTCTAACCTCCAAAGTAGGAGTCTCGGGTTGACAAATCAGATGAGCGATTTTTAAAAATTCCTCTACTATTACTGGTCTGTTCTGTCTACCAGCAGATAACTGCGTAGGGCCAGAGAAAAAGCTAGAATATGTTCTTCCCGGATCAACAAAACTGGAAGTATTAACAGCCCTAAAAACATTTTGGGAGGCCAAAAGCTTCCTCTCTCTAGCTGCATCTTTCAAATCCTTTATTTTCTTCACATACTTCTTGTATTCTGAACAGCCCTTGAAGTTGGACGGATGGCCCTTTTCCCCGCAATTAGCACAATATGGACGATTTTCATCACTCCGGATAAATTGGCAGTCACCAGGAGCATGGCTTTTATCACACTTGACACAAACGTACGATCTACTACAGTTCTTTGAAATATGACCCCATTGCTGACAACGCCAACACTGAACCACATTCGAATTCGCCTTTGGTGATTCCCAGGAGACCTTCTGAGAACATGTAAACCTCACAACTTTAAGTTCTTTCCCAGACTTACCGGGAAGTAGGGTAACCAGGAACAATCCTGTATCTATGTTTTCTCTCTTGGAATAATCGGTTGAAAATTTGGAAACTGTGTCTACCGTATTGGGTACTAAAAAGTCTAGATCGTCCTTAAGAATCTTTAAATCTGTCCTATAGTGCAGGCCTCTCAAAATAAACCTGGTACGTCTAAACTCCTTGGGAGTGTATGAATAGGAAGGTATTTCTTTTTTCCTTAAGAGATCCATCATTTCTGTATGGACTAATGGATCCTGCAGATACAATTTGCATTTTCGTTGACCCTTGTTTACAATCTTAAAACAAATTTTCTTAGCGTTCAATTGTTGAATTAAATTAGAGACATCTACATTAAAAAGAAATATTGGTGGGCAGAACCCAATTGCTTTGGTATTATCCTTGACTGGTTTCTTTGCATTGGGACTGAATACGTTCATATTATTGGTATTACCCGTGACTGGTTTCTGTGCAGTGGCGGTGTCAGAATCAGTGGAAATTTCGATCTCACCTAGCAGAGCAAAACGGTTCTGCATGTTCCTGTTTTCAGGTAATAGTCTCTGAATACCTGATTTTAGAGTTGTCGCTGAATCATTCATCCTTGGACGTTTGCTTCGACTTTGTCCTAATTGATCTTCTTGCAAAATCAACATTTGCAAATCCATATCACTAACTTGGTTTTTATAAGAGGCAGCGTCGGCAACAGCTTCTTCGTTTGAGGCATTCGGACCTTGAACCATTTTCCCTTCTTGTATTTTTTTTTGAGTAAACCTTCTACTGTCAATATTCTTGAATTTATCTTTCGGCTTTGTTCCATTGGATTTTGACTTTGTCATGGATATAGGAGTTCCTTCATTAAAACTGCCATTGCCCAAACGTGGTTCCGGAAACGAATTCCCAGGAAAATCTATCGTTTTCAAATTGTCCTCAAATTTATCGGGCGGTATATTTTTGGAAGGATTAGTTCCCTCCATTAAATTAGAATCATCCATCACAGAACAAAAAAAGTTAATTATTTAAAAATTAAATTCTTTTTCCAAAAAAAAAAAAAAAAAAAAAAAAAAAAAATCATAGCAATAGCAATAGCAATAGCAATAGCAATAGCAATAGCAATAGCAATAGCAATAGCAATAGCAATAGCAATAGCAATACCAAATACCAATTACGAATTACAATTACCAAATACCAAATATCAAATATCAAATATCAAATATCAAATATCAAATATCAAATACAAAATACCAAATATCAAATAAAAAATACCAAATACCATATACCATATACCATATACCAATTACCAATTACCAAATACCAAATATCAAATATCAAATATCAAATATCAAATATCAAATACCAAATACCAAATATCAAATACAAAATACCAAATACCAAATACCATATACCAAATACCAATTACCAATTACCAAATACCAAATACCAAATACCAAATACCAAATACCAAATACCAAATACCATATACCAAATACCAATTACCAATTACCAAATACCATATACCAAATATCAAATAAAAAATACCAAATACAAAATACCAATTACCAAATATCAAATACCAAATACCATATACCAAATACCAATTACCATATACCAAATACCGATTACCAATTACCAAATACCATATACCAAATATCAAATAAAAAATACCAAATACAAAATACCAATTACCAAATACCAAATATCAAATACCATATACCAAATACCAATTACCAAATATCAAATAAAAAATACCAAATGCCATATACCAAATACCAATTACCAAATATCAAATACAAAATACCAAATACCATATACCAAATATCAAATAAAAAATACCAAATACCATACACCAAATCCCAAATACCATATACCAAATACCAAATACCAAATACCAAATACCAAATACCAATACCAAATACCAATTACCAAATAAAAAATACCAAATAAAAAATACCGTATACCAATTACCAAATACTAAATACCAAATACCACATACAAAACACAAAAATCTTAATATCAAATAGTAAATGTCAAACAAAAGACAACTAATATAACCTTCTATGAGTTCTTCTGCCTCCCCCTGCATATATTTATCCAATTGAGTTGATCTTCTATTATCTCAAATTATATTTTGCAGTTGTGAAACTCTGCACTCCAATTAAAGTAAATTTTCAGATTGTATTTCAACACGCACTTCTAGTAATACAAAATGCGTTATACTATTAGGCGCTTTAGAGGGCTCACAGTTATCATGAATTTGTCAGGTTCCTTATACTCTGGTACTACACAAAATGTACCTCGAGTTTGCTACATTTGTACCTGTGTTGTCAAAGGTAAAAGAAAATACTTTCAACCCTCACCCAAACCAGAAGATGTAATAAATGTATAACATTACACCTTAGTAACAAACACAAAAAGACAAAAAGACACCGCAACAATAAAGTCAATTTTCCAGTTTAACGGAGAGAATATAAAACGCAGCATGCTTTTAGGGATGTTGCCTGTAAGGTGTGGCATATTTTCAATAAAGAATCTCAAACAATCCAGACAGATGTTGCGCTTAAAGGGGTTAATAATATTAAAATTTAATCATAGAGAAATAAGAAGAATGCAACCATTAAAGTCAACCTTTAGGATGAAATTGTGAGAAATGCCACAAAAACGACTGCATAGCCTCAGGCTTAACCATAAAGCAGCATGCTGTCAGGAGCATTAAAGGCAGAACACAACAAAGCGAGCCATCATTTCAATAATGACTAGCGGTGAGGGAGGGGGGAAAAAAACCAACGCAGACATTTCATTTCACTGAGCCAAGTTATTAGTTGTAATTTAAATCTTACTAATCTCCCCAGCACAGTTGGTAATTTTTGCTGTTGTGGCCGGGGCCAGAAGAGAATGATAGAAGAACAAAAAACAAAACAAAAAAAAACAACAACGATGTGAACACTAATTGCATATTTTTCTTAAAATTAACATGGCCATAATTATGGTGAAATGTCTGCCTGAGTTTCGCCTGCGTTTTTTTTTGTTTTGTGTGTGTCATCGTTTCGCCTCACTATTTTTGCATGAGATAACAAAAAGCTCCTGCAAATCCCTAAATGAGTTAAAATAATGATGCAAAAAGAGAAGCGTTGCGAAAATGTCGCTTCTTTTCTCGAAGACGTCGCCAAAGAATGAGCATAAAATTGCATATTTTGCCTGTGATACAAAAAAAAAAAAAAAGAATTAGACGGAAATAACGAAGATAAATGTTAAACTTTTCGCTCTCCGGGAGTCTGTGTACAAGAGAAAGAAAACTTTTGCATTTGTGCAAAAGTTTCACTTCTTCCGCTTTGCATCGCTCTGAACATTGATTATAATGCTTTGGTAGTTGAGGCAAAAAAAAATAGCGAAATTTACTTGCATTGTCATAAAAAGTTGTTGCAAGTTTGCAAGACCCGAATCTAGAAGGGGGGGGGGGGGGGGGGTGTTGGGGGGAATGTGTGATTTCCTTATGTTTTCTGCTGATTTTCTCTGTTAAGTTAAGGTACACTTTCCGATGCTTTACTGTTAATGTGTGTGTGTGTGTATTGGCCAGTAGTAAATTCTTTGCTCAGTTATAGTCCTCTGTTCTGCCTGTTACTCTCTATAACTTGAATACTATCCATCATTAATTAACTGATGTTCTTTTCATTTTCTTTACAGGTACGTACCCTAAATTGTATTTGATGTTACGATTTTCTTAAAAACGAAGCACACAAATCGTTGCCCGAGTAACTAAAGGTAGGAGTATTTGAATTGATTTCTTTGTCTAAACTTCCAAGGAAATATTTTAAACGTTTTTCAAAAAAAAAAATACACTTCGCTGTATCTTTCGCAAGGCACCACGGATTAAATGAAGTTGGCCCGCCGTAGACAGTGTTTTTCACAATGCGTTTCCGATTGACTTATTGGGCCATGGGGGGCCTTCCAGAAGTAAAGGCTCGAATTCTTTGTGCGCCCGCTAAAGTGTAATCCTTAAAGTATGCTACATAAATAATATGAACTATAATTGAATACGAATCTAAAACCCCTGTAATACCATACGACGAAACACACAATGTATGACATCCCCTGTTATGCACAAGCATTTTGACATTCCTTTGTTGGGAATCAGTAATTATTTAATTTTCATACAATTGATAATCTCGTTTAAATGCCATCATTAGCTGTTAAATTAACTAAAAATGACTGTTGTTATTTATGTTCATTTCGCACGAGTTGATTCCCAGCCCATTGTATGTGTCGTCTGCTGTTGTTTTTGTTCTCCGACAAACCACAATTACACTGCCAACCGACAGACAGACAAACAAACAAACATCGGGAACATTAACTAAACACAGCGTCAATGGGCAGAGTTGGTGTGAAAAATTCATTAAATTCCTCAGCCCAAAAGCGTGCTATACGAAGCAGCACTGTAGCAGGTAATACAATATATTTCCAAATTAATTTGGTGAATATTTGAGCAATGTCATTGTGGCAGATACTTTTCGACATTTGTTGCATCCACTGGCGGTGGCCGGGTGGCAGTAATGGCGGCTGCTGCTGTCGGTTGTTGTCGCTGTGTATACGTATATTTTGACATTAATTTGTTGTTTAACAAACACAAACATAAAATGTTATTTTTATGTTTATTCACATTTCGTTGTTGTACACGTCTTTTTTCTCTCCACCCGATTTTTGACTCGCATCAAATTTGGCGTGGGGGATTTTTCACGTCACATGTTATTTACATTATGCGGTTAGTTTTGGTTGTTAATTTAAAATATACTATTTATTTAATAATTTACTTGGAAATTAATTATAAATGATTTTTCCGGCAACTTGTTTTCCCGTAAAACAGAAGAAAGAAAAAACGATAAATGTGTGGCAGAAATTTTAAATTATTATTGCATACCTCAGGGGGTTCGGCAAATAACATGAGTTCATAAAATTAATGCCTACTTTTAGCAAGAGCTAATTACACTATCGAAAGCTCACATACGGGGGCTTGTTAAAATTTACATTTTTTTTATTTACTGTATAATTACTGTTTGTTGAATTTTGATATCACTAGGGACCACACATTTAACACACCGAATATGTTGGCCGTAATTACAGCATAGTTTGGGGATATTATGAGAAGTTCTGTTTTTTTTTAAATTAAATTCCTATAATCGAAGAAAAAATAATTGTTATATCATACCCTCATGAACATATAGAAAATTTTGTAAACAAAAATGTATGCCCTGTAATTTGTTATTCAAATGGCACGAAATAGTTTAAAGAGACCGACAAATTAGTACTCAGTATTAATTGAGTAACGATTATACTACAAGAATACACAAGATAATCGTCAGATTAAATGCGGCACCGCTTAATTTTAATATATATTTACCCTCGACACTGATTCACTGACTCTGTCACGCAGTACGTAGGAATTTAAATAGGCATTCTATAATTTTCTATAAATAATAATAATAAAAAAAATAATATTTTTTTTTGTACAGAAATTGTGTTTTCCCCAAATTTGTGGTACATAATCCTTATCTAAAACTTTCCTGCCTGCTATGACATCCTGAAATGCAAGGCAAAACATCAACAATCACTACTCCCTTGTTCCTCCCTTTAATACCCTTATTTCCTATCGCTAACACAGTGCACTGCATTCAAAGGGGGCATCCCCTGAGTGTTAGACAAAAAAAAAAAACGTTGGGGTCTATACGGACTCCACATTGAATGTTAAGTATGTATTTTTCTCAACTTTCCATGCTAGAAGAGGGCTGGAGAATGTCTGGTATGATCAAGAGAAGTTTTTCATGAATTCAATGAGAAATCACTTACTCATAAAGTCGCCACCAGGATTCAACACCATTGTTTCCTAGTGGATAATCTAGTACTGTAAATGATCCCTGACCATTTTGTCTGTCTTCTGAAAATGTCTTGACAATATTCGGGCATTATCCCCCTGTCGATGATCACAGAAAAGTCGATTTCATACGGATCAGCCAGATGATATGGATATGCAATGCAGTGACAGCTAACCTAATGTCGTTAGAACTAAACCATGCAACCCGGGCGGAGAGCATAATGATTATTTATGAAATATAGGTTGTGAAAATACTATTGGGATTAGTTTTGAATAAATCTCTTCTCATATCTTATATTTAACTAGTTGCAAAGCCCGTCAAACAACGGTCGAAAAAAAACATGTCTTTCTGCTTTTTATGTGTGTTTGTTGTTCTTTTTGTGAACATGACAACAACAACGAAACAGCCAAACACACATGTGTAAACAACACACAGCCACACACACTGCGACTGTGAAAAGAGAATGATGACGTGTTAAAAAATGAGCGAGCAAGAGAGAGAGTAAAGAAATGCTTCACCGCAGGCAGTGAGGTGCACAAATTATTATATTTAGGATAATTTCATACATTTTGTAGGCAACGTTGGATAGTTTCGTTCTTATTTAATGTTAGTTAGGGGCGCCATCTATATGGGAAGTTTATCATGGTCAATCGATCGATGGTTGATAACGAGGATTGAGTATTGGCACGACTTTAATATTTCATATTTAATGTTTATTCTGTGGATCATTTTTAGGGGCGCCATCTATATGTGAAGTTTAGCATGGTCAATCCATCGATGGTGTAATAAGTCACTCTATATCGTGAGTTAAGTATTGGCGTGTTTTTTTATTTCTAGTAAGGCCCTAAGAAGCTCAACTCGTCATATTATGATGGTAAATTTAAACATAAAATTTAAAAATTAATAATTAAAAAAAAACATTGTTTTACTTTTTAAATTTAAGAGATTAGATGATTTTATTGAAAATTCGTAACTTTGGGTTTATTTGGGGTTTTATTATTCATTCTGTCCGCTTTGTTCTTTCTCTCTCTCTCTCCCGCCCTCTCTCTTCGTTCTACAGGTTGTATTTGTTAGTAGAAATTAACAATAAGACATAAAATTAGACTTAATATTAGGGTGTCCGTCGTCGACACTAACCTAATATGAATGTTGGCAATTCTGATATGTCTTGAGTTTGGATTAGTATTTACAACATCAACACTCTACACAAGATTATTATTTGAAAATATTTTAAAATTGAAATTACTGGAATTACAAAAATTTTTTTTTTACAAAAATTTTTTTTTTACAAAAATTATTTTTTTTTTACAAAAATTATTTTTTTTTACAGAAATTGTGTTTTTTCAACAAAATTTTTTTTTTCAACAAAAATTTTTTTTTTTCAACAAAAATTTTTTTTTTTCAACAAAAATTTTTTTTTTTCCACAAAATTTTTTTTTTTGTAAGAACATTTTTTTTTTCAACTAAATTTATTTTCAACAAAAATTTTTTTTTTTTCAACAAAATTTTTTTCAATATTTCAACGGGCGCCGTAGGCGCATTACAACTTACTAGTATCAAATAATTTCATAATTGACTTCTGAAAAATCAGTTTAAAACATTTAATTGAATTTAGGAATTCATAAAATGAATCTGTTTTGCTTCCCTTACACACAGGGTAAGCCATTTAAAATTTGAAAAAAGCTCTCATAATTTTTTTTCTTTTCAAATTTCTGATTTTATTGGAAAGTTTCAATTTTGTCATTTAATAATGGAACAAAATGTTATTCATGTAGGACTGGATCGTCAGTACCTCATCCGATCAACCCAAATTGTTCAGTACAGTTTCCATTGTTTGGGGTCGCATCCTTTCAATGTCAACTTCGATTTCATGTATACAAAGTGATCATAAGTGCAAAAAAAATTCTTTGTTTTTATCGTTCGTTGCTGTCGTCTCCCAAGCGAAACAAACACCATTTCCATGTTCATTTGTCTGGGAACAATTTAAACGGAAACGACTAAAGATGACAAAAAAAAAACATTGTGTTCATTGAAATGCTACACTTTATGTTTCTCTTTCTGCGTTTAAGCCACCACACCCCTTATCCCTTGCTGCTGGCGCTTCAAAGGCGTAACAAACACCATTTCCATTTCCACGTATTCACTTGTGTGGCAACAATTTAAACGGAAACGACTAAAGACGAAAAAATGGAAATGCGACGCTGATTTTTCTTTGTCATCACAAAAATCACTATTTTTAAATACATTAAATCAATTTAATAATACTTTTTTTGTCGTCATCATATTTGATTGGATTTATTCAGTCGCATCTGCAACCCTTTACATGCACCCTTCAGGTGGGTGCCACAAGTGTGGGTTCCGATGGGCTCCTCCTGTCGTTTTGCCAAACGTATTCGTTTGGTGTACACAAATAATGGGTAAAACCACACAATCAGTCAATACTGTCGTGTAGCTCAGCTATATTGGGTGTATGTGTGCGTTTTTTTAATTTGAAGTCCTGCCTCCTGTTTATGTATGTGTGCGTGTGTGTGTTGGGGCGCCAGTCATTTTGTGCGGCACACCACAAAACTGTTAAATGAACCTGCATTGTGTCTACCAGTTCTCAATCGTTATTCGATTTTTTTTTTTCTTCTTCTTCTTCACTCAATGAACTGCTGGTATCCATGCAGTCATACACCTATCCATCAATCGATGGATCGATGTCGCTGCAACTGACACGCACAGTGGATAAGTTGGCACATTTATTTGGCATTAATAAATGGTTGGTCCCAGCTTGGTCTGCCAGATTATATCTGGAGTCTAGTTAGGGCTTTAACTTGAGAGGATATGCAAGGAAACCTTTAGGACTTTATTATCCGACTTTTATTAGATCCAAAGTGGAGTGGAGTGGAGCTCCTATCAGCCTCCTGGGTTTAAGGGTGCTGTGAAATCCTACAAATACGTAATAGAAATAAAGTATATTATCGGATCCTGATATTTTTAATTGTCAAATATTTTTATTTATTTTTTGAAAATTTCTGATCTGAAACTCGAGTAACAGAAACAGTACTGTATGAAGAATATAGACAAACAATAAATATTTTAAATTTGTTTAAGAAACCATCTCAGCATTGCTGTCTGCCTCGTACGGTTTTTTAATACCTTGTCAAGTTGCAGATTTGTTGGACTACTTGGGATTATAGCCCAATTCTGTAAGGGCCGAAGCTACGACAACATGTCTAATCAATTGTTTTTTCTATAAACTCGCAATTATAACATTAAAAGCCACTTGATGTACCACAGCTTTTCAAAAATGTTTGCTAGTCAGAGACAGAGCCACTCATAAGTTTCATATTTATTTCCCACAGTGCAGCCGCCCATTGGCATGAATTGGTTCTATTATTTCATTCAATTTGTGTATGTGTGTATGTGTGGCCATGTATCTGCGTGTATATGTGTTATACATTTTTAATTATATTTATTTACGTTATGAGCAAAGGTTGCACACGTCGGCGGCTTCACTATAATTTCCACCTGTACAACAGTCTCCGGTTTAATACCAAAAAAAAAAAACAAAATATTAAAACATTTTATGAATATTGATAATAAATTTAATTAAAGTTTTTTATTTGAAATTTAAGTTTCCATACAAACAAAAAAAAATGTGAGAAATGTCAACAGTTGTTCGTTGACCGTAAAAAATTTTTTTTTACAGACACTTTTTTACGTGTTTACTTACCGGGGTAAATGAGTCTGTCAGCTTGTCAGTGATGTGGACAAATTTAATAGCTGATTTTGAGTTGGAATCCTTTGAAAGCATTTTCATAGACACCATCGTAATTGCCGAGACTCTATTTCATTGGCAAGCCTGTGGTAAAAAAAACATTACGTATCTCTATTGAAACGTTCAACAAAAACAAATTGACATCTCATCAAATAGTTTCTTTTATGTAATGGATTTATTCTAAACTCTCTATGAGGTTACAAAAAATTACAATAATTACAAGTGGCCAACATTTCCCCTCATAAACTTAACTGTGATTTTTGATTACAAAACAGTTTACCTTCCTCTTTATTTATTCACCTTAATAAACTTTCGCGCAATATTATTTATTTAATCCCAGAGAAATGTTGAAGAATAAAAATATTTAAAAAAAAAAAAAAATGTCTGCCAATCAAGTTAACGTATGCAAAAAATCACAATAATATTCATTTTGAAACCTGTGCGAGGGCAATAGAAAAAAGAAGACTACATACAAATTATTACACAGAATGGCCGGGGGGTGGTGAAACTATTCCACTTTTTCTGTTATCATTAAGTATGTAAAGGAGATGCGTTTTTGTTTTCGCCCTCCGTGTGATACCCTTCCGCTGAGGAGGATTGCCATAAGTTGCTTAAGGATGTTGTAACCTAAGTATTTTTCGGACTTGTCCACAGCAGCAGAGGACTTCTCGAAGAAGGCACTTAATAACTAGTGCGTTATAAGTCAAACATATTGATGATGTCTTCCGTGAGATAAGACATAAGATTGAGTGTGACTTTTTTTGTCATAGAAGTCCTTCAGGAATAATTTTTCGTAAAAAGCCATTAATAATGAGATTTAAAAAATTGCCCTTCCTTTCCAAATTCATACAGCTCTTGCAGTATTCCTGTAGTAGGTTGAGTGCTAGACTTTCGCTCACTGCTATTCGACATTGCCCGTCTTTCAGCCTGAAGCGGTGGAGTGAAACGATCAAAAGAAAGTCCATTCGGAAGGCCATGGGAACATTCTTTAAGGCTAAGCCCCTTATTCATAAAAAATTAAAAAAAAAAGTTTTAAAAAAAACAATTTTCACACATTTTTCTTAACAAAGGTTTTTCAAAGAAAAATATCTTAACGGAATAGGACAAGATACTTTTAATGACACTACAAACGTCACATATTATAGACGACTTATTTTTTCAGCGATTATGTCGTTA
Organism: Hydrotaea cyrtoneurina; assembly: GCA_958296145.1. Lineage (NCBI taxonomy): Eukaryota > Metazoa > Arthropoda > Insecta > Diptera > Muscidae > Hydrotaea > Hydrotaea cyrtoneurina. The sequence goes on along the minus strand of OY282513.1, from coordinate 17,713,496 downwards.
ACTTCACTAGCGCCATCTCTGATTCTCTTGATATCCGAAGTATTTTTTCAGACCTTATTTTGTTGACATCACTAGCGCCATTTCGGATCAATTCGAACTAAGCCTGTCGGTTTGTATCCAGGGTTGACCAGGATTACTCGAGTCACCGAAGAAATTAACTGGAGGATTATTGAAATTATACGAAGTATTTTTTCAGAGATAATTTTTCTAACATCACAAGCTCCATCCCTGATTCTCTTGTTCATCTCGGATTAATTTCGAACTAATTCTTTCGATTTGCATTTAGGTTTGACCAGGATTACTCCAGTCACCGGAGGATTATTGAAATTATCCGAAGTATTCTTTCAGACCTTATTTTCTAAACGTCATTAGCGTCATCTCGGATCAACTTCGAACTAAGCCTGTCGGTTTGTATCCAGGGTTGACCGGGATTACTCCAGTCACCGAAGAAATCAACTGGAGGTTTTTTGAAAGTAACCTAAGACTTTTTCGGACCTTATTTTCTAACATCACTAGTTTCTCTTGTTCATATCGGATCAATTTTGAACTAATTCTTTCGATTTGTATGCAGGGTTGACTAGGATTACTCCAGTCACCGGAGGATTATTGAAATTATCCGAAGTATTTTTTCAGACCTTATTTTGTTAACATCACTAGCGTCATATCGGATCAACTTCGAACTAAGGCTGTCGATTTGTATCCAGGGTTGACCAGGATTACTCCAGTCACCGAAGAAATCAACTGGAGAATTATTGAAAATAACCTAAGACCTTATTTTGTTAACTTCACTGGCGCCATCTCGGATCAACTTCGAACCATGCCCGTCCACATTCCACCAGAATTACCACAAAACAAAGAAAATACACCTATCTATTCAACCCAAGACACCAACCCGTGGCTTGAGATGTAGATGGCGTCAAGGATTATAAAAGATCTTTCGATAGGGTTATAAGAATTCGATTTTGTTGTCTTTGGTAATGAATCTGGCATTTATAGGTCAATGTTTCCACGACAAGTTGTTCGGACAGGCGGAAGGTTTGACGGGTTTAATCGATCGTACCAAAGCTGTGGAGACACATCTACAAACCACCATCACCACATTCCCTACAACAGATATCTCTGACGCCAGTTGCATAAAATGATGAAAACTAATGAGTATGTCGGGTAGCCCAATACGGCTAACCTGGAATGAAATAGCAAACCGTAGGATAGGTCTTTACATATAGATGGCGTCCACTACCCACTGGCCATCCTATACGACAGTTATGGAATTATAATTGTAATATATTTTTAGGAACTTCATCTACCCTTTTTAGCTACATGCTGCTATTTGAATGATAGGTCGCAGTTGTTTTCTGCTGAGATATCTTCGAAATTGTAAAACGCTTACTTTCCCTATACTATATAGCTCTACCACCGCGGTTAACATACAGATGGCGACAACTACCCAACCTGCCGTCCAATTGAAAATAACTCACGGGGTCGCACAGTAGGCGAGACATTTCTAGCTGACGTGCCCTATTCGAATCAAATGTTATAGTTCGAAATGAGGTTGACTGGAGCGTAGAGGTTCCAAATTTAAAATTACTGTCCCTTCTACTCTATTTGGGCCCCGAACAAAATATGGAGGGTCAAAATATGGAGGGTCTGTATTTACAGAACGTGATTTTCGCCGGCAAAGATTCAAAAGAGATTCTCAAGTGTTATTTTTGAAACGAAGGCTTAAAGAGTGTGAGCACTTCACTGTACCCACAAAATAGGGACATCCACTGTCAACCAGATTCAACCCTATCCACCTGCTTCCGTAGGTGCTTCATTTAATACTGCTGCTGCAGTTTTTTCTTGCTCCTCTACGGTTCGTTATCGCCCGGCTTTTCCTAACAACATTTGCAACTCACACAAAAGAACCAACAAATGATGAAGAAGAAAAAAATCCACTGAAAAATTTTGCTGTAAATGCAAATTTTTTGTTACGTTCATCTTGAGCGGAGCCAAAAAATAATTTTTCCACAGCTACCCTGATCCAGGCACCAACAACTACAAACTTGACTCGAGTATGGACGATTTTTTTTTTGTATTCTTTTTTTTTGTATAACTTTTTTACAGACAACTTAAGTTCTTTTTGTGGTTGTTGTTGGCTGCTGTATTTGGACTATCATTTTTTTTTTAGTCCCTACTTTTGAATGAATTTTGTTGGTTTGGTTATTTGTTGGATGGATGTTGTTCTTGTTGAGAATGATGAGTGCGCTCTGCTGGCTCCGGAGGTTAGCCAGCTGCCATACTTCTACGTTGAGATACGGTTGTGGCGCTGCCTGCCACTGGACGTTGCTGTACTCTGATTACACTAGTCAACAGTCAAAATGTACTCGGGATGCGATAATTTTTTCTGTGTAGATAACCTTGTCATGAGCTCGAAAAACACAATAAAATTTTTTTTTTTCGTTTGGTTTTTGTTTTATTTTTTTTTTTTTAAATTTTAAAAAAAAAATTTTGGTTAATTTGTTTCGTCCGGCATAACTCGGGAACCACTAGCCCGATTTAATTGAATTAAATTTTAAAAAATTTAAAATTACAATTCCCTTAATCTGTTCATATATTGTTTTCCTATACAAGCAACAGTTTCCAAGTTAAAAATGAATATATAAAGGAAAAAACTTATTTTTTGCCTAAAGATTTAAATTTTTTTTTTTTTAAAAAATCCATAAAAAATCCAAAATGAAAAAAAATGTCAAATCTTATTACTTTTACGTAAAGTCACATAACATATGAGCAAAATGAGACAAAGATCATGAAAATCGATGCACGCGTTTCGCTTTTATTCGCAATTGAGTATGCATGAGTACGCAAGGTATGCATTTCAAAAATTTGGTAAGGTTTTTTCTTTTTTATTACAAAAAAAATTAAAATTTGTTGGGTGACAAAAATATATGAAAACGCGTGCATCGATTTTTTTTTAAAATTTAATTCAATTAAATCGGGCTAGTGGTTCCCGAGTTATGCCGGACGAAACAAATTAACCAAAAATTTTTTTTTAAAATTTAAAAAAAAAAAATAAAACAAAAACCAAACGAAAAAAATATTTTTTATTGCGTTTTTCGAGCTCATGTCAAGGTTATCTACACAGAAAAAATTATCGCATCCGGAGTACATGAAATTTTTTTCATTTTGTTGAGTAGTGTTACCATTGGCTGGGCGATCAACCCACCGACCAAACGACCGCTTTGGGAAGATTTCTTGTTTTGTTGTGTCTCTTCTGCCCATGAAGTGGTGCGGGGCCTTTCCTTTGCAAAGAGTGTAATTACAATTTGTTTTCCCAGACATTTTAGTTAAATAAATACAAATGTCGAGAGCGATCGGCCCAGAGGCAGACAGACAGACAGAGGGGCATGAAAAAAATAAAATAATTATTACAAATAACAAAGCAAAACAAGTACGCAAATGATGCGGCCGGGGTTGGGGTGCAAAATCACACTAACTTGGTTGGCCATTCATTAAACCGGAAAATGCAAACACACCGAGTCGAATTTCACTCGGTTTTTTTTCTTCTTGTGCCTGGTCAATATGGTCAAAAGTTTTGTCGGTGTAATGATGATTGCGTTTTAATGAGGTTTAAATAACATTTTGTGCAGTGACTTCAGCAGGAGACTTAAGGGGGGTATTATGTCAGTGTAGTCCATGGCTGGTGTAGATGTCTCTTATATGCTCTGCTAGACAAATAGTGTAGTGAAATGGCTGATAAATCAGGGAAGTTTAGTTTAAGTTTGTTTTTTGTATCGCCAGACATTTTAATGAGGGGATTGACAATAATCCAAAATGGGCTTAGTTTGAAGCTGCGACAAGCTAGGTAATCCAAGTTATCTTGAACTTTAATTCTATGACAACTTGTATTAAAAAATCCTATGTTTTCCATCGACTACTAAGTTATGAATCATTTTGGTCCTACAAATATGGCCGGACTCTTAAAGATATATTGGATGTATCCACATACAGTTAGGTACATTTCATTGACTCTGTCTCTGGTAATTCAAATTTAACTCAAAAGATCAACTACGTTTTTCAATGGTCATGGTGGGTACGATAATATGGGAGATCATCTCCCAGGATGGAAGATCCGATGTTTGAGGATAGAAGATGAACTACCGATACAACCGGATAATGTAGGTCAGCTTCCTAATCCAATACAAGTTCACCAGAAGTACTCCGAAATCGTCTATTCTTTAAATGTTTCAATCATTCGCTGCCAACAAAACACGTTCATTCGTAAATTCAATGATGCGCTTTTTATTTCTATGAAATTCTTTATAATTTCCATGAATATTTTGTAATTTCTATGGAATATTTATTTCATGCCATAAAGGTCGAAGAAAATCGCATAGCTTTTGTTTTATGGATAAGCTGAAATTTCCCTGTAACCACAACAATTGTCCGGCGTTGTCCTGTTTCTTTTGTGTCCGACATTGGACGATGAGAAATCCTTTTTACCATTGACCATATGCTTCATGTTACTCGAGACAAAGTCTGGTGGCGCCTCAAACCATGATTCATGACCATGTCAAGTTTGTTGAAAGTTTACAAAAAATAAAAACCCAACACACAAATGTGAAATCCGAAATGTAAACTTAAATCAAAGAGAAAGCAGAAGAATCCCAAGCACAGAAAAATGAAAAGGCAACCAAATGGAAATCATAACCTTCAAGTGAAACATTAAAGCAAAATTTATATTGCTGCCGCTGAGGGTATGGAGCCGAGAGATTTGTCTGCTGCATAGACTCGTTGTAGTTAGGTGGAAGTACCGGCAGTCCGCTGACCAGGGGTAGACGTTTTCAAAACATCTGCTGGCCATGGTCGTGGAAACCGCAAACAAGCATCAGCCGGCACATGGACAAAACGAGAGACAGGCTCACACACGCACAAGCTCTCGCAACGATATGGACTATAAACAGAGTGAATTAACAAGACCGAAAAATAGCTATAAAACATAAACTTTGAATGGACAAAGGACACACAGACACCCACCGACACCGACTGAGACTCATAAACAAATTTACAGGGAGTGACATCGTTATCGCAGTAGCAGTGGCACACCAACACCACTACTAACACCCGCATCAGCAACAGAGTCACCGCCAGCCTCATCCGTATTCTCCTCGCCATCGTCCCCTGAAATCCCACTCATGCACACATCGTCAAACACTTCTAAGCATGCAAAGTTCAAAAGGGGAGAATCAGAAAAATAAACAGCAAAATCAAAACCCTGAAAGAAAAAAAAACTTCACATTAGATCCCTTTAACAAACATTCATATCACTCTTCAGTTGACCACTGTACATGTAAGTACACCGGCACACACAGCCACACATTCAGACTGTAAGTGTTTGTATGTGTGTGTATTGTGTCTGTGTTTGTGCAATTTTTGGTTACATTTGTGCAGTATTTTTTGTTTTTTGCTCCTGTTGTTTGTTGAGTTTTTGCCGTTGTTGTACGAAATAAAAGACTAAAGTTGTTATGACATTGCAAAAATGTTAAACAGGCATTTCCTGTTAAGTTGCTTCCTATACACACACCAACACACACAGACACTCACGCACATACACTTATATATTTATGCACTTGGTTGACAGCCGGTACAGTAGTCCGCCAATGGATTATAACAAGTGTCGTAGTGACAATTTTCGCTTTCCATCGCATACCATTCGCTATATGGGCGAATGAGTCCTCTTGGTTGGATGGTGGAACACCTACGACACTCTTAGGCTGGTAGCACTTGGTTGATATTGCAAATCCACGAGCTGAACTCTCCCCGCACTTTTAGTTGGTAGTCGGCAGTCAGCGCAAAACTCCCCGAAAAAACGTTTCCCTTTGATAAGGCTAAGCGAAACATCCTAGGTGGACTTTTGTAAGACGAAAGTCTCTGTCAAAATTCTAATTGGCATTTTTTTAAATGCATTCTTGTGTGTTGTGGCTAATTGGATTCGTAGGAGTTATAAAAACACCATTTATTTTCGTTTCTGTTGGGTTTTTATGAAAACCGACTGTTAATTTATAAAGGGTCCGTCAAAGAACATTATTTTTTTAAAAATTCTACAAAAAATAACTACTGCATATTTTCTTAAATTTCTTTTTTTATTTGATTGTACAATCCTTTCGGTTAATAATGGAATATAATTTCATTTAAATGGCTGCCTCGGCTGGCCATGCAGTAGCCTAACGACATCAGCTCTGCGGCTGATAATGCGATCTTCAAAAACAGGGCGCAAAACATTGAGTGTAGCTTCGGCTGTGTGGCACGTAGCGCCGTCCTGTTGAAACCAAATGTTGCCAATATCCTGCTCTTCAATTTTTGTAAACAAAAACCTCATTAATGACAATGTTTTTTGTAACTCTCCACAATTCAGCGACGGTGTACTATTGATTTCGTGCTCACACAACACATTCCCAGCTACTGCACTATGGGGTTTTGTTAACAATGTCTGATGTCTGAGAAGAATGACAACAAAAACCCCCTGAACGACAGCAAAATTCACAAACAAAACGACTTATATGTTGCAGTCGGTCCCGGTCTATTCGAAATATAGTGACCTCTGCTTTCTGTTGTCGTTGTTGTTGTTGTTTTTTTGGGAAACGAGAAAGCTCAAAATATCAACAAAATAAGCAACAGTAGTGCTTGCAAATATACGAATATTTGCAATTTATTTCTCATCCTCCTCAGTTGCCGATGTTTGTGGTCTTGTGTGGGCAGGCAATGAATGCATCACATGATGCAGACATATCTGTGGGCTTTAGCTCATTTAAATGGCATTGTTCGTTGGTGGAATGTACGCAATCGCCTGAGACCGGGAGACAGTGTAGAATGCTTGTAAAAGAATTTTTGTTAATCTGCCTAAAAGTATGCAATACATTTCGCAGATAAAGAGGAAAGCCTTAAGGCTAGGCACAAATAAACGTTTTTTTTCTTCAATAAAGTATGGAGGTGCCGTTGTGAGGAATATTTGTATTTTACGATAGGAAATCCCTAGAATTTCAAATAAAATGAAGGTTTCATTAATGTCCCTTAAAGTATGCTACATATTTAAGAAATCTACATGTTTAAGATATATTAAATAATATTTTATGAAGTAGAGGTACAGTGGAATCGCAGACGACATCCGCATAAAAGTGTACTCATAACGCATTGACCAGAGTAGTTTAGAGTTAGCCTGTATTAAAAAATCTCTTATTTTTATCTACAATTTCATTTTCTTGGTTTTAAAGATTACCCTTTTGCGAATTCTAAGAAATATTCTCAATGGCAACCATCTACTTCTTGTGCTTTCGCCTCTGACAACGACTTTCTGCCTTGCCGTTTTCAAGAATCACACATCTCCGTATGACCCTTAACATTCAGCTTCCCCTTTAAGTCAATCCATTCACCCCCACCATCCATATATCTCCATCACCTCCACCTTGTGTAGGATTTTTCAAAGTTATGTACCTCTGCTTTCAATGCTGTGCCTTGTGAAAGCAGCCAGGAAGTGTGGCACTGTCGGAATACATGAGTTTTGGCTTTACTCTTTGCAATAATTTCTAATTAGCAAAAGTTTTATGAAAAGCTCTGTATGTATGTGAGTTGAAGTATGTATCGTATGCGTCTTTTTTTTGTTTTTTTTTTTTGCTTTTGTCATGAATGTTTTTGAAGTATATTAACCAAGAGCAACAACGTCAGAGGAAGAAATGGAAAAAACGTTTCATATTAGACTTTCCATCAGGTTTTACATTTTACCAGGCTTCGTTCGTGGGCTCCCTCCATCAACTCCTTCACCAGCAACCTTATCCAGCCTGCGCCTTTCTTGCAGTTGCCACCGACATCCATTCTAGCCCATCACAACTCTTTTACTTGATATTCATTCATTCATTAATTTAACGAATTATTTCTGCAACCGTTACCACGCGCCGCTGAAGGTGTAGGGATTGTTTGCTGTTTGAATATTTTATGAAATTAAAGAAAAATTTCCTGTTTTGACTTTTTGAAAGAAAAAGGATTTAAATTAATTGTTTTGCCATGGCATTGTTATGTAAGATTTACAGAGCGGTTGCGGAAAAGGAATGGGCGAAGTTTCAAGCCATTTACTTCGGCGCAAGTTTCGGTGACTTTCAGTAATTTTTATAAAAATCCTTTGGGCTTTTCGGTGCTTAGCGGAATTATACAACCTTGACGGAATTTAATTTTTTTTTAAATCTTATCTAAATAAATCTTTCAAAAAACCACTTAAGAAATGCTTTGCAATGCTGCAGAAGTTCAGCTGATTGGTGAGTGTTTTGCAGATAAAAATAAGCGTAGCATACCCGAGGGAGTTGTAGATTGATTTTTCCTATTTTAATGTTTAAACCTTCTTAATCGAATTATAAAAAAGCTTTTAATACCCAGTATATTTTTGGCCATTTTGGATACATGAGTAATATATGTTGCATATTTTAAGGGGTTCAAATGACAAAGCTTTCTAGTAGATAACTGTGGTCGGAGATATCTGTGATCGTGCATAAGTTTGGTGGTGGATAAATGTGGTCGTGGATACAGATTGTCGTGGATAAATATTTTGGTGGTAAATGTTGGCGGGGATAATTGTTGTCGTGGATAACTGTGGTTGTGAATAAAGGTTGTCATGGTTAAAAGCGTTCGTGGATAAATATTGTCGTGGATAAATGTTGTCGTGGATAAATGTGATCGTGGATAAATGTTGTCGTGTATAAATGTTGTCGTGGATAAATGTTGTCGTGAATAAATGTGGTCGTGGATAAATATTGTGGGAAAATATTGTCTTGGATAAGTATTGTCGTGGATAATTATTGTGGATAAATATTGTCGTGAATAAATGTGATCGTGGATAAATGTTGTCGGGGATAAATGTTGTGGTGGATAAATATTGTTTTGAATGAATATTGTCGTGGATCAATGTGATCGTGGATAAATGTTGTCGTAAATAAATGTGGTCGTGGATAAATATTGTGGAAAAATATAGTCGTGGATAATTATTGTGGTGGATAAATCTTGTCGTGGATAAATATTGTCGTGGATAAATGTTGTGGTGGATAAATATTGTCGTGGATAAATGTTGTCGTGGATAAATATTGTCGTGGATAAATGTTGTCGTGGATAAATGTAATCGTGGATAAATGTTGCCGTGGAAAAATATTGTCGTGGATAATTATTGTGGTGGTTAAATCTTGTCGTGGATAAATATTGTCGTTGTCGTGGATAAATATTGTCGTTGTCGTGAATAAATATTGTCGTTGTCGTGAATAAATATTTTCGTGGATAAATCTTGTCGTGGATAAATAATGTGGTGGATAAATATTGTCGTTGTCGTGGATAAATATTGTCGGGGATAAATAAACACCTCCAACCAACTTGAAAAGTTCTTAAGCAGTCCCAACAGTTCCACATTGATTGTCGGCAAACACCGAAACATGCAAGGGAAATACAGCAAATGAAAGGTCTAACATGAAATTCAAACAGATCATGTGCCGATCATCTCCTACTGGTACACTGTGCATGGATTGGGCACAGAACATTCTACTTCTTCAGCCGTATCTGGTACCGTAACCAGATCTGATATCGAAGAACATAAGGCCAAACTGGCAAAATAGAAAGAGGTCAAAATGAATTCTACCATTGCGGACCAGAGTTCTATCAAATCTCTCACAAAGCGAGCTGGGACAAATAACTTATACCGAGTTATGCCGTAAATGAATATTATAAAGCATTTTTGATCTTTAGTTTTAGATTGCACATGACGAACGAGTCTATCATTTCCCTTAATATATCATTACCATAACCTCTTAACCATCGAAAAAGGAATGAATATTGCCCTCCTTTTGACATAATTTTTCACGGCTGTCAATGATTTCTAAGCTAATACATTGTTGATACGAAAACTCCCACATTAAAACTTGGTAAATTTTCCGAAATTAAATTGTTCTTTAATTAAAAACCAAAACATGCTCTTAAATTGAAATGTTTCTCAGCATTAAAAAAAAAAACATTCTCAATTCATGCTCGTCCAACCCAGCATAAAGTAAAACTTAATGACAGCCTAAGATTAACAGACGGATAAACTAATTGTTTTCTAATTGAGAGGAGACTAATTTGGGGCGCCCTTTTCGCGTCACTGTAATTAATTGTTCTTAACGGTGGTTTTCTGTTTAGGTAAGGCCGTTGTGCTGCTGAGGTGTTCCTCGCCGCCGACTCTTAATGAATTGAAAACTTTTGTGTTCGATTTAAAATACAATACAAACAAGAGCTGAGCACAGCTTAGAGCAGCTATGAATGTAAAACTTTTAAAGCATACTATCACACATTTTGCTGTGAAACAAACAACAAAGGCATTAATTAAAAAAAAAAAACTACAATGATTGATATCGATTCGTTCTGGGCAATGCTTACTTATTTGCTTTACATATAATTCAGTGTCTTGTAATCCAGATACGAGAACAGTCTTAGTTGTCACTACGTGAAGTTCATTTCGTTTCACTTCACTTCACTCTTATCCACTACACTCCACTCGACTCGACTCTAGTGTGCTGCACGATTCAGTTGAATTCCCTTTCGAGTTCAGTTCTTTCTGCCCGTCAGTCGTTGTCTTCCTTGGCTGTACGTGATATTTTACGATGTTGTTCTGTTATTATGACCATAAGTTATGGTAATGTATTGTGGCGCTGTTGTTGTTGTTTCTGTCCATTTAAACTTCGTTATAAAAGAAAGTTTTTTGCTTTCTTTTATTCTCTATAGCGATTTTAATTGATTAAGCAGATGGTATTAGAACGAAACTATTAAATAACCACCAAGACAAAGAAGAACAAGCAGCCACAACAATGGCCCCCCAAACACCCACAACTAAAGAATTGCTTTATAACCAGTAATTAATTTATCTAAAAAGGAAAGCAGGAATGGCAAATGAAAATGAAAATAGATCAGAACCAAAGAGATTATACGTAGCAATATAGGACACTTAGGTTAAAGCCGCACAGTTTGGCTTTTCTTTTTTGTGTGGTAAGAATAACAAATTGGTCTACACTTAATATATTTCCTAACCTTGGGCTTAGGTAATACATAAGGCTTTAAGCACAAGATGTTGTTGGTGGCGATATTGTTTATTTGTAAATATTTTTGGGTTGAAATACAGGACTATTGCATATACGTTAGCCGAACATCTTAATATATATTTACCCTCGACACTGATTCACTGATTGACTGATTCACTGACTCTGTCACGCAGTACGTAGGAATTTAAATAGGCATTCTATAATTTTCTATAAATAACTAGTAAGTTGTAATGCGCCGATGGCACCCGTTGAAATATGGAAAAAAATGTTGTTGAAAAACAAAATTTTTTGTGGAAAAAAAAAATTTTTGAAAAAAAAAATTTCGATGAAAAAAAAAATTTTTGTGGGAAAAAAAAATTTTGTTGAAAAAAAAAAATTTTGTCGGAAAAAAAAATTTTGTTGAAAAAAAAATTTTGTCGAAAAAAAAAAAATTTGAAAAAAAAATTATGTAAAAAAAAAAAAAAATTTAAAAAAAAAAAATTTGTAAAAAAAAAATTTTTGGAAAAAAAAATTTGGGGAAAACACAATTTCTGTACAAAAACAAAATACAGTCTAACCTCGATATAACGAATCTCAAGGGGATCAGAAAAAAAACGTTATATTGAATAGTTCGTTAAAATGAGGTTCGTTACATCGAGGTGAAGTTGCACTTCCATTCGTTATAAAGAGATAAATAAACCTTGTTTATTAATCATCATCTACATACCGTGTTATAGCGAACGATTTCCGCTAATAAATTAAAGCAAATTTGAACATCTCTTTTTTCCCCTGCCATTAGAACTTTACAGCTAACAGCAACGACAACTATCAGTGCTTATTTTACTAAGCATCAAACAAATATGATTTTCTATCGAAAAACTTGGAAAACTTTGCTTAAGCCAAAAAAAAACACAATAATTTCGTGTGTGTCTGTGTCACTGCAATGGTTGATAATTCGTTATAACGAGGTTTTTGACAAACGTATTCGTAATAGAAAGGTTTATTTTGTATTAGATATTATGGAGCGCTGTTGGGGATTTCAAAAAATTCGTTAAATCGAGGAAATCGTTATATTGAGGGCCGTTATATCGAGGTTGAACTGTATTATTTTTTTTATTATTATTATTTATAGAATGCCTATTTAAATTCCTAAGTACTGCGTGACAGAGTCAGTGAATCAGTGTATCAGTGAATCAGTGTCGAGGGTAAATATATATTAAGATAATAATAAAAAAAAAATATTTTTTTTTTGTACAGAAATTGTGTTTCCCCAAATTTTTTTTTACAAAAATTTTTTTTTACAAAATTTTTTTTCCCAAAATTTTTTTTTACAAAATTTTTTTTCCCAAAATTTTTTTTTACAAACATTTTTTTTTTTACAAAATTTTTTTTTCAACAAAATTTTTTCCCCTATTTCAACGGGCGCCATAGGCGCATTACAACTTACTAGTTTGTAGTAAGAGGCAGGATTGCTGCTTAGGTCTACGTACAGGAATGCTAGGATCAGACGACTACAATATGGACAATATTCTACTCATACAATTGATCCTAAAATAGGAGAGGCTCCAGACTGATGGCTTATGCCGGAAAACTCTGTTGATATCTACTGCAGACAGTCTCCAAATGGACATCTAATAATGGCCTAGGATTAAACCCCCAACAGCAACTGAACTCATTTGTAATTATTATGAAGACTATTCATAAACTAATGCCTTACAAAACAAAGCTAAACTGGATTTTGTGGGTGTCAAACATCAATGCCATTTATCGTTGACGGTCATAATCTGCCTCTCAACATGGGATCAGAGGTGCGAGTACAACACCAGCTGATATTGATAACCAAACCGTATTTCTAATTGATAAACCAAAACCTGTGTGTTCATCTCATCTAACAATTATAATCGTTATGTTTATACACGAAAAAAAAATTTCCCAACCAAACTATTGATTGTACGGTGATGAGCTAAATTCACCCGACCGTCTGCTCGCAGATCCAATTTCATGTTTTTATTTTTTCAATTTAAATTTCAGTACAAAATTCATGAATAATAAATAATTCCGCTGTTTGCAGACGAGATAAATTATGATAACAACATTTCATATTCATTGCCTACATTTAGGCTCAACGTTCATTAAGCGGCAAAGGGAATACAATTTTTATTGAAATTAACATTTCGGCTGATATTATTTATAATTTCGCATTCGACTGAATATGTTATGTAAAATAAATACATACATACACTTTTCAGGATTATGAGCACAAACGTTGAATGGGGGAAAAATAACAACAAGGGAAAAAGCGAAATATGCCTGAAGGAAAACTGTCCATAAGTATGGGATCACTTTTTTATAAGTATCTAACAATTTCTGTCGCATTCAAGTTTCCATAAGCCTGTTTCCATAAAACGAATTTGTTCGTTCGTTACAAATTCTCAAAATTGAAGGCACAATAAAATTAATTCATATCAGTAATGAGACTTTTGGACTTGTGTTCCATATGTCGCTATCTAACATATATCTGAAAACCATAATTGAATAATGTCTTAAACCCATTTTATAACGCATCCAATATTTACGATTTACAACGAACGTTTTATGGAAACAGACAGTTAGTTTCTCCCAAGCGTATGAACAATGGATAGAAAAGAAGTACTTTGCTGGAAATGTTGACCAAAAATTCAAATTGTTATTTCCCTATAAAGCGTAATTTAATTGGCTATGAAAAACAAACTATCCCTATCAAACTATCTTAAACTATCATGTAATTTTGTGGACGAAATTCTTAAAAACCAAATCCCAACTACTGAAATCTACAGGATCGTAATATGCCCTAACGTTTACTTTAGTAAGGAGAAAAATCGTATCCTTAAAATATGCTAAACAATTACAAGAAACTCCAGGTTCGCCTTAAACGTAGGCAACAAAAAACACTTAGACTTATGTAACATTCGATAAATATCGTGAGGCTGCTCCTCCTACTTTTCTATGGTATCGCTGCCATTTTACCTTGCCCGCTTGTCAACCAGCCTAACGGCTACTAATCCCTTTCAGTTGTTTTTAAGATTTGTGTGCTTTGAATTTTAAATCAATTGTGTGTGTTTCCTAACATTTTTCTTGTTTGTCAAACGATTTTAACCAATTTTTCACTTTTTCTTCTCTTTATCTTTCTTTGTTTGCAGGTAAGTGTCAATGTCTTACGACTTATATAAACAATTTTATTACTTGTTGTACAATGTTATGTCATCGCACCATCGGGTTCATATTTTTGCCCGGACCTCCGAAAAAGTTTTACAGTAAGTAAATTTATATTGTATAGCCTTCTCCTTCAGACCCTCTCACCTTCATTCTTTTCGGTATTTTACGATTTTTGGTTTAAATTTTTTTCCGTTTTATTTCGTGTACATGTTCGACAGACAGCAACAACGCCGCCGTCACCATTCATTTTATTACTTTATTGCTCTTCTTGTTTTATGGCATATTTTTAGGAGTCAAGGGCCAAGGTATTTTTTTGGTTTTATGTCTGTGCAAAAATCGTGGATTGATGTTCGGCTTGATTGCAGATGTGCTTAGAATTTGTAATACATCATAAAAATCCGACAGACTTGTGAGATGAATAAAGAAATGGGCAAAGAGAAAAGGTTACACTTTCAAAAATTACCATTACCCAAGTTGTTCGCATATCGTACATGTACAGAAGTTTTATTTTAATTATACTCGATGGTGTTGCCCATTTTCCCCCGGCTTCGAATAGGTTTGAGGGTTATGGCGGTCAATAGCATGGTTGATGTTTAAAATATCGAAGAACAACCTGTAAATTTTTGACATTGGAAATTTATGGCAGTACTCATTGTTGGGAGGTGATAGAAAGACTGTGTAGTTGTAGAGAGGGTGGAAGTGTTTGGTTCAACAACTTAACTTAATCTTTGCAGCATTTTCCTAAAAGGTTTGGTAAGGTGTATAGTATATCGTACGGCAGACGTTTAACAACATGTTATTTATGAGGTATACTTTTATTTTCTATCAAATATTGACACATGCGGATACAATTTACGATATAGCAAATCTTTGTGAATATAAATTTTTAATATTTTAAGATTATGACAATTTTCTATCGACTTTCATTAAAAGTTGTGAAATAATGGCATCGTTTTCGCTCATATATTTCTTTGCTGTGTGTAATGGAATGTGTACACTAATGAGATACAGTAGACGGGCAAATTTCTCGGACCCATGCGGTTGCATTGAATTCCTGGTAACAATAAAACTTTGTATGATCTCAATAGAAAGTTCATTAATACAACGTGTTTGTTCATTTACGCAACGAAATGTTTTCATGATCAATGATCTACAATACGAATTTGCTTATCTTAGGATGCTTATCTTTTCCAATGATGCTTTCAAAATTTGCATTTTTTATTTATTCCAGCAATTAAATTTTTTACATCAATCTAATGACATTGAATCATTGAATCAATGAATTTTTCACTAATACGTTAAAAGTGGTTTATTAATGTTATTGTTATGGTTTCGTTTATGCACTGAAATTATTTCATTAATGTTATGACATTTTTTGAACATATGATTTAATTATTGATTGAATTTAATATTTTTTTTCTGATCCAATGACATGTTTTCATTAATGCAATGCATATTTTTTCTTTCATTAATGTAATAATATTTCTTTAGTTAAAGCAATGGGGCAATTTCATTGATTACTTCTTTTTAATTGGTGAAATTGTTTCGTTGATGTACTGAAATTATTCCATTAATGTTTTGACATTTTTGATATATTTATACTGATTCAAATTTAATTTTTTTCTGATTCAATGAAAGGTTTTCTTTAATGCAATGCATTTTTTTTTTATTGATGCTTTTTAATTTCTTCATTGCTGTATTGTATTTAGATGTTTGATTCAGCTATTATGAAGACAAACAATTCATTGATGCAATGACATTTTTCATTAACGTAATGTAACTTTTATTTATGGAAGCATTTGAGTTTGTTCATAGATGCAATGAAATTGTTTCTATGGATAGGATTTTTTTTTTTAACAAAATTCAATTTTTTTTTACACATAAATTATTATTTTCAGTTTGCATGCATTTGGTGTATTTAAATCCAAATGACGGTTTCAGAGTCAAGCCAAAAAAAAATTTTTTTTTATTAAGAAGTTCATAAATTGTCCTAAATAATAAAATGTGTAAAATATCAGTAGTTTTTACAGTTGCAGAGTCAAGTCAGAATTTTGTTTGTTAAAAAAATCTTGAAAAGTTTAAAAAGGCAAAAAGTGTAAATTTTTTTTAGTTCAGCATCAATCCATATGAAAGCATCAATCTTACAATTAAAATGACGTATAGATTATTAAAATCGACGGAGTATTTTCGATTTTATTTATAAATTAGTGAAGGAACTTTCTGGTGTCTAACATGCAAGTGTACCAAATAAATTAATTGAAAAACAAAAAAAATTAAAAAAAAAACCTACCCATAGAAACTAAAATTCGTTGAATGAAAAGTACATGTTCTACATTACAAAAAAAAAATAAAAAAATTGCATAGTGTAATACTCAAATGCCTGCCATTTGATAGAGTTCGTTTCTAAGGAAACGATTTAAAATATCACTGTAAAACACAATATTATGTATTACAGTTTCACAGTGAGATTTTAAATCGTTTCTTTATTACCTCAGCTTTACTTTGAGGTGCGAATGTGTGACTTCTCGCAACTCAGTCAGTTGTCCACAATATAGACTGATTTAGACTGGTTTCGAATGACTACTAGTGCTTTTATGACTACCCACGCATTTTCGTATTTTCAAATAAATTCTGTTTCCTCTTTGTACTCTACCGTTTGATTTATGTGTGTGTGCTCGCCAAAATTCTTTACCAATTCAAATTTAATTAATAACATTTTCTCAAAACTATGTAATTTTTCATTTAATGTTTGAAGATAAACCTACAATAAATTATCCCCCAAGCTATTTATAACGAAGAAAACAAGAACACAAAACTTACATAATCTAAGGATACAAAGAAAATATGTTAAAAAAACTACCACTGAATTGGAGTTCCTGGTCCGCACTGGTAAACTGAGAAAAAAAGAACATGCTGTGTGTGTGTGTGGTTGCTACCTTAACGCAGCCAACGAGGACATCGTTTTACGACCCTGGAAGGTTTTTCATTAGAGCAAATTTCATCTTAACAACTTTAGCATACTTTTCAGGGCAGTACTTTTCAGTGGTGGTGCCGCTGTTAGTAGCTGGCCCCTGCATCGTCATCATCGTCCTTTTGGCTTCGGCATCCTTGATGGCGTTTTTGTTTTGGTTCTCTTTTTGTTTGTGCGGAGTTTGGCGTTTCTTTTTTTTGCGCTTTATTTGCCCGCAGTTATAATCACTTTAAGTTAAAGCATCTTTACATCCTTAGTCTTTTACCTCGACTTCCTTTTGTTAATTACAAACTTTTTTTTGGGCGCTAAGGCTAAACGACAGCTACGGAGACGTTGATGCTTTGCAGGACGTTGATGGTGTAGTCGTTTTTTCTGTGTCTCTCAGTGCGCTTAGTTCGGTCTTTGTGGCCTGATAAGCCGCTAAAAATATGCTTTGCAAAGAAACACTAAACCGCTTGATGCCCAAAAACCCTCAACCCCCTCCCCCCCCAAAAAAATCCTCAACGAACTGAAAAAAAAACATCACCAAAGAAAACCTCAAAACACTGAAATTGGCAAAAGAACAACTCGACTGGACAAGCAAAAACAAAACAAAAAGAAATCCCCCAACTAGTTGGCAGTTTCTTTTTGCTAAGCTTTACTTTGGTCTTGTTACGAACATGGCCACAAGAAAATGAGTTAGTCTGCTCGCTGGTCTGCCAGACCAGACCGTCTTCTGTAAGATGCAATTTGGGTCTGGTTGCAACAACGTTAGTCTATCCTGTGTCCGCCGCACAAACAGACTACTGACTGTTGCTGCAGTTTCTCGGGCCAAACTTGAATTACTTTTTGACTTTCGCGTGGCAAAGTGTTGTGCTTATACCCTCGTTCATACCGTATTTGCGGTGCTCTACAAAAACAACAACAATTAATTGATTTTATTAAGTATTATTTGGAAAATAGTTTTGGTAGTCTGTTGTTCTGTTGAGTTCAACTTTTTAGCGGAGAACTTCTGCCTGTTGTCCACTGAAAAGTATATTATCGAAATTGAGAAGAAGAAGAGTATGGTATGGAGAGGGATTTCTTTGAGATACAATAGTTTGTTGTATTTTTGGTATTTGCCTAAAAGTAGGCTAGAGGTTTTTTGCCTGTCATATTTAATTAATCCTACGATGGATTTTTAAAATAGTCAGATGGTTTTCTCACCGAAGTAGACATTGATTTTTGTTTTAATTCCAATCCTTAGGATATGCTTCAAAATGTTCAACAATCTTTCTTTTTAGCTTTTTTCCTTTGTCATCTGCATTTTCCTATAAATCTCTAAAAATATTTCTGATTCTATTTGGAAACTGTACTTGAAGACCAAGACCTATGACAGCCTTCTTGGCACAGTCTTTGTTGTCGGAGTTGTCACTGGCAATTCTGCAATGAATCCCAGATTTATTTCTTAGAAACTAGAAAAGAAATTACCATTGAAATAAACTTTCTGATCCGCACGGATAATCCGAAAAGTACCAGATGTGTAATGGTTACCTCAGCATAGCCTACGAAGTCATAGCTCTACCATCCTTGTAAGTTTTCCATTCGAATATATTTTATCTTAAGAAGTGTAGCGAACTTGTCAGGGCAGTATGGGAGAGACAGAGACAGATGTTCCGTACACCCATTACAGAATTCTTGAATTCTTATGTTGGACACATTATTAGATCTGCTAGAATGAACTATTCCCTAAAGACCATACCGAAATAATATTGGATTGGATTTGGCTTTCTAGATTGATCTCATACTCATAGGTGACTTTTATGAGGTACAAATGGTACGCTGAACAATGTTTCATGTCCTATACCATTCCGGGGCCGGTCAATTGCCCTGCTAAAAACTTTGTTGGATTTACGTTTACGTTTATTCGTCAAATATTCCGCCGCAAGCCTGAATATTTGGCCCTTTGTTTGCTTATTAAGTTAATAGCAAATAAACCAAAGTATACATTTTATAAATAACGCGCTGATTTAACTGAGAGTAATTTGTTGCCCTACATAATGAGTTGCTCTAATGTAGGCACATGCACTTGCCTTCAAATCAACAATTTGTTCACCTTGATATTTGTTTTTGAATAACATTTTCATCAGACTCATTTCTTAAAGACATCTTACAGAAATACTTTCTGTTGTCGTCATCATTTACCCTCCAAGCTTCAGGGACAAAAAACATAAAGTTGTTCATAATAATAACTTTACATAGTTTGGATTATGTACGATCCCTCGGAGATATGCTTTAACTATTCTACACGTGTCACTTACTAAAAGTATGCTTAACAATATTTGACAAAGAACAAATATTGAATCCGTATTACATTAAAATCAATTACGGACTTTAAAATAATTAAAATTCATGGGATATGTTGCCAGGAATTTTTAGTGAATGTATTTAATTTGATGTAAGCCTCCTCGAGTTATATTATGTTCAGCATGATTTCCAACTACCAAAAGGACCAGTAGTTTCAGACCAAAGATCTCCTGGAACATCAATGTCAACAAGTCGCACAAAATACACAACAACAAAACTCCATTAAATCATGTTCTTTTCTCCCCAGTAAGAATCCCATATTTATGTATAATAAAACATCCAATGAAATGCTTTAAAATATTTTGAGATTCACAGAAGTATGTTGTGTATTTTTTATTTACATATATATACGTTGAAGAAAAACTATAAACTTTAGTCCAAACTTTATGATGCGCTCTTGTATCGGTTCAATCCTTGTCAATCCATCAACTATGCTTTGTTTGTTTAACCACCCTATTTTTTTTTCTTTTTGCTTCAATTTAATCTCTTTTTAAACTACAGTTCATAATAAATAATAATTAAAAATTCATAGGGAAACTAAAAACACTGCTACTTTCTTGTGTACTTTATAAAAGCTAAGATTTTCTTGTAAAAAAAAAAAAGTTTGTTGCATATTTTTAGTCGCACTGCCTTTGGGAAAGTCTGCTTACAGCTTTGCTCACATGTTAAACAAGTTATGTATGTACGTGTGTGTGTGTTTGTAAATGTATTGGCCAATTTTGTTACAACTACTGTTCCTCTCTCTCCCTCGCTCTCGCTACCATGGCAGCAGCCACTACGTTGTAACATGTGTATTGGCTGGCTCGGTGTTGAGCTTACATAAGCCGGGAGTTAAATGGAAACATGATGTGGGTATAACTGGTTATCTGCGAGGGGATTGACGATAAAAACAAAAATAGAAAATTGTCATAGGAAATTGCAAATACCGAACCAAGAACCAAGAATCAAGTACCAATTACCAAGTACCAATTACCAAGTTCCAAATACCAAGTACCAAATCCCAAATACTAAAACCAAATACCAAATACCATGTACCAAGTATCAAGTATCAAGTACCAAGTACCAAGTATCAAGTACCAAGAACCAAGTACCAAATACCATGTATCAAGTACCAAGTACCAATTACCAAGTGCCAGGTACCAAATACCAAGTACCAAATACCAAGTACCAAGTACCAAATACCAATTACCAAGTACCAAGTTCCAAATACCAAGTACCAAATACCAAATACCAAATACCAAGTACCAAGTTCCAAATACCATGTACCAAGTACCAAGAACCAAGTATCAAGTACCAAATACCAAGTACCAAATACCAAGTACCAAATACCAAGTACCAATTACCAAGTTCCAAATACCATGTACCAATTACCAAGAACCAAGAACCAAGTATCAAGTATCAAGTACCAAGTACCAAGTACCAAGTACCAAGTACCAAGTACCAAGTACCAAGTACCAAGTACCAAATACCAAGTACCAAATCCCAAATACTAAAACCAAATACCAAATACCATGTACCAAGTATCAAGTACCAAGAACCAAGTACCAAATACCATGTATCAAGTACCAAGTACCAAGTGCCAGGTACCAAATACCAAATACCAAGTACCAATTACCAAGTACCAAGTTCCAAATACCAAGTACCAAATACCAAGTACCAAGTACCAAATACCAAGTACCAAGTACCAAGTATCAAGTATCAAGTACCAAGTACCAAGAACCAAGTATCAAGTACCAAGAACCAAGTACCAAATACCATGTATCAAGTACCAATTACCAAGTGCCAGGTACCAAATACCAAGTACCAAATACCAAGTACCAAATACCAAGTATCACGTACCAAGTATCAAGTACCAAATACCAAGTACCCAGTACCAAATTAAAAATACAAAATACCCAAATTTAAAATTCAAAATCCAAACTCCAAAATACACAATTCAAAATACAAAATACAAGAACCACATGCCAATTGAGAAAAAACAAATACTTCATAGAAACATTCATTACCGATTAAAAAACACTCCCAATCTGTTAATAGTGAGTATCATTCTTATGCCGAGTGTAGGCTTTAAGTTAACCACAATTTAAAATGAATTTAAAAAGGTTTCATCGGTGTTCTGTCACATGCCAACACCCCTCGTACTATACGCTCTACGTGGTTTTTCTATTATTAAATTTTCCACAACAGCTGTTGCTCTCGTGTACACATGATTTTCTTATTTGTTTTGTTGTTGTTGTTGTTTTGTATTAAACCATTCAACAACATACAGTTCGCTATATGCGGGTTCAGTTTCCAGCAAAAATACAACAAAGTTGAAATCAGGGTAAATCGGAGAAGTAAATTTAACAAGCATTTAAAATTAGTAGATACACGAGCATTTTTAGAGATACGCTTTAAGCGACTTTAATTAATTATGAGATATTTCAGTAGTGGTACATATATTAAATTTATTATTCCATTTCCATGAACTTGCAACAGTGATAGGAAAACTTTTCGTAAACTCGTGTAGTATTCATAGCATGATCGCGACAAATGGAAGTGAGGTAGTTGTATACAATTAAAAATATGAAACTTTGACCTGTTACAGTTTTCCCCTGTAGGGGTGTGTCTGATGATGAAATTGCTAGGAATGCCATTAAGACAAACAAAAGACCTTATTAGCAACATCAGCATTCCTTAAACACCATCGATTTCCCCCTTTACTTCTGCATTTATATCCCTTTCCATTTCTTAGCCACTCTCTCTCTCTCTCCATTTCTCCTCAGTAATCGCTCGCCATTTTTGTGGTTTTCATTCAAATATTTAATTTCTTAACTCGTTTCGAAGTTGTCAATGGTGGTATGAAACTCTTTTTGAATTATGCACTTTTATGCATATGCAAATAATTGTGGTTTTTCCCAAATCAATTAGAAAAATATATTTTAATGTTATTTATGGAATTTTGTGGTTTATGCACAAATGAGCCCATAAATATGCTACAGTTTTGCATTAGGCAACAACAGCATCAAGAGAAATTCCAACAATTTATGTCAAAATTGGAATTTTGTTTTTATGCATTTTTGTGTTATGGAACTTAAAGTAAGCGGCTTTAACTTGGCTGTCCATTTAGCATTGGTTAGGAATATTTAAAAAAAAAAACGTTTTTGTAATAAATTTAAATTGCTGTGTTATGTAATTGTTGTGGTGCTGTGGTTAGCAACAGTTGCATTGGCATACTTTTAGGCAAAGGTATGATTTTGCTTTACTTTCAGGACAGAATTCATTCATTCGCTTGATGAGCAATCAAGTAAAGTGAAAGATTTCGAATTTTCCAGTAATGTGTATATTTAGTGATGCCATTGTGTGGCTATATGGACACCAACTTCCTCCAAGCGACCCTTTTTTAACACGCGTGAGTGAAAGTATAAAAAAATGGGACACCGCAATAACCTTCCTTCCTATCGCTAACACAGTGCATTGCATTTATAGGAGGCATCCCCTGAGTGTTAGTCAATTAAAACAAAAAACTGCTCATTAACTAAAAAAAAGTACCCGAAAAATGTCCAATAAATATTTGAATTTTTCTGTGATTTTTACCGGAGGATAAATGCGAACACTACCACCCCCCCTTGAGAATTTTGCTTAAAACACTAATGCAATCTTTTGCATACCTTCTTGGCCTACATATTCTAGCCAAAACTTAATTAATTTTTTTCCACTTTTATTTTGTTCAAATTTCCCTAATTTTCAACTGAAACTCAAACCATAAGGTGCCTTCTTACCACTGTCACATGATATTCAATTTACCTCAGCTAGTGTCAGAGCGAAAAAGGTCTGCACGTGTTTACAACATTCCCCTGCCACTGTAAATTAAACAAATTTTGCCTATTTTTAGGCATCGCAACAAAAAAAAAAAAAAACACAACGATGACAAACAATAACACCGACACCATCTGTCATCCATGTTTCCTCATATCCGGGCTCGAAACAAGAAAACAAAAATAAATTTACCAATTTTGTTATTAAATTCTTCTCGTATTTCTCCAGCTGCTTTTGTTGTTGTTGTTTTCGCAATGACATAATTTATTACCTCAAAAGGACGATGTCGATCCAGGGACATTGCGATAGAAAATCCATTTGAAAAAGGTGGAAAGAGAATTTAAATTTTTGTTGTTGTTGCCAAACAACAATGTGAGAAAGAATAAAAAAAAATGGGAACAGAACAATACGAAACAAATATCAGTGCTTCTCTAGTTCTTGTGCGTTTTGTCACAGATTTATTACCGTGGTTTGGAAAGGACTTTATATGTAACTTCGACATTTCTTTTGCACAACCAAACTACTGAGTTTTTGGTGTTCTGATTTTAATGGTCCTCCTGGGAGTCTTCAAACGTACAACGGTTGCGCTAAAGCTCCAATGTTAAGAACTGCATGCAGTGAGAGATTTCTGAAACATTTGAGATTTGATGCAGGAAACTGATGGGAAACTGAAAGCTTGTTCGATTTGGTCAGTTGTTGCGAAATATGACCACATGTCACCCGGTTATACGTGGTGCAAAAAACTAGCTGTTAAAACTAGCTAAATAGTGAGCTGTACCAGTTGCAAAACACCAGCTGGCCCGGCTCACAACCGCCCCGGTTGCTCCACTCAAGTCGAGGTACTTTAATATACAATCGGGGAGTGTCGGGTAGTCATATGAATGATATTTTGTTCAATTATTAAATGACAAAGTTCAACCCGAGACCATTTAATACACAGACGCCTTAAGGTGTCTCCTAAATATTTTTCAAAAAGTATTTATTTATTCATGAATATCTATTTTCTCCCCTTCAAAGTAATTACCCTCGGATATAATACACTTCTGCCAAAAAATTTTCCAATCCTCTCAAGCACTTCAAATAATAATTTTCTTTGTGATCTTGTTCAACTCCTCCATCGATGCCGTCTTTATCTGCTCAATCGTGACGTAGCGTCGTCCCCCTACAGTTCATCCACAAAATTATGCCTCCCAACCACTGTTCATACGTACAGCCGCAATTATACAATATTATGGCCCTCATACATATGTAAATCTGTGTATATAATGTATTGCCTTTTCTATTGCCTATTGTTACAGATTTCTTCTTCTCATACGTTTTTTTGTTTTGCTCTCTTATTCACTTCATACATCTGGTTTTGTTTTGCCTTTGGTTTGCGTTTCACTGAGAGCGAGTCCTGTGTGGTTCCATGTGGTTTGTCATGGAAGGTCCTTCAAGTGGAGGAGCCATTTGTATGCACATTTTTGTCCCTGGTAGCATTGTTGTTGACAATGTGTTTGTTTCAATGTTTGTGGCTATTTTATATGTTCATGGTCTATAGGCGGGAGGGGAATTGGGGTTTGTTTTGATTACTGAGGGTTATTCAATAAGGGATACAAATTACAGTACACATTAACCTATTACTTTCACTGGCTCCCAACATTCTGTCTGCTCCACAACTTCAAGCACGAATTCGATAACCCTTTGTTCGCGTGTGTGTGTGTGCTGGTGTTCGTTATGTAAATGTAATGGTCACAGCAGTACAAATAAATCGTTTAAGATTTATGTATGGCATTTGTATGGTTTGGTATTAACTATGTGCTAAATTTATTAACAATTGCCTTTGATATTCACCATGTGACAAGTTGAGGGATACGATATGATGTTGAACACTTTCCGGTTCCTGTTGCCCGACTGCCTCAACGCTTAGTTGTCATCGACGCTGTCTGGCCGATGCTTTGTTATTTGCGAATTTCACTGGTGTTTTTACTTTGATTGTTGGAATACGTGCATCATACACACATTTCGTTGCCATCTCGTTATGGGTATTTCATTTTCACGTCTAAAGTACATTTTCTATATTCGTCACTTTAGCACGTGTTAAAATTTTGATTTATTAATTTAATTTTCAAGTGGCATATGTTTGATGCATTCGTGAAGCTCTTCAGCGTCGTCATCATCAATTTTCATTTCATTGATTTGTTTCTATTACATTTCACAAATTGAGGTCAATATCGTGCGATGAGGTAAAATACAATGTATAATAAAAAAAAAACCGCCTAGCGGTATACCACAGATTTAACTTGATTGTCCTCCCCAAAGATAGGCAACCGATTTGTTTTGTTTTTTAAAGTAAAATCCCCGTATTTTGTTATCCTTGGTGTTATTGTGAATGATAATTTGTAAGGGAAATATTTTCCATATAGTGTTTGCCAAAGACCATACAGAGGACAGACGTTTGCAAGTCGTTTTCCGATGCATTAGTTCGCAAGCACACTCCAGATGTCACTTATTGGCATGGCAATATTTGAAAGGTTTTCAAATGTTTTGTTTTTGTTGTAATGTTTTTTTTTTAAGAACAAATACCTACTTTTTTCAAACAAATGCTGTGCGATGTCTGCCCTCTCTATGGTCTTTGGTGTTTGCTATAAATTGTCAACCTGCTATGGTTGTGGTCTTTGCTAAAAAGCTCTTTAGCTTTAAGGTGGCTGTCTGCGGCTCACGAGTCCTTTCTGTTGTGGCCATAGTTATTCAAGGCATCGCAAGTCGTTTTTTGATGCATCATTTGACATTTTTACAAAGGTGATACGAGAAAATACTGGTTTTATGCTGACAACATTCACATACGCCCTCTTTTGGAAATTTTTAGCAAACGACTTGGGTCGTTTTTGTGTTAAATGGTCGTTGGCTATTCTGTAGTAACAGGTTTTATTTTTCGAATGTTAAAAGTCTGTTAAGGATATGTTAAACAGTCCTCTCTAATCGATTACATCATTCGAATACATGGGTTAGCGAATCTTTAAACCTTCTAAATTACGATACGGTTTTTATAGCATTTTTTTTAAAGAAAAGCAAAACATTGCAGCCATTGCAAATATGGATAAATGAGAATTTCGCCAGGACATTACCTGGGGTAATGGTGAATTGCCGAATAGGTAAATAGATGTCACGCTATGCGTATATCATATACCAGAGAGACCATACTTAAATACTGAAAATTGGTCCTGGCAAAATGAAATACATTTCCATGAATGGATTTTTGTTTAGTATATGAATTATCTCAGATATTTGTAAAAGGGGCCACACTCAAAATCATTGTAACTCAACCTAGTAACTGGCTTAGTTCAAGACTGAACTATAAGAATCTCTGTCTAACTACCTCATGTTGCATGTAGGGCACTATCAGCATTAGAGATATGATTTAGCACACTTGACTCCCTCACCAATCCCAAACATGATCAAATTGGGAGAGACGTCGTAACATCTGAAGTGATTGGAAATTCACTGATAATTATTGGAAACCATGTGACCAACCCAGACCGACACACAGAAGAAAGAAGATCTAGTCATGTTTCAACACGCATGGCACCTCCATTCTGCTAAAACCAAAAATCATTCAAGTACATGCCTTCAATATCGGATTACAGAGAATAGTTCATCATGTCGAATGGTGATTCCAGAAGAAAAATGGGACAATGATGTCAAAATCATGAGGCTTCTCGATGTTCACATGCCGGTTTTCCGATACTCAGATGTGTAATTTATCATGGAAAACGACTCTCATTAGCAAATGTTTTGGAAATAAATCTGTAATTTTTTTACTGACATACAATTTCATTGAAATTTCCCCGCACTCGAGATGGACACCTGGGCCACAACATAGTCCGAGCAGTGTACATTAGGGTGTCCAAGCAAAATTTTTTTTTGGCTCAACCTGCGTTTGATAACTTTGTTCAGATTTTTTTTGGAAAAGGTGCCGGTTTTTGGCAAAAAAATTCAAAAATTTAAAGCACAAGTTGGTCAATGAAAAACATTTTCAAAGACTTTGGGTCATCATTTCAAAAGAAAAATCAGCCATCTTTTATTTGATGTATATGAATCATTTGCTCGTTTAGTATTTGTGGGAAATTTTACATAAACTAAAAAATTAACGTTACACAACTTTAAAAAATTTCATGAAAGTGTAAAAAACTAATGATGCAGTTTTAAAGCTGGACAAATTCTAAGAAATTTCATTAGTTTTTGAAACGTTCAGGAAATTTTTAAAAGTTATAAAATGTTTTTCATATGTTGCCATAACTGCATGGAATCTGTGGCTACAAATGTACTTTTTTTTAAAATTACTAAGAATTTAATTTTTTTTATTTTTTTTGTTTTTACTTTTTGAATTTCCCCGTTTTGAAGGTAAAATAAATAAATTTAGGTTCTCGACATACCTCGAGTTCTTCATTGCATCTCGAACAAGGTTTGCCCCAGCACAATCGGCTGTCATAAGCTTTTCCACAAGATAAGTATCACTAATCCATGAGTGAAACAGTCACATGCTTTCAGAGTTTTACCAAACAAATTATTTGAACGTAAATTAATGATAAACTCGTGTGACAGTAAGAAAATCTCCCAGAGTCAAATAATAAACTCACACACGCTCTCATTGGACACAAATCTCGGTTGTCATTTTGTTTTTATTAAACTGACATTATATTTAATCCTTGAACTTTGGCTCTAACTGGAATGCCACACACACATACACACACACTAGACCTGTTACATACAATTGATATTCCATCAGGAGCGTACACAGACAGCAATGATATGAGTGTGTAGCACATATACACAGCTGTATATATATTTATTTTATTTTATGCATTAATAAATGATAAGGATTTAGCCAGAAACCAACACACACACACACGCACAAACACATTGGTAAATCCAACAAACCACGACAAAAAGTCACTCTGAAAATAAGCCAAATGGAAATTTCTTAAGATATTTTGCAATTTAAGCGTAAATACACAGGACACACAGTCAGACAGACGAAAAACACCTAGAATTAAGGTAACACAAGACACACAACCGGCAATCAACGTAAACGTACGTTAAGCAAACGGATGCCGACATTTTGGTTGATGTATCTGTGTCTATGCCGACATTTTGGTTGATGTATCTGTGTCTGTGAGTGTTTACACACCACTACACAGATGTTGCCTTGAACATTTAATGTAATGGACCTTCTTAATCTCCGCCCTCCACCCCTCTTTCCCTGATGCAGCATTAGAAGACAATCTAGGAGTTTCTTTTGTAAAGTTCGTATAGCAAATGTTTTTCTCTGTTATTTGTAATTCTATGCTTGAGGTTAAACGTTAAAAGAATTTTAATTGAGACCAACTGACATTTGTTGTCGACTGTCGCAAGAATAACACTGGAATGAGGTCAGTCATTTTAAGAGTTCGCTTAGAAGTCACCTGAATTCTTAATTCTATTTTGACAATAAATCTAAAATTGCTAAATTTAAACAAATTTACGGTACAAATCCAACACCGACCTTGAATACTTGACCGATGTCTTACTGATTTTGAATACTAAGCAGATTTGACTCGTATGTTTATGGCAGCAGGAATAAGCCAAAGAACTTTTGGATATTTGAAATTATGATTCCCACATTGTGTACTAAATTCAATAATAAAATAATAAAATAATAAAATAATAAAATAATAAAATAATAAAATAATAAAATAATAAAATAATGAAATAATAAAATAATAAAATAATAAAATAAAAAAATAATAAAATAATAAAATAATAAAATAATAAAATAATAAAATAATAAAATAATAAAATAATAAAATAATAAAATAATAAAATAATAAAATAATAAAACAATAAAATAATAAAATAATAAAATAATAAAATAATAAAATAATAAAATAATAAAATAATAAAATAATAAAATAATAAAATAATAAAATAATAAAATAATAAAATAATAAAATAATAAAATAATAAAATAATAAAATAATAAAATAATAAAATAATAAAATAATAAAATAATAAAATAATAAAATAATAAAATAATAAAATAATAAAATAATAAAATAATAAAATAATAAAATAATAAAATAATAAAATAATAAAATAATAAAATAATAAAATAATAAAATAATAAAATAATAAAATAATAAAATAATAAAATAATAAAATAATAAAATAATAAAATAATAAAATAATAAAATAATAAAATAATAAAATAGAAAAATAATAAAATAATAAAATAATAAAATAATAAAATAGAAAAATAATAAAATAATAAAATAATAAAATAATAAAATAATAAAATAATAAAATAATAAAATAATAAAATAATAAAATAATAAAATAATAAAATAATAAAATAATAAAATAATAAAATAATAAAATAATAAAATAATAAAATAATAAAATAATAAAATAATAAAATAATAAAATAATAAAATAATAAAATAATAAAATAATAAAATAATAAAATAATAAAATAATAAAATAATAAAATAATAAAATAATAAAATAATAAAATAATAAAATAATAAAATAATAAAATAATAAAATAATAAAATAATAAAATAATAAAATAATAAAATAATAAAATAATAAAATAATAAAATAATAAAATAATAAAATAATAAAATAATAAAATAATAAAATAATAAAATAATAAAATAATAAAATAATAAAATAATAAAATAATAAAATAATAAAATAATAAAATAATAAAATAATAAAATAATAAAATAATAAAATAATAAAATAATAAAATAATAAAATAATAAAATAATAAAATAATAAAATAATAAAATAATAAAATAATAAAATAATAAAATAATAAAATAATAAAATAATAAAATAATAAAATAATAAAATAATAAAATAATAAAATAATAAAATAATAAAATAATAAAATAATAAAATAATAAAATAATAAAATAATAAAATAATAAAATAATAAAATAATAAAATAATAAAATAATAAAATAATAAAATAATAAAATAATAAAATAATAAAATAATAAAATAATAAAATAATAAAATAATAAAATAATAAAATAATAAAATAATAAAATAATAAAATAATAAAATAATAAAATAATAAAATAATAAAATAATAAAATAATAAAATAATAAAATAATAAAATAATAAAATAATAAAATAATAAAATAATAAAATAATAAAATAATAAAATAATAAAATAATAAAATAATAAAATAATAAAATAATAAAATAATAAAATAATAAAATAATAAAATAATAAAATAATAAAATAATAAAATAATAAAATAATAAAATAATAAAATAATAAAATAATAAAATAATAAAATAATAAAATAATAAAATAATAAAATAATAAAATAATAAAATAATAAAATAATAAAATAATAAAATAATAAAATAATAAAATAATAAAATAATAAAATAATAAAATAATAAAATAATAAAATAATAAAATAATAAAATAATAAAATAATAAAATAATAAAATAATAAAATAATAAAATAATAAAATAATAAAATAATAAAATAATAAAATAATAAAATAATAAAATAATAAAATAATAAAATAATAAAATAATAAAATAATAAAATAATAAAATAATAAAATAATAAAATAATAAAATAATAAAATAATAAAATAATAAAATAATAAAATAATAAAATAATAAAATAATAAAATAATAAAATAATAAAATAATAAAATAATAAAATAATAAAATAATAAAATAATAAAATA
This sequence comes from Hydrotaea cyrtoneurina, assembly GCA_958296145.1. Taxonomy (NCBI): domain Eukaryota; kingdom Metazoa; phylum Arthropoda; class Insecta; order Diptera; family Muscidae; genus Hydrotaea; species Hydrotaea cyrtoneurina. The sequence goes on along the minus strand of OY282513.1, from coordinate 17,682,409 downwards.
ATAAAATAATAAAATAATAAAATAATAAAATAATAAAATAATAAAATAATAAAATAATAAAATAATAAAATAATAAAATAATAAAATAATAAAATAATAAAATAATAAAATAATAAAATAATAAAATAATAAAATAATAAAATAATAAAATAATAAAATAATAAAATAATAAAATAATAAAATCTTAATATATATTTACCCTCGACACTGATTCACTGATTCACTGATACACTGATTCCCTGATTCACTGATTCACTGACTCTGTCACGCAGTACGTAGGAATTTAAATAGGCATTCTATAATAATTCTATAAATAATAATAATAAAAAAAATAATATTTTTTTTGTACAGAAATTGTGTTTTCCCCAAATTTTTTTTTTACCAAATTTTTTTTTTCCCAAATTTTTTTTTTTACATTTCTTTTTTTTTTTACAAAAATTTTTTTTTTCAGCAAACTTTTTTTTTTCAACAAAAATTTTTTTTTTCTACAAACATTTTTTTTTTCAACAAAATTTTTTTTTTCCACACAAATTTTTTTTTTCAACAAATTTTTTTTTTCAACAAAAATTTTTTTTCAGCTAAAATTTTTTTTCCACAAATTTTGTTTTTCCCAATTTTAAAATTAAGTAACAAATACTTTCTCAAGCAAATTAACGGGCGCCATAGGCGCATTACAACTTACTAGTTAATTATAGAAAATTATAGAATGCCTATTTAAATTCCTACGTACTGCGTGACAGAGTCAGTGAATCAGTGTATCAGTGAATCAGTGTCGATTGTAAATATATATTAAGATAATAATAAAAAAAAATAATATTTTTTTTTTGTACAGAAATTGTGTTTTCCCCAAATTTTTTTTTTAAAAATTTTTTTTTTTATACAAAATTTTTTTTTTCAACAAAATTCTTTTTTCCACAAAAATTTTTTTTCAACAAAATTTTTTTTTTCAAGAAACAATTTTTTTTCAACAAAAATTTTTTTTAACAAAATTTTTTTTTTTCAAGAAAATTTTTTTTTTCCAACAAAATTTTTTTTTTCCACAAAAATTTTTGTTTTTTCTACAAATTTTTTTTCCATATTTCAACGGGCGCCATAGGCGCATTACAACTTACTAGTAATAAAATAATAAAATAATAAAATAATAAAATAATAAAATAATAAAATAATAAAATAATAAAATAATAAAATAATAAAATAATAAAATAATAAAATAATAAAATAATAAAATAATAAAATAATAAAATAATAAAATAATAAAATAATAAAATAATAAAATAATAAAATAATAAAATAATAAAATAATAAAATAATAAAATAATAAAATAATAAAATAATAAAATAATAAAATAATAAAATAATAAAATAATAAAATAATAAAATAATAAAATAATAAAATAATAAAATAATAAAATAATAAAATAATAAAATAATAAAATAATAAAATAATAAAATAATAAAATAATAAAATAATAAAATAATAAAATAATAAAATAATAAAATAATAAAATAATAAAATAATAAAATAATAAAATAATAAAATAGTAAAATAATAATACAAGGTTTTCCAACAAGAGGTTTTATTTTGGAATTCAAAGAAAAATTGATTTTTTTTTAGCCACCACGACCATGCTTAAAGTACCATATCCTTTTCATGAAACTTTCCATAATCAAATCCTTAATAGGCTGTCCTTGATAGCCTCACGAATTCTATCGTTAAGGTCTTGACGCTTTAGTTTTGCGAACTGTGACTGCAAACTTTTCACCATTTTTGTAGGGAATTTTAATAATTTCAATGGGTTATTGAAGCGTGTATCGTTCCATTTTTAGTAATGGCGTAGTTTCTACATGTCAAAGGTCAAAGGATAAAAGCTTCAAAAATTACAGCTACCGAAATAACACCACATGTTGGACAATCCTTTATAATAAAATAATATTTAAATTTATTGAAGAATCAATTTGAATTAAAATTAAAATTTGAATTATTTGGACCACCCTTTACATAGAGTGTCTCATACATTTAACCGAATTTGTTTACGTTACTTTATGACTTTTAGCAGTTATTGTCTTATGTCGCAAGGTTTCTCTACACAATTTTTCTTTATCTCATAAGTTTACGGTCTAAATGTTTAGCACTGAGGAGAAAAAGAAAAAGTCCATAATGTAGCTGAAATAAATATAGATAATTACAGTCACTTTATGCGCACACAGACATACTATCACAAAAGACACATTAAGAAGTAATCCTTGAATCGCTTTCTCCTGCATACACACGGACTTCCTTTGCAAAATGAGAGAAAACAAAAATAACTGCTAACGACAGGGCGAGCGAACATTACTACGCACAGACAATGGCGAACATTGTGTTACTGGCAAAGTTCAACGAGACCAGCTACTGATCTGAGAACAATTTTTTTGGAATTCTCTTTTATATTATCCGCTATCGCATGTCCTTAGCACTCCAATAGCTTCTTCTTATGCTAAATAAGTCATTTGCTTGTTTGGACACCAATGGCGGGTGGAATGGCCAGGCAAGCAAAGGCTGTGGGGGGAGGGGGTGGGGGTAAGTGGTTTGAGTGCTGTAAACATTCTGTTGCATGCATATGTTGTTTTGACGTTTGCCTTTGTTGCAGAGGCATCTGTGAAATCTGTTGCTAAAGCTTATCTGCTTTCTTTACCAGCTTCCACTGTTCCCCCCTCCCTCGGCTCAATATTGTGCATTCCTTTTGAAGCACAAAATATTGTGATTTTTTTCGTTTTTTTTTTGTGCGAGATTTATTTGTTGAATCTCTATAAAGTCGGTCGGTCTTTTTGCATCCTTTTGCCGTCGTATGAATGTAAACGTGTTTAAGAAATACGAAATCTGGTTTAAATCGTATATATCCGTTGACATAACTTTGCTGTTGTTGTTGTTGTTATTTTTTGAGTGTTTTACATACACATTTACCGTCTTTGATACGCTCTGGGAATTTGCTAAAGGTATTGCGTTGCATTGCACTGCATTGTGTTGTGTTGAGCTGCAGTTGAAGGCTAAACGGAAATCCCGGCATACGTATGCATTGTGACAATGCTCTACTTAACAGAAGAAGAAGAAGAAGAAAACTATAAAAAAAACTATGAATACAACAGATATTCAATGGAAATGTGCGTTGTTTATTGCTCGGCTATTCATTGTTACAATATTAAATACTGTTACAGCTTTATAAGGCCAAATGGTCGCTTACGTACAGAAAATTATCTAAATTGTGTTCATGTTTTGCAGAACATGAAAAATTGCCTTGTTTTTTGTCCCTAAGAGGACAGGACAGTCATGACCAACTGTGGCCCTTCCAAAAATCTCATTCCATCGTGACATCTATTAATTATGTTTTTCTTAAAAATATTTTCTTGTGGTCAACAAATGTAAAAGAAAATCTCCTGCCTCGTTCTCCAAGAACCAGAGACATGAAAATTGTTTGTTCTAATATTTTCAACATGACATCTGCAAAAGTGTAAAAAAAAACGAACAACCACAACCACTGCATTTTGTATGAGTTTGAGAACAAGAAAAGCGCGCTTAAAAACAAAGATAAATTGCATGACATGTCACATGAAAGAATAGTGCAGCAGAAACCAACAACAATGCACAGTGGAAAGTGTCAGGGAAATTAAAAGCAAATGGAGCAAATAAGTTTTAATTTGTTTAAAAATTTTAAATAGCAATTTTGTTAGTTATGACCTAAAATTTAAGAAAAATCTTTTGAAAAATAATTTGCAAATGGGTGCCGATGAAGAAGTGTGACAGTTTACGGAAACGGATCCGTATACCTTGCCTGCAATCAAAGCAAACACAAGCTTTTTTAAACATTTCTATTTTTGCAAAGAAATAGAAATACTCAATGATCTCAAACTCGACTAACAGAAACAAAACTGTATAAAAATCGTTTACTTTAAAAGAAATTACAAATTTATTACAAAACAAAGTAACTTTATATTCTAACTTTGGGACCAAGGGTAAACCGGGTGACACAGACAATATGGCTAGATTTTTGCAATCACAGATCAAAGTCTCTGATGGGAATCGTACTCCCAAAAAAAAACTGTCTAAAACAAAAAAAATTAAATAGAAAAGAAAAATGAAAAATTGATCAATGAATCCCCTTCAGTCACTCTCTGAGAACGCATCTCGACATTCTCTTGCAGATTTTCCGAAAAAGCGAATAATGCGAGGCCTTCGTTTAAAATGCTCAAGCTGGCGTCAGAAGAGTTCAGTGCTTCGGATCGATGGCGAGTCGATGTTCTACGACACTCTTCGCTAGGGTAGCCACATTCTCAGTCAGTGAGCACCGTATGACGAATATGTTGTGATTGTTAGCGTGACAGTCTTACGAAATTTGTGGCGCCATCTCTCATTGCAGCCATAAGGTCTTAGCACTATAAACTCACGGTTTGGCTTGGGGTTAGTTGCAACCAAAAGTAGACTTTTCGACATTTTGATTTTTTCAAAAATTTAAAGTCTTTTTTTTTTGAGTTTTTGTGAATTACAAGTTGATTTAAGTCGACTTTTCGACTTTTGAATTGAAAATAATAAAATTTCATTCAAACTTATACAAATTCAAGTTTAAAACGTAACAAATGATATAGAAAAAACAAGTGGACAAATAGTAAGTTCGGCCGGGCCGAATCTTATATACCCTCCATCATGGATCCTTAAAAAGTCAATAAATAAGAAAACTAACTGAGTTTTTGGGCCGCTCGTGACCCGATAGTCCCATGAACCCGATCACAAATTTTATCCAAATCATGAAAATAAATGCATATTTGGGTTCGCCATATGTCCATGTTTGTCAAGGGACGGTTTTTGGGCCGCTGGTGACCCGATAGTCCCAGAAACCGGATCAAAAAATTTAGGAAAATCGTGAAAATAAAGGCATATTTGGGTTCGAAAGTTGCACTTCGATACCCATATGCGCATGTTTATCATGGGCCCTTTTTTGGTCCACGGAACCCATGAGAACGCCCATTTTTGGGATTTTTTTTCCCATCTATAAATTATATAAACTTAGAACAATTTTACCAAAAAAAATCAGATGTAGTGTATAAAAATATTTGAAAAATTTGATTATGGCCGGGATATATTTAGTCCCGTAAAGGGGAACTTTTTCCCCTCCACCTCTTTCGAGGTGTTGCAAACGGAATGACAAACTTAGTATATACTCCACCTATGATGGAGTGTATAACAAGAGATCTATTCAGTTCCACTGTCTACTTCGATTAAAAACCACATATCCTGTTCAATAGATCGAAGAAAAACGAACGTTCCATGAAGGAACAAAATGTCTGTTAATCAATTTCATCTCCTGTAGGCATATTTGGTGATTCATCGTGAACGTGTATTATTATGCACTTGGAGAAGAACTCTGGTGAACATTTCGTCGTTTTGAAGATCTTTGAGTTTTTTTTGGTAGGCACCTCACTGCTCCTGGTACCTCACAGCAATGGTGTGGCCTCGATGTTGTAAGCAGACAATTCTCTTCGTCAGAATCATCAGACAGCTGTAGAAACTCCTGTCCAGCTGCAGTTTCCGGTATATTTTATTTCTATTTGGATAATTTTTCAAAAGGTGTGTCCGAAATTTGCAATGTAATTAAACTGTCCTAATTCTTCGCTTATTGCTGACATAATATTAGCTCCACTGACCAACAAAACGTATTTTCAATTAAACTGAAAAAGTGATCACGACTTTTTCGTAATCAAAAGTCTTTTACCATTTTTGTAGCAAAAAGTCGACTTTTCGTGAGTCCTAGTTTCGGTTACACATCATTACTTTTGGAAATAAGTCTGCATTACTTTCCAGCGTTATTTTTTTTTTAAACTTTATTTCACAAAATAATTTCAGTGTCTTCTAAACCAACTCGTCTTATATCTTCTAACAATATCTGTATCATCTCTGTTTTGTTTATTTACAAAATCCATAATTTCCCAACACTATGTATCGGCTTTGAGCCAATGTATAATATAACAACAACAACAATAGCAACAACAACTGAAATAAGTTCATAGAATCTGAAGAAAACAAAAAGTGTATCAAGACAACGAAATTGTGATACAAACAACAATTGTCACACAAAGCACCACCCGACTAATGCATATGTATGAGTGTGTATGTGTGAATGCACACATGCACCGAAGAACCACAATAAAACAATGTTTTATAAAAATAAATGAAAATTTATTATGTTCTGCGTTGTGTGCTGTCTTCGTCGCCTTAGCTATTTCTGCAAATAACAACTGGCAAAAACAAAAAAACAAAAACTATTCAGCAAAACAAGTGAATGAGAAAAATGAACCCTCCAGGATACAACAAAAGACTCGAGCCCGGCGTGAGCAGCGACGGATTAAGATCATTCCGGGCCGTAGACAACGTATGATGAAGTTTTCTCGAATGCCTTCATTATTTTGATTTCCTAATTGAGTTTTTTTCCTTCTATAAAGTATGCACCAGTTTCGGCGGGCCCTTCACCTGTGTAGTGTTTAATCCGGCCCTGTAGTGGTAGCTTAATAGCTGCATCAGAAAATATTATAGTAGTGGTGTTGGTAAAGAATCCTTACAGTCGTTCTCTGTCTCTCTCTCTCTCTGTGTCGGTGTGAGTTTGTTGTGTTGACATGGTTAAGACATGACTACTGGTGATGATATGACCCGCTAACAAAGAAATAAATTCATAAAATATGAATGTATGCCACTGCAATCGCAATGATGTCTCTGTATGGGTGTGCTTAGATGTGTGTGACGTTCGGTTTCTATGGGTGATGTTGAGAATGCAGATGATGGCTCGTTCTACTGATGTTTCTATTGTAGACACCCGCCCGAACAATGTGGGTTAAAAAGTTCTATTAACTTTTAAGGTACAAATGTTTTATTCGCACACACACACACACGTACTTAAAGAAAAGCACTCATATATTTAACTATATCCTTTGAAAAACATATGTCAATGATAAATGTCAAAAAGAGACTACAATAGCTTTAGTATTTAAAGCATTCGTCGGAGAGCAATGTCTGTCCGGCCGTCTTAACAAATTGATTGTATTCATTTAAAAATTCCCATTCCAAACTCTTGATGATGATAAGAAATACACAAAGCACTTTCAATAAATTTAATATGTTTTCTAATATATTTCAATTGTTGGTTCATTCCCTAACTATGACAGGCGCTTAAATAACTTCCCTCCTCCGCCCCACCTGTTGTTGTACACCTTTCTGTCCACTGCGCTGTTTGAAAAGAAATTCACGTTGTTTGTACCAAAAAAAACTTCTTGTTACTGCAAACAGACAATTCCACTCACATTTGACCGATTTTCAATTCACCAAAAAAAGGGACACGCAACATCTCTTGTGCATCCCAATAGTAATTGAAAAGCCATCGATTCGTTTGTTCAAAAAAATATATCCAATCCCTTGGACAATTGAATTGTATATTTTTTTCTGCGACCAAAGGTGTGCGAAACAGAATATTTTACCACTGAGTGTTGCATGAATTTTAACTAAAAGTAAAGATGGTTGGTGGGTTTTTGTTATTTTGCCATTTTTTTGTTGTTGGTCTGCCATATACCAACAACCACAACAACACATCCAGCAACAGAACACTACATGTCCTTAACAATTTGGCATTGAGACAAAAAAAAATGTCAAATCCAAACAAATACACAACCAACTGAAGAAAAAAAACCTGATGGGAATATTGTATTTGGAAAAAGGACGTAGACGAATGAGTGAGCAAACAATAATCACAACAAAAATCATGCTTGATGATGGCACAGCCAGCAGAAACGTCGACGACTGTGGCAGCAACAATAATAACAACAACAGACGGTCGGGATACCTTTTTGGCAGGTACATCAAATCAATCTTTGAGGGTATGAGGGCGAAAGGAGCATATAAACAAAAAATGACACATTCCAATCTCAGGAAAAGGCCCAACAAAAGTTTAAGGGACTGAAAAGTTAAGAAAACATAGTTAAGAACGATGTTAACCATGTTAACTATGTTAACTATGTTAACTATGTTAACTATGTTAACTATGTTAACTATGTTAACTATGTTAACTATGTTAACTATGTTAACTATGTTAACTATGTTAACTATGTTAACTATGTTAACTATGTTAACTATGTTAACTATGTTAACTATGTTAACTATGTTAACTATGTTAACTATGTTAACTATGTTAACTATGTTAACTATGTTAACTATGTTAACTATGTTAACTATGTTAACTATGTTAACTATGTTAACTATGTTAACTATGTTAACTATGTTAACTATGTTAACTATGTTAACTATGTTAACTATGTTAACTATGTTAACTATGTTTACTATGTTAACTATGTTAACTATGTTAACTATGTTAACTATGTTAACTATGTTAACTATGTTAACTATGTTAACTATGTTAACTATGTTAACTATGTTAACTATGTTAACTATGTTAACTATGTTAACTATGTTAACTATGTTAACTATGTTAACTACTAGTAAGTTGTAATGCGCCTGTGGCGCCCGTTAATTTGCTTGAGAAAGTATTTGTTACTTAATTTTAAAAATTTTGTAAAAAATATTTTGAGAAAACTATTTTGTAAAAAAAATTTCGAAAAAAAAATAAAATTGGAAAAAAAAAATTTGTGGAAAAAAAAAAAATATTTGCTTAAAAAAAAATTGTTGTTGAAAAAAAAAAAATTTTGTGGAAAAAAAAAAATTTGTTGAAAAAAAAATTTTTTTCTTGAAAAAACAAATTTTTGTTGAAAAAAATGTTTGTTGAAAAAAAAAAATTTTGTTCAAAAACAAATTTTTGTTGAAAAAAAAAATGTTTGTTGAAAAAAAAAATTTTGTTGGAAAAAAAAAAATTTGTTGAAAAAAAAATTTCTGTGGAAAAAAAAATTTTGTAAAAAAAAAAATATTGTTGAAAAAAAAAATTTTGTAAAAAAAAAATTTTTGGTAAAAAAAAAATTTGGGAAAACACAATTTCTGTACAAAAAAAAATATTATTTTTTTTATTATTATTATTTATAGAATTATAGAATGCCTATTTAAATTCCTACGTGCGTGACAGAGTCAGTGAATCAGTGAATCAGTGTCGAGGGTAAATATATATTAAAATGTTAACTATATTAACTATGTTAACTATGTTAACTATGGTAACTACTTTATCTATTTTAACTATGTTAACTATGTCTCGCTTTCCATGTCGCAGGGTATTGACGATTCGTCTCGACCCACTCTTCCAATTTGCATACAGTTCGAAAAAAAATCATGTGTTGATTTTAAGAGTAACACCCCCACCCTCAGTATCACTACCAACACATTCTTACCATCACCAACAAACATCCTGATGCCAACATCCTCATCACAGTCCTGTCTTGACCAATGAACCTTTTAACAATCAGACACACACATACAGACATACGCATCCTTACAGCATTCGAATTGTTGTTCCAACAACAATAATACCCTGTTTTCCTGTAAATGCTATGCATATGCGAAATATCCTCCATAGATTCTTGATTCACATCCAATGAATGAAAGGCGTTTTGTTTTCCACAACAATTGTTTGATTTCAACAGCCTTTGCTTTACAGCTGGAAAACTTTTTCTGACATCACGGCAGTCGGCAGGGGTTCTGGCTTGCATGTTTCCTGTAATGCCACGTCTTTATTATTTTATTACATTTTAAGGGGTGAGGGAGGAAATTTAAAAAAAAAGGAGAACTCATCTGTGATAGAAAATATTGTATACATACCTAATATACACCCTTGCGATATCATAAATATGAATATGTATTGGATTATTGGTTGACAATAATGATTTGTTTCACACACACCACAACCCGGGCTTTGAACATTTGTAATAAATTTTTGGTTGGAAAAGCAAAATTGTAAGATGTATTTCAGTTTTGCAGGGTAAAAATCTTTTTAGCTCACTATAAATAAACGGTAAAAATGAAAATGGTGTGTCATATTTTTAGGGTTGAATATTAGTTTCAGGGGGGTGGAAATTAAATTTTGCCTCAAGAAACGGTAATAAAATATGATGAAGAGACAGTAGATATGAAAAAAACTAAAAACATTAAATTGTTTTATATGTTTTTTTTTAAAAAAATTTTCCCAAGAAATAAACAGATTTCTTTGAAATATCAAGTTTTTAAAATCTTAATTTTGTTTCTATTATTTAATTTTTTTTAAAATAATGAAATATTATGAAGAGACAGTAGATATGAAAAAAAAAGTAAAAACATTAAATTGTTTTACATGTTTTTTTTTTAAATTTTTTTCCCAAGAAATAAACAGATTTCTTTGAAATATCAAGTTTTTAAAATCTTAATTTTGTTTCTATTATTAATTTTTTTTTAAAATAATAAAATATTAGAACAGACAGTAGATGTGAAAAAAAAATTAAAAACATTAAATTGTTTTATAGGTTTTTTTTTAAATTTTTTCCCAAGAAATAAACAGATTTCTTTGAAATATCAAGTTTTTAAAATCTTAATTTTGTTTCTATTATTTTATTATTTTTTTTATTTTTACGGATTTCTTTGACCGATAAAGAATATCGTGTTTTTAAAACATACTTTTTTTCTACTATTTAATTTTTTTTTTAAATTTTTGCCAAGAAATCTGTTTCTCTATTATTTAAATTTTTTTTTTTAAAAATCTTTTTAGCTGCTAACCCTAAAATTGGGCAACACAAAAAACACAGCAATCTCTTGCTTTTAAATTCATTTTCCCAACGTTAGTTTAAAACTTTCTCCGATTTTGCCAATCACCTTAACATTTTCTAGCAGGACCTTTTTGTCCTCTGGGGAATTGACCACAATACACCCAGAACACATGCTTTGTTTTTGGGAATATAAGACCAAAAAAAAAACCGATTTCAATTGTTTCGTCCACAACAAAGCCTTTTCAATTTGGTTCACTTGTTGTGCCCTAAAAAATAAAAATTGTATGATTTCAACGAATTTTACGTCCAAAATATGCCAACAATTGAAATAAATTCTTGATGACCGGCGTACAAGTTGGGAGAAAAAAAATACACATATTTGAAATTAAATTCCTTAACCTAAATCAATTGCTATTGAATAGCAACAAATGACAAATATTGTGTTCTCCCACCGTCGTTCTTTATGTCGTCGAGAAAAAAAGGTCTACGCAATTACATAAGAGATATGCCCCCAAGAAGAAAGGTATTCATTGGACGTATTCTTTTTGTTTAACATTGTGACATTTTCTCTCTATGGGAAACAATCACTTCTTCGTTACAAATAATTGATTAAATTTATTGTTCAATTCGGTTTTTGGTTTAATTCATTTCTGTTAGTCGACGGAGCTGGGAGAACGTGGAGTTTACACATTTTTAAACGTGTTTGTCTTCGTGTGTTTGTCTTGGCCAAAATCGCCATAAATATAATGAAACTGACTCAGAGATTCCCTAAAGAGATTTTGTTGTCTATGAGAAGCCTTTGCAACCTGTGGTTTTTGTAGATAGGAACATAAGGCAAGGGGAACATTAATGAAGGCAGAAGTTTGACACACACAGCTCAAGGATGTTGAGCTCTGCTATCTGATTAATAAGAAGCCGCAATATTAAGACTCGTCGATGGCATTGTCATCATAGAAGGGGTGGGGGGTTTATAACTGTACTCTGTACTCTAACTCCATAAAAAGTTGTCGAATATGTTTCCCAAGATTTTGTATTTCCGCTGTCATAACATCGAGGATCGCTCTTGCTCTGTAATTCTGCCTGAGGATCCAGAGATTGAAACTGGATCCACTTCCACATTTCAATCTCATCGCAGATTTGTGGGAGACTCTTCGTTTCTTCAATTTTGTTTAAGAGAACCAACGAGCCAACAGTTTTTCAATAGGAATGGGGCGGTAGGCAAAAATTAACAACAAATAATTCGATTGGAAACTTCCTTTTCGGGAAAACACTTACACATGTATGTGACATAAAAAAGGACCATATGTTGCCAACAGGGGAAAGTCCGCATTAGTGTTTGGTAAACTTGTGACAAACATCAGCTATGACTCAAAGTAACCTTGTCCCGGCTGGCATATGGGTATTCGTAATTTGTATCTTTTTTTTTTTATTTAACAACACCACGTTTTATATTTTTTTTATTTTTCTTTGTGGGAAAAAAAGAAAACTTCTGTCTACAGTGCCCTTAAAAGTTTCGTAATTTGTTTGTTAATTTTTCAATTCAGAGTTATCTGAAAGTTTTTCGATTTAAAGCCAAGAAGAATAGGAATAAGAAACGACAGACACAAGTTTAAAATTTGCAATATTTCAATAGCAATTGGAGGGCGTTGTAAATTGTTTGATTGTGGATCATTGCTCATGGAATGATTTGGACTATTGAGGTCCCCAAAGTAATTTTCGCAAATGAGGGATACAATGCCGGGCTCTAGCCACCATCACCACTAGTGATGCCATTTAAGGACACTATTTCTGTTTTCGCAAATTCCTAATCCCAGAGACATATGTAACCTTACATGAAGACTTCACGATGAATGTCAGGCAAAGACGGGCTACAAAAACTTGTTGTAGTTTGCACATGGATTCGTCGGTTTTTCTAAACACGTAATTTTTCTACGGTGTTTTGTAGTTTTTCTTTCTTTTTGTGGTGGTTCACTGCATCGGTTTCCTGTCCTGTTTTGCCCACACGACAGCATGACAATAGCAACAGTTGTGTAGCGCCTCCTTTTCCAGTAGCAACCGAACCATTCGTTGGCCTGTCGATGTATCTGTAACTGCATTGCACACATGTGTAACGGAAAAAAATGGGAAAAACGTAACAAAGATCTAACGGAAAAGGACAATGGAAAGAGAATAGTAAATGCAAGAAAGAAAAAAAAACAGAAAAATTGAAAATTGATTCTTAATCACCCATTGAATGGAATTGCATCTGAAGAGCATTTGCTATTGCCAGCCAAACAAAGCAAGCGAAACGGGATGAGGAGAACATGACGACAGACAATGCATAATGTGTGAAGCGAAGCTAGGAAGAACGGCAAACATGAAAATGAAATGCTTGCAACATGAAAATGAAATGAGTAAGCAAGCACATGGGGGTAAACAAGAATGTCCTTTCTTGAATGTTCTTCTCTTTGTCTGTCTGTCTGTCTGTCTGTCCGTTCGTTCGTTCTGCTTGTTTGTTTGGGTAGTTGGCATGTGTATTGGTATGCAGCATCACAATACCCTTGAGGACATTAAATGAAGTGTAAATATTTTGCACCGTACCACAGTGGCAAGTTGCAGCAAATCTCAAATCTGTAGCAGACCACATATGCACTTCTCCACTTCACTTATTGCTGGGGCGTGGGGAGTTGATGGAAATCAGTTGATTTTTCATTGTTTTAGTTTCTACAGTCCGTAATATGGATTTGTGGGGTGATTTTCAAATTCAGTGATCATCAGGAACATAATGAGATTCCTGTGGTAGAACTCATGTACAGAACTTTTTGGATTAGGAGAAATTCTATATGGAAAATGAGGGCTAGAGCGACTACAGCTGTCATGTGTAGGTTCTTAGGTTAATTATTTTCCTATAGAGGATGCAGAATTTAAAAACAGGCACAGTGAAGACTGAAGGCCACACCCTCATTACATATGCATTGGCGAATCCCGTTGAAGTCTTCGAAGATGAGACTGATGGTGAAGGAGGACAACACAAAACTCAAGCCTGGACTGCTATAGAAACCTGGAGAAGACAGAAAGATGAGTGGCAGAATGTGTTCACCTCGGCTTTGCCATCAATAGAATGAATTATTTCAGCATCGAAATAAACCAAAGGGTCCTACTGGCCAAATAGACACTACTTCAGGTTAAGCAAATAGTTCAGATCTCTTTATCAATAGAATCAATTATGTCATTATCGAAATAAAGCAAAGGGTCCTACTGGCTAAATAGACACTACTTCAGGTTCGGCAAATAGTTCAGATCTCTTTATCAATAGAATGAATTATGTCAGCATCGTAATAAAGCAAAGGGTCGTACTGGGCAAATAGGCACTACTTTAGGTTCGCAAATAGTTCAAAATCAAAGCCCTCTCTTGATGAACTATAACAACATCAGCAAGGCTCTGTTTCTTTGTGGGCGCTTAAACAGCAAATAAAGTGTCGCTAATTGTGTGCGAGAGAGAGAAATCCTTTGCAAACTCCACTAACCTGTGCCTTCTCATATCAAGCTTCCAACTTCTAGCAACTTTTCTGTTGTATTTTCTAACAACTTTGAAATGATAGTCATATATTCTGATGGCTTTAGATCGTCTTCGATGTGCGTAGGGGACTCCCACCCTTGCCACCAGATGTTACACAGCCAGCGAAGGACTCAGTATACTTTCGCTATCTCTCTCTCGCTCTCTATTCTATGCTGGTGTACCAAAAAAAAAAGGAAAGGGTTACTTTTTAATTTGTCCAGCAGAGTAGCACAATTCCCTTGGTTACCGAAGCTAGGCCAATTCCCTTGTCAATGCGGGAATCTCTGCCGTCGCCTTTTACCAGCTGTCTTGCACAATCTGTATTTACCAATTTGTTAATAGAACTGCAAAGGGTTTTTATTTGTCTTTGTGTTCAGAGTTTTATTTAAATTGACTTGTTGGCTGTGGGCTATGCGTGCCAAGGTATGTGTCAGTACAAAAGTCCTTACAATCAAAAAACAACGAAAAAAAAACAAAGCCCAGCACAGAACACACATATTTACAAAAGTGTGACTGTGAGTGTGAGTGCTGTGCTGCAGGACTACCACTCGATTCCACTGGTGCCATCGTCGCAGCAGCAGGACGGGAAAATGTTTTAATTAATTTTTAATTATTTGTCAAAGTGGCATTTTTTCATGTTTCCCTCATGTTTGTAATTTGTAATTCCTTCGATAGATACGACGTTGACTTTTATAAATTACAGCAATCGTTATTTACGCAGACAGGACAGCAGCAATGGCGAGCATTACATTTGGGTTAGGCGGAGGGGCAAGGATATTTCCCCTTTTTTTTACTAGGGATTTTCTTTTTCTTGAAAGTTTCACTTTGAAAGGTATTAATTTCCAAATGATCATTTGTTTTAGTTTGACTTTAACATTGTACAGCAAATGGCAAAAATTTCTATAAATAAATCATATATGACTTTAATTTGAGTTGAATATTAAATTACTATTTCTTTGTTTTTTTTTTTCTTTGCAGGTAAGTGCGAACTTTTCCTTGGGCCACTCAACCGCCAACTGTCCAAAACTTATGTTGTTTGCTTAGTTTTGGCAAACGGGCGGGGTGGGAGTATAATTAAGGACTTCTCTAACTGCCAACAGAAAACGAAACGCTGCCACCGCCAGCTGAAAATGAAGACGGAACATGGTTTGCTAACAAACTTTTATTTCCGATTATATACAGTTTTTTTTTTTGGGGGGGTGGCTGTAGTTAAAGGTGGGTCCTTATAGAAGTGTATACAGGAAAAAAAAACTACTTTATTATCTTTTGGTTGGAAACTTTTGTTTTTTGCCTTAATAAAATGTTTATTAATTAAATGGAAATTGTTCATAATATACGAGGGTAGTGTAAAGAGGTCTTCTCAATAAATACTTTATACTCTGCCATCAAATACTTGAAATAAATTCTTCTTTGAATCGCATCATTATTGCCTTCTTTCATTTTCATATTTTAAATTTTATCCTCATGGAAAAATCATTAACATCGTCCATCCTTGTCTGCATCAACTTCAAAAATATCGCCAACATTAGAGGCTATTCTCACGCCGCCATTATCCCTTTCTCCCCGTTCTCCTCCTTGTCATCATTATATCCTCTTGAGCTGTACCGTCATCAGTCTCATCATCATTTCACAGTTAATGAAGTGTAAATAAAGCACTTGAGGAAAACGCATTTATGTCTTACGAAAAATTATATTATAATTAACTACTCGAACGGGCGAATGGGGGAGATGGAAATAGGCGCCATTAAGGCGGCCCCAAATATGAACTTGTTCCATTGACTGTCTGTCGGCTATTGGATTTTCAATTAATTTCGGTAAATTTGTCGGATTGTCTTTAAATCTTCTGCAGCACTAATTTCAAATTTTATCGACCATATTTGGCCAAAAACATGTAGTGTGTTCGGTTCGTTGGTAATCGTTGGCTTAAATGTTCATCTCCGGCATTAGTAAATTTATAGATGTATTAAATATACTCACACAAATACATACATACATGCGTGTACACACTCACAGTGATACCTATTGCCAGAGGCGTAAAGAGGGATGGGGGGAACTCATTTTAAAACGCTTTCAACATGAAGTGAAGGTCTTATCGATATCATTACGAAATCGACCGAAAGATTTTTTGAAGATTATTTCGAGTATTCAAAAATGAACGGAGTCATATTTAACGGCTAGGCCTTCCACTCCCCCTTCGGTTGGAGTATTTTCTTGGAAGGCCTTCCAAAAGAAGAGAATTCCTGGTAGCAGCCATTGAACATCATTCAGAAATTATTTTTTCTTCAGCACTGACTTTTAGTTTCCAAGCAACATATGTAGTCTTTAATGAACGAATATACTTCCTTACCTTAGAAGGACTACTGGAAGTTGTACCAGTAAAAGAAGGGGAAAGGAATAACTTTTGATTCACTTTGTGACTTCATATTCTCGTAGAATTTCCCTTTGGAGACTATCCAAAATAGGAGACTTGCATGGGATGCCTTCAAAAAAAGGAAACACTTCCTAAACTCTTTTGTCATATATCACCTTCTGGAAGACCATTCCCAAAATAAGGGAATACCCTGTACTTAGCAAGTCTTTTACCAATCTTTTATTTTTATGTACTGGATATTTCCAAAATAATACGGAGTGCCGATGGTTGACAACCGTTTGCCTTATGGAAAGTAAATAAGGGAAGACATTAGAGAAGCCATTCAAAATCAGGCATTGCACTGCCTTCTCTTCTCTTTAGCATGCCATCCGTAGAGGCCCTTTAAAATAGGGAATAGAAGGGAAGAACTCAGAGAAGGGTTTCACATCTATTCAAAATTTCTTCTCGCTGTGTTCCATTTTCCTTTTCAAATAAGACGATGTGTAGGCTGAAGACAAATCTTCCCTTTGTTCTCTTAGGATAACTGTTAGGAGGCTTTGCAAGACAGTCGAATAGTCTAGCTTATTCTGAATGACAATCAGATACCACGTTTTTCTCCTTTATTTAAGGTTCTATCTGGAACAGCAAAGAAAGGAAAACATATTTAAGGCCTTATATAATTCGTTTCAAGACAGTCAGCAAGCATCTTAATATATATTTACCCTCGACACTGATTCACTGACTCTGTCACGCAGTACGTAGGAATTTAAATAGGCATTCTATAATTTTCTATAAATAATAATAATAAAAAAAATAATTTTTTTTTGTACAGAAATTTTTTTTTACCAAATTTTTTTTTTACCAATTTTTTTTTTTACAAATTTTGTTTTTTACAAAATTTTTTTTTCCAAATTTTTTTTTTTCAACTAAATTTTTTTTCCCCAAAATTTTTTTTTGTTTCAAGAAAAATTTTTTTTTCCAACAAAATTTTTTTTTCAACAAAAATTTTTTTTTCCTGAAAAAAATTTTTTTTAACAAAATTTTTTTTTTTCAATAAAAATTTTTTTTTTCAACAAATTTTTTTTTTTTCAACAAATTTTGTTTTCCATTTTTCAACGGGCGCCATATGCGCATTACAACTTACTAGTTTCCTATAATACACTAATCAAATCAAAGTAGGAAACGTTGCAACACCAATATTCACCTTTCTCATTACTCTGGAACACCCAGATGGTGCTTACACAATGATCCTTGCCAATTCCCCACCAAGAAGGTCCTTGCACAAAGACTACATCTTAATTTTCAAATACCACAAATATTCCTTAGAAGGTCTCCATTATTCTATCGCCTTGTCTGAGGACGCCTTCCAGTAGAGCTTACACTAGAAGTGAAGCTTTGTTAGCAGCCTTACCAAAGCAGTCAAATCGCTCATTTGCTTTAATAGACACGATTTTTTTTCTGGAGAGCGATTTAATGTTTTCAATTGCATCAAATAGAGGGAAAAAATCATAGGTTTCTTGAATTCTGACACTATTGCAGTAAATGAGGGAAATGTCTTTCAATTCGTATAATTCAAGGCCTTTTTAAAGGAGGACATAAGAGATCGCTTCCGAAAGCTGTGAGAATGACTTGTCCGCTCCATTTAGAGTTCATGTCCATGTAAGACGTTGTATCATTGACAATTTGTGCTCTAGTTAACTTCATGAAGAGCCAAAAGAAGGAATGGATACAAAAAAGAAATCGATGAAGAAGGGATATTGAAATGATTTCCTAAGTGAATAAACCCTAAATACCTTATCGATATTTTCTATTTGGTTCTCTCTGCAATTAATTTAATCATATCAGTTGAATTTCGGGGCTCCTTTCGTACAGCCCTGGATAAATTATTTCCTTATCAATTAGACATACATAACCTCTCAGGTTGTTAAGGGTTCGAGGAGTGCCTTCCTGGGGATTTTAGAAATCTTCCACAGTTACTAAAAAATTACTGGTAGAATGCTAAATCACGGTATTCATAAAGATTTTAAAAAAGTTTTACAAACCTTTGTTAACAAAAATGTGTGGAAATTGTTTTTGTATTTTCTTACATTTTTCTTAACAAAGGTTTGTAAACCTTTTTTTTTAATTTCATTGAACACAGAGGTTAATGTTCATCACCTTTGCAATTGCAGAAAAAAATCCTGGACCAATCTTGCCCATACGAAATTGGGCAAATCTTTGCACGTAGTGATTGTTGTAATCATTTCGGAGAAGGGTTTCCAGAACTATTTTGTATTTGCAGACCCTTAAAAATTCCTTGCTAACGAAAGATAGTTGGAATGTTTAGAACCTTGGCAATTCAAACTGCCCTGAGTTAATCCGGCCCGTACAAAATTTACATATCCGCTGTGATAGATTATAAAAGCAGTAAGTCGTCTTTGCTGACGACAATAATGTGGACCTTTTCCCTTTTCCATCTAAATTCATACCTGATATCAGGATATCTCATATACAGAGTATAGAAGTAGTACCTTCGTGGTTTCATAAGAAGGCCACTTGTCATGTGAACCATCCAAACGCGTTCTTATTGTAAACCCCGGACGAATTCCGCCACTGATTCCTTGTCTCATTAATACACATACTTAGACATGTAATTATACATGCAGCCAGTATGTGTGTATGTAGTATTTTTCAAAAATCTCATTACCACATATCGTATTCGTAATGCCTTACATGGGTATACTTAAAACGCACTTTATTTGGCTACAAATACAAAACAGGACTACAAATATCCCCTACACACAGGCAGGCTCACAGATGCACACACACACACACGCATATAGACATGTGTGTGTGTTATATCCACGAATATGGATGTTTATCAGTTTGCATGTGTGGTTAAGCCATGTTTATGTCTTCTTCTATTATTATGCGTCGTTTATGGATTTGTGTCTGTCTGTCTGTCTGTGTTTGTCTATTGTCTCTGCCGCCTTTAATATTGTAAATGTAGCTTGATGATTGTTCGTATTAAATTACCGAAATCCAAGATTTTCCCCAAAAATCCTTCAATTTTAATCGAGTGTATGCGAGATGAAGGCATTATGCCTTACAGAGATTTACTCATGAAAAATATATCCCCAAAAAGTTTACTTAACACTAAGCGAGATCATGGGCATGTGGAAGTTTAGTTGGTGTATCAAATGTTTTCGAGGTCATTAAGGAAATGACCCTACCCTCACTTCTCACTTCTCACTTCACCCTTATCCAGTGACCCGTTTCCTAAGGGTGTGTTGGTATAGTTGGTTGGGAAATAGAACGAAATATGTTTCATTATATTTCGTAGTCGGTTCTGTTATTCCGTCTATAATTAAGTTGAGGACATTGGTGCCATAACTGAGATAGCTGGAGTGACGTGGCTTCAAACTTGACTATTGGCGGGACAGGTCAGCAGCCTTTCCAACATGTAGTAGTCCTGCAATTTGTATTTTTGACTCTGCTGATCTGTCAAAAATGCCTACGTTAAATGTTTTTTGTAATACCTCATCAGCCAGTTGAAGATCTAAAATTTTTTTTTTAAATTTTTTTTTTGGTTGTTGTCCTTTGCTCAGCGCCACCTAGTGTGAGAATCCATTTTTTTATTTGGAAATAAATCTGTAATTTTTTACTGGCTCTTCCGATTTGACTGAAATTTCACTCAGACCTAACTAAAGTGTTTTTGAGCTTAAGTTTTAAAGACCCATTAATTCTTTCCAGAGATTCGCTCTAAAGGTCCAAATTGGGAAACCTAGGTTATCTGAAAAGTCAAGTTTTGCCAATTTTTTACTTATTGTCCAAAATGTCTCCAAACTTGGACCTAGGTTATCTGAAAAGTTTGAACTTTCGCCAATTTTTTATTTATTGTCCAAAATACCTAATTTTTTTACGTGAATAAGATGGTGGTTAAGTGTTACCAAAATAAAATTGAGCCGAACTTTGTGGATTGAGGTAGTAGGTGTGCCAACAAGTTCAGTGATAAACATATGTTAGTCAGAGCAGAAGTCCTCTAAGTCCGGCTAAAGGTCGACTATATAGATAGAGCTTACTGAGCATAGCAGACATAAATCTCTTAGCCCGACCGAAGTTATTCGCAGTAGAAAACATGTATTTGTAACTTGTCGCAACAGCTCGCATTTTTTCACCACACCACGACGACCAAAAAATGTTTTAGTTTTGCGAACTGTAACTGCAAGATTTTCACCATTTTTGTAGTAAATTTTAATAATAAATTTAATAAAATTTTTAGTAATGACATCAAATGTCAAAGAATGAAAGCTTCAAAAGTGATCGCTTTCAATAATTTTAATTTCTTATATATAAACTAGTAAGTTGTAATGCGCCTATGGCGCCCGTTGAAATATGGAAAAAAAATGTTGTTGAAAAAAAAAAAATTTTGTGGAAAAAAAAAAAAATTTCTTCAAAAAAAAATTTTTGTTGAAAAAAAAAGTTTTTGTGGAAAAAAAAAATTTTGTTGAAAAAAAAATTTTGTGGAAAAAAAAATTTTGTAAAAAAAAATTTTAGAAAAAAAAAAATTTTGGTAAAAAAAAAATTTGGGGAAACACAATTTCTGTACAAAAAGAAAATATTATTTTTTTTATTATTATTATTTATAGAAAATTATAGAATGCCTATTTAAATTCCTACGTACTGCGTGACAGAGTCAGTGTATCAGTGAATCAGTGTCGAGGGTAAATATATATTAAGATTTATATTTAATATGAATTAATAGTTATCATACGCCTCAGCATTGATTTTCAATTCAATTAATGTTAATCATACGTCACTGTAGTCGAAATTATTAATTGTATTAATTATTGTATTCTATAGAAGTTCCTACGGGAAAAAGTCTTTAATATATATAAATCTCCACATCTACTGAACAAATTGACATAAAGTTATTTTGAACCATCCTGAGCTCTACAAATAGTTCCGGAGTGGGTCAATACCAATATCAGGCCGATCGACTACATCACCACATATTGGCCAGACAACGGCAGAGAATGTGTTCTATGGGTTCCTCCTTTTCGTCCTCATCCGCACAGCTTCTGTAGTAGTCGCTAGTCGCAACCTTCATGCCATGTATGAGTTCCCGGACCGACACGACTAATGAGTCATGGGGTAGTGAACATTTCTTATTTCTGATCAGGGCCAAATCTGTCTGAAATGTAGAATGCAGTAGATCCCAAATCTGCAAAAGGCAAATTTGTTAAATGGTAAATATTTCTTACGCATAGGCAAACCATAGACAAGAAAAAGGCAAATTTTCTGCAATTTTTTTTTCCACATTGCCATTTCCATCCTCTGGAAAGCCTTCACAATTAAATGCATTGCAGCCGAGCTAAGGGTCCAATTTTTCCAAACAAAAATGCCAATTGTAATTCCTGCTGTTGTACTCTGTGTCGTCTAAATTTAGCGCGAAAAACCCCCAGCGCTCCAACATATGTTTCAACGTAATGTAAACATTAACATTACGCAGGTTTACTATCCTTTTTTCTTTCTTTTGAGCAAGAGAGAACCTCTCTACATGACTCATTTCGATGATAGTGGTACATTGTCATAGAGAAGCACACACACACTCACACAAAAACAGGAGCAAAAGCTTTGCGGTAGCAAGGAAGTGTGAATACACATTTGCAGGATACAACCACCAGATGTCCAAAGGTGGTGAGTTGACAGCAGCATAAGAGAAACCAACAAGATATCAAAGAGCATGAAGTGATTATTTAAGAGATAAGGGATGTTGAATTATCTAAATATTCCATCGAGGGTTTATGCAGACTTGTATGACGAGTTTTTCTGGTATTTTTGTCTTGGGCGACTGTTACTCTTAGCCTGTCTTAGTGGGCTCTCTTAGCACATGGAAGGGATGCTATTTATATGAAATTCCTCCCTCTGAAATTATCTTTGGCGTAAAAGAATTTATCTCAGAGCAGAGATACTTACAACAGCAAAGATTATGTTGTTGTTTTGTCGAATGGTCGTCTGCTATGCTGTTCTGTTCATTTCGGTTTTGTTCCGTTTTTTTTTTTTTTTTGTTGTTCAAGGGATGAATCTTCTTTGGTTCGGTTAGTCTGTTTTTGAATACGGGCGTTAAATGGTCGTTTGGACGGTAGCGAAATAAACAACAAACAAAACCGCACGCACACATACACAAATCTCAACTCAGTTTTGCTAAAGCATAAACAAAACTCCAATGTGATTGTTTTGGAAAAGAAAGTGCAAAAAAAAAAAAAAAAAAATAATTTTACAAAAATTTGTTCAACAAATTAAAGTTTTCCACGAAATTCGGGGAAAACGCATAAAATATAGGTTCACACGATTGGCCTCATGCTGTTTCCCTAAAGTCCTGTGAACTTTAGTATGCAAATTTTTAGGTCGTAAATTGTCTATGAGGCCTAGAAAAATTCATGGTGTGAAATGAAAATCATAAAAATAACAAAACCCTCGGAGAAATATGTTATTGCCGAAATAAAGTGCATATAAAACTAACGCGCCAATAAAACAACAAACAACTATTCCGTACATTACCGCTCCCATAAAATAACCCAAAACACTCGCACAACAACAATAACAATAACATGACGAAACAACGATAATAAATAATGTATGTGTTGGTTTTTATTACCGATCCCTTAACAGAGTAGCAACAAAACCAAACAAAAAAAAAAAAAGATACAAAAAAGCTGATGTAGAAAAAAAACAACATCGAAATTATAAAAATTCATAAGTTTCATTCCAACCTGCTGCCCCCTGAAATGTGTGTCAAAGTGCTAAACTGTGCAAAAAAAAAAGTAGCAAAAGTGCAACTGATTCATGGCAACGAATGTCATGAATTCCTCTAAGAAACAAAATTAAAAAAAAAGAAGAATATCATGTCCTTTCGTTAAAAATAGAAATACCTTATGAATTGTTTAGCAATCATACATCGAATGAATGATTGAAATTGAAAGCTGGCCACATCGTAAATATCAATCATACGTCACAGTGTATTAATAACACTTAAACGTTGCAGTGTATTAATATCACTCATACGTTCGAGTAATCGACAGCGGAAGTCCATTAGTATCACTTCGACGTCAGAGTGTTCAATCAAATAAAACACAAAAAAACAAAAAGTGGAGAAAATTAAGAAAAGAAGAAAATTGTTCTCTGTCTCTCTCTTTGGCCGTACTGAAGTGAATTGTATAAATTTAGATTTGTCTACGGAAAAATCTATCCACGAAATCTGTAAGGATGGCTGTGTTAAATGTGGCTTTTAATTTGTTTCGTTTCGTTTCACTTTTCTTTTGATATTTTGTTCTCTCTGTTTGTTTTCAAAACAAAATTTGCGAATATTTGCCAAAATTATTTTCTGAGTTGTCCCCCCACAACAATATTTATGATATACGAAATTATTGAAATACATTATTTTATGATTTTCCCGAATGATGTCTATGAAATAGAAGGGACTACTTACCATAGTCGAAATATAATATGTAAAATATAAAAAAAAAATATATATACATATGTATGTACCTGTAAATAATGTATAAAATATTCAACGCTTTCGAATCATATTCAAAATAGCAAAACTGCAAAGATTTCCAAAGGATCACGAATTTAGAACATTGACCAACAGCACGCGACAAATTAAGATTTGTAGGTTTTCGGAAATTTTAGAGAGACCTGAACTCTTAAAGTTGTAATCGAAATAGTAAATATTATTTAAACAAAAATTATACAGTTTTTTTTAAAAAACTTCAAACTGCAAAGATTTATCAGTGGATATTAATATTACTCATAGGACCCACTGTCCCATTGTCAATATTTTAAATTAATTAGGAAAAAAAAAACAAGAGAATTCTGTTCAGTGGTGTGGACCTAATTAAAGCGATTGAAAAAACTTCGAACTAAACTTGAATTTTTAGTTGACTTTGTAAAACTAATTAATTGTAGCGCTGTGAGTTTTAAGACTATTTCTGAAACAAAAATATACTTTCAAAGAAAAACATTCTTCTTCGAGGCACCACAAAAGACAAAATAGCAATTGTGTGTTTC
Organism: Hydrotaea cyrtoneurina; assembly: GCA_958296145.1. Lineage (NCBI taxonomy): Eukaryota > Metazoa > Arthropoda > Insecta > Diptera > Muscidae > Hydrotaea > Hydrotaea cyrtoneurina. Next base: position 17,657,780 of record OY282513.1, on the reverse strand, counting down.
AAACATGTTCTATAGTTTTAGTTCTCCTAATGTGACTTTTTTAAGTACAATTATAGATAAAATCATAAAAATCATAGACACACACAAACGAAAATGTGAATTTCATCGTTTTTCCAACATACCTAGTCCAAACCATAAAATTATTGAAACCATAAAATTAGATTTTTTATTATTTATCACCTTCAATTCAAAATGTATATGTAATATGAATTAATAGTTGTCATACGACTCAGCATTGATTTTCAATTTAATTAATGTTAATCATACGCCACAGTAATCGAAAATTTAATTATATTAAGTATACGTAGGGGTCCAACCGTTATGTGGTCGAGTATGAGAAAGAATCATAATAAATATAAATCTCCACATCTACTGAACAAAGTGTCACACAGTTAATATGAGGATGGTAGAGGAGGAGTTAGGCTTTCCGAAAAAACAATTGCCGGCCGGAAATACAGGGTGTCAAAGTTAACCACATCTGCTCTGACAAATTTTATGGAAATGTGTTTTTTGCTATTTCAACTAAAACCTAATTTTTCGCCTTATTGAGAAGTCATAGATTTCAATTTTTCGTGGACAATCAAAAACTAAAAAAATTCCATTATTGTCCGAGTATCCAATTTTTTGAGACTCGAAACATTTTTGTTTTTTTTTTTAAAAAAACATTGCAAATGTAAGAGACGTTTTCGTCTCATACCACAAAACAGTGTTTAGTACGGATCAGGGCTGTAGAGTCGGTGTCTGACAAATCTGCCGGGAGTCGGAGTCGAAAAGTTTGGTCGACTCCGAGTTTCCGATAAAATAAATAAAATGTATTAAAACAAGTTAGTCTGTCAATTTTTTTTTTTTTCAAAATTTGAAATATTTTTGGTTATATACGATTTTTTTATCTTTGATATAATACATTGTAATAGTGGACGGAAATAAAATTTTCGACATTTTGTCATTTGAACGGTTGAAGTCGTAGTCGTGCAATTTTGGCTCGACACCACTGTCCGGCTTCTGATACTACTCACAGCACAACAAACTATATGTCTTACAATGAGATGCCTTCATTAAATTGTGAATAAAATCGAAAATAATCCATCGTTTTTCATGGCCTATGTCTCATTTTAATTGCAAGATATGTGGCTTTATAATAAGGTATTCAAATTTATACTTTTTTTTTTGGTGATTTTCGGGTTTTCATGAAAATAAATGTCTAGGTGAAAGATCTAAATCTAAATCATAGTTTTTCCAAATTTCTTTCCACAAAATTGTAAAAGTCTTTTTTTGAGACTAAAAAAAGTTAAATTATTTAAATTTATTTTTTAAAAATCTCAACCACAATTGTATAGTTTTCGGTATTAATGACATTAATTTTTGAGAAAAATATTTTTTTTTTGTCCAAAATTTGTTTATACACAATAAAAATCTAGTTAGAAAATAATCAAACCTAAATTTTTCAAAAATCTAAAAAAAATTCTATGAAATCTGTCAGTAACACTCATATGCCTGAATAATTGGCCAACAATTCTCGTGTTATTTGAGAGCATTGGTAGTGAATTTGAATTCGTATTACTTATACGCCATTTAGAAGTAAAAGTCATACGCCACAATGCTCTGGAATAATTTCCATCTTGTCTAAAGAACATTAGGTCGTGAATTTGAATTAATATTAATCATACGTCTACGCTGACGCATATTTATTATAATTATTGTGCTCGGGAATATAAAAATACAATTTCTTCCTCGTAAGCCCAAAAAAAAAAGTTCTTTTAATATACATTAAATATCATTTCTGTTGCCTTCAACAGTTTCTTTTTCTCTACCTTTTCCCTTACATTTTGCGGATGCGTTGGCGACACCGTGTTCTTTTTCTCATCCATGTGGGCCCACAAATTGTTTTCCCCTTTGCGAGTACTAACAATAATTTGATATCATGAATTTTTCTAAGAAAGGATCACTTTGGCAGGCAATCGCCATTTGCGTCAAGGCCATGACAAGAAAAAGTGTTTTTAGCTTTTTTTCTAGTTAAAAAAATTCAAAGAAGACAATTTTTAATGTTGTGTAAATATTTACTTTGATGTTTTAATATTTTACAAATATTTTCTTTGACAGCAATCTGTATGGACCGTACTTTCCCATAAGAGTGCCTGTCCGAATGCCTTAATTTCATTTCGAAAAAATCATTGCATTTTCAGCAATCTCTATGGGTTGAGCTATTTCCGAGACCAACTCATGGCACATAAAACAGTTGTTATTGATTTAAGTCTTCCATTTGGATTTCCTGAATTTTATTAGAAGCCCCTTCCATGGCGTTCTGATATTTTAAGAAACACCTCCAATTTGCTGTATTTCATACAAAAGAGTTGCCGTAATGTTGAGTAAAGTCAACTAACTAAACTCGAATAAGTTATTTTTCCCATGAAACCACCACATAACCTTTTTTTCTTCATAACAACACTGCTGAGCTGTCACAGCAACGATTAGTCGTGAAAACCTGAAACATGCGCCAGCATTGAAATCTATTTCCCAGAAAATGTAATACGACAAGCGTATATTCGTTAATATAAAATTCTGCGTATCAATTTTGAAGGAATTCTTTCAAACCGAGGAGTTAAATTGTAAAACATAACCCCAACTCTAGTCATTTTGTTGGAAAAATATTCATCTTACTCATACGCAACCGGTAGCTGAATATTTTTACTCATACGCTTTGATGTTCACACAAATCTTCCAATTATTCTTGATTGCAAATGTATAACAAGAAGCACTCCAGTTAAGTCTGCTACACTCAAACAAAGTGTTAATTTTCAAAGACAAACTTTATACACTTTAATGCCAATTGGAAACCTAATGTTAATGGATTTCGTAATAAAATAATAATTTACAATACATATGTGGTATGCAGGGTTTCGAACCAAACGCAAACAATCATTAGGTGCAAGGTCGGATAAACAGCCTAAAAGCACATTCAAGTTATTACAATTATGGACATAATATTCCACTGTGTTAAAAGTGATAATTACTCATACGTCACATGGGACAGTTTTGAATTGATATAAATCATACGCCCTTAGTTCTGTGACCTGTATTTACTGTACTCCTGGTTACATCATTAAATACAGTGCAGCATATGATGGAGCTAGTTCCCCGCAATTCCCAGAACCATAATACAAATAATCCCTCTACTTTACATAACCTTCAGTCGTGATTTGAATTCCTTGAATCTCTGCGCAAATAGCTCGTTAAAATATTTATATTTTGTAATGGTGTGTTTAATTATTTATATAATATTTTTTTTTTCTTCCGCTAAAAGTGCCTTTGCGGCAATTCCATAGTTCCGAGAAATATTATGAGAACATTAAAGAGTATCTGTCTAATGTCTAAACCGCAGCTAACAAGTGAGGATTGTAGTCATTATGTTGTTTAGTCATTATGAAGTTTAATGCGAATTTCAATCAGCGTCTAACAAATGTTAGGCTTTACTATAACTTTCTAAAGAAATTCATTAGTATCCGGAATTAAAGCACAAATTATGGTTTTGTTCCTGAAGATGCCTCGCAAAATTGTTCAAATAAATTGTCTCTTTACTAAATTTGCATAGTGAAGATCTTAATAGTAATTTCATTTAAGAGGAATTCATAGGAAAACCATTGAGGAACTAGTGAAGTTCCAGCTGATTTTAAATATACCAAATCTTTCCCACTAGTGGAATTTACATCCAGGAAAGCGAGGTCATACATCTTCTCTCGACTTCAGTTTTGTAATGTTTCCATTATTGAAGAAAATCAAAATTATGAAAAATCTACACCGTATACTCTCATGTACTTCAATTAATATCAATTATACGCCCACATGTTCATTATATATAAATTGTTCATCAATTAAACCCTCAAGTGTTCGCAATTGTTTATTAATTTAGCCCTCAAGTGTTCTACGGATTTTAAATCTACAAAGGCGAGGCCATACATTTTCATCCATACAGATTTAATTAATTTTCCAACATTTTGCCCATAAATAGTACTACAAATCAATATTTCCCAGCAAAATCATGAAAAATCGGCATGTATCTTAATTAATATCAATTATACGCCAAGGTGTTAATTAAATACAAATTGTTTATCAATTATACGCTCAAGTGTACCAAAGCAAAGGTTTAGTCTTTCGTAATCATTTGAGGGCTGTGGCGTTTATTTTCTAATGCTTTTGCTTTATTTTAAATTGAAATAAGCTAAGAAAAGCTGATGAAAACTACTTAAAAAAAATACAGGAAAAGGTCTTTTAGGATCAAAAATTCTATCATTTTAAAAAAAAAATATTTAACGCAGGTCTCGTTTTGAAATGTATATTGACAACAAAAAAAAGGAATATGCCTGTATTTCCATTCTATCTCTTGATGCTGATATTAGCGATAACTCTCGAGAAAAACTTTGAAGATCTTTGAATGATTCTCCTCACATGCCTTAAAATCCAATCAATCCACAAATAACTTCGAGATATTTTTCTGCGGCTTTTCTTAACTTGAGTACTACCAGAATTTATGAGCAGCAATCTTTTAAAATCACTCATACTCAGTGACCTATTAATAGTAGGGCCTTTTAATATCACTCATACGTTTATTGATATCACTCACAAGATGGCAATTATTTTATCACCCGTAGATCGATCCACTGTAAATAAAGTTCAGGGCAAGAACAGCAACCGGTTGTAGAGTCAACTGAAGTAAGGTCGATCTTTTAATAACTGTCATACGTACTTATTTCCGTTTACATTACATGAAGGAATGTAACTACTCTCGAATCAGTTACTGACAGCCTCACTCTAACTTGTATAGATTACTCTCTTACCAGTAAAGATTACTCTCTTAATCATAAAGATTACTCTCGTACTCGTAAAGCAATTATGTGGTGGCAGCAGCCGCTGAAAAATGTTTGATGATCCTAAACTTTTCCTCTTCACTTACATTTGTTCACCATACAGAGTATTGGACCCACCTTACTGTGAACTACAACCGTATCACTACTACTCAGACAATTTGCCACCAACGCTTCAGAATACCTTATAACCTATTAATATCACTCATGCGTTACGGTTGTCATTCATATATTAATATTACGTATACTACATAAAGTTTATAGAATGTTTCGCACCACATGTTTCGCTGAATTTTAATTAGTATCAATCATACGTCTCGTTGTTGTTTAAACATAAATAATGCTACAATCAACACACATATACTTATGTATTTATTAATACTTTAATAATATTATGTTTACCTTATACAACAGTAGCACTTGTGTGATATCTCTGTTTTCGTTAATGAGAAGACGTGTCAACGTTTCAGTTCTGGCTTCTCAGTACAAAAAGGCAGACTTTCCTTCTAAGAAGGAAAGTCGCATCTCCATTTTGGTAATTTTGAAGATATTTAGCTTTTAGGTTTCACATCTTTCGCACCTTAAAATTAGTTTAAAAATTTCAAAAATGTTTTTAAGATATTGAAAGCTGTTGAAAGATGAGTCTTAACACAAAACTTAGAATCCCATTCACAGTTCCGCATCTGGCCTCCATTTTGGAATTTTTGGCGCTTGCGACTTTCCTTCTTAGGACGGCAGTTTGAAGTTGGAATTTTTGACGCTTGCGACTTTCCTTCTTAGGACGGCAGTATATGATAGTTTGAAGTTGGTTTTTAGTTCTTAGGAGATTATGAAGTTTATTTTTCGTCATTAGCTTGCGACCGCAATCATATTTAGTTTGAAGATATTCCATTCACAGTCTGATCAAGGTCATATGCCCACTTATAGATTAAATATGCTGAGACAGGGGAATAGAATATATTTTTGTATATATATATTTTTTTATAAATGTGCGTTACGGGATCCTCAAATGCTCAATCATCATATGTCATAAAGTCTATAAGAGAAATTAGAGAAACACTTACGGGTTTCCCTTAACATGCCCCGAGGGACAGTCGGGTTTCATCTACAAAATCTGAGATCTGTCGACGATAATTCGTATAATTCAAAGTTCAAAAACTATGTATTAATTCGTATACTCAATGACTGATGATGATGATGATGATGATGATTTTCACACGTTATTGTTTGTGAAAATCTTTTTGGAAATCTTTGCAGTTTTTTTTACTATCATAATTAACAACACTCATACCCTAAGTTAATAAAATATCAATACACTTACTATAGTCATAATAATACTATAATACATTTTGTATATATTTAGAATTCTTCGCTTTAGCTAAGGCTTCAATGATTTTCTTCCTTTTCCACGTTTCCACTTTTTCCTGTACCTTCACCAGACTATTATTTTATTTTTACTATAAAAAACACAAAACTTTAAACATTTATCGATTTATTGTTGACTTTTTTCCGCACCAATATTTCCTTTCATTCCAAGACTTCTTTAATGTCCGCTCTAGAGGTTTAACTTCTTCTTTATTTGTTTTTGTTTTTTTTTGTGATGTGCTCATAATGACCGTCCATTAATGAGTTTGAACTTTATGTACTTCAATTCACTGGCATTTCGTTTTTCCTACTCATTTTCGTATTCTCTGTTCTGTTTTTGTTCGTTGATAATTTATGATAAACACATTCATGAATTATTCAATACTATTATGCAAATTACTATGTAAATAATTTTTTTTTTTTTTTGTTGTTCCTCCGTTACACTCAAATTGTTAACATATTTCTGCTGTGGCCTCCATACACTTTTCTTCTTTCTCTTTGCACATATTTACACACTTTGTCCTTTAGCACGTTAAACTTTGTCATCCCCGCCCGTCTGACATGAAACTTGCTCGCCGTAATGCGTTCTCTGTTTTTTTTTTACAACTGCTCTGTTATTAACAAAGATTTTTTATTTAATTTTTCTACTTTATGGATTTTTTTTATTCATATAATTACAAATTATTGTCAATTTAATAAAAATGCATAAACAATTATTATTATTATAACTATTATCGAAAGGCTTACGATAACATTAAATATAATTACAGCTTTCGGTTTGGCCTCTCGTGTCAGTTGTTTTTTGTAATGGTATTTTCACCCACATATAGATTGTGTACATAAGTGTTTAATGAAGCATTAATTATTTAATTTCTGCAATATTTTATGGAAATGTTAATATATTAATTGTTTATCGTCAGCCGTATCAGCTAAAGTTCGTGGCCAGGTAATGAAATAAACTTTTTTGTGGAAAAAAAATCATTTTCGGAGACCACCGTGCGTATGAGTTATACGAAATGGAAATTTACCAATGGCATTGGATTATCTTATGTATTTAGTTCAATTCAAAATTTAGTTTTTCGACTGAGACAGAAAATCTCACATGAAAGTTGTCAATAGATACACTTTACTAAACGCGTTTAATGGGGAAATCACCGCAGCAAAAAATCGGGAGAATTAAGAGATATTTCCTAAGTCATTATACAAAATTGGGAATATCTTTAATTGTATGCTGACACGCTGTCGCAATGACCAGTCTCCTATATATTTTTTAATATATATTTGCTCACTTCAGTGATCATAAAAAGGTCACCAATTATCGGATTCTTAACAAACTAGGGCCCAACCATGGCACTGTGGCCCGCAGCCTTTGGTTAATCATATCTCCAAAAGATTCTTCCTTCTTACACTTTGAATTCTTAGTAGACTTTGAATTCCATGAGTAACAAATAATATTACTCATACGTGACGGTGCTGGTACTGAATTGATATCGCTTATACGTCAGGGTGATTAATGTATATTATCACATGTCATCCTCAACATTGTAACATATTGTAGTATATGCCATATACAAAATGTATGACAATACAACTTTTTGTGTAGTGTTAACACAACAATACATTTACTCATTTGTCCAAGGTCTTTGTGAAAATCCAAATAAACTGCTGTCAGGATTTATCAAAAGCCACCAGGAATTATCTACTAGGCAAACCCACTAATAAATTCACTCGGCTAATTGCTCTCTTTGTGCCAACTACTGCTCCACTGATATGACAATTCAATACCAAGTCTTCTAGTCTATTAAAATATTTGATTTGATTGGTTGGTTTAGGTGGCCGAGTAGAGTCTTGGGACACCACTCTGAAACCACCTCTTGTCAGGGTTATTCATATCCAGTTCGTCAGCTTGAGCCATTTAATGAGGCTACTCAGATCGTCGTCGATATCATCCTGGAACCATGAGCAAACCAAGTTAGAGTATCTTCCAACATTCTTACCTTCAACCCAGATAATTCATTGTAGTGAAGCACGTAATCAGACTTCGTCTTGCGAGTCTTTCACACATTTCATTTCCAATCTATGGATATAATCGGTAATTAGTTGAATAATCTGCTGTTATGTAACAATCACACGCCCCCGTGTCTATACGGTATTGATATCACTCATACGTGTCGGTGGGTTTCAATGAATTAATATTACTTATACGACCATAAAAACTGTACAGCGTCCATGTATTTTTCATGGCTCTTTGCAGCAGATCTGTGCAATGGAGCGTGGGATCATTGGCGACTGTTCTGCCCCAATCTAACCCATATCAAGTCAAAGTATATTCTATATAATAATTTCCCTACGACGAAACTGAAAATGCCCTGGAAGAATTTCTCCATGTCTGTGTGGATATAATTTTCCTTGTTGATAAGCCCGTGAATTATATGGAATACATCTGTTGTTATTTGACAATCATACGCTCCCAATATCACTTATAGGTCAGAGTGTGTTAAAATTAATTAATATTACTTGTACGTACATGAAAACTCTTAGATGATTCTCATCCCTAACCATGGTGTGACATTGCAAAGGAGATATGGAAGATTTCATATTCCATAGTGATTTTTTAAACCGATTTTCTCCTATTGTTATCAATATTAAACACTTTTCAAAATGTTTTATCGGTTTTCTTAGAAGTAGTCCAGTTTTTAAAATACATATTTCCTTAGATCTTTAATATTACCCCATGACGTTTATCAAATTCCTCATGTTTTATGTTGTACGATAAATTGGAAACGAAAATTCCCTTTCAATCTCTGCCATAGCTCAAATGTGCTACAAATTATGACATATGACGTCGTATAACATTCCACCTGTCATAACATAATAAATATCCTGTGATATAAATCACATGTTAGCCTAAGAAGCTTGGGTGTAGAAAACACATCTCACCGTACAACGTGTGCGGCCCCATTGGAAATAGACGATTCCTGAGAAACTTTTGACTTTTTGCAATACCAAATTTGATTTGTTATGGCGATTATTAAATTAAAATGTAATAAATTGCCTACTTTTGGGGGTGGAATTTCTTTTTTTTTTTTAAGGAAATCAATCTAAATTGATTGAGATTGATAACATATGGGAAGGTTTTCACGGAACAGGGAAAATTTAACAAATAAATAATTTTTTAAACTAATAATTGGTATTTTGTTATAACCTTGCATGCTTTAAGGCGCAATTGTTAGGAGGGGAATTGGGTAAATTAATTTAATTTTTAAATCCACATATTTCCGGTAAAATGTCTTCCTTTCAAAGCCATAAATGAGAAACATCTTAGGTCGGAAAAGCTTTTTTCTATTAACATCACATTTTCGGTAATAATGATGGATGCGTTTAATAATGCGATATAATGGCAGCTTCAACAAAACGCCTCAGTCTTTTTGGATAAGCATATGAATCGTCTTCCGCTTAGTTTTCAGCTTTTAGTTTTCAGCTTTAGCCTTTTCGGATAATCATAGGAATCCTCCCCTGTTAAATTTCCCCTATCTTTTCCATTTAAATAAAAAAAACACTACGCCTCAATTCTTTTCACTTTCCTTCTTGTTGACATTTTTAAAATTGAATTATTATTTCTCAGTATTTGGATTTAAGGAAATCCTCTAACTTAACCTCAATTTACATCAATGCTACACCTTGCCGGGCGAGATCTGTAAATGTGCTCAATGTTGTGGCGCCAATGGCAAACAGCATAACACCACAAAACGTGATTTTTTACCCTTCATCATTCTTAAGATGTATAATAGAACGGAAAAAAAGTTCTCTAAATCTACCAATTTTTCTTTATTTTCATCTTAAGCACCGGGAGTTCCCCCCCCCCACTCATTCATTGCAAAGTTTTGTTTTTCAGATGATTTCGTTGTTGCTATTGTTGTTTTTGGTCTCTATGAAAAAAAAAACGAAAATCAACGGCAGCATCACAAGCAGAAACAAAAAAAAAACACCATTAACGGAATAATGTGGAACGGATTTGATTTCTATAAAAAATAACAGCAAAACGTACACGAACGAAACAAACTGTCAACGTGCCAAAAAAGCAATGGCTTTAAATAATCCCCACCATAAGTGCTGGCTCGGGAGGGGTTAAACCCAAAATGAAATCAGAAAATATGAAGAAAATGCCGAGAGGGGGCGAGAGCTGAAGGGAAACCACAAAAGAAACCAAAATCGATGGGGTTAAAAGGAGAAAAAAATGTTGGATTTCGTTGATTATTTTCTTTTAGTTAAAGAAAAATACCGACAACGTGATTGAAAACCAAACCGTAGATAATATAAATTGTGATGTAAGATCAGGGCGCACACAGTGCAGACATAAAGACATTAACAGAATCTAAAAATCAATTAACTGCTTAAAGAAAACACTGGAGTTGTCAATACGAATGTGTCTCACAAAAGTAAAAATTTAATAATAATTTTTCCTCACCTCGCCATATCATTTAACAATTTAATTGTGACCTGATATACAAAAGAAATAAATAAAATGAATGGAGGCAAGTGTAAATTCGTAATGTTATTGGGTGCCAAGAAGAAAAATATATTTATAAATAATATTTTATTTATTAATAACAATACGAAGTATTGTAAACCGGGTGACACACACTACATTTTGGCTACATTTTTGCAGCGACAGACCAAAGCCTTTGGTGGGAATCGAAGCCACAACCCCCCACGCTGATAGGCAAGCATGCTATCAACTCGTGTACCAGGGCCCTTACCAGATAGAATAGTTTTACAATTAATTAAGAAAATTCTTCAAACCTCTTGCATTGGTCCATTACTCCAAGGTTTTGTCTGGTCTCTGAAACAGCTAAAATCTCTATGTTGAATAAAATTCATTGTAAAACACTTTAACCACTAAGATTAAGTTGGTTTTTAATACATTTAATTTATTTTATGGGAAATTTATGCAAATAAAACTCACTTAAAACTCAGACTTCGACTTTGACTCCATAGCCCTGGTCATGGACCAGTTTCTCACACCACAGCTAGTGAGCCTTTGAAACAATCAACCCTGTGCTTTATGGAGCATTCTATATGGACATAATCTTCCTCGAATAATCAGTCTAAGTATATCCATTACCTCTGCTGTTATGTGACAAAGGGGGCGTATGATTGTTTCTGAAGTCTATTAATATCACTTATACGTGGCTGTGGCTTGAACACTTGAAACGCCTTGACTGAATTTCCCCGTATGACTTCGAAATATTCTCATTTGGAAATAATCTTCGCTCTTGGTGAGCAGTTGTAGTCTATAACCAAACTGAGCTACAGTACGCCCCCGTTTCTTTAAATCTATTAATATCACTTATACGTGTCATGTCGATGTCGAGTAAATAAATATTGCTCATACGACTATGAGAACGGTACAGCGTACATGTTCCTCTATAGCAGACCGGTGTAATTTTTCACCTACTAACTGAAGGCATTCTGCATGATCATTTAATCTTCAGAATTTCAGAATTAAAGCCCAGAATTTTCGAAAATCCCCAAATATTTTTTTTTTTTAAATTTGTCTGCAATTTCCACAATTCTCCTTTAAACTGTAAAGCGTGGATATATTTCACATGCAGTTTTGTTTGCACTCTTGGCAAGTCATTGCAATGGATCATAACTTAATACGACGTCTAGCGAGCCTTTATGAACAGTTCTGTCCCAATCTCACCCATACCATTTGGAAGCATTCTATATGGATAGAAACATTATTCCTTCTTTGTAAACGCTTATCTAATAACAATCATACGCCACCATTTGTAAAGTGTATTAATGTCTCCTCTATGAGATGATATTACTTAGAAATACATTATATCTGTAAAGCATCCGTGTGCTTTAGACCTGTCCAGATTTCCAAAGAAACAATATAATGAATTGAAAAAAGAAATTGCGAAAATTTTCTGAATTTAAGAATTTTTGGATGTGTCGTTAGTCACTAAACAATTAATTTCTTTATGAAATGTCTGACTTAACCCATATTCTCATAGCGTCAGTGTACCGTTATCGCTGCACAGAAAAAAATAAAACAACAACTTGTATAGTGTACACCTTCAGTTTTATATTCTCATTCTCTGCATTGTAGGGGACCTTATTGAGAGTCAACGCTTTAGGATTATTAGGCGAATAAATTCCAGAATTCCCAAAAATATCAAAACTTTGTTTATTGGTCTTCGGTAATTTCCAAAATTCTCACACACATTTTTCCACATTGTTAAGAGAACATATTCACCACAGAATCAATTAACACCCTGAAGAATTTTAAATATTTTACAAAATTGTGATTCAGAATACGAAGGTGCTGGGATGCTCAAATCATAGATTTGGTGTTGCTAATGCCTGCTTTGTAGATTGAGGTTATCTTTTTCAGTAACTATTCCTAAATGTAACTCTTAAGTTAAACGTTGTCTTTATCGGTTATCATTATTATCAGTTTTTTGTTGAAGTTATCACACTACAGCCAACACCAGCATCCACCCTAAAAGTATGCTTTGGCAAATGCTGCACTGAAGGTATGCTGCAGACATTAAAGCATATCAAAATATTTGGAAGAAACCAATAAAAAAATAAAAAAAAAACTCCATGAAAACCATTTTCCAAACTAAAGAAATCTAATATCTCTTTGATATTTACTGGTGTGAGTTTTGGTGTTATCTTTTTAAATTCGGAAATTTTCAAAATTCTATTTGGATATATGTCATTAATTTATTTCTCTTTTTGCCATTCATATAAATTTAACACCAAGTTATTTATAGCCTTTCACTTTTTCTCTCCTCAATGTAGGCTTCAATACGTATTTTTGCAAATGTTTGCCGAATAAATCGATTCGTACTGAATAAAATGTAATAGTTTGCATTTTGTTTGTTACGGTTCGGTTACTTTAAATTTATCGCCCAACAGCCAACTTTCCTACCCCCCTGTTATCCACCCCTAAAAGCAGACTTTAATCATTGGTGGTTATTTTTTTGCCATATAACGAGTGTGAAATTAATATTTTTCCCAAAATCAATATGCGTCACATCGATTTGCCACAAAGTTTAAAAGTTCTATGCAACGATATTCAATCGTAGAGAAATGTGATGTGAAACGGATTGTGCGGATTGCCTGTGTGTGTGTGTGTGTGTGTGTAGGTTTCAGCCCCATGTCTCCCTGCACAATTGAATCACATAAAAGTTTTTCTATGCTAAAACTATCACATCGACTACAACAACAACAAAACCCCAGCTAAATATTCAATTTTGTTCGTTCAATCCACAGACAGTGGTTGCCAACGAAACAAAAGGGTATGTTATTCCAACAACAAAAGGGGCAACTATCGACTTCTAAACGATGGAACTTCTTTACCTAAACCAGATTTAGTGAATCACTCTGAAACTCCTTTTCTAGCATCGCTTCATACCATTGCCTTCAATCGCTTCATCTGTTTAGCAAAATCCCACTTTAGTTTGGTTTACAACCACTGTGCCTTGGCCGTTTGTTAGGGCATTGGCAAACAAAAAAATCTATAAATTGTATAAAGCTCGACAACACACACACACGCACAAGTATACACCTAAAAATCTCTTTGTATTAGAGAAAATCGCACGCCATGTGAAATAGTATGAGTGTGTGTGTGTGTGTGAGAGAGAGTGTTATGTAAAAATATGGTAACAGATTTTGGAAAATATTTTCCGGCTGTGATGTGGTTTTTCCCTTTTCTACATGCATTTGGCTGTTAGTCTCTACGACCGTCTGTCCATCCGTTCATCCATCTGTCTGGCCCTCTGTCAGTGTACGTTAGATTCTCTGTTAGGATTTGTTCAATGTTTGACAATGATTTTAGTGATTTTTCGTATGTAGAATGGGATAACGTGTTTTTTGTTTACATAAAAGTTTTATCGGGACATTTTGGGATATTTTTTTTTAGTTAAGGTTCCCATTGACTGCTGGTTTACCTCCTACCAAGCCCCTTTCCCTCCCCCTTTTGGAACGGAACGTCATATTTATTCAATACTAAAATGTTTTTCTGTTTTGTCAATTCATTCCCTTGTTGTTCAATGTGTTTTTAAACTTTTTTTTTCCAATTTTGTTCAGGTATTAACTTAACATTGTTGTTATAGTCCTTGACGATATTTCGTTGCTGGCACAAGTGATTGTGTGTGCGTGTATGGTTTTTGACCACTTAAAGGTATTGACTTTTTGGGTTTACAGTGAACCGCACAACACGTAACATGTGTTCTGAACAAAGATTTACCACACAAAAAAAAGTGGGATTTGTGGAAAACCAAAAGAAAGCCTCTTAAGAGAACATTTTTTCCGGTAAAGATAAATTAGAAGGTTTTTCCAATACAAGATATTTTGATAAGGCCAGGAATATCTTTAAAACGATTAAACTGCTGTGGAAAACTGATAACGATGGCTAAAACGTTCGTTATTTGGCAGAAAGATACAAATTAAAAAATTAAAGTCTGCTTTTAGGGTGTTTGGTATGGGAAAAAAAACAAAACGGCTCATAACAGTTCGGGCCACTCATCTAAGAATTAATTCGTTATTTTGCAAAAAAAAAAAAAAAAAAAAAAAACAAATTTCAAAAATGTATGTCTTCTTTTAGGATGTTAGACTTGAGAAAACGAACAATGTTACGACAATCATAATTGTCACCATAAGACGATAAAGTAAATTCAAAAATTTAAGTCTACTTTTAGTCTGCTTAGTATGGGAAAAACATACACCTCTAATATGAATCCTGTTTTCGGGCCATAGAAGCAAAGACATTATAACCAACCACAAATTAAATTGTGCTTTTAGGGTGGTTAGATTTGGAGGGGCACATATCCGAAGCCTGTGAATTATAATAAGAAAAATACCACTGTTACAACTATCATTTACAATTTGCTAAAGCATACCTTGAGGCACACACACACCTGTGTATTGCTGGGACCGAGCAGAAATTATAATTAACTTTTAGTGTGTTAGTAAGGAAAACCAATCACTGCTAAAAGGAGTTTACTGAAGGAGCTACTGAATTTCTGCAAGCAGACGACTATTATGCCAAGTACTTCCAACCGATCTTATATTGTAGCATACTTTAAGGCAAAATATTAAAAAAGAAAACACTTTTATAATCAAACACCAATGTCAAACAAATAAGAAAACTAAATTAGAAATTAATTTCAATAAACAAATGGAAAAGCTCAAAATCAGAAACATATTCTTAAAGCATACCCAAAGGGCATGTCATGAGAAATGTAGACGTAGAGGGGTTTGTTTTTGAAAATTAAAAAAAATCACAAAAACAAAATATGTTCAAATCAATGAAATATTTATTTCGATTGATTGATATTTCCTTCAAAAAAAAAATATATTTCTTACAAACAGCAGGTCTGTTGTGAAAGTCTGATTTGCATTTCGATATTTCGGAAGGTATTTCACCAATGACACATAGGTCTTTTTTTCGTCATGGTGGCCTGGGCCCTACAGATGAGATACTTCACGGTCCTATAAAACAATTAGTCAGGTGTGCCAAAAGGTGAGATTAATTGCTCACTAAACTCGCCTCCCAATTGCGGCATTGGAATCTCAAGCTGGCACAGTCCTATTGGAATCTCATGTCAACCAACACCAATTTTTTCAATTTTGGATAAAGAAAAACCTAGGTGATCATAGAACAATAATTTGCTCCAGTGACCGTTACGAAGCGGCCATTATCGTCTTTGTGCCGCCGGCCTCATCAGAAGAATTTTTCCCACCAGAAACATTTTGAATAGCAGCCCCATTTTTTAACTGATACAACAACTGAAAGTTTGAAAAGTAAATGAAAAAACATAATTAAATTTCATTGATTTCTCTGACAAATCGTCAATTTTGCTTTTATTTCTGCTGAATACTTCCAATGCAGACATTTTCTTTTTTCCACCCTCAAAAGCATACTTTCGAGGGCTGGGTGATGCTGGCGCCAGCAGTGGTGCAATGGTAAGTTGGGCCAAAAAACAAAAATTGATTGCATTGATAGCCGATGATGGATACTTGTAACTTTTGAGACACACTTATGAAAATTGGCAAAAAAAAACACGGAACGGGGATGGTAACCTAGATTTATCACGAAGACAGCAGTAAAATCAACCTACTTCTACAATTATATGCGAAAATAAAATATGCGGATACGATGGGAGATTTATCAAGAAGACAGCAGTAAATTTAACCTACTTTTTGGATTATATTCGAAGATAGGATGATATGTAGAATCCTTTTTTTCTTTTGTAATACTTTTTTAAAACAAGCCACTACCGGAAAGTGCAGCTTTTTAGTTCAGCTGATTATTATTAGTCTTTCAAATAAGAGCTCCGCTGACCATACCGACGTTTTACCTGCATTATTGTATACCTAAAAGTATGCAAAGGAATTTGTTTTGTAAAACAGTCTGTAAGTATGCTGTATGAATGCATTTAACTAATTATACACACTCCTACATTCATATTCTATTAAATACAGCCTATTACAGTTCGAGCTTCTTTTTTCGACAATTCCTTCTACGATATCTCCCGATTTAACATCTTCGGACCAGATTTAGCCACTCCGGCCGACCTTAGCGACGTTTTACCTGGTTTAATTTGTTTCCCCTAAAAGTATGCAACGGAATTTCTTTTTAAATCAGCCTGAAAGTATGCCTGAAATACAGATTTAAATGTATAATCTCTCTTTTTCGTTAATTTCCTCTCTGAGATCTCTAGATTTACCGAGATCTCCCGATTTAACAGCTTCGGACCAGATTGAACCACTCCGGCCGACCATAGCCACGTTTTATCTGGTTTCATTTGTTTGGTTTGTTTCCCCCTAAAAGTATGCAAAGGAATTTCTTTTTAAAACAGCCTGAAAGTATGCCTGAAATACAGATTTAAATGTATAATCTATCTTTTTCGTTAATTTCCTCTCTGAGATCTCCAGATTTACCGGTTTCGGTCTATTTTCTTACCAGATTCTTAGATTTTTAGTTGTGCTGACTATGAATCTTTGAAATAAAAGCCCCACCGATCATAACCACGTTTTTAACTGCTATAATTTCTTTTGCATTATTAACACGCGCCTAAAGGTATGCAGAGAAATTTGTTTTTATTACAGCTTGAACGTATGCTTTATGAAAGCAATGAATTACAGATTTTACTGCATTTAACTAATTATACACACTCGTATATGTATAATCTGTTAAGTACAGGTTTGTTTCGAGCTTCTCTTCGACAGTTCCTTCTCCGAGATTTCCAGAATTATTGGCTTTGTTTTGTTTGTTTCTGCTAAAAGTATACAACGACATTTGTTTTTAAAGCAGCCTGAAAGTATGCCATAAATACAGATTTAAATGTATTTAACTAATTATACACATTCGTTTAATTATATTCTATTAAATACAGGGCATTTCAGTTCGAGCTTCTTTTTCGGCAATTGCCTCTCCTAGTCTTTTTACATGCCATATCGAGAAACCAACTAGAATCATTCATACAAACCCCATCTTCATCTGTTTCTTTACCGTTTTTCAATTTATCCCTAAAAGTATGCAATTACTTTAATACAAACTTTCCGCCTTTTATATTCTCATCAAACAATTTTCAGTTGTCGTTAGTCTCATTCACGATTAAAATACTTCAATGCCCCCACATACCCCCTTAAGCCAGCGACTGTGAACATCTTTCGTTCTGGCCCACCCTGGCTCTTTCCTTCGTTGTCAGTCCATTTATTTATATATATAGAAAGAGAAAGAGAATTCTTCAACACAAAAGCTTAGCTTTGTCATGGATGTATGATGACAGCATAAAAAGCAGCAGCAAATTGAATTGATGCCATACAACAATATTGACACAATATTTTACTTTGATTCGGAAATTCCTCTTTTTTTTTGCCTGATGCTGCTGCTTTTGCCATACATTTTCTTGTGACTTTGCATACATGTATGTGCATGCTCCTTCTCATACATGCGGGGCTTCGGCACGAGTAAATAACACGACAACGCCGGTCGGAGTGGGTGAAACTTCGACACACTTGGCTATGCCAGACAAAGCTGCTTTAAGTGTGTAATGCCGATGATGTGTGTTTGCCAAGCAAACAATTTCGTATTCAATTGTGAGACCGGGGAAATTGGTGGCAAGTCGGAGCCAACATGTTGACTTATTTACTGGATTATATTCACTTTGACTATGGAAGGCTCTATTCGCCCTGCTTAATGAAAATATTTGAGGAAATAGTTTCCAGCCCAGCCCCATAAATCGAAATCCAATTGCGTTTTCCTGGAACTCCAACTCTGCCTGTTAAATTTGTTGCTTGCCTGTGTTGTGTATAAGATGAAGAAGAAAAAACTGTTGATAAATTTTCCAATTTTCATATTTGCAGACAACTTAACAATGAAAGGCAACACAGAAAGGGGACCCTTCAAAGTTGCTCCGAGAGTGTATACAAGAAAGAGAAAAACACAAGAAGAACAATAGAAACAACAATAATTTAAATAAACATAAAATACAAAGTGATAACAATAAGGTTCGCAAACGATTTTTTGTTTAACGCCGACAAGAACAGAAGAATTCATATCCCTACAATATAAATTGTGAAGCCATGACATCAAGGACATCAAGGCAAAATCAATATCGAGCCAAACCTTTAAAAAAGGTCTTTAAAATTCTTCGGCTTATATTTGCTTAAGTTTGGGTTCACTTTTCGAAAGTCTCTCTACCCCGAAAATCCAAAACAAGTTCTTTAAAGATGCTGTGGTCTGTTAGGAGAGGAGAGTTATCTATTTCTCTACCTCCCACTCCCAGTTCATCATTCGTCTATCAATAATCATACATGTGGACAATATAGAGAGAAAGGGGGGCAATCTCAAATCTCCTGCTAATACAAATGCTGTGCGCTACGTTTTTTTTGTTTTAGATCGATATTATATTTGCCAAAATGTCAATGAACTTTCTGTGTCGATGCCTTGTCATATAAGTACGTGTTTGTAGATTCCATAAATGAATAACATTAAGCAATGGGGGTTCTCTGTGTTTGCTGTGCGAGGGGCGTCAATACATCAAGTGCCGATGCCGCTAAGTATGCCTTAATATTACACCACAGAGAAGACTTAGCGTAGGCCACATTTTTTTTTTTTGGAAATGTGATCATATAAATTCTTTAGCAATTGTTTATATTGGTATGGACGAGAGATTTCAGAAAGCCTCAAACAAATCTCATGGTTATGGTGACCAATGGGGGTATCAGAATCTTCGGATATGATTCAGTCTGGAAATCGATTTTCCATACGAATTGGTATCTTGTACATGAAAATATTTCTCATGGACCACATGCCAATTATCTGAAAATTATAAATTTTTATGAGTTGGATGGCTAGGATTTGTTTTTTGCTAAAGACTCATTCATCAAACTTCCGCCTTAACCTCTCGCATACATATTTATCCATTTATCCCTATATGCTCATACATTTTTATGACATTCACATACGAACGTACACATACATTCACCATTCATCCATCCATTCACTCATACATACAAATCTAACGAAACAGAAATAGACTGAATACAAATAAACAAACGATGGAAATGAAAATCAATGTAATGCCTGAACGCTTATGGATGCCATGACTAACATGCCGAGCGCAAGAAGGTAGATGTAGTGAACGAGTGAGTGAGCGAGAGAGAGAGAGAGACCATTTAATACTGCCAAAGATTATAATGATAGTATTTTTTCGATTTCGATTCCGAGTCCGTTGCTTGATTGTGAATTGTGATTGTGTGAATACTTAAAGCTGTTAAATACGATTTCGCTTCTCGAGCGAAACACACAGAAATCTCTGCAATAAAAATACAAATTTTTCCACATCTTGATTTTATTATGGCATTTTTCTTTTCGTCTACTTATTCGTTTATTCTTAGATTACATTTCTTCTCGTTCACTTTGTTCGGTGTCAATTTTGGCTGTGAGCGTTGTCGCTTAGCCTGGCAGGGGGCGAGGGGGGTTGAGAAGGTTTATGGCCAGCTTAGCCATAGACATAAGTATGCCCGGCACACTGTTGTCGAATATTGGTTTGCATCCATTCGATTTTCGGTTCGTAGTTTTGTCTCTCTCATTCTGCCATTTCCGCTTAATTTTGTTGCTGTTGTGTTGTTGGTCTTTTCTAGAGGGTGTTTTTTTTTAAAAAAGAATACAATTTTGTTTTCGTGGTGTTTCTGAAAGAACAGAAAAAAAACACCATGTAATTTGCTTGTGGTTGTTGTTGGACCTTAACAAAATTAAAATGCCAAAGCACGTCAGTGATTCTTTGATTTCTTTTTTCTTGCTCCCACTCCACCACATGCTGCCTTCCTTGTTCGATTAGGTTTGTGCTTTTTTTTCGGTGTCCTTATACTTTATTACCGTCTCTACAACATCAGCATATTAATATTTTGTTGCCCACATTAGTTCCCTCTCTTGAAATCTAAAATGTGGAAATGAAAAAATAAAAAAAAATGTTGCATAATTTTCGTTTCGTTCATTTTTCTTTCGAAAACAAAGTGATTTATATTTTATGGTTGTTAAAGATGATAATTTAAAAATATTGGTAAGAAGAAAAAAAAACAAAAAATGTAGTCTAACTTGGGGAACTCTAAATCTTAGTGGCCATGG
Source organism: Hydrotaea cyrtoneurina (assembly GCA_958296145.1). Lineage (NCBI taxonomy): Eukaryota > Metazoa > Arthropoda > Insecta > Diptera > Muscidae > Hydrotaea > Hydrotaea cyrtoneurina. The sequence continues at coordinate 17,636,900 of OY282513.1, read as the reverse complement.
TGTAGCATACTTCTGGGAGGGTGGACGACGAGATGAATGACGATTTAGAATGACTTGATGGACGTGTGGGGAGAGAAGCAGTTTTTTTTTTAATTTACATTTTGTTTTCTTTTTAATAAATAAATGATTGTCTTAAATTATAACAAATTGTTTGTAATTTGGGGAAAATGTTGGGCGGGCCGGAATCTAATTAGAAAGATTAATGCATAGGATATTGGGAATGATTGGGCAAACAAACAGAAATAATTTAAAGTATGCACAGTGTAAGCCAGATACAATTTGAAACGGCTACAAAAAAAATATTTAAAATTTCTAGTTTTATTCGTCATTTAATAATCGAACACAAAAAAGTATTTGAATTTTTTTTTAAAATTTCTTGTTTTATTGGAAAGATTAAATGTCCTTTAACGGCTATAGGTTTTATAGGAAAGCTTGAACTTTGTCATTGAATAGCCGAACTCTAAAAAGTATTTAAAATTGTTAAAATTTCTGGTTTTATTGAAAACTGGAACTTTGTCATTTAATTATCGAAAACAAAAAAGTATTTAAATTTTTTTTAAAAATTTCTGGTTTTATAGGAAATCTTGATCATTGTCAATTAAAAATCGCAAACAAAAAAGTATTTAAATTTTTTTAAAAATTTCTGGTTTTATAGGAAAGCTTGAACTTTGTCAATTAAAAGTTGCATACAAAAAAGTATTTAACATTTGTTAAATTTTCTGGTTTTATTATAAAAAAAAAGATTTATTCAAATTTCTGGTTTTATTGAAAACTATGAACTTTGTCATTTAATAATCGCAAACAAAAAAGTATTTAAATTTTTTCAAAATTTCTGGTTTTATTAAAAACTCTGAACTTTGTCATCTTAATATATATTTACCCTCGATACTGATTCACTGACTCTGGTCACGCAGTACGTAGGAATTTAAATAGGCATTCTATAATTTTCTATAAATAATAATAATATTTTTTTTTTGTACAGAAATTGTGTTTTCCCCAATTTTTTTTTTTTCAACAACATTTTTTTTTTCAAGAAAAAAAATTTTTTTCTAGAAAATTTTTTTTTTCTACAAAATTTTTTTTTTTCAACAAAATTTTTTTTCCATATTTCAACGGGCGCCGTAGGCGCATTACAACTTACTAGTTTAATAATAGCACACAAAAAAGTATTTAAATTTTTTTTTTAGAATTTCTGATTTGATTGAAAACTGTGAACTTTGTCATCTATTATCGAACACAAAAAAGTATTTCAATTTTATTTTCAAATTTCAAATTTCAACCTTGAACTTTGTTATTTAATAGTCGCACACAAAAAAGTATTTAAAATTTCTGGTTTTATTGGAAAGCTTGAATTATGGAACACAATATCATTCATATGACTACCACGACTGGTTCGGCAGTTAGTACCTCATCCGAGCAATCCAATTTTTCAGTATATTTTCGATTGTTTCGGTTCGAAACTCTTCAAGGGCAACCTCGATTTCATGTTCCAACACTTCAATTGCCTCTGGAGGTTGTGCGTAACATTTATTCTTTATGGCTCCTTAATCCAAAGGTTTCAAATCACAGCTCCGAGGCGGCCAATTGACGTCAAATTTTCGTCTGATTACTCGATTTTCAAAAAAAAATTGATTAAATTAACGATGATTACGTTGGCTGTGAGACATGTGGGTCATGTGGTCTTGTTGAAACCAAATGTCGTCCATGTCCGATATTTTCGAGTGTGAAAATAGCATATGATTCGGATAGAAACCACTAGATGGACCAACATGTATTTCTTGAAAGGGATGACAGCTCTAAATGTCTGACCTTTGGAGTTTTCACCGAAGCCTGGAGAATTCTTCGCTTCTCTCCCAGTTCCCCTATAACTGCAATAACCACCAGCCAACTGTTTTAGAAATTCTCGATAATCACAAATTTGTAGATTGTTGATATGGGGTGAACATCTAAAACCGATTTGATGATATAATTTATCGGACTTGGCTTTGTCTGATGTGTAATTTGCCCACAGTGAAACGTAATTCATTTCACTGCCTACCTTTAGGCTCCTCAAAGGAACTTTTAAAATAAAGTACTCCATCCTCTTGTCATTCATTTCTTTTGACGGTAATTGTCCTGCAGCCAAATCTTTGTCATACTACAAATCAAGTGCAAAGTGTGGGATTTTTTCTATACATGATAATTATAAATATATATGTATGTCATCACCTAAAATCCAAAATGACCAATCAAAATAGTGTTTTTGATTAGTTCTTCTAAAATACATTTATTTATAAGAACACATACTTTATAAATAAATTTATAAAATACAAAAAGTACAGCCGCAGTGTAGCTAGGACCATATGCGCCTTCTAAAATACATGTATGTGCAAAATTTTACACTTCCATATTCAAAACCGTCTCCTATGAAATTATGAAAATGCTGGTTAAGTCATTTTCGCTTACTGCTGACGATATATAATATAATTAATGGTTTTTATTTTATTCGCATATTTCATCTGTCCATCCATTTGTCAGCCATTAATGTGTCGCTCTAACGTTGACCCAGCTTGGGCCAGTGGCGGCTATGTGGGGCACCCTGATTGGACTGGCTGACACTGCAGCCAGTGCCAGCAAGCCAAAACCATTACAGACTTTTGTTGCAACACACTGCATCATGCTGTGAAGGTCACTGCGACAAAGGCAAAATAATAATAATAAAAAAAAAAAAAAGAAACGCACACATACACATGCTCACACATACAATAATGATGGCCCGTTGCACACACATGGCATTGGCTGTTCATGTGTGGCCGTTGTTACCGATGGGCTGGTTGGCCTGGTGTGCTGGCTGCTGCTGTTGTTGTCATTACTGTTGGAGATTCTGATGCCGTTATCCTCGTTTGCACTGTAGCAAAAATTATAGTCATTTTCTTGCACTTCCAAGCCATTAACTTTTGCCATACTTTAATGTGGTGCAGCACAATGCAGCACAGAGATACCACGACAACGGCGACACCATTTGCAACAGAGTGAAAGAAGACGAAAATGGAGAAACCCCAAAACAGAACAACAATGTCAGCAGAAAAATGTTATATGAAAGTACACTCTGAGAATATATACACGACATACGTATGTGTATGTAAACATATTTTTCTCTCTGTGTGTGTGTGTGTGTCAAAATGAAAACATAAAGAACATTTATAAACGCGCATAAAGCCAACAACAACAACATAGAATAGCATACTACGCAGCGCAGCATCGAAAGGCAAATGGAAAAAATGCAAAGGGGGGAAAATGAGTATAACAGCATTTTAATGGCATACTTTTAGGAGTTTAAATAAAACATCAAGTCAATGAGGTGGCACTGTGACGCAAAAACAACAGTGGAACTGGAAAAAAAAGAAACTATATATGAAGATCGGAAAACAGTGAACCAATGGATAGAGATTTGAATTCTTCAACGGTTGCTTACTAAAACACTCTAGACTGCTGAAATTCAGGGTTTAGATTACTATTACTTGAGTTGCTCCTAACAATATGCAATATCAAACTCAGTAAAATCATACACAGAATGTAGATTTGATTTCTTTCAAATGATTTACGAAATGGGATTCGATTTTCCTAACAATTTGCCTCTGTTGGCTGTTAAAGTTGGTTCAGGGGGAAAACTAGGGGAAACTGTAGTTACTCCTAAAACTAGGCAAATGTAAAAATAAAATATGCAATACCAAACTCAATAAAATCATACACAGAATGTAGATTTGATTTCTTGCAAATGGTTTACGAAATGGGATTCGATTTTCCTAAGAATTTGCCTCTGTTGGCTGTTAAACTTGGTTCAGGGGAAAAACTGTAGTTACTCCTAAAACTAGGCAACAGTAAATAAAACCTGGATATGCTCAATTTGTAAAATTGTTGTACATCTTTGGGATCTTTTAATCTCAAGGCCTTTTATGCATTTTTGTTCAAAACTGGGAGATACTTTAGTTACTCCTGAAACTAGGCAACACTAAAATTAAATGAAAGGTGGAGAAGTACAATTTCCAAGAGTTAATAGCATCTTCGGCAGCTGCCGAATTATGAAAGGAAAACAAACAAGGGAATAGCTAAGAACCGAAAAATCCAGTTCGATCTAAATCATTATGTTGAAATCGTAAAATTTGAAATTGTTAAACTCGAATATCTGTGGTTTTCACGAATAACAACGTAAGAGAGTGAAAACAAATATTTTTTAAAAATTAGGTTTTAGGTAAAAATGCTAACTTAAGTTGGTAATAGAAGAACCCGAGTTCGAAACCGGGTAAGACCATGAAACATTTTTCAGCGGCTGTTTCCACCTCGTAAATGGTGGCGACTTTACGAGTAAGAGAGTAATCTCTAACATTAGATCTTCTTTTAAAATACTAAGTTAAGTTGTTGTTAACCAAGACAACAGAGTAGCGCATTATTTGCATTAACCCATTCCGTGGATTTTTCGAATATATTCGACACATCATATGATTTTTAGCACGTCGAAATAAATTATTTGAAATTATTTTTATTTAATAAATTAAATTATTAAATTATTATTTGGAAAGGGTAAAAAAGTAGATTTTAATGGAAAGCCCTTTGAAAATGTAAATCAAAATCCCCTAAAATGTACTTAACCCTTTCATGCCCGATATTGCTTATAAGCAACATTGCACTTATATGCTTCTAAGTCCCGCTATTTTGATTTGTTTGACCTGCGGCTTTTTCCCCCCATTTTGTAGCATTATGTGTTATACAATCTGTTCTATTGTAATCTGTGCAAGCGTTCTTTAAGTGGCCCGCCCATTTTAATTCGGGCATGAATTCTTCAGAATTCCTTTTTTAAATATTCTGTGAACCAAACATCCTCACTTTCTCTGGCATGTTTACACTGTGCCGAAGAGGTGGATACTACAACGGAAGATATGTACGGACAACAACAAGGCAGCGTATTTTTCTTTACTAAATATTTAATAAATCCCCGTCAAAAGTATATTCACACACACACACACGCACTCACGTTCGACTGGATCCTGTATAAGCTGCACTGAATGGAGTACACAATTTTCTGTTGCATCCAACTGAACTCGTTAATGCATGTCATGGCCGTAGCCGATGTCATGCATTTAAGCAAACGACAATGCACTACCCGCTCCATTCCATTCTGTTCGCTCGCTCCCTCCTTATCATTCGCATCAAACTCTCTCACTCTAGCCTGCTCACTCCAGTCGGCCCACTTCTCTGTAAGGACTACTTTCGTAACAACTTGCAAAAGAATGAGATTTGGTGTCGCTGTATTTCGGTTGTTTTTGTATTTCGGTGCTGCATATCTTTAGGCGTAAAATGAAATTTGTTTTTGTATTTTGTGTTGTTTGTTTCGTCCCGTATACTGCAACAATAACCTAGAAAAATGCATTCCCCGGCATTCGTTGTTATTTTTTTCCCCCGTTGCACGTTAACCTGGTTGTATGTCAGGGGTTCCGTTTATCCACTCGCTCTGTCTCTTTCCCTCTTAGCACATTTGTTTTTCTTAAATGCTGCGTCTGTGAGTCTGTTGCTGTTGAGCCTCAAAACTATACTATACGTTTATAAATAATTGTTGTTTGAGCGTATTTTCCTTAACAACAATTGCAAAAAAAAAAAAGGATTTTTTCTAATAACCTGTGCTAGTATTTGTGTGTACACACACTCACAGGGTTTCTTTTTAATTAAAATTGTAACCTTCACCTTGCTGTTGACCGACTTTTATTTCAACACATTTTTCGTTGTGTGTGGTTACGTTTCGGCTTTGTTGTTATTGTTTGCCTGATTCCTTGAGGTCTCTTTGAGGTTTCATGTCGTTGCCGACGCCGCCACCGCCATAGTCGTCTTCTAACTTTAGTAAATAGTCTTTTATGTACGCCATGTATGCCATGTATTAGTTAGTTAAGCCTGAGTAAATTCGAAATTTTTTAATTTGTATAAGTACACACAGAGCCGGATTAAGAGCACAAAAAAAACAACGTTCATTTATAATTGAAGTTGTTGTCACAACCAGACTCCATAAACGATCTAGTCCATGTCGTCTGAGCGAGGGGTGGTGGGAAAGGTAGACAAAGGCAAAAACATAGAGGTGGGACGATGTGGCTTTGGGAATCATCCGATAATGACTGCTGAATCCTTCAATACAACCAGGAATTAATCATTAACCCCCGCATTCAATGCAATAATTTATAACATCTTTATAAACCTTTGTTACTTAGAATGTGAGCAGGCTTTTGATGAATACGGGAGTAAGTCTTGGGTTTTTGCATCTTTGGGTTTTTGAGTATTTTGATACTTTTCTTCTGCCCCATTCAAAATGAGTTCTTAGTTGGCATTCGAAAAATAAACTCGAACTTGTAAAACAAGAATTCTTTGGATTTCTTGACCTACCGCTGTCGGAGGCAAATAATACTTTCGAGCTTCATCGACTATGGCACTTTTTGTTCACCAAAAATGTTGCCGACTCTACATGTGAAATAGTAATTCCTATTGGGAACCGGCTTTACAAAAATGGTCCCGGCCAGTGAGTGGCTCTATGAAAAATGCCCACCCAAACAAAAATAAGAATTCCCCAAAAACAAAAATCTCATACAAAATTGGGGAATTTTTCTATAATTTTTAGGTAACATTTCATTTTTTGTGGTATTTTTCAAAATATTTGGGGAATTTTTCATAAATTATTTGGGGAATTTAGGCGCCCCGGTAGGCGAGTTGGTAGCGTGCTTGCCTATCAGCGTGGGGGTTGTGGGTTCGATTCCCACCAGAGGCTTTGGTCTGTCGCTGCAAAAATCCAAACATATGGTCTTTGTCACCCGGTTTACCCTTGGACCCAAAATTAGAATATAAATTTACTTTGTATTGTAATTAATAATAAATAAATAAAAATATTTGGGGAATTTTTAGAATTTTTGCCGAAATGTTCATATTGGGCTATTGGGGGGATTTTTTATTTATTTTGAGGAATTCTTCATTTTTTTTTGGGGGGGGGGAATTTTTGATAGAGCCTCAGTGAGTATAGCTCCCTGATTTAAGAGAAATTCATCAATTAACATCCCCATTTCAAATTGTATTCCAGCTAACTTGGTTCCAAATAGCCCCCACCCCTCTCCACTCTGCCGATTTAAGGTTCTACCACTCTAGGCTCCATTTCAATATTTTTGAACATTCATATATGTATGTCCCGGCCTATGCAGACATTTTCCCCACATTTCTATATCACACCAGATTTTATTTTCATGACATTTCCCTTTCCTTGGTGCAATATTTGTTGTTCGTATATTGTTGTTGTTTCCTGTATTTCCGGCTCTATAAATATTTATGAGGCAACAATTTCATTTATTTGTATGTATAAATACTCACACACACACACAGAAATATTTACTGTGCATTAGGTCACACAGCTGCTGCTGCTGCTGCTGCCTGTGAAATCAGCAACACACTCGTACTGGCAATCATGGAATTCTGATTATGGTCCATTACGGAGCCGTCTATCCTGGCCATATACACGGCCGATCAAATATAGTCCGAAAGAAAACGGTATAAAAAGGAAATTAAGTTAATGTAAGCAAAGCATACAGAGAGAGAGAGATGGGGGAGAGAGAGTGGAAGAGGAAAACAAACAAACCATCTCAGAAAACTTAAATAAAATCGAAAATAAAACAAACAGCAACAAAATAATACTTGTCGTAACTTTCCCTAGGTATTTGCTTTAGCATTGGCAAATGTATGTGTGTGTCTGCTAGTGTGCGTGGGTGTATTATGGTCTAGAAACCTATTGAGATCTTTTAATGTTTATTGTTATTATCTCACGAATGCTTAAATACAATTTTATATTATGTGTTAGTCTTAGTTAAACTAAAAGCCTGGCAAAAACGAAATACTAGGGCATACCTTTCGGGCTGCCTGAAAACAATCAAAAGTTATGGCATACTTTCAGGGGGAGCATCGGATATTTTCATAATTGTTATTATGAGATTTGTTTGTTAATTGGTTTAGACCAAAGACAATCTAATGGCATTAAGATATTTTTTCTTAGAATATTTGTAAGAGTATTAAAAGGTCGACAAAACAACACATGAGCAAATTACCCGGTTCATCTTTTCCGGTAGATGGCAGCAATAGCCTTTCCTCTGTACTACTGCCGCCATCTACCGGAAAATATTAACGGGCTACGAAATTTGCTCATGTGTATTTGCCTCTGTGCTTTAAATATCCTCCAGAGCAAAATAACAAGTATTGCAATTTTCTGTAAACTACTTTGAAGCTTTATTTGGAATAAATTATATTGCCCACTTTCAGTATAAAACCAGTTATGTAGCAAAAAAAAGAAAATCAAAGCAAAACATATTTTCTCAATTACGTTGAAAGAAAATTTTACATAACCTCATTTCACAGTTTTAATTTTTTTCATTTGTCCTTTGACAATAAATCGGAAAAAATTAACATTTTATTTGAATTTCCTTGAATTACCTCTTACAGCATTTGAATTTCTTGTTACGCCTGGAAACATTAATTAGTAAATTATTTCCCCTGCCTTAAGGCAAAGTGTTATCATACAATGTCACCATAGTCACGCTGACCTCATTCTCCCCGACGGTTTTTGTTGTTTCACCTTTAAGCCATAACAAATCTCTGCTTTTTTGTATATTTTTTCCATTTACTTTTGGAGTATTGTTTGTTTGCCTTCCCGCATTTGTCTGCGATGCCCAACCCTTTCCGGGAAAACTTTACGACAACGAAATAAATCCTTTTGGACTTTCATAAATTTATTTGTGTGCACTTTTCTCTCGTCTCTTCGGCTATGATTTGTAAATTGTAACAATTGTTTTGCCTTCTTAGTTCTCTTCTAACCACGTACCCTGTTCCGTCTGGTCTTTGGATCGTGTAACTTTTGTATTTTTGTGTGTGTGTGTGAAGTGAGGAGATTTGTATTATTTGAACTTTCCGTGTGCTGGCAGCCAACACGTAGATTATAAACAGAATCTAACCTGCAGACCCGCACTGTTTTCAAGGGAAAAAAGTGACTGCACGACCGGGCGTTCAACGTATTTGTTGTGGAAATGTTAACTATAGTTTTAAACAAACAATGGCAAAATATCAGCTCAACGTTTTAGTGGAGGTAGCAGAAATATAAAAAACACTTACCTGCTTACTGCATAACGATAATGGGAAATAGTGTAGCATAACTTTGGGGGCACATTGAGGGCAAAGTAAAAATATTAATATTTTAAAAAGTATTTTTGTTTTTTGTTTTGGTTAGGTGCGAAATGTTTCGCAATTGTTCGTGTTCAACTGGGGAAAATCTGTAATGATTCTGTTTTTTAATGTGCGGATTTTTCCCACGACAATCTAAAGCGGAAGTTAAAAAGCCATTACATTTTATACAAATCGCCATTTCTGTAATGTAAATTAAGGGCAATTCAAAATTTATCAGAATAGTGATGAATCCACAAATTATAAATACAAATTGAGCAATTTAAATGCATTGCATACTTTTGAGAGGTAAGAACATTTTCAAAATGTGTTTATTCTTTGGTTAGGAGAAAACGGCACAAATTTTCAATCTAATTTCAGCAACTCGCATTCATGGCATACTTTTGGGAGGTAAGACATTTTTCAAAAAGATTGAATATCTCCAAGGGCTTCTCAAACAAAAGCCCTAAACATTCTCCCAGTTAGAAACTATTCATAGGCATTCTAGCGGCAGTCAAAATAGAAAATAGTCTCAAAACTTAATAAGAGTAGGAAGAATTGTGTGCACAAACTTTTCCAATTACTTGAGCCTATTTTCGGGCTTAAAGAGAAATCTAAAAACAAACGCCATAGCAATTGCTATGCAGCCCAAGTAATGCAGTTTACCTTTTTTTTTTGCGAATATTGTAGTCTATTTACAAATAATGAACATTTCTCACAACTTTTGAAATTAATTTTCTTCCGAAGAAGAAAATCCATAATGTCTCGAAAGTTTTCGAGGTAAGCTAAAAGAGTGTCCGTACAACATTCGTTGAGAAATTAAAGGTGGTGGTGGCGCATTTGACAAAACTTTTTTGCTAAGCAAATTAAATACGAATAATATCAGCTAACGACAAGTTAACAAGTTAATCCAGAGTGTTTTTCTTTACCAAATGAACCAACAGAATTACATTCAAACTAAAAAGATTTTGGTTTTTTTTTTTTTTTTTTGGACAACAAATTCAATACTTTATTGTAGTCTATTGAAAATCTTTAGACATTTTCGTAAACCGACAAAAGAATAATGTCTCAAAAGTTTTTCGTAAATTTCCGGACAAATTAAAGGCGGTTTGACACGTTGACATAACTTTTTGCTAAGCAAATTAAATACGCGTAACATCAGCGGGCAGAAGACAATTTACTCCATAACCACATTATCCCAGCTCATCCATGAGGGCGACAGGTAGCAACCAGACAAAGTTCTTTGAACAATTTTCAGTCAGGGCCACCATAAGCCACACATCTTCCCGCTCCCCTTGCCACCATTACCACATAAACCAAAATCAAATTTACCTTTACATTTATCTTTTCCATATCACAATTCCAAAACCTGTGCTTTGTCCAAAGGGGAAGGAAAGAAACGGAGGTGCGGTGGTAAAAGATGAAATTAAATTGTTTCGGTTGTTCGGAGTGTTTGCAGCTGCTTCATCGTTGTGGGTCTTTTGGCTTTTCGGAAACATTTTCTGCTAAATCATTGAATTCTCTAGAATGTGTAATGAAAACAAGAAATTTGAAAATTTCAAATTAATAGGCTTAGTAAATTGTAAGCATCTCTCGCTGCCGTCTATTTACCAGTACATTTAACAGTTAAGACTGTTTAAAGAGCCAGCCGAGGGGGAGTGGGCATAGCTGGGAGGACAAAGTACACGGCGAAGCTTAATTTAGACGGTGTCTGTGTGCTGTGTCTCTATGCTATGCCGTCTCATTTCCGTTTCCTCTGTTTGCCCCCATTCCATTGCAAGTCTGCCGAGTGGGAAGATGGGGCGGTGGTTGCTGATTCATTCCCTGCTATTTTAGTGAAATTTAATTTGTACTTCAGGTTTTGGTTTAGCTGTCGGCAGGTGGAAGGTAGGTGGAATATTTACTTGTGCCATCAGACTGTCAGTGGAGGAGGGAGACTATTTTAAATGTTTGGCAGTTATCCAGCTTCCGCTTGAAAAACGAAACGGAAAAACTAGTTAAAAACATTGTTTGTTACCAACGAAAACTTTCAATTTGAATTTATTGTGAAGAGCCTAAATTTATGCTGTACTTCTAGGAAAGGTGGCCATTTTTTTTTTAAAAATATTCATTTCGGATTTTGCCCAAAAGTTAAATTACTTTAGAAGTAGGATGCTAGAGGGGATATGATTATTGGTGTGTGTGTGACATGTCCTGGTCGGGCATTAATTTTATGAATATGGAACGATTTAGAAAACCCTTTTGGAAAGTATGCAATTCTTTAGGGTTTTAAACTGGAAAACTTAAAATCATAGTTCAGGACAAAAATATTCTTGGAAGGAAATTATTTTATACTAGTAAGTTGTAATGCGCCTATGGCGCCCGTTAATTTGCTTGAGAAAGTATTTGTTACTTAATTTTAAAAATTTTGTAAAAAATATTTTGAGAAAACTATTTTGTAAAAAAAACTTTCGAAAAAAAATAAAATTTGTGGAAAAAAAATTTTTGCTGAAAAAAAAAATTTTTGTTGAAAAAAAAATTTTTGCGGAAAAAAAAATTTTGTTTAAAAAAAAATTTTTGCGGAAAAAAAAATTTTTGTTGAAAAAAAAATGTTTGCTGAAAAAAAAAATTTTTGTTGAAAAAAAACATTTTGTTGAAAAAAAAAATTTTGTGGGAAAAAAAATGTTCTTGAAAAAAAAAATTTTGTGGAAAAAGAAAAAATTTTCTTGAAAAAAAAAATTTTGTGGAAAAAGAAAAAATTTCTTGAAAAAAAAAAATTTGGAAAAAAAAATTTTTTTGAAAAAAAAAAATTTTGGTAAAAAAAAAATTTGGGGAAAACACAATTTCTGTACAAAAAAAATATTCTTTTTTTTATTATTATTATTTATAGAATTATTATAGAATGCCTATTTAAATTCCTACGTACTGCGTGACAGAGTCAGTGAATCAGTGAATCAGGGAATCAGTGTCGAGGGTAAATATATATTAATATTACAATTATGTTAATAATAATTTCATGGGATTTATTTTTTGAATATGATTTTCGACATTTGACTGCAGCAGCTAGAAGTTACAGGGTCCATTCGATTAGTCCAATTTTTGGCTACTTTTCCCAATAAATCTGTTTCAGTCTTTAATTAAATTGGGATCCAATTTTTGGCTACTTTTCCCAATAAATCTGTGTCAGTCTTAAATTAAATTGGGATCCATCTCAGCAGACTTACAGCCTTTCCCTCCTTAGGGTTGGACGAAGAATACAACCGTCTTACTTCGAGGTGTTATTTTGAATCACCCGGTATTTCGGTAGCTTTTGAAGCTTTTATTCTTTGACATTTGACAATTAGAAACTACGCCATTACCAAAAATGTAACGATACACGCTTCAACAACGCACTGAAATTAAAAATTCATTACAAAAATGGTGAAAATCTTGCAGTCGAGAAACTCTTGCAGGAAAAGTTTCCGGACCGTGATCATAATTGGCCACCAAAATCTTGTGATCTAACATCTTGCGACTTCTTTCTTTGGGGCCACGTGAAAGATAACATCCCAGGCGTCGATTCAAGACCTCTAAGATGGAATTCGTGAGGCTATTGAGGACTTTGCGATTTGGTTATGGAAAATTTCATGAAACGGATATGGTCCTGTAAGCGTGGTCGTGGTGGCCATTTGGCTGATGTTATTTTTCTATTATTAACGGCATACCTTCCTCTTTATTATGAAATAAAGATCCGATCATTTATCGCAAAAAATTTCATTTTTCTTTGAATACCAAAATAGCACCTCCTGTTGGAAAATCCTGTACAAATATTATCCAAATACAATTTATATATTAATTTTTTTTTTTTAATTTATGATGACATTTTTATTGGCTGCTTAATGAAAATATTACCAATCTCTTGATATACTCGAACTTAACACAAAACTCATTGCCTACTTGAAGGGTTTCGGCTGCTGGTATTTTTCCACCTCTTATTGCCAAATCTGTGGCATACTTTCGGTACACTGAAACTGAAATATATGCAATAAATTTCAATTTCATATAAAAGAAAACAATTGCAATTTTGTTGGGAAAATCTTCTCGGCACAAATTCCAATTTGCAATTACATTGGGAGCTTGGAATTAAATTCATACTTAAGGGAATAACAACAAAGCTTTGTTTGGAGAATGTTGAAAATTAAATTTCCCAAATTGTTTGATATTGACAGGTTTCATTTATTCCATACTTCATCGAGTAGGACGAGTTGGGGCGGAATCTTAAATTTGAAGGGCAAACATTGCTGTGGGCTTATTATTTCTTGGGAATCAGTACACACTCACATAGGTGACGACAAGTCTCAATTGAAATTAAATACAATTTCAATTTCCTTTCGTAAATAAATGAAAATTTCGCCATGTCGTCTTCATGTTTTCTGTATGCACGTTTATTTGACAAATATTTTATTGAACAAATATTGAATGGAAGACACAGCCGAACTGAAAATGTGTTTTTTCTTTGGCCTTTGTGTTGTCCAATGGTCAATATCAATATAATATCGGTTGAAACAATATCCACAAATTGTTTGTTTTAATGATGCTGTGTATGTGGTTAAAGTGCACACACATGTACGTACGTATGTGCGTAGGACATGTGTTTGGGTGTGTGTGTGTTGAACCATGCTGCCCGGTGTTTGTGTGGGCCGGCATTTACACATGTTAAGTAAGTTTAACAAGAGTATTATGTATTACATTGATTGTTTTAATGTTTTTTTTTTTTTAAAAAAAATTATGAATATCGTTTTAATTTTAAATTATTGTTGGATCTTTCAAAATCTTGTTTTGTTTAACTTTTATGAAATGCTCGTCGGAAGGAAAATATTCCAATGAGGCTTGTGATTTATTGATGGACTTTTTTTTTTTTCAACACTCAGCGGAAGGAAATTAGGGTATCGGAAGGAGGAAAGAGGGAGTAGTGTTTGTTGACGGAAGCAAAATATTCCAATGAGGCTTGTGATTTATTGATGGACTTTTAGTGGGGACTAATTCACAAAGCCCACAGGTTTTCTGGTTAATGACCATTGAAGGTGATGAGATCTTTTAAAGGGGCTTTAGTAACCCTGTGGTCTTGCCCCCTTTGAATACCGAATAATCTACTTCTGTGCAAAGTTTTTTGTATTGTTTATGAGAATTTTTCGATAATCAATGAAAGTCATAGACATTTTCAAAAATTTTGTTTATCGATGATTATTAATATTTGACTGGGCTGATTGGTCAGGTAATTTATTTCATATTTTCCCAGTGTTTCCTTAGCTTTATTCCAACTTCTTCAGGGGTTGGAGAATTTGGAGAATTTTTCGATAATCAATGAAAGTCATAGACATTTTCGAAATTTTGTTTATCGATGATTGAAAATGTTAATAATATTTGACTGGGCTGATTGATCAGGTAATAATTTATTTCATTTAGCTTTATTCCAACTTCTTCAGGGGTTGGTTTTTGTTTTGAGAATCAATCAATTTGTTTTGTAAATTCTGCCTACCTATCTCTTAGTATTATGGCATGTTTCTTCTTTCTTACATTTCTTTTTTTTTGTAATTTCGTTTCCCTTTACCTTTTGGGCAAATTTTCGCACAATTTTGCTTTGAAATATTATTTTTTCTGTGTTTTTTTCTTCTGTTTTTTTTTTTGTAAATACAAATCAATAATTTTTGTTATCTCAACTTTCTTTTAGGCTTTTTGAGCACCTTCAAAACCAAAACAAAAAAAGCAAAAAAAAAAAACAAACAATCAAATAAACACTGAAACAACTAGAACGCTTTGTTTTGTTTTCTTTCATTGTATAATACACTTGAGACTTTTTCCTACTATCTTCTGTCAATGAAAAGTGTTATTAGATTTTGTAAATCTTTTACAACAACAACAACTACAAAAAAAAAACAAAAACACACCACTTAATCAACAACAACCAAAAGAAAACTCTAAATAATTCCCATCACATTTCTTAGTGCTCCCGTGTGTTTGTGTTCAGCGCCCAATGGCTGTCAGCTAGTTATGATGGAGACATTTCTTGTCCTGGGTCTGTGTTTTATTCTATATGAAGCATTGGATTTCTTTCAAGGATGCATCCATAGTGCAACGCCCAATACCAGCGATCAAATTGATGCCTATCGCCGTCATCTCGACGAACAACGACAAAAGCAACAAGAAGAAGAATTCCTGGCCAATCTAACGCCACTGCTCAGTGCCCAATTGGCAGCTGCCGGCTTTAATTTATCCACCTCGACCACACCCACAGCCTCGACTGCGAGTGTCATCAGTGATCTAAAGGCTCAGGTTCAAAAGGAGATTGAAAATCATTCGGTTAGTACACCGGCCTTACATTCTGGTGGCGGCAACGGCGGTCACATCGGTGACGACGAAGGCTCTGGTGCTGGTTTTCGTCCGGCCAATCGCAGTGTCTTTGAGACACAAGAATTGCATGCTACCTCGTCATTGCCACGCGACTACTATTACCTGCAACAGCAGCAATTGAAGAATAAGAACTCTTCCAAATCTCTACTCTCGAAATTCTCTTCGGGTTCCGATAATCGCATTTTCCCCGAGGCGGCCAGTATTTTGGGCAACCCATCCGGTGTCATTACCACTCAGCCCTTGGTGCAACATCAACGCAACTCCTTTGACTGTCCAACACCGATAATAACACAACAACCGCCGGCGGTGGGCTGCATACTTGCCCAAGACCTCAAGAGAGCTTTACTGCAGAACAACAATAACAACGACGATCCAAAGATTTTGTCACGTCAAAACTCACAACTATCGCTGACGTCATCGCATCAGCCCTCATCGTCCGAAGACGAGGACGACGACTCGGAATCGTCCTCAACACAGGGCGAAGCATCGCTGCAATCGTGCCCCTACAATTCCGATCACGACGACGACATCAACGAAGATCGCACATTCACCGTGGGCTCGTGTTCATCGTCGCATGCTGACTTCCGGGAAATTGAATGTGAACGCATGCGCCGTCAATGTGTGAGCGTTAAACGCATCTATAGCATATCGGAAAAATTTTAGAAAAACTAAATCACTCCAAAAAGAAAAGAAAAACCAAAAATCATCCAAAAATTCTAAAACAAAACCAGAAAAAAGAACAAAATTTTTTTTGACTTTGAACACAAAAATCAAAAAAAAACAAATTGGTTTTATGAAAATTTGCTGAATAAAAAGGTATTGAGAAATTGAAAAAAATGTGACTAGAATTTCTAGAAAAAAATATCCTAGAAAATAAAGAAAAAGCACACATAATTTTGTTAACCGTTTATCGCAATCTCGCTCCAGCAATCATTTTAATTAAAAAAAAAATAATCAAAAAATAACCAAAAAAAAAAAAATTAAATCACAAGTGCACTTTCCTAAATTCCATTTCTGTTTTCACTGTGTAAGACGCACGCATAATCAAGCATTTCACGCATTTAATATTCGTAAGTAATTAAAAGAAAAACGAAAAAACTCGAATCACTTTAAAACTGATATCAGTTCCCAGACCACAGCCACTAAATCACATTCACGTCACCCTCCTTAAGGTATGCTGCATTTGTTGATCGACTCACCTCACCACTCTCGTATCACGGGCATATGCCATGCATTTCGTTGTCACTCACCCTAAAGTGTATGTCAAGACATGGTATTTTTTGGAAACCATATTAAAAATCACCCTGTGTCATTGACAATTTTCACCACATTATTGGTTTATTTTTGGCTTACAATAAAAACACAAAAACCTCACAGCAAAATATTTATAAGAATCATACAAATCGCACAGAGATCATGCGCAGACTTCCCAGTAAAACTCACCTCATTTTATTGTTATTCGAAACGCCTAGAATACCTGAATCCATATTATATGTATTCAATTATCGCAGAATTTCTATAATACTCACCCCATTTTATGCTATTCTCACCACATAGAATAAGGATAGTAATATATTCCCTTCAATTCACCGCACAATTTCGTACGAATTAGAAAGGATATTTGTCATTTTATCTCATTTTATGTTATTCTCAACTCATAACCTCTGAGCCATATTCTGATTAATTTATTATTTCTATCTCCACAATTAAAGAAATATTCGAATCTACATTTCTACGACAAAATTTTTTTTCTCATGTTCAATTCATTGCAGTCTTCGAAAGCCATCAAACCGAGTCACAAAAGAACCGTTTTGTACATCGATTCCCCCATTCAGTATAAAAGACATTTAATATTGGAAATCCCTTCTATTTATTCATCTCATTCTCTAAACTCACCATAACTGCATCACTCATTAATTTCATAATTAAAACTGCATCGGTTTCTTTTATCCAGAAATAGTCAAAAATTAACTCACCACACCCACTTCGCAAGCACAATTCTTCTCCTTGTCCAACCATTAAGTTTTTACCCGCTGAATCGCAACTTCACTTTGCATTTCTGATTTATACCGCATTTTTTGATTTTCTCACATAGCATTCGAAACCCAGAAATTCACCACACTGTCTATTATCACCATATGACTGACAGAAACTAAAATTTTTTTTTTTTTTGTTCTTCTGTCATTAATGACACAAACCCCTAGGGAAGAGCAAAACTTGCGACTGAAGTCCACCACACCTTGTTGTATTGGAATTGCAATCCCTCTTAAAGGCGTAATATCTTATAATGCCAAGCATATCTTTGAAAAGTCCAAAACAAATTTTAATAATTTAAGTTCAAAAAAATCATGCATAGCTAAAATCCATTAGAAATTGTCAGAGATGTGATGTGTAATCTGAAAAAACCCAGGATTCCTTTTCAATCTCGACAGCACCCATTGCCAGCACAGTCGAAGAAATTTTGTTAAAAAAAAAAACAGTAAATATTTTTTATCTTCATATTAAAATGAATGCAAACAAAATGTGGCGTATGAAGAAAATAATATAGAAAAAACAATTAAATTTAAAAAAAAATATTCACAAATTTATCTGACTCCCTTTTAATTTTCTATAAAATCCATCTTTATTATTTAACATTTATTTTCCTAAGTATTTCACATAGACCCAGAATATTCCCATGGATTATCAACAAAAAAAAGTATTCAACATTTGTTTAGACATCTCAACACACCACACTGGTTTCAAACGTGATTTTATTTCAAATATGATAACATTTATTTTGAATAAAAAACATCATTCTTTTCATATTAAGAATACATTTTCACTTTCTATATGTTTGAATAATTTAAAATAATTTGCATTTGACATTTTCATTCATAGACATTGGTTACTCCTCGTCCCACATGACATTCATGAAAGAAATTTCGCCATTTCCTAAAGCACTGGCAGAGCAGAGGTTCAGTGACGGGTGATGAAAACATTCCGAAAATTGTAATATAAAATAGAGTTTAAATTAAAAAAAATAGCAAAAAAATATAATCTCTAAAGCAAAACAGCAGGACTCTTAAAATACAACTTAATGACGGGCATATACAAATTCAATGATTATACCCACAACACATATAACACACTATTATATTCGGAATAATGTACTCAGAAATTCGTCACGGTAAAATTAACGGCCTATTTGTTCTTACATAAATAATTTTGAATTTTCATAAAAACTCTGAGAGTTTTCATTAAGTTGAACAATTTAGTCAATGAAATGTATTCTAAAATAAAAACATTTAACGTATGCTTCACCTCTTTGGCAATTGCAAACAATAAGGAATACTGAAAATCTATGAAAGGAAATCCACTTTAAAATGAATGAAAACAGAGTATCTTTTACTTAAAGTCCATGATTTTAGCTTATACCATTAAAGAAAAATTAAAAAATGTAAAAAAAAAAATTCACCACACCCAAAACCAAATTCACCACACCAAAATTTTTGCTGCATACCACTCAAAATAATGATTTTTAGATAATTTGAGCAAATAAAAAAAAAGCAAAGCTCAAATGTATCAAAAAAAGGGAGTTTTCATAAAATCTCCTGATTCCAGACATATTTTCTTCTATTAGACCATTTTTCATTGTTTTTATTGTAGTGAAAGAAAGTAAACATCTAAAAGCAATAGAAAATTTAAAATTCAAAAGGGACTGTATTGTAAAACCTTAAATAAGTGTTAGTCTGTTAGTCTGAATATGAAAAAGGCGAATATATCTTTAATCTGTGAACACTGCCGCTTACAATTGCTATACTCACTGGCCTATTACTTAAAGCCGGTTCCGAATAGCAAATTCTTTTTTTTGGGGAGAAGTTATACATGGCTTTGAGATTACTTTCTTATTGGGAAAACAGATGCATGGGGTTCTTACCAGCATAAGTTCCTAGAATTGCTTTGTTATAATTGCAGACTGTAACTATATAAGCACCAACTAATAAAGCCAACAAATCGGATACTTGTATTAATCATTATTTTCTTTAGAAGCCATTAAATTATTTTCTCGGCTTGTTATAATTTCAGAACTTTTGTTCTATTCCCGAACTTTATTGAATACATTTATTTTCCATCTCATGGATTACCAAACCTCCGTCATTCCCATACCAGGATAACACTCTAGGTCTATTCCCATACATGATCTATATATATCCCATCCTCAATCCGATATTTGCGTTAAACAAATCCCATGTTCATTCAAATTTGCTCACAAAAGACATGAATTTGATTGCTTTTGAGCGACAACAACAACAACAACAAAACAATCACAACAAGAAAAATTCTATCAAGCATGTATTGAAGAAAAACCTTGAAAGGGTATTTCATAACAGTGTACACGAAACAAGCTGACAGTAAAACGAAACAAACAAAGACTAACAACTTTCTTTGGCACAAACACAATTGTACATCCTTCTGGTGAACTCAATAAGAATGTGTAACAGAACAACAAAACAAAACATGAAAGAACAAAATCTCTAAGCTAATAGGGTTTCTGCGAAATGCCATAGGAGGATGGCATGCCCAAAAGAGCAGCTATTCGGACTTCCTTCCAAATACAGAAGAACATTTTTGTATTGGTAAATTGTTTGCCAACAAATAGAATAATTTTCCACAATTTAGATAACCTCTTAAAGATATAGCAACTGATGCTGACACAATAAGTTGCAAAATCCTCAAAGTATACTTTAAATTTTTTTTTATATGTAACATGTACATAAATATACTTCATATTTGTGTTGGATTCGTCTGCATAACCCTTAATGTATGCTTTAGCATTTCTCGAGGGCTTTACACTAGAACGCCATACACCTACACATAGTTTGTTTTAGAAATCAAAGTCATTATTTCATTCATTTCAACCTCATTAAAAATTAATCATGATGTTTTTCTTTTTATCTCGGTGTTCTGTTTCCACCTTAGCAAAAGCCGTAAGGAATACTAACACAGTATTATTTGTGCGTCGCCAACACTTATTTTGTATGTTGTTTCTCATGTACATAATGATGCGCAAAACCATCTGTTTCATGTGGTTTTTTGTTCAGCTCAGTTGCGATATTCTTGTTTATGTTTATTCTGTCTATCTTAGTTCAGCTTTATTGGCTTGACGATGATAAATAACATTAAAAAGTTACAACTTAGTGATAAACAAGAGACGAAGGGATGTTTGAAGTCCTCTGGACATTGCCATTGACTTGATAGGAGAGAGAATGACATTGGTTGTTATGCCTTAAATGAACTAAATGTTGAGGGTGTATCAAGACTGTTTGGACAATTAATGTTTGTGCCCTTTATAGTTTTCATAAACTGATAAACTGATAAACATAAACTGACTTATTTTGATGTATTTCATTGAGTACATTGTTTTTATTTTATAAATTGATAAATTTCAGTTCAGTGGTTATTATGCATTCAAAATAAATGATTTCGGAATAATTTGGAAACTCACCACTCTGAAAAGGAAACTCACCACACCTTAAATTGTACGTGGGTCGATTTCGTATATAGCTTTTCAGTTATACATTGAAAATAAATTGTTTGGGAATAATTTGGAAACTCACCACTCTGAAATGGAAACTCACCACACCTTAAATTTTACGTAGATCGATTTCTTATGTAGCTGTGTATATAACACTGATTTTATACATAGCTCAGAATAGATTAATGTATAAATTATGTTGTTTTTCTGAAAATCATTTGTGGTAATAAGATTTCTTTCAAAATTTCTGGTACAATCAGGCTAGATTTCTTTGTTTTCGCTTCATCTTTTATATAAAAACATAAGCAAATAATGATACTAGAAATAGCGTCTTGTGTATAGACTAGGCAGGATTTGAATCAGGATAATTTCGTAAAAGTTGTACAACAGTTTCTTTGTTGTGTTATCAAAATCAATCATTTTCCTTGATTTACATTCAGAACTGTGTGGTTCTTCAATTTTCTTTGAAAAAAATACTGACTTTGGTAGAACTTCAGAATACACCCAGAAGAAATGGAAACTCATCACACCTTAAATTTTACCTGTTTCGATTTTGTATACAGATACTTGTTTTCAAATGGAAACCCTGAGAATTTCAACTCAATATCTTCAATGTTGAAAAGTTCTTTATCACCCAAATCATTCTGGAAAACTACACATGTACCCAAAACATCAGCTGAATTAAATGGCTCCTGAAAAAAGCTCGCAAATCTTTCAGAAAACATAAAAAAATTTTATTTCGTTTTAAACGGAAATTTAGTTTCATGCAAACAACAGCACATTTTATAAAACGATAGCAAATCTTTTCCAATGAGAAAACTGAAAGCTAAAATAACGAAACGAAACGTAATTTACTTTTCGTTTTGCACAGAAAAGAAATTAATGTTTACTTTTTAGTTTTTTTTTTTTTAAAGTTTTAAAAGGTTTTCTCTCGCCACTTTCACATCAAAATATTAATTAAAATCAAACCCAGCATCGGCTGCAATCCGCAACAATCAGTTACAGTTGTATTGCATGAACACTAACCGATTTTGTTGGACTTTCAAAATTCACCACTAAAAATAAAAACTCACCACACCTTAAATTTTACTTTTTTCAGTTTGGCAGGCAGTCTCTTCTGTTTTAAAAGACTGATAAGAGTTGTTTCGTACAAATAAAGATTTTTTGCTATTACTTACTTTTACCGCTTCTTAAACGCAATGAGCTCCAACTAATTAAGACCATAATGCGATTATTTTATAAGATCTTTTAAAAGGCCATCTCCAATTGCCAAGCATCGCTACACATGCAAGAAGATTATGCAAATGTCCTTCAATGGGAGACGTTTTTCCTTTGAGTCATGGAAGAAAACCTACTTAACCTCATTTCTTTTTATTACTCACATTGGCCAAGTACCGGGGGCCGCGCATTCAGCTGTTCTAAAATAAATTGCAAAATATTTACTACTCATCTTTTGCCATTATCAGCACTCTTCAGCGACCTATAGTGGTCGACCTCCACCAACATCTTCTGTCAGCTTACAAGTAGTTGAAAGTATTTAAAAACTAGTGGCGGCCTGGCCGCCACCTCCTTCATAACCCATGCACAGTACGAGTGTAGATTTTTTTCTTTCTTTTTTTCAGTTTTTTATTTTTTGTGACTAGAGGTTAACATTTATCTATGTCTGTGTCAGTCATGTTGTGTTTTTGGCGTTGCTGTTGTTTTTCTATTATTTCCTTCCATTGTTATCTTCAAGTCTTATGGCCGTCATGATGGCGCCATTTAACAACAATGGCGTCTCTATTCTTTATCTATGAGGTTTTTTTTCTATTCTTCTTGAGTTTTTTTTTTTTTTGCTTTTTGTTTGTTTTCATAGACATCTTTTACTCCTGACATTATTATTGGCAATGAATCTTTAGGTTTCACCCCACATCCTAATAGGAGAATTAAACTAGTAAGGCAAAGTTTTTGGCCCTGTGTGTGTGTGTGTAAGGAAGCCAGAACTCCTGTACCGTCTGTCTTGCCGTTTCTACCCCCCCACGTTTTTCCACCCTATTATCATATATATCGACCACAAGGAAAGCAAACAAATTTCATCATCATCGTTGCCGGGTAATTCTTCTTCACGTACTGCTTTAGCATGGCGACTGGCTGGAAGGATGAATGACTGAATGGCTGGAAAGTATAGTTTTGTTCATGTCTCATCTACACTTAGAGTAGGACTATTAGTCGTCATAGTGATAGTTAAATCTAATTCTTCCACTGCCTCGTCATCAGCATCATCTGGCGTGGTGGTAGTAACACGGCCACTGTGGAGGAGGTGAATATGGCCACCGACAATTAAGATGATAATGTTGTTGTTGCTACATTTGTTGGCTTGAGCACAACACAGTAGTATGATTTTGATTCTAGTCAGAAAAATTGATTAACTTGCTTGGTTGGAGTCGAACGAAAGAAGGAATGATGGAAGAAAAAAAGTGGCTACAACTGCCACTAAACCACAATACATGCACACACACACACAAATACATACACCTACGGTTAAGTTCTTGGGTATCCTTCGTTTGTACAAATCTGTAGGACAGGGGAATATAGGGGACCAGATGCAACCGTTTGTGTTTAAATACTTTTAGAAGGCTGATGATGAGCTTCCAGACAACTGCAACTTATTTCTTGTTACCACTACAATCCCACTCTATCACACAGACACGAACACGAATACCACAAACACACTCACACGAAACTTAAAGTAAACTAATACAAAAATAAAGGACTTAGTATCGAATAATTGAAAGGATTCAGACAATACTCTTCTGGCTGAAGTCCAGTCCAGTCTGCACAAGTCTGTGAGCAAGAAGTGATGGGTAGTTGGGGCGGGTTTTTTTTTTTTTTTTGGTTAGAAACAGAAAGATAAGCAAACTTCAAGGAAAATATTATAAATAAAAAAAGTTTTTAATTATCTTGTGGGGTTTTTTTCCCCTCGCTCGAACAAAGCCACTGAAGCAAAAAGAAATCTCATTAAATAGTTTTAATTGTAATAATTGAAAAGAGAGTTTTTAGTGGACCAGTGTTTGCCAATCGGCGGGAGGGGAAGTCGAGCAAAAGAATGCTTTAAAATTGAAATTCATCCCAAGCCTGAAAATATGCTAAGAATTTGAAATTTTTGTATTGTAATAGAAAACTGGGTGGCGTAATAAAAGCCTAGGCTACCGTTTGCTAAAAAATCAAAATACTTTTCTTTCAAAACAGAGAGCTATATTGATTTTTAAAAAATAAATATTGTAGCATAACAAAAAAATTAACAACCTTGGGAAATTTTTTTTTAGATCAATTTTAGATCTTATTAATATCTAAATATTAAGCGGGTTACCCTGTTAAAACCCAATATGAGCTGAAGGACGAATGACGTTTATTATTTAAATTTCACTAAAGCACTCTTGGGCATTTTCTTGTTTTTTGACCCAAAAAATCGTCACAACAAATTCAAAATCGGGTATATAAATCCATTTCAAATAATTGTCCCAATTAATTCGCATCCAAATGCCAGTTCTTTGAATTCATTTCCATAAGAGTAAAGTTAATATTGTCAAATTCAAAAAACAATTTTATGTTAATGCAGTCTTTGTAAATTATACTTTGAATTTCCATGTGTATATTTTGACCTAAAAAATATGCCTTTGTTTTGTGATCTCACCCTCTCCACCCCCCCACATAAGTATGTCATATTCCTGAGCCTAAAAGAATGCTTTGCATTTGGTTAACTTTGTTTTCATTTAAATATTTTACTTGTGTTTCTCAAGGTTCATTCTACAACAACAATATTATTTCCATTTTGCCATTGTTACCAAGTTTTATGTGCTCATAAAAACAGACTGTCCCGGAAACTTCACATATACACGACCGGATGTAGAGTGTTGCTTTCATAGCCATTGGGTTTTTTTGTCGTTGTTGTTTTTTTTTTTTGTAATTAATTACATACCATAAAGTTAATGAAGCATTTGAAGATAATGTCTTGCGAGGAAGAGAAAAGCGAAATGCGTCTAGAGTAAGTGGCAAAGCCGTGGTGTAGGAAGGAGTTTTGAGTATTTCAGCAAGTCATGAGTTAATAACAGACACGTTATTCAGAAACAGGAAAACATTTTTGGTGTTGTTCTCTTTCAACGACGGCAAGGACATTAACGGACGGAGACTAAACCAAAGATAATCTACAAATTAGGTGTCATCCATCGCCTAGCAATAATAGTAATTCTGCATTTGAGTAAAGTTGAAGTTTTTCAGAGTGTCAATCGATGAATTCAATTGCTTTTGTGAGACCTACTGACGTCTAGGGCCGTCCTCTGAATTACCGATTTTTTTCTAAAACTGCATACACAACTCTTCTTAAGTTTTAGGCCTTTTGACTTATTGACTGTCTTCTGCCAACCACTTTCTACTATTTCTATTTTAAAAATAAATTATAGGGCACTTAAATTTAGTTAAATTAATTTCAGTTACATTTCTCGATAATAGTCGTCCTAAGTTTCATATTTAAAATTACACCATTACATGGGCTCCTTAGGGTAGGCTAGAATAATTTCCCTCCGGCCTTTATGCTTTACATTTTAAAATTACACCACCATTTCCTGGGCTCTTTAGGGTATGCTACAGTAATTTACCTCCGGTACGGTACATCTTTGGAATACAAGGACCACTGCTTAATAATAAATTATATCTAATAATCTTTTAAACTGATTTATATTACATGGAAAATCAATATCATAAATTCTGTTGAATTCCCTGCAATATTTAACAATTGGTTCATTCATACTACAGTTAGTTCATTCAAACTTTCTCAGTGCTCTCATTGGAACATTAAATCCACCACTGGGCTCCTTAGGGCATGCTACAATAATTTCCCTTCGGCCTTAATGCTTTACTTTTTAAAATCACACCACCATTATCTTGACTCCTTGCGGTATGCTACAATAATTTTTTTTAATTTTTAAATTACACCACCATTACCTTGACTCCTTACGGTATGCTACAATATTTGCCCATTTCAGTCTATTGAGCCATTTGTTGTTCCATTTCATATCGATCGATTTCATACTCATCGTCCACATAATAAATGATTTAAGATCTTCATAAAAATCCATCATCATCCATCGTCCATTTGCCGTCATTAGATGACACTTCCATTCTAATTTGCCATCCATTCTCGGGGAAATTAATTCACTCCCGTTGCAGCCAACGCACATCAATCTTTATTTACGTCCCATTTGTTCAGTCGTCCTCCATATATTTTCTGCTTGTTTCGAAGTCCCATTGAAATTAAATAAATTACTATAATTTATTAAAAGTCTGACCTTTTTTGCACAGCAGAAGAGAAGAGAACAGCAGAAGAAAAGTACTGTGCCAAGAAAAAGACACAGAAAAGGTTATCTTTAGTTTTACATATTTTTTTTTCGTACATATTTTCCTTTTATAAAAAGGGAGGTGGAAAAAGACAACTGGTTGAAGGCTTGCAGCGGTATGAGGGGGATTCTTTTGATACACACAATGCCCTAGGGTGAAATTTGTTTAATAAATATTATGCAGAGCTTTTTTTTTTTTTTGATTATTACAGACAAACACATATGCCCCTGTACATATATGAATGTGATGTTATACTTTTGTTCTTAAAGATTTTCTTTAAGAATAAGGGAGTTTTATATGGAGAGAGAGGGGGGTTGTAATGAGCTAATTGGCATCTAATTTCTGTAAAGAAGAATGTATATATAGGAGGTTATCACCGGTGTCCTTAAGTTTCTTTATAGAAGATTCGCTATAAAGTAAAAAAATAATATTTAAATGTTTTCTCTTGGTTTATAGAGGCTATAGATTAGCCTCCAATTATCTGGCTAAAAGATGGAAAAACGACGACATGAACTTTAAAAATACTAGTTTACCCTCAACATTCCACGAAAAACTTCTCTTAAATTAGTGACCAGGAACTTCCGTTAAGAGTCGGCTCCGAAAGGGTAATGCTTTCTATGGATAGGTTTCACTTGATTTAAAGGTTATTCTATTTCTCGTTTACGAAGTGGAAAACGGCAAATGACAAACTGTTTTTGGATATTCTTACCAAGATTCGAGCCAGCTGTTCTTGTGGGATAATCGCACACACTACCAATCACACCACAGCCCTCTATAAGGGGCTAACTGTATAAAATTAAATAGAGCTTGAAAATCGAATCCTCGACCTCGTAAATTTCACAATAAACCCTCCAAATTCGCTCAAAGCATTCCCAATTATTTTAAAGTGGGTTGAAGGGCAGGAACTTTGGTATGTTTCGACTTATAAATCTCAAAGCTACTACTGCGATGCCGAGTTAATTACTGCGAAACTAGTTAATTTACTGGTACCAAAATGTACAACAGTTTTTGATCTTCAATTTATTTATAAAATATCCTTTCAATGGGATTGCCTTCTCCTCCATATATATCAGCAAATTGTTCATTATTCAGGCAATAATACAATTAGCCT
Organism: Hydrotaea cyrtoneurina; assembly: GCA_958296145.1. Classification (NCBI taxonomy): domain Eukaryota; kingdom Metazoa; phylum Arthropoda; class Insecta; order Diptera; family Muscidae; genus Hydrotaea; species Hydrotaea cyrtoneurina. Next base: position 17,609,322 of record OY282513.1, on the reverse strand, counting down.
TTCCCAGAATAAAAACTTGATTTCTTAATTTCCATGTGCCACCAACTTCCGGCCTGGCAGATACTGTGGTAGACATTGAAAAAACCCCCCACTACTCTAAACTCTCACTGTGTAGTTAGTTTCTTTTTTTTTGTGTGTTCTATATGTATATTTCATTCCTCTTCCTTTTCTTGTGCAGGTAAACATTTATGTACGTACACACCATAAAAGGAAGAGGGAAACAAATTGTGTGCCGTTTGTTTATTTTAGCAAACTTGTAAGATAAAAAGTCTATTGAAATGAACGGAAACTCGTCTACACACAACACTGCAGACATTAACACTTGGAAATTATGTGAGTGTATGAGTGTGTGTGTGTGGTATATATTTTTGGTTCAGAGACTACTTCAGATGACTAAGAGTGAGCCTGGGGAAAATGGGAGCCTTAAGAACAAGGCCTTCTGTCCGAACTTGTTAACTTGTTAAGTCACATGAGTGAGGGATAATCAGAAGTCATTCTCATGTAATGTTAGGTGATTCTCTCTAATGGCCTCTAACAAAGTCTTCGTATGAATCTGCTCGAAAAAAGCTTTACTAAAGAGCATGTGCTATTCAGAGGTTATTGTTTTAAAAGAGAAGCAGTTATATTAACTGATGCCCTTTAATAGATAATAAGTACGAAATTTGCAAAGCTTCGGGAAGAAGTTCTCTCAGCACTTCTTTGGGAAGAAGTTCTCTCAGCACTTCTTTGGGAAGAAGTTCTCTCAGCACTACTTCGGGAAGAAGTTCTCTCAGCACTTCTTCGGGAAGAAGTTCTCTCAGCACTTCTTTGGGAAGAAGTTCTCTCAGCACTTCTTCGGGAAGAAGTTCTGTCAGCACTTCTTCGGGAAGAAGTTCTCTCAACACTTTTTTGGGAAGAAGTTGTCTCAGCACTTCTTCGGGAATAAGTTCTCTCATGTATTAAACTTAAAGCCCCCTAAAAAGTCCTTCCTACGAAGGCCCTGCAAATACATCCCCTTGTGTAGCGTCAAGTATGTGCGTATATACGAGACAGCCTATTTGTCTTTTCTGTTTGTTTCGATTTCAATTCATTCAAACTTGCCGCTGCCGTTGTTGGTTGCTCGCACCGCCCTCCATTCTACCACTATCCACTTTATTTCTGTTTTCACTGTATGTGTGTGTAGTAGAGCTCTATTTTGTAGCTAAGTGTAACAAAAAAAGCGTTGTAAATCTGGTTTACAGGCATTTTATTCAATTTATTTGTATACACACTCTCTCTCGTTCACTCACTACCCATAGACACACTTTGCTATTCAGCGAGTCTGTTGTAAACAAAAAACAAAATCAAAGCATACTTTTAGGCTTTATGGCAAAATAGTATTAAATTTGAAAAGAAATGACACATAAAAGAGACATTTCACAATTTTCCGCTTGTGTATTTAGAAACTGAATGTGGTGACAATGACAAGGACCTCAGTGGGCGGAGCAGGCGGGTGTATTGAATTTCGGTTGGTATTTCGTGACGCGTAGGTGTTGATGTCTATTCAATCACCAACGTAAGACGCCACTTGAAACAGTAAATTGTGGAAATAATTTAATTTGTCTGGGACTACGTCAGAGTCACACAAAAAACGGCAGGGAGCATTAGCTTTTCAAATTGATTTAAAGAAAATTTAATACTTGTTAAGTTTTCGGTAGATCTCTTAAATCCTCATATTTGTTGTGAAATCTTAACGCTTTGCTACCTATTAAATGTGAATTATCTGTTGGCGTTGTTGATTTCTCTTTTGAAATGGTTCCATTTCCTCATCTTCTGGCAAGTGACAGGCGGCCATTATGTCGGTTGGTTTTTGTTGCCTCCACTAGCCATGCCATTCAACCAAGCCTGACTTATGATTGCAGTTTATCATTTTCTTGAAACAAACATAAAAATCATGAAAGAAAACAATAAAATGTTCCTTTTGAATTGCTTTTAGCAATGTAAATATACTCACACAAGGCAGTGAGACAGACAGACAGGCGGGCAGACAGACAGGCGGGCAGGCAGCAGGCAAACAGTTGTGATAAATGAAAACATTAAAAATGTGGGGAGGGAGGGGGTGGTAAAACAATCTGTACATCTTCTCTTTCAAATGAACATGGCAGATAGACTGTTTGGCGCCGCCAACACGTTTCCTTATACCCTCCATTAAAATGGTGGCCAAAATCGTTTCGCCAGCTCCATTGTTACACCTTGAAAAATATTAACTCATGAAATTTATTTTACAAGTTTACAAGATTGTTATCAGCATGGTTCAGAAGCGGAATGTGTTTCTAACTGACTTACTTAGAACTTCTCTCAACTCTGAGATTTCAGTAAGAAAAATTGTGTATCATTACTGGCCGGGACCAACAATTTAAAGCCGGCTCCGAACGGCTAATGGTTTCTCTAGAGAAGTTTTTACGTGGCTTAGAGGTTAAACTCCTATTCGTAAAGTCGCCAGCATGACCTCCACAGGTTCATTGTATGGGTTTCCGACAGACACATTATTTAATTAATTTTTTAATTAATTAATTTTTTTTTAATTAACTTTTCATATTTATTTTTAAAACCTAATTTTGTTCTACTTAATCTGTTTCCAAGAATATTTCAAATATACTTGAGAAGTGGGCTAGTTTTAATAGAACATCACGCCAAAGTTGAGGAGTAGGAGGCTTCGAATACCCCAAAAATTCTGCTTCGAAATAGAAAATAGACCTTCTAGAAAAATTACAACGAGTATTATACAGTTGTAGTGTAAACTAATTAAAGATCAAGCTACTTTTGTCTCCCTATAATTTGAACCAAAAAAATTGTGGCAATAGAATGTGACAAAAAAAAATGTCCTTGATCATCGAACAGTTGATCATCGTCTTTGAACAACTACCATCCAAGTATGGCGTCGTTTGTAAAACCACACTAAAACTCGGCTCATTCAGGATCCACTTTCAGCTCTGGAACAGCATCTGGCTGCTCTTCGGATCAAATTCCGGAAATTCTGTGACACAGACTTGCATCCCATTCAATCCTTCCTCTGGTTAAGTCAGTCTCTTCAGTGCCGTCCATAATTTGCATTTGCCGTTGAGGAAATTGTAGTTGTTATTTCACCACCCCCAATTTATTTGAATGTAAATAAAATGTTTATCATCTTAAGTTGTAACAGGTGCCGCAAAAGTAAACTTCCGATATGTTTTTGTATTTAAAAAAAAAAATGAAAAACATTGATTCTTCTTGTGGATTATTTTTATTTGGTCTTTTAATTTTTTTTTTACATCAAGTCGAGAATATGAAATCATCAGAAAGATAGACATTGTTTTTTGCTAAAATAATATTTGGGACACAACTGAGGTGTACCATTTAAAAAAAACTAAAAACATAAAACTAAATTTCAATCTTCCAATTATCGAAATGCTCTATGTCCAGCCAATGCTTTAGGGGAATTATTATTATTCTTTAATAATCCTAAATATAATAATTTGTGCACCTCACTGCCTGCGGTGAAGCATTTCTTTACTCTCTTTCATTACTCTCTCTCTTGCTCGCTCATTTTTTAACACGTCATCATTCTCTTTTCACAGTCGCAGTGTGTGTGACTGTGTGTTGTTTACACATGTGTGTTTGGCTGTTTCGTTGTTGTTGTCATGTTCACAAAAAGAACAACAAACACACATAAAAAGAGGAAAGACATGTTTTTTTCGACCGTTGTTTGACGGGCTTTTCAACTAGTAATAATAATAATTCCTCCCACAAATACCTTCGAATACTTAAAATTTAACTTAATATATAAGTTCATGATAAGAATATTAGTGCCTTTTCCTTGAACCTCCTCACCAATCAAAACTCTCCTTAAGCTAATTGGCTCTAAAAACCAAGTTATATGAAATCAACAAACAGACATCACTTTCCATTAATAAACAAATGCATTTCTAAAGAAATTTCCATCCCATTAAATCATAGGATTTCTCTATCCTCTGCTGACACCCTTTCTCCCTCAAACCTACATTGAGTTCAGAGTAAAATTTAATTTACACAATTTCGTTCGATTGTAATTTAATATAAAACGGAAATGTGATTGTAAAATTGAGCTTTAGCATAAACAGGAACTGCTCTAAAATGATTTTAATGTCTTAAAGTAAAGCGTAGAACATCAACTGGCCATTACATCATAATACGGGGAAACTGAAATGTGTGCTTTTTCTTATTTATTTTCTTAAAACAAAAAAAAAAACTCATTTCATCTCATCCAAAACAAACAATGAAAATATTAACAAATCCACGAAAAAATGTAATAAAAATTCTATCTTATTTTTCTCTTGAAAATCTCTTTCTAAAGTTAGATTCCTCAGATCAAGAAAACGAAACAAAAATTGAACGTTATTGAGAAGTTTTTAAAATACTGTAAATTAGAGAAAATATGTAAATATTTTAAGAAATCCAAAATCAAATACAAACAATTTTAAGAAAAAAAAAAAAAACGTAAAACATAAAAACAAACAACAACATCTACCAAGTAGGTGGCAAAATATTTAAAACCCACAACCATAAAAAAACAATAAACAATAAACATGCCAAGTGCTGACTTTAAAAACTAATTTGAAAATAGTAAAACAACAAACCGCTTCGCGCCTGCAAACCATTTCAACTATGGACTCATTGGAGCGTATAATGCGTGCGGCGCCATTACCGCGCGCTCTTAGTGTTAATACGGCAGCAACAAAGGGCCAGCAACGCGCCCTTGTGCATGCCTCGTTGGCGGCAGCCACCGTGGGTCGCAAAGGTAGACACTTAACGGGTACGTTTTGTCTAACCGGCGACACAATGGAGGGCATTATACAGTGTTTAGTGTTCCTAAAGGCATTTTCGGTAAGTATTGACAGGACAATTGCAAACAAGAAATGTATTTTTAAGGAGAACTACTCAATTTGAAGCGTTATGTCTCAGAGGCCCGAAAGTATGCTTTAAATTGTACTTGATATTAACTTATTTTGTTTACAGTGAATCTGACAACACATACAATCTCATAATTATCACGGAATCACATTAAAGAAATATAATATACTAGTAAGTTGTAATGCGCCTATGGCGCCCGTTGAAATATGGAAAAAAAATTTTGTTGAAAAAAAAAATTTTTGTTGAAAAAAAATTTTGAAAAAAAAAAATATTCTGTAAAAAAAAATTTTTTTGTAAAAAAAAAATTTTTGTTGAAAAAAAATGTTGTAAAAAAAAATTTTTGTAAAAAAAAAAATTTAAAAAAAAAAAATTTTGGAAAAAAAAATTTTGGTAAAGAAAAAATTTGGGGAAAACACAATTTCTGTACAAAAAAAAAATATTATTTTTTTTATTATTATTCATAGAATTATAGAATGCCTATTTAAATTCCTACGTACTGCGTGACAGAGTCAGTGAATCAGTGAATCAGTGTATCAGTGTATCAGTGAATCAGTGTCGAGGGTAAATATATATTAAGATAGAGAGTTGTGGAGTCTTCAAAAGTAAGGAATACACCACTGCACAGTTTGGGATTTATCACTGAAAGTAAAAACAAAAACCTCTCCTCTAAAAATTTATTTTTGGCGCTTGCGTTTTGTTTGAAAAAGAAACCACATAAAATGGTTTTCATAAGATTAGGTCAGCTGTTTATTCCGAAATATTTTCGATGAAAAATCAACTATTCCACAAAATGTTGCATATTTTTTGGGGGTGTGTTTTTACAAAAAAAAATTAGCATAATTTAGGGAAAATTCAAAATCTGAAAACTATGCATTATTGTGCAAGCCTAGTGGAAATCGTTCACCAAAAAAAAGACAAAAACATTAATTAGAAAAAAAAATATATTAAAAATTAAAAAAAAAAAAATTATATTTTTTTTAGTTAGGAAGGGTGGTACATCGTAAGTTGTACCTCCACTCGGAGACCCACAGGGTCCATTTTTTTTAGTTATTTTCCACAAAAAATGCAAATTCAGTTTCAAAAAAGGACAACATTTTTTTAGAATTAGAAGAATTTCCGAAATTTCACGTTGATTTAACAGAAAAGTGCTCTGTTATTGATGACTTTTCATGCATTGGATACAGAGTAGTTTAAATTTTCGTTTATAGAATTACATTAGATTAAAATCGACCAATCACAACCTTTTTATTAAACACCCATTCAAATGTTAGCTGCCTATAATTGGCCCTGACTGGACCATGAGATCTAAACAGCACTTTCGTTATCGATAAATAAGGAACTGAATTGATGTTGGACCATATCGATTCAGAGATATTAAATTTTAATAAAGCCATTGCAAACGATTCCACAAATAGTATCATCTGCAAATGGTTTAAGTGATCGAAGCTGGCCGCGCCTTGCGTTATACTTTACTTATTCGTTCTTAACTCGTTTGCATATGATATCATGCTTTTCGGTAAGTCTTAATGCCTTTTTAAATGCTTTCCTTTTTCACGAAGTTTTCGGCAGCCACGTAATACAAAACTGTCTATTTTAATAAAATATAAACATATACATTGTGAAATTGACGGGCGGCGAAACCCATGTCAAACGGGAGGAAGATGATAGTAACGCCCATATCCTTTTTCCTTCCTCCCTGTAAGCCCGATGGCAGTTTTTGTTGTTGTTGGCGGAAGGTTTCTTTTAATTCATATTAACATGTTATAAATGAATTTAACATAATGCCACACATACACACGACACATACTGCTTTCAGTTTTTCATCTCTGCCGGTTTTTGGGTGGTTTTCTTTTTTCTGTTTCTTACTTTCAGTGTCGACGCAGAGCCCTTTTTTGTTTGGTTTCTGGGCGAATGTGTGTGAAGGCTATTCATGAAAAATGTATAGGAACAAATTAAGTCAGGCATACTTTTAGGGTCAATTTTAAAAACACATTAAAAGCATACTTTCAGGTTCACTAACTATATTTGATATGTTGTAAGTGTACACTTTTGGGCGCCGAGACTCGGGTGGGATATGCATTTTTTTTGGAGTTTTTTAAAAACATGTAATGTTTTTGAATGGTTTATGTTTTTGGTTTTTTACCTTTTCCCATTCGGCTTGATTTTTGTGGTTATAATGTATGTAACCGATAAAAATCTGTAATTCTGCCATTTAGATAGGACAATTTAAGCTGAATTACGAACATTTAAAGATAACTTCTTCTGTATATGTATACCTTTAAACATTGAAAATTAATTGAAATATTATTTTCCTTTTCTCTTTGCAGGTGAGTGAATTGAAGGGATTTTTTGTGTTTGTGATGCTACAGTCTTTAGCAATATGCTGAGTAAGTTTAAATATTTATAAGATATGAAGATGGGGATACGTAGATGCTGTTTATTTGCTCCCCCAATTTGTAGGTTAAGTTATAAAATATGTTTATTTTAAAGAAACAATCAATGTATGTAGGCTAGTAGGCTATGTTGCTTGTGGAATTCCCTTCCCTTCCCCTCAATTCAATTTAAATAGATAAACATCATTAATATACACAACCCTTAAAACCCTTCTTACTTCCGTCCCTTCAAACAAAAGATATTTCATGGAATGTTGAATTTGCAAATGCGTAGTGTTGTTGTTTTTTTCTTTTTGGCGAACTCTTTCTTTTGTGCTTAACGAAGCATACTTTTAGGCAGCATGCAAAAATTACCAACGTATAATGGTTTTGCACCCTGCTCCCTGTCGGTCTCCTGGAAATGTCAATATTAATATGTTTTCAATTGTTTTCTGTCTGTCTGCGTCATGGCTGTCGTTGCCAAAACATCAGTTTTCTTTTTTCACTAGTGAAACATTTGTTTTCCACCCGGAAAACAAACACACTTCGCAAAACATTTGCAATTTATGCCGTGGAAATAAATACGGTTACGCTAGTGAATATCTCTGAACGTTTTCGTACACATTTTCGTCTCAGCCTATTGAAGTGTCAGAATACTGACGAAATCATGTCATTAGATTTGAAATATGTAGAGTGGGTGGGGGTATTGAGGGAAGTATCAAATGGAGTGACACTGGCATACGGTGTTCGAAAGGGGTTCGTCAGCTGTCCCAACATGATGTTCGTAAAGGTCTAGCTGTAGATTTGCAGCACATGTATTTGAATTGTATGTATATTAGGGTTAGTCATTTTTTCATTTTTTTTCGAATATCAAAAATCTGTGGAAATGGCATGTAGGGCAGGCAAAAATAATAAGAATTGCGTTTTTACTTTTTCGAAATTGTGAAAAAACCTTCCGCACAAAATGCAATTACTTTAGCTAAAAACAAACTTTTTTAGTTTACTTTTTTTTTAAATTTTTAAATTTGAGAAATTTTTTTCTGCAATAGTTGTTCTTGGAAATAATTTTTTTTAGTTGGTTTTAGTGCATCGATTGCAAATATGCAATTTGATCAAAAATCTGTCATTCGTTTTTAAGCTACATCGATTTTAAAATTTGCAACTCGGTTTCATTTCCCAGTTTTTTATTTTACAATCGATATATCTCGAAAAATAAATGACATATTTTGGATCAAATTACATTTTATTAAAAATTTATCAAAATTTATTAAAAAAAAAGTATAAAAAAAAATTTTTAAAAAAAAAATATCAAATTTTAAAAATCACAAAAAAATTCAAATAAAAAAGTTGGTTTTGAGCTAAAAAATTGCATTTTGTGCGGAACGTTTTTTCACAATTTCGAAAAAGTAAAAACGCAATTCTGCTTGTTTTTGCCTGCCCTATATGCTATTTCCACAGATTTTGAATCTAAAAAAAATGACTAACCCTAATGTATATCATTTATAAACACATAGACCATCGTTATGTCTGTACGTATTTTTTGTTGAACCAAAAATCATAAGATTTTATACTCGAGCAAAATCTAGTAGAAATATGCCACACAATTAATGGCCCATTGTGGAACCGATTGCGCCACCTAGTGGTTGGTAATGTAATTTTTAATTATATGTCCGATTTGGCAAACTATCGAAACGAAAATGTAGATAGCCTAGAAGCCAGGAGTAAATTGTAGAATTTGTTGATGCCAATAGTCCGTATATAGCCCTTGTTGGAGCGGACGCCATCTACATGTCAGAACATACTTGCAGACAACTGCTGTTGGTATACATATGCCTTAATTGGGCGCTTTCATTGGTCCATAGCTCTATTCTACATACTTGTAAAGTGCTGTCGAATTTTCTTTGCGTCTCTACTAATCAGAATATACGAGCAGCTACCACCAGGTTACGTTTGACTTAGCTGGACGAATTTATTGGTCCGTAGGTCTGTTGTTTACAACAATTAGGGCAAGTTTTTGCAAAAGACTACTCTAGTAACATAAATTTTAATTAATCAGTTAACATAGACTGTTAATTTCATTAATTTTTTGTTTCTTGGTCCTTTTTCAACATTACACTTCCTTATCTTCCGTTATATTCTCACGATTAGATGGCGTGCCACACATTAATCGTAATGGAAGCTCCCGCAGGCGGACAATATAACACATCTTCTGTCCAGCTACAGTTTCTATATAGCCAAGAAAACTGTTTGGTAGTATTTTGTATTTAGTCATGTCCCACTTTTCGTTTGATTGTGCTAACGCCATCTACACCTCAATAAAATCATTAAAATTTTAAAAAAATTTCATTACTCTAAAATATGTCGTGTGTTCTCATTGTACTGTTTTTTGCCAGTTCGCCTTCCTTTATCTGCTGTCATACCGTGAGCTAAAAATATTTAACCTCTATCTAGAGATGCTTTTTTTTTTATCATATTTTAATGATGCAAACCGACAACAAACGTAGACACATACATTAATAGTATGTGACTTGTTGTTACATTCATGGATAGCAAACGAAAACTCATTATATGGATTTTTTTTTCATCTTGTGATTTGAGATTATTCCATGGTTTAGAGTAACTCAAACATTTCCATAGAAATGCGGTACTCTGCACGTCGATAAAGTTCAGTGATCTGTAAAGGATATAACTTTTACATAAGAAGTTGTATTGAATGTTTTGAGAGTTAAACACGGTGAAAATATGCTGTACATTAAATTGCACCCCTCAGGGTATGCTCGGAAAAATTCCTATTGTTTGTGCTCTCATTTGGCGCAAACTCGTGAATATTGATATTTGTTTGTATGGGACTTTTATCATCGGCATTCATTTGGGCTACACTTCCAACAGCAATTGACAGTTGGAAACATTTATCATGATAAACTTTTGATCGATTATAAAGTTATCTGACGTGGGGAAGAGGAGAAGAAACCCCTGAGATATCATTTTGGGGAGGCGTTACCGCATCGACTGTCTGTCATCCATTGCCATGACAATGCATCAATCTTTCTGATGGCATTGAATATGATAACGAAAATGTTGCCTATTTTAAGGAGGAAATGTTTTTCTGTTTTTTGTTTTCAATAATTGTTTGCCAGAGTTCTGTTTGAATATTAATTTATGCAATTTATTGTCTACTATATGTCTTTAAAGGCAAAACGGAAACACTTGAGCACACCCTTGAATGTGTATTTAAAATTTAAGCTCTCTTTTGTTTTGAATTGCAATATTTAACCAGAGAATTCAATTGCATACATTTGAAGAGTACTTCAAAGTAAGTGGTATTATATTGTCCACCTCAATGTTGTCAGGTTTTTAGAGTTTCTTATTTGCTAAGTATTCGCAAATACGTTTTAACCACTTAGTATTTATTAGTTGATATTGATAATGTAAAAAGTGTAACATATTTGCAGGCGTACTATTGCAATTTCAAACAATAGTCTTAAGTATTTTGTTTAGCGATTTATATTTCAAATAAATAAATTTCAAGTATTTCGAGAGATAGAAATGATGTCTGTGAGATAAATTAAAAATTTAAAAAGCCTTTTAAACAAATTATAGTTCATTCTAACAATCGTGTCACATCTTTGACAATTAAGTGGGCATATTATTGACATTGCTTTGATGTTTAATTAAATTGATATTGACAGTAAAGTAATCTTAACCCTTTTACCACCAAAAGGCACTCATCGCTAACAGCCATTTCTAATGATATTTTATTTTTTATTGCAACGATATTACAATGGCAAAGTAATTGCCTACTTTTTGGGGCCAAGACGAAATACTCATTATTGAGTCAACTGAAATAATACAAATTACCAATATGTATTAAAACTATTTTGTATTTGTAGCCACCTTTTATTATAAAACTGTAAATGCTGCTGGATCGACAACCTGTTGCTAGTCCCGACCTGCTGAAGAATTTCCAAGCAATTTGATCCTGTGGGTGCTCTATCGTAATGCAAAAGATATTTTTGCTTTTTGGAGTTCCACTACCAGAGTCTCGGTCTTCTCTGTCTGTGGTTTCTGGTGTCTATCGCGTTTCATTCGTCCGAGATTTTCCAGTCAATGCAATCGCTCTTCATTGGTGTACATACTTCACATACAGCTCATGATTCCACATCTATACTCCTCTATTGCAAAGGAAACTGTAAGTTTTGGAAGGATTTTTTCTCCATAATGAAAAAGACAGTTTTATTATAGGTAATCAAAAGAGTGTTTTTTGATTGAATTGTTTATTCAGGCAGAAGTATATTTGCCTTCATGATCATTCGCTTTCTTTCGATGCTGTCATCATTATTCGTCATAAGAGCGCACTAGCAGTAGACAAATTCTTTCTCTATCACAGGCTCCCTTATGAAAATCAGACCCACCTTAGCTGTATGTCAAAGTGATTTGATAACAATTTGCAGCATACTTGTAGGCTTATGGATACACTGTAATGTAAAAAAATACTTATTGAAATCATTTCAGTATTCGCATTGTGAACACAAACATCTCAGTGTCTTCATGAAAAATATGCCTCAAAGGCCTAACATAAGGCAGTCAATCTATTTTCCATATTGTATTGCCTACAGTCAGGCTTAAACTGCAAAGGAGTAGCCATTTTGTAGGAAAGGGTCAAAAATCCCTGCCTTAGTTACTATAGTCACGGGTTATACAATTTTACCCAAAGGTCGTAAAACCTTTATTATTTTAAGTTTTAGTCACTTACAAAAAATGTCTTCCTGTTATACATCTACATCTTGGCTCATAACTCTTTCCTTTTTTTTCAAATCCCTCAAGTCTCTATTGCCACATTTGTACATGTCCATTTGAACAAAGCCTACAATTATGTCATACAACACAATACCACCCGGCTAACAGAAAAATATCAACGCAACGAAACAAAAACTATGTTGCCTACATTTAGGCTATGCCACTCAACAAAATGCCATTGCCTAATTTTAGGCACAAAACATTCTAGGCATTTGCCCAACTCTCCGGTCGCATAACTACAGTTTCTTTACAAAACTACAATGATAAATTTTCATTTGAAATTATTTGAGACATTTGACCTTAAATGTGTTTTCTCTCTGTATGGACGATAGTCCTGCATGACCTTCCGGTTGTTCTTCTTATTCTTCTTCTTCTTTGCTTGTGGTGAAATATCTTTTGCGTTAGAAAAAACTACCAGAGAAAAAGACCATAACGGAGGGTAAATTTCTACTGAGATCTAAAATAAAGTTTTTGAGGTAACATTTTAAAATTCCATACACGTTCTAAATGGTAATATTTACACACACACACATATGTGTGTATGAATGCTTAAAGGAATCCATGTGAGTACAACATTTAGTTGTTGTACAACAAATATAAAACAACAAACTCATATATTTTGTTAATATATATAAATGTGTTTTATTGTGTATTTATGCGTATACACGAGTTGGTCCATGTTTGTGTGTGTCTGCCAGTGAGGTGGTGTTTATACGTGTGTGTGTATGTTTATCAACATATAAAAATCCCCAATAAAGTACCAACTAAAGTGGAGTCATTAAAACCATTCACAGCCATCGTCTTACCAACATAAACTACCGACATATAAAATATATAAACTTGGAATCTAACAAAACATTTTGTTGTCCTCTCTTGTTGGTTCACACAGAGTCGGGAACGGTGTAATAATTGTGGGAAATAAAGAAATCGGAATTATTGTTCAAACCATTACAATAAAGCTGTATGTCTAACTTTAGTGTAGCCTTTTGCAAAGGAAGAAAAAACGTTATTAGAAGATCTTTGAAATGTCAAGATATCATTACCCCTCATACTTGCCATCTACCTTACCCTCAACCCAGGACATAAACCCATTGATTACATCAACTCCATAGTCTAAACTTGACACATAGGTGGCGTACTAGAATGTGAGTTTTCACATAAATATCCGGATTTACCAAGAAATTTTGAAAACCCAGAATATTACTCAAACCAGTTCACTCACCAACCGATATCATTAAGTCCACAATGGATGCAGAAGTTGTCACATAAATGACACTTAGAAAAATGTAAACAAAGACTTTCAAATTATAATTCCGATCATAGATCATGCTATTGATTTTATGAAAAAGCTTACGTCAGCTTAGTCAAAAACCATGCAGAGGGCATACGTCGCAAGTCACTTTCTAATGCACTAGTTCGAAAGCACACTCCAGATGTCAATAATATGCTTTTGACATTTTCACAAAGGAGATCAGAGAAAATGCTGGTTGTATGCTGACAATGCGCCACCTTTTGGAAATATTTAGCAGACGACTTCAGGCGTCTGTGTATTAAATGATCTTTGGCTTAATAAAAAATAATAAAAAAAAACCCCCATCACCCTAAACCCTGGACAGCAACCAACTGATTTCTTCAACTGCATCTCCAAACATGACATATAGATGGGGTACCTGCAAGTTCTTGTCCATGACATGCGAATCACCGAAGACCAAGTTAAAGCTTAATTTGGTTGACTAGAAAAAAACCAATTATAGTCAAATCATGATAACCGTCTGATGGCCTTAACCATACAAACAGAGCAAAACATGGCCCGTAGATGGCGCCCTAAAAAAATCTCAGTAAAACATTCACATTCATTGAAAACCACATATCCCTACTAATTCAAACGTACTAAGTCCATTTTTAATGTTTTTCTTTAGTCAAAACGGAAGAGAAGCTAATAATGCATTGAATATAAAATAAGAAATGCAGTTATTTTATTTGTTTTTTATCAGACTCGTGGAAATGTCTGTATCACGTTAAATTTTTTAAAAAATAGATTTTTATCAATTCTCATATTTTCCTAAATTTTTTTTTCAGTTCAAAAAACATTTTTTTTTCGTAACGCTTAAGTAGTTTAAAAATTTGGAGTCTCTTCAAGTTATGCTAAGAAAAGTGAAAAAAATATTTTTTTTTCAAAAATAATAAAAATTGGGGAAAATCTGAGAATTGATAAAAATTGACGTGATACAGACATTTTCACGAGGTTGCCTGCCAAAAATCAGCTCGATTGGATCACTGAAAAAGGGTTAAAAATCGGTCCGAAGGCTTTCACACGGGCCACTACGTTGAACTGTTGAACTCACTGGTATATTTAGCTCTGTCGGGTATAAAACTGAAAATGGTGTGGTTTTTGTCTTTCATTGTCTTTCCTAGAAAACGTTTAACAGTGTAACTTTGAAAATTTTTCAGAAATAATGTCCTTCTGATCAGTGACTGCCCAAAGTTTCGACCACTATTCCTTAACCTTTTTATACCGCCCTCTTTATCGGCGGTTTTATCGTTTGTTTTCCTGCCATGTTCACATGTATTTAATGTCTCTAAAACTAAAGGTGTATCTGCGAGGCAGCGAATGTGACCGCTCGTGTGTGTCTGTGTGTGCGCCAGGGTAACTCACGTATTCTTAAGTGTTTAAACATAAATTTCTCCTCTCCAACTCCTTGTTTTTTTTTTGCTTACATAATGGCATTTTTGAAAATCCCACACACAGCCAAGAACCGAAACGAAAGTCTTAAAGAATGATGTGTTAAAAACTGCTACCACCTCTTGCACCAAAAACAAAAGAAAAAAAAACAGAATACTCCGCCCAACATCAACATTCCCAGGACACAGGTCCTGGTAACAGTAGTTGTATGGATTGGAGGTTATGCTAGTGTTTCACTTTAACCATATCCACAGTAATAAAACTACAAGCAACAGCAACAATACGGACATTATTTTTATATATGTTTAACACGTTCCCGGGTTATAAATGACTTCATATTCCATTCACGTGTATTTGTGCCATAAAGACGGAAAAACACAGAAAAACCTCCGTAGAAAATCCTTTTGAATGTGAGCATTTTTCAGCAGCTCGCATGTGCCAGGGTGGCATAGTTAAGTTTCATTTAAGTTTTCTTTATTATATGTCATTCTTTTTCGTCGACTCCTGGTATTAACCAGATGGGGGAGGTTTAAGCCTAAGATGACTTAAAATAATCTTAAGATAAATGTCTCCCGCTGTGGGATGACCAGGTCCCAACTTCGGCCGACAAACGGTTTCTCTTGGTTGTCTCCCTTTGTTGTCGTTGCTATCGACAGTGATGTTCATTTACGTTTTTTCCTGTAGCCAGGGAAGTGGTAGTTTCCACCTTTTTTTTTCAATTACTCGATTGTGTGTAATATTTTCAGTTTTTCTTTACAGGAAATTAGTTTTCATTTTTCGGCTTCGCCTAGATACTTTATAGTTTGCCATGGCATTCGTTAGTTTTCCCTTAAGCAGGATATTGAGAAAATGGATTTTTGGTTGATGCTGCAAAAGACACCTGTGAAAGGTCTTCGAGCAGAGGAGGCATATGAATTATTAAAATGACTTGTGGGAGCGATAACATTGTAGGACTGCCAGGGGAGTAGTAACGACAAGGTAATGATACTATTGTCATACTAGGGAAGCCACGGAATAGTCAAATGCTGGCCAAAAGTAATCCATACAGTAGAGGTCCCACACAGAAGGAAGCCTTTGGCTAGAGCAGACTGCCAATAAGGTCATGACAAAAATTTGTATCTGTACTATGACGTATATGCTAGGCCAATGAGGGCCTGATGCGACCCTCACACGTTACAACTGGTTGTACAATTTGATCAAGTTGTACAATTTGTAACTGGTTGTACAATTTGTCAAGTTGTGAGGGCTTGTTGGTTGGTACATCTCAGATCTTGTCATTCAACTTCTTTACTTCATGTTGGCATTGATGAAGTAAACTCATTTTTGTACCGGTGTTTTAAAAAAAAATAACATAAAACAAAAGAATGTGGGGAAAAAGTGATTTTATTGAAGAATAATAAAATATGCCTCAGTTGTGGTATTCAAAGTATAAAAACCAATTAATTAAGAGAAAAAATTTATAAAAAATTAACATAAGAAATTGGTAAAAAAAAGTTGTAGCGTGTGAGGAGAACGAGCAACTTGTTTGTCCTTTATCCTTTGATAAAGGTGATTCTTAGAAAAATGCTCTCCTCCGCCTCGATACATGTCGAACCTTTCTATTCAATTAAATCTATTCAATATTCAAATAAATGTTCGTTGATCCGATACCAGCATTATATTTTGGCGCCATCTATACGTGAAATTTTGTTGCATCAATCTAGTTGTTGGCATCACCTATATGTGGAGTTTTGCAACGAGGTCTTATGTTGCAGATCGAGTTTTAATCGGATTGAGCCGATACCAGCGATGTATTTTGGCGCCATCTATATGTGAAGTTTTGTTGGTCTAGTTTTTGGCATCACCTATATGTGGAGTTTTGCAACGAGGTCTTATGTTGCAGATCGAGTTTTAATCGAATTGAGCCGATGCCAGCTTTGTATTTTGGCGCCATCTATACGTAAAGTTTTGTTATATTAATCTAGTTTTTGTGGCGACACCTATATGTGAAGTTTTGCAGCGTATTTTTATGTTGCAGATCGAGTTTTAATCGCATTTCTTCTTTAATGCCACAGCTACTTTTATTTCTACACCTCCAACTTTTTCTTTGTCCAGCGTTGCCCTTATGGCTGCAACGACATTCTAGAGATCAGACGACCGAAGTATTTTTACAGAAATAGTAGTTCGTCCCAGTCTCTATGGAAATGTAGGTGTCTTTCGTAGACAAAGCGGTAGCTGTTCTCTTTTAGAAAAAACCAGCACGACTACCTGCTTTTAGAAAAAACCAGCAGGTAGTCGTCTACCCTCTAGATTATCTTTGCTAATCGTTTGTTATGTATTGCCAATTGTTGTGGGTGTCTTCCTTTGATCTCTTTCTCTATCCCTGACTTATAGTTCGGTTTCAAGGAATATGTATTTTTCTGACTACACCGATGTTGTTTTTGGCTTCCGTATAAGGTGGATGGTCATCAATATTTACATTCTTCCTTCAGTCACATATGCAACAGAGGTGGCCAAAGCCACTTAAAACTTTTTGAATTTATTTTAAAAATTTTGAATTTATTTTAAAAATTCGTTGTTGCATTTTAATTGGCGCTCTGTAGAAAGTCGTTCTCATGAGAAGATCCGTCTTTATTACAGATGACGTTTTTTTAAATCTACAGTGGCGCCATCTATATATGAAATGTATCTCGAATACGTGCAATAGTGTTTTTATTTTGCCCATTTTTTGTTTAACCGTGTGAATCATTGCATCCATTTTTGCTCACACACAATGAATGTGAATTAATTCTCTTTAAATCCGATTTAAAGAGTAATTTAGTCTGACATTTTCCACAATTCTAGAAACCCAACTACCATCGTTGTAAAATAATTGCATTATCCAGCAGTACACGCTGCGGAATTTACACTTGCACCACTCTGGCACAAGTAACTAATAGCATTTCACAAAATACATATTAAAGTTTCCCTGCAACTATTCGCTCATCCCAGCCCCACAATGAACAGGTTTCCTCCCTTACCCGACTGACATACTGCCGCCCCCATGTGTATTACAATTTAACATTTTCATGCCCTCCGCATTAATCTTTTCGACTGGATTCATTAATAAAAATTATCGACAACCGATGAAAAAAAACAACCCCCTCCAACCAACCCCACCAACCATTCATCGGCGTCCGCACGATTTCGCGTACACAATTTTCGTTAGTCTTAGTTAAACTTTACAAATTGCCAATTCATTAATTAACCATCAACGGCAACGCAATTCATTATCGTTTATATGGGGTACATTTCGGTGGCTGCCAATTCGCAACATCATGCCAGGGCAGAGGCACAGCCATAACATGGACTAGTAGCCGGCGCCGCCCTGTGCTGTGCCAATCAAAATCTATCTCTATTTAACCTACAAGTACTCAACAATTCTCCCATCATCAGCATCATCATCATTCGAATTGGAAGTGGAATTGGTAGCCAAGTATGGGAACACGTAACATTATTTCAATTCCGTTGTGGTGGCCTCACTTGAACAATTTGTCAAATGGGAAATTTGTCCTTTTTCGTCCTACAGTTTTGTGGATGTATTGGTCTGTTAGCCTGGCTTGAGTGGCCGTCGGATGGCATTGTTGTTCGTGTTCGCTTCTGTGGCCAAAAACTTTTCATTTATGCGCTTGAATAGCTTTGGGAGCTTTAAGTGGCCGTATTACCAGAAAAATGCGACCAGGAAAAAACAACAACCGAAATCTGAAAAACACAACAGACGATGAACATTTAGCAAATGTTAGAAAGTAAAAGTGAAACTTCGGAATTTGTTTATTAACAAACTTTTATTTAGTTTGTTAGTTTGGAAATGAGACGAAAACAATTTTTTTTTTGTTGGTATTTGTGTTGTGCCCTCGTAACGAGATTATTTGTTTTCCAAGAATTTGAAATATGTTAAAAGATTTTTGGCAGCGATAGCCGAAGACTTCATTGGCTTCTCAAACTTGGGTATACGAAGAAGGAAATCCGTACATCAGTCGATATGAATACAAGTATTTGATTGGAGATTGCCCAGGTTTACCTTTTGCATTATTTAGATTAGATAACATTTCCCTCAACATGTCAGCAGGCAAGAAGTGGATGACGTTTCTCTACAAATTCAGCTGAGAACGATTAATTGTAACATTCACTGTTAACGATTAATGCCCGTTGGTCGCCATTATTTGTATTGTTTTACCAAGAGATTCAAAACCACATAAACTCAGACTATACCCACAATGGTGGCTTATACTCAGCTCTGCTCTATTATAGGTCTTCGCGTTTTTACCGCTAACTCAGGAACCGAATACATATGAAGCTGATTACAAGTTTGAAGCCCACTATTCGGGAGTCCATCTAACTCGGTGAAGCATGTGTCATATGTTCGAGCTACGCAATTGCCGTCGTTTCATTCTGGTGTTAGCAGAGTTCTTCAGTGGGTCTTCCACAATATCTTCTCGGTAAAGCCTTGCTGACACACCAACTTGAGTGATCATCCGATCAAAGGACAATCTCAGTCATTGCTTATGAATCTGGATACAATGACCCTATAAAATGTATAACTGCTTATACGTTTTAGGTTCTTGAAGCCTCCTAATGCAGAACCAGTCTTTTTCAGTCGATGCCCATAACTCACCGCTTGTATTGTGTCTAGGATTTTTAAGCCGGGAATTTCCTGGGAATTTACCGATTTTTTACTTTCCGTTTCCCAGAATTATTGTTCGCGTAACCCGGGAATAAAATACCACCAAGAAAATGAAACTCTGTACGATTTTGCGGCCTTTTTTAAATTTTTTTACCGGGAAATTGTACGACTGTTTAATTGCTAAACCATTCCTGAACTAGTTGATCTTATTACATTTAAATTCTACAGGATATTTTTTTTTCAAAATTAATTTCGTATGATTTTTAATTAAGTTTTGGTTAAAAAAAAATATTTTTTTTTAAAAAAGTATATTTTTTCATTATGTTTTGTGAAATCAAATGCCGTAATTCCTGGGAGTTGAAAAAGTTGGGATATTAAAATCCCTATACATCGCTGTATATTGGCGCCATCTGTATGTGAAGTTTTGTTGCATTAATCTAGTTTATGGCGACACCTGTATGTGCATTTTGTATGATTTGATTAATTTCGTATGATTTTTAATTAAGTTTTGGTTAAAAAAAAATATTTTTTTTTAAAAAAGTATATTTTTTCATTATGTTTTGTGAAATCAAATGCCGTAATTCCTGCGAGTTGAAAAAAGTTGGGAAATTAAAATCTCTATACATCGCTGTATATTGGCGCCATCTGTGTGTGAAGTTTTGTTGCATTAATCTAGTTTATGGCGACACCTGTATGTGCATTTTGCAGCATTTTTTTATGTTACAGATCGAGTAGATGGTAGCCGTCGCTTGGAATTCTTTTTATACACTCCATCATAGGATGGAGTATATACTAAGTTTGTCATTCCGTTTGCAACACCTCGAAAGAGTGATCTGCGACCCTATAAAGTATATATATTATTGGTCAGTGTAACATTCTAAGACATTCTAGCGATGTCCGTCTGTCCGTCCGTCCGTCCGTCTGTTGTCTGTTGAAATCACGATAGAGTGCGAACGACCAACGCTAAAAAGCTGAAATTTTGTAGGAAGATGTTTTTTGCCCATAAGCAGGTTAAGTTCGAGAATGGGCCATATCGGACCAAAGGGGAAAAAGTTCCCCTTTACGGGACTAAATATATTCCGGCCATAATCAAATTTTTCAAATATTTTTTTTCACTACATCTAAGTTCTAAGTTTATATAATTTATAGATGGGGAAAAAATCCCAAAAATGGGCGTGCTCATGGGTTCCGTGGACCCTTGGGGCCCAAAAAAGGGCCCATGATAAACATGCGCATATGGGTATCGAAGTGCAACGAAATTTACTCACGAACCCAAATATGCCTTTATTTTCATGATTTGCCTAAATTTTTTGATCCGGTTTCTGGGACTATCGGGTCACCAGCGGCCCAAAAACCGTCCCTTGACAAACATGGACATATGGGTATCGAAATGCAACGAAATTTTCTCGCGAACCCAAATATGCCTTTATTTTCATGATTTGCCTAAATTTTTTGATCCGGTTCCTGGGACTATCGGGTCACGAGCGGCCCAAAAACTCAGTTAGTTTTCTTATTTATTGACTTTTTAAGGATCCATGATGGAGGGTATATAAGATTCGGCCCGGCCGAACTTACTATTTGGCCACTTGTTTTTTTTTATTTGGTGAAGCTGTTCTCGCAATCAGGTGATGATACTCCAATCCTTTGTATTTTGATGGCAGTTGTTTTCAGTGCAGTTCTCTTGTTCTCATGCTTCTCCATCCCATTTAAGATTGGTAGTGTCTTAGATGTGAACAACGAATCTACAAGAACTGGTCTAGTAGTGTAATACTTCACCCACCCAGCCAAGTCACAAGTGTCATTTGTCTTTCCGCCCTTTTCCTATCCAGTGTGATTGCCCCCCCCTTCAGTTGATTTTACCTATATTTTATTTATATTTCTCCTGTAAACTGTCTCCGGAATGGCCCAATTGTTCACCAGTCCAATCCTTCCGAGATGTCTTTCACTCCATTTACCTGCAACCACATTAAAGCACTTAATAATTTGTATTTTATTTAATTTTTTTCTTGTCGTTGTCTAAAACCTCACAACTCTTGTCATACCACCTCCAATAAAGCGCAATTAGCTAATTCAATTTTCTATAGTTTGTTCCCCGTTTTTTTTTTTTTGTGTTTTGTGAAATCCAGCCAACCACGGAGCTCCATAACAACTCAATGATCCCGCTCACAGCACTCCGTGACACGGCACTTCTCACTTCTGGCGTTGTTGTGGTCCCCTTTTTTTTATTTTACTTGAGACTTTATTCAATTAAATTTAGTTTCATTATCTCCTTTGCAAGATCTTATGGATTCAAATCTTTGATTTCAATTGTTCCCGCGTGTCCTCCTCTACCGAAGTCAGTCAGGCTATGGCATTATTAGTCATCCCCTAGACGATGCCTGCCGTTGTTGGCGTTGCCGTTTGTTGTGGGTATTCCTCGTACACTTTGTCATATTTTGCTGTTTCTGGTACAACCTGCCAAAATGTCATTGCTATGACGCAGCTTTCCAGCTCATTCTTTTGCTTTCATATTTGTAGGTTTGCTCCCTGGACTGGTTGACTGGCTGGCTGGCTGGTTGTTTGTTGGCCCGTCATGTTTTGTTGGTGCGTAGTGCACATCGTTGGCAACGTTGCTGCGATTGCCGTTCGTTGCTTACTTCATTGTGTAAGCTTTGTGTTGCAGATAAACAATGTGTTGTTATGCATGACAGCACAGATACGTACAACGACGACGACGACGACGATGGCGGCGGACGTGTCTTAATGTTTGTTTTAGCCTTTGCCGCCTCCACTCGCACTCACACACGCCTCACACTGTGCAACAAACTGTACAGGGTTTGATTGTGGCACTCGTGTGCGACATCAGCAAACAGGAAGCAGTCGAACAAAATCAGAATGGAAATCTTGATAAATTGCTAGGCAACAATCCCATCCCCCATGCAAGCAACCCGCCACCACCGACCGACATCCCTTAGGAAGTCTGTTGTGCTAACAGGGAGATTTTTCTTTTAGTTTTTTTTTTTTTAAAAAAAAAAAAGAAAGGATTTTCGTTGTTGTGCAACCTCTTCAAAGGTGTTGTTCTTCATTCCTCTCGTTGTTTTACGTTGTTGCATCTTGTTTTATTTTTGTTGTTGTTGGTTTTCTTCTCATCCACCTGCACAATGCTTAACTGAAGATGTTTTGCTTAGCATCATATTCCCTGGAATTTATATTGCTGCCATCTGAAGTAGCAGGTTATCCGATGACACTATCAGTTAGTTACTCCACTTCAGTGCATTCTTCATCTCAGTCACTTTCCATTCAGTCTTGCTTTCTTTGTTCTATTTGTTTGCGCACCTCAATTGAGCTGTTTTTACTTTGCTGTTCCTGTTTTCTTTCCAACTTCAGCAAATCAGCAATTTTACGGCACTTCCTATACAGAATTTTTCTTGTGCTGCCTCGAGAGCTTAGTTAATATTGGAGTAACTCTTTTCCCAGTTGAAGAGTTAAAGGTATGTTTTCCCTTCCATATCTTTAATCTGCAACAAATGGTGTCGCATATATGCCCGTGGAGTTTGTATACGAGATTACTTTAGCCATAGAAAGTGTAAGGCTTTTGTGTCTGTCGTCGAGGAGGTGCAGCCGTGTTGAGGTGCTTCTTCATTGTTGTAGATAGAGAAACAATTATCTGATTGGAATAACGTGTGAGTTTTATTGAGCGAGAAATGTACGACCTGTGTTTTTGTGATGCAGTGGAAAGAGAGATCGACTAACATTCGCAGGGGTTGTGAGTTCGATTCTTATGTTAAAGACAGGAAACTTTAACTAAAATGCAGCAAAAAATCTAAATATCTTTTATTCGTGATCAGCATCAATATCTCGACATATCTCTCATTCTCGATAACTCTATCTCCCTCCACATCTTTATCTCTAGACAACACTCTCGATGTCTATCTCTATCGTCATTTCTATCTGTAGACATCTCTCTTCATATCTAGCTATCTCTATATGTCTCTAGAATCGAGTCAGCTCTTTCGTCATATATCTCTATCTCTAATGATATATCTCTCTCGACATACATCTCGATATAACTCTCATTCTCGAAAATTATCAATCTCCAGACATAGCTCTCTCTCTCTCTCTCTTGGCATATCTCTGTTGACATCTCTCTAGACAACACTCTCGATATCTATCTCTATAGTAATTTCTATCTATAGACATCTCTTCATATCTAGCTATCTCCCGACATCTCTATATATCTCTAGAATCGAGTCAGCTCTTTCGTCATATATCTCTCTTAACATACATCTCGATATAACTCTCATTCTCGACAACTATCAATCTCCAGACATAGCTCTCTCTTGACAACCCTCACTCTTTTGACAACACTCTGTTGATATCTCTCTCTCTCGACATATATTTCCCTTTCTCTCTAGAAATCTCTATCTCTCAAAATCTGTCTATATAATATATGTGTATACCAAGAATAATAGAAACCAAGATTACGCCATCCCGCGCAGAGAAAGAAAATGTTCTGCGCAGGTTGATCGAATGACTTCACGTTTAGTGTATTCCTATTGGCTGATAGTCAAAGTGGTTTCAATTGCAGGGTTGCCAACAATAGTTCTTATGCTGTGTTTCAATCTTGAAACTTGTCACTCGTTGTACATACAAATAGAGTTGGCAACACTTACAAGGGACAAACTACGTCATCTAACGGGAAATCATGGGCATGGCGTAATCTTTCTTTCTATCATTCTTGTGTGTATACTATATAGCTCTCTCTCTCTCTCGATATATATAGCTCTGTCGACATATACCTCTCTCCCTCGGCATCTCTCTCTCTTGACATCTCCATCTGTAGACAACACTCCCGATAACTACCTCTCGACATCTCCATCTGTAGACAACACTCTCGATAACTATCTCTCCCCCTCCCATCTCACACTTATTTGCCATGTTAATTAATGTGGACATAATTTCCTTCTATCTCTTTACTTCATAATATTCCGAATTATCAGTAGACCGTTCCAGCCTCTCAGGAATACATTCATTTATAGTTGACTCACTCCATATGGAATATTATGATTTTTTAACTATTTTTGTATACCACTCACTTGTCTCGGTCCTACATCTGTGTCCTAGCCGATACGGAAAAATATCGCTAATTATATATTTACAGCTTAATTAACGCACCTTATGCTCTTCGCTGGCCTTTAAAACCAGTTGACGCCTGAAAGTGTGCATTAATTTATAACAAAACACCATTTTAATTAATAGTTGGCCACTTTTAAAACAAACTATTATTAAAAATGTTTCTCCCGCTCCCTTTCGCTCTCTCTCTCTGACTCTCTGCACACATACTGGTGGGCAGGCGGCGTTGAGGGGGGACAACTTTACATTATTGATGTGAATGCACACATTCACACAACCTCAAATGCAGTTCACAGGCAGTTAATATGTACACTTGTGTGTGTATGTGTATAGGTCGTTGGGAGTATCCTTGTTGCATTTACACATGTTGCATAGGTAAATTAACAAATGTGGCAACAATGCTTACCGTACAAAGAATACATTTATATGACATAATTGCTTAATAAATATACCACTTAGTTGAGTATTTTCTGTTTTTTTTTTCTGCCGTTGTTTTGTAAAAACGAGATAAAAAAATAAAACTAGTGTTTTCAGGACGACGACCACTTAGGCTTATGTATGCATTCAGACTGGGGTAAGGAGTTTTTGTTTTTGTGTTTCTTTTTTGTGTGGGCTCTTTGAAAATTTGAATAAACCAACAAAAAGATAAAAAAAAAAAACAAAAGCGGTTAAATCTTCACATCCACTTCGATGCACAGACATAAATTGTGCTGGGATAATGATGATGATCATCATCGTCATCATCTCCAGGAGGGTACTTAAAATTGTTGCTAATGTACAGGTGATATATGAATGTATGTATGGTGATATACATAATGTATGAAGAGAGTTTATGTTTTAAATGTTTATTATGGCGCGCTTTTTTTTGTGAAACTCCTCCTGGCCGGAAGGAGGACTTGTCATAATTTATGTACCCACTTGAGGTAATAAGTGTAACGTTTTCATTTGTTCTTCCTTGTGTGTGTGTGTGTTTTTTTTTTTTTGGCTAAAACCAAAAACTAATGTATGTTAATATGTTTTTTACGAAATGAGTAAAGAGAGAGAAAGTTAGGCCACTATTGTTGAAGACTATGTGGCGTACGCCACTCCCCCCAGCTAGCACATTTGACATACATTACATGTGGGAGAAAAGAAAATAGAATCCTCATTTTTCTATTGTTCTCACTTAACGAAAAAAGAAACAACGGAAAAGTTACTTTTTCACAGAAAAACCCTATAATGTAAAAGTAATTGTTTTTTTTCCTCTCTTTCTTTGTTTCTGAAATCCAAAAAGTATGCTACAAAAATCTGTCAGCATAAGCCGCCTAACATTAGGCTTCACTGCCGTCAACAAAATATGGGTTAACATATTCTAAAGAATTGTTCTCGGTTGTTTTCATCGCACCAAATTCTGAAAATGTTCCCATTAATGTTAAGCGCCAGCGGTGCTGTTTGTTGAAAACATTTCAGCGTTTCTTTCTTTCTTTTTTTTTTTTTGTTTATTCGACTTGCCTATGCTTTATGTACGATGCTATTTCAGCCCAATTCTGTATACCTGAACATAAAATTGGGAACATGTATAAAACGTTTCACGTTGCGTTGTTGTTTTTTTTTCCAATTAAATTTGTTTTTCCCAACGAATATTTTCCAAAGAAATAGTTTTCCCGTAGAATGTTTCACATTTATTAAAACACAGGCAAAAACGGATAAAATGAAAACACCGAAAAATGCATGTTATTAATTTGTACGAATTTTCCAAAAGTTTCCCACCATATGAGGCGAAAAGGAACAAAAAAACCGTGGGAGAACAATGGAAATGCTTTAGTTTTTCCAACAAAGTTGTAACACAAAAGCCCTGTGCATGGATATGGTTATACGTTTTTCTCGCTCGTGGTAATAAAAACAATTGTATGCGAAATATGTCATTGCGAAAGCAAAAATGCATAGCGTTTGTGGTCTGGTTGACAAAGGTTTTCGGTAAAGTATGGAAATGTAGATGGAGCGGGTGGTTTGTTTTTTATGTGGCGAACAAATTAATTACCCGGACTATTGAATATATGTAAAACAATTGATTAATAAGAATATTGTAATTTTCGCCCTAAAAGTATGCTGCGATGTTTTTTTACCACCTAAAAATAGGCTTCGATATTATTTTCTGAAAATTGGGTCACATGTAAACAAAAAAAATACTAGACATGGGAATCATAATGGGAGTTTGTTTGGCTGCTGCACTTAAAAGCATGCTTCAGTTTTTTTCTGAAATATTTTCCATAACATGCTCGGTAGGGTTTCTAGGCTTAAATCGAGTTAATAAAAAAATTATTTAATTCGTTCATACTTTTCTGAAGTTTCGAAAAAACGATAGAAGAAGCGATTACACATTCCTCTGAAAAGATTCTCGGTAACTCATCGTGAGATATTTAGTCCAGAGAGTTTTAGTTATAACGTTCACGGGTTATAACGAACTTTCGTCTATAACGAACACTTTTTTAAGTCTCACGAGTTTTGTTTCTACCCTATTTTACCCTGGATATAAGGAACTTCACTTATAACGAACCAATTTATCGAGTGCCTAGGAGTTCGTTATAACCGGACTCGACTGTATTACGAAGTATAAAATAGAATCGGAGGATGGTTGAAACTGTTCTTCCGTTATAGAAATTACAAATTTCAATAACAGAAGTCCAAAACTGAAAAGTTCTCTTTTACTCTTCCCATATGGATTCTGACATTGGTGAGTTTAATTCATTCATTCAATTTAAATTTTTACCCAATTTTTGCGTTTGCTAAACAAATTGAATGTCTTTCGTGTGTTTTATAACAAACCATTCTCTGTTGTGTACATTTGGCGCACATACAATGTTGAGCCCTGGTGTACCGCCCGTTGTGTCCCTGAAAAATATGTCCGACAGCAACAGTAACAATAGCCAGCAAACTGCTGGCTCCATATGAACAATTATTGTTTTGTCAGGGCCGATGTCGACGATGCTGATGCTGTCGTTACCACCAACCATGGTTTTTGGCTGCTGTAAAACATCAATAGATGAACGATACACAGATACAAGTCTACCACCATTCACAAAGAAGAAAAAAACACCCATTCAAGCCTCTGTGTGTGTGTGTGTATGTGAAATTCGTTGCTGGTGACATATTGGGAATGGGATCAGCATCTGTTAAACTCTCAACAGCAAAAAGGGCACCCTTTGACGGCACCTAAACCAAAACAGCCAAATGAAGATATAGAACGAGAAGAAGACAGCTAAACTAACAAAAATGTTAGCCATAACAATTGTTGCCAAAGAGTTACAAAAATAAAGGATGCCTCCCAAACAGACAGAGGCCTAGGCTTTTATTGGCCACCAAAAAAAGTAATACAATCGATCTTGTGAATTCCATGCAGACAATCGGTGTAGGCCAAAATGGCGTTTAAAGCTTTAAAGATGGATTATAAAATATTTATGGTTTTGGAGATTATTTATGTTTTATCAGATTCGAATGTCGCGGATTTAGAGAGTTACGATGACGATATCTCGATGCGGATATTTTATGGCCTTTAAAAGACCACAGTATTTTCAAATGTTTAAAATTTACGATGACACTTGGAAAACCTTACAGGAAGGAGCATTTCAGAGGAGAAATAGATTGAATTTTTTAATCTTAAATTGTTTTACAAATATGAAAAAAAAAAACACGCTTCACATTAAATTGGTAACTTTTAGCAGTTTTTGCTCCCAAAAATATGCTACAATTTGTTGGCTTTTTTGCATTTCATCAGTACACAAAATAAATTAGGGCATTTTCCAGCAATTTGTCATTTTGATAGTATTTTATGCCCCCAAAAATATGCTAAACATTTTTTGTTTGTTCATTTCTTTAATTATTAACTAGTAAGTTGTAATGCGCCTATGGCGCCCGTTGAAATATGGAAAAAAAATTTTGTGGAAAAAAAAATTTTTGTGGAAAAAAAACAAAATTTTGTTGAAAAAAAAATTTTTTCTTAAAAAAAAAAATTTTTGTTAAAAAAAAAAATTTTTGTTGAAAAAAAAATTTCGTTGAAAGAAAAATTTTTTTGAAAAAAAAATTTTGTAGAAAAAAAAAATGTTTGTAAAAAAAAATTTTTTGTTGAAAACAAAATTTTGTAAAAAAGAAAAATTTTTGTAAAAAAAAAAAATTTGTAAAAAAAATTTTGGAAAAAAAAAATTGGGGAATCACAATTTCTGTACAAAAAAAATATTATTTTTTTTATTATTATTTATAGAATTATAGAATGCCTATTTAAATTCCTACGTACTGCGTGACAGAGTCAGTGAATCAGTGAATCAGTGAATCAGTATATCAGTGAATCAGTGAATATGTGTCGAGGGTAAATATATATTAAGATTACAATAAAAAGTAAATTTATATTCTTATTTTTGGTAAACCACATGGCTAGATTTTTGAAGCGACAGACCAAAGCCTCTGGTGGGAATCGAACCCACAACCCCCACGCTGATAGGCAAGCACGCCACCAACTCGCCTACCGGGGCGCTTTACACACATTTTAATTTCTAAGAAAAAGTATATTAGCTTTAATATTTGACATTTCTGCATTTGAGATCAATTTAAACCGAATTTACAAAAAAAAAATGCAAACAAATGAAGTTAGTGGAAATGTTTTCGCCTGTAAAAATATGTGGTACTCCCAAAAATATGCTGCACACTTCTCGCCACATTTTGCTTCAACATATGCCGTATTTTATTTGGGAATTGAGATAAACAAAATTGTATTAAAAAAAAATAAAAATCGGATTGCCAATTTTTTTTTAAATTATATTTAAAAAAAAAATTATTTCGCTTTAATACGTGCCGGGTTTTATTTTGCATTTACAAAAAGAAAAATCTGAGAAAATGTTGAAAATGTTGAAAAGTGTACTCCCAAAGGTATGCTACACATTTCGCTTTTTCTTGTTTCCCCAAAAGTATACTTACTTATTTCCTTAACATTCCATGAAGGAACAGACGGGGATCTGCTCTCGGATCAGTGAGCCGGGTCCGATATAATTTGTATACTCACTGACCGGGACCTACTGTTTAAAGCCGGCTCCGAACGGCTAATGCTTTTCTAGAGAAGTTTTACCTGGCTTAGAGATTGCTCTCTTACTCGTAAAGTCGCCAACATTTACAAGGTTGAAACAGCCTCCGAAAAATGTTTGATGGTCTTACCCGGTTTCGAACTCGGGTTCTTCTGTGTGATAGTCGCACACACTTCCTACCACACCACGACCGTCCACAACTTAAACTTACGTTTGTAAATTACAATTTACTTCGACCATCATTAAGCTCCCGAAAATATACTACACATTTCGAAGAGTTGGAGACCACAATTCTGCAGGCAGAGATTGTGATGTTTCAAGGCTACAACTAACGAAAAGAATTGCATTTTTTTGGTTTCAAAATGACTTTACATCGTGGCCTCCACAATGATTACTTTCTGCTGAAATAATCCTCCAAAATGTTTATGTTTCGCCTCCCCCTCCTCCTGCATGATTCGGGCGCAATACAATTTATTTGTTTTAGCCATCCAAGAAAATTAAGTTTTCCAAAAACTTTCGCATGGAAAAAAAAAAAGAAACATGCGACTATTTTAATTTATTTAACTTCTTTAACATTAACACCCACTTGAAATGGGATGCCCCAGCAAAACCAACTCGTAACTGTATTCAAACTGAATGCTGCGGTAAAATATGTTATAGAAAACTTTTTATACATCACCACCATCACACCGCACTTTCTTTCTCAGACGCCCCCCCCCGAAGAGTATGCTACAGAAATGTGTGGCAGCAAGGAAGGATATTCACAATATTTGTTACTTCTGTGAGAGTTATTGTGCCATACAAAGTTTCGCTTTTGGCCGGAGTCGTCTGTTGTCCTTCGTCGATGCGTGCTTTTCCGCAATCTCAGTTTTTTTCCACTTGTGCCACCCAGTAAAACGTTTCTGTTGGTTCTGGTTTTTGCCGGTATACGTACTTCCTATTATTCTCAGCATTTAATGGTTATGAAGTATGTTTATGTTGTCTACTATTAGGCTGTTATACACATTTTCTCATTCCTTTGGTTGGCAGGTTTCTGGTGCTTCGTTGCCGCCATTGTTTACAAGAGTAGTGGATATGACGACGGGGTTCCTTCTACTTTCCGCAACATCTGTTGCCATTTAAAGTCGTCTGCAGCATGACTGAGCAGCAGCAGCGCACAGAGTTGAATAGAGAATAGCTGTGGCAGAAACAACAAAATTAATGGCTAGAAATGCAGTTTCATTAAGTTTAACATATTGCATGTAGCATAAACCCAAACAGCTAGAGTGAGAGAGAGAGAGCAAAAAAACCTCAACCGAAAGGATCATATTTATTTGTGCCTGCATGTGCTGGCAACATGTGAGTGTGCGGTTATAAACCGTAAGAAATGATAATGGCCCACCCTTACACACACGCGTTGCTGTGCAATCTGCTGCCATTTCCACTTCCTCTGTCTCTGAACATATGCGTGTGCCGAAGAAGCTCGCACACACACACAGACGTATACTGAGACAATGTGTGGGAAAACTGCTGTTGCATGTGAACCGCATAGAAAAACTGCAAACTTTTTGTACACACAATTTTAATTGTTGAAGTTAAAGCTTGAGGCTTTACAAGGTTATGCTATTAAGCAACAACAAATTGTGGATTTTTACAGTTTTAATTAATCATTGTCAGCAAGCACTAACAACGAACACGGCAGCAGTCAAAAGTTGTTACTGCGGTGGCAGAGTTTCGAATACGTTTTCATTTGGAGTTGGTGCCATCATTTGCCATTGATTTCATTAAATGGGGAAGTAAAATAAAAAAATAAGTCGATCGAATTTTTGAATTTTTTTAAAGAAAACACCATAACCTCCTTATTTGTGGGGATTTTTCTATTTTCTCTAACTACAAATTTGTTACCATTTTCTTGGTAACAAATTGTGTAAAAACTGGTCTGAAAACATTTTCCAAAAAATAAAACAGAATACTTAAGAGCTTGAGTTACAAAATTCTTTCTGATTTTGCTAGACCATAGAAACACTAAATCTTATGATCTTCTAAAGAGATCTAAAATCATTGTGACCAAAAAGCCTCTTAGCAAATCGAAAGACTTCCTACCCCTCGAAATCATTTACATGTACAAAGGCTAAACGGCAGCAAACAATACCAAAACATTCTTCGCTAACGCCTAAAAGTATATTTCCAGAAGAAAATAATATAAACTTCCAAATCTTAACGAAACAAATACAAAGATATAAATCTAAAAAGAAAAACTTTGGGATATATGACCTTCGTTTTGTTGCCGAACACAAAAATACAACTTTCTTAATCCCCCCCAAAAGCTTTTAATCTCCTCAAAGTATGCTTTATTTGGTTGTGTAAACGTTATTTTTTGTTTTTTTTTATTCTGCCGTTGCCTTTCTTTTTCTTCTCTTTATCTCATGTTCAGGGCCCCGAATAATAATATGCGTCAAAACAGAAAACATTGGATTTACTAAAGAGATAATGACATGAAATATATATTTTTTTTTGTACCAAACAAAATGTAAACAACCTAAAATAAAACGTGGGTTGCTCCGCCTAAATGTAGGCAAAGTCATTGTTGGCGATTACTGTAAGAGGTGTGCTAAAAGAGAGAGAGCGAGCGAAAGAGAAATGATATTTTTTAAAAGGTTACAGCATGACATGGAATTTGATTAGAAAAAGAACAAAATTGTTCTTAGACTTTGAAAGGAATTATAATAAGATGTCATGTCTTTTTTTGTGGCTCTCCTAAAAGCAGGCTTTAAATTATGATATAGTAATGTTATGTAGGCATTTTCCGCAAGTTTCCATTAAGAAAAAGACAAGAAACGTCTCTCAGATCAGGGCAGGGTTTAATGCCGGCTCAGACAGGCTTTGTCTGTTGACATTTTTAATAGGGTATTTCTGCTGCTAAATTCGGTGTACTAATTTTGTCTTTCAAAATTGTATATAAAATTTTGATTTTAAAAAATGTTACCTGACAAAAAAAATTCAGAGTCCATCTTTAAATATAATAACTCAGAAACCGAATGTGACTACTTCATGAGAACAAATATTACACTGGGCAACAAAAAATTATAAAAAAGAAAATTCTATAAAACGAATTTGTTCGTTCATTACAAATCGTCAAACTTGGAAGGGATATAAAATTGGTTTCAGGCATTATTCAATTCTGGTTTTCAGATATATGTTAGATATCGACATATGGAATACAATCCCAAAACAATAAGCCCACATTACTGACAAAAAACCATTTAATTAAGCCTTCAATTATGACAATTTGTAACAAACGAACAAAAAATACGTTTTATGGAAACAGGCAGTTCATTTCATTATCATCACATAACCAAATAGTCCGTCAAAAAAATTGAAGTTTAGATAAAGAAATTGTTTGTAACTGAACTATTGATATCCGATTGAAATGGACTGTAAGGAAGACATTCTAATACAAAACCTTTTGGCAATACTGGAACTATGACGTCGAATCGATTTCTCCAATTTGTGGATAAATCTACTAGGAGCGAAGGCCGTTTAATCACCACTACTTGGAGAAGAACTTATTCAAATCGGAGTTCCCAACTGATCGTCCCACAAAATAAAACGCTGCTCAAGTATTGGCCGTGTGAAAAATTTGAAAAGCTAATTTTGGGTAGAACGGATTATGAGTCTAACAATGAAAAAAATGGGGCAAATTATTATTTCATGTCAAACAAAGTATTCTTTGGATATTGAATATCTTACTTATTTCCCTCAACATTCCATGAAGGAACAGACGGGGAACTTCTCTCGGATCAGTGAGCTGGGTACGAATTAATTTGTATACTCACTGACCGGAACATAGTGTTTAATGTCGCCTCAGAACGCCTAAAGCTTTTCTAGAGAAGTTTTACATGACTTAGAGATTGCTCTCTTACTCGTAAAGTCGCCAACATTTACGAGGTGGAAACATTTACCGAAAAATGTTTGATGGTCTTACCCGGTTTCGAACTCGGGTTCAATATCTAGGATGGCCAAAAAATTAAGATTCGTTTTTTTCGGATAATTAAATCTAGAGCCGAACAAATGGTCACGAAATGAATGAAAGTAAAATTTGCCAAATGGAAAAAAGACGATTCTCCTTATCAAAAAGTCATCGCCCGATTTGTATCAAATGTTACAATAACACAAAAAGCATTACTACTAAAACGGCATTACCAGCACAATTTTCATAGAAAAAATGTGCCCAATGGAAAAAAGACGATTCTCCTTATCAAAAAGTCATCGCCCGATTTGTATAAAATTTTACAATAACACAAAAATTATTTCCTTAGCTTGCATTCGAGTACCGTCATACTCTTAAACAAATTCATATCCTTTTTGTTTGTGTGGCATTTATCATCGACTATGGCTTTCTTTCAAATGTCATATCCTACCACAAATCATCTTCACATCGCATCACCTGCTGTTCATCTATATTCTTCGAGGACATTTTCTAAATTGCACAATTTGTCTTTGCTCACAATTCCGCCTTCTTTCTCCTCCCCCTCCCCAAAGCCATAAATCATATGACAAATTTCTGATATTTTTTTTAAAGAAAAAAAAACAACAACAACAACCGGCAACAAATGATAGCATTTTTCTAAAATCATAAATTATATGTTTGCGAGCTTGAAATATCCCAAGAACGGAGAAAAATATCTTGTGCAACATTTAATAAAAAGCAAAGCACCTTGGGGGAAAATTTACAACCAAACAAAGCAACATATATTTGTTGCATAGTTTGAGGCGCTGAAGCAACAAACGTTTGCTGGTGCCGTCATCATGGCTTTGCTGTGCGTTTCGTTTTAAAGCGCCAAAGAAAACGTAACATGGAAAAGGATACGCCCCAATTCAAAAACAATGTCTTTAGCCAAAAATATGTTGTTGTTGGTTTTCGGTGGCTTTTGTTGTACTCTGTCTTTCTGCGGCCAACGTAAATAAGGAGGAGCAAAGCGTAAAGCCAGCAACGTTATGCATTCTAATAAGTTCGTTAGGATTGTACATGTGGTGTACAATCCTCTTGGCATGTTGAATTCCGTATGAGAAATTGTATTTTTCCGGCGGGGTGATGAAAACAGAAACTAAAAATGGAGACAGTGAGAAATGCGAAATAGAAAAAACGTGCAGACATTTGAAATGCCGTAAGACGTTTCAAATATGGTCGATTTCTATAGCATATTTTTAGTTGTTTTAAGAAAAAAATGCACTTGTCTACAAATAATGTGGCGATATACAATTTGGATTCGGAATTCTACAGAAGCTTGATATGACTTTCAGTTTCCAATTTTGTATAGGTTAGGAAAAACTAACGCATGAAAAGGCCAAATACAGTCCTCAAAATGAAGAAAATTTAAAATGTCTCAATTAAATGGCAATGTAGTTTTTTTCTTGACAATATTCGAGTTTGAAACAATAATGGCTACTTAATTACCCCCAGGGAATTCTCCCCCAAACCAAAAACAAAGTTTCCAATATGACTTTCACTTCAGCAAAGTGCCAAGCTTTGTTTGGACTTCAAGTTAATGGCTTCTGTTGATATTGGGCCGACTCACCACTCGCCCCACAAATATTCACCAATTATAAACGGCATTTACATTTCATCAAATAAACTGTCAAATGTCTTTTGTCTTCAAGCGAAGGGCCCGTAAAGACAAAAAATGATTGATGGTTTATTGACATTTAAAATTTCAAATAAAATATTTGATTTTACACTGGCACTTTTTCGTTTTTTTTTTGTGTGCTGTCCCCTCTCCCTCCCTCATCCACCCGCCTTTCACTACTCCATCAGACAAAAGGGAAACAAAATATGAGTTTATCAGTATTTGGCAGTCAAACAAATTAGGCTTGACACTAAAAGCTTCGTGAATAAAAAAAAGCTGACAACAATAACAAACAAACAAAAAACAACCGACAACCGAAAATGATGGAAATAAAACAAACATTATATTCCCCACCCCCCTCTCAAACGGAATGACAGACAGGGTATAGAAAACAAATCGTCCCGGAGCCAAATAAGAAGAACAAAAAAATATGAACTGATTTCATGTCATAAGGTGTCTAAGGCTAACAAAAAGGCAGAAAGAAGGAGAACACACAACAAAAAAAAAACAGATTCCTATCGAAAAACGGCAAACAACATTAATCAGTGAATGAAAAGGATGTCCTTTTTTTTCGTCGTCGAGGTCCTTGTCAACATAAAAGTGAACAAATAAATCTTCATTTTCAACAGTTTGGAATGAACACCAGCAAACGAAAATGAAAAACAGCCATCAATAAATTTTAAACATTAAATGGTTGATGCAAGAACAAATAGAAACCCGGCATCCACAAGGCGAAGAATACCAGAATGACGGACGAGCTGAAAAAAGGTAATTCCAACGACATGAGTAAATTGCAGTGACATAAAACAAATTGTTAATGGCAGCTAACGAAAGGACCAACAACTACAGGAACAGCTGTGATGGACGTTTTTCTTTGTGTTGCTGTTTTAGAGAAATGCTGTTGGTGTGATATGAAGAACCTGTGATTTCATTATTTATTATTTTAAAATGAAGCATACTTTTCGGATGGTGGTAAAGTGAGCAAATTTATAGTGTATCTTTAGGCTGTCCTCTGATCGATTATGAAAATGTGTACTGATAGAGGTCGCTACAGTTGCGCAGGAAGTTTTGCATTTGTTTTAAAAATCAGAGCAAGTTCTACCAGAGACTGAATAATAAAAAGTATCTTCTTCATCTTGCATGTCCCTAGTCTAAAATATATATATATATATTTTATTTCTACGA
This sequence comes from Hydrotaea cyrtoneurina, assembly GCA_958296145.1. Taxonomy (NCBI): domain Eukaryota; kingdom Metazoa; phylum Arthropoda; class Insecta; order Diptera; family Muscidae; genus Hydrotaea; species Hydrotaea cyrtoneurina. Next base: position 17,572,987 of record OY282513.1, on the reverse strand, counting down.
AATCATATCAACAACTACATTATATGGTTCATACACCATTCTATTTAGGAATGCTGTGGCCTTTATTTCTCCATCCCGCAATACTTGATAAGGGTTAATAAAATAATACTAGCGATTTAGCGTCGTTTTGTTAGCACTTCAAATTTCCGCAAAACCAAAGTGGAAAAAGACGCAAACATTTAAAAAATGTGCTGTAATTTTTATTATTGAAAAATTAAAATAAGAAAAATGACCACAATTCAGATGAAGAAGTTGGGCTGTGAGGCTTAGGCCCTCCAAATAAAACTGATAATGCCACCCCCTTCAGAATTGCTCAATGATAACGAAAATCGATGCGAGATGACAAAATTACCGCATAAAAATTACACAGTATTGAAAAAAATCGATGTTTCTGGTGCATAGAAATAAGCCGAAATAGTGAATTTTTTCCAAAAAAAAATATTTTTTTCTCTTGTATACGTTAAAAACCAACCAACGAATCATTTGTTCCAATTGTTTGACACCCATAAACGACAAGAGTAAAATTTATAAATTTTTGTTTTAAATTACTTTTTTAAATTTCAAATGACATCACTTTCAAATGACATCATTAGTATTTTACACTTTCATGAAATGTTTTTTTAAAAAGTGCCATAACTGCATCGAATCTGTGGCAAAAAAAAAAATTTTACATGTGACAGCTGAAAGAGAAAAACAATTACAAAACTTATGATTTTGATAGCTTTTTGAGAATTTTTTCAAATATGTTTTTGTTGTTGCGAAACATTTGGTTTTTCTCGCTTTTTTCCATATTAAATGGGGTTCGAATTTAAGGAGTGGCCTATGGCCACCGCCACAATTTCGTTTTGTTTGTGTCATCCTCAGACGATTTCCTGTAGTTTGAGTACCGACTTAGGGTCGTTATTTGGGGGTCCCTAGCTGCCCCCCGAATATTTGCCCCTTCGTGCTTCCTGCGAGATTTTGTGGGGTTGGCATTGTCAGCTTTTTGGGGGCTTATCCCCGACTGTACAATTTGGGATCACTTTTCATAGCCACTTTAGGGGCATTGGGGTCACTTTTCAGAAAGCCCGATTTTAATGCATCATGTATTACATAGAAATTCTTCTAACACAAAATATTTGTTTAATAATTTTGAGCTTTTGGACTAATTACAATTGTATGTATTCTTTTCTTTACAGGTAAGTGACAAACAAATGGACCAGACAATGGATGGCGCGATACAACTCAATATACAACAATTCATTTAAAATTAATTGGATGAGTAAAACAATATTATATAATTTCAATTATGCTTAAATACTGTGTTTCATGGGCGTTCAATAAATCATTTCTGAGAGGGTCAGGTAGTTCCAGAAGGAAATTTCTCATGTCCGTAAACCTCTCTCCGATATGATTGCCTGTCAGAGGTATAATGAATGAGTGATAGCTTGTTAGTACCAAGTAAATCCGGTACGCCTGAGGAGTTAATTCGAGAATTCGCTGAGTGAGCAAATACTCCCTCTCTCTCTCTTTCTCTCTTGGATAGAACTTGAGGCCACCCAACCCCTTTGCAACTCTTTGTGTCATAGCATCCGATTGAGATCGCAACTACATGTCGAGCCGAACTCTACCTGTGATTTAAATGGTTAACTTTAAAAATCCTAGAGCGTCCTGAACACCAGCTCTACCAGATTACAGACTGCGGTGAGAGCATGTTGCGTAGCTTCTTCCTGAGGGTGGGAATCGAACCCACAACCCCCACGCTGATAGGCAAGCACGCTACCAACTCGCCTACCGGGGCGCTTCGTATTATAGTTTGTATTGCATTATAGTCTCCTAACATTTTCATTTAGTATCTCCTAAATCTCGTGAGACTGGAAGTACTTAAAAACCTCCGCTTAATTTGTTACAACTGCATGATGTAAAAACTATCCCCATCAACTTTAGTACGTGCACTGGAAGCAAAGTGGTAATTACTTACCAGAGAATGTTTTGAAATGCTTTTTGTTCGATTTTCCTCTTACCTGGCGAGAATGTGCACTTGAAGTAAGTAATAAAAGAAATCATTTCCACTATAAGCCGCCATATAAAGCAGGGAAATATTCTAAAGAAAATTCCAAGATTATTACGCTGACTTTTCACACATGGCAGTCGAATGGTTGCGCGTGTAAGGAATCTGCACAAGAAGTTTTTCCACAAAAAAAAACAAGAAATAACGAGAAAGCTTTCAAAATAAATTACCCCACACAGAAGGGAACAGAAATCTCACACACACACAACGGTCTTGCCCGCAATCTTTCTTACACACACACACGTGTATGTGTGGTGGTTTAAGTAAGTAAATGTTCAACGCCATATGTTTGTTTGTACATTTTTTATATTTTGATTCGCTTTTTCTCATACGAGTTTCTGTGCTTGTATTGCAATTTTCTTCAGATGGGTTTTGTTTAGTTTCATTTACGCGTCTTCCTTCTTCGCGGCAGAAATATGCAATCTTCAAATGCTGCAACGTTTTTTTGTTTTATTCTATTTTTGGGATTTTTCGTTCAGATTTCTTCCTAATTTCTTTTGTTTTGCTTAAATACGAGATTTTTTTTACGCTTTGGCAAAACAAAGTGGATTTCGTCTGAGTTTTATGATCAGCATTTCATGTGTGTGAGCTGCTCGTTTCTGTGGTTGTGTTTTAATTTCTCTACACATATGAAAACAGTGTATTTCCCTGATTGTGCAAAAGAGGAAGGCTTCGAAGTGAAGATGTATTCGTTGGATGGAGGATTATTATTATTGTGAAGCTTTTAGGATAATGGTTTTTATATTTGTAATGAAAAGATATGATACAAACTGAGGATTGAAGTCTTAGGCAGGGGAATGTAGTGTGGAAGGCAGACAATGATGCATATTTCCCTTAACATTACATGAAGGAACACACGGGAAAATTCTTTCTCTGAAGGGAGTGAGCTGTAACCAATTCTCTATCCACTCATGATAACCAATTTCATAAGGGTCCAAACTATGGCATCGATTAATCCCTACCCGAACGTGAAGACCATTTAATTGGCAGATCCTTTTGTTCCTTAAGGCAATCTTAAGAAAAATTAAGTTTAACAGCTGATCAGCAACTACGACGCCATCTATGTTCAATTCATGACTGAATTCCAAGGAGAATAAGTTTAACAGCTGATCAGCAACTACGACGCCATCTATGTTCAATTCATGTCTGAATTCCAAGGAGAATAGGATTCACAGCTGATCAGCAAATACGGTAATGTCATAAAAATACAATGACTACGGCAACATCATCATCACCAATGATAATCTGGACGATCCAAGTGACATGTGAATTATTCCAACAGATGGCAGCTATGGAATTTTCTACGAATGAAGCACATGTTTGACATGGCGTAGTGACATCTAGATTTTCCAGGCCTCTGATACATTGTGCAATATACCAAGGTCGTCTGTCCTCTAGATTGTCTTATAAATATCAGCAATATTATAATTTTTCCTATTGATAAACGGAAATTGTTTACAAGGTTTTCCTTTTGATATACGAAATACTTAGAATTCGTTTCAAAGTTTTAATATAAAAATTGTAATATGATAGCGTGCTGGCCTATCAGCGTGAGGTTTGTGGGTTCCACCAGGTCAGTGTCACCCGGTTTTCCCTTGGACCCCAAATGAGAATATAAATTTAGCTTGTATTGTAATCAATTATAATAAATGATATAAATAAAAGAATTTCAATATAACTCAGAGTGTCCGAAAATTTATCCTTAACAACTTTAAAGCTAAAATGACTCTGAATATTTATTTTCGGCTCTTGTATGAACGAGTATTACCTTGCGACTCACTAACTTTAGGGTCCTCAAAAAGCACCAATTAAGTTTTGACGTTGGCCGCCATATACACATTTTTTGTTTGCTGACTAAGTCTTCCATTGTTACCGTTCCCTTCGCCATCGTGAAGTTTAACAACCCACCATAAACATGTCAAAAGCCAATGCCAGCCCAGACGACGTTACACAATTTATTAATTACACCTTCACAGTACACCTTTGTAATTCTCTTATTATCCCTGGAAATTACAAACCATTTTTCTCCTCGAAAACCCATCAATTCCAGACACTTCCAATACTATGGAAATGCCGTCCTAAAAAAATACCATAACCAATTTTACTAAGTAAACGTGGGGACAATTTATATGTGGATTTCCTTCTGTGTGAATACAATAAAACCTAAATAAACACAAAACTAAAAAGGGAAGGGGGGGCTAGGGGAAAACAGTAAAAGCAACAACATACACTTAAAGATATGGGGGAAAAGTTAATATTGATAAAGAAGAGAAATAATAATAAATAAACATAAATTTACTACAGCGCCACAATCTCGCCCACCCACCCATCCATCCATGTAATGGGTAGTCCGTCTGTGTTGCCCTCCTTTGGCAAACAAACAATAATTAAACGAAAATACTTAAAGTGAATTACGAAAAAGGTAGCCGGGAAAAAAAACGACCGATAAATTACGCCCGAAATAAATGTTTTTCCATGTTTTTCTTGGGGATTTAACAAGACTTGAAATAATATTTTCTTTTTGTATTATAATTCCCTCATTCCCTTCGTTCTGTGGGAAATGAGAGGTTATAACAGAATTAAATTACATAAAAAAAAACACAAATAGATAAAGCTCGCTAGCAAAAAATAAAGAAAACAAACACCCCTGCCCACATTAAAAAAAAAAATAAGTTTGTATTACAAATGTCACTTGTTTTTGGGATTAAAGAAAATTCAATTTTACACTGCACAGTGGTTGAATTTACGAATTTCTTTGGTCTGTTCAAATTCAAATTCGGAGTCCTCGAAGAGTTTGTCCTTATTCACACTAGGCAATTGTTGTGATTCCCTTTTGAAGTTAAATCTTGGCTTCACACAAGGAAATTCTTTTTCGGCAATTTTTTGACTTTCAAACTAACAAATTTCGAAAAATTCAAAAGGAATTGCCAGTACAAGCAAGTTTTTTTCATTTTCATTCCCCTTACCTCGCTTTCCTACATACTGAGAATAGCGGCAATTAAAATTGCCCAGTGTGAATTGGGACTTTTTTTCTGGATATAAATGGCACTGAAGTTTTTTTTTAAAATTATATGGGGCTTTTAATCTCGCGACTTTTTTCACCTTCAGGCAATCGGGAATTTTTTTTCAATGTCTTAATGCAAAAATATTATTTTCCAAAAAAAAAAGTTTTAAGTTTTATTGTTTTAATAAAAAAAATCGTTTATTTAATTTTTTTTATATTGAAAAACAAAATCCCGTACACTTTAAATGTAATAACATCAATTAGCTCAAAACTTTCTCTGAAAAAAAAAAAAAAATCTTATAATTTCCCGGTTAAAACCACAATCACAGTTGTAAAAATTTCATAAAATCGTACACAGTTCCATTTTTTGGTAGTATTTTATTCCGGGGAATATCGACCCATAGTGCTGGTGATCGGAATGTAAAAAATCTCCATATTTTCTGGGAATTCTTGGAGCCAGATATTGCGTAGACAAAAAATAATTGCCAAATCTCTGATTATTATAATTTCTCGTAAAAGTCTTTCTTAACAGTCCATCTGTTGTCAAAAAAACTTAATATTTTAGTTTGTTTCATTCTAAACAAAAGTGATAAAGGCCGGTTTTACTATGCTGAGATGTTTTCGAAAGAGAATTGTTTTTGGCCGATTCTGCGTCTACGGCGACTTCGTTTAAGGTCCAGTAGCTACTGGAGGCTACGAGAGTCATCTATGTGTGGAAATCATTCCAAAACATTCGAATAAATCGCCTATGTCGTACCCTATTCGTGGAAAAAAGTAACAAAATGTCAAAATTTACTACCTTTGAAAATAAGATGTTAACATTTTATGGGCCCACAGGTCACCCTCTGTTGTTGTACGCTGAACTCAAATGGAATCTTCTTTACAGATGTCCTACACGTTGGTTCTGTAGGCCCGATATTTTATTTCCTTCTTAATTATTAAATCTTTTCCCGTTTGAAATCACTGTTGGTGTGTGCCTACTTTTAGGGGTCGCTACTCAATGGTGATGGTGTGGACATTTTGTCCTTATGCTGGCTTATGTCATTTATTGTCTGTTGTTGTCCTTTCGTTATTTTATTCGTTTGTTTTTTTTTTGCCGTTTTTTCTTCTTTAGTTTATGTTTTTTTTTTTTTTTTTTGTAAAAAAGGATTTGTTTATCTTTATTTGTTGAAAAAACGGATTTGTTTATACAAAATTGAAATGAAACTGCCTGTTTTCTCTTTTTTTTTTGTCCCAATTGAAAAGTTAAGGTCGTTATTTTTTTAATACCTCTGTTTTTTCTCTCACTTTTCTGTGTTGGCACTCATACTCGCTGTTGTAAATTGTTTATCATTGTCCTGCAGTTGATGGCCCGGTTTTAAATCATTCGGAGCCACGTTGTAGATATTTTGTTCCGTTGCCATTTAATTTGTGTTTTCTTTGTTGTTGTTTTCTTTTTATTAATTTTAATTCATATCTTGAACTCATATTATTTAATTGGTTGGCAAATATTTTTTTTTTTTGAATTTTCCCGCTCCTTTGTGTTTTTCCTGTATCTTCGTAGTGTTGGAGAAAAAAAAGAAATTCAATGATTGCAAATTAAAAAATATATTATATATTCTTGTTTCTGCTATCCTCTTCATTCGCATTTTGATATCCTACTTTATGTGTTGCCTAATTGGTCGTCAGGGAATTTTTGGTTGAAATTAAGATCCAAAGATTGTCGAGGGATTAATGTCAACGTTTCGTTACACTGCCGTTGTTATCTGGGTAGAAATAAAAATGGATATGGAAAAAGATAATGTTTGTTTTCTGTATAAGTGAAAAATGGTTTTTAGTGAGGACGAATTTAATTTATTACAAAAAACATAATTACTTTGTTTTAGTTAATTTAATTTAATTGGGTTTATGGGTTAAATTCCCACCATAGGCTGATCTGCGTCACCAGGTTTGCCCTTGGACCCAAAATTAGAATACAAAGTTAGTTTGTATTGTAATTAATAAATAAATAAATATACACGGTTTTCCAACAAGAGGTATTATTTTTGAATTCAAAGAAAAATTCAATTTTTTGACATAAATGATCGGATGTTAATTTCATAAGAAAGAGGAAGGTATGTCGTTAATAATGAAAAACAACATCAGTCAAATGGAATTTTCCATAACCAAATCGCAAAGTGGTTGCCCTATTTCCTCGATAGCCACACGCTGTGGGCGTAGACCGTATCTTTCACGTTGCCCCAAAGAAAGAAGTCACAAGGTGTTGCGTCACAAGATCTCGGTGGCTCTTTATATACAAATAGATGGTGCTCACCTTACATCACTTTCGCCTCTCTTACTTTTTTGCTCTCAAACCAATGTTGCATTAAATATTCTGATTGTTGCATACTTTTGGGGTATTATTGAATACTAGTAAGTTGTACTGCGCCTATGGCGCCCGTTGAAATATGGAAAAAAAATTTTGTTGAAAAAAAAAATGATTGTGGAAAAAAAAAATTTGTTGAAAAAAAAAATTTTTTTTGAAAAAAAAAAAATTTTGTGGAAAAAAAATGTTGTTGAAAAAAAAAAATTTTGTTGAAAAAAAAATTTTTGTTCAAAAAAAATTATTGTTGAAAAAAAAAATTTTGTAGAAAAAAAAAATTGTTGAAAAAAAAAATTTTTGTGGAAAAAAAAAAGTTTTGTTGGAAAAAAAAATTTTGTAGAAAAAAAAAATTTGGAATAAAAATTTTTGTAAAAAAAAAATTTCGGTTGAAAAACAAATTTTGTAAAAAAAAAATTTTTGTAAAAAAAAAAAATTGTAAAAAAAAATTTGGGGAAAACACAATTTCTGTACAAAAAAAAAAATATTTTTTTTTTATTATTATTATTTATAGAAAATTAAAATTATAGAATGCCTATTTAAATTCCTACGTACTGCGTGACAGAGTCAGTGAATCAGCGTCGAGGGTAAATATATATTAAGAAGATGCCCACTTTGTAAACATTCCAAACTTTCAAATTCTAAAAACTATGCTGAGTTGTACAAAAATCTCTCCACACATAGAAAACTGCAATAAATCAGTTCTTTGAAATTTGTTTCTGTGCAGATGCTTATCGGCACCAAATAGTAAAGCTAGATTAAGGAGATGGTCAGAAAAAATACTGTCTCAGAAGGTATTCTTTGTATTCTTCAACTTTCAGCATCTACCGAAGTTATGTCATAAAATCCTCTTTCCTTTAGTTACATTGATTTCAATACAAGAGGAGAATTCCAACACTCCTCAGTCATTTATTTTCAAATAATTCACTCCTCCCTAAAAGATGAAGAAGCGAAATTCCGTAATGGTTATTCAACATTAAGACTTCATATCCTGACCATCCCACCAGCCCCCTGTGGTTTTTTCTTTTGCACTCGCTCATATGACGGCATCTTAGCTAAAGGCATTGATAATAACCTTTCGTTGCGTAACTACCTCATTAAACAGGCATTATGCTGAACTTATTTTCCCGTCTTTTTCCAATATTTCCTCTACTGAAAGCAAACAAAAAAAAACGACAAATAAAAATATCATTCGAAATGAATGCGAAAACTAATTCACAGCAAATGGGGGGGAGCTTCTTAAGGACTATAGGAGATTTAATCGTCTAAACCAAGAATAATAAAACGCCAACAATCACACACACACACAGTCAAGCAGCGAACACAGCTGTGGCTGGTGATGGCGGTAAGGGATTGGGTAGTCTTTGTGTGTGTCTGTGTTTGTGGTTCATGTTGTTTTTGCTTTCATTTAGATTGCGTTATTTGTATTCTAATATCACTGGCTGCCAATAATCCTGGCGCCAACTTAAGTGTCTGTGGATGTCTGTATTTTTTTGGCTGTGTGTGCGTGTAGTCTTCTCTGCCTGTCTGTCCGTAAATTGTTGTCTTCATAAGTATGACAATTATGAAAATACAGAGATTTAAGATAGTTGGTCTATTAGTAATCAAAGAAATGCTTGTACGTGTATACACAAATCTCAAGAAATGCTGGCAGATAAGTGGAATTTCGTTACAACAGATTAAAGGTTCTTGGTGTACGACAAACGACAACGGGATATGTGATAAATAAAAGCGATCAGATCTGTTGGTGGCGTAATTGAAATGCCAAGTGTAATCAAGGATTAGTCTTGATTAAGCTGAATTTAATTTTCATTCAAATGGAGACGTTTCGTTGCAAAAACTTCTGATTTCTGACTATCTTGTCTTCGCAAACGTTTCAGCGGAAACGGCACGTTAAGCGTGGACATTTTTTCAACTTCCGGGAATCGGAAATTTTTCGCAAAGTTTACAAATCAGTTGTCTCACATAGAAACCTGTTGAATGGTATACAAGTTGTACTAGCTTCATATGAGTTTTCGCTACTAAAATATTAAATTTTCCACCCGATCTTACTTTCCAAAACTTCTTCCAAAAAAAAAAAACATTTCGTCATATTTTTTTGAAATTTAATTCCTATACCATGATGAGTGGATTTATATCCTTTTATCAGCCTTTTAACAAATTATACCAAACGAAAGAAAAAAACACGAACCGTATCAGAAATCCAATCAATGGCAGGCAACGAACCCATATCATGAATTGCAAACCCTTTCCCCCAAACATCAAACAAACAGGAAAAAAAAAAATAACTCAAGAAAAATGAGGCAGACATACAATGCCCTCAGCTCATAATGGCGTCTAACGAATATTACATTACAACAAAGTCATACACGTGGCAGCACAAAATATTACATTAGCAGAGAAAATAATGTATGAAAACTCTTTCGGCATATCATCATGGACGTCATTGTCATCATCATGATCATGGCTACCAGCAACAACCAGAAAACGTGCCGCAAACCCCCGGTTTGAAAGACGAAACCCGCACTTACCCTTAGGTGACCCTCTGGCGACATCTTCAGTGTCACATGAATAGCATTAAAAAAAACAACAACTTCTCGTCGAAAGACAAACAGCAAACAACAAACCTCATAATGTAAACCTCATACCACCCTTTTTTCGGTTTTAGCTGGCAAGGACCCCAAACAGCAGGACGGCGGATGCCAGCGTTGCGACCCCGCATCCAGTCTATTCATTTAATATAATTTGTGTATATTTTTATACCTTTTTTTTTTTTTTTTTTTTTTTTTTTGGTGTATGCCGTCATAATTCATTATAAACATATACGGAAAGAGAACACAAAGGACACCAACAAAAACAGAGAGAACAAAAACATTCAAGCACAAATAGACGACAACATCTATCATGTTTCCTGCTTCCAGTATAACATGGTAGTGCATTCTACCACTAGTGCCTCTATCATCATCAGCATTGCCATCATCATCAGCAGCAGCAGCGGCGGAGCGAACAGTTTGTGTTGTTACATTTGGATGGAAATGTAAAATGCTGTTGCCTTCCAACGGGGAAAGGTTCCAGAGGTCTCAAATGAAAATAATTCAGATACAAATAACAGAACCACAAACACATGTATGTGTTGTTACTATTTTATGAGAGAGAAACAACAATAGCGACAACAAAAAGACCAGTTAACAGCAAACAAACAAATACCGGCAAGTGAGTGTTTGTCTGTGTGTTGGAAATGCCCGCTTATATACGTACATATGGCGAATTTTGTATGGGTGATTTCGAAGCTACCACGCTAAGTGGTTTGAAATTGCCAAAGAATTTGGAATTTAGTTGTCACGGAAATTCAGGCTGAATATGGCGCTACTGAAATTAGCTGAATAGCTAGTGAAAGTGAAAAAAAAAACTTGCATTCCAAACCCCATTTCAAAATAAGGCGCCACCTAGATGACATAACACAAGAAACTTGGAATGTAGATGTGGCACATAAAATACAGCGCCACCTAGATGACATAACACAAGAAACTTGGAATGTAGATGTCGCACATAAAATACAGCGCCACCTAGATGACATAACACAAGAAACTTGGAATGTAGATGTCGCACATAAAATACAGCGCCACCTAGATGACATAACACAAGAAACTTGGAATGTAGATGTCGCACATAAAATACAGCGCCACCTAGATGACATGACACAATAAACACATAACACTACTGACATTCACTGATCAGCTGGTGAAAGTAGCTGGAGTTGGACTAACTGGCTTTCTAGATCATCAAACAAACTGAATTTCAAAACCGGCATCCAACAAAATGACATCTGAATGTCATACCACAATCAACTTGGTATTTAGATGACAATTACTGACCACACTTCATTGACAGTAACTGATGTCGCCAATAAAATCCTTTATTTCAAAACTGACTTCCTACTAAGCGCCACCTAGATGTCATACCGCAATCCACTATTGATATGGATGTCGCTATTGACTGTATTCCACCATTTCGAGACACTATCTTAAATCGGATGTTCTTTCATGTGACTTGTGAGATTGGCCAAGAAACTTCATTTTAAAACTGACTGGAAAAACAGCGCCACCTAGGTGTCAGAGAGACATGGACTGTAGGGGGCGATTTTGATAGGAACTAAATAGTTATATATCACTAGATATCCGAGATTGACAAGCAGCCTGCTTTTGAGAATTTTTTGGCAGTGACAGGCAATCGAGTGACAGTAATTCAAGTTACTTCTGTCACTTGCATCTCAATTTCCAATCTAACACCAAATATAGCGCCATCTAGATGTCACACCAACTCGGGATGTAGATGTTGCTATTTTAAGTATAAACTGATGAGTTTTCACAATAAAATCGAAGGTATGACTAGTCTTTCATGACATACTACAAATTGTCATACACATGAAGGACCAAATCGTAAGCCATTGTTTAAAAACAAAAATTCACTGTTCCCAATGGAAGCTGTGACATAGCAAAGCCAATTTCGCTTCCCGGTAGGTCCATCAAACATTTTTTAGCGGCTGTTTCCGACGGGCGTCTTATTTTTTCACATAGCCATCTATGTGCTAGTGGGCGGTCGTGGTGTGCTAGGTAGTGTGTGCGACTATCGCACAGAAGAAACCGAGTTCGTAACCGGGTAAGACCATCAAACATTTTTCGGAGGCTGTTTCAACCTTGTAAATGTTGGCGACTTTACGATTAAGGGAGTAATCTTTAAGCCATGTAAAACTTCTCTAGACAAGCATTAGCCGTTCGGAGCCGGCTTTAAATAGTAGGTCCCGGTCAGTGAGTATTCAAATTATATCGCACCCGGCTCACTGATTCGAGAGAAGTTCCCCGTCCGTTCATTCATGGAATGTTAAGGGAAACAAGTAAGAAGTAAGATCTCTGAGCTATACAAATATCAATAGCTAGATTTGAATTCTAACTTTCCTAACTTGGACTTTAATCCGATTTTATTTCACAAATAAAATACTATTTCTTCTTTGCTTTTCTAGACAAAGATAGTCTACAAATTCAACATCCTTAGTCAATTTGCGAAAGTTGTAGTCATTTTTTCTCTTTTAATTATTCAAAAATAAAACAGTAAGCTATTTCACATGGAATGCCCCATATTATGAACTCACATACCAACACACAATTTAATATGAATGTATGAGTCTATGATAGTCTCCGCCATATGAACAGTTTATTTTTGAATGTTTTATTATGGTTTATGTACGACTGTGTAAGGTACTGGCTGTCTGTATGGAGCTGGGAAAACTTTCTGCAGAAAAAATACTCCCCTGCCCCACTGCCCCCTGCCTTATTTTACGGAAGATGCCCTCAGATTTTTCGGCTGTTTAGGCGTTCAACAAAACGAGAGGAACCTAACTGTGCTAAGTGGATTTTTTTTTGTTTTTGGTTGAATTGGGAAACGGAAAATTATGATTTGTGTGAGGGTTTAGGGCGCCTCGAAAGACCCACACATTTGGGAGAGACTGTGCAAGAGTGTGTGCTTGTGAACTTTTGCCTGTGTTTTGTGACTTTGCATGTGTAAATGTGTGTGTGTGTGAAAAGGTTTTTTCTACTTCAATGGTCTTAATATAATTTGTGTGCATGTAATCCTCTGTGTGTGTGTACTCATTTGTATATTACTTAGGGTAGATTCTATCGTTTGATTTCTCTGTGTGCGTATATCTGTTGGATATTAATGTTATAATCTTTTCCATATGATTTACAACCTGTTAATAATTGTTTTGTTATAAACATCCAGCTCTCTGCCATTGATTCGTTGCTCCAGGTGCCAATGGCATTTCTTATGTATGCGTGAGATTGTATTTATTTCTGTATGTGTTTGTGTGCGTACATGAACTCACAAGTTTGTTTAGCAGGGTCTTAATTAAAATCTGCTTTAGATGTCAGCAGTTCGTATTTGTTGGACAAATTTATGATCATGTCAATGGGCCGGAATAATGAAAAGGAAATCAAATGATGTAGAAAATTGCATTTAAGAACATTTTAAATGAGATACTCTTCAATTATGCTCAAGAATTTGGTGATTCCGTGAATTGTTGTATATAATGTTTGTAAACGGAAACACTTAGATCCGCTTAATTATAATTCCAAATATTTGATCGCATTCCATAAACATATTTTCTTTCTATGTGTATTAAGTGGTTTCAAAGAATTGTTGTTCAGATTGTATGTGAAAGTGTTTGAAAATGGAAAACTATAAATATTTACTATCTTATAGGGTTGTTCTTATTGCCTAATACAGGATTTAGTTGAGTTAAGAGTTGAATCCGAAGCTTTAGTTTTTTTGTGAAAAAAAAAAAATATTTTCAAAAATTAAAATGTCATTAGATGGAGATGACTTATAAAATAAGTGAATTAATAAAAATGTTGACCAAACTAGATATTTTGGAGAATATTTGGAAGAATGTTTTGGGTGTTGGCAAATAAAAATGGATTAAACAGGTTCCATTTCAAATAAAACTGGGTCCACATATTTAACCCTATTCGTATCAAGTACCAGTAAATCGGAAAATGTTTTAAAAACAAATTCGAATGGACATTTTTTTAAAGTGTATGTTTAAAGTAAGTTTATAAATATGGGACAAATGTAAAATTAAATACGTATAGAATTAATAATTTCAGTAGTCACTGCCTGGTATGAATAGGGTTAATACCGACCTAAGAAATTTTGGTTTCGCTCGAAAAGTGCATATAAGTCCGAATTCACACTAGGCAATTTGAATTGCCGCAATTCTCAGTTTGTAGGAAAGAGAGATAAGGGGAATGAAAATGGAAAAAACTTGCTCGTACTGAAAATTCCTTTTGTATTTTTCGTAATTTGTTAGTTTGAAGGTCATTTGTATTTGAAAAAAGTAATAATGAAAACAAAAATTGCCGAAAAACAATTGTGTGTCCTTGCGTGAATCATAAAAATTGCCGCAAGCAAAATTGCCCAGTGTAGGGTTGATCGATTTTTATGAAACTTGTGTCATATTAAAGAGAACATAACAAGCAACGTAATTTTATTAGTTTTTGAGTTTTTGTAATCTCAGTAATAGTGAAAGTTATGGATAAAAACAAAAAGTTTGCACTCACGTTTTCCATACAAAAAAGGATGATGGCGAAATATCCGGAATATTGATTTCCGGTTAAGAAACCTTTTTTTATTATTATTAACAGATTTTCAGTTTCCTAATCAATTTTTAAAGAAGATACTTAGACCTTTTCTCTGATATGGACTTTACTTAAGAAGGCTTGTGTGTGTAATTGTCCAGCAAACATATTTATTTAATTTTTTTTTTTTGCTGCCATGAATTTCTGCGTTTTCTTGATTTTCCTAGAGCAACTAATGACATTGATTTGAAGTTTACATTGGTTGCAATGCTAATTCCCAATATTACACCGTGTTACAAAAAATAGATTTTTTTCTGTCCTATGAACAAAATGCACATATTCAGAAAGAGGGGAACAAATATCAGATTTTCCCCAATTTTTATTATTTTTAAAAAAAAAATATTTTTTTCACTTTTCTTAGCATAACTTGAAGAGACTCCAAATTTGTAAACTACTTAAGCGTTACGAAAAAAAATGTTTTTTGAACTGAAACCTTAAAAAAAACGATAACCATTTAAAAAAAAAAAAATTAGGAAAATCTTTGACGTGATACAGACATTTCCACGAGTCAGCAAAAAATCAGCTCGATTGGATCACTGAAAAAGGTTTAAAACACTACGAGCTTCATTCTTCAAACTTAAAAAAAAAAAGAATTCTGACGTGTACATGAAAATCGCCGATACACGTGTATTTTTATTTTGTATCCCCTTTCCGAAAAAGTAAATTTGGTTTATAGGACAGAATGTGTGTAACACGGTGTTATTATTATTATTATATAATTGCATTCCTTCAAAACCATGCATTCTGCTGGGAAAATAGCAGGTCAAGATAAACTTATTTCCCTTAACATTCCTGGAAGGAACAAGGCTAAACTTAACCAAAAAGGTAATGTCATACGCCGATACGAGACAAATGACGAGCTACTCTCTATTTACTCTCTATCTATACAGTGAATTGCATTTATAGGGGCATCCCCTGACCATCGTATTTAGAACCCTACTACGGTTTGCCACGGTTGAACCCCATGTACCCTCAGTCATTTATGAAAGGGCCAAAACGACATTTCAAATGACATCTAAAATAAAAGACTTTTCGCATTGTGGCATTTGACATTGTCTAGTAATAACATGTTTTTATGGCCTTTTGTATACCAAAGTCTAAATTGTCATGTAAGATAGAACGCCACATTCATTATACACTTCATAAAATACTGGGTGAATTTGTATTCGATATTGTATTTGCTACATCTCACAATATACAACGGCATGTCTAGTGCCGACGTCGCCAAAGTCTATGTCGATTCTAACCATGCCAGTAGACCATTTCGATTTTGACCATGGGAAAGAACTTAACTATTAGCCAGAATAAGGTAAATCCGGGTTAATTAGTTTCAGAGGGAGATAATTCGTTCTTCAGCCGAACTGTTTGTATGTGGAGTAATCATCCTGCAAGTGTTTTTCCTGCCTGCTATGACATTATCAAGTTCAAGACAAACATCAATAAACGCCACTCCCTCTTTACTACATCCAATACCCCAGTGCATTGTATTTGCTAGTGGCACCACCTAAGTGTTAGTCCCAAAAAAGTTATACTTTCGTAGATGTCATCTCTAACGTCTGCTTCCTAATATTGACTCAGGACAACGGAAAAATTTATAAAATCAAAATCCTTTTTAATTTGATTAGAGACTTGATATCAGGCTTTGAAACAAAAACATCTCTAATGAAAAACAAGTGGACAAATAGTAAGTTCGGCCGGGCCGAATCTTATATACCCTCCATCATGGATCCTTAAAAAGTCAATAAATAAGAAAACTAACTGAGTTTTTGGGCCGCTCGTGACCCGATAGTCCCAGGAACCCGATCACAAATTTTATCCAAATCATGAAAATAAATGCATATTTGGGTTCGTGAGTAAATTTCGTTGCACTTCGATACCCATATGCGCATGTTTATCATGGGCCCTTTTTTGGGCCCCAAGGGTCCACGGAACCCAAGAGCACGCCCATTTTTGGGATTTTTTTCCCATCTATAAATTATATAAACTTAGAACTTAGATGTAGTGAAAAAAAATATTTGAAAAATTTGATTATGGCCGGAATATATTTAGTCCCGTAAAGGGGAACTTTTTCCCCTTTGGTCCGATATGGCCCATTCTCGAACTTAACCTGCTTATGGGCAAAAACATCTTCCTACAAAATTTCAGCTTTTTAGCGTTGGTCGTTCGCACTCTATCGTGATTTCAACAGACGGACGGACGGATGGACGGACGGACAGACGGACATCGCTAGAATGTCTTAGAATGTTACACTGACCAATAATATATATACTTTATAGGGTCGCAGATCACTCTTTCGAGGTGTTGCAAACGGAATGACAAACTTAGTATATACTCCATCCTATGATGGAGTGTATAAAAAACCCTGTAGAGTATCATAAATTCGACTTGAAGTCCTTTACATATCATTTTATGCTTTCCAGTCATATTTTTTTTTTGCATATCATGAGAATAATTTTTTATTTTATTTTTTTTTGTTCTACCATAAAAAAATGTATAAAAAGCCATTGTGACATTTAACTTGGGGAGCAAGCGGCAGCATTTATTTTAAAGTGTCATGTAAATAGATAAAATTGCGTGGGATGCTCAGTCATATTTTCGCCAGCCAAGTATACATCCTGACACATACAATGATATGCCATACATGCATACAGTACATATAGATGGAGACTGTATATTAGGATGGGTCACGAGAAGAGAATTTTGATAGGTCTTGTGCTGAGTAGAGTCAGATGTCTAGGATTCGGCCTGATTTTGTGTACAAGTCAAATAAAAAGATTATGTAAAAGATTTCCTTAACAGTATACAAACTAATGTTTATTCATAATTGTTTTGGAAAGAGTTTTCTCATAAATGGCCTTAACTGCCTGTCTCCATAAAAGGAATTTGTTCGTTCGTTACAAATTGTCAACATTGAAGGCGCAATAAAATGGATTTCTATTGGTAGTGAGAGCTTATTCTTTTAAGATTGTGTTTCATATGCCGATATCTAACATATATCTGAAAATCAGAATTGAATAATGTCTGAAATCCATTTTATAGCCCTTCGAATATTGACGAATGCTAACGAACGAACCAATTCGTTTTATGAAAACAGGCGGTAAAGTTTTAGTTTTCTTGGAAAAAAAAAACATTTTTATAATTTCTCATATTTCTATACCTGCTTAAATTTCTAATATTACTAATTAAATTTCTGATGTTTCTATATCTTCTAAAAATTTCTGATTTTTTTTATAATCAAAGATTTCACTAAAAAAGACAACAAACTAAAGTGCGCCTTTTAAAAATAGCCTTAATAGTTTTTTCATTGCATTTGAATTGACCAAGTCTAATGTACATTCGTATATGTATGTCTATTAGGGTGGAGTGAAATTCAAAAAAAAAAAGTTAACCTCGGAAAGAGATGTAGTCTGGGGTCCTAATGAGGGGAAAAATAAAGAAAAAAATTTTTAGGGGTCGTGCCGCTCCCTCGAAATTTGGAAATTATTGCTATTTTGGCGTTGATTTTAGAAAATCCTAAAAAGTTTTATGTCAATAAATGTTTGCAATAGCGTAAACAATGAAATAAGGGCATGAAAAAATTTAAAAAAATTTTTCTCATTGTTCAAAAATTTCAAAAAGTAAAATAAGTCAAATCGTCCCTTCTTCAGAAAATTGACTGAACAATGAAATCGCCACCAAAGCTACAAATATTAGTCGATTATCCTCATATTTGCCTCAAATACTTTTGTTTGGGCACTGAACAAGCTCAAACTTTTAAATTTCGAATAAGTTAAGTCGTTAATTTTTAAGATTTTTCTAAAATCAACGCCAAAATAGCGATAATTTCCAAATTTCGAGGGAGTGGCGCGACCCCTAAAATTTTTTTAAAATTTTTTTCTTTATTTTTCCCCTCATTAGAACCCCAGACTACATCTCTTTCCGATGTTAACTTTTTCAAATTAAAAAAAAAACATGTTTTCACTCCACCCTAATGTCTATACATGCATATGTTAAAATATATATGTATACACATATTTTATTGCTATATCAAACTGTAGCGTTAAACTGCAGAATAATATTTTTTGACGTGTAAGCATTATCGATGTCAGATGCAATGATTGCCATTAAAGTTCGTATTTAAGAGTCTCATTTTTTTTTGTTTCCTTTATAAAAACGTACAATTTTGCTGGAGTGTTTTGTTAATGGCGTTAATAGTCCTTTTCCATAATTGATTTCTTTAATGGCATATTAATGACATGTTAAGAGCGCTAGACAATGGCACGCGATTGCGGAAACAATAGTTTGTGCTGCCAGCCCTTTTCAGCGTAATTAAAAGTTGGCAAGTACAAAAAAAAAAACAATATTTTTTTTACCGGATTTTAAAGGAACTTTATTTTATATTTTGATTTGATTGAATTAATTTTTTTTACCGGATTTTAAAGGAACTTTAAAAAAGCCGGAGAACAAATTTTAAATTTTTATGTATTTTTTATTTTATTTGATTGAATTAATTTTGTAATCAAATTGTCATCAATTGCAACTGATTCATTCAGTGTGTGAATGTGAAAAATTCGGCAACAGGGGGTTACAACCCAAATTTAAAATGAAATTAGGCCCCAACATTGGGATCTATCAATCACACTTCACAGCCCATGTCCGTATCTTGGTAAGAATGTCAAACATATTCAGTTATCATTTCCACCCCATAAATGCCTTTACGAGTAAGAGCGTAATATCTAAGTCATGTAAAAACTTTTGTACATGGCTCTCCAACAAGGGATGTTATTTTGGTATTCAAAAAAATGGAATTTTTTTAATATAAAGGATCGCATGATTATTTCATAATAAAAAGGAAGGTATGCCGTTAATAATGACAAAACAACATCAGCCAAATGGTCACCACGATCACTCTCACAGGACCATATCCTTTACATGAAATTTTCCATAACCAAAAAGTGGTTGCCCTATATTCCCGATAGCCTCACGAATTCTATCTTTGCGATCTTGAATCGACACAGGGCTATTGGCACCGTCTTCCGGGGAACTCCAAAGGTCTGTTTTTATTTAAAAAAAAATTTCTAACAAAAATACTTAAAAATTTCATTGTTTTTTTTTTAAATAGTTCAGTTTTCATAAAAACTTGGAATGATGAAAAGAATTTAATTAAACATTCTAAACAATTAATATAGAAAAACGAAATCTTCTGCAATTTAAATCTAATAAGATCAACTAGTTCAGGAATGTTTCAAAAAGTCAAAAATCGTATAAATTCCCAGTAGAGACCAACAATCACAGTTGAAAAAATTACTTCAAATCGTACATTGGTAGTATTTTTTTCCACGACCAAAAAACGCAGGAATCGGGAAGTAACAACTCAGAAAATTTCCCAGGCACACATCCTGGGAATTGCAGGGCTAAAAACCCTAGTCATACCTTATTATTGGTTAATTTTTTTCCGACTTAAACTCCTATCTCTTTTTAGACATATGTCTGTCTACCACCGTCTGTGTGGATGCACTTTCAGTGGATTTTCAGAAAAATATCACCAGTATGCAAATGTTAGAATTTATTGTTTTCTTTCTAAACCCCCATTGTAATTTATTTTCCTGTTTTCAATTCACTATTTCTGCATATCATAGATTTACTTTGAAATTATATATTTAGTTTAGCATTTTGAATAAATCTTTGCAGTAAAATGTGAAAATATCCTTAATGTAAATAACAAATATTTTTCTATTTACTCGGGGTACAAAATGAACAGATACCATAAACATACAAATTATGGTGGCGGAAAAGGCAAAAGGAGTGCAAACACAAAAAGTGTATAAACTGAAACAGAAAACACAGACACACACCCATAGAGATATTCAACAGAAATATCCAAGTTGGAATCAATGTCCTTGTCCATGTCCATATTTCAACATGAGCTGCAGCCACACACGAATGCACATACATGCATATGCTCAAAGTCAACACAAATGCAATGCCATAGAGAAGAGAAGAGAAAAGAATACAGAAAGCCAAA
The DNA here is from genome assembly GCA_958296145.1 of Hydrotaea cyrtoneurina. Taxonomy (NCBI): domain Eukaryota; kingdom Metazoa; phylum Arthropoda; class Insecta; order Diptera; family Muscidae; genus Hydrotaea; species Hydrotaea cyrtoneurina. The sequence continues at coordinate 17,552,398 of OY282513.1, read as the reverse complement.
CAAAAAAAAAGATGATAATCCATCCATACACACACACATACATATTAGTGTGGTCTCGTTCGTTTGAGTCGTCGTCCATGCATACTTATAGTTTGTGCAAAGTACTTAATGTTGTTGCTGTTATCCTTTCTCTTAGCCAGTAGTTGTTGTTTGTACATTATATGTATAGAAGAAACCACAGACACACACACATACACACTTATATGGCGACACATGCATTGTATGTGCATACACACTTACGAACAAAAAGAGATAAAAATCATTTGGGATTAATATATAAAAAGATGAAAGGCAAATAATAACAAATACATGCACACACACTAATGCAAAGAGACTTATGTCTGTACATATACACATGTTGTTGTGTACATGTTTGTTTATGCACAGATAAGCGCTCATAATTATAAACAAAATATGCTTTTAGTGTTTTCGTTGTTGGTTTTGTTGTGTTTTGTGTCTCTTTCTTTTTAAAGAATCCTTTTGAAACATCGAGAATGCCATGAAACGTATCCTTTAAAAAAAAACACACACATTAACCAGCGACAATTTGTATGGAACAGACTGTTGCATTCAGAAGACAAATGAGGACAGGACATGTGGTTGTGGTCGAGCATGGACTACTCTTAATCATAATCAAGCCCTGAGAATAGTTTTGGGATGACCAGCAATTAAAGAAATTGGCAAAGTGCCTGCTTTGATTTTTGAACTCTCCAATCATTTAAAATTGCTTGTATGTTTACTTATGAAAGCCTGTCTCGAGTGTACAGAAAAAGAAATACAAAATTTCCATAAAAAAAACTTTCCATAAAAAGCTCGATGAAAAAGGCACAAAAAAATTAAGAATTCCATAAAAAATCTCCAAAAATGTCATAATAAAAATTAAATTCATAATTTTTAATTTAATTTTTTGTTTTTCATATGAAAAAAAGCCCCAAAAAGTGGACAAAGAAAAATTCCTAAATTTTTTTTTATAATGTTGTTTTTGTGGGGCATTATTCATAAACTTTGGGGGATTTCGCATTGGGTATTTTTTCATAAATGGTTTGGGGGATTTTTCAGAATTATTGGGGAATTTTCATATTGGGCTTTTGGGGGGATTTTTCATTTGTTTTATTGAATTCTTAGTTTTTTTTGGTGGCCATTCATTGCCTTACCTAGGTCTATGTGAAGTTCTATTCAAGTTGGAATAGCCAGCCTCAAATACCAGATTTATTTCTAAACTCTTTTTCGAATTTCAAATTTTCTTTTGATATGATTACTCAACGTCTTTGAAAATGCATTTTAATTGACCAACTTGTGCCAAAAAAAAAAAAAAAAAAACGGTTTGTGGTACCTTTAAACCTTTTCCAAAAAAAAAGAACGAATGATCCTCTATGGAATTCGAAAAAAATAAATATTTGGAGACCCTACCGTTCATTCATCATGCAGTGTATTATAAATTACCAATTGCTTCCTAATAGGGATCCCTTTCACTATTGCTCGTCCATCTTACTTACTTATTTCCCTTAACAGACGGGGAACTTCTCTCGAATCAGTGATTGTATATTCACTGATCGGAACCTACTTTTTAAAGCCGGTTCCGAACGGCTAATGCTTTTCTAGTGAAGTTTTACATGGCTTCGAGATTACTCTGTTACTCGTAAAGATGCCAACATTTACAAGATGGAAACAGCCGCCGAAAAATGGTTGATGGTCTTACTCGGGTTCTTCTACCTACCACACCACGGCCGCCCAAATTGTCCACAGTCAAATAAATGTCCAATTGATTTCTTCTACTGCTCATCCATCCTCCAAGTTGTCATTAATTTCCAAGCGGATCCTGATAAATATACTTTCTATTGAAAAGATACCATCTTCATAAGGATCTGATACCATCTTTCTATTGAAAGCCGACCATCATGTTTATAATAATTCATATTTCCTGTTTGAAATATTATTTTAACAAATATTAATTTTAACAAAAATTCTTGTTTTTTTTATTGTCATTTCAGCTCGTTGGCGGTGAATTTGATATGGAATTAAATTTTGTCATACAGGATGCACAAAATATCAAACACATGCTAGAACTACTAGATCACTGTCCACCAAATTTACAGGTAAGTGTCAATAATGATAAACTTTATTCAAATTTAATTTCAAAAATGTTTGTCATATATAAATTTCCTATACCATGACTAATTATATTTTACCATAGGTTTTTGTTGTTACAACATATTCCCCTTCATATTCTTTCGGGAAAATGTTTTGTTACGACAATTTACGTGACATTTTCTGGGAATCATACGACAACAAAAAAAAAAATAATAATCAAGCGAAACAATGAAAGACATGTCACAGTAACGTGTGTGAATTCTTGATAATGCTAATGGCCAAAGAAAGGGCGAGCCCTAGGGTAGACGGTAAAAAGGGCCGGGTAATGGTGGTAATAAGAAATCCTTACGACATTGATTCTGGGGTAGTTTATATCCCGTATGGGCCCGTTCTCTTACAATATGGTGTTAACAAGATGTCAGTTTCAAATTAAACATTTCCTTTGCATATCTATGCAAACGCCAGTGTGCGTGTGTGTTGGTAAGGGGGTTTTTGGTATTTCCGTTTACGCTATAAAACTGTAATTTTTCACTTCCGTTTCGTATTTAAATCACGCACCATCACCTTTTCTTTTGTTAATGCTTATCTAAGGTTATGCCTTTCTTAGGACTTTACGCTTCTGCTGCGGCAAAAGCACAAGCAAAATGATGATGCGACAATATATTGTTGCAATAATCGTGGCAGGCACGGAGGGAGTTTTTGGTTGGAAAGTTAAAAATTGTTGACTTTTTGATTTATGCCACGTTTTGCCAGAAGGCTCATATTTATTGAGAGCATACGAATATGTAAAGTCTCTAAAAATAAGTATTATCTAGAGATTTGCTGTATTGCTCTGGTTGGGTCGAGGAGGAGGGGAGGCAAGATTTATGGTGTCATACGATATAAAGTCTCTGGGTATTGGAATATGAGCTCACTTCTGGGCGATGTAATTACATATTCAGAACAATATGGAACACGCTGAATGAAGGGATCAAGTGCAAGGTCACCATGACCGGCCTTGGTTGTACAAATTCAAGAGAGAGTCTTTAGCCCCCACTGTCCATAGAGAGATCAAAAGCAAAGGAATCCTTTTAGCAATTACTTACTCAATTCCTTCAACATTCCATGAAGGAACAGGGGGGGGGGGGAACTTTCCTTAAATCATTTTTTACATGGCTTTTAAATTATTTTCTTATTCGTAAAGTGGTGGGAATTTACAAGGTGGAAACAGCCGCTGAAAAACGTCTTTTATTATCTTATCAGAGGGCAAACCTGGTTTGGCACACTACCAACCACAGCACGCCCGACCTTTTTTTATAATTCGTACCCTTCAACCAGTTCCATTAAAATCTTCCATCACGCCATGTATCCTATCTTCACTGCCATGATCGCTGTGGCTTTCTCCATACACAGAACGGACGAACGGTTTATGGGTATGACCACTCGGTCCTTGAATCAATATTTCATTGAACGACGTAGCACTTCTTACCACACCCAACCAGCATACACAGGCATGAGCCTCTGGAGCACATCACTCGCATCAATGTCCGACTAGTATCTGAAGCATTTAAATGAATGCGTAAAGTTTAACTTTTTTAACTAGCCATTATAGTCTGCCTCAAAGGGCAATCTGGTCATCTTTTAAGTTTGCCACAGTATGTGGTGGTGGTCGTGCCTCAGCTATGCCGTGTCGCAAGTTTTTAGCAACTCCTGTTAACAAAATGTTAACGAAACAATTTACTTTACTTTACCACTTTGTTAAGTTTTTGTAATTCTTATATTTTATTTAAATTTTCTTCGTTCTCATTTTACGAGCAAACTTTTTAGCAAATTCCCGCCACACACACACGCGCACACACACACACATGCAAAATATGCAGAATGTTTTAAAAAGAATTTTGTTGTTTATATTAAAAAAAAAAAAGCAGCAGCATACAACATACATGTTGCAAACTTTGTATTGGCCCCCAAGCAGTTGGGCATGTGTGTCTGTGAGTATGAGCACGTGGCAGGAAGGAAGGAAGCCTTCCGTATTTATAATATTTCATTTAAAGTTTCACGAAAATATTTTCATATGCACAGCACAGAATATTGTTTTAAAAGACACATACAACAAAAACAAAAGCCAACCATTTTTTTTTTGTATTTTTGAAATGAAAAATATATTCTTCGTTAAAATAAACATCAACATGAAACATATACTATTCGTACAATTTCCGGAGGGGTGCAGGGGAATCTCTCATATACGAACATATCGTGTACGCTTAGAAATTATAAATTTAAATTCTTTTGAATTTGTTTCACAAAGTTGTTGTTGCTGTTATGGCAATCTAAAAAAAATAAGTAAAATGAAACTCCCTGCCATTGTTTTTCTTTTTAAAGTCAACGTATCATCGTTTTGCTGGATATTTTCTCTGTGTTAGCTCTGTGAAAACTCTCCAGAGACTTTGGAGGGCTGTGCTGGTAATATCTTCAATCATGAATGAGGCAACAAGGTGTGGTGATTATGGAAACTGGAGGAAACTCGTAAAGCGTCATTGGTAGAAATTCTATATATCTGTACAATCTCGATTATCGCCTGAAGCCACCTCTGGTGCACTTTATTTAGTTGTCCTGTTTATTTTTCCGTTTTGTTTTGCTTTGAGATATCCCAGCATAACTTTGGAGCAGTGGGGTGGAGGTACATTAGCTCAGTATATAACCTAGCTCAGCCATTGGTTATCCATCAAAAGAATCGTGGGCTGCCTAAATATTCCCGGGAGAAACTAAAAGTCTACATACACTGTGGTGATTTCAAAATGAGATATTGAGGTTTCCTAAAAAGGAAGTTCGCTCGTAATGAATTTTTACTAAGCAATTACACTAGTATTTTTGGTATTGAATAACAAAATGTTGTTTTCTATTGACCTGTGAGTACAATAATTGTCGAAATCTATCATTGGGTTGTTGAATTTTTCTATTTTTTCATATTAAATTTTTGACTCACAATTGTTCATAATTCAAGACGGACGTCGAAACCCATTATTTTCCAAATTTTTTTTTTTAAAATTATAGAAATTCAATTGTTCATAATTCAAGACGGACGTCGAAACCCATTATTTTCCAAATTTTTTTTTTAAAATTATAGAAATTCGTCAAATGAAAAAAGGTGTTAATTTTTTAAAAAAATAAAAAAAAAATTTTGAAAAAAAGTATAAAAAAAAGTTTTGTAAATTTTTTTTTTTTAGAAAAAAAGATTTGTAAATTTTTTTTTTTTTAAAAAAATGTATTCAATTTATTAAAAAAAATTTTTAAAAAAAAAAGTTTTGTAAATTTTTTTTTTTTTTTAAAAAAGATTTTTTAATTTTTTTTTTTTAAAAAAATGTATTCAATTTATTAAAAAAAAATTTTAAAAAAAAAAGTTTTGTAAATTTTTTTTTTTACAAAAAAACCTCGTAAATTTTTTTTTAAAAAATGTATTCAATTTTTTTTTTTTTTAAAAATGTATTCAATTTTTTTTCTGAAAAAAAAATTGGGAAAGAAATTATAGAATTTCGAAAATTACAAAACTGTTAATTTTCTCAGTTGGTCTCATATCTTGCATACGTTTGCATAAATGTCAACATCGTCTAATTCACATATCTTGCAAAACGAGTTATACAAGTCTGTTTAGAATCTTAAAATCGTGTAATTATCGTGGCTTTTGGTAAATACAAAACAAATCCACCGATCCAAATCACTTTTATAAAAAATTATAGAAATTCGACAAATGGCAAAAGGTGATAATTTTTTTTTTTTTTTTTAGAAAAAAAATAACATTTTTTTTTTTAAAAAAATAACATTTTTTTATTAAAAAAATATTTTTTTTTTTAAATTAAATTATAAAAATTCGAAAATGACAAAAGGTATTCATTTTCAACAGTTGATCATAGTATCTCATATCTTGCTGTTGCATATTTTTTTTTTTTTTTTAAAAAATATATTTTTTTAAATTAAATTATAAAAATTCGAAAATGACAAAAGGTATTCATTTTCAACAGTTGATCATAATATCCCATATCTTGCATACGTTTGCATATAATGCCAACATCGTCTAATTCACATATCTTGCGAAACGAGTTATACAAGTCTGTTTAGAATCTTAAAATCGTCTAATTACCATATTTGGCTTTTGGTAAATACAACTTAGTAATTCAACAACAAAAATCCACCAATTAAAAACATTTCCTGGCACCTTCCTGGTCATATCGTTACTCAGCGATTACCAGGTAACTGATTACCCAAACTTGTATTAATTTCGACATGAGCTACTTGTCTTTGTTAGCCGTGCTAATAAGGGGAATCTTTCCCGCATGTTAATTTCTCTAAGAGGACCACAAAGTAAAACTAAATCATCTAATCTCAAATGTTTTACTGGGCTCAAGTCACGTCTACAAGCAGCATTATCAAAGCCAAAACCCTGCAACATCTACCAGTTGTTTACAATTCGCATGCTTACATTGCAAGCATTGGAGGTGGCATTGGTGGCGGGGAAAAACAAAACGTTTCCACATTTCCCCAGATAAATGGTGTTAATGTTAGCATTGAGATTTCCTCCATTTAGGCAGCAATTTTCTGCCAACACACATCTAAAGCCTGCTAGCAAATCCAAAGAAAAAAAACAGACTCGCTCGTGAAAGGAAGGGCAAAAAATCGTTGATGCGATTGGATGGCAAAGCCGCCTAGCACAGCATCGCACCAAGCAAAACGGAAAATTGGCGGTGTGTCAGGCAGATAGATAGCTGGACAGACGACAGTCGCCTCGGTAATACCATCAGCATTTTTCTACTCTATTTTTTTTTTGCCAAACGAAAAAAACACGCTGATTTTAAATAAAAATACATTGGAGGTTTTTCCTTATCTTTTGGATTTGTTTCATTTTGGTTCGCTAGCTATTTTTTCTATATTTTTTTCGCCGTTCAGTCTGCTTTCAAGGCTATAAGTTTTCGTTTAACTGGCATTGGTTTACCTCGCTGAGTTTGTTATTGGTGCTTTGTGTTGTATTTTATTTTTCGCATATAAGTTTTGTGTTATTATTTTGCTGTTGTCATTATTTATTGGTGAGGTGAAGGTCACGGCGTGAAACAGGGGGATAATGTTATGAAAGTGCCTGGCCTCCTTTGGGCATTTGAAGCTCACCGATTGGTGTGTGTGTTAAAGAGAAGAATATGTGTTGGAATTTATGACTGAGAAATTTGAATTTTTATTATGAAAATTATTTGCATGGGGAACTGAGTAATTGATGCGTATTTCGTTGTGATTTTGGTTTTAGTATTTTAATTGTAAGGCATTTAAAACCAATAACGGTTGTGGTTTATAGGGCGTATAAGTGATATTCATTATGTGTCTAATGAAAATAATCTTTATCGAGTCCTTGGAGATTTAATAAAAATATTATACATAATCAGTTTTTGTTAGAGTCAAAATGAGATGTGAGATGTGTTTTTGTAAGAAAAAAAGACAGTTTAGATGGCATGACGTCCATTAAAAAGAAATATGCCGCCATGTCAAGAATGGGCCGAGAAATTTCAAGAAAAAAATTTGTTTAATGGCGATCTGGTCCAGGCAACCTATGGCCTCTATAAACGTTCATGTACACTTTAGTACTCAAATGAAGAGAAATTGCACCAGTATTCTAAATATCCAAGAAAAAGTTCGGATTTTTCTTTACAGAGCCGTTCAGGGGCCAAAAAGGGCCCACTTTAGGGGCCTACAAAATTGTTGGACGTCCGTATTTCCCGTGCTGGCGACTTTAGTATATGAAGAAACAAATTTTGTTTTTGGACAGCGTAAGCAATTTTCTTTATCTGTTGTAATCACACTTGTTCGAAATTGAGAGGCCTCGGCGCTGCATAAAACCCTTTTTGGGCTCTGAGCGGCCCTTTCATTTGTGTACCCACAATTATATATAAGGGCTTAGAATCGACAGGTTGTCATATTTTCTAAACTGCACTTCAGTCCAAAACTGTGCATAATTTTCTGAAAATGTCTTTTCCCTGTGGGTGCATGAAACTCACTGATAACATTTTGTGGTAAATGTTTAAGTGTTTGAATTTATGACTGCCAATACAAATTGTTGATTAGTTTTGTGGTTGTTCCTCGAACGTATGAGTGATATTTATTTTATTTTCAATCACAATTACGACTTCGTCGTTGGTATTTTAATTTATCTACAACACGATTTGTTCGTTTCTTAAGCGTATTAAATAATTGGTTTACTGCCAACATTATTGCGTATACGCTATGATTTCTTCGGTAATTTGTTGGAAATTGATCTGCTTTTAAAAACAGAATTTAAAACTTCGATAAAGAATTCTTAATTGGTCTGTGACGACATTTTTTGTGTGTTACTTGGACGTATGAGTGATATCAATTATATTTCAAATGACCGCAATATTACGTATACGCTAAAGTAAGACTGCACAAATTACGTTAGTGTATATTTAGCGTATGATTAATATTAATTATTATTTTTCTTATTTTTTTTTTTTGAAATATGAGACTTAAATAGTTATCTGCATAAAGAAGAGATAATTGTTGACGATTTTAACTTCTAATTCATACCAAGCTAAATTTTTTTATTATTATTATTATTTTTATATATTCTTATTATGGATAGAGAAGCAACACTGATGTTACCAACTCGCCAATCGTTTTTTAAATTTTTCATACTTTTTGGGGTTTATTGTTGTTGTTGTTTATTTAAATAGCCCCTATTTGGCCGAGATCTTTGCAGTTACTACAAAAACAGCAACTACCGTCCACATCATCATTGCAAAAATTTCAATGACATGCGTATATGGAAGACATCTGGGATTTTGAATTTATACTATTTTTCTATTAATAAAGTCTTCCTTTAAAACTTTATTATTTCCATCAAAAGAAACCATATTTTCTCTATTATGAAAAAATCTCTGCCAAGAACAGATATCACTTGCAAGGGTCACCTTTGAGCGGAATTTAACATTTCCCAACCATCCTCCATAGACTGCCACTGACGATGATGTAATGTTGAAAAATATATATAAAAAAAATACCTTCATTTGCTAAACTTCAATTATGCCTAAGCCTCTTTGTACATAACTCCCCCGTACCCCGTAACTCATTCAGACGTATGATTAATATTAATTTCAATACATATCAAATAACACTGAAACAACCTAAAGTATTCAACCCCTTCGGCAGAACGACGGTGCGTATTTATACAAAGAACCCAGAAACAAAACAGCAAATCCATAACATTTTATACTTCACCTTTTGGAGCAAAAATATCATAAACAAAAAATCCCAAGTAAAATCAATTCGTTTACCGTGAAACAGGGAAAAGGGTTCCGAATTACATCGCAGTCAATATACGGTTCGCTTATCAATTTCACCTTTTTCTTCTTTGTGTGTGTGTGTGTTGTGTTTGCAGAGGTCCTTTCTTACTTATTTTCGTCTTTGTGATATTTGATTACCAACACTTTTGCACTTAATTCTTAATGCCAAACAGGTTTACGGAATAGACGGCCCGCTGTAAAGGCTGAAAAGCTGAAATAAGAGGCATCAAGTGTAATCTGTCTATAAACATTTAGGCGTTAAAAGCAAAACTCAATTGAACCCTTTTTTTTCGGTCGCTCTCTACGGTTGGGATTAGGGCCTGTGCCAAATAATAATAATAACGACGACGACGACGACAATAGAACGGCAACCGAAAAGTTGTTCCCATCGAAGGACTGCTGATACTCATTGTGTATTATGAGGGCGTAAAGGATTTTCATATCTCTCTGTCTCGGTCGCTCGGTATTGGCATCGTAGCACCTTTGGAAAAGGATTTATTATCGAATTCTGTTAGAGTGTGTCAACACGGGCTGAGTATTGCGGCCACGCTTATTTTCCTCAGAGATTTTCAGTGTTTGTATGTAATATTGACTTGAATTTTTATTTTTGTTATTATTGTTTTTTGGCCTTTTATGCCTTTGGATTTACACGTGTGCCCGGCTGTGTCAGATAGACAGACACTCGCGTAGATGAAGGCTTAGCCATCCCTTTTGCCCCCATTGAGAGCCTGGCTAAATAACCAACGAATGCACTGCAACAAAAACTCAAAACGTGTTTGGAATTTTATTTTTTGGTTTTTATATTTTGGTTGTTTTTTTCACCACAGCAGGAGAGCAACAGAGAAAATAAACTCAAATTAAAAATTCTTTGCGGTATTTCATGATGGGACGACAGCATGAATAAAATATCGAAAAATGGCATTTTTGTTGTTAACAATATTGAAAAGTATATTTTAATGATGGCAACATTTGAATACGAATATTGGCTGGTTTTACATATTTGATGAAGAGCGTTTCAGGGCAGTAGATGTGCATATTTGAGACAATGATTGCTTGTCTGCATTTACCAAAAAAAAAAAAAAAATACTAAAATGCGCCGAGGACGTGTCCGTGGTAATAAAATTCGCATGGGCTACACAGCGGAGAATTGAACCGCACAAAGGAAGAATCAGCAAACAATTGAAATTTCCCAGGAAAATTTGGTTGTGATAGGGGACCTCTACAATTCAGATAAATTCAGACATTAATTTAAGGCTAAATAATATATTTTCCGATTTGTTCTTAAACTCAAATAACCAATAACTAAACCTGATGAAATTCATCCACATCGTTCCATGTCTCCATAAATTTCCCATACACCGAGTCAAATGTCTTGGTAAATAATAAATGAAAATTATAAAAAATCAGTTCAAATTAAACAATTAAAACTGCTGTTGTGATTATTTTTTTCCCCCCCACAGTTATAAAAAAAGCTAAAGAAGGGCAAAATTTGCAATCATTTTTTTGCTTCCCGGAATTAATTTGCAAATGCCCAACCACTGTGCTCGTGGCGGCTTATTTGTCCTTGCTTCTCATAAGTCCTGAGAACCACTTGTTAACACGTTGACTGCCAATTACGAGATAATTCGAAGATTGCGTTCCCTTCTAGGATGCCAACTACGAGCTATCTCGTACTCTCTAAACTGTGATTATATCAAAATGTCTTTTTTGGCCAGTTTTCTGAAAATTGCTGAAAATCGTTAACAAATCCGTTTAAAGAAATGTCCAAACTTAAAAATGATAAAAAAAAACAAAACTTCAAAAGGTCGACATAATATACATTTCACAAACATAAATCCATTAAATATATTCCAATAATATTTACGAGTATCATATCTATTGGCCTATCAAATGTTTGCCAAAACCTTCCACCTATTCACCTTAACCTAATATTACCCAGGCCTTTGCGAAACATTTGCTAATTTTATATATGAATACATACTCGATATGTAAATACATATTCCGACATTCATTCCAATATCAATAAATAATTAACACTTCATAAATGTAATTAATGTTTGTTGTTCGGACAAAATGATATGAATGCTGATTTTAGTCTTGAAATACCGTCCCAAGCATGTGTCAATAGTTATGCTGCAATAATTTAAATAATATTATATATTTATGAGACATACATTAGACTGGGTCATTGTAAAATCTACTAAGAAATGGGGACTTTTTGCAGATCTTTGAACTGTGGTCAAATATTTCAGTTCTATAGTAGTTTGAGGTGTTTTGAAATATTTTCTATCAACGGCATCTGATATATTTTTAAAGTTTATTTGGCACATGGGAATAATTATGAGCAGAACGCAATCGACGAAGCCCTGAGAATTTCAAAAGATTTAAAAATGGCAGAGTTATTAAATGTTGGTGAAAATCCATGGTAAAGAGAGTTCAGACCAGGGCTGAGGAATCAGAGTCTTGGAGTCTGATAAATTAGACCGGAGTCCGAGCAAAATTCTCGACTCCAACTCCTAGTTTGTTTTGCATATGCTCATTTCTCATAAAAAAACTAAATTAAGAAAAATTTAATAACAACAAAAAAATTAAATTATTGTTCCTTAATGTTCCAAAAATAATTTTTATTTAATTTTATGAAAAATCTATTTTTGATTATTTTATTTAACATTTCTAGAAAAAACAAAAAAAAATTTAAAATATTTCTTAAAAATTATTTTTAATTTAACTTTGGCTTATTTTATGGGAAATGTAAGTAAAAAAAACATTTTTTTTTAATTTTGAAATATTTTCAATTGCAACGTGAGATAGAGTCTAGAGTAATAGCGGTCTGAAGTAAAATTTTCGAGCAAGTATTGCTCGACTCCACAGTCCTGGTTCAAGTCCGACTTACAAAAGCTTCATTCGGAGCATACCACGCAATAATTAGAGGGAGGATAAGTAGATCATTCCAAACAATATGGAACTAAGTGTTAGGTGACCTGATTATTGGCTGGGATTACACTGGACCTCAACAACAATTTTTTTTTTAGTGAATGACCACTGTACAAATCTGATGTAGTATGGTCCCACGAGAACAAATAACATTTTTTAATTTTTCATAACTAGAAAACGACTATTCCGATTTTCTGAAAATTAATTTTATAAAATATACAATTAAATTTTCTTTAATAGGCAAACATTAAAGAAAATTTAGTTGTATATTTTATAAAATTAATTTCCTGTCTTTAAATCTGAATAACAATTTCGGTGCTATAAAAAAAAAGTTTTCTTAAAAAAATTTTAATAATTCAAATTTAAAAAAAAAACAAAATTTGCAAATTTTTAAGAAATTATCATAAACTCACTGAATTAGCAAACGAATTAATAATCGCTGGCAGAATTTTGGTTTAGACAAAAACAAAAATTTTTCTTAAAACAATTTTAATAATTCGAATTTGAAAAAATCCGTAATGTGAACATTTTTAATAGATTATCGTAAACTCACATAACTAACAAACGAATTAAGCTAAATGTTAATAATCGATGGCAGAATTTTGGTTTTATTAACAATTTAGTTGAAGCCACTTCGGGGTTTAAAACAAATGTTAGCCCAAAAAATTTCCTTTTCCTATTTGTTTAATTATAAAAACTTTAAATTGACGAAAATTGAACATATTTCACAGATTATCACAGAATTGACAATTGAAATGTTTTAAAGATCGTTAAAATAGGAGGGAGATTTTGGCTTTAATTAACAATTTAGTTAAAGCCCCATCGGAGTTGTAAATAACGGTTTTTTCCTATTTTTTTTTAATTATAAAAATTTTAAATTGACAAATGTTAGCCCAAAAAATGTTTTTTCCTATTTCTTTAATTATAAAAAAAATTTTAATTGACGAAAAGTGAAAATTTTTATTGGATTATCACATAATTGACAATTGAAATGTTTTAAAGATCATAAAAATCGTTGGGGGATTTTTGCTATTATTAACAATTTATTTAAAGCCCCATCGGAGTTGTAAACAAATTTTAATCAAAAAAACTTTTTTTTTCCTATTTTTTTTTAATTATAAAAATGTTAAATTGACAAAATGTGAAAATTTTTAAAAATTATAACCTGCAATAGAAATGTTTAAAAGATCATTAAAACTATTGCAGCCTTTTGCTTTAAATAGTCATGTTGTTAAAGTCCCTTCTGGTACTACAAATGTTCAATTCCGCCCTCATTCTAAATCATGTTATACCATAAATCTGTATGTACTAAGCACTAAGATAATCTGGGCCGTGATACTGGGCTTAGTGTACGTCTAGTTTCTGAGCATTGGTGCAATGTTTCTATTGGCTTTTGGTTTCCTCTTTTCAAACGGTCCTTATCTAGCCAATCCAACTCTTTGAAAACCATTCAGCTTGTATATGTAACAGACAGCCCATCTCCTCTCAAATCAGTGAGCTGGTCATTAGATATTTTGTTTACTCCCTGATTGGGACATGGTACTTAAATACTCCTACGAACTGTCAATGTTTTATCCACTAAATTTCTAAATGGCTCAGAGGGTACGATCTCTCTCGTATAGTCGCCGGCTTTCATGAGATGGAAAAGAATATGAACCCTAGTTTGTTGTTTGACGTTCTTACCAAAAATATGAACCCTGGTTAGTTGTGTGTGCGTCCCACTATCCATTTCTCATATTAGGAACGCCCATGTTTTTAATTGTCTTTTCTAGTTCTCGTATGCTACCGAGGCGTATGAGTAATACGTGACTGAAATTAATGTAACTCATACGTCCCCATGTACTCCTAGCTGATATAATAGAAAAACTACAATAATGACATTGATAGACAAAAGTCCAGAGTAATTTGTGTACGCTGTCCGGGACCTACTGTTTAACGAACGGTTCTTCGAACGGCTTATGATTTTTGGAACAGAAGTTTAGAAATGGCTTTGAGTTTACTCTCTTGCTGTTAGAAGAAATATTTAGCTGAAAATGTTTTTTGGATGTTCTTATCAGCATACGACCTTCTACCTACTGCAGCACGATCATTTATTTATTATTTTAATACTAGTAAGTTGTAATGCGCATATGGCGCCCGTTGAAATATGGAAAAAAAATTTTGTTGAAAAAAAAAATGTTGTAAAAAAAAAAAATTTGGAAAAAAAAATGTTGTAAAAAAAAAATTTTTTGTAAAAAAAAAAAATTTGTTGAAAAAAAATTTTGTAAAAAAAAATTTGGGGAAAACACAATTTCTGTAAAAAAAAAAAATATTATTTTTGTACAAAAAAAAATATTAGTTTTGTTATTATTATTATTTATAGAATGCCTATTAAAATTCCTACGTACTGCGTGACAGAGTCAGTGAATCAGTGTCGAGGGTAAATATATATTAAGATTTATAAATGACAAAATAAACAAAAAAAAAAAATTATTATATTTTATAGGTGGAATTTTTTATCTCCTAACATGAGACCATTTATTTTAAGCAGAACAGACTTTATCTGTTGCCAACATAATCTGTGGAAAAACATCCAATACAATGTATATTTGTGCAATTATAACCAACTAAATCCCAGCACTACAATTCCTACGATCTAAACCTCATTTTGTAATCAGTACATTCAATATTTCAGTAACTTCAAAACGTGCTTCTTATTGTTACTTAATCAATAACCATAGAAAACTATTTTGCAGACTGCATGGAAACTTTTGGCAAAACTCAATGAAAGTATTTCTCATTTCCTGTTTTTCCGCCAGACGAAAATTGAAAACAAAATTTAGATAAACTTTAATGAAGTCATAACCAAAAATACTGCTGCACCAAAAAAAAAGTACAAAACTTATTGCTAAGTTTGGCTACAGCAATAAAGCTCCCACTCCTTTTACTAAATAAATCAACGTTTTACTTCCACAAAAAAGAAGAAGAAGAACGTTGCCACCGCAACCGAAACAAACTTTGTACCACGAAGAATTGTAATGACAGAGAAACAGACACGGAAGACATAGCAACAGAAACATTTGTAAGACGTGACTTCATATTAACTTCAGCGTGTACATGTGTGCAGTGCAATTTAAGTTGCAGGGAAACGGATATAAGCACACATGCAAGTAGGTGTGGGCGTACATTTACTTGACTAAGTGTGTTCTTGCATATTTTGTTGCCGGCCCAGAAGTTTATTTTTAATATTTGTCAGCATAATTATGCCACCGCAAATAATGAACGAACGTTGGAAACAAAAAATGTTGCAGCATTTAATGAGGGGAAATGTTTGTTTACACTTTTCTTGGGGGCGTGGGGATTTGAGGTGGTTTCTATATGAACAAGTTTGTCTTTCGGTTCAGAATTTCATTTCAAGATGTTAGTTAGTTTTCGTTTTAAGGCAAATGCGATGAGTGGGATATACTTTCTACATCACTGCGTGAGGGATTTTCTGTCAGAGTAGTGAGCTGTACACTATAGAATTTGCGTACTCACCGACCGACCGGCGCCTATTGTATGGAACACACGGGTTGCTTTTTGATTGGCTTACTACTGTTTGAAGCCGCCCATGAACGAGTAATGGTTATTCTGGAGAACTTTCTTTTTTAGAAATTTTGTCATTTTATGAGCCGGAAACTGCCCCTAACCAATATCACTGGTATTTTAATATATATTTACCCTCGACACTGATTCACTGACTCTGTCACGCAGTACGTAGGAATTTAAATGGGCATTCTATAATTCTATAAATAATAATAATAAAAAAAATATTTTTTTTTTTTACAGAAATTGTGTTTTCCCCAAATTTTTTTTTCCACAAAATTTTTTTTTTCAACAAAATTTTTTTGTTTTCCACAAAAATTTTTTTTTCCAACTAAATTTTTTTTTTTTTTCAACAAAATTTTTTTTTCAAGAAAAAATTTTTTTTTCAACAAATTTTTTTTTTCAACAAAATTTATTTTTTTTCCACAAAAATTTTTTTTTTCAACAAAACTTTTTTTCCATATTTCAACGGGCGCCATAGGCGCATTACAACTTACTAGTATTTAATATACCACAAAGACTTGTTGTACTCATTCCACTGAACTTAACCTGCCAAAGCCATAAATACTCTTCAACTTGAACCCATAAAGTCTACTAAAATAACATAAAATCCACTATTATCCCTAATCATCTTAGATATTGATTTTTCTCTACTCTGACATTATAATTGACTTGGCTTTATTGAGGCTCTTTGAAGTATCTGCCAGTTTATTACACTCCATTTCATGGCCTTTGTTGTAAACTTAAATTTACCAGAAAATATTAAGCGGAAAGTAAAACAAGAAAGGCAGAGGGAGGGAAATGCTCCAACGTCCATAACATGTTTAATTTGCTTCTTTTTGTGTTCTGTTCTTTGTCTATGGACTCACTGAAATGGAAACTTATTAAGAACTATAAATAACATTTGTTTAATAATAAATTGTACAGAAATTGTGTTAAAGTTGAAAGAATGTATAACGCAGCATGGTCAAGAAAGCGGCAGCCTCGAAAAGACAAGGGGAGAAATACCATAAGGTGGCTGCGGAGAAAGAACCTTCATTTCATATAATGAACATAATGAAACGGACATATTGCAGATGATCCTTATCAAAGTGTGCTCTTTAAACAAAGGAAGAGAAGAGCTGGCAGCAGAGTGTATATGAATGACCATCTGAACCGTTCTGCCTCCAAGCTTTTATACATATGTAGAAAATTATATAAGGAGAAAAAGATTAAGCAATTTAAGCTGCAGAATGCCGACAGACCAAAAGCCGTTATAACATGTTTAGATGGTTCGAATAAATTACTTGACATCAATCAATGTGTCGATATGCTAGACGCTGTCGTTGATAGTTCTGGTTCTTTGCCTGCAACGTTGGATGTCGTCGATTCGAATTGATTGGGTATCCTGCATTATATTATGTATTCCTGTCACGTTCTCATCGTATTCTGCGCTATTTCTTTGATTCAATGCAACTATAATGTTTATTATTATTTTTTTTAGTAGTCCGCCATATATATTTATAAAATTTTATTTTAATATTTGTTAGTTAGCTTTTTAATTAATTTGTACTTTTTTGAAAATTTTCGGGAAACTTATTTTGTTAAGTGATTATGAACATTAATAATTTTGATGATATTGTTAGCAATAATTCCTTCCTATCGTCCCAATTACGCAATTTAAAAGAAAATATTAACGTAGGTCATTTCAATTGCCAAAGTTTTAATTTAAACAGCAGTTCTTCTAAGATTAATGAAATCAGAAGTATTTTAGAAGACGGTTACTTAAATGTTGTTGGAGTCAGTGAGACCTGGTTGAAACCTCATATTTCTAATAGAAGTGTGGACATTCCAGGTTATTCTTGTCAAAGAAATGATCGTCCTATCAGGAGGGGTGGTGGAGTAGCTCTCTATGTTGCTAAGAATATAAAGCATAAAGTAGTATTTGTTGGTAATTCCTATGGGGTTGCTGAATGTTTATTTGTTGAGTTGTTGTTGAGTACTCAGAAGGTTTTGGTTGGCGTTGTTTATCTTCCTCATGGAAATTTTGAAGCTCTTGTAGAGCAAATATCTGATGTAGTTGTGAGATATTCGAACGTTGTTATAATGGGAGATTTCAATAAGAATTTATTCGACTTACAAGTGTCCTCGTCTGTGCGTAATTATTGTAACAATTTAAATCTTTCTATTGTGCATAACTCTAGACCTACACACTTTGACGTTTCCCATAACTCCACTTCATTACTTGATTATTTTTTGGTGTCGGTGCCTGAGCTTGTGAGTTTGTCCAATCAATTTCAGTGCGCAGGAATTTCACATCATTCCATCATATTCGCTTCCCTTAGGATAAAGCAACCGTTTGTTCAACAATTTTATGAGTATGTAGATTATGACGCCATCAACCTTACTACTTTGTTGGACACTTTGGCGGAATGCAACCTGAATGATATGTACATGACTGCTGATGTGGATGAACAGTTAGCTATCTTGAATAGTAGTCTAGAAGTTGCCCATTCTATTGTTCCAGTTAGGAAGCGTCCATGTATTTTTTTAAAAAATGATGATTGGTTTAAAACTGCCGAGATTAGGTATCGACAGTCCCTAAGGGATCTTTCTTACAAAGCCTATTTGCATGAAAGAAGTGATGTAAACTGGCGTATTTATTGTAGGTGCCGTAATAAAGTGAAAAGTGTTGTGAGGAAAATTAAGCGATCTGCACATAGTAAAGTTTTCCTAAATAAGACAAGTAAGGAAATATGGTCGATATTGAATAATAGTGGTGTTAGTAAAGGCCCAAATGAAGTTGTAGATGTTAATGTTGACGATTTAAATTTTAGTTTTGCGTCTAATCAATCTAGTAATCAAAGAATTCACCCTATAGTTCCAAATAATAATTTTGATGGATTTTCTTTCCATGCGATTGATTATTTTGAAATGATTGAGGCATTTGGTAAAATTAAGTCAAATGCTGTTGGTTTTGATGGGTTTACTCTAAAATTTTTGAAAATTGTTTTTCCTTACATTGGCTATTTTATATTGCATCTCATTAATTCTATTATCACTACATCTACATTTCCAGCTTTGTGGAAAATTGGAAAAATTATTCCCATTCGTAAGAAACATGTCCGACAAGTTGAAGATTACAGACCAATTTCTATTATGCCGATATTGTCAAAGATGGTTGAACATGCTATAAAAGTGCAGATGTTCTCCCGTATTAATGATCAGACAATGCTTCATGACTGTCAGTCTGGATTTAGGTGTAATCGAAGCACGACTACGACACTTATTGGTCTAACGGACAATATTCGAAAAAATACTGTTAATCGTGGATGTTGTGTCCTTCTTTCAATTGACCTTGAAAAGGCGTTCGATAGATTGGATCACGCATTGCTTATAGAGAAATTATTTTTTTCTTATGGATTCTCAAGCTCTGCTTGTAAGCTAATGCAGTCGTACTTGTATGGTAGGAGTCAGTATGTATGTTTCAATGATTGTTCATCGGATATACTTCCTGTTTGTAGTGGTGTTCCGCAAGGTTCTGTTCTTGGTCCTCTTTTATTTGTGATGTATATTAATGATCTGTTTTGTAGCGTTGAAAGCAGTATCTGTTTACCTTTTGCATTTGCTGATGATGTTTATTTGTTGTTTAAGGGTAATATAGACTTTTTAGACGTACTACAAAATAATATAGATTTCACAACAGCTAACTTAGATAGTTGGTTATCCAGTAATGGACTTTCAGTCAATGTGAATAAAACAAAGGCAATGTTTTTTGGTAGCCGTTTGTGTGGCAATGTGTGTGTGTCCTTGTCAAATAGTGTAATTGATTTCGTTGATAGTATTCAATGTCTTGGTATTACACTTGACAATAAATTAAGATTTGATGTTCAGGTTGACTCCGTAATTTCCAGAGTTAACTTTACTTTGATGAAGTTATACAACTTGGAATTGTTTCTTCCTTTACATGTAAAAATTAGGGTTGTTCATGCAATAGTTATGCCTATTTTTTTGTACTGCATAGAAATTTACTCAGGATCGCAGGGGTACGTAATGAATAAATTGAGATGTGCTTTCAATAGAGTGATGCGGTATTTGTATTCCATAAACATCCGTCAGCACGTATCGGAGTATGTTTGTAGATTTTTGAATTGTAGTTTTAATGAATTTATGCAAATTAGAAGTTTAATTTTATTTTACAAAATTTATAAATTCCAGACTCCAATGTTTGTAGTTAATTTGTTCCAGTTTGGAAGATCTAGAAGAAGTCCCCAAATTATTCTTCCCCGTTTGAGTTCTGATTTAGGTCGATCATTTCATGTAAGAGTTGCTCAAATATTTAATAGTTTACCGGTCTCACTTAAATCATTTAAATATTCCTGTATTACTTACAGGAAAAAACTTTACCAACATCTGCAAAGTAATACTTTGTAATGCTTTGCGTTCTTCCATCTCATTTTATCTTTTGTCTAAAATATTCTTTAGTAGTTGTTTATTCTAGAATTTGGTATTTGGCACATGTTTTTTTTTTACTTTTTATTGCGTAATTTGGGTCGCTACATTATTTAAATATTTTTATTAGTGAATTTTAATTTTAAGTTAAAAAAAATTATTTATAACTGGATGTAGATTTTGTAACTATATAAGGCCTAAAGGCTCGGTTACTTTTGGAATATTAATAAATAAATAAAAAAAATAAAATAAAATAATACACAGAGGAAATATAGAAAATGGGCCCCCGGGGTAAATGGAAATAAAGAAAGAAAAACTCTGGGCATTATGTAATTAAAAATTTATAAATAGTTCTTAAACAAAATTTTAACAGAGCTCACAGCTAAGAGAACCATTGAAAAGTGGGTTAAAAGCAAAAGCACTTCATGATTTATGGTCAAGGAAATTAACGAAAAAAAGGCCCTTGTTTCCAATTATTTATTATCCACACAACTCTTAAATCCTAAGGTCCCTTCTGCAAACGGCCAAACTAACTATTCTTTAAATGCTCTCCCTGCAAAAGAAGTGTCTGGCAAAAAAAAAATTCTTGTATTTTTCAATTTCCATGCAAATTTTGTTTTTGTTTCGGTTTTTTTTTTTTTTTTAAACAAATTTCAATTTCTCGCCAACAAAGGAACCATGACAAGAAAACACCACAGCCCACTTTGCCCAACACAAAAAATATTGGTTGGCCATGACCAAAGGGGAATTGACAAAAAAAAAAAAAAAATCCAGCTACCAAACGCCCTAACCAATAGAAAAGAAACCAGAAACAAATAAATTAACATATTAAGTGATGTGCAGTTGACAAATAAGAAAAACCAACCAACAATTTTCAACATGGCACAATGACAAGCATTCCTGTTTCATTTACCACAAACTTTAAATTTGTTTAGGACCAAAATACAAAAAAACACACACACAATGCCTGAATTAAGTGTCATAGCATTTGTTAAGTTGTCAAAATTCTTTTAACATATTTTTCACTACAGTGGTCCCTTTAGGTATTTAGGTTTTTAGGTAAAGGAAAAGAGTGGGCACATTGTGTGTTTGCTTTGCGAATTATTTAAAAAGTTTGTTTTCATGTTAACATCAAATAGTTGTGGCTTTGTGGCGAAGGGGAACAAATTAAATCTTTAATCCTTGGTAACAACTAACAGAATTTAACACCTAGCCGTTTCAGTGGAGGAATTTTTTTGGACATTACACCGTGTTACAAAAAATAGATTTTTTTCTGTCCTATGAACGAAATTTACTTTTTCGGAAAGGGGATAAAAAATAAAAATACACGTGTATCGGCGATTTTCATGTACACGTCAGAATTTTTTTTTTTTAAGTTTGAAGTATGAAGCTCTAACCCTTTTTCAGTGATCCAATCGAGCTGATTTTTTGCAGGCAGACTCGTGGAAATGTCTGTATCACGTCAAATTTTTTAAAAACAATTTTTATCAATTCTCAGATTTCCCCAATTTTTATTATTTTTGAAAAAAAAATATTTTTTTCACTTTTCTTAGCATAACTTGAAGAGACTCCAAATTTTTAAAGCGTTACGAAAAAAAAATGTTTTTTGACTGAAACCTTAAAAAAACGATAACCATTAAAAAAAAGAAAAAAATTAGGAATATCTGAGAATTGATAAAAATCTATTTTTTAGAAAATTTTACGTGATACAGACATTTGCACGCTTCTGCCCGCAAAAAATCAGCTCGATTGGATCACTGAAATAGGATTAAAAATCGTTCCAAAGGCTTTCATACAGGCCACTACGAGCTTCATACTTCAAACTTAAAACAAAAATTCTGACGTGTACATGAAAATCGCCGATACACGTGTATTTTTATTTTTTATCCCCTTTCCGAAAAAGTAAATTTGGTTCATAGGACAGAATGTGTGTAACACGCTGTTAGTAATGTAAAAGGTCTCTAATATAATCTAATCAGTCGATCCTTCTCCATGCAGTCGATCAATGTGTACATTTTTCTGGACATTGTTCTAGCCAACGAAAACCTTTGATGAATAGATTTATAAAGAATGGTAAAAAAAAAACTGTTTGCGAAGAAATAACAATAATTAATATCACTCATACGCAGCAGTGCCACTAATTATTGTCTAATGTATCCGATATCAAGTCATAATTAGAAGCACACTAACACAATTCCATTTAAATTCAATACAACGAATGTGTTCATTAAAATTGTAAATGTGAAATAACGATAATCAACAGCACAGCACCCATAAAAGGCTGTGCTCTGCCCCGATTCTCATGTATCAGCGCAGGCAATCATTCACCACCCACACAGTTGCCCAGCATCTAATAATAATCATCATACGTAGTACTTCTGCTGTATGCAATAATTCAATAATACTTATGCGCGCTTTGTGGTGTACGTATACAACGTACGGGCACAACAAGCAGCTCTCTAATGAATTTAACAAAAAAACAGTTCGTGTCTGCACATGCACATGTACAACATTTTCAATTCTTGATTAGATCACAAATTCCCTGAATCGCCCACCCACATGTAAATTAATTTTTGGCCAACGTCGAGTCAAGTTGTGATGTGATGTTAAAATTGAGCCAACGAACAGTTCAGAAAAAAAACAACACCCGTGGTGTTTGGCAACAGCAACAGAAGAGGAACAAAAAACCCAAAAAAAAAAACAACGTAGCACACAAAATAATATCATCTTCATTAATATTTATATTGAGAGACGAAGAAACTTGTACAATGCCACCCAAAACAAACGAAATGAAAATCCAAATCAAAAAAATTCTGAACTCCCATGGAGAATATCCGAGCAAACAGCCACAAACGAACCGGGCTAACTAAAGAATTTCAATTTCATGCAAAGATTGTGTAATGCATAAAGTATAAAGCACAAGTGTATACACTATATATATACAAACACACACACACATACACATACAAAAGCATATACACATGTATGCAGCAAAACAATCAATACGATTATCACCAGTTGTAGTCGCAATACTCCACCCACTCGCACTTGTCGGGCCGCCACCTGTCTCCCAGACTAACAAAACTGGCATTTGAATTTACTTAGTCACCGCATATACAAAAAAAACATCCTCCTGTTCCTCCCCTTCCATACACACACACACATGGTCCAACATAGCCATAGGATAATAACCAATATATAAACAAGTAACATTATAATGATATTTGCTCATACGAGTGTATATCCGTGTCTGTGTGTGTGTGTGTGCGTCTGAACTCTCGTCCTGTTGGCTGCTCAAAATGTTGTCGTCATGTGTTGACATGTGTCTGCAATTGTTGCCCATGATTTCGTTGCTGCTGTATCGATATCTGTTCTTATTGGAGCTTTTATGCAGCAAGGATGTGTGTGTGTGCGTGTGTGTATGTGTCTGTGAGAGAGGCATATTGGCATTGGGACTTTTCTATATTTTCTCGATTTACCCCCATTATATATGAGAAATTTATTCATATTGAATTTCATTTTAACCCTGTGTGTATTGGGCTCCGCTTGCCTCCTTCTGCCGCTCCACGTACCGCTAGCAACCAAGTGGCTGGAATGTGTTCTGTCGCCTTTATTAGAGATTTGCCGTAAGAGGATAATATGAAAATGCTGAAGAGAACTACTTCAGTGAACAGTTATCAGAGACAGTACATTCAAAGGTTCATATTTAATCCATTTTAAATTTAATTACAAATAGTACAAATAGTGAGAAATTGTATTCCTTCAAGGAGACATGATGTCCTGGTATTCAGTGCTCACAGAATCGTAATTTATATATTTCACGGTTAGGGATACTTTGATCTATTAATTCTCTATTGGGGGTAGATCATTTTTCAATTCAAAAATGCCCACTTGCTTCTCACAAAATCTTCTTGTAGCATCAGAGATATTGGAAGTTAATGCCAATTTGCCAAAAAAAAAAAAACAGAAAAAGGAAATTCTTAGCATAAATTAGCCGTTTCTAGTCTTGACCTGTAAAAGGAACTGCCAAATATATTTAACTGAAGTGAAAAAAAAACGAATATGAAAAGATCTCCCAGTAGCGTGTCCATGTTTATAGAGGCCATTGGTCCGGGTCCAAAATGTACTTATAATTTAAAAAAAAAATTGAATTTCCGAGAAAATTTCTTTCTATTTGAACTCGTATAGGAATACATTTCGAGGGGACAGATTTCCAGCCCTAGTTGCCGGTCCCGAAATGCTACCAACACTTAAAAGAGGAACCTGCTCCCAATGTGAGTGTCAAATGTTCGTAAGGAGTGAAATGTTTCTGGGAAAATATTCGTAATAGTTTAACATGTCGGTTTTGGTACCTTCAAATGGAACATTTGTCACTTCGGTCCACTTCCAAAATCAATCGATATATAACTGTAAGGCACTTATCTGATGAGTTGGAAACAGCTAGGTCTTTGTTTTCGAACCTATGGTGACTTAAAATTAAAGGGAGATGTTTTGACAGGTGGAAAGATGTACAGGCGCTCACAGAGATGTATAGACGGAGGCACAAACAGGTAGACAATCAAAAGGCAGACTGACTGGATAGACAGACAAAGGTCGAACTGGAGTTTGAAAGTGTACACTGAAGGAAAAAAAAGACGTTGCCAAATTGAGAACAATTGCAGTTTGTTTTGTTCTCAAATTATCTGTGAGTGAGAATAATTGTAATTTGTTGTGTTCTCAAATTATCTGTAAGTGTTCGTTATAAAATTTAGATTTAGAAATTTGCAACAATGTTGACGATTTTGCCACATCTGTCTAATGACAGACATTCGTGTCCGTCTGTTATCAGTTCATGGGTGTTTGGTCATACCTTTCCTATGAGTGTTGCTGTAGTATCAGGTGACAGGTTTGCCAAATTACAAACTGTTTCGAGTGAACACATGTGCCGAGCAAGCGATCAAAAACGGCCATCGGTTAAGCGAAGACCAAACCAAAGAAGAACGAAGTTTTAGGGTTTTTTTTCGCGACAGTGGGCGAGTGATTTTTGTCCGACAACAAGCACGACAGAGACCAACTATTGCGAGCTCTGGCTTTGATGGATTAAGGCACTTGTGAATATTACGTATGAGTGATTGCTGAGGGCCTCTAAGAAATATGTGATTAAAACGACTTGAGCCAAGGTAGGGTGGAAAAGTGTGCGATGAACAGCAAATCCTATGACCAAAAATGTGAAGTGTATGTGTATTGTGATATTTATGAGTATATCAAAAGGTTGGGCTTCTGGAAGAGGATAGATAGGTTGAAACTCTTCCTGAGAACTGACAGTTAGCCGAAAGTTATATTCTCGTGACTCAAACGGACTACGTAACAGAATGGCTGTACTTTTAGTTTTGAAATGTTAATAAGTGTTAATAACACTAGTCAACAGTCAAAATGTACTCGGGATGCGATAATTTTTTCTGTGTAGATAACCTTGACATGAGCTCGAAAAACGCAATAAAAAAAATTTTTTTCGTTTGGTTTTTGTTATTTTTTTTTTTTTTAAATTTTAAAAAAATTTTGTTGGTTAATTTGTTTCGTCCGGCATAACTCGGGAACCACTAGCCCGATTTAATTGAATTAAATTTTAAAAAATTTAAATTTACAATTCCCTTAAAGTCACATAACCTATGAGCAAAATGAGACAAAGATCATGAAAATCGATGCACGCGTTTCGCTTTTATTCGCAATTGAGTAAAGGTATGAATTTCAAATATATTCAAATTTCATATATTTTTGTCACCCAACAAATTTTAATTTTTTTTGTAATAAAAAAGAAAAAACCTTACCATAGACAAAGTTGTGCATATGTCGAGCAAATTTTTGAAATTCATACCTTTACTCAATTGCGAATAAAAGCGAAACGCGTGAATCGATTTTCATGATCTTTGTCTCATTTTGCTCATAGGTTATGTGACTTTACGTAAAAGTAATAAGATTTGACATTTTTTTTCATTTTGGATTTTTTAAAAAAAAAAAATTAAATCTTTAGGCAAAAAATAAGTTTTTTCCTTTATATATTCATTTTTAACTTGGAAACTGTTGCTTGTATAGGAAAACAATATATAAACAGATTAAGGGAATTGTAATTTTAAATTTTAAAATTTAATTCAATTAAATCGGGCTAGTGGTTCCCGAGTTATGCCGGACAAAACAAATAAACCAAAAAATTTTTTTTAAAATTTAAAAAAAAAAAAATAAAACAAAAACCAAACGAAAAAAAAAAAATTTATTGCGTTTTTCGAGCTCATGTCAAGGTTATCTACACAGAAAAAATTATCGCATCCGGAGTACATGAAATTTTTTTCATTTTGTTGAGTAGTGTAATCAGAGGTTTTTGAAAAAACTAACATTCCTTTGAATATTTTTTTATTACAAACAAAAACATAATATTTTCTATTACCAAACATTACCTAATTCTAGATGAACAGCCATTAAAAGTAAAACTCTGTTAATTGTGCGATAACCTAGGTTAAGTGAATAATATTTATTACAATAAAAAAAGACCACTTCTGACTGTTTTTAGAAGTCCACCCATTAGGAACATATTCTTTCATTCCACTATAATTGTTCACGGCTCTTGTCAGTGTTTCTATTCTCATGCTGTCGGTGTTAGTCTGAAGTTTGTCTGTTGCATCTAAAAATATTTTAGCGGCATTTCTTCGACAGATAGACGTTGACGGGCCCTGACGTTGGGGAGTCACATCTGTTCATTGTCAAATGGCCGGTCATATATTAAAAGTTTATCTGTTCTTCGACCAATTCAATTTTTTTAATCTCCTCGGTTTCCAATATTTAAAATTCCCTACCTATCATACCTACCTCTAAATTGCCTTTATTTGTTTATTTGTGCCGTGTATTTGTGCGTGTTTCCCGTAATATTTACAACGCGTGCAGTTATTTTGTAATGAGCCGGTAAACAAATGTTGGATAAGCATACATGCCCACATATGCGACATGAGTTTATTTGTTTTTATCGATGTATGTGTATGTGTTTTGTGTGTCCCATTGAAATGAGGATTCACCAGTACACCAGTTACCAACTCACGTCAAATGTATGGACTGTATTTGGGGCTCAGTTTGACGCTATTGTTTATCCCAAAGTCTATTACTTTTCAATGGGAATGTGCTGTCGGTCCTGGGTATTTGTGTTTGCTGTTGTTGTTGCCTATGGAACAACGTTTTTTTTTTGCCATAGAAATCTTTTGAATGTTTTCAATATTTACTTTGACCAAAAAAAAAAAAACAGAAAACACGTACCGTCATTACCGGTGTTGTCGCGTCATCGTCATTGGGGAATCTGAAATTGCAAATGGGATTAGAAAATACTTACTGCATACAAAGAAAGAACCCAATGTTGTTGATTGAAAAGATTTGCAGTACAGGGAGTATGGTTTGGTTGTGTGCGGCATACTTTTAGGCATTTCATGATAATTAGGGGAAATTCCCATATAAAGTCATGTGAAGATTTTAGATTGTGCTTGTGTGTTGAACCAAATGTATTTTGCCAACCACAGATTTTGAAATTTTACAAAACTTTATTACCGAGAAATTCCAAACATTCCTTCAGCAAATTGCAAGTAAACCTTTTCGGTAAACTATACGGGCGAAAAATAAATCCCCACCAAACCACACATACACTCACTATCCGGCGTTCCTAAAATGTAGTTCACATTTTATTGTTCCGGAATTTCTCTGCGACACAAAACTTGTGAAGCTCTTTCAACAAGTACGACTACGACAGAGCCGGCTGTATGTGATGTTTTTGTTTCTCTTCAACTTTTTGTTTTTAAGTTTACCTAAAGTTTAAACATGCTCTAGTTTATGCTTTTGCTGGATATACAATCGAGAAATACTTTAAAAACCAAAAACTAACATGTTGTTCGAGTGTTCCATGTTGTACTTTTTTACCTTACAGCACAATTTTAGTGCGTTGGCGGTTGTGCATGTGTTTCCGGGTAACAGCTTTTACTGTGTATTTAGGTCACTTGGTTGTTGGGTGTTGTTGGTGTTGTCGCGCACCACCACAAGCACTTATGGAAAACTCAGTCAACTTTCGAAAACATCGAGCAGGAGAGTCTCTAGTGGTAAAAAAAAATACAAAAAAATTGAGTGTATGGATTCATTTACTGAATGTTTTTTTTTTTTTGGTTTGGATGTCCTAAATGAGTGGGAGATTTAAATGGTTTAAAGTGAATATTTCGGACGATAGAGTTTTGGAAGAAATGTAAATGTGAATTTTCTTTAGACGCCAAAAACCGATAAAAGAACAATTATTTAACTCCCATCAGCACTTCACGTTGGCCGCCACTTTTTGGTAATGGCTTTCTTAGTTTGTTTTTTGTTAGAGAACTGCTGAGTTTATGCTGGTAAACGGTGTTTGTAATATGGTAATGTTGGTGATCCAGGGGCCCTAGGTCTTTTGTCCTTGACTCACCAACTGGTAATAGACTTTAGGGTATATTCGCGGTGGCTGTGGTTTCACACCTAAATGGAGGGACAGTTCGGCTCGTTGTTGAGATGCAAACTGAACCGGCTGCTTTTACCCGAAGTCTACAAACTAGTCAGTACAAGTTGTTCATACATGTTTTCTAATAAATTTTCTCTTATCGGTGATTCGAAAAGTAAAGTGTTCGGTTGGCCTCAACATCTAGGATTGAATGGAAGCCGCACAGTAGTAGCCCCATGAGTGATGGCTCACCACAGTTCAGTCCTTCAAACTCAACTCAAAGGACTCTATATAAACGGATATAACATATAAATCTCCCCTTCTTCAAGTTTCATTAAAAACATAACTTTCCAAACCCTTGAAAAAATAACTTCCAGCCCCATGCTCTCCATGTTGGCCCATAATTAAATTGACATTTTCGCCGATGATTACCACACGACACGACACACAAATGGCATTTACATAAAATTATTAAAAGTTTTTATTTAACAAAAAAAAAAAAAAAAAAAAAAACTTTCACAGAATGTGTGTGTAAGTAAAATATGCAAAAACTGTTAACAAATTTTATCCAACCACTGATTTTTTGTTGTTGAGTTACAGAAGCCATACAACAGACTGCAACTTTGTTCCAACATGAAAGATAACATGTTAACTTGTTTCTCCCCAGTCCGTCAGATTAAATGTTCGTCCCTCTTGACTGAACTCAGAAATGTACACACACACACACACACATATACACAAACCCCAAAGTTTATAGCCCCAAAATCCGGAGGAAAAGACCTTTAGTTTTACCAGAGATTTAAGTTGGCAAAAAAAAAACATGCAGCAACGACAAACTGTCAACACAACATGCTGTTGTTGTAAACCCTTTTGCTTAGATGTCTACCGCCCTTGCCCGCCTCCCTGCACCACTTTCCCCTTAGAAGGTGACGAACTGCTTATCCCTTATTCTGGTTCTCTGGAGATATGAGAACCTTTTTTTTTTTTGGTTCTTTGTATCTTTTCTGTCGTTCTCAACTCCCAAAACTTTTATGAAGCCCCTCAAAATCACCAGCAACTAGAAGAAAGTTTGACATTATGTTGTAGTTGTTGTAGTTATTCGTGTCAGTTTGGTGTATTTTTTTTTTCTGGAAAACTTGTGGTAGTTGTACTGACTCGTATTGTTATGAAGTCTATAAATATATTCCATTGTCAACATTTTGCTGTGTCGTGTACTTTGTCCCTGTGATATGTTTTTTTGGAATTATGTTTTGCCAACGGTGGGTCACATCGGGCGCCATTTCTTAGTTTTCACCTTATTTGTTTGTATTCGGAAGGAAATTTAACTTATTTACTTCAATTGGGCCACAACTCCGGAGAGCGGTTTTTAGATTTCAATTGCGCCTTACTTGGCAAATAGAGGATATTAATCATAGATCATAGATCACCATCATGTCCCATGAATATTTTGTGTTTTTAAGGTTCTAAATTAATTTCTTACAAATTTCATTTTATTAAAGCTTGCCTTCAATAATAATTGAAGGGAAAAGGTTCTGCTTCGGCATATCCTTTGCAAAACAAATTGTATTAATTTGTATTCTCTCAGTTGAAGTCTTGTGTGATATAAGCTGGTAAAATACTCAGCATACTTATAGGCACTTGCTAAATTTCGAATATGTTGCCTACTTTCCGGGCCATCTTTCCATTTACCCATTTCTACATAGCACCAATTGTCGGTGTCATTTGCCAACCAGAAATAATCCGCCTTTGAATGTTTCATAAGCTGCTTAAATTTCAATTCCACCATATATACGAAAATATCGTTGCCAAATTGAATATCAATAAATTTGCATTTAATAAAAATAACAGCTAGCAAATTCTACTTTATTTATACAATTCCCTCCCCTGTTTTTTTTTTTTTTGGTATTTCTACAAAAGCAAATCGATTCTTGTCAATGACTTATTGCATTTTTGTTTCATACCATAAGAGAATGGAGAGAAAAAAACAAGTTTGTTGTACTTTCAGGGCAAATGCGGAAAAACCAGCAGACTTTGTGTCTAACACTTCTGGCCCTGCAAATGCAAATTGTATTTCGCGTCTGAAATGCAAGAAATGCGTCACGGTTCGGTGCACACAAATCGAGACACCGCCACCGACCGACCGACAGACAGACAGGAACCTAAGAAGAAAATGTGATTTTACTCGTTTACTTCCGTCTCCATTATTTTGCCTTTCCTTTGAAATCTCTCCCTATGTTCCCTCTGCATTCTTTCAATTTTGCATGTTTTCCAGAATTGCAATTGCCATCCGGTGTATTTTTTTTTTTTTTTTGTGAAAATAGTAAATCGATATAGAGCTGAGTAGTGTGCGATGGCAATGATGCTGCTTCTAGTTTCAGCTAAACAGGGAGTTGGCAATAGAGGAAATATGTTTCCAATATGAAAAGGATGTTCATATTCCTGGGGTTTTTACAAACGGCATAACCGGATGAAATGAGCTGTGTTTCGTTGTCAGATGACATGAGGACTTTATTGCTTAAGTTTCTCTTGATTTTGATGGGTTTAAGGTAAACGCAAGAAAAATCGAAAATAAATCTGCTCACACAGGGAAAAATCGTGAATAGTAAACGAAAAAGAAACAGGGGCTAAGTGCAGCGTTGCCATTGATGATACTAAAGTACCAAAATGATACTTATTTTGGGTCTTGCCACTTTTTTGATACTTTTTGTTTTTGATACTAAATTTGATACTTTTTGTTAATCGGTGCCACTTTTGCCACCTTTTGTGTTTTAAGAAAATACTGTGAGCAACCAGCTTTTATATAGAAATCCTATTTAGAATAGACATCAACGATAAAAAATTAAATGTGTTGAAGTTTTTAGATCCCTCTATGATCAAATCAAATGTTGATATAGATTATTTCGATTTAATATCTGAAGTTAATTATAAAATTAAAGATGGAGATGAATTTGTGAGCGAATATCAATCTTTGGAAAGAAAAAACATGGGAGCGCCTTTTCCAAATTAGGGATGCTGAGGAGTTTTGGGGGAAAGTAGGAACAATGAAAAATTCCTACAACGAGCACTTGTTTCCTACATTAAATAAATTTGTGTCATATATTTTTACACTGCCACACAGCAGTGCTTGCGCTGATCGTATTTTTTCAAAGTTTTTTTTTACAAGTTTTTAGAGACTTGTATGTCTCGGTGACAAATGATGCAAATACTTTATTCTTCGTCACGGTAACAATTCAATTTTGAATTTCTTTATTTTAGATTTAATGAAATTAATAACACGATTTTAATAGTACAGGTGAAATTTGATATTTACTCCTACCTTGGTTCCGTCTCTAAAGCATACTTTCATTGTTTGGCAATTTTAGGACAAATATTGGATTTCTTATGAAAACAAATTAATCAAAGAGTTTCCATCGTAACAAAATGAATGTAATTCCAAGAAAGTCTATTTTTGGGCATAGTCACAAGGGCTTGACATGGAATGTGTCATTATAATAACGGTATATTTTCTTTTGATATTATAAGGGGCACGCAACTTGAGTAGTATATTTCAAGTTTAAAGTGTGTATTTATTAATTTGAAATCAAATAGTATTGCAGCCTGAAGGTAGGCAACAAATTGTTGAGGAAAATAATGCCTTAAAGTAGATTAAATAGATGTGGATGGCCGTGTTGGGATAGATAGTTTGCGATTATCAGACATCCAAGCCAGTTTTGTATCAAATAGTATTGCAGCCTAAAGGCAGGCAACAAAATGTGGAGAAAATTAAAGCCTCAAAGTAGAATTAGTAGATGTTGATTATTGGAATGTAGCAGATAGTTTGTGTTACCATCGGAGAGCAAACCCAGGTTCGTAACCTGGTTAGATAGTGTGTGCAAACCCAAGGTGGTACCAAGACCGAATAGTCTAAAAGTAGGCAACAAAATTTTGACAAAACTAAAGCCCTAAAGTAAATTAGGTAGGGAGTGTGTGTGACTATCACACTGACAACCCACTTTGGTATCATATAGTATTTCACCCTAAAGGTAGGCAACAATATGTGGAGAAAACTAAAGCCTCAAAGTAGATTTAGTAGATGTGTAGGTAAATTCACGTTGAATTCCTTGAACCAATTTTTTATAGTTATCGTAGATGGCATAAAAATTCGTTCGGTTTTCACGAAACACCTGTGATACAAGAGGCTGCCAAAACAAACTAAGCTATGAATCCATCTGAGATTTAGTATGGTGTAGCCTAACAGAAGGCATTACATGAAGCAACGCCACCTATTTTCAAACAGGGGTACTTGTTGATCGACCCTCGTACCTAGTTTAAACTATCCCAGTCACTTGAATGGAATTTGTCCGTATCAGACCTCAAACAACGTCTTTTATTTGGGTACAGGTTTTTTTTTTTTGATTAGCAGACTCTAGACAATAAAAGGGTATTCTCCTCATGACAAACTGCATCCAACCATCTGTTGGATAAACAAGCTTGTGAGTTTGGCCATATGCCCATTAAATTGTCATAATTCCCCTTTTCACCTGTGCAACAAATTGTAAAAACTTAACGGCTTCTGGAAAATCTTAAAGAACAACATATCCTTGTGTAGACAACAAAATCCATTTGTACTCCGCCCCATAAAGTGTGCCAAAGTAAATATGCCATATTAATTTTCACTTTCACTTTCGCTGTTCCTCGACCAAAACAACAAAACAGAAAAACACTTAACCACAATTCCTTTAACGTTATGTATACATTTAATCTTTCCTGGCTTACTTCCGCAAATTCCTGCTGAGCCTTCACAAAAAAAAACAGACGGTGAACAGGACGTAGAAGGCGAAGGCAAATGGGAAATGAATATGTTTGTATAATAAGAGGAAAGGTAATGTAATAATACTTGACAGTTTCATTGCCAGAGTGACAAGTAAAACTTTAATATCATTAACACGATGCCAACGACATACAAAATACCCATTTTCTCCCTCCCCCCTCTCTCTCTGTGTTTATTTTCTACCTCCGACCGACCTTTAGCATACTCGTACATAATAACCAGGTTTCTTTTGTGTGCCATAAAAGAAATTATATATTTATTATGCTGTCATAATGAATATATAACATGGCAGAGGGAGATGTAGAGGTAGAGGTGGAGGTGGAAAGACGAAGTAGATAGACTTTATATACGAAAACAATTACATGAAAACAGCACTGTAAGCATAAGGAAAGTAGGCAACATTTTAAAACCAAATCGTCATCATCCACATCGTCGTCAGTGTAGTCAACAACAGGAAACCACAGAAACGAAAAGAAACGAAAGCAGCAGGTGGTGGTGGTGGTGGTGCTGCTGCATACTTTTGGGCGGGCAAAAATAAAGCATTTTTCAATTAAACGGTTGACTACAGCAAATATTACATTAAACATAAACCATGGCAACAGACTTCAACCAGAGGGGAAGGGGTTGAGGACGGCGACAGTTGATATGGAGATGTAGAGTTTTAAAATGGCTGACAAAGGTCTATGTTTGCCTATTATTTGGGCTGGACGTTGTTTCTGTGAACATTTTAACGATTTGGCTGAGTCTAGCGTATTTCCAATTACGGCTAAACTCCCTTACTTGGGAAATATAATATAAACGTACCAAGCTAAATGCAAAATGGTTTGGAAAAACAAAAATTAAAAAAAATCGAATGAAAGTTTTTTTTAAAGTAAACTATTTCAAGGAAGAAACTTACCCATGTGGGACGATAATGACTAATGGAAAATAAAATACATCTATATCACCGTGTTACACACATTCTGTCCTATGAACCAAATTTACTTTTTCGGAAAGGGGATGAAAAATAAAAATACACGTGTATTTTCATGTACACGACAGAATTTTTTTTTAAGTTTGAAGTATGAAGCTCGTAGTGGCCTGTGTGAAAGCCTTTGGACCGATTTTTAACCCTTTTTCAGTGATCCAATCGAGCTGATTTTTTGCAGGCAGACTCGTGCAAAACTCGTCAGAAATTCTGACGTGTACATGAAAATCGACGATACACGTGTATTTTTATTTTTTCCCCTCTTTCCGAATATGTGCATTTGGTTCATAGGACAGAAAAAAATCTATTTTTTGTAACACGGTGTATGTATTCATTTCAATAGTGAAAGTCTCTGCCTGCTACGAATAGTGTTAAGAAAGTAGCCGGCCAAATTGAAGTGGCCTGTTGCCAGACCGGGGGCCACGTTGGAAAATAATTTCGATAACACTAGTCAACAGTCAAAATGTACTCGGGATGCGATAATTTTTTCTGTGTAGATAACCTTGACATGAGCTCGAAAAACGCAATAAAAATTTTTTTTTTCGTTTGGTTTTTGTTTTATTTTTTTTTTTTTAAATTTTAAAAAAAATTTTTTGGTTAATTTGTTTCGTCCGGCATAACTCGGGAACCACTAGCCCGATTTAATTGAATTAAATTTTAAAAAATTTAAAATTACAATTCCCTTAATCTGTTCATATATTGTTTTCCTATACAAGCAACAGTTTCCAAGTTAAAAATGAATATATAAAGGAAAAAACTTATTTTTTGTCTAAAGATTAAAATTTTTTTTTTTTTAAAAAATCCATAAAAAATCCAAAATGAAAAAAAATGTCAAATCTTATTACTTTTACGTAAAGTCACATAACCTATGAGCAAAATGAGACAAAGATCATGAAAATCGATGCACGCGTTTCGCTTTTATTCGCAATTGAGTAAAGGTATGAATTTCAAATATATTCAAATTTCATATATTTTTGTCACCCAACAAATTTAAATTTTTTTTGTAATAAAAAAGAAAAAACCTTACCATAGACAAAGTTGTGCATATGTCGAGCAAATTTCTGAAATTCATACCTTTACTCAATTGCGAATAAAAGCGAAACGCGTGCATCGATTTTCATGATCTTATTCGTTTTTTGAGCTCATGTCAAGGTTATCTACACAGAAAAAATTATCGCATCCGGAGTACATGAAATTTTTTTCATTTTGTTGAGTAGTGTAATTAACCATTACATTTTATTTTTATGACAAAAATATATTCCAGTTTGCTTCCATTCCCACATAAAGAGGAATAGCTCAATGGACGATATAAATTTTTTTTGCCGCCGCCTGCCAATTGTCTCCCACTTGCAATTGATATCCATAACACTTCAACACACACACATTCCTTTCCCCCACGATGGCTGTCGAATCTGCCACACATAAATTGCCCCTTCAATTATTTGTTTATTTGTCCATTTCGTAACAAGTTTTAAGATTTTTGAAATTTATTTGTTGGCCGTTGGTATTAATTTTCGCCTCCTTTTTGTATTCTCTTCTCTTATTGCAGGCTGAAATATGGAGTGTCTTTATTGCAATTTTACGCAAGAGTGTACGCAATTTACAAGCCTGCACAGATGTTGGCCTTATCGAGCACGTTCTGGTGCGTTTGCAACGTTCCGAAACTGTGGTGGCAGGTAAGTCTCACTCACTCACAAGCGAGTCTTCTTTTGTTTACATTTACTTTTTACATGTTTTCCTGTGATGGTCTGTTCCATTTTGTTTTCTCTTACTGTATAAGTATCGGTAATAATAAAGAAAAAAAAAAGACTTTGTCTTCGGAATTTTATGACCATTAATTTATATCATTTCTTAACAATAAATTTTACGGTTTTCCTTTGCGTAGTATACTTTTGGGCGACGGATGGGGGCTATTTATTATATTGTGATAAATGTTTATTTAATATTTTCTTTGAATTGGTTTTTGGCTTTTGTTACAGTCAAACAGAGATGAATTCAAATTAAATTTAAAGTCCAATGAACCTTAACTAAATTGTATTGTGAACACACACTGAGCCCAAAAGTATACTTTAAATTGTTAAAAAAATATATACTTTGTCTTAATTAAAGTCTCGTCCAGGATAATGGGGGATAAACAAATTGTTAAGAAAATATACAAAAATTCGCTGGGTCTGAATTAAAGTGTCGCTCTAAATGTATGTGTCCCTATCTAGCGATCTAAGTCCGCAGTTGATGGACATTGCCTATAAAAATAACAGTTTTCTTTGATATTATTTCTATCGTAATATTTTAATCAAGTTGGTTGTCTTTAGTTTTTCCTTCTTTATACAGTTTTTGTTTCTGTTGTTGAGTTTGAAGCCTTTGGACCGATGTTTAACCCTTTTTCAGTGATCCAATCGAGCTGATTTTTGGCAGGCAGACTCGTGGAAATGTCTGTATCACGTCAAATTTTAATGTATCACTTAAAAAATAGATTTTTATCAAGTCTCAGATTTTAATAATTTTTTTTTTTTTTTTTTTTTAAATGGTTAGTTTTTTTTAAGGTTTCAGTTCAAAAAACATTTTTTTTTCGTAACGCTTAAATAGTTTAAAAATTTGAAGTCTCTTCAAGTTATGCTAAGAAAATTTAAAAAAATATTTTTTTTTCAAAAATGATAATAAATTGTGGAAAATCTGAGAATTGATAAAAATTGTTTTTAAAAAATTTGACGTAATACAGACATTTCCACGAGTCTGCCTGCAAAAAATCAGCTCGATTGGATCACTGAAAAGGGGTAAAAAATCGTTCCAAAAGCTTTCACACAGGCCAATACGAGGTTCATACTTCAAACTTAAAAAAAAAATTCTGACCTGTACATGAAAATCGCCGATACACGTGTATTTTTATTTTTTATCCCCTTTTCGAAAAAGTAAATTTGATTCATAGGACAGAATGTGTGTGACACGGTGTAATAAACAAATTTGTTTACCAAAAGATTTAAAAAAAAAAAATGTTATTGTCTATACAAATAAGTCAATGATCTCGAAGTCAACAACAGAAATAAAAACTCAAAATGCAATTGTTATTTTTATAGGCAACCTCCTGCAAAGCGTGCTTCGATCTCCTGACAGGGACACATACGCCATCATCAAGAGGGATACTTTAATTAAAATGAAGCTTACTTTCGGATATTTTCAAAATAATTTATTTTAAATATCCACCAATTGCAGACTTTGATCATAAGATCGGGACATTTAGCCCAGTAGCGAGCGAAACCGATCGAAATGCACTAGCGATGTCTTGAACTTACAAACTTAGGAATCCGTGGGATCTAGATATATAATAATAATACTTCAGTCTACTCTCTGTTCCTGGCAGAAGGAAGACCCTCTTCCTTAAGCAATAGTTTACTCTATTCTGCGCTTTACATAACGGGGACAATCTGGTTCCCGAATTACTCCACCTTTTTACCTCATGACATGTTGAGATATAAAAGTTTTTAATAAAATGACAAGTCTCTGTGCTAAAAAATCCCGTTAATGGTGATTTATCAGTTACCCAAAACTATACTCCACACATCAGCACCTAAAACTATACTTTAGCATCATTCTTCTATTCTTATATCAATCAGAGCTAAACTTTACTATTCGTCTTGTTTGCCAAGTTTGTAGACTGCAACAGTCTAAAAAGCAAATCACACCATACAATTATTTAACTGAGCTACCCATCAGCCCGTAATTATTTAACAGCGCTTTCCCACCACCTCCTCTCCCTAGAAGTATGCTTTACTCGGCGTTTATTGATTGTTATCCTATCTTATGCGTAAAATAAAGTACTAATTAATGTCATAACTTCAAATGAATGCCTTTTCAAAATAGTACGTGGGCAGATGATAATTGGATTGTGGGCGGGGAAACCGTACTAAACAGTCCTGTGCACTCTGACAAGACAATAGCAGCTGCAATATGTGTATGTGCTCGTTACAAACAAAAGTTTAACTACTGAAAAAGCGAGGAGTGATAGAAAGGGGAGGAGGGTGGTGTGGGGCGGGGGTGAGCGAAACGAACATAAAAGCAAATAGTAATTGTATACCCGTTTGTTAAAAACAATTAAATTGTATTATCAGCATTTCTGCAGACGCCACAGTGCACAGCAGGTGTAGGTGGTAACGCTGGTGACTCTGGTGGTGGTGGTATTCAACACTGTTTGTTTTTCTGTCTGTCCGTCCGTCCGCCTGTCTTTCTTTACATCAACATCTTCATGATGCCCTGACGACGTTATTGTCGTCGCCATCGTTGTCGTCCTGAAATCTTTTTGTTTGACAATCTTTGCTTTTGTATGCCACAGAGCCTGTCAATAAAAGACATATGCGCAAGGCATCAATAGACAAATTGTATCAAATTACCATAATCCATGTACATTAAATACACATATGCCGGCATACGAAAGACAACTATATCATGAGATTTTAATAATTCTTTCCCATTGTACATACAGCCACTAGTTATTGAAGTGTGAACGATGGGGATATGTCAGAACTCAAAATTCCCGGTCCAGTTCTGTCCCATCGAATTAGCAATGCACATTTTGGTATAGGATTTTGGTATTTGAATAGGATGTAATTCAAATTTATTGACAGTGTATCAGAAATTCCAACGAACATACTTACTTACTACCCTTAACATTCGATGGAGAAATAGACGGAGAACTTCTCTCGAATTCCCACGAATAAAGTCTCAAAATTTAATTTGGCCATTGTCATCCGCAAATCTATTAACATGTATTTCAATCTTTCCAATTTTGTGACTTCGCCAGTAGCTTGCCTGCAGTTTCCCAAAAAAATCCACTGCACCGCTTTGTGAATTTGCTGCATCCTAAAATACACAGCATCGGTAATAATATAAAATCCGTTTACTGTACCTTTACCACTTGTATCAGTATTCATACTCGCCTATGCATAATTACATAAGGGTGGATTTCTCAGGGCCTTTTAAAATTAAATTAAAGGAAAATCCTTTTTGACCCTTCATGAATTATCGATGCACGTTACATCTACGAAATCGGGGTTCTGGAGGCTGATGGTCTCTGGGATGTCAGTGGTCTGGTCTCCACTAGCGAATTTCACTCTGAGATTAATCTCACATCCAGGATATCAGCAGCCTGTAGGTCATGGGTGTAGTTTTGTCTGATGATCAATGAAATGCCAGTGGTTGGCTCTCTACTAGCGAATACCTCGCAAGGATTGGAAAGTTTAGTTGGCAGACTTTCTCTAGACCAGCTTTCTCCAATAAAATCTTTCGAGTACACTAGTCAACAGTCAAAATGTACTTGGGATGCGATAATTTTTTCTGTGTAGATAACCTTGACATGGGCTCGAAAAACGCAATAAAAAATTTTTTTTTCGTTTGGTTTTAGTTTTATTTTTTTTTTTGGTTAATTTGTTCCGTCCGGCATAACTCGGGAACCACTAGCCCGATTTAATTGAATTAAATTTAAAATTACAATTCCCTTAATCTGTTCATATATTGTTTTCCTATACAAGCAACAGTTTCCAAGTTAAAAATATATAAAGGAAAAAACTTATTTTTTGCCTAAAGATTTAAATTTTTTTTTTTTAAAAAATCCATAAAAAATCCAAAATGAAAAAAAATTTATTGAAAACAAGTTAATCTGAAATATTTTCAGTTACATTAACTTTGTATCTTTAAGATACAAAAGCAACTTGGACGGAAATATGATTTTCGAAAATTGGTTATTGAACAACTGAAGTCGGAGTCGAGGATTGTAAGTCGAGCAATTTTGGCTCGAGTCCACAAACCTGGCACATGCCATACAAGCGAGCTACGGCCAATGACAGTTGCGCTAGTCTTCTTCTAACATAATCCAACACAGACCTCCTAACACCTTACAAAAGTTCTGATATCAGATATGCTTTCCCATAGGAGCTTATAAATATTCTCAGTATCCTCTCTTTCGAGAAGGTCTGAGACATCAGAGAGATGCAAGGTTTTTATTATTGAAAACTACGCATTGCCTAGATCCTGATCCTGCACCTGGTCAACCAACAAATCTTCTAGCTAATCTACAATTTCCATGAGGAAGATGCCGCAGATGAAAGATTTTATTTTTGGAGACAGGATATTCTATGGACCATTGTTTTTGAAATGAACTACACGATTGCAAGCACTATTAAATTAAATTAAATTATTATTGTGGCGACAAGGCCTGCCATACCCCTCACTGAGTCCGCCATCAAGTCTGCCAGCTTATAATTTCAGTTGCTAAGAAAGTTTTGCTTACAACACACACATACATTCTCCTAAAATCTACAACTTATATACCCTCACACCCACAGTGTTATCCTTTTGTTTTTAAGAAGCATGAAAATATAAAGGAAATATTTGACTAATTTTCTAAAAATAACAAAGTTTCTCTTTATTCTTTGCCTGAGACGATGGGCAAGGAATTGTCGTTACTCTAAACCATCTTCTACTGTCACCCCTCCTACCACCGGCCCGCTACTCCTTCGTGTGTTTATTTGCCCACAGTAGTGCTGATGAAGAGGAAAGCCAACAATGAATGACGAGGAAGATGTCAAGATTTTAACACCACCTGCTTAATTGTCTTTTGTTGGTTCAAATGACATGTTGACATGTCTTCTCTCTCTCTCTCTATCTCTATCTCTCTGTCTCTTGGTCTCCACCCAAAGCCCAGACAACGTGGTATGGCGCCATAGTCTTCTTCTTCTTCTAACTGCTACAAACTTGACATGTCTCTTGTTTTGGCCCAGAATTAGAGAATTACTTGGGTGGATGGGTATGTCTGCTGTGTCACCGTTAGCGGCAGTGGCATGTGTCCCCTTAGATTACCACCCACCCATTCAAGCGTGTATCATCAGAGAATATCGGCGTGTGTGTGTGTGTGTGTGGGGGTGTGCCAGTGTGTCTCCGTATACGTATACTGTACTGTGTTTTTAGTTTAGTTAATTATATCCATTTTAGATGTATTTCTTCCCTACTGTCTGTAGCGCTTAATCATTTTGTCTTAGGTAGAATATGTGGGTATCTCCGTTGTGCTTGTGTTTGTGTGTGTGTCAGTAAGTTTACATAAAGTTCACGACCCCATCTATGCATTTAACACTCAATGTTTGCCTCATTGTGCTACCAATTAATGTACCAGAATTAATCAAAGGGGGCGATTGAAAAGCCTGGTTAAAATGTGTTGTATGTCACACAGTGGCTGAAGTATTGGAATATAAATCCGGGATTTCTGATCGGATTTCAATGCAATTTCGAGCTTATGTCTGGATCGTGTGGGGTTATCAGAAACCATGTGTGATGGAAGTGCAAGATCTGTCTCTGAGAGGAACTCTTCGTTTATGGCTTCAAAACATCAGGGCTATTAGAATGCCTACTATAATGTGGTGTCAGTTTATAGGCTGTTCGAATTCAACATTTTGAATATTCAATGTTTTAAGGTTTCCTTGTGGCGCCATCTATATGTGAATTGTTGGAAACACTTAAGCCTTTTTTTGATGCCCAACACTTAGGTGATGCCCACTATGAATGCAATGCATTGTGTTAGCGCAAGGAAATTAGGGTATCGCAAGGAGGAAAGAGGGAGTAGTGTTTCTTGACATTTGTTTTGAATTTCTAAATGTCACAACTGGCACATTTGCTGGAAGACTATTCCACATATTCGCTAAACGTACACACAGCCAACTGCTCTTATATTTTTTTTAAGGTTCACCATCTATATGTGAAGGTTAGAGAACCTTTTAGCCTTAACCACCACATTAGAACATTGTCTTTGAAAATAATTTTAGACATTAAATGCGTAGTGTTGTGCCCTAGTCAACCGGCGATTTTAGTGGCGCCATCTGTATGTGAATTCTGCAAAATTTTCCAGTTGGGATGCTCTGATTGAAAATAAAAAAAAACCGCTTGAATTTGGCTAATTCTATGCTTTTCATATGTCTTAGCCAAGATTATTCACAGCCAGCCGGTGTTAGCGTTTTCTGATGCCGCCATCTATATATGGACTAAAGGAAACACTTTAGCTTTAACCACCTTATTATACCTCTCCAGTCCCTTCTCCTTCTCCCCCTCTCTCTCTATCTTTCTGTATCTCCCCCCACCTAAGTGTCAAACATTCAGCTGAAGGGTAGATGTCGGCCGACTAATACATCACACAACTTATAGTTTGGCGTGAATTGTCAATTCTAAGTTTATTGTAACTAAATTGAGTTTGAGTGTCAGGGTCTCAGCTCGCAATAATTTCTGCAGCATCATCGTCCTCTGTTAGTGATCGGCTAAGGGAAAAAGTGT
This sequence comes from Hydrotaea cyrtoneurina, assembly GCA_958296145.1. Lineage (NCBI taxonomy): Eukaryota > Metazoa > Arthropoda > Insecta > Diptera > Muscidae > Hydrotaea > Hydrotaea cyrtoneurina. The sequence goes on along the minus strand of OY282513.1, from coordinate 17,509,511 downwards.
CACGTATACATGACGTGCCAGCACACAGTCTGTCTTTAAGGTTTTCCAAACTCTATACACATGCATACACTGACGTGCACATACATACAACCATAGATATGGTTGAACATACATACGGACATCGTTACGTACTTTATAGACGAGAGCATTAGTCAAGTGTAACATGTTAGTCGTACGTAAATCTTAAGATGTAATTGGACGTCGCACTGTGGGATCGCTTCATACATTTTTGTGCAAAAAATAGAAGGAGTAGTCCGAGATCATTGAAAGTTGGCACTGAGCATTATATTGACTAAATTAAGAAAAAAATGGAATTTCATCAAAATCGGCCACGCCCACCGCCCACCGCCCATACATTCCAAATGGATTTTTTGCATAAAATTTTTCCTATCCGGTCAAAAGTGTTCAAATTTGGTACATACAGTTTCTAGAATTAAGAAAAGAATTAAGTAGAAGTTTCATCAAAATCGGCCACGCCCACCGCCCACCGCCCATACAATCCAAATGGATTTTTCGCATAAAATTTTTCCTATCCGGTCAAAAGTGTTCAAATTTGGTACATACAGTTTCTAGAATTAAGAAAAGATGTGTGCCAAGTTTCATCAAAATCGGCCACGCCCACCGCCCATACAGATTATAGATAAGAATTTTTTTTAATATTTTGTTTATTATTCCACAAAAAACTTTATTTATTCTTCATCTATCATTTCTTTGACTACATCATCACATTCCAAATCCTGTTTGGATGGCTTATGTCTTACGCTGGTTATAAAAGAGTCTGATGAAACCAGTAAGCGATGAAAAATATCAGTGTATGTCGCAACTCTACTCCATTTCCTAGAAAACATTAACCTATACTTCCTGTAGTCCTTATTTCTTGCTTCTTCCGCTTCTTCACTTAGCATACCAATAGGAAGAATTGCTGCATCCATGATGTCTTTTCCATGTATAAGTATTTTATGCGCTGTGATCGGCATGAAATACCTTGCCTATATCTTGCCTATTTACTTGACATGTATGCCATCTATCCTTAAAATGACTAACGAACCGCTTTGAAATGGCCTTTTTAACATCTTCAACTTGATCTGAAGAAAGTTTCGAATTTTTAGCTTTTATGAAAGTGTTTAATAAATTTATTTCTCCATTGCAATTAATTATTTCTTTACACAGTTCTTCATATAAAACCGAAAACAAAATCATTTTGATAATTATATATAAAAATTTTAAAAACTTTGAAAACTAAAATCGCAAATGTTGTTGTTCTTCCTTTTGTTCACTACAAAATGATAAAATAATCATGTGCTAATTCTAAAAATCATATGGTTTTGTTTTTATTTATCTCTATGCACTGTTTCGCCCGAATTGTTACTTGTTGTTGTTATATTCAATATTCAATAAATAGCTGGCCTAAAATTATGCAATACTTTTTTTTGCAAAAATTTAATGAAAATTTTCATGACTTTTACCAGAAATTTCTAGTTTTCTTCCACTTCCGGAAGTTTCCTAAAAATATTTTTTGGTTTAATCGAAAGAAGACATTCCCACCTTTTATTTTATTAAAAGAACGGCTTGGAGGAGAGTGGAGCTACATTTTTTTGTGTCCATTGAAAATCCAAAAAAAAAATTTTTTAGCGGCTTACAGATTTGGACATATCTTCCTAACGGTTTATGATATCCCCATGATTTTTTTTTTAATTTATAGAGAAATACTATATTTTTAAAATATATTAAAGTCAAATGGTATTATCAAGAAAATTTTACATATATGGACCACTGCATTGCATGAAAATATAAGTCATTTCTTGCTTAGCACCCTTGCAGGGACTTTCCCTCAATTTTTCACAAATAGAATACAATTTTTCGAAAAAACCATAAATGCACATTTCGTATTTAAACAGTTCTCTACAAAACTGCATCTTTAAATTTTTGAAATTCAGTAGTTGAAAAATTGATTTATTGACACCAAAATCCCACAGTGCGTCGTAGCAATAGTAGTAGTTTTATAGCAGCAATAACTCTGTCCTGGCATTGTCTTAAACTGGGTAAAATTGAAGAAGAAGCAGAAACAGAAGATGAGCAAAAAGCTGAAAAAGAAGACAGGCAACTTAAAGAAATTGCCAACAATTGCACTAGAAATTAATTTGAAGTACTTTATGGGATTTATGAGAGGGTTAATTGAAGACATAGATACCAGTAGAGAATCCGCTTTGCTGGTGTTATTCAAGTGGAGCGCCTACAGGTAGGCTTTGATGTTTATCCTCTAATCGGTATGCAGTGACTTTGAACATAAAGATACTCGTTGGGGATAGTGCAATTCTTAAAGTAGGTTTTTGCGTGCCAATTGGAAAATTGAAGGGCTGAATTGATAGAAGTGTAAATTGTAGTTGTATATTTGAAGGCAAGTGTTGAGGCACCCAAATTTTAAGTCTAGTACTTATTATAGTTATTGTGAATTGTTAAAAATGCATTTGTTTTGCTTTTTTTCTCTAAAATTAAATTTTTGCCAATTTGTAAACCATTTTTTTGTAAAGTGGTTAAAGGAGCCCTTTTTACTTTATTCAAACTCTTTATGTAATAGCTAATCAAATACTTGTATTAATGGCGGGTGTACAAGACTGTTTTAACAATCGAAGTGGAGTGGCTTTTTGGTAAAGGTTAATATGTTAAGTAACTTTCATCCAATGAAATTTAAAATTTTAAAAATCACTCTTTAAATAGAATGACACAGAAAACCAAAAATTTAAGAAAAAAAACCTCGTATCACAGTTTATTGTAAACATTTTATTGCTCTGAGAATTAGACAAATGTATTCAATGACCCTTTTTATTAATATAAACATAAGTTTGTTATTTAATTCTTTTATTTTCCCAAAAAGAACAAGTGTTACTTTTTTTCTTAGTTTTCTGCTTTTTGCAGTTTTTTTTTCTAAATTGTAATGATCTTTTGTACTTTTTTAAAAAATTTTTTTTTTACCTATTTTGTGCCTTTTCTTCTATTTGTTTTTGCTTAAAGTTCATGCTTCTTTGCTTTTTTTTGTCTTCTCTGATTATAACGAATAAGAAAATAAATATAAGAATGAATTAGAGCGAATTTCAGACATAATAAGAAATAACCCGAATAAACCCGAAGGTATAAAATACCGAATATTTAAAATATTTTGAAAACTAATTTATTGTTTTTTATTCCACGTTTGGGTACAATTTTTTTATTCATTCACCCTCCGCATTTAGAACGATTTCTAGTTCTACTTTAAGCAATAATTCAGAGCATCGCTTTTATTCAGCGATCTCTATAATCCAGATAATCGCTTAGCATCACAAATCCTAAATGGTATTAATAAATTCAATTCAATTTTAAACAATTTCAATTTCACATTTTGCTAAGCAAAAGACAATATCATTTAAAGACGTTCCTATGTCAGAGATTGTTTCAGTGTGTCGAAAACGTCTCAAAAATATTCAACTGGCGCCTTCAAATACAAACCTATTTCAATGCTCCGTCATTGAATCTATGGCAAGCCTAATGTCAGACTTTAAGTTTTAATTTATCGTACCCCTGCAGGTAGGCAGTGTGTAGGCGTTATGCTCACAATTGAACGACGGGAATACATATAAAGCTAGGCTAGAATTTTTATAGACTCTGTTTTGCGAGTCGTACATAAGACAAAGTCTTAAGTGAGATTTGTTTGTATAACTCAATTAGTTTGTATAACATGATCAGCTCCTCAAAGTAGGCAATAATAAATTTCCAAACTTTCGTTTGTCCTTGAATTAGCAAATTTTCAAACCAGCTCAGTTTCTCCCTCATTCCGGGATATAAATTAAATATAATCGCCAAAAATATACTTAATAACGTTCTATAAACATAATATCGAGCGAGTCTATTTAGTATTCATTCCCCAATCAGTCTATATGTACACATAGAGATTTTAAACTGCCACAATGCATATATGTAATTGCTTTATTGACAATTTGCCACCGGACGTGACGTAAATATTTTGTTAGCTTTTCCATAAAGTGTGCACTGAAATATAGAGACAGAGAGAGAGAGAAAAAAAGAGCACAAGAGATTACAATACAAACACATGAACTGCATTGGTATTTGTGAATTTCCACCAAACCCAGCCAATCAAAATGGTCACCTTTACCTAAGACTAAGTGAATATTTGTAGCTGATGGTGGCTGCTGACTGAGAGCGTGTGTGTCGGTAAATATTTTGAAGCTATTTGACTCTGTTTTTTTCTCAACCACACTAAAATAAATATTATACTGCATTGGACAAAGGAACTCAGGCACGAAGAGAAAATGGCAAACTGTACAGAGGGTGATGGAAAAACCTTGATAGTCTCACGTAGTATTTGAATGCTGCCATATGTACCACAGTCACATACAAACATCTGTACATGTGTATAGCATACGCAAATATATGCATATGTGATAGACAATGCTGAAAAGTGACCGCTTTAGTTGATTTTCGATTGATTGGAATTTTACAATGGAATCATATGTGAAACTTAAGGAACAACTGCAGTTGAGCAACATAGCTTAGATGTTGTTCGAATTTATACCAGTCCTTGATGTTCCTATTCTGAGACGAAAGCGAATACTTTCCGAGCTATGGCCTTCCAAAGCATGGACATATAATCAGTTATAAGTTTGATGTTCATCATCACAGCTGGACAGTATGGTTGTTGTAACTGACGCCCAATTTATATATCGTCAAAAAAGCTTTCCAACAACACCCGATCGGATGCTGAACAACAAAGAATTCTAAGATGTTGCTGATGTTCAATTACACTGACCCATAAAGTTCTTAGAATTTCACAAGACTGTGGTTTAATACCTAAATCTCAGGGATAGTTCGGATTGGCGGGAAGTTGTGATCTGTGCGATCCAAATAGACTTTAACCCCCAATCAAGAGGAAGGATTCGTCCAAAACGGCCTATGCTCGAATCGGCTCCTCAGGCGTTCAGGGTTTGCTGGGGAAACTGTAGTAGCGGTAGTTATGTAGTAACCATGTAAATTCATAGATTTAATCACCCAAAAAAAGAGTACCCTTCTCCCTTAACAAAAGAAACAGCAACTGAACACATCCATATACTTGAGTTTATTCCGTGCACATTTTTCTTGATGACAATGTCGGCTTTTTTTTTTTTTTGCTCGAATTTTCCTCATATCCAACTTTGACTTCTTACCAAAGAGACTCCTCACGTCTTTATCGCGCGTGTTCTTCTGTCTTTCTGATGTTCATTCGTTCACTGAGTCGTCCTCATGAGTCAATTTTAAAATTGGGCAACGAGCCATAAACTAAAAATTTCTGCTGTTTGTCTTTCACGTTTTCTGCTTTATATTCATTTCCTCCATCTCGACGTCGGTGTCTTTTTTTTTTTTTTTTTTTTTTTTGCTTTCTTTCATTCGGTTGAGTACTGCCTCATGACAGTGCACAGATGACTTTTGACAGACAGACAGACCCCTTACACTTACTTATGTAAGTATATTTATAACTGTCATTATATGATATAGCGGATGTCGCCACACATGACAAACAAGGAAGTGTTGGTGCACTCAAATATGAAATTGTTGTAAAGAGGTGTCAGAAAGAACATACGACAGCCAGTGTAGGGGTTAAGTAAAGCAAAAGTGGTTTCTGTTTTGTGAAAATTTTGCCATGGAAATTCTTCATTTTTTAGAAGTGATTTGTTGACTTCATAGCTGTTGTATTGCAGATGGCAAAAATTAGTCATTTTTGTGTTGTTTGGTAAACTGCCCTTAGGTTTGCTGTGGCAAATGCATTATTTTTTTATGAACTCCTAAATATGTGCTACAATTTCCAGAAAGTACTCAAGGTAATTGTTAAAATTGCCTTGCGTTATGCAATTTTAATTTATGATTAATTATATGCTTACGGTATGACATTTATGTCATGGTGTCAGTTTAAATCAAGAAGAATAACTGAGGACACTAAACAAAGTTTATACTACGAAGAATTGCTTAGGGTGGACCTCTTTATAGTGAAATCCTTAACAATTCACTTTTCTATGGTTTAAAAAAGAACCATTTCTTTTACAACCTCTCATACTTCAGTTTAAAATTAATCCCTTTTATCCCCTCGGATATTTATGATTTAATGCAAGTCAAATGCTAATTTACTGTAAGAAAAATCGAGAGAGCCGCCTTTAGTAATTTCAAGCGCAACCAACCATGACATACTTTCAGGCGCTTTACATCCCTTCTAATAGTTCACCGGCTCAATCTTCCATAAAACCGTCAGCTTGGATAACACAACACACTACACTTCCTTAATCAGCAGACATTGTTTGAGATTAGGCGGTAGGTAGGTCGCTCAAGTGTACGATATTTTTCTTTGGGAATTTCAGATAGCTTTCATTCGATCATCCAACTTCCGGCAAGGCGGGCTTGACGTTGCTGCCAGTCATGTGTATGAGTTCATTATTCAGTCAACACGTGCACAATTAATAAAACCTAATGAGCACACAAAGCTACGAGAGTACAGCACAGCACTTGCTCATACACACATGCCTAGCTAAAGGAACAAGTAATATTTCTTAAACTATGACGAGCAGCACACACGCACACAGTCTCACAACGAGTCAGGCACATCCATATGAACTCACTCTTTGTGTAATGATTACAAAAGACGCAGGGATCCTTAAAACGAACATTATATTCGTGTTGTTGTTTTCTTTACTTTCCTTTGTTTCTTCGCCTCCAAAAACAGAAAAAACCAAACGTAAAGGTTAATTAGCTTTTTCATGTGTTATATATTCTACAGATGAGCTAGTGTGAAAATGTTGGTGGGGCGGTGTTAGCATCATGGTGTTGATGTTGTACCAAACCCCAAACGAAATGAAGTAAAATAAAATTGATACCAAACTTCCGTTTAGACAGACAAGTGTTTAAACGTGAGAAAACTTTGTAAAACTCAGCCTCCACCACAAACATCATTAGCATTAGTTACGGCCACAAGTTTACGAAAAACAAAAAATCATCATCAGGAAGGGCTAAACCCCCCCACAGCATTATTTTATCAACTTCTGGAAAGCTAGAGCAAAAGAAGCCATGATATCGCCAAATTATCTTAAATGCACCTAAAAGTAGGCTATGAAAAGGGACGTAAGGGAATTTAACAATTATTACACGCTGAAAAATATACCTTTCTTTTAGCTGCAAAGGTTTTCTTCACAAAATATTGTGGGGGGGGGGACAATTTCAATCGAAAAATCCTTAAGGTAGGCAACAGAAATTAATCATTACTATAAGTGATGCCAATAGGAGAAAACAATGAACTATCCAAGAGAGGGAAAAAAACGTACTATTCTTGGTTGTCGTCTGTACGGGGTGGTCCATCTGGTGGTTTCATTAACTTTTCACTTTTCCACTCGAAATCTTGACAGAAAGGACAACGCTCACATTGGGCACTGACGTGAATGTGACTGCCCAGATTGTGCGAATCACTCATGTAACATATCGAGCCCTAAACCCGAAAAATACGTAAACGCCAAAAATAAAATGTGACAGGAGAGGGTTTTCTGTGTGGTCAATACTCACCTGGTTAAAAATTACTTTTTGGAAAACAAAATCTACAGCAAAAGTTTTAATGCAATTTGACAGCACTATAGAAGCGAATTTTATAAAAAATCGACGGTGGAATTTTTTGGTCTACAATGTTCCTCAAGTCAAGTCACAGGTCAACTGTAATGGGCGATCTTATAGATTTTGGCTCGCTGAATCCAAAACTGACTTCGAAAATGTTTTTATCTTTTGGCGTTTCCCCGTTATAGGCCCCAAAAAGTCATTTCCAACTAGATGGTGTGAATACAATTTGCTATATCTCTGTAAATATATTTTTTTATTTTTGGATCAAGAGCGTTGGAGAACTTTCTATCGAATTTCATTTAAAAGCGAGTTTTGAACAAATGGTGCTTAGGTCTTTTTCGCCGTAAGGGCTCGTTATGATTTTAACAAGTTAATATTTCGCAGCTGAGATGCGAATTTCAATCCAATCATTATTCGCTTATCAGATCCGATTGATTCAGCAGTTGAAAGTAGGCGACCATTCGCTTAATTGTTGGCCTTACGGCAGCTGGAAGTAGACTCAGATTTTATTCGAAATCTTCTTTAAGTTCTAATAAGTGAAATCAGTTTTTAGTATTTCTCCATAAAGTCTAGGTCATTTGCCCCGAAATTCCAGATACAAATAGGCAAAGCCTAGCGGGTGTCTCTCCCGCTCACCCCTTCGTAAAGTCGACAACAGACAATGTCTTTAATTAGAAGAAGAAGAAGAAAAACAGTCTTAAGCAAACAATTGTTTCTCATTAACGATGCGCTGCATGCAGCAACCGAATAAATGTAAATAGTCTTAATGTCTCGTACCAGCCCAAATGTAGGCTTTGAAAATTCTAATTAATTAAAAACAATAAAAGACTGTTTGCTTTTTTCCACCCAACCACCACCTCGCCAACACAATCCCAGCCCTGTCCCATACCGTTAATTTCTTCTTAATCAGACTTTGTTTGTTTTAATTTTCTTATCGCATTATCTACCAGCCACTCTCTCACACTTGTTTCGTTTTGTTTTCTCTTTTCTTCTTGCAGATCTTCTTATCGAAATGCTGGGCGTTTTGGCCAGCTACAGCATTACCGTGAAAGAGCTGAAATTGCTGTTCGGCACCATGAAAGCTGTAAATGGCAAATGGCCACGTCATTCGGCGAAGCTGTTAAATGTTTTAAGACAAATGCCTCATCGTAATGGTCCTGATGTATTTTTTAGTTTTCCAGGACGTAAAGGATCTGTAAGTTCATCTCCCTTTTCTTTTTAGTGTTGTACATGTTATTGTCTTTGTATGTATGGACATTCATATTTTATTTAACAATCAAATAATTTACTGCCGCATGCCGGTTCCTATGTGCATATATATACGAGGGGTGGTATAAGTCCGTCTTGGTTGGTGGATCTGGAAATGTGTATGGAACACTGACTGTATGCATGCACCTCAATGCTACCTTTGCCTGCCATCACATCTGTTTTGGGGTTTTACAACAAATTGTCCCAGTTTTGCGGGTGCTGTAAAATGTAAAATTGTATTCATTGGAAATACCTACCGCGACAAAAAAAAAATACATACCACGTTTTCTTCCTTATCAAACGAAGCTGTATGTAGTTCAGTTCCAGTTGCTTCTGTTTCTTTTTTGCCAGATATGTTATTTTACGTTATGGCTTTTTGCATTATTTATATTTCAATTCCTGTTATTGTTGGTCGGAGAACAACAAATGTGCCACCGACCAAACCTGTGTCCTGTATTCTGATCCTGTTTCACAACACTCTACTTTGTGTATATGTGTGGGCACTTTTATGACCGAGCTCGTCGGTGCCTCCACCCCAAAAAAAAACTGTTCTGATGCAATTTTTAGTGGTACGAAGCCAGCCACCAACATACACTCGTACTCTTAAACTATATGATGCTGTAGTTTTGGATTTTATTGGATCATTTCGTCCTTACCAAAGAAACGACATGAAGAAGAAAATAAAAAACAGATGGAAATTTGTCGTTTTGTGCTTAAAGCCAAAATGAATTTCATACTTTATGCTTTGTATGTTTCGGTTTTATTAACACACATAAATTAAAGTCCTCTTCGTGTTGTTCATCTCTGGAGTTCTTAGCTGATCGTAAAGATAAACTAAGCAAATGTAGTTGAAGATTTCCATCTGCTTTGCCATTGTAGGGTAGGAGATATTTAGCTATGATATGTGCCGGATATTAGGGATGAAATTAAATGTACAGCATGAGAGTTTAATAAATTATATAAAAGGAATGTCTAGGGTATCGTTTTCTAATGCTCAGATGTGAAATAAACACTAATTTGCCCGACTTGAATTAGTTAGTGATGGGTTTGGCCAAATGAGCCTTGGTATTCCCTCAGGATGTCTAACAAGTAATGACGATTTTTAGGAGCAACTTCACCACACTGAAAAAGACGAAGAATCAAAACCATGCCATTGATAGGGTTTCGTTTCACAGGGGAACTCGTGGCGACTTCCATAGATACTTCAGTCACACCGAAAAGGACTAACAATCAGAAGAAGACTAAGAACTCTCACAGGACAGTTGTAATGACTTCCAGTGAAACTTTAGTCACACCAAAAAAGACTAAGATTCAGATGAACAGCAAGAATCAGAGAAAGACAAAGACAAAGAATCAGAAGACCAAGAGTTCTAACAGGGCACTCCCGACTACTTCCACAGAAATTTCAGTCGCACCGAAGAAGAAAATGTATGGTTTGCATAGCTCAGGTATGAAGCTTTATTCGCTCATCATTCCTCTTGTCTTGAGATTTAATTTCCCACAGACCACAAACAGATAGCACATGAGTGTCTCTAGAATCTAGAGACACTCTAGAGTCTAAATCTCCTTTCTTTTTGGGGAAATGATCTTTCTATTGAAATTCTCTCTCAGTATGTTCGCACGTATTTTCCTTAAAATTCTATGAAGGTACAAAACAGTATGCTGTACACGCTATAATTTGTATACATACTGATCGGTTAAAGCTGCCTTCTTTTTTAGACAGGGGTTTCATGCCTTTTAGATGGCTCTCATAGTCGTGAAGTCGTCGCCATTTAAGGCATGTCCTGTGAGAGTAGTCTTAATATCTCGTACCAGTTTAAATGAATTCTAATTCATTAAAAATAATAAAAGACTGTTTACTTTTTTCCCTCTGCTTGGAGATATCCAGTCTAAGAAATTTCACTCCCATCACCTGAGGGAAGTCTATTGAAGATAAAAATAACATGTTCCCCTGTTATATATGCCCTTACTTACTTCAAAGTAGAAAGAGATAGTAGACCATCATAGACTTTAATGTTATAATTCTTCTAAAGTATAACATTGGAGTCCTTATCAGGAAAATGACGATTTCCTAAAACACCCACATGTCATTGCGATCGACAGATTTTAATGAAAAAAACGACTCTATAAAAATGCCCCGCCAAAAAAAAATTAATAATTCTCCAAATGAAGAATTCCCCAAAATAAATGAAAAATCTCCCAAAAGCCCAATATGAATATTTACCCAAAAATTCTGAAAAATCCCCCAACAATTTATGGAAAATATCCAAAAAAAAAATTATAAAAAAAATAGAGCGCGCGGTATGTATGATTTACTCCTGCAATGAAAATATCCCAAAAAAAAATCCCTACAATAAAAAATTGGGAATTTTTCATTGTCTATTTCTTTAAAAAGAAAAAAAATCAATGTTACCTAAAAAATGAAATGAAAAACCGCCCAAACAATTTAATGAAAATTTTCCCAAAAATTCTGAAAAACCCTTTAAACATTTTATGAAAAATGACATATTATGAAAAATATCCCAAGAAAGACATTAAAAAAAAGAGCGCGCGGACGCCAGCGATATATGATTGACTTCAGCAATGAAAATATCCCAAAAAATTAAAAAAAATTGGGAATTTTTCATTGTCTATTTCTTAAAAAAACAAAATTCAATTTTACCCAAAACTTATAAAAAACCCCCCAACGAATTTATGAATATTAACCAATGAAAAATCCGCCAAATATTATGAAAATACCACAAAAACAACATTATAAAAAAAAACGAGAATATATTTGACTTCTGTTACGAAAATGAAAATTTCCAAAAAAAAAAAAAAAAATTATTGTATATTTTTTGGGGCATTTCTCGTACGAAAAACAAAATTTTTATTTTATATAAATAATAAAAAAAAAATAAAAAAAAAATTGGGAATTTTTCATTGTCTATTTCTTAAAAAAACAAAATTAAATTTTACCCAAAATTATGAAAAACCCCCCAACGAATTTATGAAAATTAACCAAATATTATGAAAATACCACAAAAACAAAATTATAAAAAAAAAATCGAGAATATATTTGACTTCTGTTACGAAAATATACCACAAAAAAATTAAAATTTACAAAAAAAAAAAATTTATTGTATATTTTTTGGGGCATTTCTCGTATGAAAACAAAATTTTTACCTAAAAAAATATGAGAAACCCCAATTTTTTGGGAAAAATAACATATTTGAACTCAGAAAATTTCGATTTTTTCCATAATATTCTCAAATACTCAATTTCATTTCGAATCGAAAAATTCCCCCCAAAAAAAAAATTTGCGGAATTTTTCATTGTCCATTTTTGGGGACATTTTTAGTATGAAAAAAAAAAAATTATGAAAAAACTCCCCAAAATTGTTGGCAAAAATAATAACATCTTTGAGCTCAGCAAATTTAGATTTTTTTCTTCTAATATTCTCAAATTTGTCCTGATTTCTTTTCGAATCATCCTATAACACCATTAGCATTCGCAGCCAATGTGCTAAAGCCTGCGATGACATATCAAAAACAATTCCCAAAAAGTATTGCCTCAACACTATGTGCTTTTCCCCAATCTCATTAATTTCTGTGAAAACCAACAAATTTAAAAACTATTTATTGCCGACATACAATTGTTTGTCCCACCGAGGACATTAAAATCATATACGAATAACAGCAACCATCGGCAATGCCGTCACCCCCATTACCTCCGGTGCACCATGACATGCCCTCAACATTACCACAGAACAAACCCGTAATACTCTCTGGCAGACATGCAACATTTGCATATGCCACACACATACACATTCACAGTTACCAACACAGGCCACGATGCCAACATGCGCACCGACCAAAGTATTTGCAACTGATGCTGCTAATACAGCTAAGCCAAGTTTTTGAAATTAATTCAAAAATCATTAGAAAAGTTATGTCGGCAAAAAAGTTTATTTGAAAAGCGATACAAAATTCATTTGTATTTGGTTAGCATTAGAATAAATCCCCCCCCAAAAAAAAAGTAAAATGTTGTAGATTTTGCAAATTCCCAATGCACACACACACCGACGGATGTGCAAAGTTTTCAATTGTAGACTAAAATTGAAATATTATTTGAAAATTCTATTCACGAATGATTTGAAGTTTGGCCAAAAGGCAATCCTTTATTTAGACCTTCGTAAAATATTCTATAGTTTCATACATTTTGTGGTATTTTGTAATAATTCCCATACTTATGTGGGTGTGTGTGTGTGTGTGGGGGGGGGGGGGAATTATTATTAATTTTCGAAAATGTTCAAGGGTGTGGAAATCCTTTAGACATTCTATGCCTTTGGGGGAAAAAGTGCCAGACGTCATGATGGTGTGTGTTTAAAGTTAAACTATAAATCAATTTTCTTTTCTCATTTCCTTTGTGTGAGGTCGGCCACTTCTTGCCCCAACTAAAACTATGCATCATTTTAAGTTCCACCAACCAACAGTTGGATGGCCGGCTGCATTACTGCTACGTAATATAAATATTATTATATATCCCACTGGTGTTGTTCCCCCGTGGCCCAATGTCTATACATGATTTATGTTTGTTTCCTTTCGGCTTGCAATGTTCTCTATGCTGGGCCTAGTTTGAACTAGTTGGACGTTGTGTTGCCTACTTTAAGGCTTTAGTAATAGAAAATATTGCCTACTTTTGCAGACAGGTTTTTATGTATATGTGATGTGGGCAACCATCAACACTTCCTTGAAGTTATTGAAAATGTTGTTAATTAAATATCATGTGTGTAATTTAAACTTTTTGAGTGGAACGGCAAAAAAAATATATATATTCTGTTTTGTGTTGAATGTGTGAATATGGTTGCTCATTGATATTCAGTGAATACCCTTGAAACCACCATGACATTCTAATTAAAATGTTGTTTCTCTTCGGGTTTTCCGGTAGTTGGTAAATTAAAACAAATTGTTCGTTGCTCAGGGTAACCGCCAGCGTATATCTAATGCGGCCCAGGAGCGTAGCTCATTGGAAAGTATAAATGAAAAATCAATTCGTTGTTGGATGGGAAGACAGCTATTGGCTGGCTGGCCCATAATTATCAATAAATTCAAATCAGTATGGGAGTATTAAATATGTCGTCACATGAAAAATAAATCAATTGCTCTTACTAATTGTACCCTGCTAATCAGTTTACTGCTCCACCCCTGTCTACTCTCATCATCAACCGTATTAACATCACAATATCATAATTACCACGGCAATCCTTCTGTCTGTTCTCTTAACGTACTCGGTAAAGTTTCAAATTTTCATCGTTGTTTTTTTTTTTCTTCTCTTCTCTCACGTTGGAAAAAGTTATTGCAAATGTCATATGTATTTTTTTGCACAGTCATTAAAAGTATTTAACGTGACTTCCATACATTATTATAATGATGTGTAAAAAGGATAAAAATAAATCTATATGTAAATGTAAATGAAACTTAATACATATTAACATGCAATTAAGGCATGTATGACTTTTTCCGCTTAAACTTAACCCTCTAACCGGCAATATCACTCTGAGGATGTTTTCATTAATTATGTTTAATGTCGTAAAAAATATTTGTTTGTGTATAACTGGGAAAAAAACAGGATTTTCCAGCTTTTCTGTTTGGCAAGTTAGAGGGATAATACAGGGACTGTCGAATAACTTTTTTTTTGAAAATTCTTTAAAAAATAAACTACAGAATATTTTCTCAAATTTTTTTTTTTTATTTGAAAGTACAATCCTTCCGGTTAATAATGGAAAATAATTTCATTCGAATGGCTGCCACGGCTGGCCAAACAGGGCGCAAAACATCGAGTGTAGCTTCGGCTGTGTGGCACGTAGCGCCGTTCCGTTGAAAACAAATGTTGCCAATATCATCCTCCTATCCGCCATTGACTGTAACGGCCACTGCTTGAGAAGAAAATTTCGAAGAAAAATGGCCCAATTATGCCTCTGGACCAAAATCCGTTAACGTTAAAAAAAACGATAGATGGCGGACCCTTTATTTTGTATGCAAATAAACACAACTATTGATGACCGCCTTACGGTGGACTTGTCGGTTAGAGGGTTTACAAAATTTTTTTTTCAACAAAAATTTTTTTTTTACAAAAATATTTTTTTTTCACAAAATTTTTTTTTCCAATTTTTTTTTTCCACTAAATTTTTTTTCAACGAATTTTTTTTTTTCAACAAAATATTTTTTTTTCACAATATTTTTTTTTCCAAATTTTTTTTTTCCACAAAGATTTTTTTTCAACAAAATTTTTTTTTTCAACAAAAATTTTTTTTTCAAGAAAAAATTTTTTTTTTCCACAACATTTTTTTCAACAAATTTTTTTTTCCATATTTCAACGGGCGCCACAGGCGCATTACAACTTACTAGTTTAAACATAATGTGGCTAAATTACATCGATTTGGATCATATTATCATCTACATAAGTTATTAATAGTTTATCGTTTTCAGTTTAGCCGAGATCATCAATCTTTTAATTGCAACAAAATAATATCAGTGTTTTTCAGTTCCGTTTTTGTGTTGCCAACTTTTAGGCGCTATGACATGCCCTCAGTTCATGAGTGAGAAAATTTATTTTTCCTGAATAATTTCAATTGCAATGATCACACATTACAACCCATTTTATTTTACGTATTTTTCCCAACCAACTTGGTTATCGTAGTGGTGACCATACCCGCAACACCTATAACAACTCTAAACAACCTGATATTTCCTCACTCGGCTGCCAAAAGCCACTCCATTGCACGGCTATGTCTCGACAGTCTTCGTCGTCGTTAATGGATGAGCTTTATGAGCTTAGCATAAAGCAAAAGATGAGTCGGGAAACTTTTAGGAAAAAATTTCACATTTCAGAGTTCACTGCTATTATTTTGTTGCACAACCCTTTCTAACCTCCCACAACTTACCTGAAATGTAAACACTTTTTCTAAAAATATCCCGACTCATCTTCTCCTTCATGTTAAGCTCATAAAGCTCGTCCATGAACTCTGCAGGCGTGAGTTCCGATTGAAACCCCCTGCACGATGACTCTAGGATTCATCTTCCCAAAAACATATGCCTCGTGACCCATTTCGACAAAGATGACATTTCCCATGATCTCTGCAAAAGGTCTAAATGACCCTTGAGCCTTTCGTTCTCCGCCATTATACCGATGGTCAAAGTCTCGTACTCAGACGAGTATCCGAGATCTTCTCCCATCAACAAGTCGCCTTTCGAACGTCGAATAACATTCGACGCATCATACACCAGAAAAAGCTGCAGAAGAGAAGAATAACACATAGCGCAACTCAGCAAAGTGTACCAGTATCTATTCACAATCGTAATACTCAGAGTATAATGCCACGCTATTCAGCCTTCGACGATTGAACTACATTTAGCCTCTGAAAAGGTCGCTTCAAATACGCTAGAGCGATAAAATTCCAACTCCACATTAAGAAAACTCATTGTAAGGGATATAACTTCGATAGAAATCATTTCACAGAAATATATATTTTTTTTTTGATATTTCCATTAAATTGAAATTCCCCCCCAATCTCCATTTCGTACTTGCTTGACTACTCCCCTCGCTTCTCTACCCCTTCGGATCGTAGAAGTGAATTTGCTTGTGCTGAAAATGTTATTTTAAAAGGTCCTACTTTGAAGTTTTCAGTCGATCGAAAACATAAAACTTAATTTGCGATGGCTACAGACGCTGATACCACAAAATACCTTTAGAATATGTTTTGGCCATTGGAATAGCAGTTGGCAAACATTTGTTTTTTCTAAAATGTCCCACCCTTTGTTTTTATGTTGACAGAAGTGAAACTGTGCGCCATATAAAAACAGGACCTATTCTAACATCCCTAAGAACCTCAGAAGTCTTCTCTTACAACTTGTCTATTATGAAAAAATGTCTACATACATACAGACGATAAATTACAAATAATAACTTTACAAAATCGGTTTTCTCAATAATTTCCTTATTTTTTTCATTCTCTTTTCTTAGGCTATGGTTTTACCGCCATTGGCTAAATGGCCTTATGAAAATGGTTTTACATTTACCACATGGTTTCGCTTGGATCCCATTAATTCTGTGAATATTGAACGCGAGAAGCCCTACCTCTATTGGTAAGTATTGGATAACCCCCAGCCCAAACATTAAATGCACACCCCAGTCGATTTCATTTAATTTTAGATCCTTTAATAATATTTTTTTTTTGGATTTTCTTAAAAATTGGTTTTAATTAATTTTCGGTGTGTTTCTCTTCCTTTTTGAGTTTGAGAATTAAATCAATTTGCACACTCATTTCCTAGACCACATCTACTACTACTCTGCCCACACTTAGTTCGTACCCCTGAACATTTTTAAATATCTAATTTAAGTTGCTGTTTTTGTAATTTTATTCTTGTTCGAAGCAATAACAATTTTAGCTTTAAGTAGACATTAAAGTTTGTCTCAAAAACACAGATTTTTAAATAAACATAAAAGCAGAAATGGAAAATATTAGAAAACGAACAGGCGTACGAACTTATTGTTGTCGGGGTAGTATAACACTTTCTTAACCGATTTCATTGTTTTTAACATTTTCCCTTTAATTTGTTTTTGTTTTGTATTTTGCAGTTTTAAAACATCAAAAGGTGTTGGTTATACCGCCCATTTTGTTGGTAATTGCCTCGTCCTGACTTCAATGAAAGTTAAAGGCAAAGGTTTTCAACATTGTGTAAAATATGAATTTCAGCCAAGAAAGGTATGTACTGAACTCTGCCATACACGTGAATCGTATCGTATTGCATTGTATTGTTTTTTTTTTTTTTGGTTGGTAATTAAGTGTTTCTTGTTTTACGGTTGCCATATAAAGCCCTCGCGAGTCCTTCGTAGGTTGCCTGCCACCGCTCCGACTCGAGATGAGCTATTGAACATTTCCATTAGATCGTTAATTTTGCTGTGCAAATTGTTAGCGTTGAGTGAATTTTTACACAGCCATGACGTGAAGGCTATTGTACTTTTTTTTTCATCTACTTGAAAAACGCTTTTTAGGGGGGAATTGTATTAACAACTCATAAACTTTTATTGCCTCCAATTTGTTTGGGGGGCGTTGGATGAAAAGGATTTGCTGCCATTGGTATGAGTTATTAATTTCTCTGGAATTGTTAATGCTTGGATGGTGTCGATTTTAACAATATTCAGTTTTACAAAAAAAAAAAAAAAATTAATTAGCGTGAACTTAACGAAAAGCAATCATGCGCCTTCTCTAATGAGTGCTTGAGAAATGTCTTAACGGTAATGGCGGTTTTGGAAAATTTTCGGCAACAGGCTAAACTACATTTAAATGTAGATGCGACCCATGTTCCCTGGTCTCCAAAATGGATCAGGACCTCAATCCTTGCCTTACGAATAGTTTTCAATGTAGTCGAGATTATTTAAACACAATTTTCAAAACAAACGTAATAATAACAAAAACTGTTTTCTTTTACAGTGGTACATGATTGCCATCGTGTATATTTATAATCGCTGGACAAAAAGCGAAATAAAGTGCCTAGTTAATGGACAATTAGCGTCCAGTACCGAAATGGCGTGGTTTGTGTCAACAAACGATGTAAGTATTAACAACATCACATCACCTTCCCAAGTAAAATGACCACAATGACGCCTTAATTGACTTTTGCAGCCATTTGATAAATGCTACATCGGTGCAACACCCGAATTAGATGAAGAACGTGTCTTTTGTGGCCAAATGTCGGCTATATATCTATTTAGCGAAGCATTGACCACCCAACAAATCTGTGCCATGCATCGTCTGGGGCCCGGTTATAAGGTAAGCTATAATTTTGTGCATTTGCCTTCCATACATTTTATTGTAAATTCTGATTTTGAATTTTTTGTGTTTCACAAATCTTCTGTAAAAAGTCGTCTGTCTATCTATCTATCCAGCTCTGTCATCTTTCTTTTCTTTTACAAAAAAAAAAAAAAAAAAAACTACAACAAATTTGTAACAAAATATATATCTCTGTTTTTTGCACTTTTTTTCTCTTTATCTTTATGTGAAAACAACAAAAATCACCACAAATATTTCAAACAAAAACCAAAAAAAAAAAAATCAAAATGCTGAACTAAACCAACACCGCCAAAAATTGCGTTTTATATGTGTATTTGTGTGTGTGTGTGCCGTTATTGTCCTGCTCTTAATTTATGTTACGCCAAAATGCAATAACAAAATTATTAAAAACAACCACAACCAAACACGGGACACCATCGCCACAAAACAACAGTCACAATTTCGCTTCGACAATGAGTGCTATTTGAACCTGCCGGACAATCATAAAAGGGTGAGTCAACAACTACAACAACATCCCAATCAACGGGCGGCCGCCGTCCTCTTGGCCGAACAGGAGGCTCAGGCCATCGATTGGGCCGACGATAAATTGGACCTGCAGGCAGCATTTGTTAAGATACGCGCTGTCCTGGCAGCCCGCAATGCCAACGCCAATGCTGTCCTGCAGGCTCTAGCCGGCGGTGGCGCTGGCAGTGATTCGGCCACCGCTGTGGCCGCTGCTGTTGCAGACACCAGCGCTGCCGCGGCTGCATCCAATGCGACGGCTGCGTCTCAAAATCTAACGCCCACAAATACGACATCAGACAACATGACCGGTGGTAGTGATGGTACATCTATGGCTAAAATCACCGACTCGTTGAGTCATTTGCCCATTGGTTCTGCTTCTTCAATTGGTATTTATTATGATTTGCTTTTTTAGTTGGTATGACTTTTTATGATTTACATTATTTTTTTTCTTTTCTACTTTTCTTTCTTTCTCGGTTAATTTGTGCTTTTTGTTCGTATGTGTTGTTTTTGTTTTTTTTGTTGTAGATCAATTGAGACGTATGTCGGCCTCTTCTATGTCCGGTTTGGATTATATGAGAGCGTTTGCGGGTGATACGGAAGAAATCAATCAATTGAAAACTGTAAGATTTTCATTTTTGTTTTTTCTATATATTATTTATTTATATTTTTTTTCTTTGTATATTTATTATTTATTCTATATATTTGGACGATTATTTTTCAATATTTACTTTCTGTTTTATAAAACGAAGGACCCATTGTTCATGTTTAAGCAGCGAACGTATATTAAGTGTCGTCTCTGTAAAAATCCACGAAAAATCTACCTAGAAATTCTCTTAAATCATTAACATGTCAATTAAATAATTTGTAAAATTACTGACTTTGACCGGTTTTAACAAAGGTTGCGATTTGTTATATCTTTTCGAGAGAAGACTGTCTTCGACTTTATTCCCTTATTTGCAAAGCCACCGGCATTAATGCAATAGAAACCGCCAGT
The DNA here is from genome assembly GCA_958296145.1 of Hydrotaea cyrtoneurina. NCBI lineage: Eukaryota > Metazoa > Arthropoda > Insecta > Diptera > Muscidae > Hydrotaea > Hydrotaea cyrtoneurina. The sequence continues at coordinate 17,489,313 of OY282513.1, read as the reverse complement.
TAAAATGCATTTCTTTCATATTATTATTAGGATATGAACCTGTATTTAAAGTGTGATAATCGTACACACACACACTGTCCTTACCACGATTATCAAAAGAATTATTGTCCTCTTTAGTTGCGGGAAAAGAAAACTTTGATGTGTGATAAAACCTAAAGTTTCTTAACAAATTTTCTATCATATAAGTGGATGAGGTTTAGATACCAAAAGGTAATTCTGTATAGAGGTTTTTATTTGGGAATCATTCCGATGTCTTCCGATTTCTCAGTTACATATTTTTGTGGTCATTACCTTTGGAAACCATTCGGATTTTTGTCTTAATTAGAGTTTGGAGTTCAGGTTCTAAATGTATTACCATTTGGTGATTACATTTAGAGACTACTTGTTGTGGTTTCTTAATGGGATGCCAAGGGATGAAGTTATAAAATGCCTACCTCTTTTCATATTTTTTGCTCCCGCAAATTCGTTTTTTTTTTTTACAACGTCTCTTATCGTGTCATTTCATTGTTTTGCATCTCTGTTTCCAGTCTTAATTTATCGTTATCGGTTTTTCTTTCTTTCTTTTTTTGTTTGTTAGTACGATGTTCAATAAAATGTTTTCATTAAGCCGTTGTTTTTTCTTCTTCTTCTTTGTTTGCTTTTCCTTTTGGTTTGGAGTTTAATTTTGTTGTTGTTGTATTTTTTTTTTTAGTATTGGAGTCTTAAACTATTTTATTGCTATGGGCCATATAAGCTACATCTACCACCACCAACACCACGGCCGCCACAGCCATTTCAAAATGGCCAACACCCCTTCCTCACCGACACTAGCAGGCCACAGGGCCTGCCGAAAGAGTAGTAAACTTTGTTTTTATGGCCTCCGCTCCACTTGATAAAATCACTTTTAATTTAAATGCAAATTTGTTTGATTTTCCAAAGTTATTTCTTCTTGTTGTTTTTTTTTTTGTTCCTCTTTGTTTGTTGTTATTCTCTGGTGCATTGGAATTTATTTTGACCCCCCCACCCACCCTCATCAACCGGTGCCGCAATAGACATTTTATTCTCTCTGTTTGGCCAAGCTCCTACGAGCCATAACTCCCTCATGGGCAAAAATCCGCAATATATACATTGTGTGTGTGTGTGTGTGTTTTTTCTGTCGGTGTATTGTAAATCAATTAGTTTATTTGATGAGAAACGGAAACCTTTTGGAAAAAAAACAGAAATAAACTCAAACACACACATACGCACACCGTGAGCTGAGCAAAGGAGAACAGCTACAACCGTTTTTGTTTTTTTTTTGTATGTTCGTACATATGTATGTGTTTCTTTAATTATCAAAATTATTAGAGTGTAAACTATTGAAATACTAAATCAATCGAAACACCATCGATGTTCATGGCTGGTTCGATGAGTGTTTCCACATTCAAGGATATAAACGTTAAGCATAGGTTTCGGCTCGCTTTTCCCTGTTCTCTGTGCTTAGTTCGCTACCGTTGAAGTCATGGAATTCAGGAAGTATCCGAGGGCTCTGGTAACAGCCACTCAGAAATTTATTGAGTGCAAATTTTATGGTAGAGCGAGAAGCTAATTGTTTTTTTTTGTTGTTTTTGTTCTCCTCCTCTTTTTTTTTATTGTTTCACTACACAAAAGCATCCTGTGCAAATGATCCCGTAGTTGGTGCAGAGGTGCTACAGACTTTGCTTATTGTTTCAATATGAGGTGTTTTTAATTACGTTTTTTTTTTGTTGCGTGTTTAAACAGAATTCTTTTACTTTACCTTCCTAATCTTAAGTTTCTTAAGCTTATTTTCTCATTTTTTTTTTACTCTTGGTTCGTATTGTTTTTTTTTCTTGATATTTTACCTTACATGGCATTCATCAGAAATCTGGGTGTATGTGTGAGTCTGTTACTGCACTGTCAATCTTATGTAATGGTTGTTAATATTACTGCCATGGCTTTTATATAGCTTCCTGTCTGTCAGGTTTTCTGTTCATCAATTAGTTTCTGCTTGTTTACTTTATGGCAGACTTACTATTTATCGGCAGTAACACAGTGGGCGAAAAGGAACGCCAAGACCGTAGAACAGGACAAAAAGTGTCACGGTGCTGGATGGGTTGAAGTTCGTTACCGCCTTCAGCTCCTATCGAAGCAAATGTGTCGGGTTTTGTTTAAGTTCGATTAGGGTAAATTTTCAGAAGGGTAATGTAGAGTTTTCTAATCTTCTGTCGCATAGACAGATAATATATAAATTATATAACAATAATATTTCTTACGCTTCATTTTCAAGAAGATAATTTTCAAGAATCTTCTTGAATGTTATTAAAGGAGAAAGGTGTAAACTGTGGCCCTATATTCCACTAGCACTGAAATACATATTAGTTTAGGTTCCATTGAATAAGGACAACCTCCTCTATAGTATCGAATTCCCATCAGGTTCAATACTGTTCCCGGGTGATTATTCAGACCTGCACTGCCTTTCAAATATTTTCTTGGAAGCCTTTAAAACGTGAATCTTTTTGAAAAACTTTAGATAGCAAACAGTTTTTGTAAAGTTGCAGGACCATCAGTTGTTTCACTGTCCTTTAAAAATATGGGTGATTCCGTGGTAAATAATGAAATGGTTCCTCCAAATGGATAACGCTGGATATCGGCAGAGGTTTAATTCTAACTGTTCCAAGAAGAAGTCTGTCACATCTGAGAAGGAATTTTCTCTGCTGGGCATTACTAAATGGGATCATATCACACCCAAACTCAAACCCAAATCCAAATTCTAAAATTTAGCAAGAGAGACTAAAAATGTTTCTGTAGAAATGATTGTAAATTTTACAGAATTAACATAACAATAGACATAACTGTATTTTTCCAGTTAACCAAGATAGTGATTTGAATGAAATTGTTGCAGTAGTTAGAGGTGTGTACTCTGAATTAATTTATGGAAAAAAGTGATTTTTGGAAAAATTTTAGTTGTGACTCTTTTGTATTTAAAGAGCGATATTGAGTAATCATAGTCCTTTTATATTTCTTTACATCTCTGAGAGCAGTGATCCCGCCTAGATGATAACTTAGCGGCATTGATCAAGTCGTGTAGGTTAGTCAGTGTTTAGTTTATACTGAAACTAAAAGTAGTAGATGAGTCCTACGAGGAGTTACACAGTTGCAGTCGTTTATACCTAAAGCTACTCGGTACCATTTCAGCTGGACATAATAATCGGATTTTATAAATAACACAACTAAAATGGAATTAGTATGCCCGAGGAACAGCTCATGACTTACAGTTCATCACATTGTAGTCAAACCCAAGTCTACAACCCACCATAAATGAATCCATGACGGAGTAGACTTCCGATAAACTGTCACATTGTTCGTTGTTGACTTCTAGACCGAAAGAAGAACGTTACATCAAATGAATTCTTGAGTTTGAAGATGATTTTTTTCTATATTTTTTCTATATGAGTAGTAGGGATGTGGGTTGACATGGTTCGATTATCACACATCAAACCCAGGTTTGTGTTTTGATCAACAATTTTTCAGTGGTCGTTTTCACTTTGTAAATACCGGAGATTTTCAATTGAGAAAGTAAACCCTAAGCCATGTATATTTCTCTAGAGAACATGAGCTGATCATAGCTGTCATTAAAGTAGGTCCCGATCATAGATAATACAAATTACACAGTACAATTGAGTCTGGTTATAACGAACTCCTAGTTACTCGACAAATTGCTTCTTTATAAGCGAAGTTCGTTATATCCAAGGTAAAATAGGGTAGAAGCAAAACTCTTGGGACCTAAAAAAGTGTTCGTTGTAGACGAATGTTCGTTACAACCGATGTACGATATAAACGAACTCAACTGTATTTCAGAATAAAAATAAATAAATACTCTAAGGCACATTTTCCTGCTGACTTTTCAAGTTGGTTTTTATTATGATCATGTGTTTTTCTTATTGCCTTATGGTGAGAGTGTGTTATACTCGAATGCAAGCTAAATGATAAATTTTATTTTTGTTTTCAAATGGAGACAAATAAATGATTGCTTTTGAAATGAATTTATTTTGTCAAAAATATTACCCTGTTTAACTTTAATTTTTTCAGAACTACTTTCCCATTCACTCAGAACCTACTGTGGCGATATGTCCGGGTGAGGCAGAGCACCTTAGGGCCTAGCTTTGGTTTACTTTATTTCACAGAGTAGTTGGTTGTTTGATATTAAATCGGCTTATGAATCTGGCCGTCGGTTACTTTATTAACAAATAAAATATGTACAAATATGTGTATGTAAAAATTTGTCAGTGTTTGTGGTGGCATCCTTAAGTAGTTATTGTATAGTTGGTTTTTGTTGTTTTTGCTTCTTCTTTGTATTCAATACAAAATCGGCTTAAAAATATCAAATACCTTTTGTTTTTGTTGAGGTCCTTTGAACCGCACCGGATGACATGACATGAGCCCAACCGTACTCATGCGGCCAATTTAATACAAACACACACATACAGACATACCTTCGCCTGTATGCATGTTACACACACGTGTGTAACATTTTATAATTAACCTCATATACGAATTTTTAGGATTTTTTGGTTTTTGCCCAACTCTGGTTCTGTTTAAATGATGTGGATAAACGGGAAAACAAAATCCATGTGAACAGATATCCGTTTTATGTAGGACAGAGAAAGAAACAAAAACAATGTGTTACATGACATGTGAATATGTAAATGTTGGGCATTTTTTTTTTTGTCTAAATTCAATAGGAAGTGAACTTATTTAGAATCATCTTGAGTTAAGATATTAAAGGGAAATAAGTGATTGAAGTGAGTTTTCTGACCTTTAATGACCAAAATAAAATAACAACAAGAATTTCTGTTGTCTGTTTCTAATTTTGAGATTCATAACTCATGTTACTACCGAATTATAACCAAATTGTAAAACTTGTTTAGTTTCCTTTTCTGTTTGTTTGCCTATTTCTTTCAGTTGAAATCGCTTTTCAAATTTTAATTAACCGTAACTATGCGCTCTGATAGTTATGAAGGTCATTAAACCATAATTAATTCTGTGTTAATTAGTTATTTTCAATTAATTTTCGTGTGTGTTTGTGTTTTTTTTTTTCCATCCCTCTCTCTCTCTCTCTCTCTGTATTCAGTGTAACAACCATTAAGTTTGCCTTTTCGGTGTTTACTCAAAACTGTAATATGTACGATTGATATGTTAGTTCGTGCGTAGATAGGTGGGGCTTGGCAGAAGTTCTATAACCAGATTGCAATGTGGTATACCATCTACGAGAGATTACTTTTCATAGTATGACCTCCGTAGTATGACGTTTGGCAAAATTATAGATTTGGTTTTATTTAAAAAGTCCACCCCTCAATTTTATACAGGGTCCGCCAATTTTTTTTTTTTTGTAAATTCTATAAAAAAATACTACTGGATATTTTCTCAAATTTCTTTTTCTATTTGAAAGTACAATCCTTCCGGTTTATAATGGAAAATAATTTCATTCTAATGGCTGCCTCGGCTGGCCTAACGACATCAGCTCAGCGGCTGATAATGCGATCTTCAAAAACGGGGAGCAAAATATCGAGTGTAGCTTCGGCTGTGTGGCACGTATCGCCGTCCTGTTTAATCCAAATCTTGCCTATATCCTCCTCTTAAATTTTTGTAAACAAAAATTCATTCAACATGGCCCGATAACGAAAATAACGAAAACGAAATAAGCACTGGTTGAAAAAAAACGTTAGATGGTGGACCCTTTATTTTATATAACCTTGTTTTACAAATACACCCAACCAAAAACATTTGCAATGTGAAATTATTTAGGCATAACTTCAATTCAACCCCCCCGCACACATATGCATTAATTAACCATTATAGACCACAAAGGACCTCTTCAAAATCAGTTCAAACGAAATGTAATTAAAAGTTGCACGAATATTACTAATATGCTTATTCAACAAAGCATTCCATTGAAAACCCAACGTGAATTAAAAATGTATAACTAATTATCATAAAAATCCTGCATCACCAGGAATATTTCAAAAAGAGCAGTAATAATCTGAATTCAAAATTAATTGAATGGCATTAATTAATGTTGATTATTATGTAAAAGTAATAAAAGTGAAAGTCTACAAAAAATAGTTTGTGTTCTGCAAACATTGAAGATTAGTAAAAGGAAATTCTCCACAACAGATGTTATTCCATAGATTTGTTTTTAGTTTATTTATGTTGTTTTTCACATTCAAATATATTGAGTTTGTTTTTTGCTGTTGATTTGCTTTTTCTATCTTATTTTTTCCATTTCAAAATGCCAAAGCAATTTGCAGTATTCCCCATATCCCTGTTTGTGTTAAACTTTCAAATCGTTTAGTTCCATGCGACAAACAACCGCAATAGCAGCTGCAGCAGCAGTTGCACCTCTCGGCTGCTTCCTGCCGTTACACTTGCCTTCTAACGGAAGTCACAAGCACACACTCACTTACAATATCAACTACAGATACCACATATTTATTATGTCTCTACCACAGGCAAGTAGCAAATAGAAAATGACGCCGGCAAGAGGCTGCTTTGCACCCAGCAAAATGGCAAAGGAACAAAACTATAATCACCATCCACTGCTGTTGCTGCTGTCGTACTTCTTGCCGTACACAGCAATAAAATTACAATTTCCTGTTGTTTCTGTTCCGTTTATTTTACTTCTATTTGGTTTTTTTTTTTAATTTTCTTGAAACAAATAGTTACATGGAAATATGTATATGAGAAATCCTGTTGGTTTTGTATCTTTTGAACATTTCAAGTTGTACTCACACTCGTTGGTCGTTGTCTACGTCTTTCTCGTCTGTATAATACACTGAGCACACAAAAATGTACTGACCAGAACCACTACGGAACCAAAAACTAAATAAATTGAGACTGAAACCAAAAGAATGCGTAAACAAATAATAGTTCAGTATATTAAAATTGTGTATACCCCACAAACCAAATGACACCGTAACGAGATAACCCAGGCAAATATGCGGGAAGAACTGTGTGCATTTTTGCCATATCTGTGATCTGAGTTTTGAAAGGATCTGTGATCTGAGAATGGAACCAAAAATACCGGGTGTGATGTTGAACATCAAAATATTTGTAAATTACTTTCAGTAAAAAGAGGCCTAGTAGAGGTGTGTCCCCTTGGAATGGTGTAATCAGTCATATTATTGCAAACAAAAAAGGCCTAATACAGATGTATCTCCTTCTAGAGGGGTCCCTTGGAAAGGTGTAATCAGTCAGATGATTGCAATTGTCTGTTTGACTTCACACCTCATGCGTAGTAAAATAGTCATATCGCTACTTTCATATCTGGTTACTTTCGTTATATATTGAACATCACAGGAATGTTTTCTTGTTTAAAACAGGCAAATGACATGAGAGTATATTAATCGTACCACCCGAAACTTAAAATTACTCATCCGTTGACAAATTCAAGGGAAAATCAGTAACAAAATTTAATCAGTGATACATTTTCAGTTTAAATCCCAAAATAAAAAAATCCAAAAAAAAAATCCGTTGCTAAGTGGATTAGGAGAACTAATGCATTTTTTAAATTCAATCTTAAAAATCAGATGAACGTATGGGTGATATTAAAAAAATTCCTTTTGATTAGAATTTTACCATTTACTTGTACTTTTACAAAAACAAAAAAGTCAAATATGGTCTATAAGTGATATCAAATAATTTCTAGTTGATCATAGGACAAGAAAATAAAAATAACTAATATTTTTAAGAGTTATTAACTCGGCAATATTGCCCTGCCTCCATTCGTTTTGTTCTAATATCAGACTAAAAGTCTACGCCAGATGTGACCAGATTGTTAACATTTATTAAGATTTTTCCAAAAAAAAAAATGTTTAAAAAAATTAGTCTGTCAGCTGGATCACTTTTGCGTTCAGGGCCAAACGAAATACACCCTTTAAATTTTAACATTCTTAAGGCGTATGAATGATATTTGTCGAATTCACATAAACGCGTGGGCGTATGATTAATATCAATTGCATTTAAATCAATCATACGGTGCTGAGAACATGAACAAAGAGATTCACCAGGTTAATATGGATGGTATTTATTTATGTATAGTCTGACAGACTAAATTACAACTAGGAGTAAAATAAATCAAAAATATCATTAACCCATTTATGGCCAAGACATTTTTTAAAAAAAAAATTTAAATTTTATAAAAAATTAGGTCCTGCGTTCGAATCCGTTGACATTTTTAACTTTACGAAATCCTTTTCTTTGTGTCATATGGCATCACTGTCGAAAATGTCATTAACCCATTTATGACCAAGAAATTTTTTAAAAAAAAAAATTTTAAATTTTTTAAAAAATGAGGTCCTGCGTTGACATTTTTAACTTTACGAAATCCTTTTCTTTTTGTCATATGACATCGCTGGCTATGAATGGGTTAAACTTATTCACCGACAATGAAAAATTTAAATCATTTTTCATAGCATTTTAGAAATAAAAAAAGCACATTTCTTCAGTTCCCCAAAATAATGATTTTTAAGCCTTTGTTGAGATGTACAAGGAATTTAAATTAATCATACGCAGCATGGAGCAAAGAAATCATGTTACTCATACGTAGTATTTAACAAAATACCTCAACGGCCACACTCGTTTGCTGGTCATCTCAGCAACGTCAATCATTCATGGCAGCTCACAAGTAGAAATATTTTTGTAACTGCACCTCACCAGTGGATCTCTAATGGCTTCAAATCGAAACCACACTCATTCTAACCAAATATACAACTATCGATTAGAGATCTAAAGAAAAAAATGTGAAATTGTTGTGAATTTTGATTCAGATGAAACAGTTTCTGATCACAGAGAAACGTTTACCAGCGTCCTATGGTCGTTCCCATTCATAAGCTCTACTGGCAAATAATGCAAACCCACGTATACATAATTTTAGTCTTTAACTCTTCCCTGCCAACGACATGAGACGGTCATTCGTACATGACCGATCCTTCAACCTAACTCTTCCCTACCATCTCAAAATCCCTTGGGTTATTTGGTATGGCCATTTGGTTTGTGGGTATGGATTCCATAGAAATCGGAATATCGATTTTACTTACTTAATATGTTATATGTTCATACGACGCCATGTATGTCGATGTATATTAATATTTCTTCTTTTTTTTTGTATCTCTGCTTAGGTATTATACGATGGTAAATTATCGAATGCCATTGTATTCATGTATAATCCAGTGGCAACCGATGGTCAACTATGTTTGCAGTCAGCACCCAAAGGAAATGTATCATATTTTGTACATACACCACATGCACTTATGTTACAAGTAAGTATAACAACATTTTAAATTCTGGCATACCTTTAGTACTCTAGCGTTATCGGTTAATGGAGATGACAAATAGTTACAGTCAACTGGCTTCAACTGATTGAAGAAACTGAAGGCCAACGGTTTGGACAAATAGTTAAAGTCAACTGGTTTCAACTAATTTTCTTAAAAATTGAAGAAACTGAAGACCAACGGTTTGGACAAATAGTTAAAGTCAACTGGTTTCAACTAATTTTCTTAAAAATTGAAGAAACTGAAGGCCAACGGTTTTGTTGAAAATGTTTGATATTTCTCAAATATCTAAAATGAAACAGTGTTACAAATAAAGTTTTCCAATTGCTTGCTTTTCTAAATTTCGGCACTTGCACCACCTCAAATGTTGTATACCGCAGCGACCTGGCGCGATATGCTAAAGTTATTAAAATTGTATGTGCCCACACAAGGAATTGCTACGGAAACCAGTAATGGGAAGACCGAAGCTGAGCTAACACTTTTCCTGCCTTCTGTCTCCAGAGTATAAACGATTCCTTTTGTTCCGCAGCCACTTTTGTAAATATTTCCACAGGCAGAGGTTAAGTTATTGGTATACTCATTTTTGGCTTTGGCTTAACTTTTGCGGTTCTTTTTTTTTGGAAACATTTGCATTTCCTTGTGATTTTTTTTTTGTCTTCAAATCTCTGAGGACACAGTTAAGGCAGGCGGTTCTTCTTTTGTACACAAACGAGCAGAATTTAAATAAATCTCTGGTTAAATCTTAACTTAAATATCCGTTTCCGGTTTGGCTTGCTACACATTTTGTTGTTGTTGTTTCTTTTGCAGGATGTTAAGGCTGTTGTTACACATTCCATACACTGTACATTGAATTCAATCGGTGGCATACAAGTATTGTTCCCACTCTTCTCACAATTGGATATGGCTCATGAGGGCATTAGCGATATAAAACGTGATCCCACATTATGGTAAGTTTATTTTTTTGTCTTGCTTTTGCTCCTTTACTTTTATCTTTAGCTGTTATTTTACAAAACCCGCATCATACACTTTTACATTTTCAAAGAAAGTTTTCCTTTAAAGTTTAGAAATATGATGCTGATGATGATGACGTTATTGTGGCATTTCACAGAAGAGTCGTCATCATCATCAGCCATAATACTTTGTGATTATCCAAGTTTTGCTATTATTATTGTTGTGTGAAGTTTATGAATTCCCAGAGATAAGCATTTATTTAGTTTATGAAAGAAAGAAAGAAAGAAAGAAAAGGCGAGTCTTAGCAATGTTGGATAATTTAAAAGCATACTTCGTATATGCGTCGCTGGCGTATGAGTGATATTAATTGATTTAATATAAATCCTAATTTAGTATCATATTGTATGGCGTATAAGTGATACTAATTGGATTTGGAAATTAAGTATTGATTATGTTAGTCAATAGTCAATGGACAGTTTTGAGACACTCCAGAACAATTTTAATTGTCTCGATTATAATCGAATTTGTGGGAAACTAAGACAGAGACCGGTGGGTTTTACAAATAGATTTTAAATGTATCTTTCATAACAAGGTGGCAGAGGCCACCTTAATTAATTTATATTTTGAATAGAATACGATTATTATCCAGTAATAGCGGATGAAATATATAAACTCAAACTTATATAGAGCATGGAGAGCAAGTGTCCATGGAATTAACGGAATTAGAATTGCGCATACGTTACCTGAATAATGTTGTAAATTAAGCATACATTATTGCAATTCTCCGCCGGTAATAATTCAAATTATTTATACGTGTTGGGAATTTGGATATGAGCAACTATTTTGAATACGAGTAAAATTAGTTAATTAATACTGAGTCATTGACAATAATGAAAATAGAACAAGACTCTGTCGTACAGTAGCAATTTCTCGAATTACTTCAACAATAAAAGTATCTTAATATATATTTACCCTCGACACTGATTCCCTGATTCCCTGATTCACTGATTCACTGACTCTGTCACGCAGTACGTAGGAATTTAAATAGGCATTCTATAATAATTCTATAAATAATAATAATAAAAAAAATAATATTTTTTTTGTACAGAAATTTTGTTTTCCCCAAATTTTTTTTTTACCAAAATTTTTTTTTTACAAAAATTTTTTTTCCAAATTTTTTTTTTTCAAGAAATTTTTTTTTCAAAAAAAAAAATTTTTTTCCACAAAATTTTTTTTTTCAAGAATTTTTTTTTCCCACAAAATTTTTTTTTTCAACAAAATTTTTTTTTCAACAAAATTTTTTTTTTTCAGCAAAATTTTTTTTTCAGCAAAAATTTTTTTTTCAACAAAAATTTTTTTTTCAACAAAATTTTTTTTTTCAACAAAATTTTTTTTTTCAACAAAATTTTTTTTTTTTCAACCAAATTTTTTTTTTTTTAACAAAATTTTTTTTTTTCAGCAAAAATTTTTTTTCCACAAATTTTATTTTTTTTCGAAATTTTTTTTTACAAAATAGTTTTCTCAAAATATTTTTTACAAAATTTTTAAAATTAAGTAACAAATACTTTCTTAAGCAAATTAACGGGCGCCATAGGCGCATTACAACTTACTAGTTAAAAAGAGACTTGTATATCAGTGACAGTGACAGAAGCCTTTACAAACCAATATTTTCAACAAAAAAACAACCTTAGAATGGAATTTCGGTTTAATTACTTAAGGAATATATTATTATGATATTAGTTGAATTCATTCAAACTCTGGCGTATGATTAATATCACTTGAATTTTAAACAATCATACAACACTGTGGTTAAATATTAATCAATTGAATAAAAATTACAAAATAACAGAGACACTGAGGAATGCTGGCGGTAAATAACAGGAACCAACACCCCCTGTTCAACAAACAATTCGTTAGAATGAAAACAGATATCGTGTTTATTTTCGGTGAGGTGAATTTAAAATTCAAGTTCAAATGATCAAGTGATTTATTGCCGGCGTGTGACGCCACTCTTCTCCTCTTCCATCAAAGGCGAGAACAAATCGAGTCAACGATTTGTAGCCAGGACTCCATATACACAAACTTCAACAACCTGATACTCCGTAAAAATCAACTGAAAGTTTATTAGAATCAACCAGCTGACTATAAACAGCCAGCTGATTATGAACACCCAGCTGATTATAAACAGCCAGCTGATTATTACCACCCAGCTGATTATAACCACACAGCTGATTATAACCACCCAGCTGATTATAAACAGCCAGCTGATTATAAACAGCCAGCTGATTATGAACACCCAGCTGATTATAAACAGCCAGCTGATTATAACCACCCAGCTGATTATAACCACACAGCTGATTATAAACAGCCAGCTGATTATAACCACCCAGCTGATTAATCATATTAATAACAACATACATCACCTCTACAGAAATATTTACAGTATTTTAATTGAAATCAAATTCAGATCATAATCTGAAAGGGTCAAGCGATATTGGAGGTTTAAATAAAACTAAAGGAGTGAATTGCAATTCTGAAACAGCGATTTAGCCGAGTAAACTTATTCGCAGAAAAAATTAATTAAAAATCGTCATATCTCAGATAATTTCAATTCTGCTCGTACTTTCCTTAAAAAGGTGTAAGGATATACCATGAATCAAAATAACTAATATCACTCATACGCCGCCTTATATACGTTTCCTATTAATATTAATCATACGTACGTAATCCCTCTTACACATCATACCAACTAATACTAATCATATCTCTCAATGAACATTATAAAGCATAGTACTTTCTTAAGAATTTCAATGGTATTAACCGACATCTTTCCGTTTAACAGTTCCAAACTTTTAGGTTTCATTTGTGAATTGGTGGAAACCTCTCAGACCGTACAGCAGCATATGATACAAAATCGCGGTTTCTTAGTCATATCGTTCATGCTGCAGCGTTCATCGCGCGAACACTTAACTCTGGAAGTATTGGGCTCATTCCTGAACTTAACCAAATACTTGGTAACATGTCTGTCGGCCAACAGTGATTTACTGCTCAAACAGGTAAGATAAGCGTTTTCAATTGTTGCCACCACCCAAGACATGCCCTGTTCTGATTGGCTTTTAATTAAAACTAAAAAAAACATTTTCAAAAAAAAAAACTACTTTAATTGATAACTATTGATAATCGATTTTAAGAACAAAACAAAAGAAAAATAACAGCATGTCTCCATACATGTGTGTAGTGTTTGACAATTAAATTTGAAGACAAACTAATGCATGACAATGTTTTACCCTACAAATTTCTTCTTTTTTTCTCTCTCTACAATTGATTATGAAAAATATTTGATACTTAAATTTACTGAATTCTTGTTGTTTTTCCATTTCCTTTTCGTTTTGTTTTTGTTTCCATTGGAATATGATGTTTTTCTTTCCACACACAAACACACTACACACATATTTACACACGTATACGCCCGAAACGACAACAACAACAACAATACCACTACACAGTTAAACTTGGGCCTACGATATCCCTTCAAACGAGTAAATGTTTTTTCTATTTTACAAACTAAAATACAAAATCAACTAAAATACATTAGGTTTAAGCTAGAAACATCTAGATGTCGACATCATTATAACATAAACATTCTCAGATAAAAAAAAAAAAAAAAAACATGGCGTATGGGTACTATTATTTCGTAGGATTGCTATTCGCTAAACTCATACGCCCCCATAGTCCATTTGTATATTATCAGTGTTGTCATCTCATGGCAAACAAATTCCGATTCGATACTCATTTTCACTCATGTGGAGTGTTTTGTTTTTTTCTCGCCAAATAGTGTTTTTAGAGTGTTCGATGGAAATGGTGTATAGATAGTGATGTGCAGCATAGGTCTGAAGCGGTTCTTTACAAGGGCTGACTTCCATCAGCGTGGCTATCTTACTTTAATGGGAATGTGTTTTTTTTTCAGTATTCTTGAGCTTTCGATCTGTTGGTTTTTACTTGAGAAAGAACTCAGGCACAACTATTTAAAACATGAATCTCTTTCATAAGCGTATTATGAGTTCATAGATCAATTATTCATAAATAAACTTTCAATCTATATTTTGTATAGTTTTGGTATAAGTTCATTGCGATTGTAGCAAAGACTATACACAGGGCAGATGTCGCAATTCTTTTTCTGATGCATTAGTTCGGAAACACACTCCAGATGTCACTAATTGGCATGGTAATATTTGAAAGGTTTTCAAAGCAAATAAAAAACAAATACCTAGTTTTTTTAAACAAATACTGTTAAAATATCCTCTTGGAAATATTCAGAAAACGACTTGCGACGTCTGCCCTTTGTATGGTCTTTGATGGTAGCGTAGCTTTATTATTTCATGGATCAAATACCAGTTAATTACACTACTCAACAAAATGAAAAAAAATTCATGTACTCCGGATGCGATAATTTTTTCTGTGTAGATAACCTTGACATGAGCTCGAAAAACGCAATAAAAAAATGCACGCGTTTCGCTTTTATTCGCAATTGAGTAAAGGTATGAATTTCAAAAATTTCAAATTTTCATATATTTTTGTCACCCAACAAATTTTAATTTTTTTTGTAATAAAAAAGAAAAAACCTTACCATAGACAAAGTTGTGCATATGTCGAGCAAATTTTTGAAATTCATACCTTTACTCAATTGCGAATAAAAGCGAAACGCGTGCATCGATTGTCTCATGATCTTTGTCTCATTTTGCTCATAGGTTATGTGACTTTACGTAAAAGTAATAAGATTTGACATTTTTTTTCATTTTGGATTTTTTATGGATTTTTTAAAAAAAAAAAATTTAAATCTTTAGGCAAAAAATAAGTTTTTTCCTTTATATATTCATTTTTAACTTGAAAACTGTTGCTTGTATAGGAAAACAATATATGAACAGATTAAGGGAATTGTAATTTTAAATTTTTTAAAATTTAATTCAATTAAATCGGGCTAGTGGTTCCCGAGTTATGCCGGACGAAACAAATTAACCAAAAAATTTTTTTTAAAGTTTAAAAAAAAAAAAATAAAAAAAAAACCAAACGAAAAAAAATTTTTTTATTGCGTTTTTCGAGCTCATGTCAAGGTTATCTACACAGAAAAAATTATCGCATCCCGAGTACATTTTGACTGTTGACTAGTGTTATTAGAGTTGAATTTTTTTTTTTTTTGGAAAATCTCTTTTTTATCCTCGTTATCATAAAAATGCATAAAAGCTTTATAAGCCTTTATTTAAAAAAAAATGTGTTAAAATACAAAAACCATTTTCACACATTTTTCTTATCAGAGGTTTATAAAGCTGTTATGAATACAAAGGTTAGACTACTTGAGCATTCACAAAAATGTCTGTGTGGTCTTTTATTTTTTAAGGCGTATAAGTAACATTAGTAAAGAGAACAATTTGGAATTGACCTGTGAGTAATATTGTAATTCTCACCAGTTGCTCATATGCCGCCAGGGACAAAGTCACAAAATGGCTGTAGCCACAACTGTGGGTATTGATATTACGTATACGTTACAAACACGCACACCATGTGTTCCACCAAATTTATTGCTCGCCCCTCTTGCGAAACCAATCCAGATTGCCAAACAAGACAACACAACTGCTATTTAGACCGCTCGAACACCAATTATTGTTAGTCTACATTTAAGTTTAGCATGCATTTTAAGCCATAATGTTTTTTTCGTTTATTCATTTCAATTTTTTAGTTCATCCATTCAGCGTTACCTCAAATCTAAGCCTGCTCGTTTGCTCCTCATTTGCCGTTTTAGATCACAAGTTCATCTAGTGTAGCTTCAGTTCAGTTTCATGTTGGCCATTAGCAAAAAAGAATCGAAATACTTAAGAAACCTCTATACTAATTATCTATTGATTATTCTTTTACATTTTCTTCTCTCTTCTTTACGAACTCTATACCATGTTCTATCCTTAACTTTTGATTGAAAACAAAACAAATCAAAATTGCTATGTTCTCTAAACTTCCACATTATTATTGGTTTTGTGACATCCTCTATTGAAACAAACCACCACCAACAAAACATTCGTTGAATGTCAATGCCATGAATTAAACAAAACCAAAACACCACCTTTAAATAAACGAACTGATAAAATATTGAAACGAAACCACATACCACCTACAACATCAATAAAAAAAAAACAACTTCCTTTCCAAAAAAAAAAAAAAATAAAAATCAACACCTGCCAACGACTCTGCTCTGCTACTATCTCTATCAAAAAAAAAAAAAATAACATCCTCAATTAAACAAAAATAAAACAACCAAAAAAACAGTTCTACCAGGTGAAAATCTATAATAAAAACTAAAAACTAAACAAAAACCTTGAGTTTTAAACGTTTCTATTTTGTTTTCCGTTTTTTGAAAATCGTAATCGTAGTAAAGTAACGAATTCGTTGATAGAGAAACAAGTATCTTTTAGACAACAACCATTTCGAAATTAATAGAATTTCTTAAACATTTTCTTTGTACGTACCTTCTTTAGAGTAACAGTAAATGTTGTGTAAACGATATCAATATACAGACTATATCTATATATGTTAATTGATTTTATGTAGAAGTCGCTATAAATGTATTACCATTTCGTATTTGTACTCTTGGCTATTTAACAAAAGTGAATTATGTATGAATCCCCTTCCTTTGAAACAACGTTTTGTAATTTCTTTCCATCCCCTACAGGTACAATTTTGAGTTTTTTCTTCTTGCTCTTCTCTCTGAATCGTACATTTATGTATTCCCTTTTGCTTTATGTTTTTTTTTCTTCTTATTTGTGTAAGCATTCATTCAGTTGATATTCTGTTTTATTTTCTTAATTCTTCCGTCAATTATATACCTGACATTTTAATTCGTAGTATAAGTTACAAAAGGAAAATAAAAGAAAATGTAAAGCCAGGGAAAACGGTGTTCTGTAGGAAATCAAAGTACAACTGATGATAGGTCTATTAAAGTCGAACACCGGTTCCCCGCTAAATGTTCCAATTCAAAACGCCCTTAAAGCGAAAATGAGAAATAACGCCAAATTGTATTATGGAGCACAAAAACAGGGTTCATTTGGAATAATTTGGAGCCATAATGACCGGGAACTTCAAAAAAATATTAAAAAAAATTTCAAAAATATTTTGAGGCCGTTTTTTTCTTTTTGGTTTTTACATAATGAAAAATTACTTCAAAAAAATATTAAAAAAAATTTCAAAAATATTTTGGACCGTTTTCTTCTTTTTGGTTTTTACAAAATGAAAAATTACTTCAAAAAAATATTAAAATTTTTTTCAAAAATATTTTGAGGCCGTTTTTTTTCTTTTTGTTTTTACATAATGAAAATCTACTTCAAAAAAATATTAAAAATATTTTGAGGCCGTTTTAGGTGAAATGGTTTCTTTTCATAAACAAATTTAATTTTTTTTGTTGAAATTTTTTCACTAAATTGAGCCTATCAAAATTTAACCTGCATGGGGACAATTTAGCATTTCGGTCTTTTTTCGGCGAGCCAATAATTCCGGTTACGTAATTTTAAACTGGCCAAAAGAAAGGAATATTTAAAGGAGATCGACTTTGTTTGACTAACAAATGACGTGTTAGTACTTCCTTATTGCTCGTTACATTCCATGAAGAAATTGAACGGGAAATTCTCCCGAATCAGTGAGATGTGTTCGACAAAATGTGTATACTTACTGACCGGGACCTACTGTTCAAAGCCAGCTTCGAACGGCTAATGCTTTCTAGAGAAGTTTCACATGGAGATTACTGTCTGACTCGCCAAGTCGCCAGCCAGTAGGAGGTCAAAGCAGCCGCAGAAAAATGTTTGATGGTCTCAGCAGGTCTCGAACTTTGGTTCTGCTGTCCACAACAAGTAGGAGCACACATTTTGTATGTGAACATTTTCAAATGCAATTGTCAAACGACTTTGGCTGCCATCATTTTTTAAGAGGCCCTTTCCAGATCTTTATTATTTCGTCTTAGTATCAGACATACGAAAAATACCTTCAGCAGCACTTTCCGGCTACCTATAAATCTATGGTAGCAGTTCAGAGTTGAGATCACCAGAATATTGCAGAGTAATATATAAACAGTGCTCTGGAGCTCTATGCTATATTCTGAACGTATAAGTGATATTAATTGAATTAATATCAATCATACGTTACAGTGGTGACACCAAAGTAAAGTACGTTTAATAATTAAATTAAACTAACCTCAAAAATGTTCATTCAAAGAAACAGTATTTCAGTCCGAAAACAATGACAAATGCATTTCGTGCCATGGCATTGAAATTAATCACACGCGAAATGAACGAAAACAAACAGAAATAGCTTATACCATCAACGAAATAGTTAGATCCATTGATATCCATAGAAATGTCCGCGCTCTTCTTTCCAAAAATTCGTTTGACGTAACAAGTCGGACACAAAATGCTCGTTCCTCTTAATTATTTTCAAATTTATTCTTACCTTTACTATTCTTGCGAAAAGCTCTCTCCTAAAATACTTTAAGGCTTAACGAAGATCTTGTTGGATCTTTGTTGGTCTACCACAACATAATTTTTGAACATTTTTTCTTGTCAACCGGCTTGTCCACCACTGCTCCCCCTCCAATACATCTCATCTTTAATCTGTAGGGTATAGAAACACTACTTGTGACATTTTTTGCTTTCATTCTGCCCTTTTTATTGCTTCATATATACAATTCTTATTTTTTTTTTTTTTTGCCAGCCAAACGTCTGCTTGATAGTATTAAATTTATAGTGTATGTGTGTGCTAGTTTATGTAATATGAATATATTTTACAGACGTTTTAATTGGTTATGTACACAAAATGAATTTGTCGGCATATATGGCTTACCATATATGTAGGATCACATAACATGTAGTTTTATCGATTTAGGAACTAAAATGACTTAAAAGCATATTGAGACACAGATTATTTCGAACGTCACACAATCGTTAGCCATTTGAAAGTATAGCGTATGATTGAGAGATTGTCAGTCCATAGATGACTGAAAGTATTGCATATGATTGTGGTTGATATTGAGCAAATTTCGAAAAGGGACTGCGAGGACCTTAAAAGGTATGATTGGTTCCCAATTCAACATGTTAGAATCCTCTTGAAGCCAGCCTTTCCCTATACCAAGCTGTTGTTACAAAAACATATTATTTTCAGTCAGAGCCATCTTTTTGTTTTTTTTTTTCGTACGACAACAAAGCGTTCAACTAGTTTTAAATGTATTCTGAGCGTATGATTGATATACATTAAATTAATATTAATCCTACGCCCGGGAGAGGGTATATAAATAAACTGTAGATACAAACCCTCGTATTCATAAAAATTTAAAACAGCTTTACAAGCTTTTGTTAAAAAAAAAAGTGTAATTGTGTATTTTCATACAACGGTTTGTAACGTTTTTGTTTAAAATTGTATGAATGCAGGAAAAGAGAATTTCGATCATTATGTTATGTTGTGAATGACAGATATTCCAAATAGGGTTTTCTATATTTCTCCACAACTCTGTAGCACCCGGTATTATAATTTAGTTTGTGGATTGTATTTGCAGCACCTACAAATATTACCGATCGACTATGATTCACTAGTCGTGTTGATTTATTAAAGTCCATTCGTAGGTCAGACCATGCATCTGAGGTCCATGTTAATGTTTCAAAGACTGTAAGGCACTCGTAATTACAGTCTCAACTCAATGACAAGTCTTTGAATGGCTCATACAATAAAATTGTTGATATCCATATAAATTTAACTTAGCTTATGTTTCTACAAAATCATTTTTCCCAGATACGTTTGATTCTTTGAATACAACCTTTTTTTCTCATTCCTCTCAACGAGGAATGACTTTAAATCTATTCCCATGTTGATTCAATCAGTAAGATATATATTTTCTTCTATCCTTTCCACACGGATACTGATCTTTCAATTCATTTTTAGTATATTTTGAAAAATATTTACCCACGGCGAATGAGTGATATTATTTTAATTCAGAAGGAATAAATAAAATGAGAAAGGAGTTGTCTATACGGTGAATGGCAAGCGCTATTAAGTCATGCTGACTGAATTTTGTTTTCCAAAAATTAATCAGCTAATCATCAATGACATTGGATTCCAACACGCCGCTGCAATTGCAATATCAATTTGGTGACAGTTTTATTTCCAGAAATGGCCCCCTCATTCGTGCGATTTAACGCCTCTGGATTACTTTTTATGGGGCTGTGTTAAGGCATTGGCTTATCATCAAGTCTTGACGCATGGAAAGACTATAGCCCAGACTTATTGGCAAAAGTAAAATGGACTGCTCGAATTACCATGTAATTCTTGGCCTCGTCGGACGTCATACTTAGAAAATAAATGCCATGAAATTATCTACCAGATTGTAACCAAAAAAAAGTCATTCCAACAATATGTCTGTCTTGTCCTATCATTCTCAACATCTCAAGCTCCGGTTGCTTCATTTAGTAAAATACATGTTTCTCGATTCTTTCTACACTAACCTGTCCAATCGTTTTTAATGTATTTGAAGACTTATTGTCACTGAGCGTATGAGTGATATTAATTGATATCCATCCAATTAACCAAATAAACTGAAAAAACACTTAAAAATATAAATGCAATAATAGTGTTCCACAACATAAGCGGACTTAATTTTAAAGCTGGAGCGAAATCATTCGGATTAAAAAATATTCAGTATTTTTGTTTGTTTGAATAATTGCCATAATCCCGCAAATTATGTTGAACTGAACGCCCGTTTGCATTTTTTCAACTTCAAAATCCAACTAGACACTTATACCACAATAAACTGCAGCAACCTGTATTCTGTTCAGGTGAACTGATAATACATTAGTACAAACGAAGCCACTTTTAAACTAAATTGAATTGCAAATAATCCCCGAATCACCCTTATCTCAGTCAGATATTTTGTTTGGTTGCCCTTCCCTTTTTTAACGTCCTTTTAAAAAAAATATACATGTGAAGGTAGCTGTACATAGAAAAACAAACATACAGACAAGAAAAAAAAAACACACACAATTTAATTAAATTTTCAAATTCAACTATCAAACAAATCATTGTCATGCATTACATATCAAAAAATCAAATCAAAACCTTTACACCAAACTGAAATCCTATCTACACAAGACCAACACACATACATACATACATAGAAATAAACCTGCCAAAATAGAAACTTTAAACTTTAATCTATGGCTTTTTTGTAATGAATCAATCAAATTCTCCTTCTATGAAATGTTATTTTTAAATTATATTGTTTCTGTTTTTATTTTCTTTACATATTGCCAAACAAAAAAAAAAAAATGAACGTATGTTATATTTTTTGTTGTGTTTTGTTGTGAATTAATTTGAATTGATGCGCTGTAATAATACTGGGAATGATGAACGACAAAACGAATGAAACCAAAAAAAAAATACAAACAAACAAATTATAAATTATGTATAATTTTGTTGCTGTGCATGCTGTGTTCTGTTGATTGACTTATCCTGCCTGTGTTCGCTCTATTGAAATATCCTCTTACCCCCCAAAAAAATGTGCCGAAATTGCGATTATGAAAATTCCAAAAAAAAAAACTATGAAACTTCCAAATCGAAATTGTGGCATTTGTTACGAGTTGTGTTTTGTTAATTGTTTGAAATGTGAATGTATCATAAACTCGTCTGCATTGTGCATAAACATGTATGTATATATTAATATATAAATAATTACAATTTCCTATCCATAATATTATAATCTATAATTTTCATTTATACTGTAAACTTGTTGAATTTGTTTTTCAAAATATTTGTTCTTTTACTTTTGAGCATTTTTGCGTATTACAAGAAAACATATTAATATGCCATTCGTTTTTTTTCCTTTCTTCTTCTTCTCATTTTTTTTTTGGTGGTACACATTTGCAGCTGTTCTGTTTCTCATTCTTGACCTGGCAGCTCCTGGATCATGTTCTCTTCAATCCGGCCCTGTGGATTTACACGCCAGCCAGTGTCCAGGCCCGCTTGTATTCATACCTGGCCACCGAGTTTCTCAGCGATACACAGATTTACAGTAATGTACGCCGTGTCAGCACCGTACTGCAGACCGTTCATACATTGAAATATTATTATTGGGTTGTGAATCCACGTGCTAAAAGTGGTATTGTACCAAAGGGATTGGGTAAGTATTCACCTTAAACGCATTGCCAGTGATAACTTAAGTGTCGCTAGTACAGTGCATATCGAGTCCTAAACGCGAAAAACACTTAAGTGCCAAAAAAAGAAAAAATTACAGAAATGGTATTTTTGTGTGGACAATTTTGTTTAATTTGTAATATTTTGGAATTAAGCGAGTTCCCTACCACTTTATTAACTATTTGCAAAAGTTTATTCAATTTAATATAAATTCCATAATTATCCGTTTATTTTGATGCAGATGGTCCACGTCCAGCCCAAAAGGATATTTTAGCTATACGTGCATATATTTTATTGTTTCTAAAACAATTGATTATGATAGGCCAAGGTGTCAAAGAAGACGAATTGCAAAGCATTCTAAATTACTTGACAACCATGCATGAGGTAAGTGCTGGTCGGCCTCATCTCATAGCTTAGTGCTCTCTCTCTGGCGGACAATATTAATATTTGATTTTTCGTTGCAGGATGAAAATTTACATGATGTTTTACAAATGTTAATATCTTTGATGTCTGAGCATCCGAGCTCTATGGTACCTGCTTTTGATGTTAAACATGGTGTTAGAACTATATTTAAATTATTGGCTGCTGAAAGCCAATTGATACGCTTACAAGCCCTCAAATTATTAGGGTTCTTTTTATCCAGGAGTACTTATAAGTATGTATCGCTACTACCTACAAGTACTTATAAGTATGTATTACTTACTACTACAACCTACTCATCAATATCCATTTTGTCTCAACCAATAAGAGGATGGCCTGACGAATGGGTATAACAATGACAAGGACATTTTATGTGCCGCCCTCAATGGCTGGCCACCCTCTTCTAACACTTTCGTTTCGTTTCGTTACGTTTTTGTTTTTGTGATTTCATGGTTGTTCGAGTGACATATTGCCACGAAAGCAAACTTCCATTTCATAATTTGTTTTCATTAACTTTTCATATTTCATTTCATTTACTTTGCTTCTTATATTTTGTTACTTTGCGTCCCACACTTCCCCTCGCTCGCTACTTTTCACTTTGCTTGATTGTATATATTTTTTCCGGTGCGATTTCTTTTCATTGCAGGCGAAAATATGATGTTATGTCTCCTCATAATTTATATACATTATTAGCGGAACGTTTACTTTTGTATGAGGAATCATTGTCGATGCCAACGTATAATGTTCTATATGAAATTATGACCGAACATATATCACAGCATATTATGTACAATAGACATCCGGAGCCAGAAAGTCACTATCGTCTCGAGAATCCAAGTAAGTGTAAGCGCGCGCGCTCTCTCTCTCTCTCTTTTCCGTTGATGGAAATTACTATAGATGAGTTTTTCCCCATATTTTCATTTTCTTCTATTTTTTTTTTTTTTGTTCACAATGTTATTTTTCTTTCAAGTTTTTCTTGATCATTATTATGTTTTGTCCAAAGTACAGTAGAGCAGTTTGGCGGAGGTTTCTTTTTTCAAACAATTTTGAGTTTTTCCTCCTCTGTTTCTGGGGGGAATGAAAGAAGTGGCATTCATTTCGTATGAAATATTGTCAGATGATATCGCTTTTTAGTTGGTATAAATATTCGTGATGTCAGGGGAGGTGCTCAATAGCGGCAAGATAAGTTACCAACTATTATGAAGCATAATTTCTTTCAAAGGAGACCATTAGAGGAACTATAACACCGTGTTACAAAAAATACATTTTTTTCTGTCCTATGAACCAAATGCACATATTCGGAAAGAGGGGAAAAAATAAAAATACACGTGTATCGGCGATTTTCATGTACACGTCAGAATTTTTTTTTTTAAGTTTGAAGTATGAAGCTCGTAGAGGCCTGTGTGAAAGCCTTTCGACCGATTTTTAACCGTTTTTCAGTGATCCAATCGAGCTGATCTTTGGCAGGCAGACTCGTGGAAATGTCTGTATCACATCAAATTTTATAAAAACAATTTTTATCAATTCTAAGATTTTCCCCAATTTTTATTATTTTTGAAAAAAAATATTTTTTTCACTTTTCTTAGCATAACTTGAAGAGACTCCAAATTTTTAAACTACTTAAGCTTAACGAAAAAAAAATGTTTTTTGAACTGAAACCTTAAAAAAAACGATAACCATTTAAAAAAAACCTTAAAAAAAACGATAACCATATAAAAAAAAAAATTAGGAAAATCTGAGAATTGATAAAAATCTATTTTTTAAAAAATTTGACGTGATACAGACATTTCCACGAGTCTGCCAGCAAAAAATCAGCTCGATTGGATCACTGAAAAAGGGTTAAAAATCGGTCCAAAGGCTTTCACACAGGCCACTACGAGCTTCATACTTCAAACTTAAAAATAAAAAAATTCTGTCGTGTACATGAAAATCCCCGATACACGTGTATTTTTATTTTTTATCCCCTTTCCGAAAAAGTAAATTTGGTTCATAGGACAGAATGTGTGTAACACGGTGTAATTGTTGACATTATGTGTGTATTGAAAGTTAATCAAAGTAGTACGATATAGTTATGTTTGCTTATGTGCTTTGGAATATAAAGTCAGTTGGAAATTAATAAATAAATGATTCCTTATTTACACATTTATCTACTTTTTAAGTTACTTACTTACTTTCCTTCTTACTTCCTGACTTTCGTACTTCCCCATTTTGTTACTTTCTTAATTCCACACGTCCTTGCCTTTTTACCCAAAAACCCTCTACTCATTTGGTTAATAAAAAATAAAACCGTCGAAAATCAAAGTCTATGCAAATCCCTAATGTCAATCAGTTCCACTGCGATAAATATTTCTTCACTCACTATATAATTTCCTTCAATTTGAATATTTAACGAATTTTAAACTTCTGGTTTATATTTTCCCTACTCAGACCTACGACCTAATTACTTACACTTTTTCTTTTTTTTGTTTCACCTCTTGCTCTCTTTCAGTGATGCTGAAAGTTGTCGCCACTCTCATCCGGCAATCGAAACAAACCGAATCCCTGATCGAAGTGAAAAAACTCTTCCTTTCCGACATGACACTGCTGTGTAACAGCAATCGTGAAAATCGCCGAACCGTTCTGCAAATGTCCGTCTGGCAAGAGTGGCTCATAGCCATGGCCTACATACACCCGAAGAATACCGAGGAACAAAAGATCTCCGACATGGTCTACTCGTTGTTCCGCATGCTGCTCCATCATGCCATCAAATATGAATATGGCGGCTGGAGAGTGTGGGTGGACACATTGGCCATTGTGCATTCCAAGGTCTCATACGAAGAGTTCAAGCTGCAATTTGCTCAAATGTACGAGCATTACGAGCGACAACGCACCGATCAGATAACAGATCCGGCCTTGAGGCAAGCACGACCCATTAGTACCATCAGCGGATGGGAAAGGGAAGAAATGCAACAGCAGCATGGCGGCGTAGTGCACAATGCCACGTCGGTGGCTTCGTTGGAAGATGTGCCCCCCGTCGAAGAAGAGGTGGAGGACATGGATATGGAAGATGAGGAACCCACTCACCCGGATGATGAACCGGAAAATGCCAGTGAATCAAAGTGTGCTTGCGCCGACGAAGAGACGCCGTGCGAGAAGACAGCCGAGGATGAGGCACCAGAGCCAAAGGAAACAGATGCCAATGAGGGAGCCGTCATCAAGTCAAGTATATCCAACATCAGCGATGTCTACAATGAACACATCAAATCGGAAGTAATCATTACATCGGCACAATGCAATGGCAATGGCAATGCTTCTTCCACAAATACCAGTGCAACCGCCACACCCGCCAAAACCAACGTCACAACCAGCCCGGCAGCAACCATCGTTGCAACGAGTGGCCCCGAAGCCTTAAAACAAGCCTTGAATATTGAAGACTTGGAAGAGCTGGAACTGGAAAATGCCAAAGATTCGGTGGAAGATGCCGAAGCTCATGTCGAGCAGGTCTTGAAGAATTCCGAAAAAGTTCTACAAGAGTGCAAGCTTGTGGCCGACGAGTTGCAGGAGGCCTCATCGGTGATCAAAGATGAAGAAATCGAATTGGCCGTCAATGAGGTGGTCCAGGGTGTTTTGAATAATGAAAAGAAACAGACAAAAGAACCGTCCTTAGAAACCTCAACAGCAACAGAAGCCGAAGCAGCAGTTATACCAACAGCCATAGAAACAGATGCGGATGCGGATACGGCTACGGAGGTGAATGACAAAGTCACTTTGCTCAACACGAAAAATTTACTCAACAATAATACCGTAACGGAAACAACAACCGACACTTCCGCCCCAGACGAAATAAATGCAAACAACAATGCCGAAACAACCGACGTAACCCCCATAATTAATGATGATGAGGAAACTAAAAAGACTGAACAAACACAAGAAACTAATAAAGAAAATCTTATAAATAATAATGAATTACAAACTAACACAACAGCAACCACGCCCGAACCGGAAGCACCATTGGCGGCAGATACACCGCAGGTATTGGAGGCGACAAATGAACCCACAACTGAGCCAGCGGAATCGGCAATTAAACCCACTGACTTGGCCGAGTTGGAAGTCAGTTCATCATTGTCCACCACAACGGCTGAGACATCCGAAGAAATTTCCTCTCTAAGTCCCGACACAACTGTGTCGAGTCCCTCAATGATGGAAAATGCACCACTGCTCAATCTTACCGACGATGCGGTGGTGGAGGAGAACAAAGTTGAGACCGTCGTTAAGGATATTGTCAATGAACTCATCGAACGGGTGTTAGAGGATGCAACCGAAGAAACCAACAACAATGATATCAATAAGGATCAAGAAAATAACGATGCCGACTTACTGACAACGACCGTTGTTGAACCGGAAACCGAAGCGTTCCTTAATGAAACCGCCAAAGAAATTATTGAAGATGTTCTTCAGACGGCAGTGGAAGAGGCCACCTCATCTCCAGTCCGGCCAACGGAAGTAAAACCTTTAGAAGAAACCTCGCCAACCGCTGCAGAAGAACCGGCATCGGAAACGGAAAATGTGGCCGCCATAGTGCAGACAGTCGTTGATGATTTGGTAGAACAAACAGTCAACACTATTGTGGAAACCGCTGAAGAGCAATTGCTTGAGGAAATTCCACAGGAAGAGGTAGAGAAAATTGTCGACTTACTGGTAGATCAAACCGAAGAGGAGACCCAAACACTGGCGGAAGATTTACAAAGGTCCGCGCTTGAAGACAAAGTCGAAACGGAAGTTCAAGTCGAAGATGAGGAGTATGTGGAGGATATACCGGTGGTGGTTAGCCAACACGAGCAACAGACACAGACCCTACAAGCCGAAGAGGCATCGGATATGGAGCAGACGCAGCCACTGCATCATCAGCACCAACAACAGCAGCAACAACAACAACAACAAAGTGCGAGCACGCAGGTGGAAAATCAACACTTTGGTAAGTGTTTTATTTTTTGTTTGTTTTGTAAATTAGAAATAATTGACTTATTGTTTAAGCGATTTGTTAAAATTCCAATCGAAGATCCTACCACATTCAGCTGGGTTTACAAAGTCTATAAATTTTTCTGAAGTACACATTAGGGTGGAGTGAAATTCAAAAAAAAAAGTTAACCTCGGAAAGAGATGTAGTCTGGGGTCCTAATGAGGGGAAAAATAAAGAAAAAAATGTTAAAAAAAATTTTAGGGGTCGCGCCTCTCCCTCGAAATTTGGAAATTATCGCTATTTTGGCGTTGATTTTAGAAAAATCCTAAAAAGTTGTATGTCAATAAATGTTTGAAATAGCGTAAACAATGAAATAAGGGCATGAAAAATTTTAAAAAAATTTTGCTCATTGTTCAAAAATTTCAAAAAGTAAAATAAGTCAAATCGTCCCTTCTTCAGAAAATTGACTGAACAATGAAATCGCCACCAAAGCTACAAATATTAGTCGATTATCCTCATATGTGCCTCAAATACTTTTGTTTGGGCACTGAACAAGCTCAAACTTTTAAATTTCGAATAAGTTAAGTCGTTAATTTTTAGGATTTTTCTAAAATCAACGCCAAAATAGCGATAATTTCCAAATTTCGAGGGAGTGGCGCGACCCCTAAAATTTTTTTTTAAATTTTTTTCTTTATTTTTCCCCTCATTAGGACCCCAGACTACATCTCTTTCCGAGGTTAACTTTTTCAAATTGAAAAAAAAAACATGTTTTCACTCCACCCTAGTACACATCGCTCATTTGTGAAAAAAGTGTCACAACTCAAAACACAAACAACTCAATTATTATAAAAATAATATCGTGTTAGCTCATTGAGTTCAAAGAAATTCCCAGTCTGTTCCATCATGGAATATTTAGGGAAATAATCTCGTATATGTCTGCGATTTTGCTACAGATTAATCTGTTCTCCGTTTGTTTCTTAAACGGATATTGAGGCAAAAACACCAGTAAGGCATCTTGCCTTGATTTTTTGGAAAACAGCCATGTATCCAATGCTTCGGGCTGTCGTGAACAAACGTTAGGTGCCCCGTTAGGCGAGTTGGTAGGGTGCTTGGCTATCAGCCAGGGGGGTTGTGGGTTCGATTCCCACCAGAGGCTTTGGTCTGTTGCTGCAAACATCTATGGTCTGTGTCACCCAGTCTCAAATTTACTTTGTATTGCAATTAAATAAAAACAAAATACCAATCAAACGTTTCCCGCCAATTACTGACATGAACTCCTCTTCTTATGATTTCCATATGGCAAATAATCCCCATTGTCTTATGAAAAATAAATTAGAGTCTTTCAATACATAGAACATAACACTCGTCTCGTTTGACGACACACTCTCCTTTTCCATGCCAAAAAAGCTCAGCTTTCTTTGTAAAATGAAACAATTTTTCTTTAGTAACTCTTTACAATCCAGTTTAATCAATTCAGTGTCATATGTTACAAAGAACAATTCTAAAGCCCTACCCTCGTAATCCGGCAGTCCTCAGTCAACATAGAAGCTCAACATTAAATCTGCATAAAAACTCAAATAAATTCTGGGCAAATTACATTTTATTACCAGAACAGGATAGACTTTTTTGCAAAGGACAACAGTTCTCCAGCTCTCTCTTTGCTGACTATTATTTTTCACTTCAAACTCCTTAAGGGTTCTGAATCATTTGCCGTCTCTCTTCCTTTATATGGAAGTGGAAGTGGTAATAGCGTCAGTATTTAAACCATAAAGTAAGTGTACTTGTGTGTGTGTGCAATAAAAATATCACGCCACATGACCAGAAACTCTAAATGAAAGAAAAAAAAAATGCTGTCCTGCAATTTCCAAACAAACACAAAATGTTTGCAGTAAAAATCATAAAATT
This sequence comes from Hydrotaea cyrtoneurina, assembly GCA_958296145.1. Classification (NCBI taxonomy): domain Eukaryota; kingdom Metazoa; phylum Arthropoda; class Insecta; order Diptera; family Muscidae; genus Hydrotaea; species Hydrotaea cyrtoneurina. The sequence continues at coordinate 17,459,580 of OY282513.1, read as the reverse complement.
CTGCTGGAACGAAATACAAATATTTAAAGAAACTGTATGCCGTAGAATCTGAGGCTGATTTGTGCCGTGGTTGTCTGTTTTGCTACGGGGTGTTTGGTGTTGAGATTCTTTGTTCTGTATGAAGTTCACATACACTCACAGCCAGAGACAAAGATAAGGATGCAGAGAGCCTTATGAGTTGCAATTACATTGACAGCAAATGATTTGGCAGTGGCATTCGTTCATTCGTTCGATTGTCTATATTAGGCTTTGAAAGAGAGAGAAAAAGAAAACAGCAGACGCAATTGTTGGTGTGATGAGAATTTTAAATTTTGACTGCTTGGATCGAAATCTGTTTAAATCTGTTTAAAGAAAAATTTAAGAATGCTGCAGACTTTGAAGGCTCTCATTATCACTGATAATGGCACCCACATTAGTTGGTCTTCTCTGGTCCAAATTGAATAGGTTCACGAAATAATTGTTTCATAGTTTTATGATTTGATATTATCTGTTATTAAAAGACCTGTTCATAGAAGACTTTCCGGAATTTACAAAGCGAGGTTTTCTTAAATATTGAATGCGGGATCGATGTTCGAATACAAAGCCGGCCTTCCAAAAATTTGCAAGACTTAATTAATGAGGTTTTGCAGATGAACAGAAGGACTTCCCGCTAAGTAATTTGTTATAAACCAGATTTGTTTTGAAATGAGATTCCAAATATGATTTATAAAAAAAATACGAATGCTACCTTTGTATTTAGTGCTACAGAAAAATTAGGAGCCTTTGAATAGCTCTGTCTATATTTTTTTTAAAACATTTATTCAGCGGGGAAAGGGACGCACGGAGCTATGTTTTTGTCTGAGTAACTAAGGAGATAACCTTGATCTGCAGTTATCAGTTCCATTCGTCTCGGATTATCATCCTTTCCAACAGATAACATGAATTGTTACCGAAAGAGGACCGCGTTTCATTTTTCTGGGGGCATTAAAAACATGCCACAATATTTACGCTTCGTTTAGGCATGGCTACATAAATGTTTTGCCAAAAGAACGAGGACCACAACCGAAATCAACCCTCTTGCTGTTCCCCCGTTCAAGTCATGGTTATGGTTACAATTACAATTCGTAGATTCGTTGGTTTTCCTTTTGTGAAACTAAATAAACATTTGAGCTTATTTGTTGTACACACATACATACAGACTACTACAGTAAATACACCATCACCACTACCACCATCACCACCACTCATACACAATCAGTGTATAATTTAAGAACTTCAACGTCCTTAGGATAAATGTGCAGTGACAGCAACCCAAGTAGATGGAGGGTTGGAATTCATACAATAACTTCTCTGGTTGCTTGCAATTGTACAGAAATTTACGGGACATTAAACAACAGTATGTGGGGAACATTTTAAAAAAAGACCACAAATGCAAATGCAAGAAAATTTGCTGCAGGATAATCCAAAAACCTAATATTTACTTTGAACATACCATAAAGTTTTCCGAACGAAATAAGAAAGAGAAAAAATCATATTTAATTCTCCCCCATTTTTTAGACAACACCAAACAACCGGCAACACATCCTCAACAACAGCACCAACAGCAGCAACAACATCACCAACAGCAGCAGCAACGTTCAAAATCCGGCTCAACACGACCGATGTTCAGTCCGGGTCCAACACGTCCACCCTTCCGCATACCCGAATTCAAATGGTCTTACATCCATCAACGTTTGCTATCGGATGTTCTATTCTCGCTGGAAACGGATATACAAGTATGGCGTTCGCATTCCACCAAGAGCGTGCTGGATTTTGTCAATTCCAGTGAGAATGCAATTTTCGTTGTGAATACGGTGCATTTGATTTCGCAACTGGCGGATAATTTGATAATTGCCTGCGGTGGTTTGTTGCCTCTGCTGGCATCGGCCACATCGCCCAACGTAAGTAAACTTTAATGTTAATTGTATTTGTTCGTCCTTTGTACTGGGCCTGTATGTGTAAGTGTGCATACACACGGCTTTCTATGTGCGTGCAAATGTGGGCACAAACAAGCGCCCAACGAAATCTGTTTAACATTTAAACGAATAGACCCACAACAGAATTAATTAGAATTCTAAATGAAAAGAAATTTTAAACTTAAATGAAATTTAATAGAAACTCAGCCAATGCTGAGCCTAAAGGGCGGGAAGGAAGCATAGTTAAACCCGGGGAAAATACCTTCCGCCGCTCTTTCCTTAAATTTAAGTTAAAAAGAATTATCGGACGGCATATCAAGACACCGAAAAATAACAGAAATTGATGAGGTCGAAGGACTAAAAGTATTAACAGTTAGAATGTAACAAGAACCAATGCTCTGATGACAGAACAAGGGAAAATACTGGACATGGACTGAAAGAATGAAAGATAAATGAATGAGAATTAAAACCCAAAGGACCACCGTATTGGGTGAATAAAATCAGAAATGCCAGAGAAAGCTAAGATAGAACAACGATATAAAATAAACTAAGGACAAAGAAAAGGAATTTGCAGGCAAGGTTGGATAAAAAAAAAGCAAAAATATTGTAGGATAATGAGAGTGTAGGTTGTGAAAAAATACAGGCTTAACGGTTTCAAATAGATAATAGGGTGGATAATAGGCGAAGAGGAAGAGATAATTCCTATAAATAAAAGAACTGCCAGGCTGAGATGAAAACGCAACGGAGAACTGGTGACGGACAGAGGTACGAGTGGACACGGAGTGATAATATAATTAAAACAAGTGGACAAATAGTAAGTTCGGCCGGGCCGAATCTTATATACCCTCCATCATGGATTCGTTGCATTTCGATACCCATATGTCCATGTTTGTCAAGGGACGGTTTTTGGGCCGCTGGTGACCCGATAGTCCCAGAAACCGGATCAAAAAATTTAGGCAAATCATGAAAATAAAGGCATATTTGGGTTCGTGAGTAAATTTCGTTGCACTTCGATACCCATATGCGCATGTTTATCATGGGCCCTTTTTTGGGCCCCAAGGGTCCACGGAACCCATGAGCACGCCCATTTTTGGGATTTTTTTCCCCATCTATAAATTATATAAACTTAGAACAATTTTACCAAAAAAAATCAGATGTAGTGGAAAAAAATATTTGAAAAATTTGATTATGGCCGGGATATATTTAGTCCCGTAAAGGGGAACTTTTTCCCCTTTGGTCCGATATTGCCCATTCTCGAACTTATCCTGCTTATGGCCAAAAAACATCTTCCTACATTTCAGCTTCTTAGCGTTGGTCGTTCGCACTCTATCATGATTTCAACAGACAACAGACGGACATATATATATATACTTTATAGGGTCGCAGTTCACTCTTTCGAGGTGTTGCAAACGGAATGACAAACTTAGTATATACTCCATCCTATGATGGAGTGTATAATAAACAAATACCAAATGAAGAGAAAATGGCGAAGGGAAGATCTGAAAGTTTGGAGCTAATGTCGTCTCAAACACAATATCGTAATAAGAACTGTGATTATCTGACCCGACGAATGGAACACTAACAGAAGCTGAAACCTTGGAGGACGAGCAACTTAAATGAAATAACAGTCAGCATCAGCACAATAACCGTAAAACTCATAGACATATGGAATATTTAACAGAGACCAGGACAATAAGGGAAGGTCCAACAGTCCAAAGTGGGGAAATGTGGGAAGGACAGAGTTCAACGGGAACAGACAGGATATACACTTTGCACCAGCACCATAACCGAAAAAGACAAAAGCTTTGACTATGATGAAGACTTTGGACGAAGACAGGGCGGCTAGAATGGAAGAAGCCACCGGAAGCGAAGATTGAACTGTCCGAAAGCAAGGGACCGATATAAACTGTCCGAGAAGAAGTGAAGGCGGGCGAAAATAACCGTCGTAGAGAATGTCATTATGGACAAAAAAAAGGAAACCCACACAGCGCGATTGTGAAAACCCAGGGAGATAATTACAGAGGATTTTTTTTTTTTTTTGGGAAATTATTTCCTCTTTTTCAAAAGATCGGAAGAATAATGATAAGGGACAGACATACTCGATTATTCGAAGCTTATTCGTCAGCTTTTTTGTTTGACTGCCGGTTTGTTTACAATCGAAGGATTTTCATCGGAAAAAAGTAAATTCCCCGGGAATTATCTCCTGCGATTGTGAAAACTCCCAGGGAGATAATTTTAGGGGATTTTTTTTTTTTTTTTGGATATTATTTCCTCTTTTTCAACAGATCGGGAGAATAATGATAAGGGACAGACATACTCGATTATTCAAAGTCAGCTTTTTTGTTTGACTGTCCTAAAGCAAGGGAACGATATAAACTGTACGAGAGGAAGTGAAGGCGAGCGAAAATAACCATCGTAGTGAATGCCATTAAGGACAAAAAAAGGAAACCAACACAGCGCGATTGTAAAAACTCCCAGGGAGATTTTTTTTTTTTTTTTGGAAAATAATATCCTATTTTTCTAAACAGATCGGAAGAATAATGATAAGGGACAGACATACTCGATTATTCGAAGTCAGCTTTTTTGTTTGACAGCCGGTTTGTTTAGAATCGAAGGATTTTCATCTGAAAAAAGTAAATTCCCCGGGAATTATCTCCTGCGATTGTGAAAACTCCCAGGGAGATAATTTTAGGGGATTTTTTTTTTTTTTTTTTTTTTGGAAATTATTTCCTCTTTTTCAAACAGATCGGGAGAATAATGATAAGGGACAGACATACTCGATTATTCGAAGTCAGCTTTTTTTGTTTGACAGCCGGTTTGTTAAGAATCGAAGGATTTTCATCTGAAAAAAGTAAATTCCCCGGGAATTATCTCCTGCATCCTTACACATACAACTCAATAAAATGTTGTTCCTTTTAAATCTAGGAAAACACATTAATTGCCTTCAGTGCAAGCATATAAATTTTAAACTAACATTGTCCACCATTATTTCGTTTTCTTTCTTTTCGATTTTCATTGCAGTCTGAACTTGATGTACTGGAACCCACCCAAGGTATGCCACTCGAAGTGGCCGTATCATTTCTCCAACGGCTTGTCAACATGGCTGACGTGTTAATTTTCGCAACATCATTAAATTTTGGCGAATTGGAAGCCGAGAAGAACATGTCCAGCGGCGGTATACTGCGACAATGTCTGCGACTTGTCTGTACATGTGCCGTGCGAAATTGCTTGGAATGCAAAGAGCGTACCCGATACAATGTCGGTGCAATGGCAAGAGATGTGCCCGGAGCCGCACATTTACAAGCCCTCATACGTGGTGCCCAGGCCTCACCCAAGGTAACGTAGCCATTGAAAACACAGCGTATCTGTGAAAGTTCTTATCAAAGTCATCATCGTCATCGTCCTTTTTTAAGTCTTTGCACACACAGAGTTGAACGTATGAAACAAGTCGAAGTAGTAGAAAAACAGTCGGAACGGCAAGAGACGAATATGGGGTGTCCTCCATAATAGAGTGTTTTGTTAAAAGGCATTATTGTCCTTTACATCAGTTTAAAAAGGAATTCCTTTTATGGCATCTGCCACTCAAACTGCACTTGCCAGCATCCCGTGTCTTCCCCGCCGCCGCACACATTCAATTGTGGCACGCCAAGGCAAATGGCGCGGCATCCATCGGCTGCAATAGCTAACAGCTGCCGATGAAATTGCCAGTAAGAAAATGGCGCATAATTGTTGTTACCATGTCTCAAATGGCTTCAAAAGTGCCAAACAAAGCACTCCAATGGGTAACCAACCATTTATGCCGGGTCATGTATGGTGCTGCGGCATTTGTATGCTTCGCCCATCGTCGTCTTCCTTCCAAAGGACATTGTTGAGCAAGTGCTTTTTGCCAAAAAAAAAATGTATCGTACGTGTCTGTCGATTTGTCTTCGCTGTCGTACATGAATACTTGATGGTGGCACTGCCAGGGCAGAGGGCCTCTTGTCTACCGTTGACTTTGTTCTATGCAAACCTTTGCTGCATTCGGTGCGACCTGTTTTTTTTTTGCTGTTAATGCCCCTGCTTTGTTTGTTTTTCCTCATTTCATGAATTTTGTCTTTACACTTCTTTTCAGAATATTGTTGAGTCAATAACAGGTCAATTATCTCCGGTTAAGGATCCTGAGAAATTGCTACAAGACATGGATGTAAATCGCCTCAGAGCAGTCATCTACAGAGATGTGGTAAGTGTTGAAGGTTTCTTTTTCTAATTGTATTTACAAAACAATATAAGGTTTAAGGGGCAGGGAATAGAGGAGGGGTAATTTTTAAAATCTTGGCAGATAAATTCAAGAGTATATTAAGAGTTTGGTTGCTCATAAAAGGCAATTTTTAAATAAGTTGTAAAAATTCTTTTATATATTAAGAGTTTGGTTGCTCATAAAAGGCAATTTTTAAATAAGTTGTAAAAATTCTTTTTTATTTTGAATCGCTTTCAAAGTTTAAGGGATCCGAGTAACCTTGCGAGTATTGAAATCAAACAACTTTAGTAAAACAAGTTTTTTTAATGGTCACAAAGTTGCGGGCATCACTCTTACCCTGTGAAATTTGTAGTTGACTTTGGTTTTTTCAAAGTTTCAGTCATCAGTCAAAGTTTTAGTCATCAGAATCACTAGCACGGTTTTTAAAAAAGGACAACTATAATTTTCTTAAAAATGTTTTCTTATGTACGTTAGGGTTAGTCATTTTTTCATTTTTTTTCGAATATCAAAAATCTGTGGAAATGGCATGTAGGGCAGGCAAAAATAATAAGAATTGCGTTTTTACTTTTTCGAAATTGTAAAAAAACCTTCCGCACAAAATGCAATTACTTTAGCTAAAAACAAACTTTTTTAGTTTACTTTTTTTTAAAATTTTTAAATTTGAGAAATTTTTTTCTGCAATAGTTGTTCTTGGAAATAATTTTTTTTAGTTGGTTTTAGTGCATCGATTTCCAATATGCAATTTGATCAAAAATCTGTCATTCGTTTTTAAGCTACATCGATTTTAAAATTTGCAACTCGGTTTCATTTCCCAGTTTTAAAAATGTTAATTTTACAATCGATATATCTCGAAAAATAAATGACATATTTTGGATCAAATTACATTTTATTAAAAATTTATCAAAATTTATTAAAAAAAAAAGTATAAAAAAATTGTTTTTAAAAAAAAATATCAAATTTTACAAAATCACAAAAAAAATTCAAATAAAAAAGTTGGTTTTGAGCTAAAATAATTGCATTTTGTGCGGAACGTTTTTTCACAATTTCGAAAAAGTAAAAACGCAATTCTGCTTGTTTTTGCCTGCCCTATATGCTATTTCCACAGATTTTGAATCTAAAAAAATGACTAACCCTAATGTACATGTATCGATCAGACAACAATGTAATGGCTACATATTTGTTTGTTTGTTATACATCACATCTTGATTGCAACAAGATCATTTAGATGTTCTTAGACTTAGCAAGGGAATTGGTTTTCCCTATGAGCTGAAGACTACCGGGACATGGTAAACGGCGACTGGCCTTCGCCACATGCCGTATTCGTCGTAGCTTGCTTTTTTAGATTATCATTTGTTTGGATTTATGGCAATTATGGCCTGTCTGAGCATCACTTGACAGTGGTGTCAAAATACCACTTCAGAATTGAATTTACCTTTTAATAGTCAACGTACTCTATTGTAAAACTTAATTTCTCGACTTCTTATGTGATTCCAATCGGAAAATATAGTTTCTATATGCTTATCCCTTGCAGGAGGAAACCAAACAAGCCCAATTCCTTTCACTGGCCATCGTTTACTTCATCTCCGTTTTAATGGTATCCAAATATCGTGACATTTTGGAGCCACCAGCTGAGCCACAAATTCAACGACAGTCGCCCGTCATGCAGAGATCAGCAGGCGGTAAGTAAATTTTACTTTTCTTTTAATGTCTGTCGAAAACAGATGTATTTTGAAACAACTTTAAGTTTTATGTATGTCTGGTTTAATTTTTAAATTACCAATAAATTTGACAACTGCACCAAAATTCTCACGTAACAACAATAATGAATAAAAAAAAAACTAACAAAGAAACCTTTTAATTTCAAAAAACGTAGTTCTAAAAAACTAATACTTAAAAATCACAAATTTCTTTAAATTTTAAGTAAACTTTAATTTATGATTTTCAACTTTCTTTGTGTTGTTTTGTTTTTTAGTTTAAGGGGGTAGCTATTTTTTAGTTTAATTTCGTTTTTAGTTTATGTCTGTTAAAAACCCAAAAAAAAAACATAAAACAAAACCCAACCCATCCCAACCCAATCATAATTAGTGATCCTTTTCAATCGATTACCGAATTGACTGGAAGACAGTAATATTTTTTAAGTTGTATGTTTTTCTTTCTTAGATTTAGTTAATACGCTTAGGTTTAAGTTTGATTTGAAAGAAACAAAAACCAAAAAGCAACTGTTGTTTAATTTGTATATTATGATATATCAATGTTACCCTCTGTATTTTAAACCGAAATCAAGAACAAACAAAACAATAATACCACAAAATGATAAAGATCGTGATGAAGAAAATGAAAAAAAAAAAAAAAACAACTAAACTTCCATTGTATTCCATGTTGTACAAAAAGACATTTCCACCAAATGAGTTTCTAAGTTTTTGTCCCCCACCCCTAGATAATTGTAATTTGCCGGTTTTTCCCTTGTACCACATTTTAATTATCCCCTCCCTGCCTCCCGTCTATTGCCTGGCCGGCTTATGGCTGTTGGCATCATCTTTTTGTTTTCAATGAAAGTTTTCGTTTTGTTGGTATTAATGTCATTATTGCTATGGAAAAAAAAAGAACGTATTGCTAATCATGAAACCCCTTTTTCTCTTTTTTTCCTTTCTATTTTCTGTTCTTGTTTTTTTTTTCGTGTTTAATTTTCCATGCTGCTTTTATTCGGACTTTTTTGTATAATAATGATTATATGGAAAACAAAAATGTATAACCAAAAAAAAAAAAAAAAAACTTGTATAATATTCCATGTGGAAATGCTCATCTGTTTCCATCACCACCAAAAAAAAAAAACAACAACAACGACATCAACCCACCACCAACAACATCTACAACTCAACTCTCATGACTTATGTAAATAAATACTTTAAAAAAACCGGATATGCCATAAAACTGTACAATATTTCCCGCACTCCCACACCACCTGAACTCGCCTCACTTTTGTCTTTTGTCGGAACACCCACAATATATCCGCCCTGTTCGTTGTACGTTTGTATTGCATCCTTAAAATTGAAACGAAAACAAAAAACCAACCAACCAAAATGAAATGTGTTCATGGTATTTTATTTGGTTAATTGTCGTCCCTTTGTGCCCTTGCTGCTGCCATGTTGTCTCTCCACGCTGTGTAAATGTGTGTGTGTGGTAAATTGGTATTTTTTCTTCTTCTTTTTTTGTTGCAAATAATTATGATATGACGTTGGTAATAATTCATGAAATGGCTTCGACAACGACAATGATCAATAATGACAACGACAACGACAACGTTATGCGCTCAATAATGTGTGTGGCCATTGTTTTTGTTTAATTAAAATTCCTTAAAAACATTTTATTTAATACAATATTAAATCGATTTTAAAATATCCCTCCTCTCTCCACATCCACCTTGCTCAATTGTCCTTGTGGATATTTTCTTATCTTTGATCGTATTTTCCTAAATCTTTTATTTTTTATCTTGTCCATAATTGCTCCTTATTGTGATCATTTCAAATCTGTTTCCTAATATATTTTTGTATATTTACCCTGACACTGCAATATTGTATCTTCTAAAATTTTGTTATCTCTCTTAATGTATTACTGCCATTGTTCTCTAACCAACAACGATCTTCTATATCTATATCTTCCTTCTTGTCTCTCTCACTCTATCTCCTTCTCTTGTCCTCTCCCTCTCTTTTTCGAACATTATTATCTTCCCAACATGAATCTAACCTTTACAACATTAACTTTATCACTTTATTCCCTCTTGTAATGGTTTTATAATTTTGTTCCATCTGAACTAATTGCCTCCATTCAAACCGATATCTTCTTACCTCTCTTAACTGAAATTCCTTTAATCGATATGTTAATTTCTCTGCGAAATTTGCATTTTGCTTACATCAAAATTCCTGCTCTCTTTATTTCACATGGTTTTGTCATTAATGTCATGCCTTGTACTCGATACGACTATTCGAATTTTTAATTTACTGTTTCTACCTTTTATCACCAATGTTTTTGGCTCTCTCTATAAAATTCTCTTTATATTGCTCTTCTTTATTAACTGTCCCTAATTAATATAACACTTCTGTCGTGTTCTCTAAATATCGCTCTTACAATTCGGCGATTCTCTTCTGGTTATGTCCACCATAATTGGTTTTCTATTTTGCCCTTTGTTCCCATAACATTCAATACTTAAATTGCATACCTATTTTTCTGTGCCCAACTTCAAATTCATTTATTTTTTTCCCTCCTAACTTATAAATTACTCACTTACTGTCCCTGCAAATCATGGTACTTCTCTTCACTTTGGTAATTTTTCTTTATTCCATTACCTCTTTCACCCGCATTTACTCTCTGATGTTTATGCCAATCTTTGTTTCTTATTTTGTTCTCTTTCAATGCATCTCTCTCTGCTTTGGTAATCATTCTTTATTTCATTACCTGCATCCTTCGTTATTGCCATCTCTGTTAACTCGGTCTCTCACATTGCATCTCTGATGCTATGTTGTTCTCTTCTTTATGTCTCTTTATCGTATGGACACATTTTCTTCTTCTCTTATTATTGTTATTGTTGTCTTTCGCTCTTCCTGCTTTTCCTTGCCATGAAATCTGTTTTCATTTTTTTGCTCGTGATATTCTTCCCCTTCCACCTTTGTCCATTTCGATTACATTACAAATCTCTTTTACTTTAATCTTTTCCCTTGCCCTTGCCCTTTATCGGTTATACCTTTCCTATCCAATTACGCCAACATCCTCACTGAAAATGTATACTGGTGTGTGTTCTTGCAATAATTAGAACCCTCAGGTCGTCCTTTATTTCCACAATGGTCACACCATGTATATCCACAATTCTTACCCGGTACACATCATAATCATGTAACAGCCGCAAGTATGCAACAGCAACAGCAGCAAGCCAATATGCAACAACAACAACATGCCCAACAACATCACCATCACCAACAGCAGCAACAGCTGTACTATCATCAGCAAATGCCCTCGCCGCCGCCACATCAGCATCAACAACAAGCGATGCAACAAACATCTCACTTACAGCACAACCATCATCATTTGACACACCAGCAACAGCAACAACAGCAACATCAACAGCAGCAACAGCAGCAATATTATCAGACACATCATCAGACAATGAATAGTACAGCAACATACGCAACACATTGTCCCTCACCACCATTGGCCACACAATCGACAAGTCCTTCGACCTCGTCAACAACAAACACCTCACAGCCGGCCTCAACCTCTTCACTGTCAAGTTTGGCCTCCCAGCCGCACCATCAGCACTCGGCAGCAGCCGCCGCTCACCGGCACGGCCAGAAACATCAGCACTATCATCAACAGCAACACGCGGCCGTTGCCGGAGCAGCAGCGACCGGTCACTACAACATGATGAATGGCAACCAAGTGTTAAATGGGAAAATATCAACGCCACAGCAGCAGCAGCAGCAGCAATACGCGAATGCGGAATTAAATGGAGCTGGTGGTGGCTATCACCATCATGCCCATGTCCAGCAACAACAGCAGCAGCCAACCTACATGCGGACACCTACAACTTCTTCGTCGTCCATGATGATGAATGGCATGAATGGAACGGCTGCATCGTCCTCCCATCAAAATGGCATTGTCGATTATCATTCGCAACACGGTGGTGGTGGTGGTGTTGGTGGCGGCAGTATGATGTTAAATGGCGTTGTTGGCAATCCGGTCACAAATGGCAATAATCCTGGTCTCATCCATAACAACAGCAACAATAATAATAACGGCAATAATCACAATTCTATGGCCGCAATGAATAATGGCCGTAATATGCGCAATGGTCATGTTCTGGGTTCAGGTTCAGGTGTTGGCGGTGGTGTTGCTGGCATGCATGCCATGGGCGCCGCCGCATCTACGGTGGGAGCACCACCCGGCGTCATGGCGTCGTATAAAAATAATAATGGCATTAATAATAATTATCGTTACAATGGACGTACTACAACTGGAACAGGTATTAAACGCAACGAGTGTTTTCAACATTCGTGCTCTCTCTCTCTCTCTCTATCAATTTCAATCTCTGAATCTCTAAATCTCTACATAAACCTTGTTCTTGTTCAACAACTTGTTATTGTTCTTCTGCCTCTTTGGTTTGTTTTAAAGATTATTATTTGGATTTTGTGTTTCCGTTTCCGTTTTTATGAGTCTCTGAATGTGTGAGTGTGTTTCCTTAGCTGAACATGAATCTCAAAGAAGAACGTCGTTTTTATTTCACCTTTATTTACATTTTTTTGGATTACTGTTTTACTTTCTTTTGGGAATGTTGTTATTCCCACATTCGTTACGTTTCATTATCTTATTTACATCAGATGTCTGTAATGTCTCTTACTTTTTTTTTCTCTTTGCCTTAGTTTTTTTTTTGTATGGTTAATCTGTTTTTCTTTTACGTTTTCCTTTAATTAGTTAATTTATTTCCGGTTAAGTATTGTGTTTCTGTTTGTGAGCCTGTTCTTTGTTTCCCTCAAAGCTTTTATTTCTGTTTATGATTACTTTTCATTTCTATTTCTCGTTTTCTTTTGGTTTTTATTCTATTGTTTGAGTTCTTGTTCTGAGATACAACGAAAAAAACGAATGTAAGAAACAAACAGAAAAAAAAACAGACGGCTACCTCTTTTGTTCACTTGTTCAAGGTGCATCTTCTTCATTTTATTTTGCTCGTGGCATTTTAATTTTTTTTTTCGTTACTTCTGCTGCTTTACGACATTTTGCTTTTGGCGTCTTTGGTTTTGTTTTCGATTCGTTTCATTATTCATTCTTTGCCTCTGAAGCACTTTTTTAATTGATGGCACCTTTTTTGAGCACCTTAAGAACGCACCACAACCAAAAATTTGTACAATAGGCATGTTCCGAATGTGTTTAAATCGAATTACGTTAAGAAAACTACAAAACCATCCACCCTCCCCTCAACTAAATAAATGAAGTGTTAAACAAAAAAAAAACAAAACTAATTAAAAACGTTATTATATTTACTTATGGGGACATTTCAGAACTTGTTTGTATATTAGGTTCGATATTAAGTGTGTTCAGATTTGAGGCATGGTTGTCTTTTATCCGCTTCGAAGGACCAAAATGTATGTACGAGAGATATTTTAAGAAATCCCGGTACGGACGAATGCTTGTAAGTCACTCGTTCATTGAGTACTTGTAAGATACTCATTTGAAGAGTATCTTACTCAAGAAACGAGTGTCTTACAAAGTGAATCGAAAATAAGTTTTTCGAATTTCAATAAGGTGTAGAAAGTTTTGAATATATAAAATAATCGTTTTATTTGAAATCATAAAACAGAGTTCTCGAATATCGAGTCCCATATCGGATTGATTTTGAATTGGTAGCCATGGGAACATAAAATCATGTTACAAAAATAATATAAAATAGTCATGGATATTAAATGGATAATATTTATATTTTATAGTCAATTTATTTTAATAATATTTGTGGATTTAATATCTTAGAAGAAACTTTAGATTGTGTTTTTACCTTGGCAGTTGGCAGTTAAAAGTATCCATTATTAGCACTGGCTGCAAAAGCTAGAATTTTGATTTTCACGTGACTGACAAGCACTGCTTAATTCTCCGGGGAGTTCGTCGAAGCTCCTGCTGTGGCTGACGATGACATCTCAGAGTAAAATGTTCAACAAACCCGATATATTGAAGATATTGTTTCTGGGCTTGTTCGGGGTAAATATTCACCTCTTAACCGGTTTGACCCAGTTCACTGCACATTGTTGGCATTTGTTAAGAAAGGACATTTATCCTGTAATATTTGAAATATAAGAATCACAAGAATTTCTTCCATTAAGTATATGTGTATATGTATACATGATTTGTGTTAAATTAGGTTTTAAAGACCAATTGTGCTCAGCCAACTAGCGATCGGTTTGACTATAATTGCAAATGTTATAAATGTCCTGGAAGCGTAGTAAATTAACTGTATGGAATGGCTAGACAGAGCCATTTGAATGGTCTATACTATTTTTGAGGAATGGTCTATTTTAAATTTAACTCTAGTATCCGATTAGGAAAATTTTTATCCGATTTGGTCACAAATTGTTCGAAAACAACCGGCAAATACGCCAGCATCAACATGGCTCATGCAACGAGAAAAATATGTAATAACATTTTGTTGTAGAATTTTATTTTTTTTCAACTGCTTTTTCAGGACTACAGAACAAAAATCCAATGTAGACTAATGACTTGTAGACAAGTTGTAATGTAGACTGTAGACTTGTTTTTGCAAACAAACTAAGCAACAGACAAGCATCAACTGATCAGCATCGTTTGAGAAAACTCATTTTCTGAAGACAATTTCTCCCAAGCTATATAAGTCGATCTACAAAATATCGTCTTGTTCAGTTTAATGTCCACTATACGTGAGCAAAATTTCAACTAAATCAATATTTCTTTTTCGAAACAAAATGAAAACTGTAAATGGAAATTAAAAATCATTTTTTTTCCCAAATCTTTTGCACAACATATATTTTATATAATATTAGCCATTACAGATTAATGGTAAAAAGAAATCATTTCCATCGGATAGACAGTAAATTCTATGAAAATGATTGTAGCATACGACTCTCAGTGGGTTAATAATAGTCCTAAATTATTGTCTAGTAGAAGTCACTGGCGTAACTAGACAATTTGCCTGGGGAAGCTACAGCCCCCGTTGTTGATAGATTGTACGTGTATCGCAACTAGCAGAGCTGATTTCGGGGCACCCCTACCACCACTATTCCTAAGCCAATGGCAGAAGTACAATGTGATTCTCCTGTTCTTATTCTTTGTATATCGTATTGAGTGGACTCTCTTCCGGTGGAATACATACCTAGATTTGCTAGGCAATAGTTTCACACTCTGCCTACTACATCATCTCATCCGCATGACTCTGAGTTCCAGCTGTAGTCATAATTTCCGTGTTTTAAGATTATATTTTCCAGGCTCTAAAATGACGTTATGAAGTCTGTTCGGGGAGTTATTTTCCATCTCCTGCTTCGATAACCACATTCGACCATTATGTTTCTTGGAATCCATTCCGCCCCGCTTTGGTGCTATTTCAGGATATTTGTCTACCCTTGACCATTCTTGTGGACTAGCCCATTTCATACAACGTAATACAGTCAGTAATCATTGGAAATATCTACAACGTAATTTAATATCAATTTCTCGTCGCTACATTTTTATTTGTTCAACATCATCAAACAATAATAAGTATTTATTTCATAGTTTTTCCAAAAGTCATCGGTAGAAACTAAGAAATTCTATTTTTTTTGCACAATTGTAATCAACTATTGTGGCAAATCTTTCCGCCCATATTCACAATAATAACTAATGAAAAATATATAAATATATGTGTTTTTGCTTCACTCTTCATCCCTCGCATAAATATGCATCAATTAATTAAAATGTATTTACAGAAATACATAAAGCATAGCTTTCAATGCAACCCATTAATTATTCAACACTAATCGACAAATATTAAATACAAATATATCGCCCAAAAAAAAAATACAAATACAAATATTTCATATTCATGTCATATATAACAAATAAATTGAAATTAAATGTACTGTTTTACAAACAATATTCGTGCAGCCAAAATTTTGAATTCAACTGTGTGAGATGTGTGTGTTAGCATTAAATTGTTTTAATATATGAATTTTTCACCGAATGAAACCAACTAAAATTCAAATTTTAGCCAACAGTTGACCAAGTTTGATGATGTTGATGATGGCGGTGCATTCATGCAGCGTGTACCGTATAATAAAAATTGACACAGCAGACTGTGTGTGTGTATGGTGATACGTAATAAATTATTCCAAAAAAATATAACAACCAAAATAAAACGGCATAGCAAACTGTGGGCCAAACTGCCGCTGTTGTGTGGGTCATATGAATTTTTAATTTTTTGTCTAACTCCATCTTCTGTCATGTACTCCTTGCTCTTGCTTCCTTTCATCACTCGGGTTTATGTTCATATGTTCTCTCTCTCTGCCTCTGTGTGTGAGTGAATTAGGGTGACTCTGTGTTTGTGTTTCCATAGAAATAAATTGTCAGTTAAATTTTGCATAGCCTCATTCCTATACACACAAACAGTCATGCAATCATTCATGTGTGTGTATTGCATAAACACATACATATGTAGATGTATATTCCATGACTCCAAACTGCATTCTGTATATGTCTGTATGTAGAAGATGACATCGCACAACATGCACTTACATACAAATGAATTAATGCATAAATATGCGTGTTCCATTCATGCATACATGTGTATTGTTTTTGTAAATATTTTATTTAATATTTGCACAACGAAATATTATTAAACGAACTAGATGCCCCCCAATTTGAGTCCCCCAGTTAGATAATCGCCCACCTTGTGAATAAAATTCAACACATATTTAATTTGTGAATTTTGAAGAGTTTTTCCCATAGTGCTTCGATTTGTTAACCCTATTTTTGATGAGTTAGAAACTCACATAAAGAAGTTGTAAAAAAATATAGTCGAATAGTTTAAGATTTTAATTAAGCCATATTTCAATTAAAAGGAATCTCATTTAAAGAAAAAAAAAAACAAAAAAAATATTCTATATTTAATAAAATTTCAGTTCAACGAAAAATATTTCAATTACAATCAGCCCTATTGCGGGAACCAATGTTGACACAAGACGACGTCGTTCGGTGTCGACTCTTATGTTTTCGCATTGCCGTTGTCAATATTGACGATTATCGATTACTATTATTGTGGGTAGTGCCAACTACATTGATACTGTATTGAGACAACGCAGAGACAGACATTTACAATTAGTAAGTGTTTCAAAGTAAAAAAAAAAAATCAAAAAATTGACAATGTCAGTCCCAAGTTCAAGTCGTTTCCAATCATCAGCTGGTACAATCCCTGGGCAAAAATCTCAATGTTTCCGTCAATTAAGTTGTATTTGAAACGTAGATTAATCTAATTTCGGCTCTCAATTTCAACACATGCATAAACTCCCAAACCTATGAAAGAAAGACAAAAATGTACACATCCTGGCAAACTCAGACTTTGTGACTTTGCCACTCACTTTTGATCTGGTAATTTGAAGATATCTGACTCCTGTCTCGGTACTCTTATTTGTTATATTAGATTTTTTTTTAAATTTCCTTTAACATTCAAAGCGAAATCAGAATTCAAAATAAAAACACATTTCCCCACAAAAACTTCAATCAAAATAAATAAACAAACTAAATAAACTAGAGATGACAACTTGTTAATGCAAATTATCGATAAACTGTCGACTTCGTCGTCACATTGATGCAAAATGCCATGTTGGAATGGAATTGATGGCGACGAAAAGAAGTGATGTTGAAAGATCGACTCCCGCAATAGGGCTAATTGCATTCACACCCTAATAATGTTACACTTTTTGTGCTGACAAACGAACAAATTAAAGCGATTTATTTGGTTTAGGTGTTTTGGAAATAATATCACAGTATGTCTAACTGTGTAACATACACCCTTAGACTGGAGAAAATGCGTAATTTTTGCACTTCGACAAATGAACTCAAAATCTGTTCATAGGGTTACACATTATTAACAAAAGCACAAACTAAACCACCATAAGTGGCATATACAAATTAAATTGTATTATTAATACAAACCAAGACAAGCGACATTGGAGAATAACAAAAACTAGCGGTGTAACTACCTAAAATATATCGACCAACGATTCAAATTCTGAAATTGATTCCTACAAAACTCGGCTATTGTCTTTATAGAGCGTCGATTCTGAAACTTTAGATAAGCCTTTGGACGTATTTTAATAACCACATAGTCAACAAAAAAGTAAGAGCAGGAACTTTAGGCACGACTACAGTCCTAGATACGACTTCAGTCCTAGGTGCGGCTTCAAACCAACATATGTTGCACTCACTTAATTTTTAAGTATTTTTTTTTTTGTCATTTTTATTTTATTGTTATTTTTCTTCAATGTTCTTTAAGTAGTTTGGAAAAACTTAAGTTAATTTTATAATATTTATATTTATATTTTTGTTATTTAAATTTAAATCTAAGTTGCAAATTATTCTATTCAAATAATGTCAACAAGTTACAAGTTGTATAATAATTTAAGTATTTAGTTAAGATAAGATTTGCTGTAAACATTTTGAAAATCTTATAAAAGTCATAAAATTAATCGCCAAATAATTTTCACTTCTTTTCATTGTGTGTGTGTGTGTGTTGTCGCCACCTCCTCCACCAACCACTCCAACAATAATGGAAAAACTCATTACATTTGGAAAAACTCATTACAACAAAATATCGTCTGACGAACATCACTTGATCCGTTCTCCGCTGAAAAGGTGGTCGCACTATGCAAGATGGCGACTATGAAATTATCGTCGTTGATGAAAATAATCCCTCAGTGCTGGCAGATAATGATTCGCATTCAAGTGGACCTCCTTCAATCAAGGTAAGTGTTTGAAAAGCTCCAAACTCCCTGAAAAGAAAACCAATTCATTGAATACCAAAGCAAAGCTGTATCTGAAAAAACCCCTCAACCATCGTCCCTTGTTACAAACCCTGCCCTGCATTTGACTTTGTTTAAAAGAGAATAACACCAAGAAAATCATCGGAATGACCATTCTATTCCCCTGTCCCATCATCTTCTATTCCTGAAATAGTGTAACAATTTCTTGCAAAAGGATTTCATCACAAGTAGAAATTTGTAGAAAGAAGAAACAACAAACAGAGAAACAACCAACCCGCCCTCCCCCCAACAACACCCCAATCCCCAAAAGGAATTTTCTTGGAAGTACTTGTATTAAAGGATTCTCCTAAGTGTATGAAAATCAAATCTGTAACGAAGTACTTGTGCATACTCCTTTACTCCATGTCATTGATAGAAATCATTGAAATATTTGCCAGTCTTATGTAGTGAAATGAACTTCGTTTCCCAAACAGCGTTCGTAGATTATGTTCTTTACATCGACGCAATTATTTTTACACTTTATCCTGTGCAGTTTGTTTTTATTTTCTCATCTACTCGTATCTCTGTAGTGGTACTTGAGATATTTGCTAGATTTATTTTTCTGAATGTAACATATTTTAGGATTTTGTGTTATCCTTTAGTTTTCTTTTCTTCCGTTTATGGTGTCCTTTACTGTGAGACTGCTTTTGGTAGCGAAAGCTAAATGCATGCTGCATTTTATTTATTTTTTTCATCAGACAAGGACCATTTCCTTCTTGCAATTCTTTTAGTTTTGTGATATATTATGAAATTTCGCATGGTGTTTGTTTTCCTTGTCGTTAGTTTAATATTTCATGAGATTTCATTGTAAAGGTGGCCAGAGTGTAGATAAAACAACTGTTTAACCCATTAGTGCATAATTTCCCTTTAAAGGGACGGTCAGCTTTTGCTCTCTTACTCTCCCATTTTGCAATACAGATCTCATGTAAGCAAAAGCTGACCGTCCCTTTAAAGGGACCTTATGCACTAATGGGTTAATGTATTCATTTAAAACCAGTAACTATTTAATGCGGATTTGTAAATGATGTACAGAACGGAATTTGGATTTTACATTTTGAACTACCAAATTATCTGACTTACATATCGCACCTGTTCAACAAAAGGGTAATAACTCAAAATTTTATTTTTTTCAGTACAGACAAATTTCTTTTTCTTTTTATTTATTTTTATTTTGTTAAGTATTTGTAGAAATATAACCAATTTTCGAGTTACTACCATTTTATTGAAAATTCTTTGTTTTAGTAGAGATATTATTTCGACTTGTTTCCGTTTAACTGCAAAATATCGGTGACTTCTGGTTAACGTTATAACATAAAAAGGCAACAATTCGAAATACTACTCTTCTGTTGGAAAAACCGCGTGGGCGCTACTAAAAATAAATTTCTTTTGCTGATACATAATAGTTACTCTAAAGACATGAAGAGTGACATAAAGATATTTTTTTAACGAAAGAGTAGACAAAATAATGGGAGGATTTTTACAGTGGGTGGAGTTGATCATTATGTATCGTTTTTTAATAAAAATTTCAGTTAAAAATTTTTAGTTAATACCCTTTTGTTGAACAGGTGCGATATGTAATTACATACATACATACTTACTTTTTTACTCAACAACTTACTAAATCACGTAATTACTTACTAACTAACCTATCTACGTCGTTACTTACACACTTACTTACCTACTTACTTACTTACCTACTTACTTACATACTTAATTCCTTCCTTACTTACATACTTACTTACTTACATACTTACTTACTTGCATACTTACCTACTTACATACTTACTTCTATTTTGGAACTGCAATTTAAATTTAGAAAACCTTGCGAATCGTGAATACGTTCAATCTTAAAAAATGTTTACTGCCTCAGGCCACCTTTTTTTTCCTTACCCCCAACCGATCATAGTTTTCCCTTCATACACCTTATTTAATTCATTAATTTAATAAATACAAAAACAGCGCCATCTACAATTTAATTCAATTTTCTCCCATTAATTTTTTTCTCGTGCATACGTAAATTAATTTATTGCTGCATGTATGACTACAACTACTTTTTAACTATTGTTATTATAATTGAATTATCAACAACAACAAAAATAAAAACATAAAAACAATTTGAAATGAAACGAAAAAAAACAACAACCAACCCCACCCCTTACAAAAAAAAAAAAAAAAGAGTCCCAAAATGCCAACGAAATCCCAACAAACAATAACAGCAACACCACAATTGACGACGACGACAACGACGTCGACCAAAACCAACACAGTGACCACCACAACCAAAACACTAACAACAACCATTAATTCGGTATTATTAAATAATAGTACAACAACAAAATTACAACAACAGCCATTATCGCCTCCCAAACCAGTGGTGCCACCAAAATTACCCAAGGTAAACAACACAATAATAATAATTTCCCAACAGCAACACACAAATCAATACTTATCGAATTGAATTGAAATTTCCACCAATAACAACATCACAATATATCGAAATTGCAACAAAAAAAAAAATGTTAATCATTTGTAAAACCACTTAATTAGAAAAAAATCTTACCACAACTACCATCACCACCTGAAGACCAGGATTAGGAAGATTCAATTTTCCTTTACATTTTATTTGTGTTTCAGTTTAAAAACAAAAATTACACTGTTTTACCGGCATTTTGCAGAGCGGAAGTATGATAACTCTTTTTTTTTTTTTTTTTTGTTGAATTGAATATTCAAAGGAGTTAAATAATATAATTTTCATTTAATACAATACATAGTATAAAATTACACGATGCTACAGCCAATATACGTTTGTGAAATGACATAGAGTTGGCTGCATAGTTCAAAAATTAAAAACAGCTTTGGAATGATTTCGTAACTTCAGCTGAGCTCAAATTTCGACACTGTCATATATAGGAAGTACTCACTGCGCACTACTTGCTTATTTTTATTCGATTGTAAAACAACGCTTGTTAATTTTATTCCAAACTAAAAGCAAATTATGACAAATGGAATGCAATATCATGATTGCTAATACGATTACAATTGATAACAAATCATATTTATATATTTAAAAAATTGTTTGTTCTCATTTCCAAAGAAACACATTTGATTCCAAACACAATTCGTTTTTAAACAAATTTCAAATTTGTCATTTACCCTTTAAAAAAAATACGACCTTAATTACTCACTGAATCAAATGAAAAATATACAACAAATTTCTAAAAGAACATATTTTCTTCACTTCCCTTGGCAAAGAACAACTGCTTCCAAAGACTTTAGCTTTTTATAGATAAGTTGTACATGACTCGGAGTGTACTGTCTGCTCGTAACATAACTGGCATTTACAAGATGAAAACGTCCGCTGAAAAATGCTTGATGTTCCTACCCGGTTTCCTCAACCAGTTTCTTAAATATTTCTGTAATCTAATGTCATTGGTTACAGAACTAATTTAGCTTTCGACAATATATTGGCCTTTAACAGTCCAAAATAAAATGATGATTGCGAAATAGAGGAGTTCAAAATCATCTTAAAATGAAGATTGCGAAATAGAGGAGTTCAAAATCATCTTTATCTATACCAGCAGTTGCAGAACTTTTGTATAGACCGTTTAATTTTTCAGAATTGTGATGAAATGCAAAATATAATAAAATGACACCGACTTTATTCTAATTTTTTTTAAATGAAATTTTACTTCAATTAATTGAAGATCAATTCAGTATACTTGCCTTCGAATGGTCTCCGACAATGTAGTCAATTCCACCTGTCTGTTAAAATCAAGTGAAATATGCACAAATTCGTTTATATTTTTTTTTGCTTATAGAAATTTGCAACTTTTTCTGCAAAACAAACATTTAAAATTTAATTTGTTCCATATTGTATTCATTTATTTATTTATTTTAATCTAACGAAACTATTTCCAAGATTAAAATCGCCAGAGAGCACTAGATGCTGGAGCTATCGGTTCTCTAATTGGCCATCAGGCTTTAAATTATAAAATAGAAACAACAATTCAAAATCTACAAAATATTCATTTAAAAAGACTTATCATGTATTTCTTCCAATCTCCGCAAATAAAGAAACAATTATAAAAAAAATAGTATAAACTGTAGAACAGTGTAATAATTGTATCTTTTCATTTACAATTCGTTGTTATTTGTTTTGTACTGTTGACTACCCGTTCATTCATTCATGTGTAAACAATTTATTTTGTATTGTTGTTTTATTTGTGAAAACAAAACTTTTTTGTTGTTGTTGCTGTGTTTTATGTTTTTATTTTTTTTTATGTTTTTGTTATATCCACTAACAATGTATAGGAATATGTAGTTTGGTTTTTTTTTTGAATCGTTTTTCTTCTATCTTTTAAATAAAAAATGTTTTCCACTTTTAATAAATCTTTTGTGTGATTTTAGTATTGTTTTAAATATGCTGTAATATTTGCTTTTATGTGTGTGTTATTTGTTGTACATATTTGTTCGATTATTATTTTAGTATTTAGTGTACTGTTGTATTTGCATCTTTCTCTCTTTGTGTAATGCAAATTTAATTTAGAGGCAAAATCTATATTTGTTTTTGTATAGGCATTCAATCAAATTTAAATGAAAAACCAATAAACTCAGGTTTAAATATGAAATGAGCTGAATACTTGTTTAAGTGTATAAGACTGTGTACAGGTATTTATGTAATTTGTTTTGCATAAAATAGATTTACCAAATGAAAGTCTGTAAATGTGAAGCGGCAACGATTTCATTAATCGCTATAACAATGGAAAGAGTTTCATTACTTTCTTTGTTACATCTGTCTGTCCTTGACTTTCCCTATTGATACCATTCTTTATACTCCACAATATCCACACGTATCATTCGTCAATTGGCTGCTCACTGTATGTGAAGTCACATTGCAAGATTGTGTTGGTCATACAGTGGCAGTCACAAAGTTTTGCAAAGTTTTCCAATCAAAACTTATTTTGAAATACTTGTATTTCGATATAAAGAATCCAAACTATTCCCTCATACGATTTGCAAAGGAACATAAAGTATTTTGTCATTGTTTCAATGTCTTGTTAAAGAATTTTAACAAGCAATTAGAGAAATAGAGTTTTGTAAAAGATGACAGATAAAATGAAGTGAAGGCATTTTTTATACAGAAGAAAACAAATCAATTAGGGATAGGATTTCTAAGCTTCAAACTTCAATATTAAAATTACAGAGAAACAGTTATTTATTGAACTTTATTTATTAAACTTTGTTATCTACTTTATTTAGTAAATGAAAAATTTCTAAGCTTCAGGGAATTAAAAAATTACCAAAAAAATAAAATTAATATCTTCCATGAACCTTTTTAACAGACTACTTTATTGGTGCGAAATTAATCGAGATGTTCTGTGGTTATGGTCACCCAATATACCTCAATAAAGGGTGTATTGAACCACACCAACATACACATTTAAATACCCTAATCACATAAAATCCACACCATCACTTCTCCATTCCACATTCATTTTTACCGGTCACATATTTAACAGTAATTTAAAGCCATTACTTTGTGGTCTCTTTATGTGAATGACAATTATTTGGGCTAAATCGTGTGCATTAAAAGCCTATCGCCTGCCATAAGCCACATTATTAATTATGGTCTTAAAATAACGTTATCTCGTTAAACAAAGCGCTCATACATAAAACTATTATCAAATATTTATATTTTCATTGTCGTCATCATCATTGTCGTTATCGTAATCAGCTGGTGTTTAGTAGACATTAATCATTTGTTCAACACAAAGGTGTCAACAAACCCCCCCAAAAAAAAAGAAAGATACGACTTTCATATGTAAGTTGTAGGATGGAAATATGAAGATATGACGGCGTGTGTCTGGAAACAACATTGATAAACATATAAACATTAGAATGGGTTACGCAGTACAAGTAGAAAACAAATGATGGAAATAACTTACTCTGTTGGTCTTGGTCTGCTTAGTAATTGGATTCCAAACTCTTCGAATTTGCATGTCGTCTTTCATTTGGTCCTCCTTTCGTTGTGGTTGCAGTAAAACGTCTTTCTGTCTGAAGTGTTTTTTTATTCATGCGACCAAACTGGGCCAGACAGGGTAATCTGCGGATTACATTTTTTTTTGAAAAAAAAAATCCTAATTGAACAAATACTTTGGGAGGAATTGGGTATAGACAATAGGTGTTCTCAAAATTAAAGATTAAAAAGTTCCATGAAACATTTTGGTAAATTTTTCAGCAACAGATTAAGGTATCGAAACGATTGTGGTATCACATTGGAGCTAGCCTTTTGTATTATTATTAACCTAATACGATCATTTTAACAGGATCCATTGTGTGTTGATGGAAAACTTTCAAAATTTAGTTTTACAACATTAATCGGCTATATTGGATATTATTACATCATATTGATGGCGGAATACATCCATGTCCAAAAGATTTGGAAATTCCAAAAAAAAATTTTGCCCGAAAAATTAAGAAAGGGGTTAACCTATCAAAATGTTAAATTTTTTTGAAAAAAATAGATTTCGATGACATTTTGCTCATGCACAGCGGACTTTAAGCTGAAAACGGCGATGTATTCATTTTTGAGATTAAATAAGTAGTTTGGCAGAAAATGGGTACAGAAAATGGGTTTT
The DNA here is from genome assembly GCA_958296145.1 of Hydrotaea cyrtoneurina. Taxonomy (NCBI): domain Eukaryota; kingdom Metazoa; phylum Arthropoda; class Insecta; order Diptera; family Muscidae; genus Hydrotaea; species Hydrotaea cyrtoneurina. Next base: position 17,434,211 of record OY282513.1, on the reverse strand, counting down.
TTCAAAAGTCTCTGTCGAAAGTCCATAAAATTTTTGTTGGCCAATTTTTCAGCCACGGAATAAGCTATTGAAACGAGTATGGTACCAAATTAAAGCTAGAATTTAGGACTATTATTAACCCAAGGATGGTTGTATGCTACATGATTTGTTGTGTATCAAAAGCTTTGGGAGAAAATTGGTTTTCTCAAAATTAGAGATTTGAAAATCCCATTAAAATCGTTGGCCAATTTTTCAGCAACGGAATAAGCTATTGAAACGAGTGTGGTACCAAATTAAAGCTAGACTTTAGGACTATAATTAACCTACTGAGACTTGTATGTTACGATCATTGTAACGGGATTTATAGTGTATCCCATGGTGACTTTTCAGAATGTATTTTTGACCATTACTCTGCACTGGCTAACGATATATAAACTGTATGTGGTTACAATTACATCATTTTAATGTCAGAATACATACAAGTCCAAAAGATTTAGAAATTCGAAAAAAATATTTTTGACAAAAAAAAAGCAAAGGGGTTAACCCATCAAAATTGTCGATTTTTTTTGAAAAAATAGATTTCGTTGAAATTGTGCTCATGCATAAGGGAAATTGATATAAACACACCGTTGTTTTAATTTTTTGGTTTGAATAAGTAGTTTGGTAGAAAATGGCGTTTTTCTCAAAATTAGAGATTCGAAAGACCATTGGAAAATGTTTACCAATTTTTCAGCAACTAATTGAAATACAATAATGACTACAACTATATCTGTAAATACAACTACAATCATAACTACAACTACATCTATAAACACAATACAACTACAAATACAATTACTAACACAACCACAACAACTAAATACAACTACCAAATTCAACTAGAACTACCAACCTAATACCAATACCAATACCAATACCAATACCAATACCAATACCAATACCAATACCAATACCAATACCAATACCAATACCAATACCAATACCAATACCAATACCAATACCAATACCAATACCAATACCAATACCAATACCAATACCAATACCAATACCAATACCAATACCAATACCAATACCAATACCAATACCAATACCAATACCAATACCAATACCAATACCAATACCAATACCAATACCAATACCAATACCAATACCAATACCAATACCAATACCAATACCAATACCAATACCAATACCAATACCAATACCAATACCAATACCAATACCAATACCAATACTAATACTAAACACTAGTATCAAATTAAATCTTGACTTTAGGACAATTATTACCCATTCAGACTTTAACTCTATGATCATTTTTACGGGTGCACTCTTCAAATTTATTTTTTGACCATTAATCTGTAATGGCCAGTGTTACATAAACTATTTTTGGTTATACATACAACATTTTGAAGGCAGAATACATACAGGAGCAAAGGATTTGGAAAATTTTCGATTTTTATGAAAAAATAGATTTCGTTTATATTTTGCTCATGCATAGCGGATCTTAATCAGAATACGATACTGTTTTCATTTTTGAGATTGTACAAATAGTACATTGGTTTCAGAAGATGGGGTTTCTTAAAATTAGAGATTTCAAAGTCCATTGAAAGTAGTTGGATAATTTTTCAGCCAGGAAATAAGATTTCGCCTCAAGAGTAGTTCCAAATTAAAGCTACACTTTAGTGCTATTATTAACCCACAAAGAGTTGTATGCTACGATAATTGCCACAGGATTTATTGTGTATCTAATGGGGCACTCTCAAAATATATTTTTTGATCATTAATCTGTAATCAACAAAATGTATATCAACAAAATGAGGATATAATTACAGCATTTCGAAGACAGAATAAGCTTGGATGTAAAATGTTTGGATATCGAAAAAAAAATGTTTGACCAAAAAATTAAGAAAGGGGTTAACCCATCAAAATTTTAAATTTTTTTGAAAAAAATAAATTTCGTTAACATTTTGCTCACGCATAACGGAAAATAATCTGAACAAGATGATGCTTTCATTTTTTAGATTAATCGAATGGTTTTAGAGAAATTTAATTTTCTCAAAATTAAAAATGCGAAAGGTCAATATTTGTCCAAAAACTGAACCTGAAAACAAACTTCAAAAACTGTATTTCATGTGAAAGTTGTCACAGGTAACTTTCACTTTGGTGGAATCAGAGTGGAACATAATGAAATTAACACGGCTGTATGCTGATGTCTGGATATAGCCCATAGTCCATTCTGCTCATATACTCCTCGTTATTGAGGATAATAACTTTTCTCTCGAAAACACTTATTACCCTCTTCCTGATGCGGCAGCTCTATGGATGCATTTGATCTAGGAGGGCTGCCGCTTGTCTGGGTGTCCTCAACTTCACCTTTCAATAAGTGTTATGCTCAGACCAAATCTACAACAACAAATCAAACGAAAAATAAAAACTTCAAAAGTATTGAGTTTTTCTTAATAACCAAATTTTTCCCATACATCCGTTATCGACAGTTGTCGATCCTAAACAGCCCAGCTGATATCCGACGTAATATGATAACAAACTAAGATACATTTCGATCGGAAGACGTGATCCAATTATGCTGATTTTTAATGGTCCATAGAGAAGGCCTTGCAAAATAAGGAGTTCAGGGAGTTAGAGATTATTATAATTTCGTATAAACTAACATTAGGATAATAGGATTCAGATGTAAATTAGGATTCAGATTTACATTCAGTGGCCTTTCAGTGATGTGCCTTAACATAAGATTGAATGGAAATAAATTAGAAAAACTATCAGTCAAACAAGCTGCTTACATGTGTTACTATTCCTATTACTATCCGACCCTCGTTCCCCCAACATACTCTATTATGGAAAACCGAATACGGTACATGCTGTTGTTGACATATGTCTGTAACATTTAAATATGACATGACCGTTATTTGCTACTTTTTTTTGCTTTGCGTGATGTGTGCTTATGACAGTTCTGGGTGGAACGTGTTGCCCGAAAAGTTATCATCGCCATCATCACTGTCATCAGCAGTCATAACGACATCATCACTATCACCATTCACTTTGACTATCACGCACACACACTAGCAACTACTCATAAAATTGTTGATTAATGTATAACGCATACAAGCACAAGGGCATCAGCATAAACACATACATACATCCGTAAATATTGAAAATGTCACCCACACACTCACACACAAACGTCACCAGACACAATAAATAAAGTAATGTAATAAGTTTATTTAGGCTGTGCGACAATATGGAAATGTGTGTAAGGATGTATGTAGATGAATGCCAATATTTTATGAGTACAAATGTGTATGTAGATTCTCAAGTATGTTGTTGATTTGCCAGTGACAAACAATGGCGTGATGATAGATGAAATCATATGCTTGCTTTTTGTTCTCTTCCCCCCCAAAACAAGGTTACCAGTTCCACAATTTCTAATAATTCGGAATATATCAATTCTATGCCTCTCAGTGTGTAATGCGATGTGACGTGATATGTATGCGTGATGTACATACATCACATGCCGCCTGTAACATAATTTATCTCTCCGCATGTCTGAATGTCTCTACGCCTAACATACAAATCATTTGTCATTCTATGCATATGATTTGCTTTGGTGTATGTGTCGGGGGGGGGGGGGGGGTGGGGGGGCGTTTTCGCGACAGAGAAAATGTTGAACGTGCATAAATCACTTTGACCGAAAATTTAAACATTTTGTTGAGTAATTAATGGTGTCTCCTGTTGGGAGGCGTGAAGGGCCGCAGCTCATTTCTATTCCAAAAAGCACATGTCAATTGTATGTTTAATTGTAACAATTTACCAGGATTGTCAAATATTTTCCAAATATGTTCAGGATGTGATATGTGAAAATGACATGACATTGTGGCATATTTGCTAACCTATGTATGTAATATGTCAAGGTACAACGTACAGTGTTGAGAATTTCTAAAACTGTTGTCTAATCACAGAATATATGTATGTCTAATGAATCTAGGCAAACACAATTAGTTTTGCCGATTTGTTCATTCTTCTTATGGAGGAAGATAATTATGTGCTGAATTGTGGTCTTGAAACCGAACTTGGAGGTCGTATAGAATGAGTGCAAACTGTAGTCAGAAGACTTTTTCTACAACATTTGTTTTTCTTTTCCACTTCAAAGATTTTAAGTCAGTTCTGGTTGATAAGGTATCAACCCTTTTTTTATGTGTTGTGTCGAAACAAATTGCAAATTTCTGTTTCATTTCTTAAAACATTTAGGTTCCGCCACAACTTCGTTATTTTTTCTCCTACAATCCGGCCTTCTAACTGGCCTCCCCAAAAAAAGGATGCTAGAAGTTCCTATTCCTCTCCAACTATATTCTCAAACTATCTTAAAAGAAACCATTAGAATCTTTATCGGATCTAGCATAAACAGATCTATATATACCAACAAAAATTTAACTTTAGAGTGTTCGATGGCCACAGTTTGTAGAACAAACCAACACAATAAATCGGCATACAGACAGCCTTGAAAGAAATCCTTCTATTTAGTTTTCAAAACATCATATACAAGGACTTCGCCAGTTGACTTTATAGAAATCAATACATGTGGTTGATACGGTATATGATAGGTTTCGGACTTACACCAGAACACACACTAGCCGCTCCACCGCAATACAGGGGACAATTCCAGTGCCGCCAGGTTGGAACAAAATTACACCAATCTGTAAATAATTTAAGTGAGAGATTAAGATACGTACTGAAATATGGGGAGTTATGGCACAAATACTTCTCTTTGCTTTTCAAAGTATTCGAGAAGGCAAAACCTGGGGATCTGCTCATACCATATTTAATTGTTGCCATTATGACTTCTGTGTTACCAGGAGTATCTTCTTAATATATATTTACCCTCGACACTGATACACTGATTCACTGACTCTGTCACGCAGTACGTAGGAATTTAAATAGGCATTCTATAAGTTTCTATAAATAATAATAATAAAAAAAATAATATTTTTTTTTGGTACAGAAATTGTGTTTTCCCCAAATTTTTTTTTTTTACACATTTTTTTTTTTGCAAAAATTTTATAATTTTCTATAAATAATAATAATAAAAAAAATAATATTTTTTTTTTCTACAAAATTTTTTTTTTTCAAGAAAAAATTTTTTTTTCAACAAAAATTTTTTTTTTGAAGAAAAAATTTTTTTTGAAGAAAAAATTTTTTTCTTCAACAAAATTTTTTTTTTCCACAAAATTTTTTTTCATATTTCAACGGGCGCCATAGGCGCATTACAACTTACTAGTTGATAATAAGCGGCTTCAAATGTTATAAAAAGAGTAAGACTCTGCTAGTTTTCAGGGGGATCCAATAAGACGCGTCTTTCTGTAAAAAAAAACGGAAACCAGAAATTAGACCAGATGGAATAAGAGTCGTCGTCGATAATCGAGAGTATCTTTCGTTCTTAAGCAACTTACTGGCTGCAGTAGGAAATATTTTCCAGCACTGTCCAGAAATGTGGGAAAATGTTGTTGAAGTGTTGTAGTGTTAAACAAATGCTCATAATCTGCTGCATCCCAACTGTTTTTCTGCTTACATTTACTGGAGTTTGAACTTGAAAATTTGGTTTTAAAAATCTTATTCAAATTAATTTTTTTATTATTAAAGGTAGGTATAATCTGTTAATTGAAGAAATGCCAATGATTTCTTCTGCACAAAAGTGTATTACGAAATCTACTTAAGTAAACATCACTTGCATCACTGATGTAAGCCATCGTCCATTATTTTCTTGTAAAGTGGAACATAATCCATGTCAGGTCATTTATGTAAGCTAAATACGTGTGTGTCCCCTGTGCCCATTCCATGTCAACGTCAACGTCGAAAACCACCGCAACTCTCAAATGAATGTCAGAATTTGATTTAGACCAAATTAATTCAATTACGTTTGTCTTGCATTTATAATCACCTCGTTTCACATGTACGCTTTGGTCTTTAACATAAGCCGCACACATACACTCACCTCAAAACCACTCCCACACACATATGCACTAAGTTATCGTCACTCATTCACACACACACACAGATACACACTCAATCATACGCGTATTTTACAAATGAACCACAATCAACTCATGCATTTATCTTTCTCCATTTCTTCTTTTCTCCTCCCTCACCCACTCCCCTTTGCATCTACACAGAGTGATTCCGAATGCAATTCATTGAATATGAACTCAACTGAAAATGAAGTTCCTGAAGTGGAATCATCAAGCGAAATAATGGTCGATGACAACAAACCCATAAACTCCAATGATGAGAGTTGGACAGATGTCAATTTGAATGAAGACGCCGGTGTACAGGCCACAGCCACCGGCATCATAATGCCCGGCGGAGCGGGTGGTGATGGCAAATTGCGCGGAGATGACGGTGGCATGCATGCTGTACATGCAGCCCACTTGCAGCATGGTCCACATGGTGGCGTCAGCGAGAGGGGTGACAAACCGGATTCAGAGATTTCGGTTGTCCGCGTGCCCGATGGCTATGCTAATGCCGCTGGTGCTTCAGGGAATGGCGGTAATGTTGGTGCACAAAGAGGTTCACGACCTGATGATTTGCCCATGAAACCGCCGCTTGTGGGTCAATTGCCCATGACTACGCCATCGCGAGAGGCGAGTCTTACGCAGAAGCTGGAAGTAGCGCTGGGACCCGTGTGTCCCCTGTTACGTGAAATTATGGTGGACTTTGCACATTATTTGTCGAAAACTCTGGTCGGTTCTCATGGCCAGGAACTGTTGATGGAAGGCAAAGGTCTGACCACCTTCAAAAACTCCCATTCCGTTGTGGAATTGGTCATGTTGCTGTGCTCCCAGGAGTGGCAGAACAGTTTGCAGAAACATGCCGGCCTCGCCTTCATCGAACTGATAAACGAGGGCCGCCTACTCTCGCACGCCATGAAGGATCACATCGTTCGTGTGGCCAATGAGGCCGAATTCATATTGAATCGTATGCGTGCCGATGATGTCCTCAAGCATGCCGACTTTGAGTCACAGTGTGCCCAAACGCTATTGGAGCGACGCGAGGAGGAACGCATGTGTGATCATTTGATAACGGCCGCTCGTCGGCGGGACAATGTCATTGCCAGCCGTTTGCTGGAGAAGGTTCGCAATATTATGTGCAATAGACACGGTGCCTGGGGTGATGCCAGTGGCACCGTACAGAAGCAAACCTATTGGAAGCTGGATGCCTGGGAAGATGATGCCAGACGGCGTAAGCGCATGGTCCAAAATCCCCGCGGCTCTTCTCATCCGCAAGCCACTCTCAAAGCTGCCTTAGAAAACGGTGGTCCCGAAGACGCCATTCTACAGACTCGCGATGAATTCCACACCCAGATCGCTGTTAGCCGTTCTCACCAAGCTACCCAGCACACTGCCGATTTGCTAGATGATGCCGAATTACTGATAGAGGATCGTGAATTGGATTTGGATCTGACTGGACCTGTAAATATTAGTACGAAAGCTAAACTTATTGCTCCCGGTTTGGTGGCTCCCGGCACGGTCTCCATAACCAGCACGGAGATGTTCTTTGAAGTCGACGAAGATCATCCCGAATTCCAGAAGATCGAACCGGAAGTCCTCAAATATTGTGATCATTTACACGGCAAATGGTACTTCTCCGAAGTGAGAGCCATATTCTCTCGTCGCTATTTGCTGCAAAACGTTGCCTTGGAAATCTTTTTGGCCTCACGCACCTCAATCCTGTTCGCCTTCCCCGACCAGCATACGGTGAAGAAGGTGATCAAAGCCCTGCCCCGTGTCGGTGTGGGCATCAAGTATGGCATACCGCAGACCAGACGAGCTTCGATGATGTCGCCACGTCAGTTGATGCGTAACTCGAACATGACACAGAAATGGCAGCGTCGTGAAATTTCCAATTTTGAATATCTAATGTTCCTTAATACAATAGCAGGTCGCACATACAACGATTTAAACCAATACCCCATATTCCCCTGGGTCCTAACCAACTACGAAACCAAAGATTTGGATCTGAGCTTACCGTCGAACTATCGCGATCTGTCCAAGCCCATTGGCGCCCTGAATCCCTCGCGCCGTGCTTACTTCGAAGACCGGTACGAGTCATGGGAAAGTGATACAATACCTCCATTCCACTACGGCACACATTATTCCACCGCTAGCTTCACTCTCAACTGGCTGGTGAGAGTCGAACCGTTCACCACAATGTTCCTGGCCTTACAAGGAGGAAAATTCGATTATCCGGATCGTTTGTTCTCCTCCGTCAATCTGTCGTGGAAGAATTGCCAACGTGATACATCCGATGTGAAAGAGCTTATACCCGAGTGGTATTTCCTGCCGGAAATGTTCTATAACTCGTCCGGCTATCGTTTGGGTCATCGTGAAGACGGAGCGTTAGTGAATGATATCGAGCTGCCACCCTGGGCCAAGACACCCGAAGAGTTTGTGCGCATCAACCGCATGGCTTTAGAATCGGAATTCGTCTCATGCCAGTTGCATCAATGGATCGATTTAATCTTTGGCTACAAGCAGAGAGGACCCGAAGCTGTCCGGGCCACCAATGTTTTCTACTACTTAACGTACGAGGGCAGTGTCGATCTGGATGGCATTGCCGATCCGGTCATGAGAGAGGCTGTGGAAAATCAGATTCGAAACTTTGGCCAAACACCCAGCCAATTGCTGATGGAGCCGCATCCACCACGCAGCTCGGCCATGCACCTGTCGCCGATGATGTTCAGTGCCATGCCCGACGACTTGTGTCAAATATTGAAATTCTATCAGAATTCTCCCATCATTCATATATCGGCCAATACGTATCCACAGCTGTCGCTGCCATCGGTGGTGACGGTAACGGCGGGTCATCAGTTCGCGGTCAACAGGTGGAATTGTAATTATACAGCCTCCGTCCAAAGTCCCAGCTATGCGGATTCCAATCAACAACAGGGCACCGTTAAGCCTTTAACAATAGATCCAGTTTTAAGTAAGTATTCTTTGGGGTGGGGGGAAAAGCCACACATTTTGTATGGCACTTGTGTGGTATTAATGGAAAACCTTTCCATTCATTTTCTTTGATACTTTAGCAGCGGCTCAAAATACCACCCATAACAATCCCATGAATCGTCGACATTTGGGTGATAACTTCAGTCAAATGCTAAAGATTCGTTCGAATTGTTTCGTCGTCACTGTGGACAGTCGATTCCTTATCGCTTGCGGATTCTGGGACAATAGCTTCCGGGTCTTCAACACCGAATCGGGTAAGTTTAGAAAAAAAACAAAGCCAATTGTTTTGAAAACATTTTCTATAATTTCTTGTTGCAGCTAAAATTGTTCAAATTGTGTTCGGCCATTTCGGGGTTGTCACCTGTTTAGCTCGTTCCGAGTGCAATATCACCTCGGATTGTTATATAGCATCCGGTTCGGCGGATTGCACGGTTCTTCTGTGGCACTGGAATGCCCGCACTCAGAGCATTGTCGGCGAGGGCGATGTCCCAACACCGCGTGCCACACTGACGGGTCACGAGCAGGCGGTTACTTCGGTTGTGATTAGTGCAGAGCTCGGCCTGGTCGTGTCGGGTTCAACAAGTAAGTTACGGAAAGGGGACACGAATCATGTTTACTCGTTACTAAACGATTTTCTTTTGCTTCTTCTTATGCTTAAATTTGTCCACAGATGGTCCGGTTCTTATTCACACCACATTCGGTGATCTCTTGCGTTCTCTGGACCCACCCATGGAATTCCATTCACCCGAATTGATCGCCATGTCCCGCGAGGGCTTCATCGTTGTCAACTATGACAAGGGTAATGTGGCAGCTTACACCATCAATGGCAAAGAGCTCAGACATGAAACACACAATGATAATTTACAGGTAAATGGATTTTATTATCTTTCTTTCTTCGAGTTATTTATGTTATTCCATCTGAATTCTTATAACCAATAACGCATTCCTTTGTTCTGTTCTGTTCATTCGCAGTGTATGTTGCTTTCGCGTGATGGTGAATATTTGATGACAGCTGGTGATCGTGGCATTGTCGAAGTTTGGCGTACATTTAACTTGGCACCCCTCTATGCCTTCCCAGCTTGCAATGCGGGCATACGATCGTTGGCTTTGACGCACGATCAAAAGTAAGTGAAATTTAAATGTCTTTACATTGAAAATTTCGAAAATACTTTTTATCGATCTACCGAAAATGAATTTGACAACTATCGATATATATATATAAAGTCTGGATTAGGTTTCCTATCAATAGCAAGAACAAGAACTGATTGACTTCAGTTTACATAAGAGAAATATTTATTAAATTTTGTTAATTTCAAATGAAATCCTCACAATCTGTAACCGATTGGAATTTTAGTGACACAGTTCCAGTGGTGTTCTAGATCGACGATAATCTTAATATATATTTACCCTCGACACTGATTCACTGACTCTGTCACGCAGTACGTAGGAATTTAAATAGGCATTCTATAAATAACTAGTAAGTTGTAATGCGCCTATGGCGCCCGTTGAAATATGGAAAAAAAATTTTGTTGAAAAAAAAAATTTGATGAAAAAAAAAAATTTCTTGAAAAAAAAAAATTCTTGTTAAAAAAAAAATTTTGTTAAAAAAAAAAATGTTTGTGGAAAAAAAAATTTTGTTGAAAAAAAAATTTTGTGGAAAAAAAAAATTTTTGTCGAAAAAAAAATTTCTTGAAAAAAAATTTGTAAAAAAAAAAATTTCCGTAAAAAAAAAAAATTTGTAAAAAAAAAATTTTGGAAAAAAAAATTTTGGCAAAAAAAATTTGGGGAAAACACAATTTCTGTGCAAAAAAAAAATATTTTTTTATTATTATTATTTATAGAAAATTATAGAATGCCTATTTAAATTCCTACGTACTGCGTGACAGAGTCAGTGAATCAGTGTATCAGTGAATCAGTGTCGAGGGTAAATATATATTAAGATAATAATAAAAAAAAAAATATTTTTGTTTTTGCACAGAAATTGTGTTCTTACCAATTTTTTTTTTTCCAAATTTTTTTTTTTTCAACAATTTTTTTTTTCTACAAAATTTTTTTTTTCTACAAAATTTCTTTTTTTCCACCAAAATTTTTTTTTTTTTAACAAAATTTTTTTTTTCCACAAAAATTTTTTATTTCAAAAAAATTTTTTTTTTCATATTTCAAAGGGCGCCATAGGCGCATTACAACTTACTAGTTTTAAATAAACACACATTATAGAAGATACTTTTTAAGAATATCTGAAACTTACAAAATAAGTGACATGATAATAGTTTGTACATCATAACTTTAGCCATTACAGATTAATGGACAAAAAATACATTTTGATAGAGCCCCATTGGATGCCCAACAAACCTTGTGAAAATGAACGTAGTATACAGCTCTTAATGGGTTAATGAGGGTCCTAACGTTTAGCTTTAATTTGATACCACACTCGTTTCAATAGCTTATTCCGTTGCTGAAAAATTGGGCAACTAGTTTCAAGGGTGTTTCGAATCATTAATTTTGAGGTGTTTCAGGGACATAAACAATCATGGAATAAAATATTTATTTTCGAAAATTAAATGAAAACCTAATTGTGAGGCGGGACTTATTAATGGTCCCTGGAATGGGTGTGGCTATTGGAATATAGCCATAGGAAATCGAAGCTCAGAAAACGACACCATCAGTGGTTCAGCTGTCGGAGCACGGAAACCAACCACTAACCACAGAAATCCATATGCAATTAGGGTTGCCAGACTAATTGGAATTGGCTGGATTTTTCCGATTTTTTAAGTCGAGTCCAATTAGAAGCTATTGCATACTTTTTTCCAGCTAAATCGAAATTGTGAAATTCCAAACTGTTACTTGAAATGTCGTCCATGCTTTGTAGTCAACTCTGATCAGACTATGGTCAAGATACATTGGCTGGTCCAAAGAGACGCAATGACAAATTATATAATTTTTAAACTTTCACTAAATCTGAAAATTTTTATAAGAGACAAAAATGATCATTAGCTTCAGTTTTACATCCTCTGTAGATGAGCAAAATTACAGAGAGAAATATTTTTTTTTTTTTTAAACAATTTTTTTTTTCATTTACAATTATATAAAAACAATATAATATTATACAATTTATATAAAAACAATATAAACTAAATTTTTTCGAATTTGTTTAAAAATTAATAACCCTAATTTTTGCTTTGTTTTTTCTATTTTTTTTTTTCGCAATTACAGATATTTACTAGCCGGTCTTTCAACGGGCTCCATCGTTGTGTTCCACATTGATTTCAATCGCTGGCATCACGAATACCAGCAACGCTATTAAGCCGACAACTCATGGTAGAAATCCCCGGGATGAGACACAACAACAGAATAACCAATTAAGGCGCCAAAATGGCCCCAATTCATCAAATCAAACCTAAAGAGGAGACATGTCAAAGTAGTATGACTTTTATGCAAAAAAAAAAAACAAAAACCCAACAACACAACAACTAAAAGTAAACGTAAAACAAAAAAAGTAAGTTTGTTTTGTATGACAAAAGGATTGTTTTCCTGGCTTTTAGTTAAAACTAATCAATCTATGTTTTTATGAGAGTCACAGTTGGTAGGTTTTAGACTTACACCGACACTTAGTTTTTAGGTTAGACAAATACTGAAATAAAATGAATAAAAATAAATAATAACAAAAAAAAAACACACACACAAAAGTAAATCCTAACACACACACACACACAAAAGACAACAACAAAATTCTAAATAAATAATTTTCGCAAAAAAAAAAACTACCTTAACTAGAAGGTGGAGCGTTAAAACCTTAAGTGGTCCCTAGAGTGGCGATTATTCATAAAAATATTCTACACGAAGAGAAATGGGAAAGAGAAAACAGCGCGTAGTAACGTTAAAAAGCAAAAAAAATAGTTTAGACAGAGTTACAAAAGCAAAAGCGTTAAAAGAAAAACAAATATTTTCAAACAAAACAAAGGAAAATTAACAAACACAAAAGAAACAAAAAATCAGCAACTGAAACTAAGTGGCCAAAAGAGAACGTACTAAAGTAGTATTAATTTTACAAAAAGAATATAACAAAAAAAAACACACACACAAACGTAAGAATATTTTAAAGGGAAATTAAAGAAAAGTGTTGGAACAGCATTTAGAAGTAAAAAAAAATTTAAAAGAAAAACAAAACAGATAGCAAACAAACAAAAAACAACCACACAAAAAGGACAGGCAAAAGAAAACCTCCTTTGGCTTCTTCTGCTATAGACGGGAGCCTTACTTTTCCTTCTCCCCTAAACAAAAAAAAAAATATGAAAATTAAAGAAAAACACTTAATTTTTTATACATTAACAAAATAAATGAGGAAGAAAACACACAAAAAATAAATAAAGAAAAACAGGATTATAAAGTATAAACATTTAAAATACTTTTTTTTTTTGTATATACTAAGTCTAAAACCAGCAAAAAATTATATAGAAAAAAAAACACAAGCACATTTTTATTACCAAGACAAAAACAAAACATTCTGGCAAGAGCTCTCGCCTCTTTCGTTCAAGGCAAACCTACCCCCGCCAGCCAAACACATTCCATTACGTCCCCACAGAAAATCGGAAAAGAGAAGCAAGTAAACGAAAATATATAAAAGCAAACAACTTTCCATGTTTTCGCAGTGCAAAACGTCCATTAATTTAAATACATAAACATATTTTTTCTTAGTTTAAACTAAATAACGATTTCTGTTATCTGTCTTTGAGACTTTGGTTTTTTTGTGTTGGTTTTTTTTTTGTTCTTGTGTCCTTGACATCGCCCTTAAATTTTGTATCGTAAGCCCTCCATTAATGGGGGTTAATGTTGTGAAATGGTTAACCCCACTCGACGCCCTCCCCCCCAACCCGAGTTTTTCTATGTCGTCCATCCAGTAATGGGGTCACTCATGGCAAAGTGAGTGATTAAAGCCTGCTGCCCCACCACCCCATCCACGAGTTCTTCTATATGGATATGTATTTATGTATGTAAATGTATCGTATTTATATGCATGTATATTAAATGTATTATGTCCCTAAAAATGTCGTCGTTATTATTATGCAAAATCCTTATGAAATTGGTTGTTTTCACTTATTCCTATTTAACATTTACAAAACAAACAAACAAAAAAATGCAAAAAAAAAAAATAAAGAAAATTCATAAATCACTTTGTGTATTTTGTAGTATAAACTTTTTTCTATAGTCATATTTCTTTTCAGTTTTATTTTGTCCTCTCTCTCTTTCTCTCTCTTTCTCTGTTTTAGTTAAATCTTTAAGAGCATTAAGAAAATGCTAAGCAAGTAATTAAATAGCTAAGCAAACAATCATTAAGCGGAAAGTAAAAGAATAGGCAATGGCAAATACAGATTTAATCGTATCAACGTTTTTTATTGTAAGGGAATATTATTTAGTTTTCTTATAGGAAACCCCTAAACAGAAGAATTAAAATGTTCTACCTTAAGGCGGGCTAATATTATTTTGTATGGTAAGAAAATGTCACCAACCTTCCGGGATATAGGTACAAGATATAGGGACATGTATCAAATATTATTTATATAAATAATAAATAATATTAGAATCTAAAGGACAATGGATCTAAGTCAACTGCATATTTTTCCCACAGAGAGCAAGTATAGTGTTTGATTTCATCTGCAAAACCAGCAAAGATTAACACTTTAACCACTAAGACCATCTACAGACTAGCATTCATTTCTAATGGATAAACGGTTCTAGCGTTTGCAACCAGAGAGAATATCAATTCAAAAGACCATCTAGAGGACAGCTGACCTAAGGCAATTTTCAGAAGTAGTGGTGTTTCTACAAATTCTAGATGTTCCACTAACGCCAAAGATCATGTAGAAAGCAGACGACCCCAAGTCTGTTTGTAGACGTATTATAACGGCAGCAGACTTTAGATGAAACAAATTTGTCATAGGCGTCTTCTATTGGTGAAGTTCCCGTGTCTGTCCACACTATTGTATGTGCTTACGCCATCTACCGCAGCATCGAGCAGTATTTAAAACCGTACATAACTTAAAGATTTTTGTTTTAATCTCTCATGTGTTTTTCTATCAACTGTCCTAATAAACAATTAGCGTCATTGACCACAACCCGTAATGAAGTCACAAAACTTGTCAGCATTATAGAGAATAGGTAATACATAATTTTAGCAATTTAAAACAATCATTGTCGTTGAATGCATTATTATCCTCTGATGATAATGATTAAGGAACTCAGATTGTTGAAATGTCTCCATTGGAAATTAACAGTAATGACAACGACATCAAAATACAAGGACAGTGATGGTGACGAAGGAAGGCAGTACTTGGAAACATATTAAAATCAATATATTTACTATGTTTTTTATTAAATCACTTTCTTGGTAGCCGATTGGTGAAACCAAATGTGCTAAATATTTAGTGGAAGTGACACCTCCAGTTGATTAAATCATAATTCACTAGAAGTTGTAAAAATTTTACTTTTTTTCGAAACATTGGAATTATGTCTGAGTCAAGTAATACCACCTAATGCCATAATTCATAAAGGCCGATCATGGCATGTGAATAAAAGGCATGGCATCCAGCCAAAACGTTAAGAATACTTCTGCGATCTCTAGGTTTATGTGTTTGTCCTGATGCTAATATTTAATCTAGCTGGAAGCAGCATTAATGTCTTCGTTAGAAAAGCTGTCCACCGGTAGATGCAACTTAGGCAATATTTGAAAACCATCGGGATCATTTGAAAAATGCCCAGCTAAATCGAAAAGTCATTGTCGACATTTTCAACTTGACATAGTTGATTGATGCCTTTATTGTCCTCCTGTGCGATACTCTGAGCTGAATTTAAATTCTCTTAGCAAATTATGAACTATTAGAGAGTTTTTCAAATTTTACTCAAATTGATGCATAGGGAACTGTTGCAAAAATCTCATCCTGAGTGACCGGATAACAGAAACATGTCTCTTAGTAATATTTTCTTTTATAACTTATAATATTAAGCGCCTATACGGGGATCGAGCAAACAATATTATGACCCGCATTACCCTTTCACTTTTCCAGTTTTGCCTTCATTAGCTACTTTTCCCCCCCCAAAACCACCCAGCAATTCTGTCCCACTTTTGCAAAAAGTCATTAGCATAAATATATATTTTATTATGGTCATTATTATAATTATCATTACCACTATTATTAACTCTATGGTTTTTGAGCTCTGTTTTAAATATTAAAAATTCATTATGTTGCATTTACAATGGAACCGAAATAGCAGCAAACTCCAACCAAACACAACAGAAAGAATTCAGCGATAATTGAAATAAGTTTTATAAAACATTCAGTGTATTTATGAAATACACAAAAACCAAAAAATCAAAAAAAAAAAACAACAACAACACACAAATATACATAAATATGAAATTATGAAATTATGAAGAGAGAAAAAAAATAAAAAAAAAAATATTTTTTTTTTTTAAACGTAATTACAACTATTCTGTCCACATTGCAATTGTTTATTATTCATGATTAAGCTTAATGGAAAAAAAAAAATATTAAAAAAAAAAACACAAAAAAATAATATTTTTATGTAAATAAGTCGGATGAAAATAAAATTAAACACAAAAATATAAATAAAGTATATGATAAGCTTAAGGTGAAGGGTTTGTTTTAAAGTAATTGATACACACACACACATACAAACACAAAATTCAAGATAAATTAAATATATTAATTTTTTCTTTTTAATGTAAATATAGCTTAACTGAAAACAAAACTATGGCAAACGTAAATTAATGAAATCGTAAATCTAAATAACAAATTTAAGTACTTAATTATGCCTAAATGGAGAAATAAAAACACAGTCTTTTTTTTAAAGAAATTTCGTTTCATTTCTTATAATTCAACAAAAACATGACAAAATTAAACAGCAAAATTAATAAAGAACATTTTATAAAAGAACTACATAGAAGAAAAACAAACAAACATAAAGTTGCCTAACAAAACATTTTTATTATGGCTGAATAGCAGTATAAACAGAAAATAAAACCAAAAACCGATCAGACACCATCAGAATTTACTAAACCAAAATCAAATTTAAACGCATAAACAACAACCAATTGTAATAAAAACTCATCTACCGAAAATAAAAACGAAACTGCAAAATTCATTACACATATTGCCCCCATTAAATTACCTAAAACTAAATGAGAGAAAAAAAATTAAAAATGCAAATACAATTTTACATAGTTTTTAAATTTAAGCTTTTTTTGCGGCAGACAAAAAAATACCAGAAAATATCCAAAAAAAAAAAAAAAGAAAATCTCCAAAAAATATATTTTGTCAATCATGTTAAATATTTACTAAAACAAAATAAAATTACAAAGAAGCAAAAACAAAAACTTTTTAAATTTAAATTAACAAAAACCGCTAAAACACTCACACAAGACAAACACAGGAGAAAACCCAACCCCCCCCCCCTCATCCACACCACAAATCCAATGACCTTAACATACTCGCCTCCCCCTCCACCCACATCACTACCGTCACACAAATATAAACACACACACACACAAGAGTAAACAATTTAATGTTAAAGAAACTTTAAAAATTATTTGCTAACACAAAAACCCGTAAAAAGTAAACACTTAAAATTTTAAAAAAAAAAACGAAAATAATTAATAAATAAAATAAACAAAAAAAAACCTAAAACCATATTGTGAAAGCTATTCTCTAATGTGCAAATGCGTAATAAAAGACAACAAACAAACAACAAATTATACAAAGTAAATTATTATTAATAATAAATATTAATTAATAATAATACCAACAAAAAAAAAACCCAACCACAACAAACAAATAAAAACGGTTAAGGATTTATAGAGTATTAAACTAAAGTACTTACAAATCAATGATACAACAAAAACAACAACTAAACAAATACGCCCACACCAACCCCTTCCACCCCCTCCATACACACACACGTAAAGCCATACAACACTTATTACACCCCCAGACACAAAAATACCCCCACAAACCGACACACACACACACAATTCATATGCTATGGAGATAAGTAATTATTATTAATAATAATAAAACAAAAATATGATTATGTTCAATAAATAAACAACAGACAAAAGAAAACTTATAATAAAACAAATAAAGAAAGGAAATACAAAAATAAAATAAATAACAAAAAAAAATTTAAGAAAATATTTATGGTTTTTAATTTAATTTCGAAAAATTATGTGTAAGTATTAACGCTGTTAATGAGGGGGGTTACAACCTGTGTCATCAAGGTAGAGTCAAAGAAAACTTCTGCATACATACTTCCGAAAAAATTCACTAAGCTCCAGGGATTAGGCAATATCTTCGTTTTTAGTCGTTTCTTGAGCTCGTAATATGAATGATATTCATGTCATCTTCCATTTGGGACTTCCACTGGAGTTTTGGTGCACAATGTCCTTTCAAAGTCCGTTTAAAGAGCTGGCATGTATGCTACCCAGCATAACGGTTCGTTCGACTTCTATACTCCTCGCTGAAACAAATGTTGCCAACGATTTTTTTACCCAAAAACACTCAGTACCCTTAATCTGATTTCATTTGTTTTAGCGATATAAAGAAGCACAAAAGTCTTTAGTAGTTCATCGAATCATGAATTGTTTGCTTGGCCCGAGAGCCATTAATTTCCCAGCACGATTCATCTCCTTATTTTGGTACCGGAGGCGAGGAATACAAATTCGTTCACTACTCTCACGCCGCCTTTATATGTTCGAGACGTTTGCCAAGCAGATGCAAGCATATGTTGTCCTCGTTCTCCTTTAGATCCATTTTCACAGAATCATTCACTATTCTTGAAAAACCGCCACCTTTTCGACTATGTCAATGTCTTCCGCTTATGTGAGGAGTATCGATGCTTTTGGTGTCCACTGTGCTAGTTTCAATATTCTGTATTTTCCAATATTTTCTCCATAATATCAGAAGACGTTGTACGATATGCTGTTACTCTGTCTGAGACCTCTTGTATTGATTAATTATTTCGAAAGGTTTCTTCTTATTTTTACTCATATCTTTCCCATTCCCTGGCATAATGTGTTTTCAACACCCTCATCATAGTTGACCTGTTTCTCACCGGATTCATCTCTACAGAATGTTATGCTTGTAGCGTAATTTGTCCTCGAATTCTGCAATATTGTTTTTTCCCATTGTCATTACTCTTTTCTTGATTCCGAATACATATACGAATCATCAAAGACAAATTTGAACACATTGTCTGTGTTCGGGTGCCGAAGTAAAGGGTGTTTTTATTGGGGTATAGAACTTTAAGTTGGCATCACTTTTTTAACTGGCGGCCACTTTGTCAGCTGTCAAGTGATTAATATTTAGTTTGGTTTGTCATTTCATCATGAACAGGTTGACAAAAGAACAACGCTTGCAAATCGTGCAAATTTATTTCGAAAGTAATGGTTCAGTTCGCGAAGTTCACCGCAAGCTCCGTCCGAATGAATCGATTCGCCACCGTGCACAGCAATTGGAGCTTTGTCCATCAACTTTATGGAAGATTTTGCGCAAAGATCTTGGCTTGCGACCTTACAAGATCCAGCTTGTGCAAGAATTAAAGCCGCGAGACCATGCAATGCGTCGTGATTTTGGTGTATGGGCCGAAAATGAGATTCATCTCGATGCTGATTTTCATCACAAAATTTTGTTCAGTGAAATTGGACCTGTAGAATTGGCTTTATTCGAGCCAGCCGCGGCGGCCACATACCCGAAATCATATTTAAACATTAATGGCATAAAATTATCCTTCCAATGAAGCCAAATTGATGGACATTAAAACGATTTTCTTGTGTTTTATTTCAATTCGAAGCTCTATGCCTCAATAAAAAACACCCTTTAGTCATTGGAGTTTTAGAAAGAGTAGCCCGATTATATAATATCGCTCCTTATATACAAAAGCACTACAAGTCAAAATAAGCAAATAATACAGGAGCGACATTTTTAAAAATAATTTTAATTATTTTATGATTATTTGGTAAAAACTATGTGTTTTCGTTTCGGGAGTTTTCAATCATAAAATGACGGCAGTTTTAGCGAAACATGAAAGTTTCATCGATTAAGAAGCATTTTATGCAAACAAATTATTGTTGATATTTTTTGAAATGTGTGACTTTTGTATTTAAGGAGCGATATATTGCGGTCAGCAGAAGACATACAGTAGGTACCGTGCAAAACTGAGCAATTGTTTTGGATGTTTTCTTTAAATCTTCGCCTGCAATAGTTAATCTCATCAGACAGAAATCAGTTGAAATTCACTTTGTCTGACCAATTCTCGTGCTTTCAATACTTGTGGATTTTACTTTACATTTGGCGCACGTACAATTGTTTTGGTAGGGAATTCTTCTCGTCCAATTCCCAACTCTCGTCATCACCACCAGCGTTTGAAAATGCTACGCTACTTCGTAGTATTTTGTTTTGCTCTCGCTACCACTCTTTCTTTGAACAGAGCCGTAGCAGAGCCATAGCCGAAAAATGAAAAAGTATATGCTCTGCTCTGCTTGTAGTTATGTCGCGTCATAAACTATAGCAATAGAAACAGGCAAAAATCAAATGATGTGCTCTGCGTAGCCATAGCGGGAGCTGAAAACTGAGAGCGAGATGAGAGCAGATGAAGTGAAATTGTTTTTATTTACTATGGCTCTTCTGTATTTTTGTTTTTGCTAAAATTCTGTATTGAACAGAAGAACATTGAGTACACGAAACAAATTGACACAGAATCACAGAATTGTAGCAAAAACAAAAACGTCCAAACAAACACAGAATTTTAGCAAAAACAAAAATGCAGAAGAGCCATAGTAAATAAAAACAATTTCACTTCATCTGCTCTCATCTCGCTCTCAGTTTTCAGCTCCCGCTATGGCTACGCAGAGCACATCATTTGATTTTTGCCTGTTTCTATTGCTATAGTTTATGACGCGACATAACTACAAGCAGAGCAGAGCATATACTTTTTCATTTTTCGGCTATGGCTCTGCTACGGCTCTGTTCAAAGTGGGAGCGGTAGCGAGAGCATAGCAATATTTGTTAAGCTCTTGCTGCTACGGAGTAGTAAATGGAATCACTGATCACCACTATACTAATTTCTCATTCTGCATTTATTTTTGTCATTCTTTTAATTAAATCCTGTGCAATCCGGTGATTTCAAACACCTTTTTACAACTAGCTTATTTTATATTTAGGGCAGAAAAAATGGACTGAGCTGATTCGCTGAAACCAAAACCGAACATAAGCATAATTTTATGACAAAGGATGAAAATATTAGCTCAGCTAAAGAAAACCAATGCTTAGCCGACAGCAATTTTTAAAGCCAGGGTTAATACACATTAAAATTACTACAGAAGCGAAAATTTCGCCGGCCTTAAGAGACAAATTTGTGTAGTGTAAGCACATTTCATATTTCGGGCACACCATTTACAAAATCGACCAAATATAAATAAAATATCCCAGAAACGGCTTCTGTACAAGAGCTTTTAATGATTAAACAAAATATTAAGGCTACATCATTGCCGCACTCCTTCTGAAGGTAAACATATTGTTTGCTTCTTTAGGAGCAGTATGGTGCCTACGAAAGAACTCAAACATGCCTAAAAGACATTCAGCGATAAACAGTCGTTATGGCTTACATTTAAGAAGTATGTACGGACCAGGTGTAATTTCTGTTTCGAAATGGTAACCAGATGTTTTCTCCAATGATACAAATTTACAATCTACCATATATGCTGACAGGAGAAGAATTTGAGTAAAATACATTTTGAAACCTTTTTATACTGAAACTAATGTAACTCTACGCAAATGTATTCCGATGATAGTTGGATTTAAACTGGTAATATTTTAATCATCTTTACTACCTAGGGTTTAAACATTTTTGGTGAAAGAACATTTATCTGCGGAAGTTTCAAAAAAAAATCGAGAGCATAGAAGCATGATAAGAATACATGCTGCAGCAAATATGTTCTATCCTCGTTTTAAAAACATTTAAAAATAGTCGTGATGCCTCCAGCGTAATTTGGCATATCGATGGGTAAAGAATATACAAATTGTTTATTTGCAAAGAATGCCGCCCTAACTACAAATGGAATTTCCAGTGGAACAACAACGAAATTAAGAATGCTCCCACTCTATGACAGACGTACAAGCGACGGCAAGTGCCGAGCCTCAAGATAACAGTATTATCTGGACAAGAAACTGAACAACAGATACAAAGACTCGACTAGTTTTTCAAAAATCAAACCTAAACCCGTATATAGTATAGCAAATAAATACCACTGAAGGTTGTCAAAATAATTCTACCTTTCCTAGCCACTTTCGTCCCATTTAAGATACTGTTTTTACGTGCATGACTTATAGCAACAGAATATATAATATTATTATAAAAAATAAAAAATATTATTGTAAATTAACTTATATTATTAAGATACACTTAATTTATTTATATTTTACATTGCTAGTCTGTAAGGAATTTATGTCCATTGACTTTCTATACTAACTAAAAAAAAAAAATTGTTTATAAATATGAAATTTCAAACAGATACCTAAGAATCTTTAGGACTGCGCACGAAAAAAAAAATAGTCCACCGTTTCAGACTAACAACTACCAAAAAGAATTACATATGGTAATTAGCTTTTCATCTGACAATGCCGTCAGAAACCACGCCAGTAATTATTTACAAATATGGAGTGTCAGCAAAAATTGTGTGAACGGATCGTTGACATTTTTCTCGTTAATGAGGAAAAGGTCAATACCTAGTTATAAAAAACTACAAGGACGGACCTCCTGATCACTAATAAAAAGTTTTTGGTTAAAGGAGCAATTTGTTCGTAAAGACTGGCACAACAAATACTCAAGTGTACATAAAAGAATGCTTATAAACGCGACAAGAAGTGTCGACATTTTTTTTTTGGCCATATTGAGTGGTATCAATGTAATAATGTAGTATTTGCTGCTAAGGCCATATAAGGCCCATAGGCTCGGTTATTACATGAATTCAAATAATATGAAAAAATAAAAAAAAAACAATAAATCGAAAAACCTTGACCAAAAACACAAGTTTTTTTTTCAGAAAACTTTTGGTTGTGATTAAATAACTAAATTTGTAATTCAAAATCCAAAAGAAATTTGTAGTTTCTGAACAACAAAATAAATTTTTTTTATTTATAATGTAAATTCTGAAACTGTTTACCTCTTGTTATAACACGAATTAAAAACCTGGAGATCGTTAATTTATATGGGGTATTAATAATTTTTGAAAAATTTTCTAACACTTTACATCGATGCGTTACGAGTGACCATTGACCGACTTTGCTAATTCACCAGTAAATGACAAGATACCGTTTAACAACCTCATGCATTTTCCTTAAATATCCCCATTTCATGAGATGAAACATGAAATTTACAACAAAAAAAATGTAACTTTCACGCATAACTATGCAGAACGTGTTAGGATCGACCCATTTCCCTTAGTTCAGAATTTAATTCTTATATCAATAAAGTGTACCGTATGAGCACAAAAACTGGTAAAATAAAAACAATTTAGATATGGCTAATATTTTTTGGAATTTAGAATTTAGTTAGAGAGCTTGCCAGAGGTAAAAATCATCAAAATTCACAACCTAGGCCCACTTTGCCTTAATTACACTGTGCGACAGCCACAATCGGTTTGGGATGAAACCACCGGGGAAAGTTATATTGGTAAAAAAAAAGTCATACGTGTTCCAGCGTTTCGCTGGGTCTCATCTAGGAATCGAGATATATCGATTTGAAGATAGTAAGTATCGTATAGGGGAATTTGTCACGTTTTAGGCTCTTGTTTGACATAACTCGAGAACCACTCGTCCGATTTAGCTGAAATAAATTTTAAAAAACCAAGAATTACAATTCCCTTAATCTGTTCATATATTATTTTCCTTTACAAGTAATAGTCTCCAAGTTAAAAATAAGCGCATGAAGAAATTTTTTTTTTTTTTTTTTATTTTTTTTTTAAATACATTTATTTACATTTTAATAGGACTTGACACTTTTTACCGTTTTGGATTTTTTATGAATTAAAAAAAAAAAAATTTAATTTTTAGGCAAAAATAATTTTTTTTTTCATACATTTATTTATAATTGCGAAACTGTTGCTTAAGTAGGAAAACGGTTTAAGAACAGATTAGAGGAATTGTAATTCTTAATTTTTCTAAATTTGTTTCAGCTAAATCGGACGAGTGGTTCTCGAGTTATGTCAAACAAGAGCCTAAAACGTGACAAATTCCCCTATACGATACTTACTAACTTCAAATCGATATATCTCGATTCCTAGATGAGACCCAGCGAAACGCTGGAACACGTATGACTTTTTTTTTACCAATATAACTTTCCCCGGTGGTTTCATTCCAAACCGATCACTGACCCTTACCATTTGTCGCAGAGTGTTATCAGTCCAAGTACCCGATAACCATTAAACTAGAACTGAGCTTCGCCACATTGTTCAGTCCATGTCTTTCAAATTTAATGGAATAATTTGTAAGTATTGATAAGAGGTAAGTGTATGTATGATAAAATGCCAATGTACATAGCATGTTTTACTTTGGCAGATATGAGGAATCGTAAGAAAACAGTCAACAATTCTACATTATAAAATATATTGTAATCTTATTTAATACAGCGCTCCAGCCAGAAAGGCGAAGACAGGGCAGATCGTGACTCCGTTAAATGGACCATGTGGAAGAAGACATGCAGATTCTGGGTATCACGAACTGGAGAAGCCAAGCAGAAGACTGATGCGCTTGGAAATCAATTATTAAACAGGTCAAGACCAAGACAACAGATTGTAGAGCCAACCTAACATAACAATGATTATATAATTCGCTATTGAATAATTTCTTATTAGTAATTGTTTACGATAACAAATAATCTAAAAATTATCGGGATTAATGGAGATTACCAAATATAATCAAAAAAAAAGAATTCGATAACTTTTCTTTCGATTATTTGATAATTTTTGTTATTTTCCAAAATGTTCAGTAACAACCTGAATAAATGCCACCTTATTATACAGGGAGGGTATCACGATGTGTGCCAAAAAATTACTAAAATCAAATAACATTTGTTAATGACATTCAATAAGTTTGACCCCAGTAATCTTTGAGAATTATCAGAAATAATCGAGTAAACAAAAGAACAGTAGTGAATTAACTTTTTAGATTACGTTTGATTCTTTTTCAATATTTTTGGTAATCGCGAGCAATCCCAAATATTATTTGTAATCGTAATCATCGCATGAAACTGAATATAATCGTATTCATTATTGCACCTTAAACAAAATATAATCTAATTCCGAATTTGATTACTTTACAGCTATAACTTTGTGATAGTCGTATACACTACCTACACTTCACTACAAGGACGTTCATCTTCATTGAATTGTTTTTATCTACAATTTCTAAATCATCTATTTTCATTACGGTTTGATTTTTGAACCCACAAGCCAACCATCGAATCCCATATTATTGACATCTAATTCATGTCCTCAATATCCAACCAAACCAATTTTGATTTCCAGTTAAATAAAGAGAGTAACTCATTTCGTTTGGCCACAGTCAGCGTTGCCATATACGAAATCTTTAAATTTCAAAACAAAATGTTTCTTTGTTTAAATAGGTGTTTTTCTATATACGACAGGTATTATACAAGTATATACAGGTTTTAACACCAGAAAAAGCGTTGTTTAGCGTTGTGGTTTTTTATGGTTAATACTACCAGAAAAGAGGTTTAAATTATAGGTATGCATGACCCGAACCCCGTAAAACAGCACATACTTTTAAAAATCTGTTTTTTTTTTGTTCAAAATCTATTTTCTACCATTTAGCGGTGTAAAATAATAGATACAACTGCGTATACTGACCACAGCGCCACATAAGACGATTTGGTTAGAAAATCATATTTATGTCCAATTATGTATGGTTAGGGCTAACAAATTTCTATAATTTCACATGGTTATTGAGATTTATGCCAACAAAAAATACTTTCGAGTTACAGACTCATTTCCTAATTGTACATATAATCAGGACTGTATCCCTTGTCTTATCAGACCATCACAAAAAACGGCATCATTAGAAAACTTATTGAAATAGGAAACTGAATAAAAAATACAATACATACCCATTGTGAGGCGTGCGAAGATCTTCGGGTTTTTGCAAATTCATTTGGAAAATCATATCGGTGTAGTCGGCTATCGCATGGGCCTACCGATTTTATCCTCTGTGACAAGTCCAACACCGGGCACGCCTCGGAAGCTTTTCCGCATAGCTGGATTTAGATACTGTGTCCGACGATGGCTTTCGTATACATAATGATTTTCTCAGAGACAAGCCGAACGGCGGCTACACGTAATAGTCATGCTTTGGTTGGGCTCAGATATTTTCTTTTGTGGTGCTACGATGAGTACATCTTTGATGCATAACTTGCCCTCCGTATGGGCTGACAGATGTTCTCCTCAGGGGCATCACCGGCTACGCGAAATAACACATGCATTGTCTCTCAATTTCTAAATAATACTGGAGTTGTACATTTTTCTTTAATGATTTATGTATATATTGAAGTAATCAGAATTACATACCAAAAATTTCCGGGGGGAAATATAATGTGTTGTCATCTAGCAATGTTGTTAATAGATTCAGAACTTCTTCACAGTGTTTGTAAGGGATTTCAACCACGACAATCGGATCTACGCTCCGGAACAACCCGAGTTCATCTCGGCCAAGGATTGTCAAACCAGCGACAGCTGTATCTACCGAAAGTTTTTTCCCCAGACAAGAACTTTCAACAACAGCAGCAGAACTGTTACAACAACATATTAAGAGACCATTTTTTCGCTGCCAATAATTATATATTTGAAAAATCCTGCGAAGAAATTGGTTTAAGAAAAATAGAAAAGAGCGTGCTGGTAGACATATGAGATGAATCGGAACAATTAATATTTTAGACAAAAACACTTACCTTTTCCTTGTATGGTGTGGTTTACTTATTTATGGAATTACATTTTATTGAATCATATTCAGTTCACAATATTTATTAAATTTTAAATGATTCCCATTTGTTCCAGATATGCAAGGGAACTCCAAATATCACCGCTATCGTAGTTTTGCAAATATTTATTAATTGTCATATTCTACGCATCAATGCTGAGCAAATATTTCACTACTTATGGTACCAGTGCAATAACTGCACCAAAAAAACAACAAGGTGAAGACAACAACAGAATAGAAAAAAATGAAGAAGAGACAAACTGAAAAAAAATGCTCACCGGCCCAGCATTCTTGAAAATAAATCGGACATTTTCGCGAAATTACAACTCCCGAACCGAATATATCCATGGCTCACCTATTCCGAAACACTTGCCTTTTGACTTTTTAAAACCATATTTACTCATTTTCCTCTTTTTAATTGATAAATTAAGAAATATATTGCGAACTTTGGAAACACGACTGAAACACACTCTACGAAGTTAGAAATGTAATAGAGTGAAAAACGGAATTGCCAGGTTCAAAAAATATAACTGCAGCATTACCAGAATTCTAGTATCGCACTGGGTGTATGTCTGAGATAAACTGAAATGGACAAGGAGAAACTGGGTGATCGGTAATATTATCTTGAACCTTTCATGGATATGGATAATGGATAAATGACATCTACACATTTTGCAAAACGAAACGTAACTTACGTTTCATTAAATTCTACAGGGTTTTCCAATTCCAAGAGGTGTTATTTTGGTTTTCAAAGAAAAATGGCATTTTTTGAGATAAATGATCGGATGTTTATTTCATAATAAAGAGGAAGGTATGCCGTTAATAATGAAAAACAACATCAGCCACCACGACCACGCTTACAGGACCACATTCTTTTCATGAAATGTTTCATAACCAAATCGCAAAGTGGCTGCCCTATGTCCTCGATAGCCTCACGAATTCTATCTTTGAGGTCTTAAATCGACGCAGGGCTTTTGTCGTACCACTTATCTTTGACGTGGCCACAATGGAAGAAGTCGCAAGGTGTTAAATCACAAGAGATAATACGGTCCGGAAACTTTTGCCGTAAAAGAGCATTGGTTCGTTGCTTGTGTGGCACGTAGCGCTAGATTTTCACCATTTTTGTAGTGAATTTTAATAATTTCAATGCGTTGTTGAATCGCGTATTGTTCCATTATAAGTAATGGCGTAGTTTTTACTTGTCAAATGTCAAAGAATAAAAGCTTCAAAAGTGACTGCTACCGAAATACCGGGTGATTCAAAATAACACATATGGTTGGAAAACCCTGTAATTGTTTACGTTTGATTTTGACAACGACATGTGGCTTCTTTTCCTAGTGCATCGTAGGTCAAATTTGTCGTATTACTAAAACTTGTATCCGTTTTGAATGTACAAATTAAGAAATCATGCCTCTATGATGGATGTTTTAGCAGACCAACGATGCGAAAAAACCTTCCCGCTTAGTCAAAGATTGACTCCAGACCAATGTTATAACCGGACATTCTTAATCCCTCGACCTTCATCGAGTGGAAAATCTTTGGGATGAGAGAAAACAATGAATCGATAAACAAACATTTCACAATAAATACTATCCAATAGATTCGACAAAATGATACGAAATTAATTCGTATACTGAACAAATAATCAAAATATCACTATTTAATACTAGCTGACTAGGCAGACTTCGTCCTACCTATTCGAATTTTGACTTCGATTTCTATCTCCTTTCTATCGATGCTATATCTACTATCATACATACATTTTGAATTTGAGTAAAATTGGACCACAAATAAACATTTTCAAAATAACTCCACTCCAGCTTCAATCATTTATACATACAAGGTGGCGCAAAAGTAAACTTCCGATGTTTTTTTGGCAGTAGTAATTAAAAAAAAATGAAAAACTTTGATTCTTCTTGCGGATTATTTAATTTTGGATCTTTACATTTTTATACACTCCATCATAGGATGGAGTATATACTAAGTTTGTCATTCCGTTTGCAACACCTCGAAAGAGTGATTTGCGACCCTATAAAGTATATATATTATCGGTCAGTGTAACATTCTAAGACATTCTAGCGATGTCCGTCTGTCCGTCCGTCTGTTGTCTGTTGAAATCACGATAGAGTGCGAACGACCAACGCTAAAAAATGAAATTTTGTAGGAAGATGTTTTTTGCCCATAAGCAGGTTAAGTTCGAGAATGGGCCATATCGGACCAAAGGGGATAAAGTTCCCCTTTACGGGACTAAATATATTCCGGCCATAATCAAATTTTTCAAATATTTTTTTTCACTACATCTAAGTTCTAAGTTTTTTTAATTTATAGATGGGGAAAAAAATCCCAAAAATGGGCGTGCTCATGGGTTCCGTGGACTCTTGGGGCCCAAAAAAGGGTCCATGATAAACATGCGCATATGGGTATCGAAGTGCAACGAAATTTACTCACGAACCCAAATATGCCTTTATTTTCATGATTTGCCTAAATTTTTTGATCCGGTTTCTGGGACTATCGGGTCACCAGCGGCCCAAAAACCGTCCCTTGACAAACATGGACATATGGGTATCGAAATGCAACGAAATTTTCTCGCGAACCCAAATATGCATTTATTTTCATGATTTGGATACAATTTGTGATCGGGTTCCTGGGACTATCGGGTCACGAGCGGCCCAAAAACTCAGTTAGTTTTCTTATTTATTGACTTTTTAACCCTAGAAAGTCATCCTTATTTTTTGTACAATAACGTCATCCTTCGTTATTTTGACTACGGCCTATTTCAAGACGCTATAAATAGCATTGTGAGCAAAAATTGGAACCGATGTTAAGTCTATTTTTTTATTTAGTTTATTTTTAATCAATATTCAACAAAAATTCATTAGACTTTCTTATTTATATAACTTAAATTTATCATTTCACAGCCTTCTTTCAATTGGCATGGATTTTAAAATAAACATTTTATAACACAAAAAAAAAAAAAAATTATACATTTTTTCCAATAAAGTCTTTTAGTTTCTTAAAACTAATATATTAAATATTTAAAGGAATAAAAGCTTGAAGGTAAATTGTTTCATTTTAGGCAAGAGGCACAAACTTCAATTTTGTGTTCGCCACACAGTCTTTTGTTACACTTAGCACAAACTACATTCGTCATTCTTCGTTTTGAAGAAGGACAGACAGCGCATATCTTTCTTTTTCTAACTCCTTGTATCGGAACTCCATTTTCGGCATCTGTGGAGTTATTGACTGCAAGTTCAGTTTGGATATCATTCCTTACAATCGTAGATATTGTTGGTATATCTAGCCTGTCATTTAGTTGACTTCTTGTGAGACTTGCAAAAAGGTTTTTCATATACTGAACGCGATTTAGGGGCTTCTGTCTATCTTGAAACATATTGTGAGAATAAATAATGTACGAATTTATGAAAGCTATGTTTAAAATTCCAAAAAATTGACACATCGGCCACCTGTTTGTCTTTCTTGAGCAGCTCATCACACTGCACATCTGGTCGAATGTATCAACTCCTCCTTTGGTACTATTAT
This sequence comes from Hydrotaea cyrtoneurina, assembly GCA_958296145.1. Classification (NCBI taxonomy): domain Eukaryota; kingdom Metazoa; phylum Arthropoda; class Insecta; order Diptera; family Muscidae; genus Hydrotaea; species Hydrotaea cyrtoneurina. The sequence goes on along the minus strand of OY282513.1, from coordinate 17,403,622 downwards.
AGAAATCTACCATTGTTGGTTTATTTGTTTATTTGTCATTCGTTGCACGATGACAGAAGGTAAACCATTTTGCTTGGTTTTGGCTTATAAGATAAAAGGGTTAAATTATTATCGTAACAAAACATGGACGTTCCGCATTTACGACCCTTCTTGTGTTTTAACTCTGCTGGGATTTCTCTTTTATTTGATCGAAGAGTGCCGACTATTGTCAATTTGTACGGGCTTTTTCCTAGCGATTGCGCTAGAGGTATGGATGTGAACCAGTTGTCCATTGTCCAAAAGAAAAATGCACATGAAAACCTGAAAGTTACACAAACGTCATCCTTCGTCATTTTGACTACGCCAAAAAATTAAAAACAAAAAAAAAATAACTTACAATTTTTCGTAATGCGCTGCAAGTCTAGGCCCATCAACAGTTTGCAAACGACTAACGCTATACGAAAAATGAGGTCAAAACAAACGATAAAAACACATGTTAACTCGAAAATAAAATTGCGCGTCGTCATTTTGACGAAGGATGACGGTGCAGGGTTAAGGATCCATGATGGAGGGTATATAAGATTCGGCCCGGCCGAACTTACTATTTGTCCACTTGTTTTTAGATCAAGTCGAGAATATGATGTCATGTAAATGGCCGCCGCCACAGTTGCCACTGACATTAGGGGCCTATCGCAAAATTTATAGCATTTTCTGATAGGAGGATTACTTTTGCGCCACCTGTTACATATATTTTTTTCTCATGACCAAACAAAGATGCCTTCTGAATTTCAGTTAAATCAATCCATTGGTTAAGATTTTCAGTATAAGTCCACCCCAGCGCCACCTGCCGAAATGAATTAGACATTTTTATTTGACGATTTACAAAATGTAATTATTATTTTGTCCACTTTTTTAGTATTTTTTTTTAATTTGTTTATTTATTTTACGAGCTCATAAATCTTTGTTTTTTAAGTTTAATGTTTGTTATAAAAATTAAAAAATTTTCTTGGTTAAAATACATTCATTTACTCTAGTACACATAAAATATACTACAGAAACTACTGTAATTATTATTTTGGCCATATGTGTATATAAAATATATTTGATTTTTCTCACCACCTTAGAACTTATCAGTGAACGCTTTAAGCCGATATTACAAAACACCCCATTCTTTGTGGTCGACGATCGACTTATCGTGGACCACAACCACATATATTTAGTTCAATGGCACAGATCTGGCAATGCTCCAATTAGAATGTCTAAGTACTCTCTTTTCATTTCCCTCTACTCCATTTTCAATGTCTTTCGGTTCGTGGTTTCTTTCGGTCGTGTTTCCAAGTGAGTGCAATATTTTTGTTAATTTATCTAGTAAAAAGTGGAAAATGATTAAATATTTTTGTGAAAAAGTAAAAACCAAGTGCTTCGATATATGTGGGTCATAAAATATAGTCGGTTCGCTTGTTTTAATGTCTAGAAAAAGTACAATTCATTTTCGGAATTGTTTGGCCGCCGCGAGTGTTTTGTTTTCTTCTTCTTCCCGTTTGCCGGTTGTCCCGTCGCCATTTGCATTCTTCATTTGTTGTTTTTTTTTTGTAACAAGCTTTTCATTGACTGTAGCAAAGAGTTAAGACATGTTTTGAGAAAATTTGTGTTGAATTGTTTTTTGGTTAGAATATCATGTGGCTTGTCCAATGTACTCCGTGAATCTAGTTAGAATTTCTCGACCTTCGATCGCTCAACAAACTTTAGTTTGTTTTTGTTATGTTATTCCTTATCGTGTGTGTTAAATTTGCGGCAGGAGACGTATGACTAGCAGACATTAAACTTAAATATATCAATAATAGGAGTGTTTTATTTGGATTGCTAGCATTTACGTATTTTTAAGAAGAATTTGTTATCTGCCGTTTATTTTTGATGACTTTGTGTGATGAGAATCTGATCCTATAAAGATGAATTCCGAAAATAAACCCCCCAGTTACAGGTAAGTGTTTTTGATGTATTTTTTTTTAATTTATTCTATAACAAACCTTTTTTTTTTTGTTAATTTGAGTTTTTTAACCGTATAGAAATAATTTTGACTCAAAGGCAATCTGTTAGTTTTGAAAGGGGCTTAAATGTGATACATTTCTGAAATGGTCGGACATTCGGACATTGAGGTTAAGTAGAAGAATAAGAAAACAATTTCTAAATGGGCTGATTCACGTAATATGTAATTCATTCAGTAAAGTTAATCAAATTACCCATTTTTTTAACAACTTTTAGAATTGTACAATATTTTGATGCAGTGTTTTCTCTCCTTGCGGAGACCTCTCTTAAGCGTACACCTCCCATAGACCGACACATTTTTCAGTACCAATCCGCTTTAGTCCTCTTGTGTACTTCTCTCATAAGCGGACACAATGATCAGTCCATTAGGTGTCCGCTTATGAGAGAGTACACTGTATACTTATAGATTTCCTATCTAACCGACCTAAGGGCTGACAATGCCATCAGATCAATTTAATACATGAAGCTTTTCTATTCAGTGGATAAACCTGTGCCCTTACTTACTTACTTAGGTTGGCTCTACAACCTGTTGTCTTGGCCTGTTTAATAAGAAATTTCCAAGCATTTCGGTCTTCTGCTAGGCTTCTACAGTTCGAGATACCAAGCATCTTCATGTCTTCTTCCACTTGGCCCATCCACCGGAGACTCGGTCTTCCCCGTCTACGCCTTCTGTGGTACTTGTCGTCCAATGCCTTTCTGGCTGGAGCGTTATTCGGCCGACATGGCCCAGCCTGCGCAATCGCTGTATTTTGATGCGCATAACTACGATCATGTCGGGATACAGCTCACGGTTCGTTCGTTAACACAGAAAGGGCCATTGATTTTGGATTTTTCTCTCAAATCCACCCAGCACAGCTTCATCTGCTTTCACAAGTACCCATGTTTCGGCGCCATAAAGAAGCACGGGTAGAATAAGTGTGTTGTACAGTGTTATTTTAGTTCGACGCGAGATGAATAAAGCCCGAAATAATGTTGACATCATTATTTCTATTAACGGCGGATCCAAGTTATATAAATTCTTCCACTACCTCGACGTTGCAACTGCACAAATTTTGTTTTGTCCTCGTTCACCATTCGACCCATCATCGCCGATTCCTTCTCGATTCTAGAAGAAGCGCCAGTTACATCTCGTTCTGTCCTTCTGGCGATGTCAATGGAGAATGTGGCCCTTGGTTGTCAGAGTACCAGTTTTTTTAATTTCTGCATTTTCTAACATCTTCTTCTTCATCAGGATGTTGAAGAAGTCACACGATAAGCTGTCGCCCTGTCTGAGACCTCTTGTAGAAGTGAATGGCTCAGAGAGGTCACTTCCTATTTTTACTGAAGACCTAGTATCACTCAGTGTCATTCTACAAAGGCGTATAAGTTTTACTGGTATTTTATACGCAGACATGTTGTGAAATAGTTTTTCTCCTATGGGATTATCGAAAGCGGCTTTGTAATCGATGAAAAGATGGTATGTATCGATTTGTTTTTCATGAGTCTTTTCCAGGTTTTGGCGTAGCGAAAAGATTTGGTCGATTGTTCTCTTCGGCCTGAAGCCACAAATTATATTGTTGATTGAAATCGCATTTTTTTCTCGCGCTCGAACTCTTTTATAATATAATATATACAATGAAATCAAACATGCCTCAGCGCCACTTGGACATTATTGAGGCGAGCTGTAGTCAAATATTTCGATCATCTCACAATGTCGAACGTGATAGAAGTAACTTCAAGATGAGTTTGCTTAGAACCGGCAATAAACTTAAACTAATTAAAAAAATAACAATTTGGGCTATTTAGAGTTGAGAGAGGAAGTGGCCTAGCCTTTATATTGCATTTACTGTCTGCATCAAATAATTTATACGAATTTATGAAAGCACTTTCATAGAGATGAGGTCGTCGCTAGGTGGCTTCATCTTCTGTGTTTTTTTTTTGTCAGATTGACTGGACTAACTGGACGATTGAATCGTACAATATTTGTCTATATGACAATGCCCACTTTTTGTTAGTTACACTTTCGAATTCTTGTAAAATAAGCAAAGGGCGCCCAATAACCCTCTCTACACCCATGCTTTGACAATATTACTCTCCACTGAAAGAAAATGTCATTATGAGTCGACAAATTTATTTTTTGGAGGCTTCTTCTCAACTACAGCAATTGTAATCATTAGAGGGGATTACTCTTAGAAAAAGATTGTATTTCAAACTTAGCTATTCCTCTATAAACTGCTTTGGGTCTGACAATCGGCTAACCCATTAATATGACCAAAGTGGTGGGTCCCAGGAAGACTAAATATAATGTACAACTTTTTTAAAATATTATTTGAATTTGAGGGTATACTGTTTCGTGTTGTTATTGTTATCATTTCCGATTATAATTATGGCCACCACATAGAGACGTACAAAGAAGCAATTCAAATGTGCAAAGTTGAAATTGATAATAAATGAATTTTCACGCATCAAAGAAGTGACATTTCGCTTGAAGGTCAACTTATTGAAACGCCACGCACGTTTGAGTAAGCGAACAACTCGTTCTGTCTGTGTTATTTTCACATTAACCTCTGCCACCGAGGAGCAGGGAGAAAAGTATACAATTTAATACACAGATGTTGCTGGCAAATGTTCGGTTCCAAAGTTGATGTTGCTGCTTTTTTTGCTTTTATCTGATCACAATTTACCTATTTTCATACACTTCAAAGAGCACTTTTCTTGTTCTCGATACCTTTTTTTCTGTGACAACTACACATACGCCTCCTCGTGCCCTTCAACATCCTGGGCAAAAGGACCTTCCATACAAAAGCACTGAGTACTACTCTATTGTGTGAGTATGTGTGTGTGTGTGTATTTGTGATGTTCTGATGTCCTCATATCCATTCTCTATCACACACGCTCACCTGGGAAATTTGATGTTTCCGCTTGTGTTGCAAATGTATGCGTGGGCATGTGGATTATATTGTGTACATCCTGTCGCATTCTTTTCATTGTGTCCTTGTGTTTGTGTTCAGTTGAGAAACTACATTTGTATGACTGCCTGTGTGTGGGTTCGTTCCTTTTGTTGTTAAATATGTACGATGTATAAACACACGTACGTTCATGCATACGAACGAGAGGGTTAACATGGATCTCTGGTCGTTCCTTATTCACAGAACAGGAGAAGAGGCAGCATAAACGAAATATATTACGATGACTTTTGTTATCTGTGTTGCCAGGTTTAACAAACATTGGATTGGGTTTAGTTCAGTTTTTATTTTTAATTTGCCGAGAAAGTCTCTTAAGCTCCTTTATCTACAATTAGATTTTTACAAAAATTAAATTTAACTGAATAGTAAGGAAAAAAGCAGGAATTAAATAATTCCGCTTAATGGACATTCTGGGGTTTGCTAAGGATTGATTTTACTCGAAATGGAAAAATTCAAAGGTTTCACTTGGTGATGTAAGACTAAACATATGCGTCTTATTTTTAAAAAAAAAATTGTGCGGGATAGGAAATGTGAGTCAAAAAATGTCATTTATCATCCTGCGAATTGGGAATATTTTTGATTGTTATAATCCAAAAATTAGGTCCACTGTTTCTGTACAAGACATAAAGTATGAGTGCTTTTTCGTCCCGGCCGTATAACTTAGAATATAACATCTGTAAGAGATGAAGATCAATATTGTGAAATGTTGACAACGTTTACAATAATTGTGTCACTACATGATGAATTTTATCTAAGAATTTGGCTCAAAAACCTTACAGGGTTATGTTGGTGCAGTAATTGATGCCAAACGACCATTTGAAACCCCAATATTACATTAATTTGTATTGAAGAACCACAAGAGTGTTTTGTGTTTCAGACAAAGCTCGAGCAAAATTGTCGTATTCGGTCATTTACAATCTGACAATCCTCTCATAAGATGCCGCCGATAAGGATCACACTGACTCACACATTGTATACAAGATCTATTTTATCTTGTTGTAAAGTGGTACAATTTTTACTATATGTCGAATTTAATCTCCAATTTAAATCCAAACAATTACAATATTGTTATCTTAAACACAATAATATTATAATAATATTTGTATATTTAAGAGCTTATCTGGTATTTGTTTTGTTTCATAACCACCTTTACCAATTGGCTAACAAATATCACCGATGATGTAATCTTCCACTTACACCTCATTGTCATGTTTTGTGCAAAAATACACTTATCGTCCGGATAATGCTCCCTTTGTCTTTCAATTGCAAATGCTTTCTCAACTCTGCGGCAATTAGCTTGACAGCAAATTCGTTCACAATGAATTCAATTAAACTTTTTCTCTCAGTGAAAAACAGCCCAACAGCAGCGAATAAAAATAATTTCCGGAAACATTAAAACATTTCCACATACAAGCCAAAACAAATACACACACACCCACACATATACGAGAAGCAGTTACAATATCCTCTTTGCAATAAGGCCAGAAAAAGCCAACATCGACCAAAAAAAAAAAAAAAAAATTTGGATAATATCATCTATACCAAGGTACAGTGGTGCGGGAGGACCATGTAGTGATACTTTTGAAATGTAAAGATGTCTTAAGATCCCCTGCCCATACATGGGAGTTATATTCCATTTTTGGGCCGAATGTAGGTGGTGTATTTCTAGCACCGCTTTAAAAAGCCAAAACACTTGAATGCTCCTTTTGAATCTTCGAATATATGGATAGCCCAACGAACATCACCCTGTCTGTATCTTCATGCCCAGAACATAAAGAGTGTCTGATTCGTCGATATCCACACCACCCATAGATTGAGCGAGCCTTTTTCACACGACCTCCGGAGGACTTGGCCGATGCCCCAAAGAGTGTGAATAACAGAGGTTGCTGTCATCTGCAAAAGAGTACATCGGTTTCACAGTCTGACCCAATAGCTCTTCAATGAAAATCAGATATAGAGAAGGAGAGAGGACAGAACCTTGTGACACTCCTGCGCTCAGCCTATGCTCGGGGGGTGAGACCCCATCTGCAAAAATTCGTATAGAGCGGTCTCGGAGCAATAAATAAATTTTGACATATATCGAACGCCTTGAAAAATATCTAGAGCCACGAACTTGTTTTCACCAAGACGGTGAATGGATGGAAAGGAACGCCATCAGGTCTCCAGTAGATCGATTTCTACGGAAGCCATTCTGTCGATCATTCAAAATGCCGTTATATAAACCGACTATAGAAACTTAACAAGGTGGTAATTAACCCTGCTCTCCATAACTTTCGAGTGGGCAGAACATATCAAAATTGGAAGGAAGTTTGCAGGACTTGTAGCCTCACCTTTTCCGGGGATCGGTTGAACAGCGGCAACTTTCCAACGTGAAGGGAAAATACCAGCACGGTACGACATGTTCAAAAGATTGAGCAATGGACGAGCTAACATCGATGAGCACTTACATAGGACAAGTGCTGAAATGTCATCTGGGCCCGGAGTTTTATTTACGTTGAGATCTGCAAGAAGCCTTGAAAATTAAGATTTGTAAGTACTCCAAGCCCCCACATTCGATCGTTGGTCGTACATCTATAAAATGTCCATGAAATCGGTCCATTCGATATTCCACATTCAAAGGTGTTTCACTTCGAGAGCCGGGAATTTTCAATAAAAGTGGATGAAACAGTAAAAGGTCGCTACATAGTTCTACTGAGATTCTAGTTTCACTTAGAGTCATTCTAAAAAGGATAAAATGGTTTCACAAAAAAAAAATCGTCTCTTATCGCAGTTTTGAAAGCGGCTTTGTAATCGACGAATAGATGGATTTGACGGAGTTTGAGGATTTGGTCGATAGTTGGACTCTCCATCATCAACGTGTGACTGTTTGGTACGGTTTATGGTCCGAGCGGGGTCATTGGACATTAGTTTCCGAAAGTGAGGTTACGGTAAATGGATTGCGATATCGACAGATAATTAATGATTTTTTATGGTCGGAGTTAGATGATATCGATCTGGACAACGTTTACTTTCAACAAGACGGCGCTACGGTCCACACAAGCAACGAAACCATTGCTGTTTTATGGGAAAAGTTCCCGGACCGTGTTATCACAATTGGCCAACGAGATCTGGTGATTAAACACCCTGCGACTTCTTCCTTTGGGGCCACGTAAAAGATAAGGTCTACGCCAACATCCTAGCGTACATAGGCAGCCACTTTGCGATTTGGCTATGGACAATTATTATTAACGACCTTCCTCTTTATTATGAAATAATAATCCGATCATTTATCTCAAAAAATACCATTTTTCTTTGAATACCAAAATAACACCTCTTCTTCGAAAACCCTGTATCAACGTTTATCATACATATTTCAAAAATCTGTCATGTCCTTCTATTCCTACAATCGTTAGTATTCGAATACTTTCGACTGTGCAACGTGATAGCAGCGAATTACAATTGTACCACCGTCCACTGTATCTGTGTTTGGGGATAATTTAAAAGCGACAAAGGTGTAATACCTTTCGACCACATAATGTTGTTTGTACACCAAACACCATCAACATTACGCAACGTCGACAACAACAACAACAGCAAAAACCAAACACAAATTCCATTACGAGCCCCAAACATCCAAATGGGTTTGAATGAAAAAAAGAAAAAAACAAATCCGAACAACGAAAAATTCGAGTGTGGAGTGTCCATTTAAGAGTACAGTTGATCCTCACATAAATCGGTGAATTGGAAGTTTCGTTAAGCTGATAAGAAATTTGTTATTCATTACACCGTGTTACACACATTCTGTCCTATGAACCAAATTTACTTTTTCGGAAAGGGGATAAAAAATAAAAATACACGTGTATCAGCGAAAAATGTTTTTTGAACTGAAACCTTAAAAAAAAACGATAACCATTTAAAAAAAAAAAATTTAGGAAAATCTGAGAATTGATAAAAATCAATTTTTTAAAAAATTTGACGTGATACAGACATTTCCACGAGTCTGCCTGCCAAAAATCAGCTCGATTGGATCACTGAAAAAGGGTTAAAAAATTCTGACGTGTACATGAAAATCGCCGATACACGTGTTTTTTTATTTTTTCCCCTCTTTCCGAATATGTGCATTTGGTTCATAGGACAGAAAAAAATCTATTTTTTGTAACACTGTGTTATATGTTCGATATTTTTCTAATTTATTAGTCAAAACATTTTGAATTAGGTTGGTGACTTGTAAATAAAGGCAATCCTACTGCCAGCTGATTTCTAAGTTACAGATTCCATCAACGGTATTTATTAGTTCAGTCACAGACAATCTAGAGGACTGACGACCTAAGTCACATGCTGATTTTTCCAAAAGAAGGCATCCATTGATTTTACTACTGGAGACATCTAGACGTACTATTACCTGTGCAAATAGACTTAGGTCGTCTATCCTGTAGATTGACGGAGTCTCTAACTTCGTGTGTGCGACTATCACACAGAAGAACCCGAGTTCGAAACCGGGTAAGATCATCTAACATTTTTCGGCGGCTGTTTCCACCTCGGAAATGTTCGCGACTTTACGAGTAAGTGAGCATGTAAAACTTCTCTAGAAAAGCATTTACCGTTCGTAGGCGCCTTTTAACAGTAGACCCCGTTCAGTGCGTACACAAATTATATCGTACACAGCTCACTGATTCGAGAGAAGTTCCCCCTTCTGTTCCTTCATGGAATGTTAAGGGAAATAAGTAAGTAAGTCTCCAACTTCGCCATTAGTTTCAGGAACTTATAATAATTTGTTCTACACAACAATTTAAATTAAGTTTTCTTTGCCGTTGTTTAAACTCCGCATCGTGTGACAGTCACCTATATTTCTGTATTGGTACCGGGAAAAGGTCATTGCAATCGCCAAAGTATTCATTTAGAAAAACGTACGCTTTTTCGGCGAGTGTTTCGAAAAGAATTGAAAAAAATGTAAATACTCTTTTTTTTTCGTAATTTTTTCTACAGCATTTTTTATATGAACATGTTTTATTTGGCCATGTGGACTTTTACATAAAAAGCTAGTGAACTCGCCTTGTACATTATTTTGAGGTCTATTTTGTGGCTTAATCTCATGGTTTTGCTATGTACAATTCGAAATGTTTGCATACAAAGCAAAAACAAGAAGAATACACAAAAAAAAAAACAAAAAACATGGATAAATAAATATTTGTATTTAATGTAAATGAAGTGTAAAGTAAATAAATTTTATATAGAATTTGATAAAGTAGCTGATGATGCAAAAAACAAAAAAAATACACAAACAAATATAATAAATAAATATTGTAATCGATGATCACAAATATATGTATAAAACTTTACATGACAGCTGCCACAGTCTTAATAGGTGACATATGTTGTGCGTTGCCAATGTGCCAGGACGACAGACAATAAAGTTTATTTTGCGAAGGCCAAAATTCCTGCACAGTTAGACATAGAAAACGAATGCTCAGGATAGGGGAGATATTAATTGGAGGACATACATACATGTGTATATTTCACAATCGCACCACAAATAAAAACTACCTTTGGAATGCCATTTTTTCTGTAGAAATCGTTATTTGGAAATGTTTGTTTTATGGATTTTGACAGCCATTGAATGCATGAATTTCGGCGGAAAGGGAAAAAAAGGTTTTTTTCCTACGTCAAAAAAACATCAACGTAACCAATGCAAATAATCGCAGCCAATGGCTAAAATGTAGTTTACTGAATTCTGTTGAAAATTCAGGACGTCAAGCGGAAAATTATCGATAAAATTCAAAGAAAAACATTGGGCAACGAAAACTATGACAAACATGACAATTTTTTATTAGCAATTTTTAATGATTTGCATAGACTGACCTTACGTCTTATTGGTTGTCATGTCAAATGCTCATCTTACCGAAAACTGTAACATCTGGATTGGAGCATTTGTCGGTATTATGGGAATCCATTTTAACAAAATGTGTTCTCATTGTACTTTATAGTCTTCCCTTGCATAGTTTCGGCGCATTGTGGTTCCATAATAAAATGTTTAACTGTTTTTCTAATTTTTTTACTTCGCGATTCCCGGGATTTTTGGTCGGTATTTCCCGGAATAAAATAAGTTGATCAAATTACATTTAAATTGTAAATTTTCAAGATTAATTTCGTATGATTTTTAATTAAAGGTTTATTAAGTTTTTAACATGTCTGAATTATTTATGTTTAAATTTTGGTTAAAAAAAAACATTTTTAAGGTTTTTTTTTTGGAAAAATAGTATTTTTTTTTATTATATTTTATAAAGACGGCCGTGACCAGCGCTACCACTTTACTACAATTGTAGTAGATCTACTACTTTTTCTTCATCCTTAAATTTATGTACGTACATTTTGATTTTGCTACATTTTGTGTACATTCGTGAAATAACAAAAAAAAATCCCGTTATGAATTAGGGCTAGGTAAATTTTTGACAACAGGCTGGAAATATTTGACAACCACAAAACAAACACCAGCGCCGAAGAAGATTGCATAGCACAGACCGAATTGCTGCCGTTGTCGATATATTTTGTGCGGCGGGTTGCCGCCGGTATTTTTCAGTTTATGAATTTCATAAAAGTGTCCCAATCGATTTAAATAAAATAAATTATTATTTATTTAAAAAATCAACTAATTGAATCTGATTTGATTTTTTTTAAACATAATGTATCCTTCCAAGGCACAGTTTTCCACAATACACTGTTTCCCAGTGTTTGAAAATCTGCTACATTTTCTTCGCCTCAAAGTGGTAGCACGACTCGTGACCCGGAAATTCCCGAGACGACGTCGAAAAATTCCCGATTTCCGTTAGTTAAAAAAAATTCGGCAAATTATAAAGCCTAATTGTTGGTGTTGTGTAGGTAAGTCAGTTAGAGATTCACTTGATGGCATTATTTGACAAAAATCGTCAGAAAATTGTAATGTTTGAGTTATTGGATTGATAGTTATTTATTTTATTTTTATTTTTTTTTTATTTTATTTAATTACAATACAAAGTAAATTTATATTCTAATTTTGGGTCCAAGGATAAACCGAGTGACAAAGACTATTTGGCTTGATTTTTTGCAGCGACAGACCAAAGCCTCTGGTGGGAATCGAACCCACAACCCCCACGCTGATAGGCAAGCACGCTACCAACTCGCCTACCGGGGCGCTTTGGATTGATAGTTATTTCTCCATCATCAACATCGAGCAACTGTTTTGAAAATCGGATTATTTTGAAGTGTGTGCCAATATCATATGTACCACAACTTTTGGTGGTGGTGGTTCCATGGCCCTTGGTCCGATCATGACATAATGATGGGTTATCCATTTTGCTTTTTAAAAGTAAACGTAAATAAAACAAATATACAATATTTTTTTTTTTCAAAATATTTCTTTTTTATTATAAAGTTTTAACGTTGACATTATGTGTGAAATACTACATCATCTAAATGACCACCACGCGAAGTGTTGCAAGCATTGATTCTTTTGAAGTAATTTTGGACCACTTTTTGGCACATATTGGGCGGTATCTCAGCCAATGTTTGTTCTTGGCGTGACGAATGTTTGTTCTTGGCGTGATTTGGCGGTCTCCCTAGCCATAAATAGCTACAGATTCAATAGAGTTCCTAATCAACATCCTCCTGCAATTTCGGATACTGAGCGACAACCTCCGAGGCAAACCCATTCAGTCCTGGTGTTCAAATATGAACACGTTTCTTGTGGTGTGATTGGATTGTGCTGTGCGATAAAAAATGTACGCACATGGTCACGAGCAAACATCGATAATTACACTAGTCAACAGTCAAAATGTACTCGGGATGCGATAATTTTTTCTGTGTAGATAACCTTGACATGAGCTCGAAAAACGCAATTGCGAATAAAAGCGAAACGCATGCATCGATTTTCATGATCTTTGTCTCATTTTGCTCATAGGTTATGTGACTTTACGTAAAAGTAATAAGATTTGACATTTTTTTTCATTTTGGATTTTTTATGGATTTTTAAAAAAAAAAAAATTTAAATCTTTAGGCAAAAAATAAGTTTTTTCCTTTATATATTCATTTTTAACTTGGAAACTGTTGCTTGTATAGGAAAACAATATATGAACAGATTAAGGGAATTGTAATTTTAAATTTTTTAAAATTTAATTCAATTAAATCGGGCTAGTGGTTCCCGAGTTATGCCGGACGAAACAAATTAACCAAAAAATTTTTTTTAAAATTTAAAAAAAAAAAAAAACCAAACGAAAAACAATTTTTTTATTGCGTTTTTCGAGCTCATGTCAAGGTTATCTACACAGAAGAAATTATCGCATCCGGAGTACATGAAATTTTTTTCATTTTGTTGAGTAGTGTTATCCGTGTTACACACATTCTGACCTATGAACCAAATTTACTTTTTCGGAAAGGGGATAAAAAATAAAAATATACGTGTATCGGCGATTTTCATGTACACGTCAGAAATTTTGTTTTTTAAGTTTGAATTGATATTGATTTTCCATAAAAAATTTTGTTCAGCGATAAAGATTATTTTTGATTGACGTATTTTGTCCAAAAGATTTTGTCAGAGAAAAGTTTTTTTTCTTGTTTTCCTTCTATTTTCTCGAGCTCTGCAGTTATTTTTATCTAAACCGTAGAAATGATCAATCAAAGGCTCTGCTTTGTTTCAAATCTATCGCGGTTCGTATAAGTTTTTTTTTGTTATCCGGCTCGACGGAACAAAATGGATAACATTAATCCGGTTCGAAGGACCAAAATCGGAATCTTATTGCCGAATATTATACGGGAGTAAAACACTGACTCTTCCGAATGAAGAGTGTGATGTTTATATATAAGTGATGTTTCAAAAGGTGCGATATGTACAGGGTCCGCCAAATAACTTTTTTTTTTGAAAATTCTATAAAAGAAAACTACTGGATATTTTCTCAAATTTCTTTTTTTATTTGATAGTACAATCCTACCGGTTAATAATGGAAAATAATTTCATTCAAATGGCTGCTTCGGCTGGCCATGTTCGATTGTTGAGAACGACGGTGAATTGATGTTGATGGCGCTTCACGCACACTTTCTGCCACAGCAGCAACATTCTCGGGTGTACGCACTGCTTTTGGCTTATTACGCCTTGGTTTATCGATGATGATGCGAGTTTCTTTCACTTTTTCCACAACATAACGAACATACGGAGCTGACGGTGCTTCTATTCTTTCAAAATCCGTACGCACATTCTGCAACATTACCATGATTTTCAAAGTAATGTCGCAATATTTCCCAGTGTTGTTCAAGCGTATACCCAACCATATTCGTTCTAAAATCAGACATTAGCTATGTGTTGCCATTCACGACATAAGCACAAGTTGAAAAAACGATAGATGGCGGACCCTTTATATTTTTGTAGTGTTCACATGGAAAATGGATCCACTCCAATATACAAATCCATATTTCGAGACTCACCGCTACTTCTTATTTAAAAGATTATTTTTTTTTTCTAAACAAAAACATGGTTTTTTGTCGCTTGTTAATAAATAAAATTCAGGCAGGAAAAAAAGTAATATTTCACATAACCGTAATGCCACAACCAACCAGCAAAGCCAACTCTTGAACCATCAAAAGCGGGGGGGCAACAACTGGCAGGATAAAGTTAAGAAGAGAGCGAGAAAAAACGAAAACAAAACGTAATTTTGTGAAACAATCAACAATAATTGCATGTCATTTGAGGCGCGTAATAAAATCCTCTGACACGCATTCAAATTTTTGTGTGTGCGTTTATGTGAGTATTTGTTTTTTTTTTTTGGCATTTTTCTTGTTTTTGTAGCTCGTAACTGTCTAATTGTTGACAATAACAAGTGAAACAATTTAATTAAAATCAGAATGACAGCAGACATTTTTTCTTGTTCGCTCTCTCTGTCTCTCTCTCTTTCTGTGTGTGAAATCCAACAAATATTTTGGCGTTAAAGGAGACATTAAACCGAACAGATTTTTGTTTTGGTGGTGGAGGCTTGTTAAATTTAAATAGTCCACTTGTTTTTATGATCTTTCAAATAAATAAGGGATTTTTTCGTCTCCGTTTCTGAAGTTACATTTTTTAGCGTTAGTCTGCAGTCCTAGACTGTATTATGAATGTTTGACGATGTATTTGTTCGCCTGCACTAAAGAAGGGAGTTTGTATTCGCATTGTCATTGCGTTTGTAACATCGTATGATTCTGGTATCCAGTTAAGTTTCTATATTCTTCATCAGTTTGCAATTCAAATGAGGAATGTCGGTCCGTCGATCAGTTGGAAGCACTTACTTATTTAACTTGGCTCTTCCACCTTCTTAACCCTTTCCGTGGCAATTAATTTTTTTTACGTGCTAAACATAATATGAAGTGTCGAATATATTTGACAAAGCCACTGAAAGGGTTAATAAATGATTTTTTAGAACTACCGTCCTATGCTCGTTCTCACTCTTCGGTTCCTTATTTTAAAGATTTGCATGTCTTCTACCACTTGGTCCTTCCACCGGAATCTCGGTCATGTTGTAGTGATATTTGTCATTCAACGTCTTTGTGGCTGGAGCTATAAATGTATTTTCGGGTCATACATTTTGTTAAGAATTTTTTCTCTCAAAAATACACATGGTGTCATGCATTGTATGGGAATATAAATGCGGTTCACTTAAAGGAATAAAAAAATTAAAAAAAATTATTTCAATATTTTCCCAATCTATCAGCATTGGAGAAATGAGTTGTGTGATTGCGGTGACTAATACGGACGTTGAGAATTCGTTCTGTCGAAAAGGGCCGAAATTGCCTAGGTTGGATTGGAAAATGCGGGTCACTGTAAACCCTAACACAGGACATACCACTAGGCCAGCAATACGACCGGATGTGCTTTCCAATTGTTGGAGCAAGCCGATTACTTAGGTATTTCGTGTTATCCACTAACCTTTTAATATTTCTTCAGTCCATACCACTGTGTTTTTCAAAGACCGGAATAAGAGGTACTGTCGAATTCGGATAAGCGCACGCATTATTGTTTAATTGAAAATAAATATTTGTAACGATAGTTCTGGATGACTTACCATGCACCGTACATGGCTTAAACGAATATCCGCTTTATTGAAAAATCATTTATGTGAAACACATTTTTAATGCAAAGATATCGCTTAAGAGCAATATTCTAAATGTAACGGCGACAAAAACGGACAAAACAAATTATCTCAAAAAATGATGTGTCAACCACTCAACCAAGTGAAAATAAGTGACTATTTTCATCCAAGCTCATTAACATTGAATTTAAATTGTATTTTAATAGTTGTGCCATAGTTTGTTTCATAGAACAATTTCATAAGTACATACTCAGTTCGTTTAAATGAAAGAAGGTTCAATTATCCGAAGTCCCTTTTAATGAAAATTCCACATAAGTGAAAAAATATCTTGATTTTATTTCAATTCCGCTTAACCGAATTCGACTGTATTGCATGTCATTCTTGCCCGATATATTTGCTTGACTTGCCTCGCACCTATTCGATTCAGCGTATACAAGGTGACATTTTATTTATTTATTATTAATTACAATACAAAGTAAGTTTATATTCTAACTAGTAAGTTGTAATGCGCCTATGGCGCCCGTTAATTTGCTTGAGAAAGTATTTGTTACTTAATTTTAAAAATTTTGTAAAAAATATTTTGAGAAAACTATTTTGTAAAAAAAAATTTCGAAAAAAAATAAAATTGGAAAAAAAAATTTGTGGAAAAAAAATTTTTGTTGAAAAAAAAAATTTTTGTGGAAAAAAAAAATTTTTGTGGAAAAAAAAAAAATATTTTGAAAAAAAAAATTTTGTAGAAAAAAAAAATTTTGTGGAAAAAAAAAATTTTGTTGAAAAAAAAAATTTTGTGGAAAAAAAAATTGTAGTTGAAAAAAAAATTTTGGTTCAAAAAACAATTTTTGTTGAAAAAAAAAATTTTTCTGGAAAAAAAAAAATTTTGTTGAAAAAAAAAATTTGGAAAAAAAAAAATTTTTAAAAAAAAAATTTTGGAAAACAAAAAGTTGGTAAAAAAAAATTTGGAGAAAACACAATTTCTGTACAAAAAAAAAATATTATTTTTTTTATTATTATTATTTATAGAATTATAGAATGCCTATTTAAATTCCTACGTACTGCGTGACAGAGTCAGTGAATCAGTGTTGAGGGTAAATATATTTTAAGATTTTGGGTTCCAGGGTAAACCGGGTGACACAGACCATATGGTGATAATCGAACCTACAGTCCCCACGCTGATAGGCAAGCACTCTACCAACTCGCCTGCCGGGGCGCTTACCAATGTGAGATATTTTTGACTCCGTCGTTTTCCACAGCCCTTCACATTAAGTGTAAGATCCAGTTTAGTCGTTTTGTATCAGCATTCCTAATTATCGCATCTCTTCTGGTTTTAGCAGCCATCCACGGTATCTTCGCCGCCATTATCATCATCAGCCACCATCCGACGCATTTAAATGTTAACAATTTCTTTAAACATCGTTTATCATTTAAATTCCACCATTGTGCTGTTTGCTTTTGCTTCTGATGCTGTTCCTCGGGCTCCAGCCACTTTTGTGTCCTTTTTTTTGCCCTGCAAACTGTTCCTGATGGCAAATCTCGTGACCAATCAAGTTCTGTGGGGGGGGAGGAGCAGGGAAGAGTTTCTTTATTCGTCTTTCATTTCGGTCGTAATTTTGCTTAATTTTTTCTATTTAACATTTCTTGACGTACATTAATCACACGATGAAATGGAATATAATAAAACCGTCGTTTCTTTGTCGCCTCCTGCGTTCCTTCATTTACTCCCACTCATCCAGTGTCCGTCTTTCAGTTGGCCGCCTGATGTCGTTGTTTTCCTTGCTGTTCCTTTCTTGTTGTTGTTGTTTTTTTTTTGTTATATGAAAGCGTTAAATTTCTGTCACTTGCGGGCAATTTAGTTTGGAAAAGTTGCAAATTTATGTTGTGTGGTTAAATGGTAATAGTTTGTGGGAGGGTTTATATTTAGGTTTTTTTTTTGTTTTCTGGGGGAGTTGGATGTTCGGACGAGGTCACATCGGGCCATTTTGGTGGGGTTAATGGTTTTCTGCGTTGTTTTCCCTTTTCTTCAGCATGATTTTTTCAATTAATTGTTTGTATAATAAACTCATTCATTTTAGTGCGGGGGGCTTTACTATTTCTGTCGTTTTTGTTCTGCGGGGTTCATAAGCCATAAGCTGCCACTGACAGTTGGTCAAAAGTTTTGTTACTTACTTTTTTTTCACGCCGGCAGATTTTAGCCGCTACAAAGTTGCAAATGAATAAGAAGGATTAGTTTCTGTTTGAAGAGGAGGAATGTATTTTCATAATTATTTCCAGCAAATATCAATAATGCAGTGAACTGTCCTGTCATAGTTGTTAAAGGAACAAAGTAATTATCGTTGATTTATGCAACATTCATACAGTCTCAGTTATGGAAATATGTAACAACATCGAGTGGTTTTAGATCTAACAATTATTGGGAAACAAGACAGGTCGACGAAGATTTTCTGGAATAGTACGTATCAGTTTGTATGGTTGTAAATGATATTAGCGATATCAGCAATCAGAGTCGCTGGATATACAAAAATATATTCTTGATCTGATAAATCTGCAAATTCAAGGATTCCCATAAAAAATATTTCTAGAATTTTTTAAAATGTCGAAATTGTTCATAATTCTGTCAATAAACAGAATTACTGAATTTGATCCGAAGAGCAGTCAGAGGATACAAAAGCACTGTTTGGCGTGGTGGTCACCATTGCCATGATTTCCGCAACATTTGGGTCAATGTACCGATCGAGGTTCAACGAGTTGTTTTATATTTAGCTCTGTGCGACTACAACAATTCTAAGTTTTATTAAAAAAAAATTTTTTTTAATTTAATTTTTTTTATTATTTATTGCAATAGAAAGTAAATTTATATTCTAATTTTGAGTCCAAGGGTAAACCGGGTGACACAGACCATATGGCTAGATTGTTGCAGCGACAGACCAAACCTCTGGAAAGAATCGACTAACACACACAAATCCTGTCACAGGATTCTATAGTTCATATTTATTTATCAAGACTCTAACATAAAGTTATTGCAGCATCTACAGAACTTTAAAGAGGGTGTACAATTTCATTTTATATTTCAACGGAGTTAGATCAATTGGCCGCCAACTACCTCAGATGTTCTTTGTAGTTGTTTTCACATTATTTCACAACTTCAAATGTTCCTATTGCAATGACTGAATGAATGGCTTTTTGTACCTTTGATTCAAAACATCATCATTACAATCTGTAAAATAATAAAATATTATAAAGGACAGGACAAAAATAAAAGACGCTCAAGACAAATATCTTCATTTCTTCCGCTTGAGCAATTGAAAAATTATAATATTACTTTTTTACAGGCTACGACAGTAAAGATGGCGGGCAACAAGACAAAAAAAAATAAAAATACGTGACACCATAAACTTTACACTCGAATGAAAAGGTTAGGTCATTTGAAACAGGTAGACAATTGGACTATTCACATAAAAGATGTTTGGCCCTAAAATTTTAATCACTAATTTCATAGTGATTTGTAGAACTGGTTTAAGGTTTAAGGTTTGCTTTATTGAGACAAACAAAATTCTTAAAGAAAAAGGAATCTTACAACTAATGAATTTTAGAAAACTTAAAACTATTACGTATTGTTTTAATTTTATGTGGTGAAGTCTAATGTGATCAAAAAGTAATCGGATCAATTGAAATTTTGGTTGGTTTTATTTCGTATACCATTTTTTCTGACAATATGGTGGCAAGAAAAAAATCGAGTTACGTTTTTCGTGACTGACATTACAATTATCGTCATAGCAGGAAAACTAAAGAATAAAGTAATTAAATAAAAAAAATTCGTGATTGATGTCTACATAAATTTGTTTCTGTGAAGGTTAACGGCCGTTTCAACTCGTTGAAGATAATGATGTCTAATCCATATTAAACTTCTCCAGAAAAAACATTAGCACTTCTAAACGGGCGTTGAATAGTAGTCTCGGTCGGTGAATCGTTGAGAATATGGGTATCGAGGCCATGACACACAATATTTCCATTTAAAAGTCGAAGCCATTATGAAACCTGATTTTACTCTTTACAAAAATAACATAGTTTAAAAGAGGATACAAAAGCTAGACAGATTAGCATCGCAATTATCCCCCAATTTAATGGACCACATCGGAAATGGATAAACAAAAATCGTATTCAATGACTAAAAGTTCGCCAGGTACCATAATTGAAAATGTGATGTTGGGCATTACAAAGGCCATGTGCGATCATTTATCTGAAAATTTTTTATTTTTCTTGGGGTCCCCTTGTTGGGGACCCCTGTATTTAAAAATTAATGCCATGAGATTATCTACGAGATTGCAATAAAAAATTATCAACCTCATAAAGAAACACCCGCTATAATTTATTGAAGAGGGCCTGACATGTCTTCAATCTCCGGCCACAAAAAGTTATTTATCATGCCTGTGTAGCGCTTAACCGAAATAACGTTTCCAGGTGTATTTTCAATGTTAGCTAGAACTTATGTAAATATTGCATTATTGACCCTGAAATATTTAGAAACCTGAGAAGAAATTACTTCTGTTATTTACATTTTCTGGATATTCTTCTTCTTTGAATTCCAATTTGAATTTCCATTTAATTAATTTCATCAGCAATTTGTAGTGAACAATCGTTCGGGATCAAAACACTTGTGCGGAAGCTAATTGCTATTTGAGAACACATAACATTTTGATTTAAAAGAATATTCGTTTTTATTTACGATATTGTGGAGATCCCATATGCAGACACGATTCCAAACATTTAACTGATGTAGTGTTTCAAACATAATGAGAAATAACACATAGAAATATCACGAAAAAAAAATGTATATGTATTAGAGCGACTCAAGTTATGTGGAAGCAAAATTCGTGCAAGGTGTACCCCCTCCAAAATGAACATTGGTATTTTTTAAGGTGACATCTAAAATATTTTGGCTCCAGCTTTGATCTCTCGTGAGCTGGACCATTTTGAAAAAGGGTCTATTTTTCCATGTTTTGTTAATTTGAGAGTCTGTTGCATTAACAACATATACAATATGGATATCATAAGAAAGGTTTTTTTAGGACGCGTCTAACTATATATACAATTTGTCAAAAGACGATCACCCATGTCCTATTTTTAAGGATATTCTGCAAAAAAAAGTGGTTTTTGAATTTTTTGTTCGGAGTTGTTTGTAATAAAAATGGCAAATTAACATATTTTAATGTCTACGCAATTTAAGTAAATACGGGTTTCGCCTTTTTTTGAAATTCGTGCTAGTTCGCGTTTTGACAGAAATGCAATGGGGTGGTAACTCTACGTATTAAATAGGGCAATATGGGTATCAATTTTTTTCTTTTCTTTCTTTCTTTCTTCTTTTCTTTATTCTTTTCTTCTTTTCTTTCTTTCTTTCCTATCTTTCTTTTCTTTTATAAGAAAAAAACACTTGTTTAAAAGAAAATTTTTTTACAGATGATTCAAGACTCATTTATTGCGATTTTGAAAAACGTTATAAGGCGATTTTAAAAACCGTTACAACAAATCCTTGCGTGATTCTATTTTAGTATACTGCTTGCGCGACACGATCTGGTTCGCAATATAAGCCGGACGATTTTTATCGATGACCGATACTTTCGATTGACTGACAACGTGTACAAAACGCTCAGTGCTTTGTGAATGGCAAGGAAATTCTGAAATGAATTCGTTAATAAAACTTATATTTTTGTATGTTATTTTTTCACCTGGAATATTAATAATTTCATCAGAATTTTGAAGACTCAACAAGTATTCTTGTGAGTAGAACTGTGTGCAAGGTGGTTCTATACCAGTTTCATCTGCACTGATCTTTGGACTATATCTTGCATATGCTTTGGTAATTCGCGTATCCATTTAATGTAAAGCACTGAGCGTTTTGTACACGTTGTCAGTCAATCGAAAGTATCGGTCATCGATAAAAATCATCCGGCTTATATTGCGAACCAGATCGTGTCGCGCAAGCAGTATACTAAAATAGAATCACGCAAGGATTTGTTGTAACGGTTTTTAAAATCGCCTTATAACGTTTTTCAAAATCGCAATAAATGAGTCTTGAATCATCTGTAAAAAAATTTTCTTTTAAACAAGTGTTTTTTTCTTATAAAAGAAAAGAAAGATAGGAAAGAAAGAAAGAAAAGAAGAAAGAAAGAATGAAAAGAAGAAAGAAAAGAAAAAAATTGATACCCATATTGGCCTATTTAATACGTAGAGTTACCACCCCATTGCATTTCTGTCAAAACGCGAACTAGCACGAATTTCAAAAAAAGGCGAAACCCGTATTTACTTAAATTGCCTAGACATTAAAATATGTTAATTTGCTATTTTTATTACAAACAACTCCGAACAAAAAATTCAAAAACCACTTTTTTTTGCAGAATATCCTTAAAAATAGGACATGGGTGATCGTCCTTTGACAAATTGTATATATAGTTGGACGCGTCCTAAAAAAACCTTTCTTATGATATCCATATTGTATATGTTGTTAATGCAACAGACTCTCAAATTAACAAAACATGCAAAAATAGACCCTTTTTCAAAATGGTCCAGCTCACGAGAGATCAAAGCTGGAGCCAAAATATTTTAGATGTCACCTTAAAAATGTCCAAGGTTAATTTTTAGGAGGGAACATCGAACACTTTTTTTGGCGAGTCGCTCTAATATGTATGTGTTTTACGTTTACTTTTAAACAGCAAAATGGATAACCCTTTATTTAAAAATAATACCCAGAATTTTTCTGAGACTAATAGCTACCAGTATCAGTACTTGAAACGTATCTTTTGTTCATTAACTAAGAATTTTTGATGATTTTTTTTTTGCAAACAATTTTCAAAATTACCAAACTTGCCCAAAAACATTTTTTCAATATAAAAAAATTTTTGTTCTATATTTTGTTGCTGTTATTTGAGTGTGTAGACACAGAATCTGACAATTTCTTCTGCACCAATTCCTTATTTTAAGTAGTTTAAATATTTCAATTATTTTTATATGTTTTTTTTTGCAGGTAAGTGGAAACTGATCATGTAAGTTACTGAATTATGAGTTGTGAATATTTAATCTCATTATCCATTTGCCGATTATCTACTATTGAAAAATTGTATGTTATCGTCACCTGAGATTTTTCTTTGCGTGTATTCTTAGAATATCTATTGAGTTGGCAGCCCTCTCATTCTACTTGAATAATAATAATAATAATACCAGCAAAGTGTTATATTTTCTCTCTACGTAACTTGTGCTATGGGTAAAGCCGAAGAAAAAGAAAAAAGAGGAGAGGAGAAAAAAAACAGCATAATTCCATGCACTTGCCTGGTTGACGGAGCATAATAATTTTCCAGCATTTGTTCAACTACTTTTGGGGTCTAATGCTGGCGTCACTGTTCGTTTGCTGTTCGCTCTCGCTTGTAGCCTGAAGTGTCAAAGTACAAATCTAACATAAGTTGTAAGAAATTTGTGGGATTTTACTTTAGCCCCATCTTCGTCTACTAGTTTATGCATCCCTCTTTTACCTTGTCAGTCAGGCTGCATGTGCCTGGCTTGCAGCGATGCAAAAGGAATATAAATGTAATTTTAGTTTAGTTTTCATTCATGCCCAGCCAATGTTTGCCTCCTTATCCGGTGAAATATGCTTAAAGCATTAAATTTGCATCGACCACATTCGCTGTTGTCGTCGCATTCGTTTACCCTGTTCAGATTTCTTTATTTCTCGATCATTCTTGCTTGCGTGATTCTTTCGTTTTTTTCATTCGTCATTTGCTCGAGTTGAGTTTGCTTCTCGATTTTGCCTTTTTCTTCTGGCCATTTTTTACGCTACAGGTAAATTTATAGCATTCACTTGTCGATTGACAAACATTTGACTTGCTGTTGCCTTTGCCGGGACGAAGACGAAGTTGACGACGTCGATTGTTCAGTTTCATTTTGCTTCTTTTCAATTTGAAATATTCTTCTTTTTTTATCGCCTTACATTTTATCGTCATAAAAATGAAATCAGTATTAACATCATCAACACCGTCATCATCATTGTCCTTTACACCGCCAACGAGGGTCGCCGTCCGCCATCCGCCATCCGCCATCCAGCAACACCAGCAACACCATCAACCTCATCGTCATCATCATAAACATGAATTCGACAGTGAGTGAGCGAATATATGGTTTTCGGTAGATATTCCTAAGCGGAAAAAGAATATTATACGCTCCAAATAATATTAAATTATTTTCGTTTCAGTTTTTTTTTTCCATTTTCTTTTTGGTTTTGCGCCAGGAGACAAATTGACATTTTACTTTACATTTGCACAGGGGGCGGGGGGGCAACTTTTCATTTCATATTTTCTTCCTCAATTCGTTCTTATTTTGACACATAAATATATGGAACGTAATGGTTTTAGCTGCGGAGATATTTTCTTTTATCATTCAGAGAAATGCTTCAAAAACCATTTCTATGTAATGCGAGTGTTAAAATATGAAAGAGGACTTAAACATTAGAATGTGTTTTAAAGTTTTCAATAGTTGCCGCCATAATTGGTTAAAAACAATGTTCAATATTTGGATTTTAGGTGTATTGTTCCGAAAGTGATACCACTATGAATAGTAAACATATTTCAGTAGTCGGGGTCGCTTTGATGTAAACAAGCTAGGGGAAAATAGAAAATATTAACAACTTGAAAAAACCACAACGGATTTTCATACATGCGGTATTTATACCCTTAACTTGCGAAGATGACGAAAAACTATAACAAATAGATGAAGGCACTTTAGATCCTAGGTATGTTTTGACCTAATTCGATTCAGGACTTTTTAAGGCGTTTGAACCTTGTCCGTCTGTCCGGTTGATTCGTACTACAACTTTCGAAATAGTTAAACTGCTAAAGAAGATATACTCGCCGCAAGGGTGACTTCCTTTGGCACTCGATAACGGATACGAATAAGAAAATGGCTACGAATAAAGAATCTTTGAAAAAAGTAGAGACTACCGATGACAGAATCTCCAATTAGTCATTAGTGGTTCAAAAAATATACACAAATATGCGTGGACATTACAAGAAACCAAATGTGCCTCATTTGCATTAAATGCAAGTGGAGAATAAATGTGCATTTGCAAGATGGAATATGGGGGATGGCAGAAGAAATCCGGTAGCAGGTGGAAATCCAGTTAACAAGACAAAAATCTAAAAAAAAAAGTAAACTTTGAGTAAAGAAAACCTATGGTTGAGTATTTGGAATAGTGTATACTCCCCGAGTAGCCTCACCCGTTAGTCAAGATGTAACATGGAGAATGGCAGGTGAAAATCCAGTTAACGAAACTAAAGTCTACAGAATAAAACAATGTAAACTTTGAGTAAAGAAAACCTCTTGTTGCGTATTTGGAATAGTGTGCACTTTTTGCCATTTGTTTCAACTTTGCTTACATGTCTCACTAATGAATGAATGGCTTACATTGGATGCGCTACCTCTCACTAACAAACTGTCAATCACTCGTAACCGACTAATAACCAAAGTTCGATAAATGCAAAATAAACTTTGTCAACGTTGACTACAATATCAATATAATCGACATTGGGTAGGAACACAATTATATAACTTTCACCAACCAGCAATGCTATAAAATTTAACAACTTCAGTTCGGTTAAGGGGAACATCTCCCACCAGTACAACCAGTAAAACTGCACACAACTGTCATATATTACATAGGAAAGGAACACTGTATTTAACACGTCGGCTACGAGTTTAAATGTACGACCAATACATACACACTTGCAAAAAAAAAACACATATTTGAACTTTCCGTACAAATACGGAGAAGACAAAAAAATAAAACAGCGAGCAGAGTGAAAAGTAAAAACTGTCCCGTTTACAGGTCAACACACATCATGTTATCATTACATCTCAGCAGCTGAAAAGCAAATAGTGAACGAAGAGTAAAACCGAAGAGAGTAAGCGGAGAAAATGAAGTTGAACAGCCATGGATACGGAATGGTGACATTAAATAAAGTTAATATTTGTGAACTAAAAACGCATGCCGTAGTCCTCCTCATCGTCATCAGCATCATATCCCAGGAAAGATGGAGTAATCGGATGTAAGCATACTCGTGTTTACACACACATACAGTGACAGGAGGATTGTTGTCTATACACATAGTCAGAGTTGTATTTAAAATTGCAAATATGTAGGATTTGTGATTCAGTTCAAATTTTTTTTTAATCGTTTTAATGATAAATTTCAGATTCCGAAGGAGTTTTTCTATAAAAATAAGCTCGATTTTTGGGTTATTGTTTCAAGTATACAGATTTTAATACCCGTGTTGTGGTGCTCTTATGTGGTGAGGGGAACATTTGGCCACAGCCAAATTATTCCATTCATATCTAAAAAAAAAAGGCTCAATATTTGATTTTCCCCAGCTGCTGCTCGTATTGGGTGTTTCCGCTTCTACGCATCCGCTTCCTTGAGGTTTCCACTCCGGTCCCTGTCTGGTTATATCTGCTTATGATTTTCGTAGCCTATTACCGATTAATTTCCATTTACTTTCACATAATTTTTGGTGTATTGGTTGTCGCTTTGTAATATTCCATAGATCGATATTACACATATATTTAATAAACGGAAAATCCTGATTATATTTACGTAGACATCTGCGTAATGTCGGAATTCGTTGCATCCATGTTTCGCAGCCATAGAGAATGACTGAGATGCATATAAAAGGGTTTCATCCTATTTGCGGCGTCCGAAATACATTAATTTTGTTTTTTTACCAACCCATTCTTATGAAAATTAGCTTCGTCTGAAAAATTAACTATTGCAGTACTTCAAATCTTGAACCACTTGAATAGGTGCAATTACTTTGATGCTGGTCTTATAGTAGACAACGAAAAAAATCACATTGCTCTATGTAGTCTGATTTCATTGAAATTCCGGTCTCGACTACAGTCTCAATTACTGGACATCGTAAATCAGAGCTACTGCTGGTGATATTCTGTATCGATAAAAAAACAACCTGAACTTGACAAGTATTGAAATGCAACAAATGCCGTTAAAATGTCTTTACCACTCACATTACAGTGCTGTCTGGGTAGAGTGAACACCCGATGCAATGAACACCGCGTTAGAGTGAACACCAGAATTTTTACATTGACTACTCTGTAGAGTGAACAGTCATGGACCTGAATAGAGTGAACATACTTTATAGTAAGTTTTTAGGTTTGCCGAAAGAGACAAATAATAAAAAAGAGTACAAAAATTAAAGATAACATAAAATAACGGTAAAATAACGATTTGCTCTCACAAATACAGTATACCCTCGATCAATACAACTGATAAAAATCAAGAAAGTTGCAGGAACCGTGGAGCTGCAGTAACTAAGAAAAAATATCTTGAGTGGTGTTAGGGCATTAATTCGATCAATGCACATATTAAAATGTCGTATTTTTGGAAAAATTGCGTCGATAGTGTGCCATGTAAATAATTTGGCTATTTTAATAATATAGGAGTTGCGCTCATTGAGGTTTGTGTTGGTAGAGAATGATGAGGACAATGGCGAAACATCAGAATACAGAAATCGGATATCAGCTGATGAAGCCATTAAGGTTTTTGATAAGGGTATCGAATGGGCTGAGGCTAATACTACAAATTTCGCGAATATACAAGCTCTACATTGCCTTCGCGATCAAGCAGTGCAAATATCGTTAAACAAACCGAAGAAACAAACAACTATTACACATTTTTTTTCAGTCTTAAATTTAAACATCAGTATTTTATGGAAATAAATACAAAATATAATATATAAATGCATTTAAAATAAATAAAAAATCGTTTTAAATACAAAAAAATCAACCTTGATTTAGTGAACAACCTGGGTATTATGAAATCGACCGGCAAAAATTAGTTCACTCTACCCAGACAGCACTGTATTTGCTTATGCTCCTAGCCCAAAACTTCGACAGCCATGCTTAGCTGATATCGGCATTTTGCATGAATTCTATGGACGATCCAAGACTGCAGATACAGATGGCGTCACTAGAAACCTCAGAGTTAGGGTCGCTGAATATTTATTTGCTAAAGAAATAACGTAAATTACCGAGACTTAGGAAAATTGACTAGCAGTTAACAGCATTGCGATTGTCCATACTTCACGTATAGATGGCGCCACTATAAAAGTCTGTTTGTAGATTACTTTTTATTTAGAACATCGCATATAGATTGGGCCACTACACAGAATGAAAAATGACATTCTAAATTCGAGCCGAATATTCTTAATTTGAACTAAAATCGCACATAAAACAAGTATGTACGATTCGTAGTTAGTTATACTTAAAAGAAGTATAAATGGGATAGTTTTAAAATCAAAAACGAAAATTCTTATAAAAAGAATAATATAAAGGGTGTTTTTTATTGAGGTATAGAACTTCGAATTGAAATAAAACACAAGAAAATCGTTTTAATGTCCATCAATTTGGCTTTATTGGAAGGATAATTTTATGCCATTAATGTTTAAATATGATTTCGGGCATGTGGCCGCCGCGGCTGGCTCGAATAAAGCCAATTCTACAGGTCCAATTTTCAACCACTTGTTGGAACCACAACTCATCCACATTCATGCCATCCAATTCGGGAACAAAATAGTCGGTTATCATGGCTCTATACCGGTCTCCATTAACGGTAACTGACTCTCCAGCATTATTTCGGAAGAAGTATGGCCCAATGACTCCACCAGCCCATAGAGCACACCAAACAGTCAGTTTTCGTGGATGTAATGGCATAAAATGGACGGAGCTTGCGGTGAACTTCGCGAACTGAACCATTACTTTCGAAATAAATTTGCACGATTTGCAAGCGTTGTTCTTTTGTCAACCTGTTCATGATGAAATGGCAAACCAAACTAAATATTAATCACTTGACAGCTGACAAAATGGCCGCCAGTTAAAAAAGTGATGCCAACTTAAAGTTCTATACCCCAATAAAAAACACCCTTTACTTGATTTATTTAAACAACGAATTATTTGCTTTACTGATTGGCGTTTTTCGGACTAGTAAACAGTAGTTCTCGTTTAATTACGGATGACTATAGCCCATAATAAACCAATGATTGGAGAATAAATCATTGAAAATGGGTGCCGATGTACTTAAGGGTAGTTTAATATTTATTAGGGAAAGTAAGTCTAACTTGAAGTGAGGTAAGAGAAAAACTTCGTAGAACTATTTTTGAGAGAGAAAACTGAGACCGCATAAAAGTGTTTTCTCTTTAAATCCATTTCGAACTCATCCTATTTCGAATTTATAGGATTGTTATATCAATTTAATCTAAATTTTCGATAGAACAATCCCAGTTTTCGATAATTTCAGGGCTTATGCATTTCATTTCACGATTGATCTGTTCTACATAAGATTAACCCAAAGGTTATATCACCTGGTAGTAAATTAAAAAAACACACACACACAGAATTATTACTTTGAAAATGTTTCTGATGCTGCAAAGTGCTGTCCGCGAATTATTTAGCATACCGCTTTTTCTCCGGCCCTGTGTCAGGCGATATTTTTCATCTTCCGCTGCATTTGCTATGTATGTTGACAGTGGCCATTAATTATTCTCATTTAATTTGGTTAGCATTTTACGGCTAAAACGAGTGTGTACGTACGAATATGTGAGCATAACCTATTTGTGTATGTCATCTACTTCAGCCTATGTTTGGCTGGAGTGTTGTCATTTCGTGTGTATGTATGCATGACGTTTTTTTTTCTGCTGCATCCTGCCCCGATAGCACCTTTTCATTAAGGCTGGAAATTGTTGGGGAGAAAACACTTCATTATACCACTATGAAGTTCTACCACATGCACACACTCTTATGCCCGACCATGGGTATGAGTATGCGGAGAGCAGAGGAAACGGGTACACGAGGAAAATGCCCGTTTTCCCCACATTCCATAAACTCGCACTCTCAGACACACACTCACATTAATGGCCCGAAAATTATGTTGGCTGTAGGTGAAGAAGATAGAGTTATATGAGCCTTGTTTTATTGCGGGCTTAACTATTCACACTTTAATGCATTTCCAAGTAGTTTCATTTTGTTTACCACACTGGATTTTCCACATCACCGATAGTCACGTAGCCCTGACTGTCTCCCTGCCTGCATGTAGGTCCACATATTCGTTTATGGCAGATCTCTAGGCACTCGTATCTGTTGGTGTGCGTCTGTGTGTGCCACATTAATCAGAATTTAAAAGTTTTGGCAACTCTTTGAGTAGGTGGGTCGTTGCTGGCGCCCGATAATGTGTGTACCTGTGTGTGAGTGCATTTGAAGGTGGGCTGTGAAATGTGTTTGTACGTATGTCATCACATTTTAAACATTTGATCCCATTTTCAGTTACAAAATCTGCAAACATACCGAACTGACATTCAAGTATTTGGTAAACATTTCGGCCAGCCCACCTGACAAATCCAAATTAAACATTCACCTTCAATGGATACTTGGCAAATAATTTGCAATTAAATATACATTTCAGGTTTTCTTCATTGCTGATGTGTAGATATCTCAGCAGCGTGACAAAGGGTTCTGTGGTAGACTTCCCCTTATAGAAGATGTCGTTCAAATACAATTATGGCAAATATTCTCTGTTAAATTATAGAATATATTAAACTAGTAAGTTGTAATGCGCCTATGGCGCCCGTTGAAATATGGAAAAAAAATTGTGTTGAAAAAAAAATTTTTTTGCGGAAAAAAAAATTTTTATGTTGAAAAAAAAAAAAATTGTTGAAAAAAAAATTTTTTCTTGAAAAAAAAAATTATTGTTGAAAAAAAAATTTTGTTGAAAAAAAAAATTTTTCTTGAAAAAAAAAATTTTGATGGAAAAAAAATTTTTTTTTGTGAAAAAAAAATTTTGTGGAAAAAAAAATTTTTGTTGAAAAAAAAATTTTGTTGAAAAAAAATTTTTGTTGAAAAAAAAATTTTTGTAAAAAAAAAATTTTTGTTGAAAAAAAAAAATTGTGAAAAAAAAAATTTTGTAAAAAAAAAAAATTATAAAAAAAAAATTTGGGGAAAACACAATTTCTGTACAAAAAAAATATTATTTTTTTTATTATTATTATTTACTAGTAAGTTGTAATGCGCCTATGGCGCCCGTTAATTTGCTTGAGAAAGTATTTGTTACTTAATTTTAAAAATTTTGTAAAAATATTTTGAGAAAACAATTTTGTAAAAAAAAATTTTTGTTGAAAAAAAAAAAATTTGTTGAAAAAAAAATTTTTGTGGAAAACAAAAAAATTTTGTTGAAAAAAAAATTTTTGTTGAAAAAAAAATTTTTGTAAAAAAAAAAATTTGTAAGAAAAAAAATTTTGGTAAAAAAAAATTTGGGGAAAACACAATTTCTGTACAAAAAAAATATTATTTTTTTTATTATTATAATTTATAGAATTATTATAGAATGCCTATTTAAATTCCTACGTACTGCGTGACAGAGTCAGTGAATCAGTGAATCAGTGTCGAGGGTAAATATATATTAAGATAGAAAATTATAGAATGCCTATTTAAATTCCTACGTACTGCGTGACAGAGTCAGTGAATCAGTGAATCAGTGTATAAGTGTATTAATATTCATCTTATTGCTAATCTTATTGCTATCAGTGAATCAGTGTCGAGGGTAAATATATATTAAGATGTTTCTACGGTCCTGGGATACGTCTATATCATCACATAAAATGCAAAAGTGCGAATCACCACTTTTCAAAATTTTACAAGAGGAAATAAAATAACTAAAAACTAGACTCAAAATAACATGACAAATATATAGTGGTTATATGAATGATTTTGCATTTTCTAAACTTGATAAGTAACAAAACTACCGTTGACCCAGCGACCACCAATTACAGCCAGTGTTGTCATAAATGTATGCCTATAAATCGTCACACTTATTTCCCTTAACATTCCATGAAGGAACAGATGGGGAACTTTTCTCGAATCAGTGAGCTGTGTTCGATATAATTTGTATACTCACTGACCGGGAACTACTGTTTAAAGCCAGCTAATGCTTAGAGATTGCTCTCTCACTCGTAAAGTCCCAACATTTACGAGGTGGAAACAGCCGCCGAAAAATGTTTGATGGTCTTACCCGGTTTCGAACTCGGGTTCTTCTGTGTGATAGTCGCACACACTACCTACCACACCACGACCGTCCACAATCGTCTTCGTTTCTTTACAGAATTTGAATTTTATAAGAAACAAAAATGTTACTGCCTGTTTCCATAAAACGATTTTGTTCGTTTATTACCAATCGCGTTATAAAATGGGCTTCAGACATTATTCAATTCTGGTTTTCGGATATATGTTAGATATGGACATTTGAAACCCAATCTCAAAAGAATGAGTTCTCAATACTGACAAACATCTATTTTATTACGCCTTAAATTTTGACAATTTGTAACGAACGAACAAATTTGTTTAATGGAAACAGGCAGGTAATATCGTAATTGTTATTGTTTGATTTTGACAGTTTGCTATTGCTTGGATGAAATACAATTTCCGTAAAAAAAATTCCAAACGAAATACAAAATGTTTGAAATTACGTTTTTCCCGTTTCGTTTTACAAAATGGGACATTAGGCATCTAAATTCGATTGAAATAGTTTTAAATAATCTTTGCAATAGCAAAGTCCTTCCATAGTCTCTACCTTAAGGCGTTTTCAACAAGAAGTGTTATTCTGAATCACCCGGTATTTCGGTAGCTGTCACTTTTAAAGCTTTAATTCTTTGACATTTGACAAGTAGAAACTACTCCATTACTAAAAATGGAACGATACACGATTCAACAACGCATTGAAATTATTAAAATTGACTATAAAAATGGTTAAAATCTTGCAGTAACAGTCACAGTGAAACACCTTGTCGGATCGCAATACAGAAAGTGGTGGACAAATTTGAGCTAATGGGACAAGTTAGTGATGTGAAGAAAAAAACCCGTGCACGTCGCTCAAGAACAACTGAGAATATTGCTGCTGTAGTCCAAAGTGTTGAAGAAAACCCAGGTTTGTCCACAAACGTCATTAAATCGCAGTTTGCATAAAGACTTGGGTCTTAAGGCGTATAAAGTTCAGTTCACACAACAACTCAAGCCGGTCGATCATCTACAACGTCGTGTCTTTGCTGATTGGGTCCTTGAAATGCATGATCCGGAATTCCATCGAAAAATCATCTTGACTGATGAGGCCCATTTCCAAAATTATCGCATCTGGTGATCGTTAAACCCAAGAGTTATTGTTGACTCTCCATCCTCAACGTGTGAGTGTTTGGTGTGGTTTATGGTCGGAGACCGAAAGGATTTTTTCATACCAGAGAACTTTAATAACCTGAGACTGATCATACATAGTCGATAGTTGAGTGCAACACCGGATGGAACGACTGCTACGATAACCTTCAAAGGCCCTGCTAATTCCACCCCTGTTACAGTCAGCATGAGTTCTTGAATTATTTACCCAAAAATATATTCAGACACACATGAATTCACACTGACTGACATAAATAGAATAAATTACTGTTTGTTCAGTACGTCATTTCATTCCTTTTGCGGTGTGTCAATACTCACCGACAAACAAAAGCAAATAGACCCCAGCAAAACATAAAATGTGTAAATATCAATTGGCCACAGAAAATAGAAGACGAGAAAAAATACGACAAAAATTTAATTTTCTCAAAACTAAAAATTTCCCTTTTACTTTAGTGACACATTTACTTTCCATGTCTATTGTTTCCAAGAAAAGGAATTGCTGTCATTAGCATCCCCGCTCGCGCATTCCAACAAGCTGGAGGAATTAATGAAAAACTCATGTAGCTACAGATTGCAAATTGTTCCCTGTATCTCCTGGTGGTAGTCCAAAACACACATACACTCACAGTCAGCAAATATATAGAACAAATGCGGATGGGGTTCGTTCTTTTCGAATATGAATATGAATGAGGATGTAGCCGAGAATTTGTATAAATGTGAAGTAATTATTTTTCATATGTGCTCTTTTTTTGGGTTGTTTCTACTAAAATTACAGTAGAATTCTTTTGTTCTAGATGATAGGATAGTATGTTTTCTTTTCTTGTTTTTGTGTTGTTGTTGAAAACATACATTTTTCCAAATTAAAATGTTGTAAATTAGTAAAGGGGGGAAATGTTTATTCTAAAATATATTTAATGCTTGCACTGAAGAAGTAACTTGAGTAAGAAATATAAGTAGCCGCGTTGGGGCAGTGATGCATTTGATGTATAACCATGTAAATGCTTTGCCTTGTATAATAATAATTAGTAAACATTTTTGTTTTCTGTACAAAATCGGTTGTATGTAAGGTGTGAGCGATTATTTTAAGATATTAACATCAAAAATCGGACAACATTATGGGGGCAAATCCTGCGTGAGAGAAAAACATATCTTAATCTAATAAATAGTATTTAGTCGGAAGTGCACTTTCAGAAAAAAAAACATGAAACATAATTACTTAACAGCTATTTGTTGCGAAATAATTGATGATGAAACGATTGATGACTTTCTAAGTCGTTTAAAACATATCCGTCTGGCTGAAACTTGCTGACTGGTTTTTAATACAATTTGTTTCATATATTTATAAAACTTATAAAACAAAGTTTCATTAAACGAAAAAATAAAGTTTAAAAAGTATGAAATAATTGTTTGTTGGTGGAATTGCCATATATACATTATTTAGAAATACATATTTTTTCAAAGCATCCTAGAGCGAAAATGGCAAAAATCTGTGATTACTTTTTTTTCATACAAAATTACTAAAATTGCGATTTACTCAGTAACTAAGCTTCCTAGAGCAAAAAGGGCAAAAATCTGTAATTACTTTTTTTTCATACAAAATTTATTATTTTATATAGAACACTAACATTGCGATTTACTCAGTAACTAAGCGTCCTAGAGCGAAAATGGCAAAAATCTGTGATTACTTTTTTTTCATACAAAATTACTAAAATTGCGATTTACTCAGTAACTAAGCGTCCTAGAGCAAAAAGGGCAAAAATCTGTAATCACTTTTTTTCATACAAAATTCATAATTTATATAGAAAACTAAAATTGCGATTTACTCAGTAACTAAGCGTCCTAGAGCAAAAACGGCAAAAATCTGTAATCACTTTTTTTTCATACAAAATTCATTATTTGTATAGAAAACTAAAATTGCGATTTACTCAGTAGCTAAGCGTCCTAGAGCCAAAAGGGCAAAAATTTGTGATCACTTTATTCATACAAAATTCATTATTTGTATAGAAACCTAAAATTGCGATTTACTCAGTAACTAAGCGACCTAGAGCCAAAAGGGCAAAAATCTGTGATCACTTTTTTTTTCATACAAAATTCATTATTTGTATAGAAAACTAAAATTGCGATTTACTCAGTAACTAAGCGTCCTAGAGCAAAAAGGGCAAAAATATGTGATCACTTTTTTTTTCATACAAAATTCATTATTTTGTATGGAAAACTAAAATTGCGATTTACTCAGAAACTACGCGTCCTAGAGCAAAAAGGGCAAACATCTGTGATCACTTTTTTTTCATACAAAATTCATTATTTGTATAGAAAACTAAAATTGCGATTTACTCAGTAACTAAGCGTCCTAGAGCAAAAAGGACAAAAATCTGTGAACACTTTTTTTTTCAAACAAAATTCATAATTTATATAGAAAACTAAAATTGCGATTTACTCAGTAACTAAGCGACCTAGAGCCAAAAGGGCAAAAATCTGTGATCACTTTTTTTTTCATACAAAATTCATTATTTGTATAGAAAACTAAAATTGCGATTTACTCAGTAACTAAGCGTCCTAGAGCAAAAAGGGCAAAAATATGTGATCACTTTTTTTTTCATACAAAATTCATTATTTTGTATGGAAAACTAAAATTGCGATTTACTCAGAAACTACGCGTCCTAGAGCAAAAAGGGCAAACATCTGTGATCACTTTTTTTTCATACAAAATTCATTATTTGTATAGAAACCTAAAATTGCGATTTACTCAGTAACTAAGCGACCTAGAGCCAAAAGGGCAAAAATCTGTGATCACTTTTTTTTTCATACAAAATTCATTATTTGTATAGAAAACTAAAATTGCGATTTACTCAGTAACTAAGCGTCCTAGAGCAAAAAGGGCAAAAATATGTGATCACTTTTTTTTTCATACAAAATTCATTATTTTGTATGGAAAACTAAAATTGCGATTTACTCAGAAACTACGCGTCCTAGAGCAAAAAGGGCAAACATCTGTGATCACTTTTTTTTCATACAAAATTCATTATTTGTATAGAAAACTAAAATTGCGATTTACTCAGTAACTAAGCGTCCTAGAGCAAAAAGGGCAAAAATCAGTGATCACTTTTTTTTTTCATACAAAATTCATTATTTTATATAGAAAACTAAAATTGCGATTTACTCAGTAATTAAGCGTCCTAGATCAAAAATGGCAA
Organism: Hydrotaea cyrtoneurina; assembly: GCA_958296145.1. Lineage (NCBI taxonomy): Eukaryota > Metazoa > Arthropoda > Insecta > Diptera > Muscidae > Hydrotaea > Hydrotaea cyrtoneurina. The sequence goes on along the minus strand of OY282513.1, from coordinate 17,367,136 downwards.
AAATCTGTGATCACTTTTTTTTCATACAAAATTCATTATTTTGTATGAAAAATTAAATTGAGATTTACTCAGTAACTAAGCGGCCTAGAGCAAAAAGGACAAATATCTGTGATCACTTTTTTTTCATACAAAATTCATAATTTATATAGAAAACTAAAATTGCTATTTACTCAGTAACTAAGCGACCTAGAGCCAAAAGGGCAAAAATCTGTGATCAATTTTTTTTCATACAAAATTCATTATTTCTTTTGAATATAACTACTCATAATGAAGGACCGTTGTATGTTGTCACCTGAGACATTATGTTTCAAATTCATTTCAAGTATAAAAGTGTAATAACATAACATGTATAAATAAAACAGCTACAACTTTGTATATAAGTTAAGTTTAATCCTTAGATACAACATCATCTATCGCAGCCGTTCGTTGCAGCATTTATCAACGATTTAATATATCTTTTTTTCAATAATGTCACTCGTTTTTCATTTGGACAGAATATTATTCGCATTTCGTTTTTAATCCTCCAATAAGTCACGCTCGATAGTGCAAATGTCACCAGCATATATTCTTCCACATAATTTTTCATTTTTAATAAATTGATGACAGATGTTGCAATGGTCAGAACGCATAATGAACTGGGAAGATAGGAGAGAATGGACTGCTTAGAAAAGATTTGAGTTAAAACCCCCCCCCCCCCCCCCAATTCAAGAAGACACACACACATACAGGCACCGACTTTCTTTAAAGCATTTAGTTATCCTTTAAAAAAGGCTGCAAAACAATTATAAGCATGAGCAGTGTGAAAGGATAATAGCACAAGTAGAAATGAAAACAACTACTATCAGGACCTGTTAGAGGTGTTACAACGAGCTCTTCATTGTGGACTAACAATTGCAATTTGTTACACAGGAAAGGAAAAGAAACAAATACCGACTGCCACCACCTATAACTTTCGAACAGTGGTTACAGGCGAAAAAAAAACTACTGAAACGGAATGGAAATTATTTAATATCCGATTCATTTACATTAATTTTCCACCATCAAACAATTTGGTGTTTTGAATTAACAATATTGAAATTGACTGAATTAAAAAATAATCTTAATATATAGTTACCCTCGACACTGATTCACTGATACACTGATACACTGATTCCCTGATTCACTGATTCACTGACTCTGTCACGCAGTACGTAGGAGTTGAAATAGACATTCTATAATAATTCTATAAATAATAATAATAAAAAAAATAATATTTTTTTTTGTACAGAAATTGTGTTTTCCTCAAATTTTTTTTTTACCAACATTTTTTTTTACAATTTTTTTTTTTTACAAAAATTTTTTTTTTCCACAAAAATGTTTTTTTTCCACAAAATTTTTTTTTCAACAAAATATTTTTTTTTTCCACAAAAATTTTTTTTATCAACAAAAATTTTTTTTTCAGCAAAATTTTTTTTTTCGACAAAAATTTTTTTTTCAGCAAAAATTTTTTCTCCACAAATTTTTTTTTTTTCCAATTTTATTTTTTTCCGAAATTTTTTTTTACAAAATAGTTTTCTCAAAATATTTTTTACAAAATTTTTAAAATGAAGTAACAAATACTTTCTCAAGCAAATTAACGGGCGCCATAGGCGCATTACAACTTACTAGTAATAAATAATAATAAATAATAAAAAAAATAATTTGTTTTTGTACAGAAATTGTGTTTTACCAAAATTTTTTTTTTCAAAAATTTTTTTTTCCAATTTTTTTTTTTTTTTACCAAATTTTTTTTTTTCAAAAATTTTTTTCCTACAAAATTTGTTTTCCAAATTTTTTTTTTCAACAAAATTTTTTTTTTCAACAAAATTTTTTTTTTTTGCTTTTTTTCAACAATTTTTTTTTTTCAAGAAAAAAATTTTTTTTCAACAAAATTTTTTTTTTAACAGAAATTTTTTTTTTCAAGAAAAAATTTTTTTTCCACAAAATTTTTTTTCCATATTTCAACGGGTGCCATAGGCGCATTACAACTTACTAGTTTAGTATAACGATGTTTCAGGGATAGAATAAGCTTGATACACAGATTTGTTACAGTTAGTCGAGACAAGTTTCAGTTTCTGAATTATTTGCTTAGCCCGAGGTAACAGGGCCTTTGGAGTGTTCGTACATTCCTTAAGACATTTGCGGTAGACGTCAACATTGGGGAGATTTGATTTTCCTTATCTTTGCTTTCATTGCTGCTGTTCATTCAGAGCGAATACCTGAGAAAAGCCGCTATTTTGGCAGAAGACAAATTATTGTTTACCAGGACTTACAACGTGAATGTCTGGTAGACGACTTGAAATGCTGTTCATAAGAATCACATTGGGTTCACTAAGTTGAACCAACTTTTCCGTATGACATACACCCACATGAATCATATTCCCTTCATAAAATTAGACAGCGTTGGAAATGATCGGTAATTTAAATACGTATTCAATTTGTGCTGAATTTATTGTACACCTTTATTACGCCTGCAGCCACTGTTTGTTGATTTGCAATGTTTCCATCCCAGGAAGATGTTGAGCAAAAAGTGTCGGTTCTCTATTAGACATTTTCAACTAAACGGTAGACAAAAAAGGAGACGGGAAAAGAAAACAAAAAACTTCTGCATTATGTGCGAAAAGGAAAAAACAAATGGCTGAATGAAAACATGCATGTGGAAAATGTGGACAAAATGGTCATGAAGGTGTGCTGTACATAATAGAACTGACATCAACTATACCCATACGTATACACTATATACATACAAATAAATATATATATATATATATATGATATATGAATATAACTGAACGACAAAGACGACATACATGTGATTTATAATATAAAGTGAATACCATACACCCGCTGTCGTCTAGCATCACATGCAGTTGTGGATGTGTGGATAAGGCCTTAGGTCGTTTTTCCACTGCCACAAATGTGTACGTTCCGGAAACGGAAGTAGAAAGTTTCAAAAGAGTTGTTGGGAGTTTAATCCCAAACTAAGTAAGTTTTGAGTGCTGCAAATAGCACACAACACCCACTCACCTCATACATGTGCACAAACACACACACATACTCATCCCCTCACTCACTTGCATCATCATACAATTACATTTCATTGCTCCATTTTGTAAGTCTTTATCCTTTGGACTCGCATCGTCACAATTCTGCACTCGACTCGCTCTCCTTGTACCGGTCATTATGCCCTTGTGCGTTTCTGAATAAAACGGATTAACATTTCAACACTCTCCTCCATCGTCCATCGTGAGCACTTGGTGGGATCTGCATGAGAGAGCGAGCTGTCTGTTACTTACAGTCAGTACAGTCTGTGTGGTACACTTTCTGCCTTGGGCCATCGCATACGAGGAAGGTACACAAATGTGTCCATGCTTTTGTTGCAATCAAGCTTTTAACGCTTAATATCTTTAGGATTCCATCACAGATAGTGCTGCATCTTCCAGAGGGCAAATCGGTTATAAAGCTCATAAATTGAAATTTTTAGGCAACCCAACATCAAATGCCAAATATCTACCAAGAAGAGGTGATCAACAAAGCTCGTACTCACCTCAGCCTCAACACTGAATTCGTTAAAGAAGCAAGTCGATGCTCTCTTCTCTCCAGTTGTGGCTCCCACCTACGGTCAGGTCGCTCCTTTATACGGCTCTGACTCAGCTGTTGCTTCCGCTTCCTTCTCGACCAATGATCGTGGATATGGGACTCCTCTTCTGTTCCGTGTGGAGAATGCACACACAAGGCCGAGGTGAGTCGCAATCCAAGATCAATATTTATTTGAAGGGCTAACCTTAGTAACTAATCAATTGTCCAACTACTATCAAGTCGACCATTCATTTTTCTTTTATTACCCATACTTATTTCTATGACTCTAACTTTTTTTTCGGTGTATAGATTTGGTCATTTTCGTATTATATATTTTGCATTATCTTTTGTTGTTTCATCTCTCTCCATTTGACCATTTTATCACTAATGCTTCAGAGGACTTTGGAATAAAGGAGTGGATGCTAGCACGACAATGTAAATATTAGCATAAGTCATTGTTTTGGAAAATGAATTGCAAAAGACAGACAGTCAGGCAGACATAGCATCATAGCCAGTATCAGGAGATATCCCAACACTGGCTACGATGGTCCAAGCAAGCAACTCCCTTTGTCAAATCCCCCCCCCCCCCCCCACATCAACACCAACACAGTCATTCATGTATGCTGACGACTGACTCTAGGTACTCCACCATCTGTGAATGTTGATGCATAATAGGCCCATAATGAGTGTGCCTGGTATCTGCATCAGAATATCTCTCAGGATGTGTGAGTGTGTGTGTGTGTGCGGTCCTGCATAAGTCTAGGTGCCGGAAACTGTGTCTCAATATACATGAGTGTGTGTGTGTGCAAGAGAGCGACTATTCATGTCGTGTACAGAAAATTTGCATTGTTTTAATGTGTTAGTTGTGCTTTTGTTTCCGTTATGAGAAATCTGCATAATTTGTTAAAAATTACTGTTGGCCCAAATCAAAGGATTAAAAAACAAACCAGCCACGAACGGATATAGTACTTAGTCTCCCAGCGAGCTGAATGCAAAACGACTGGAGGTACTTTACACCAAAGAAGAAGAAGAAGAAGAAACAATGGAGGCAAAAATTGCCAACCAAATAAGTGGAAGCCTGCGTTGAACTGTAGTCGAAGTGAAGTTTACGTGGAGCACGAGCGGATTTTTCTGTAAAGAATAACACCGAAAACAAACGCACCTGTATGGTATGAGTTTTTTTTCCTATAGAAAATTCACGATTAATTGTAATGAAAGATATGGTTTTAAATTCAAACCCGATGTGCACCCTCAACTGTATACAGTAAAAGCTCTACTAGCGGACAGCTTCCGTAAATGGACAATTTTTCCGGTCCCATGCGGTATTTTTAAAGTAATTTAATCACCGCTGGGCGGACATCTCCTGTGGACGGACAAAACCACAGCGACCGTCGGTGTCCGCCCACCGGAGCTTTCACTGTATATCGTTTTGCTTCCCATCCATCTCTTTTTCCGCCTTTGGCAGAGTGTGAGTATTTTGTCGATAGTTAAATTTTTTCAGTCGAAAGTCACACGGCTAGGGTTGAATCTGCATCTATAACATCCTATTGAGATCCACAAAATCCAAAAGCTTATGATGTTAGAAGAAAACCCCCAGCTAGGTTTTTAATTATTAGCTAAGGTTTTTTTAAAATTAATTTTTGAAGTTTTTGACTGGTGATGGATTTTAGTACAATTATGAAAAAGCATGTCTATATCTCGTGAACTATTCGAAATATTGCTTGTACCTCTTCGCAAATTTTTTAGCTCTTAATTAGAAGTACAAATTTTGCCTAGAGATAAATTCAAAAAACAACAACACCTTACTCAAATCCTTTCGTTGTCAAGTGGCTAGTTGATCGAACGACTCACTCTAGAGCAAAATTGTTCCACTGCCGAACCGTTTGTGACAAACGTTCAAAACAAATGTCAACAAACATTTCTCTCTCTTTCCTCCTTACGATACAATAATTTTTGTATATAGTGTATTGCATTTATAGGAGGCAAAACCCCAGTGTTGGTCCCAAAAAAAAATATGTCTCCTTTATTATAAATCGTATTAATTACGTTGAGGCTCCAGCATCCCTTTATTTCTCAGCTCATCATCTCCGGTCTTATACAGCTCTATCGGTATTGCCTCAGCACCTTCGGCCTTGTTGAACTTAAGCCATTCAATTGTTGCCTGCGGGTTTGCTATCTTCATATTGTTCTTCTACTGATCACAAGCGGGAGAAATGTTGCTTCCAAATCCTCGGTATCGACGTGTCTGTCACCAGATTCCCATTTTTATCTCTATACGTTAAACAAAATTTTAGCAAACAAATTTGCATTGAACATAAAAATATTTTCTTATGCCCCAAATACTAACTTGTTTGTAGGTTATAAATATCAAATACAGGGTCCGCCAAATAACATTTTTTTTTTGAAAATTCTATAAAAAAAAACTACTGGATATTTTCTCAAATTTCTTTTTTTATTTGAAAGTACAATCCTTCCGGTTAATAATGGAAAATAATTTCATTCAAATGGCGGCCTTGGCTGGCCATTAGGGCGTTTCACAAAAGACGTTTTTTCTGATTTTTCTAACTCTTGAAGCGGAATATTGAAGTTTGAGAATTTAAGAGAATTTCGAAAATTTTTTTGGATTTTTTGAAGATGGGTACGGGGTCGCTGAAATCGATTTTATCAAAAAAATGAGGTTATGGAGAAAAATTTTTAATATTAATTTTTGCTGGTGCTTTTTCTTCATAAAACTAAACAATTCTCTTCTTAATGATCCGATCCCACGACAAAAAAATGATTGATGTGAAAAATTATTATATTAAGGACCACTTTGACAGTCTTAAAAGTACAAAATTATGTTTTTATAGATTTCAAACCTCAATAACTTTAAAAGTTTCAACAAACTTAATGAAATTCTTTTAATTTTTATAAAATTTGAAAAATAAAAAAAAAATTTCTCAAACTTAAATTTTTTTCTTATATTTCTCCCGCAAGTGAAAAGAAACCTATATACCGAATGAAAGGTAATTTAAAGACCTTTCTAACGCATTTTTCATCTTGAAAAAATGTTGAAAACTTTTAAAGTTATTGAGGTTTGAAATCTATAAAAACATAATTTTGTACTTTTAAGACTGTCAAAGTGGTCCTTAATATAATAATTTTTCACATCAATCATTTTTTTGTCGTGGGATCGGATCATTAAGAAGAGAATTGTTTAGTTTTATGAAGAAAAAGCACCAGCAAAAATTAATATTAACAATTTTTCTCCATAACCTCATTTTTTTGATAAAATCGATTTCAGCGACCCCGTACCCATCTTCAAAAAATCCAAAAAAAATTTCGAAATTCTCTTAAATCACAAACTTTAATATTCCGCTTCAAGAGTTGGAATTTTTTTTTTTTGAAACGCCCTACTGGCCATGCAGTAGCCTAACGGCATTAGTTCTGCGGCTGATAATGCGATCTCAAAAAATGTTGCCAAAATCCTCCTCTTCAATTTTTGTAAACAAAAATTCGTTCAAGTTTCAGGGGTGGCTTGACACTCGTTTCTCTATTGGAGGGTTGTTCTCGGATCTGAACCATGTGTCACAACTCTGAGTTTGGTTTGTTGCAGTTATAGCTCGTGCCAGATAAACTTTCGTGGTGGTTTCTCTCCTCCAAATTGGGACAGTGTTCGAATTGGTTGTAGGTTCATTAATGCAAACATGTCGGATTTTGACTGAAACGTTCGCTCGTATCGACTCGTTTGTATCAGCTGTAGACACGCTAATTATGTTCGGGTCCTTAGGAGAATATTGGAATTCTAGTAGACAAGTACTCGGATGACAATCATTGCATTCCAATAGCTCTATAAACTCACGGAATTCGTTTTATAGTAAATGGACCCAAAAAGTCTACAGTCAGAAGTAAAGCATATGTATATTGAGATCAAATGTCCATGACCTCAATTAAGAACTTCCCTGTCTATGTGGAACATAAGTCCGAGGGGATGATTGGTGAATTTTCTTATGCACCAAAAAAAGGCTGATGATTGCGAGGTATTGCAATCAAAAAGAGAGAGCAAGTCACAACTTCTCATATCATCACTTTTAATTAAAGAACTCTAGGCGACAGACATTCCAGTTCACCAACACATGCACAGCAGAGTACAAAATACATTTACTAATACTCAACCGGCATTATTTAAATTCCTATGCATATTTCATCAAATAAAGAAGGACATGAACCAAACTAAAGTCCAACGATGCACAGCCAGTCTCGAATGTCACACACAAATGTGGCCAGAAAACCAATAATGTGTGTCTTATTGGACATTTTCGTTGGTATTAACCAAAGCTTTGAGGGGACAAATTAACTTTTTCTGTCTATTGATCCACTCGGATATTTGGGTGTTTGTCTCTCTCTGTGTGTGTGTGTGTGTGTATGCTGAGTTCTGCCATCGTTATGTAGTCCCAGTAGAATACTACATTCGTTGGACTGATGTTAGATAGCGTCCAATGCACAAATCCAATATGCATTGCAAATGAGCAGAAACGGATGTAAAAGTTGATGCACAAATGATTCAGACCCCACCGCTCCTATCTACAAAAAGATGGGAACATATTGTAATTTCAAACGAAGGTGGTATGAGATTTAAGAGTAAAGTTCAGCCAGTCTGCGCAGAAGGCAATGCCAATAAGAAGTAAACATGGCAAACGTAAACATATGGGCTGTGCCACCCGGTTGACCATTGGACCCAAAAATTAGAATGTAAATTAACTTTGTATTGTAATTAAATAAAAATAATTAGTAAAAAATAAAAATGGCAATAGCAAAAAAATTAAAAAAATTGCAATACACCGAGCCAAAAGTACAACGATTTTTTTAACCATGTGTCTGGTTAATTTTTCGTGGTAAATATTTGATTACAAAGTCAAAATAACGTTGTATAAGGTCAAATTTACATGAAAAATTTTTGAGTTAACATTATATAAGGTTGATTTTTTCAAGAGAGAGAGAGAGGCTGAAAAATGTGCGAAATAAACAACAATTCAAAGATTATTCAACTCTGTTGTGTCGAAGTTCTTGAACTGCTTTGTGTTAGACGAAGTTCAGTATTATGTTACACGAAGTTGCAACAAATGCGATTATCTCCCCCACTCTTTTTCCACTCTTCCTGTTCTCTCAAAATGTGAGCACTTAAAAACCACCACCAAATGCTTTCTTCACTGCTTGTTGAGCTGTTGCTTTGTAATGCACGTGTTTGCTTTACTGCTTGATTTTTTTGGGATATGCGCTACTAAACAGTAGTTCTCGTTCACTCGCATAGAGTTAGGACACTTATTATAACAAAAATTGCTGCAGATGCAAATGTGTAACAATGAAGAACTGTAGCAGCTTCCGAAACCTTGCCTGCAATCAAAGCAAACACAATTCGTGAAGCTTTTTTGGAAAATTTATATTTCTGCAAAGAAATAGAAATAAATCAACGATCTCGAACAACAGAAACAAACACTGTAGTATTTAATAATATTAACGATTTCGTTGTTAAATTGAGCACGCATTGTTTCAATAAATTAACAATGAAACTTTTATATTAACAATTTTCATGGTTAAAAAATTCATGGTTAAAAATTTTAAAACAACAATAATTATTTTTATATCAACCAGTTTCATGCATTCAACCAGGGAGTAGTTAAACTAACTACTATTATTGTTAAATACCAGTCAACAATAAGATGTTCAAATTAACCATATACAACGTAGACTCCAAATCATGTTTATTTATGGTTAAGTTAACCTTATATAAGGTTAATTTTTCTCTCTGAACCGTTTTCTACATTACGGATTTGTGTACACAATATGACAATTGGATGTCGTATATATTCCGCTCTCATTCTTTCCATACGCTCCTCTTAAGCCATAGCTATTGTTGGTTGCTTTTACCTGATGATATTGAAAAGATCCAAAGCTATCTATCAGTCGGTTTGACTTATTTGCATTAAATTAGTATAGATAAAAGTAGGAAAATCGAACTAGAAGTCATACAACTTTCGTATGTACACATCAATTCTATCATGCTATCTACCCATCTTCTCTCATTCATTTCCCACCCCACCAGCAACCACAATTTTCTTGTCTTTGCCAGCTCCAATGTGTGTATGAATAAAATTCGTTTCGCATCGCACAGCCACAATTTGTGTCGTATAACCAACCACGCCAGACTCTAATTTGCCTAAATGACAAATTTAAATTAATGGAATTTAAAATTTGTCTTTCAACATGAATTTTATTCAGGTACATGATGTGTGTTTCCCCCCTCGCATTCCACGAATATTTATTGTGGGGAAATTACTTTTATCTACGGCGGAAGGGAGTACAATGTTTTTTATTGCTCAATTTGAAATGTTTTTCGTAGGTATTTTGATTTTTGTGAAATGATGTAATGTTTGTAATTTACTATATCTTCACTGACTTTCAATTGAAATATAAATTATTTACCGATGCGGTCTGCATTGGAGGCCTGTTAAGAATTTTAGGAGAAAGGTGATTTTTTTGGGGGGGAAAAAATTGGGAACATGGAACAGAAGGGGAACAGCAGTCCATGTTGGAATACATACATGCTGAAAAATGGCAATTTTAACAAATTTCCGCAAACAAATTAGCTTAAACATACTAACATTTTCTAATGCCACAAACATTAACTTGTTTGTAGGTTATAAAAACCAAATATATACATATTTATAGATCTTTGTTTTACTTTTCATTTATTTCTTTTAATTTGTGAAACTCTAGACATCAATTCATCTAATTCTTACGGTTATTGTTATTATTTTAAACAGCGTAGAGGTAAAAAAAATCACGAAAACATCTGCAAATACACACTTACGCCCACTCAAATATTGAACATTGTTAAATTTAATATGTTTTTTGCGTGTTACCCAAATACGTTAATGCTTATATACAAATACAAGCGTCCCGATAGCCGAGTTGGTAGCGTGTTTGCCTATCAGCGTGGGGGTTTTAGGTTCGATTCCTAACAGAGGCTTTGGTCTGTCACTGCAAAAATCTAGCCGAATGTCCTATGTTACCCGATTTACGCTTGGTCCCAAAATTAGAATATACATTTTCTTAGAATTGTAATAAAATCTAAATGAAATAAATAAAAAATATACAAACACGTAATATTAATAACAAATAACTTATATTTACATCCAAATAAGCTTTGTGTGGAAGGAAATAAGCTTGCTGTGTATAAACATTTAAAAAAGCGTGTAGTATAATCCATTTCGTGGTTTCAAAGGTAAAGGGCTAAAATTCGACATCTGTGAAACTAAGTTCTTAAAACAATTTTTTTTATATTTTCAGTTGGAAGTCTGTCATTGACGAAAATGGATCGCTTAACTATCACACAACGCGTAAAAATTTATTAAAACCTACTACAAAAATGGTGATTCTTGCAGAGCCACATATCGTGCTTTAAGAGCAGATTATGGTTTATGGTTATGAAGAACATTTCTCACTCGGTGGGTATGTTAATAAACAAAATTGTCGTATTTGGGATTCTGAAAATCCTCAAGTAATTGAAGAGATGCCATTACATCCACAAAAAGTCACTGTTTGGTGCACTCTTTGGTCCAAAGGTGTGATTGGACCTGACTTCTTCGAAAACGACGAGGGAACGACTGTCACCGTAAATTTTGGGGCGTTATGGTCGTATGATAACCTACATTTTTTACCTGCTTTTGATGAGTACGACTTGGAGAATATGTGATTTCAACAAGACGGTGCCACATGCCACACAACTCGAGCGAATATGACTTTATTGCAAGAGACATTTCCTGGCCGAGTAATTTCTCGTGGTGGCGACATCAACTGGCCACCAAGATCATGCGATTTGACACCATTTTGTGTGTGCTATGCGAAAGACCGTGTTTATGCAGATAAAACTTTAACTCTTGAGCACTTAAGAACCAACATTCGTCAAGTGTGCCAATATGTGCCAAAAAGTAATCCTCCATTACCTCAAAAGAATCAATGCTTGCAACACTTCCCGTGGTGGTCATTTAAATGATGTAGTGTTTCACACATAACGTTAACGTTCAAACTTTATAATAAAAAAGAAATATCATAAAAAAAATAGTTTATGTGTTTTATTTACGTTTACTTTTAGAAAGCAAAATGGATAACCCTGTACTTTTACATTTTCTTTAAGTGTATCATCTCACATCCACGTTTTAGCTGTTCCACACGGATCCAGACTAAATAGTGGTTTTTACTAGGGGTAGAAACTTCAGTTGCAGTGGGAGTGATAATTACGAAAATTTTCAGTCACAAAATTTTACTTTCTAAGAGGAAATTACAAAACGTTCTTTGAGGAAATTGTTCAGACATTTCGGAGAAAATTGCAATTTATTTCCATTTTTAATTTCACTTAATTCGCCACAGGCTCTACATTACTGACTTCTGCTGATCTCTATCTGGAATCTAGTTCTGCAACAAAATGTAGGTTAGCTGGGGGAAAAAAAAGCTCATTTAATGTCATGAAATCGGCTCCAAAACACGGACAATGTTTAATAATTTTGCTCTGACATTTTTGACACATTTGGCCCAGATTCAATATAAATTCCCATTTATCCAACCACCACATTCTGTTGGCAGCAGTGGTGCTTGCTGCTTTTCACGTACTGACAAGTTGAGAAGTCATGGCTGTTCGTTTGCGTTCGTATATTCCATTCATCTCTCTGTCTCATTATTTGGCGGCAATTGAATTTTTGGCAATAGATTTAACCAACTAATGACGTTTTTACTCAAATTTCCTTTTATTATCGTGCGGTGGAAGGATGTGGGTGGAATGCGCCAATGACATTGCAATTCGGTAGCGCTGCGGGTGTGTGGGCAGAAATATTCGAATGTCGAACGTAATGCTCGTAAATCGAATAAGAAATCCTAAAGTAATCAGAAAACACACACTTAAATTGCATGCACCATAAGGACGTGCTAAAGGCGGGTGGCCGGAGGTGTAAGAAATGGTGGATGAATCTTTACACTCAATTAAAGTTACTGATTGAAGATTTTGTGGTTGCATTCGGTTCTGCTCTGTTTACGGCTTTGTTGTACACTGTACAAACCCTGTCATGGGATAGCATTCGCCTCCACTGCTGTCTGTCTGTGTTTAGCACTTGTGCTCAAAATCTCAAATAGTATGAACAAAAAACAAACGAATTTTTAAAGAACTTTTTGGCAATTATCTTAAGCTACAGAAGCTGCAGCAGCAGCCTCTGAGTATGGCTGAGTGTCGGTATGTATGTTAACGTAGTCGAAGTCAAACTCATTTATCATTTCAGCAGCAGTTTTCACTTTTCTCCTTTCCGGGGGCGTCTCTGTACGGGCGGCAGCCGTTCTAACTGCGGATGGTGGGGAATGGTGAAAGCAAATGATACGCACAGATAAACCCGAATTCTCCGGCTGTTGTTGCTGCTGCAGCTGATGTTGTGGCAATGCGATGCTGTATCTTTTGTTTTGTTGTTGCGGCTGCTGCTGGTGTTGTTAGAACACATTTCGTTGAGGTTTTGTAGTGAAATTGAATTTTAAAAATTTAAATTGCTTTTAAATTCAGTTTTCATTGTTATACACGGCTTAATGTTAAAATTATATGATGCACAGTGGGCTTGACTAATGGCCCAATTGCGTCAAATATAAATTGGTGGCGTAATACGTGTGCCAGTATAGGGTTTTGTGGGTTTCAGAGAAGCCTCTCTGTTGTCGCAAATTATGTGATCATTGTCTCCAAGTTGTTGCTCAATCCAAAACAGAATATTAATTAAAGGGTAAAGGGCAGGATCGTATTTTTGAGAACCATCGAATATTTTAGAAGATTTACAATTTTTTGTGAAGGGAATGCAGACAAGAAATACATCCTTTCTGGAAAAAAAATATTCAAGCTTTTTTCTATCGTAAAAACCCACCGCAGACCTAGAGGGACTCGGCACCAAGAAGGACGCTGCATCTTCAATTTCAATGGTTAAAAAGTGATTTAGGGATTCCGTTATCGCCGATGCCCAAAACTCGTCGTTACGCCAGTAATTGTCGCTAAAATTATCTTAATATATATTTACCCTCGACACTGATTCACTGATTCACCGACTCTGTCACGCAGTACGTAGGAATTTAATAGGCATTCTATAATTTTCTATAAATAATAATAATAAAAAAAATAATATTTTTCTTTTGTACAGAAATTGGGGTTTCTCCAAATTTTTTTTTACCAAAATTTTTTTTTTCTAAAATTTTTTTTTTCCATTTTATTTTTTTTAACAAAAATTTTTTTTTACCAAATTTTTTTTTTTACAAAAATTTTTTTTTTTACAAAAATTTTTTTTCAACAAATTTTTTTTTTCAACAAAATTTTTTTTTTCAACAAACATTTTTTTTTTTTCAACATTTTTTTTTTCCAACAAATTTTTTTTTCCATATTTTAACGGGCGCCATAGGCGCATTACAACTTACTAGTAGAATTATATTGAACGATCGAAGAATGAAACTGCATGAGTTGGCTTCCTAACTCATGGGCTACATCAGAGTTCAAATGAGTATTTCCCGCTAAATGGATGATACTGTTAGTCACACTTTGCCACGCCAGACATCATGACATCATGAAAAAAAAAAAAAAAAAGATGGTAAAAGAATGAATCAGATTGAGATGGCTGAGGCGACTTCCCAACTCAATGGGAACATCAGATTTTCTATGAATATTTGAACATGAAAACAGAAGTCATTTCCTGCATATCTTAATCTCCACACGCTCTCGCAATTTCTGTGGCCGGAATAGGGAATTGTCGCATTCACTCTCTTATCGTCAGTCAATATCACTTTCATGCAGATCTCGTTGCTACACCCTGTAAAGTTGCGTTAGTCACACTTTGTCACGCCAGACATCATCGATAAAACCACGGATTGATATTAGACGATAGAAGAATGACACAGATTGAGATGGCTGAGTCGGCAAACTTCCCAAATCACTGGGTACATCACATTTTCTTTGAATCTTTGGACATGAAAACAGAATTAATTTCCTGCATATCTTAATCTCCACACGCTCTCGCAATTTCTGTGGCCGACATAGGGAATAATCGCTTTCACTCTCTTATCATCAGTCAATATTACTTTTACTACACCCTGTAAAGTTGCGTTATGGGCAACATTGTTTGCTTGTGTAGTAGTGATGTGCGGTTCCTCGTATTTTAAGACCCGGGTCTTTCGGGTCCGGTTCCAACAAGACCCGGGTATTTGGACCGGTTCTCAATAAAGGGTTAACCCAAGAGTTACTACTAATGAATATAAAACTAATTGCCTTAAACTATAACAAAGTTAAATTTATACATGCATAATATATAATATCGATGTCTTAATATAAAAAGGGCCTAACTCGATTTTTGATTAATTTACGGGAGAAATAAAAAACTTAAAAGAAATCCGTAATCCGTATTAAAATAAGAAAATTATTAAATGAGAAATAAAATGTATTGCTTTTTTATTAAAAATTGTATTCAAATTTTTCTTGTTTCTAAAATTTTACGAATTTTATTACATAAGTTTTTTCCTTCTCCTGTAATGTTACAAAAAATCGAGTTAGGCCCTTTTTATATTAAGCCATCGATATGTATTATATATTATTAAATACTCTTAATACATACACTTATGCTTCAAATATTTTAGAAATTAGTTCCTCAGTATAGCAATGAGATAATTTTATTACTGAATGTTATGTTTTTGTTTATTTTCACTAGTATTCTCCACTGAAAGATATGCACTTTGCTTACATTCAAAAACAAAACACTACTAAGCCAAGGAACTAGCTGCGTTCTGCAAACTGCGAACTAACGGTATTTTAACGTATATTTGCATGTAAACAATGACTAACACACCACAGAATTTGAAGTCACAACAACAGCAGCAGCCAAAATTAAAAAACAAATGTATTTCCTCGTTGTTCGCTTTACCAAGCCACAGACATCAACAAATGAAAATACGCACATTCAAACTCTCACACACACACTTCTTTTGACCCGTTTTCGGTTCTCTCGGTCTTTTTTCCGCTCTCGGTATTTGGACCCGTTTTCGGTATTTGGACTCGTTTTCGGGTATTTGGACTCGTTCGGGTATTTGGACCCGTTCGGGTATTTGGACCCGTTCGGGTATTTGGACCCATTCGGGTATTTGGACCCGTTCGGGTATTTGGACCCGTTCGGGTATTTGGACCCGTTTTTCGGTTCTTGTAAGAACCGGTCCGGTCGGTTCTTGTAAAGACCCGGGTATCCGGATCCGGGCCTTCGGTCCTGTGCATCACTATTGTGTAGCGTTTTTACCATGCTCGTCTTACTTCGTGAGAGTGCTATTCGCTAGCACTAGTTGATGTGTAGTTGTTTTCGGTATGATTATCCCAGAAATTGGCATAGGAACAAATATTAGAGAGAGCCCATAGTTCGGCGTATTAGAAGTCTGAGCTAGGAATATGAAATACATTTTTCAGCGACCGTTTCCATCACGTAAATTCCTTTAGGGTAATAGAGTAATTTCTAAGAATTTAGAAACTGCTATACAAATATCGTTCCCATGTAAATTTCCAAAAATCTTTACTACTGTCGGCCACTGTACCTACTGTGATGTGTTATCCACGCAGTTTGCCATTCGCTTTTGCTGTATTCACCGATAAATGTTCGGATGTATGTGTGTGTGTGCTCTCGTAGTTGTTCACAACAAATGTGCGTTGAATTAAAAATTTGTTGTCGCCTTCGTTTCGTTGTAGCTTCTTTTTCGCTGTGTGTTTTGTATGCTGATGTTTTTTTTTTTGTATTTCCATTTCTTTTCTTTTTTTCCAGCGTTAACAAAGTTGAAAGTATGAAACAAAGTTAAAAAAGTTGGAAAATTACTTTTTCTCGCTACTTCACGTCTGACACTCTCTCGTTCGTGTTTTTTTGTTGTTGTCTGTTTGTTTGAGTCATCCTTACGATTACTGCCGCTGTGTGCAATAGGGTGGGCTCATTGCGACAGCCAGTTCTAATCTTGGTTATACCGTAACTCGTGTTTATACTGATCAACTGTATCATGTATCTCCTGGGAGAATTAAGCTAATAAGTATGGGGAGAGCGCTTTTCGCACCTGTTGATGCCACGAAACCAATTCAATATTTAAAGTCTCTTATGAAATAATTTCGACTAGGCTTCGGTTAAACACGCAACGGGACGCCCTATTGTTTGTATCGCTCGGTACAAAATCGAGTACATCGGTGTGTAAATTCAGTTCAGTTCTTCTTCGTATTTCCTGGTTTTTGCTGTTTTTGTTGCCTTTGGATTACACAAACATATTTCTCTTTTTCAGAAGTTCTATCAGTTTGTTGCGTCTTTCTTCTGCCATCAGATCAGTCTTATGGTTTGAATTGTTCTTGTTTCCAGCTCATTCCGTCACCAGCGCCACTACCATCAACACAGTCACCCACCACTGACGCTGTTGTCGTTCGTGGGGGGTGGGGAAAAAAAAAAGGATTTTAACTTTTGAGTGTTAACATGTCATGAACGACTTTTCCTTCGATGTGTGGATGGAGAATGGTGGCGTGTGGTAGCGTGGTTAGCTCGAGCTGAGCTGTGCGAGAGGCGTTATTAGAATGTGTGTGCGCTGTGTGTTTAGATGTTTTTGTGTTTGTTATCTTAGGCTTCCTTTGCTGATTTCCTTCCGGAGGCTGTACAGGCAAAACAACAAAGTTAAGCATAATAGGTGTGATTTTATTCCAATGCTTTGTTGCTGTTGCCGTTATATACTCGTCAGGCAAACAACACTCTCACCCTCCCTCCAGTTGAACGATACCCGATGTCTTCTGTTATTGTACATTGTTCACAGGTTGTTATTATCATTTCGTCAATGTTTTCAGGGATATTTTTTTATTTTGTTTTTTTTTTTCTTTCACGTACAACTCACATATTTCAGAATCGTGTTCGCATTAAGTCAAGTCAAGCTACTCATTCAGCCACACACAAGCTCTGGAATGTCTCAACACGCTTCATACTGGTGCGTGCGCGAGTACATGTCGGCTGATATTAGTTAAGAATTTATGCAAAAATATTTCAACTGCAATACCGGCAGTAAGTATCTTCCGCCATCTGTCTGGCACACACATGAACTCAATTTGCGAATTTAAGCACATTCCCATCCCCAACGGGGTAAAGGTACTCGTTACGCTCCACCACACCACACCCTGCCAGCGGGGGCATTGCTGGGAATTTCAGCTGGCTGAAACATTGTTATTTCGAGATTTGTGCGTTCTTAAATTGGAATTTGCGGCTAACGTATTCGCAAAAATGATTTTGACGATTTTCGAGTGTGTCGCTGGGTCGTTAGGTCTGTCGACCTGGCAGTGTGTGTGTGTGTTTGCCTTATGACATTTTAATGGGCCAAATGTTGTTTTAAATGACACTGCCAAGTTGGCAAGTTCACTTTTTATGCGAGTCGCATACATCGCTGAACAAACTCGTCTACATATACACGTGTTGTACGTCGATGAGCTATGGCTTAGGCAAAGGAAGGTTGTTTGAATACAGCAAACTTGATTGCGTTAGTCGGCTTAGAATTATTACACTGATGTGTGATCTTTAAAGACGGAACAGCGAAAAACTGAATTCAGGTGGGAATTTTTGGATTCAGATAGCGATTTCGATTGCAAATCAACCGTATTCTTATGTTAACACATAATTCAATGAACTGTATGGATAAAGTGAATAATAGTTGAGTTCACAGCATCTGGCTATGAAAGCTCAAAAAGCTGTATTTTTTATATGTTTACACACAAGTATAGGGCGTGTTTGGATTTTGTAGCAAGTAAAGTAGAGGTCTGCAACGAATAACTTTTCGCTGAACATATGAAGTTCTAATTCGAAACGAGTAAGTACATACTCGCTCTCTCAGAGCGCAAGCAATGAAGTGAAGAGAACGGTTGTATATCAAATACAGAAGAGTATGTAGCCGCAGCACAATGTGTTCCGAAAAAAGCATATAAAAAGCAAATATACACAGAAAAAGTACTGCGAATATGATGTTCCCTTCACGTGGTACCTCGAGTATTAACAATTCGTTGATGATGGTTTTGACATTCGAATTAAAATTTAACTGGTATTTTGTGCATGGATTTTCAGTTATTTCAAACATTTGTTGTTTTAGTGGCGATATACAGTAGGTAACATTGACACGTTGACTGTTGTGCAACTAAACTTTATTTTGAATTTAAATAAAATATAATACCACCTATTTTGCTGTATGGCAATATAAGAGTTATGTCGTGACCTTTAAAAATAAAACAATAAAGTTTTTTTAACTTATGTTTTTATATTAAACAAAACCAAATTATTCGTTTGATCAGAGTTATAAACTTCAGTACCAATGTTCGTCTATTTTACGGTTGTACTTAGATATAAACCTGATGCCTTTGTAAGAAGAGAAAAGAAGTAAGGTTGTTAAGAATTTTTTAGTAGTCTTTAATCGATATTATTTTATTTTGTTATAATTTTAAATAAACTTACTTCAAGAGTATTCATTTTTATTAGACACTGAAAGGCGATAAGAAATCATAGACAACTGTTCCTTCTATTTGTTATACTGAACGTTGTACATAGAGTACCGCAATCACTTTCGCTGTCGCGACGTACTCGACAAGATCGCTGTCGGTATGTTCGAATAAAAGAGAAAGAGGAACATGTATTCGCTGGCAGAGACCATAGACGAGTAACAACTAGTAGTTATTCGAAGATTTTGTTGTTCCTACAAATGTGAACATTTGTTTTTTCGTCACTTCGAGTAAGTGTTTATGCTTCGTCGGTACATGTGTACACTGCAAATACAAATGGAATTGTGCAGACCTCTAAAGTAAAGCTTATTGGATATAAATCAGTGGTCGGCAACCTATACTAATGCACTTTGCGATTGTAGGCGTTATATGAATTCTCGCACTCACCATAAACCGGTGTTGCCAGTAAGATTTCATATGAAATTTTATGTCAAGAAAAATTATTAGAAAAAAATTGTTAACCCGTAATTTTATTTCAATTATGCAGGGAAAAATTAAATAAAGAAAAAAACTAATTCAAATATTGGAAAATGTTTATTTCGAGAATATAAATAAAATCGAAACAAATGTTAATTTTATAGAGAAATACAATACAATTGTTAAATTCAACATCATTTGAGTGCGAATAAGTCTGTATTTGCAGCTGTTTTCGGTTTTTGCTAACGCCTTTTAAAATAAAAACAATGACCGAGAGAATAAAATGAATTGTTATATAGAAAATCACAAACTAAAAAAAAAAAACAAGTGGACAAATAGTAAGTTCGGCCGGGCCGAATCTTATATACCCTCCATCATGGATCCTTAAAAAGTCAATAAATAAGAAAACTAACTGAGTTTTTGGGCCGCTCGTGACCCGATAGTCCCAGGAACCCGATCACAAATTTTATCCAAATCATGAAAATAAATGCATATTTGGGTTCGCGAGAAAATTTCGTTGCATTTCGATACCCATATGTCCATGTTTGTCAAGGGACGGTTTTTGGGCCGCTGGTGACCCGATAGTCCCAGAAACCGGATCAAAAAATTTAGGCAAATCATGAAAATAAAGGCATATTTGGGTTCGTGAGTAAATTTCGTTGCACTTCGATACCCATATGCGCATGTTTATCATGGGCCCTTTTTGGTTTCAGGCATTGTGTTTGCTTTGATTGCAGGCAAGGTATACGGATCCGTTTCGGAAGCTGCCACACTTCTTCATCGGCACCCATTTGCAATGATTTCTGCTGCAAATTATTGCTGAAATTTGTAAAAATTTACATTTTTATGTCTATTCTTTGTCCTCTCCTTCAGAAATCCAACATTTGTAAATGTCCGTCAGCATTAATTACTGATTGCAATTATTTTGTATCGCTTGTGTTGGCATATTTGCCTTAGACCTTTGAGTAGATTGGAGGAAGTTGCATCAATGCGTTTATTTACTTATCAATTGAATTTTTCATTACTAAAAATATAGTCTGTCATTGAATTATGTCTCCGCTGTATAACGGTGAATATGTCAATTTTCTACACATGCAATTAGTTTTATTGAATTCCAAAATTATTTTCAAAAGCCAAACAAAAATAGGCAAATAGACAAACACTGGCGGTGTGTGCACAGTGCTACCCAGCACACTAAGGGAAGGTATTCCAGAATTGTTTTTCGGGGTTTTCGTTAATTTAATATTTATTGTAATATTTAAAATGTCTATTTACACTGGAGTTATTTTGAAAGAATATTTTCACTGTTGGTGGATGGGAAGATGGGAAGGTAGTTAGTTAGGTTCTGAGTTTTTTTTTTTTATTTGAAATTTTTAAAAACAATGGCAAGAAAAATCGTAAATTTTTTCCATATAAAAAAAATTTCTTAAATTTTTTCGTATAATGTGCTCTATTTTTACTGGGTATGTTGCGTCATTCATGTAACTATATATGTACGTGTGTCTCTTTTCCAAAGTGTGGCAGCCATTCAATATGTCCATCAGCAAGTGAAATTATACCTACAGCTGCGTTCAGAATAATAGCACCAACTAAAAAATTCTAGTTCAGCATGTCATACGTATATAAAGGGCTTTCCAACAAGAGGTGTTATTTTGAAGCACCCTGTATTTGTCACTTTTGAAGCTTTTATTCAACGCCATTAAAAAAAGAAAAAAAATAAACGGTCTGCTATAATTGTGACCGACTCTGTACGTCTGTATTTATGTGAAAATCGTTAACATTTTTTTTTCGTATCACAAAACCTAAAGCTACAATTAAATTTCTATTTGTGATGTCGCTCCATCATTCGTCTTTCAATGGGTGGTGGTTGTTAGATATGTGTGTAGTGTCACCCTACAAAATTGACACACATACATATTCGTTCAATCCTATCCAATAAATATCTGTCTGAGTAGAAATTATTTGATTTTTCAATTTTAGAATTTTTATTCTCCCTCTTTTACTTTAAATATTACATAATACAAAACAGACGATTTTTACATACATCGTTGGGAATATGCATGTGTACAAATACATATCGAGAATGAAGTTTGAATGAATATTCAGCCCTTAGGCCAAACAAAAAAGACATCAAAGAGTAAAATGTGCGACGATAAGTTGTAGATTTTGAATGGGGGGGGGATGTAAGTGTGTAAAAGTTGTATATGATTGATTTCACACCAGCAGATGAAACGTTGGCCAAAATCCCCATTATAGTAGTTATAATATTTTTATATCAGCCTAATATTTATACACAGTGTACTCTCTCATAAGCGGACACCTAAGGGACTGCGAATTTTGTCCGCTGATGAAAGGTGTCCGCAAGGACTGTATATAGAAAATATCGACACTAATGAAGGAAAGCTAGCAAATAATACTGACCGTAAAGCAACGATACAGGAGCATAATCAACATAAGAGAGAATTGGGGAAAATCATCTATAATACATTTTGTAAAATAGATTGTGTAGCGATTCAGATGTTTGGCAGTAAAAATTGTAACAGATTTATAAAAACATTTTTTTATATTTATGAAATAACCAAATAATACTGCATAAAGGAAGTCTACTGGTATTAACTAATCAGGTAGTGAGCACTGACATATTTATTTGAAAACAAACAACAAGTTCGCGAAGTTTGATTTGGTCCAACAGTCCCCATGAGTACTACGAAAGTCCCTACACAGAGAGAAAAATTAACCTTATATAAGGTTAACTTAACCATAAATAAACATGATTTGGAGTCTACGTTATATATGTGGTTAATTTGAACATCTTCTTGTTGACTGGTATTTAACAATAATAATAGTTAATTTAACTACTCCCTGGTTGAATTTTTTAACCATGAAAATTGTTAATAAAAAAATTGCATTGTTAATTTATTGAAACAATGCGTGCTCAATATAACAACGATAATATTATTAAATACTACAGTGTTTGTTTCTGTTGTTCGAGATCGTTGATTTATTTCAATTTCTTTGCAGAAATATAAATTTTCCAAAAAAAAGCTTCACGAATTGTGTTTGCTTTGATTGCAGGCAAGGTTTCGGAAGCTGATACAGTTCTTCATCGTTAATAAGTGTCCTAACTCTATGCGAGTGAACGAGAACTACTGTTTAGTAGCGCATATCCACAAAAAATCAAGCAGTAAAGCAAACACGTGCATTACACAGCAACAGCTCAACAAGCAGTGAATAGCATTTGGTGGTGGTTTTTATTGAAAGAGCAAGATTAAGTGCTCACATTTTGAGAGAACAGGAAGAGTGGAAAAAGAGTGGGGGAGATAATCGCATTTGTTGCAACTTCGTGTAACATAATACTGAACTTCGTCTAACACAAAGCAGTTCAAGAACTTCGACACAACAGAGCCGAATGATCTTTGAATTGTTGTTTATTTCGCACATTTTTCAGCCTCTATCTCTCTCTCGAAAAAATCAACCTTATATAATGTTAACTCAACTATTTTTCATGTAAATTTGACCTTATATAACGTTATTTTGACTTTGTAATCAAATATTTACCATGAAAAAATTAACCAGACACATGGTTAAAAAAATCGTTGTACTTTTGGCTCGGTGTAGACAAAATACATCAGTTTTTGTCATAATGCAAACAATTTCCTAAGTCGGCGCTTTGGAAGCCAAACACTGAGTTAATTGAAAATATGTTTTGGCCTGATTGCGCCACCCTCAGCACTTGCTGTACGCAACGCTCACGATCCTCGCCGTCGTAAGGTGCACACTGGCGAAAATGTGGCCGCCGTGGTCAAGAATGTGCGACGCAGTCCTAGAACATTGATCTCAACACAAAAATTCAACATTTCACGCAATAGCATGATGCTAATTTCACATTATTCGCCTATAAGGTCCAACTGACTCAGCAATTAAATCATATGGTCATCCGTTTGGGTATCGCTTGTCAGCTCGAAATATACAACGATTTTGCTCGAAAAAGCATAAATTCTGGCGAAGAGCATTTTCGTCTGGGGATCGAAAAACCCAAACTTGATCGTCGAGAAGACAAATGACAGTTTGGAGCATTCTTCGAAAATTTCGAAAATGCTGTTTGAAACTCAATTTCGTTTAACAATGAGCGCTCCAAAGACAAGCTAAACCAATCATTGTGAACAAAGATAGAAGACAATTTCAGGCTTAAGGAGGTTGACACGCCATGCTATATGGGTCAAGTCAAAATCGATCATTTATAGACCGTCTTAGCAATGACAAACGGCCACCTTCACTTACGATTCGGGACCTAAGACGAATATCGAATAGTAAGCCTGAGATAGAGAAAGGAAGTTTTACCAAAGGTTTTGGTAAATTGATTTGAAATGATGAGCTAATGACGTAGCAGCTATATGAAAAAAAATCAATTTAGTAAACCTTGGTGTATTAGCTGATTAGATACACTGACCGATTACTTTTTAGGCCTAAAGCTTGAACCCTTGGCCATAACAAGACTATCTCAAATCGCTTAACATTTATCCTCGACTGTGTTCTGACACTGTGATATACTCTACAAACATGTCCGTCTGTGTACATTTAATCAAATACATTTTTTGTTGCAACAAATATTGTTTCCCCTCAATGTTAACGGAATAAAATAGTTACACTTTTATGTCCATGTTGTTGGGATATTTTGTCGTTGTTGTATTGTAAAAACCCATACTTGATGTAAAACCCCCACATGTAAACACACACACACAAGCACGAGATGAGTCGTAGTAAAAGTGATGTCACATGCATGATATCATATTGACATGACAGTAAAAGTGACATGCGGTTGGACAATTGACCACTCCATTCCCCATTCCTCCCCTTTATTCTCTTATACTCGGTGAGTTTTGCGAGACATTCCTGTTCATACTCCTCCTGAGGTGGGTGTTTTGTTCAATTTCGATTTTTAAATTCTCACTCGTGCTCTTCTTGAGTCCCCCACATTTTCGTATCTCATTCGAAATATTGATGTTGTGCCCATTTTTGTTGGAAAATGGGAAAATATTTAAATGCACACATTCGTTCATATACGCAGTAGGGTGGAGTGAAATTCAAAAAAAAAAAGTTAACCTCGGAAAGAGATGTAGTCTGGGGTCCTTATGAGGGGAAAAATAAAGAAAAAAATTTTAAAAAATGTTTAGGGGTCGCGCAACTCCCTCGAAATTTGGAAATTATCGCTATTTTGGCGTTGATTTTAGAAAAAATCCTAAAAAGTTTTATGTCAATAAATGTTTGCAATAGCGTAAACAATGAAATAAGGGCATGAAAAAATTTAAAAAAAAATTTCTCATTGTTCAAAAATTTCAAAAAGTCAAATAAGTCAAATCGTCCCTTCTTCAGAAAATTGACTGAACAATGAAATCGCCACCTAAGCTACAAATATTAGTCGATTATCCTCATATTTGCCTCAAATACTTTTGTTTGGGCACTGAACAAGCTCAAACTTTTAAATTTCGAATAAGTTAAGTCGTTAATTTTTAGGATTTTTCTAAAATCAACGCCAAAATAACGATAATTTCCAAATTTCGAGGGAGTGGCGCGACCCCTAAAAATTTGTTAAAATTTTTTTCTTTATTTTTCCCCTCATTAGGACCCCAGACTACATCTCTTTCCGAGGTTAACTTTTTCAATTTAAAAAAAAGCATGTTTTCACTCCACCCTAATACGCAGGCCTACATGTGCGAGTGTGTAGGTATAAATTAATTTTTTACTGCCGATAGTGTTCGACCGAATATAAAATGTATAGCATTGAATAGATTACTAATTAATTATGGGCAGGCAAAACAAAAAAAAGAAACGGTTTATTATTCCATATTTATATGTTTACATAGCTTACATAGTATCCGATTGCATTTGATGTTATTTGCAATTTATTATTGTTATGTATAAATTTGCTAAATATATACGGATTAGGGTTGGAAATGACCCGCAGTCTTGATGTCCCCGAAAAGGGAAATTTTAATAATAATAAATTCAATTTCAATTTTGGATTCATCAGTATTTTTTCAATACTGAAAGCAAATTTCATAAAAAAAAGAAATTTCTTTGAAGGTTCTTTTATAACATTGTTAATGGAGATTAAAAAAATGTTTAACACAAAGAATGAATTTATATGTCATAATTTTAGACATATTCATAATTTCTTGCAAGGCAATATTTAAAGACTTACCCCCGTAGTCAGAAAAAGTTTAAACCTTTGTTTATCAAAATACATATAAAAATATTTTTATATTTTTATATATAAAAAATTCGGGCATTTTTCCTTAACAATGCTTTGTGAAGCTGTTGTAAATACTTATTCTATGTTATGTGCGACAATCACACAACAAACTCTGGTTCACATTCTGGAAACATTTTCCAGCAGCCGTTTCATTTCATTTCATTTATTGAGTCTATGGACAGAAATTCCTTACAGACTAGCAAATAACAAGAATTTAATTATAATTATAATTTAAATTAATTAATCAAATTAATCAACAAATGTTTAAACTTAGAACTAGGTAGACTAAAATCTAAATGTTCACAAATAGAATTGTAGAGTATCATAGATTTAAGTAAAGGTTCATTTACAGCACAATTAGTTAAATGTGTATCAATAGAAAAAGGAAAGTAGTGTCTTAATGCTCGTGGTGGCGCGTTAAAACGAATAAGTGATAACAATTCCGAGCAATCAACATTTCCACAGATTAAACCATATAAGAACATGAGAGATGCAAAATCTCTTCCATCACATAAAAGCCAAAAATCTAGCAAATATTCGAGTCATATCAATGTCATGTATAATTTCTCCGTTCGAAAACAGTTTATGCCAAATTATGCCCAGCTCAGTTTACTGAGTTTCTTGTCTACGTATCGATTGAAATACGTAGCGTAAAGTGGTGCAATAATGCGATATGAAACGATCCGGTAGGCCACAGCTAGCTGGGATAGTTCAGTTTGCTTACTAGGCCTTTTCTAGGCATTGGCCAACCTCAATGCATTACTTGCATTGTTTGCCAACTTTGTTTAAGATTAAAGCGATTCAATTCCATTCACGGTGACAAACTTTCTACCAACGATGTTCAGCGGGAAGGCGCATATGATTCAAAAAGAAACCACCCGGTGTTTACTTACTTGCGTTGGTTGAGAGATCTGGTCTGCTGCAAAAATGAGCTTCAAGCACCTCAGAATTGCGCGTACATGCTGAACGCTCTGCATGTCTTCTTGAAAATATTCCATTCACCGGTGTCTTGGTCTTCCCGGCCGCCCTTTCTGGGGTATTTGCCATCCAACGCCAAACTGGATGGAGCGTTTGGAATCACCCCACCGACATGACCTAGTATTCTGAGCTCTTATCCACATTCATATTGGCCATGTACGTCACCTCCACTATAATCTCTTGATCTGTCAATTCTACCCTATTGTTGTGTATGTACAGGGTATTACAACAAGAGGTGTTATTTTGGTATTAAAAGAAAAATTGCATTTTTTGATGTAGCAACGTGTTACAAAAAATAGGTTTTTTTCTGTCCTATGAACCAAATGCACATATTCGGAAAGAGGGGAAAAAATAAAAATACACGTGTATCGGCTATTTTCATGTACACGTCAGAATTTTATTTTTTTAAGTTTGAAGTATGAAGCTCGTAGTGGCCTGTGTGAAAGCCTTTCGACCGATTTTTAACCCTTTTTGAGTGATGCAATCGAGCTGATTTTTGGTAGGCAGACTCGTGGAAATGTCTGTATCACGTCAAATGTTTTAAAAACAATTTTTATCAATTCTTAGATTTTCCCCAATTTTTATTATTTTTGAACAAAAAAAATATTTTTTTCACTTTTCTTAGCATAACTTGAAGACTCCAAATTTTTAAACTACTTAAGCGTTACGAAAAAAAAATGTTTTCTGACTGAAACCTTAAAAAAACGATAACCATTTAAAAAAAAAAAAAAAAATTGTATCCCCTTTCCGAAAAAGTAAATTTGGTTCATAGGACAGAATGTGTGTAACACGGTGTAATTGATCGGATGTTTATTTTATAATATTGAGGAAGTTATGCTGTTATAATGAAAAATAAAATCAGCCACGACCACGTTTACAGGACCATATCCATTTCATGAAATTGTCCATAACCAAGTGACAAGGTATTAAATCACAAGTTCTCGGTGGCCAATTGTGATCACCTCTTCGAGAGACAACATGGTCCGGAAACTTTTCCCGTACAATAGCAATGGTTTCGTTGCTTGTGACACGTAGCACCGTCTTGTTCAAAGTAAACGTTGTCCAGATCAATATCATACAACTCCGACCATAAAAACTCATGAATCATCTCTCGATAGCGCAATCGATTCACCGTAACTGTTGATCCAACCTCATTTTAAAAAAAAAAGTAAGGTCCAATGGCCCCGCCGGACCATAAACCGCACCAAACAGTCACACGTTTAGGATGGAGAGGCTTCTCAACAATAACTCTTGGGTTTTCCGAGATGCGACAATTTTGCTTGTTGACGTAGCTACCGAAGAGGAAATAAGCCTCATCTGTCGAGATGATTTTTCGATGGCATTCCGGATCATTCAGGACCCAATCAGCAATGATACGATACGACTGTTTTCGATTTTTTTTTTTGAATTTTCGCTCTTTAAAATGAAAGCAATACCGAGAGAATGAGATGGATTGTTATATAGAAATTCACAAATTGAAAAAAAATAAAAAATGACACAAAACTGCATACATATATATTCTATATTTATCACCTACAAACAAGTTAATGTTTGTGGTATGGAAAAATATATATATGTTTGATGCGAACTTGTTTGCTGAAATTTGTTAAAATGACATTTTTTTTCAGCGTGCACTTTCTGTATTGCGGTCGGACAAGTTGCTTCACGACGACCCAAAAATGCTTTAGTTTTGCGAACTGTGACTGCCTGACTGTTCACCATTTTTGCAGTGAATTTTAATAATTTCAATGCGTTGTTGAAGCGTATATCGTTCCATTTTTATTAGTGGTGTAGTTTCTACTTGTCAAATGTCAAAGAATAAAAGCTTCAAAAGTGGCAGCTACCGAAATACGGAGTGATTCAAAATAACACCTCTTGCTGGAAAACCCTTTACTTTAATGAATTTCTCTTAAACGGTGTTCGTGTTATATAAGTTTGTGTCTTTGCATTAATAAAGTGTTTCACGATTTTTAAATAAATCGAATTTTTCGTTTAAGCGGAATTTTTTGTGCATGGAAAATCACCCAGATCAATCGTTACTAATATTTGTTATCAATTAAGCGATTTTTTCAAATAAAAAGGCGTTCTCTTAGCCGAATTCGACTGTACGTTCTTCTTGACCACAAATCGACGGTCTCTGATTTACCAGCACACTATTGCGGACAGTGTCTATGTTTACTGCAGATCTTTTTTAACACTCCCCTATAAATGCATCGCACATGTTTTGGCTTCATCCAATATAATCTCCCTCAGAATGTTGAAAATAGCTCTGCACGATAAGCTATCACCATGTGGTTCTGTTTTTACAGAGAATCTGAGAGTACACCAATATCTCACTGAATATCGCGGCATGCAATCTCTATTGCGAGTTTTGTAAATTGTTTTGTATTTTAATTTATTATTTATAATTTTACAATTATTGGTGTCAACTTTATTTGCATAACTCATTTCTTTTGTGTTTTTGTCGTTTATAATCCAAAACGTGCATGTGCATAATTTATATTCATTTCCGGCGGAAAAATAGTATTAATACGAATGGCACTCGATTTATATTATTAATAATATTCATAGAGCGATTGGTCAATGGTGAGTTACAGTGAGAACTTTGTAAATGTACTCAGAGCGTTAAAGAAACTGATTTTAAAACATTTCAACGGATACAAAGGAAATCCTATGCATCGACACCTTTATGGAGTACACGGAGTTTCTTGGACACAAGAAAGTTTATCTTCAAACGAATTGTATGTCTTTTGTCAAAGGTAGGATGTAAAATGAAATACGTTTTACACTGTTGTTTTGAACCGTCCTTCAGATAAAACCAACTGATCTGTATGTGAAATGTCCCATCACGTATGGTTCTCACTGGAAAATTGTTCTCAAATTGTGGAACTTCCAATTTTGCAATTAATTTGAAGATGTGGCAAAAATGTATCAGATTATTTTAGAGGCAGTGGAATTATGGCCTTTACCTGTCCAAATCTTTGTATTTTAAGATTTGTCTCAAAAACTATTGCTCATGCTGGAAAATGATATTTTGGCGCAAGGAGAAGTTAATTGAAAAGGTTAAATTAACGTATCCTTACGCCGGCAAACTTAAGATCACAATCAACATCATCCCTAAAAGGTTTAGTATTTAGTTCGTAAAGATTATTTTGTTTTTGGCTTACACATTGACAGCTAAACTTTATTTGGTTGTCTTCCCTTTCTACAAATCGACGGACCATCCGGCCACTAAAAATTCCATGGAATCCCAACTGTTTCCGACTACAACTCTGCGCAATATCTCTTCCATCTTAAGTGCTATTCAATGTCATCATTATGTTAATAATAATTTCGCAACATTTCAACAATAACCAACACCGAAATCCAAACGGAAAAGTTTAGATCAACAAAAAAAGAAAAAAACTCTAAAAATTCTTAGCTAAACTTTAAACTTTTGTCGTTTCTTCGTTGTTTTGTACAAAAACAAAACGAAGAAAACTTTGTGTTATTGTTTCGAGAAGAAAGCGAGCGCACACTTTTGCAAACATATCCTGAGGGCTCAAGTTTTTTTTTTTTTTGCGCCGCTCACTAAACATAAACTATCCCTACTCAAAAGTCAATACTTGTATCCAAGACAAGTAGATGAAATACGGAAAATGATAAAGAAAAAGTTGGCCAATTTTTGGGGGGGGGGGAAATGTTTTAAATTATAAAAAACACATCATCATTCACAGTTGTAGCGCATATTGGATAGTGCGGTTGATGGATTTCGACTTATACTCGGCTTTGACCTTCCTACAGTGCTTGGAACTTTATTTTCCTAGGTGGAATTAGAGGAATTGAAATAGTACGTGTGTCGTGCAAAGAGATTTAAGTGTGATTTAATATCGGGGCCCTTTTTGATGCATTTGTATGGGCGCTACCACTTTCCCCTTTATTTCGTAGACAGCTGAAGTGAGTGTTGATATTAGACTTTGCTTAGGATGCAACAATATGGGAGATGCTACAGGACATACAAATGTTAGTGGTACGAATGTTAAGAGGAAAGCCCTATTTGAAATAGGATGTTGTGATGAAGTTTTAACATCGTCTGATTTTTTTGTATGACAACAGAAGTCAGTGTCTTAATACAGTTAAAGGTCATAGACAAGTGAAAATTGGATGGCAGTAGATTATTGCGAAAAATTCGGGTATTCTTAATTTTTTTTCGTTAAGGGTTCTCCAACAAAAGGTTCTCTCAAAATGGAATTTTTGAGATATATGATCGGATGTTTATTTCATAATAAAGAGGAAGTTTTGCTATTAATAATGAAAAATAAAATCAGCCAAATGATCACCACGACCACGTTTACAGGACCATATACTTTTCATGAAATTTTCCATAAGCAAATCGCAAAGTGGCGGCCCTATGTACTCGATAGCCTAAGCGCCCCGGTAGGCGAGTTGGTAGCGTGCTTGCCTATCAGCGTGGGGGTTGTGGGTTCGATTCCCACCAGAGGCTTTGGTCTGTCGCTGCAAAAATCTAAACATATGGTCTTCGTCACCCGGTTTACTCTTGGACCAAAAATTAGAATATAAATTTACTTTGTATTGTAATTAATAAATAAATAAATACTCGATAGCCTGAGGTCTATCATTGAGGTCTTGAATCGACGCCGGGCGTAGACTTCTTTCACGTGGCCCCAATGGAAGAAGTCGCAAGGTAAGGCACGTAGTCTCGTTGAAAGCAAACGTTCCCAGATCAATATCATCCAACTGCGACCATAAAAAAATCATGAATCGTCTCTCGATAATGCAATCCATTCACCGTAACTGTTGATCCAACATTATTTTCGAAAAAGTAGGGTCCAATGACCCCGCCAGACCTTAAGCCGCACCAAACAGTTACAATAAATCTTGGATTTTCCCAGCCCCAGAAGCGACAATTTTGCTTGTTGACGTAGCCACCGAGGAGGAAATGGGCCTCATCCGTCACGATGATTTTTCGATGGAATTCCCGATCATTTTCATGCATTTCAAGGACCCAATCAGCAAAGACACGGCCAGCTTGAGTTCTAGTGTTAACTGAACTTTATAAGCCTTAAGACCCAAGTCTTTATGCAAAATACGGTGTAACGACGTTTGTGGAATGCCCAATTCCAAAGAACGACGAGGAATGGACAAACCTGGGTTTTCTTCAACACTTTGGGCTACATCAGCAATATTCTCAATTGTTCTTGAGCGACGTGCATTGTTTTTATTCTTCACATCACTAACTTGTCCCATTAGCTCAAATTTATCCATCAATTTCTGTATTGCGGTCACACAAGGTGCTTCACGACGATCCAAAAATGCTTTAGTTTTGCGAAATGTCACTGCAAGATTTTTACCATTTTTGTGTATCGTTCCATTTATAGTAATGGCGTAGTTTCTACTTGTAAACGTCAAAGAATAAAAGGTTCAAAAGTGAAAGCTACCAAAATACCGGGTAATTCAAAATACATAACACCTCTTGTTGGAAAACCCTTCATTTCAAGCACAATTTGATCAATAAGAATCATTTTCTAACACTAAGAGTGATCAGTTCGAAAGAAAAGTGTTCGAGCTTTATTTTGATGTACATAAATCATAAGGTTTTCAATTTTTTTTTGGGAATTTTACATGAACTGTAAAAAAACATTTCATAACTTTTAAAATTTTTATAAAAATGTAAAACTAAAGATGCCGTTCGAAAGATGGAAAATTCTAAATATTTAAAAAAACAATAATTTCTCTCATGCTGTTTCAAAGTTATGGGAGTCAAACCTTTTTAACAACTGATTTCTTGTTTTCTGTATGGGATAATTCATTTCTTTGTGTATCGGTTACGAAGTTTCTCCAAAACGTTAAAAACCAACCGACGATTGCACATACTGCGAAATGTAGATAATCCGTTTTCATCGTTGAACATTCTGCCGCCAATTATTAATTCTCATAGATTGTTTGTATCGAGTGGACTGTATGCTTTTTGATAGATACTTTAATTGATAACAGCCTGTGCAGCAAATCCATGTACAATTTTCTATGACTATTTTGTCTTCGATATGGTTCGAGCTATTTTAAAAAAAGAATACATGAATTCAATGTAATTAACGATCTGTGCTAGGCTTTCAAATTAATATTACTCATACGCTCCAAAATTGTCTAATGCTATTCTAGAAAGCAAATGTGAATTGATACACTTTTAAAAATCATACCTAGGAAGTTCATATGTCGTAGAAATTGTTTACTGAGATCTTAAGTACATTTTTGTAGTTGATTGTTTCCTTGAATTTTGAACGGTTTGCTACCTATGAACTTGAACAGAGGAAAAAAGGTTAAACAAAATCGATTTATTTTAAGTTTAGTACGATTCTGACCTTGAAGATGAAGTTTCTTTTGGTTTTTTTTTATTTTCACAATTCTTGTTCTTATTGACAAGAGCTACAACTTTGCATCAGAGATCAAAATTCATCAAAATTCCAAACGGTTTGCATGATATGCGCTTGAGAAAATGCTGACTATTTTTGAAAAATGACACCGAGGCCGCAACTTTTTGGTGGCCCATAAAAAGAAGTGCACCACTTTGGCCCAAACTGGGAGACAGGGGTCTTTTTTTTTGGTCTTTTATCACTTAAAAAATTACACACTAGTTTAATTTACATTTTAACACCTGATGACTTTAATCGAATATATAGTTGAGTTTCAACTAAAATAGGTTTTTAGACACCAAACTCAATTGTCGACAAAAATATATTGTTAAAGAACAAAATTGATTTTCCAGCAAAATAAATTTACCAATCGACTATGGCCAAGGTAGATGTGGTTTTTTGAGATTTGACTATCGACGAATTCCATTGAAAATTTTCTACTGTATCGCACCGAAACTGTCTATTGTATGTTTTCACCAATCCGCACAATAAAATTTTAAGAAGTTTAAGGAATTGAAATTGTAAGGAATTGAAAATTCTGCCGAACTGTTCGCATGTGGAATAATCTTCGAACAAGTGTTTTTCCTGCCTGCTATGACATTATCAAATTCAAGGCAAACATCAACAAACACTACTCCCTCTTTCCTCCCTCCATTACCCTTGTTTCCCATCGCTAACACAGTGCATTGCATTTATAGGGGTCATCCCCTGAGTGTTAGTCAAAAAAAAAAAAAAAAAAAAAAGTTACCTCAATCTTAATATGGTCATTTAGAACACATCTTTTTTCTCGATTTTTTTTGTGATTCGATAACATTTTGGTAGCTCTATATTTAGTACAAAAGATGGATTTCATCGAGTTTTAGTTTTCATAATAATAGCAATAAACATGTGGTCGCGAACGTACGGATCGGCGGAAATGCCCATATATATTTACCCTCGCCACTGATTCACTGACTCTGTCACGCAGTACGTAGGAATAATATTTTTTTTTGTACAGAAATTGTGTTTTCCCCAAATTTTTTTTTCAACAACATTTTTTTTTCAACAAAAATTTTTTTTTTCAAGAAAAAAATTTTTTTTCAACAAATTTTTTTTTTTCCACAAATATTTTTTTTTTTTCAACAACATTTTTTTTCCATATTTCAACGGGCGCCATAGGCACATTACAACTTACTAGTAAAATAATAGTGTATAATACATTATACTCCATACAGTATACACCATTGTTGTGTTCAACTACGCCAATTCACCCAAACGGAATGTTCTTATTTTCTTGATTCTATGGGATTTTAAGAAATGCCAGCCTCATCAGACTTCAGCATTTCCTGTTTGTAGTTTTGTCAATCCGAATATGTTTATGATCATTTACATATGCTTGTTAATATTTCTATTGCATCGTAAAACTATTTCCCAGTCATTCCATAGTCATACACTTGTTCATTGTTTATGGGCATTTTCATGCTCGTAAACAAATGTGTATTTTTTTATATCTATCGTGTTTATCCATATAATAAAGAGGATACATTTTAATAACTAAAACAATCTATGAAAAATGGATATACTGATTGAAAATGGGTCAGCATGAATAACAATCAGTAGACGTTAAAAAAATGTTGAAGCACAAACAAAACTGTTGAAAGTTACTTAATGGATCCATTGTTTATTGTATATTGTATTTAATCTCCATCGTTTTAGATATCTTTAAAACGAATGGAGTAATCAAACTCGCTGTAAAAGCCTAAGTGGTGGAAGTATTTCTTAAGGAAGTCGTGACTCATGACTTAAACAAAAGGCCACAGCTTTAACAACTGCAATGCTTGGAAACGCACAGTGATTGGTCAGCTGATGTCGCTATAGTATTAGCAGAAATGAAACTGTTCCAGATTACTAATATGCTGATCCTAAATTTAGCCTTGACCAATGAATCTCGTTCTTTCCAAGTTTCTAGAATTTCCCCGTATTTCTACTACCGAGTACAATCGGCATCCTACGATCAACATAAGTTTGCAGTTAACTAGGAACTCTCTAGATCTAATATTGAATGTTTTCGTCCCTTACTAACATACCCTCGTTTGACCTTTGTTCCACCCAGTAGAGCTTAACTATTGTTTTTCTTGTGATTGTGATTTTTTTGTTCGCTTCTCTCTATTTTCTATTTGTGTTTTCTTCCTTGTCATTTCCTGGAAAAAGGAACTTGCGATTACTTGGAATGTTTGAATGAAATGTGGATTTGAGGTATCGGCATACAACGTACAAACATACATTCACACACGCACAGACAATTGTTTTTGTCTTCTCATTTCTACGACGCTGATTGTATTTCCTTCCGCTTTGTTTTCAAACTCTCCTACTCTTACTCAATCGCACATGTACTTGTTGTCTTGCACAGAAATCAAAGAAATGTTGAATGGCGTTTCAGGGGGGTGAGAGAGTGTATGTGTCAATATGAATGTTTGTTTGGGTGTAGGTCTGTGAGTAAACGTGTCACTGCCAGTGTGAGCATGACTATAGATGTGTTTGTGTGTTTACTTTTGCAAGTAATGAGTATGAAATTGTATTTATTTGCTCCGATAAGTTGAACAATTCCACGTTCTCGTTCAAACACAAACCGGCATCAGATATTGTTTTCTTCTGAACATTTTCTGTTTTTTTTTTAAAAGGAAAATAAAATGCTTTGGTGGTAGGGTGAAGGGGGGAAGGGAGGGAGGTATCAATGCTCATGCAAAATGTTATTTGATGCTCATGTTTTTCGCCTTCTCTACCAAAAGTGTTGGTGATGAGCATAACGATGTTGACGATAACTATGACAATGATGATTATGATGACGTTGATGATGTTGCCGGTGTTGATGGCAATGCCGCTGATGCCACTGATTATGATGATGTGAAATCGAATGGAAGTATTTTCTGCATCGAACAAAACTGACAGCAAATGAAAGGCAAAAACAAAAAAAAAAAAAAACATCAAAGATTGTTTGTCGTAATTACCAGAAGTACACCAACGACGGTTTTGTAAATATTTGGCCGGGAAGCAGCAAAGAAAAGACATTGAAAGATATTCAGACGATTAGTCAAAGAAATTTGATGTGTTTCACTTTTCTTTCGTCGTTGAGGCGATGATGCGGGGAGGATAAAACAAAATGAAACTGAAAATGAAAATACCATGAACGTTAAAGTTCAAAATTGATTACTTTGACAAATAGAATCGCACAACCGTGACGGTGGGGAGATGGCGACATCATTTCCACCCCATCGATGGGTGATAATTGAGGGGTGATTAGAAAGTGAATGGAAATTAATAAATGAACAAATTGAATTGATGTTGAAATTTATCGATACGTTTGGAGAATATGAAGGGAAAGTGAAAACAAATTAAGATATCAACCATAAATCATATAGACAGGTAGTCACTGGGAGGAAGCTTTAGCAAGGACATTGTACATTAAAACTTCAACATAAATATGAATTAGAAAGAGATTTCTCAGTCACATTCCATGAGCACTCAGACAGGGTGACATCTAATCAAAGCAACATTTTTCAAAAATTCGGTGAAAAATCCTTCTTGTATTGTTGAAAAGAGAGTGAAATATATAACCGATTTTTTTCCACAATCGAGAAGCGACTGCATAATGGGCTAAGACAAAAATTCAAGAACAGATCCCTATCCGGACTGCACAACACGCTTATTCTAACAGAGAGTTTTTTTTTATGGCTCAAAAGCATGGGTGTTAATGTGTGATTTCACGGCGGACAATCCTTCAAATATTCGAGGACTAGAGAGCAAAATATGTCGTAGCACTTATTTCATATTCGAGCTACCTTCTCCTTGTACTGTATGGTCTGACAATATATCGCCGATCCTGGAGGTTTTCATTGATGTTAAGACTTGCAGAGCAAACATGATTTAAATCTGTCCTTTCACATAAAAATCTTAATATATATTTACCCTCGACACTGATTCACTGACTCTGTCATGCAGTACGTAGGAATTTAAATAG
Organism: Hydrotaea cyrtoneurina; assembly: GCA_958296145.1. Classification (NCBI taxonomy): domain Eukaryota; kingdom Metazoa; phylum Arthropoda; class Insecta; order Diptera; family Muscidae; genus Hydrotaea; species Hydrotaea cyrtoneurina. The sequence continues at coordinate 17,329,910 of OY282513.1, read as the reverse complement.
GCATTCTATAATTCTATAAATAATAATAATAATAAAAATAATACTTTTTTTTGTACAGAAATTGTGTTTTCCCCAAATTTTTTTTTAGCAAAATTTTTTTTTCCAAAAATTTTTTTACAATTTTTTTTTCAAATTTTTATTTTTACAAAAATTTTTTTTTCCAAAGTTTTATTTTTTCCACAAAATTTTTTTTTCCACAAAAATTTTTTTTCATCAAACATTTTTTTTTCAACAAAATTTTTTTTTCTCAAGAAATATTAATTTTTTTTTTTTTTTCAACAAAATTTTTTTTTTCAACAAAATTTTTTTTTTCTACAAACATTTTTTTTTCAACAAAAATTTTTTTTCCACAAATTTTTTTTTCCAATTTTATTTTTTTTCGAAATTTTTTTTTACAAAATAGTTTTCTCAAAATATTTTTTACAAAATTTTTAAAATTAAGTAACAAATACTTTCTCAAGCAAATTAACGGGCGCCATAGGCGCATTACAACTTACTAGTTCTATATAGTTTTTGAAACCCGAAATCACTCACAACTCCTTAAATAAGCTTCTTAGAGCAAAACGGAATCTGTATTCACCTCACTTCACAGATAAACTCAATACTATTTATATGGAAAACTAAAATCGCTCATAACTCCTTAAATAAGCACAAAAAACTGCAATCTGTGATCAAATTTATTTCCGTACAAAATTAATTTTTCTTATATGGAAAACCAAAATCACTGATAACTCATTAAATAAGCCACGGGAACGAAAAGGACTGAGATTTGTGATTGCATTTTTTCCATAAAAAATTTAATATATATTTATAATTCTTAAATAAGCCTTCTAGTCCGAAAGGACTCCAATCTGTGGCGGATCTTTGCTTAAACGTCAAAAGATAACAAACATAATCTGTTGACGTTTACAAAACAAAATAAGAAAGACCATTTCAGATCACGATTGCAAACCAAAGAGAAAAAAAATGTGAGTAAAGAAAGTCTAACATAAAATTCAATGTTCATATTTCTGCGAATGGCAATCAATCTTATTCATGTGTAATTTCCTGCACATGTTACACATCAGCTCATCTCAATGGGAACATATTGTTTTCCACTTTAAAAGCTCGACAAAGCTCGTAAAACAGAGAATTCACACACACATTTAGTTATCCTTTCTTCTGTTACGCATTAAGTTATCCTTCAATATCCCGATCCAGGCGATGAAGATGATGATGGCGTTGTTAATGTTGATGTGGTTGTTGATGATGACGATGATTGTTATGTGGCTGTAGTTGTTGTATGATGTTTCGGTCGGTTGGCAACGTCTGCCATTGTATACGAATTAATTTTTTTGTTTTTTTTTTTTTGAAACGCAAAAACCCATCATTCATGTCTCTCATCCAGCTCACCCCCAAATCCTTGTGCACCCATCGCTCTCCGCCGCTGCACTTTGAAATGTCAAAGATTTGATTTTTCGTCCTCTCTCCCGGCCACTAGTGCAGAGTTTTCAATTGGGTATCACCCCTCGCGGTCCTACCCTCGTGTGGGTGTTTTGTGTTTTCGACATTTGATATGTGTCATATAATGTAAATTTATCCTGCCCGGAGGTGGGCGTTATTGAGGGTGGTTTATGTTTGATTTTTGAACATTTTTTTTTTTTTCTGTTATTGTTGGTTTTGTTGAAAACGCATTTGTGCCATAACGTTATCGGAACATTGGAAGCTGTTTCACTTTGTTTTTGTGCTCCAGGAGGTAGTTGCGAATTTATGTGTGATATGTTTGGTGTTTTTATTTGTTGAAAAAGCGTACATTGTAACGGTGCACAGTGGTTTGTTAAGAGTTTAGGAGGGAAATGAATTGTACTGCAAGAATCGTGGAAGAGTCATTCAACAACGCTTGTAAATCATTCAGTTTTACTATTGGACATGAATTCGCTGAAGACGAGAGAGGCATGTCTCAACGTAGTGAGTGGACATTAGACGAGCTGGATGAAGATGACATTTCTATTGAAAAATGTATTAGCTCTATGGCTTCGTCAATAATTCTCTAATTTGGACAACAGCGAGGGGCTGTTTAAGCCATATTGAACTAGCGTTCGATAAATTGAACACTATATGCTAACAAACACGAAAGAAACAAAATTCACTGAGCATTAATGGGTTATGAATTGGCAATCATTAATCATTAAAATCCAATAATTAAATTTATAATCTGTGGATTTGGCAAATAACGTTAATTTTAAAAGTAATTGCACACAAAATCTTGACCAGTTTATGGATTTCCGTAAAAACTTTACGGTGATCATAGACACAGTGGCATGCACCACTGTGAGACGAGTACCTAAGTCGGTGAAACATCAGTGCCTGGTGCCCCCCATTTTGCAATGTATGGATATTGTTTGGAAAAAATTCGTTTGTGGTTACAAGATTCTTATGGCTCTCGTCCATCTGTGGTCATCAATTATGCAAACTTTGTTAGGATCTTTCTCGTTTTTGTTGTTGTTGGTGTTCTTGCTGTTGCTGTCATTGTCCGGTTTGGAAACCGAACAGAATCAAAATCTGACACAGAGGAAAAAGAATGGCCAGCCATAACAATGCAGCATTGATGAATGATGACGTCCAACCTCTGGACACATAGTGAGTGCTTCGTTGGTTCGATGGTAGGTCGTTTGCTTGCATGTTGGCCATTGGCTTGTTATACGTCTGTGGAGTCATTTTTTGATTTTTTTGTTTGTTGGCCGATGAGGCTTTTTGTTTTTCTTCCCTCCAGATGCATTCAGATTTGTATTTTCTTTTTTTTTGCCCTAGCTGGAAACATTGGTTTAATCTTAGGTGACACCAGCACCAGTACCACCCCAATCCCAGCGGAGATATTTTTACAAGTGTCATGTGTCATTCGGCCTGTTTTTTTTGTTCTATGCTATGATTGGGACTTTTCTTCTTCTTTAGGCTTATCTGCAATTTTGAAATACAAATATGTGATTTGTCGTTTTTTTTTTTTTATTTTCGAATTCCCATGGGAATTCATGTGTCGGCTACCGACAGAATATTTCAAAATATGTGCACACCTTTTGCTGATATTTGCAAAAAAAAAAAAAGATAAACAGTAAAATTGGATGCCTCGGTTTTCAATTAAGTTCTGAATAACATGAATAAAAATTGAGATATTGTGTTATTTGGAATTTTTGTACCTTATTTGGTAGTTAAAACATACATACAAATCACACCAAAGGACATCTCTCAATTTAATACGATGTTTTTCCTTAAAGAGCAACCTTTATCATCCCTCCTAATAGTAGTTTCATATCAAAATATGTCTTTGCTGTCTAACAATTTGCAGAAGTTTCGCTTTCAAATCCTCAGCACACTCGACGTGTCTATCAACAGATTCCCATTTTTATCTCTATACAAAGTTATATTTTCTTTAGAAAATTTTTCACATATTTTTTTTTTAAAGAAAATTTCCCGCATATTTTCTTGCTAAAGAAACTTTTTCACATGTTTTCCTTATAAAGAAAATTTTTTCGCATATTTTCCTTATAAAGAAATTTCTAGCATATTTTCTTTCTAAAGGAAACTTCTCGCATATTTCCTTGCTAAAGAGAGTTTGTCGCCTATTTTCTTTCTTAAGAAAATTTCTGGCCTATTTTCTTTCTAAAGAAAATTTCTGGCCTATTTTCTTTCTAAATAAAATTTCTTACCTCTTTTCATTCTAAAGGACATTTCTCGCATATTTTCTTTCTGAAGGAAATTTCTCGCATATTTTCTTGCTAAGGAAAATTTCTCGCATATTTTCTTGCTAAAGAAAATGTTTCTCCTATTTTCTTTCTAACGAAAATTTCTGGCCTATTTTCATTCTAAATAAAATTTCTTACCTATTTTCTTTCTAAAGGAAATTTCTCGCATATTTTCTTGCTAAAGAAAATTTCTCGCATATTTCCTTTCTAAAGAAAATTTCTCGTCCATTTTCTTTCTAAAGGAAATTTCTTGCATATTTTCTTGCTAAAGAAAATGTTTCTCCTATTTTCTTTCTAACGAAAATTTCTCGTCCATTTTCTTTCTAAAGAAAATGTTTCGCCTATTTTCTTTCTAACGAAAATTTCTCGCATATTTTATTTCTAAAGAAAATTTCTCGCATATTTTCTTTATAAAGGAAATTTCTCGCATATTTTCTTGCTAAAGAAAATTTCTCATATTTCCTTTCTAAAGAAAATTTCTCGTCCATTTTCTTTATAAAGGAAATTTCTCGCATATTTTCTTTCTACAGAAAATTTCTTGCCCATTTTCTTTCTAAAGAAAATTTCTCGCATATTTTCTTTATAAAGGAAATTTCTCGCATATTTTCGTGCTAAAGAAAATTTCTCGCATATTTCCTTTCTTATGAAAATTTCTCACCTATTTCCATTCTAAAAAAAATGTCTCACCTATTTTCTTTCTAAAGAAAATTTCTCCCTTATTTTCTTTCTAAAGAAAATTTTTTCGCACATTTTCTTGCTAAAGAAAATTTCTCGCCTATTTCTATCTAAGAAAATTTCTCTCATATTATCTTTCTAACGAAAATTTCTCGCATATTTTATTTCTAAAGAAAATTTCTCGCATATTTTCTTGCTAAAGAAAATTTCTCATATTTCCTTTCTAAAGAAAATTTCTCGTCCATTTTCTTTATAAAGGAAATTTCTCGCATATTTTCTTTTTACAGAAAATTTCTTGCCCATTTTCTTTCTAAAGAAAATTTCTCGCATATTTTCTTTATAAAGGAAATTTCTCGCATATTTTCGTGCTAAAGAAAATTTCTCGCATATTTCCTTTCTTATGAAAATTTCTCACCTATTTTCATTCTAAAAAAATTTCTCGCCTATTTTCTTTCTAAAGAAAATTTCTCCCTTATTTTCTTTCTAAAGAAAATTTTTTCGCACATTTTCTTGCTAAAGAAAATTTCTCGCCTATTTCTATCTAAGAAAATTTCTCTCATATTATCTTTCTAAAGAAAATTTCTCGCATATTTTCTTGCTAAAGAAAATGTTTCGCATATTTTCCTTATAAAGAAAATTTTTCCCATATTTTCCTTATAAAGAAAATTTCTCGCATATTTTCATTCTGAAGAAAATTTCTCGCATATTTTATTTCTAAAGAAAATTTCTCGCATATTTTCTTTATAAAGGAAATTCCTCCCATATTTTCTTTCCAAAGAAAATTTCTCGGATATTTTCATTCTAAATACAATTTCTTACCTCTTTTCTTTCTAAAGGACATTTCCCGCATATTTTCTTTCTGAAGACAATTTCTCACCTATTTTCTTTCTGAAGAAAATTTCTCACCTATTTTCATTCTAAAGAAAATTTCTCGCCTATTTTCCTTCTAAAGAAAATTTCTCGAATATTTTCTTTCTACAGAAAATTTCTCCCATATTTTCTTTCTAAAGAAAATTTCTCGCATATTTTCTTGCTAAAGAACATTTATCGCATATTTTCTTGCTAAAGAAAAATTTCTCGCCTATTTTCTTTATAAATAAAATTTCTCGCCTATTTTCTTTCTAAAGAAAATTTCTCGCATATTTCCTTTCTAAATGAAATTTCTCGCATATTTTCTTTCTAAAGAAAATTTCTCGCCTATTTCCTTTCTAAGAAAATTTCTCGCATATTTTCTTGCTAAAGAAAATTTCTCGCCTATTTTCTTTCTAAAGAATTTTTTTTCGCATATTTCCTTTCTAAAGAATTTTTTTCGCACATTTCCTTTCTAAAGAAAATGTTCTTGCCTATATTCTTTCTTTCTCCTTGCTAAAGAAAATTCTTTCTTTAGGAAATTTCTCGCATATTTTCTTTCTTTAGGAAATTTCCTCGCATATTTTCTTTCTTTAGGAAATTTCCTCGCATATTTTCTTGCTAAAAAAAATTTCCCGCATATTTTCTTGCCTAGATTGAGTTTGAGAAATGTGTAAACTCCATAAAAGAAATAGAATTTTTCATCTGTAAGTTTTCATCTCGCCTTTTCTTTCTCATAATTGAGAAATTTCCATTAGAAATTGAATTAATTTCATTCGAATTTAAAATTTGTAAATCGAAATGTGCTCATAGGGCCATTTCTGAACTCATAGGAACTGAAATAAATGCTAACGAAAAACAATACAATTTCTCAGGTTTAAACAAAACGACCCGTATTCACTTGTGCCCAGCAAGAAGGAAACTCTTCGCCCCCCACATTAAAGTCATTCACACTGGACAACAGCCAACCTTGTACATGTACCAAACAAAACGACAAGAAGCAGCACGCTAAAGCATGCAGGGGTGGGGGGGACATAATATTTCACACAATTAAATCCCACAAATACAATAAAAACCACAATGGAAAACCCACATGGATTTAAGATTTATATTTATGATTATTGTGATAACATTCTGCAAACCGAAAAATAAAAATGAAATTCCCCAAAATTGGCCAAAATGCTGCCACGAACCGCAACAGCAACAGCAGCAAACAACAAACATCAGCTTTGTTTGGTTTGGTTTGTTGCTTCCCTTAACGGATTGTCCACCAACTAACAACAAGAAACCCGAAACAGAGAGCATGCTTTAAGGAATGCCATAAAGATGATACGGCAGATTTCCCCCTTTGGGATGCTGAGACTATGCCGAAGGGAAGTGGGGTGGGGGGGTTTCAAAACAAACGACAACAGCAACATTCATTGCCCACATTTGTTAAACACTCATTAACCCCCCCAAAGAAGTAATTATTAAGAATTTATGGTTTTGCTGGGAACCGTTTTTTTTCTTGTTGTTCTAGAACAAATTCCGCTCTTGCAAACGGTAAAACTTTCGGACACACAATGGTGGTCCCCCCGAAGGCAGACATTGGACCCTGTAGTCACAGGACGACGAATGGAGTTTATCATCATTCAGTTTTTTTTATCGTTCTGTCTCTCTTAATGTGCTTCTTAGAATGTTTTACAACACTAAATGCGAACAATAATATCGTTTGGATTATTATTGTTGTTGTTGTTTTTGTTGTACTTTATGATGTGTTTGATTAATATTTAAAAGGAGTCGCTACACAGATGGATGGCAACTGCCTGGCGGATGGCCGGTTGGATGGTCCCTATTGTCGCTCCTGCCACGGACGATGATTGAAGTTAAAGGTTAATGCATCATTTATATGGTTAAAACATGACATGACACTCTGTTTTTTGTCCAGGGGGCAATGGCGGCCTAAACGTATTTTAATAATTCATTCGAAAGTTTTATTGTTTGAGAAATATTTCAACACATAACACCGTGTTACAAAAAATAGATTTTTCTATGTCCTATGAACCAAATGCACATATTCGGAAAGAGGGGAAAAAATAAAAATACACGTGTATCGGCGATTTTCATGTACACGTCAGAATTTTCTTTTTTTTAAGTTTGAAGTATGAAGCTTGTAGTGGCCTGTGTGAAAGCCTTTGAACCGATTTTTAACCCTTTTTCAGTGATCCAATCGAGCTGATTTTTGGCAGGCAGACTCGTGGAAATGTCTGTATCACGTCAAATTTTTTAAAAAATAGATTTTTATCAATTCTCAAGTTTTCCTAATTTTTTTTTAAATGTTTATCGTTTTTTTCAATGTTTCAGTTCATAAAAAAAATTTTTTTCGTAACGCTTAAGTAGTTTAAAAATTTGGAGTCTCTTCAAGTTATGCTAAGAATAGTGAAAACAATATTTTTTTTTTCAAAAATAATAAAAATTGGGGAAAATCTGAGAATTGATAAAAATTGTTTTTAAAAAATTTGCCGTGATACAGACATTTCCACGAGTCTGCCTGCAAAAAATCAGCTCGATTGGTACACTGAAAAAGGGTTAAAAATCACACAGGCCACTACGAGCTTCATCCTTCAAACTTAAAAAAAAAAAAATCTGACGTGTACATGAAAATCGCCGATACACGTGTATTTTTATTTTTTACCCCCTTTCCGAAAAAGTAAATTTGGTTCATAGGACAGAATGTGTGTAACACGGTGTAATAGTTTTAAATTGAAATGATGTCAAATTCGACAAATGTCACTCATGTTTAAAGTAGACTTTAAAATCAGCAATCTGCCGTCTAAACTTTAGGGGATGTTTAACACTTCTATTCTATTCCGAAGAAAGAAAACAAGAAAAATATGGCAATACGATAATATGAAGAGGTTGAGTTCTATGGAAATACAAATGAGGCCAACCAGTGAAACATCCAACTAAACGTGCATGAACTGATAACATACGGGCACGATAGTCTATCATTACACGGATGTGGCCAAATCGTCAACGAATTCCCAAATTTGTCAAAATGGTTTGGCTGAATTTTCCTTTTTTTTTGATAACGAGCGTTCACGGATATTTTGAGAACATTTGTTGACTAGCGTTGATGATTTTTCAACGTCTTTTTCCCTTCAGTGTAGAAACTCGCTTACTGGCATAATTACATTTAATGATGAAAATTTGAATCTGGAGACAGAGACAGAGACCTCGAGTACGGTGTGGATTTGAAAGAAAAATTTCTCCAGCTTGTAAGCGGCCAAAGAATCTTATGTTGAATGTACAGCCTGTAACGGAGATGTGTGTCTGTCGCTGCAAAAATCTAGCCAAATGGTCTGCGTCACCGGGTTTACCCTTGAACCCAAAATTGGAATATAAATTTACTTTGTATTGTAATTAAATACAAATTATTCAACATTTTGAAAACAGCGACATTAAATTATTCATCATTTTTTTTGGAGTATAAAGAAAATAATTATCAAAAATACAATTTTAAAATGAATCCTCTAAATGACTAACTGCCAAAATATGTTGCTATTTTAATTGTATTTTTCCTATTGCATTATTTTAGTGAAAAAAGAATGTACTGAAAAAGAACATTATCAACTGTTTAATTCAGCTCAAGAGATTTGGTTTTATTTATTCATCACTCGATTATCCAGGCTTTACTTTTTATATCTTCAGATTCAGCCATTCCATTTAAAAAGGAACATTGGCTGCTTAAGGGAGTGTGCTGGTCGTACGAGAAGGCTGATATATTTTCAAATTGTAATAATTTTGGATTTCATACAAACGGGTTTAGGAAACATTTGCACTAGTTGTTCGTAGAATTCCAAACCTATATGTAATCAGCTCTTAAAATGAAATATGTACATGCTGGTGAGGGCAACATTTCTTTTGTTCAACATTTCATCCTAAATACAAAAAAGGTCACAACTCAAAATTTTCCAAAATTGACTTTTTTTCCATAAATTAATTCATCTCTAACTACGGCAAAAACTTCTGTCACATCACTCTTTAACTGGAAAAATACAGATATATTTATTTTTATGTTAATTCTTTAAACATTACAATCATTTTTACATACAAGTTTTTTTTTGATCTCCTGAAAATTTTAGAATTGTAACTTGTAGCCCTTTTGTATTTAGGGTGCGCTATAAATGACCGGGATTTTGGTTCAAGGTCAGTCAGTGAAGTTCTGGCTTATGTGGCGAACAAGTTTTTGAAATTAGCAATGTATCGTTTGAGCATCGATGAAAGTCGGTAACACTTTTAAGGTATTTTTTTAATTTGCCTTTTCTCACAAACTGATCAATGTATGAGTGAATCTGTGACCCAGCCTCAACTCATATATAGCTTGGATGTCTTTGAAATAGGTCAGGGGTAACTGATTTGATCCGGTACGAAATTAAGCCATATAAAGGGTGTTTTTTTAGATGGCTTAATTTAAAAATGAAATAAAACGCATATAATTTAATGTTTCGGCCAAGAATTTATCTTTGCTATAAAGATAAACCATGTAAAGGGTGTTTTTTAAACGTTTGGTTTTCGAGAATAAATAAAACGCATATAATTTCGACGGTGTGCTGCACAAAGGTCTCAACTCCACTTTTTTTGTGAAATAGACATAATGAAGCAAAAGTGTTACAAATGTCGTAGTCTATGTCCTGTAAAACAAATCAAATGTCTATTTAAAGTAAACAATTCATTTTATGCCCAAAATAAATGAACAAAATTTTATGAACAAAATGTTCATGTGAAAATTGGGATCGGTGGCCAACTCCTTTTTGGTAATAAATTTGCACGATTTGCAAACGTTGTTCCAGAGTAAGTCTATTCACAATGTAATGACAAACCAAACGGAGCATAAATCAAGTGACAGCTGCAAAGAGACAAACTACGAAAAAAGTGTGGCCAGATTGAAAACCTTCACTGTGCATGATTGTCCAACTTTACCAGTCGACTCGAAAAAACTGTCAAAAAGACCAACACCGAAAAAAGTGTGGCCAGATTGAAAATCCCACGTCTAAAAAAAAAACCCCCTGTACATTTACAGTCCGCCTTCACTGTGCATGATTTTTCAATTACAATCGTTTCGACAAATCTATTTTATTATTTCGAAACGTTTAAATTATTACTCATAACACCGAAAAAAGTGTGGCCAGATTGAAAATCCCACGTCTAAAAAAAAAACACCCGGTACATTTACAGTCCGCCTTCACTGGCAATGATTTTTCAATTACAATCGTTTCGAAAAATCAATTTTATTATTTCGAAACGTTTAAATTATTACTCATAATCTCCACCTACTTCTGGTTCGGCAGTCGGCTATAACGTATCATTTTACGGAAACATTAAATTGGATGTGATTCTGTGGCCTACAAAGAAAAAAAAAACGGACTTAACGGACGTAGAAATTTGTATGCAAACATAATCCAATTAAAATTTTGTGATGGCCAACAGATGTTTTAACTTAATACTTCGTACATTGCATGTAATTTATATTTTGCTGAAAATATTACCATGCCATAGAAGAACAACAACACAATCTGCACAACCCAACCCCCACCCCCCAAAAAAAATAGAAAGAAACACAAACTAATATGATGTACAACGTGATCATGGGAAAATGTTGTCTACATACGAAGTATATGCATACAGAAATGTATTTGCATGCCATAAACTAGATTTCGTAGATGTGAAATATGTGTGGTCCAAGATAATAGTGGTGTTTTGCCGGAAATACGAGCAGCTAAGTAAAGAACCTGCTCTAAAATTAGAAATACCGAAAATGGCTCAAACTAATATGAAAATCTGCTTAATTTCTGCAAATACAGAAATTAATTTATTTTTATAAATTCTTAATGCACAATTTGCTTTCGGCAATACCGCTTGTTACAAAACACTACTAACAATGTCTCTAGTAAATCCTTGACACTTAATATTATTAAAATGGTGCGACCATGCATGTGAAGTCAGAGCAGAGTTATGCAAACATAATCGGTGCATACAAAGTATTTAGAAATTTCAATCAACTTTCAGTTATTATGGGAATATCATCGGTATCTTGTGGTGTTTTATGACGTTGGTGTATATCAAATATTAAGGAGTAAGCGGAAATCGCGTGGGGCCGGCTAGGTGTTGCTCTATACATTACTCTGCTGAAGTATTACTTATTATATCGACAACTTCATTGCAGGGTATAAGTCGACTTTGAATTCGGATAATTTCAACTTAAATCCTGTCTTGAATTTATCCTAAAATCCTATCGAAAGTTATGATTAAAGTGTGGTAGCTGCCGAAACGGATCCGTATACCTTAACGGCAATCAAAGCAAACACAAGCTTGAAACCTTTTTTAAACATTTCTATTTTTTCAAAGAAATAGATATTACACCGTGTTACACACATTCTGTCCTATGAACCAAATTTACTTTTTCGGAAAGGGGATAAACAATAAAAATACACGTGTATCGGCGATTTTCATGTACACTTCAGAATTTTTTTTTTTTAAGTTTGAAGTATGAAGCTCGTAGTGACCTGTGTGAAAGCCTTTGGACCGATTTTTAACCCTTTTTCAGTGATCCAATCGAGCTGATTTTCGGCAGGCAGACTCATGGAAATGTCTGTATCACGTCAAATTTTTTAAAAAATATTTTTTTTTATCAATTCTCAGATTTTCCTAAATTTTTTTTAAATGTTTATCGTTTTTTTTAAGGTTTCAGTTCAAAAAACATTTTTTTTTCGTAACGCTTAAGTAGTTTAAAACTTTGGAGTCTCTTCAAGTTATGCTAAGAAAAGAGAAACAAATTCTTTTTTTTCAAAAATAATAAAAATTGGGGAAAATCTGAGAATTGATAATTGTTTTTAACAAATTTGACGTGATACAGACATTTCCACCAGTCTGCGTGCAAAAAATCAGCTCGATTGGATCACTGAAAAAGGGTTAAAAATCGGTCCAAAGGCTTTCACACAGGCCACTACGAGTTTCATACTTCAAACTTAAAAAAAAAAATTCTGAAGTGTACATGAAAATCGCCGATACAAGTGTATTTTTATTTTTTTCCCTCTTTCCGAATATGTGCATTTGGTTCATAGGACAGAAAAAATCTATTTTTTGTAACACACCGTGTAATAAATGATCTCGAACTCGACGAACAGAAACAAAACTGCATAATGATTAACGTTTTACTTAGCCTATTACTGAAGTTTAAAAAAGCGTCCATTGCAAAACTGGCTTTATAAGAACACTTATTTTTATCTTTCTTTCTAAATCTACTTAGCACTTAACACACATGCAGAAATGCCATTCAGCTCTGATTAAATAATTCACTTTGATAGGGATGAAATCGGTTGCCATATTTTTTTTTGGGATGGGGGCGCTGTATCGGAAAATAGACCGATATGCTAGATGTAAAAAAAAAAACTTTCACAAACTGAATGTCATTCAAATTATATGAAATTTTCCATTGAAAAGATCGATTGTATCCCAAATTGACTCCACATTTGTATGTGGGTTATGCCAACTTATGAACCAATTTTAATACGGGATTCTTGTTTACGCCGCACAACACCTCTGAAAAAACATTGATTACATGAGTAGTTGAAAAGGCAGACGTAACGTTCCTACGGGGAAATTAGACCGGTACAGAACCAGTCACGTGGTCGTTTCCACATGGATAGGGACTGGCCCCAGTACCGACCCAAATATATAAAAAGAACCGGTAACGTTTACGCGGCTTTGTCATTGGAAGGAGTCAATTGTATACCGCGATCATTAGCGAGTATAACAAATATTATTTGTGACGTAAATTATGAGAAACTAGTAAGTTGTAATGCGCCTATGGCGCCCGTTGAAATATGGAAAAAAAAATTTGTTGAAAAAAAAAAAATTTTGGGGAAAAAAAAATTTTTGTTGAAAAAAAAAATTTTGTTGAAAAAAAAATTTTTGTTGAAAAAAAAATTTTTGTTGAAAAAAAAAATTTGTGGAAAAAAAAAAATTTTGTTGAAAAAAAAATTTTGTTGAAAAAAAAAATTTTGTGGGAAAAAAAATGTTGTTGAAAAAAAAAAAATTTAGAAAAAAAATTTGTAAAAAAAAATTTTGGTAAAAAAAAAAATTTGGGGAAAACACAATTTCTGTACAAAAAAAAAATATTATTTTTTTTATTATTATTATTTATAGAAAATTAGAGAATGCCTATTTAAATTCCTACGTACTGCGTGACAGAGTCAGTGAATCAGTGAATCAGTGTCGAGGGTAAATATATATTAAGATATCGGTGTTGAGTAACTTATCGCTTTTCTTGAAACCAACTTCGTAGTCTATTCGTTTGGAAAACTTGATCTAATGTTGCGTTCTGATTTGTGTCAATATATATTTGGAATAATTGGGACCGTTCGGCGATTGGTTAAGCTTTCACCCGTCCTCGGATCGGTACATTCACTTCAATTGACTCTGAATTTACCACTATGGGAAATCCATTCTAAAATTCATTTTGAGTCAATCGGTTTTTTGAATGTATCTATTACACTTGACTTACGAGTCTTACAAACAACTGCACTAAATACAACAATTCTAAGATAATTACAACAATCAAATTTAAATTACATTTATTGAGTCATCCTTTTTGAAAACTTAAAACTATAGTATTTTATTTTAATGTCTATAAACAAATAGAGCATCTGACTTAAGTGATCAATTTGTTTCTTTATATTTTTAGGACCAGTAAAATATGTTCAGCAGGTAAGTAATCGAGAGAGTGATAGTAAAATGACTGCTCACTCATGGCCTATTACTATAAGGAACAATATTCTTATATGATTATCCTTTAGCATCAATTTTGTTCCACGCATCGTATGGTAAGATGGCAGCAAAGACTTGTCATCAATTAACACACACACTGGCACTTCTGGCTAGTCATGACCTAGTCTATAATAGTGACTGGCTCATAAAGCATTTCTATATAGTGGCACAGCCCTTTAATTTCTAAAATATATATATATATTTCTTACTCTACGAGTACCATATGATCTTTCGAATGATGCAATAATATGCCCAACAATATTTTACCTCGAGCTCAAATTAATTACCGGTAAAAGTTTATAATATAAGAGTGGACAAATTTAAAAAATATTTATTTATCTGACAAAACAAATTGTGTCTTGTAATACGACGTTGTTCTTTTTCAATAATTTCTTATTTATATTTTTGTTTTCATTTCTTTTTTTATTGTTATTAAATTTGGTCCTTTGCTATTTTTTCGGCTTCTTGTTAAAGACAACATCACTAAAGTGGCCGTCTTTACTAGCCACGACATTTAACATGTTTCGTCTTCTCTGCAGAGAAATTACCAAATTATGTTATCGGCTCAAACACCATTAGTCACATCATTCAGACTTAAACTGGAAATCACCTCAGCCATCTATTTAAATCAGAGCATTCTGAAAGATATGGCAGATTTTTTTTTTTATATTTATTTAATTACAATACAAAGTAAATTTATATTCAAAGTTTGGAGCCAATAATCCCAAAAGACTGTGCACCAACGTTTGTCCTTCTCAGCATAGTCTTAATACAGTTCACTTTCGATAATATTATTAAATGTGTGGTATAACTACAAGCCGTGTGTTATGTATGTATGTAAGCTTACCAAAAAAATACAATACATGACCATAAATATGAACATGTAACTGTTACAAACACCCGTAAATCCCTGTCATTCTGATTTATTATATTAAGGCAAAATCTGGCAAAAAGGGTAAACAGCTCCAGTAGAAGACCATTATGCTGCAGCAGCAGCAGCAGCATTTTAATTGAGGATTATACACTTAATGCAACATACGTTTTTCCAGCACCACATCTTTTGCCCATTCCAAACAACTTCACTACCCTTTAAATGGGTTGGTTCATCCGAAACGGCTCAAGACCATAAAGATACACTAGCGACAAGGACGTGATCACAAACGCATTGGACTGCATTAAACCCGAAATATAAGTGATATGAGATTGTTTTGAGGATTTTTGAATGTGAATTTAAGCCAAGCATTTGCTGCTGTTTAAAATGAGTCGACCGACCGACGACCACTTCCTTTTCCAGTTACAGGCATTTCCGTTTTGTTCATGGCTGAGAGCGTGTGTGATGTTGCTCCATGCCATGGCATAAACAAGTGTCAAACATGTGGTTTTAGCCCGAGTTGAATGTATCTCTTTCGGGGATGATGTGTTTTTTTTCTATATATTTTTATGGCCCGAAACACTTTCAGTTTTAGACACAAGAAGTGCAACAGCAAAATAATCAGCAGCAGCATAAAAGACGACGACCAACAACTATAAAAACCATAACCGACCATAGAACGAACAATTTCATGTTCATTTTAATATGAATGTTAGGAACAACAGCATAAATATCAGCACCAGCCAAAAGTATAAACGTTAGAAGTAGTCGTGTAGTAGGGAAGGCGGTGTGAAAAGTTTCCATTCCATAAGCAAACTGAATTTAAAAACTTTTAAACGTCTCTTAGAGACCTCATAGTACGTGTTTGACAGCTACTGCAATGAAGCTACCTCAAGCAATGGACTAAAATGAATTTAGTTTATTTTCGTAAAAATAAAATCATTGCCAAAACAGTTGTCAGAGGCTACAGAGTCTCTACAATTTGTTTGGCAGATTTACGAAGAGACCACCACTAAGTTGTGAATAATAAAGAAACGTCTTCATCGATAGTTCATTTTATTTTAAAGATATGCGGCTTTATAATAACCTACTCAAAAATTTACACCTTTTGTCATTTAAATTTGTATGCATTTTTTTCACAATAAAAATTATATAAAAACATTTTTCATAAAAAAAAAAAATTTAAGGCCAAAAACTTGTTATTTCCCGTAATAAAAAAATGAGGAAAACATTTTTTGGACTTAAATGTTTTTTCCTAATTTTTTTGTGAAAACTTTTTCTTTTTTTTATTTTATAAACAAAATTTTATTATTAAAATTTTATTTTTTAAATTTGTTTCTTTTTTTTATTTTATAAAAAAAATTATTATTAAAATTTTTTTTTTTTAAATTATGAAAAAACTTTTAAGTCGAAACATTTTTTATTTAAAATGAGGAAAAACATTTTTGGACTTAAATGTTTTTTTTTGGCAAAAAATTAGTAAAGACATTTTTAGACTTAAATTTTTTTCCTAATTTTTTTGTGAAAACTTTTTATTCAATTTTTTTTTTATAAGAAAATTTTATAATTAAAATTTGTTTCAACAAGTCATTTTCGAGTTATAACATACATATTGAATGTTTGCGCGGTTGACATTTTGGCCGCTTCATCGGTCCTTATTTCATTCTTTCACCGTTAGGTGAATGGTCCTTGCTTTGAATCCACGAAAACAAATGTTGTACATTTAAGATCTGGTCAGTATATGGCCTTTGCAAACTTGCCTTAGTCGCCATGCGTTTTAGTGTTCCCCCTAACGCATCGCATGGGCCCTTACCGCCATTGTGGCCATTTGCTTGTTGAGACAAATCGATTTTACACTTGGTGCAAATGAATTCTGCTTCTTCACCGTATTGTATATTTAATTCATTCATGTATCGCTTCGAAACACCAGTTAATTTTAATACTTTTATCTTTTTCGAACGATGTCCACTCTTGTTAAACGGATTGCAGCAACATTTTTAACTGTAAAATAATTTTTAAAATGTATTTTTAATAATAAAATAAAATAATGTTAATTAATTCAGAATAATTCAATTATAAAAAATATATTAAAGGATACAAAACAATGAGAATTACATTGAAAATGAATAGATGCGAAAATGGAAAATCTGGTTTTGTTTGAATAAATTGAGAATTTATGTAAAGGTGGTCTCTTAAATGCTCTTCTCCTGTCCAAACAAGGATTCGGGGCCCATTTTTTTATTGCTGATTCTTAAAGCAAAAATTATGAGGAATCCAAAAAAAAAAATTAGCCGGAAAATTTAGGAGCTCCTGTGGAAAATCGGAAAATTTAATTTTCATGGGAAAATTTAAAGGTAAATTTCTGAGAAAAATTAGGAAAATTTTATTTTTTTATTAAAGCCTGATTCAATACATTTCCAACGAGCTATCACTCGTTGCTATCGCTTTAGTAGTTTTTTTTAAAAACAACTTTGAATGAGGTCCCTTATGAAGAATTCTTCAATTTTGTCACATGACAGTGGTTTACACCACCACTAAAGCAGTCACTATCAACACTAAAGAAAATATGTACGTACATTATTTTTTGATGGGCAATCGATTCAGACTATTTATTTTAAAATCGGAGAGGGGTCGTCGGGGGTGCTCTTCTAAAAATTAATCAGCCAAGCATCAACAACATTATCTTTATGTATGTCACAAAGTCTCGTTTTCTGGGATAGATTTTTAATATCTATCGATTTGTTCACTCCCCAGGCCCCTATCTGTTAAGGTTTCTGAGATATTGTGACGTCAATTTCTTATATATCCGTATGAACCATTTTGGATATATAATAAAAAAATAAATATATATATGTGAAAAAAAAATATTTGACAGATTTAAAAAAATTGTTTTTCATCATTAATGACATAAGTTCAATTAATTTGGCAAAAAAAAGCATATACGCCCCTAAGCTGTTATATTTGCAAAAATGTAAGGTATGATTCGATTTCTTTCTTTTAATAACCGTTTAAAAGGAATTGTGTGTTCCTTCTTTGGTGGTAAAAAGAACATAACTCATCATGTGTGTTCTCAACAATATTTATTTCCTCAAGAAACATCATAAATAGATATACGCTGTTATTGTGCTCATACTTTTAGCACATATAAACTTGTGTTTTTCTTATATTTCATTAAGATTTTATTTTGAAAAAAATTTTAATTCAAAATTTCGTTACAACCCTAATTTCTACATAGTAAATACCTGGAAAACAACAAACAATTTCAGAGCTGGGTGCTGCAATTTCTCACAGTCGACCCACACAGTTTGATCAATAGTTGGCGACGTTCAGTGCTAATCGGAAGGTGGGTTTTGCCGTATATTGTAATTGTGCAAGAATTAGGGAAAGAACACAAAATGGTTGAAAATGTACCGTAGGTCTCAATGTTGGTCTTGACATTGAAAATTATCGCTTTTCATAACATTCACAGCTGTTGAAAGTCAATCCCGGTTCCGTTTATTGCCCACAATTGAATTCTTTTCAGTCCGAATAATGCTGTTTGAACATTACAAAACTTCCCTTATGTTTCGACGAGCCAACAAATTGCTAAACTTATGATTTATATACATCGAATTACTGCTCGAAAACTTTTCTTTTGAAATTATGACTCACCGACTTTGAAACTGCTTTTTATTGTGCTTGAAATACAATAAACTCAAAAAACCCGAATTTTTCGCCAATTTCTCTAAATCTTTTCAAAAAAAATATGAAAAAGTTCTCAATAATACTTTACACCATAAGCTATCAAATCATCCAAAAAATAATATTAATAATTTGTTTGGACACCCCAATTTATATCCAACCATGTATACCATGCATGTGTGGAATATGTTGGCATTAAACTCCCAAAGGTCATCTCTGTTTAAGGCCCCCATTAGGTCTATCTCCGTAACCTATGCTGTTGCCGAAACCTTTCCCAGCCCCACTCGTATCTCGTGGAATGGAAGGATAGGTCGTAACAAAAAAAAGTAAATGTTACTTGTCTGTTTTGTGGTTGTTTTCTGTTAATAAATTCTTAAACTATGATGCACTTGTTTAAATTGCTGTTGTTGTTCTTGTTGCTAGTATATTTTGCGAGCATGTGTTGCCACATAACAAATTATTTTTTGAAAAAGATTTCTTCTTCCCCACTGCACATAAACTCATGAATACACAATTCAGGAAATTATACAACAAAACCCCCCAAAAAATACATTCAAATTCGTAGAACTACGAGTACAATGCAACAGACAGAGCCCTTCGGAAAATTGGCAAAAATAAGATTTCTGTTTTGGAGTGTTTGCAGTGTAGTGAAGTGGAAAACATGAGATTGGCGTAGTATTTATGTAGCAACACACCCGACTATGATTGGTGCTGATATTTGTAACGGGAGAGATCTGCTAAAAATTATGCCAAGTGTTGATTTGACTAATTAGGAAATGCTGAAGTTCTATTAGTTGTCAATTTTTATAAAAGAAATTCCATTATTTGCTCAAAACTTTAATCCGTTGTCTCGTACTGCTTATTACAGTTAATAATGTATATAAGAAAGTAAAAAAATTCCTCAAAATTTCTATCAGCAAAAAAAAATATTGTTTATGTGAAAGTAAAGACTACTTGCACTACTTTCTTATATAAGATTTTTCTTATAAGAAATGTTCTTACATCCGTTATCTTCTGTCTAGATAAATTGATTTACTTTATACCGCTTACAGTAACGGCTTCATTTCTCTTGTCGAATCGAAATATTTGCCCGATCCGCCAGCTAAGCGTTTTGGTGATTATGTAGTTATCATTCACCGATCGTGCAATATCGTTATATTGAGTTTATCGATGATTACTGGCATGTCGCCCTCTTTTGAACGTTCGTCTTCACTATTGTCGTGACCATAGCAGAATTCATTAAAACCAGGTTTCGTGAAAAACAAGCGAGATGCTGTCATCCCACCCATTTTCATTCTTCCATCTTCAACTATCATTCCAAGAATTTAATCAATTATTTCTGGTATGATGACCATATTTTGTATAACTTGTATAACTTCGGCGTCACTTGGCGAACAGAACGCTATTCAGTTTCTTCTCAGAGCTCCGTATAAAATCCAATTAACAAATCAGAAATCTTCCAGCGTAAACAGATCACTACGCAAGGTTTATGTATAGAAGGTTACGCCATCCCAGCCCCCTTCCCTTTTCTGTTTTTGACGTTTGTCACCAATGACGTCACGCAAACTTTGTTCCTATTGGCTAAAAATTTCGAGCTAACAGCTGATAATATTTGTGTATTAATAACAATTAATGACTATTTTTTCCATCAATTTATTTATTAGCGAAAAACGAACAATTTTTTGTATATTAAGTTAAAGTTTTATTTAATTTTCTTTTTTTGGTATAAATATTTTTGGTAATGTCGGCATTTAATATTCTTAACCTAAAGTACATTCTGCACCGGAAAAACATTCTTTTTACATTTTTACATACTCACATATTTTTTACTGTTGGTTTTCATACATTTGCCCACTGCACACTTAATGTTTACGTTTCGATTTGTTGTTTTATTTCTTCACAAATCTGACAAAGTGATTTCAGCTGTAGGGTTGCCAACTCACTGCAATATGTACATTTTTCACATGAAATCTTAGCTTTGTTAACTAAAAGTAGGCAGACATAGAGCTGGCAACCCACTTCTTTTTGACGTTTGTCACCAACTACGTCACCTAACGGCAATTTTTGCTGATGGCGTAACCTTCTATACATAAACCTTGTCACTACGCGTGTAAAATGAGTGCCCATAAAAACCCAGAGTGTCTTGGGAAATTTGCCCATGACAAATCATACGAGTAGTGTCTTCTCAGAGCTCCGTATAAAATTCAATTAACAACTCAGAAATCTTCCAGCGTAAAACCAAGATGAGTAATCTGCTATCCAAATAAAATTTCCAATTTTCTCAGTTTCTAACCATTCAAACCCTATAATCTTTCCGAAGTCCTTTCTTTCAATCGGTAATTAGGTTTAAGGCATAACATAATCCTGTTGTGCACACAAAATTTACTTTTTCCCACATTCGTCAAAATTCACAAGGCTGTCGTTTTTCAGTGACTTTCAGAGAGTAAATAATAGAACGTGCTTACAGTGGTCTATTAATAGATTGATAGGAGCAGTGTTGGTTTTTTATTAACAACTAAATTAAGAAGTTCAACATGTAATCGAGTTTTCTAGCTACCCTCGTAGGAACACTTATTACACCGTGTTACAAAAAATAGATTTTTTTCTGTCCTATGAACCAAATGCACATATTCGGAAAGAGGGGAAAAAATAAAAATACACGTGTATCGGCGATTTTCATGTACACGTCAGAATTTTTTTTTTTTAAGTTTGAAGTGTAAAACTCGTTGTCGCCTGTGTGAAAGCCATTGGACCGATTTTTAACTCTTTTTCAGTGATCCAATCGAGCTGATTTTTGGCAGGCAGACTCGTGGAAATGACTGTATCACGTAAAATTTTTTAAAAAATAGATTTTTATCAATTCTCAGATTTTTCTAAATTTTTTTTTTTTTTTTGAATGGTCATCGTTTTTTTTAAGGTTTCAGTTCAAAAAACATTTTTTTTTCGTAACGCTTAAGTAGTTTAAAAATTTGTAGTCTCTTCAAGTTATGCTAAGAAAAGTAAAAAAAATATTTTTTTTTGAAAAATAATAAAAGAAATTTGTATCCCCTTTCCGAAAAAGTAAATTTGGTTCATAGGACAGAATGTATGTAACACGGTGTTATCAATAGTTTTGTAAGAATCAGAGCCATTGAGATTAGAAATTTCCTCTATAACAAAATCTAGACATTTCTCTGCAAATAAAACACTTTTGTATCTACTTATCCTCATGATTTATTTTTGAATTTAAACCATTTTACATATTTTCATACATTTTTTTTACATACAATTTAATTTCAATCCCCATTTAATCCATTTGCCAAAGGCCATTTACAGTCTTTTGCTTTTTTGAACTGCATAGCAAGCGGCCCTAACGTATTATCTGCACATCCGAAAATAATACTTCCTTAATCGGTATAATCTGGGCTCTCGTACATTTGGATATTATTCATTGAGGCAAAACAATTTACTGCACTTAAACACAATGACACCGACGACACACCTACACACACACACAGGCACTCAGCCATTTGTGCCATGCGGCCACAGGACTTGGAACTCCCTCGCAGGCAAACACACACTCACACACTAGCACACATCCTGTTACTTAAATATGTAAATTATGCAAATTCTGGTGTAGATGTAGTGGCTGCCTCTGTGCAAATGTTTTAATGTTTTAATGTGAGATTTTAATTTTTAATTTGTTGCCACTGCAACAAATTGTATGTGAAAGTATTTTTATGTACCTTGCAACGGTGCACTTGGCGTTCAACGCCGCATATTTGGATGGAAGTAGTGGAGTTGCTGGTCAGTTTGTATCTGTTTACGCTATACGAAGCATGGTGTGTTATGCGACTAGAACCATACATCCATGGACGGTACTGAGAAGATGTTGTCCTAGATTTCATGAAACGGATTTACATTGTCAATAGCGTGAACGATTTTGATTGACAATATGGAATGTTGTGGAAATTTGTAAATGATTGTAATGTCCATGTATTTAATTGGCGTTTTTGAAACTGGCAATTAAAAGGTTTTTAAAATTCATTAATATTTTGCGTTCAATTTAATTGTCATACCATTATTCTAGAGAGATAGCTGCTTCAGAGATGACTTGACATTTTAGCTGTTTTCTTTGCTTGTTTTTGCCATAGACAACTAGCTATACATGACGCATGCTATCAATAGTAATTACACTATACAACAGCCATTTTCTCGAAGGGATGTTCATAATATTCTCCGGTGTATTTTGGGGTACCCCAAAAAAAATATTAGAAATATTTTAAATTGTCATTTTGTTCATATATACGTTTTTTTTTTGCCTATAATAGATCCCTTGAACATAATATTTAAATAAGAAAAATGGTTAAAGATCACAGGGCAATTTTTTTTTTTTTAAATTAAAAAGAAATTACTTTTTCTGACCAGCTAGCGTCCTAATGAAATGTGTAATGTAAATTATAGAAATACCAAAATTTTTAAGGATTCTCGTACTTATTTAATCGGACGTCTTTTCTTTTTTTTTTTAAATTATATGCGAGTTGGTAGCGTGGGGTTGTGGGTTCGATTCCGACCAGAAGCTTTGGTCTGTGGCTGCAAAAATCTAGCCATATGATCTGTGTCACCCGGTTTACCCTTTGACCCCAAAAATATAATCAAAATATACAGGGTGGCGCAAAAGTAATCCTCCTATCAGAAAATGCTATAAATTTTGCGATTGGCCCCTAATGTCAGTGGCTATTCTGGCGGCGGCCATTTTCATGACATCATATTCTCGACTTGATGTAAAAAAAAATTAAAAGACCAAATAAAAATAATCCACAAGAAGAATCAAATTTTTTTATTTTTTTTAATTACAGCCAAAAAAAAATCGGAAGTTTACTTTTGCGCCACCTTTTATATATACACAGAGAGAAAAATTAACCTTATATAAGGTTAACTTAACCATAAATAAACATGATTTGGAGTCTACGTTATGTATGGTTAATTTGAACATGTTCTTGTTGACTGGTATTTAACAATAATAATAGTTAATTTGACTACTCCGTGGTTGAATTTTTTAACCATGAAACTTGTTGATATAAAAATAATTATTGTTGTTGTTTTAACAATGCATTGTTGAATTTTTTAACCATGAAAATTGTTAATGTAAAAATGTCATTGTTAATTTATTGAAACAATGCATGCTCAATTTAACAATTTTATATTTCTTTGCAGAAATATAAATTTTCAAAAAAAGCTTCACGAATTGTGTTTGCTTTGATTGCAGGCAAGGTTTCGGAAGCTGTTACAGTTCTTCATCGTTACCCATTTGCAATGATTTCTGCAGCAAATATTGGTGTAATAAGTGTCCTAGCTCTAAGCGATTGAACGAGAACTACTGTTTAGTAGCGCATATCCCAGAAAAAGCAAGCAGTAAAGCATTGAAAACCAACAGCTCAGCAAGCAGTGACGATAGCATTTGGTGGTGGGTTTTTGAAAGAGCGAGATAACCAGTGTTGCCAATTTGGCGGATTTCCCGCTAAATCTAGAGCTTTTTAAATTGCCATCGCGGGAAAAAATGTGATTTAGAGGTTAGCGGGAATTTTAGCGCTTTTTCACCAGCGTTTGGAGGTAACATTTTTTCTTTGGGAGATTTGTATTTTATATTATTAAATGGCATTTAGTAGCATCTTGAAAAGAAATATCAATTTGTTTGTGTTCTAGTGTCAAATAACGGTTCACTGAAAAATAAAAAGAAAACAATCAACACACGGTAAAGCACGAGGCTACAGTATAATCTAAAAGTTCTAAAAAAAAAAGTTCTTAGTAACAAATGCTGCTACGAATATGAAGTTCCTGTAGCCGTACTAAGAGAATTAGGAACTCTTTCAGCATATAACCTTAAGGCTGCGGAAGACTGGTCACACATTTTTGACTAAATAAATTACTTTTGCATCCATATTAAAGTGCAAACATATAAAGAAGAAAAAAAAAGTCGGTATCTATATTTTGTCTTCTTATAAATAAATGTAATTAAAAAGTAATAGATTTACGTATTTTATATGAAAAAATTGCAATAAAAATGTATTTAATGAAAGAAAAGGGTTTTACTTGAAATTAAAAAAGATTGAAGTCAAAATTTTCAACAAATTTCAATAATTTCCAATGGTTTAGCGGTATTTTTGAAGAAAATCCCGCTAAATTAAAAATTTAGCGGTTTCTAGAGGGTTTTTAGTCAGATTTGGTGGTATTTAATGAAAAATACTTGGCAACACTGGAGATAACGTTCTCACATGTTAAGAGAAAAGTAAGAGGGGAAAAAGTGTGGGAGGCTGGGAAACACAATCGCAATCGTTGCTACTTCGTGTAACATAATACTGAACTTCGTCTAACACAAAGCAGTTCAAGAACTTCGAACAACAGAGCCGAATGATCTTTGATTTGTTGTTTATTTCGCACATTTTTCAGCCTCTCTCTCTCGAAAAAATCAACCTTATATAATGTTAACTCAACTATTTTTCATGTAAATTTTACCTTATATAACGTTATTTTGACTTTGTAATCAAATATTTACCATGAAAAAATTAACCAGACACATGGTTAAAAAAATCGTTGTACTTTTGGCTCGGTGTAGTCAAATGAAAAAACTAGAAATTCTAAAGAAAATTTAAAAAAAAATATTTTTCATAAAAAAAAAATAGTCAAAATAATGAAGGTATTATTAAAAAAAATTGGAAATTTTAAAGAAAATTTAAAAAAATAATGTGTCCATTTTTTTGCTCTCGAAAAATTACTATTTTTTCGACAAAATTATTTGATTTTTTTTCTTGCATAATGTATTCGACGTGTGTCGAACAGATCACTTACTTACTTCCCTTAACATTCCATGAACGAACAGACGAAAGTTCTGTCGAATCAGTGAGCCGGGCCACACCACGGCCCATAAATACCCAGAGTGTCTTCGGAAATTTCCCCATGTCAACTCATAGTGTCTTCTCAGAGCTCCGTATAAAATCCAATTAACAACTCAGAAATCTTCCAACGTAAAACCAAGATGAGTAATCTGCCATCCAAATAAAATGTCTATAGAAAACAGAATCAATCGATCGTATCTGTGTTTAAATAGAAAGTCCCCGACAGTGAGTTTTGAAACCATAACCTACTGACTTGGTAGAAGTATCCCGCCTGTTCTTTTACCGTTGTCTGCACTTTGGAAGTCACTGGAGAGGGAACTGTATCGCCTCACACACCCCCCTATGATCTGATGCCATTTGGACTAGTCAATCGTTTGCATGTTATGCTAATGTCCTAAAATTGTGTGAAGTTTATCTTCAATCAATCGATAACTTCGTTTATCTTCCATCAATCGATCAATCATTTCACAAAAAAAAAAAAAAAAAATGTAATATCGAGGTCTTCACTCTAGTGAATTTGCCAAAAAGTAATTCGCAACCAAATACAATTACAGTGCTGTCTGGGTAGAGTGAACTAATTTTTGCCGGGCGATTTCATAATACCCAGGTTGTTCACTAAATCAAGGTTGATTTTTTTGTATTTAAAATGAATTTTTTATTTATTTTAAATGCATTTATATATTATACATTTTATTTATTTCGATAAAATACTGATGTTTAAATTTAAGACTGAAAAAAAAATGTGTAATAGTTCTTTTTTTCTTCGGTTTGTTTAACGATATTTGCACTGCTTGATCGCGAAGGCAATGTAGAGCTTGTATATTCGCGAAATTTTTAGTATTAGCTTCAGCCCATTCGATACCCTTATCAAAAACCTTAATGGCTTCATCAGCTGATATCGGATTTCTGTATTCTGATGTTTCGCCATTGTCCTCATCATTGTGTACCAACACAAACCTCAATGAGCGCAACTCCTATATTATTAAAATAGCCAAATTATTTACATTTTTCCATAAATACGACATTTTAATATGTGCATTGATCGAATTAATGCCCTAACACCACTCAAGATATTTTTTCTTAGTTACTGCAGCTCCACGGTTTCTGCAACTTTCTGGATTTCTATCAGTTGTATTGATCGAGGGTATACTGTATTTGTGAGAGCAAATCGTTATTTTACCGTTATTTTATGTTCTCTTTAATTTTTGTACTCTTTTATTATTTATTATTTCTCTCTTTCGGCAAACCTAAAAACTTACTATAAAGTATGTTCACTCTATTCAGGTCCATGACTGTTCACTCTACAGAGTAGTCAATGTAAAAATTATGGTGTTCACTCTAACGCGGTGTTCATTGCATTGGGTGTTCACTCTACCCAGACAGCACTGTAGTTCAGTTCCTCATCCATGACAGGGCATTACGAATTCGTTGTATATCGGGAATAGAACTCGCAGTCTTATCACTTTGGCCTTTTTAAGCATAAAATGAAAAAGATGTCCTTTATTAAAATGGCCGTAATGAAAGCAGCACAAGAAAACCGGCATCATTGTCTGCCAGCTGAAATTGAATCTCGGGGTGTGCATATTTAATGGATTCCTTCTACAGTTTTTGGCACGCAAATGTATGGCGATGTTAGTGGACCACCGAAGAGGAAGTGATACCTACTCCACTCTAGGGTTGTGCTAATGAGACTTGTGATTGTGTTCTTGTGCCTCGACAGACGTTGAGTACATGACAATTAACGTTAATGACTTTTGGTCGCACACAGGGCATACGGAATGGATGAAGTGTTAAAGATAAAAACCGTAAAACTTTTGCCCAAATCTTTATCTCCAATGTATGCAATTTTTGGTAATTGAAGATATCTGGGATGTGTTTGGAACATCCATTTCAAACACAACGAGTGCTCGTGTTTTTTTTTTTTGGTTTGGGCACAAACAAAATTTAATTGTGATCGGAAAACTGAAATCTTGTTGGATACTCATGTTGGAGTGCTGTCGTGTGTGTTGAAGTTTCACTTGACTTTGTCATTGAAATGATTCCAACGAAATCATAATTCTCGAGTGACTGATTCCCCTTTACGCAGATTCAGAGATGTCTGACTGACATGACGTTACGAATGTGTGGCTAAGTATTGCACATCAGCATATCCTAACCATCAGCGCGTCATCGTTATGGGGAACATCCGACTCAGTGGCAGCACCATCAGCATCCTCGTCATTCATTTCCATTGGCAACAATCGTTGCCATCCCTACCCGGCCCCCCTTGTCGTTGGGTTGTAATATTCCATTGAAACAAAGTTAAAATTCATGGCATAGCAATACATGCTTCGACATGCTTACATCGGTACACGAAATATTTGTAAGGCCTTTGCAGTGGATGTGTAACAACGGCACAGTTCAGCGTAGGAAGCTGATGAGCTGAGGCATAAATATTTCAAAATCATATATTCATATGTATGTAATATGTGTATGTATGTCCTCCTACGTACTCCTATGTCTTACACAGGGACATATTTGCATTGTATGTAATATGTGGTACAGTGGTTTGTTAGGGCCATGTCATTGTAAAAGACACACAGACACATGCACACACACACACACAGCAATATTACCCGGGGACAAAAATACTTTTGGAATTCTTTAAGATATTCTTAACTTTGGTTTGCCAGACTAAATGATGGCATGGTAGACCTAAGGGATACATTGCCAAGGACAATGGCATCAGAAATGTCGCCAAAAATCAGGCAAAACAGAAATAACGTTTCACAGCCACCACGATGCTCTGAGTGGTAAAGTCGGAACACGTTCCGGCTGCTCTTGACCATCCCCGTAACCAAATCCTAATAAGCTAAGTGGTTACTCCCAGTTTTTGTTCGGTACAACATGGGACTGGTCACCCACAAATCTGCAGATGTTAGTAATTATTTAAATAACGACATAGTTATAAACTTGATACCAGGCCACCAAGGGTTTCCAAGCAATGTTAGAGCTGACGAACTGGCTAAAATAGAAAGGGAATCCGACCGAAAATACTCTGCAACTGTCTAAACCTTTTCTAGAGACAAAAAAGGTGGCTGGAGGAACAGGTTAGAAGGACCACAAAGGAAACCTCGATTACAATAAAACAAAGAGAATACTCGGGTTTAACAAAAATGAACTGTGTAAGCTAGTTGGGGTTATCACAGGACACACTAGCCTAAGGGCACACCTATTTAGAATAGGATGTTCCCAGAGCGACGAATGTAGGGCATGCGGAGAGGACGCCGAGACGGCGGAACACTTCCTGTGCCAGTGCCCAGCTTTCTCTCTAGTTAGGAGAGGACACCTTAGATGACCTATCGGTCATCAAAGCAATATACATATGGAATTTAAGGAGCTTTATAGAGGGGACCGAATTCCTAACGTTGGAAAAAGGGGAAGGGAATTTGTAGAAGAAATCAGGAGCGCACAACAGGCCGAATTGCTGGCCTAGGTGTATGTCAGTGACATGAGACGGTCATGGTACATGACCGATCCTCCATTCAACCTAAACTACCTAACCTAACCTATGAATTATTTCAATGGTATGTTGGTCTATCGGCATTACTTCACCAACAACGGCATCTAGAGATGACATACGATACACTAAACCAAAAAATTGTAAGAAATCACCGTAAAATTGATAATAAAAAATACGTCCAACAAGAAAATGATCAATTTTGATATTGAAGCAATATCAATTTAATATTTGATATTTGGATTGATACGAAAACATGTAAAATTGATAATTTTAATGTGAAATGTAAAATGTACTATTAATAAGATTAATGTTAATTTTATATGAATAAAATATCATTTTGATATGAATAAAATATCAAAATGATATGATTTAATGTAGAATTGACGTTATTTTAATGTTCATTTGATATGTGAAAATATCATTTTGATATGAATAAAATATTAATTTGATATGAAAAAAATATTAATTTGTATATACTCACATACAAAACCACATATATTCCTTTATTTAAATTAAACAATAATTTGTTTGTTGAAATAATTAGAGATATGTTTTATTGTAATTTTTTTAAAAATAACTTATATTTAAATAAAAAAAAAACTTAAAATTCTTTGTTTCTAATGAGAGTAGTTCCATCTGATATATAATACAAATGAATAGGCACACCTATGGATAATTTTAAATTTAATATTTCAAAAGGGAGCGGCTTTGAATGGAAACAAACAATATTTTATAAAACTATTTAAATTATTCACGATCTTCCAAAAAACACTTACCGTATAGCCAGTAACATTTGTTTTAGAAGACGATGTTGTATTGGAACCAAAATCTTGGGATTGAACCCATCCCAGAACTTTGGAATGACAGCTTACGGCGGTAATATCGTCCTTAGGAAACTAGATTAGATTTTTAAAACAAATTTAGTATTGTTCGATAATAACATTAACAATTTTACATTCTTTAATTTCCAAATATATATCTTTTTAAAAATATATGACTTCATATCAATTTCACATTTTTAATATCAAAATGTTCATATCAATTGTACATTTTTATATCAAAAATATATGAATTCATATCAATACCTTCACACATTTCCGTATAAAGAGCAGCATGATGAGAAATGATGAGAAAGTTATTTTTAACATTGCTATTAACAATATTTTAATAAAAATAATTAAATATTATATTACTTACCATTAAGAGCATCAAATGCGTTCTTTAAATTGAACTCCTCGAGTAAATCCATTAATTTTCTGTTACCCTCATTGGCCACAGTTTCCGGGTCGACTTCGCCCGATAATGTGAAAATTGTTTCTTCACTTTGCTGATTTAATAAATCAGCCACTTGTTCATTGGCCACAGTTTCTGGGTCATCTTCGGCCGAAAATGAGAAAATTGTTTCTGCACTTTGCTGATTTAATAAATCCGCCACTTGTTCATTGGCCACAGTTTCTGGGTCATCTTCGGCCGAATATGTGAAAATTGTTTCTGCACTTTGCTGATTAAATAAATCCGCCACTTGTTTTTCGGATATATATATAACTTCTTGTGTATTTTCCATTTTTATTTTAATTTAACACTTTAAAATTAATATTTTTTTATTATGCGCGATTCACAACCGTTTGTTTAATGTGATTTTTCACAGTTTGTTTTAAGATGCTACTCATTTTTTTCGATGAACTTGAAATTGACCGAACTTGAAATTAAAAGTATACAGGTTTCCTTTATGGCAAAGATTTCTGGAGATATTCAGGTTGGTCTCACTTGAAAATATTCCCGAGCCAACTCCGCAATCCTTTTTACAGCCACCAGACTTTTACTTCGAAGACAGAGAGAAGATCACCCCGATTCCCTTTGCTGCCTCGGCCGGCTTAGCAGTAGCAAATCCTCTTAACCCTATTTTCCGGGACCTTGGTGAGGGTTTCTGAGTCCATCTTGATATTCGCCATATGTAATGAAGTGTTTGCATAACATGGAGCCGTCACGGTACTCCGTGTACCTTCAATTGCTGAGTCAATTGGACCTTGTAAGCGAATTATGAGAAGGTGAATTGACATCAGGCGGTAGCGTGCGTACTTAGACAGGTACCAAAGTAGTAATAAAGTAGATAAGATAAATTACACATCGCAATTCAGACAACTTTCATATTCATTGTGGACTTGGCCATAAGAGATAGGAGAAGAAATCTTTAATAACTTTTTCGCAGATCTCAACCCGGTATATCTCACTTCATTGACTCTACTCCATTGGCCATCATAACAGCAGTCAACGTTTCCCCTTTCCAACCCGTATTCTTGAATGTTAGAGAAAGGGAGAATTTAATAAGTTTCATATTACCAACAGTGTCATTATTAGTCAGTCATTATTATTTGTTTAATATTCATGCTGATTACACTAGTCAACAGTCAAAATGTACTCGGGATGCGATAATTTTTTCTGTGTAGATAACCTTGACATGAGCTCGAAAAACGCAATAAAAAATTTTTTTTTCGTTTTTGAAATTCGTACCTTTACTCAATTGCGAATAAAAGCGAAACGCGTGCATCGATTTTCATGATCTTTGTCTCATTTTGCTCATAGGTTATGTGACTTTACGTAAAAGTAATAAGATTTGACATTTTTTTTCATTTTGAATTTTTAATGGATTTTTTTAAAAAAAAAAATTTTAATCTTTAGGCAAAAAATAAGTTTTTTCCTTTATATATTCATTTTTAACTTGGAAACTGTTGCTTGTATAGGAAAACAATATATGAACAGATTAAGGGAATTGTAATTTTAAATTTTTTAAAATTTAATTCAATTAAATCGGGCTAGTGGTTCCCGAGTTATGCCGGACGAAACAAATTAACCAAAAAATTTTTTTTAAAATTAAAAAAAAAATAAATAAAACAAAAACCAAACGAAAAAAAAATTTTTTATTGCGTTTTTCGAGCTCATGTCAAGGTTATCTACACAGAAAAAATTATCGCATCCGGAGTACATGAAATTTTTTTCATTTTGTTGAGTAGTGTAGTGTTACCTTAAAAAGCAAAATTACAATGAGATGTATTTAAGGAACATTTTGTTAGTTATATGTGTTAGTTATTGCGATATTAATACTTGGTTCAATCTATGGTATTCCAACCATCTTACCACGGTCTGCCACTTTGCCGAAGACCTGTTTGTGACTCATAAACAGTTACTGCAACAAAAATCGTAATAGCAGGAAAAGTGTCTATTTTGTGGGTTAATTGTAAGACCAATGATGCAGAAGCCCCCTTTCTATCGCTATCTGTCTCCCTCCCTCTCTCTCTCTCTGTAGGGTTTGTATAGTTAACCCAACAGAGAGAAATGGTTTGAATGTATATTTTGTACATGTATGCATGCATTTTACGCTGTGTAAGCATGCATCAGACACAAGGCACAAATGCCAAATTGGGTCAAGTAACAAATACGGCTGAACGAACGACTGACTGGTTGCGACAACAACAGCCGCATGGAGGGAAAGTACAGAGCATTCTGTGAATGACAGCAGCAACAGTAGCATTTAGTATCATCCGCATACCCACACACACACATGCATCCGTTGGTTGGTTGGATGGTTCGGTGCTCGTTATGGCCAACAATGACAATAAAATTGTTGCAACTTTGTCATTGTGTGCAACTGAAGGCCCATAAATTTCTATTTTGCACTTGTCACGAGCTTGTTTCTTTTTTTTTTTGTTACCCGTTGTTGTTGTTGTTGCACTCACTCTCTCAGTTTCATCTTCTTTTTGTGGCCGTGTGTGTGTGTATGAGTACTTTATTTATATTTTTACTTGGGGGACTTGTTGTAAATTCGGTTGTTTTTTCCTCGTCTTCTTTGGCAATTTTTGAAGGACAATTGACTATAAAAAGTGTAAAGTGGTAAATGTGTGGTTTCACATAATATTTCACTTGGATGTTTTCACTCTGTGTGTGTCTCCTTGCCGGGTGTTTTGGTCAGAGCAGCACTGCACGGTGGGGTGTGCCGACATGTTCTGTTGAAGGATGTGGTTGCATTTTGTGTCTAAAATTGGACACATCTGTATGTGTGTGTGTGTGTGTAGTATCTGTTTGGGACAGTGAAATATGCATTCTCATGTTGCCAGCCAAGACAAGATGTTTGTGTGGAATTCAATTCATTAGGAATTCATTATTTCGGTGAATATGAAATATCAGTTTTAGTTTTTTTGTACCACAGACCAACCACATTCTGTAGTTTGGGGTTTTATGAGGTAATAACTACCAGAGTTCTAAAGTTTGAAGGATTACATTCTACATAGACTACACACTGGAAAATATGATCCAGAAGTAGTTCTGGGAAAATTTTTTTTTATTTATTTATTATTAATTACAATACAAAGTAAATTTGTATTCTAATTTTTGGGTCCAAGGGTAAACCGGGTGACACAGACCATATGTTTAGATTTTTGCAGCGACAGACCAAAGCCTATGGTGGGAATCGAACCCACAACCCCCACGCTGATAGGCAAGCACGCTACCAACTCGCCTACCGGGGCGCTTAGTTCTGGGAAAATATTAACTCAAAACTATTGTTTAACTCTTTCGAAAATTATTGTGAGTACCAGCCGGACAGGCAGACAGACGACATGGCTCAAATGACTTATGAATCGAAGTGGGTCCGAAGACACATATTGTCTAAAGTGAATTTTTTCTATTTGTATCACTTGTGGGTCGTATCAAATGATATATTCCCTCCTAGGTTGATTTTGTTTTAGACTTTTTGTTGTGAAATTTTCTATTTCGCTAAAATTGCATTATTTTTGAACGAGTCTTCATTGCATGTTTTCTTTGTGGGTCCATTTTTCCATGGACTACTGACAGTG
The DNA here is from genome assembly GCA_958296145.1 of Hydrotaea cyrtoneurina. Taxonomy (NCBI): domain Eukaryota; kingdom Metazoa; phylum Arthropoda; class Insecta; order Diptera; family Muscidae; genus Hydrotaea; species Hydrotaea cyrtoneurina. The sequence continues at coordinate 17,296,080 of OY282513.1, read as the reverse complement.
GTGCAGAATCTATGTCCATCGGTCAAAAGTCTGTAACTTTTGATCGAGAAAACATTTTTTGAGTTCTGTAAAAATATGTTGTAGTCAATGACTAATGATATTAAGATATTAACAAAGTCGGACAAGTGAATATTTATTTATTTGTTAATTACAATACAAAGTAAATTTATATTTTAATTTGGGTCCAAGGGTAAACCGGGTGACAAAGACCATTTGGCTTGAGTGTGGGAATCGAACCCACAACCCCCACGCTGATAGGCAAGCACGCTACCAACTCGCCTACCGGGGCGCTTACAAGTGAATATATTTTCGAATCATCCTCTGTGAACCGTCTAAGGTTGTGAATATTACAATTTAGAAAGTAATAAGGTATCCGCTGTTCAGTGTCCCATCCCACACACATTTTCATTATAAGCTGTCCTTGATAGGTTCGAAGTTCCCTCTCTATTCCTTCGAATGTTAACGAATGATAGCAGGGTTTGAAGCGAATTTCGCATTTTAAAGCAAACTTCTCTTTAACCGCCCTTCGGCTTCCTATACAAATTGATTAACGACCGGTTACATTAGATTCAACATTGATTCTAGACTATCTAAATATAAATTCTATAATTGCGTACATTTCATTATCCAGCCAAATACCAATTACTTAACAGACTCTCACATCAAATTACATTATTATTACTTTTCCTCTTCATTTTATTTTATTTTCTTATCTAATTAATGAGGCCTCATTATCAAAGTAAATCTTGCAATAATTTCCCTAAAGATAGCATCAACGCGGATGAGTGGGGATGTATAATATCCTAGACTACAAATGACGAACTTTTCCATTTATGGCATTTACTCACTCGTACGACATGCCGTCAGTCAAAAGTCAATCGCTATATTGATCTATGGCCAATAAGTTTGCCTTACTCCTATGGTTCGTTATGAAGTGTAGGGCGGTATTTCATTAGAAACTTTCAACGATTTGTTTCAATAAGAATTGTATCCAGAACTTAATCTTAGTGTCATTCTTTCAATACCAGAAAAGCACAGAAACCAACCCTCGAGACAAGACGAGACGTAAATACTTTTTCAGGCAATTTTTCATTTATTTTCGTGTTGCTGTCGCTGTTTTGGAGGAGTTGTAGTTGTCGGTATCGCTGTCGCTGTCGCTATCACTGTCATAGTTGTTGCTGTTGTGGCAATAAAGAAATCAATTAAATTAAGTTTCTTTGTATTGTTGTACAATTTAGCTGAACTTGTGTTTTTCTTTCCACGTCCATTCGCTTTACACAAATAATAAATCACACACAATTGAAGCGATGGCGGGACGGTCAGCAACAAAAAAAAAACAGGATTTACCGATAGACAGACAGATGGTCAGATTCAGTCTCTACCACTTAGACTGAAAGCCTCAAAAAGACAGGAGAGACGTAGAGAAAACCCAACAATAAAACGAAATCGAAATCAACTTAAGGCCAAATATAATTCATTGAAACATTTTTCGAAATCAACGAGCACAAGAGACACAAGAAAATTAAATTATATCTTGCCGTAGAGAGGGATGAACGTGAATGGAGTATAGGATAAAAAAAAATCCATAATGGAAATTTATTGCTTGCCTTTCATGGAAATCTATCAGAGATGTTTATTGAGTGGTGTTGAATGATAAAGAAATCACGGCACTAATGAAACGCCGTGTCTGCGTTGCCAATGCGATTGATGGCTAAGAGATTTCAAAAATTGTCTGTGCTGTCAGACGTAAGATTTTACGTGAGTTATATGTTATAAGTTTAAGGCATTACGGGCGAATTTCATTATCGGAACTTAAGTTGGTTTCTTAACTTAAAAGACAGTTAAGTATCGAAATGAATTGCAAAAACTTACTTTAAATGCCCAATATTCGTCATTTAGATTCCATTTAAGTAACAGCTGATAGGCAAGGAGGCAGCATGGAGTTTAATTTACCAATAAATTTAAACAGAAGGTGAAGATTGAGAGCTTTTTCGTAACAGAAAGGGTTGTATTTCTGTTAACGTCCAGATAGCCAATTGGGATTGCAGATATAACTCTTTCGATGTAAAATTTTGGCTTCTCTTCCCCTCCATGGCAGACACTTTAAAACTGATTAAGGTGGGTTTACACGACATGTATTTTGCATATGTAATGTCACTTTTGCATATGAAAAATTTATGCATGTCGTGTGAACCCTGTCAAGAACGCCATATGCACAATGCATCATGTAATACATATGCAAGTTTTTGAAATAGAGCGTGTTCTATTTTGGTATGTAAACCGTATCGCATCAGCTGTTTTTGATAAACAACAAAGCGTTTGGTAAAGTAAGTAATTTATTAGCAATTCTAAATAAAAGTATTTTTTATAATTCTGTTGCAGTTGGAGTGGCCTCAAGAAGCTATTATGGAGCCCACAAAATTATGCCATGTAGTTTACATGTGCACGTTTAAACACAAAAAATTAAAAGCCGTGTTTTTTCATAATTTTGACAGACATACGAAAAACAGACGGGTTAAAAAAGTGACATTACATATGCAAAATACATGTCGTGTAAACCCACCTTTATTTTTAACTAGTAAGTTGTGATGCGCCTATGGCGCCCGTTGAAATATGAAAAAAAAATTTTGTAGAAAAAAAAAAAATTTTGTGGAAAAAAAAATTTTTTATTGAAAAAAAAAATTTTTGTCAAAAAAAAAATTTTTGATGAAAAAAAAAAAATTTGGAAAAAAAAATTTCGGTAAAAAAAATTTTTTGTCAGGGTCCGCCAAATAATTTTTTTTTTGGAAAATTCTATAAAGAAAAACTACGGGATATTTTCTGAAATTCATTATATTATTTGAAAGTACAATCCTTCCGGTTAATAATGAAAAATAATTTCATTCAAACGACATCAGCTCTGAGGCTGATAATGCGATCTTCAAAAACAGGGCGCAAAACTTCGAGTGTAGCTTCGGCTGTGTGGCACGTAGCGCCGTCCTGTTGAAACCAAATGTTGCCAATATCCTCCTCTTCAATTTTTGTAAACAAAAATTCGTTCAACATGGCCCGATAACAAAAACGAAAAAGGCACTAGTTGAAAAAAAAGTTAGATGGCGGACCCTTTTGAACTGGACAACGATTCTGCTGGATAAATCATCTTTTTTGGCAAAGCGCATTTTCCTTTCGGCGGCTACACTAGCACGGAAAACTGCCGCATCTGGGAATCGGAAAACCCGCAAATGATCGTCGAGAAGCCAAGGCAACTCTCTATGGTTTCTTTAAAATCGGTTGAACCATTTTTTTTTTTTGGATAAATGCTGCTGGAAACGGTATTTTCCGGTTATTAAAGACATGGATTTTGACGATTATTTGTTTCAGCAGAATTGCGCTCCATGCCACACGGTTCACGCCACTGTCGATCTTTGGCGCTATTCGACTTTTTTGTTGGGCAACAATCCATTAAATATTCAGGCCTTTAAGACGACTATCGAGCAAACCATTCGTGAATAAGTGTAAAAAACCGTCGCCAAGGCCTTGGAAAATCGGCTTGACAGGACGAGCTGCTGCAAAGCCACATCAAAAATTGGTGTTCCATAACTTTATTATTTATGCTGAAAATTGAGACAAGAATTGTTTAGTATTATAATAACTCCGTGTTACAAAAAATAGATTTTTTTCTGTCCTATGAACCAAATGCACATATTCGGAAAGAGGGGAAAAAATAAAAATACACGTGTATCGGCGATTTTCATGTACACGTCAGAATTTTTTTTTAGGAAAATCTGAGAATTGATAAAAATCTATTTTTTAAAAAATTTGACGTGATACAGACATTTCCACGAGTCTTCCTGCAAAAAATCAGCTCGATTTGATCACTGAAAAAGGGTTAAAAATCGGTCCAAAGGCTTTCACACAGGTCACTACGAGCCTCATACTTCAAACTTAAAAAAAAAAATTCTGACGTGTGCATGAAAATCGCCGATACACGTGTATTTTTATTTGTTATCCCCTTTCCGAAAAAGTAAATTTGGTTCATAGGACAGAATGTGTGTAACACGAATGATTTACAAACAATTCATTTAAATTCCCCAAAAAAATGTTTAACATTAAATTCGTTTAACTAACATTAGATATATTTTCAAAATTAAATAATAAATTCGTTTAACTGCCATTAGATGTATTTTCACAATTAAATAACACAATTATTCTTGGCCAGGTCAGCCAGACCCATTTAATTTCAATTAAGCCTCTTCGCTTTGGCCGGGTCAGCCGGTACAATTTAAAATTTCAATTTGTATTCTAAATAATTTCCCAACGGATTCCACTTCCTTCCACTTCCACAAAAATATATGAAACAAAAAAACATTTGACACATATTCACGAAAAACAAATGACAGCGCCATGCAACAATAAAACATAATTGTTCCCTTGTAGTGAATGTCACAGACAGCGTCTGCCTATCTTCCGGCCTCTGGATTTGAATGACCTCTCCCTTAAGGTTGGACCAAAAGAGAACAAAATCATACATCAATGGAGTTTCACTCAGAGAACACTCTTCGGACAATCTAACTTCTTGCCAGACCAAGTGGAAGAACTGTCTCTGAGCCCTCCTGACCTTGCTTTGCCTTGCCACCACATTAGATCCCCCTAAGTAATAAAGATACTAAAGAAACATTTTTTCCTGTTCTTTTGCTGTCAGTTGGAATAGCAGAAAACAAAAGGAATATTCCCCAGAAAACAAAGGCAAAACAGAGAAATCAATTTAGGAGGCTTTTACGGCCAATAAAAATGTATAGAAGGGGAAAACAAGAAGAAGAAGAGAGAAAAATGTCTAAACAGCAAAAATATATATGTACATATATATCAAACACTTATTTTTAACTTTTTCATCTTTGACACCAACGCCAATCTCAAACACACACATATACACGGAATGAACAGAGATGTGAAAAAAAAACAGAAACTTTGAAGGATATTTCTAGTCGAACACTCACACAAACATCGAGGCAAAGAAGCTTCATAGAGAAAATCCGCTTTTAAGAGCTCCCCAGAGTATAAAAATAAGTATTAGAAGGCATCATAAGTGCTACAATTGCTGTAGCATTAAAATGTTTCAGATATGTGTGTGTACATCATCATATGTGTGTGTTTGTCATAATATGGGTATGCATGGCTGAGTGTATGTCCATATTGAGAAAAATCCCCCTTCTATCCGGGTAGAAAACTGTAAGTTGTGTCCTTCTTTTTTTGTTTTGTTTTGACAAGCTCTGTTCCAGTAGTGGCCCAAAGCCTATGAAGGCCAGTTCTGCCGATTAATACCAGCAGAGAGCAAAACAGTTTCCCTTCAGTATTCTCAATACCTAACTGTATTACGATATTACTGACCACTTTCATTGTTTGATCGGAGCAGTTTCGGCAATATCATGGACATTTGTACATAAATATACAGCCCCTGTTTTTGTATTTGTAAATATATATGTGTATATATGTGATATGAGTGAATGTTTCTGATGTTTAAATATCCGATGACTTCCGATTTGATTCACTAGTATTTATCCCAGCCCCTCCTCCCCACCCCCTCTTCGAGTGAATGCTTCACTCTTTATATTTGCTAGTACCTTTCTAGGATATTACTTAACATCTTCTTATCGCTCTCCCCAGCTCTCGCCCGCACAGCTCCTTCAGCCATCTGGCTATGACTGACTTGGTATGTTTGCCAAAACGGTAATTGGCAACCGTACAACAACAAACACATTCAAAGTTGAATGAACAGCAAAAAAGTCAAAGTTTTTCCTATCAATCGATTCGATGATAATGATGACAATGAATGGCATCCATGGAGAGCATCATGAGGTTGTTTGATGCTACTGCTTTCCTGCTGGCATTTGAGGGATATAGACGATGTCATCTCAAACAGAGATTATTTTTTATTTTTAAACATACGTTTCATGCGGGATTTGGTCTCAGGCCTGTGGTGTTCTATTCGGATGTTGGTTTAAAACCATCTATGAATGCATGGTTGGACTTGAAGAGAATACAATATTTCCAAATTGATTTTGCTCAAACATGTATATTAAGTGGTGTGTAGAAGTGAAACAATCAGATTGTCCGGAGTGATGATTTAATACCAAATGTCGATGGCGGATGAAGTAATTATATGGACATACAAGTATTTATTATTCATTGATTATTTCTTCCCTACTTTTTTATTTGCCTTAACATTCCATGAAGGAACATACTCGAGTCAGTGAGCTGTGCACGCTCTGACTGGGACCTACTGTTTTAAGCCGGATCCAAACGGCTATGTGTCCTTCTAGAAAAGTTTTTACGGCTCAAAAACCGCTTAAAAATAGTTGATATTCTTACCATGTTTCGATCCTGGGGTTGTCTCACACACACTACATATGATAGCACGTACTTCTTTTTGCCAACGAGTATTCGTTTTTCAAAGTTAACCTTTTTTACGAATATGCTTCCGCAAACACCTCATAACTCTCTGTCCGCATCTGAGAGATCAAACGCCAGACCTTCTGGCAACAATTCCGAGTGATCCACAGCAACGCGATAATCAGAGTAAAATGTCTACATTATCTTGAATGTTGATAGAGTTTAATGTGATTTTTCAGTTGGAAGCCAGCATTGTGATGTTGACTCGTCGATTTAAACTCGTCAACCGACGTCTCATCAAACCACTCAGGAGCACATGATTTTTATGAATTCAATTCACCCTCAGCCTTCTTTAACACTTTCACAGTTTCGGAATACAAAATTGCAACTCAAAAGTTGTTAACAAAGTCTTTTGATTTTGTTATCCTTGCCAAAATTGTATGTGTAATCGCTCCGCGCCATACAGGTATTCAATGGAAAGGACACGGCGTTACTAAAATGAGAAACAGCAACATCAATTACAGTTGGCAGGAAAGAGCACTCGTTCGGATGTGTGTGTTTATTGTACCTGATCGATGGTGTTACTCCAGTAGGTCAATGGCTGGTCATAATCCTCATCAAATTCAGGTCAAATTCTTTTACGTCCGGCTAACATTTGATCATGTACATCAATACAATGAAAATTGTACATCAATTTGATGAACATTATACATCAGTTGGATGAACATTGTACATCAATTTTATGAACATTATACAGCAATTTAATGAAAATTATACATAAGTTTAATGAAAATTGTACATCATGTACATGTACATGAACATTATACATCAGTGTGATGAACATTGTACATCAATATAATGAATATTGTACATCAATTTGAGGAACATTATACATCTGTTTGATGAACATTTTACATCAATATAATGAAAATTATACATCAATTTGATGAATATTATACATCAGTTGGATGAACATTGTACATCAATTTTATGAACATTATACATCAGTTGGATGAACATTGTACATCAATATAATGAAAATTATACAGCAATTTAATGAAAATTATACATAAGTTTAATGAAAATTGTACATCAATTTGATGAGCATTATACATCAGTTGGATGAACATTATACATCAGTTTGATGAACATTCTACATCAATGTAATGAAAATTGTTCATCAATTATAAATTCTAAAAAAAAAATTATTTTGGAAAAATGTTTGAAAAAAAATGAAACATTTCTATTTTGCAAATAAAATTTTTTTTTATTTTTATCTTCAAAGAGTTTTATGCTATATATTTGCTATACAAGAAAAATCCCAAAAAAAAGGATGTACTTGGAATTGAAGAATTTAATCATCCAGTCACTGAATTTCTTCATCTCATTGATTTGATGTACAGTTTTTTTTTTTCAGTGAACGGTCCAACGCTACAAAGATGTCTTTGAAGCATCTGCCCGGTTGGAGGTGTTGTAAATATTTACAAGATCGCAAGGGGTGAAGTATTTTTTACACTGCTTCAAATAGACTGAATACTTAAACGCTTTTTCGAAACTTCGAAAATGTGGCTAGCCCAACGAGCATCACCCTGTATCTTCATAACCAGAACATCATCAGAGTGTCTGATTCGTCGATATCCGCCGCATCCATAATATTATCCAAGGCACTCGAATACAATTTCACGTTTATCAATTATCAACATTTAAAATACTAGAGATACATTGACCATCAGAGTGTCGGATTCTTCGATATCCGCAACATCCATAATATTCAACATTTTAAATAATAGAGATACATTGGCGACTAAATTCTGCGAAATTTTCGATCTTCTTGAAATTTTCTACAAATTTTTTGCGTCTATACGTACTAGAAGAATACATTTGTATATGTATATAAAATGGACTGCTGTCACATTTGAATTGGTTTATGTATCGCTCGGAGTTTCTTCTTCTATGCGATGTCCTTGTAGCTGTTCAAATATAGCCATTTGTTAGCTATGAGCGTCCTTCGCATGATAATCGAAACCAATTTTCTCAATAAGTGTGCATGTGTACACAAATACAAAAGTATTAAATTGCTCCTCCATCGATTCGGTTTGATTTGATTTTGGCATGTGTTTACACAACCTTCAATGGTACAACACATTCGAATGATTCAAAAATTCAAGGATTCGAGACAATACATCGCACACGCTCAAACTGTAATCGGGGTGGAACATCCTAATTGTAAATATTTCCATAAAAATATGAATGAAACTGTCTCTGTGTGTGGTGTGTGTGTGTGTGTGTGATAAACATTGATGGTAGACACTTTAAGGTATTAAAAAAATCCAACATTGATACAGTGCCAATGAAAACGATACCATTTCAATGACGAAGCAAACACGACGAGTCCTTAAATATTTTATAGGAATATGAGCAATCGTGACACCTAAAGTGTGCAAAGAAGATACAGAATTTTTGCGACCAATGGCTATAGTTCGAAATGTAGGCCCAAGTGTTGTGTAAATAGTAAAATATTCAATTGTCTTCTGCCCCATTTGCAGGGTTATGAATTCTCATTTTTGGTAGTGACTGGCTCGTACGTAACTTCTGGTCCATTACCCTTTGGGTCGCACTGTAGGTACACATGTGGAAATGGAATCCATGGAAGATATCTGCATTGTCCATACAGAAACACAGTGGTAAGCAATGCACTCCACCTACATTGACCACTGATTTATAGGGGATATTCGAATTTTAAGCATTTTACATTTACTTTCACCACAAATATGTGTGGGATGTTTTACTCAAAATAATCAAGGATTATGTAAAACGGGAAAGACGTATTTCGAATGTATGCTGGGATACGGCGCATAGACAGTCGTTCCAAACAATTATTTGCTAGTCGTTGTTGATTTTTATATTTTATGGTACTTTTCGATATCCATGTTCAATGTTGAACATCCATCTTGTCTTCAACAAGGTGACAGCTAAAAAAAATTCCAATTCGTTTTCACATGATTCGAGCTATTTAAAAAAAAAATTACATCAATTCAATTTAATTATCCACATTTCTAGGCTTTCCAATTAATATTACTCATACGCTCCAAAAAATTGCCTAATGCTATTCTTGAAAGCAAATGTGAATTGATACACTTTTAAGAATCAGTCCTGGGAAGATTTAGAAAGATGAGGAACATTTTTGCAGTTGATTGTTTCCTTGAATTTGGAACGGTTTGCTACCTATGGATCTGAACACAGGAAAAACGTTTAAACAAAATCTATTTTACTCTCCAAAATTGTCTAATGCAATTCTAGAAAGCAAATAGGTTTGCTACCTATGGACCTAAACAGGGGAAAATAGGTTAAAAAAATATTATTTTTAATTTTTTTTTTTTACGATTTTGGCCTTGAATATGTAGTTTTTTTGATGTTATTCTTTATGATAAGAGCTATACCTTTGTCTCAGAGAGTAAGGTTTGCAAGATATGGGCTAGAGGAAATGATCACTTTTTTTTTCCAGAAATGACACCGAGGCCCAAAATCTGTGCACCCTGGCTGAAGGCAACTACCAAAAGGTAGCTGGAAATGAATATAATGTAGGTTTTTCCCTGTCCTCAGTCAGTATACTTTTCAGAGAATGCATCGATGCAATACACCGTGAAGTATGTCCATGTTGGATGTCGTTTAGTATGAATGAAGAAGCAAAATCGGAAATAACAGAATATTAAAAAAAAGAACAGTGAAACAGTTGCAGTCGGGAAACCCGACTTATATATCGTCTATGTAGAAGAAAAAGTCATCAACTACACTTTTGGGAAAAATGAGTTTATTGCATTTTATTTCATAATTTTCCATTGTTTATTTTTTGCGCTTATCGATATGCGCATATCTATTTTATTTACTAAGATTTTTTTTTTATAACTCACTAACTGCAGGTTTGCGATAAAATTTGTGAAGAAAACATCATTATCTACCTAAGGTTTTTGTCGATATAACAGTATACAACTTATGCAGAAATTTTTGGTGGATAAAATGTTGTATTTAATAATTAACAAATTGTGGTATTCAAAATATTTGGTATCGAAATATTGGATGTTTAATGATATCTTTTATATAAAACACCTTATAATTCAAAACTATGAAAATGTAGATGATGAGTTTTTGTTCTACATAGACGATATACCCTCACCCATACAAGTCTCACATTCCAAGGTATCCGAAAGTCAAAAGTGAGCGTGGCTACCACAATTGGATGTAACATCTGATGAAATATCATAATAGCAACCTCAAAACACGGAATGTTATAGAAAAATATTGTATTGCACGTTTTTACAAAAAAGGACGGAATATAAAGAAGAGCTTTTCTTGAAAAATGTATGTAGTTAAAACTTTACTAGATATAGAATTTCGGAAAGATTCGATTAGCGAATTTATATAATTTCACGATTTCTGAAGAGGGTGGAATGGTACTTTTGTATGGGAGGTACCAGAAGGGGAGTTATCAGACTTCCAAGTTTCTGTCAAAAACTTTGTCTAGCCATAGTTTTACGAAATACAGAATTTGGGCAAGATCGCGTTGATAATATTACACGATTTCTAAGGTAGGCGGGATGGTACATTTGTATGGGATGTACCAGAAGGGGAGTTGCCAGACTTCCACATTTTTGTCCAAAACTTTTTCCAGCCTTAGCATTACTAAACACAGAATTTGGGCAAGATCGCGTTGATCATACTGATAGTATTACACAGTCTATAAGGGGCGGGATGGTACTTTTGTATGGGAGGTACCATAAGAGGAGCTGTCAGACTTCCAATTTTTTGTCCAAAACTTTGTCTAGCCATAGCTTTACTAAATACAGAATTTGGCCATGATCGAACTGGGCGTTCTGATATTATTACACGATTTCTAAAGTGGGCGAAGTAGCCCATATGCAATCCCATAAGCAGTTTTGCGAAAATATTAAGCCATGCCAAATTTCAGAGTGATTGCTTAACGCTTTCGAAAGTTATCGTGCGTACCAGCAGGATAGACGGACATGGCTCAAACGATTTAGAAAGTCATGAATCGAATTTGGCTCAAAGACAGTTGGGGTCTAATGTTAACATTTCTATGTGTTACACTTTTGAGCCGTATCAAATGATAAAAAGTAAAAAAATACATAAGAATCATGGACTGATCCGCGATAGTGAGTAGAAATATATCTTATTTGTAGTTTATGATGGCAAATTAACTTGCCAAATAAGATATATTTCTGCAATTTTATTCACTCCTTTTCTGTGCTTCGTTTTCTTTATTTGTAACCGCTTCAGTACATTCATCACCAAGTTCAGGTTTGCTTGATGAATTCCAATTGCATCTCCTTTTTGGTTTTTATAATAATATTTAATTGCAGTTAACTTCAGGTTTCTTCTTCTATTGGCGTTAAAAAGTACTGATTATTTAAACGACGAAAGCCGGTCACTGGCGTTCGTCTGATCGTTGCAGAGCTTTACGTTTCCTTACAATTCCAATATTAATTGACCCGATTTTGTACCGAAATGCTAACGTTTTCTATCGTTGGCACAGATTTTCATTCATGGGCCGTTTGTCGTGTAAAAACCATGCGTTTGATATTGTTCAGTTTACAAGTAAGAGAGTAGTATCTAGCCGTATTAAAAATTATCTACAAATGTCGTTTGGAGAGCCCGAATCGCATATTCTCAGCCATATTAAAAAATGTCTTCAAATCTCGTTTCGGTCCGGCTATAGAGAGCCCAAATCACTGATTTCAGAGAAGTGACTTCATGGTAATGTTACGGAAAATATGTAAGAACTTTGGTTGTTCCTCGATAACATTGGCCGACAAAGTTTCAACAGCTTAAGAAATCGTCAAAATGTCCTCAAGGTCTTGGTCACATTACGCACTGATTGTCCCATATATGTATATCAGCGGTGGCCTTTTGCGAATACATCGTATGTATAAACTCACACATACGCTCTAACATGTTAATATGCACTGCATTGCAAATGCAATCAGAATCAATGACCGAAAATAATTTGTTGCTATAAATGTTTGCCCGCTCCTGCACCAAGAGTCCTTGCCCAAAAGTCAGTCAGTTGCACAAAAAATCAATATAAGAACTATATAAACAACAACAACAACAACACCGGCAGCAACAGCAGTCCATAACAACGGTAGCAAATTTTTCATAAACGTACCACTCCATAACACAGACAGACAGACAGACTCCATTGAATGTGGCAGAGTAAATGGCTCGGTGATGATGACTTCGTTGATGCCGATATTTATGGCATGTGGCTGTCTCTGATGATGACGATGATGACGACGATGATGATGATATGGCTGCACATCATAAGCAGCCCGACTTCGACAACGCCCGTAAAAAGTAAATGTACATTGTACAATTGTGCCCTAAGCAATTATATTTTAACATCTTTTGCGGAATGGATGTCTATGGTAGGGACATGAGCATGAGTACTTTGTTCGGATTTGTAAATGTGTGTATACATCGGATGGAAATATCATGGATGGAAATATCTGAACTGTTCCCAATACAATCGGAAAGATTTTCAATTTCTGAAATGTTCCCAAAAAAAATGGGAACGATTTTAAATGTTGGAGTTCGAAATATTGGAAAAATGTAACAGTTGTTACTTTTACACAATTCATAATAGAACACTGTCCTCTACAAAATTGGAGCTTTTAGGAATTGAGCGTAGCCTCAAAGATGAGCAAAATTTAATTTGTCCTTATCCTTTTCTTCAGGTAATAAAAAAAGCGATTTCTGGAAGTGTTAAAAAAAATATTGCCATTGAAATCATCACGGAAACCTTTCAGTATTTGGCCAGAGCAGCTTAGACATTGCTCGTATATTCGCCATGGCGTAGGGATGGATTTGTGTGAGTAATCATATCATACGTAAGGTTCTTCAGAAGTCCATGAATATAACAATCAACTATTAAGTTGTAATGCGCCTATGGCGTCCGTTAATTTGCTTGAGAAAGTATTTGTTACTTAATTTTAAAAATTTTGTAAAAAATATTTTGAGAAAACTATTTTGTAAAAAAAATTTCGAAAAAAAATAAAATTGGGAAAAAAAAAAATTGTGGAAAAAAAATTTTTGTTGAAAAAAAAAAATTTTGTTGAAAAAAAAAATTTTTGTTGAAAAAAAAAAATTTTGTTGAAAAAAAAATTTGGTGGAAAAAAAAAATTTTGTTGAAAAAAAAAGTTTGCTGAAAAAAAATTTTTTTTTGAAAAAAAAAATTTGTGGAAAAAAAAAATTTTGTGAAAAAAAAAAAAATTTTGTAAAAAAAAAAAATTTGGAAAACAAAAATTTGGTAAAAAAAATTTGGGGAAAACACAATTTCCGTACTACAAAAAATATTATTTTTTTTATTATTATTATTTATAGAATTATTATAGAATGCCTATTTAAATTCCTACGTACTGCGTGACAGAGTCAGTGAATCAGGGAATCAGTGTATCAGTGAATCAGTGTCGAGGGTAAATATATATTAAGATGATTTTTCATAACATTTTACAAAAATCAACAAATAAATTTAGTGGGAAATATTCTTAACCCTATTTGAAACGAAAAGTAACGCCAGAAAATGCTTCATAAAAACAAAAATTTAAAAATTCTAATGGACATTTTTTTAAAGTAAACTATTTAAAGGAAGAAACTTAGACATATGGGACGATAATGGCTACTGGAAAATAAAATACATCTATATGTACTAATTTCAATATTTACCCGAAGTCACTGCCTGGTACGCATAGGGTTAATTTGTATGTGAATTCATTGGTCATTTCTTTCCAATGTTATGGGCTCCTTCGGTGTGACTTCCATCTGAACTCCTCGTAGATACCGTGAAACAACATGCAATCCATCCATCTACGAGTCTGTCTAACTGAACCGCGCACAACATGCCGATGCAACAAAGTCCACGGATGCACATAATGTCATTTTCATCATTATCAACGCCATCATGCATTTCCTTCTCCCATCCGGCACCGCCATTCGTCTCTTCAGTTTTAGCTTCATGTGAGTGATCATCACCCCCGTGGTCGTCGTTAATGCTGTTGCCTATTTTCTTTTTCACCACTCGTTTGCCAAACAAAAAATCGGTAGAAGGCAAATAAAATTGTGTTGCATCCATGCATGACATGCCCCGCTCATACGATGACACTGTCATCCTCCACCCCCCACAAAATGTTTGACATCATCTATTTTTTTTTTTTTTTGGTGCCGTTTTTGCTCAGCTTGTGGAGCATTCTGAGCCTTTTTTGAACTTTGTCAGCATTATTCCTTTGAAGGAGTGCCGGAGTAGGCAAAAAGTGAACACAATTTTTTTTTTTGCAAAAATTGTTAGAGGAAATTTCACTTCCGTGCGAAGTGTGGGTTGACGGTTTGGCTGCTGGGTTAGTTGGTATCATCACTTTTCGTTGGCAGCGTTTTCATTTAAAACGCAACTGGTCACAGAGCATGACTCACACACACACACATGCATGTCGTTGAAAACTGTTTCCCTTTTGCCATGACCACAATTTTTGTTGGGGCAATAGTGATGCTTCCGATTTCTTCTATGGCCTTTTTTTTGGGGGGGGGGGAAATGTGAATACTGCTTTAATCCTGAGAACTGTTTCGATGATGTTCTTGATATGGTCGGAGGTTAGACAAACGATTAATTATGACACAACCTACTTGAGAGGATGACGCTTATGGAATTGATTGTGGTGCTGCATTCTGCTGCAGGAAAGGACATTTAATTGGGTTTATATGTCCGTGGAACCGAACTGGGTTACTCTCTTAATTATAAAGTCGCCAACATTTACGAGATGGAAACAGACGTGGAAAAATAATTAATCTTCCTTATCGGATAGAAATCTGGGTTTGTTGTGTGACAACACCGTGTTACAAAAAATAGATTTTTTTCTGTCCTATGAACCGAATTTACTTTTTCGGAAAGGGGGTAAAAAATAAAAATACACGTGTATCGGCGATTTTCATGTACTCGTCAGCATTTTTTTTTTTTAAGTTTGAAGTATGAAGCTCGTAGTGGCCTGTGTGAAAGCTTTTGGACCGATTTTTAACCAGGCAGGCAGACTCGTGGAAATGTCTGTATCACGTCAAATTTTTAAAAAACAATTTTTATCAATTCTCAGATTTTCTCCAATTTTTATTATTTTTAAAACAAAACAAAAATGTTCACTTTTCCTAGCATATCTTGAAGAGACTCCAAATTTTTAAACTACTTAAGCGTTACGAAAAAAAAATGTTTTTTGAACTAAAACCTTAAAAAAAACGATAACCATTTAAAAAAAATTTAGGAAAATCAGAGAATTGATAAAAAATGTCTGTATCACGTCAAATTATTTAAAAAATTTTTTTATCAATTCTCAGATTTTCCCCCAATTTTTATTATTTTGGAAAAAAAATTTGTTTTCACTTTTCTTAGCATAACTTGAAGAGACTCCAAATTTTTAAACTACTCAAGCGTTACGAAAAAAAAATGTTTTTTGAACTGAAACATTAAAAACAAAAAGATAACCATTTAAAAAAAATTTAGGAAAATCCGAGAATTGATAAAAATCTATTTTTTAAAAAATTTGACGTGATACAGACATTTCCGCGAGTCTGCGTATCTATTTTGAGATACTACAGCTTAGTATTTTTAACACTTCATAAGTACAAATGTACTTGAATTAAAAACATTCATCTGGTCTCGATTTGAGTATGTTTTGGTGTCGAAGCTCTTTTCTTTTAATTTGGCCCTCACAGCATCCGGCGACTAAGTATCTCCTCACTGAATCAGAGCTCTCTCACAGCCACCACGAGACTGTAGCTGCTAGTCAAAACGGAACCAGTTCCGGGGACCGTGGTATCATAATTAGTTTCCACTCACACCTTAACAACTTTCAGTTTGCGTTTCATGAATTCCGAATATTCCGAAATGCGCAAAATTCTTCAGCTAGATAATATTTTCGATTCTAAACTGTTGTCTGGCCAAAATCATTTATTCATTATTATTATACATACATTCCGTATCTTGATAACTCAGTACTCAAATGTGTGATCAGCAGTTTCCCAACACTAACTCAGACATTGATGCTGCTTGTCATTTCCCTCTCAAGGCTCAGCAGTGATGCACATGTAAAACAATTATCCAAATTCGAATCGACTGTGGTGGACCAACACAAAACTCGTAATCGTTGATCAAATATTAAACAAATTAAATGGTTTTTATTGTTAAAAGAACAAAAAAAAAACACAAATATTGAATTTACAGTTATGGTTTTTGTAGCCACGCTTCTTCGGGCATGATGCCGTACGGTCTATTCCAGAGGGAAAATGCAGACGCTATAAATGTTTCCACTTTTTTAATGGCATCGTTTATATTTTTGTTTTTTTTTTTTTTATCGATAATATTTCCATAATAAAATTTTCACTCTACTGTGTTTTGTTTTATTGGATAATCGTATCGATAAATCAGGACACGTGTTGGTCTTAGGTATTTAGTTATTAATGCTTATCGTTAACATCGCTTTAAAGACAGAAACGGCGGCGAGCTCCGTCTTACACCAGATTAAATTTCCTGCCATTTGTGAGGGCGGCTTTTCATTAAAAGGCAAATCCGGCAAGAGTGGGAAAAAAGGAAAACGGAAAAACGCCTTGTATCAATTGGTAATAAAACTAAATAACCAATATCAACCGCCCAAAAACCCACACCGATATCATCATCAGCATCACCCCTCTTGGGAAGGCGGGTTTCTACATTAGGGTGTATCACGCTCCAAAAAAAAAATTTTTATTTTATTTAATTTAGGGTATCGGAAGGAGGAAAGAGGGAGTAGTGTTTGTTGAGATTTGTTTTGAATTTCTGAATGTCACAACTGGCAGGAAACACATTTGCTGGAAGATTATTCCACATACGAACAGTTCGTCTAAAGAACGAATTTTCTCTATAGTGAAAATAAGAAATAGAGAAGGAGAGAGGACAGAACCCTGTGGTACTCCTGCGGTCAACCTATGCTCGTTGGATGAAATCCGGTACAAAAGTGTGTTTACTTCATCCATGACAAAATGCGAATGAAGTAAAGAAGTTGAATGACAATCAAGATGACAATCTAAATATTTTTATTTTCATCCAACCGACGACCAACAAGCCCTCACACGTTACAACTGGTTGTACAACGTGATCAAATTGTACAACCAGTTGCATTCAAAAATTGCGTTCAGGACCGGCAAAAATAGTTGTCAAGTTCTTTTGTTATAAATTATATGAAATTTTGACAGTGACAGCTTTTTCCCGCTCTATATCGCGACAGAAAGTAACATTCATGACGTCGAGTAGCGAAATTAATCGCTTAACGCTTGATCCACATTGGCAAATAATGCAAACTTATTTCCAAAAATGTATGAGTTTATTGTCCACAGCCCTTCGGGTAGCTACAAATGTTCAATTCCGTCCACTTTAGAAATCGTGTATTGTTCTCAATACATGCAAACGCAAACTTGCCCAAATTCTGTATTTAATAAGGCTATAAACTTATGACACTTGTCTGTTGACATGCTGACTCTTTGGCTTGACGTTTTTTTTAAATTCTCTTTTGGATTTGCTCCCAAAAGTCATATGAATTTATATGTTGAGTTTTTGCTTGCGACTCCGTTTGATTTTTTTTTGAAGTTTATACTTGAATGTGGTTGATTCGTAAAATTGTCAAAGAAATTGTTTAAAGTCAAAACGAAATTTCAAAAAAAAAAAAAAATCAAATGGTGGAAAGTAAAAAAGAAATTTAAAAACAAAAACAAATTAGTCCCAATTTACACAATGACTTTTTCCCCAGTGTTTTTCTTGATATTTTTCTTTAGAACCCCTTCGTAAAGTCATGATCATTTACACGATGACTGCTTAAAAACAAACATACGTACCTGTTTCTGATGTGTGACTGTTTTGCTACCCCTCTAGCTTTTCTGACCCCGTTCACCGCCAATCATCGAAAATCGTGCCTACACACCCTGGGTGGAAAGTTATCGTGAAAATCGGTTCTTAGTGGTTTATGACTTTTATTCCACCCCGCAATCTTCTAAAATCATGCAAAAAGTCATCGTGTAAATTGGGTCTTAGATTGATGGGATATACAGTAAAGGACAAAATTGTTCACAAATTTGTCTTTTCCTCATTTTTTTTATATAAAGTTTTTTAGTTAAATTAAATACATTACTAATACTTAATACAAGAATATGAAACCTTTGAACCTGCTTAAAGGTGTCGTTTTGTCCCCGTTCCAAACCGAAGATATGTCCAAACATGGAAGATATCTGACTTGCAGAACGGTGATTTAGTCCGTAGCACACATTTTACCTCTGATATGGCTTAGTACTCCAAAGTGGTTTCCACAGAAACAGCTCCATGCCAACAATGATCCACAGTTAATTTTAATGTTTTCCAAATATTTCGTTCTTTAACGCCAACACGTTTATCCACCCATGTCGAACAAATTTATATTTTTTTCGAATTACAAAGGGGCTCATCAATTTTTTTTTGGGAAGCATATGGGGTTATTTGTTTTTGATTTTTTTCAGATTTCGGGAAAATTCGGGTTTTCTGAGTTACAAAACATATTTACATCAAATTAAAGCCGGAACATTTTTCTTTTGAAATAATGACTCAACGACTTTGAAAATGCTTTTTTATTGAAAACTTGTGCTTTAAATATGGAAAAACTCACTCTAAACCTTTTCCAAAAAAAATTCAATGAAAAAATTCTCAAATTCTCAGGTTGATTCAAAAAAAAAAAACATCATCTGACCAAGTTACTCACATCACAAATTTTTCGTATTTTCGGTTTTTCTTACATTGATAGAAATTCTAGAAATTCTTGAACAATATTAACGCTTACTGTATAAGTCGGTTTACCCGTCTGAAACTTTCTCACTTGTTTTAAAAAGAACATTGAAAAAATTAAAAAATTTCTTAATTTTTACATAGGACATTTCTCAGATTGTTCATTTCGTTTATATTAAAAATATACAAATTGATACTCCCTATTATACATTCTACCGCATCAGACATCAGCACAATCAAAACGGGCACCCACCACTTTGAAGTGTGTGGTATCTGCTATCTGTACAATATGATTTTTGCCAGTTTTTTTCTTCCCTCTCTCTCTCTCTCTATTCTTTTTTTTTCGTCTATTCGCCTCCATTTGTATGTATGCCATTCTTTTCGTTTCTCTTTAAATCGTTTCGATTATTTCCAGCAATTACTGGTAATACTCTATATGTCTCCATTATTGAGACCAACGATGTTTGAAGATGATGATGAGAATGAGGATGACGTCGACATTTATGGTCGATGGTTAGTTTGAACGGTTGCTCAAAGGCCGTGTCTCTATTCATTCCCGTTTGGAACTTTGGAGCATATGAATATTGAATGAATACCACTTGGCATACGAATGAATAGTCATTGGCCAGAGGTGGGAGTAAGTGTCTCTATGATTGCCTTCTCTGTTTTGTTATGTATATTTCAAATTTTATTGTAGTGCTCCATTGAAGGTTAGCCTGTCCTCATGCTTCCCGTCCATATTATAATCTCCCTCTCTCTCAACCTCTCTGGCCTAAATGACGCTATGATTACTGTCGTTTGGTTATTATTAACATTGTTATAAATGTCTTCTTCTGCTTCTGTCGCCCTGACAATTGTTCTGTGTGTCAAAATGATGATCCGCAAGCGTTTCGAAATATGCCGCCCTAACTTGATTTTCGCCCATAGAAACTGGAAATTTGTAATGCAAGCAAAACAAAATTTCTAAAGGAAATCGACATACATTTTCTCTTTTCAAGAGTTGTCATAGCAGGGAATAATGGAAGCTATCGTTTATTGCTCAATTTATTTGGATGAATGTAAAATGCCTTGTATCGTAAATATTTAATACGTAAAATGGACATAAGATGAATTTCTAAATAATGAGGAAATTTACAATGAATGGACTCTATTTAGGTGTAGGCTTGAATGTTCTTAAATTGTAATAATCGAGATGTATTCTTTTTTTTTGTATAATAAACTGATAATTTTATAGGCAATTTTTCAATTCAAATGGGCTTCAAGCTTAGCAAAGCGTCAACTGCATAGGTTGGACGATAATATCCCCAACTTTTTTGTGACCCATTAGCAAATCACATATACGATAGTTTGGCACACTGTCATTCCATTCAGTGGACAGCATTAACACATGAAGAAATTTAATATTTTCAAACCCATAAATATTGTAAATTTTTTTGCTGATCTAGATATTGATCTAGACAACGTCTACTTTCAACAAGACGGCGCTACGTTTCACACAAGCAACGAAACCAAGAGGTGATCACAATTGGCCACCGAGATCTTGTGATTTAACACCTTGCGACTTCTTCCTTTGGGGCCACATGAAAGATAAGGTGTACGCCAACAGCCCAGCGTCGATTCAAGACCTCAAAGGTTGAATTTGTGAGGGTATCGCGGACATAAGGCAGCCACTTTGCAATTTGGTTATGGAAAATTTCATGAAAAGGATATGGTCATGTAACCGTGGTCGTAGCGGCCATTTGTCTGAAGTTACATCATTTATCTTAAAAAATTCAATTTTTCTTTGAATACCAAAATAACTCCTCTTGTTGGAAAACCTTGTAACATTTTTTTCGGAAATTTTACATAAATAAAAAAGAAACGTGACATAATTATTAAAAATTTCATGAAAGTGTAAAAAACTAATGACACCGTTTGAAAGGCGGTCAAAATTTAAGTAATTTAACAAAAATGTATTTACGCTTTTGTCGTTTCAAAGTTATGGATGTCAGTCCGTTGTAAGAAACCATTCGTTGGTTGGTTTTTAATGTAATCGATACACAAAGTAACGAATTACCCTATACTGCAAACAAGAAATCAGTTGTTACAATGGTTATACACTCTTAACTGTGAAACAACAAGAGTAAAATTAACCACTTTTTTTCAAATTACTTAGAATTTTGCCAACATTAAAATTGCATCATTAGTTTCTTCCACTTTCATGAAATTTTTAAAAAATACGTCAAATGTCAAATTTCCCAAAAAACTCATGTGTGACAGCTAAACGAGCAAAAAAAAAATGCAAAACATATCGCTCATTTACTTGAATAGTGGCATAATTCAAAATTCACTTTATATATTTTTGGTCTTGGAAAAGCTGTAAATCTCTAATTTAAATTGGCTTTTGTTCTACTGAGTATTATGGATTCATATGACAGGTCTCCATATTATTGAAATAGCCTGCAGTTCTTTTTCTATATTTGGAAAGTACGACGAAATTGACTATTTTAAACGGCTCTCCGGAAAAAATCCTATTTTGAGTTATGCCACTATTCAAGTAAATGAGCGATATGACCTATGAAAAAAAATTTTTTTTTGAATAATGACTCAATGACTTTGAAAATGCTTTTTATTGACCAAAGTGTGCTTTAAATAAGGAAAAACTCAGAAAATCGAATTTTTTGCAAAAAAAACCGGTTGTAAAAAACTTAAAACTCAAGTTGAACCAAAAAAAAATATTATTTTTTTTGACATTCTTGTGCTATCTTAGGAAATTAAAATAAGACTGTCATGGTTAGGTTAGGTTAGGAAGGGGTGGTACATCCTAAGATGCACCTCCACTCGGAGACCCATAGGGTCCATTGTGAGTCCCTTCTATTTACAGCATTGAAAATATATAGAAAAGAGAAAAACGTGTCCATGGTGTTATGTTAATGTAAGTCTGTTAGTCCATCGAGTACCCGCATCCCCCGTCGTTCAACCATCTAATACCCCTTATATAACTAATAATGTTTTCAACACCTGTCTTCGAAATGTCCCCTAGTTCAGCAAAAAATCTATGCCCTAGACATTTTTGTCTTTGGCATTGCAAACTTGGACAATGGCAAAGGATGTGTTCTATTGTCTCCAATTCGTCCTCATCCTCGCACATCCTGAAGAAGTCTGGAGATCTACTGTCCCATCTGCTGGTCATAGCCCTAACTGAGCAGTGTCCTGTAATGACTCCTATTGCAATTCTGAGACTTCTTCTATCCAGTCCCATCAGTGCATTTGTTCTCGCTAGAACTAACCGAGGCCACAAGACCTTCGATATAGTGCAACCCACTCTTGTTTCCCAATTGGAAAGAGTTCTGGTTAGGATATGATCCTTCTGTTTTTTGAAAAAGTAGCTGATTGGTGGTTTAACCAATCTGTCCGCTTCCTCAATATGTAAAGCTGAGCCCCCAGCTCATCCGCGATTTCATTTCCTTCAATGTCACAGTGCCCTGGCACCCAATATAAGCCTACGTTGTAGTCCCTTAGAAGTAGGCTTAGCACCGGCCTACAATCGTTAACTACCCTAGACGAAACCTGATGGCTTGTTATGGCCCTCAGTGCTGCCTGACTGTCAACGTAGAAAGTAATGTTGTCTCCGTTCGGAGACTGTCATTGTAAAGAAACTTCTGGCCACGAATTGATCGAACAACTTATAGTGTTTCCTCTCCAATTAGCACCTCGAGGCACTCACTTTCAGCCGATAGAAAATATTAAAGAGAATTCTGGCTGAGACCTAGAGTAGCTGATTTCAGTAAATGCTTTTAAAACAGTTTCTGATTATTATATATTTTTTTTCTTGACAAATACAAGTACCGCAACTGCGACCGGTTCCGGATTAATGTTAAAATTTAAATTAATTTTATAGCCCATAATTTGTTGTTGTAGTTTACCATATAAAGCTTTGGGCAATTGCCACACATCCTTGGAATATTTTATATGCGAGCACTTATTAGCTGAACCTGCATAAACATCCATCCTGCTGGCATGCATGTTCCTGCAATACTGCCGCCAATATGTTGCACAACAACGACATGGTGGAAAGGATGAATACTGATTTGAAAAACACAACCCGCTTGCCTAGTTCGCTCATGAAAATATTTTCCCAACGACTTGTGGCCATTTGGAAAGTGAGGAAAAGCATTAAATTCCATTATCCCTCATAAACGTTGTAACTTACAACTTACATATGTATGTATGCACAAAACTGCGGGCAGTGCAATTGCTCAATTTGACTGGCTCTGCCGCTCCGGACGACTTGGACGGATGGCCAGTTTTTGACGGTTGGTCGGTCGACTGTGTTGGTTGGGATGAATAGTGTTTTATATCCTGAATATTGGCAGTCGTAACATTGCCGGTTATGGAAATTATTACATTAAGCAGCGAAATTATTCATAGCACGATTCGTTGAGCTTAAAACGGCGCAAGGCATTGTGAAATTGATTTTGGGGGAATTGTTAAATGTCGAATACGCTGTTGGGCGGACAGAGTTTGGCATGAGCACATTTACGAAAGAAAACAAACAGAAAATAAGCGCCACGGTAGCGTGCTGGTTGTGGGCTCGAATCCCACCAGAGGCTTCGATATGTCGCTGCAAAAAATCCAGTCACCCGGTTTATTGTTGGACCCAATAATTACACCGTGTTACACACATTCTGTCCTATGAACCAAATTTACTTTTTCGGTAAGGGGATACAAACTAAAAATACACGTGTATCGGCGATTTTCATGTACACGTCAGAATTTTTTTTTTGTTAAGTTTAAAGTATGAAGCTCGTAGTGGCCTGTGTGAAAGCATTTGGACCGATTTTTAACACTTTTTCAGTGATCCAATCGAGCTGATTTTTTTGCACGCAGACTCGTGGAATGTCTGTATCACGAAAAAATTTTTAAAAAATTTTTTTATCGATTCTCAGATTTTCCCCAATTTTTATTATTTTTTGAAAAAAAAATATTTTTTTCACTTTTCTTAGCATAACTTGAAGAGACTCCCAATTTTTAAACTACTTAAGCGTTACGAAAAAAAAATGTTTTTTGACTGAAACCTTAAAAAAAAATGGGAAATTCAATAAAAGTATGTCTGCTTATAAAAACTACTACTAACACCTACAACATAGCCTAGATCACGTTTTTTTTTTAGGTCAAACACCTACAGATTGGAGAATTGCTTTTACCACCTTCTCTCTCCATAATCCATGCCACGCCAAAATACAAATCCCACTACCAATATTTTGAAGATCTGAATACAAAGTCCAATCAGATTACGTGGCATGGCGAGTTGTACGAGTGGAAGGAATTGTACAAATGTCCCCATTTATAAATTAATTTATCCACAAGAGGGTGGATGTGTATCGAAGTCGTTGCATAAATAGAGTAAAATTAACACATACAATCAATACTCGCCACCATTCACCATTATACGTGCACACAAACATTGCCGACATACGCATACATACATACATATACACATATATGTGTATATATTGATGTACGTATTGATGTCAAATGCGCCCAGTGAGAAAAATGCATAAGGCTAAGAATAAGGCCACCAATCAACACGGTGACAAGCCGTAGTACTAATTGGGATTTCATAAAATTGCGACCATCATCACCAAACCCGGCGCAGTGGAGAGAATGACGAAGGCAGGAAGACCCAAATAGTCAGTGGAATGAAGTATTAGCGTTGCCAAGTAGACTACATCTTGAAAGAATGTAGAATTCATCGCTTAATAAAGAACATCTTTGGAATTGGAATCATTTGTACCGAATGTTCTCCTCCTGAATCTTCAACAAATCACAACACATGAAATTTTAATATTAACCAGCTGTCACAAACCAATAATAGGGATAGGAGCCAAAACCTTTCAAAAAAAAAAAAACAATATGGCAACGCCTCCCAAAATATATGAGTAAAAGTTCAGGAACATACAAAAACAATTGTTTCTTTTAATTTTAAAATTTAAAAAAGTTCACACTTTTAAATCGCTGAAAAATTACAGCTATCGAAATAACTATGGTAAATTATTAAAAGTCACTACAAAAATGGTAAAACTCTAGCAGACACAATTCGCAAAACTAAATTCGAGCTGTTCGGACACGGACAACCACTTTGCGATTTGGTTATGGGAAATTTCATGAAAAGGATATGGTCCTGTAAGCGTGATCGTGTTGGCAATTTGGTTGATGTTATTTTTCATTATTAACGGAGAAAATATTTTAAAAATTTGTTGTGTGAAAATTCCGTTACCAAATGAAATGTTTATAGATTTTAAAATTTGTTCGTCGGACATTTGTAATGATGTTTTGGGGTTACGACTGTTTTCATTTTGGGTATTCAGGCCGATAGCCGTTGTGGCTAGTGCCTTTACAATTTACTGTCTGTTTCCATAAAACGATTTTGTTCGTTCGTTACAAATCGTCCATATTGGTAGCGTTATAAAATGGGCTTCAGACATTATTCAATTTTCGTTTTAAGATATATGTTAGATATGGACATGTGGAACACAATCTCAAAAGAATGAGCTCTCACTACTGGCAAATATTATTTTATTGCGCCTTCAATTTTGCCAATTTGTAACGAGCGAACAAATTCGTTTTATGGAAACAGGCAGTTAGTTTATTATAATTTTTTATTGTAACAAATATATAACAAAGACACAAAATAAATAAAGACATAATTCCCAAATTAACACGGTCCTAAAACCAAAATGTCATTATTTTTTTCGAACTAAATTTTTAATTTTTTTTCTTTTTATTTCTTTTTTATGGCGATTCTTCATTTGGGTCATTTTTCATTTCCGATTTTAGGGCCCTTTTTGTTTTCGGCATTTTTGCATACAACCGGCGTGGATCTATTACAATCCACCGGAGACCAAAAAAACAGTCCACACAATTGACATCTGGGGGTGATTTACATCGATTGATCTGAAAAGGATAACATAATGTCCGATGAAACTTATTCAAAAATATTGTACAGATTCGACATTGAGTAGATGGAAAAAAAAATTTCACCATAAAAACTCACCGTCGCCCAACTCAACTTTAACTATGAAACGCTGCTACATCCATCCTATTTCATTTTCTCTGGATGTTAACAATTTTAAATTCATTAGCGGCAACTGATTTGGGTTGAGTGAAAAGCTCATAATTTTGCCGAACTAGAAGGGAATTTCGAAGTCATTCACAGGCTGTACACGTGACCTTAACCTCACCTAGCCTAGCCTATCCCTGATCAATATTACAAGTAGTTAAAAACGGAGCAATAAGCTGAACACACACTCCTTCTCTTACATCCAATTCAGTAAGTTGTATGGGAAAACATGAAAACTGATGAGATACAGTTTCTGTTGATAGACAAAAGAACCGTCAAGCCATGAGTCAATTTCGGGCGAACGTCCTCCAATGAAGCATAGACGGGACTGTTTTTTAACTAGATAATTGCGAGCGGTTTTCTCTAAGCCTGCAGAGTCGTACCAATTAACCTAAAAGGGTAAAGCGATATCATAGCTGTTGCAACAGGACAATGGGCCTTTCTGATATAGCAATCGATTTAGTAGTTCCGGACATTGATAACATTTTCATTTTTTTTTTTCTTCCAACGAATTATCCGTTTCCCCGGCAACCGCAAAATTTCTCACTGGGCTGTGTATGTGTACAAACTGACCAATTGGGTTAAGTATGTTTATTAAATTTCCTTCAATTTGTTGCATTAATTTGTTTATACAACGCCACTGCAAACACACATACACACACACCCACATCGACCACCCACCCAAGGCACACCCGATAAGCCGAATCAGCCGATATTCATGTACAAACCCTACTACACCATTAATATGATTGTGTATGTGTGTATGTGTGTGTGGTAAATATGTGACAACTGCATGTCAAGCGTAACATACACTGAAAAAAATTACTTCATTCAATTGATGATGTTTGACAAAATATCATCATCACATAAATATTTGAACCAAAAATATACATTGAATCCGAATTGGAAACCCTTTTACTAGAAAAGTTTTCCTTGGCTTATATATGAAGTCGTAGGACTTTACGAGGAGGAAAACGATCGCTAAAAAATAGTTTAGTATTCTTATCTGATAGTCGCACGCACTGCCTAGTCACACCACACCTTAAGAATTTCTGTTCCATTTTCCACTACAGCAATCTTTTATAAAACAATTCGCGAAAATTTGTATTAAAAATCGAATCGAAAATGTATTTGCCCATGTTAATTTGGTGTGTGTGTTACCCTCCCACATTCATAATTTTATTTATCTGGATCACCACATGGATGTGGACACAGACACATGTGACATGTTCGCCCCACCTCCATAAATACACACACACACACACCCACTCACGCGTCGGATTTCCAACTGAAATTGAGTACACATTTAAACGAGCACCACCACACACACACACGTCCACTTCCATATCGATGGTCGGATGTATGGAATGAACTGAACTCTGATGATAGTCCCGTATTTCCATTCATTAAATCGTGGCCACTTTTTCCGAATTTAATTTCGGATTTCATGAATATTCTTCGATAAAGTGTGGGGGTGATGGGATGAGGATGGATAAAATGTCATGTGTCAAAATGCCCGTTGTGGTGGAGTGAACATATTTCGAATGAAACTGTAGTTCCAAATCGTTTCGAAAACAATTATCATCAGCAAACCGGAGGATGTAATAAATAAGGAAAAGAGATCCGTGTCTTATGGCTCTGTCGGAGATGTAATTTTGTGCTAAGTAGAAGTAATTTTGAGGCGATTGATTCGAGTGAAAAAATATTTCTTACATCGCTTTAGACTACTTATTTTCATATGCTATATTTTTATAACCAGAATGAAATTCCCGTAGATTTCTGGAGATTTCTGAGTTTTAAAATGTTGCTGTCTAGGTACATTAGTGTGACCCCTCACTTTGAAACGACAAAAGTAAAAAAACAATTTTTATATTACTTTGAATGTTATTGTCTTCCAAACGGCATCATTACATTTCTACACTTTCATGAAATTTTTAAAAGTTATGAAATGTTTTTTTTTTATAGATTTCCATAATTGAATACCATAACTTTGAAAAGCCAATAGTAAAATCGATTTATTTTTTTTAAATTACTTCGAATTTTTCTAGCTTTAAAACTGCATAATTGGTTTTTTACACTTTCATGAAATTTTTAAAAGTTATGTAACGTTTCCTTTTTTAGTTTATACAAATTTTCCTAATAAATGTGACACCTTTACGAGGAAAAAAAATTACAAAACTTATGATTTATATACATCAAATTATCAAATCACAATTTTTCGTAAAAATCCGGTTTGTAGCAACTCTAAACATTTTCCAAGAAATCTTAAAAAATTGGACTCCCAAATGTACGTCCGATTTTTTGAGCATAGTATGTACGCTGAGACTCCAAGCATGACTTAGGCATTCACTTTTCCAAATGTAGTCTATGAAATAAAGGGTGTTTTTTATTGGGGTATAGAACTTTAAGTTGACATCACTTTTTTAACTGGCGGCCATTTTGTCAGCTGTCAAGTGATTAATATTTAGTTTGGTTTGCCATTTCATCATGAACGGGTTGACATAAGAACAACGCTTGCAAATCGTGCAAATTTATTTCGAAAGTAATGGTTCAGTTCGCGAAGTTCACCGCAAGCTCCGTCCATTTTATGCCATTACATCCACAAAAACTGACTGTTTGGTGTGCTCTATGGGCTGGTGGAGTCACTGGGCCATACTTCTTCCGAAATAATGCTGGAGAGTCAGTTACCGTTAATGGAGACCGGTATAGAGCCATGATAACCGACTATTTTGTTCCCGAATTGGATGGCATGAATGTGGATGAGTTGTGGTTCCAACAAGTGGTTGAAAATTGGACCTGTAGAATTGGCTTTATTCGAGCCAGCCGCGGCGGCCACATGCCCGAAATCATATTTAAACATTAATGGCATAAAATTATCCTTCCAATAAAGCCAAATTGATGGACATTAAAACGATTTTCTTGTGTTTTATTTCAATTCGAAGTTCTATACCTCAATAAAAAACACCCTTTACATGCACCTCATCAGCTCATATTCTGCGGTCTGCCGGTATTCCATCGGCACACCTATAAATGGGGCTGATATTCAACACCGTCATCTGTAATTCGTTCCGGACTGCTCTCTTGATATGACGTCCCTGTGGCCAAGCCAGAATTCAAATTACATCTTACAATTTCAAGTCTAGTTGAAATCACATTGCAATTGACTTTATTTGGAGTACCCACATGGAGTTTTAAAAGCTTAGCGTACATTGAATATCGTAGTTTTCCGTGTGAGGCAGATTTTCCACACATGTCATATCATAAACGCCACCCACTCGAATCTACATTCATTTATTTATTTATTTATAGACAGACACATGAATATTTTGATTATTTGCATTACACAATATCTTCCATCAGTTAAGTTTGTGTAGTTTTGGTAATTAAGGCCAAAATGTTATGCATATTATTGAAACCAATGCCGATGTGTTAGTGAAGCATAATTTACCAACACATGCGAAAATAACAAATAACAATACGAACCCAAACACCCATACACCCACAGAAGCACATACCCAATAATGACCTTAAAACTCACATTCACACAATCTGTACCATGATTTATGGGTCTTTGGGATGTGTGCGAGTGTATCGATGTTGCCAAAAACATAATTTATTTAAATTATATTTTGATTGAAAAATAACAACAAAACACAAGAACAGCAATAACATCGATGACATTGGAGGCAACAAGAGGCGACATCTGCTTGTCGGCACGGTCTACTGTGTCGGAAAAGTGCACATAATCGAAAAGTGTGTGAGTAATTCCATATTCGGATGTTTGCCTCAAATTATATTTTGATTATTTATCATAATTTGCTATAAAATGCAATCATATCTTCGTCATAAAATCATAAACGTCATCATATTTACCAACGCCATCACCATCACCATCGGCGTCAACGATAGCTTCATCAGCCATCATCATCGTCAGCCGGGTCCTCCTCATGTTAGCCAACAACAAACTGATGATCCGGTTAAGAGTATCTCGAATGCCTAATGATGAGGGAATTTGGTATGGCATAAGCAACAGATACTCGGTGCCCGTAATACATTTTACATTGTTAAATTTGTTTAGGATATCATAACCGAATGATTTATGGTAAATACATGCATTAGAGTGGTCGAAATCTAAAAAATTGTGAAGATGTATGAGAAAAAATTAAATCAAATTCGAAACGATATGCCTCGGCGTGGTTGACGTGTGTAGTACACTTAGTTGTTCATTATCTTACTACTAGTAAGTTGTAATGCGCCTATGGCGCCCGTTGAAATATGGAAAAAAATTTTGAGGAAAAAAAAAATCTGTTGAAAAAAAAAATTTTGTTGGAAAAAAAAAATTTTGTTGAAAAAAAAATGTTATTAAAAAAAAAAATTTTTGTTACAAAAAAAAATGTTGTGGAAAAAAAAAATTTTGTTGAAAAAAAAAATTTTGTCGAAAAAAAAAAGTTTGTTGAAAAAAAAAAAATTGGAAAAAAAAATTTTGTAAAAAAAAAAATTTGTAAAAAAAAATTTTGGAAAGAAAAATTTTGGTAAAAAAAAAAATAGGGGAAAACACAATTTCTGTACAAAAAAAAAAATTATTTTTTTTATTATTATTATTTATTACTAGTAAGTTGTAATGCGCCTATGGCGCCCGTTGAAATATGGAAAAAAAATGTTGCTGAAAAAAAAAAATTTTGTTGAAAAAAAAATTTTTTTCTTGAAAAAAAAATTCGTGTTAAAAAAAAATGTTTGTTGAAAAAAAAAATTTTTGTGGAAAAAAAAAATTTTGTGGAAAAAAAAAACTTTGTTGAAAAAAAAAAATTTGTTGAAAAAAAAATTTTTTGTTGACAAAAAAAAAATTTGTAAAAAAAAATACTGTAAAAAAAAAATTTTGTAAAAAAAAAAATTTTGTTGAAAAAAAAATTTTTGTCAAAAAAAAATTTGTAAAAAAAAAATTTGGGGAAAACACAATTTCTGTACAAAAAAAAAAATATTATTTTTTTTATTATTATTATTTATAGAAAATTATAGAATGCCTATTTAAATTCCTACGTACTGCGTGACAGAGTCAGTGAATCAGTGTATCAGTGAATCAGTGTCGAGGGTAAATATATATTAAGATAGGGAAAGTAGACAACCTAAAATTAATTGACACCATAATCACTTCAATCTTCTGTATTTTTATCTCTTATTATCTTACAGAGAACACTAAAAAACAATTCTCATAGGAATTTTAATGACAAAATAGAATACATTTTTCATGAGTGTCTCATCCTGCTTTGAATGTTTTGATTTATCGCTCTCATGCAGCATAATGAGAAATTGCTCTAGAGACCTAAAGTAGTTTACTTTTCACAAATTTCAATGGCAATTTAATTGATCAATAATGCACACTCAATTCTCATGATTATTATTTTTATGACAAAATATTCTTTCATTCCCAACTGATCACAACCGGCTATTTTCTATCTATCACAAAAGAGAAGAACCAATTGTACTCACTTACAAAGATTACTTTGATTAAAACAAATGTTTGTACTGTGAGTGAGAAACCAATTGGAGACTACGCTGGAGAAGCAGAAAGAGATTATACTTACGTCTTCACAGAGAAGATAAATAGCAATTAAATTCACTACTACTACTAAAACGACTTGTTACGCCTAACGCTTAGACAGAACTCAACGTTACAAAATATTTATTTGATGTGATGTGTAGAGAACGATAAACGAACGGTTTCGCAAACATTATGATTGTAGGATGTTAAAGTTACCCCCTCTAATTTATGAGAAGAACTGCATTCTGATGCATTTTGAAATCATTTTGTTTGTGTATAATGTGGCACCACACCAATGTTCGTCCATATGTATTGCACGTGCGAGTGATTTGTAATGTAATCAATTTGAATTTGTGGTAATTGGGAAAATGTTGGTGGTTTAGAAATGAAATAATTTGGTTTTCCAGGAAATTTTGATATGAGCATGATTTAGATTGAAATGAAATAAACAGATTTTTATCAAAATATTTCAATTATGGTGTGGAGGAGACGTTTATGGTGTGGGTTTGAAAGAGACTTGAAATGTGGTGACATATTATCGCTGTTTGTTAGTGGTGTTTGTATGTGTATAACCTGTTTTTCTTTTTAAACTAGTTGCTTTCAGATAATGGGTCAGGATAACTGGAGGACGCATCTTTGTGATCGTCGGAATTTGCTCAGGACTTTTCCAAAGACATTGAAACTATCCGTGCGAGAGTAAATACATCATAAAGGCACAAAAAAGCGACTCAATATTTCCATTGCATAGATTTTCTTTTTCTTTGTCGTACTCTCAGAGGGTTGTCACAAATCAGCTTTTTGTCGCATAGAAATTTAGCGAACTATAACGTTCGATATGGTGGGTAAATATTATACCATATAATCTGTATCCTTCTTTTTTCCTAAAGCAAATTTTTAACATTTCAGATAAAAATTTAGAAAATTTTCTCCTCCACAATTACGTTTTCAAATCTTTAAATCAACAACAAATATTATTGTACATTATTGTATATATTATTGTACATTATTGTGTATTTGCTTATCACTATTATTGATTGTGTTTACTCTCTTTGCAGGTCACTGGAGATTAACCAGGTGAGTCAATAGTTTACCACAAGAGATATTTTCTACTTATACAATTATTATAACAAACTTCCTTTATATTTTATTCTTATAATATCTTTTTAAAGAATACGAAAAATTGCCCAACATATTTTTAAATCTAAACAAAAGTCCACATCCATATTCATTTCTTAAATTGTTGTCTGCTCGCAATTATGATCTTCTATGGATATGACAAAAAAGGATTAACGAGGAATTGTTCCTGTGCAAGACTTATGTAACAGTGCAAACATTGTCATTGTAATGTGAAATCTTATATAAACCCAATTTGTAGGCCAATTTAAAATGCCTCAAAGTTTAATTAAACGAAAGAAATTAGAACGCCAGACAATGCCGCATTAATGCCTATAAAAATCTCATTTAAAGCATTTTGTCCTAAGCCTATTTTGACAAAATTATGAAGAGCAAGTAAGGGATGAAATAAAAAGGTCGGTATATGCAGAATTTGAAATGCTGTAATGGAGGGGAAAAAAAGGATGGTGTGAAGGTTATCGTTTAACAGTAGATTTTCTAATATTTCCTAAATATTTTTTTAGGAAAATGTATTTATACAGTAAATATTTTTAAGGAAAGTCCTTTATAGAAAAAATTTACACCGTAGCGAAAATGTTCTCCTTAATTTTTTATAGAATTTGTAGAAAAAATTTTTTTTTTTTTTTTTATAGAAAAATTTAACCCGAATTTTTTTATTGAAAAATTTACTTCGAATTTTTTTATAGAAAAATTTACTACGAACTTTTTTTTATAGAAAAATGTGCTACGAACTTTTCTTATAGAAAAATTTACTCCGATTTTTTTATGGAAAAATTTACTTTGAATTTCTTTATAGAAAAATTTACTACGTTTTTTTATAGAAAAATGGACTACGATTTTTTTAGAGCAATTGACTTCGAATTTTTTTATAGAAAAATTTACTACGAACTTTTTTTTATAGAAAAATGTGCTACGAACTTTTCTTATAGAAAAATTTACTCCGATTTTTTTATGGAAAAATTTACTTTGAATTTCTTTATAGAAAAATTTACTACGTTTTTTTTTATAGAAAAATGGACTACGATTTTTTTAGAGCAATTGACTTCGAATTTTTTTATAAAAAAATGTACTTCGAATTTTTTTATAGAAAAATTTACTACGATTTTTTTTATAGAAAAATTTAATTTTTTATTGAACAATCTACTACGATTTTTTTTTTATAGAAAAATGTACTACGATTTTTTTTATAGAAAAATTTACTACGGACTTTTTTTTATTAAATAACTTACTATGAATTTTTTTTATAGAAAAATGTACTTCGACTTTTTTTATAGAAATATTTACTACGAACTTTTTTTATAGAAAAATTGTCT
This sequence comes from Hydrotaea cyrtoneurina, assembly GCA_958296145.1. Lineage (NCBI taxonomy): Eukaryota > Metazoa > Arthropoda > Insecta > Diptera > Muscidae > Hydrotaea > Hydrotaea cyrtoneurina. The sequence goes on along the minus strand of OY282513.1, from coordinate 17,261,788 downwards.
ATGAATTTTTTTTATTGAAAAATGTACTCCGATTTCTTTATAGAAAAATTTACTATGAACTTTTTTTATAGAAAAATTTACTATGAACTTTTTTTATAGAAAAATTTACTATGAACTTTTTTTATAGAAAAATTTACTTTTAATTTCTTCTTACTTCGAATTTTTTTATAAAAAAATGTACTATGAATTTTTTTTATAGAAAAATATACTACGAATTTTTTTTATAGAAAAATGTACTACGAATTTTTTTTATGGGAAAATCTACTACTAATTTATTATTTATAGAAAAACGTACTTGAATTTTTGTATTGAAAAATGTACTATGAATTTTTTTTATTGAAAAATTTAATATGAACTTTCTGTATTGAGAAATTTACTCCGAATTTTTTTTATAGAAAAATTTACTGCGAATTTTTTTTTATAGAAAAATGTACTCCGAATTTTTTTATAGAAAAATGTACTCCGCATTTTTATAGAAAAATTCACTCCGACTTTGTATAGAAAAATTCATTCCGACTTTTTATAGAAAAATTCACTTCGAATTACACCGCAATTTTTTATAGATACAAGTTACTTCATATTTTTTTTTTTTACAAAGAAGAGTTACATCGTATTTTTTTTTTTTTTTTTTGTATTTTACTCTTTAATATTTTTGGACCTAAATGTACTCTCTAAATTTTTTGTGTAGGAAAATTTACTCTCTAAACTGTTAATTCACTCCGGACAGTTTTAATGTACTCAATGAATTTGTAAAAAGATTGTAGAGCCTACACCAGGCCAAGTACACTTGGTTACCAGTGCCAAATGTAAGGTGCACTTCGGTTATCCTCCTTCGAATGCCACCGATTTGTTTCTTCTTCTGCTTTTCATACAAAGGCATAAATTGAAATTAATTTAATGACTTACAGAAACACGCAACCGAAAAAAAACTCAATTTTATATAAACAAATTTTCACAAGAAATAAGCCTCAATTACTTGAAAGAAAACAAGAACAAAGCAGTGAATACGACTGGGGAGATGAAAAAAAAAACAAATGAGATACACACACACACATATACGTTCGAGGATAATGTGGAGTGACACACAAACACAATTAACACAATGAAATGAAACGGCGAAGAATAAAACGAAGACAACAAGCTACAAAACAAAAACAATAGCCAAGTGAAATGGGAGTTATGAGCTCAATACTGACATTTTTTTACGCTAAAAACAAAAGTAAAGATACAAAGGAAAGAGTGTAAACAACAACAACAACAACAGCAGCCGACAATTGGTGGCGATACTCGGGGAGAAGTACGACAGCAACGAGGCTTATACTTAAACTCGAACAAGCTTAATGTTTTAAGCAAACAACAGCTTTTTGCCCAGCACCAACAACAACAAACAGCAGCTGGAGCACAAGGAGCCGTGAAAAGAAAAATAAACAACAAAAGATGTGTTCTGGTTCTTCGTCGGCACCTCCTTCACCATCTTTTCGGTTTGAATATGTTTGCGAGTGGCGGCGGTTTTCAAGCAAGGGATGCCCGTCAGACAAAAGGACCCGCTTTGCTTTTTTTTTTATAAGCTTAACTATCTGCAGCTACAGACACGTATATACATATGTACATGTAGGACTAAATGTGAGTTTATGTATTGGCGGTGTGGAAAAGTGATGACATGGTTGTGTTGACTTGCCTAGAAATTGGAGAAAAAAAGTGTCAGAATGTTTCGATTATGAACAGCAACTGGAAGGTACCAGCAACTGGTCAGGCAGGTGCCACAATTATGGAGGATTTTGATTTCTTGATTCTTTTGATTTCTCAAGTCAGGACTCGTATCCAAGAAAAATGTTTACAGTGTTGTAACAATTGGACATGGTTACCAAAATATTGCTAAGTGTAAAAAACTACGTAATATTAGGATTCCTGAAAAAAAAAAATAATTTTAATTAGTTTCCAAAAGGTTGACTTATGGACACCACATGTAAATGACCATGTCCCCAAAACTAATGTACTACTATAAAATTACGTAATGGGTGAATATTTTTTGAATACCCCTAATACATGGACGTTTTTTCATATACAGATGTTGGATATTAATTTCATGAGAACCCTTACGCGGTATTTACGCTTGTTCCCATTGCCGTTGCCGTTACCGCTGCCTTGTGCCTCTACTGTGTAGTCGTTGTTTTTAAACAAACAAACATGAATTTTTACTCAAACTAACACCAGTTAAGAATATGTAATTATCCGACATGGGCCACAATAAAAAGTGAATGCTGAAGTGAGTGAAAAAAAATGGTGAATGTTAGTAATGGACAAAATGCAAAAACTTTTTGCTATTTTACATGGACATAGAATTCTACTCCTTTTAGACACAATTGTAAACTACACTTGTTATTGTATATCAAATATGGTGATGTATAGAAATACAATAATGTGAAGATATTTTAAAGATCTCTGTCGGCATTTGCCAAAGAACTTTCACCAGATTAGATGCAGATTAGGCTTCGAGAGGATATGACATTCCTCCGCTTTGTTTCGATGTTGACAGTATACATTCTATTGATGGCAAAGCCAGCTGCCCCTGAAGGTCTTCAAATATGTCGCCTTCTGTTGTCGCAACGTTTCTCAGACGGCTCTATGAAAAATACCCCAACGGCAAAATGCCCCAAAAATAATGAAGAATTCCTCAAAAAACAGAAAAAAAATTTATAAAAATTACCCAATGCAAAATCCCCCAAAATATTATGAAAAATACCCCAAAAAAAAAAACAACAATAAGTTTTCGTAATTTGGAAAAAGAGAGAGCCCCCAATATATTATGAAAAATACCCCAAAAAAACAACAATAAGTTTTCGTAATTTGTAGTATTATGAAAAATACCCCAAAAAAAACAACAATAAGATTTCGTAATTTTGAAAATGTTGAACAGTGTGGCAGTCACAGTTCGCAAAACTAAAGCATTTTTGGGTCGTCGTGAAGCTCCTTGTCGGACTGCAATACAGTAAGTGGTGGACAAATTTGAGCTAATGGGACAAGTTAGTGATGTGAAGAATAAAACCCATGCACGTCGCTCAAGAACAACTGAGAATATTGCTGCTGTAGCCCAAAGTGTTGAAGAAAACACATGTTTGTCCAATCCTCGAGTTCTTTGGAATTGGGCATTCCACAAACGTCATTACACCATATTTTGGATAAAGACTTGGGTCTTAAGGCTTATAAAGTTCAGTTAACACAAGAACTGAAGCCGGCCGATCATCTACAACGTCGTGTCTTTGCTGATTGGGTCCTTGAAATGCATTAAAATGATCCGGAATTCATCGAAAACTCTTCTTGACTGATGAGGCCCATTTCCACCTTGGTGGCTACGTCAACAAGCAAAATTGTCACATCTGGGGCTCGGAAAATTCAAGAGTTAGTGTTGAGAAACCTCTCCATCCTCAACGTGTGACTGTTTAGTGCGGTTTATGGTCCGGCGGGGTCATTGGACCTTACTTTTTCGAAAATGATGTTGGATCTACAGTTACTGGGAATGAATTCCGCTATTGAGAGATGATTAATGATTTTTTATTGTCTGAGTTGGATGATATTGATCTGGACAATGTTTTCTTTCTACAAAACGGCGCTACCTGCCACACAAGCAACGAAGTCATTGCTCTTTTGCAGGAAAAGTTTCCGGACCGTGTTATCTCTCGAAGAGGTGATCAGAATTGGTCACCGAGATCTTGTGATTTAACACCTAGCGACTTCTTCCTTTGGGGCCACGTGAAAGATTCAAGACCACAAAGATTGAATTCGTGAGGCTATCGAGGACGTGGGGCAGCCACTTTGCGATTTGGTTATGGAAAATTCCATGAAAAGGATATGGTCCTGTAAACGTGGTCGTGGTGGCCATTTGGCTGATGTTGTTTTTCCTTATTATGAAATAAACATCCGATCATTTATCTCAAAAAATGTTTTTTTTCTTTGAATACCAAATCCTGTGTGAAAAATCACCACAAATTTATGTGTTGTTCTGGTCAACGATTGGGGCGATTTTTCATTTTTGAATTGCGGTCATTTTTCAAATGTGATATTAAGGGTCATAACCCCAAAATACTATAAAAAATGATTCACTTTTGTTTTGAAATATCCTCAAAATAAAACTAAAAAATTCAGGAATTTTTTATTGTTAAATTTTTGGGGCATTTTCAGTTTTTTTTTTGAGGAATTCTTCATTTCCTGAATTTTTGGGGTATTTTCAGTTTTTTTTTTTTTTTTTTGAGGAATTCTTCATTTTTTCATATAGCATTTCCAGGCAGATGCAAGCAAGTGTGTCTGGTCCTCGCCATCATCAAGATTATTGGAAATGATCCAAAGACAGGGTGTTTTCTACAACTTCACAACCTTGAGTTGGCAACATTGTATTATTTGACAACCGATTAACAGCTAACAATAGTCTTTTTTTTAGTTGGGCTTGGCATTTACGCGACAGCAGCGCTTGCAAAATCATATACAGAAATATTTGAGATCCAGATTGAATATTATTGAAATAAAATTCTCTATCCAATAAATCTCGTTTAAATTCTCAGTCCTTATGAGAGAGTATAAGGTATATATTTTTTGTATGCTATTTTTTTAATTAACGTTGTGTAACTCTAAAGATACACCCTTTTCATTTCACCCCTTTCGTGTCGTCCATACCGTTGCTGTTCACTATGCCTGTGTTATTAACTTCTTCCTTTTGACATATTTTCTTTCCAATTCATTCTTTTGCCCAATACTCTTGATGGGATCATATGCGACATGCTTTCACCAGACATGCTTTTGACCTTATGTAGATTAGCTGATGCTCCGTATCAGTTCATCTCCTACGGTATAACATCGGTATTTCGTAGGCAGCTTCGTTCTATTTCTTCTTCAGCTGTTCTACAGCTTTAACATCAACTTTTTTTTAAGAACAACACTTAGGTGAGTCCCCCTAGTGTTTGTTGATATTTCATGTGAATTTCCGAATGTCACAACTGGCAGGAAACACACTTGCTGGAAGAATATTCGAGATACGAACGGTTCGTCTGAAGAACGAAGTTCTCTATAGCGTGTCATGCGATCAACCGGCCACTTGACAACGAACGGATGAGAGTGCCTGGGAAGTTCGTTTTAACATCAGAGACAAGAAGACGGATATCTAAGGATTAGAAAATATAAAATAACGTTGAAAACCGAGGAAATTCACACAAATTCTTGTGGCTCAACTGCCAATGTTCGCTGATTTACGCAATTGACCGACATGCCAACGACTTTTAAAACAAGCTTATTTTTGTACATAATAATGAAATTTAAGTATGGAAATATTTCCTTAAAAGGAAACTATAATGTATTTTGCACGTTTTGACCCATTTTCAAGCCCAATCAATTTCGACTACAAGACAAATCGCTACCTTAGAGTGCAAAAACGTTTAGTCCATTTTACAACGGAATGTTTTTTTCATTGAAACCGAATAGAAAATAAAAAAGTATAATTATTTTATTTGTTTTCCTGTTTACGGAGTGATGACCAAAAGTTTCCAGTCCATGTGTTGTCAAAAACGAACAAAAACTATATCGTCATTATTCTTCTAATGTATTTTCCATTGACTGAAACCCCTCGAGACGATTAACCGTAATGCTGTTGTTTCAGCATGGCTGAACCTTCCATGATTGACATGATATTCTGCCATAAAATAAAAATATTAGAGCAATTGTACACTTATGCTCCATTTGGGTAAAACAAATGTACGTATAACGTGAAATTTTGCCAAACAACTTTCTCTTTTTATTCATAACTTTACATGTATATGAACCATACAATTTTTTATTTTTTATAATTTGTTATTCCAATTGCGGAGGTGACGCTATGAGGTCGCCGCTGTGGGTTACTACTTGCAGTGTATTGTTGCCAGTGATGCCATCTTAGGAAAATGGTCCAAAAATGGAATAATTTAAAATTTTTTGGATAAGTTTTGAATCATTTAATTTAACTCTCTGACCAATTTAGAAAATCTCAGGGAGATGGTTAATTTTGAATCTAATTTACCTTTCGACAAGATGTAAACACCATGGCAAAAATGCATTAATTTGGATACGAATTGTCAGAAGAAGTAGTCCGGTGTGAGACGATTGTGGTCGAATGAGGACCTGGTGAAGCAATATTCAATTTCGAAAATCATCGAAATCGAAAATCGAGCATATGGGAGTCAATTTATTTATGTATATACCTGATGGCTCCACAAACTGTTGTTGTCTTGATCTGCTGAATACATGATTTCCAACATATTCGTCTTGTGTCTTCTTTTTTCATTTAACTATACCAAGGATTTGCATGGTCTCTTGGTCTGCTTAATAAATAATTTCCAACATTTTACGATTTGCATGGACTTGGTCTGCCTGCCACCGTAGGATCGGTCTTCCTTACCTGCGCCATCTGTGATTAAATGGATTTCTGGTTGGAGCGTTTGTAGTGATTGACAGAAATATCCAGCCATGGATAATCTTAACTACGTTCATGGCGAAATGTAGATTATCTCCCAGTCATGCTCCTCGCCCGTTAAAATAGACGTGGAAGGATTTTGCTCTCCACAACACCCAGCTTTATTTAATTTACTTTAGCAAATACACATGTTTCCAGCGCCATAAAGAGGGACCGTCGAGAGATGTCTCTGTTTTTGAAACCTGTGCATTGAAAATTAAACACAATTAAAACTAAATGATAAGCTGACTTTTTCATCAGTTCTTAAATTTTTTTTGGAACAAAATTAATTATTAAAATTTTAGAGTCAAGTTGTTTTTATTTTTTAATATAATTTTTATTTTTTTTATTTATTTCTTATTAATTACAATACAAAGTGAATTTATAATCTAATTTCGGGTCCAAGGGTAAACCGGGTGACACAGGCCATATGTCTAGATTGTTGCAGCGACAGGCCAAAGCCTCTGTTTGCAAACTCGCCTACCCTGGCGCCTAAATATATTTTTCATTGACAAAAAACAATTATTTTAATCACAATCAGTTTAAACTAGATTTTTTTTTTGTTTTGTATAACTTTGAAAGATTTTTCTGAATAAGTTATTGCGCCACAAGTGGCAACACTGATTGTTGCCGAAAATCTGCGAATCTTGTTGTCTGTGAGCAATTAGCGTATGGCTGTCATTATGAAATACTTGTAGAAGTTAAAACTCAAACAATGTTTCTTTGGGTTTTTTTTTTTTACACAACACTCTCATAGCCCCCCAAGTGCAACCAACTACAATGACATTAGGATGGCCTTTATTTGTTGTCCCAGAAAATAGTCAGCTTAATTAATATAATAAGAGGTGACTTACATGATCATGGTATTATTTAACACATGTACTTGAGACGCCGTTTTGTTTGCCAATGAATTGAGATCATTTTGTTTAATTTGTATTTAATAAGATCTTCCGAGCGGAAGAAGTAAAACACTTTAGACGAGATGATATCGGGGTTTCCTGGAAGCTAAAGCTCTGCTTTCAGAACTTTTAAATTATAATTATAATTGTCGCAAATTACCTCTATCCACTCTGGAGGGCCACCCGAACACACTTGCATAAATAAGTTTAATAATAAAACAAGGTAAATATGTGTAAGTATCGCCAACAACATTAGTAAGCTTAATTAGACCACATGACGTTGTTTTTAATTACAAAAGTTGTCATCATCGCGCAGCGTCGTTCAAAGCTTAATACATATGACGGCACACACACACACACACCCTGTATCTGTGTGCTGAAGAATCATATCATCTTATTGTTGTAGATGTATTTGCGTATGAGGACGTCGAGTACAAGTGCGAGTACTACGAGTCTAATGCTACACAAAGTCCATGTGTCTGTGGCTTTGTGTGTGTGTGTGTCAGAAATACTTAACATTTGTCACAATTATAATTGTGTTATGCTAAATATCCTCCGCCGACACAGAAACGTTGGTAAACAGAAACCGAAACACACACGCACACAGAAGCACATGCATACTTTACTCTCGCATACAAAGGCAAGAACAACTGAATCATAGCATAAACGAATTTGCATTATTACGAATGTTTGCATAATTTTGTATTAAAATGTGGTGCAAGAATTATTAGAGGCAACTGGGGGGGGGGGGGGTGGGATGCGGGCCGAGGGGACAATAATAAGGTCGTATGAAAGCACTCATGGACGCTTGATTTTTTTTTCTTTTTTTTATAATATGTATGTTTATCTGTGCATACTCTGTTTTGGTTGTCTTTTCTGTCCTACTTAACTTACAATTTGAAAAATTGTAAAATTCTGTACTGTGGTCAAAGAGACTGCGGTTTATACAAACAAAAGTCACTGCCTGCAGCAATATCCATAAGAAAGAATAATATATATTAGGGTGGAGTGAAAACATGTTTTTTTTTTAATTTGAAAAAGTTAACCTCGGAAAGAGATGTAGTCTTGGGTCCTAATGAGGGGAAAAATAAAGAAAAACAATTTAAAAAATTTTTAGGGGTCGCGCCATTCCCTCGAAATTTGGAAATTATCGCTATTTTGGCGTTGATTTTAGAAAAATCCTAAAAATTAACGACTTAACTTATTCTAAATTTAAAAGTTTGAGCTTGTTCAGTGCCCAAACAAAAGTATTTGAGGCAAATATGAGGATAATCGACTAATATTTGTAGCTTTGGTGGCGATTTCATTGTTCAGTCAATTTTCTGAAGAAGGGACGATTTGACTTATTTTACTTTTTGAAATTTTTGAACAATGAGAAAATTTTTTTTAAATTGTTTCATGCCCTTATTTCATTGTTTACGCTATTGCAAATATTTATTGACATAAAACTTTTTAGGATTTTTCTAAAATCAACGCCAAAATAGCAATAATTTCCAAATTTCGAGGGAGTGGCGCGACCCCTAAAAATTTTTTAATTTTTTTTTCTTTATTTTTCCCCTCATTAGGACCCCAGACTACATCTCTTTCCGAGGTTAACTTTTTTTTTTTGAATTTCACTCCACCCTAATATATATATATATATACTAGTAAGTTGTAATGCGCCTATGGCGCCCGTTGAAATATGGAAAAAAATTTTGTTGAAAAAAAAAAAATTTTGTGGAAAAAAAAAATGTTGTTGAAAAAAAATTTTTACTTGAAAAAAAAAATGTTTGTTCAAAAAAAAATTTTTGTTGAAAACAAAAATTTTGTTGAAAAAAAATGTTTGTTGAAAAAAAAAATGTTTGTTGAAAAAAAAAATTTTGAGGGAAAAAAAAATTTTGTAGAAAAAAAAAATTTTGTTGAAAAAAAAAATATTGTTGAAAAAAAAAATTTTGTTGAAAAAAAAAAATTTGGAAAAAAAAAATTTTTTGCTTAAAAAAAATTTTGGAGAAAAAAAAATTGGGGAAAACACAATTTCTGTACAAAAAAAAATTATTATTTTTTTTATTATTATTATTTATAGAAAATTATAGAATGCCTATTTAAATTCCTACGTACTGCGTGACAGAGTCAGTGAATCAGTGTATCAGTGAATCAGTGTCGAGGGTAAATATATTATAAATTAAAATATTTATAAAGGCATTTTGTTCCAAAATTGAAAACAATTTTTTGTCTCAGAAAATGTTTTAAATATTTACTGCCTGTTTTCATACGTGCATTCGTTACAAATTGTCACAATTGAGGGCTCAATAAAATGGTTTTGTAACCGTAATGAGAGCTTAGTCTATTGGGATCGTGTGCCATATGGCAATATCTAAAATATATCTGAAAACGAGAATTGAATAATGTCTGAAATCCATTTTATAACGCTTCCAATACTGAATGGTTTTGTTCTATGGAAACAGACAGTTAGAATGAAACCATGTGTGCCGAACTGTTCTCACGAGTTAAGCTATTCTCAAGATTTTGGGCGTAAAGCTGGAGAATTACTAACAAAATATAATTATTACAATTCAGTCTCATCCATTAACCGTCACAGGTCCAAAGTTGCCCAAAACACATGCATTTTTGTTTATGAAAAGAACAGAATTTACACCAGAATTCAGCTATGGCGAAATATTTAGAAACACAACACTCCTCCCTCAACTATCACAGGTTTATGCTCCTGTCGATTTACTCCATTCGCCGAGTTGTCGATGTTGAAAATCGAAAAACCCACCAAGGTGTGTTTTCACGTGCGAAGGGTTTCAGTCAATTACACCTTAAAAACACAACTCCGATAAAATTGTGGACCAGATTCGCTTGATGACATTAACGACATTTTTGCATCATTGAAATTATGCAAATTATCTTAAATATTCTGCTATTATCTTGACACTATTGCGCTTTAAAATATCTGTTTTTTTTTTTTTTTTATTTTTTTATAAAAAAATTAAAAAAAATTAATAAAAAAAAAATAAATAAAAAAAATATAATAAAAAAAAGAAAAAATAAAGAAAAAAAAAAATAAATAAAAAAAATATAATAAAAAAAAAGAAAAAAAAAAGAAAAAAAAAATTGTAATGGCGTCTATCTATATTCTCATTACTTTAGCCTGTATAAGCCATAACAATCACCAGATCCCTATTTGAAATTCTTAACTTAGTACCTCCTAACCATGAATCTACAACCAAGTTCATGCTTGTTCTCATGTAAGCTATTATTTATGAAGCAGATATTTTCTGCTTTTTTTTTCTTTTAATTGACTAACACTCAGGGGATGCCCCCTATAAATGCAATGCACTGTGTTAGCAATAGGAAGGAAGGTTATTGGAGGGGGGAAAGAGGGATGTTTGCCTTGAATTTGATAATGTCATAGCAGGCAGGAAAAACACTTGCAGGAAGATTATTCCACATGCGAACACTCCAGCTGAAGAACGAATTCTCTCTCTAGTGTGTTGTCCGGTCAACCGGCCATTTGGCAATGAACGGACGAGAGACCCTGGATAGCCGTGTATTCCGGCTAAATGTTCTAACGTCAGGGACCAGACGACGGATATCTTGTGAACAGATACCATTAAAATATCTATAGAATAACCACCATATATATTTATTACAATAAAAACAAATTAAAATATTGTGGGCACCAGCAAGGTAGAATGTTAAAACATAATTGTCTTAAGGACCACATATCCCTGTGGGCATATTAGTTATACGTTGGATTGAGCCGTTTTCCCTTAAAATATGTTGGGCCATAATACAGGTTCTATCTACTTGTTTTATGAGTCCCTTGCAGGGTGTTAGATATGCTTTCTACTGTCTACAAAACATCACCATTTTCACACAGAACTATGAAGATCTGTGAATCGACTTAGGGATAACCCTTTCATTATAGTCCACTGTTTTAGCTCATATCATCAGTCTGAGAAAACTTCTAGCCAGACCCATTGGTATACTTGTTCTAGCGATATCAAACACAAGACATAAGGCCAGCACTCATAATTTGAATAATAATTTTCTTCATCCCGAAGCAGAGCCTTATTAGAAATTTCCGCATTATGTTGCAGTGACTTGGCTTTACTGCTTAAATTGTTTGGGGATATGGGTTGCTAAAGAGTAATTCTCGTTTGAACGATAAGAAATATTGCTCATATCAATAATTGTAGTAGGTAGCATTGAAAAGAGTACCAGGGAGTTTCGGAAATGGATCCCTATACCTTGGGTTGCAATCATAGCAAATACATAGCATGAAACTCTTTAAAGAAAAAAATAAATTATCTGCAAAATAGAAATGTTTTATTTTTTAAAAAAAAAAAATTATTTGCACAATAGAAATGTTTTATTTTTAAAAAAAAAAAAATTAGTTGCAAAATAGAAATGTTTTATTTTTAAAAAAAAAATAAATTATTTGCAAAATAGAAATGTTTTATTTTTTATAGAAATTATAATTGATGTAAAATGTTCATTAAATTGTCATGCAATTTTCTTCAAATTAATGTACAATATTCATCAAATTGATGTACACTGTCAATCAAATTCATGTACGGATTTAAGAAAAATGAACAGTTCCACATCAAAATGAAGACAAGTGAAGTCGGCTGGAAAATGATGTACAAATACATCAAATTGATTTAAGAACTCATTAAATGGATTAACCCTTTTCTCAGTGTGGATAGTTATTACATGGATAAAATAGATGTATTCCTTGTATTTTTTAGTATATTTTTTTTTCATCTAGTGCCTTTGTGCTCCACTTCGTACAGCTCACAATATATAACAGTTTAAATAAATCGTATACAGACACCTGTTTCGTATTTTTCGATTAGAAGAATTACAAATCCAAAGCATATTAAATTATTTACGAACATATTCGTTTTTAAAAATCAATATGCCTCATACTGTGGCCCTTAATCGCTGTCTCAAGCGTATAATCAACATTAATTGAAAAACATATAACTTATACGACATGCTGTCCACCATATCCATACCGGCCATACCTACAACTGTAGCTTCCAGAGTGATGTCGATTGCAAGGCAAATCCAAGGTTGTAATGCCAAGCAAAACTATAAAAAAAATGTGTAAAAGCCGAGCAACGAAAAGAGATGATGTTTGTAATTATTATTTTTTTTAACAGCAAGAGTTAAGGGCAAAACAAAATATGAGTAACCGCAGACCTCTGTTAAGCGTAAACGCTGAACTTGTGCCAAATCGGTACATTGATTGGGCGAATCGTACGTTATAAAAAATCCATTGCTTCACATTTTTTTAGAATCGGTCACAACAACTCAATATTTCATAGAATATTTCATAGACTAGGTCTAGTAGATGGCACACGCCAAACCGCTTCGTTATCGATTGTGTGTTTTGGGCTCAGAACATTTCTAAATGGATTGTGCTCTGCTCTGACAAGTAATAAGTTAAACTCTCACATTTGCGGATCGAAAAACCCGCACGCTATCATCACAGACAGACAGTTTGGAGCGAATTTTGGAAGAGTGGCATCATTGGTCCATTTTGCTTTGAAAAATTTACCTAAAACGACATTTCGGTTAATGGTGAGCACTACAGAGGCACAGTAAATCATTTTTTTGGCCGTAGATTGAAGACATGGAAATGGAAGCTTTTGGTTTCAATCGATCGTTTGTGCGCCAAGTTTTGTAATCGTGTTATTAGCCGTTTCGGCGATGCCAATTTTGAGTTAGATTTTTTTTGGGAGTTGTTTTTTGGGGTTGTGCTTCCATGACGTGCAGATGTTATGCGCATCACTAGGTTTTCACTCCATGCCGAGCCGAACTCTCGCTACCACCGCAAATGCCCGTTCCCAGTTGATCAGGCTAGGAAAAAGGGAATTATATGTTACACGATACTTGCCGAAACAACGGCCATAACATCCAAATAAAAAAATATAATTTACCCTAAAAAAGCCAACCCCACACAAAAGTTTTAAAACATGTAAAACATTTGCAGGAAATGAGAGTGAGAGTACTGATTACAATTATGTTTTAATGAACATTTACTTTCTGTGCCACATTATTCAGGTTAATTTGTTCTAGGAAATATTTCCTTAACTTTCGCTTGCACAAACTTCAGACGGCAGGTGCTTTCACAAGTCTGGATGTTTACCTTGTGCTTCGTTACCATCGTCTGTCGCCACCCACCCTCATTCATAAGCGGAGCTAGTGCAAACATTTCTGATTTTATGGTGGTTTCATTTTGAAATTATTGTTAATGTTTTCCTTTAAATACGATGACTTAACATTAAATGCTTTTTCTATTGTTGTTTTTTTGTTTTTGTTTGTATTTTCATTTTCTGTTTGTTCTCTTTAACATTCTGCTGCGCTGTTTTTGGGTGTAGTGGGTAAAAGGGAAAAAGCTAAACCACAAAATATTTGAAAGAAACCAGAACTACGACGTTCAGCTAAAGAGACAAAAAAAAAAAAAGAAAACCCTGAACAAAAGAGGAAAAGTTTTAAATTGTATTTTGCTTTTATATGAAAATAAGTATGTCTTTCTCTTTAACACAGCGAACAACAAATTGTATCAATAATTGGTGGATTTCGGTCCATACCGAATGGACAATACCCTACGTTAAAGGAAGATATTAGTCTTGAGACAAGCGACCCGCCATAGAAACATGTCTACAAAATTAGCCAGGATTATGAATAAAATCTGGCAGCCCAAATAAGGAAGTTTGAGAAATATTAGGTGTCTTTAAGGTCGAATCGGTGTAAACATGTCTACAAAAATAGCTAGGATTATGAATTATGAATAAAATCTGGCAGCCCAAATAAGGAAGTTTGAGAACTATTAGGTGACTTTAAGGTCGAATCGGTGTAAAATGCTCACTAATCCGGATGTGCCAACTGGCAGATGGAAAGAACTTTTCGAGTGCAATTGTAACTTTCAAATTGAAACGAAGAACGAACCCATTCCGAATCAACTGCGAATAATGAGTATTAATTCTTTAACCACTGGAATCGAAATTTATTACCGGTTGATGGACGACCTACGCATCGTTTTTCAGTGGATGTGCAGAGTTCTTTCGCTATGATCAATCGCAACTCATGTGTGTGTTGTACTCATGGATAATTTGTGGATTTGGTATTCAAAAAAAAAAAAAAAAAAAAAATTTTTTTGAGATAAATGATCGAATGTTTATTTCATAATAAAGACGAAGGTATGCCGTAATAATGAAAAACCACATCCGCCAAATGGCCACCACGACCACGCTTACAGGACCATATCTTATTTATTTATTAATTACAATACAAAGTAAATTTATATTATAATTTTGGGTCCAAGGGTAAACCGGGTGACAAAGACCATTTGGCTTGATTTTTGCAGCGACAGACCAAAGCATCTGGTGAGAATCGAACCCACAACCCCCACGCTGATAGGCAAGCACGCTACCAACTCGCCTACCGGGGCGCTTAGGACCATATCTTTACATTGAAATTTTCCATAACCAAATCGTAAAGTGGCTGCCCTATGTCATCGATAGCCTCACGAATTCTATCTTTAAGGTCTTGAATCGACACTGAATCGGGCTGTTGGCGTAGACCTTATCTTTCACGTGCCCCCAAAGGAAAAAGTCGCAAGGTGTTAAATCCCAAGATCTCGGTGGCCAATTGTGATCACCTCTTCGAGAGATAACACGGTCCGGAAACTTTTCCCTTAAAAGAGCAATGGCTTCGTTGCTTGTGTGGCACGTAGAGCCGTCTTGTTGAAAGTAAACGTTGTCCAGATCAATATCATCCAACTCCGACCATAAACACTCATTAATCATCTCTCGATTGCGCAATAAATTCACCGTAACTGTAGATCCAACCGAATTTTCAAAAAAGTAAGGTTCAATGACCTCGCCGGACCTTAAACCGCCCCAAACACTAACACGTTGAGGATGGAGAAGCTTCTCAACAATAATTCTTGGTTTTTCCGAGATCCAGATGCGACAATTTTGCTTGTTAACGTGGCCATCAAAGTGGAAATGTGCCTCATCAGTTTTGCGAACTATTTTTGTAGTGAATTTTTATAATTTCAATGCGTTATTGAAGCGTGTATCCACTTTTAGTAATGGCATAGCTTCTACGAGTCAAATGTCAAAAAATAAAAATTCTGAATAATTACAATTCCTAAAAATAAGTTAAAAATTCCCCAATAAATTCTGAAAAAATCGTAATTCTTAAAAATTCTAAATAGAATGAAATTTCCCCCAAAAATTCGAAAAAAAATCCCAATTCCGAAAAAGTAGGAAAAATTTTCGATTCCCTGAAAAAGTACCGCAATTTTTCGGCTCATTAAAAATGTACGAAAATAAAAATATTTAGAACATCGTTTATTGTGATGGATTTTAAATGATGCCTGAAATGTTACAATCTTCGGAATAAACTAAAAATATGCAATACAACGTTGGATCTCCCATATTCGTAGAAGAGGAGGAAATTGCTCCTTTCATGTTGTTTATGTTCGCATGTTTATTAAGAGGCGGTTGGTTTGCGGTCAGATGCGAACAAGTTAAGAAAGAAAATCTGTTTTTTTTTTTTGTTGGTTTTTGTAGCTTTGTGCTGCGTCTGAGACTACACAATGTTGTTGTACAATTCAAACCCTATTCTCTCTTCTCTCCACATCGATTCCCCGTCAGTAGGGGCTTTTTCATTATTTTCATAAAAATAAATTATAAATCCATATCGTCGGTTTGTAAGTTGGTTTTACTATGATTGTCGTTGTTGCTGTTGTTGGTATTTATTGAAGCACATTTTATTTGCGTTGTTGTCCCCTTTTGCTGATGTCGTGGGTTCAAGTTTCATATCAGGATTTTATTGGTTTTGTTGTTAGCTTCAATGGCGGTGTTGTTGCTGTTGTTTATTCTCCTAGGTAAGTTTATTCTATTTATTTCGGGGGTTATTTCTTTTCATTTTTTCTTTTTGTTGTGGCCGCTGGAAGGGGAGGTCTGGTACTCAAAGACTCCCAAGAATTGCTGTTGTTGTTTGTTATTGTTATTATTGATATTATCGTTGTGGTTGTTGTTGTTGGTACTGTTTTGATGTCGTTATGGTTGCCCTATTATTATAAATGTGCGCGTGTGTTGGCAGCTCTGTTTATACATAATGTTTGGGTTTTATGCTTCATTTACGTTTGTACTGTAACTGTATTTGTTTTTCTTCGTTTTCATTTATATTATTCCTTACTTGCTCTCTTTCTCTCTCCCACATTGCTTTTTGTGGTGTCCGGGGTTTTTTTTTTCTATAAAAGTTTTATGATTTGTTATGTTTCATGTAATTCTCAGAGCAAAGAGCCAGGAAGTGGTTTTCGGATGTTATTTATGATTTCCATAATTATGTTGAAATTTAATATTTCGCATCGTATGAATGTATGTGTGATTCAGGTGAGACCTCAAGGAGAAGGAAATTGATTTTCTTAAAGAAATTCATTTCCCGGTATGAGGAAAGATATCAACATTTTCCTAGAAAGAGGAATTACATTGTACTTAGTATGCCGCTGACTTTGTAAACTCTACTACTCTGAAAAGCCCCACCCCATTCAAATGATGATGTCAAAATTTTACCGGCGAACAGAGTCAATGAAAAAAATGTTCAGACATTTTTCTGACTTCACCTCTTTTGTCTTTGAAATACTTTCAATTATCCTAATCATCCTACAATCATTCTCTTGAAATAAGTTATAAGGAATTTTATCTCTATTTATTGTAAGTCGTATAAACATTAGCGACCTCATGTCATGTTATTTGCTGATCAATCAAGTTTATGTGGCAGCTCAGCTAAATAAACATGAAAAGTAAATTTAATACTTCATTTATAAAAAAAAAAAAAAATACTTCTTATCTCACAATACCCCAATAGAATCGAATAGCCTATTTAATTCATCACCATTCATCAGTAGTAATTTTCTTAATGCTTCACCAGTATTTTCACCGTGTTACAAAAAATAGAATTTTTTCTGTCCCATGAACCAAATGCACATATTCGGAAAGAGGGGAAAAAATAAAAATACACGTGTATCGGCGATTTTAATGTACACGTCAGAATTTTTTTTTTTTTAAGTTTGAAGCTCGTAGTGGCCTGTGTGAATGCCTTTGGACCGATTTTTAACCCTTTTTCAGTGATCCAATCAAGCTGATTTTTGGCAGGCAGACTCGTGGAAATGTCTGTATCACGTCAAATTTTTTAAAAAATAGATTTTTATCAATTCTCAGATTTTCCTAAATTTTTTTTTTTAAATGGTTATCGTTTTTTTTAGGTTTCAGTTCAAAAAACATTTTTTTTTTCGTAACGCTTGAGTAGTTTAAAAATTTGGAGTATTTCTATTTTTTATTTTTTATCCCCTTTCCGAAAAAGTAAATTTGGTTCATAGGACAGAATGTGTGTAACACGGTGTAATGTCTCTGTAGTTAGTCTCATCGCTCACAGCAGTGGCGCATTTTCAAAGAAAATTAGCACCAAACCATCGCAACGGTTTTCCCCATCACCAGATAGCTGCCGAGGTGAAAATTGCTTTTTCAGAAAAGTTCCGAGGCAATCATCCTTTTTTTATTTCTTTGTTTTTTTTTAATTCAGGATATATTTGTTGAGTGTCCAGTAATTTTACTTTATCAGCTGGCGCAAGAAATAAATCACATTATGCTTGAACATAAAGTTTCGCTCCTCGGAGAAAGTGAGTTTCGACCGGTAAGAGTAGACCCTTTCAAAATAACATATCGCTCATTTACTTGAATAGTGTCACAATTCAAAATTTACTTTCTATTTGTTTGCTCTAGAAAAAACCCTGAGGCGTTGAATTACAAGTTAATAAATGGAATGAAATGACATGAAAATCTCTAATTTAAATTGACTTTTGTTCTGCAGAGTATTATACAAATATATGTCAAGTCTATAGTTTATTGGCGAACCCTATATTCTTTCCTGTATTTGCCAACTAAGACCCAATTGAGAACTGTGAACAACTTTCTTGAAAAAATCGTGATTTGAGGTATGAAGCTATTGAAGAAAATGAGTGATATGATTCAAAAATTGGCTAATGCTATTGTGGAAAACAAATGTGAATTGATACACTTTCAAGAATCATTTCTAGGAAGTTCATATGTTCATATTGAGATCTTAGGTACATTTTTGTAGTTGAATTTTGAACAGTTTGCTACCTATGGACCTGAACAGGGGAAAAAAATGTTTAAAAAAATCGAATTCTTTAATATTTTGACCTTACACATGAAGTTTTTTTTTTGATTTTATATGTTCATATCGCTATTTACTTCAATAGTCTCACAACTCGAAGTGCAAATTTTCCAGGAGAGCCGTTTAAAGTTTTCTATTGCGTCTTACTAAACAAATATAGGGAAAATCTCCTCTTAGGTTTACCGAAAAAAGTAGAGCCCTAACCTATATATGTATAATACGCGAAGAACAAAAGCCAACCCAAAAAAAAAGATTTACACATTTTTTGTAAGCAGAAAAATAAAAATTTTGAATTGAGACTCTATTGAATATGTTCTTTAAAGAAAGATCTACAACTTTGCCTCAGAGAGTAAATCAAAATTCCAAACGATTTACAAGATATGAGCCTGACAACATGATCAAGACAAATTTCAGCAAACACTATTCCCTCTATCATCCTTCTGATACCACAATTTTATATCATTGATCTCTTACTCGTAAAGTCGCCAGCATTTATGAGGTGGAAGCGGCCGCTGAAAAATGTTTGATGGTCTTACCCGGTTTCGTACTCGGGTCCTTCACTGTAATAGTCGTGGTTGGTCTAAGTTGGATTATTGCTGCTTTGCCGTCCTCTGGGTTAGGGGATTCAAAATTCAACAACATTATCCATGATTGATTTTGGGTAGTTTTGTGCACCTGATTCTTCGGCCGCTTACAAGCTGGAGAAATGCTGATCAGCACACTCATCAGATTTACATTTTCATCTCATCTTAAAGTTAAGTCTGTAGTGAATCATCATGGTTTCTAGAAGTTTCCAACTTCGGTCTATTTTCATTTGATTTTGCATTATTCGACATAAAACCGATATTTATATGTTAAAAGAGGTGGAATGTTCGGAGCATAAATAATGAAACGTATTGAATTTCTGAATACCTGCTGGTTTATCCTTCGGGCTTTCCAAATCTAGTACAGAATTCTATTGAGTTTCTACAATTGGTCAGTAAGTGTTAAAATTTCAAGTAGTTTACATAGGAGGACATTTTCTAAATGCTCATTTTAAGGTCCCATCCGTAGGTGTAGTTCACTGAGAGTTCCAATTAGACTGTAAACTCTCTTTTCTAACAAATATCTATTACCTATAATTTTAATGAAAAATTAATTTGCTAAATTTTCGCAAAATTTGCTGAAACTGCTGTTACTTTGAAATGTTTTTTTTTTTTGGATTTTTTTTGTACGCAACAAAATAACAAGAACTCATTTCATTTCAATTCAGTTTAAGTAGAATAAAGAATACTTGAATTGCTTCAAGTGCACTTATACTTTTTGTTGTCGTCATCGTCGTCGCTGCTGTTGTTGAATTACAATTGTAAGAATATTGCCAGCAACGTATGGCTGTTCCTCATCAGAGGCAAAGCACAGGCAATTTTCAAAAGTATTTTACAAATGTTGCCACTTAAGCAGCAGCAGTAACAGCAGCAGCAGCAGCTGTAGCGGTAGCAACAGAAATGCCTACAAACAAAACGCTGGGGATAAATTCGTGTGGAGTAGAAGAAAAAAACAAAAGTTTATTCATTTACATACGCACCTTTTTCAAACACCGACACACATACGCAACGTCGCGTCGCCCCGATTAGAATTCAAAGATGCCACAGTACACACACACACATATGTGCACGAGTAAAACTAATTTGCGTGTATTTAACGCACTGAAAACTCCAACCCATACACAAACAGCCCAGTATCACAAACTATACACACACACACACAGGCACAGAAGTAAAAGTAAAAGTATCCTACTTACCCGTAAATGACACATTATCTGACATTTGTTTTTGGGCTTTGTACTCATGTACATGTAGGCATGTATTTGTAAATGTCAGGGTGTTGGTAGACTTCTCTCTCCACTCCTCTGCCACCCTTCATATTTCATTTAGCATTTCTTAAGCATGTAAGGTAATTTTTTAATTTTTTTTTTTTGTCAGGTGTTGTGTGACGTTGAAGTTGACGACGTTGCTCCACATTAGCTTCGTTAGAGATGGGCGGGGGCGTGTATGAAAGGGATCAGGCAGGACAACATTTATGTGGCATATAATTGTTGAGGCTTTGGATGCGAAAGTTTGCAGATGAAACCGAGTTCCTGTCATGCAAATAAGCAGCCCACTCGTGTGTGCCGTGTCGGTGTGTTTCTGGAAGACCGAATGAGTCGAAGAAGAGGAACATTTGTTACAAACTTTACGAATAATTTAACTTACAAGTTGTTTGTGTTTATTTATACACAAAATAACATGTGCGGGTAGGTCTGATAATGCCAAGGAATGTTTATTCAATTTGAATACTTAATAAATTAAGTCAATTAGGTGTTCTCGCATATGTGGGATCGTATACGGCGAGAGAATGGTTTCATTTATGTAATTAGTGCTCTGAGGTCGACCTTTGAATATAGAAATTCAAATATGCATTAAGAGAACTTATCATAAATTTAAATAGAAATCATATCACTTTACAGAATCCTCCAACTTCGCTTTATCGTCAGGAAAAAAAACATATTCAAACAAAACAGGATTAACCACTGTGCACATTGGCCCAAATGCCATTTTTTTTTGGTTGAAACCAGACTAGGAAACCATAATTAAATAGTATAGATGGCAATACTGATCCAACGAGGCGCCCTGAAAAAATAGTGTGGAAAAGTGAGTAGAATGTACTGATATGAACGTACTAACACAGTGAAGTTCTTCAAATATCGTTTGACGTTTTCCTATGGAGTGTTGGTTTCGATGACTCTGGGGTTCATGTGCATACAAGCCATAAGGTAAAGCAACTGATCGGCCGAGTATAAGGTGAATATTATGGATATCCAGGAAATACAATATTAATAGAATTTTAAACTGCATTATTTACTACAGCTGCCATGAACACAAGTTTCGAAATTGGATTTGTGTAAATAAGCCAAGGGAAAAACGAGGAGACCAGGGATAAGTTTTTCGAATAGCTGGATCGGAGCTGTGACGGCTTTGACGTTAATGTTGATCTTGGAGATTTTAATGGCAAAATATTCTATTCGTCGCAACCGGTCGATTTCGCAAGGAATGTAAGGAATGACAGTAATCAGTAGCAGGTTTAAATATTGAGAAATTCGTAGGAAAATAAAGACTGTAACTCGTTATAAAAATAACACCGTGTTACACACATTCTGTCCTATGAACCAAATTTACTTTTTCGGAAAGGGGATAAAAAATAAAAATAAACGTGTATCGGCGATTTTCATGTAGCTGATTTTTGGCAGGCAGACTCGTGGAAATGTCTGTATCACGTTTTTTAAAAAAATAGATTTTTATCAATTCTCAGATTTTCCTAAATTTTTTTTTTTTAAAAAATGGTTATCGTTTTTTTTAAGGTTTCAGTCAGTAGTTTAAAAATTTGGAGTCTCTTCAACTTATGCTAAGAAAAGTGAAAAAATCTTTTTTTTTTCAAAAATAATAAAAATTGGGGAAAATCTGAGAATTGACAGACATTTCCACGAGTCTGCCTGCCAAAAATCAGCTCGATTGGATCACTGAAAAAGGGTTAAAAATCGGTCCAAAGGCTTTCACACAGGCCACTACGAGCTTCATACTTCAAACTTAAAAAAACAAACAAACAAATTCTGACGTGTACATGAAAATCGCCGATACACGTGTATTTTTATTTTTTCCCCTCTTTCCGAATATGTGCATTTGGTTCATAGGACAGAAAATAATCTATTTTTTGTAACACGGTGTAAGGAATCATATCGATCACCTTGTGATAGGCGTAGGGCATTCCATCGATTCGTACCACTATCCTGTTGCAGCCAAGGTTAAGAGCAGCAAAACGCTTACGGAACAACAGCAAGTGATAGCTAGACGTCGATAAGCTGCAAGTCTACTCCACGAAGTTTACATCTACGCCAAATGAGGGAAAACTGAAATAGAAAGACGGCACTGTGAGGAGATTGAGGTCTATGGGAAGATAGGTCTATGGAAAATAAATTCTACCAACGAATAAAAGACCAAACCAAAGACTCGCCTACTGGCATACCCTCGTGTAGAGTGGAAAAGGGAAATCTGGTGATGGAAACGTCGAGAGTGGCCAGCATTTGGAATCAACATTTCTTCAGCCTATTAACAGCTGAAGGACAATTTAAAGATAGCAAACTGAAACCAAACGCACATGAATAAAGAAACTACAGTAATAGTACACTAGATCATCAGTCTAAATAGATCTTAGAGATGGCGATAGCTTAAGGTGCTATTCCTTCAACATGAACAAAATCATGGAAAAGGCGGACTTTACTAAATCACACCATAGGCCATATCTTCCATATGGCTTTGACATTGACGAAAATACTTGTCCAATACTGGTGGTACTTGGTAACCTTCCATTATCTTTCCCATTCAGCTGTTGATGTGTTTCGTTATGGGATTGACTTGTGTAGCCTAATTTCGATATTAAGTGGCATCTACATAGGGTTTTCCTACTTCAACCTCCATTCCATAGTACATGCTAGGGCGAAATCAATTAGACTCGGGGGCGTTTTAAAAGGAACTCCAATTCTGGCACACAAATCACCCGTCTGGTGCCGGCCACCTAAAGAGCTGAAATGTGTAAGCAACACGAAATTCTGATCTCACCCAACACTACGAAACGTCTGTACGATGAATGTCTTCTGGCTTTTAACCCACTTATCATACAACTCACTCCGACTAGAATATGTACAAGTATCCACGTACAACAGCATACATGGACAGGCACACATGCAGACAGACAGACAGACCGAGAAACGCGTATATTTCGTCAACTTTTCTTAACCATGTCAACAGTGGAAAACACTTTTCTTCTATGAGTTGAAGTGCTCTCATTGTTGTTGTTTTTGGTATGTGGCCCATGTTGTTGTAAGTGAGTAAGAGGTGTTTACTTAAATCTTTCACTAACACTTGAACAAAAATAAATACGAAAAAAAAAAAGCTCCAGCTTTTCTCGGCTCTGATCTTACCCACAGTCATTTACACTTTTCAGGGGAGAGATGTATCACAAACACACTCATACACACACACACACAGGCCGACATAACATTACCATACATCACATTTGTCGTTGTAATGTTTGTAACTTGTCATTTGCCACACTCACACACTCGCCTGTACTGGAGAAACCTCTGTACCGAGTGTATCGCATTTCTGTCGTACTCTTAGGAATTTCGTAAACTTTATTTTGCTGGGGTTTCCTTCTTTATTTAGTCACACATACGCACACACACACACACTCGTACTCGCACATTGTGTGTAAGTGAGTATATACATGTGTATTAATGTGCTCATAAAATAGAATTATTGCATTCTTTTAGGCTTTCTTCAAAATAAATTTCATTGCATTTGTTATGAAACCACTTCACTCTTCGTTTATTCACACACACACCAACACACTAACACAACTGGGATTCACATGAACATACGGATTCTTACACTCACACACATATACATAGAAACACATAAGCGTATGTGTAAAATTACCCTTCATAGTGTTCTTTTTAATGTCTTCAAGACAGTGGGATAATTGTGAAATGTAGTTTTGAAAAAAGTCTACCTTTTCTTATCGACTGGTTAGATTTTAATGAAATTCCATGTAGTATGTGTAATCGATATGTCTTCAAGCTTAATTTCGTGGGCAGCTTGAAAGCTTGTGTAGATATCCCACCCCACTCTATCTCCTGTGCAGGGAGTATTAATATTAATATTAATATTTTATTTTCAACTACATCTATCACAAATAGTCCTAAATACAAATTTAGCAGATATTAAGAACTTTCCAAGGGACACGACATCACTCTTTGGGACCATACAGCTCAACGCCCATTAGACTTGGACCTTAACCTGAAGTTTAAATTAAAGTTCCCATTTTTAGCTCATTATATTTATTCATATTCCGCCACTGTGCGCCCTCCTGTTTTGTATTGAAGTGATTTTTAACGGCTGAGAAATGGGAATGTTTGAGGATTCTGTAGAGAGTGTAATAATTTCTATTTGGATTTTTGATAAATTCCCTTAATGCATGATTTTAATTTCATTCGTACTAAATAATTAATCCTCGATGTGTAATTTAAGATTTACCATAATTAATGTAATGTACATATGTATGGGTGTATGTGTAGAGGGGTAAGTGTGTGGTAGATGCCAATGACTTTTGTAAATAACAAAGGAATTACGTGAGATTACATTTATTTATGTTTCTAGTTAAATAGCGAATCATTTATTTAGGATTGAGTAAATGTTTATGGAAAGAAAAACATATGGCGGGGGCATTTATGAACAATGAAATGGAATGAGACGATAAGTGTACCTTGTGTATGTGATTGGCTCTTTACAGTAACAATGGGAAATGAAAATAAAAAGTAAACATTTTGATTTCCCTTTATGAGTTATTTTTTTGAAAAACCCCCAAAAAGGTAGAAATTAAAACCTTACGAAAGGATAAGCTAATGAAGTTTACAGATTCTAACAAATTGACTTAAATCCTCAACGCACCATAACAGGAGATACGTGCAAAGCGCCAATTAGTGGCATTTGTACCAAAGCCAAACTTCAGAAAATGTTCGCCAGCATCTGTTTGTGGCCATAGAAATATTGACCATAGCATCCATTTAATCTAAGACACCAATGACAACTGTGAGGATGTGTAACCAATTGTTCATAACAAAAAAAAATTTTTTTCACAATATAAATACACCGATGTTAGCGTAAATCAACCGCAGACACGGTACGTGTAAGTGTAACAATGCCGAGCGAATGAACACTAGTAACGAAGGAAATTCTACAGTGGTGCAAGGCCAGCACATAGCTATGAGTGAGTCCATACCAAATGAAATATTCTTTACATCACATGCTTTGACAGCTGCGGAAGCATACGTGTGTCTTCTTCTCTTTAAAAAAAAAACAGATTGTAAGACCATATTTTGAAGAACCCGATAGTGAGATTTTCAAAAAAAAATAATTTGTGTTAATATAAAAACAGAATTCATCGATGATATATTTTCTAAATATGAAAAAAATACACACAGAAAAAAAAGACAACCAAAAAATTTCAATGAAAATATTTGTACAAGAATTTCATCACTTCTCAATGAAACTTTTCGTTAATATGCTAAAAAATTTGTCAAATATTGAAACGAAGTTTGATGAAATGTATCAACAAAACAATTCATCAAATATTTGGATATTTTTAATGAATTTTTTTGTTGATCCCATTTATCAAATTTCGTTTTAATATTTGATACATTTTTAGCGTATTTACGAAAAATGTTATCAAATGTTGAAATAAATTTGATAAATTGAACTAACAAGAAAATTTATATTTTTTATGATTTGTATTTTGGTTATCTAATTTATAAAATTTCTTTTAATATTACATACATTTTTTCGCAAATATGATAAGCAATTTACCAAATATTAAACAAAATTTAAAAAATTATAATATTTGTGAATCTATTTTATTAAATTTCGTTTCAATATTTAATAAAATTTTTCATAAATATGCTAAAAAACGAAATCTGATAATTGTTGATGAAAAAATTGAATGTTAATTTCAAAAATTGCATAATTCTAATTGATTGAACCGTTTTAACAATGAAATCATTTCTAACAAAAATGTTAGAAAACCAGTGAAGAAGTTGCAGTCGGGTAAACCGACTTATATATACCCTCACCCTCAGTAAAAACATATAAGTCTCATATTCCAATATTCGAAAATATTTTCAATAAACGACCTACAATTTTTTTTGTAGATATGCGAATTTTTTCAGCAAAAACATTTTTGATAAACAACCTACAAATTATTTTGTTGAATGTGAATGTTTTCATCAAAAATATTTTTAATGAACGACATACAAATTTTTTTTGTATATATGAAACTTTCTTCATCGAATATATTTTTGATAAACAGTATACGAATATTTTCTTTAAGTTGACAAATTGTTTTATCACAGGATTTTCAATGAATTTTTTGTTTGAATTCGTGAAAATTTTCATTGAATTGAATTTTTTTTTTTTTTTTTTTTTTTTGTGCAAAATTCTGTTAATTTTGTTTTCTAAAATCTTACCACTTGGCACGGCATGGCTCATATGTAGAGAAACCATCAGTGCCATCACCTACGCAGTAACTATAGACTGGCATGCGGTTATTGTTCGTTTGGAAAAATTAAAGTTTCCACTTTTCCCGGTTGGTGGAAATGTCTCGAAATCTAACCGAGACTACGAATGGGCGAGAGTGTGACCGAATGTTTGTGAGATGTGTTTCGATGTATTGAAAAGGCGACTACAGCTGCCTGGCAGTATCATGAGGTACGAAGGCAGTTATACAAGGGTTGGTAAATAATGTAGAAGAGTAGAATGCGATGTATTCTATGAAGTTATTTATAAAACGTCTTAAACTACTCCAATAACTTGTGAAGAAAAGAGAGTCGAAATGGAAGTCACTTGTGGTGGTCTTCACATACCATAATTTTGACAAAAAAAAAACATATTTTGCAGTAATATTGGGTTATCCATTTTGCTTTTTAAAAGTAAACGTAAATAAAACACATATAAAATATTTTATTCATAATTATAATTATACGTGTTACAAAAAATAGATTTTTTCTGACCTACGAACCAAATGCACATAATCGGAAAGATTATGAAGAGACTCCAAATTTTTAAACTACTTAAGCGATACGAAAAAAAAATGTTTTTTGAACTGAAACCTTAAAAAAAACGATAACCATTTAAAAAAAAAAAAAATTAGGAAAATCTGAGAATTGATAAAAATCTATTTTTAAAAAAATTTGACGTGGTACAGACTTTTCCACGAGTCTGCCTGCAAAAAATCAGCTCGATTAAACAAGGGTTAAAAATTGGTAAAAAGGCTTTCACACAGGCCACTACGAGCTTCATACTTCAAACTTAAAAAAAAAATTCTGACGTGTACATGAAAATCGCCGATACACGTGTATTTTTATTTTTTATCCCCTTTCCGAAAAAGTAAATTTGGTTCATAGGACAGAATGTGTGTAACACGGTGTAATTAATATATATAAATAAATAATATAACAAATTTATTCACTATCCGCACTATCATAAACTGCCGAATATTCCAGACGAGTATTTTTTAAAGTAAATGGTTATCCATTTTGCTTTTTAAAAGTAAACGTAAATAAAACAGATATCAAATATTTTGTTCATGATATTTCTTTTTTTTATACAGATTGAACGTTGACATTATGTGCGAAACACTACATCATTTAAATGACCACCACGCGAAGTGTTGCAAGCACTGATTCATTTGAAGTAATTTTGGACCACTTTTTGGCACATATTGGGCGGTATCACAGCCACAGCATGACTAATGTTGGTTCTTAAGTGCTCAAGAATTAAAGGTTTATCTTCATAAACACGGGTTTTCGCGTAGCCCCACAAAAAAAAAGTCTAATGGTGTCAAATTGCATGATCTTGGTGGCCAGTTGAAATTACGCGGCCAGGAAATGTCTCTTGCAATAATGCCATATTCGCTCGAGTTGTGTGGCATGTGGTACCGCCTTGTTGAAACCACATATTCTCCAAGTCGTATTCTTCAATAGCAGGCAAAAAAAATCGGTTATCATATGACCATAACGCTCCGAATTGACGTTGACAGTCGTTCCATCGTCGTTTTCGAAGAAGTAATGTCCAATCACACCTTCGAACCAAATAGCGCACCAAACAGTGACTTTTTGTGGATGTAATGGTCTCTCTTCAATTACTTGAGTATTCTCAGAATCCCAAATACGACAATTTTGTTTATTAACATACCCACCGAGTGAGAAATGTCCTTCATAACCATAAACCATAATCTGCTCTTAAAGCACGATATGTGGCTGTGCCAGAATCACCATTTTTGTAGTGGGTTTTAATAAAATTGTACGAGTTGTGTAATACTTAAGCGATCCATTTTCATCCTTTATCAGACTTCCAACTGAAAAAAAAAATTGATTTAACAACTTAGTTTGACAGATGTCGCATTCCAGCCCTATACTTTTGAAATCACGAAATGGTTTCTATGCTTTAGAAAGTAGTCGAAATACATTGAATAGAAACAAGTTAAAGAAGAAACTAAATATATGAAAATCTAATTTTTTTGTTCAGGTATTCATGAAAACTTTTCATATTCATTTTCCTGGGTCCTAGATCTAATATTTTCTTTGTCCTGGTGTCGTATTCCTAAAAGTATCAGGATCATTCGATGGAGGTCTTTGAATGGATGTATTACAATCCCTATCAGACACCATTGTATTCCTCATATGTATTTTGAGTGCCAGGACTACGCGTTCCAACATGCTTTTAACAGCACCCTCGTAACTCGGTTACAATGATATCTTTCATTTTGTATTGTTCGCATAATGAAGTGTGACTTATGCAGCGTGTCATTGATGACACCGTCATTCATTATTGCCAATGACTTCTCCTCCTCGTCCTGCTCCGGCTGTCGTTCTTGTCGTTATGACAACTTGCAAACGTTGATGGTGTTCAGGTTGTCGCCTGTGTGGGTGTGTGTGTGCGCTAAAAAGCGAATTTTGTTGCTGTCGGATTTGGCCTTGTTGGCTGGCGAGAACATAACGCTGATGAAGCATTTGTTAGACATTTTCTTATCTTTGTTTGTTTCGTTCAACGCCGTCAACGTCAACATTGTCCGGACGACCAATGCCGCGCCATATCGTCCGTATAAAGTACGACTCCAACTACGTAGTGGCAAGCATCAGTTACACTTTTGCAATTGTCGTTGCTATAGCTGCTGTTGGTGTTGGTCTCGGTGTCGGTATTGGCATTGTGCTTGTTGTTGTCGTCGTTTCGTTTCGGTTTTGTGTTTCTGAAGTATTTCAATTTCTTTTTGTGCTGCTACAACTAAACTGCCACTAACACCGGTCGGTGGCACGATGAGTGTGATCATCGTTGATGATGGTTAATATTATCCTTTTTCCTTTTTTCGTTTTTTTTTTAGTTTTGCTTGTGTTATTGCTTCTGCCGCTGTTGCCGGTCTTACTCGTTCCATAGTGGTTCTAACAGTTCTGTTTGGTAAGGTGTGAACGAATGAGTATTCTGGAATTTATTTGACCAGGCACAGTGGCTTGATTTTTAACAACAACTTTTTTTATTCAGAATTGTTTTTTTCTAAAATTTCCTGTGTGGGTTTTAGTCAAATTGCAGGGACAAGGTGACCAAGTGAAATCGACGAGACGACTCATAGCACGATTAGTGAACTTGGTGCGTAACCAACCGTTGGTGTGGGGAGCTGTGTGTCATGGCGCGTCATCCTGCTGAAACTAAAGAACGACCAAGTTCGTGTCTTCAATTTCTGGCCACAAAAAGGTTTATCATGCCTCCGTAGATATCACTTATTAATAATTGGTCAATGATGCCAATAGGTGTTATTTTGGTATTCAAAGAAAAGTGTTATTTTTTGAGATAAATGATCAGATGTTTAATTCATAATAAAGAGGAAAAATAAAAACAAGTGGACAAATAGTAAGTTCGGCCGGGCCGAATCTTATATACCCTCCATCATGGATCCTTAAAAAGTCAATAAATAAGAAAACTAACTGAGTTTTTGGGCCGCTCGTGACCCGATAGTCCCAGGAACCCGATCACAAATATTATCCAAATCATGAAAATAAATGCATATTTGGGTTCGCGAGAAAATTTCGTTGCATTTCGATACCCATATGTCCATGTTTGTCAAGGGACGGTTTTTGGGCCGCTGGTGACCCGATAGTCCCAGAAACCGGATCAAAAAATTTAGGCAAATCATGAAAATAAAGGCATATTTGGGTTCGTGAGTAAATTTCGTTGCACTTCGGTACCCATATGCGCATGTTTATCATGGGCCCTTTTTTGGTCCACGGAACCCATGAGAACGCCCATTTTTGGGATTTTTTTCCCCATCTATAAATTATATAAACTTAGAACAATTTTACCAAAAAAAATAAGATGTAGTGAAAAAAAATATTTGAAAAATTTGATTATGGCCGGGATATATTTAGTCCCGTAAAGGGGAACTTTTTCCCCTTTGGTCCGATATTGCCCATTCTCGAACTGCTTATGGGCAAAAAACATCTTCCTACAAAATTTCAGCTTCTTAGCGTTGGTCGTTCGCACTCTATCGTGATTTCAACAGACAACAGACGGACGGACAGACGGACATCGCTAGAATGTCTTAGAATGTTACACTGACCTATAATATATATACTTTAAAGGGTCGCAGATCACTCTTTCGAGGTGTTGCAAACGGAATGACAAACTTAGTATATACTCCATCCTATGATGGAGTGTATAAAAATTCTGACGTGTACATGAAAATCGCCGATACACGTGTATTTTTATTTTTTCCCCTCTTTCCGAATATGTGCATTTGGTTCATAGGACAGAAAAAAATCTATTTTTTGTAACACGGTGAAATGAAAGCAAAAACAAAACATTGGTTTAGTCGCTATTCGTTTTGTCGACTTGACTATCAATTTCTAATGCTAAATATTGCAAAAAGTAGTTGCTAAAATTATTCAAAAACAAATTTCACAGTTAAGTCCAACCAAATAGTTTCTATTCCAGCAATCTGATCTGATCTATTACAGTAAAAATTGGCCTACCACAAATTCTTTTCTATTCTTTTCTATCCTTCCTTCCCATTATAATTTGTTTGGTGGTTTCTAACCACTGTGCTTTGTTGTAGTTTTTACCTACTTCCTTGATGTTTGGTATTTGATTATTCGTTTTGATATTTGTTCCTGGCATTTGACGTATATCGTTTTCATTTACATTTTCGTTCATTTCATTTTTGATGTGGCAGCGCATGGAGGCACCCTCGCACTGACTGAAGCTGGCGCTGGCGCTGTGTCTCGGCGTTGTCTTTGGCATTATAAAGGATTGGCTTTACTTATGGAGTGATTAGGGTCGTGTTACATTCTGAACGGCAAACTTTCCGTTCTTATTTGCAAATATTTTTTTGTGTGTGTGTTTTTTGCGCCATTCGTTGTTTGCCGACATCGACAAAAACTTTTCATATTATTTTTCCCACCTCAGTTTGCAAAAGGTGTTTACACTTTTCCCTCCCCGACACTTAACTCTATTAGTTGCGAATGACTGAGTGAGTGTGTGTGTGTGTGAGAGAGTGAATGTTAAAGAATCTGGGGCGAGGTCTTTGTATTTGTATTGGTTGGGTGGGTTATTGTATGCCTTTGACGTTGACGATGCCACCATGGCACCTCATCAAAAAAAAAAAAAAAAACGTCGAAATGTATCAAATTTCCAAACGGCTGCCGCCGCTTTAATGTTCTCGACCATTCTACATTTGTTGTTATGTTAATGCTAATGATTTTCAATGGTTTTCTTTATGTACTCGGTACCCTTTTGTTTGTTTTGTCCTTGGTGTGGCATAGTAATTTTCCACAAATCATATATTTTACTCCGTAAAATGATCATTTTTTATAGAGTTGATGGAGTGTACATTTGAATTTTAGAGTTTAATCAAAATGGAGGATTTTATAACTTGAACTTTTAGGATTTTTTTCTTCTATGATATGAAAACTGCCATTGGGACATTAGGAAAAGTGTGATAGTCGCCTGCATTACCTACAACACCATGGCCGTCCACAAGTTGGTTGTGTCAACTTATTGGTCAGATTTAACGAGGATTAAAAGAATGATCCCATATGGCCAAGAAAAAATTTATTTTACCTTTAGATAATGCAAAATTACATGAATTGTATTACGAATTGGTACCTCATCCGCCATATTCTCCGGATTTTGCCACCAGTGACTATTTCCTATTTCCAAACCTAAAAAAACCTTCGTGTTCTTTATACCGATACGATACGATTTGACCGAAAAAACAGTCGCTTAGGGGCTCAAATGTTAGACTTCCCGGGCGGCTCAAATACGGAGACTCTAGAAATATATAACCTTCATACAAATGACCAAATATTTCTAAGGTGTTTTAGGCAGACATATTCACAATCGTCCAAAAAGCTTTTGATTTTCGTGCGGCATTTTCTTCGTTTATAAAAATTATTTACAGTATTATGCGTTTTTTTTTTCGAAAGAACATAAAAATTCCTATTATTTATGAAATAGATGTCTTTGCAGAAGTGCATCATGACCAGAGGGCGATGCCGAAGTGAAATTCTCTTGGTCTGCGGATAAGCAAAGAAAAAGTCGGTGACAGCTAAGAGTTGTAACTGAAGTGAGGCTCAAATAACTAAAAAAGTCTGTGTGCCGTTCGGTTTCACCCCAATTATCTAGCGATTTTGATTACTCTATCTAGGTGTATCTTACGAATGCTTTGCTCAATATTACTCGTGAAGGCGTAAATCGTGAATGGAGTGTTCGTATAACAGCACACCTTCAAAGTACACCACAAAAATCGCAACTCCGAGGTGCCCAATTACACTAGTCAACAGTCAAAATGTACTCGGGATGCAATAATTTTTTCTGTGTAGATAACCTTGACATGAGCTCGAAAAACGCAATAAAAAATTTTTTTTTCGTTTGGTTTTTGTTTTATTTTTTTTTTTTTAAATTTTAAAAAAATTTTTTTGGTTAATTTGTTTCGTCCGGCATAACTCGGGAACCACTAGCCCGATTTAATTGAATTAAATTTTAAAAAATGTAAAATTACAATTCCCTTAATCTGTTCATATATTGTTTTCCTATACAAGCAACAGTTTCCAAGTTAAAAATGAATATATAAAGGAAAAAACTTATTTTTTGTCTAAAGATTTAAATTTTTTTTTTTTAAAAAATCCAAAATGAAAAAAAATGTCAAATCTTATTACTTTTACGTAAAGTCACATAACCTATGAGCAAAATGAGACAAAGATCATAAAAATCGATGCACGCGTTTCGCTTTTATTCGCTTTATATTTTTGTCACCCAACAAATTTTAATTTTTTTGTAATAAAAAAGAAAAAACCTTACCATAGACAAAGTTGTGCATATGTCGAGCAAATTTTTGAAATTCATACCTTTACTCAATTGCGAATAAAAGCGAAACGCGTGCATCGAAACTGTTGCTTGTATAGGAAAACAATATATGAACAGATTAAGGGAATTGTAATTTTAAATTTTTTAAAATTTAATTCAATTAAATCGGGCTAGTGGTTCCCGAGTTATGCCGGAAGAAACAAATTAACCAAAAACATTTTTTTAAAATTTAAAAAAAAAAAAATAAAACAAAAACCAAACGAAAAAAAAATTTTTTATTGCGTTTTTCGAGCTCATGTCAAGGTTATCTACACAGAAAAAAATATCGCATCCGGAGTACATGAAATTTTTTTCATTTTGTTGAGTAGTGTTATCATCGTGAAGACAACGTAAGCTGTCTGGAATTCTACACCATTCTGATGGAGCCCAAAATCGTCCAAGACCATGTTTTCAATGTCAGTCCACTAAAAATGATTTCAAGTTCTCTGTAGCGGTCTAGAATGAAATTCCATCGGCCTAAGGAAAATATAGTTGGAGGCCAGGACTAGTCGATTATTCAAAGTTATTAACTTGTTAAAGTTTTTTTTTTTTTGTTTTATTTTTTACACAGTTTCTCATATTGCACATAAAAAGAAAATCTACTAAAAAATTGTATCGTTTTCAAATTTTGAAATTAAAAAAAAATTTAATTTAATTTTGGCGAACTGTACATTTCGTACATTTTAAGAACAACTGTACGCTATTTTTATTATACAATTTTTTCTTATCTGATGACGTGAACATTTCGACTTTTACGGGGTTTCAATACAAGCATTCCCCTGTTAGTTAGATAGACGATTTCGAATGATAACGCCAACGTTGGGAACAAAGGTTTTTTTTGGTAGACGTTCTGCCCTAGACCCAAAGCACACCTATTGGCGAATGAAAATATAAATCATTCTATCTCATAATTTTCCTATATATGCGCCACACTATTACTCCCCACTGTACATTATTCACCATCAGATAACGTGTGATTTTCACGCAAGATTGATAACAAAAGTTGAATTTTTCCTCTCATTCCCTTGTTCATGTATTTCATTCAGATTCCAAAAGCAATTCTGAAGTATTCAATTTAAGTTTTCACAGAAGTAACAGGACAGAGTTCTACCACTTTTACAATTTAGAACTGCAACAACATCAGACATACGATATTTGTGTATGCATGAATATTCAAAACAAAACGCACAACGGCGAAGAATGAAAGAAATACTTAGGATGTCATCATCCTGGGAACTCTGAGAGTCCTTAAGTAATAAAATACAAAATAAATTAAATTTGACAACATATGCGTACGAAGTGCACACACATTAGACAGCACGAAAAGATAAGCACAACGTGCGATGGAGAGGGGGAACTTGGGGTGGGACGATGAACGACGATGAAGATGACAAAAACAGGAAGGAAAGTAACAGCAACAGAAACGAGCAGAAAAACATACTTGCATGTACAGAAGAGCAACAATGTATCATTAAAAAAAAAACAAAGTTCACTGCAATTCCTGTTAAACTTTGTCAACATACGGTTCCGGGGAAGAAAGACGATCTCATGCATTTTACACACACACACATCCACACTCGCCCACATCTAGATTCACTCACTCACTTATACACTTTCATATCCGTAAAAACGATTTAACATCCAAACAACGTTGTACGGATATGAATGGATGAGCGTGTGTATGTGAGTGCTTTGAAAAGGAAGCTCTAGGATTCAGCAGCAGCAGCAGCAGCAACAGAAAAATACTTTAAAGAACTGTCAGTGTAAATAAGGTGTTTTGCATATAAATGCAATTTGTCATCTTGAAATTGTCACTTGAGAGTTAAAAACATATTTTTCACTTAGGATATTGCAAAGGAGCACAACAACAACAACAAAAAAGCCAAACAAAAACGGAAACGTTGAATCAACACGATACAGATCCCATGAATAAAGACAAAAGAGAACCAGAAAAAAAACCCAACGAACGGTGTTGATGATGATGATGAGGCGAAAAGGTGAAAAAACTTAAAATACATATTTAGAAAACACTCGTAGAACGGAACTGAGGGTGATGCAGGCTTAAACCGACCGGAAATTATCCTTCGAATTTAAATATGTTTAGAGATTTTAATTGGTTCCATTAAAAAAATTGCAAAAATTTACTGGATAAACTTCACAAATTATGAGTTTTGTTTTTGTTATAGAGCTTTTTTTAGACCTATGGTCTCATGATCCACATTAGAATGACGGGAATAAATATACAGGGTTCTCCAACAAGAGGTGTTATTTTGGTATTCAAAGAAAAATTACATTTTTTGAGATAAATGATGGGATGTTTATTTCATAATAAAGAGGAAGGCATGCCGTTAATTTTTAAAAAATAACATCAGACAAATGGTCACCACGACCATGCTTACAGGACCATATCCATTTCATGAGATTGTCCATAACCAAATCGCAAAGTGGGTGGCCTATGTCCTCGATAGCCTCACGAATTCTAACTTCGAGGTCTTTCATCGACGCTGGGCTGTTGGCGTTGACCTTATCTTTCAGTTGGCCTCAAAGGAAGAAGTCGCCGGGTGTAAAATCAGAAGATCTCGGTGGCCAATTGTGATCACCTCTTCGAGAGATAACACGGTCCGAACGTTTATTTGGGAATCAATATCCAGCTGTTCTCAAATATTATCAGGATCACAGCTGCCATGAGGTCAAGCATGAGTTTGGCTGTAGATTCGTGCTGAACAAGAGACGCAGACACATTGTCTCAATGGTCACACTTGCAGATTGATCCCCATCGAAGCGTAACATTTTTACATAAGGAAAGACGAACCTCTTTCAAAGTCTTTCAGTCGAACGTCTAAAAACAATCAAGATAATTCTTGCTAATTATTCCAAAGAACTGTCGCCGAATTTGTTCGAAAAAGCAGCGATATGCTGTTCAAGAGCTGACAACTCAATCTGAAAAATTCACTGTTTGGTGAGGTTTTGGAGGGGCGACATTGGACCAACATTTTTTTGAACACAATGATCGCCGCAACATTACAATCAATGGAGCAAAGTCACGAACATTTCGGGTTTCAATTATCTGGTTTCCATTGTTTAAATTAGTCTTCAAGAAATTGTTAAGCCCTTTAGAAGTTATATTTACATGCAGATGTGGTCTATTTTTGTTACTGTTGCACTTAAGCGATTATTTTCAATTGATCTATCTGTAATTATCCTGTTTTGACTGTTGAAAACTGTTGCTGGGACCATGCTACTCCCAATTTTTGTTATAATTCAAAAATATAAAGTTTATCATTTAATAAAAAGGATGTGATTCCCAAGGATGTTACGCTTAAGAAATGTTTTTTCAAATTGTGACGGGTGTGACCTAGCAAGAAAATTCAAAAAGTTCAAAGGAACAACTACATTCTATTGAATTGATTTATGTAATAATAACACCGTGTTACAAAAAATAGATTTTTTTTTCTGTCCTATGAACCAAATGCACATATTCGGAAAGAGGGGAAAAAATAAAAATACACTTGTATCGGCGATTTTCATGTACACGTAAGAATTTTTTTTTTTTAAGTTTGAAGTATGAAGCTCGTAGTGGCCAGTGTGAAAGCCTTTGGACCGATTTTTAACCCTTTTTCAGTGATCCAATCGAGCTGATTTTTTGCAGACAGACTCGTGGAAATGTCTGTATCACGTAAAATTGTTTAAAAAATAGATTTTTATCAATTCTCAGATTATCCTAAATTTTTTTTTTTTTTTTTATATGGTTATCGTTTTTTTTTAAGGTTTCAATTCAAAAAACATTTTTTTTCGCAACGCTTAGTTTAAAAATTTGGAGTCTCTTCAAGTTATGCTAAGAAAAGTGAAAAAAAAATTTTTTTTTTCCAGACGAGTATTTTTTAAAGTAAATGGTTATCCATTTTGCTTTTTAAAAGTAAACGTAAATAAAACAGATATAAAATATTTTTTTTCATAATATTTCTTTTTTATTATAAAGTTTGAACGTTGACA
The DNA here is from genome assembly GCA_958296145.1 of Hydrotaea cyrtoneurina. NCBI lineage: Eukaryota > Metazoa > Arthropoda > Insecta > Diptera > Muscidae > Hydrotaea > Hydrotaea cyrtoneurina. Next base: position 17,224,199 of record OY282513.1, on the reverse strand, counting down.
TTATGTGTGAAACACTACATGATTTAAATGACGCGAAGTGTTGCAAGCATTGATTCTTTTGAGGTTATTTTGGACCACTTTTTGGCACATATTGGGCGGTATCTCTGCCATAACTTGACGAATGTTGGTTCTTAAGTGCTCAAGAGTTAAAGGTTTATCTGCATAAACACGTTGCCACGACGAGAAATTAAGCGGCCAGGAAATGTCTCTTGCAATAAAGCCATATTCCCTCGAGTTGTGTGGCATGTGGCACCGTCTGGTTGAAACCACATATCTCCAAGTCGTATTCTTCAATAGCCTAACTTATTTCGTTTTTGTAATAGATTTTTGAAACAATTCAGGGCTTTAACATGTGTCTACAATGATTTTTTTTTAAATTTGACTTTAATCCTTTTTCCGTTGTCTGCTCTTTTGTTTACTTTCTCGATCACTTTTTCTTTTTTCATCCAATGATGTCTTATTCATCATATTTTTCTTAGCATCTCTTCTTTTCCGGTCCCTTTCTCTTTCTAAAGACAAATGTTGTTCACATTTTTTCTTTATTTTTTTTTTCAAGTTTCTTCCTCTATTTTTGGCATCCATTGAAAACATTGGAGTTGTCCGTGGCGTGACGAGTGTGACCAAATATTTCCTACAACTAAAAACTTGAATATTAAGGAAGTGGTCCATAAAATATCATTATATGTATTACAAAATAGAACTCACTTTGTTATTGTTGGAAACTATTAAGCATTTATTATTATGTCAAATAAAAAATTTATTAAACTTTTACTGTGACGGGTGTGACCGAAAATTTTAGTTGTTAAATTAATACACAAATATTTTATTATGAAACATGCAAAGTCGAAACTTCAGCTCAAAGTAAGCAAGAGTATATCGATGGCTTAATTTAGAAAATCTTTTTTTTCATATTTTGGTAGACCATTGTCAAATACAGGCCTCCACTAAATTCTGACTACACGAGAAAATCCTTCATCGATTTTAACAATTTATACCTCATTTAAATTGTAAGATACGTGGCTTTATTGTAAACAACTGAACAAGGAAACTTTTTGTTATTTTCGATTTTTTCAAGAGAAAAGTTTTTCCGACTCAAATTTGAAACTTTTATACTGACACTAAATGCAAAGATTAAAAACAAGTTGGTGACATTCTTTTTAAATTTTTTTTTTTATGACTTATCACAATTTATATCCCAAAAAATATGCATTTAAAAACAATTTAAAAATAATTAATTATAATCATAGAATTTAAAAGTTTTTGGTTTTTTGTTAGAAGAAAAACTTTTTTTTGTTGGATATGTCATCTTTACCGGGCGCCGACAGTAGGGAGCATAAGATAAATTATGAAAGATTACTTTAAGAAATATTTGCTAAGGCGAAAAAATAGCAATTCTTTAAGAACACAAAGGGAAAGATGTTTTATGATGCTGCTCTTTTGCAAAAAGTGCATTTCCGTAAAAGGATTACTAAAACGCACCACCACCGCCAATTGCAGCCACACACCACGCCTCCGTAACCTCCGTAACCTGCGCCTCCGTAACCAGCACTATGGAGGTGGTAATGATGGCATGCACTTCGTTATTTGTGTGTGTGTGTGTTTTTTTTTTTTGTATAAATGGCGCCATTGCCCGTCATGTCGGTAATGGCGACAACAATGGCAGTTACTGCTGCTCTTGCTAGCAACTACTTTGGCTGAACTAAACATGAAGGAAAATTAATTATGGCACAAAACAATTTATTGTCGCCTCTATACGCGACATTATGCAACTACCGACAAAGCAGCACCTGCAACCAGCAACCATTCAGCCAGCCATCGGGTCAACAACAATAGCAATTGCAATGGCAACAGCAACAACAGCGTTCAGGCATAACAGCGAAAGATTCCCAAGCTGTTGTGGCTTTGGCCAAGAACAAAAATTGGATGAAATTCATCCAGCAACATTGAGACGACAAAAGACCTGGAAGGCACTCCCATCTCCTCCGGCGCCGCACACCCACTCCTACGCAGTTCATACGTCGTCCTTTTATATGGCTGTAGTTGTGTGTGTGTGTGTGGTGTGGTTTGTCCATGTTTCCACATACACATGGCCAACGTTTTACATACAATGCGCATTTACTTCACAGTCAATGCTATTCTTTGTCCTGTTTGGCTCATCTGCGAGAGTATTGCGAAAAGTGTTTTCCATGGAAATGGACCTGGTTTACGCCAGATGGAAAACGTTACAAAACTACTGCTCTTTCTTCGGATTGGAAGGGAGAATGTGTCCCCAAGAAACCCTTCGAAGACAATTAAATATTGCCATTTTGGTTGGAAAATTGGTCCACGACTACGTTGGCTACAACAGGTGGAAATGATTTAGAGATGGGACGAAAAAGGGGCCAAGATGGGATAAAACTGGGGGAAAAATAAAAAAACCTTAAAATAAGCTGTTTGGCAAAAAAACATGTGGATAATAGTTAGAGAAGGACGAAATATGGGCCAAAATGTACCAAAATAGGGCAAAAATGGTATAAAAGGTAAAAAAGCAAAAATGTGTGCGAAAAAAAATGTTAATCGGAAGAAATGAGGCAAAAATTGGAAATTATGGAAAAGAGGACAAAAATGGTCCAAAACGGATCGAAATCTGGTCTATATTACAGAAATCTATAATAGAAATAATCTATAGGGTTATTCACTTCGTGGTTTCAAAAGTATAGGGCTGGAATTCGACAGCTGTCAAACTAAGTTGTTAAACCATTTTTTTTTCTTTTCAGTTGGAAGTCTGACATTGACGAAAATGGATCGCTTAACTTAACTAAAACTGGGGGAAAAATAAAAAAAAAACTTAAAATAAACTGTTGGCAAAAAAATGTGGATAATAGTTAGAGAAGGACGAAATATGGGCCAAAATGTACCAAAATAGGACGAAAATGGTATAAAAGGTGAAAACAGCAAAAATGAGTGCGAGAAAAATGTTAATCGGCAGAAATGAGGCAAAAATTGGAAATAATGAAAAAGAGGACTAAAATGGTCCAAAACGGATCCAAATCTGGTGTAATGTAAATGAGAAATAATCTATAGGGTTATCCACTTTGTGGTTTCAAAAGTATAGGGTTGGAATTCGACATCTGTCAAACTAAGTTGTTAAACCAATTTTCTCTTCAGTTGGAAGTGAGATATTGACGAAAATGGATCGCTTAACTATCATATTTCGAATTTTTTGCTTTTATTTACAAACTTTGAAACATGACGAAACGGAAATGTTTATTCCAATACTTCATTGCAGTATTCCATAGCATAAATGGTTCACCATCCTTTCTTGCAGCTCTTGGACTCTGCAGCTTTCACGATGAGTGGCTTTTATCTTTCCACTCCTGTGTACGTATGATTTTCACTCCTTTTCAGTCCCAGTATGCAGAATGACTTGCGGCAAACATAAGTTGTCGCTTCTAATGCTTTTAATAACATTAATAAATTGCATGAGTTATCGTCGTCTGCTAAAGGCACAAGTTTTTCCCGCTTTCCTTTTCGTTACCTACGAATAAGAGACTTATGTAGTTATGCATCGGTACGAATGTCCTCACAAATTATGCAAAACTCGAACCATCGTCCTTATTCCACTTTTCTGCCCTCCCCCACCATAATGTTGAAACCACTCACAGAAACAATTACTGCAAATACTCGTTCGCACTTGTACTTGTACTATTGTCAAGGCCGGCTGGTAGACGAGGGTGATTAAACGAGTTGCTTGTGAGGGGTTGATTGAAAGCAGTAAATATGTTTTTTTTTCTCCACTGTATAATAAATAACTTCACATCAAATCGATTTAAGTGCTTATAATTTGCTAATCAGAAAACACGATGCCTGGAAATACAAAGACGAGTGAGGGTGGTTGCTTCGCCTAATTATGTTTATTGATGTGGGGCGACACGTTTACGTTAATAGGGAAATATTAATTATTTTAATTGCAAATTTGCACTGCCCCGAGGTGATTTGGTTATTTTAATAATCGTGATTGTCAGGAAATGGACATAACGATCTTTGCAGTTTATATTGTAGGTATTTTCGAATTCAGCCTCTTCTTAGAGCAATTGCCACGTAACGCTTACGGTTTTTTCCGTTTTCTTCCAAATTAACCCGAACTACATCTGTGCACAATTGCAATTTATTTTCGGGACACGACACACAACCTTCCCTTCATCGTAATCGAGTCCCCTGTTAAATGTTCTCATAGTCGCCCAAACAATTGTCTAAGCCTTTTTTTCGGTTAAACAAAAAAGAAAGAAAAACAAGTCGGAAAACGAAAAAATAAAACTAATTCCAATCTTAATTTAAAATCTTTAAATAGTTTCAATGCCATTTCGGTGCCAACAAAAGCAAACAAACACACACCCGCAAGGGGAGAAAACAAATTTAAAGCTTCTACGAACATTTTTGACAAAGCAAATGCATAATGGAGAGCATTGCGAAAGACGAGGGATACAAAGAGAGAAATGGAATAGAAAAAAAGTTAAAAAAAGCTACAACGACGACGTTAGCATTGTTAACATTAATCCGCCTTAGAAATCTGCTTATGTCGACGACGCTCGACAGTCGGTTCGTCCATCAGCCCAACTGAAATGCTGGTGCTTCTTGTCCCGGTGCTGCTGCTGTTGGTGACACTGTGGCCATTGTTGTTGCTACTTCTTCATACTGCCACTGTTATTGTTGCTGACCCGACCATTGAGACTGCTGCCGCCGTTGTTGACCTTAGCGACATGACTGACTTTCATCGGTGCCAGCGTCTGTTAGTGTATATAAACCCAAAACGTTTTCCTGCCCTCAATCGAGCTTTCTACGAAAATTGTCCATCTATCACAAACATGCTTTTTTCCCCCCCTTATCACTGCGAACGTTTCGTTTGTGCATTTCTGAATGGAATTGTTGACACACACACACACATATACTCACACAAAAAGTCAACATTTTTATGAAAAAAAATCCGAGAAAAGCCAGACAACAACAAAACAGTTAACCGAAAGAAACGAAATTGGTCAAAAAATAAAATACAAAAGAAAATTGTTGAGGTTTTTTTCCGCATTCACAGTATGGTGCGGCATAATTATGAATGCTAAAGAAATTCCTTTGTGGACGGCCGTGGTGTGGTAGGTAGTGTGTGCGACTATCACACAGAAGAACCCGAGTTCGAAACCGGGTAAGACCAGCAAACATTTTTCAGCGGCTGTTTCCACCTAGTAAATGTTGGCGACTTTAGGAGTAAGCGAGTAATCTCTAAGCCATGTAAAACTTCTATAGAAAAGCATTAACCGTTCGGAGCCGCGTTTAAACAGTAGGTCCCGGTCAGTGAGTAAACAAATTATATCGTACACAGCTCATTGATACGAGAGAAGTTTCCCGTCTGTTCCTTCATGGAATGTTAAGGGAAATAAGTAAGTAAGTAAAGAAATTCCTTTCCAATTTTAATCAAAAATAAACCATAAAATGTTGCATCTTAAAATTTTAAAAAACGGAAACTGAGCAAAATTTTGTAATGGTATCTCAACAACTGATGTTGGTTCTGTGGATCTATAAAAAATTGATTAAAATTAATCTATTAAAAATTAAAATTTTTAAATTGCTTCCATTTGGATCTATGGTTTAGATTAGATGTAAGAAACGTTTTTTTTTTTTGCATTTTACCACCTTGTCATTTTGTAAAAAATAATGCAATCGTGTCGCATTATTTAGTTTAATAACACGTATTTGTATAACAAAATTCGTATTCAAATAAACCAATAATATGCCCAAAAAATTTTAGTTTATTTTTCCTGATTTTATAAAACGAATAAATCGTTCGTTTCATCATTGCAATGCGCTTATAGGGGGCATCCCCTGAGTGTTAGCCGTATAAAAAAAAAAAAAAAAAAAACACTGGCCGAAAATTCAAATAGTGAACAATTGTATCATTTTAAATTCTTGTAACTTTGCAATTTTTCAATTGATCGTAGATTTTTAGAACATTGTTCTTTGATGATTTTTATTTATTTTGGAAAACTTTCGAGTCGAGCATCGGCTCCAGCAACATCCTAAAAAATAGGGTCCAAAAAAAAGTGTTAATATAAATCGTAAAAATATTAAAAATATATAAGATAACATGGAAGAGAAATGTATAATATTTTTATATCAAATCTGTAGTCATCTGTATTTTTTTTTATATAAATTTGGGTAGAGCTTAAAATCCACATAACAGGAAGTGATTTTTAACTTATTATATATTTAATTATTAATTAATTACAATACATAGTAGAATTAGATTCTTATTTTTTGGGTCCAAGGGTACGAGGTGGAAACAGCCGCTGAAAAATGTTTAATGGTCGTACCCGGTTTTGAACTCGGGTTCTTCTGTGTGATAGTCGCACACACTACCTACCACACCACGGCCTTCCACAATATTAGTTCATATTCATTAAAAAGGTCGAGCACAAAGATATACACTCAATTATATATTTTAATTTTTATTATTTTATAATTAATAGCGTTGTACAATTTTCTATCGATTTTCATTAAGCTACTTTCGAAAAAAAAAATGGAGCTTACGTTTTGTTTTGCACTAAGGAGCTTGATGTGGATCTGCAAAGTCAGAACGGTTATGAATGTAAATTTTGAATATTATAGGCAATATGTGAATTGAAATTTAGTTTAGAATCGACTAATACACCAAGATCCAACATGTCGTAAGCCTGCTGAAACATTTTACCATTTATATTGAATTCCATGACAATGAGACAACGGAGTGTAGGAAAATGGGACAGCCATAGTTATCCAACAACCACCAATATAAATTCTCATAGGATGTTTCATCATCTCTGCATAAAAATGTTCGAATGATGGTTTGGCGGAAACGACGGTGTTTCCTTGAACATGTGATTAAAAATTAACCAACATTAAATATCGTTTAAACTATATACGCAATTTCGGAACTTATCTGGTGAGGATTAAAAGAAAAAAATCATTATCAATTTAAGTTTCCAATTAATAAGAGTTTGCTTATGGGGGAATAACACCATAATTCTTAAATTATTTTATAATTGTTTTTACATGTTACATGTTTACTCCAAAAGACGCATAAGGCGTTTCCTTAAGGGTTCAGATATCAAATTCAAAATTTGCAAACATTAAAATGGTTAGAGAAACCGATATCAACCGATATCATCCATTATAAGTCTTCAGCGGCATACTGTTGTCTATTTTCTTGCGAGGGTGAGTGTGACTGTTTATGTAATGAACTTCCCTTCCCTTTGAAGCTTATGCTGTGCTTCCGTTTTTTCCATTCGTTTCTTTTTCTCACACAAATGTCCTTCGTTGTATTTCTATTCTATTCTTCGTTTTTTTTTCTGCTTATCAGGAAGTAAATTGTTTGTTTGTCATCATCATCATCAGCATCGTGATTGTACAGCACCCAGAACCCAGATGTCGTCCTTGTCGTTCGGGGACATCATTCCGACTGATGCAAAATAGAAAGAAATAGGCACAAAAATCATAAAGAATAGACAAAATTGTTACCCAAAAAAAAAAAAACATAATGAAATGGAACACCACCACCATCATTTCATCATCGTCATCGCCAACATCACAACAAAGCATCAACCGAAAATCCATCTCGAAACTGGTCAGGTACTGACGGACGGTGTGTGCCTGCTTGCCAACCATTCCTGGGGTTATACGGAACGCTACACATACAAATTTGACGTACATACGTTCGTATGCTAAACAAAGTATGTGTTTATGTCAAGGTGTGTGTGTATGTGTGTGAATGTCTCTGTTGAGTGAGTATGTGTGGGTGTGTTTTCGCCTTCAGAAGTGAGCCAAAAACCATTTCAAATGTATTTGCACGAGCTGTATGAGATGGTGTGTGTCGGTGTGTTTGAATGAAAATTAGAATTTCAAATGAGATTCTTAACTTTTAACATGTTTTTGTTGTCGAACAAGTGGTTTCAATTAAATTGTATTCTTTCGTACATTTAAAAGGTTATTTAAATTAATTCCAAAATAATTTTTATCGGCCAAAAGACCTCAACGAAAAAGGTACAATTTGAATTTACAATGAGCAGAAGCAGCCAGAGCCGGAGCCGGAGCCGTCACGTCACTTAAGTCCGTGCCAAGTCCGAATGACTTAAAATACTTAGTGCCAGTTTTTGGACGACTCCTTTTGTCTCTGCAACTAAACAGTAGCACCGAAGCATGCAAATACGTTCGTCCCTTAGTAAGGGCTTACCTTATGGAGGATAATGTTATATTTCATAAACAAACACAGACACACACACAGATTAGCAAATGCAAATTGTAAATGTGAATTTGTATAATGGCAAGTGAGATTATATATCTTCACTATCTCTGGGATTTTTAAGCGAGAGAGGGATATGAAGTTCAAAATACTCTGCTCGATGGTGTAAGATGGCCGAATCCTACATTCCCTGCGCCATGGATTGCTTTTCACTGTTCAGTCCTTCAATGTCATCCAAATTAGAACTTTAATTGCAAACAGTTTTTTCAACTGTCCTTGTGCGAATAGATCCAAAACCTGAGTTTAATGCCTTCAAGAATACGAAATTTGTTTTTGATACGTTTGAGTATTCGAATGATGTCTCCATCACTCACTCCACATGAAGTGGAGGTTCTCTATTGCCTTTATAAGAACATTTTTGTTTTCAGTTACAATTCAGTACACAAAAATGTATAACAGCTTTATAAACCACTGTTAAGAAAAAAATTATTGAAAATTGTTTTTGTATTTGTTCTCATACAAATTTATAGCAGCTTTAGAAAACTTTGTTAAGAAAAATGTATGAAAATTGATTTTGTGTTATCTGTTAAGAAAAATGTGTGAAAACAATAAATAAATTTCACACATTTTCTTAACAAAGTGTTATATAGCTGTTATATTTTTTTATGAATACAAGGGAATGACTCCCAAAAACAAAGTACTGAATGAAAATAGAGACATTTCAAAAACAAGTGGACAAATAGTAAGTTCGGCCGGGCCGAATCTTATATACCCTCCATCATGGATCCTTAAAAAGTCAATAAATAAGAAAACCAGTGAAAAAGTTGCAGTCGGGTAAACCGACTTATGTATATATACCCTCACCCTCATTAAAAACATACAAGTCTTATATTTCAAAGTATCGGAAAATTAAATGTGTGAGTAGCTACCATCATTTGATGTAACATCTGATGAAAAGTCATAATAGCAACCTAGAATACCGAATGTTTTAGAAAAATATTGTATTACATGATTTTACAAAAAGGACGGAATATAAAGCAGAGTTTTTACTAGAAAATTGTATGTAGTTAAAGCTTTACTAAATATAGAGTTTCGGAAAGAATCGTTGATCGAGTTTATATAATTACACGATTTCTAAAGTGGGTGCAATGGTACATTTGTATGGGAGGTACCAGAAAAGGAGTTGCCAGACTGCCAAGTTTTTGTCCAAAACTTAGTCCAGTTATACCATTACTAAATACGGAATTTGGGCAGATCGCGTTGGTCGTATTGAAAGTATTACACGGTTTATAATGGGTGGAATGGTAAATTTGTATGACAGGTACCAGAAGGGGAGTTGCCAGACTTCCAAGTTTTTGTCTAAAAATTTGTCTAGCTATACTTTTACTAAATACAAAATTTGGGCAAAATGTCGTTGGGCATATTGGTGTTATTACACGATTTCTAAGGCAGGCGGGGTGGTACATTCGTATGGGAGGTACCAGAAGAGGAGTTGCCAGACAGCCAAGATTTTGTCGGAAACTTTGTCCGGTTATACCTTTACTAACTACGGATTTTGGACAAGATCGAACTTGCAAGTGTTGATATTATTACACGATTTATAAAGTGGGCGAAATAGCAGATTTGTATGGGAGGTACCCGAAGGAGAATTGCCAGACTGCCAACTTTTTGTCCACGACTTAGTCTTACTATACGTTTACTAAATACAAAATTTGGCAAGATCGCGTTGGGCATATTGGTGTTATTACACGATTTCTAAAGTAGGCGGGATGGCACATTTGTATGGCATGTACCAGAAGGGGAGTTGCCAGACTGCCAACTTTTTGTCCAAAACTTAGTCTAACTCTACTTTTACTAAATCCGGAATTTGGCCGAGATCGAACTTGCGTATGTTGATATTATTACACGATTTCTAAAGTGGGCGAAATAGCAGATTTGTATGGAGGTACCCGAAGGGGTGTGGCCATATAGCCCATTTGCTATCCCATAAGCAGTTTTGGGAAAATATTAAGCCATGCCAAATTTCAGAGTGATTGCTTAACTCTTTCGAAAGTTATCGTGCGTACCAGCAGGACAGACGGACGGACAGACGGACATGGCTCAAACGATTCAGAAAGTCATAAAACGGATTTGGTTCAAAGACACCTGGGGTCTAATGTGGATATTTCTATGTGTTACACTTTTGAGCCGTATCAAATGATATATACCCTCCCACCGTAGGGTGAGGGTATAACTAACTGAGTTTTTGGGCCGCTCGTGACCCGATAGTCCCAGGAACCTGATCACAAATTTTATCCAAATCATGAAAATAAATGCATATTTGGGTTCGCGAGAAAATTTCGTTGCATTTCGATACCCATATGTCCATGTTTGTCAAGGGACGGTTTTTGGGCCGCTGGTGACCCGATAGTCTCAGAAACCGGATCAAAAAATTTAGGAAAATCGTGAAAATAAAGGCATATTTGGGTTCGTGAGTAAATTTCGTTGCACTTCGATACCCATATGCGCATGTTTATCATGGGCCCTTTTTTGGGCCCCAAGGGTCCACGGAACCCATGAGCACGCCCATTTTTGGGATTTTTTCCCCATCTATAAATTATATACACTTAGAACTTAGATGTAGTGAAAAAAAATATTTGAAAAATTTGATTATGGCCGGATTATATTTAGTCCCGTAAAGGAGAACTTTTCCCCCTTTTATCCGATATGGCCCATTCTCGAACTTAACCTGCTTATGGGCAAAAAACATCTTCCTACAAAATTTCAGCTTTTTAGGGTTAGTTGTTCGCCCTCTATCGTGATTTCAACAGACAACAGACGGACGGACGGACGGACGGACGGACGGACGGACAGACGGACAGACGGACATCGCTAGAATGTCTTAGAATGTTACACTGACCAATAATTTATATACTTTATAGGGTCGCAGATCACTCTTTCGAGGTGTTGCAAACGGAATGACAAACTTAGTATATACTCCATCCTATGATGGAGTGTATAAAAAAAAAATTATTTAAAAATAAAATATTTTGAAAGCCTCGTACAGTTCCCAAAGTATCGTTAGTAATTTCAATTGTTTGATATGCAAAATTAGATGAAAAAATCACGGCATTTAAATAGAACAATTGGTATGATTTTCCTTTGAGGTGCAAGGTTTTTAGAGTATAAACTAAATATATTTTTTTTTAAATTTCTTTTCTGTAGTTTTCCACAAAATCATTGTTTGAAGCGTTCTTGCGAATAACGTAACAACCTTTTTTTTGACAAATTTCTGTTAGTATTAGATGTGGTTTATTTAAATAAATATGTTGAAAAAGTATTAATTTTTTTTTTTTTTTAAGACCGACTTTTTGTGCTACTTTTTTTAATCGGCCTTCCATGCGACTTTTTCATAATTATCAGCGGTGACACTGCTGCTGTAGACTCCCATTTGAATGATTTAAATTTGTACATACTGGGAAATTTGTCTATTTTTACTTCCCGATTCCCGGGATTATTGAAACAAAATACTACCAAAAAATTAAACTACGTACGATCTAAAGCACTTTTTTCCAACTGTGATTGTGGTTTTAAACCGGGAAATATACGATTTGTTACTTTCTGAACAAGTTGATCTTTAAACTATACACTATCTTTGTTTCAAGATAAATTACGCTGGATTTTTAATTAAGGTTTTATTAATTATTTCAAGATATTAACATGCCTGAATTATTTATGTTTATGTTTTGGTTAAAAAACAATCAAATTTTTCAAAGTTTTTTTTTGAAAAATAGTATTTGTTTTATTATATTTTATAAATCACGTCCCGGGAAGACTCGAATAACCCTAATCACACCTCACAAATCCAGCATTTCTCTAATTTTTTTCACGGCTTTATGAAATCTCCAAAAAAAAAAAATTTGGGAGTGTGTATAATTTTTAGGTAAGATTATATTTTTTTCGACATTTGCATAACAGAAGTCAATCGATTTTTTTTTATAATGTTGTTTTTCGGAGTAAGTTTCAAAATATTTGGGTGACTTTGCATTGGGTAAATTTCATAAATTGTTTGGGGGATTTTTCAAAATTTTTTGGGAAATTTTCATATTTGGCTTTTGTGGGGATTTTTCATTCATTTTGGAGAATTCTTCATTTTGGGCATTCTCCATTTTTTTGGGGCCATTTTTCACTCCTGTTCTCCATCTAACAATTTCTTTGACAGAAACAATGATACTGTTTCGGAAATCCTTTTTTTTTTCAGTGTATCGAAAAAAGTTAAATAAAATTAATAGCCAGCAATATTGAATTTAAGAACTTAATACTTTTCCACACAAAAAAAAAAACAGACACACACATGCAGAAGAAACAATAATTCAATATCACCATAATTCATGCACACACTTGGAGATGTCTTGACTGTGTAATAAATTATGTTCACACCAACAAGTGTTGACTTATTTGACCATCGATAATGTGTCGTTAAAAATGGAAAATGTTCCTGGCACACACACACACGTACACACTCTCACGACCACCTCCTCATCCTCCTCCTAACCGGTCGATGAGGAACGATAGGACAACCAAATTGTTGTAACAACATTATTATTGGAAACCAAAACGCCCACGTACAGAGGGTGGATTTAGATATGCATACGTGTGTGTGTGTGTGTGAGAGAGAGTCAGTTGTTGCATATGTGTGAATGTCGCTTGTACTCTATAAAAATACAATCAAAACAAACTGCGATTGCTAACAGAGAATACGTGGGCTTGTGCTACAAGGGCTCATGGCATATTTCTATGATTTGATATTAATAAAGTTTATTTTTTTTATTTTTTTTTTGGTTTTTCAATATGAGACCGTCTGTCATCGCAACAACACAACATGAAATTTTCATAAAAACACGTACACACGCACACACAGGCATTAACTTCACGCAGTCATCGTACTCTCTGCAAGGCCTGACATGAAGTGTTGGTCTGTCTGACTGTAGTACTTGAGAGTTACCCATCTCTTTCGGATATCCTCTCGACCATGGTCGGCAGGCAAACTTTGCGATTTATCCCGCACATACCCGGTATTGTTAATTTATGTTTTGTTGTTTTAACGATTGTTGTAGGATTGCATTAAATATGAAAATGGAAAATGGTACACCAGTATTTCGATTTCCACAATGCGATGATTGATAGTGGTTATTTTGAAGTTCACAGTTTGTGAAAACAAGAAAGCTACAAAATTGTTAAATTGTTTTCATTTATTCATAGAAACAGAATGATCAGGCAATAGGGCCAGTTGATTCGTATGGGATGATGTCGAATATCAAAACACAAATCAAAGATATGACATTTGAACTTTAGTTTGGAATCATAAATTAATTTAATGGCACATTGAATTCGACGAGTGTAAGACTAAACATAAATTTAAAACTTCCCAAATATTTTCTAAAGAAATCATAGCGAAATGAGAGGAAATGAACCCTGAATGCGTGCCGCAAAGGTCTTAGGGCATCATTCCATAGGACATAACTCCATAATATTCTATATCAGCCTAGGGTCGAACCTTTTGATGTACTCATTGTATGACCGTCCACTCCATGTTCGTCAAAATCTTCATAGAAGTTGCAGTCAATGGACCCAGATACCGTTTGACGAACATGAACTTGATGAAAGAATTGGACTTTTTTAAATGTGGTTGCAACAGGGCGGTGCCACGTCCCAAACTTCACTTCATATGCGAGTTTGGTTATTATATTTTGGCGCTGTCAATTCGTGCCTCGTTCGCATGATTTGACCGTACCAGACTATTTGTTGTGGTGGCACGTGAAGTCTGTCGTCCACAATTTCTATCTTGGGTGCTTTTTTTAGACATGTGGTTTTCACGAATAAATTCAACGCATATAACACCGTGTTACACATATTCTGTCCTATGAACCAAATTTACTTTTTCGGAAAGGGGATAAAAAATAAAAATACACGTGTATCGGCGATTTTCATGTACACGTCAGAATTTTTTTTTTTTTGAGTGTGAAGCTCGTTGTGACCTGTGTGAAAGCCTTTGCACCGATTTTTAACCCTTTTTCAGTGATCCAATCGAGCTGATTTTTGGCAGGCAGACTCGTGGAAATGTCTGTATCACGTAAATTTTTTTAAAAAATAGATTTTTATCAATTCTCAGATTTTCCTAATTTTTTTTTTTTTTTAAATGGTTATCGTTTTTTTTAAGGTTTCAGTTCAAAAAACATTTTTTTTTTCGTGACGCTTAAGTAGTTTAAAAATTTGGAGTCTCTTCAAGTTATGCTAAGAAAAGTGAAAAAAATATTTTTTTTTTCAAAAATAATAAAAATTGGGGAAAATCTGAGAATTGATAAAAATTGTTGTGATACAATTGATTGACGTGATACAGACATTTCCACGAGTCTGCCTGCCAAAAATCAGCTCGATAGGATCACTGAAAAAGGGTTAAAAATCGGTCGAAAGGCTTTCACACGGGCCACTACGAGTTTTCTACTTCAAACTTAAAAAAATTCTGACGTGTACATGAAAATCGCCGATACACGTGTATTTTTATTTTTTATGGATTTATCTTTATAATAAAGTTGAGGTTTTTCCTTTACCTTTTTAATCAAGATACTTCCGCAAAATCTTCCATAAAGTGGATGGGCACTGTTTCAATTGCTGCGCACGCTGGCGGATGGACTCATACGGGTCTTCTTCGACAAACTGCATCACAGCAGCAATAGCGCCTTCGGTGGGCACTCTACGGCATCTCCGAGGATGCTCATTACCCACTAGAGTAAACGTGTTAAGAAACCGATCCAGGGTGGCTCGAATTATTGACTCTGCGTGAGATGCAGATGAATTATCTGACGAAGCGTGAGATGCGTCGTTCAAACGGAAACATTATTTTGGTAATAAATGTGCTTGATTTTCAAACGTTGTTCCGGAATAAGTCTATTCATAAAATGGCAAACTAAACAGATCACAAATCAAGTGAAAGCGGTCAAAAAGATCTGATCCGAAAAGAAGTGAGGCCAAATTGAAAACCACATGTCTAAAAAAAAAAACACCCGGTACAAGTTGCCTTGAATACGTCGACCACATCGTGAACAGAATGAAAAATAAAGACAAAGTCCATGCGTAAACCTACCGACAACAGTCGAGCCCCCCAAATGAACGATGTTGGGCCTGAAGACATTACCAGCTCCTGACGTAATATCTACTACCTCTACTGCCTGGTATCAGTCGTTCAACGTTTTCGACTATGTAGACAATGTACACACAGTGGAGAATATTACACCAGCTTTGGTTTAGAACCTCGTGAATATTTGAAAACAACCGATTTCCATACATGAGTTAGATTTGTTTAATTAACAATTTATTTGGAGAACTTTTCGAAGACAACGTCAATCACGTGACTGTTAATGCAAAATGTGTCTCTTTTCGTGTCATTGCGGGGCGGTATGCGATAATATCGGCACAAAAATTTGCCTGGCGTAGTCTTTGCTTTTCAAATACTAGTAGTCAAATGTGACAGTTTTTGCCATCACTCGTTCGGGGAATTTTCGTTGCAGTTATTTGTTCACCAACAACATCTTGTAGAAACCAGTAATTGTCTAGACACATTGGCAGACATAATAAGGTGAACTGACAAAAAAAATTCTAACGCAGCTCAACAGAAACAAACAACAATTTATTAAATGATTTTTCCTCTACGAATATTTCAATGAGGACATCTTATCAATGAATTTTGAATATTCAAAATACCCATTCATTCACCAGCAAATGGACCGATTCTTAATCGGGTCTCAACCGATTATTTGCATGGTTCCCCAAAATACCGTTAAATTTCCAAATTTTTATTATTCTTAAGTTTTCAGAATGCTCATCCAAATGTGAAATTCATTAACTTTTGCATGTGTTGAGGTTGAAAGTCGTGGTCGGGGTTTGGGTTGCAACTGTTCTGTGAAGGCTGTGCACGGAGGACGACGACAACAGTCTTTAATTAAACTGGATTTATGTATGTGTGAGTATGTGTGTGTTAGTGTGTTATCATTCCCAAGAGTGGGTGGATTAACTGTCAAGTTCTTTTTTTCTTGGAATTTTTGAAGCTTATATTTTGTTATTATTTTTTGTGGTTGTGCAATATGGCATAAATTATTCGCTGTAAACAAGTGGTGGTGGCGTGGCGGTGCCATGTTAATTCCTGTTCCGCTAACAAGGCGGTGTTTATGGCTTTTTAATGTTTTTGCAACTTCATTTGTCAAACAAAAACAACGTCAGTTCAGATCTGATCCAAAATATATGGGTGTAATTTACATGTTGTCATTTTGCAGGCTACCAACGCAGATACGTTTCAAGGATGTTTATGAAAAAGTTGAACATTTTGCATATGAAATATTTTTTTTTTTTGTTTAAATTTTCCCAAATGACAACTTTTGAAGGACGTTAAGAATAAGTTTGCCAGTTTTTGGTTAATCTCAGAAAATAGTTTGTAATATTTTAAAACATGGATCCTTTGAATACACACAGCTAAGCTTCATCTGGTGGCAGCCCTATAAACATATCGGCTACATAAGTAACTAAGTGGCCTTGGCCTGATCCATATACGATTTCCAATCACTTCGATCTTGTATTTGCTTTCTCCAGTTAGTAATGCCAAGGATTGGCATGCACTTTCAACTGATTCTCACTGTTTTCACTGCCTTAGTCCTAATTACCTTCTTTTTGTCAGCAATCATTCATTCCTTTCATTTTTGGGTTCCAAGGTTTTTTCATTGAAATTTTTTATAAAAGTAATGAAAATCACAACTTGTCCATTTTTCCAGTTTATTAAAATTACTTTATACTGTAATTAAATAACAATAAAAAAATAAATAAAATCATAAATAACAAAAAAAAAAAGGTCTTGGTTTTATAAAGTAATTTTCTTCGTAGCATTCTTGAAATTGAAGTTTAGAAAAAATCCGATATAATTATGTATTTTGTCAAAAAAGAGTTGTTGTCATTTTTCTGAAATAAATAGAATTTCATGGATATACATTTTCCTACTAGTGATTGTGGAAATGCAGAAAAAGTATTTCTGGAATGTTTTCTCACCTTTTTAGGGATTGCGGGTTATGATAGATGTTTTCAAGACTAATCGAAAGTTTTATGAATATTCATTCACAAATGATTTCTAAGAAATGTGAATGGAATGTGTTTTTGTCGCAGATTTCAAAATTATGAATTTGAAATCAAACCGAGCGGTATCTCAGCCATAACATGACGAATGTTGGTTCTTAAGTGCTCAAGAGTTAACGGTTTATCTGCATAATAACGGTCTTTTGCGTAGCCCCACAAAAAGAAGTCTAATGGTGTCAAATCGCATGATCTTGGTGGCCAGTTGAAATTACGCGGCCAGGAAATGTCTCTTGCAATAAATCCATATTCGCTCGAGTTGTGTGGCATGTGGCACAGCCTTGTTGAAAGCACATATTCTCCAAGTCGTATTCTTCAATAGCAGGCAAAAAAAGTCGATTATCATATGACCATAACGCTCCGAATTGACGTTGACAGTCGTTCCCTCGTCGTTTTCGAAGAAGTAAGGTCCAATCACACCTTCGGACCAAAGAGCGCACCAAACAGTGACTTTTTGTGGATGTCAATTACTTGAGGATTCTCAGAACTCCAAATACGAGAATTTTGTTTATTAACATACCCACCGAGTGAGAAATGTGCTTCATAACCATAAACCATAATCTCCTCTTAAAGCATGATATGTGAGTGTACCTGAATCACCATTTTTGTAGTAGGGTTTAATAATTTTTACACCCTGTGTGATAGTTAAGCGACCCATCTTCGTCAATGTCAGACTTCCAACGGAAAAGAAAAAAAAATTGGTTTATCAACTTAGTTTGACAGATGTCGAAACCACGAAATGAATAACCCTATATATATTAAAATTATTGTGAATTATTTATATTACTTGTTATCAAGTTACATATATTAATTAATTTCCTAATAATTGTTCAAAAATTAAAAATGGGTGATAGGTTTTCTTTAAAAAAAAACATATTTTGCGTAAATTTTTATTAGAAATTTAGAAAAAAAAATAAAATTTGTTGATGTATATCTCAGTTTTTGGGTATTATGGGATTTTGATGAGAAGTCTAAGTGTAATTTATAATGCAGAAAAGAGAACAGGACGATTATTGTGTACTATAACGTCAACAGGTTGTTGAAGAAATTTCTTGTTGTAGTGGTATTTGTTTTGGAGTGGTCATTTTTTTTTTTTTTAAGACCTTACTCGTAGTCAGTCTATAAAGCTGTACAACTTCTTCTGGGAACTCTTATGTTGCTTTCAATAAAATTGTGTGTTCTTAACGGAGTTGCGGTGTCGGTTTTATAATCGAAGAATTTAGAATAATGCCACCGTCTACTGATTTATTCGGTTTAACAATGTGATGAAACAGTTTCCCACGATTGCAGTTTATCTTTCACATAATACACTTGACAGTCTGACATACGAATACACAGAAAAATTATTCATTTGTAGTTGGTACTACGGTCTGTTCTCACATACCAGGTGTTATCGAGTCTAAAAGTGGTTGCTTTATGATATATGATTTAGAAGAATTTGTCTAGAATCCGCTCCCTCCAACGTTGTACACCTACAGCTCATCTACGCCCCACCCCATTGTCTATATATAAAATGATATTCGAAAGCCAGATTATTTTTCAAAAAAAAAAAAAAAAAACTCCATTTCTCTCACTGTTTTCAGAATCGAAATTTATTGGCCAAAATATTAACGGTAAAAGACTCAGTTGTAGATTATTGTGTTGAATTTTGAACCCCTTACCACGATGGAGTCAAATTATATTTTGTAAAACATTTTTTTTAAATTCTTGGTAGATACGACAAATTGTGCCCTGATTTTTTAAATTTAAATTTTTTTGGAACTGAAATTCCCGGAGTCCCTGAAATCATAATTTTTTACAGATTTCTGAAACCGAATGCATATAGACCATATACGTGACGGGTCAATGACGTTAGCCAGAATTACCTGACTGCCATTAGGCCTGTTTTTGTTACACCGCTAGCTTATATAATCGCTTATTTGTATGGAGAACTGAGTGTTATTAAGCGTGGATATCGCTTAAGTTTGTGTTTGAAGTTGGCACGGCATGGCCATAATTGAATGGTACCAGTTGAACAAATATTTCATTTATTGTGAACTAATACTAACGAAATTGAATTGAAAATTCCTTAACAAATGTTGGAAGAATCATAAGAACAAGGTTCATTTAACAACACTTACTTATCATGAATATTTTTTTCAGATTTTCATGAAAACGTATTCACATGTTTTCTTACAGTTTTCCGAATGTTAAGCAGCATTTCTATCAAATGACCATACAGCTAGTTTGGCGTTTTCTTTACAATTTACAAAGCGATAATAGCTTGCTTGTAACGAAAACACACCCATTGTATACGAGAGCTCCTGGAGGAATCACATTTCGTTCATCTTCCGGTTAAGACATTTCGAAAACCTAATTTCATAGAGACTACATATTTCACCTGAGGGGTCAGCGGTATTCGCTTTGCATTAAATACTCCAAAAAATATTTTAAAGCCACGGCATTCCAGGAACTCTTTGAGGAATCACATTTCATTCATCTTTCGTCTAGAGAAATACTCATGTACACACAGACTCTAGCTGACAGTGATTTCCATAACACCAAAATCATACATTCAAGCCAACAACAACAACAACAACTGACATCATCATCGGCACCATACACATCATCATCATTGTCCTCATCATCATCAGCGTCATGTCGAAGCTGTGCCTCTCTCGATATGTGAGCACGGGCGGGTGTATAATTGGATTTGTTGGTAACATCATATTATGAAAATGCGAGACCAGAAGGTCAGGAGTATTATTGTGTTCGACCGTCTAATACATACATAAATAGCAGCACCCGCACTCGCATACCCCCCGCCGGGAGAGATGAGTTCCGATGTAAATAAAACAAAACAAAAAGAAATAAATTTTGTATAAAAATGTAATAAATTCAATGGGAAAACAAGAGCGAAACGAACGTGCCAACAACACACATGTGTATGTAGAGGAAAAGCAAAAGCTTTGGGACCAAACAAGGACATCTGGTGGCTAATTTTGGCAACTGTGGCTGAAGAGAGTATTAAAGAGAGATAGAGATGCTGTAGAGAGTATATTGAAACAGCATCCAGGCACAAACAATTCACCACTCAGATAACTCCGAGATTATCTGAGACCTCATTAACTTTGACCAGACATCTCTCTCATGTTACCACCGCTGTCTCACTCTCACACCCTCTCTCCTTAATGGGCATACTCTCATTTTCATTTAAATAACTCTCTTTTAATGTTTTCTTTCCCCCATTTTTCCTTCTCAGCATAGTTGTTTCACATCTCTTTTATCTTTGACTCATTTGGTTTTACAAAAAAAAAAAAAAGTGCAGAAACTACAAACAGTTTGGTTAACATTCTGTCCGCTTTCTTTATTTTTGTTACATTTCACTTTTGGTCCTTTCGCTCTCTCTCTGCTTGTTTGCCTATGCCGATGTATTTTGCTTTCGTGTTTTGTTCGTCTCATATCTTTTGCGTATGTTTGGGCTTTTGTTTTATGGGTCTGGTCACATTTTCATTATTCTCCTGCCTGTGCCGAACTGCAGTAAATCTAACAACAGTTTTCAACTTTTCAGCTGCTGCATGCCACCCCCCGCTGCCTGCAGCAGGAGTTTGCCATTCCGGCCCGAGAAAATTGCAGCCATTAGTGATGCAGACATAAAGCTGTTGAGAATTCTATTCAGCGCAATGATATGCGGCGGAAAAGGACATTCACACCCATACACATATACACACACACCCACAGGCACAAGTGAACTTTACAATGTAAGTGGCGATGACGACGACGACGATGCTGATGATGATGTCGTTGGTGTTGAGACCCAAACACAACACCCCCGCTTAAAATACGACGTCAACTTCGACTGTGTGTAAGTTGCGTGTTGTTTCATAGTCATCGTCGTCGTCGCCTTCTTCTTCTTCTTCAATTGGAAAAATAGGTCAGTAGTACAACATCTGCCCCAACGTGGTGCACAATACGCTGCTACGTATGCGTCTAGTACTATGACGAGATACCGATTCCATTGGCGATGATGACGATTTCCATGTCGATGTCGCTGCTTCGCCTTTTTTTTGTTTTGTTTTACAATTTTTTGTTTCTGTTTTTATTTTTTTTTTGGTGGCTGCAATCAAATACCTCTGTCGTTGTAGTCATTTGCGAAAGTCAACAGTGACAGTTTTGAGGGCAATCATTAAAAATTAAATGTAATTAGCCAAAATCACTTGGCTGCTTTGTCCACATCATTTACGGTGGCAACCACTTTGGGTTACCTTTTTTTTAGGTAACATTTGAACCTGCGAATTCCATTCGGAGTCAGAGGAGTTGGTTCATCTATAAATAAGAATTTATTATTGGTCATAGCCGCAAAATGGCAGTTTATGTTAATATATTCTGACTTTAATTCAATAAACTGCCATTAGGGATACAAAAACACAAAAATCATCAATATCGGTGGATGTCGGCTTTAATGGTCTGGCCGGTTACTGGTATCATGTGGCACTGCAAGTCGAACAATGCAGTTTCTGTAACAAACATTTCCTGAACCTGCGATGTCAAAAAATGTACATTGACTTGCCAGATTTTAATGTTACAAACTTCTTTTTGTATAGAGTACGCAAGCACTCCGGAGACCATTGATAATCTTAGGCAAAGATTCGAGTCAAAATCATCGCCAACGCAAAAAAATTATGAAAAAACACAACCACTTGATTGGCGCTGTATTTCAAAAGGTAGTTCAGCCAATTTAAAAACACAAAGTTTAATATAAACGCCTTATGTAATAAAATAGGTTCTTGATTTTGAAGTTAGCTAATATTCACTTACCTTTATATGGCCCACCCTGTGGAATGATTGGAGTTGGCCTAGCTGGTACACTGAAATCATTCAGCTGTATTTCACATGTCATAATTTTTTTTCAGAGTGAATATGCTATTACAAATATTTTTTTTATTTGTCAATTAGAAATACCTCACAGTTCCATTTCCACTTTGCTGCGGAAGCATTCTGTCTCAAAGGTTTACCTGGGAATAGTAAATTTTAGTTTTCTGAAAATTTCGACAGCGATGTCTGGTAATATGTCTTTTCTGAGGTATTTTCTAATCACTCTGACCATTTTGCGACTGTATCAACTCATCTCGTACCATCACTGGCGTTTGATTGGTACTTTCATAATCTGATGACCAAGTAGGGGAGATATTGTAGATTCATATACAACTCATTTACTCCGCTATGCTTGGGTAAGCGAAGAGTTCAGAATCGGGAGTTACAGGAATAAGTTTTGTCTTTTCCCGCCAGACCCAACATGGCCGATTCTCGACAAAAAAATGTTTGGTCCTAAAATTTCAATCACCAATTTCATGGCAAAAAAAAATGAAAAACTAAAATATTTTTTTTTTTTCTCATCCAAAATATGTCAATATATATGAAAAATGCCTGAAAAAAAGAAAGAATGCCCCAAATGAAGAATTTCCCAAAATAAATGAATAATCCCCCCAAAAGCCCAATATGAAAATTTTCCCGAAAATTCTGAAAAATCCTCCAAACAATTTATGCAAAATTATCCAATGCAAAATCCCCCAAATATTATGAAAAATATCCCGAAAAAACAATATTATAAAAAAAATAGCGCGCGGACTTCTATTATGAAAACATAACAAAAAAAAACGAAAAATTGCCCGAAAATAAAAATTGGAGAATTTTTCATTGTCCATACAAAAAAATGAAATGTTACCTGAAAATTATGGACAACTCCCCAATTTCCTGGAGAATTTTTCCCAATGAAAATATTTCCCATGATATGATATTTTTTTGGAGCATTTTTATTTTTTTTTATGCAAAATTATCCAATGCAAAATCCCCCAAATATTATGAAAAATATCCCAAAAAAAACAACATTATAAAAAAAATAGCGCGCGGATTTCTGTTATGAAAACAAAACCAAAAAAAAAAAAAAACGAAAAATTTCCCAAAAATAAAAATTGGAGAATTTTTCATTGTCCATACAAAAAAATTAAATGTTACCTGAAAATTGTGGAAAACTCCCCAATTTGTTGGAGAATTTTTCCTAATGAAAATATTTCCCAGTTTTATATGATTTTTTTTTGGGCATTTTTAATTTTTTTTTTTTTTGGGCTGCATTTTTCACAGAGCCCACATGATTGAAATCAAACAATCATGTCACAATCTTCGTGATAATTTTTTGGAATAATTTACCTCATAGCAACTGCATTTAAATAATAAATTAATCAAATAAACAAATTTCGTGATTGAAGTCGATTTAATCGAAACTACAATTATTAATGAAGTACCTTTTCGAAAAAAATTTTTTTTTTTTTTTGGATTAACACTCAGGGTTCAGTTGACAACCAACGGATGAGAGTTCCTGGATAGCCGCGTATTCCGGCTAAATATTCTAACGTCAGGGACCAGACGCCGGATATCTGACGAACAGATACCGTTATAGAATGGCGATACACATCCCACAGTACGGCGATGCTGTAGGGAGACAATAGAGCTGGATACCCTACCATCCCCTATCATCACCACCGCTCTCCTCTGTACACGGTCCAGAAGCTTCAAAGATGTTAATGGAGCCCCTGCCCATATATGCGAGTTGTATTCCATTTTAGGCCGGATGTAGGTGGTGTAAATATTTACGAGATCAGATGGAGTGAAGTATTTCTTGCACCGCTTCAAAAAGCCTAAACACTTGAATGCTTCTTTCGACACTTCGAATATATGACTAGCCCAGCGAGCATCAGCCTGTATCTTCATGTCCAGAACATCAAGAGTATCTGACACGTCGACATCCACACCACCCATAGAAATTGACGACGATGCTGGATCTGGTGAACGTTTGTGTGCCAACAAACAGCACTGGGTCATTAGCGCATTAAAAGCTACTCTATTCATTTGGCCCCACTCACAAATCGTCGCCAAATCGCGGTTAAGTGAGTCATTCATCATTCGCCTTTTGCCCTCGACCTCCAGAAGACCCGGCCGATGATCAAATGAGTATGAATGACAGAGGTTGCTGTCATCCGCAAAGGAGTAGATCGGGTTCACAGTCTGACCCAACATGTCGTCAATGAAAATAAGAAATAGCGATGGAGAGAGGACAGAGCCTTGTGGCACTCCTACGGTCAACCGATGCTCGTTGGATGAGTCCCATCTATAACAACTCGTATAGAGCGATCCTAGAGAAAACTCGATATGAATCGAGAGAAGATATTACGGACACCAAATGCAATAGGTTTTGATATGAGTGCTCCGTGCCAGACCCTATCGAACGCCTTGGAAATATCCAGAGCCACGACCTTACTTTCACCAAGGCGGTGAATGGATCGGCTCCATCGCTCTGTAAGGAAAGCCATCAGGTCTCCAGTAGATCGATTTCTACGGAAGCCATACTGTCGAGCCATACAGGAGGCCGTTAGACTCTAGATACCCTACAAGATGGTGGTTAACCATGCTCTCCATAACCTTCGAGAGCGCAGAAGATATTGCAATTGGACGGTAATTCGCAGGACCTTTTTGGGGATCGGCTGAACATTGGCAACTTTCCAAACGTGAAGGGTAAATAACAGCACGGTACGACATGTTGAAAAGATTGCGCAATGGACGAGCTAGCGTCGAAGAGCACTTACATAGGACAAGTGCTGAAATACCATCCGGGCTCGGAGTTTTGTTTACATTGAGATCGGCAAGAACCCTTTTGACCCCACGTGATCGAAAAAATATCTGAGGCATCGAACTAGATACGTTCTCGATCACGGGGAGTGGTTGACTGCTTTCTGGCAAAGATGAATTCTTTGCAAATATTTCATCCATAAGGTTAGCTTTGTCAACCGGGTCAGTGAATATCTGGTCACCGTCAACAAGGGTTGAAATAGAAGATGAAGAATTGTCCCTTACTCTTTTAACAAATGCCCAAAAGCTCTTACTTCCCCTGGGAGAAGAAAGAACTTTAGCACGAAGGCGCTGTTCGTGGAAATTGTTCGCGCCTAAGCACTCTGGCACCATTGGATCTTGCCTGCTTACGTAGCAGCTCAGTAGTGACGTTTTTATTTAACAAGTAGTTTTTAAATATTGCTTAATCATATTTTCAAGACTATATCAGGCAATAATTGTGGACTTATGGCTCCGAAAATACATTACCTACTTTCATTAGAGATTTTTGGAGTGCACGCCAATGAGCTTTACATTCACGAACGCTCGGTAGGTGGCGCCAACGACACTGCAAAACTCACTTTCATTTCTAAGTTGACTTTACAGGTGTAACACCTCATGCTATCTTAATTATGGTCCCCCTCCATTGACTAAACTGTCAATACCATCCGATGCTCAAGCTTTTCAAATGTCTGCTTACACTTTTTATAAACAAGTGCTAGGTTGAATACAGTTGTTGTTGTTGGTTTTGGCAAGCAAATTCTTAAAAGCAATCTAAGGCTTTCATCGTAATTTGTTTACTTTTCCTTTTACACTCCAACACATCCATAGAAACACACACTTATACACACACTCGCCAACGGTTTTGTGTTTGTTTTTTCTTTTCAGGGCATTCGCCGCCGCGTCCTGCAGGAAAGACAGAAAATATCTCGCCCGCATTTTGACCATTATCTTTTGTAAGCCGAAATGGATGCTGCACAAAAACAACACGGCTTGTGCATGTATGCACTTGTAGTGGTAGTGGGCAGTGGTGACGGGGATGTTGGCTGTGGTGGCGATGACGTTGGAGATGTCGGTCGCACTGATGCTTTTGCCACAGCCAGTAGCATTGTGGATTATGAATGCATCAGAAGGCAGCATACGAACGCACTACTGCTCTACATTTTTCGAATTTCGTTCGCTTCACAAGCAGCAAATCCTCGGACGATGCGGCGCATTTCGTTGACCGGCGTTTTTACACAACACTCTGCTCTTCGTTCGTTTGGTTTCTGTTTCGTTGTTCGTGTTGTGCATTATCCTACAATGCGTTTTGTGGTTTCGGTGTTTGTTTTCTTTCTTCATAAAGCATAAAGAGCAGCCGGAGTGTTTGTATACGGGCGGGACTTTTTCTACTGACAGCATTGCCAGATTGTATTATGGTCTCTTAATGGTCCAGTGCAGGAAACGTTTCCGAAAATAATGAATACCTTTTATAGTTGGCCTTGGATGGGTGCCGTAACCCTGAATGAGGAGGGAAACCCTGTTCTATAGAATGATGATTTCATGTCATTTTGGAGTACATAGATACGATTCGATCGAGACCTTTTTTCTTTTTTTTTAACATTTACAAACATAGGCTTGAAAGTACACTATATTCTTCCCGAAGTCTCTGTCACTTTGCTGTACACTCCCCAATGAAGAGAATACATACATAACCCTGGCCGATTTCAAGGCATTACTTATCCAATCCTATTTTCCCAAACCACTTTTCTGAAAGTCTGGCAACATCGCATTCAATGTTTGCATTTTTGGGCATATCGTCCTCTCTTTTTGGAGCCGTCATTTTCGGTCGACTTGGTTGGTTTTGTTCATTGAAAAACACAAATGAACCGCAAAATAACATGAAACATGAAACCCACCCCCCCAGCCATCTTCTTCTCCTACAGCAAGGGGGTGGAGGTGGGGGTCTTTAAGAATGGCACAGTTGTACTCGTATATACGAGTACATACAGGCATTAAGGCTGCTTAGTTTTTGCTGGTGCTGGTGCTTTTGTACCGGTGCAGCAGTGCATTGGAGATGGTTCACACAGAGATGACTTCGATGTCGGGCATTCTCTTCGCTTCATTTCCATTGTATTCATAGTTTTGTGAATGGGCCAGCAGACTAACGGATAAACGCACCTTTTTTGTTGGATGGTGCAGCATGTTAAATGCACCACAGCATTACATGGAAGAAAAACACCAGTTTTCTTGTTACAGTTGCTCTCATTTTGTGCCACTATTTGCAACAACATTTTGTTGAGGTTTTTTGGGAAAAAAAAAACATCAAAATTAAATTGCATTTGCTGTACACAGAAAAAACATATTTTTAAAATCAATTACGAAGTGTGTATGGAATTCGTCTATTCAATTACTTTTTTAATTGGTTTTCTTCCAATTACAAACGTTGTGAATTCAATTACTCAAATTTGAAATAAGTAATAGAATTTTTTACTATTTTTTACATTGATTTCGCCAAGAATTTCTAAGATCAATTACAATATTAATTGATTTCCAAGCTTAATTTCAATGACGACAGTAATTGAAAATTTTTGGGCCGTATTTTTTTCTGTGTACGAACAGACTTTTGTCGGTTTTATGTTGGATGGGGGGGGGCGAATTGCATGTACCCTCCCCTGAAAGGTGCTTTCATTTAAACTCTAGCCGAGGTCGATTCCTATGATGGCAAGGTATGTTAAAAAAAATATCGCGATTTCTTAATTTCCGCGGGCTACGTGTATTTTAATTTTTATTTTTTTTGTAGTCTTATGTTGGTACTCATGTCCCTTACTTATGCTGACAAGCAGTAGGATTTTTAGTTTCCGACAAGAAATACGTCCGGGGAATTCCCGGATTAAAACCCCTAGTCAGCACTCATTTTTCCACCTCGTAAAATACCGGCGACTTTACAAATTACATAGTAAGCTGTATGTAAAATTTCTCTAGTAAAAGCCTAAGCCCTTCGAAGCCGGGTGTGGAAAGTAGGCCCCAGTCATTGAGTATACTAATAATATTGTGCACATCTCACAAATATTAGGGAAACTCCTTATGCTCCTTCAGGGAATGATGTGGGGAAATACATTAGAAGTATCGTATAGGAAACATTGTTTCTAGTTGCTTATAGTTAATTAAACATTTTTAATTGAAGTTTAATTTCCTAAGTTCTATGTTCAATAACTCAAGTTTCCTTCTTTCAAAACATGTTTTCAATTTTTTTTTTTAATTTGAAGTAGTCACAGGGACCTGGTTAGGGAAATATTACACCGTGTTACACACATTATGTCCTATGAACCAAATTTACTTTTTCGGTAAGGGGATAAAAAATAAAAATACACGTGTATCGGCGATTTTCATGTACACGTCAGACTCGTGGAAATGTCTGTATCACGTCAATTTTTTTAAAAAATAGATTTTTTATCAATTCTCAAATTTTCCTAATTTTTTTTTTTTTTTAAATGGTTATCGTTTTTTTAAGGTTTCAGTCAAAAAACATTTTTTTTTCGTAACGCTTAAGTAGTTTAAAAATTTGGAGTCTCTTCAAGTTATGCTAAGAAAAGTGAAAAAAATATTTTTTTTTTTCAAAAATAATAAAAATTGGGGAAAATCTGAGAATTGATAAAAATTATTTTTAAAAAATTTGACGTGATACAGACATTTCCACGAGTCTGCCTGCCAAAAATCAGCTCGATTGGATCACTGAAAAAGGATTAAAAATCGGTCCAAAGGCTTTCACACAGGCCACAAGGAGCTTCATAATTCAAATTTAAAAAAAAAAAATTCTGACGTGTACATGAAAATCGCCGATACACGTGTATTTTTATTTTTTCCCCTCTTTCCGAATATGTGCATTTGGTTCATAGGACAGAAAAAAAATCTATTTTTTGTAACACGGTGTTATGCCTACGCTGAATCATCTTCTAGCATAGTTCACTCAATATCTTGAGAGTTTTCCCTAAGGCGAGTCCGATGTAAATTCACTTTTATCTCTATACTAGTAAGTTGTAATGCGCCTATGGCGCCCGTTGAAATATGGACAACAAATTTTGTGGAAAAAAAAAAATTTTGTTGAAAAAAAAATTTTTGTTCAAAAAAAAATTTTTGTTGAAAAAAAAATTTTGTTGAAAAAAAAAATTTAGTTGAAAAAAAAAATTTTGTGGAAAAAAAATTTGGTTGAAAAAAAAATATTTATAGAAATAGAAAATTATAGAATGCCTATTTAAATTCCTACGTACTGCGTGACAGAGTCAGTGAATCAGAGAATCAGTGTATCAGTGAATCAGTGTCGAGGGTAAATATATATTAAGATTTCTATATGCTATCGATAGCACGCACTTTAACTGGATGATTTTTTTCTAATGATTGGCTTGGATTTCTTTGATCATTTCCAGGATTGTACGCTATTTTGCTGGATCTGAAATGTGTTCATAAATTGTAATTCCAGAAAGACGTTTAAAATCGAAAAAAAGGAGTTTCTTCCATAATGTTGAAAAATTAAGAACATGAACTAATTAACAGAAAATGGTAATGAATCCAACTAAGATTTACACCTCGGGCTATGTTAAGATATAGGTTTACGCTGACAAACCAGCATTGGCAGCCAATACCCAAGCCACCATTGGCGACATACCACCAGATTTATTGGATAAAGTAGTCAACAATTGGTCTCATCGAATAGATCGTGTAAATTGCAGCCGCGGCC
Source organism: Hydrotaea cyrtoneurina (assembly GCA_958296145.1). Taxonomy (NCBI): domain Eukaryota; kingdom Metazoa; phylum Arthropoda; class Insecta; order Diptera; family Muscidae; genus Hydrotaea; species Hydrotaea cyrtoneurina. The sequence goes on along the minus strand of OY282513.1, from coordinate 17,194,443 downwards.
GACGTTTGCCGGAAATCATATTTAAAAACTGAATGCCGTGAAATTATCTAGCAGCCTGTAATTAAAAAAAATGCATTCCAAAATCCTTTCCGTCTTGTATTATCATTTTAAGTTATCAAGCTCTTAAAAGAACCAAGTTGGCCAAAAAAAATTTACAGTGGTTTGCCTCCAACACGTGGAGATTGGCTGATTTATGAACTGAGGTCATGCGTTACAATCAAAGCATGGCGGTCCAGTTCTTACAATGGTTTTTTCATTAGTCATCAAATTACTTCGAATTGTACCAGCTTTAAAACTGCATCATTAGTTGTTTACACTTTCATGACATTTTTAAATGTTTTGTAACGTAACGTATGTTTATTGTTTCCATTTGGTATTATTTACATAGTTTTATAGAATTTTAATTGATATGTTTTTCTAATATACTTTGTATTTTTCTGATCTTTGACGATTGTCACAATTAGGTTTATTTTCCCGGAAAAATAGGAACAAAAAACGGGGTGATTACTTTTCTTAACCTACCTTAATTTAAATGTTTTGTAATGTTTCTCTTGCATTTTATATAAACAACGTATATTTGACAGCTAAACGAGCAAAAAAAATTACAAAACTTATGATTTATATACGAGGTATGTTAAAAAAATATCGCGAATTTTGTATTTTTTTAAAAAGTATTTATTTATGCATGAATATCTATTTTGTCCCCTTCAAAGTAATTCCCTTCGGATATAATACACTTCTGCTAACGTTTTTTCCAATCCTCCAAGCACTTCAAATAATTATTTTTTGTGATCTTGTTCAGCTGCTCCTTTGATGCCGTCTTTATCTCCTCAATCGTGGCGTAGCGCCGTCCTTTCATGGGCCTTTTCAGCGGGCTAGGTCAGGGGAATACGGAGGCTGCGGCAAAATTACAGTGTTGTTTTTGGCCAAATATTCGCGGACAAGCAACGATGTGTGTGCAGGGGCGTTATCATGGTGCAAAAGCCAGTTTCTGTTCTTCCACAAATCCGGGCGTTTTTGGCGGATTGTTTCGATCCTCAGCAACTTCTCTAATGGCAATTCGTCGATTGGCCAATATTATTTTATTCACTTGCCTGCTGATGACGTGCTCGGGCACTCTGTTCGTCCCTCGCATCTTCTCGGCCCTCTAAGAACATTTTGTACCACCGATAAACGTTGCATTGGTCCAAGGTAGCTTCACCATATGCCACAGGCAACATTCGGAACGCGTCAGCGCACTTTATTTTGTTTTTTACACAAAATTTGATGCAGATTCTTTGATACTTTTTCTGAAATAAATAAAAATCGAAGGCAAGTTAAAACACATCCAAGCACAACAGCTGTCAAAAATTAACTAAACATTCAAAATGGTCGACCTTGTCAGTACAAGTAAGGGGGCATGAGTACCAACGGTACAAAACTATAGAAAATCAAAAATATCGCGGAAATTAAAAAGTTTGCGATATTTTTTTAAACATACCTCGTACATCAAATTAAAGCTCCAACACTTTTCTTTTGAAATAAAGACTCGACGACTTAGAAAATGGTGCTTGAAATACGAAAAACTCAGAAACCCCGAATTTTTGGCAAAAAAAACGGATTGTGGTACATCTTAAGCTTTTCCAAAAATTCTCAAAAATACTTTACACCATTAGCTATCAAAATCAGGTTGAACCCAAAAACATTTTTTTTTATCGACACCCTAGTGAATATATTCCATGCCTACACTGAATTATAATTCCTTAAGAAGGGACACATTACAAAAGTTCTTTGTTATTTGTAATGCAAATTACATCTATGTATAAGTTAATGAATAATGCCAGCAAAATGTATTTACTTTTCAAAAGTTTATTTTCAACCCCTTCCAAATGTCCTTCCCACGGTAGGATTTCAGTAATGGGTATGGAATTTTAATAAACTTGAAGACCACACCTTCTGACGGAAAATCTAGACACGAGCCACAGAGCCCCTTGGGAATGTTTCATTAGAAGAGCAAAAAGAATTTGTTTTGCATTTGCAAATATTTAAAAAAAAAAAAGAAAACCTTGCTAATTTCTCCGCAGGGTATTTCCCAAACAAATTTTTTACATCAGTTCTGGCGGATATTCGTGAGTGTACATAAAGTGTGGTTGGTGAAAAATCCAAGATATCTGGGTGGGTATGCAGACTTTGCCAATACACACTTCTGCATTTGCAGCGTTTTGGAATTGACTATTTGGTTTATCACTGCATGAAATTTGCCCTTTTATTTTCGATTATTACATTTCCTCTTCCTCTGATTATTTCATTTCGTTTCACTTTATACAATATGTTCTTAACGATGTGTACGTTTTTGGCTTAGTCCATGTCTATCCTAGTTGCCATAGAATTTAAGTCTGCTGTAATTGATTTACAAACAAAAATCGAACTCTTTCTTTTTTTAATTATTTTCAGTTGCGCTTTGAAATCCGCAATAGAACAAGCGTTAAATGGTGAAACATGGTGAGTTTAGTACACTTCTATTGTTTGCTTATGTTTACCTTAGGGTTGGTTGATTTGATTGAAAAAAGAATTTACCATCAGTTTTCCGCACATTAAATGAGACCTTGTTCTTTGTTAGGCATACCTCCAATTATAATCGTCTGTATTTTTTGATAACCCTGAGTACGTAATAAAAAAGCCAAAGCTCGCCATTATATTTCAGAATCAATCCAGCAACCTGTATTGCGGAGTGGATACCTAGGAGAATATTGCTGATGTAACGCCAGTGTAAATGAAGATCGCGATATGGCCATCTGTCGTCGATCGGACCACGGCCAAAAGCAACACAAAATACAGCTTTTGTGAATCGAATAAATGGGTCTAATTGACTCAAATTTAGTTTCTTATTAAAGCCTCTTTTGATTGATTTTAAAAAAATATTCCCAATTTTGCGAAATGTGGTCACAGCCAGGCCAGTGGAGTCGAGCCAAAAATGTTAATGGTATTTGTTCACAAGATATCCTACGTCTGGTCCCTGACGTAAGAACATTTAGCCGGAATACGCGGCTTTCCAGGTACTCCCGTTCATTGTAAACTGGCCGGTTGATCGGACGAAGCACTATAGAGAAAATTTGTTCTTCAACCGAACTCTTCGTATGTGGAATAATCTTCCAGAAAGTGTATTTCCTGCCAGCTGCGGCATACTCAAATTCAAGACTAATGTCAACAAACACTACTCCCTCTTTCCTCCTTCAAACACCCGTATTTCCTATCGCTAGCACAGTGCAATGCGCTTATAGGGGACATCCCCTGAGTGTTAGCCATATAAAAAATAATTAGGTTGCCTTCGTCAACCATCTCAAACCGAACTAGAAAAAAATAATTTAAAAAATATCTACATAGGTCAACATAACCACATTAACTGATTAACTTCTTTTCAATACATTTTATTTATTTTGTGGGAAAAATAAGTGAATAAGACTCCGCGTCGAAGACGAGCAAATTTTTCGACTCCAGACTCCGATTCCCGGCAAATTTATCAGATTCCGAATCCGACCCCACAGCTCTGGTCACAGCTCCATAATTATACCCTCACCCTAAGGGCAACATATAGAAAAATTCACATTAGACCATCGGTGTCTTTAAACCAAATTCGATTTAAGACTTTTTAAGCCGTTTGAGCTATGTCCGGATTGTGCACACGATAACTTTGGAAAGAGACAAACAATAGCTTTGAAATGGGTTGGTATGGGCTAATATTTTCCCAAAATTACGAACGGGATTGCATATGGGCTACATGGCCACACTCCTTCGTGTACCTCCCATATAAATGTACCATCCTGCCCTCTTTAGAAATCGTGTAATAATATCAGTACGCCCAAGGCAATCTTGCGCAAATTCTGTAGTTTGGTTATGGAGAAAAAAATGTAAGTCTGGCCACGCACCTTCTGGTACCTCCCAAACAAATGTACCATTCCACCCACTTTAGAAATCGTGTAATAATATTACTACGCCCAAACCGATCTTACCCATAATCCATATTTTATATTTATTTATATCTATAAACATACAGAGTTTTTCAGAAAAACTCTGAAAAAACCAGCCACGCTCACTTTTGACTATCGGCTACTTTGGATTATGAGAATTGTATGTATAGAATTACGTTTTACTGAGAGAGATGGTATGTCCAGGGTTCTCCAACAAGAGTTGTTTTTTTGGTATTCAAAGAAAAATTAAATTTTTTGAGATAAATGATCGGATGTTTATTTCATAATAAAGTGGAAGGTATGCCGTTAATAAGGAAAAACAACATCAGCCAAATGGCCACCACGACCACGTTTACAGGACCATATCCTTTTCATGATATTTTCCATAACCAAATCGGGAAGTGGCTGCCCTATGTCATCGATAGCCTCACGAATTCTATCTTTGAGGTATTGAATCGACGCTGGGCTGTTGGCGTATATCTTATCTTTCATGTGGCCCCAAAGGAAGAAGTCGCAAGGTGTTAAATCACAAGATCTCGGTGGGCAATTGTGATCACCTCTTCGAAAGATAACACGGTCAGGAAACTTTTTAGTTTTGCAAGATTTTCACCATTTTTGTAGTGAATTTTAATAATTCCAGTGCGTTGTTGAAACGTGTATCGTTCCAATTTTTGTAATGGCGTAGTTTCCACTTGTCTCGGAATAAAACCTTCAAAAGTGACATACGGGGTGATTCAAAATATCACCTCTTGTTGGTAAACCCCCTATAAGACGGTTTAACCGACGGAAATCAATTTTGAATCAATTTCTTTCTAGTTTTTTTGATCTTTATACATTTTAGTTGTTCGAGATCATTGGTTTAAATCTTTTTTTTTTGTAAAATTAAATCTTTTTTTACCAAAAATAGAAATAAATCAATGATGTCGAACAACTAAAATAAATAAACTGTAAATTTAAACTTTTAAAATTTCGAACTGAACTTATTTCAGTAAATTGCAGAATTCTTAACAGAAGAAAAAATAAACAAATTTCTGTCAAATTCCTCTGAACAAATCCAAATTTACAATAAAACCTTCGATGAACTAAAATTCTAAATACGCTCTTCTGCCATTTTCACTTCCAAGCAAAACTTCCTTTCTTGGAAATCACATAAAATGCATATATAAGCATAAGTTTGGTGGATAAGTTTGGTGGAGGTTTACAAAAAAAAAACACAATCGCACTTCATTATTTATAACTTATGGATATACTCTCTGTCTCTGTTTCCACCTCTTGATAACTTTATTCGTTAAGTGCAAATGTGTTTCTTTTTTCACATGTTCCAGTGGTTTAAGGTCCTGAATAACATTTTGGTGGCCTTTTCACTTTTCGTTGACTCTCACTCCTTCGTAGAACGCCCACCGGCCCCATCGTGTAAATATTCACATTGGATTTTACGGGTATTATTATTTTCAACACGTAAATTGTAACTAAAAATTCCTGTTAATTTATTCAGAGTGCGTTCGAACAAATCACGACCACATTGTTCACGATGACACACATTCTAAAATGCACAGGCATACATAAACACACACACACATGCATATACCAACACCGAGTTATTTTGGTAATGGTGGTAAGAACATCATAGCATGACATGGCATGTGAAGCACTTCAACATCACATCGTTTCAAATAAAATCTGCTTTTGCTTCTTCTGTTAATGCCAGAACACACACAGATGCAAACAATCCCACACACACACACACATGCATGCAAACACCCTCCGAGTGAAAAACTAACATGCGGTCAACGTTACAACATTTGCCTTATAACATTTTCTATCTTAACTTTCAATATTTTATACCCTCTCAACTCTCCTCTACCCTTGGCAACCAAAACAAACACACACTCACGCTGACGCTGACGCTCTCATGCACAATACACTAGAGTTGCATACATACAAACACTTTGTATGAATTTTGCATAACGCAACTTCCGGTTGTCACGCACACCTCAGCCTCACATTCAACCCCCACCCCCCACCCCACTGCGTCTCCGTACAAACTCCATTTATAGCCATTACTTTGACTACTATAGCCACTTTTGCGGCTGATACTGCTACTGCTGCTGCTGCTGCCACGACTGATTTTGATGCTACTCGTGCTGCTGCTGTTGCTGTTGCTCCATGTACCCGCTTTGTGCCAATGCCGGATGTTGTTGACTGGGATTTTTAAAAGTATAAAGTGAATTGTTGTGTATATCATCGCTGGATATGTGTTGGTGCACGTATGAAACAGCATCGTCCATATTGTGCGATGTGGTACTGGTGGTGGTTGGTGGTTGGTGCGAGCAGCAGCATTAGTTAAATATAACAAAGCTCAGCCGCTGACTGCTGTACGAGTGACAACATCACGTTACTTGTTCCTGTATTTTTTCGTGCGTTCTTCTTTTTTTTCTCAAATCCATTGTATCTTTCTTTATATTCTTTTCTTGTATGGCTAACAAAGTTCCCAGCGTTGTGAAGCCTTAAATACAGTTGGCTGTTATAGCGTACATTCAGCAGCGTACCACACGGTTTGTAATGTTACAGCCATGATTAAGGCATAGGATAATTAAAAACGTTTACCCAAAATGTTTATTGAAAATCTCTTGTTTTTGAGTTGGCCACAATTATGTAATCCATCTCGAATTATTCACTTACTTACACAGAAAAAAATAATTTTTCGATTCAATGAAAATATTCACGAATTCAAACAAAAAATTCATTGAAAATCCTGTGATAAAACAATTTGTCAACTTAAAGAAAATATTCGTATACTGTTTATCAAAAATATTTTCGATTAAGAAAGTTTCATATATACAAAAAAAAAATGTGTATGTAAATTCGCATATCTACAGAAAAAATTGTAGGTCGTTTATTGAATGTTATTTTACGTTGAGAGGAGAGAGAAGATAAGATCATTTCTGTGGGTGAGAAACTCATTTTTTAGTATGTATGTATTTATTTTGTATGTATCCATGTTGATGTGTTTATGCAGTTGTAGCTTTTTGGAGGTTGTTCAGCTCAAAGGTGTACACATAAATTATTCTTGATTTGATATTCTAAGTTACATATGAATACTCCCGGAGAAACAAAGAAAACTAAACCAAGAGTAAATGTAATAGAAATGAATAAGTCTTTTTACAATTTGTTTCGTCACGTTTTTTTCTAACATTTTTGTCAGAAATGATTTCATTGTTAAAACGGTTCAATCAATTAGAATTATGCAATTTTTGAAATGAACAATAAATTTTTTCATCAACAATTATCAAATTTCGTTTTTTTTCCGCATATTTGTGAAAAATTTTATTAAACATTGAAACGAAATTTTTAATATAATAGATCGAAAAATATTATAATTTTTTAAATTTTGTTTAATATTTGGTAAATTGCTTATCATATTTGCGAAAAAATTAATGTAATATTAAAAGAAATTTTATAAATTAGATAACCAAAATACAAATCATAAAAAATATAAAATTTTTTGTCGATTCAATTTATCAAATTTCTTTCAACATTTGATAACATTTTTCGTAATCATGCTAAAAATGTATCAATATTGAAACGAAATTTGATAAATGGGATCGACAAAAAAATTCATTAAAAATCTTAATATATATTTACCCTTGACACTGATTCACTGATTCACTGATACACTGATACACTGATTCACTGACTCTGTCACGCAGTACGTAGGAATTTAAATAGGCATTCTATAATTTTCTATAAATAATAATAATAAAAAAAATAATATTTTTTTTTGTACAGAAATTGTGTTTTCCCCAAATTTTTTTTTACCAAAATTTTTTTTTTCCAAAATTTTTTTTTTATAATTTTTTTTTTTTACAAATTTTTTTTTTCAACAAAAAAATTTTTTTTTACAAATATTTTTTTTTTTTAAAAATTTTTTTTTTCAAAATTTTTTTTTTTCAACAAAATTTTTTTTTCCACAATATTTTTTTTTCCAACAAAATTTTTTTTTTTCAAGAGAAATTTTTTTTTTCAACAAAAAAAATTTTTTTTCCACAAAATTTTTTTTTTTTCAACACAATTTTTTTTCCATATTTCAACGGGCGCCATAGGCGCATTACAACTTACTATTATCCAAATATTTGATGAATTGTTTTGTTGATACATTTCATCAAACTTCGTCTCAATATTTGACAAATTTTTTTAGCATATTAACGAAAAGTTTCATTGAGAAGTGATGAAATTCTTGTACAAATATTTTCATTGAAATTTTTTGGTTGTCTTTTTTTTCTGTGTAGGTTAGGTTGAAATGGAGGATCGGTCATATACCATGACCGTCTCATGTCGTTGACATACACCTAGGCCAGCAATGCGGCCTGTTGTGCGCTCCTGATTTCTTCTACAAATTCCCATCCCCTTTTTTACGTTAGGAATTCGGTCCCTTCTATAAAGTTCCTTAACTTCCTTAAGTCCATTGCTTTGACGACCGACAGGTCATCTAAGGCGTACTCTACTAATTGGACTTTCCTGATCTGATCTTACTTAATTAAGGTGGTGAACGTCCCCCAAAAGTTTTTCCCAGTTAGTCAGGCAGGCATGACTATAGTTAATGTACGATTACATTAAGTCAGTAAAATAATGAACAGCTTACATGGATATGAAGGAACACATACAGTGGTTGAAAATCAGTGAATAATACATTATGCCAATGAACATTTTCATTCACCTTCATAAAAAAAAAAAACTAGTGATATTTAAATGCCCACCACTGTGATGCAACAACAGCTGCCGCCAAAGAATAGAAGAAGTGGCAGAGGAGCACTACTATAGGAGCAAAGGATGTATGCATAATTTTTGCATGTTGTAAACTATGCTGCCTTTTTCTCATTTCATATCTCTTTTTTATCTTTTTTTAATAGCAGTTTCTATGGCTCAACGCACATACTCGCAGAAACGCACACACACACACACAATGGCATAGATAAAGGACCCAAGGAAAAAAAAAACATGTTTTTAAAAATAGATGATATAATTTTAACCATCAAATGCATACATTTTTAATCTATTGTATCCATCGATGGATACATGAGTCTGTGTGTCTGTGCATCTGGAGGAATTGGATGACATTTTTAAAAAAAAAAAAAAACTCACACACACATACACCTACACACACCCTCACATGTCACTCAAATGTAACCGAATATGTGCGCGTGAGTGTGTGGGTGCATAATCATTATAGCCGAATGTATGACTATGTGGGTTTATTTCCGTACACGTATGATGACGACACTCTTTCATAACTTGAATAAATACGCGACGGCGAACGTCACGAAAGGTGTTGCCATGCAACAGCACACGGGTATCCACGGCTGCCAGTACTTCAGCCACGAATACAAATCATGTTTACCCACACAACAGGCACACGAGTTCATGCATAGTGATGCCGCAGAAAAAGTGGCAAATAAATAAATAAATATACCCGCTTTTGATTCGTTTCTATTTGGTGTAATTGAAAAAGAGCGGCAGCTTCAACATTGGCAAACTCCATGTGAAGAGTGACGATGATGAGATCCCATTAAAAATTCAACGAAAATAGCAGCGATAAACCAATTTTATGAATTTCATTAGCAATGGTTAAAGATGTGTGGCAGGAGAGTGGGATATTCAGAGCCCATACGGCAGAGTCTGATTATGTGGCATGATCCGTACAATCCAGTGGAAGAATGCAGAAACATGTTTGGCATTAAATCGAGCATTTCGCTGCTACGATTTTGCAGTAGTCGAGCTCAATTGAATTCTAACTCTCGTCTGGCAAAGGGATTACTTCAAGTCAAAATTAGCTTAGAACCCAAAGAGATCAGTCTTTAACCAAGTGCAACAACCAACATTACCAGATGCCACAAACCTAAACGTGTGTACCAATTCGAAACCCTGTGCAGTCGAATTCGGATAAGCGCAAGCCATTGAATAGAAAAAGTCGCTTAATTGAAAATAAATATTAGTTACGATAGTTTTGGGTGATTTTCCCCGCACTATAGTTCGCTTAAACAAAAATCCGCTTTATGTTCAGTCGAATTCGGATAAGCGCCAGCCATTGAATAGAAAAAATCGCTTAATTGAAAATAAATATTAGTTACGATAGTTTTGGGTGATTTTCCCAGCACTATAGTTCGCTTAAACGAAAATCCGCTTTATTGAAAAATCATTTATGTGAAACACATTTTTAATGCAAAGACACACACACATATATCATACGAACACCGGTAGGCGAGTTGGTAGCGTGCTTGCCTATCAGCGTGGGGGTTGTGGGTTCGATTCCCCCAGGGGCTTTGGTCTGTCGCTGCAAAAAAAAACCAAGCCAAATGGTCTCTGTTACCCGGTTTACCCTTGGACCCAAAAATAGAATATAAATTTACTTTGTATTGTAATTAATAAATAAATAAATATCATACAAACAGCGCTTAAGAGAAAAATGATGAATGAAAAACAAATGATCTTAACCAATTATGTGTCAACCTCATTTAAGACAACTCAATCAAATGAAAATGAGTGACTCTTTTCATCCAAGCTCATTAATATTGAATTAAAATTGTACATACATGTATGTTAGTAGTTGTGCCACAAGTTTCTAGAACATTTTCAAAAGATCATACTCAGTTCGTTTAAATGAAAGAAGGTTCAATTATCCGAAGTACTTCTTATTGACAACATTTTTTAGAGTTTTTTCATTTCCGCTTATTCGACTGTATTTGGCTGGGTTTCTCCATTGGTTAGATGCAGAGCATATCTAAAACTCCTACCGCTCATTGCAAAACAAGTAGAGGCCACCATGACAACACTTCGGATAACGAAGTGGGGCGGATAAGCTTCGACCGAACAGTGGGCGGTATTTGCTACATCCCGACAAGAACACAGTTATGCTCATTAAAATTTCGCAGACTGGACCATGTTGGAGCATTGAATCAGAGCACTTGACTCACGGCAGATGGGGAAGACCGGTTGAAGCTGCATGGAGAATATAATATGGAAATACTTGAATAATTTATAATATGAAAAATAAGTAGGCCAACAACAAACTGTACAGCCAACTTAAGTATAAGTAGTATGATTTTTGTCCGTTAAGAGAGAAAGGACTTTAGGTTCCAGCTATTTGTAACAGCCCAAAGTGAAACCTCTTTACTAAAAGTATTCTTAGTATTCTAAAGGGTGTTTTTTATTGGGGTATAGAACTCTAAGTTGGCATCACTTTTTTAACTGGCGGCCATTTTGTCAGCTGTCAAGTGATTAATATTTAGTTTGGTTTGCCATTTCATCATGAACAGGTTGACAAAAGAACAACGCTTGCAAATCGTGCAAATTTATTTCGAAAGTAATGGTTCAGTTCGCGAAGTTCACCGCAAGCTCCGTCCATTTTATGCCATTACATCCACAAAAACTGACTGTTTGGTGTGCTCTATGGGCTGGTGGAGTCATTGGGCCATACTTCTTCCGAAATAATGCTGGAGAGTCAGTTACCGTTAATGGAGACCGGTATAGAGCCATGATAACCGACTACTTTGTTCCCGAATTGGATGGCATGAATGTGGATGAGTTGTGGTTCCAACAAGTGGTTGAAAATTGGACCTGTAGAATTGGCTTTATTCGAGCCAGCCGCGGCGGCCACATGCCCGAAATCATATTAAAACATTAATGGCATAAAATTATCCTTCCAATAAAGCCCAATTTATGGACATTAAAACGATTTTCTTGTGTTTTATTTCAATTCGAAGTTCTATACCTCAATAAAAAACAACCTTTATAAGTATTATGATTTTTGTGCGTTAAGAGAGAAAGGACTTTAGGTTCCAGCTATTTGTAACAGCCCAAAGTGACACCTCTTTACTAAAAGTATTCTTAGTTTAACACTGACGTCATTGCAATAACCTAAAGACAATTAATTGTCTCCGTCTGCCATACAAATGGTCGGAAACGTTTACCACAACCACAGGATAACTTGTCCATATAGTTAAAAGTATTGGTTAAGAGAGGACAATAATTTTTAATAATTTTCAAAAAAAAAAAACAACCGGAACTACGCTTTGAAAAATCTGTTTACACACAAGTGAAACGTGTGTTTGGTCTTTGTAGCAAGTAAAGCTTATTTCTTTCTACACAAAGCTTATTTGAATGTAAATATAACTCATTTGCTATTAATATTACGTATTTGTGTATAAGCAATAGCGTGTTTGGGAAAAACAGACAACGAACTTATTAAATTCAACAAATTACTACATTTGAGTGCGAATAAGTGTGTATTTGCAGCTGTTTTCGTAATTTTTTGTTTGCCTTTAGCCTCTTTAATATAATAACCATAAACGAGATTATAAGATAAATTGATGTATAGAAATTCACAAATTGACAAGAAAAAAACTAAAAAGTAACACAAAAATGTATAAATGTATCGTTTTTTTCAGTGTGTACCAACCTTCATTTTTAAAACTCATACTACAATGTGCAGGGTGCCTAGGAATGAGTCACAGCCGATATTAATATTGATTATCCTTGCCATGCACTTGCTGTAATTTTTAATAACAAAAGTGATAATAGAAAATGTCTGCATGCGGCAACAACTCTTAGCAATTAAAGAGCAAACGTGCAAGAGTACATAATACATACCATATGTCCATATGTAGCTACAAAGATTGTACATGAATATAAGTGTGTGTTTATATTTATGCGTGTGTGTGTGTGTGTGGACATTTCAATACAAATATGCACCTGCACGACATTTCTCCACATATTTATGTTCAAATATTTGCCATGCTCTGTCTCTGTCTCTGCTGCTCATGCTAATGGCACTCCTGGAGTGGCTGCATCTGAAAACTACTTGAGCTCAGTAATGATATGCAATCCGCTTATTTTATTTTATAATGAACGTGACTGACAAGTGGCACTTTTAAGTGACTAGACCATCATCGCCAGCAGCAGCTCCATCACCCGGCTGAGTTAACCGAACCGACGATGCGACGCTACTCATTTTACTTCCACCACCACCCAGCTACAACAGTCAGTACATTCATCATTCGTCATTCATTATTTCAAAGGATTCGCATAAAGGATTTTCCACGTGAGAGAGTGTGTGTAGGTGTGACTCGGCATTGTTGTTGTTGTTGCTCTTGTTATCAGAAGAGCAGCTTCCTTCTGATAATTTAAACAAAAACAATGGCGAAACATACATTTTAATAACTTTACAGTACAACAACATTACAGCATCGTCTACAGACGCCCGGGCAGAAAAATATGAGCGGTCCCATGCCGACACTGGAGTGCGTTCTGTGTTGCAGTAAAGGTTGGGTGTTTCATATATGACATTGGCCAAGGCAAAAAAATGTTTTTTTTTTTGAAAAAAAAAAAATCCCAAAAAAAACAAATATGAATTTTTTTGGTATATTACACCGTGTTACACACATTCTGTCCTATGAACCAAATTTACTTTTTCGGAAAGGGGATACAAAATAAAAATACACGTGTATCGGCGATTTTCATGTACACGTCCGAATTTTTTTTTTTTTAAGTTTGAAGTATGAAGCTCGTAGTGGCCTGTGTGAAAGCCTTTTGACCGATTTTTAACCCTTTTTCAGTGATCCAATCGAGCTGATTTTTGGCAGGCAGACTCGTGGAAATGTCTGTATCACGTCAAGTTTTTTAAAAATAATAGATTTTTATCAATTCTCAGATTTTCCAAAAAAAAAATTTTTTTTAAATGGTTATCGTTTTTTTTTAAATGTTTCAGTTCAAAAAACATTTTTTTTCGTAACGCTTAAATAGTTTAAAAATTTGGAGTCTCTTTAAGTTATGCTAAGAAAAGTGAAAAAAATATTTTTTTTCAAAAATAATAAAAATTGGGGAAAATCTGAGAATTGATAAAAAATAGCTTTTAAAAAATTTGAAGTGATACAGACATTTCCACGTGTCTGCCTGCCAAATTTCAGCTCGATTGGATCACTGAAAAAGGGTTAAAAATCGGTCGAAAGGCTTTCACACAGGCCACTACGAGCTTTATACTTCAAACTTAAAAAAAAAAAAATTCGGACGTGTACATGAAAATCGCCGATACACGTATATTTTTATTTTTTTCCCTCTTTCCGAATATGTGCATTTGGTTCATAGGACAGAAAAAAATCTTTTTGTAACACGGTGTTATTGGTAGCAGTAGCGGAACAAATTACTTCGGTAGCAATAACTGTTAACCGAATTGGCGGTTCTAGCAGCCTTTGCAAAGACAAATTATGACATGGCTCCAAAATGAGCAACAAACTGTCAACGTTTAATAATTTCTTGGCTTCTAGACCAGATTGTTAATGGTGTCCATTTCGTGCTGTTCTAAGGTCCAAGCTTTCAAACGATAACGAAGCGGATGGTCGAGGTCCTTGTAAGCGAATAATTTTAGGTGTTTGTACAAAATCCGCGTTAGGTACTCGAAATGTTGAGATCGAATGTTTTAAATCAACAGGTCAATCTTACGAATTTTGTTCGCAAACTTGCGTACAGCAACTCCTGCATACCTTCATATTTTCAGCCAAATTTATTCGTCCTCATTTCACCGTTTAGTGTATTAATGCACTGCTTTGTCATTTGTGTTTTTCTTTCTGGGTGCACATATGCACCCATTCATCTGTGACAGTATTCGTTGTTACAAAGCGGCTTAGCGAATTTCTGCATTTCTGTCAGTGTGTGTGTGTTCGTGTAAAATAAATATTGATGATATTTCTAAGGGAACCATCGATGTTCAACTATTTACTTGTATCATAAACGGATCTTTGAATATTTCCGCTTTTGTTTTTGTTGCCATCAAAGACAAATGTAGAGTTTTAAACATTCGATTTTTAATTAATTACGTTAATTAGAATTGTTTATTTTTGTTTAATGTTGTTTAATGATTTGGAAAGTAGTTTCTCAGATGGTGTTATGTGCAAAGATCATACAGAGGACAGGCGTCCCTCGTCGTCAGTTCGGCATAAAATATGAATTTGAAAATTTCTTCAATTATCCTTAAGGACACTCCTATGGTGGATTCGGTAACATTCGGCACGATTTAATTTGTAATCCAGGACCTACACTTTAAAGCCGGCACCAAAATAAACCTATCTCGAAATAGGGAAATTTTTCTGGAAAACTTTTCTACCATAGCTTTATAAATACAGAATTTAGGCAAGATCGCGATGGTCATATTGATAATATTACACGGTTTATAAGGTAGGCTAGATGGTACATTTGTATGGTAGGTACCAGAGGGGGAGTTGCCAGACTTCCAAGTTTTTGTCCAAAATATTGTCTAGCTATACTTTTACTAAATACAGAATTTGGCCAAGATCGAACTGGGCGTATTGATATTATTACACGATTTCTAAAGTTGGCGAAGTTGGTGTGGGCCGAAGGAGTGTGGAAAAAGTTTTGGGAAAATATTAAGCCAGACGGACAGACGGACATGGCTCAAACGATTTAGAATGTCATGAATCGAATTTGGTTCAAAGACACCTGGTGTCAATATTTCTATGTGTTACAGTTTTGGGTCGTATCAAATGATATATCTGTGGTTTTCACGAATAACAATGTAAGTTATAATAGAATTCTTCTCAGGCGAGCAAAAAGAAATAATTTTTAAAATTACGGCTTTTGTAAAAATATCAACTTAAGTTGTTATTAATAAAGAATACTGAGTAGCGAATGATTTGTGCTAAAAAAGAGTTTACTTTAATGGAAAGCCCTTTGAAAATGTCGCACTTTGACATCAATAAATAAAAATCCCCTAAAATGTACTTAAGCGGTTATTCGTGAAAAACACAGATATACCCTCCTACCCGTAGGGTGAAGGTATAAAAATTGTGATTCTGGCACAGCCACATATCGTGCTTTAAGAGGAGATTATGATTTATGGTTATGAAGCACATTTATCACTCGGTGGGTATGTTAATAAACAAAATTGACGTATTTGGAATTCTGAGAATACTCAAGTAATTAAAGAGAGGCCATTACATCCACAAAAAGTCACTGTTTGGTGCGCTATTTGGTTCGAAGGTGTGATTGGACCTTACTTCTTCTAAAACGACGAGGGAAATGACCTCAAAAGAATCAATGCTTGCCACACTATCAGAATATATACGAATTTTCCTTAACATTCAATGAATAAACAGGGAACTTCTGTCAAAAACAATCCCTGTGTTCGATATAATTTGTCTATCTTACTACAGAAGTCGGCGGTAGCTTTAAAATATTTTTAATGTTCTTACCGGGATAAAAAAAACTGGATTTCTATGTGATTTTCGCACATACCATCACACCTAGTTCGATGTTCTCAATAATAGTTCGACACAAGAAATCACTGATAAATATAAACACACACCATTTATCATTTTTTCAAAAAAAAAACACACATTTTTTGTGAGTGTATTTCTAGCAACATCACCTCACATGGCACAACAGCCGTTAATTTTTATTTCCGGCCCGAAAATTACCTCATAATTTCCTGAAATAAATGTTTAAAATTTATTATTGAACATTATTGAATGTTCCGGAATACAACCGAACACTTGTTCACTGGTCGGTCACTACAACAAGAAGGTGATTTAATATTCCGCCATCAACTTTTTGCCCACTCAATTAGATGTGTGGCCATAATTTGCATAATTTATCGATAGCGAACACACAGAAAATTACACAACGGATCGTTTATAGAATTTAATGGCAAAATTGCGCTACATCGGACACAAAAGAGAAAATCAGATAATTATTATTGTTATTATTTTACGTAGTTGTACATCACTATCACCGTACGACAAGGACATTAAGATCGGTCAGTGCGTTTGGTACATATTGAAATAAAAATATCTCTACCAGAAGAGTCCCCAATATTACTTGATTGTTTTTGAATTGCAGGGCTTCAACTCATGGATTTATTTTTGGTAAATTCAAAAACGATTACATACCATATCCATTTCTTTCAAATATTCCCTTAATGTATTGATATCTCCCGCTTATGAGAACTTCCCCTCTATACGGACAATACTATTTTCAAATGCAAGCCATGATGAATGTGGTATGACGGAGTCGGCCCGACCGAACTTGACGACATTTTTATTGACGTTTTGCCCACTTGTTAGTATTCAACTCGTATATTTGTGTATAAGTTTGCAAGAATTATAGCATACTTACAGGCTTCATTAATATCTCATCGAAATCTGGCACAAGCTCTCCAACACGCACAGACAAATGCGTGAGCACACTCACACAATATTAAATTTCCTTAGGTTGATTGATAGCAGGGATTGATGAATCCGTCCGTCCGTCCGTCCGTCCATTCGTTATTTTTGTGGTAAAATCCTGTCCGTCCATGGCCGGACTGACTAGTCGATGATATTTAGTACTGGATGGATATGAAGGCGTCCAACAACACATCGCCGCCATCATTCGAGTAATTGTTTCCGTTGTTAGCACGCGCCTTCATCATTTCCAAACTGTATACATTATGTAAGTACGCATTGTATACACTCACGCATACACATGCCAGGACACTCGTGAATTGTTGTATAGCCGTAACATTGTAGTGGTGTAATGGTCTTAACACGGAACTCATTTAATAGCTCAACAGCGGAAAATTTCGGTTTTTAACAACAGCCGATGTACAGTGATGTGGCGAGACAGTTCTTGTGTCCAAAACTTTATAAAAAAAAAACAGAAGGAACACCTTGTGTTACAAAAGGAACACCTTGTGGTACAAAGGGGTTGCCTTAAGAACTCGCTGTGTTATACAGGGTTCTCGGTTTTGAAACCCGTTATTTCAGTAGCTGTCACTTTTGTAGCTTTTATTCTTTGACATTTGACAAGTAGAAACTACGCTATTATGGAACGATACACATTTCAACAACGCATTGAAATCTTAATATATATTTACCCTCGACACTGATTCACTGACTCTGCCACGCAGTACGTAGGAATTTAAATAGGCATTCTATAATTTTCTATAAATAATAATAATAAAAAAAATAATATTTTTTTTTTGTACAGGAATTTTCCCCAATTTTTTTTTTCCAAAATTTTTTTTTTCCAAATTTTTTTTTTTTTACAAAATTTTTTTTTTCAAAAAATTATTTTTTCCACAAAATTTTTTTTTTTCGACAAAAATTTTTTTTTTCCGCAAAAATTTTTTTTTTCAACAAAATTTTTTTTTTCAAGAAAAAATGTTTTTTTCAACAAAATTTTTTTTTTTTCAACAAAAAAATTTTTTTGAACAAAAATTTTTTACATTACATTACATTTTTTACATACGCATTACAACTTTAGTTATTAACTCTAGTTATTAATATTCACTACAAAAATGGTGAGAATTTTCCAGTCACAGTTCGCAAAACTAAAAATTTTCGGACCGTGTTATCTCTCGAAGAGCTGATCACAATTGTCCACCGTGATCTTGTGATTTAACACCTTGCGACTTCTTCTCTTGGGGCCACCTGACAGATAAGGTCTACACCAACAGCCCAGTGTCGATTCAAGACCTCAAAGATAGAATTCGTGAGGCTATCGAGGACATAGGCCAGCGACTTTGCGATTTGGTTATGGACAATTTCAGAAAAAGGATATGGTCCTGTAAGCGTGGTCGTGGTGGCCTTTTGGCTGATATTGTTTTTCATTATTAACGGCCTACCTTCCTCTTTATTATGAAATAAAGATCCGATCATTTATGTCAAAAAATTCCATTTTCCTTTGAATACCAAAATAACAACTCTTGTTGGAGAACCCGGTAACTGGGACACATTTTGTTATAACAGGAAACCCTGTGTTACAACATGGTCACCCTAAAGGAAATATACTTTTTTTTGTAAGACTCAGTGGATGTCCCATTTTAATGAGTTAGCGTGGGTATTGGAGGTGAAAAAAAGGGTAGTAGTGTTTGAATTTAATAATGTCATTGCAGGCAGGAAAAACACTTATATGAAGACTATTCCAACAGTCCGGCTGAAGAACCAAATTTCTAGATAGTGCTTCATCCGGTCAACCATCTGAACGTATGAAAATAATCTTTTAATCGTTCTCAACGAGTGTCGCCACTTTCTAAAACAATCAGACCAAAAGTCAAATGTTTTACACTAGATTTTATATTTCTTTCGTCTGATGGATCAAATATGGACTTGCGAACCACTGTGCCGCATTGATACAGTCCCTTGCAGTACCAAATAAAAACTACCCGAATGTTGCGCCTTTTTTTCCTCCGATCTGTAATGGGTACTTGAAAAGGGTCTGTTAAGCATACAAACAGCCTAACACTAATACATTTAGATGCCGTACCAACACATTGAAACATTTACAATACAAGCAGACGTGTGTGCGTGTGTATGGGTGAGAAAGGCTATTGGCCAAAAAAAATTCAAAAAAAACAGAAATAAACATTTAAATTTGGTATTGTGCACTGTACGGTTTTGTTTAAAAGTTTTCTTGTTCAGCGCGTATACGCCATTTAGCATAAGCTCTGGGGATTATTGTTAGAGGGCTTTTAGCCTGAATTCCATTTGGCCGACCGCCCGTCCGTCCGTCCGTCCGCCAGTCCATGCGTTTTGGTTGCGTTTAGTTTCGGTTTTTGTGTGATTTCGTTTTAATTGAATTTTACAGTTCTGCTGCTTTCCCCCTCAATTATTTTTCTTGAGAATTCAATATAGAAATTCTTCTTCTGTGAACTGAAAATGTATGCAAGCATTATTGGAGCCTTGAGAAAAAAAATTATCTCATTATTCGTTTTTGTCTCACCCCGTCCCCCATTTAAAGGGTCCACTCACTCAGTTTGGCAGGGAGGGTTCAGTCGGTATTGTTGTTGCTGTGAGAATTTATTGCCGAGAAAAATATCTTTATTTGCTTTTATCATAAAATGCGTACGAATTTATTTTCATCTGTTTGTTGTCTTTGGTATTTTCTTTTCTTTTTCCGCTTTTTGTTTTTGCATTAAACTACCAACTGCAAACAAAAAAAGAAAGGTCGTCGTTTTGCCGTATGTAAATTTCTTAAAATATTCCAAAATGTAAATGATTGTGATTGGCGAAGCAATGGAAAGGAAGGCACTAAGTAAAGGAAAGGAGCCAAAAACCAAATTCGATACTAATGGTATTTAATGTGCGTAAATTTATTGAATTTAAATGGCTGGCAATCGTCTTTGTGCGAACCGTGTATATGAATTGTACACTTTTGGTGGCGGTTTTATGGGGTGTTGGTTGTTTCTTATTTTTCCCCCTTCTACGGAAATCGTCCATGCTCGTTTTTCTCGCTTATTCCGGAGTATATGTTTCTTAATAGCCTTTTGAACCCCATATACCCGAAGCCATTCAAGGGTTCGGAATAAATTTTCTAATTCGGCGAATATTCATTAAAATGCCACATCATCTGCTGGTTAAAGATTCTGGAGATTTTCTAAGAACAAAGCCAGTTTCAGTGGAATGGATTTTGGCGCCAATAAATGGAGACCTTGTTATAAAAAGTTCTTTTTTCTGTCCCAGCATCTATTTTTCATTCATAACAATGTTGTCCATTATAAGAAATTACTTTCCGCCAGTTTGATGAAAAAAAAACATGATCTTTAAGCTATTTGTCTATGAGAACATAAAATCTGGAACAAAGTCCACCAGCCCAGGGTGATTTTTCTCTAAAAGTGACGTGTTTTCTACGCATTTGGTGAATTAAATTTGGAATTGACGGTTTTCATGATTTATTACCATTTCGGTGAATTTTATAAAAATAAAAATGGTCGCATTTACAAAATTGGTATTTAAAGCTCTGGAATTGCTTTGAAAAAAATGCAAACTTCGTTGTAGATATGTTAAAAATGTTTAACACAAAATTAGAAGTGTGGCGAAGACGTCTATACCTAAATAATTTAAAAGTTACTCCTTAGGAAGTGTGAAATATATATTTGATTCTATACCTAATACAAGTATTTTTGCGCTATCTGCAGTACCGATTTGGGCAAAAGAGTCTGAAAAAATCGAACAACCCTGGATGTGCCTCTCACGGATTGATTTAGATTAAGGACTACTGGGTAAACATAATTTTACTTTCATGATTGTGCAGACGATCTAAGCTTATAACAATGTTCACAAACAATAAATACCTAACTCAATTTAGAACATAATTGTGTTATGAGTACCCCTGTGTTTTCAGCGTGTCTGTATTTTTTTAAGAAATGAATTAAGTAATATTTTTTCTTAGAAACTGAAAAAAAATAATATTTTTTCTTAGAAACTGGAAAAAATAATATTTTTTCTTAGAAACTAGAAAAAAAATAATATTTTTTCTTAGAAACTAGAAAAAAAATAATATTTTTTCTTAGAAACTAGAAAAAAATAATATTTTTTCTTAGAAACTAGAAAAAAATAATATTTTTTCTTAGAAACTCGAAAAAATAATATTTTTTTTTGGAAACTGGAAAAAATAATATTTCTTCTTAGAAACTGGAAAAAATAATATTTTTTCTTAGAAACTGGAAAAAAATAATATTTTTTCTTAGAAACTGGAAAAAAAATAATATTTTTTCTTAGAAACTGGAAAAAAATAATATTTTTTCTTAGAAACTGGAAAAAATAATATTTTTTTTTAGAAACTGGAAAAAAATAATATTTTTTCTTAGAAACTGGAAAAAAATAATATTTTTTCTGAGAAACTGGAAAAAAATAATATTTTTTCTTAGAAACTGGAAAAAAACAATATTTTTTCTTAGAAACTGGAAAAAATAATATTTTTTCTTAGAAACTAGAAAAAAATAATATTTTTCTTAGAAACTGGAAAAAAATAATATTTTTTCTTAGAAACTGGAAAAAATAATATTTTTTCTGAGAAACTGGAAAAAAATAATATTTTTTCTTAGAAACTGGAAAAAAACAATATTTTTTCTTAGAAACTGGAAAAAAACAATATTTTTTCTTAGAAACTGGAAAAAATAATATTTTTTCTGAGAAACTGGAAAAAATAATATTTTTTCTGAGAAACTGGAAAAAAATAATATTTTTTCTTAGAAACTGGAAAAAATAATATTTGTTTTAGAATCTGGAAAAAACAATATTTGGAAACTGGAAAAAATAATATTTTTTTTTAGAAACTGGAAAAAAATAATATGTTTTTTAGAAACTGGATAAAAATAATATTTTTTTTAGAAACTGGAAAAAACAATATTTGGAAACTGGAAAAAATAATATTTTTTTTTTAGAAACTGGAAAAAAATAATATTTTTTCTTAGAAACTGGCAAAAATTATATTTTTTTTTAGAAACTCGAAAAAATAATATTTTTTTTTGGAAACTGGAAAAAATAATATTTTTTCTTAGAAACTGGAAAAAAAATAATATTTTTTCTTAGAAACTGGAAAAAAAACAATATTTTTTCTTAGAAACTGGAAAAAAATAATATTTTTTTTAGAAACTGGAAAAAAACAATATTTTTTCTTAGAAACTGGAAAAAAAATAATATTTTTTCTTAGAAACTGGAAAAAATAATATTTTTTCTTAGAAGGAAATTTCTAGGATTTGAAAATTTTAATTTCTATCCCGGAAAAAAATTCAAAAAAAAAAAATTATTGGTTTATTAAAAAAATATTTTCCGACTTCTGACACATCCGCATCCTGCCAACGTAAATTTCTAGGACCTTGGTGAGGTTTTCTCGGACGGATTGTACCGCCGGCTGGCATTAGCACCACTTTGCTGAAACAAAAGATCATCAAAGTCCAGACTTTCAATCTCAGGCCACAAAAAACGATTATGTCGTGCCTCTGCAGTGCACACCGTTACCCGAAATAGCGTTTTTAGCATCATTTTTAAAGAAAAAATATATTGTTTCGAACAAAACCATTTACAGCGGCTCTAACAAGGTGTTTTCAGTTGCTGAGTCAATCTGACCTTGTAAGCGAATAATACAAAGTCTTTGTGCACATTTCGCATCAGGCTGGTGCGTGTAGTGTTGAGGTGTTCTGATCGATGGCGGATCAATGTCTCTGGACCGAGTGCACACCTTACGACATGAGTTGTGTCCATTAAACCCACTCTGTATGTGTATTTTTGCTTCAATTCCGAACCCTGGTCGACATATCACCATTTACTTTAATTCCCATTAACAAATTCCTACAACCAAGCAAATAAAAATAACTTCTTACTAACGTCAAATAGAGGGTGTCCAAACGGGGCTAAAAGCCATTTCACCATGACGGTCGGATACTTGTATTTACGCACATTTACCCAAAAACACGAGGCGTAATCAATTGCTTGAAGAGCATTATCCCTTCGTAGGCTCTACATTGTTATGTGTTCCTTTATCTTTTCGTTTCGTTTCGATTTTTTTTTTCTTCTGTTTGTTCTGCATATAACCTCAAATTAAAAGCACGGACACTGTGAGGCGGCATAAAACAGTGGTGGATGTCCAAGTGGCGTTGAGTTTTCTGGCATTGGCCAGCAGCAATGCCGATCCCTTTTGTATCAATACAGGCGATACCATATCAATTTAACTTTGCAATTGAACCATTACCGCCCGCCAACCACCAAACAACCCATCGGACGACCTAACGGCCAGCCAGGCCAGCCCAGTGGACGTAAGGTATTTAAGTAGTTAAGCCATCAAGCAGCGCCACCACCACGACGACGACGACGGCGACGACTTCGACACTGTATTGGATAAAAGGATAATAGCCACGAATCACTTGAATAGCCCAAGCGATAACATAACTTAAACACCGCACCAAGGCTCTGAATAATGACATGGCTAGCGTTGGGTAATGATTTCCATTTTAAGTGAGGATGATGAGGGCTGTGTCGGCAGCAGCACTGACGGCCAGTAGGCCAAGAGGTATTTGCATGTGAGGAAAGGGTTATAATAAACAACCCATTTTGATTATCCTCTTTGAATTAGGTTGAGGAAATGAGTGTAATTGTAAGTGGATTGGATTGGATTGTAAAGCCCTGCTGGCATTTGTTATTGTTGTTGATTAATTCTTTGCACAATACATTTTTCATTTTTAGCCAAAACCCCCACATCCCACAACCATTAGAAGCGACCGAACTGTGAATTGCTTTACAAATGAGTTTTGAATTGTTATCGGTTTTGATGGTGTTCATTCATCTTGAGGGAAATTTGACAACGACTTCCCCCACAGTTAGTGCGTGAAACTGACTCCGCTTAGAGACCATACATGGAGAGATATTTCAACCCCTTTGCGTCATTTATAATTACTTGATAAAACTATATTACACTCAAAGAGAAATATTGGTGGTAGATTTAATGAAAATACAAATGGCAATTTCATCGGTGCATTCTGTGCGCAACCCAACTTTAATTTCAATATTCTTTAATTGATGAAGAAAATATTGAGGAGAAAAATCAATAATCAATAATCATTGCCAAGCTTCTTCAGAAAAAAAACCATTGGCCCTGAGTATACAAATTCTATTGTACACAGTTCACTGATTCTCGGTCTGTTCTTTTATGTAATATAGCGATTGTTGAGCTGCAAAATATTGGAATGGGCTGGAGGTGTTGTGATTCCAAAGGGACACACACACAGCTCGTGTGGCAATGGACATTTTGCGTTTCCGGGTCGTGAGTGCCCGGCAATGTCGCTCTGCTCTACACTTCTTTCAGTGACTGCATAGGGAGTTCCTTTGGAAAATATCTGAACAGAGCTCAACTCATCATCAACAATGGCTGCGCCCTCCTGACCGAAATAATATGAAAGCCTAATGGAGAAAATATAGAACTAGTAAGTTGTAATGCGCCTATGGCGCCCGTTGAAATATGGAAAAAAAATTTGCTGAAAAAAAAAATTTTTGTAGAAAAAAAAAATTTTTTGTTGAAAAAAAAAAATTCTGTTAAAAAAAAAATTTTTGTCCAAAAAAAATTTTTGGTGAAAAAAAAAATTTTTTTGAAAAAAAAATTTTGTTGAAAAAAACAATTTTGTGGCAAAAAAAATTTTGTTGAAAAAAAAATTGTAAAAAAAAAAATTGGGGAAAACACAATTTCTGTACAAAAAAAAATATTATTTTTTTTATTATTATTATTTATAGAATTATAGAATGCCTATTTAAATTCCTACGTACTGCATGACAGAGTCAGTGAATCAGGGAATCAGTGTATCAGTGAATCAGTGAATCAGTGTCGAGGGTAAATATATATTAAGATACTTTGATAGAGGTTCCTGGTATGTTATTTCAAGGAATGGAAAGCCTCGTTAAGGAGTTTATATATTTGCAAATTGCTGTGTACAAAGGGATTCGGATAATTCGATTTTCAAAAAATCTGGAGAAAAAAATCCTTAAAAATAGGAAGATGGGCATTGTGATGGATGTTTTGCGTGTCGACTAATGTAGTATTGTTGTGACGACTTGTAGTATTCGGAACCAATCCAGTCTTCTTTCAGGTCACAGGTTCATTTGATGAAGTCATAGACTTTAAGTCTGACAGAGTGAGAAACTGATTAAAATTTAAAAATTCAATTTTGACCCATGAATTTGCCTACCTCAAACCAGACATAAATAGAATAATAACAAGTGGAGAAATAGTAAGTTCGGCCGGGCCGAATCTTATATACCCTCCATCATGGATCCTTAAAAAGTCAATAAATAAGAAAACCAGTGAAAAAGTTGCAGTCGGGTAAACCGACTTATATATACCCTCACCCTCATTAAAAACATACAAGTCTCATATTTCAAAGTATCGGAAAGTTAAATGTGTGAGTAGCTACCATCATTTGATGTAACATCTGATGAAAAGTCATAATAGCAACCTAGAATACCGAATGTTTTAGAAAAATATTGTATTACATGATTTTACAAAAAGGACGGAATATAAAGCAGAGTTTTTACTTGAAAATTGTATGTAGTTAAAGCTTTACTAAATATAGAGTTTCGGAAAGAATCGTTGATCGAGTTTATATAATTACACGATTTCTAAAGTGGGTGCAATGGTACATTTGTATGGGAGGTACCAGAAAAGGAGTTGCCAGACTGCCAAGTTTTTGTCCAAAACTTAGTCCAGTTATACCATTACTAAATACGGAATTTGGGCAGATCGCGTTGGTCGTATTGAAAGTATTACACGGTTTATAATGGGTGGAATGGTAAATTTGTATGACAGGTACCAGAAGGGGAGTTGCCAGACTTCCAAGTTTTTGTCTAAAAATTTTTCTAGCTATACTTTTACTAAATACAAAATTTGGGCAAAATGTCGTTGGGCATATTGGTGTTATTACACGATTTCTAAGGCAGGCGGGATGGTACATTCGTATGGGAGGTACCAGAAGAGGAGTTGCCAGACAGCCAAGATTTTGTCGGAAACTTTGTCCGGTTAAACCTTTACTAACTACGGATTTTGGACAAGATCGAACTTGCAAGTGTTGATATTATTACACGATTTATAAAGTGGGCGAAATAGCAGATTTGTATGGGAGGTACCCGAAGGAGAGTTGCCAGACTGCCAACTTTTTGTCCACGACTTAGTCTTACTATACGTTTACTAAATACAAAATTTGGGCAAGATCGCGTTGGGCATATTGGTGTTATTACACGATTTCTAAGGTAGGCGGGATGGCACATTTGTATGGCATGTACCAGAAGGGGAGTTGCCAGACTGCCAACTTTTTGTCCAAAACTTAGTCTAACTCTACTTTTACTAAATACATTTAAATAAATTTGGGGAAGATCCAACTAGGCGTGATGATATTATTACACGATTTCTAAAGTGGGCGAAATAGCAGATTTGTATGGGAGGTACCCGAAGGGGTGTGCCATATAGCCCATTTGCTATCCCATAAGCAGTTTTGGGAAAATATTAAGCCATGCCAAATTTCAGAGTGATTGCTTAACTCTTTCGAAAGTTATCGTGCGTACCAGCAGGACAGACGGACAGACGGACATGGCTCAAACGATTCAGAAAGTCATAAAACGAATTTGGTTCAAAGACACCTGGGTTCTAATGTGGATATTTCTATGTGTTACACTTTTGAGCCGTATCAAATGATATATACCCTCCCACCGTAGGGTGAGGGTATAACTAACTGAGTTTTTGGGCCGCTCGTGACCCGATAGTCCCAGGAACCCAATCACAAATTTTATCCAAATCATGAAAATAAATGCATATTTGGGTTCGCGAGAAAATTTCGTTGCATTTCGATACCCATATGTCCATGTTTGTCAAGGGACGGTTTTTGGGCCGCTGGTGACCCGATAGTCCCAGAAACCAGATCAAAAAATTTTGTAAAATCGTGAAAATAAAGGCTTATTTGGGTTCGTGAGTAAATTTCGTTGCACTTCGATACCCATATGCGCATGTTTATCATGGGCCCTTTTTTGGGCCCCAAGGGTCCACGGAACCCATGAGCACGCCCATTTTTGGGATTTTTTTCCCCATCTGTAAATTATATAAACTTAGTGTAGATGTAGTGAAAAAAATATTTGAAAAATTTGATTATGGCCGGGATATATTTAGTCCCGTAAAGGAGAACTTTTCCCTCTTTGGTCCGATAAGGCCCATTCTCGAACTTAACCTGCTTATGGGCAAAAAACATCTTCCTACAAAATTTCAGCTTTTTAGGGTTAGTCGTTCGCGCTCTATCGTGATTTCAACAGACAACAGACGGACGGACAGACGGACATCGCTAGAATGTCTTAGAATGTTACACTGACCAATAATATATATACTTTATAGGGTCGCAGATCACTCTTTCGAGGTGTTGCAAACGGAATGACAAACTTAGTATATACTCCATCCTATGATGGAGTGTATAACAACAATGTTGAAAGAAACAGAGTAATACTCTTGGGCAAATGTGTGCTACTTTGGGGTAAATCGACTCCTTAAAAACCCAATCGCAATCCAGAGTTGTCATAGCTTAGGTTAGGTTGTAATGGTAATCTGTATGTGCAGACTCACTTAGTCCTTGTAGATCATTGTTATACCACGGAATCTAGCCAATCTTCAAATTATGATTTCACATTTGCTTTCCACAAAAAAATCCCTGAAAAATTAAAATGTGTAAAATCACATACTCACTCACTCTGTTGGCACATTCAAATATTAACCACGCTAAGCTCATGATTACCACCCGCCAATAATTAACAGACATTTATCCTCTGAGTGTGTTTAGCTCTATCTATAAGCAGAGAGAAAAAAAGTGATTAATAACAACAATTTGTAAAACAAATTTCTATATGAGCGATTGGTGAGACAGTGAAGGAACAGCCACAAATGAAACACATCATGTTCTCTGTTCTGTGTACCATCAATGTCGATGGATGAAAACTTTGTTCAAGGACATCGGAAACGTGTTGAACGATAAACTTTCGGTCCCACTCCTTTTTTTTTTTTTTTGTTCAGCTTGTTCTTCTTCGTCTTCAGAATTTTGCCAAAAGCATCAGTATTGTTCTGGACCGCCCCGGGGGTAAGGATATATGGAACGGCATGGCGGACGGAGTAGAGGGGGGGAAGAAAAAAGTGTAAAGTAAAGCAAAAGTTGATTAAAAAGTTATTTGTGCATAATAATAAAGATTAAATTAAAAATGTTTTAAACTTGTCCCCTTATTTTATTTCAATGCATTTCGTTTCATTTAATTTAAACAACGTTTAATATTCAAATAAGTTGTCGCTGTTTTCGTTGTCATGGCAATGTCATACACGCTCTTAATTGAAATTGCCATTTTTACAGCAGATAACTTTTGAACTTTTAGTGTTTGCT
This sequence comes from Hydrotaea cyrtoneurina, assembly GCA_958296145.1. Taxonomy (NCBI): domain Eukaryota; kingdom Metazoa; phylum Arthropoda; class Insecta; order Diptera; family Muscidae; genus Hydrotaea; species Hydrotaea cyrtoneurina. The sequence goes on along the minus strand of OY282513.1, from coordinate 17,165,781 downwards.
GTCACTTTAAAGCCGCATTTTCCATTGACAATTGTCTATACATTAATTAATACGGTGGAAAATTATTGAAGGTTGTGACAAAGGGATTCATTTGAATATTTATGGGACATGTTTAAAAAATCTTTGAAATCGTTTTTTTTTTTTGGAATTCGAATTACTTAGTACTTAAATTTGTACCTAGAAGCTAATACCTTTGCCCGGACATTTTATTTTGATACTTCGTAGATATATGTATGTCTTATAAAAGAGAATTAATAGATCCGATTTACAGCCGGAAACATCCACTACCTAAAATGGACACCAGTGAGATATAATACATTCGGAGGCTGGGAAGTCGAACGATTTTTGGAATCCTGCCTAAGTACGACCTGAAGCCCTGAAATTATGAAACAATCAGAGTGCGATTTTGTGACCTGTTCAGACACAATGGTAAATGTAGTCAGCTGTGAATTGATTTGAAATGGAACGTTCTGGTCCATTCGACCAAAAAAGTTTTGGCCGGCACTATAATTGTATTTTAATGGGCTTAAAACCACACTTTTCTGTATTTAGCTACAACCCACAGTCTCTAGACTAGGACACTTTTTTTACAGGGTTGGATCAACCCCAATGAAAATATGAAGAAAATATTATTCTGTGTACAACACGTAAACTTGGGATAATGTTGCTATTTTTCATCATTTCCCTGGGGTCATATTACATTAGACCCGAATTGAAAACTTACTCCAACTCCAAAAATTAAAAATACCCCAACAAATTAAATTCTTTGAATTGGGGTTGTCTTTCATTGGTAAAATTGCACCATGTTTGAGAATTCAGTTACCAAATGACCTTTTAACACTGCATCAAAATATAATACGGGAATATCTCGCAAAAGTACGGTTAACCGATTTCACCATTTTGCCGTACCATTTGAAACCGGACTACTCGAGGCACTCGGGCCCTACACTGATAAAAAACATTAAGTAATCCGTACTTGAATTAAGCCGTAGCAGTGTATGATAAGTACGGATTTCCTTAAACCAAGTTAAAAAAAACTAGATTTAAGTACGGATTTTTGTCGCCCGGAATTCTTAATTTTCTCTTAGTTTGACGAGTAGAAAGCAGCGTTGCCGTTGATGATACTAAAGTATCAAAATGATACTTTTTTTGGGTCTTGCCACTTTTCTGATACTTTTTGTTTTTGATACTAAATTTGATACTTTTTGTTTTTAGATCCCTCTATGATCAAATCAAATGTTGATATAGATTATTTCGATTTAATATCTGAATTTAATTATAAAATTAAAGATGCAGATGAATTTGTGAGCGAATATCAATCTTTGGAAGCTTTAACAAAAGAAAAAACATGGGAGCGGCTTTTCCAAATTAGGGATGCTGAGGAGTTTTGGGGGAAAGAGGAAAATTGAAAAATTCCTACAACGAGCCTTTGTTCCCTACATTAAATAAATTTGTGTCATATATTTTTACACAGCAGTGCTTGCGCTGAGCGTATTTTTGCAAAACTTTCTCTTATGAAAAATAAGTAAACAAATAGACTCAAAGTTCAGACCTGTAATGAGAGACTATCAGCTCTTAATTTGGTAGATACTGATTTAGAAGATTGGATGCCAAACCCGGAATTAATTGACAAATTCCGAAAAAAAAAATTACAAAAATATAAGTACCAAGTACCAAATTTTCATTGACAGTTGTTTTTTTAGTTTTAATGTTTATTTAATGTTTTATTGTATTATTATTTTTGTTTTTTGTTACTTTACATGAATTCGTATTTTTTACCTTGTTTTATTGTTCTGCTTACTTTGTACCTAATTTGAAGTAATTTTTAAATAAAAAAAATCGTTTTAAAACGTTTTATACTTTTTTTTAAAAATTATACCTTTTTTTTGGTATTTTTTTTTTGAAAATTATACTTTTTGTGATACTTTTTGAAAAAAGTCAACGGCAACGCTGATGCGAGGTATTCCTGTACTGCTATATTAAGTCAATTTGTCCATATATATATATATATATATTAAGTCAATTTTTTTATTCTTTTTATTATTTTCCGGACGAAAATACATTTTTTGTTATTGCTCAATATATGTAGGAAAGCGATAAACGTAAACATTTCTTAAACTTTCATAATTGTTCTGTGTTATTATTTTAAACAATGCTTATATCGGAAAATCAATGATTACCGCTACGAACTAAATAGGCAAGGTCCAGTAAAATATTTTATATATACATATGTAGGTTAAATACCATTTTTTTCCAAAAAGAAATAACAAGCCATAGAAAGAAAATACTAATGTGAACATTCCATTCTAATTCAATAGAGAGTCTGTCATTTTTATTAACATTATAATTAATATCATTATTATTATAATTATTATTCGGTAAGCAATTTATTTCGACCTTTTCAATTTATCAATTATTAAAACTCATTATTTTGTTTTGTAATTTCAATTTCCAGAATTTCGTTGTCCTAAATTAAATTTTCTATGCAATCTCCGTTCGAATCATTAACATAATTTGTGCTCTAAATACGAAATTAATTTCAAAATGAATGCTTATCAGTTATTGTTATCAATTATGTTTATTACAAAAATATGCTTGAAATCGCTTTATACATTTATTGCCTGCTGCCGATTTTATTTATGCAGTATGCCGGACCCCCGGATACGGAAGCAGGGGGTAGCGAGCGAGGACGAACAGAACAGAAATAAAACGTGATTTAAGTTATTAAAGCATAACTTTAGGCATAATTACGCAAATATTCCATTTTTTTTTTGCCAATTTTCAGTCGACCATACGACCAAATACACACGCATTTGTGGTAAAACAGCAGCGGAACATGTGAGGCCATCAAATTAGAAGGTCGGTCATGGTGTGATGTTTCTGGGACTATCACACAACAAAGAACCTGATAAGAAACACACAAACACGATAAGGAATAACCAGAGCTCTCAAAATATGTTCCGCTTAATTTGTCTGTCCGGTCTCCAAAGAAGAACGAAGTTTGGGCGTTTTTTCGCAACAATTTCGCATTGTGTCTGTCCGGATGGGTGGTTTTTGTGTGACAACAAGCACTATAGAGAGCCACTTTGCGATTTGGTTATGGACAATTTCATGAAAAGGATTCCTGTAAGCGTTGTCGTGGCGGCCATTTGGCTGATGTTGTTTTTCATTATTAATGGCAGACCTTCATCTTTATTATGAAATTAACATCCGATCATTTATGTTAAAAAATATAATTTTTCTTTGAGGAGCTTGACATTTCATCACATCCGTGGACATCTGGCTCAAAGGACCAAAACGTACGCGCTGGTGGCGTTGTTAATTGAGTGGACTGTATGGTTTGAGCTTTTCTTTCTAACTGAATATTTAGGGAAAATCCATGACATTAGACCTCAAAAGCGGAGTACGTCTCGTTTTAAAAGGTAACGAAACTTCCGTTTCGTTTAGCTCATCAATCTACCACATCTTCTTCAATTAATGTTTTTTCATCACCCTAGGACGATATCCACATTTTAATCTCTGATGTAAACTTGTCATTATTGATTATCCATATCCATGAAAGATTCAAGAAATTATTACAGATCACCCAGTTTGTCGTTGTCCATATCATTTTATCTCGCACACACACCTGCATCACCTAAATAGTTCAATACTACAGTTCTGGCAATGCTCCCGTTACAATTTTTCAACCTGGCAATTCCCTTTCACCCTCTATTACATTTTCAACTTTGTTGTGTGTTTTTCGGTCGTGTTTCAAAGTACGCAATATTTTTGTTAATTTATCAAATAAAAAAAGGAAAATTAGTAAATGTGATTTTAAAAAGTCAAAATGCAAGTGTTCCTGAGTAGGTGAGCGGTGAAATATATTCGGTTCGGGAGTTTTAATGTCTGGAAAATGTACGATTAATTTTCGAGAATGTTCGGTTTCAGTTTTGGTCGGTTTTTCAGTTTGTCTCTTTTCCATTTTTTGTATTCTGTTGTTGTTTTCATCTTGTTTTTTTTTTGGTGCAGTACCGTAAGTGAAATATTTTCTGAGCATTGATGTGGCCGGATACTGCCGGTCGCAGTGGTTTCGTCCGTCCACGGGAGATGCCCGCCCAGCGAAGATTAATTTGCTCTAAAAATACCGCATGGCACCTAGAAATTCCGTTTACGGGAGCTGTCCGCGAGTAGAGCTTTTACTATATTTGCAAAGCAGCGACATCAATGATATTTGGAGTTTCCTTACATATCTTGAACAAATGGACTCATTTAAAATTCAATAAATATTGTGAATATAATGAATGTAATACCATAAAAAAGTAAACCACAACATCAAAGGAAAAAGTACATTTTTTTTTGTCTATAATGTTAATATTTTATTTTCTTTACAGTCATTGTTCATCTCATATGTCTGACATTGCGACAACTAAATCTGTCTCTTCCCGGAATTCGTCGGGTATATAATTGGGCCAATACTTCATGTCTTATCTGTCAACACTTCATGTCTATCAAATGACGGCAACATTTTAGTTTATGGGAGACACTGTCATATTTCGCAACCTAAATATGTAATGTTTTCGGCCTATGGTCGGCTTGGCGTCGATAAAATGACCGAAAAATCCCTTTCAAACGCTGTTAGAAAGTTCTGACTCCGTTAAAGCATTACGAGGTGACAACTCAATTGGATTTCCTCCCAGAATCTTATCGAAGAGGGTATGTATTCTTATTAGTTCAATATATAAATTATTAAAGACAAATTTTGAACTCAATAATTCTTTAGAAATTGGCAGACGACACAATTGTTGTAGCCGGTGCACGAGATGATAACATCTCTCAGCCTAGACGAAGATCGGTTATGCATCAAAGATGTATTCCTCGTTGCTGGGGTTCGTTGCACCACATAAGAAAATCCAAAGAATGACTACGTGTAGCCGCTACGCCGAAAATCTTCTTACACGTGCCCGGTGTTGGCCTTGTCCCAGGATTTAAACTCGTTGGCCCCTACGACAACCGAATACACAGATACGACATTCCAAATGAATTTGGACAAACGCGAAGAAATTTACCCGCCTCACAATTGGTATGTATTGTATTATTTTATTCAGTTTGTTATTTCAATAAGCTTTATCTGAGAAACTGACAACCCCTTAGTAATTTGTAGTTACTCTCTTTATTATATTGGGAATCGAAATGGATTTAGTTGGGAATTGGGGGCACGAACACATTAGAAGTCATCTAAATGAGATACAAATCAAATTGTTGTAAAAATATATGTTATATATTAAAACAATTGAAAACCGGCTGTATTACAAACGAATCACAAAACGAATTTAGGTTCATATCCTAGTAAGAACATCAAACTTTCTTCTAGCGAAAGTACATATATTTAATAAGATTATAAACGCCACTAGTATATTTTGGAAGAAATTGAAAAACCATATTAAGGCGATTTTAGAATTGTTGACTACTTTCTTGCGATTCCTGATATCTGCCAAAGTAAAACATGATGTGAACTACACTTACAAATTGTTTACGCACATGTACTGAACAATGTGATGAAGCCGATAATAAAGGCAAAGTGAGCCTCAGTTGCTAAATTATTGCTGACCCGATGATGTGTATCACTGGGAAGCTCTCTAACCATAGAATAAAACAAATGTTCACTTCGTAATTCCGTTTCCAGGACTTGGAAACATTGTCGCATCGGTGTAAAGTGTTTGGCGATGTTTCATATGGACAATCTGAAAAAAGATCAATATTACTCTCCAGGTTTTTACTTCATATTATCTCATGAGGTTAACTCAAGTCAAAGATTTTAATTTTGAATGAAATTGCAATTCTGTATTTTGTTCTTCAGAAAATACAAATTCCTTAGGAATGACTAAATTTTGGATTTCGAATTTCATATTTAGTTATTAACCCCTTCCTGCCTATTGGTATTTAAATACCCAAGGAATCATAAAAATCGTACTAGCCGAAGTATTGGGCATTCTGTAATAGGTTACAATACAACAAAAAGGTTTCTGAAGGCTTCCTGTTTTTTTTGGTTATTATTTTTATTAATAACAGATATTCCGGGATATTTTTTTGAAATGTACAAATACAAAAAACGAAATCGATCGGTATGATATCTTCGAAATTATAATTATTTCGAAGAATTTCTCTGAGCCGGCTATTTATTGATATACAAATTATTTATTGACCATTTTTTGGACGAATGTGTCATACAGCCAGCAAACAATTCCGATGAAAGCAATATTAATCAATAGACATGTGTCAAGTAGAGATAAACTTCGCGAACAGTAAATTTCCACAACTTGGAAGCGTTGTACTGACCTTAAATGATTCATGATGACTTGCCAAATCTTTTTGAAAAGACATGTCAACACAATTTGACATTATCAGTTGTCAAACCCTAGTTATCGATAGTTCCCATGCTGCTTACAAAATACCCCACATATTACACGTGTAATCTATCCCAAACATTTTGTATACAAAATAAAAATGTGACGTACTGAAATTTTATTGGAGCCTAGGTTGTTCAATACATTGGACCATCGCACAGCCCCAGACCCAAACGTCCACCTTCCAGTCTTAAACTTAAGACACTTCAAGCGAGATCTCAGAACAGCCACATTGACCAATTTCGGATTAAAATCCAAGCAGTTTCTGAATTTTTCAAAAGAGCTTTTCTTGCCGCTCACATTTGCTTCCCATTTTTGGTTTATTTCCGTCACTCTCTTATCTTCTTTTTCTGAAAATTGCTACTGCCTTCCCAAAAAAGGAATGCCCGCAAGCCATCCCTGGCTTTATTTCCGCATGCACATGTATATGTCTGACCCAGTCAGTGACCAGTTAATACAACTCCAAACAAAACGATTCGGATATTTTTAAATGACTTTGTGGACACGATTAAAAGTTCCATGTTCTCTAATGAAGGATGCAATATAGCAATACAAAATTTGGGTGTTCTTTAGTCTGGTGGGTGAAAAAGAGTCAAACAAATCTTATGGAATTACACGAATGTCACGAAAACATCCCCGAGGCAGAGTAGGACTACCAGCTATGAGGTAATGACCGAATTCGTATACTGGGGCGCGATCAAGAACGTCAATAAAACGAATAGGTGCTACTTTGGGCTTTGAACGTCAAAGAATAAAAAGAAGACTCTAAAACCGGAGAGACCTGGTGCTGAAACATGGTTACTTGTGCCAGCTGATTAATCTACAACAATTGCGCGGCATGGGTCATGTGCGAGCGGATAATAATGGTACGGCTCTAAGAATCATAGATCATACCCACACGAAAGTTCATGTCAATATTCTACTTAAAACCTGGCTGAAAATCTATTAATATAAGTAAATAATTAAGAAAGATCTGTTTGAATATAAAATCTCATGATTTTCCTAAAATGATGTTATATCAGTTGTCATTTGAGTGGCTGATATGTAAATCGATAAGTGCTTTGTATAATTGTAGAATATAAACGTTATCGCAAAATTTCATACAAATTCAGGCTGCTGAGATAACAACGTAGGGGCCGAATTTTGTATACCCTCCACCATAATTGCGTTCCACAGCATTAAGGTCGGCAGCACCTCGGTAACAACGTCATTTATAATTCTGTCGTTATTATTTTGCCTAGTTTTCATACTGAGGGTAATGACATGTCATTACCAGGCAATGTGCATGTCAAGGTGTTTTCGCTTTTTGAATAATAAAGAATAAAATTATTTTTAAGTAAAAATGGAGAAAACACAACTACATGTGAATAAAATATTTATTTGAAACGATATATCAATGTCTACCCATTGTTTTTTAAAGATTATTTAAATTAAAATTTGCCCATGGCTACGATTCCAATTGTTCAGTCTAAAAGTAAACGGTTTTTTTTTTTGTATATTACACACGCATCAATCGTGGTTGGCTTGTGCCTATAGACGAGAGACGTCACGTGTCCGTCTCGCAGGATAAAATCTCACGAACAAGGTGACCAATTGACAGTGTCAAAACGTGAAATTGTTTGCTTGCAAAGCTCGGATTGCGTGCAGTGTACAGTAGGGTGGAGTGAAATTCAAAAAAAAAAAGTTAACCTCGGAAAGAGATGTAATCTGGGTCCTAATGAGGGGAAAAATAAAGACAAAAATTTTAAAAAAATTTTAGGGGTCGCGCCACTCTCTCGAAATTTGGAAATTATCGCTATTTTGGCGTTGATTTTAGAAAAATCCTAAAAAGTTTTATAACAAAAAATGTTTGCAATAGCGTAAAGAATGAAATAAGGGCATGAAAAAATTTAAAAAAAATTTTCTCATTGTTCAAAAATTTCAAAAAGTAAAATAAGTCAAATCGTCCCTTCTTCAGAAAATTGACTGAACAATGAAATCGCCACCAAAGCTACAAATATTAGTCGATTATCCTCATATTTGCCTCAAATACTTTTGTTTGGGCACTGAACAAGCTCAAACTTTTAAATTTTGAATAAGTTAAGTCGTTAATTTTTAGGATTTTTCTAAAATCAACGCCAAAATAGCGATAATTTCCAAATTTCGAGGGAGTGGCGCGACCCCTAAAATTTTTTTATAATTTTTTTCTTTATTTTTCCCCTCATTAGGACCCCAGACTACATCTCTTTCCGAGGTTAACTTTTTCAAATTAAAAAAAAAGCATGTTTTCACTCCACCCTAGTGTACAGTCCTGTTGAAATCACATTTTTGATAAAAAAAAAAGACAAACTTTTTCCAGTTTCCCTATAGCCCATTTACCGAAAAGATACTGTTGTGGTACGTCGCTCGAAAGCTGTACTTTGTATAACTTTAAACCAGGGACCGTATGTAAAATCTTCCAGGTGGTCGGCTAACACAAACCCATTTGCTGCTATCGGCGATGTGCGCATGAAGTGAATGCCCTTAATATATCAATGTGTAAATTGTAAAAGTAATAACAGCAGCACACCCCCATAATTTATAGCCTTTTATGTCTGCCATTATTATAATTATATAATCATCAATGTTTCTGCAGTACGTGAGGTCCATTAATAATATTTTCTTTTAAAAAAATCGACGGTAATTCAAGTTGATAAATGTATTAATACAAAAAGCCCATAATAATGATTCAATTACCGGAATTAACACGAATGTAGTCAGAGCCTTACGGTTTTAAAGCGACAATTTCCTGTCCAGTCAATGTGGATGAATGGGAAGAGAAAAAGACAGAATTTAAAATACATAATCGGGTATTGAAGGACAACATTATGATGTGATTTCATAAAAAGTTGTTGGAATGATTTCATTCGATTTATTGGCGTGACGTGTCTTAAACGTTATCTTTCCGTTGAATTGTTCTTAGAGAGGGTGCAAGCAGATCTTTTTGTCGATGAGGCTAATTTCATGCTCAATAAGTACGGCAGCAAAGAGAAATTTCGAATTTCGTCCGAAAAGCACCCAAAGGCTGATAATAACTGTCAACGTACCATGAAAAATACTTGGTTGACATGTGGTTGTGACAGGACGTTGCAATATAACACACTACGCGCGGTGCCGCCTACCAATTAAGGTCGAGTTTATTTAGTAATTTATTACTCTTTTTGACTCCCCTTTCATGCGATTTGATAGACCCGGTGGACCCTTTTTGTGGGGATGACTGGTGCCTTGAAAGACAATATTGCTAGTGCTATTGGTGAGACCCGGCCGATATGTTTGGAAATGCGTGGCAAACTATGACATTCAGAATGAACCACTTGTACCGCAGCCGTAGGTAATATTTTTTGTTAATCAACGCCATCCGAAACCATGGAAACGCTCACATAGTGACGGAAATGTTAAATACAGACAATATGTTTCATTTATTAATGTGTCATCCTATCGCCAGTTAATGTAATTATCATTGGACTTTTTACACAATCCTCGATAATTCAATTCAATTTACTTCTGGTAGTCTAGCCCAGCGAACTGAGCTTCGATCAATTTCTCCCCTACAAAAACCCTTAAGATATGTTTTCAAATAGATTTTTTTCTTTGTCAAAAAAGGGCAAACTATGCTGCTACTGCTTTCAGATGCTCAAATAACTCCCCCCACTAATAAACTTTAGCAATTTATATTTTCCTTAAGGCTGTTTTTAAGTATTCGTCATCTAGTTTTCTTATTCTTTTTTTATCAAGAATTCTTCGTATTATCAGCCTCCCCTATTGATATGCTGCAATTGCTTGGAGAGTGGTAGTCGGTGCGGGAGAAAAAAATCGTAATTCAATTATAATGCCAAAACGAATTTTAAACAATTTGCCACCACTTGACCAAAAACGACGAGGGGCTGTTTTTCTTGGCTTCCTGCAGTTTTTTTTTTGAATTTTTGGTAACTAAGTTCTTAGCATACGTGGGTAGGGCGATCTAATTTGATTTTTTATTCACATCTTCTCTTTTTCGGTTTTGGTTTCTCAACCAACAAATTGATTGCAAATCAAATTCTATTTTATTTCCCATTTCTTTCGAGAAAACTTCTCTTCGTGGCATTTGGCGAAATGTTTTTTTTTTGGCCTTGGTTGCCAAAGTTGAAAATGATATTCTGCAGCTTGCCGGGTGTTATAATAAAGTTATTATTCATGGTTATTGACATGTATGTACGTCAGTCAGTCAGTTTGTATGTGAGCCGACGTGCTAGTATTGTGGTAGTGAGGGAAGTTTCTTCTTATTGTGAACATTCGCAGATGTACGTTTTTTCTTATCGCCCGACATGTCTGCTATTCTTTGTCCTCACGAGTGGAGTGTCGTTAAGTCACAAAATTGGCCGGACGTCTATACCTTGCAATTGTCCTACTTATAAAGGTGGGACGCTTGAAATGGAAATATTTATGGCCAATAGACTGTCATGAGATGTCAGAACAGGAAAGTGTTTTTATTCGAGTTGTTAGAAGTTTCTCCCCAAGAATATTACTTTGCTTACAATGAAATTTAAATTTAATTGTGATGAGAGTTTTATCTAAATACTTATATAACCCTGTAACACGAACGTTATTCGTTTATACGTGAACACTAATCATTAGTCGAATCGACTAACACCGATATCTCTGGTTTTCACAAATATTCGCTTAAGGACATTTTAGGGGATTTTGATTTATTGATGTCAATGTGCTTTCCATTGAAGTCAACTTTTTTTAATACAAATGATTCGTTATTCTGTTTTATTTGTTAATAACAACTAAAGTTGATATTTACAGAAGCCGCAATTTTAATAATTATTTGTTTTCGCTCCTAAGCAGTTTACTATTATAACTGACGTTGTTATTCGTGAAATATCTACTTACTTATTTCCCTTAACATTCCTTGAAGGAACAGATGGGGAACTTCTCTCGATTCAGTGAGTGGTGTACGATATTATTGGTATACTCACTGACCGGGACATACTTTTTAAAGCCGGCTCCGAACGGCTAGTGCTTTTCTAGAGAAGTTTAGATGGCTTAGAGATAGCTCTCTTACTCGTAAAGTAGCCAAAATTTGCAAGGTGGAAACAGCCGCTGAAAAATGTTTGATGGTTTTGTCCGATTTCGAACTCGGGTTCTTCTGTGTGCTAGTCGCACAAACTACCTACCACACCAAGGCCGTCCGCATTCGTGAAATATCAACGATATCTAAATATGAACTATCAATACACGTTTAATTCAATTTCAATTAAATGTTTTTATTTTCATAGCATTTTCAGATTTGTTTATAATTTTAATTCGTACATGTAAAGAATAACAACGGGCATTTTATAATTATTTTTAATTTATCATAGTAAATGGATATGAAAATGACGATTTTTGGATAAAAAATTATAACCTAATTAAAACTAATTAAAAATGTTTAGACTGCAGTCAGCTCAGCAATTTGATCATATTCGGAATACGAATATTTGTCATTAACATTTCTAGACAATTTATCTATTTTGACAGCTACCAGATTAACATCAGCAAGTTGGTGAAGTCTTAGGTGAAGCCGTATAATAACTCTAGGAAGATTATAGTGGCAATTTCCACTATTAGCCCCGACAAATGCTGCATAGACAATAACAGCAGTTTATTGCCAATGTTTAATGCAGATCTACGATTAATAAAAGGGCCTTTACCCTTTAGTATAGTCGATTTATGTACAATATATGATACATGATCCTTATATGTTAGTTTTGAATCGTGCACTACACCTAGATATTTTACATAATTTTCCCATTTGATTATGTTGCTCTGAGGAATAAAACACTCTGTTCGCTTTCTAGTAAAATAGATCGCCTGACCAACCTATGCTCTCAATTTATGTTATAACGTGCAGTGTGTACCGTCCGGTTGAAACCACATGTTAACCAAGTCCGATTCATCCAGATTGGTCACAAAAATTGTCTTATATAAATATTATCAAAGGATTTGATATATTTCTCATCTTTATAATATTATCTTTAAATAATTATTCATACAGTTTTTTGGCTATTGTCTTTAACAAAATAAATTAAAATTTGTTTATGTTTGCCTAGTAACTGTCTACTACGTGATTTTTTAACGTTTATTTTTGAAAAGTTTTCCATAAAAAAGGTGATTTTCTTCCAGATTCTCTAAGATCCATTAACTGAAAAGACTGATTTTTTTCAAGATTTTTTGAAATACGTGACACAAATCGGATTTTGGTGGTTTTTCGAATGTCTAGCACAAGTTGGTCAATAAAACAATACACATTATGTATTTCAAAAGAAAAATATTTGAATTTTAATTTGATTTAAATAAATCATTCGCTTTGGCGGACGGGTTTTATTGAAGTCAGGAAAATACAGCGCATGTCTTTCAATTATCCGAAGTGTTTAATAATACGAAGTCCGGATATTTAAAATGCATTTGTTACATTTAGCCGAAGTTTGAAAATGCGTCGTGATAAATGCAACTTTTTTCTGATGCGCTAAAATTTTCTATTTTGTTTGGATGTCATGGTTAAACCAAACGCTCCCTTGTAAACATTATTGTCTGTACGACTCTGTCAACTATGAACGAGCGTATTATAACATATCTTACCGTCGTTTTCTGATTATTTTTCATCCCACATTCTTCGACTTCAAAATGTAAACATATATATTTGGGGCTCGGTATGTGCAACAATCTCCGGCTCGATTTCCTATCGGTTGCGCAAATCGAGCTCTTACTGTATTTCTATTATAATTTTTGTGCGCATTTCCTTTATGGTGGTAGTTACAATAGTTATAGTAATTGATGTTTGATAGAGTTGCTATAATTTAATCTAAACCATTTTAACCATAACTGAAACCAGCACTAACATTTGCTTTGGTTATATCGTAATTAATCAGTTTTTCAGGCAAAAGCTATTTACACTATAAAATATAAGCTTTGGTTTAAACTTTCCAAGTTAAACCGGTTTCAATTTGTGCGGTAAACAAACGGTTTAGCTTGGACAACAACCAAAATGTTTCATCTCATCCGGTAAATATTTGCTATAACGAAGAGTTGTTGTGAATGGCTCGTTCATCCCATTATTATGAGACTGTTTATATTTGGCTGTGCAGTGGTATTAAACGACTTCAAGAATTAAATTTTAACAGCCTTTTACTGCTTTTGTAGATTTTCGTCTGCTTATAAATTTCTATAAAATGTCCAAAAATCAATGCACTACTTTTTTAAAACAATTATTCCAGTTTTCTCACTCGAGTCGTTTAAATCAAATTATTATTCCCAGAATTAATTCGCTATCCGAGAGGTCATTTCAAGTTAGAGTTGCAAGATCTTTCAATGCGCTTCCTAGGGAATTAACATTACATTTATCTAACCTATAGATAAGTCCACACACTTTCGCCTCATATTGCTACGAACTACTTCAACACATTTAAACATATCTCCTCTTATTTTCTAAATGCACTTAATTTTTTGCCTTACGCTTTAGTTCCCCCCCCCCCCCCCCCCCCATCTTTAAAGGTTTTTTTATAATATCATGTTGTTCATTTGTTAATTTCAATATTGAATTTTACATTTATGAGTGGGTGCTATATTTGGTTGATAACTCTTAAACTTTTTGTATGTTTAATATTATATTATTTATTTATTTATTTACTGTACAGTTTATACTATTATGTTAATTAATAAGAAGGAAAGCATTGTACATATGTTGAGTAGGAGCGAATTGCTGTTTTAACAATGCATTTTGTAATTTTTCTCAAATTGGCCGTAAGGCTTTAAAAAGTTTTTTTTGTCGAATGCCCTTAAGTCCCGACCTAAGGCCTTCCAAAGCTTGGACATATAATGAGTTATATCTTTGTTGTTCTTTCCCAACATCATCAGGAGAAGATTTTGTTGAAAAACCTGTTGACATCAATTAAAGTTTTTTACTTATAGTTAATATTTGGTTTGAGGAGTTTTCTAACTATAGGGTGATTGGATCAGTCCAAGTCTTTGGATTTGACTATTTGTTAATATTGTGAAAAGTTTAATTTTCCAAGCAAGGACATCAGCAATTAAATTAAAGTTAATTTCCTTACGAATCAAAATCTGCTTACTCACATACTTAAGTTGGCTAAACAGACTGTTGTTGGCTATGGTCAGCTTTATAAATTATTGCTTTCGCCAGTTCGTATCACCAAAACTAGCCAAATTGTTTTGTTTTTGTTGGTTTGTTTTATTTACATTTCCACAACAACCCATCAATCCAACCAGCATACAAAGAAATATGTATCTCACATAAATTCAAATACTGTTCATAACTTTAACATTTTCCGCCAAATGTTTGTTTTATTTTGCAATCAATGACAAAATTCCATGTTTCATTGTAACGAGAAAGCATTGCCTGGCGTTAGTTGTCCTTCGATCAGTACAATTTCGATTTCCCAATAGCAACACAAACCATGTTTGTGAATATTTAATAAAGCTGCCATAACGAATTATTCAGAGACTGCAAGTGTGTGACACCCAAAAGTATCTTAAAACAAAAGGTGAACTTTCATATGCATAAATTCAATGGATACGTATGTAAACTCACACATATGCAAATATACGATGCTCTATCGCCCGTATCATATTTGCTAGCAACGTGACACCGTATCGGCAGGAATACTACTGCACACTTGCAAATGCATTATCCCCCCTCCCCTCCTGCACTCCTTGTGGTGAAGGAGTACTACAACTGGCTGCAAACGTGAATTAGGAGTAGTGGGAGAGGAGAGTACTACATTGACGAAGAGAATAGTTTCGGTGAACTTCCGTTTTCCGTTTCCGCGCCAAACTTTTCAATTCCTGTACGAATGTGTTAAAATCATATTGAAATGCACGGCTATAGAGAGACGGAGAGCGTGTGTAAGGGTTGGGAAAGAAATCAAGCACAGTGGTTTTAATTTAAAAATAAGTGGTAATAATAATAAATAACAGTCATAAAGTGCCCCGTTTAAAGTCGATTTTAAAATCACAATCAGTTTAAGAAAGTCGGACGTTTGGTCTGAGTATACAATGTTATTACCGTTGCATACATTTGCTGCGAGTTTTTCAAAACTGTACGGTAACTTTTATTTTTTTTCCTGCACTAAAACAGTGGAGAGGCATCGACACCTATGAATATGTGATGTGGATCGACGACGATGTAAACCGCTGGCTTACGAGAACAATCAGAGTTACCTCAACAGAACAACCATAGTTGCCGTGAGAGAACAACCATACTTACCCAAACAATAGAACTACCATTGTTGCCACAAGAGAACAACTGTACTTGCCTTAAGATAACAATAATAGTAGCCTCAAGAGAACAACCATAGTTGATTTGAGAGAACATCTATAGTGGCCCCAAGAGAGAACAATCATAGTTCCCTCAACAAAACTCTGCTCGAAAGACACTGAATTTTATTTTAAAATAGTTTCTTAAACTAAACTAATCTTAAAGCAGGAACGAGAACGCGATAGTCGCATACTATAGTCTGCCTTCTGCAGATATAATATTTTACTAATATACAGGGTCCGCCAAATACAATTTTTTTGTTTGAAAATTCTATAAAAAAAAAACTACTGGATATTTTCTCAAATTTCTTTTTTTTATTTGAAAGTGCAATCCTTCCGGTTAATAATGGAAAATAATTTCATTCAAATGGCTGCATGGGCTGACCATGCAGTAGCCCAAACACATCAGATCTGCGGCTGATAATGCGATCTTCAAAAACAGGACGCAAAACATCAAGTGTAGCTTCGGCTGTGTAGCACGTAGCGCCGTCCTGTTGAAACAAAATGTTGCCAATGTCCTCCTCTTCAATTTTTGTAAACAAAAAATTCGTTCAACATTGTTTGACATTTCAACATGAATAGACTAACGTTTGAACAACAGGGTTCTGTTCGAAAAACGTATCGCGCACTACGTCCATTATACGGTCAACATTATCGTCCGTCAGAGCAAAATGTTTTTTCGTATATCGGCCATAACGCGGCGAATGTTGTCCTCCAAGTGGCCAATCGTAGTTTCACTTTTCGGACCGCAGAATTGGCCTGCAAAATTGTGCGACTTAGAGCCACTCGTCTGTTTTCGGTGGGGAAATGTGAAGTTGCTAGTCTACGTCGATAAGCCCGAAACGATTGACCATTCGGAAGACATCATTCGCCGCGTTATTACCGATATATGACCACGCATTAGACTACGTCCTAGGCAGCCGTAGCGGTCATATTATCTTTCGAATAAAGTAAATTTCATGTTAATTAAAAAAATGCATCTTTGTTTTAATCCATTTCAAAGTTCTATAAAAAAAACACCCACCTTAAAGATTTTCAACGTTTTAAAAAAAAGAAAAACAAGTCTCATTTTTAAATATTCAAACTCAAAAAGATAAGCTATCATATTCATTGTAACTTAGCTTATACTGGAATAACAAATCATCTGTGTTTTATATTTTCACCCGAATACTATTTTTTTGGACGTTTCAAATCACTGTGCTTCGAGTAGACCGATACGAAACAAAGATAAAGTCGTGTGCACACCATTCAGCTCTACTAATGAAAGTTATACATTGATAATACCAGGGCCGTTATTAATCATTTTTGTTTACGAATTTTTTGGGGGCCCGAAGAACGTTGATTTTACTTATTAGGATAAGAGAATAAAACTTGTTTATAATAGGACAATTCTACGGAGTGTTCTAAACCCTCGCCTCCATAGTGCTTTCCAATATAAAATTGCGAATGTAACGCCCATAATTGCACCTCAAACTGCGTCATTGCAGTGTTTGGTGTTAAGCCATACATTGGCCTAGGTGGACTCAACTGATTAATAAAAAGCTATCAGAATCTAACTCCATCTGCCAAACGTCTGTGACTTTTGATGCAGTAAACATTTTTTTATTATTTACCGGGAAAAAATTATGTTTTTCTAAAACTACCATGATTTGAAAAAGGTATATCTGAAGTAAAAACTAGCTTAGATAGTAACGGGAGATTTCTATACTTGTAAAAAGTCCTTGGGCAAAACAGGATGCGCTAATTGTCTAATCTTTGGTAAACCCTCTACAGTGGACTTCCTTATTTTGGCAGCATGTTCCTGGAAAAAAATGTTGTTATCCAAAATTTAAATAGTCGACTTTTCGAGTTTTTGTGAATTACAAATCTATTTTATTCGACTTTTTAATTGAAAATAATACAACTTTAGTCAAACTTATACAAGTTAACGTTTAAAACGTAACAAATGATCAAAAAAAAAAGATCAATTCATTTCATTCAAAGTTTACTTTGATTTGAACCACATACCCTGTTTAATTGATCGAAGAAAAACGAACGTTCCATGAAGGAAAATACCATCAGAATACATTTGCTAAGAGTTATTTTCAGTATAAAAGTCTTCAAAATGTCTGTTACTCAATTTCATCTCCTGTAAGAATATTTGTTGCCTTAGATCGTGAACTTGTGTCATTACGCACTTGGAGAAGAACCCTGGTGAACATTTCGTAACAGCAATTACACCTGGTCCGGACTTCTTTAATTTAAGCTATCCCGGCTGTTCACCTCTGATTGTCTTGGACGATTTTTGAGTTCTTTGTTAGGCACCTCACTGCTCCTAAAGAAGCGAACCATATTTTTTAACTTCAGAAGGAGTTACAGCAATGGTGTAGCCTCCATAATGTCTGCTTACTCATTACAATAACTCTTTACGTCAGAATCATCCGGTTGCTGTAGAAACCCATATCCCGCTGCAGTTTCTGGTATATTTTACCGAAATATTAAATACAGGGTCCGCCAAATAACTTTTTTTTTTTTGAAAATTCTATAAAAAAAAACTACTGTATATTTTCTCAAGTTTATTTTTTTATTTGAAAGACAATGCTTCCGGTTAATAATGGAAAATAATTTCATTCAAATGGCTGCCTCGGCTGGCCATGCAGTAGCCTAACGACATCAGCTCTGCGGCTAATAATGCGATCTTCAAAAACAGGGCGCAAAACATAGTGTAGCTTCGGATGTGTGGCACGTAGCGCCGTCCTGTTGAAACCAAATGTTGCCAATATCCTCCTCTTCAATTTTTGTAAACAAAAATTCGTTCAACATGGCCCGATAACGAAAATAACGAAAACTAAGCACTGTTGAAAAAAAATGAAAACATTTAGGTTTTTTTTTTCAAAATTCTATAAAAAAAAACTGCTGGATATTTTCTCAAATTTATTTTTTATTTGAAAGTACAATCCTTCCGGTTAATAATGGAGAATAATTTCATTCAAATGGCTGACTCGGCTGGCCATGCAGTAGCCTACACGATCGGTCCAATTTTTAAGTGGGAAAAAAACGTTAGATGGCAGACCCTTTACAACCCCAATTTGCACATAACTCCAATAGCATGCAATAACAATAAACTCCGTTAGTCGGAAGTTATTTTGATATCAGAGAATATTGTTACTTATTTGATCGTTACAGAACTTGATAACTGTCGGATCCCATAGATCCTGACTACGTATATGCTCTGCAGGTCAAATTAAAAAAAAAAAGATGATAAAACTGGTAATGGAAAATTAAATATGCTCTCCTTTTTAAGGAGCAAGTGACTTCTTATCAGAAAAAAATGTATACTCCTACCTACATTTGAACATGCTTTTTATGTCATACTCCTACACATAACAAAAAAAAATGTATCCATTAAATTCCTTCATTAAATTAAATTAAAAAAATCTAATTTCATGGAATAAGATATACATTGAATTAATTAATAAATAAACTGGGACGAAAATTAATTAATTTTCAAACAGGTCAATAAATTAGTTTCATCTCATCACAAAATACCAAATTAGAGAAGAAATGTTGGAATTCCTTTGAAAACTCAATCCGGCCCTGGATGAATATGAAAGCACGAGAATTGCACTTAAGGGAGAAAGTTAAGGAAATGGAAAGGAAAACGCCTCAATTCTTACAAAGACGTAGGAATGGATGGGAGCGCCACCTAAAAGTACAACAAAAAGTGAACCCCTTCCGGTTAAAGGTGGGTGCAAATATTTAAATTGGCATTATACGTATGCGACACTGGGCTCAATATCCCACCGTATAGTATAGTATATCTAGTCTGTATAAATGTGTTGGGTGAGCCTGTCAATTTTAAGGAAACTGTTATTTCTACAAAGTATTTTTGCAGGTAGTTTGGTAAAGTTAATTAGCACACATGCATCATGTGTTCCTTGTTGCACGACTACGAACGAGTATCTTTGCGTATCTGAGTAAATACGGTAGTAAGTTGTCGTTTGTAGATGGTAGGCAGGCACCTGTTTGCCGTCTAAGTTTACCGGGTACTTATGTTTTTGGAAACTTTTTTTTTCAATCAAGTATTCTTTGGGACATTGTTTGAGTTGGTATTTATGACGGCGGTATGGGTTGTGGTATTATGTTACAATGTATCGTATTCTCGCATGTACTTATTGAAATGTGGAGTAGATTTAGAAAAAAAAATATTAGTTTTTCCATTATTGATACGGAATTGGCAAAGAATTAAACGAGAATGTTCAGATTTAAAAAAATGAGTTATTTTCCGGGTTATTTTTTATGATCAATCCCTATAAAAAATTGAAGAAACATTTTGATACTTTTAGTATGATTTGGTCAACATGAATGAAAACACTGTTACACATTTTTCATGGGAAATTTTTTTTAAATCGTTACCTTAATAAAAAAATCTCCCAACTCAATTTTTTTTTTAATTGATTATTGCAGAGTGATTTCTAATACACATTCTATAAAAATTTCTAGCAAATTTGATGGAAAATACAAAAGTTAACTCACACACACACAATTTTCTGAAACAAAATAACCCAAATTCAAAATACGCGGAGAAAAAATATGTTAAAAATTATATAGAGGATCCGGTTCGAAGGACCAAATGTAAAGAGGATCAGATCGAAGGCCAAATGTAAAGACCTAATATCTGAAATAAAACTCTGTACGCGTTGAGTGCTTGTAAGATACTGATTTTAAAAGGGCCGCCAGTTAAAAAAGTGATGCCAACTTAAAGTTCTATACCCCAATAAAAAACACCCTTTACATAGAATGTCCCAAACAAAAAACCAATAAATTATACACATTTATACAAATACACGACATACTAATAAATATTAAAAAAATACAAAAAAATCTTAACAGACGCAAAAATTTGCTACAGCGCACTAACACCCCCTGCAGTATTATAGTATCGATATCCATTCGACTGAATGTGTGTGTGTGGCTTAGGCTGTTGATAGTGAACCACTTGAAGGATTCGATCGTCGATTTCCAACTGAATTTATACAGCGGCCTGACGCTGATAGTGACACACTTGCAGTGTCATAATCTTATCGCCTGCACATACAAAGGGAACGAAAAAAAGACTCATGTTCAATTCTGAACAATATACGTTTAGGGACAGACACAACCATAAATATGTTTGCGTGTAAACATATTGTGTTTGTACACAATCAAAAAATGTGTGTGGCAAAATTCTATGATGTTAAAAAACGACATTGCATTGCATAAATCTAACTTTGTTTAATTTTAATAAACAACATTTTACTAACAATGTTTGTGTTCATACTTGTCTGCAGAAACATACAAAGTACGCGGAGAAAAAATATGTACAAAAATCATATATATGGTTAGGGACGGGCACAAACATATATTTGTTTGTGTCTAAACATATTGTGTTTGTACACAATAAAATATGTTTGGGGACAACAATAAATCTAACATCGTTTAGTTTTAATAAAAAAAAATTAACTAACAATGTTTGTGTACCTATGTAAGTATGTCTGCATATTATTTTTGGGTTTTATTAAGTATTTTTCTTCTTCTGAAAAAGTGTTTCCCTTAGTTACGGCCTTCTTATATTAAGCCATTAACGCTTTCTGTCCTCATACGAGGACGCCTGCATAAAACATGACAGCTATATGAAAAACCGTTACTATTTCGCCACAAGTGGTAAAAACCACATAAGAAGCAGCAAACCACGTGTAGAAAAAAAATAATAGAACAGGTGCAAAAACAAGTGTGATCTTCAGTCTTTTCGAATGAATAAAAGTGAAAAAAAAATTTAGGTTTTTTTGTTAAAATCCTTTTATTTAATGCCTAATGAGTTAATAAAACGCCAGGAAAACAATGGTTTACCTGTAATATGTTTTTGGGCGTTAATGGATTAAGATAAATGTTTTTGAAATATATTTTTGGCGAGTAACCACTGTGTCTTATTTTCTCAATATCTTAACAGAATGAGAAATTTTGCAAATGCAAAAATTATGCAATCTGATTAATATATGTATGTACATGTGGCCCAGTTATATCACCTCTGGCTCTGAATCCATTCGAAGATATCTTCTTTGGTGCACTTCAGTTAACCGATTATTTTTCACCTGATGTTGCATTAATTTTGTATATCTGATGAGTTTTCCTCGGCTATTGATTGAAATGACTCAGCATTTATTTATGAACAAAGAGCAAACAAGCGGTTGATCCAAATTTTCACCCTCACGACCATTAATTTGTTGTTCAATTTGAATCAGGTTAAGAGTTAAAATTAAGCCAGCTGCCATCGCTTTTATACGTTATTAATTAATTCATCTTTAATCGTCCATATTGTGTTGAACAAAACAGAAACGCAGAAAAAAAACACCAAAATTTTATTGATACAAATATTATTTGATTCGTTCGTTCTTGCATTCGCATTTAAATAAATTTTTTACAAATTTGTCCGCCCATCCGCCCGCCTTTCAGCCAGTTGCTTTGATGTGTTCATTGAGCCTTGCCCATATTTCGTAATGAGTGTCATCTCATCTTTTAATGGGATTTTAATTAGATTCGGTGGCTGTTGATCTGTGCCCCAACAATTCATCTCCTTTAATTGCAAACATAAAACAGCAAATTACCATCGCTTTCAAATTCAGCAGATTCTTTGGTCATCGCAATGTGAAGACACTAAAATAAAACAGCACACTGTGCCCTGTCATCGTCATGACAACACTGGAGCTTTTGTTTCTTCACTGGCGGTTGGTTTGATTTCGAATACAAAAAGGTGAGAGTTATTTTGGTCAATCAGGGCTCTCCATTGCAATAAAATGCAAAATGCATACCAACGACAAAAACACAACAGGAAAAAAGCGTAAATAATTTGATGGTGTTGTCGGTCGATGAATGAATTAAACTCTGAAGAGTCAATACTCGGTCATGATTCAAGTGCTTAAGTACGTCATCCAGGCTAATTGAAATTTAATAATGACAGATTACAATTAAATGACATGTGCTGAATGGTTTTTATTTTGTTATTGAAAAATTAAGGGATTTTTTTGTGTTTCTATCATAATTTACCTCCCGCGGTTAAGTGTGAAATGGATTTTTTTTTCTTGTATGAAAAAAAATTTTATATTGTGAATGAATTTGTTTTCTTTGCGATGAGTTTTAATAAAAAATTTAATTATTTTATTGTTTTATATAGGGTGTTTTTTGAAGAGCTTAAGAACTGAAAAATGATAATACAGGACAGAAATGTTGTTGGAATGAAATTTATTTCACTACTGCTAATTCGCTTCATATTTCCAATATTGAATTATTCACCATTTCGTCGACATATAAACTAATATGGCTAATTTATTGCAACAACAACAGATTCAAAGTATTTTGATGACTTTTTGATATAACTTTTTATGACCTGACTTGTCGATTTCAATATATTCATGATCTATAAAAAGTCATTAAGTGTCTTTGTTGTATTTTCCACACATCGATTAAACAAATCACGGCTTTCTGTTCGTTTTTGAATAAATAAAACAAATCATAACGGCGGACAAAATAAAAAACATGCCCCATACATATCGAAATTATTTATAAATTTGTGGATTATTTATTAATTAATTAGCATAAAAAACTTAATATGCATAGCCATGTGTGTGTGTGTGTGGCGGAGAGAAAGACAGTGGGGATTAGAAAACCAACATCCATCCCCCTACACCTACAGACGTAAGTAGTCACAGAAGCATAATGCAGTGCATGTGTGCGGTGACACTGAAGAATTCGAACCATCGGAAAGTGTTTGAAAATTTGGGAAAATAATGGGTGTAATTTGCTTAGCTGTCAAACGAACGGTCATACTGTTCTTATTTGTTGAAATTTATGAACATTATATAATAGAATCGAACTCGTCCGACATTTCGCAATAGGAAGGGCTAATGGGCTCATTTTATATTACAAACATGAGTAGTATTCTTAGTCCCAATTTATCTGATGATTTTTTTTTAAATTCTCTTTTGAATTTGCTCCCAAAAGACATATGAATTTATACGTTGGCTTTTTCTTTTCGACTCGGTTTAATTTTTAATTTTTGACGTTCATACTTGAATCTTGTTGATTCGTAAAATTGTCGAAAACCAAAATGTGGGAATTTTCAAAAAAAAAACAACTCAAAATGTGTGAAGTCAAAAAGAAATTTCCAAAACAAAATCAAAGACCCGATTTACACGATGACTTTCCACCCAGGGTGAGTGGGAACAATTTTCAATGATTGGTGGTGAAACAATCACGAATTGAAAATTGGAGGACAATTTTTTTTTTTTTAATTGAAAATTTCAAAAAAAAAAATATTTTTTCTAACAATATCAATTATATTGTTAATACAAAAGAAGAATATATTTCAGAAATAGGAAGTGGAATTTACGCAGAGGTTTCACATAAAAAAAAATGACAAGAAACCCCTGCGGTCGAAGTCATCGAGTAAATTGGGGAAAAAAATTGATTTGTGACTTTTTTTACCGCGCAATCTTGTCTACACCTTTCGCCTACAATCTAGAAAATCATGATTTTGAAATCAAGCAAAAATGCATCGTTTAAATCTGGTCTTAGAGATATAGGAAACTATGTACAGGATTTTCCAACAAGAGGTGTTATTTTGGTATTCAAAGAAAAATGAAAATTTTTGAGATAAATGATCGGATGTTGATTTCATAACTAGTAAGTTGTAATGCGCCTATGGCGCCCGTTGAAATATGGAAAAAAAAATTTGTTGAAAAAAAAAAATTTTTGTGGAAAAAAAAAATTTTGTTGAAAAAAAAAAATTTTTGTGGAAAAAAAAATTTGGTTGAAAAAAAAATTTTGTTGAAAAAAAAAATTTTTCTTAAAAAAAAAAACTTTTGTTGAAAAAAAAAAAATTTTTGTGGAAAAAAAATTTTTTGTTGAAAAAAAAAATTTTGTGGGAAAAAAAATTTGGCTGAAAAAAAAATTTGGTTGAAAAAAAAAATTTGGAAAAAAAAATTGTTTAAAAAAAAAAATTTTGGAAAAAAAAAATTTTTGGTAAACAAAATTTGGGGAAAACACAATTTCTGTACAAAAAAAAAATATTATTTTTTTTATTATTATTATTTATAGAATTTATATAGAATTATAGAATGCCTATTTAAATTCCTACGTACTGCGTGACAGAGTCAGTGAATCAGTGAATCAGTGTATCAGTGAATCAGTGTCGAGGGTAAATATATATTAAGATAAAGAGGAATTTATGCCGTCAACAGGACCATATCCATTTCATAAAATTTTCCATAACCAACTCGCAAAGTGACTGCCTTATGTCCTCGATAGCCTCACGAATTCTATCTTTGAGGTCTTGAATCGACGCTGGGCTGTTGGCGTAGACCTTATCTTTCACGTGGCCCCAAAGAAAGAAGTCGCAAGGTATTAAATCACAAGATCTCGGTGGCCAATTGTGATCAGCTCCTCGAGAGACAACACGGTCCGGAAACTTTCCCCGTTAAAGAGCAATGGTTTCGTTGCTTGTGTGGCACGTAGCGCCGTCTTGTTGAAAGTAAATGTTGACCAGATCAATATCATCCAACTCCGACCATAAAAAATCATTAATCATCTCTCGATAGCGCAATCCATTCGCCATACCTCATTTTCGAAAAAGTAAGGTCCAATGACCCCGCCGCACCAAACAGTCACACGACGAGGATGGATAGGCTTCTCAACAATAGCTGTTGGGTTTTCCGAGCCCCAGATGCGACAATTTTGCTTGTTGACGTAGCCACCGAGGTGGAAAAGGGCGTCATCAGTCAAGATGATTTTTCCATGGAATCCCGGATAATTATCATGCATTTCAAGGACCCAGTCAGCAAAGACACGACGTTGTTGATGATCGGCCGGCTTGAGTTGAGTGTTAACTGAACTTTATAAGTCTTAAGACCCAAGTCTTTATGCAAAATATGGTGTAATGACGTTTGTGGAATGCTCAATTCCAAAGAACGACGATGAATGGACAAACCAGGGTTTTCTTCAACACTTTGGGCTACAGCAGCAATATTCTCAGTTGGTCTTGAGCGACGTGCACGGGTTTTATTCTTCACATCACTAACTTGTCCCAAAAGCTCGAATTTGTCCACCAATTTCTGTACAAGTTGCTTCACAACGACTCAAAAATGCTTTAGTTTTGACTGCAAGATTTTCACCATTTTTGTAGTGAATTTTAATAATTTCAAAGCGTTGTTGAAGCGTGTATCGTTCCATTTTCAGTAATGGCGTAGTTTCTACTTGTCAAATGTCAAAAAATAAAAGCTTTAGAAGTGACAGCTACCGAAATACCGGATATTTCAAAATAATCCTTTATGTTAAGAAAGATATACGGGTACTGGTCGACCTCCTCCTGAAAGTATGCTTTTGTTCTTGTACTCCTAAAAGAATGTTATATTAAACTGAATGAATACAAATTAAAACACTTTATTTTCTAAGCAAAAAAAAATGTCCTTTTTAATTGTACTTAAGTCGGCTCTACAACTTGTTGTTCGAATTGGCCAGCCCAATAAATGACTTTCAAGCACTTCGGTCTTGTGCGGATTGATTCAAATTATGTACAAGATAGCCAATGTGGTTAATTTTTTGGGAGTACTAATTGTTTAACTTCGTCCAGTCTTGGTGACATTTTAAGTTTTTCCCCCTTAAACTCTTCTTCATCAACCCACTGTACGTGATTAATTAGTATCCACTAGAGGGAAGGAGGGGGAGAACGAATCCAATCAGAACTATACACATTTATTATATATGCAAATCGTGATGTATTGAATATAAGTATTGATTTTTATGAGCTTCGTTTAATTTTATTTTTGTTTTACTACAATCTAATAATTGGCACCCTGCAATGATTTTTATAGTTTTGGAATGGCTTTTTTTTATTACCTACTAAAAATATTAGAAAAACATGAGCCCGCATAGGACCTAAAACATGTCCAAAGCGCCTAAAAGCAAATTAATTAACCACATAAGGTCATTATTTAGTTCAAATCATCAAACAGAATTTATGCGGCATTTTTAACAGTGGGTGGTGATTCAAGGTTGTTTCGTTTAAATATTCATTAGTTGCTGTTTGTGGGCCGGAATTATTGTGGCTGTTGTCATCTTAACAAACAACTTAAAAAGTATTACAGGCACAACATATTGTCGTTATTATTGTCAAAACATTAACTTCTTAATTGCGTACACATAAGTTGAACTCAGTTCTCAGTATTCTTTTTTCTTTTTTTTTGCATTTCAAGGATACTTGTGCTCATTACGAGTGGGCAGACTGAAAATAAATTTTGATATAAATGTACCACTGCATGTACGCATGCATATATAACATATAAATATTTTTGCATATGTGTACTGTGTGTGTGTGAGACATTTATACACACACCCACACAAACAGTAGTGTCCCTCCCCATCCAGTATCTGTGGCTGTTTGGCCTTTTTTGTTTTTGGTTGTGTGCCTCGGAAAGTTTTTCACATATTTTCTGCAAATGAATTTAAATCTGTCTGAAATGTGCAAAAACACTAAATTTAGGTGAAATTTGTTTTCGAAACTCGTTTTTGCGTCTTACATTTGTATGTGAGTAGGGTAAAAGTGGAAATCGTTTGAATAAGAAATAATGCTTGAAACGACTTAAGTATGGCTTTAGTAGTTCACAGTCATGAGTAAGCGTACAGTGTTCAAGTGAAACGGAAAAATCTTAACTTTTAGCCAAATAAACAAAGACACCAATATAGGCGACACATTGCATCCGGGATGCATTTCCTAACATCAGCTGAAGATGTTCTCTGTCACTCCAGAAAGATACCCAGCCGAATCAATTCCGCCCAGGTCTATTTCTCACTCGATGTGAATATAAGTTAAAGGTAACATTGAAAAAACCCCGTACACGTCGCTCAAGAACAACAGAGAATATTGCTGCTGTAGCCCAAAGTGTTGAAGAAAACGAAGATTTGTCCATTCCTCGTCGTTCTTCGGAATTGGGCATTCCACAAACCGTATTTTGCCTAAAGACTTGGGTCTTAAGGCGTATAAAGTTCAGTTCACACAACAACTCAAGATGATCGGCCATCTACAACATCGTGTCTTTGCTGATTGGGTCCTTGAAATGCATGAAAATGATCCGGAATTCCATCGAAAAATCATCTTGACTGATGAGGCCCATTTCCACCTCGGTGGCTACTTCAACAAGCCAAATTGTTGCCAGAGTTATTGTTGAGAATCTTTTCCAATCGTCAACGTGTGACTGTTTTGGTGCGGTTTATGGTGAATGGATTGCGCTATCGAGAGCTGATTAATAATTTTTTATGGTCAGAGTTGGATGATTTTGATCTGGACAACGCTACGTGCCACACAAGCACCGAATCCATTGCTCTTTTACGGAAAAAGTATCCGTACCGTGTTATCTCTCGAAGAGGTGATCTGAATTGGTCACCGATATCTGGTAATTTAATACTTTGCGTCTTCTTCCATTGGTTACTTAGTGGAAAATGAAGTTTTTACATAGTGGAAAATAGTAACAGATAGGATGCTTTCTAGTTTTACTAATGATCTACTGTCACTCAGAGTCACTCTACAAAGGCGTACAAATCTAGCAGGATTTCCATTCCCGCCCAGCTAAAAATGTTTATTGACTACAGACTACCTCATTTGTCTACCTCAGTCACCATCATTATTACTAACACATGTTAATGGAAATTTGTCCACCACTATATTTTTTTTACAGAAATATTTAATTTCAAAGCCAAAATTTAATGTGTATGCAAATTATTGCAATGTTTCGCTATGCATGTGATAAAATGTAAATTGTTTCTTTCTTGTTTGTATCTTTCACTACTCTGCGCTTGGTCTCATCCTTTGTGCAAATGAATAACCCGAAAAAATGACACTAATGAAAAAGCGTAAGTAGGCCATGGTCGCTGGCGTATCAGTAAAAGTGGTCGTCGTCGCAAGTGCATATAAATGCACTTTTGCATAATATTGCCGCCACTAGCAACTCGCTCACTGCCACTGCCACCAACGCCGTATGCTCTTTGGCCGAATATTTATGATGACGACGACGACGACAATGATGACACAACAACAAGAATGATAACATAAGTACAACAACGCCATGCAAATGCATAGAGCGCCACTACGACAACCAACTACAAAGTGAATGCTCATAAATGACTATGTGGGCGGGCGGGTGTTGGGTTAGGTGGACAGACGCCTGGCACTTTGCATTGTGTGTGGACACCTAAGAGCCGACGCGAACGTACGCCAGCATACAATTGCAAAAGCAAAATGCAAAAACAAAAAGAATGAAGTACAAGCGATAGAGTACATAACACATGTTACATAAATCGAGGTAATTTAGAGCAGCATACATGCCACAATGGTGAAAACATCAGCAGCAGCAGCAACACCGCCACCACCTCCAGTGTGAACAGCACGAACACCAGGAGCACGGAACAACGACAACATATCTAATGCCAATTACAACATGCAAGTGATAGCAACAGAGTGTGTGTGTGTGTTTGCTTGCTTGCCGCATTTGTAGTAGTGGGGGTGGTGAGCATCACGCTCGCCACTGCTGTTACCAGTACAAAAGAGCCTAACATCAAGAACACCCACTTGACTAAAAATTCGTAAATGGACCTGTTTCGAACGTTTTAGGAATATATCATTCGAGAATGACTATCGAGATTGATTCGCTCGGCTTGTGGCAATCACAATGTTTCACTTTCGAGTTTTGAAATGCTAAGTAAACAATAATAATTTTTCGAATCAATGAAAATATTCACGAATTCAAACAAAAAATTCATTGAAAATCCTGTGATAAAACAATTTGTCAACTTAAAGAAAATATTCGTATACTGTTTATCAAAAATATTTTTGATGAAGAAAGTTTCATATATACAAAAAAAAATTGTATGTCGTTCATTAAAAATATTTTTGAACATTCACATTCAACAAAATAATTTGTAGGTTGTTTATCCAAAATCTTTTTGATGAAAAAATTCTCATATCTACAAAAAAAATGTTAGGTCGTTTATTGAATGTTATTTTACGTTGAGAGGAGAGAGAAGATAAGATCATTGTGGGTGAAAACTCATTTTTTAGTATGTATGTATTTATTTTGTATGTATCCATGTTGATGTGTTGATACAGTTGTATACAACTGCATCAACAATCTAAACATATGATCTTTTTGTTTTGTTTGGTTGATCAAATATACATATGTGGTTTGGTTGTTAAAATATATAAAACTAGTAAGTTGTAATGCGCCTATGGCGCCCGTTGAAAAATGGAAAAAAAATTTTGTTGAAAACAAAAATTTTGTTGAAAAAAAAATTTTTTCTTGAAAAAAAAAATTTTTGATCAAAAAAAAATTTTTGTTGAAAAAAAAAATTATGTTGAAAAAAAAATTTTTCTTGAAAAAATTTTTGTAAAAAAAAAAATCTGTAAAAAAAAAATTTGTAAAAAAAAAAATTTTGAAAAAAAAAAATTTTGGAAAAAAAAAATATTGGTAAAAAAAATTTGGGGAAAACAGAATTTCTGTACAAAAAAAAAATATTATTTTTTTTATTATTTATTATAGAATTATAGAATGCCTATTTAAATTCCTACGTACTGCGTGACAGAGTCAGTGAATCAGTGAATCAGGGAATCAGTGAATCAGGGAATCAGTGAATCAGTGTCGAGGGTAAATATATATTAAGATAACTGAAAATTCTGTTGTTTTTACGGAATTTGTGATTAATTTTTTGTTAGTTAAAATACATAAACTAACGGAAAATTCTTTTGATTTTACGGAATTCGGGGTTGAATTTTTGACAGTATAAATAGCAGAAGCAAATGAAAAATCTTTTATTTTTACGGAAGTTATGACTTGTTCTTTTGATAGTTAAAATAAATGAAATTATGGAATGTCAGTTATTTTTACGGAATAAAGTCAGCCAATATTTTAACATTTAAAATTAAATGAACTTTTCGTTAAAATTAAATGAATATTAAGTAGACCGGTTTTTAACTGAATATTCATTTATTTTATATTACAATTTCAGTTAATTTTACGTACAGAATTTTTTGAGTGTAGCTTTTTGGAGGTTGTTCAGCTCAGCTCATAAATTATTCTTGATTTGATATTCTAAGTTACATATGAAACAAAGAAACTCAAACCAAGAGTAAATTTAATAGAAATGAATTTGTTTACAATTTGTTTTGTCACGTTTTTTTCTAACATTTTTGTCAGAAATGATTTCATTGTTAAAACGGTTCAATCAATTAGAATTATGCAATTTTTGAAATTAACAATACATTTTTTAATCAAGAATTATCAAATTACGTTTTTTTCGCATATTTGTGAAAAATTTTATTAAATATTGAAACGAAATTTTAATATAATAGATCGAGAAAATATTATAATTTTGTAAATTTTGTTTAATATTTGGTAAATTGCTTATCATATTTGCGAAAAAATGTATGTAATATTAAAAGAAATTTTATAAATTAGATAACCAAAATACAAATCATAAAAAATATAAAATTTTTTTTTCGATTCAATTTATCAAATTTCTTTCAACATTTGATAACATTTTTCGTAGATATGCTAAAAATGTATCAATATTAAAACGAAATTTGATAAATGGGATCAACAAAAAAATTCATTAAAAATATCCAAATATTTGATGAATTGTTTTGTTTATACATTTCATCAAACTTCGTTTCAATATTTGACAATTTTTTTTAGCATATTAACGAAAAGTTTCATTGAGAAGTGATGAAATTCTTGTACAAATATTTTCTTTGAAATTTTTTGGTTGTCTTTTTTTTCTGTGTATGTATGTAGTAGTTGATCTACAGTTAATGTAGATTCTTTGGGGAAATTGTCGATGACAACGACAACATGCCTTTAGATTTTCCTGAAATTATTCTTCACGCGGGAAGTGCATATTTCAAGAACGTATTTCCTGCTGTACCGGGAGCAAATAATCCAAATTTTCACCTTCATGTATCCGATAGTTCAGATAATGTGGTCCTCCAGAGTTATAAGTTGTTATATTCAATCCTGACTTTATATATCCTATGACAAGTTCATGAGTGCTAAGCAATTTCTTGTTCATAGGTTTAAAACATATTTCACATGGTTCAAAAAAAGGCTCAATAAATTTAAACTTAATTTTTTGTTTAAATTAATTTCATGAGTTCTAAAATTAACATAAAGTTAACATTTTACGACAATGGGCCTATTACTTTGGCCGATAATATTGTTTTTTACATGACACCGCCCGTTTCATTTCCCTCTGTACCATCAGCAAATACATCAAATCTGTTCTCCATCACTCTTCATAAGTTCAGATAATATGGTTCAATGTTATATCCTATATGGGCAGTACCACGCCGGAATGTTGTTTCATTTTCGAAAATTGGTCAAGTGGGCAAATACGGTGCAGTTGAAATGGTGCTGTTTATACCTGAGCAACCTTCTCACGATTCACATAAATTTTGTTTAGTCTTTGCAAGCCCAGCCGTGATGAAGGTATAATAAGTGCGGTAATTACCAAACAAGAACCGTCTGCAATCACAATAATAGTGATGTTTAACAAACTCGATTATAGAGATTATTCATACCTGGGTGTATACACTCAATCCGTTCAATACTAGTGGATGTTCATCAGTTGTTTCCACTTAGTAAATGCCGACGACTTTACAAGTGCGTGAGTAATTTCTAGGCCACGTAAAACTTCAATAGAGCCGGCTTATTGCATGGCTGTGTTTACCCTTGCACCCAAAATCGGAATATAAATTCAGTTTGTATTGTAATTATATAAAAAAAAAATTAATACATTACTTGTCTTCAACTATATTATTTCCGCCCTTATTGCAGCCACCTCGTATACGATTCTATTACCTCTATTACTACCCAGTCTGATAACATTAGAGGGCGAAACGAAAAGGCGAAAAAGCGTAACAAATTTGATACGGAATCTGTACATACTCGTAAGCACACACATCAGCACTGCAATCATTGATGGTGGTCTGGTGCATATTGAACCTATGAAGGCATTTAAAAATGGGCAACTTTCAGGAGTTTCCTTCTTTTTTTGTTTCACGTTTAATCCTGTTGCCACCACCGTTACAGGATTTCCAACTAATGAATGTGAAGAACGCCACGCTGATGGACAAACTGATAACTATGCGGACATCCTTTGTAAATGTGGAGATTTCCATGATTTTCCAATGATGGGGGGAAGCGTGGTGAACTGATGATGCTGCCGCCGCCATGTCCAATGTTGTTATAACTTGCGCATATAAATTGTTATTAGTGAAATGACACTAAACGAGAGCATATTCCTCATAAAGACAATGAAACCGAGAGAAAGGTGGAGTACGGAGGCGGAATATTGTATGTCCTGTTGGCCCAGTTGAAAGATCCCAGTGTACCAATTCTTCCGAATTCGGTCAGAATTCTGACAGAAAGTCGGCAAAAGTTTCCGAGTCTGATGCCGACTTTCGTCAGAATTCTTACCGACATTTGTATGAGTGGTTGACAAGAACTCGGACAGACTTGTCTGGAAAAATTCGAAAGTTTTTGCAGACTTTTCGGACAGAATTCTGTCCGAATTCGGATGGGAAATTCGGAGGGAAATCTGACATTTTGTCAGACAAACATCAGACAAGTCTGACCTTTGTCGGACAAAATATCAGACAATTCTAAGCTTTGTCGGATGATTTATCCGAGAATGTGCAGACAATTCTGAATTTTGTCGGACATTTTGTTCGAGAATGCCCAGACAATTCTGACCTTTGTCGGACATTTTGTCCGAGAATGTCCAGACAATTCTGACCTTTGTCGGACATTTTGTCCGAGAATGTCCAGACAATTCTGACCTTTGTCGGACATTTTGTCCGAGAATGTCCAGACAATTTGTCCAATATGATACCTTGTAAACAAAGCAATAAGAGTCATTTGATGGTTTTTGTATTAATATATTTTTCTTATTTATAAAATAAAATTGAGATCATATTACAAAAATTAAATTAACATGTGGAAAATTCAGTTGTGTAATTAAAAAGTTAAAAATTAAATAAACATGTGGAAAATTCAGTTTTGTAATTAAAAAGTTAAAAATAGTGAAGAAATTCTTCAATCTTCGTGTTGCCTTTTAAGTTTTTTGTTGAGTCTGTCTTTAGACGAATTAAAATATGTCTTAATGTGCCCTTCTATTGTTGAGTTGGTTGTTTGAGGAATTTTTTCCGCCGCAACTTCTATTGAATAAATAAAAAAAATATATACAAATGTGTTATAGTTTCAAGAAATATAGAAAAAATGTAAGAGGGTACCTTTAAGTAATTTTATTAAGTAGAAATCCTTCACCGAAATATTATTCTTCGTAATAGACCACGAAAATTTGGACGCAATTTTGTCATCAATAAATATTAATTTTAAATTTTCAGAAATGAATTTTCGAATGTCATCGCACGATTGATTCCCGAACTTTTTTATCTGGAAATAAGAATTAATATTAATGAAACGAACAGTAATAACAGTAATACAAATAAACTTGAAATAAAATTAAACTTACCAGCTGCGATTTAATATAGTCGTCGTCTTTAATTTTAAGGTCAAAGCTTAAAATATCATCTGGGGTTGAAATTTCTGGTAAAAAAAACGCTGAATTTATCTGTCGCAAACTCTTCATCATGGTATCAACGCTTGTTCGGAGGTGAATAAATTCTTCGGCTAAATGGGACTGCAGTTTAAAAATTGCATCCATATTCTTCCTGTGGTCTTCGTCAATTTTTTTATTTTGGTCGCTAATCAAAGTTATCGAATTTTTTAGGCATCTATTTTCTTCTAAAATAGCTTTATTTTGTCCTTCTATTGTTAAAAGTAATGTTTTAAGGTCTACAAAAACACAAATTTCATATTATATAAATAATTAAGCAATTAGTTAAGTATAAGAATTACCTTGTAAATTTTCGACTTCCATTTTACAAAAGTGGTAAAAATACTGTAGTTGATTCCAAGTTAAATTTAATATATTTTCGCACTGTTTTTGATAATGAGAGTTGAACTTCTTCGTCAGAACAGTCTATGTCTCCTTCGGTTTTGAAAATGCCCAATGATTTTGACAAGATGGGATCTATGTTAAAAAAATATTGGAGGCTATTTATTTTATTGGAAATAAGCATTACTTCATCAGATGTTTTTTTTATTGCTCTAATAATATACAGTTTTCCGTCACTTTCAACAATATTATCAGGCTGAATAATAGAATGTTTTGCATTTGCTGTTGTCACGCTTTTATAGCAACTATCTTTTATGAATCCTTTTAATTTAGGAAAAATGGGTGTAAATGAATTTGACCTTATACAAAAACTTTGTTCAATTAATCTGTTTGATATTTGAGTTAACACGTTACTTCCACTTTTAACTTTTTGTTTCAATTGAAATAAATAATTTTCGTATTTAAATGCGCTGAATTGTTCAAGAGATCCATATTTTACAACGTCCTGGGCTAAATGGCTTAAAGAATGCATATTATAAGTTAAAATTTCCTCGCCATATAGATTTGGAAGTTCAGAAATGAATTCGCTAAGCATACGATCTGCCTCATCGTTAAAAACTGTGCAAAGATTTGCGTCGCATAGTATTCTTATAGCTATATGTAGTTTGCAAAAGTTGCTATAAACCTGTTCATTTAAAATATTTTTCAACACCACAATGGAGCTGTATAGCAAAAATGATCGATGTTCGGTTGCTTTCCATCGATCAAATTCCAACAGTGTTCTGGGAACTCTGTTAAACTCAGTACAGAATTGTTTGGATAATAAAAGATTTGAGTTAGATATGGTCAATATTTGGTCATTAGTTAAAGTATAAACCTGACCCTTTATCCTTAACCACAATTTAACGAGTTGCTTAGCCACACCTAGACACACGACGTGCATATAGTCTAAGGGAAACTGGCTGACGCAACGTATGCCTATGGACTCTAAGATTAAGGATTCTTGTTTTGTATGGTGCTCGGGTTGTGATCTGTTTTTAAAAGAATCGTCTGTGCGTGTTTCTGCTGAGCATTCTGGAAACGTTATTCGCCTCTGATAATATTGTCCCTTTTG
This sequence comes from Hydrotaea cyrtoneurina, assembly GCA_958296145.1. Classification (NCBI taxonomy): domain Eukaryota; kingdom Metazoa; phylum Arthropoda; class Insecta; order Diptera; family Muscidae; genus Hydrotaea; species Hydrotaea cyrtoneurina. The sequence goes on along the minus strand of OY282513.1, from coordinate 17,129,952 downwards.
AGTGCATTTAGTGCAACAATAATATCCAGAGTGAGATTTGATATTTAATAAAAAAGCTCGAGCAGGAGCATCGCACACAAAGTGTCCAGTCTCTATTTGGTATAATTTATCATGAAATAAAAAGCCATTTTCCGTATAATAACTCAGATCATCACATAGATATTTTAAAAATTTATTTGGATCGTACGGTTTATTATACCTATCAACTGAGTTGTTAATATCTACATTCAGGTAAACACCTATCATGAAAACGCTTTTGTGATTAAATACGCTCATCATTATCGGCCAAAGACACTTTTTTGAACTTTTAAAAAGCGGAAGTCCGTCAATTCCAAAATTTAATATTAATTTGTCTATATTGTTAGGCATCTTTGTTTGAAACAAGAAGTCCGTCAAACAATTTTCTAGACCGTAATGAAAATACGTTCCTTTGTCTATTTCCATTATTGCTGTTTGTCGAGGAGTTGCGCGTAAAGTTCGCACGTCTAGAGGCAAACTCTCGTCAAAGCATTTTAATTTTGTAAGAAGTTCATTCATGGCTCTAAACGGTATTGAATGTTTAATGGACCACACACTTAAAAATGTTTTGAGGTCCTCCTCTTTTTCCTTACTTTTAAATCGCACATTATCGCACCGCGTTATTTTTTCCCTATCATCTGACTCCATTGTACAAGGATCACATAATGATGACGACGAAAATAGCGGATCTTGTACTTCAGCATATTGGCTCTCACTATTGATATTTCTTTCAATTTCTTGCACAATATTACTATCAACTATTTCATAACTGTTCTCGGTTGCTGTCGCCTGAATATTTTCTTCACTAAAATTTGACCCTAGCAACGAGATGAGCAATTGCTGAGCCTCTTTCTTTACTTTTTTTCTAATGCCCTGGCGCGACATCGTCTTTGCTTTTGAAACACTTTTAGTAATACGCACTTACCTGACCTTTTTGTTTGTTCAGCTTTTATTTTTTCGCTACTGTACTTCACTTTAACTTTTATTATTGATTGTTTTTTTGCGCGCACAATATTATTACAATAATAACCTGTTGACACTTGAAGACAATGAACACTAATAAGCATGTAGCACAAAAAAGAAACAGATAATGTGCAAAAACAAACGGTAAATTGTCGGCAGAGGCAGAACAACGCTCTGCAGCACAAACTATTTACCATCAAATGACAAAAACAAAATAATATTAAGGGAATCAAACACATAAAATTTCCTACCGAGAATGTGCAGACTATGTCGGCTAGTTTTCGGAAGGAAATTCAGAGATTGTGCAGACTATGTTAGTAAAAAAGATCAGACTATGTGCAGACTAAGTCGTAGAAATGTCGATAGACATTTAAGAGTTATTCGGCTAAATGTCTGATAAAATAACAGACATTTAATAGACGATTTCGGAAATCAGACATGTCGGAAACAATTGCACACTGGGATGTCAAAGGTAATTATGATAATATGTATGAAACCACTGACACATTATGACAAAGCCAACCGGCAGCATTCGTTTCAGCGATTTTATCTCATTAGCGACTCGTAACGATTAAATTACTCCGAAATTATGTTGATTCACATGAGCGATACTGAGTTATGTACACATTTCCGTTGAAATGTTCATTTATGAATTTTTTAAAAACTGTAACGAATTGCATATTTACTGAAATTATTTGTATAATATCGCCGGACAATAACATTCTTGAATACAAATCTGTTTTCAATATTTTCTTTCAGCAATTGACATTTTTGGGAATGTCGAGATGAATTCTTTGAAGACAACTGAAATTTTGGATAACTTTGAAGTTAAAAAAATTGATCCTCCAGGTTTCAAAAAAAAAAAAAACTGACAAAAATATTTCTTATAAAGAAATATTTTCATAATTTATAAAAAAAAAAGCATTTGTTACAAAAACCATGCGAGAACTATGGCACATATTAGACCAATAATTGCAGCAGAAATCATTGTAGTTCTTGTTCACTAGCGTGAAATGTGACACATATTAGACCAATAATTGGCAGCTTAAGAAACGGACCCGTATACTTTGCCTCCAATCAAAGCAACTACAAAGTTCAAGACTTTCTTGAAATGTCTAGTTTTGCAAATAAATAGAAATAACACAGTAGCACATTTTCCAACTTCATTATCTTGAACCAATTGAAACCCCCAAAATCTGAAATGATGGTAGATGAAATCCCCTAGCTTAAGTTTTTTGTTTTAATTAATTTTTTAAGTTTTCGATGAGGAGGGGTAGGGGTTGTTTTTAGTAATTTTTTGATACAAAAAACATGTCTATATCTTGTGAACTATCTTAATATATATTTACCCTCGACACTGATTCACTGATACACTGATTCCCTGATTCACTGACTCTGTCACGCAGTACGTAGGAATTTAAATAGGCATTCTATAAATAACTAGTAAGTTCTAATGCGCCTATGGCGCCCGTTGAAATATGGAAAACAATTTTGTTGAAAAAAAAAAATTTTGTGGAAAAAACAATTTTTGTTGAAAAAAATTTGCAATAAAAAATTTTGGGGAAAAAACATTTTGGAAAAAAACCAATTTGGGGAAAACACAATTTCTGTACAAAAAAAAAATATTATTTTTTTTATTATTATTATTTATAGAATTGATATAGAATATAGAATGCCTACTTAAAGTCCTACGTACTGCGTGACAGAGTCAGTGAATCAGTGTATCAGTGTATCAGTGAATCAGTGTCGAGGGTAAATATATATTAAGATAATAATAAAAAAAATATTTTTTTTGTACAGAAATTGTGTTTTCCCCAAATTTTTTTTTCCAAAATTTTTTTTTTTACAAAAATTGTTTTTTTCCAAATTTTTTTTTTTGAAGAAATTTTTTTTTTCCAAATTTTTTTTTTCAAGAAATTTTTTTTTAAAAAAAAAATTTTTTTTCCACAAAATTTTTTTTTAAAAAAAATTTTTTTTTCCTACAAAATTTTTTTTTTCAAGAAAATTTTTTTTTCCACAAAATTTTTTTTTTTCAACAACATTTTTTTTTCAACAAAAATTTTTTTTTTTAGAAAAAATTTTTTTTTCAACTAAAATTTTTTTTTCAACAAAAATTTTTTTTTCAACAAAAGTTTTTTTTTTCCACAAAAATTTTTTTTTTCAACAAAATTTTTTTTTTCACAAATTTTATTTTTTCAGCAAAAATTTTTTTTCCACAAATTTTATTTTTTTTCGAAATTTTTTTTACAAAATAGTAAATTAACGGGCGCCATAGGCGCATTACAACTTACTAGTTAGAAATATTGCTTGTCCCTCTTCGGCAATTGTTTAGCTCTTTAGTGAGAAATACATTTCTTCAGCTCACTAATATAATTTTTTTTTTCGAAGACCAACACTAAGATGGATCATCTCATAAAGAAATGCAATGCACTGTTTTAGGGGAAGGAAATTAAGGTATCGGAAGCATAATAGAGAAAGAAGTTGTATTCCATTTTAGGCGGTGTAAATGTTTACGAGATCAGATGGTGGCATGTATTTCTTGCATCGCTTTAAAAGGCCTAAACACTTGAATGCTTCTTTCGAGACCAACGAGCATCACCCAGTATCTGATTCGTCTATATCTATACCATCCATACAGATTAACGACAATACTGGATAAGGTGAACGTTTGTCTGACTACAAACAGCACTGGGAATTCCGTGCATTAAAATATATTATATTCATTTGACTCCACTCATAAATCGTAGCCAAATCGCGGTTGGGGTATTGTTCGAATTTTTTCGTATTTTTCCTCGACCTCCAGAGGACTTGGCCGATGATCAAATGAGTATGAATGACAGAGGTTGCTGTCATCGGCAAAAGATTAAATCGGGTTCACAATCGGACCCAAAGAAATAAGAAGACACTTCGTGAAGAAGTTTTTCGCGCCTAAGTACTCTGGCACACGATGATCTTGCCTGCTTGCTCAGTAGTGACATTTTTATTTCAACGCCAATTTATGACGCTTGCTCTATAGATCTGACAGCTTCTTTGCATGTCAGAAATAGTCTTCGTGGGAATAAACGTGCTTATTCCAAGATGTCTAGGAAACATAATTTCCAATTTCCGTGCCTTTTTGTGTATATACATTGTCCGTTTCTTGACTAATTTAGAAGTGGATCGAAGATTAGAGATCGATAAGGATGGTGAAGTGTTGCAAAGATCCGAATTACCAAGAGGTGCATGCATTTTAACCTTGTATTTTTCAAAAGGTTGACAATAGGTCAAGAATATTTTGTTGCTTGTCCTCAGCACACGAAAGCAAGCAACTCTTGGTTGTGTCTGCAGCTTATTATGTACGGCTTTCCCTTAATCCATTAAAGGTGTACACCTTCGCAGCCTTAAGGTGATGATGGTATATGTTGGTATCTTGGATCGGGAATATATGTACTATTACAAAATTATCAAAATTGGTTCAACTCTGGATACAAGTATCTAAATATTCAAAATTGGTACAAATCTGGATACGAGTATCTAAATATACTATTTCAAATCTAGTAAGAAGATGAGAAATCTTTCAAGGACGGTAGCAGATTACCCCCACATCTATGAACAACTTGTCAATAAGTAGATCCCAATGCATGAGTATACAAATTATATCCTACAGAGCTCTAGTGTTTACACAGATGTCCCCTATTGGTTCGTTAATGGAATGTACAGGGAAGTTCATACAACATTTTTTCCTTCCTATTCTGACATCTTAATCCTACAGAATACATTGAAGGTCATGGAATGTGCTGCGGTGGATCATTTGTTCCATGAGCATTTAATAGTCATGGGTGTCTCTATCGCCTTGCTCTTCTGTCGGAAAACAATATGGTTGGTTGGTAGGTTTTTAAAATATATACGATACGGATTGTACCAAATCGTTAGGTGAAAACATTTACTAAACTGCTTATCACCAGTTGTTTGACTCAGCCTAAGTAATACCGTAATACTGTAGAGAACAAACCTAACAGCACATGCATAATTGTCACAAAAACCATAGACACATTTGTAATCCATATGAAAACTCATTCCTTTCTAAATGCATGTGAAAAGATTCTATAATTGTGTTCCTTCATAAACAATAAATACTTTCTAATTCATGCTTAAACATTTTAAATTGTTACAAAATATTATTAATGGACTACCCAAATATGTCCCATGGTACCCACAAAAAAAAAAACCTAACGCAAACGTTTGAAATTACAGTAGACTTTTGCGCCGGTCCCTTCATCATTTTCTTTTTTTTTTTATCACATCTCAATCGCTGAACCTTAGTTCACCCTTTTCTGTACAAACAAACAAAAACGAAAAACCGGGAAAATATGTTGACTATGACAGTTAAAATATCAGATAAAGCCACGAAACATTTTCTCATTTTGTTCGTTGTCTTGGCCAATGGCAACAGCGACAAGAACAAAAATGAAACAAAAAGGTCTCGTGTAAACAGTTATTGAAAATTGCGCATAAATATTTTGTTTTTCGAATAAGTTCAGGATGAACGTGTACTGTTTTGTTTAAAAATGTAAACAAGAAAGAAATAGAAAACAGTAAAAACAACGGCAGCAGTCCAGCATGAAGGAACGAAAGATAATAAGGAGTGAAAAGTCAATTGTTGTTCGTGTAGTTACTGTAATAGGAAAAGGTGCAGACTATTTGTAGATGGCCCAGTATGAAAGGAGAGCATCCGTATCTTTTAGAGATCCTTTAGCTAATTAAAGTTAAAATAATTGTAATTAAAAGGACCTGAGGTAAAATGTACTATAAGGAGGAGAATATTACAAAACATAAACGATGGACGAGTAGAAAATTATTTTTCGTTTATTAAGTGAGGGACTTTCGAAACACCCCGAAACAAACTACATTCACATTTAATAAACACTTCGATGCCGAACAGGGTGTCAGGACCCAAAGAGTAACAGAGGTATCAGATAGGCTAGAACCCCTATCCATGAGGGAGGATTCAACCACACAGCTATTTCTTAGGAGTACCGGGTTTTCTTAGTTGGTTGCCTGAAATTAGGCAAAAAAAAAGATCATGATCATCAGAGATACGGTTAAATGATGCACCAAGCAGTGCAGTTTTCAGTGTACATTGCCAACTCTTGTACAGCGTCTGACTGATCTTCAAACCAAATTCGGCAATTCTATAGACAATGTTTCACAGCCTCTTTTTATAAAACGTATACGTCTGAGACGAACAGAAAAGTCTGTAGCCGAAACGTTTCTATAACTCCAACGAATCCAATTAGACAATACACACAAAAAAACATAAGAAAAAAATTTCAATTATAATTTATTTGAGACTTTCATGTTACAAAAACCCAAACTGACGAAACAGAATTTCTGTTCGTTATTTTAACGAATCGAAAGACCCATTCGTTTTATAAAAACAGGCTGTCAATAAAAACTGTTTTTCACAAAGCACGCGTTGTTTGTTTATTTGTCTGTTGATGAAGAACTTTTTTTTTTGGACTAACGCTCAGGGAATGCCCCCAATAAATACAATGCACAGTGTTAGAGATAGGAAAGACGGGTAGTGGAGGGCGTAAAGAGTTTTTGATGTTTGACTTGATTTTGATAATGTCATAGCAGGCAGGAAAGACTCCCTGGATAGCCAAGTATTCCGGCTAAATGTTCTAACGTCAGGGACCAGACGAAAATTTCAAAATATCCCACGAAAAAATAATAATATATTTTTTTAAATTTAGTCCCAGCTTAAACAATGATTTTTCACAGTGATTTTCTTAACGTTTTGTTTTGAAAATCCTTCAAAATTAAATGAACTTTTACACGATGAAGGTTCTGACGTGTATTCCTCCTTTGTGCAACTATATAAAGTTGACAATGTAAATTTTTTTTAAATGTTCAAAATTTCCCCCCATTTTCATTTCGTGACTACCTCCTTGGCCAGCAATCGTCGAAAGTCGTGCCTGCCCATCCAGGGTGAAAGGCCATCGTGTAAATCGAGTCTTAATTTCGAAATAACACAATTTTCTTCAAAAAAAAACTCAATCGTGTCAATTAATACTTCACATTTATAAAAATGCATGACCATGGTCAAATTTGCAAATAGTTTATTTGAAAACTTTTCAATTAACCGTCTAGCATTTTTGTAATTGAATATGCAATTTTGTTGTTCGGAGGAAGTTTGAATAAAAAAGTAATTGAAAGTGCAGATTTCTTAATTGATTTCGTTTTTCTTTTTTTTTTGTGCACTAGGGAAATAAGGGTTTCAAGATCAAGCGTATTTGTCGGCAACATTTGTGTGAAACAATTTTTAAAAAGCAAATGGCTGACATTACATTTTTTTTTTTAATTTTAAAAAAACAAAACGCTTTATCATAAGATCATAATTATTTTTAAGAAAATTCTCTACAAATTTTATTAACAGAGAACATAATTCACATTTACAAACAATTTCTTTCCGTGTATTGTATTCACGGCTACTAAATGAATTTCTGGCAAATGTAATCGTTTACCGATTACAAACTTAACTTTAATAATTATTTACATTGTCTGTTGAAAGAAATGAAAACGCAGTCAGGAAATCGAGAAAAAAAAACGCTCACTCACCCCGAAATTATACGTTGAGGTGCGAGAGACGTGTAATGAAATGAAATGTTAGTATAAACAGAACGCCACAATCGCATGTTCGCAACAAATTTGTTGTGTTTTTCTGTTGGTGCGCTGGCATACGAAGAAACAAGGACCTGGACACAGGAGGCGCGGGAGCAGGCAACCAACTAACACTTGAATTCAAGGTCTCACTTAACTAAGCTTTATTATTGTCCTTTGATTTTACTTGTACGTGTGTGTGTGCGGTGTTGCCGCTGCTGCTTGTGGTGTTAACGGGCGAACAGACGACATAGCGACAACAACACAAACAATAAGAAGATAGAAAGAAAGCAGCAGTACTCAAACACAAATGCATAGGCGAGAAAGGAAAATACAACAAAAAAATCGTCTCACCAGAAAACCGAAAAGGTTGGAAAACAGAAACACTCACACACACCAACGCAGACACGCCGTCGTGAAGCCCGCATTTGTTGTGGATTGGTAGCTGTGTTGCCTTCATTCATACACTCTTTCGCACACACATACTCATATATAAATGAAAACTCTTTTTGCTTCAGTTTGAATGGGAAAAATGGTCTTGTGTTTGTTTTGCAAAGGGGCCACCCACATTGAATTTCGTGTAGCGCCTTTTAAGCTTTAAGAATTTGAGATTCAAGACCAATCGTCTTCTTTCACGGGGCAACAACAAATACACACAGAGGCAGTCAGACATACATACATGCATACGTCTGAACGAACATGGCACAGTGTCTTCGAAAAGCAAAAAGAGTCAATGCGACTAATTTTAATATATATTTACCCTCGACACTGATTCACTGACTCTGTCACGCAGTACGTAGGAATTTAAATAGGCATTCTATAATTCTATAAATAATAATAATAAAAAAAATAATATTTTTTTTTTGTACAGAAATTGTGTTTTTCCCAAATTTTTTTTTCCAACAAATTTTTTTTTCAACAAAATTTTTTTTTTCCACAAAATTTTTTTTTTCAACAAAATTATTTTTTTTCCACAAAAATTTTTTTTTCCAACTAAATTTTTTTTTCAACAAAATTTTTTTTTTTAACAAAATTTTTTTTTTCAATAAATTTTTTTTTTCATCAAAATTTTTCATTATTTCAACGGGCGCCGTAGGCGCATTACAACTTACTAGTATTAAATAGATAGATTAATTGATTTCAATCAGATTTCCGGCACATTGCAGCGGTTATTTAAAATATAAAAAAATATATTTGTAAACCGTGCCCGGTTTACTTTAGTTTTATCCAATAAAGATCATCCAAACTGTGCTGATGTTGGCAACATCACATGACAACATCGACAATCACCTCTCGTCTGCCCATCTCTTCTTGTAATCAAAATACAGGTCACAAATATTAACCGAACCCGCCGGTCAGACCAAATAATTTGTTTTGCTTAGAATTGATATTGGGAGTAATGAGATATACAGTATACTCTAAGGGACTGAGCATTTTGTCCGCTTATGAGAGGTGTAGCTGATTGGTACTGAAAAAGAGAGGTGTCTGCAAGGTGAGAGTAGTCTGCAATTCGATTGACAATGAGTTCGGATATTTTCGCTTGGTGTTTATTTAATATCTTTAATTTTTCGCTCACGCCAGAACAAAATTACCAATTTCATTTATTTGGAACCCCAGTACCGAGATAAACATCCTCTGAAACAACAGCCCAACTAAATATTCCACCTACCGAGCTTTTCAGCATGATTTCCTTTAATATCTCCAGCAAGACGTGAGCTGCAATTCTTAAACATATAAGTGAGCCATCTCCACCTCATCTCTTAACCAACCAACCCACCCAGCCGCCTTTTGTTGGTATGTCATATGAATAATTTAAACAGTTTTCGCCATGGCGTGTGCGAACGAATAAAGCCACAACCAACAACCGCACATCTTGAAAGCTTTTCGCTTGAAGCTTTTAGTTGGTAAACATAGAAAAGAAATTGTAAAAAAATACATATTTTCCATATATTTGTATGAGTTATGGCCATTGAAAGTGCATAACAAATGAGTTCAAAGCTCTAAGGATGTCATAATAAACATAAAGCACCAAAAGAGAATGAGAGTACACACACTGACAGGATGGCGTTGAAAGAGAGGTATAGCGACGAACAGACAACGAATGTGTGAGAATTTTCTATTGTTCTGTACTTAGGCCCCTGTAGAGAATGTCAAATGTAACAAACGTCATAATGACATTTCGCTTGGCGGTCATTGTTGACAACTGGAATCAGCTGTTATGGGAACATTTCGTTATACACCAAAAGAGGATATTTCAAGGGGGGCATTAATGGTGTTGTCTATGTATAACACTTTGAATGTTCGAAAGATGGCAAAGGCTCGAGAAAGTGGCCGGCCTAATAATTTTGTGAGCCCAAAAGATGAAACCTAACAAAAATCTTTCGGATTTTTCTTTTCTTTGACGGAGATGTATATGTTTATGTAGATATACGACACTTTAATATGTTAATTTGAAAATATTATTTGTCCTGGAAGACAATCGACAGGCGCGGAGTTTAAAGTTTAACAAAAATTGAAATAAATATCAATGGAGATTTCTAGATTTACATTCTTATACCAATAACTTGTTATATCTTTTTATACCCTACTGTATTATTTACTAACCTAAGCTGACTCTATTACTTAACATTAAATGGACCTAAATCCACCGTAGTATCGGCCTTCCCCGTATGTCTTGTGTGGTATATACAGGGTTCTCCAAGAAGAGGTGTTATTTTGAATTACCCAGCGTTTCGGTAGCTGTCACTTTTGAAATTTTTATTCTTTGACATTTGACAAGTAGAAACTACGCCATTCAGTTCGCAAAACTAAAAAGTTTCCGGGCCGTGTTATCTCTTGAAGAGGTGATCACAATTGGCCACCGAGATCTTGTGATTTAATACCTTGCGATTTCTTCCTTTGGGGCTACGTGAAAGATACTGTCTACGCCAATAGCCCAGCGTCGATTCAAGACCTCTAAGGGCAGCCACTTTGCGATTTGGTTATGGACAATTTCATGAAAAGGATATGATCCTGTATGCGTGGTCGTGTTGGCCATTTGGCTGATGTTGTTTTTCATTATTATTTATTATGAAATAAACATCCAATCAGTTATCTCAGAAAATTTTATTTTTCTTTGAATACCAAAATAACACCTCTTGTTGGAGAACCCTGCAGTTGGCGTCCAACGGCTTTCGTACTGATGCGTTTGGATTCGACGGACAATGCCATCCAGCGAAATTTCTCCATAGATTTTTTTCGGTTGTCTTCGTCATTCTACAGGATGTTTGCTATAGACAGGTATCATGTTATCGTCACAGCAAAATTTATGTTAAAACGTATTATAATAATTGTTTTGTAGTAAAACCAATTTGAAAATGAAATAAATAAATGTCAGAGAATTATTTTAAAAAACAGTAATCATGAGATAAGTCTTTAGTTCGTTTGTAAAATGTACCTCTACTGTCTGCAGGCAACATTCTGTAACTGACGAACCAGGATACCAAGGACTTTGAATTTTTTGTCAGTTCATATTTGACTTAACACTAACACATATCTGGCATAAAAATATTCGGGACCTAGCCATGTTTCAGATGGCTTAGAGATTACTCTCTTACTCCAAAAGTCGCCTACATTTACGAGGTGGAAACTGCCGCTAAAATGTTTAATTTAATTGACGCACCAGAGGGGTAGTCCGCACACGTCGTTCAGTTTCTTTGACAAAATACTTCCAATATAATATTGAAGCTTTATAAGTAGTCGATGGAAAGATTATATGTATCGCATTGGATCTCATGATTATTTTCCAGGATTTGGCTGGCAGTTAATTGTTAATTCGGACAGCTCTGCCTCGGTAACTGTTGTTGATTAATTCGGACAGCTCGTCTTCTCCAATCGTATAAAACTCTGTCAATATTCCATCCGGCAACTGTGGCCTTCTTAGTTGAAATCTGGTCTATTGTTGTTGTATAGTGGCGGACTGATAATATAATAAGCGGGTAAAATTTTGCTTCAACACCACAACAATTGGCATTTCAGGCGTTTAAACAGCATTTACCAGAGCGAGTGCACGCTCCGGAGGCAATTTAAACATTGATTACATTAATTGGCCTAATCCAGCAAAGCATCGTCAACTTGTTACGGCTATATTAAGGTTACTATATTGAATTTATCCAAAAAAAAATTGTAATTATTCCATTTCTGGCCAATTACCCTAAAAGTGTGGCAACTCTGATTTAAATACTTTTAAGTTAATTTTGTAGAAAGCAAACTAATTTGAAATGCGTTAACTGTATAAATCACAATATGTCAATATGACAGAAGATTTTTGTATTCACAGAAACCACCAGTCAATTCAATGGCAAACAGGAATCAATCCAAGTTAAAAATAAAACCAAACATCTCACACAATTTACAACGAAACCTCACGACAGACACACTTGGCAGTTTAGACAAGAAAGCATCGAACACGCAGAAGAATATCTACGATAAATATGATTATAACATAATTACGAAACTGTGATATGCTGAAAACTAAGAAAAGAAAAACGGATGGCTTCTCCATGTGTGAATGTCAATTGTCACCACACCTGTTTGAGGAAGATTTTGAAAAATATGAACACATGTTCACTTGTCATCTTAAAAGCTTTTCTTGTTTCTTCTGCAGACTTTTTTCTTCTTCTTCTATTATTTAAGATTTATAGGCCTTTTTGGAGTTTATCTTAAGTAAATTGTTGACTTGTGCCTTTTGTGTGTTGTGGCCCGAAAATCGTGACTGGAAATTAGTTCGAAATTTGCAAATTAGTTTCGTGACTAAAAGATTTTGGGTGATTTTTTTTTTTGGAAAACAAACAATCTTATACTCATTATAGATCGAAAAGCAAATACTGATGTGGTTCATATGTGGCAGACAAAGACATTTTGTTGTGGATTTTAGGGAAAGGGGTCAATGTCTCAACTGACAGAAATTTATTGGATTGACAACGTTTTGAAAATTGCCGCAATTAGCTGAATATTAATGTTATATTTTATTTAAGGAAACTCGAAGAGTTTATATATAGAAAGGAAGCTTTGAAATGTTTTAAATAAATTAAATGTATACTTTTTTGAAAAACTCCCTTTCTAAATTATGTTTTCTTTTTGTAGGCGGCTAATCAGCTTTAGTGGCCAACCACGGACACTCCATCAAAAATACTGGATTTTCATAGACTGATTATATGCAAAACAAAATGGGCAAAAGTATTGGATTGATGGTATGTGATTTTGGATACCATGCACCATAGGGACAATAATTTGTTCTGTCAGGTATTTAGAAGTTGAAAATGTACTTGAAATTCGCCCAAGTGTAAATTGTATGAACCGTAAGTATATTGCGAGCCTGTCCGAACCTTATAAGAAACTCTTGTATCTTGTTTTCGAACAGGTTTGAATACTTGTGATCTCATTTATGTTGAACGATTTTAAATATTTTTTTCTTTTTGTAGGCGACTAATAAAAATTGGGGAATTATATGGATTGATTAATAACAATTACTGCAATACTATTACGGATTTGATGGTAAATGTTTTTGGAAAACTATGCATCGTAGAGACATCAATTCGTCCAGTCAGGTAAGTACAATTTTATAATAATTTGTCTCTCAAAAACATTCAGCACCGCTCTGTCTTCGTTGTGAAAGGAATCTGCTTTTGAATTGTTTGATTAGCTGGAAGTATCGATTTTTCTTCACTTTATTATATCTCTATTAACTTCAAAGCCAAGGTTAGTTTTGTCTCTACTCGTTCCGACGATATCAATGTCGTCCGAATATGCGAGAAGTAGTTGGACTTTGGTGTTGAGTGTGCCTCTTTTTTTTTCTTAACTTCAGCATTTTTTTTTAAATAGTTCTCCATCAGTTTGTTGAAGAAGTGGCACGATAAACCGTCACCCTATCGAAGACTTCCTGTAGTACAACAAATTCCAAAGCACGTTCAAGAGAACACCACTTAAACGCATATTCAAATAGATGATTGGCTGAAATTATATTTAACATCACAAACGGAGAAAAAGTTAGGATCAATACAAATAATCAGCATCGATGGGTTATGGGAAAATATTCAGTATAAAACAAAAAGATTGAGTTGTGGGAAAGTGAAAATAAAACTGGGAGGGAGGGGATTAACTGCTTTCCGATTATTCTACGTTTTTCAACAGCAGTAGGAAATGGTTTGTGGACTGGACAAACTTTTTTTTAAAAACGAAAACGTTGGCATTATGCGAACAAACCGGAGGTATAGGAAAACTACTTAGGAATCATTCTACGAATGTGTTTGGAAGCAATATACAGAAAGGTATTACTCGACAAACATTATTAAATGTTTGTTCCGAAGTTTGTTAAGTTAGATCTTCTTTTGTCACCCTCAAATATAATTGCTAATTTCTAGCCATTTATGAAAATACTTAGCAGATTTTTAATAAGCGGAAAACAAAAATAAAACATTTGTATTCTGTCTTTGTGTGCCTTAGGAAATCGTCTACCGTTATTAAACGATTTCCACATTATACGGTAATCCGATTTTCATATATACAGAATCAGAGAATGCGGGAAAACAATTCATTTAATTTCGACAGAATAGATTTTATTTTTTACAAAGATTTACTTAATCGCATTAGAAGATGCATTGTCTCTTCCTGCCTATAGTTTTTACTGTCAAATCATGTGTACATTGGGTTGGGTTGCACGACTGGCTTTTATCATAAAATAAATTGTGTTTAAAAGAGAATTTTTGCTTTTGACTTTTCTACAGTCTAACACTCTTTCGTGACGCAGCAGTTGTGACAGTCCCTACGGACATTTTGTATGTGAGGTTATTATTTATTTATTTATTTTATTTTATTTGCACAGATTTTGTAATTTAAAGCCTTACGGCCAATTGTAACAAATTACAATAAAAACTACTCCATGTTGAATACTACTGCTCAGTTAATTTAAAAACAATTAAAAATATGCGTATAAAAATACAGTGGAATTAAAAATAATATAGCTATACAAAATAAAATATAAAAAAGCAATTTACATATCAAATTCAAAATATCAGTAAAGCGTACATCAATCAGTATTGGAAAATGAGGAATGAAACAATCAAATTTTACAGTTCCCTAATGAATGAACAAATAATTCTTAAATAGATTACGAAATGGAAATTAAAGAAAAATATTGAAGAAGCTTTTTTCGGAATGTATTATTAGTCAGTGAAAATATTTTCAATGTACCGGGGAGTGAATTGAACAATCTGGCTATTCTAACTCGAAAGGACTTATCCATATGACCATCCGCTCTGGGAATGATTAGTTGGTTAGCACGCGATGAACGACAAAATGTAAATGAGTCAACAAGAAAAGCCGGAGTTTGATTTTTATAAATTTTGTAAAATAACAGAAGAGACCGATAATTTACGAAATCACGAAAGGAGCAACCCAAGAATTGATTTACATATGGGGTAACATGGTCAAACCGTCTAAGAGAAAAAATGTATCGAACTATTAGACGGCAGTACTAGCGTACTACTTTAATTGGATCACAAATTGTATCATGAAAAACATCACGGAATTTCTTAAGTGGACGCTATAATGTGCAATTGGTCGTAGCCTATTCTTCCCAAGAACTTCTGCTTTCTAGCAGTTTAGCTCAGTGCAATCGTTGTATTTTGATGCGCATTGCTTTACGTTTATATCTAAAAATCTATAGAACTGAAATCTAGAGATACGTCTTACAATTGTCATCAGGTTAATGACCTCTGTCATATGTGTAGACCTCTGTGAACCGGCCAGCCAATTAGGAATGATTCAGTTATCAAACCTCTGAAGGCCCGTTTTATATTAAAACGTCGCATGCCATATTAGTTAAAGCAACCATCTCAGAAGAATTTCTCTAAGCCGAGATTATCAACGTTGACACGCTTCAATTCACCTTTGTTGTGAGCATTTTTGTAACCTCCCCCTAGATGTCTTTGAACCAAATTCGATTCATGATTTTTTTAAGGCGTTTGAGTCATGTGCGTCTGTCTGTCCGGTTGGTACGCACGATAACTTTCGATAGAGATATTTGACATGTGTTTAATATCTTCCTAAAACCACTTATGGGATTGCATATGGACTACATGGCCACACCCTTTCGTGTACCTCCCATACAAATGTTCCATTCCGCCAATTTTTGAAATCGTGTAAAATTATCAATACGCCCAACGCCATGTTTAACTACATACAGTTTTCAGGAAAAAAATCGGAGCTCTAGCCACGCCCCTTCTGGTATTTCCCATACAAATGTATACTCCGCCCACGTTGTAAAACGTGCAATCCAATATTTTTGTGTAAAATTCTGTATTTTGAGGTTGCTAATATGACATTTCGCGAAATGTTACATATGAGACATGAATATGAGACTTGTATGTTTTTACTGAGTGATACCCTCACCGGTTTACCCGACTGAAACATACTCACTTGTTTGAAATATTTACAAGCATCATTAGTCTCCCGTTGCTCCCGTTTTCAATCAGTAAAGAGTCCTACTTATGTATTAGTTAATTCAATGAATATTTCATTCAATACTTTTTGTTATTGAATAGAAAAAAAAACAATTATAAATTTCCGTAACAAAAAAGTTCGTGAGTTTCCGCATACTCCATGTATGCCGAAATTAAGAGCAGCTTTAAGATGTGATTTTAGTGTGCTTTGACCCATCTATCGGAACAATCCAAGCCATATATGCAGAATCTTAGGAATTCTAAGTCTTTTAAATGTATTCCCCCCATATTGTTATTAATCCTAACACTGACAAGCTACACATGTTACTCCGTCGCCTAAACTAGAATAAAACTCAAACCAAAACAAATGCCAAGAAAATCCCACTCATACCTACAATGCCATTGAATACTGTCAATGGAATTAGAGGGAAAAAAAAAAACAAAATAATGAAAATGAATGAGTACTCATCAAGTTCAGAAACAGTGTCTTCATGCTAAATCGGCGACACCTTCATGAGTTACATACGCTTGGGCCAACGTTCAATCGCCGACTAAGCACAACGACGACGCATTACGCATAAGTAATGGTGCCCCCATCGAAATGGAGAAAAAAATGAATAGTGATTGGAAAAAAAGGAAAAGAAAACGAAAAGAAATATGTACTGCTATAAAATATTGAGTGAAGTATTTAAAACGACAATTCCTGTGCATATATCAATTGTGGCCAATACTTTGTGAAGAACTCAAGAGTCACCAGCACCAGCCAAGTCTTCGTCGCTAGCATGCACCATGTCAACCAACGCAACTTAACGCTGCTCATCATCATTTGCGTGCGTTCAGTTTAATGCCGATAACCGAAGTGACAACGCGCAGGCGCAGCACAGAACAATAACAAAGCGGAGCAACAAAAGTGCGTCTTGAACTTGTAACTTGCGACTGCGACTGAGTGCCTGATGGCTGATGGCTTAGCAAAATAACACACAATAACAAAATAAACGCGATTTCAATACAAACCAAAAGTTGAACGAAATCGGATTGGTTTTTTTTTTCTTTCTTTATTTTCTTGAAGAACAAATAAAAAAAAACGTTAAAAACGAGTTGTTAAGTGTGTGCGAGCGCGAGCGTGTTATTGTTATTGAAATACGTCGTGTTTAACATAAAAAAAAAAAAACAGAATATCCCCAAATCGGAAATTGAACACACGAAGAGTTTCAAACAAAATTTTCGCACACCGATCCCAGGAGCATCAGAACGTTGCGGTTGCGCAAACCTTAAACAACGTTAACGCGCACTAGAACCTCCGAAAGCGAAATAGTGATCATCAGTCGAAGGATAGAAAACTTAACGAAAAAAATCAAACAAAAAAAGTTCTAAAACGAAAGTTTACGGTTATTTTTTTCTCTCAGTGATTGTGATCCTAAAAACAAAACAAACAAAAAACGGTCTACAAGTGGAAGAAAAATAATTTTAAAGTTTTTTTTTTATAGAAAATATAAGGTAAATAGTGAAAAACATACAAATAAAAATCCTTGAAGTTCTGTCCTTAAAGGAAATAAACAAAAATCGTGATTTTTTGTTGTTTTTTGTTTTAACAATAATTTTTAAGTGATATTCAAAGTCAAACGCCTTTTTTGTTTTGAATTTCTGCAAGTATTTGAGTGGTCGTAAATGTGGTTTGGCTGGCAACGACTACTCCACCGAAATACAACACACCACACGGTGACTGAGTGAGCGTGGCGACAAATTGTAGATCCTGTCCTGAATTTTAATTAGTCTTCGGTGTTTCTGTTTCTTTTGAATCATCTGCACCACTGGCCGCTGGCCGACCGCTCTCCTCGCATTGGTCGTTATTCGATTGTGGTGAATAAAATTAATATGGACTTTAATGTTTGTTGACAATTTCGTGATATTCGATTTGATTAATTTCTTTTTCGGCCGATGCCTGATTGTTTTTTTTTTTAATTTTGTTTACTTTTTTTACACAAAATATCCGGAATGCATCATAGGGAATAGCACTGAGAGTTTAAATTAAAATAAATCCTTGCTTCAAACAGATTTGAACTTGACTTGAAATTTCATTCAGAAAAAATAATATCCTATTGTGTGCAGTTGACTTGTACGGAGAAAATTTAATTTGTTCTATTTTAAGGAAAATCAAACGAAATTGGAGTAGAAATATGAACCACATGAATTGTATGGATTCTACTAAAATTTACGAACTATACTTTTTTATATTTGTATACCCGATCGTTACACTAAAAATGTTGTTATATTAAAATAAAGGAGATTATTGATATTTTAAAATTCAACATTAATTCTTTAATAATTTTTATTTAAAAAATGTATTATTATTATATGCTTTCAATCAACTTCTCCACCTTTTAACATTAATTTGTTAATTCTGTTCTCTGTTTCGAAAATCCTTTCATATTAAGTCATCCACCTACATCAAAATCTGTTCAATATTTAAATGGAATAAACGTTATTTTAGTACTTATTAGGAAATAGTTCATTCATTCGTGCAACAGGAAATAATATTTGAAAAAAAAACTAATAGTCATCACCCTAATGCAGAATTGCGCCTTTATTTTTTCCAAATCGTTAAAAAAAAACCCACCGAGCGAAATGCAAGTACTGTAGTCCAAACCCATATTTTTTTAGATTCTATTTTTACTTGATTTAGAATTTGGACAAAAATATTTTTTTTATAAAATTTGATACACTGATCACAAATCGGCAATTTAATTATAAATTTGACCTACGGTTTTCAAGATATATTTATTTAAAATTTATCGAAATTTAAGTATTTTTTGTAACATTTAAAACCGTTATATCTCAAAATGTAAAAGGTCGATTTTAAACCAGACTAAAGATCCGTGATCTGTGTCCAAAAATTAAATAAAAAAGTTCACTTGCAAGGCAAAAATTTTTGTTTTTTTTTCAAATTCAAAATTTTAATTAAAAATTTGTTTTGGGTATAGTAATTTCAATCGGTGCGAGAAGTCTTTGCATGTAAATGATTACAAATTAAGATTTTTATAATCCGTATAATCGCCCTCATACGCCGGTGGAAGGAGCTCTTGACGCAAAAAAGAAAAGTGACTAATAACTTGCAGTTATTTTAAATGGACGTTAGTTAAATTTTTTAAAAATAAACGTATATTTGCATCAGCCATTAGTGTTATTCTACCATGTTTATATCAAGAAATAGGTTAAAAATATTGTTCAGCGTCCTTTTCCACTTTGGAAATTCTATCCTTAGTAAAAAATGTGTCTAGAAAAAGACTTAGCCGTTCGTAGTCGGCATTAAACAGTGGGTCTTGGTCAGTCAGTCTACAAATTGTATCGGCTGACTTTCAGAGAACGTATTTTCATGAATATATGTAAGATTTCCTGATCTGAATTTCAGAATGAATTTAATTTTAAATGTTACATTTTGTTCTCTCCAAATTTTGTAGGCTTTCTTGAGCTTCAATGGGTAGGAAAAGGCAATTCCAAAGCCAAAAAAACAAATTACCATAAAAACAAAAATATATCATGACCATTAGCATTGCCCAGTAATGACATGTCATTACCCTTAGCATGAATTAAAAGCACAAGTTGACTTACTAATAACGACAACCGTCTCTCTCTGAATTTTATTTATTTTTTTTTTCTCAAAAATGGAAAAGCTACAAGTAGCAGAACTCATTATTATTATGTTCTATAATGTCATATCTCTTAAATCCCTCTCTATCCCGAGTGAAAGTAATTCCAAGGGTTATTGAGTGGTAAGTGGGTTGTGTAATTTTGTATTTCACATTACACCAATATTATTTTGTAATATGAGTTTTTTCTGGGTACAAATACTCGGCGGAACTTCACGACTACATATTGGGATCGTTACTCTTGTCACTTCAGGTGGCTCACACACACATGTCATTGTTTTCTAAACCATTTTGTTCGTTGTTTTATCATAATTTCATCTCATTACCTACATAATAAAATCACTTCAAAAGTCTCCTTAACTATAGTTTTAGTAGTTTATCAACGTAGCCGATATTCTTCTTAGAAATGCATTTTATTTATTTTACAAATTCATCACGTGTTTGCATGACACTCGCATTTATTCACGTTTCAATTTGTAACTCTATTTCATTTTCGAAATAGACTCTTCCACTGAAACTTTCTATTCACAAACATTTCTGTGAAAGGAAAACTTTTCCAAAAAAGGTCAAACACACCAATGAGTGTATTTTGTTTGTTTTTTGTGATTACTTAATTATTGCACGTTGAACCTACAGTCATGCGTATGCGTAAACCAAAAAATGAAAAGTAAAAGTGTTAATCCGATGGAAAATTATAAAATTTATTCATATTTATACCTGTCTGACGTCTTAGTGCACTGATAACGAATTATGACATACAAGTTATTACGTATGATTTCAGATAAGGTACGTTACTTGTGCTAATATGTTCAATGTATTTTCGTGTGAGGTTATGTGTGCATAGGCGGAATATTGGCTTATCAAAATATACAAAGTTTAATACGAATAAGGAATTACTTCATGTAAATCGCAAAGATTTAACTTTTATACTCGTACAAGCGATTTTTATTCGGTCATATTTTGTACAGATATTCTCATTAGCGAATACTTCGGCTTTTAGTGTCATATTTAATATATTTCCAACGATATTGATAATAAATACTATCTAAACAAAATGTAATCCACTTATGTATTTATTGATGTTACTAAATAATTCAAATTTTTATGAATTCTATGAATAATACAGCATCAAAAGATCAACTTTAAAGCCGTATTCAAGATAAACCGAATTTGTTAAACGCTCAATTTGCACTTGTTGAACGTGTTTCCGGTAATTGTATTTAATTTCAGACGTTCACACATCCGCATATCCTTCAGTGCATTGGATGGTAAAAAAAACATATTTTATTATTTAATACAGGATTTTTTTTTTTTTTTTTTTGAAAATGTTACTTATGACTCTTCTGGTATCACGCTAAGAAATGAAAATCCTTATAAGTCATTAGTTGACCTTAGTATCTGCTGTTATTTTTTAAATGTTGAAATGTTGTTGGGATGAAATTGTTTCCTTTTTTTACAAACTGGTAGATAGTTTCATGACATTTATATTTTATATATGATTTCCGGTTACATGATCCATTCGACCCGTCAACTTTGTTACTACTTTGTCCAATCAATTTGGCCGCATAGCGTGAATGGTGGCTTGAATTTTGACTTCAAATGCTATAACAGCTGCCAGTTTTTCGACATAAACCAGTGTTGCCAGACTTTTTCTAAGCGTTTCCCCTAGCTTGTCAAGAAAAAAAAATAATTACATGAAATCAGAAATGAAAATCCCCTAAAGAAGTAATAGTAATTCATCATATTTCTCTTACGCGGTGTTCGTATCATATAAATTTGTGTCTTTGCAATAACAATGTGAAAGGATTTTTCATTAAAGCTGATTTTCGTTTAAGCGAAGTGCATGGGAAATTTTCAATTAAGCGATTTTTTTAAATTTAAAGGCGTGTGCTTATCCGAATTCGACTGGGCCGAATAAGTACCAGACGAAGTATTCCACTATTCGGTTTTATAGTGCACAAATTCTTCCGCGTTAGTCATATTGTTTGGACGCTGTAGTTGTCTCCATAGATCAACGGATGGACCAATAGTAAATGAGAACTCTAAAAACTAAACTTTACTCTGATGAAGTTAGTATTAAGAAATCCGGCAAAGTCTTGTGTATCTGATATCAATTTGTACAATTTCGGACGAATTTTTTTTCAATTTCAATCGTTTTTTTTCTATATCTGGATATCAAACAGAACCCAGTTTTTTTTTTTTTTTTGCTAGGACTTAATGCCTTTTTTTATCCTATAAAAGGTTCCGACACATAACAATTCTACCAAAATAGTCCGTTTTTAATCTTGAAATATTTATTACATATCACATTTTGTGGTGTACCACGTAAAGTAAATGAACTTAAAAGGACTGTACAAACATTCAAACAAAAATACATGCAGTTTTCTCTTCAGCAAATCATATTTCTTATATCCTCCTACTCTGTGTTTCCTTGGTCTCGCTGGGCATTACATAAACATAAATTCAATTATAACTTTTGCAAAAATAAACTGGTACTCAATCGGATTGTTGTCCTCAAGGAGCTAACCGTTGCCATGTTAAGATACATGCATTAATGTTATGGTCATAACAATATTTATCGCAATAACTATAAATCGTCTCCACACTTCACACCTTTGCTTCGCTCATTGCAATTAATTACTTTATTATACAAAACAGTTTAGCAATGCCACCCATTTAATAAACGCTCCCGTACTCGGACTCGTCCAGATGCAAAGGTAAACTGCATCAGCAAGCAGCGCATACTCGTCTTATCTGTGGCCGTAGCCACTTTAGCATAACATTGAACTTCAAAAATATGCAGCAGCCTCAGACGCATAAGAAGAAGAACCACCAATATTCACACCATACATAACATAGAATGCAAAATAACCAGGAGGTAAAAAGTGCGGCCCTCGTGCTATAATGTGGGGTCTGCGTGTGCTTCGTATATCTTTTCATTCTTCCCATTGAATGAAAATTTTCTTCCAACTTTGAGGGCTGCGTGATATACATACATGTATATCTGATATCCATTTGTATGTATGTGATATACGTACATATGTGTGTATGTTAGTTTTAGATTTTCATTCTCTGCCATTTTCTCGTTTTGCCGATTCGAATTTCATACCCTGGCGCCTATATCGTTGCATTAATATTTAATTTAATTTGTATTTAAACGGTTTTAAAATACGATCACAATTATAAAAAAAATCAAGGCATTTTAACAGTTTTTAGGCGATAGGTTTTCGAAAATTTAAGAAATCTGAGAAAAATGTTTCAAGTGAAAGAAGTATGTATTTATTTGGATCGATAAGTCATTTTTTTTTTAAATATTATTTCGTGCAAATATTGTCCACGACTAAACTTGTTGTCTATTCGAAAAGTACGATTTGGACACACTTTTTGCAACATTTTCGCCGGCGTCACGTGCAATGTTGTCTTACAAGTCAGCAATCGTAGTTGACTTGTCCCTGCAGCCGAGAGACTTCTCGTGTCCTCACACAAAATAGTCTAGTGTAATCAAGTCGCACGAACAAGGCGGCTAATTTGCAGATCGAAAACTTGAGATTCATTGCTCACTACATGCGTCTCTCAATTGGTTCATGGAATAGTGTTGGATCATCCTATGGTAACCTCATGTGAACCAAGTCCAATTCTTATCGGCAAAAAATGTACCTAGCAGTGCCAGCACTTGATATACCCATTGAGCCAAAATTAAG
The DNA here is from genome assembly GCA_958296145.1 of Hydrotaea cyrtoneurina. Lineage (NCBI taxonomy): Eukaryota > Metazoa > Arthropoda > Insecta > Diptera > Muscidae > Hydrotaea > Hydrotaea cyrtoneurina. Next base: position 17,106,501 of record OY282513.1, on the reverse strand, counting down.
ACTCAAAGATAGTTTTTCGATAAACACATTTTCTACAGAGCACTCATTTTGATGATAAAACTATTCATGATTAAATACAAACTAATACTGGAAAAAGAAATACCAAATAGTAAAAATGTCGGCCACATACATATGTGTTATTCCGCCTGAGAGGCCCGCATTTGAAAATCCGTGCGCAGCCCTGATATATACAAAGTATGTGGAGGTAACCAAACCAGATATTTTGTTGTTTCTTTACCGGAAAATTCTAACGGCAGAGTAACATAACTCAAAGCCAACCAATCGAACCTCAATGCAACACACCGTCAACATACCATGAGACCAACCCAAAAGTATGAATAACTATACAGTGGCATGGATGGAATACCACGAATTCGGTGGAAGTAATATGGGAAAATATCGGGAAGAAGACAGAGACTATAGACACAGGATTTCATTAAATCTATACGGTGGCAAATGATGGGACAGACAGAAGCAGAACGTAACGTAACGCAACATAATACAATCGGATGGGTATGCAAATGTAATGCATGCAGTTATGCATGATATCCCAAGTTGCATAATATTTCCAACACCACCATGAAAAGACAACAAACACAACATGGGCCAGACACTTTGTCTGTTTGGATAGAGAAGAAACGAAAGAAAATGTTAAGATAGGCAAGAATTATGAAAAGATTGATCGGTAATAAAGTGGTTAAAATATTGTGCATATTACGAGAAAGAGAAAAATTAATATTAATTTATATTAGAAATACTGTCACAAACGATGGTGAACAGTTGGTAATAACTGAGAAGAACAAAGGCCTTCAGTAGAGTCACATAATAAAGTAAAAGTTATTGCCAGTTTTTTTTCATTACTTTCAAGTACAATACATTTTAAATTTATATACTAGTGTGGGTCAAAGGATAAACCTAGTGATGAAGAACACATGGTTAGATATCGCCATGACATTTCACAGCCTTTGGTGGGCTTAAACCCAAGACTCACAGGCTTCCTTGGCTCTCTTTTTCTAGTTTATCATTAATATTCATATCATATACATATAACTGACTTTCACATCAAAAAATGAGGAGCAACATAAAATACAACACCGATCTCAAAATCCCATGCCCATCCCATGATTACACCAGACAACATTTTTTTTTTTTGGAATAAATACAAAACTTGTCTTAAAAATGCTAAGCCCGACAGCCACATTTTTACTTGTAATTATCTCCAAATCAATAAAAGTACAGGGTTTTCCATCAAGAGGTGTTTTTTTTTGTTATTCAAAGAAAAATGGACCATATCCTTTTCATGAGATTGTCCATAACCAAATCGCAAAGTGGCTGCCCTATGTCTTCGATAGCCTTACGAATTGTATCTTTGAGGTCTTAGATCGATGCTGGGTTGTTAGCGTAGATCTTATCTTTCACGTGGCACCAAAGGATGAAGTCGCATAGTGTTAAATCACAAGATCCCAACAAATTGACATAAAAAATTAAAAATGAAATTGTACCGTGTCCCAGTCTAATGTACAATCTAATAGTTTGCTACTGACATTGATCGTCGCAGTTTCACAAGAAATACCACACAAAATAGTAAAAGTATATTATCGATTGTACGCATACGACACGATGCGATATTTATAAATACATCTGAATTTCCATAATTGGTTCATCATTGTAATTCAGCGGCCACCAGCGCAATTAGTGTGAAACAACAACTAGCATTCACCTAAATGTGATGACTCCAAATCGATCGACACAAATAAATGTCAATAATTATATTCTAATCGAATGGACAACAACAACAACCAGACGATAACACCAACAAAAATAACGGACTTACTACAATTCAGTTAAGTGTGAAATTCGCTATAAACCGTGTCCGCAAATAAAATCCAAATCCGAGAAGATGTGTCGTGCCATAAATTCCAATCAAATCGACTGTGGTGTAAAGAGCAGCAGACATGTTGTGGATATTGATAACGGACAATATCGACCAGTGTTCATCGGCATACACGCAAAAATCCCTCAGCCAAAAAACAAAATGAGTTTTCAATAAATTTCCAATAAAAAAAAACACAGATACACCAAAAAAGTGCCGATAATCAAGGTAACAACAAAACATGCCATGAATTACTGATAAAAATGTTAATTCCATCACAGTCACGTTAATTTACATTTCATGAAAGAAAAAGCGACCGAAAGCATACGACTTAGTTAGTCTGTTTATAAGACACGGGTGTTTTGGATGACAACTACAAAAAGCCTTGGATTAATTAAATATCCAATGTATTCTCAAAGAAATTTAAATCAAAATCAATTGTTTTTAAATAGCCAAAATAATCGCTAAATGCATTCATTGTCATCGATAATGTTTAACCACACATCAATTCACTTTTGGAATTCGCAACGATAAGATATAACCACCGGTGATGCATTCATTTCGATGAGAACCTAAAGTGGTCAGACTCGATTGACTCCTCTTTGCATTGGTCAGTATCGAAATTCATGTTGTTTATGGTGACAATCGTGTGAGAGTTATTTCTTCTTAAGTCAATTCACTATAACGGATGTATCGATAAATTCATTTGGGATTGACGGCTGGATTGTGTTAGTAATTTGCTTTTAGTTGTAGTTCTGTATTGCGTTCACTTGGACAAATACATACATACAGACAGACATGTTTATACACTTATATAATTATATCAGATCATTGTACTTTGAAAGACATTAAATAACTGAAGTGTGAATTAGTTAATGTGACCAACTAATTTTGAACTAAAAGTGAAATATTTCATTGCAGAGTAGCCGGTTGCAATAAAACAATTGACAAATATTTTAAATTTACCACTTATCATTTTTATTAAGATTTGGTTTTCTTTTGTAACTATTTTACATATGTTTTTAATTGTATGATGGATTGTATTGCTAGTTTCCTATACAATCTAGTTTTCTCTTGTGATTAAAAATTAATTAATTCTTATTACCGGTTGATATTATGTTGTGACAATTGATCAATATTTAGCCGCAGTCTAATGCAGTATGAGAATACTTTGTAATAATTCGTACTATACAAACCCGCGATCATCATGACAACCGACCGTTTCCACCTTGTAAGTTCTTTGTAAAACTTCTCTAGAAAACAATGAGCACATGTATCCTGCTTTAACCAGTCTTTTCTAGTCGGTAAGTTGTCCGTCTGTTCCTTCATACAATGTTCTGGGAAATGATTATAATGGTTTGCCACTCAATATATCGAAATGCTTTCAAATGACTTTTCACCGTTGCCGTAACATAATTATTTCACAATATAAAATTTTAAATCATAATTTAGATATCATTTGTGAAAATCTTGACTTGGGCATTGTCTTTGATTCCACGTTAACTTTTAATTACCATTTGAATTATATTATCCCTAAGGCCTATGCCGTACTGTACATTATTCGAGGAAATACTTCGGAGTTCTCTGATCCTCGCACAAAAAAAAGTGATTGATTGTTCTTTCGTTCGTTCTAAATTAGAGTATGCATCTTTTATTTGGAGTCCAAACGCTGCTATTCACATTAAGCGCATTGAAAAAGTTCAAAAATCTTTCATGAAATTCGCTTTAAGTTCTTTAAACTTTACAGAACCAATTCCATCATACGAAAGTCGTGCTTCTTTCCTTAAAATCACTGAAATCCAGAAGAGATTTTGCATCTCATGTCCTTATAAGGTTTAATCTGTGGAAATGTTGATTGCTCGGAATTGTTATCACTTATTCGTTTTAACGCGCCACCACGAGCATTAAGACACTACTTTCCTTTTTCTATTGATACACATTTAACTAATTATGCTGTAAATGAACCTTTACTTAAATCTATGATCCTCTACAATTCTATTTGTGAACATTTAGATTTTAGTCTACCTAGTTTTAAGTTTAAAACTTTGTTGATTAATTTGATTAATTAATGTAAATTATAATTAAATTCTTGTTATTTGCCAGTCTGTAAGGAATTTCTGTCCATAGACTCAATAAATAAATGAAATGAAATGATGCGGTACTGTTCGTATTAACTTGAAGATAAAAATACCTTAGTGTTTTCGGCCTTCCGTTTTTTCACGAGACTTATTTAGGTTAGGTTACGAAGGGTTGTGCATTCAAAAATATACCTCCACTCGCAGACACACAGGGTCCATTGTGAATCCCTTCTTCGATTCAAGAAAATATGAATATTGAAGAAAAATAAAATAAGCGTAATGTTAATTGTCAAAGAAATAATCGGGAAATGTAAAACAGAAATGGGAAACATAGCAAGAAAGTATTGTAAGTATTGTCTGCTGGTTGATTAGTCTGTTGGGTACCGGCAGCCCTTATCGTTATGAAGCCCATTAAGTCGTCAACCTGATCACTGTAATGTTCCCCAGTTTTGTCAAAAACCTACCGACTACACACTTTTGTCTGTGGGATTGTAAATTTAGACCATGGCAAAGTACATGCTCTGCTGTATCCAACTCACCCTCATCGACGCACATCCTGCAGAAGTCTAGAGATATGTTATACCATGTGGTGGCCCTTGCCCTAACTGGCGTGTGACAACTCATATTACAAGTCTGAGATTGTTTCTATTACAACTCTTTCTACCCAGTCGTATCAGTACGCTTGTTCTTGCTATATCTAACCTAGGTCATGTGACCCTTGCTACATTGTAAACTATTCCAGTATCCCATTTCTGGAGTGTTCTTTTTAGTAGTTGGTACTTCCGATATCTAAAGATGTGGTTGATTGCCTGTTTAACCGATCTGCCCGCTTCCTTAATATGCATAACATAGTCTATTCGAGCTGGCTCGTCCGAGACTAAGTTGGCTCAAACATTAGCGGTGAGACCATCAAACATTTTCAGCGACTATTTCCCACCTCATAAACTCTGGCGACTTTACGAGTAAGAGAGCTATCTCTAAGCCATGTAAAACTTCTCTAGAAAAGCAGTAGCCGTTCGGAGCCGGCGTTAAACAGTAGGTCCCTATCAGTGACTATACAAAGAATATCGCGCACAGCTCATTGATTCGAGAGAAGTTCCACGTCTGTTACTTCATGGAATGCTAAGGGAATTAAGTAAACGTTAGCAGTAGTTGGCGCATACGGATTTATCCAATCATCAAGCTTGTTTACGTTCTCCCAGATGAGTGCAGACTAGCTGATGCCTGTATCTTATCAAATCTTCTCTGTCGAACTCCCAGCTACAGTTTCCCATTTTCATGTCAACTATTTATATTCATGTTTTCTCATTATCAATTTCCTGTAATTTCCGGCTTTCCTATTCTCTGTTCTTTCTACGGAAAAGACATTATCCTCTCTCATCAACACTCGGTGTCGGCCGTATTTGGATAACCAATTTTTTCTTTGGCGACAGCTTTCCTGGAATTCTATGTGAGCTTCCATTGTTTGCGGATCTAAAGATCACGGTACTTGTTAGCGGTGGTTGTTAAGATTCGTTTTATTTTCATTATATTTTGTCTTATTTATGTATATTTTTGTACAAAGTTACAAGCACAAATCCGATAAATGATACTAAAAACACAGTTCCCCGAAGTTAACCCTTGGATATCCGTGCGACGATGTAGTAAGGATCACATTGGGCTCGCTTTGTCCTAATTTGTTTTCCCACTATTCGAAAATATCAAAAAGTGCATCGATTATAGCCAACGGAATTATAAGTTTTGGAAGTCATATGTTTTCTGTATTACGTATATTGGACAAATTACTTTATCTTTCTAAACTCTGTTCACAACAGTTACAAAATTTCAAATTTTAAGCTCTTAAAGTAAGTACATACGTAGCTTTTGTATTCAACATTGAAATGACAGCCAATTAATATTGACAAGTACCACATCGAGGCCATAGTTTCAATCGACTTTAAATAAGACAATTGAAGACATTTGTACATTTGTTGTAACTGAAATTAGCCTCAATATTACGTACGCACGAAGTACATAATTACACACAATGAAATATTACACTTTACAAGTAGTTCAGTGACGAAGCAGCGATGACAGTCTCCAATTCTATTAGAATTCAAATACTGTTGCCAATCACACACACTTTAACGCACAAATATTTTAATTCTATTATCAAATGTAACATTTGATAAATGAGCTCTTCAGGCAACTTACTTGAATATGTATTTCCACTCGTATAGCTGTACATATCGACAATTCTGTATAGGCAATTATTTAAATTTATAACGTGACTGTGTCATTTGGAGCCATGAGTATCTCAAGTATTTCCTCAAATCATCAGCGCCATAGTCATCATTATCATCACCATCGTCATCATCATCATCAGAATCAACGACATCGAAATAGAAGCGATTTGTCATTTTATTGAATGTTGGTGTTACACATATTAATATTGATTGGTTGGCTGGCACTCTTACGTCTGTCCGCCATACATGTTTCTTTCAATAATTCGTAATAGTTTCTTTCTTCTTTGTGACAAGAGTCTGGAGTCGTGACTTGTAGGTTGTTTTTTGTTTGTTGCCACAACAACAAAGAAACGAACTGAATTGATGTTGTTTTTATGGCTGTTATCTTTTATGGAATATTAAATAGTTTCATATCGAATTGTATTATGTTGTTGTTGGTGACACATATGTTTTTGTTTCTGTTTTAGCTGGAAATGTATTTATTGGCATAAACAAACCATATCGAATCGGGTGATTGTACTGTCAATGATTTTGTTTTTAACAAAATAATTAATTTTGAATAATGAGGTTTGTCGCAGGGTTGCTGTAACTTAATAATGTGTAAAATCGTCGGCATTATATGGGATTATTATTAAAATATGCAGCGTCTAGCAAGTTGGTGTTTCTTTTCAAATGCCAATTAAATACACATTTTGAAGGGAAATTTATCATCCGTTAATTAGTATCCATATATAACAATTCTCATAATGTTGGCTCTATCCCGACAAAACCATACCGAATATTGTCTCGTTTATTGGAATACATTATATCTGTGATATGGCCCTACAAAAAATAGCCCAAAGGATTTAAATCTGACGATCTTGGCGGCCAAATTGCTTCCGATTTTCGTGGAATTAGTCTTCTCGGCAATTGCGATCGGGAAAGGCAGGGGAATGGTGGTGGGTAAGGGTATTTCGGTATTTTTCATGAATTTTGTCAGGGATGTCAGAGATGCACTGGTCTGATGTTCAAGTTTATGAATGAACATGTAAATTTCTGTAAATCTGAATAAATGTTACACACTCAATTACAAATTATCAAATTCAAGATAATAAGTGACCCCAGTATATTTTATTTATTTAATTTTAAAAAGGAGTTATATAGACCCAGAAATAATGTCGGTACATATCTAAAGGATGTTTTTTATTGAGGTATAGAACTTCGAATTGAAATAAAACACAAGAAAATCGTTTTAATGCCGCCGTGGCTGGCTCGAATAAAGCCAATTCTACAGGTCCATTTTTCAACCACTTGTTGGAACCACAACTCATCCACATTCATGCCATCCAATTCGGGAACAAAATAGTCGGTTATCATGGCTCTATACCGGTCTCCATTAACGGTAACTGACTCTCCAGCATTATTTCGGAAGAAGTATGGCCCAATGACTCCACCAGCCCATAGAGCACACCAAACAGTCAGTTTTTGTGGATGTAATGGCATAAAATGGACGGAGCTTGCGGTGAACTTCGCGAACTGAACCATTACTTTCGAAATAAATTTGCACGATTTGCAAGCGTTGTTCTTTTGTCAACCTGTTCATGATGAAATGGCAAACCAAACTAAATATTAATCACTTGACAGCTGACAAAATGGCCGCCAGTTAAAAAAGTGATGCCAACTTAAAGTTCTATATCCCAATAAAAAACACCCTTTACCATCATAATTTATATCGATTTATATTAAATACAAATATACATATTTTTGCAGGTTCTAACTTTAAATCGAATTTTTATATTGTCGGCCACATTATATTTATATATATGGCTTGAAATCTGTTGGGCTGCCATGTCCACAACATTTAGATAGACGTACGATGTTTCTATTCCCAGAGTTTCTGAGAAACTAAACGAGCCCATTTCGTTCTATATTTTGTAACTATTTGTTAAGATTGAGATCAGATCCGCTTATAACCGAGTCTTTCCCTCTAGATGGAATAGATACTTTGGTGGACATATATGTGGGCGATATATCGGATATTGTTTCCAGACCTGCATGGGGAGCTGATCTCAGTGCCCCCGTCTAGCCTTTGATTAGATTTGAGAGCCATATGTAAGTATAGGTCTCACGATCGCCATGTATAACTATCGGTTGTACGCCGCATTTTCCCCGAATGTCTTTCTACAGATATAAGAGGTACGTGGTACTAACCTCATTCGTTCTTTCCTCTATAGAGTCCAGAACGATGCTCAGGCATTTCGCCTCTTTCAATAGCTGCAGAGACCCGCCATTTTGTCTTGGATGGCCAGTGTCCTTAATTGTTCGTGAAAAGGATTGGATACGTTTTGGTAGGGTGGATCCCTAGACCACTTTCTCTGATCACAGCGATAAGGATTTAAATGATCGTTTCATTGATTTCAGTGATTGCTGCAAAAATGTGCCTTTTGTCAGTAGTGCAACTGCGTCGGCTATCACTTTGGTGCTATTCGTGTGCGAACCCTCATATATTGACGTGTTTTTTTCTGTGAAATGATATTGAAATACCCAAGTGTCACATTCGTATTAAGATTGAATACCTGTTTTTTTTTTTTTTTTGCGGAAAATCGATATTACGAAATAGGCTACAATCCGATAGACAACAAATTTGTTTGCAACAATGAACCTGCGTTCGGTGTGTATAAAAAAGTTCTCTGTTGAGCTGGCAATCCTATGCCAAAATGATCTGAGATAACGTTTAGAATTATTGAATGATTTCATGCTCTTTGAAAGATTGCATGAAATCCAATGTCACATAATCGTATCCAATAACATAACAAATATATAGAATTAATTGTTTTAATAATTTATCAAATATATTGAGGTTACAACATTCAAAAGGTGTTGACGTAATTAAATCCCTTCAGGGCTAAGTTCAAAAACCAACAACAATTGTTACAGTAATTCCCGTAAAGCGAAACGAAATACAGCAATATGATGAATGAGTCTTTCATATCTATTTGATTTGGGCTGATGTCTCCGGTTTTGTATCCGTCCGTCCGTCCGTCTGTACATTTACTGAATGATAGGCAGTTTGTTAAGTGCTGGCAAATATTTCAATCCCATTTAAATGGTTGTCATTCCGACTTCTTGCTACTTAGGGGTTGTGAGCATTTGTTTTGTGTTTTAATCTTCCAGTTTCTTTAGATGGCGTTTCCTATTTCGTTATGCATTGTTTTTTTTGTTTTTTTAATTCAATGAACTACTAATCTTTCTCAAACTATCAATCAAGCGATAAAGAACAAGCAGGCACAATTCATTCCCTCAATCAACTGACTGTCTTTTGCAATGATGATGGCTTTCTTAATAGCTTTGGCATTTAGGACGTCTTCTACGCCTTTCTTTTTGTTAGGATTTGTTCGTCGCGATTTCGTCTCCCCTCAATTTCCTAGGATCACTTCCAGAGACTCTTTGGTTAAATGGAGAGATGGAAATGTTTTAATTAAAAACTTGTTGGTGCACTGCATTGGAAATATTTCAATGCTGCAATCACTCGATGGAGTTAAGGAGTATATCAGTTTTCCAGTGGAGCACAACTGCCTCTGCAGTGGCATCTTAATTACGTGTGAATTTATTGTTTCGAAATGACGATTAACTACTGAGGAAAAACAACAGCAACCGCAAGTGCAAAAAACGCAAGTACTTGTTAAGTAATGGTATTAGGTTCGGATTTGAATTTTAATGGTTGGTGTGGGGGGAGCTGGTTTCGGTGCAAAATATTAATGCAAATAAGCAAAAAGGAAGTCCTTCTAATGAACTCCTCTGTGAACAAGTGGTGATTGATTTGACTTCAGCTGAAGTTTAGAATGGTTTTGAACCATGTACTGCAACGGAGGGCAAGTTAAGGCGACATAAACACATTTTGATTTGAATATGACAATAATGGTAAAGGTTTCAATTAACTAGCGGAAGCCATTAAAAAATCACATATTAGAGGAAGACATTTTAAGTTTAATTGGAAGTATTTTGTGCTTCTATTTAATATCTGAACTTGTTCACAGTGTTTCTACAAGAAATAAAAATGTTAATGAAGAAACTGCTGAAATGATTGCAATGAAATGTATGGAGGTTTTATATGGAGGAGAAGTCATTCAAAGTCACCATCCATTCTTTGAAAATGCTATCGTACGAAAGTATAACAATTCTATCGTAGAAAAATATAATCCAAGGGGTGTGAACAGTCTCCCATTAGATGGAATTCTGAAGAATTTATTAGTTCAGTGCCAAACTAGATTTGTTCCGTTTGAGGTTGGCAAAAGTATTCAGCGCCAAACAACATTCAATGGAAACAACCTGTTAAATTCTCGATTTTTTACATATAAAGGCTGAATTTATTTTCAGTTAAAATCTCTTCCACATTTTCTTTAAATCAAAAAACTGACTGGCTGTTCCACGAAAGACAACATTTGCGAACATAAGCTGGTCTCTGACTTCGAATAGCGTTCCACTATTTTTCGTCTGATCATGTCAAATCTACAGTTTCAAAAACAAAACGGAAAGAGGAAACCACTTGTACTCTAAGTTACTTAGTCACTTACTTATTTCCCTTAAGGAGCAGACGAGGAATTTCTCTCGAATGGGAATTTCTCGAAAATGTATACTCACTAACCGGGACCAACTGTTTAAAGCCGGTTCCGAACGGCTAATGCTTTTCTAGAGAAGTCTTACATGGCTTCTTACTCGTCAAGTAGCCTGTATTTAGGAAGTGGAAAACAGCCGCTAAAAAATGTTTGATGGTCTTACCCGGTTTTTAACCTGGGTTTGCTTGTGTGATGGTCACACACACACTATCTACCACACTACGGCTGTCCAGGTTAAAGTTAAAGTACCAAAATACCGTTTGAATTACAACCCCTAACAGTAAAGTGTTTCATATGCTATTAAAAATATGGACTAACGCTCGCTGTTAATATTTTGGAGGAGAGGTGTTACAGAATAAATTTGGCCTATGAAAGGCGCAAATACTCCCGGATATGAAGCTGGATAACTTCTTACCCTTTGGGAAAATCATCGGTCAGATGAATTATTTGTGAATTCCTCTCCAATTTTTTTTTTAAATATATGCAATATAATATGTTAAAGTATTGGATTACTTTTAGGAGACATAGATCCACGAAGTCGACAAAACATTGTTTCTGGTATTATTAACCATAAAAAGGTATTAAAACTCATATACACTTGTGTCGATCAATAGGTTTTTCCATATTGTTAATGGTCTTTAGAAACAATTTTTTTTTTTTTTTTTTTTGGTATTTACAGATTTCTGAATGGTAACGCTTGTGGTTCCTGAAGTGTGTTGTTAATAAAACGAATATTTTGGGATAAAATCTCCACATTTTTTTTGTTATCTTGTCTATAAATACTTTCTTTAAAATTCTCTCTACCCCACAAAAAGTCTGACTTTTTCATGTAAAAGTAATTTAAAAAGGGCCTGAATTGCAAGTTTTACACCTCTTCACAAAGTGCCATTTGAAAAAGTAGCATTCTTAATTGCAAGATACTTTAGATTCATCTCAAAAAACTTAATGAAAAATGGTTTTATTTTTCTATTCATCGCATTCTAATAAATATATAGGCATTCCCAATGTAAATTCAATGGTAACGTCATTACTACCATTTATATATTTGTTTTGTATTTGCTTACCTATTTGCCTCCGCATACGAGGGACCTCTCTCGAATCAGTGAGCTGTTCAGGCTGCATCTATATACTCATTGACTGGGAGCTACTGTCTAAAGCCGTCTCCAAACTCCGAACAGCTAATGTTTTGTAGTATTTATAATTAATAAACCAACACATACCCACATGCCCTAATTAAAAATTATTAATGATTCTGCATTCCCCTTCCGTCATCTGACCACAAAAATGCAACCAGAGAACCTGTTCCACAAAAGGTAACCTACCTCAATTAATGCAAACCGAAAAAAAAACGCATTTACTGGGATTAAAAATATTTCAAAGTCGCTCCTTCTTTAGCATTCCAAATATCTGGCTTACAAGTGACACCTTCGGGATATCGTTGTTTTTTTATAGGTCCATTCATACTCGTATTTATTTGTTCGAATTGCTGTAATCAATTATCGATTAAATGGAAATTAAAACGATACTTAAAGATAATTACTTAATTACAAGTACTTGACACAAAAGTTCAATGAGCGTTTCTACGTTTGACAATTATCCAAACAACATTCCGCAGATAAATTGATTAATCAAGTGGTTGGACTGTATTAAATCTGATCTGTAATTACTTTGGACCGTTAATGTAATCGGACTTATTTTTTTTAGTTTAGAAAATATATCCACTTGCTGACGCCTCTGATTAAGCATAGCCATTGTCACTTAGAATTGTGTTTGAACCTTTGTAATATTGAAAAGATGTGACGGTTTGTTCATGCAATCCACCAAATATCTTCATATCCTTTCTGGATTCGGGGATAAGTTCGGTTGCGTTTTGGTAAAGTTCATGCCGAAGCTAAGAAGGAAAATGTGAGAAGGGATGAATTTCGTGATCTATTTCTTTAGAGCTTTATTGCTAACATTCATTTAATAACTCTGTTATTCTTGGATCCATTCGGAGTTGTTTAACCCTCGAATTTACATTTACCAATTTTTTACTTCTCGATTCCCGGGATGATTGGTCGGAATTCTCGGTTACAAAGTACTATCGAAAACTTAAACTATGTACGATTTTAAGCACTTTTTTCAACTGCAATTGTGGTTTCTAACCGAGAAATATACGGTTGTTTACTTTTTGAAACATTTCTGAACCAATTGATCTCTAAATTATACAAGATAATTGTTTCAAGATTAATTGCGTAGGATTTTCAATTAAAATTTTATTAATTAATGTAAGTTTGTAACATGCCTGAATTATTTATGCTTTAGTTTTGGTTAAAAAAAACATTTTTTTTGGAAAATTAGTTTTGTTTTATTATAAATAAATTTTAAAACGGGAAATTAAAATCCCTAATTCCGGTGTATAACAGATTTAATCCCCCTGTTTGTTTCTGTCAAAATTTAAAAATGTTTGGAATTCGCGTGAGTTACAAACACCAAATTTATTTTATTTTTATCTACTGACGTTTTTGTTCATCTCAACTGAATTGGTTTTATAAAAACCGGCTGTAGAATGAAATCTTACAACTTTATGCACGACTATATCCACCGATTTTCATTTAATATTTGCATTACATTCAGAAGTGTGTGTAGATTTAAACACAAATTAGGTTTCAATGATCTACTTCCCTATGCAACACATCTAGAAAATTAATAATCATCCGGGAATGAATTTTGGATATCATATTGATCCGACTCCATAAAAGAACCGGTGCTTTAGTTTTAAAAGTGACAGCTCTTTTCCGCTCTAAAGCTTGACAGGAGTTCAGTAGCGAATTGATTCGCATGAGGTTGAACAACGTTGGGAAGTCGTGCAATTATTTCCAAAAATCATTGATGCATGTTTTGTAAAAAAAATGTCGCCCACCGAAAGTTTACCACAATTCTATGACATTTGATCTAACGTTTTTCTTTCACTGTACGATGGCGTCTGATCCATCCTCGTAATCTTTGCAGTGCTAATGTATTATTGTACGCCTCTTGTTGTCGTATTAAGACTCGATTGCTATAAAAAAGTTCGTAAAAAGAATATTTTTTTTTTTATATTTATTTTAGTCGACAATAAAAGCGCTTAATTTATTTGAAAATATTTTGCACGTTGATTATGTTTTAGGAAGAAAAGTTGAATGTACTTTAATACGCAACTGAAAAACAAAAGACGCCATCGATTCAACACAATTGCAATACAACTCGTTTTCAATTGTAAGCATCATGTACAAGGTAATGTGAGACGCCTTTGAGTAAAAAACGGGAGGGCATTCTCAGAAACGGTGCGTGCGGATTTTGTGCGATTGTATGTCTGTCAGTATCTTCTAGGATGAGGCGACGGCGACACAAGTATATCGTGTAACATTCTACGAGTACAGTTTAGTGTAACGGATAGTTTTGATTTATATTTTTTTTGAAGAATTGTTACCGTTTTATTCGTTTTATAAGACAACATAAAAACAAGAGTGCTGCAGTTTTTGTTCTCTTTATAAAGTATGGATGTCGTAAGGATATGTTGTTCCATTTGATGTACGAGTGCAGACAGAGTATCTGTAAATGTTCTGCAATGAGATTAAATGCATAATCTGAACATACACGTGAGTTATGATTGCATGCAACACGCGCATCCCGCAATTGCTTTAGGGAGAAGCTGAACATCAATGTCGCGCAGTATTTTGTGTTGCTTGTCGCACGACATTGCAAGATGATTTAATGGGAGTATGTTTTTTTCTCTTTGATTTTTTTTGATTTGGTAAGAAAGCGCCACACAGCTTTGATAATGAGAGATACGTACTCGTAATTCAGAAACGAGGATAAAACAGGATTTTGTTATATTTTTTCAAGTAGGAGAAAAGTTGTCAGATAACAAGTAAGTCTTTCGAACAACAACTGTATCTTCAGAAAGCAACATCCAACCGTAACTTGTCATCATTTAAAATCAATGTCGTAAACCGGTAGTCTGCAGAATGTTGCGAAACGCGACATTTTTAGAACTGGTTGTTGGAATGATGACGCCTTACCAATTATGTCATGAATTTAAGTATGTAACTGGCAATCGGTGCCAATCGGTGAATTTGAAATCACTACCTCACTATTTGGTGCAGATTAATTAATTCGATCTGTACGTATGTATTTCCCTTGACATTACATGAAGGAAGCGGGAGGGGTACTTCTCTTAATATTAAAGATCTTTTTGAATAATTTCAACATGTGTTACTCGTAAAGTTGACGTCATTTAGAATACGAACCTAGGTTTGTTGTGTAATAGTCCAACCAACACTACCTACCACACCTCGGAAGCCCAGTATGTTCGTACATTCTGTACTAGATATTGATTTTTTTGTGATGGAACTGATATTTAATATAAATTCATTCGATTGTGACAACTAATAATTCAATGGAGGCTAGCGAATTTTTTTTCCGGCAATCGATATCTTGTGAAGTATCACAATATGAAAAACTAGGTCAGTAGTAACAATGAACTTAATGCGATCTTCAACTAAGATACTTAAGGTTGCAGCTGATTCTACCCCCAGGACAAGAATGATAGAAACAAAGATTACGCCAACCACCGCTGAAAAAAAATTGTTCGGCGCATGTTGGGTCAGTGACGTCAAGCGAAGTGTATTGCTATTGATTAACTAGTAAGTTGTAATGCGCCTATGGCGCCCGTTGAAATATGGAAAAAAAATTTGTTGAAAAAAAAAAATTTTGTTGAAAAAAAAAAATTTGTAAAAAAAAATTTTGTAAAAAAAAAAATTTGTAAAAAAAAATTTGGGGAAAACACAATTTCTGTACAAAAAAAAAATATTGTTTTTTTTTATTATTATTATTTATAGAATTATAGAATGCCTATTTAAATTCCTACGTACTGCGTGACAGAGTCAGTGAATCAGTGTCGAGGGTAAATATATATTAAGATAGTCAATGTGGTTTCCATTACAGGGTGCGTTTGGTTTTTTGTATACGAAATATATTAATATTTGTCTACATGTACTAGAATTAAAACATTTAACAATTATTTATTCTATGTCAAATACATATATCAACTTTAACTAGAATGTTTTATACTAAACAGTTCTGCCCCAAATCCTCAGTTCGTTGACCGCATATCTGCCACTGTGCAAAAGGGCAAAACGTACAATAATTAATGTCATTTTTGTCATACAGCACAAAGCTAATTTAAACATATGTTTACAACTTTGCTTTACGATCTGAAACGTCTAATTTGGTATTGTTTAAACGACAACTGAAGAAATTTATTAATTTCAATTCAAACATTCCAGTGTCCGAATTACAATGAAAAAAAAAACCATAAAATATCCGAAAATACATTCTACTTATTATTAATTAAAGGCGTACAGCTTGCGATGTCATTTTAAATTAACCACAGTATCTGCATTCTAAAGTGAGTGGTCTGTGCCCGTGCGATTGATGATGACATCCAAAATATTGAAATGTGAAATATGATACAGCAGCCAAGACAACGAACGAATGCCATCCACTGATTGTCTTTACTGATTTTGGAACAAACAGTCCATAACCATTTATAATGACAAAATAAAAACAATAAGGACTGACTATCCGTAACTGGTCTCATTTTAGTAATGTACGGCGTCATTGTAATGAAAAGTGTATTATTAAATTAAAAATACACATGTTTTTCGTCAGTCATTAAAGTGTCCGCCTTAATATGCCGTATTCAATTTTGATCGAGTTGTAGGTTTTGTTTTTTTCTTTTGCCGTTGAACGACGAGTTGCCAGACATTATTTTAGTTGCAATACGAACGGCATCGCTCCTGAAAAGATTATGGAGAAATTCTGTATATTTTTTTTAACTCGCAAGTGGTTTAAAAATAATTCAGCCATGTGGTTGTTGCCTCTGTTGATATTATTCACGCTCATAAACCTGCCGCATCAAATAGAACTACTGAGGCTCAAAATCCTATTTTTCAAAATTGTAAGTAATTTTGATACAATTTCACAAAGTTAATAGAATTTATTTCGATATTATGGAAGATGTATAAAAGCCGGCTTTGCCCTCAAATTGGAGGAATGGGTTTAAATGTTATATGTACAGTTATGTAAAAAATAATAGGGACAGTAGTATTATAAACGCTAATTTAGCTAAAAGCAAGTAAACTTTGAATGCAGACCTCGGCTTTATCATTACTAATCTAGTGTTTTTGCTATATTAAAATTTTTTTTTTTCAATATTGTACCCTTCTATGGGTTAACATTTTTATGATTTTTTTGTTTTAAAAATAAAATATAAATGTATCGTGTGAAAAAAATAGGGACACCTCTGGTTCATATACAAAATAATGGTAAAAATAACAAAGTGAGATTAGGTTTCTGCTGCAAATGTTTTTAACATGTGTTATACTTCTTTAATAATTTGTTTAAGATCAGTTGATGTTAAAAATTAATATAGTCAGTGCATAGTCCTGGGAGTCGACTCCTTTCTGGCAGACTGTAACTGGCAGAGACTACAAAAAATCCTCAAAATGTGGACGAACATTTGTTTCATATTCAAGTTTTGACGACATTTCACAAATTCTTGATTGAATTTATGTCTGGGCACTGTGGGACACACTACAACTCATCTGTGTTATTATCCTTAAAGCAGTACGGGACACATCACCATTACACATTATGGACCGGCCCATAATGGAGATCAGCTACAGATAAACATCATAAGCCATCCGGTTAAGATAAATAATAACACGAGACTAAATCGCCCAAAAATATACTTTTTAAAATAACCCCACGAAAAATGTGATTTGCCATTAATGTTGCTTGTTAACGCCTCACAGTGTTCCAGAATCCAAAAAAAAAGTCTGCAATTTTGATATGGTAAAAATTGTTGAGTGAGAGTTTATTTTAATGTAGAGGGTTTTCCAACAAGAGATGTTATTTTGGTATTCAATGAAAAATGAAATTTTTTGAGATAACTGATCGAATGTTTATTTCATAATAAAGAGGAAGGTATGCCGTTAATAATGAAAAACAACATCAGCCAAATTAGCACCACGACCACGCTTACAAGACCATATCCTTTTCATGGAATTTTCCATAACCAAATCGCAAAATGGCTGCCCTATGTCTTCGATAGTGTCACAAATTCTATCTTTGAGGCTGGGTTGTTGGCGTAGACCTTATATTTCACGTGGCCCATAAAGGAAGAAATCGCAAGGTTTTTTTTATCACAAGATCTCGGTGGCCAATTGTGATCACCTCTTCTAGAGATAACACGGTCCGTAAAACTTTTCCCGTAAAAAAACAATGGTTTCGTTGCACTTAGCGCCGTCTTGTTGAAAGTAAACGTTGTCCAGATCAATATCATCGTTCCATTTTTTGTAATGGCGTAGTTTCTACTTGTCAAATGTGAGAGAATAAAAGCTTAAAAAGTGACATGGAGCTTAAAAAGGATAATGGAGATCTTCTTTCGAACTGTATTTTATAACAGATATTCTATTAATTTTTTTTATAATGAAGTGTGTTTTCTTATCTTTATTATGATGTCAACATGTTATTTGTCATGTAAAACTTCTCTAGAAAAGCATTAGCCGTTCGGAGCCGGCTTTAAACAGTAGGTCCCGGTCAGTGAGTATACAAATTATATAGTTCACAGATTCGAGAGAAGTTCCCCCCGTCTGTTCCTTCATGGAATGTTAGGGGAAATAAGTAAGTAAGTAACATGTTATTTGTTCCAAATATATTTTAAAATTATCGATGTTGAAAAAAACTAACTTTGTACAGTTTCCATTTTGAAAAGGTCGAAGGTTTCCCCATTTTTGGTGGGTAACATTTGCCCGACCGAAATTGCACACTCAGAAGATAGGGTACATTTAGTGAAAAAAGTAAAAAAAAAACCGGTGTCAAAATATTCCCGCATTTGTAAATTAATGCAAAAAAAAACTATTTTTTACTCAATTTAGATGTGTCTAAAAATAAGAGCAAATTGCCTTTCACCTAAGGCCATTTGACCCTTCTTTGGTCAAAAAATACCTCAATATGAGAAAATTCCTCCATTGCATTGCTCTCATCTGGCATCATTGACTGCTAGTGTCGGTTGGAAACTACAACGATGTGGATGTGTCCCAGGGACTCGTCCGTCGCTCACAAGTACACTGTGATAATGAAGTTTCAACTTTTATATTTTGTCAAATTGAACGTGATTTCCAATGCTGTTATCACGTTGTTGTACCACTTTAGCTAAGGCACCACCATTCACCGGTTCAACATGTGCCGTAAGATTTCATGGTACGCGGGGGGTATGACTATGACAACTAAAACCCATCTGATGTGTTTGGCATGCATCCAAGTTGGCTGCCAACGTCAACGTTGCAGGCAGGCAGGCAGTCAGGCAATTTAATGTTGTTGTGCCTTGTTATGTTGACTTGCATTTTTTGTGAACTCATTCTCATTTGTTTTGGGCCTGTTTTGTTTTTATTGTTTTCTGTGATGGTGTTAAACTTTTTGCGATTTTCTTTAATATTTTGATGTGACAACGACAACAACTCGATTTAATTATTGTTGATGTTGTTGTTGTTGTTGACTGCCTTTGCCCCTGATCGGATTTTTTTGTAGCCCAAGGCAATCAAAAATCCGTTCATCGCTGGTCAATGTGGTGCTATCATGTATAGGCGTGTTATTTGTTTTGGTCTTCATGGGGTAGGCGTCCTTGCACTTGCGTAAATTGCAATTTGTATGGAATGTGTGTTGGTATGACAATTTAGGGGGAGGCTAAACTCAAAGGGCTTACTAAACCTGAGAAAGAAAATAAAGCCGATGATATCGAAACAGTGATGGACAGTACGCAACATCACGAACAAGTTCAGCCACCGATTAATATCAACAGCCAACCGGTTACAGAGAATTAATGCTAGCAAGTTACTGCCAAATTCAGTAAAACTGGGTAGATCTAAGTTGATTACCTATTGAAATACAATTACCGTTACATACTCACAATGAAGATATTGCAATAAGCGACATCATCAACAAGATCCAGCTACAGATACATATCAACAGTCAACGCATCAGACAATGTATGAAGAAATTACTGCACGGGCCATGTAGCCGTAAAAAACTCAATTTCAGATTAACTCAAGCGTTTTCATGATTATATATCTGTGGTTTGGTGCTAAAACGGCCAATGTCTAAATTTTTTTGTTTTGAGTTAATATTCGTATTTGATTTATTTTCTTGCTCTCTTTCATTATTCTAAAACAGTCAATGTCAAAGTTAACCGAAAACCGCCAAGTAAATGTTATTATAATTAAAAGCACTTTTTGTAAAGCCTTCAATTGCAAATTTCTCAAACGTACATATTTTGACATTGACACTTTTAGCACACAGAAATATGCAGGTACATAGACTGGCTAGACTCACTTCAGTGAAATTGGAGACAAAGCTTATCAGACCTTGACATTCTAAATTTCACAATGTTAGAGGAGAGTTTCAGGTAACATAGAACAGACACTGGATTCTATTTTCCTATACTACTTTCCAACTTGTCACATCTTCCTCGTTCACCAGCTTAACCGTTAAGTTGTTTATACATATGAATCTTCAAAGAGAAATTGACTTTTCCTTATTGACCGTCACTGTTAGCTAGTGGTAACTGTTATTGTTGTTAACATTGTTAATTTTTTTTTCCCCGTATTACTTCATTTCAGATTAGTGTCTTCCTGTTCAGAGTTAAAGCAACATGTCCCCCTCCATAGTAGTGTCGTTGGTAAGCCTTTCGTTGATGTTAACATGACAAAACTTAATTAATATGAATACTTCTCTTTCATTTAGACTTTCTTGGGCTGCAGTCTTCTTGTGTTGCCCTCTTTAGTTGTGGGTCATGGCCGTTTGATGGATCCGCCCGCCCGTAATGCTATGTGGCGTTTCGGTTATCCCAATCCTGTTAACTACAATGACAACGAACTATTTTGTGGTGGTTATGCTGTACAATGGGAACAAAATAAAGGACAGTGCGGGGTATGCGGTGATGCGTATCATTTGAAAACCCCTCGACCTCATGAAGCGGGTGGAGAATTTGCCAAGGGCATTATCTCGAGATATTATACTGCTGGACAGGTAAAGAGATTACGAATATAAAATGTTTAGAAAGCGACTATAATAAGGAAGGAAAACGATAATGTATGTATTGTCCAAAACTGTCAATTAAAACTGTAAATTAACAGTAAAAAAAAGAATTATTACGCGGGACTAAAGACGCATTTATTGGCAGTCAAACAGTGACATATACTCACATAAGAGAATGTGCAATGTCACAGCAGTCTGTCCTATCGGATGAACAACGTATAAATGGAAAATCAGTGGTAGACCGCTCGCATTGCCGAAGGGTCATTTTCTTCAATCATCGTTTATCTGTCCTCCCCAAGTTCTTCGACAGATGTGACATGGTCTTCCCAGGAAACGAACCTGGGTTTGCTAACTCTTCGTAATGTTTTCTTCATGTCGACTGCTAATTCATGGGATAAGTGTTGTTTCAAAATCTCCAGCATACTCGACGTATAAGTTACAAGATCACCGTGTTCATTATGCCACTAGCTGAGACTTTTGCTTGGTGTTTAACTTGTTGGTAGAAGAGCTGGCAGTTTTTTTTCTTTTTCCGTAACGTTCACTTCACTATTATTTCTTCGGAGTACACGATACTCATTCTATCTCAACTCTTGGCACCACTGGAACATGACACATGTCGCCGATTTTGAACCAAACCGTTTTTGGTTCATGAAAATTATTATTATGAAAACATGAAATTTCAAATCGAATCATAAACCGAAAAAAATTAAAAAAAAAGTAGTTCGGTTCGCCAGAGAAAAATTTGTTTAAATTTTAAAAAAAGACTCCCAATGAATGTGTACATATAATTGTTCATATTGTTGTTAACAGTTCCTGGTTGAGATGCTTGTGTTGAACGAGCATATCTTGGATTGAGCTACATTTCTTGTTTTTAATAAAAGTAAATTACATCCAACATTTTGGTTTGTTCTTATGATTTATGAATCAATTTTAAACCACTGAACCGAATCGGAAACACGGTTCAAGAATTGAATTTGAATTTATTTCCATTTTGTAACTTAAAGCCTGACGGCCAATTAGAACAAGAAACATTTCAAAAACCGGAACAAGTGGTTCAGACCTGATTTTGTTTGTAGGATACGTTCTCGGCGACGGCTTTAACTAATATCACTTTTTCATGTCATGAAGTCTAGTATGTGTTAGCCTTGAGCACTGATATTACCAGGAGAAGTTGATAGCAGTGCTTGAAGAACAGTGTCATTGTGTCCAACACTCCAACACTAAATTTTAAAAAATATTAATCGATTTTACGATTAAAACACATGACAATCTATTTTATAGGTCCTCCAATCAAGATTTCCATTTGTTTCTGTATATGTACTTAATAAGGCCAAACTCCAGGTCCAGGTTTTGTCCGTTTTCTAAGTAAAGATACTTCTAAAAAAGCATTACTCCCGGACGAATGAAATTCTGAAATACATTTCCTAACAGTCTCATTTTTATAACTTAACCAGCTTAGTAGTTTTTCCACAATAATAATATTAAATAAAATTTACTTAATTTATTAATCTGTATTTTTTTTTTTTGTAAATTATTTATTTAGGAAATTGAAGTTGAAGTCGAATTAACAGCTAACCATTACGGACGTTTCGAAATGTTCTTGTGTCCCAACAATAATCCTCGCAAAGAAGCCAATCAGGACTGCTTTGACCGTTTTCCACTCTACATCTCCGGCAGTAGTAGGGAACATCGTTTTTTGATTCCACGTGACACCAAAAAGAAGGACATCTTCCGTTATCGCGTCCGATTGCCACCGTATGTGACCTGTACCCAATGCGTATTGCAATGGACCTACTACACGGCCAATATGTGGGGTACGTGTTCCAATGGCACGCAGGCTGTTGGTTGCGGCAAAGCTGGTATGTTTGATAATGTTGCCTTCACAATACAAAAGAATATATTGAATAATTGTACATTTTTTAGAAACATTCCGTAATTGTGCTGATGTGGCCATAGTGTCGAATACTGGTGGCGGTGTCCCACCAATCTTTGTCAATAATAAAAATCCATTCCTTTTGTACTATAGAGATTACAGAGCTCCCGTGGAGAACAATGTTTTCCCTTTGATTGTTCGGTAAGTAAATGGGGAGTGTGGGGCTTTATTTATGGATCTTCTATTCCTGATATAATTTGTACATAAATTGATATTATCTCTGCTTTCTTTGCTTTTTATAGAAACTCTTCAAGGCACTAGTAAGTGTCTAGAAAAAAGAGCGTTTTTTTTCTTGATCGCTTTTATCTTAAAACAAAAAAACTGTAAATGCTTTGCTTGAATAATAAAAAACGAGTGGAATTTCTCTAGACTTCCAACTGCAACCGGTGCTTATATACATACTACATCCATCCCACATACACTCTTAAACACACGCATACATGCACATATTATCTATTCACACTTGATTGCATTGATTGGTTTGATTTGAATTTTAAAAAACCTCGCCCACACACACGCATATGTATACACACACCACACATTGTAAATTTTATACCAAAAAAAAAACGCAAGAGAAAAAACACAAACACCGAAAATATCATTTTACCAAAAACCGATTTTTATGCATTTAACCCTAATTTGTATTGCAATTAATACCAAAATTGTTGCTCACTGTTTGTTTTTTTATTTGTTATTTTAAGTTGTAAATTTATTACGTTTTGGCTTGGGTTTACAAAATTAAACATAATAATACATAGTAACATAATATAAAACAAAATACTGAATCAATAAATATTTTATAAAACTATACTAAACGCTGTTTTACTTAAATGCTTCTTGGTTATGGCATATAAATTAATATTCTGTACCCAAATATATTTAAGTTTAACGATACCCTTCTTCCATACAGCACCACCTACTGGTGGCTAGTGACATCCATAGCACTAAACTTATCAACACCACCGAACGAATAAGCAATGTGGCAACTTCTCCTTTCTTCTATACTAGCTCCACCTGCTGGGCGCCAGTTGTAAATTATAACAAATCGAAATGAAGAAATAGTACACATTTTAAAGTATTAGGCGCGCAGCAAAATTGAAAAGCAACTCTTCCCTTTCTTTTTTGAATGAACATTTGTACGCACATTCAAACACATGCAGCCAATGGCACACTTGTTTCAATATCTTATTCCGTTGCTGAAAATTTGGCCAAAAAACTTTTAAGGATTTTCGAAAGAGACTTTTGAAAAAACCCATTTTCAGTACCGAATTTCTCCCAAACTACTAGTTCAATCTCAAAAATGAAAACAATGCCTTTTTCAGCTCATGGTCCGCTATGCACGAGCAAAATTTCAGCCAAATCTATTATTTTTGAAAAATCGAAAATTTTGATGGGTTAACCCCTTTGTTTTTTTTTTGGTCAAAAATATTTTGTTCGAATTTCCAAATCTTTTGGACTTGGATGTATTCTGCCATTGAAATGATGTCATTATAACCAAATATAGTTTATATAACGTTAGCCGTTACAGAGTAATGGTCAAAAATATATTATGAAAAGTCATCATGGTTTACACAATAAATCCAGTAATATTGATCGTAGTATACAACTCCCAGTGGGTTAATAATAGTCCTAAAGTATAGCTTTAATTTGGTACCTCACTCGTTTCTATATCTTATTCCGTTGCTGAAAAATTGGCCAACAAAGTTTCAAGGACTTTTGAAAGTGATTTTAGAGAAAATTCGTTTTCTTGATCTAAACTATTTGTTTAGTCTTATATATTAGTATTAGTATTAATATTAGTATAAGTATTAGGATTAGGATTAGTATTAGTATCAGTATTAGTATTATTATTAGTATTAGTGTTAGTATTAGTACTAGTATTAGTGTTAGTATTAGTATTAATACTAGTATTAGTATTAATACTAGTATTAGTATTAATACTAGTATTAGTATGAATACTAGTATTAGTATTAATACTAGAATTTGTATTAATACTAGTATTAGTGTTAGTATTGTAGTTGGTATTAGTGTTAGTACTAGTATTAGTGTTAGTAGTAGTAGTAGTAATAATACTAGTATTAGTATTAGTACTAGTACCAGTATTAGTATAAGTTGTTTTGTAGCTGTAGTCGTAGTTGTAGTTGTAGGTTTTAGTTGTATTTTATTAGTTGCTGAATAATTGGATAAATAGTTTCAATGGACTGTCGAAATGCAAATTTTGAGGAAACCCATTTTCTGAACCTTATTTTTTAGCCGTTACAGAGTACTGGTCAAAAATATATTACGAAAAGTCATCATGGTTTACACAATAACTCCAGTAATATTGATCGTACTATACAACTCTCCGTGGGTTAATAATAGTCCCAAAGTCTAGCTTTAAATTGGTACCTCACTCGTTTCAATACCTTATTCCGTTGCTGAAAAATTGGCCAAAAAAGTTGTAAGGATTTTCGAAAGAGACTTTTCAAAAAAACCATTTTCAGTACCGAATTTCTCCCAAACTACTTGTTCAATCTCAAAAATGAAAACAATGCCTTTTTCAGCTTAAGGTCCGCTATGCACGAGCAAAATTTCAGCCAAATCTATTATTTTTGAAAAATCTAAAATTTTGATGGGTTAACCCCTTTGTTTTTTTTTTGGTCAAAAATATTTTGTTGGAATTTCCAAATCTTTTGGACTTGGATGTATTCTGCCATTGAAATGATGTCATTATAACCACATATAGTTTATATAACGTTAGCCGTTACAGAGTAATGGTCAGAAATATATTACGAAAAGTCATCATGGTTTACACAATAACTCCAGTAATATTGATCGTAGTATACAACTCTCCGTGGGTTAATAATAGTCCCAAAGTCTAGCTTTAAATTGGCACCTCACTCGTTTCAATACCTTATTCCGTTGATGGAAAATTGAACAAATAGTTTCAGGGGTCTTATGAAAGTGAGTCCCCGTTTTCTGTACCTAACTTCTCTATGGGATAAAAAATAAATCCTCTGAAAACTAAATAAACAAAAACTCTCAGAGTCTCGTGAACAGCTGCCCTTAATCTGAAAATGACAATATTTTCATTTCTTAGATTGAACAAGTGGTTTTAAAAAATAAGGTTCAGAAAATGGGTTTTCTCAAAATTTGCTTTTCGACAGTCCATTGAAACTATTTATCCAATTATTCAGCAACTAATAAAATACAACTAAAATCTACAACTACAACTACGACTACAGCTACAAAACAACTTATACTAATACTGCTACTAGTACTAATACTAATACTAGTATTAATACTACTACTAACACTAGTATTAACACTAATACTAACTCCAATACTAACACTAATACTAGTATTAATACAAATTCTAGTATTAATACTAATACTAGTATTCATACTAATACTAGTATTAATACTAATACTAGTATTAATACTAATACTAGTATTAATACTAATACTACTACTAACACTAATACTAACACCAATACTAACACTAATACTAATAATAATAATACTAATAATAATACAAATACTGATACTAATACTAATACTAATCCTAATACTTATACTAATATTAATACTAATATATAAGACTAAACAAATAGTTTAGATCAAGAAAACGAATATTCTCTAAAATCACTTTAAAAAGTCCTTGAAAAGTCCAATTTTCCAGCAACGGAATAAGCTATTGTGTGGTACCAATTTAAAGCTAGACTTTAGGACTCTCATTAACCCACTGGGAGTTGTATACTTCGATCAATATTACTGGAGTTATTGTGTAAACCATGATGACTTTTCATAATATATTTTTGACCATTACTCTGTAACGGCTAACGTTATATAAACTATATGTGGTTATAATGACATCATTTCAATGGCAGAATACATCCAAGTCCAAAAGATTTGGAAATTCCAACAAAATATTTTTGACCAAAAAAAAAACAAAGGGGTTAACCCATCAAAATTTTAGATTTTTCAAAAATAATAGATTTGGCTGAAATTTTGCTCGTGCATAGCGGACCTTAAGCTGAAAAAGGCATTGTTTTCATTTTTGAGATTGAACAAGTAGTTTGGGAGAAATTCGGTACTGAAAATGGTTTTTTTGAAAAGTCTCTTTCGAAAATCCTTACAACTTTTTTGGCCAATTTTTCAGCAACGGAATAAGGTATTGAAACGAGTGAGGTACCAATTTAAAGCTAGACTTTGGGACTATTATTAACCCACGGAGAGTTGTATAGTACGATCAATATTACTGGAGTTATTGTGTAAACCATGATGACTTTTCGTAATATATTTTTGACCAGTACTCTGTAACGGCTAAAAAATAAGGTTCAGAAAATGGGTTTCCTCAAAATTTGCATTTCGACAGTCCATTGAAACTATTTATCCAATTATTCAGCAACTAATAAAATACAACTAAAACCTACAACTACAACTACGACTACAGCTACAAAACAACTTATACTAATACTGGTACTAGTACTAATACTAATACTAGTATTATTACTACTACTACTACTAACACTAATACTAGTACTAACACTAATACCAACTACAATACTAACACTAATACTAGTATTAATACAAATTCTAGTATTAATACTAATACTAGTATTCATACTAATACTAGTATTAATACTAATACTAGTATTAATACTAATACTAGTATTAATACTAATACTAACACTAATACTAGTACTAATACTAACACTAATACTAATAATAATACTAATACTGATACTAATACTAATCCTAATCCTAATACTTATACTAATATTAATACTAATACTAATATATAAGACTAAACAAATAGTTTAGATCAAGAAAACGAATTTTCTCTAAAATCACTTTCAAAAGTCCTTGAAACTTTGTTGGCCAATTTTTCAGCAACGGAATAAGATATAGAAACGAGTGAGGTACCAAATTAAAGCTATACTTTAGGACTATTATTAACCCACTGGGAGTTGTATACTACGATCAATATTACTGGATTTATTGTGTAAACCATGATGACTTTTCATAATATATTTTTGACCATTGCTCTGTAACGGCTAACGTTATATAAACTATATTTGGTTATAATGACATCATTTCAATGGCAGAATACATCCAAGTCCAAAAGATTTGGAAATTCGAACAAAATATTTTTGACCAAAAAAAAAACAAAGGGGTTAACCCATCAAAAATAATAGATTTGGCTGAAATTTTGCTCGTGCATAGCGGACCATGAGCTGAAAAAGGCATTGTTTTCATTTTTGAGATTGAACTAGTAGTTTGGGAGAAATTCGGTACTGAAAATGGGTTTTTTCAAAAGTCTCTTTCGAAAATCCTTAAAAGTTTTTTGGCCAAATTTTCAGCAAGGTATTGAAACGAGTGTAGTACCAAATTAAAGCTAGACTTTAGGATTATCATTAACCTACTGAGAGTTGTATGCTACGGTCATTATAACAGGATTTATTAAATATCAAATGGGGACTTTTCATAATATATTTTTGAACAATACTCTGTAATGGCTAACTTTATTTAAACTATATGTTTTTCCTTTCGAACCGAGACACATAGCAAGTCCCAGATTCGTTATGTTATTTGTTACAAAAATCTTTGATGATAACAAATATATAATATCATTTTCGTGATTTGTAGCCAATAATATTTCTATTAGAATCCGTAAAAAAATGTAATATGAAAAATCAGCAAACAATTTATACCCTTGCTGACAGATGTTCATTTATTGTCCAAGGCTTACACTGATAAAGATCACATGGGGCCGAATTGTCAGGTACCAACAGAATGACACCAATAATGTTTTTTAATAAATACATTATTTTGTTGACTTTTTCAAATACTTTGAATCCAATACAGTTTCCAAATTATTTTATTTATTTATTTGTTAATTACAATACAAAGTAAATTTATATTCTAATTTTGGGTCCAATGGTAAACCGGGTGACAAAGACCATTTGGCTTGATTTTTGCAGCGACAGACCAAAGCCTCTGGTGGGAATCGAACCCACAACCCCCACGCTGATAGGCAAGCACTCCACCAACTCGCCTACCGGGGCGCTTATTTTCCAAATTTCCGAATTAATATGCTTGTCGACATTTATGTGGCAAAAAAAAAATAGTTTATATAACATGATTTTAGAGTTTATTGTAATAATAATTTAAAAACTCCAAATATAATTATTTTTATTAATATAATATCTTTTGGTGAAAATATGACTATTGCCAATTATAAAATTGCCAATGTTAAATTATCTTCTGCAATACTAAAGGAAAATTTAACTTCCTTCAAATGAAAAATATTTCGAAAATAAGTATGAAGATTTACAAGATTTTGAGGTTGTAACATGACGAACGATGAATAATCCGGAAAAGATGTTAACACTTTGCCTCCGGGAATGTAAACGCCATTATGAGTAGCATAAAACAGGAAATTTGCACCGTTCCCACTAAAATCGTTTTAAAGAGTGTATTCTTGGCATTGACAAACGTTTTGTCTGCAGAAAACGGAGTTAACGAACGTCGAATACGACGACGTTCATTTCCCCGTACAATTGGCTTCATAAATTCGGTAGATTTCTCTAATCTTCCGTCATATTTTCCATTTGTAACATTGTCATTGGTCAAAAGCTTTCCGGACGATTTTTGGTCAAATTGACGACTGTCTCCTCCTTCGCAAACCACAGGCTGAGGGGTTATTTCTTTGAGATTTTTACCGAATTCCACATTCATACATTTATTTTTAAATAAAATGTTATTAAAAAATATCGGATCGTGATCCAGGACATTAAAAGGCACCGTGGAATTTGTGGCTTTAATATGGCGCATTAATAAATCCGGATCATCTTTAAGTATCTTGAATGAGGTTTTCGTCAATTCAGCGGGCTCTGGTCCGATGGGTATGTAGAATGTTCGACTTTCTTCTTCTTTTAGTTCAACAATAGTTTTATGGGCCAGGAGGAATTCTTGAGCTACACCGCTGACACGAACCAATCCTCGGGCCATTAAACAGCTGTGGGCACAATGTTCCAAAGCAAAAATAAAGCTTTTCAATTTTACCTTCAACAGCACAAACTTTTGTATATTTTCTGTTTCTTTCGATTCTGGGAAGTTCATATGCAAACTCCTTTGGGTGGTGGTACGATTTAAAGTGGCCTCTAGCCTTTCCCCCAAAGCTCTCAGGATAATAATTTCCTTTTCAAGAGAAGACGAATTTTTGAAGACAACATCAATCTCCAGTTTTTGTGGTTGCACATACGTCACGATCTCTTCTCCAGTCTCTTTTGTTGGCACCTCATGATGGCAGGCTTTAAAACTATCCGTAGATTCCAGTTTATCCAAAGCTTGCTTCACGACATATTCATGTTTAAGGATATCTTGCAATTGTGTCTTCAATATGTCTTTAAAAATTTCAGGATTATATCTATCCAGCTGTGTATGTCTTTGTATGTCCATTTCATTCGGTTCCAGTGGACATTCTCTACGATCCTGTAAAACCTCATGAAAATTATGTATGATATTGGTGCTGCTATTCCGATTGCAATGAACACGTGTAGACATCAAAGGAGCCAATTTATATTCATCTGCGGAGTCTTCCGAATTTCCACCCAACATTTGTTCCGAGGCGGTTTGGTGCTTTGCAGACGTAGACTCTGGAGACATATTTCCGACACATGGCGGGTTGACATTTAGTTTGACATCTTCTGAAGAAGATTTTGAATTATTCAAACTTCGTGCGGCTAGAATTTCATTGAGGGATTTGATGGGTTTGCACGAATGTAAACAATTCTTTTTATCTATTTCCGGCAATATTATGGGCTTTTGACGGTACTGCCGGGAGACCATGAGCCCGGAGTTCGGTGTTAAAGGGCGTCGTGGACTACCTTGCTGTTTTTGGTGCTGCTGTTGCATTTCTTGATGATAGAAATTACGTTGTGGGTGGTTGGTCGGCATTTGCAAACGTTGTGAAGGCTTGTTCGATAAATTAGGCTTCGTTATGGCCATATTTTTTGAACTCGGTGACTTGCGTACCTTGCTCAAACGATCCCATACTGTTTCGCCCCTCATATGCTTATCTGAAAATATATACCGATATGAGTGATTATCGATCAATATCCAACAGACGGTTGCTTACCTTTCGTGACACTTTGCAAACGTTTTCTCAATTCCAGGTTTTCATTGCCCTTGTCGGCTTTCGTCAACTGACTGTTTGTCCGGCATCGGTAATTATTCATTGCATTTGACATATTTGTATTGTATGCCTTTTTGGTGATTTATTTATTCCTTAGATGTCGGCAACGTGGTTGTTGGTAGTTATCTGCAAATTTTATGAAAACAAATTAATTACTTTTTAAATTTTTAATTACTTTTTTTCATGTTTGATTTCAAAAGGGGACAATGACATTGAAATCAAAAGTACAACTTTTATTTATCTATAAAATACCTTGTTTCACTTTTCTTTTTGCAGAGATCAAAAATGCATTGCCACTCCCGCATTCCGAGCTTTACCCGGCATGGATGGTTGGTGTGAAAGCAATTGTTTGCGTTATCCTCCAAATTGTCCTGAAACCGCTTGTCACTGCCCGTAAGTAGTTAACTCTCTTTGTTTTTTGTATTGTTCTGAAAATTTCAATAATCATTGTATTCTCGTTTAGTCATGAGTGTGTGGCCATTGGCGAACTGGAGGGTCAGGAGGGCGCCGATACCTATTGCATGGACGAATGCCTCAATCATGCTTCCGAATGCCCCATTGATAAATGTCGCTGCTTCTAGAGTATTCTCTTGTCGAACGTGTGGAAAATCTGGCATTTTCTCTTATGTTCGTTGTTGCTAATACCAATCCTCAACCCTCCCTTCCCTCTCCTAAAATGTATATGTATGTAATCTGTATCGTAGATCATTTTTAACAGCTGTGCTTCGAACTCTGTGCCCATTTTGAAAGTAAATAAATATATGAAATTATCAAGAATAATGACTAGTTTATTGAGATCAAAATTGACATGGTTTGTTTTTATCAAAATATTCTGATAAACGTGTGCAAAATTATTGCATTTATGTCGACTTAAGGCAAATTGATTTATTCAAGAACACATATCTCGCCACACGTATGTATATAGGATCGGGTATTATGTTCCTAAATTAAAAAGAGGAACCATTGAATTCAAAATACTGAATCTGGAGTATATTCCGAGATCATGTGATTTGTCCCAATTAATGAGCCAGAGTTATGAATTGTTTCGATTAAAAAATGTTCTTTATCGCAGCTCCCTTAACATATGTTGAAAAAGTTCTTAAGCTGAGAAATTAAAACAGACATCGACAACGTTGGAAAAATATTTCACGCATTTGTTGTTTCTAGAGTGGAAGGCCCTAAGCGAGACGGATCCGAGCAGTGTTAGTCCTTAGCCTGAATTAAGCCAATGCGAACTACATTAAGATCGGTTCATATTGGCATAGGTCATCAAAAAATGTCAATTAATAACACAATTTAGTTTTTGTAATTAATATTTTCTTTTATTATTGTTTTATTAAAAATATTTAACATAAAAAATATATGTGTTCATATATGATATTAATATTTTCTCTCTTGAATATCAAAGCAAAATATTCGATTTTCTGTTTCAATAATAAACATAAATTTTAATGAAATTATATTTGCATTAGATAATACAAAGAAACGAACTAACGCCTTTGTTCTGAACAAAAAAATATATGAATGTTTGTAGCTCCCAAAACGCAGACTTTACGCCTTATAATCTACAGACTTAGGGAATCTAAGGGTTTGGGGGGTGGATGAAAAAATAAACATCATTAAAATAAACGCTTACAATTATACTAGAAATAGAACATAAAGAAAATCTTAATAGAGAAAAAATAATTGTTGCTTATTGAGATTTAGAAAACAAAAAAAAAATATTAGAATTTTCTTTTAAACTAAAGCTTATGCATGCATAGAAATTTAAAGTATGTAAATGCTAAATATATGTATGTATTTATATAAAAAAAATGTATTGCAAATTATTAGGTTTCTTTTTTGTATTAAGATTAAGAAGAGCGAACAAACAATTAAGAAATTTGTAATTTCAAAATAACAAAATGTAAAGTATTGGAATTCAAGGGAAGCTAAACAGAGAGAAATTGTGTTTTAAAATGAAATGAGCGCCGCTCTATTGATAACGTTTACGGTCTAAATAAATAAATAATCGAAAGAAA
The DNA here is from genome assembly GCA_958296145.1 of Hydrotaea cyrtoneurina. Classification (NCBI taxonomy): domain Eukaryota; kingdom Metazoa; phylum Arthropoda; class Insecta; order Diptera; family Muscidae; genus Hydrotaea; species Hydrotaea cyrtoneurina. The sequence goes on along the minus strand of OY282513.1, from coordinate 17,073,472 downwards.
AACTACGTTTTTGTTCACTAAAACTGTTAATTTTTGAAAGTAAACTAAAGTAATGATATTTTTAAAAAACAAGATTGGCCATTAGAATTTTTCCTGTTATCACACACAAAGAGAACGTTCTTAAGTTACGATGACTTAATCCGAAGATCCGAACCACGTTTAGAAGATCAATAGTTTCTTCTTCTTTTTGATCTTTTGTTTATCCAAATTCATTTCTGATTCATCAGCATCCTAGAAATTAAGCAAAACGAAAACAATCAACACATATTATGTATGAGAAATCCAAGAATACAACGTCTATACCTTATCAGCATCAAGTTTTTTGTTTTTTCCCAACTTCTTTGATTCCTTTTGTTTCTTCTTTTCCTTTTTGGACAATTTCGATGTTGAGGATTTCTTGTTTTCGGGCTCATCATCCCTTTTGGCTATGTGCGATTCCAAACGTTGTTTTATGCTCTAAGGTTATAAAAGAAAATGAAAGGATTTGAATGAGTCACCAATATGTGATACTGAATTTATTTAGTCAACTTACTTGATCTTCTTCGGCTTCGCGAATGCGATCCATTTCGAGGCATTCTATCACTTCGTTCCGTAATTGCACCACTTCAACTAAACGTTCTATGAATGCCTCTTCTCGGGCCTTATCCGAATCAGTTTTATTGCGTTCCGGTTGTGCCATTAAGACACGTATTTCATATTCCAAGTCGGCTTGCTCTTGTTCCAAACGATGTTGTCGACGTCTGTATGAGAAGGATTAGTTCAGTATTTAGTAATTTAGTAAAAGGTTTTTATCAAAATGTTTGTCTTAAACAACCCAACCTGTTAATGTCTAACATTAGCATATACATGTTCTAGTCTGCAGTTTTATTGGCCATTTTTGACTCCGACGTCAAATTTAAATTTTGAAATCATAATAAAAAAAAATATATTAAATTTGAGGTCAGAGTCAAAAATGAACAATGGTTGAAATGTAGCCCAACAATATGCGTGCGTTTGATCGAACTTACAAGGACGACCTTAATAAAAACTCTTTAGCCGTACATCGTAAATACTTAAGTAAAATAATTAAATAGTTAAGTCTATATAACATCACTGTATGATAGATATAGTCTGACAATTCCATTTATGCTCTATTGGTTTCTCGGACATATTGTGGCACCGTCTGCATTATCTATAATATCCTATATTCCATATGGCATAAACTAAGCATAGAACACTGTGCAGCATAGTAGAAGAAATTTATTCAGAAATCTACCTACAAAACAACATTTTAATGCTATATTCACATTCAATGAAAATGGGAAATGAAATAAAAAAATAATGATGAACCGTTCATTGACAATACACTAAAATGTTATAGATTTGTTTGTGTTGGAAGAATACATATGCAGAAATCTGATGGTATTCCCACTCTAATTATTGTTGGCTATCACATTATCTCTCTACAATTTTATTGTGTGATTTAAATTCCTCTACCATATGAAAATATTAAATTAAGAGTCTCTGTGATTAGGGTCGTTTGTTGGTACCAAAATAAATTTTGGTTAGGAAAAATTTCAATGGGAACAAGGACAATTACAAGGTGAGTTGGGTATGACTTTCCTCAACTTTCCTAAATGTTTCGTAAATGAGCTGGGTTTTTAACGAAACTTTCCAAAACAATTTATGTCACGTTATGCTCACATTAAATAGTCAGGAGTGTTTGTTTTTATAAAACAAAGTTATAGTCCGAGTCGAAGGATAATAATGGTCTTTATTATGACTTTATACAGTGTTAAACGAGATTATATCACGTTTGGGTTAAAGAGCATGACGAAGAAATAATGGATTACTATGAGATTGGACCTGTCAATAAAGTTTGTCCGTTGATCATTTTATGCATAATTGAATGCATTGACTACATTGAGTTAAAAAATGTAAATACAAACGTAGTTACAGCTACATTCCTCATCTATTCTTATATCAATTTACTTTTCAAATCTATTCTTTTATCAATTAAATTTGAAATGTATTAACAAAAGATTAACGAAATACTTACAGATACATAAGCTCTGCTTGCCTCCGGAACAGCTCATTCTTCTCGTTGACCAATTCGAACAGTTGCAGTATCAAATATTCCACTTCTTTGGAATTTTCCACCGTAGTATTGTCACCGCCATCTGTCGCCGAGGGATCAGACACATCACCGGCTGCATTCAAGGGTTCACCATTTTGTCCCTCACAACGGTCACGTATCATTTTCTCCAGAACTACTCCCTGTTTTTCCAGGCCCTGCTGTTGCACCTCTATAATATCCAATTCATGTTTGATCTCTTGCAATGGTAACATTTGCAAAACTTTACGTGGTGGTATGGGCAGAGCCGGTGCAGGCCCCTTGCGCCTTTTCCATTTGCCATGGACGGATTTATTGTACAGAGGATCATTGTCTTCGGTACCCGATGAGGCGGCCGATATTTGAGATTGTCTGTTGCGATTGTTGGCCTCTTTGTTGTCCTTGAGTTTTTCCAACTGCCTTTCGCCTGACATGGGCGATCTATTGAGTTCTTCAATCAGGGGATTCGCTTCATGAGTGGGCGTATCCAGATTGTGTGGTATTAGCACACGTCTGTATACCACGTTTGCCTCATCCTCTTCCTGAAGGTGATAGGATTTTTGTAGATTTTGCTGTTGTTTTAAGTCATCACACTGGCTCTGGTTCGCATGTTCCTCCAGTAATTCTTTATCCAAGGTAATCATTCGTTTAGAACTACGTCTACTCGCGGGGGAGAGCGTAACATTCGATTCATTAGTGTGCAGCGTCGACTGTAAAGTCTTACCCTCCAACAAAGCTTTCTCTTCGTCGGATAATTTCGAGTCCAATTCACTCTGCAGAGGGTAACTATGCAAGTTTTTTGGCTGCGTTTCAATGGTATCTACTTGGATTTGCGGTATGGTTGAGGGCTCTAATCTGGCCGGCTTTGGGGGTGCCGGAGCAGGTCTCTTCTTGCGTCCCGACTTGGGTGTTCCCACCGTACTAGAGCTGGGTGTAGAGGCTTTCGAACTACTGTTGATAGTCTCAGAGGAGGGGAACAACTCTTTTACAGGTGCTGGCGGTGGTAGAGGTGCTCTGCGGGATTTGCGCGACCTTAGAGTGCCACCGGCCGACAGATTAAGGGAATTGTTGGACGATCTGATATCGGAATTACGCAAGAGATTATTGGGTGTTGTATGATTGCTGTGTAATGAATTAGCGCTGCCATAGAAATCGCTGGAATTTTGTAAAACATATGAGGTTGACTGAGGTGTTGTTGTAGCTGAGTTGGTGACGGAAGAGATGGTGTTGTTGTTGCTGTGCTTACTGATACTGTTGTTTGTGGTGATTTTTGTGCTGAGACGTGGTGTTGGCTCAGGTGTGGGATTCAGGGATTGTGATCTAAGTTTGTGTGGTGGAATATATTTATATTTTAACATTTTTAATAAATAATATTTTGCATCTATTCTAGTTGAGAGAGAACAGTGACGATTAGGACTATTGATGGTGAAGATGGAAGTAGGTGGGTGTTGAACTTAACACATTGTTTGGTGTTGTCAATATTCGATTCTACAATATCAATATCGCCGATGAGCGTTCACTTCGAAGAGCACTTGAAAACTAACTGAACACTATGATGGCGACTGTTTTAACGACGTTGTAAGTCCATGTCAAGTTCATTGACCGCTTGATAAGTTTGCATGCCAAAACGGTTTCATTCAAAATAAAGAATATGACTTTTTTTATGGGTTGGTACTGGTTGCTTGAAAATGAGGAAATTTAGCCTTAGCTATGACACAATGAGTTTAGTTTTTGTGAAGAAGCCAACAAAAAAAAAAAATTAATGTCACTATTGTTGTTGTTGTATATTTGAATTCATTCAAAACGGAACTGTGACCGTTACTTCATTTGGATGTGGCCAACATATGCATATACTACTATTTTCTTCATTACGCCTGTTTTATGGTTTTATTGCCAACAACGACCGACCAACGAAAGTGCGCATGCGTAACCACATATGAACATAATTCAAGCTCAAGACAGAAGAACCGCACCGAGTAAAAAGACCTGTCCATCACACGTTTTTTTTTTTTTTTTTTTTTTTGTTTGTCTTCTTCTGATGTGTTATGACTTTTTCTTTTAGTTATGCTTGGCAAACACTACACAATGTCCGAGGGATAAAAGCGGGGACGCGGAGCAAAAGACATATGACTCCCACCACACCACTTGGAAGAGGGTTTATTCAATTAATTGCAAAAAAAGCACACATTAAAAATTGTATTTCATATAAGGTTTTTCTTTATTTTTACGATTTTTTTGTGAAGAAAAACAAGTGTGTTTGCATAGAAAACCGAGTTACCAGCGTCAACTGACTCTGACTACGTTTCGTTCGTATCGCACAGAGTTTTGTACACCGAAGAACGATAGACGGACGGGTGGAGTTGTTGTTTTGTTCACAGCTAATTTAGAACTGACGATCATGTTTGTAATGTCTTCTATGGAAACCCGGATTGTTTCATGTGCATATGCTGCTGCTGCTCACTGGGTGCCGTTGTCGGTGTGGTGGCTGAGTTAACAATTGAAGAGGTGTAAGATAGGCGGACGGACAGATACGGCACATATGACTGTGTTTTTTGTTTTCGATAGATTCCGTCCCATACAGGCCGTCGTCTTCTTTGACTTCAAACAGTCGTAGTAGTAGCAAACAAATTCAAAATTGTGGATATTAGGGGTGTTGTTATTAATATTTGAAGATAATAGCGAACGAGAGGGCGTACTAGTGATGATTTTTGAGATAACAAGAAAAGATTTTAGATAACTAAATCAACCGGATGATAAACAAATAGGTCGAGATTGTGAAATTAAAACTAATAAATCGTTTTGTAACGTACATTTTGAGAGAGATTTTTAAGTTGACGAAAAAGCAACAAGTATAGTATTTTAATTTGAACTGAACTGAAAGTTGAAAAAAAGTAGTATGTAATTAGAACTAGTTGGTTTTATTGTAATCAATCAATTCGACAGGAAAAAAAACAGAAAAATTTGGCAGGGAAAAAACGATTAAGTCAGCCTTAGGAAATAACGGTATTGTAAGGAGAATAGAGGGAGTTTTGTTTGTTTACATTTTCCTGAAAGTTAAATAAGTCAGATGTGGCAGGAGAGACGATTGTTGGAAGAGTGTTCCAGTTCGCCTGAAGAATGACTGATCGATTTTGTAAGCGGTCAAGAAGTTGCAAAGATGTTTTTGAAGCCCCTGTCCATATATGAGAGTTATATTTCATTTTTGGTTAGATGAAAGTGGAATCTACACCACCCTATACAAACAGATTCAAATAGAATTTTATAGAAGTCACAAGACTAGGTTACAAAATCTATTACTCTTAATACGAGGCTTCTCCGATGGACAGGAAATCGATTCGATCTATCGAAGGGAGAAAAGGAACGATACATGAGGGAACCGATTGAGATGACTTATTTATTCGCCATAATACAAAAGCCGAACGGCCAAAATAATGTATTACATAGTAATAATATAAATCCTAAGCTTCAATACTATCCAAATCTACAAAAGTAAACACTTAAAGTTTAAATTTATAGAACAAACTGGCCCAGCCATAATATTTACACATATTCATGAGTACGAATACTTAGAATAAGAACATTAAGTCCAAAATATCAGATAAAGAACGAATCTATTGGGTCACAGAGTATATGTACCGTAATCCATTAACGACCTCCTAATGCTTCTTCTAACCTTCACACAGTAAAGGTAATGACAATCTCCAATGAACTTTCCTTTCTACAAACTTTAAGCAAAAAATCTCCATTTTTACAATAAAGACAAGACCTATTCTGGTTAGAAAGCAGGGCGAAGGTCTCCAAAGTAACCCTTTATAAATATAAAACTTGAAGGAGGGAAGCCAGACATACAAAAATTCCATTACGCATTTCCCCAAACCTATCCTAGCGTTCAAAGAACTTCTAGTAGATTTTCATTCAAAATGAAAAATATTTGTTCTTTAAATTATCAATCGTTACACTTTTGCCATTGTTGTGTTACCTAATTCATTCATTGTACTGGTGTAACAATAAATTGTATTTCTTATGTTAAATGTTACAAACTCTAGACTCGGCTTTCTAGATCTGTGTCGGTTTTGTCATGACTTTCATGACTGTAAAGAAAATAAAGAAAGATAGTGCCTAGATAAAGAAAGACAGACAGACAGACAGACAAGTGTTTTCAGTTCTAATTTCACATAATAAAAATAAAGTACAAATTCGTGTTAAACGTATTAACCCATGCGCCGTTGTTGTTGTTTAACATTCTGGGTTATTATACCACGAACTTAAAACTACTGGGATAACTACCCGAGCAGTTAATAATACTTGCTATCATTCAGAGCTATTGTTAACCTTATATCCAAAGACTGGCGCGAGTAGTGGCTGGTTAATTGTGCTAAGTGCAGTGGCAATTGTAGTGTCATTGTGGTCAATGACAGAGACAGCAACTGGCGACAGCAACATTTCGTACATTACAGCCAACTTTGAAGCAACTTCCGGTTTTTGTGGCTTGCCTTTTTTTACATTCGTTTATTCCTCTTCAAGAGACCACACCAAAATAATAAAAGAAAAAAAAACGAATAGGTGTCTTATCGTGATATATTTTGTATATTTGTACAAATGTGCGTGTTTGCATCTGTTTTAATTGTTAACCAAATAAATTGTCAACTCATTTCGGTCTGTTTTCATTTGCTTAATACAAGCATGTACGTATCTTTCTTTTCATTCAATTGTTTGTGGCTGTTTGCATGATGTATGTGATTTTTTTTCCACATTCGAGACGAAGTTTTTGGTGTTTTTTTTTTGACAGTGACATAGATTTTTAGTGTGTTTTCTTTACTGGTTTCCATTCCATGTACAAGTGTGTGTTTGTATTTTCCCTGCTAGTAGAATATTTTCCATTTGTAATCGCTCTACTGATGCTGTTTATATTTATGGTCATTTGTAAAAATTTCAGAAATTTTAAGCATTTTTCTCCATATACAATGTGCACTGAGTATGAAATAAAAACTACATGCAATTTGAGCACGTAGTAGTTTCCAAGTCAGGTGTTTGGGTGTGTGTGATAGTGATATGGTGCGACAAAACAACATATCTTCGAGGTTTTGTTTTTGAAATGAATACCTCCTCATTTTAGATATTTTGCTGGGTCTTTCAAATTTTGGGATTAAATGGGTAATGAGTAATGGAAATTGTTCGTTAATGGAATGTTGAGGGAAAGGGAATTCGGGAAGCTGGCCGTAGTTCCTGTGAGTTGAACCGAAATTATGAATAAATGTAATCGAAAATGTCACCAGAATAATCGACTGTGGGAAAGAGCAAGCGGTAGGCCTTTGGAAAATAACGAAAATGTAGATGTTTTTGGAATTACCACCCATCCGACCAAACCAACTCAAACATTATAAGGCAGATTTAGAACAGACCCATAGGCCTTCTCAGCGTATTTTGAGGCATTCACTGTCATTTAAAATGTACACAGGTACACGATTGAAAGTAATTAAACTTTTAAAGTGAAGTCTGTACAAGTCAATGGTACCGACTCTTGGAATGCTGCACCAAAAAATAAGAAACGTTGGCCCATCAAATCCCCGTTCGAGTGGAACCCCCAAAGCCCAGAGACATGTTTGTAGACCTGTCCATACATGTCGAAGACAGCTTGATTTCAAAATTAAAACTTCAGGACACAGAAGGAAAGCAATAAGGCGTATGGAAAATGAAAGACGATTGGAACAACTTTGTTTCGTCCCAATGTTCTTTTAGGAATTACTGGAAAAAATATATATATGCTTTAGTCTATAAGAAGTATTTAGTATCTAGATTATTAGCCCTCAATCAAATTCATTTCCGAAAATGTTAGGAGTACAAATAAGTCTCTGTCGTTTTTATACCGGCTATTTCCCTCATCTATGCATTGTGGGCAGGAATCCTTATCGGTCTACAGTGATGAGTGTCAAGCGCCCTTGTGGGTTTTCCTTACATCCTTGAAGAGCAAGAATAATAATATCTCTGCTATTGAGAAGCCTCCTAGAAAGCGTACCACAACTATATATATGGAAGATCTGCGCAAAGACCTTTAAAACTGGTTAAAGTAATTATTTGTTTTATTATATTTCCCTTGGCTGGTTTTCAAACAAAGAGCAGAGGAGCTCCCTCCATATTCGCTAAAGGTAGGGTTTATCATTTTGGGCAACGTAACGTAGATTTGAAAATGAATATGGAAACGTAAAGTAAGCAGATGGACATAAATTAATTTTCAGTGGGCGAAAACATGAATTGTAACATACATATAAACGCATATATATATATATAGCACCCTCATATTAGAATAGGAAAGAAAATTGCCAGTCGAGAATGGGTTTCGTTTGGTTTATTTCGGTCTGAATCAATTATGTGTGACAACGATGGTTATTTTCTTCTAGTACGAACAAAGAATAATAAAATGTCTACGTAAAAAAGACGCATCGCTATCATTGGTAAAGTTTGGGTAACCTATTCATACTATCAGTAAAACTTCCCATATTGTACCAACAGAACACTGATAACTAAATGAAACAAATATTTACTATCAATAAATTAAAAATGTTTGATATTTTAACAGAACTTCTCGTATTCGCATACTATTTTTGTCTTTAATTACATCTTAATAAGTTTTCCAACATGAAGTTTCCATACTATTTATTTTCGGTTACAATGAAGTGAGTTTTGTTTTGTTTTGTAAAACTCATTAATTATTGCCATGAGCTTGCAATAACTTACTTAACTATTTTTAATTGTTTTATAAGGTAAATTCTTCTAACACATCGTGTTCATATTTGTTTATGCCAGTTGTTTTTCCTTTTTCGGTTGCAAGACAAATTAAGCAAAAACAAAAATGTGTACACATGTATACTCTATAAAAACTTTTGTTATATAGTAATCCATAAAAAACTAAACTAAAAAAAATTAAAATCCCAAAGACCGCAATTAAAAAAAAAAGTTCATTGCTTTCGATAAAGAGAGGGGGTAATCCACAAGGGCATCATCACCACCATGCCGTACAGATAATCTTCATGTACACCCACTATAAGATCCAATTTATGAATTGCGCGGACAAACTCATCCAAAGTTACTATACAATTATAATTTGGCTGGGCATCCCGTGGTGTATTTGCATTTAGTATATTGCGACTAAAAGTATGCTATGGTATTTTGTTCAATTAAACTCATAAAACAGTAGTGGAGAACAACTAACAGATGATGAGTTTTTACTGTTTATTCACGTTGACGGTTGTGTTTATTTCTTTTTTCAAATAAAAAAAATTAATGACCTTATCTAGTATTGGAAATAAATACCAATTGGAAATATGAATGCTTTCGATAAAGAGAGGGGGTAATCCACAACGGCATCATCACCACCATGCCGTACAGATAATCTTCATGTACACCCACTATAAGATCAAATTTATGAATTGCGCGGACAAACTCATCCAAAGTTACTATACAATTATAATTTGGCTGGGCATCCCGTGGTGTATTTGCATTTAGTATATTGCGACTAAAAGTATGCTATGGTATTTTGTTCAATTAAACTCATAAAACAGTAGTGGAGAACAACTAACAGATGATGAGTTTTTACTGTATATTCACGTTGACGGTTGTGTTTATTTCTTTTTTTCAAATAAAAAAAATTAATGACCTTATCTAGTATTGGAAATAAATACCAATTGGAAATATGAATGCTTTCGATAAAGAGAGGGGGTAATCCACAACGGCATCATCACCACCATGCCGTACAGATAATCTTCATGTACACCCACTATAAGATCAAATTTATGAATTGCGCGGACAAACTCATCCAAAGTTACTATACAATTATAATTTGGCTGGGCAACCCGTGGTGAATTTGCATTTAGTATATAGCAACTAAAAGTATGCTATGGTTTTTTGTTTAATTAAACTCATAAAACAGTAGTGGAGAACAATTAACAGATGATGAGTTTTTACTGTTTATACACGTTGACGGATGTGTTTATTTGTTTTTTAAATAAAAAAAATTAATGACCTCATCTAGTATTGGAAATATGAATGGTTCATTTTGTGGTCTTTATCAAAATGAATAGCAATGTTGTTAAACACAAACACTTACTACATCAACTTATTACATTTTGGGAATATACATCAGGGAAAATTCCAGAGGTCAATTATCACCGATGCCAAACAGTAAGAGGAAGGTAGACAACGGTCGATAACAGAGCTATCAACGCAAACAAAAATCGGAATGCTGGGCACTGATCATTTTGATTACTCCCTTTTTCCTCCTTCCAATACCCTCATTTGCTATCGCTAACAAAGTGCGAAGAATTATTGTCCAAATTGTCTTGAGAATGAGAGAAAAATTCCGCTAATCGCGTGCCGCGTTCGTTCACACTTTCACGTAAAATAGAAACTCACAGATATGGAGGAAGGGATTGCTAATAATCCAAGAAAATCTTGACGAAACATAATTGCACTGAAAGGTGTTATAGCATTAGGTTTACTCGTCGAGATTGGACATGTATTGGTCTAACGTATTTGGATCCATTCGCTGGCACCAGGACAAGCTGTTGTTTGTGTGCCTTCACTCTTATACTGCGAAGTCTCTCGAATTTGCTCCTGTGTTATACATTTGGTTGTTCGTACCGAGAACTTATTTCTGAACCCTTTACATGCTTCTGGTTAGCCGTACAACTTATTTTTGAATTCGTTTTGTTGTATGTACTGGATAAAATCCTTCACATGCCTCCAGATTGCCTAAAGCTCTCATCGATAATATTGTTCTACACTTTGTTTATCCATGTTTGTCGGATACATTAGTAGCTCACCCGTGATCCTCAACTCCCTCATATTTCTATAAAAGAAGATGAATATAAATGAGCTGCAAATAAATCATCCATTATACAACTTATCGCTCAAGCCATCTATGTACGAATGTATGAGTTTCGACACAATTTATCTTTGAATATGATTATAAAAAATCTAACAATTATAGCGCTCTTGACAATGAGAAATTAAAACGAATACATAAATATCGCTAAATATGAGTAATACTCAGTAGTAGTGGGTGGCATATAAGAGCCGAGTATTATTAAAATGACAGATAAACTGCATTATAAATTTAAACCCCGACAAATACGATGGGCTCATCTTCTACTCAAAGTTGTGCAAATAAATTGGAGAAATGTGTACAAATGATTGAAATGAAAAGGAAGAGTATGAAAATAGGTGCAATAATCTTGATATATACTTACACGTTGGATCTTGGTGTAGGCACTGGCGTTCTCTTGCTTTGTGATGCTGTTAGGGAAGAACGACGCAATTGACCAGAGGGCTCTTCGTCTTCATCTTCACTGCCAAAGGGATTTCTTGAGATGCGTGGTGGTGGTGGTCTGGGAGGAGGAATTTTAGGTGTCGATGCTGTGGAGTTTCGCGATGATTGAGATTTTTCCAATTCGACTTCATCATCAGAAGAATCAAAGGGATTCAAATTTATGACCTTAGCTGGCTGTTTGGGTATTGGCGGCTTGCGTAATACAACATTCTCTTTGTTTTCTTCGCTCTCATCTTCTTCATCAGATTTAAAGGGGTTCAAATCTTCAGGATATTCTTCAGCAGCAACTTTGCTGGGAGTCTGTTGTGGTGTTGAACACTCCTTGGGTGTGGAGGGTTGATTTACAGTTTCTGCTAAATCTTCATTTATTTCTTCTTCTGGCTTTTCAACGCTGTGTGGCGTATCAATTGACTTATTCTTAGTTTCTAATATTTCATTGTCTTTAGTTTCCATGATTGAAGGCACTTCTTGATCGATTTCAGTTGGCTTTTCAAGACTTTCAGTTTCATTTGCAGTTTCAGTGTCCATTTTTATTGTTTCTTCGCGAGGAGCAGGAATGGGTACAACTGTTGGTTCATCATCTAAATCTAAGCGGCTTGGTGACTCCTCTTCATTTTCATTTGGTGTCTTACTTGGTTCCGAAATATTCAAATGATCTTTAGCGTTAGTATCAGTTATAGATTCTTTTCCTTTTTCATTGTTTGTAATTACTTCAAATTGTTGCAGACGAGCACGCACTACACTAAGCCTTTGTGTAGTCTCCTTATCTTCGACGGAAGTTTTAAGGACATTGTTGTCTTCTGGTGGAGTTTTTGTGCGTAGTTCAACTTCATGCCGTTCATTAGAATGTTCACTGGTTTCGAGTTTCTCCTCTAAAGACTCTACTGACTTAGTGGCCACTTCTTGGGGTGTTGTTGTGCTCTCTAACTGCTGTGCAGCTTCAGTTTCCGCTTCCATTTCCGTAGAAACTTCAACTGTCGCGTTGTCTTTGGTAACACAATCATTATCATTAGTTTCATTACTTGCTAAATTATTTTCTAATTCTGTTTGCTGTATTGTCTCCGTCGTTTCTTGTGTTTCTGGCGTCATTTCAATTTCCTTCGTTGTGGTGGTACGAGTGAAGGAATTGTCATAATGTTCATGTATATTGTTATTGGTTCTATCGGTTGTATTGCGTGAGGAGGAAATACTAATTTGTAATTCTGTGGTTTGTTTTTCTGGCGTGGATGACCTAATGATATTATGTAGGTCATCGGCAACGACAACTTGTGGATCCGTCGTTGTGGTTGTAGATTCTAAAATCAATTGAGCTGAGGCTGTAAAACGTTTGGTATCCTCATTCTTCTTTTCTATGTCGGGCTCATTTGATGGTGGCAACGTTTTGGGTAATTCGGGAGGCTGTGATACCGATGTTAAATCATCTGTTTCATCTGAATCTGACGTTTCCATTTTGGAATTTTGCACCGAGGATGAAAGTGATTCACTTTCGTTTTCATCATCATCGTCATGGTGGTCATCGGATTGTCCTTCGGGTTCATTATCCACGGTATCACTGAGGAAACTACTCAAAGCTGGGTTCATTCTATACGTAGCTGAGGCAGCTGCTGATGCACCAGTCGCCGATGCCGAATTTTCCATTCTTTGTAAACTTTTCGATTTCTCTTCGTCACTTAAACTTTTCTGTAAAAGTTTACTGTCCACCTCTGCAGTTTCTTCCTTATTCGGCTGTTGCTGTTGTTCAAAGAATGCTAAGCGATCTCTTATTGAACTGCGTACAGAACGGGTGATGGTAGTTGGTGATGGAGAAGCATCACTATCAAATTTATTCCGTAATTGGACATTTGAAGTTTCTGTTTCGAGTGCTCCATCACCACTGCTGCCACCAAGAGCGGCAGCGGCAACGGCTAATTCGCCACCGCTCATAGTGGGAGTGACTTCTTCATCAGGACATGTTTCACAGCAATACTGCTCATCTACTTCGGTTTCATAGAAACTACCGGGTGTTAATTGAGAACCACAACGAGCACATTTCAGACATGTGCGATGATAGACTTTTTTGCCTACCAACAAACGTTCTGCCAGGAAAACGGGTAGCTGACATTTACGACAGGGATCGCGTCTAGGGACGCCGACCACATGGGCCATCTGCAATAAAGAGGGAGAGAAGGAAATATCAATAACAATTTATTAAAATAAATGATAAATGTATAATGTATGTAGATTTTAGTAGATGTTAGTTAATTGGAAAATTAGAATTTAGGTAATCCTAAAGATATGCAATATGTTTCCGAATTATCCTATTATGCATGTGGTATATGATTCCCATTATAGGCATAATTCGCATTTGTTTACAGTTTTAAATAAATGTTAGTGAACTACTTCTTAAGAACAAATATTTCAAAGCCATCGTTTTTCCGTGTGTTACGTAGGGTGTGTTGGGCGAATTATATGAGTGTATATTTAGTTTCTATAAATAAATGAAAGTTTTAATTTTGGTTGTTTAATTTTCTAGGAATCCTGCACAGCATATTGTGACACTGACAACTCGAATCTCGACTCGATTTTCAATAAAATTCTGCTGGCTAACACCACGTATGCTAATGTAATGCAGTTGATGTGAAGTCCTCATAGTTAGTACCTCGACATAATATATCTTAAGCTGGAATCTTTTTACGGCAGGGTTATCAGTGACATTTGACTAAATTTTCAACCATAATGTTTTGTATCACTAATTACTAATCGAAACGTTTGGCTAATGCATTTACGAAGTGAAGATGCCTAATATTCTAATCCGAATTTCAGTCTGACCACGGACGTCCACAAAACCAGGTTATTTTTATGTGCAGGACTTAAGAGGTGTACTTTTTTCAGCGACCAAAATCAAAATAAAGTTTAATCGGATCCAAAAAAAATTCTCATTAAATGGAACTCTACAAGTCAGATGTTTAGATCTGAAAACGAAAGGGAATTTCACAATACACACAAAGAATGACATATATTCTCAAAATAGCCTTGCTATTATTTTTTACATTCCGAGTCGGATAAGTTGAGCAATTGTAGTGAGAAAAGAAGAAATTAAAAAAAATCAAATTATTAAAAAAAATTGCAATCCAATTTATGATCATTAGATTTGAATAATTTTTGCCCGATAAAATCCACACTTAAATGTGTATGTCCTTTCATTTCGTATCACTTTTCACTACAAATGAATGGAAAACTATTTCCACGAACATATTACTGGAGCAGTAAAGACGATAATGAAGATTGCAATTAAAAATTAAGTGTGATGTTGTTATTATTTATTCATTTCACTTATAAAGTACCAACAAAGTTTAAAGTTTACATTTTAAAATTGGTCGTTTCTTGTTTTATACCTAAGTCATATACATTGCAAATGTATGTCACATACGTCACAGTTTACGACAGACCTAACATAAAGTGTCAACATTGATGTTGTGTATTCTTTTTAATTTGGAATTCCTTATGATCTGCAGTAATCAGTGAGATTTCATTGTGTTCCAAGTTGAAATTTTAAAGTAAACACAATTTCGTGACTGTGTGACTGTGAGAATAAGAAGAGGTAAGCAAGGATTCATATAAAATTCCTCCCTTTTAGTTTAAAAGACATTAAGAAGACACATGTTGCTACTGCTCAATTCCGGTAAGACAAAATGTATGGCAACGTTGGTCAGACGTAGAGTCGGGCTTCGGGAAGTTCCCGACGGGAATTCTCGAGAAATTTTCCAGATTTTTCAGTCCCGAATCTCGAGAATTGAAATGTTTAATAATTCGGGAAATCCCAATTCTCGAGAATATCTCCAGATTTCTCGAGAAATCCATTTTCTTTTAAAAAAAATTTTGTTGACAAATATTAATAGAAAAAACAATTTTTTCAAAAGTAAGAGACACATATGTTTGCAATTAAGAGAATACACATATCGCTCATTTAATTAATACATAGTGTCAAAATTCACTTTTTATTTTTCTGCTCAAGAAAAACCTGTAAATCTCGTATTTAAGTTGACTTTTCTTCTGCGTGTGTTATACAAACATATGTCAGGCCTCCACTTCACTCGTATTTTGAGTTGTGACGCTATCGAAGTAAATGAGCGATATAATTAATCCCTGGAAACACCAAACTGTAACGGTCATTCTGTTACACAGAATGCGACACTACATGACATAGCAACAATCAAAAACGAACATACTGTTACGTAGAATGCGAGAAGCGACAACAGAATAACTTTTCCATTTGTAAGCGATTGTCGGACGAAGCCATTAACAGTCTATGTTTTGTAAAACACCATTTTAGTAAATAATGTTTTCAATAACTTTTTTCCCCTATTTTAATAAGTATAATTTTGAATTATTTATGTTAAACTATTTGTTTTTTGAAATTATT
This sequence comes from Hydrotaea cyrtoneurina, assembly GCA_958296145.1. Taxonomy (NCBI): domain Eukaryota; kingdom Metazoa; phylum Arthropoda; class Insecta; order Diptera; family Muscidae; genus Hydrotaea; species Hydrotaea cyrtoneurina. The sequence continues at coordinate 17,057,653 of OY282513.1, read as the reverse complement.
GAAATAGTAATATTTTCCAATATTTTTTATACTTAAATAAAAAGAATATTTTATGAAATGCATTGCTTTTACACTGATTTTAGATTTTTTAAACTTTTTTTAATTTTTCCCTATATTTTGAGAATTCTCGAGAATTACAATTTTCGTTATTCGGGAAATCCCGCATATCGAGAATTGAAATTTTTGTTATTTCGGGAAATCCCAAATCTCGAGATTGAGATTTTTTCGGGAAATACCAAACTCTAGTCAAACATAACTTTATGCGGAGCTTTCGGATTATGTACTATACAATAACACCTCAGAAAATGGACCAGAACAAATGAAAGCGAATGTTTGTTAATTCAGACTTACTGACTACTACATAAAAGTCAACATAGCTCGAATCCAGAGCTGGTTACGAAGTTGTCATTAAAGTATAAATGTGTATTTTCTGACAACTCCAAAAACGAACATTCTTGACTACCAATATAATTATGTGTAATTATTATATTATGTTATATCAAATGGCTCATAGGTTACAATTTTGTATGATTCGTCAGTTGGAGATGAAAAGAGCATACGCGCGGACCACTTGTTGTGAATAGATAAACTTTTGAATAACATTTAACGCATTTATAAACAACTTGCAACAAAGAATTGTTTAATAATTTGTGTTGAGTTCCCCGTTTATTCTTTCTTCCCTGTACAGCAATTTGAAGCCAAGCGCCAAAAATAGTATTTTTGAAAGTAGTATTTGCTAAGTGGTACGTGCCGGACAATTGAAGCATAACCGCAAGTATCGTTTCAAACGCCATTCTCTGGTATTGCTCAAATCCAAAACCGCCATTTTTATGCATCTTATCGCTCTCAACATGCAATTAGAAAGTTTTATTTAGTGTAAGAACGTTGTAGTGGTGCTACTTTTAAATATTTTTTTATGGATTCTGACCAATTTTAATTTTGTTGTTTATGCTTCAATTGTTGAAAACATTATTGTGTTTCATTTGATTGAATTCTCTTCTCAATTTGATATTCAATGCATTTGGAAAAATTTAATTTGCCAATAAAACTATAACATTTGAAAAACTCTGCATTTCTGTCTATTTTACTGTTTTTTAACGAGATCTTTGCCCTTGGAAACCAGTGAGAAGCGAACAAAATATCTGCAGGGAATATTAAGTAGACCATACTGTGTTACCCCTGGACATAATTAGTAGACAGACTAAAATTTAGACAGCTTTCGCAATAGTCGAACCGTTGTTACGATCAGAGTGTTGTCCTTTACATGCTACCTGGCACATCTGGTATCGTTGACTGAACCACTGTTCGACAAGAGTACCATACATTTTTACCATGTGGAATAGCAGAAATCCGGGTGCAAGACTCCTCCTAACTGATGGCTCTAAATTAAATAATTCAAGTATGTTTTGGGGGTCAACGCCTCCAATGATCTAGATCTAAATATAGCACAAAGACTAACTTGTCACTGTCGTGTTTATCAGGCTGAGTTTTTTGCCATTAAATAACTAACAGAAAGGCTGTGATATAACATCCTCACCACAGTGGATATAAACATATTCTTCAACAGTCAGCAGGTACAGCGCCATAAGGAGTTATCGGGAAATTATATGGCAGACGAGACAACGAGATCTGAGACTTCAGCTGAACTGGAAACAAACATGAGTCCACTCATACTGCGTAATAGCGCTTATAGAAAAATTATGAATTATGATCCGATGTCTAATTGATTGGTTGTCCGATTGAAAGGAATGCAATAAGGTTAATGCATTTAGCGGGCATTTATAAAACACCTTCTCTGCTCAGGTCAACCACAAATTCTTCTTTCCTTAGGGATCTAGACGATCTGACTGATATTGGAATAGACCTAATCAGGAGCTTTCTGGTGCCCTCAGGATGGTTCAGCGCTTTTCCGTAGTATCTCAAAGGACCACATAGTTTGTGTGTCAACATGGCCGAATCGGACGAAAATATTCACAATCTCGATTTCGAATTAACAACAATAACAAAATCCCTATCACGATCAGTATTTTATTGAAGTTTAAGTTTTTCCTATTGACAAAGTGGTGCAAAATGAAAAGAAAGTGGATTCAATTTATCATTTAGATTATAACTTGACTAATTATGTCGATACTTCAGAATATAATATTTGTCGATCTATGCTGAATGGACAAAATGGAGTATACGTTTAGGCGTTTACACAGTGTAGTTAATGCATATGTTTTGCTGATGATGTGATGCGAATGTGGTGTATATTTTATTGTGTAAAATGTATGTGTAACATAAAAGCATATTTTCAAGCACATTCTATTTAAAAGCCAATTGAAATAGAAGATCAAGAAATACTGAGAGGGCACAAGAATATATATTCTAAAATAGAAGAAGTAATAAGTGAGAGAAAAGTATAGGTTAGTAAACGATTAGTAGGTTTCTTTTGAAATTAGAATACGAGTTGAATTTATACCATTGCCTGCCTTCGGCAAGAAACAGAACTTACCTGTTTTTTTTATCAATTAAAATCCGATAATTCTAGAATTACATGGACGACACACATGAATGATGATGGTGATGATGTGGTTGTTGTTGATGTTGTTTGTACTGACGTGTAACGCGTAAAACGAAACGATCGTTATATTCAATGGCGTGGATGTTATTGAACAATATATGCATATAGAAGAGATTCTTAAGACATACAAACAAATTGATATTTATATATATGTATATGTATACAGTTCTATATAATTATAAAAACAAAAAATGTGTTTTTTTTACTTTTATAAAAAATTATTTTTCTTCTCCTTTCTTGGTTATCTGCTAACTTTTTCTTTATATATGAAATTCCTTAATTGTAACGTGATGTGTGAGATACTTTTGTTTATAATGCTTTAATGTTCTGGGTTTGATCAATCTCAAACGGTGCAGAAACCAAATCGTTTCCGTGTTTGCTGAGTTCTTAGGATGATGATGGTGATTGTTCGGTTGATTCTAGTGTTTTGCTCTTGTTCTTATATCCTTTGTATTTCTTTTGTATTTGGGTATATTTAGTTTGTTCTGTATTTTGATCGTACGATATTGTTCTTATTTTGTTGTTTGTTTTGGTTTTTGATATAAACTATACGCAAACAATACACGAGCTGATGATGTTGACTTTTTGAAACATGATTAGCATAACTTTTGTTTCGGTTTCTGTTCGCTTTTAACAGAATATTTCAGGTTTATATTGTCCCATTATATCCAGACTTTTATCGTCCTATATAAAGAAGAAAGATAAGAAGAAAAAAAATACAAACAAATATATAGATAGATATATCAGAACTTTCATGATTTGAATTGTAGGGATTAGTACCGGGGGTGGTTTAAATTGAATTGTTAGCTAGGAAACAAAATAAAAACCAATGTTAAAGGAAAATGTATTATTGGCTATATCCAGAATTAGTAGCATTTCTAGCGGCTTTTAAGGCAGGGTTAGTAGATAGGGTTAATTTCTAAGGAGATAACGTAAATAATAACAAGAATTAATAAAGAAAATATTTACAAAAAACCCGACTAGCATTCGAGCTATCAGAAGACATATCCACATAAAAACAAAAGCTTCAACATGGAACGGCAAATAACGCAAAACAACACAGAATTGCATGCAATTACCATCAAATTTAACTGTAAAGGTATGAAGCAGCATTCATGAATTCCCACAAATAAAAACTACCACTCTTTCTCAATCTCTGTTAATTTGAATGGGGTCGTTAATATGAAATTCATAACATCCAGATCAAATGAGCCGAAAGAATTCCAAATGTGATTATTAATAAATATAGTTGTCGTCGAATTGGTGTTTCTAAAAATATTAGGAGGATATTGCACCAGATAAGAACCTGTTGTGTAGCTGACCATCGCTCGGAAGAATACTGCGAAGATATCTGGGAGAAAGTATAAATATATATAACTTATTCAGTTTTTGCAAAGGTTTTCTCTCCTTTTTTGTGAATACAGGCGCGTAGATTTGCTTGCAGGAATTTGACTATTTGTTAATGATTATTAAATAACCCTTGGTTGGGCTTTATTTTTTGTTGGAGGGTTATTATGTCAGTTCCAAATTAAGATATTTCCAGAATGAATATTTCTTGTTCGCAGTAGACGTTCTTGTGCGACAATATCCTCTTCCCAAAGAAAAAGACTGTCACATAGCATGCATGAAAGATTTGATTTACCATTGGTTCGTAAAAGATGTAAGGGCCACATTCTCATTCGTGTAATGCCTCTTATTTTCCAGTCACGACGATGAAAGCTAATTTCCCATTAGTAGATATCGGCAAGTTTACAATACCCGATTGCGAGGCGAGACGTGTTACATTAAATAGAATTGACTTTAGTGAAATTGTGTGCTGAAGTCTGCCTTCGGTAACGGCATCATAGCATTTTGCTTTGCAGTCATAACTATTATTACTAAGATGTGATTTTCAATGCAACAGAAAACAAAATGCTTTCTTTATTATGAAAAAATGAATCATGATTTTTTTAACAATATATTGTTAAATAAAAACCTTGAAAGGAATGACCAATCAATAGTTGTCTTTGTTTGACTTTATGTGATAAATACCGTAGAAATTTGAAAAGTTAACAAACAACAATAAAAAAGGTACTGCAATCTTCTGCAACTAGTGGAATACTTTCAAATTCCATCTTCGTGACTGAAAATTTAGCCAAAAATAGAGAGACTGGGCCAAACGTTTTGATTTCATTGTGATAACGTTTCTAAAAAAATGTTAACCCCCGTATTCATAAAAATTTAAAACAACTTAACAAGCTACAACTAAGTAACTAAAAAGGTATGTAAATACAAAAACAATTTCCACACACACAGATTTGTAAAGCTGCTTTAAATTTTCATGAATATGGGGGAACATTTTTAATTTCGTTTGTGAATAAACCTTCGGATAACTTTGTAAGATCTGATTTGTTGTTACAGAAATAAAATCTGGTGTATAATTGTTCAGTGGAGTTGGTGACACAGTCAATTGTAAAAAAATACAGTTTTATTATCGATATTTCTCACAGTGGATGTACAGCTGGCCCACAACATATTAAATTATGTTTCGTCACTGAAATTTCTACAGATTTTACGATATTCCTACGACAATTAAGTCTTTATTTATTACCAAAGTGATTAAATAATCAAAACCTTAATTATTGAAAACATTTCCAATATGACTACGACCAACTCGATTCAATAAGTTATGTTTTTATTTTTTCTTTTATTATAACATTTCTATTTCTAATAAGGGTTTATGCATTTCTCATGGCGTTAATTTAAATTTGGTATGCTAACACAGTTGCGATTTCAAAGTATTGAGATTTGTCTTACTTTTAAACAATTAAGGTTAGTTCACAACAATTATACAAAATTTGGCAATGTGAGTAGGTGGACTTTTTCGGGGCAAGCAGGCAAACTATTGCGGAAATCATCACTGTTCAGGGCAAAATTATAATAAACGAGAAAAACACATACAAAACCATGATTGGACGAGCAATATAAGCAGTGGGCATTAATATCTCAAGGAGGAAATAAACTATGTCGGTGGGTATAAAAAACATACCGACAAAGACTTAAACATTTATTAAGAAAGTGGATACGGTTTGTCAATTAAAAGAAACGTGTGGGGTTTGTAGGGAAAACGTAACTATTTTTGTTAAATGTCACACGAAAACAGTATTTTCTTTTTTTTATGCAAATCATTGTGATAATTACTCTGTCACATAGTACGCTACTAACTACATTTTTGTTATTTCCAAAGATGATGCAAAACAAGTTTTGAAAGTGGGCTGTTGCTGTTGATGCTTCTGCTAATCGTTGAGAATTAAGATGCGATATTTTTTAATTATAGCTGCCTCTTAACATCTAGCACATACACGTTTTGTATGTAAGTATATGAAATAGATAGAAAATACGTATATTTTACAAGATGTCACTTTAAACAATTTACATTTAGAAGTGAACAACAGAATAAACGTTGTAGGTAATACGTTTGGAGCTTTACATAAGAGGAGTGGCTTTATTCTTTCATCAAATGTAGGTCTGTCATCAATAAAAAAATGCTCAATCATCTATTTACGCAAACATATTGCAATTTCAATTATTTTGCGTTTGTATATTGTTCTTATTGGAAAAACACCTAAGTCTAATTCAAAGTCTAATTCAAAGTCTAAATTAAAAAAAAAATAACAACAACACAACCAACCTCGATTCTATTACATTACAAGTTTTTGTAGACTCGTATTTGAATACAGCACAAAAAGAACTTGGAGGGAAATGATTGAATTGAACTGTGTCGCTTAGGAAAATTCTCTCTATAAAGCGCAGAGATTCTCAAAGTGTAATTGAATCTTTAGTAGATTTTTTAAAACTTTCTTTTTACAATTAAGATTAAAAAGTTAAATTGTTTTTAAGAAGTTTCTTGATAAAAAAAGTAATTCTGTGTTCTAATTTATACTAATAGAAACAATGTGTGCTTAAACGCAGAGTCAGTTGAATTTTACATTATTTTCACCGTGAAGGTGTAAACCATGATGTGTTGTGGAACTACATGGTTCCAGCTGTGCGTTATCAGAAAACAATTAATTTTGAAAAAAAATTCAAAAGAAGTTGAATAGAAATATTGTCGGTAACACCTGCAAGATTCTTCGCTTTACATCCATGCTGACAGAATTTGCTCTACTGATAACCGAGTCGATGTGAATCACCATAAGACGCATTTTAACGGTGGGAGGAATTCTTCGTCAAGTCGACGACTCATTTTCAACTGAAAGTAATACGCTATTAGAAAAAGAGAAAAAAAAGTATCCGTTGTGAAGCAAAAGTCGGGGGACTTCTCTCGAATCAGTGAGATGTGAACGATATACTACTGTTTAAATCCGGCTCCGAACGGCTAATGCTTTTCTAGAGAAGTTTTACATGGCTTAGAGATAGCTCTCTTACTCGTATAGTCGCCAACATTTACGAGGTGGAAACAAAACTGGGCTGAAAGCAACTCTGTTCTGGAACTCTGGGTATGGAAGTTCATATAAAAATTCTTCGCTTTTTTAAGCAATGATGCGTTAACTTTATCACGTACATAGTTGGTATTTATTCGTTTATTTCGTTTAAATTTTTCTAAATAAAATTTCAATCTTACTGTTGCCAACAATTGCACCACTTTGGGAACCCCAGCCACAGTCATTGCCACCAAGCATTATTCCAGAGATTTTTTGTGTTCAGTATATTTTTTATTCAAATGCAAGCGATAAAGCTGATATGAAGTCACACTGCACAAACAATCAATATGGAAACAGAACCAGTATATGACTCATCCACCACACAACCTCCATCAGCGGCGGGCAAAACAAACACAAATCACATTAAAAAAAACGCGCAAACTAAAGACACTTGAAAAAAACCGCTGCCTGCAACGAAAATAGCAATCTCATCGAACGTGATGCATTTCCATTTAAAGTGGCAATAAAACTGAATATATTTCTGTCTTTCGTCCCAAAGCCAAAACGAAAATGGAGAAAAATTGCCACAAACACCACTTGAAAAAGAAATAGAGAAGTTCAACAAGTTCAGCATAAGACTACAAACAACAGAAACGGCTCTTTGTATGATAATTCTCAACTTCGGCCATTGTTTTCGTAAGTGATGGTCAAAATTTATTAAGACAACATGAGATTTACATGAGAAACTCAAATATTCGCAGTCGTGCCGCAAAGTAACGCAACGCAACGTAAGAATGAAGATCCGATTATATTCCTCAGGCTGATATAACCAGCAATCTTGGCATTTATTGTGGAGGTAACGAAAGCCATGTCGCGTAGAAAAGATCGTAAATAAATATCAACCTAAATCAACAATACCCGGTTACAAAGACAACGGGGTTTGTTGTTGAAAAGACCGGTTTCTTTCTAAACAAAAAAAATGAAGAAAAAAAAACAGTTCAAAAGACATTTTTAACGCCACGACAGACTATTTCGAATCCACGAAATAAAATCTTTATTTTCATCTCTAATAAAATGAAATACTTTATTTCTGTTATTGGTTTTTTTTCTTTTCTCCATACAAGTATTCTTTACACAAGTGTTTGGTCTTACTTAACTGAGGTCTGAATATGACATGTAAATTCAGGTCGTTGTGGATATAATGCCTCGACCCATAGTAAAATTTGACTAATGAATTGTAGTGTGTGAGTGTTTGTGTTCACGCTAACGGCTAATGACGGACGGATACTGTTGTCCGTCAACGCTAGTAGATTTCACTAAGTATTGAAACGAAAACAAACAACACAAAACGAACTATGAATGTGGGCTAACAAATAGCAAATGAAAAATGTGTTTGGCTGGTATTCCGTATTCACTCACGGGTGGTGGTATTCATTAAAAAGCCATTGACTCTTCTGACACAATTATTCAAATGGCTGGCGAATGAACACACCCATTACAGAGGTAAGGAAATGGACAGAGCTCGTCCATATCGTTGCTGAGTGATTAAGAATTTTACATTTTTTTTCTGTTCTCACTTATTCTTGTTGTGTTCTCTAATCCCGGAACAAGACACTAGTCGAAACACATTTTATGAAAAGGTCAACAAATACTTGGTAATGTTTGTTGTAAATGCAGGAAAAACAAAAATCTTGGACAAATCTCTTAATGGAAACATCTTTTGAGAAAATGTTGAACTCTTATGAATGCTTTGCTTTTTGGAAAAGTAATAATTCATTTATTCATTAATGTATAAAACGAGGGAAAAATGCCCAAACTGTTTTATGAATAGCATTAGCGGTTTATTTACCTGCCCACAGGCTATTACACAAATTCCAAAAGTGGGATGAATGATACTTTCGAATTTGTAGATCAACAACTATCTTTCAATTGTACAAAACTTCACTAGGAAAAAATATGTCTGATGAGGTTCATATGTATGACAGTTACTAGAAGTTGCTCAAATAAATATTGTCCTACCAAGTAAAATTGTATGAAAGGTACCAAAATTGGAATGGATAGAAATTCCGGTTTCCGTCGTCGAATACTACTACCATTCAGCAAAGATTGCTTTAAAAGATTTCACAAATTTAGTGGAATGAAATATTTGTGTGGGAGGTACCCATAGGATAGGGTTTTTCTTACTGATTTATTTCCCTTAACATTCCATGAAGACGGGGAACTTCTCCAGACGGGGAACTTCTCCCAAATCAGTGAGATGTGTACGATATGATTTGTATACTCTATGACCGGGACCTACAGTCCGGCTTTAAGGCTCCGAACGGCTAATGTTTTTCTGGAGAAGTTTTACATCGCTTAGAGATTGCTCTCTTACTCGTAAAGTCGCCAACATTTACAAGGTGGAAACAGCCGCTGAAAAATTGTTAATGGTTTTACCCGGTTTCGAACTCGAATTCTTCTGTGTGATAGTCGCACACACTACCTACCACACCACGGCCTTCCACATAGGGTTTTTCACAGTTTTAAATAAAGCGCATGAAAAATGCTGTATTTCCTAATTAAGAAATAAACAATTTAAACGTGAATTTTTGTTTTAAAATATGAAAAATTCAGTTGAATCTGAGTTATTGCAGTTGACGTAAAAAAAATATTTTCAGTCGATAATTATGATATATTCCGAAATGGATTGAAAACACACTTCAATATTTTGTGTCATTGTTTTTACGTGTTCTATTTGAATCATTGGAAAATATTTAAACATTAGAATTGTTTCTGTCCACTGCATACGACAAAACTGGTCATTTAACTAACTAAACCAAAAGTGTACCTTGAAATTGTACAAATTCCAGCATCGGTAACTATTTTTAGCCTCAAAAACAACGTTAGCCTAAATACGATTACAATTAAAATCACCAGTAGCAGAAAAACGGCATTGTTTTTCTAAATTGCAAAATCATTAAAGCTTTCGAACAGTAAAAATAGCCAATATCATCATCACAGAAATGACTGTCAACAAAAGTTAAGCTTGATTCACTCAAACGTATCCAAAGCATTCAGTGGAGCTTGAAAGGAAACCTCAATAAAACGTGTACTCAAAAACTATGAAATGCTCCAATTTAAAACAAACAAAAAAATTAAAAAAAAAACAAATACAAATACAAAGTTATAGTGATTGCAAATTGCCATAATCAGAGAATAATATTTGTGGCTGCTGCTGAGTTGAAGCTTAACGTCGCTTAATGGTTCAGAAACATCGCTAAATAAATTCAAATAAAAGCGTTTTTTAATTATATAAACAAAACCATTTATCCGACGTTCGTGTTTATGCCGAATTTTTCACAGTTCTTTTATGGTCGACCAGCAACACAAAACACTTGGAATCGATTTCCGCATCATACTAAATGAAAAATGCTCCATATACTTTTCATATAAAATTGAAAAAAGTCCGCTTATTGAAAGTCTTAATGAATTAATTGCATACGTGTACATGCATGCATACACATATTCGCATATTCATTATACGGACAAATAACGTGTAAAGTTATTAAAGCGAACGTTCTTCGTTCAACCGAAAATATCGCATATGCCGCCAACGTTGCTGCCTTTGCTTGAAGGGGAAAAACGAGCCAATGAATATGAGTTATATTTGAAAAATGATTCAAACATGAGGTGTGGTGGTACGATAGACGTTATTATTTGAGCTGGGCAGAGCACATTCGGGCATTTGTGAAAACAGAATAGCAGACTTGGCCGAGAGACCGGCAGACAGACTTACGTGCCAACTGTAAATAAATTGGTCTGATTTAGATTTCAATTATTATTTATACAAAAAAAAAACATGACTCTGTTAGTATTTAACAACCGTAAAATATTGAAATACACGTAATAAGTTTCAAGATTTAACTATGAACAGTTTTTGCAGAAACGTGGTTAGGAAATTCTGTGTCTTTGAAATAGGGGATCGTTACTATGTATACTACAATAAATAGACAAAGCATAATTCACTATTCAATTGTAATTCAATTCAAACAATTGTATAGATGGATTCAAAAATGTCTGAGATGTTTATTGTTGACAAGTTTATTTGTTGGTGTGATCAAATCTCAGTTTTAGTGCGATATATTTTAAGAAATATGGTTTAAAAAGGGACCCAGATTACAGACTTCGATTAGCATCATGGTAGTTCATATGATTTCTTTTGATTTTGTCTTCGATTTAAGAACAATCGAACGATAAAGCCATTAGTGGATTCATAAAGTCAGTAAACATATATAAATGCAACGCTTGGAGGCATTCCAACCATATGTGGTGCTGGACAATTCAGAAATATTGTGATAGAGGATACAAACGCAACGGTGCGTCAAACATACTGGCCGGTGTGCGCTAACACAAAATACACCACTTGCTACGCTGTAGGGAAAATTACTCTATTCTAAAAAAAACAAATAACAGCCGTTCGGATCATTGTTTAAAACTATCGGCAGAGTTCCGGCAGTTAGGAATTCAGGCGTACATTGACAAAATTGCAAAGTCGACTGATTGGCCAAGGTGCCCTGTAATAATGTCTTACAATGTCAGGGAAAGATCAAGCATACGACACGGTCGGCATTTCATTTACTGGAACCTCAAGAGACCGGTAGGACGAGTAAAAAATGCCTACATAATATTTTCTGTGATATGCCGAATTTCGATTCTTTTATCAATAGATTTCAATTAAGTGTGGGCCCGTTTGTCATTACGTAAACTGCATATCCTTCCTTTCAAAGTGGGCCCAAATTTGGCTGATTAATAGAAGATGTATTTTACTCCGTTTGTTGCGGAATTTCTTTCTGCATTGACTTCATTCATTGCAATGTCAACTCGTTTCAATATGCATGCGACAATTATTTGCCGGGTTGGAAAGCAGATCAAAGAGTAAGTTAAGAATAAAAAAAACAAAAAACCATTGAAAGGGCGGGCTCTTGCGATCATGCCAAAGTGTCTCAAATAAATTCATTGGTGACTCATTAATCATTTTTGCATTGCTACATTCGAAGTAAAACCGCATAAATTCTTTTGTCAACTCGAAAATACATTCATAATAATAAGTATGTGTGGAATGAATGCAAAGTCGATACAAAAATAGTATACCCCCCCACAAGTACGACCCTGATTTTGTCGTTGTTTGGTTTTTTGGATACCAAAATTATCGTTCATGCCAGGCAAAAAATAAAGCAAACCCTTGGCATATGAATCATTGTTCAACAATTTCACAAAGGTCATGTGATATCGATTTATTTCACTTAATGTTGACGTTTCCATCAATTGTTGCCACTTCAAACATTTCCTTGAAACTAAATTTTGCTTAACTTCTTTTTTATAGAGCAGCAGCAACACAGACAGACCGATCAAACCTTTAGCCTTAGAGGGACTGGCTGCATGACGCCAATGCGTGTTGGCTCCGCATTTCGTTACTCTTGACAATCATGTACTGAACGAAGCGTTTGTAGTTTATGTCCAATGTTTATTTTGCACTGCATACAATTGTTATGTAAATTTTGGTGGGTGAAGTTGGCTGTTGGTTGGTCTGTTGTCTTATATACATTTCGTTATTCCTAATAAGGGCAATGGGTCATTAAAGTAAAGGTAATGGTGTTGGTGGCTTTTTGTTTCGTTTTCATCACGTTTTATGTACTCCTTTTTTGTTGTTTTATTTTATAGTTATGTATGTGATACCCAACCAAGGTTGTAATGAAAACAAAATTGGTGGCAGGCATTAGATGCGAAAATATTGATCATGGGTACACTTTTTTTATTACTATTGTGTACACACTCCGCATGGAGGTGGGGGTATGAGTGTGTTTTGGGAAGTCTAATTTCATATTCGTTTGGTTGTTGGTTACGTGGAATTAAAAATAGATGTCAATTGGTTTTTGGTTTTGATTCAAGACATTTTGTTTACATTAACAGATTATGGTTTTCAGTAATTTCTTTCTGAACTGCAACCGCATGTAGGAAAATTTCCTCATATGTATTTGTGGTCGGGTGTGAAATCAACGGCATATGTAATTCTTAAAAAAAAATACATGGGATTTGTACAACAAATGGCAGAAACCACAGTGATATGAAACTCTGATATAAGTGTTTATACATAAAAGAAAAAAAGTATGAGGGAAAAACCAACAGATTTTTAGTAAATTTCATGGAACTGATTTCAGTTGCCAGTATCTACTTTTAAAGCTTTTTGATTATAGAAAATATGAAATGAATAACCTACAAGTCATCATTGATTTATTTCTATATCTTTGCCGAAGTAAAAATGTTCCAAAAAGGCTTCACCTATTTTTTTACTCAGCGATTTCCATAAATCGAATCTGGTGGACAGGTTGGAAAAATTTGGGCATAACCAAATTCGTATAAGACACAACTAACACTATAACTTCAAATGCAAGACAAACAAAATCGTTCACTGATTGGAAATTATCAGACCATAATAATGTGCATTGTCTTAAGACCAGGAAGACATGCGGTTTCAAGCAGAACGGCATAATATTTCTCACATTGTCAGGCATTAGTTATATTAGTTTCTGAATGTGGAATGGCCTACAAGATCGTACGATTTAATGTCCATAGATTTCTTTCCCAAATAATTCATATATAACTGTCCAACATCGTACAAAACATTGGTGGGAACAAGGATAAATTATACAATTTGAACTTTGTCAACTAGTCTTCGAAGACCTTTTGAATAATATAATTTCCAAATCTCGAATTGTTGAATGTCCAGTATAGATTGCTGTCCAAAGTCTAACACACGAAATCAATTTTAAAGATTAAATGGCCGTAATGAGAATAACTTTAATTAATATAATACAGATTAACTAAAGAAGATATCCTTCAATTTGCATTTTGTCGATGAAGGAAGTATTTACACAACCAAACAACTAGAGAGTGCGGTTTCTTTTATAATAATAAAAGGTCCAAGCAATCGTGTGGGGTTGTCTTACTTTAATGTTAAACGTTCTCAATTTCAAATCAAAGTTTGTCAATTGTAGAGGGAAATGGTGTAACTCAAAAATGTGAAGAGAACTGTAAGTGTATTAGACATTTATGTTGGCATTACGTAGAGTTGGAGTTACACAATCAACAATTATCTATAAATATTATACTTTTTTTCGATTAACAAATAGCCCCATTTCGTAGGAAACTATACAACAATTCTTTACCAAGATTTGGTAAGAAGATCTTAAGATAATAAGTTTATGAAAAGGTGTAAAACGCTCACAACTAAAATCGATTACAGTCGAGAGTGATTTTTATGTGTTTAATCCATACAGACGAAAGTTCTAGTGAAATGTCAATGAATACAACAGCAATTAGTCAACGACTTTGTTTCTTTGCTTGTCATAACAATGACATAATTTTTGAATAGTACAACGTATTTATACCTACGTATGGAAGTACTTACGACGTCGTTCAACAACAGCACTCATTATTGTAAATGCCACTGATAAGCTTTCAATGAGATGTTGTGGTGACACAGTTGAGAAAAAAAAAACCATACACACACACACAAAAGTAAAAAAAGAACAATAAATATAGCACAGACATGAAATAAGTCATTTAGGGCAAAATATCGGACGAAAATCTATATGATATGATATAATCTATACATTAACTCTAAATGTCTTCTTTAAAGCACACAAAAAAAAAAGAAGAAAAATCTTCAACAACTGCAAAAGGATGGAAATGCATATAATGATGAGAAGCAAAAAAAAAACGTCAGCCACAACGTCATCATCACCTAAACCTCTCGTCACACGGCACGTCACACTGGGAACACTCACTGGCACATCACATACGGTCACTTAATAAACAAAATGAAATGACGACAACGAAGACGATAATGATGATGTGTGCAAAGAAGAAACAAGTAAAAACATGTATAAAGCTCATTCGGTTGGGTCGAAACGCATTTACCCAACATCATAGGGTGTTATTAGAGGCTTTAAAAACGCAAATAGTACAGCCAACTAAATAACAGAGTAGTTCAAAAAATAAATATGGAATAGGTTCAAACAAAAATTTCCTATTAAGAGAGGTTTGGTTCCGACATTCGACGAAAAAGTGTAATAAACCAGTCAATACATATGCGAGTACTTGGAACAATCAATATTTAATCAAGTGCAATTTTTTATGACGTCGTTGATTTAATCCATTAAGGGTGTGAAACTTGTGGCCCACATGTACTCATATTACCCCTTCGCGGTAAGATCGACTGTTTTTATTTCGAATTAAAAAACCTTATCATATTTGACAGATCCACTGTAAGAGGACCCACGAATTTAAAACAGTTGCGTATACTTCCAGCGATGTGGGAACGTGAATAGTTGCAAGTTTAATTCCATTATTATACCATTAACATTTAGTGAGATCTAAAGCGGTTAAGGATTGTAAGGAATGGCTAAAAAGAAGGGTACAAAGTTCTGACGAACTAGAACGTCTTGGCTGTCCTAATGATGCTCCAGATGAACAAATTCCTCAAAAAGAAACCCGATATATGCCCCCAACCGTCTTCTACAACAATAGATATCATCCATTATAAGATAGTGATTGCACCCTGTGATAGTGGTGTTGGAATTGGTGCAAGTTCGTCTAATCGAACCTAGTTATACATAAAGTTTAAGGCAGCTACGCAGAAAGTCTCTAATTGTTTCATACAGCAGAAATTCGTTAAGCCCGGTCAAAAGCAATCAAGAAAACTAAGAAATCTGCCTTTCGTCTGCGCTTGAAGATATTCTTCTCTAGATTTCAATACCGACTATTCGTAAGAAAGCCTCTCGCGTAACGGGCTTTGGTCCCATATTAATGACTTTATCTGGATGAAGTCCAACACCTGCTAAGAGCGTTAGTAATACATTTCAAAATGATTTCCAAAGATACCAATTTTGCCTCTAAAGACATAAAAGAGATAAACCAAATTTGTGGGCACTGTATGACCGGTAGACCGGAATAAAAAAAAAAACAGTATGTCGAACAATATGGAATATTAATCTCTAATCTAAACATTACATTAGAATCCATCTATTAATGAATAGCTGAGAGCAATATTTCAAGGTGTTACAAATCCAATGAGAACTTAGTATACTACCCCGTGTAATGTAGAGGTTATAAAATAACACCAACAACCCAAAAGAATATCGCGATGAACGATGAAAGAGACGCGAGTAAAAGTTCATCAAGTGAAGTGGTGCTCACCTTTTTTCTTTTGCTGCTACTTCTGCTGTAGCACTATTTCGGTATTGTTGTTGTTGTAGGTTGCAGCAGCAGACATTGAGAAAAATATGTATTTTTCACTTTTCAACAAAATAATTTCTGCGGTAACAAAACATTCGCACAAACCAAAAAAATCCAACGGAATTTGTTGGAATGCGGCGTAACGATGTCTCAATGAAGAAGAAGAGTTTGGTTTTTCTTTTACATTTAATAATAACCAAAGTCGCTATCGAATCTTTTTTGTTATGGAATTTCTTTGTATTTCGTCGTTTTCTCCTCTTTATTTCCACAAAACGAAATGTGTAAATTGTGTTGTTTTTTTTTTGTTACACACAATAAAAGTCACGAAATAGTGACTCCACTTTTGGCAAACACCCCATCACCACGACACAAACGTCAAAGTTTCACTTCATGGTTGTTGTTTTTTCGTGTAGTTTTTCCGAAACGGGGAATATATTTCTGATTGGAATTTCTTCACTGTATTGTTTTATTTATTTTTAAATATACTGTAAAGTTATATTACTTTTGAATTTATTTTTTCTAAATAAAATAAAAAATAAAATACAAGAAAAACTTCCGCTAAACTTGAGCGTAGACCTATACGTGAAAGAATTGAAAATGAACTGATGAGAAATCCACACACAATCCACATTTTTGTGTTTGAAGTTTAACAGTGTTGTCAATTTGTTGTTCTCCCGCAAAAATCGAGCGTTTTTTTTTAAATGTTCATCACGGTGGCAAACGATCTTGGGAGGTAATAGACACACCATACCAGTAGTTTTATGGATAGTTTTCTATGTATACAAATGTTCTGAAGAATAATAGTATTGTTTTCCCAAGCAAAGCAGCTCATACCACATAAGCACCTGGTCTCGGCGAATTATTATAAATCGCTTGTCAATTTTAATGTGAAGTCGTCCACATATAGTAGGGAAACAAATTCTGGAAATTTGTCAATATCGCAGGAGGAATCAACGAGAACTAATTGTACGATTTAAACATTTAAGGTTTTTTCTTTTATTTTGCAGATAATACAACTAGATACCCACATGAGGTAGTATGTAGATTTTTTTGGGAAAACACTGAAAAACTATAACATCAAGGTATTTCTATTTTAATTTTCAGAATTTGTGGATGGATGATTTGATTATTTTTTTTCTTCAGAATTTAATAAACATCAATTAGACAATAGTCAAAAATAAGTGTTGTACATGAAAAAATCGCAATTAGCGAGGCTGTTTCTTATTGGAATATGTAAGGAGAAGAAATAATAGTAACGAGTGCAATGTTATCAAAATAAACTAACAAAAAAAGCGCCCCGGTAGGCGTGTTGGTAGCGTGCTTGTCTATCAGCGTGGGGGTTGTGGGTTCGATTCCCACCAGAGGCTTTGGTCTGTCGCTGCAAAAATCAAGCCAAATGGTCTTTGTCACCCGCTTTACCCTTGGACCCAAAATTATAATATAAATTTACTTTGTATTGTAATTAATAAATAAATAAATAAATAAATAAAATAATCTAACAAAAAAGACAAAACGCTTCGATGGCTTAATTTAGAAAGGGCGTATCTCGCATTTTCGTAACTTACAGAGGGTAAAAACTTTATAACATTTGAAAAACTTCAGACATAAACAAGTTTTAAAGGTAATTTTAAATAAAAATGCGCAACAAATTTAATTCTGAAACTATTTTTTTTTGATTTTGGTTACGTCCTTTTGCAAAAGGGCAATAAATCCGGTATTTTTGATCACAAAGCTCTGAAATGTGATATGTAAATCTGACAATGGTCTACCAAAATATGTAAAAACCGCAATTTTGAAAAAAAAAATCGAGTTACTTTCTAAATTAAGCCATCGGCTTGCTCCATGTGCGTCAACCGCATTTGTATGTGAAAAGGAACCAACCGAAAAACATTAGTTTTCGTCCGTCTAGAAGGGATTATCACAAAACATATCAGAATTCGTGTCGCAGCAGTGACAGTCGTGTTCTTCACTGGATCATAGGAAATTGTGTGAGTATCGTAAAATAACCTATGATTATGTAAGTACATAAATAGAATCATATTCGTTGCGTGACATTTTCAAGGCCTTATATCTTCACGTGCTTCCACAAAAAATAGTTTAGTTAAGTCAAATTGCACTAATGAGGCGGCACAGTAACAGTGGCAAAACGTGAAATTATTTGCTCGTCAAGCTCTCAATTGGTTCATGGTACAGTAGTTTTGACTTAGCTGCCACATTAATTTTAGCATGTAGTGAAAAATTACTCATAACTTAAATTCATTTAATCGACACATTCAGTTTTACTGAATTCTCACAATTCGATATTCCTGGAACTTGTTCCCCTTACATGTCTAACGATACTCACATAATTACAATTTTTACAAATAAAAGTAAAAAAACAAACAGATGGCATTGATCTACAATATATTGCGAGACATGCTTTGGGAATCACATTTTTCGCAGATCATTCTTGCTTTCAATGAGCTAAACTGAAAATTTTTGACTTTGGCACATGCCACGAATCACGCATGAATTGGCAATAACCTAATACTAAAAACTCAAATAGCAGAAAAACACCCTTTAAACAAATGCCTTTGAAGTACAAAAGAAAAAATCGATAATATGAAAACAAAAATTCCCAAAAAAAAGTTTAAGCGATTTTTAAATATGACAACACTGGATAGAAAATTTCCCTTTCATCAGCATCTTGCCAACGCCAATATAAAAATTCCTGAAACCCCAGTGTTGCCAATCATACGAAAACAAATGACCAATTCGTGGGGGGTTGAAAATTGGATAAGGTGTGTATGTGCCATAAACACACCACTGTGGTGGTTGTTGTATTCGCTACACTTGCTTATAACAAATAGGGTGTTGCCAGATTGGATAAATTAAGAAAATTTAAATAATTACACAAACTGCTAAAAGGAGGAAACAAACAACTCGTAAAATAGTACAAGTTGTTTTGCATAAACTGTATACTCGCTTGCAAAAATAGTCCATCACCTTGTTTAACGCCTTTTCTTTCCATATTCATGGTGTAATTATCATTCTTTACTTCCCCAACCCCACCCCATCATAAGCATAACCTTTATCGTTGATTCTTTTCCATTGTGTTGTGTGCGCGTGTGTGTTTGCCTCTTTAATTTATTACTCATCCAACCCACAAAGCTTTACAGTTTCTATACAATGTTGCAACATTCATTTCATTACCAGTTTCATCCAGCCCCTCCCCCCCTCACTTCGATGCTGCTGGCACCCAGGCCAACCAAGTGTGGTTGTTCGCATGTGTTTGTGCTTTAAAGCCGTTTTCAAAAGATTGCAACAAACTGCCTTGCAACACACAGCATGCAAGGCCGTTGTAAGTAACTGTAACTGCAGCTATGATGATCATGCGTTTCCACTGATGGCCAAAGCATTTTCCTTTGGCGCAACTATCCACCGACCGACCAGCCCCGGAACGAGAACAAGAAGAGAACATCGCCACCACAAAACCAGAATTACAGATAAATATAAATAAATAACATTTTTTTAGAGGAACAACAGCCACAGGAGGATGAAGAAACCGAAAAGGAGAAACAAAATCGCACAAAACCTAAGCACGAGCCGCCTAAAGCGATGACGACAGCTTTTATTATACTACTAGCACGGGATCTACGATGGTGAAGAGCATTAGTTCAGGAGTGCCGCCTGTGTTCCGTGTGAGTGGTCGGTCGGTCGGTCAAGGAGGAGACTGGGTGTATGGAACGAGCTGAAACAATAATAGCCGCCAAACAAGTTACCGCCGCTGCCGATGCGAATGAGAAATTTTTCGAGAACGCGTATAACTGGCATAGTTGTAAGAATGTTGTCCAGTTTCAGAATTTCTGGCAATAAAACGACATCAGTGAGAAACTAGAAATAGCTTCTAAACAAGGAAGGAAAACAACAACAACAACAGGGACAACCATAGAAGGAAGGTTGTGGCAACTTGCACCAAAGAACTGGCCATCTTTCAACGAAATTGAATGAAGGGATGCCCACACAACGAGGGCGGTGCACTAACGCCTGTTCTCATTACTGGTGTTGGTGTTTTTTTTTATATAAAATGAAAAGAACTGAATGAAATCGAAAAAAAACAGACAAAGTTTCATGATAGTTCTTTTAACTTGACGTGATGAGGCTAAATGGTCGTTCTGGTTTGTATTTCAAGGATATGGAAATATCGAAGTCCCTTGGCGTTCGGAACGCTGCTTAAAACGATTTATGCCTTCGGATATACAACAAAGTAAAGGGTTTTCCAACAAGAGGTGTTATTTTGAATCACCCGATATTTCGGTAGCTGTCACTTATGAAGCTTTTATTCTTTGACATTTGACAAGTAGAAACTACGGACCGCAATACAGAAATTGGTGAAAAAAATCGAGCTGTTGGGACAAGTTAGTGATGTCAAGAATAAAACCCGTGCACGTCGCCCAAGAACAACTGAAAATATTGCTGCTGTAGCCAAAAGTGTTGAAGAAAATCCAGGTTTGTCCATTCCTCGTCGTTCTTTGGAATTGGACTTTGCATAAAGACTTGGGTCATACGGCTTATAAAGTTCAGGTAGCACAATAACTGAAGCCGGTCGATCATCAACAACGTCCTGTCTTTGCTGATTGGGTCCTTGAAATGCTTGAAAATGATCCGGAATTCCATCGATAAATCATCTTGTCTGATGAGACCCATTTTCAACTTGATGGCTACGTCAACAAGCAAAATTGTCGCATCTTAGGCTCGGAAAACCCAAGAGTTATTGTTGAGAAGCCTCTCCATCCTCAACGTGTGACTGTTTGGTGCGGTTTATGATCCGACAGGGTCATTGGACCTTACTTTTTTTTTTAAAATGAGGTTGGATCAACAGTTACGGTGAATGGATTGCGCTATCCAGCCATGATTAATGATTCTTTATTGGCGGTGTCGGATGAGATTGATCTGGTCAATATATAGTTTCAACAAGACGGCACTACGTGCAACACAAGCAACGAAACCATTGCACTTTTGCGGGAAAATTTAACAGATCGAGTTATCTCTCGAAGAGGTGATCACAATTGGCCACCGAGATCTTGTGATTTCGACTTCTTCCTTTGGGGCCACGTGAAAGATAAGGTCTACGCCAATAGCCCAGCGTCGATTCAATACCTCAAAGATATCGAGGACATAGGGCAGCCACTGTGCGATTTGGTTATGGAAAATTTCATGAAAACGATATGGTCCTGTAAGCGTGGTCGTGGTGGCTGATGTTGTTTTTCATTATTAACGGCCTACCTTCCTCTTTATTATGAAATAAACATTCGATCAGTTATCTCAAAACATTTCATTTTTCTTTGAATACCAAAATAACAACTCTTGTTGGAAAACCCTGTATAATAATTTAAATTGTCTTTGGTTGAGCTTTGGTCAAGCACTTAGTATCAGTAGCCAGTTTAGGGACTAAAAATGACAACAAGACAATCTAGTAGGCAGATGTGCGACAGATTAGCGTGAGTGCCTCGCCGGCCTAATCTAGTAGGCAGACGTTCCAATTGACGTGTCTACGAAAGTTACACAGAGTTTCAATTAATGAATTATTGACATCTGACATTTGCAGACGTACGAATAGTACTGCCAATAGACTTAGGCAGTTCAACCTCATAGTCGTTTATATCCCCTCTAACATTGAGATTTTTTTTTTTTTGGCGATTTACTGCCGGAGGTTGTAAAACGTATGTTATCCCCAACTTTTGTTGGGTCTTGATCTTGTCTCATTATGGATTGATGTATCAACCAGAATAGAATGACTTTAAAAAGCCAACTTACCACCCTACCAAATTTTCGAAAGTCGAAACAAACGAACACATTTGCTTAAAGGACACCGGCAGTTTATTTATGTCCCTATTTCAGTACTGGAGATGAGTATTACAAAAACTACCACACATTAATCACCCCATCCTCGTATTTATCCCCACCAATATCAACGAAAATTCGAAACCATCTTGTAAAGATAAACATCTACCAAATGGAAAAGGTTGGTTGGTTGGTTGGCTGGCTGGCTGGCTGGCGTATTCGTTTACGTTTGTCCGACTAAGTAGTTGCCACAATTGTGTGTGCTCCATATACGAGCACAATGCTGGAAACGATCCACCACAATCCAAAAAAGGATACCGGCCAAACAGAACCAGTCAACCAGCAGCAGCATTTCAGTTCTCGGCCAAACAACTAATGATGGTGTTACACAAATGATACGTTCAGTTTCTTTCCATTTTTGGTGTGTTAGCATTTATTTTCAGGCCGTTTTCCGTATTCCTTCCTTTGTCTTCGTCTTCGTTGCTCCCTCCCTCACTCCCAACCCAACTCAATTTCAATTTCTTTATTCGTAATGGCCTCATCATAGGAACAGAGAAAAAAAAAACACTCACACACACAACTGGACAATTCGTTTCGTTTGTTTACTTTACGATATCGAGGGAATTGTGCCAATGTGTTAGCAGTACGCAATTGTTTTTCGAATTGTCTGTCGAATGGATGGACGGACGGACGGATGGTAGAACATGTCCGTCTTCCTCTGACTCGGGCATACAAGATCATCATCATCATCATGATGGTGATAACGAAGATCATTTCACACATCATGATTATCATTAGCAGATCATTAGGTTTTTCTTGTTGTTGTTGTATTGATCATGATCATCCTCATTATGATCTAAGCTATACTTGCGTTTTTGGTTTTCGCTTTTCCACTCCATTCCGTTCGCATCGGATCTGCTCTTTGCGTTAAGGCCATTGTTGCCTATTGGTCAGTTGGACGATTGGAAATTGTTGTTAACATTTCTATATTTGTTGTATCTGTCTGTCTGTCTGTCGGTTTGTCCATAATCTTTGGTGTGGAATTGAGCCAGTACGATACTATATAAATGTCTTTAGTATATTTTTGGTTATATCGGCAATTGACATCATTTCATAAGCGCTGGAATTGCGATTGGAAGTTTTCTTTATGATCCTTGTAATTGAAATGTGGCGGCTTGTTGTCAGTTCAAATAAAATCCATTCTTACCGGAAGGGGAAACTTTGGGATTTACGGAGTATTCGGTATTCAAGTAAATGGTGGCTTCATGAAGATCTGTGTCAGTTGTTTGAATGATATTTGAAAAGAATGTCCAAGAAGACAAATTTCAGGGGAAAGCCTTTGAATAAAAGGGAGTTTAAAGTTAAAATTAATAATCACACATTTAATTCGTAAGACACGCTATGGGTTTGCATCAATTACTCTCACAAGAATTAAACCGATGCACTGTGGATTACAATCATTTCATTTAGTCAAAAGTTCAGTAACTTTGGATCTGGTTTCTGATTTTCAATTTGTAAAGAAGGAACGCAGACGTTTTCATGGAAACCGGAAGTAATTGATTGTCATTTTATGCCAAGAAGCAACGCAGACGTTTTCAGAGAAACCGGAAGTAATTTATTGTCATATTGTCATGATATATTTTAACTTTAGAAATAAGATAATTTAATATAAAGGATATGAAGGATTTTCACCAATATTTCGTTGAATCAATTAATATTAAACTCCGATATTTTTAATTCTACTTTGTTCTATTTTTAAGCAGTTTAGTCCAAGGATACTAATTTCATCGCCAACATTGTTATGATTATCGTATTAAATACAATGTTATTTTGGGCAATAAATTGAATTGAATTGTTTTTTTTTTCGTGTTAAGTTTTCGCAAAATCTCACGTGATTCGTGACAAAAATCAATATGTCAGTTAGTCTTGATATTTCATCATGAAAAGACTACTGTCTCAAAATTTTCTTACGATCAAATGGAGAAGGCACTGTTTGATGATCACGTACTTTTCTGGTCCAAATGGAAGATGTGGACTTGGCTGACATGTGGTTTCAACAGGTTGAGAGCCGCTTGTTTTGGCTGCCTCCTTCTTGCGATTTCACTCCAATACACTAATTTCTGTTTGGACATAAAAATATATCCAAAGTATCATAGATTTCGATTTCATAGAAAATTTCAACTATTCTTTTTTGTAAATTTCTTTTTTATATTTTCTATCTTTTCAAAATTCTATGTTAAAAATTAAAAAAAACGTGTTTTTTTCTGAAAAAAATTGTTTAGTTATATTGCAATAAACAATATTCTCTTCTTTTGCTGTCTTATCATTTCATTTCCATTTGACTGATCACATAAACATGTGAAGAGGAGAACGACACCACCCACTGGTGAAATGTGTTCTAGGTTGGGTACCAATTGAAGAAATGATAAAAAATTCGTGGACAAGAGGGACTAACTCTAATGGACGCTTTCAGCACTTATACAAAAGTCACAGCAGACTCAATTATTGTTTTAAAAGAAGTCCTTGGACTTGTGAGAATAAAACGTGGCGCTGTACGATTTGTCACCAAACCATTAAATTTCGATCAGGCCAAAAAAAAATATGTGTTATTTTTCTGTAATTTTAAATTTTGATCTGGCCAAAAATTTTTGTTATTTTGTTTTTAATTTTAAAAAGAAACGCTTATCAAATTAAATTGACGGATCAATTGCGCAATAAATCTGCCATTACATCCGATTAGCGCATTTTTTAATCGCATGCTTTCTGAACAACTTTAAAAAATGCAAGTACTTCTTTACCAAGTCTATTTATTCTCTACCAAGTCTATTAGGGAGCAAATTCCGTGCGATAGCTTCAAAAATATGTCAGAGAAACCGTTCAACGAAGTCAAAAAATAAATAAAAATATTTCAATATTTGAAATTATGTGAATACATTTTTGAAATAGTGTAGGGTGTTTATTAAAAATACATTATCTTCAGATCTAGCATAAGTAAAATTTTTCTCTTAAACGATAATACTGAATTGTCGTTCCACTCTTTCATTATCTTGTCAACAACAAAACATTTTATCTCGAGTGGATTTGGATTACCCTTTAGACAACTTTCCAGTATTACAAATCAATCTGATCAAAGGTGCAATTCATATACGTTGACCTCTTAAAAATTAAATGATTTTTTTGATATAATGCTGTGAGAAATCATATCTTAAGAAATCTACAAATACGGGGTTTAGTACTAAAAAAAACTGTTCGCATGATATGGCCAACACCAATGATGAATAATGAATAAATACTCCATTTAAGATGACATTTTAATGAAAAAAAAATCAATAAATAAAGAAATAGAAAAACAGAAGAGTGCACAAGAAAATAAAAAGACGATACATTACAGGAAATTAAGTGCAAGAGTTAGAAAATAAAAAAAAAATAAAAACTTACCTTAGAAGGTGGTCCAGCGGGTTTGGTAATCTGTGTCTTATCGGTGGCAGATGATGAAGGACGCTTCAGACGATTGTGGGCATCTGTAAATAGAAACAAAAAACGAACAAAAAAAAACATAATTAATTTTTGTTTTGTATTGGAAAAAACACAACAAAGAAAGTTCATTAATAATAATAAAAATAAATAATAAACCAAACGACTGCATTTTCACTTTCATCCATAAAAAGACGCACAAGGCGATGACGATGTATCAAGAAATGCTTTGAAATAATCATGTATACGGATATACGTGATTTAGTTATTAAAGAAATGTAGAAATGTGAATGTGAGGCCGGCCTCTGCTCGGCCGATTGTCTGTCTGTCAATATATTGTTGCCGCTCTACAAAGAAATCGAAAATGCGCAGACAAACAATTGTTTTTTTTTACGCCGATAACATAACGATTTTACGTACAAAATCATAGAAAAAATACTCTTTTTTTTCGGTTAATTATTTGTTGATTGGATTTTCGTTTTTCTATCTGGGCTTTATATCAGCCAAGCACCACATAAATTCGAATAACAGTCCAATGAACAAGCCTGCCATATCAAAATAGAAAACAACAAAATCTTCTTAATACAAAACATCACGCATAACGTGGCTTAATGGAGAAATAATAATCGAACAGAACAATGAATGAAATGAAAATGAAACAAAACAAAAACAAAGAGTGAGAGAGATACCAGCATTTCATTGGACAGTGGAAATAGATAAGAAATTTCTATGGGCTATCAGCAGCTTTCCATGATCACAATTCAATTCTTTAAAGGTGAAAGTGTAGGCCAAGTTGTCAGTTTATATTAAACTTCCGAATTCAACCACAAGCTTGGAGATACAAATACAGAAAGAATTAAAATTTAAGGAAAATGTTTAAAATTCATAACATAACAAACGACTTTATTAATTTAATGTTTAATATTTTGTATCGACCTTTTTAAATTTAATTGAATTTAGGTTTTTTTTTGTAATGAGTTGAAACTCATGGTCAAGAATTTTTAATAAACAAAATTCTATTTAATTTATTTTTTCAATATTTCGTTCTTTTTTGAAGAACAAACGACTTAAGAAACAAGCGTGGTTTTATTTTTGTCATACTTATAATAAGGTCTCCAAAAAGAGATGTGATTTTGGCATTCAAAGAAAAATGAAATTTTTTGAGATAAATGAGATCGGTCAAGATGATTTTTCGATGGAATTCCGGATCATTTTCATGCGTTTCAAGGACCCAATCAGCAAAGACACGACGTTGTTGATGATCCGGTCCGGCAAGGTGATTCACGACGATCCAAAAAAGCTTTCGTTTTGCGAACTGTGACTGCAAGATTTTCAGCATTTTTGTAGTGAACTTTGATAATTTCAATGCGTTGTTGAAGCGTTTTTCGTTCCATTTTTTTAGTGATGGCGTAGTCAAATGTACTTGTCAAATGCCAAAGAATAAAAGCTTCAAAAGTGACAGCTACCGAAATATACCTCAAAATAACACGTCTTGTTGGAAATACCTGTAGCAGAGCGAGTGAGAAAATCAAAAGACTTAGGACACAAACTTGGGAATATAGTAGAATATTCAATAAATTCTGCACTGTTCTGAACAAAATGATTATGTTTTCGCCAATGATAATTCAAAGTACAATAAAAGATAATATCTGCTTAATGCAGACATTTGTTAACAGATGGCGACACTAGTAATTAGATATGCAAGAGAGCCAAAGACACTGCTGCCATCCAGAGCATACATATGCGTAATACACGTGAAAAGGGTTGGATGTCGACTTATTTCCCTTAACAATTCATGAAGGATCAAATGGAAATATTCTCTAATCAGCGAGCTAACGTGTATACTCACTGAACGGAATACACTGTTTAAATGACATAGAGATAACTCTTTTACTCGTAAAGTCGCCAGCATTTACGAGGTGGAAAACAGCCACTGACAAATGTTTGATGGTCACACCAGGTTTATTATTGAGAATTGAAAATCAAACGCTTGATATATTGTCTATTGTTCAATTCAATTCAAGTTTTATTAAGCCAATTATCGCATTTTAACAGTAATAATATTTTTACAATAATGAGATTCAATCATAAGGGTATAAGTTCATTTCTTTCTACCGAGAAGAGCGTTTAATCACAGCTGCTTTTTAGATATTTTTTTTAAAAAATTCTCAAGCTGAATTTCCTAATAACATTTTTGTTCTAGTCGAATTGTGTGATGTTTTAAATACTAATCTTAGCACCCGGGTAGGCGAGTTGGTAGCATCCATGCCTATCAGCGATTCCCACCATAGGCTTTGGTCTGTCGCTGCAAAAATCTAGCCAAATGGTCTGTTTCACCCGGCTTACACCTGGACCCGAAATTAGAATATAAATTTACTTTGCATTGTAATTAATTAATAAATAAGAAATAACAAACCCCAATCTGAACCGCTTTAAAAAATAAATTTAAGAAATACCAGAGAAATATTTTTTTCTTTTTTATTTCAAACAGTTGGAATTGACACATACCACTGTGCTGCCCTGAATATACACAAACGCATCAGTATCACTGAAAATCGCATAAATATATGAAATGAAAATAAAATTAACACAATCATTATCATTGTGAACTGAATGAATGAGTGAGTGAGTGGTGCGTTTATAAGTATTCCGTATTCCATAGAGACCGATTCCATCTTAGGCACCCGGACAGACGGAAATTCCATTCATTCACACACCGATAATGACCGTTAAAATTTTACAAACAACAAACATGCGGAGTGAAAAAGTAGCTTAACCTATAATTTCACATATATTTGATTATTATTAATTTCACTTTAATTGAATTTGTTTCGTTTTTTTTCTTCTCATCTCATTTTCATTTCCAAGCCAAACAAACTGAATGAATGACCCGGCAACTCTCTAACATTGGTGATGCGTGTGTGTATGTTGAACCGATTATAGGTTGTTAAGTTATTAAAATGAAATTAATATGATTAAAAAAAAATAAAAAATATCTTTCTCCAATGAAAGAAAACCAACAATGGACACATCCGCTGTTTAGCACTGAAGGAAGTCATCATTTCATGGCACGAGACTGTCTGTCTGGCTGTGGGCCGAGGGAAATAGTTCGTCAATCATACAGTCCATCAGTCCAAACGGCAGGTCGTCATTTGTATTTGGTTTTGTTGTTGTACGCTGTTTTTAAGGCTAAGCCTAAAAACACAATTTACATAATACTTAAATATCAATCAAAGCTGAATGCCTTTTGAATATTCCCTCGAAAGTGCAGTCAGTCGTTCGTTCGGTGATTAGCCTTCATAAACGAACTTCAAAGCCCACAATAAAGAAAAAAACGAAAAACACGACGTTTTTTTCAGACCTACGCCTGTGAAAAGTTGTAAAACAAATTGTATTTATCATAAATTTTATGAGAGATTTTTATGGTAATAATCGAATCATTTTTTTTTATTATACATTTGTGTTTTATGTTTACTTTTTTGGCTCGGCTCATTTAAACTGCACTTGTCATCATTTTCATGTCAAAACAAAAAAATATAAAAAAAACACAAAATTAAGTTTCTCCATGATTTCATGGGACACGATGGAATGATTGCCACCTCCTCATTCATTTTAGTCGGCTTAATTTGAAATGATTATTGTGCTGGTGCCTGAATACATTCGTTTCAATCATTCGGACCGTATGTGAGTGTGTTTGAATAAATCATTTCGAAAATTGTGTGTTTAAATTGAAATCTTTTTTAATTGAATGTTGTTGAATTTTAGGGGACTTTTTGTAAAAGTCAGTATCTATTTAGACAATAAAATTATCGAAAGCTGCTTTGTCAAGAATTTGAAATATTCCGGACCGTGTTATCTCTCGAAGAGGTGATCACCATTGGCCACCGGGATCTTGTGATTTCACAGCTTGCGACTTCTTCCTCTGGGGCCACGTGAAAGATAAGGTCTACGCCAACAACCCAGCGTCGATTCAATACCTCAAAGATAGAATTCGTGAGGCTAACGAGGACATAGGGCATCCACATTGCATTTTGGTTATGGAAAATTTCATGAAAAGGATATGGTCCTATATGCGTGGTCGTGGTAGCCATTTGGCTGATGTTGTTTTTCATTATTAACGGCATCTCTTCCTCTTTATTATGAAATAAACATCCGATCATGTATCTCAAAAAATTCCATTTTTCTTTGAATGCAAAAATAACACCTCTTGTTGGAGAACCCTATATAATAACATTAAAAGGTTTGGATTAATTTTATTTTTTGGAATTATAACAAATATTGTCCATTGACATTTTTGGGCGTTCTGTACTTTTCAATAAGAGTTTGGTAATTTGATTTCTTTATTTAAAAAAAAATATTACAAGTAAAAAAACTCGGCTTTTGCGTGGTACACAATTTTTTCTGGGATAGTTCAGCTCCACAAGGATAGTTCAGCTTTGAGGATAACAACTTAGTTTTTGCAAAACCTATTTCCGAAAATATTAAAATTAGCATTTTTCAATGTATGACGAACAAGATGTGCGCTGGACTAGCACACCTAAACCCAAGAGGAAGATTTTTAACCGTTACATTTTTTTTTAAATCTGCGTACATTTTTTTTTTATTAAAAAAACACATTTTTCTGCTTTAACTCTACTAGTTATAACTTTCAGATTTAAATTTTGCCAAAATTATTAATATTTTTTCAAAAATCCCTTAAAGTATACACATTTTATTAAAAGTGATTAAAACCGAAATTATGTTTTTTTAATTACCATACAAAGTAAATTTAAATTCTAATTTTTGGTCCAAGGGTAAACCGGGTGATGCAGACCAAATGGCTGGATTTTTGCAGCGACAGATCAAAGTCTCTGTCTCTGACAGGCATGCACGCTATTAACTCACCTACCAGGACGCTTATAAGCGAAATGAATTATACAGTGTATGCTGAAATTGTGATAGGGAAACAAACACAATGTACTCCCTATTTAGCGGACACCTAAGGGACTGAGAAATTTGTTCGCTTGTGAGAGAAGTACCTAAGCGGACTTGTACTGAGAAATTGGCCGTTTATGGGAGGTATTCGGTGGTGGAGAATTGTATAGGAAAAACAAGATTTTACAGAAAATCGTAACATCTGGATTTTTTTTTTTTCAAAAATAAGAAGAAAAAGCTCTGTTTTTTCTTAACATTGAAGCTTTTTTTTTCCAATTTTTTTAGCTATAGCCTGAATTTCTTCAGCAAGTTTTGAGATGTTATAGCTACTCAAATATTTCGTTAGGCTGGTTAGTGGTTACAAAGCAGCACAGTTTTAGGAATTTTGTGATTTATTTTTTTTCACATAATTTTTTCAGCATTGTAGAAATTTTTGCGGAAAGTCGAAACAATCTATGCTATATGACCTGTTTAGAATAATACTTTTTTCCATTAAATTTAAAAGTTAGAACTGATTAGAAAAGTACACAAATTTTGCACTAACTTCTGATATAATCCAACACAATTTGTATGCGGTGATAGCACATTTTTGTATTTCCAAAATTTTGAATTTTGGAAACTTTGAAAAGCGGTACAAAAATGAGACGCAATGTGTAGGCCAATTTCGGAAATGTACGAAAATAACAGAATTCAGAACAGACCTTAATCAATCTCCCTTTTTACTGTCCAATATCAATTGAAACATTAATTGAAGTATGTTACATATAAAATGCTTTAAAATGCATAAAAGTATGCAACATATTTTTTAGGTAGGTACAGAACAATGATATTCATTTGTTTAAAAATATGATTAACTTTATGAGATTCAAATGAGCTAACCTATCATTTTTTTCATTAGTAATGAAACTATACTGAAAAATCATAAAAATATCCCAACACGTGTGGTGTAGAAAAACTAAACCACAGACTAAATAAATAATAAAAATCCCACAGAGTCCAGCTTTCACATAATTAGTATATGCTAAAATTCATCATAATCATTAATTTGATAAAATCTCAAATTAGAATATTCTTTGGAACATTTCTATTTAGGGAAATTGTTAGAGTAGAGAAGTCACAAAAAAAGAACCTAACAGCTCTAAACAGATGTAGAGACAATTAAGATTAGAGAGAGATAACAGAAAATAGAGATTTAAAACATTGTCTCTGCTTCAAGATGACAATCCACCATTTCATGTTACTTTTTTGTTTGTTTCATTCTCTCAATTTTTTGTTCCCAGCATCCAAGCAGACAATTGCCCTAATTTTTTTTGCTGCTTCTTCGTCTTGTTCAGGTCTATTGATCGTGTGTTTCTATGAACTCAAAACGCAATTTTCTCAGAAAACTTTTATTACACATTCAGACGCAGTCGCAGAGGCGGAGGCAAGAGAAGAAATTGATTTACAAAGTTTAAACCACAACCAAAATCATTAACATAATGGTTGACGTATCACAATCAAATAGACGGACGTATGGATGAATAGACCGACCGAGACAGACACAACAATCAATCCATAAATACAGCAGAAAAAAACACTGTTCCAACGAACATAAAAAGTCAGTCGGCTGTTGAAGAAAAAAAATTGTCACACTTTCTAAATAATACAAATATTGTCATCGCCATGATTGCAGAGAGCGAGAGGGAAAGAGAGAGGGCGAGAGATATTTGAAAAATTACTTGAGTGACGATGGATGATGATGATGACGTTTTTTTCTCTCTATCTCTCTCTCTATACTATTAATTTATAATAAATGCTCAATTACCACCACAGAAAATTACACCAAAAGCATGCACTTGAAAAACAACAAAGAATGGAGCAATATCATGCCAGAAAAAAAAATTATTTGAACAAATAAACAAAAAAAAAAACAAAAAATGTCAGACTTTCATGGGCATGTTAGACGGACGCATGGACAAATACGGTTTTGTCAGACAGACATCCCCGTACAATGTTGTTGCTATTATTGTTGTCGCAGCTGTCAGATTTCTGCTGTTCAAGTTGTTATTATTCAGAAACTGAAGTGCATTAGTTTGGAAAATTTGCTGTCACACAATGTATCCCAGGTCAAATGGAATGTGCTCATTCATGAACTGTCTTTTTCAGGTGTGAATGGTCTTTTTCAGGTGAATTGCCTCGGCGAAGTGATGACAACAATTACCCACAAATGTCATGATCTTCCGAGACAAAAACAAGCTATGAGAGAAATGTAAGAAATGCTTTTTCTAACAACAACGATGACAAAAAGGAAAAACAAAAAATGATACTGCAATTAAGTATTAAACGAAATGAAAAACAATCCGTCTTCACCAACGACGATATATGTATGTTGTTGGCCACAGAGAAAAATGGTTCATGATTCCACCACCAACGAACACGATTTGAACAGTGTAAAGGGATTCAACAAAACAAAAACTTTTTAAATTACCATTTTTCAAACGTATTTATTGGTTTTATCATTTTTTTTTTGTTGAAAATTTTGCAATTTTCTGAAAATTAAAAAAGTGTTTTTCAGAAAGAAACAAGTAAAGAAGATCTGACCGCTTTAATACGTAAATTATGGATATCAATTTGATTGCAACCATTTGCAACTCATCACAAAAGCCGACTGTATCAGCAGATCTGACTAATTATTTTTAGAATTTATGTTTTATGTAGGCTTGTTACCCTGGATATTTTAAAATAACAAATTTTCGAAGCATATCTTGCAAGCACTTCAAGATAACATAGAATAAAAAAAAACGATTTAGACACAGCAGCTGTCTCTCAAATAGCATGTGGCAATTCAGTGGTTTTCATAAGAAACCGCTTAAGTGCATTTTTTGTGGATTTTCAGGCATTGACCCCAAATTGCTACATTTTTAATGCTGATTCGATTCACCGCACGACGCACTATAGAGAAAATTCGTTCTACAGCCGGACTGTTCGTATGTGGAATAATCTTCCTGTAAGTGTTTTTCCTGCCTGCTATAACATTATCAAATTGAAGGCCCACGTCAACAAACAGTACTCCCTACTCCTCCAATAACCTTCTTCTAAAAAAAAACAAAATTCAATGAAATACGATGGAATGTGCTTCAGCGTCAGCAAATTATTTCCCAGATCAAGCTCCTTTAACATGCTTTGAAAGATTACCTTGTTTTCTGAGTAATCGTACTGCATGCATGGACTAAATTTATTGAGCCAGAACATACAACTTAGGAAAAAATCCTAGTGTCAATTAAAAAAATTACTTTACTAATTTCAATTAAAAATGTATAACAAAATATAAACAACTAGAAACAATTTTTCGTAGAAGATACTTCGAAAGTATTTCCCATATCGTGCCCTGAAGGAACATACGGAAAATGTCCCTAATATTCCTGAGATGTCCACAATATTCTTAGTATACTCAATGGCTGGGACCTACTTTCTAAACCCGGCTGCGATGGGCTTATGCTTATGCTGGGGCACTTAAAAATCAGATACATTGTTTAAAAATTGGCTCAACTGCTCCAAAAATGCCAAAAAAAAAACAATGGGTATTTTGGGTCTCCGGGGAGATTAGGTCTTTAAAACTGCATAACAGGTTTTTCCAAATGCCCATTGTGGCCAGCGCACCATGACCTCCAAAGTCATAAAAAAAAAGCGAAAAGATGGGACATTTTTGAAGCCAGATTTGGATTCAGCCAGCCAAAATATTTGATTTTAATAAAATCATTACATTTTCTACATAGTTGCTGACCTGAGTAACAGAGGTGGCCAAAACGTCAATGTTGTTCCAAATTTCTCAATACGGTTTGCTGGAATTTCCCTTATTATGATAACAAGTATTCAGTAGATAAATTGAGAACTCAACACATAACAATTGTTCACAGGTGTTGAGGATTTTTCGACTGTTTACAAATTCATTAAGTCGATTTCATTACACTGTGCCCCTTCTGTCAATCTACACAAACATAAATATACATGTCAATTCTTATAAAAAAAAAAAAAAAAAAAAAAAACAACAACACAAAAACCAAACACAATAAAGAAACAACCACCAAACAAGCCAAGGTATAAATGACCTATAATTTTGTTTTTTTTTTTTTCTGTTACCATAGTTACGATTATATGCGAAACAGTTTTTCATATAAGAAACAAACATTTAAGAGGGGTGTTGACATGCATTACAAGAGATTTCAATTAATTATGGATATCATTACAAACCATCATGATGATGACGATGATGATCATGATTATGACGAGGATGACAATGATGGGAACCTACAAGCTCCTTCAACATTACAAATGATAATGATAACGGTTTGGTATATTTGTTGTTACCCAAATATATATATAAAAAAAGGCAACGAAGACAAAAACGATATAGAAGAAAACCGCAAAAACCATAAACAAACATATACCTAATTGTTTTTCCTTCAGTTGTTATATGGTTAACATATATTCGTACTATGATAGCGTATTTGCAAATGATACCAACCACCAATCCATCCATACGTATGTCCGACGTTTTGTCTTTCCAGCCATATATGTATGTATACACGACCAGCTATCCATCCATCATCTCACAGGAAATTCATAATACTTAGTTTTCATGATAATGATGACGACGATGACGATGACTATGATTCACAACAGCAAAGGCAACACTAGTAAAACAATAAAAGTACAGCTGGAGTACAACAATCAACCGAAACAAAAGTTCCCATCATTTTCAAGAACATCTTGAAAATAAGACATAAGAGTACTTACACACAACAACAAAACACAATACCATCGGCCAATATGAGAAGTTAATGGTTCAAAGTTAAGTGTAGTCTGTAGTACAGTCAGGGAATGGATGGATGGATGTCAGACATAATGGACCTTGTACTTCTCTCACTCTGCTTCAAGCGTACAACACGCAATGGCAATAAAGTTTAATTAAATTAATTTCTTCTCGAGTTCCACAGAGAACTGAGACGAAGGGTGTTCGTTCTAGAACAACTGCAATCAATAAAGCATTCAGTCATCCGAAACATTAGTTTAGGTATTGGCTTTAAAATCATTTGAATTACAATAATTCCTATTGGATCTACTCTCCTTTCATTTCCCCACCGAAATGTGTTAATACTTTAGTGGAGTTTGTACTATGGGTCATACGACGTTTTTGCCATTTAAGTATTCTGTAAAATTTTATTTATTTTGTACAAATTTTTGGATTCTAAGGTGTGCCGTTTGTTTGGTTAACTTAGTATATGGTTTGCTAAATTTTCAACCGAATAAAAAACTCCCTCTTCAAATATAATATTCGGAGATTTGTAATTATTGATAAACAAATAAATTCAAATACCCAACGGAGCCCGAAAAACACAGTAAACACAGTTCCCCCAAAGCAGTAGACAGTCAAACACAAAATTGTTGTGAATTTTCGTTGAAGTAAAGTTCAATAACTTTGTGAGGTTTTTAGGCAACGAGGGGAAGGAATGCCTTCAGAGGGAACAGAATCTTTTGTATGAAAATCAAAATCAAACAAAACTTGCAAAGAATCACATTCAAAGTGTCTAGTAGAGTTGAAATCAAATGAAAATCAAAATTACAAAACTTTCAAAGAATCACCAATTGCTACCTAAGATAAAGAAAAGTTTCTAGTAGAGTTGGATAAAAATAAACGGATTTTTGTCAACCAGTTTTTCTTTGAGAAAGCCGGTTATCCGGTAAAACCGTTTTTTAAGGATTCCAAAAAACTGTTTGGTTAAATGGAACAGTTGCCATAAACGGTTTAGATTTCATGGATAAATTGGATTTAAACATTTTACCAAAGACTAGAGCTTAACGTTAGCGAATACATAAAATCTAAGGCCAGTTTTGATTATAACAATCTCCGAATATATACTAGTAAATTTCGACTTCAAAATGTTTTACTCTATTCAATTTGCACTTGGGTTACCTTCTCCAAGCCCTACCACATCGCACAAAAAAGATTTAAATCTCAAATTGTTTTGTCTGTTTCGTCACATAAACCCAAATGTAATGAAGCGCAAAACTTCAAAAAAAAAAGGAGAAGATCCCAAAACATAAAACGCAATACAATTTAAATTTATTCACCACAACAACAACAAAAAAAAAACACACACAAAAAATACTGACAAAAATCAGACATCCCGAAAATGATGCCCTCAGTGCACAGGAAATACATCCAGTTCAGACTTCATGTTTCAACGTAAAACAATACGCAAAAGCAAAAGACCATGTCCAACGCAGAATCCCTTTAAACAAACCCAAAGGAACCCCTCATTCAATGCTACAACAGACATTGAGCAAAACCGAAGAAGGTCAGAAAAAAAAAAACTGATGTTCAAGCTTAAATTACGCAATTAATACGTAAGACAACTTTTGAAGAGCAAAGTCGAAAAAAAGCAAAATACGAAACAGCAAAACTTGCCCGAAATTTAAAGATCCTTCTTTGTCTCGCAAAGATTTTTGGGGCTGCAGCAAGATTGTTAAAAGATTTATGGCCTTTGCCGCCGCCAACCACCACCAACGAGACAAAACAAAAAAGCAACAAACGCCCAGCATGCGTGTCTGCAACAACCGGTAACAACTGCACAGGCATCATTGATGGCCATTGGAAAAAAAAAGGTTCGAGAAATGCTCGCTGTATCGCATAATTTTTACGAAAATTCCAAGACTTTTATTCCCAGACCTTCAGAAAATACAACAAGAACAAGACTGAAATAAGAACTGGTTGCTGACAATTTGTTGGAGTATTGTTCCGTTTGGTGGTTGTTGTTGGTTTTTTTTTTTTAGCAAGGGGAGCATTGTTGTTTTGGTGGTCAATTGAGTGGCCACCGATGATGGTTATTATTACATCAGTCTGTCAAGAGGTGGCGGCGTGATAAATTTGGCAGAAATGGAATATAAAAAAAAATAATAATAAGGCATGTTTGTTTGAGAAACCAAACAATATGATGAAATCAACTAAGAAGTCATCTACATCTCATTCAAAGGATTTTTGAAATATAGATTGCGTAATAGTCGTGGTAGTAATAATTGGAGATTTTTGAAATATTTACATATGGCGTAATGGTCATAGAACTTATAATAATCAGTTGTCTTGAAAAGAAGGCAACTATTAATATGTTTTACCTAAGCTAAGGCGTCCATTACGTACCCCAATAGGTTTGTTGCCATCTACATATCACAATAATTTGCCACTTACAGATCAACACATTGTGATATATAGATGGAGCGAAAGTGCTTAAAGTGTGGGTTGACAATGAGCCTGATAATATGCGCACACAAAAAAATTTTGTTTTGCTGAAATTGATGAGAAATGAGTTTTTAAAAATCGTATTGTCATGACTAGGCAGGACAACCTTACGGAAGAACTGCAGTTTAGTAACATAGCTTGTTCAAATTTATACCAGAGGTTGAAGTTCTTATTCTGAGACGAAAAAAAAAATATTTTTTTCCGATTTACGGTCTTACACATACTGTCAGCTTGGACATACTGTCATGAGGTGGCAAATAGTTTTGGACCCCAAGTATGGGGCGTTTATTATCACCCATGACATCCAGACAAAGAAAATTTCAACTAAATAAAAGCTTATAATTTGTTTCTTAAAGAGCAAATTTTGGTCCTTCGCACCGATTTGGCTCATATTCTATTTCAAGAGACCAAAAAATGTAAGACACCTAACAGATAAATTGGATGCAGCCAGTTGCTTACGTTGGCACTTTATGGGGAGTTCAAGAGGCGGAGGGACATGAGCGTAACTAATGTCAGGTCAAATTAAGCTGCCGTGTATATCGCTGTTGGCGATTATATTTTGTTTAATTTTCAATATCTGCGAATTACATACAATACTATTGAAGAAAGCAAAGCTAATGTCAACAACATTTCTATGAAATAGTTATCGAGGTTGAATGGAGCCGAATGGAAACAAATTCCTTATTGAAATTCATGATGCGGAATTCCATAGAAAAATCATTTAGACTGATGAGGCCCATTTCCAGCTCGGTGGCTACGTCAACAGCCTTTTCTTCTATTTGTTTTTTTTTGCTTAAAGTGCATGCTCTTTTTTTTGTCTTCTCCGCTAATTAGTTGACCTAACCTATCATACACACCTCACTCCTGCAGCCGTCATCAGGAATAACTTGTATCCCATATTTTATTTCCTTTTGGCCTTTAACATTTCTGAGGTTTTTTTCAGGCTTTAACAATAACAGCAAAAAAAAATTCTCACAGCGAGAAACACAAAACAAAAAAGGAAAACAGAAACCACACTAACTTTAATAATGACCAAATAAATGTTTTATTCCCTTCAAGGTGTCACATTGTCGTGGACAATTCGTCATACTATACAGACTCGGAATTGATGGCAAAAAAAAAACACACACACAAACTAAATCCACGGTTGTTTATGGCTTTCTGGTGAGATTTTGCGAATTTTGGCAAAAGAAAAAAAGTCATACATATCTGTCAAATCAACAACAAGTCGTCAGTCCGGGCGTTTAAGTCTGCTGTATTTTTTTTTTGTTATTGTCGTTCAAGTTTATTACGACCAAAATTTTAATAAACTGTATTTTCCAGAAATATCAGCCATTTTTGCAATTTTTCTTAGCCATTTATTTTCTTGATTATGCGGACGAGTATTTTCGTTTGTAGCAATGAAAGTGAAAGTCCTCCTCCTCCGGTTCGTGGAAGTAAAGATAATAAGAAAGAAAAGACAAAAAAATAAAGCGCATTTAAATATTATTAAATTTGTTGACAGTGATCTTTTCTGATGAAACGACAACAATAACAACGACAACAATATTTAATCAATGTCAGGCCAAAGTAAAATGGAAATTGCGCCTGGGCGACATACGACGAGTATCGTTTGAGAGGCGCTGCTGCAATTTTCCCGTGGCGATGGTGATATGAAAATTAAAGTAATTTATCATTCAGAAATAACATGACGTTGAAAATTACCACCGCATATTTTATGTCAAGATGGCAAACGATTAAATTTTTTTAAAAAAGAAAAACTGACTCTTTTGCAAAGTGACATAAAGTTTGACAAGAGTGATATGACAAGATTTTGGCCTGAATCGTGATTTGGTAATTGTTTAAAACAAGTTAGTCAAAATTATTGTGTTTTCAGTTGGAAGAAATTACAAGACTTTAGACCGTGGGGGAGTAACAGTTAAGAGCTGCCCTTCACAGATATGCTATTTTAAAATGCAGCGGAGTTTCATAAAACCAGTAGATTTTCCAAATTGAAACTCGTTCTAAAAAACCGAGTTTAATAAAACATTGTAAAACACTTTTAGTTCCAATCTTGACTTTTTATATAATTCTCTTTTGGATTTGCTTCCAAAAGTCATATGACTTTTTGCTTGCGACTCTGTTTGATTTTATGTGACATTTAATTATTAGAAGGCACAGACGAAGCCAAGAAGCTAAGGAAAATTGAGACCCTACACAATGTACGGTATCTCAAAAATCTGAACAACACGGGGTGAGGGGTAATTGGAATATTTCCTGGTCGAACGCACATCCTAAGGAAAATTCTGACCTCTCAAGAAGTCGTAGGAAGACTGGACGACATGCAGATATGAGTCACTGAAGTTGCTCCTGGATACGAATTTCTAGCCCAGTGACTCCTCGGAATAGGATAATAGGGAACCACTGGGGGCTTGGGTTATGTTCGAGGGATAGTATTTATAAGCAGATTCGGCTGGACAACCAAAAATGAGATTGTGTTAGTCTGTCGGTGAACTCAACATCAACCTTGATCGCCGCTGATCTCCAAACGAGATGGTGCTTTATTCCCCCACCATATGTCACAGGGAGAGGACCGCATCCAAGTTAACCTTCTCGGCGAAGTCACGGGAGTGTATTAACCGACAGATATTGTTACGAAAAATTACAAGTGGGCATTGTGGATATGGGAGTTAGTACAAGAACATCCATCCATAATAAATGTATATTTTTTTTCGCTTTTATGTTAAAATTCTAAACTGTTGACAAACTATTCCACGAAAATAATGAAACAAAGAAAACAAAAAAAGAAATAAAATCAGTGTCTTATCTCTTAAAATTTGGCTTTTTCTGCGAAACAATTCTTCTTTGGTTTGTTGTTACTTCGCTATGGCAGGGGCACAACGAAGAAGAAGTCGAAGTCGAAATCGAAAAGAAAACGTGATATACCAAAAGTTTATTATTAATGTTGCAAAGGTGACGATGTACTAAAAACGCAATAAAACAAAACATTTGATGCAACCAAGAAAAACACCTCACCGCTCCACAAAGTCGTTCGACCCCCGTCTCCCTCACTCTCTCTCTCTCTCTCTAGCCATAAAGCCCCACTGATGAAAAATGAATGCCACATTAACGACAAAATGGGATTGTCATTCATTTGGTAAGAGATTTTTCAAAATGATGTTCAGGCGGCAGAGAGACGGACAAAACACGAAGTTTGTCATCCTACGATGAACACACAAAAAAACAACAACAAAGACAACCAAGGAGGAGAAGCAGAAGATGGTATTTGTTTAAAACTCCTCGCATATTGTTAAAATAAACACAGCTGCTAATATTTAACAATATTATTTTATTTGAAGTTATTTTGTGTGGTTTTTTTTTCACTCGTATAGCGAGATTTTAACTTCAAAATGTTAATGTTTGAAAATGAAAATCTCAGTCAAGTGTGCACGAAAAAAAACAACAACAACCACATAAAACCCATGGGTTTCGGAACACATTTGCTGACGTTGCACGGTGATGGCAGTGGTGAACAGGGGGGAGGAGGCGTGTATTTTTCGAACGTGGTGTATTTCTTAATCAACGTCATGGAGTTTTTAGTTTTATATACGACATATAAACAATTTTTTGTTTTGCTTTTGTTTTTTTTTGCATTGTCGAATTACATAATCATTATAAAGATGAGGTGATCGTTGGCGGCATTGTCGTTTCAGTTGTTGTTGTTCTGGTGGTTGTGTTTTTGTCATTAGTTTCCCACCGACTTTTCCATGAAGAAAAACCAAACGAAATAAAAGGCTATGGCATGCCACCAACTCCGCCACCACATGGTTCACTTGGTATTTGTTCGATTCGGTCTCCAGCGTCTCCCACCCGTACGCCGTTCGCCTGTCAGGTAAAGTAACGAAACTGTTGGCAACAGCCGACCAATGGAGCACAGAAAAAAAAGCAACATTAGAAGCAATTGTTTCTTTTTTTTGACTTCTTGGTGGTTTTTTGGCAAAGCAAAAAACCAAACGAAACACAACAGACGAGAATAAAAGCCATAAATAAATTAACAAATTATTATGGCGCAAAAGAAGATGATGACAACAATTGACGATAAGGTTGAGAAGAAGAAGAATACGTTCTTGTTATTCAGAGCTGAACTGTAAATAAAAAGGGTCTTGTCAAAGGGAACGAACATTTGTTGAAAATGTAGCCAAGTTCATAAAATGTCATTAGACAACTGAGCATAAGCGGATCGATCACACGCTCGCAATTCAACGTGCATAGGTGAGAAAGGACCTATAAAAAAATGTATGCAAAAGAAAAAAACTCAGTTTTGAATAACAACACTAGATCGCACGTTTGTCTCCTTCGATCCATATAAGGCAACGTCAAAATAGTTTGTTTGATCCTTGTGCAAAAAGAATTTAAAACTGAAGATTGGAATCGAATTTTTCCACCAATTTCTGTACTGCGGTCAGACTAGGTGCTTCACGACGACCCAAAAATGCATTCATCATTTTTGTAGTGAATTTTAATAATTTCAGGATGCTACTATGAAAAGAGTAGCAGAAGCATCAACACTCCAGGATCACCGCTTAAACAGAATGTCAATATCTTTCAGCTTCAGGTGGAGGGTAGAAAAAATAAAACGTTAATTTGTTTTTGTTTTTTCACCAAAAGAAATAGCTTATT
Source organism: Hydrotaea cyrtoneurina (assembly GCA_958296145.1). Lineage (NCBI taxonomy): Eukaryota > Metazoa > Arthropoda > Insecta > Diptera > Muscidae > Hydrotaea > Hydrotaea cyrtoneurina. The sequence continues at coordinate 17,015,265 of OY282513.1, read as the reverse complement.
GTGCAACTAAATCCTATAAAAAAATACAATAACTCTGTATAGATATCAACAAACTTTTGTCCTATTACGTCAAACCGTCTTCTTCTCCTTCCTTAAAGACCTCGTAGACGACATACATGCAGAGCAAATCGGAGCTCAGTTTGTGCATTTCTAACTTTTACTTTCCTTACATCCATTCCGCACAATACACTTTTGAGAGTTCAGAGCAAATGGCAAAACAAAATTTACATAATTGAAAAAAAAGGATGAAAAAGGCCAACTTCCAAATACCAATTTCCATTTCTACTCTCTTGTTAAATGTTAACTGAAAACAATGTTTGTCGTATTACAAAATCTCCAACAAAATTGTAAAGCATTCGGCAACAAACAACCACCACTTGCTTTTTGCACCAAAGACAATCTCAACATGAGTATGTACATTAGGGTGTCCAAAAAGAAAAATATTTTTTTTGGCTCAACCTGATTTTGATAGCTTATGGTGTAAAGTAGTTTTGAGAATTTTTTTCGGTTTTTTGCGAAAAATTCGGGCTTTCTGAGTTTTACCATATTTTAACCAAAGACAATCTCAACATGAGTATGCACATTAGGGTGTCCAAAAAGAAAAATATTTTTTTTGGTTCAACCTGATTTTGATAGCTTATGGTGTAAAGTAGTTTTGAGAATTTTTTTCGGTTTTTTGCGAAAAATTCGGGCTTTCAATAAAATGCATTTTCAAAGTCGTCATTTCAAAAGAAAAATTTTCGAGCTTCAATTTGATGTATAGAAATCATAAATTTTGTATTGTTTTTTTAGCTGTCACATATACAATTTTTAGGGAAATTTTACATAAACTAAAAAATAAATAATAAATATTATAACTTTTAAAAATTCATAAAAGTGTAAAAATCGAATGATGCAATTTTGAAGCTGGAAAAATTCAAAGTAATTAAAAAAAAATATCGATTTACTTTTGGCATTTCAAAGTTATGGTCTTCAAACCTTTGTAGCAGTTATGGCAAATAATAAAAACATTTCATAACTTTTAAAAATTTCATAAAACTATAAGCTACAATGATGCTTTGGTGCAAAGCTGGAAAAATTCTAAGTAACTTGAAATAAAAATTGTTAATTTAACTCTTGTAGTTTTAAAGTTATGAGTGTCAAACCATCCGACACCCTAATGTACATACGTAGTAAGTATTTCCCTCAACATTCCATAAAGGAATGGTGGGAGGGGGGGGGGGGGGGGGGACTTCTCTCTGTACAAGCATACTTGTTACAATTTTATGCATTTCTGTCCATTGTTTGTCTGTCCGTCCGTCACTCTTTCACTATCTAAAAACAAACTCTAAAAAGCCGACTCAAGCCTCAAGAAAAAGAAACACGTACTTGTAGTAAAAAAAACAGACACAGAATTGCTAAAGACAAACAGACAACAAAACAAACAATAAAATTGTTTGACTTTTAATGTTTGTTGTTAAGCCTGTAAATAAAGATTTTACTACTGCTCAGACTTACGCCATTTGGTTTTGGTAGGCAAAGCCAGCGAGCCACTGCATTTCTGGGCACTGCAGCTCTGCTTTTTCTTTTCTCTGGTTTTTGGCCAATAAAAGTTGATCATAAAGGTTTGTTTGTTTTTCATTATTCGTTGTTGTTGCTGTTGTTGTCGCTGCATTGAAAAAGAAAGACAACTGTGTTTGTTTCTTTATTTTCGTTAAGTACTTGTGAACTTTCTCTCCTTGGAGTTTCTTTTCTTTTTTTTCGGTTTGTTTTGCTTTATTATTGTGTAATATGACCCATAGCACGTTTCTGTTGTAATAAATGTATGTGGATGGCAATGAACTTAAATTTGTTTCTGTTTTTTTTTTTTTTTTTTTTTGTATTAAATTGGAGTTTTGTTTCGTCCCACCAACGTCAATGAAAGAAAATCAATTAACCCATATCGGACAGGTATTGCATTAAGCACTGTCGCCTGGTGCAGATTGATATGATATGAATCTTAGTTCAGCGGAATTTTATCTTTTATGCTTTCAGAAAAAAAAATACATTTTGCAGGCTTTCAATCCAAAGTTTGACATTCATTTATTCTGGAAGTGTGGAGCCTGTTTGTGTGGTGTGAGTGCCTTTGCTAGAACTTTCCTTTCAAAGAAAAAATATTTTACAATAAACCAGATATTCGACGATTTAAGGCGTAAGCGTTTGTGTTTGGTAGAACACCCTACGTAGAAACAAAAGACTTAAGACACAAACGTGGGTTTGCAATACAAAGGGATATCCCCTTGGGAAAATTCGTTCAAAACGAGAATATTCTTCACTAGAAAAATAAGAAACCAGCCTATTTTCAGTAATTTCGGTAATTCTGCCTCAAAATATTAAAACTATTGTATTAAAACATCGTTTACTCTCTTAAAAATGTTCAGTCGGATGAAGTGAATATTAATTTTTAGAATGTGCATGTGAAAAAATTACAGAAAAGGAGAATTACAAAGTACAATCATAGTACTGATGCCTTTCCTGCTCATGACACAGTGTCTTTATTCAATTGCCCATCTGAACCCACCTCCCACCGACCCATTGATTTGTCGTAGGACCGTTTTATCTCTCGAAGAGGTGATCACAATTGGCCACTGAGATCATGTGATTTAACACTTGCGACTTCTTCAGTTGGAGCCACGTGAAAGATAAGGTCTACGCCAAGAGATCAGCGTCGATTTAAGACCTCACAGAGGTCATAGGGCAGCCACTTTGCGATTTGGTTGTGGACAATTTCATGAAAAGGATATGGTCCTGAAAGCGTGGTCATGGTGGTCATTTGCCTGATGTTGTTTTTCATTATTAACGGCATACCGTCCTTTATTATGAAATAAATATCTAAATATCCTTTTGTAAAGGTTTGGCTTGTGATACAGGAAAATGTGTTTCAAATTTGGCTTTGCTTAGAAAACAATGTTCATCACTAATGCGACGTCTTTTTATCAATTACGCGGTTGTCTCTGAGCACAAGAGTCTATAACTTATCTGATAGACATCTGAAATTAGATGAATTAACAAACAAAAGTATTTCTTGTTATTTGATCAACAATAGTGAGCCTTCCGGTTTATAAAAAAAACAAGCTAATGTTTTTGGATTTCTATTTCATAAACTCTTAAAATCTGAACCATTCGTTTGATAAAAAAAAACAGGCTGTATGAATTTCTATTAAATTCTTAAAATCTTCACCGCATGAAATCCTAACATTTGTGATTTCATACAACTCTGGAATTTCACATTCTCCCCGAGTTTTGCAACGTTGATCACAGAGCAAAAAAAAAAAAAAGCGTCGTAACCTGTAACATGACAGCTCTTTTTTAAAGGACACTTGTTTTTTCCGCTTGCAGTTCATTCACTTTTACCAAGAACCATTTCATTTAAACTATCTACTTTATAATCTTAACAATCGAGTTGTTGCCCTCATCATCCAATCAGGACCAGCTGATATGGATGCGGCTTTGGCATTAATATCGACTCGTATTTTATGCGTTTTTTTTTTCTCTCCACAAAAACAATTGCTGGCCCCTAATGAGTTTTTAATGAAATCATTAAACGAGTTAAAGACCAGTCTTTTATTGGTAGCACCGTGCCAATCATAAACACACTAAAATAAGAAAAACCACGCCATAAGGAAGTCTTTCAAATCCAAATAAGCAAAGAAAAACAATTTGGAAAGTTGTTCGTTCCCCTGCCAGAGACTCCACCTAGGCAAAGATCTTCACTAACTAATTTAATTAAAAACTAACAAACAACAAAATACCGACAACGACACAAACGAAAAACTGAAATTCCACTTTTCAACACTGCGTGTTATTCTTTGTGTGTGTGTTTTATTTTATTTTATTGATTTATATCTTTCTTTTTATCCTGGAGTTATACTAACAATTCTCCAGAAAGCAAACAACAGTCCACGGAACAGACAGAAATCGGCGGCGTGCAGCAAATTCAAAAACTTGAAACTTCAATTTGTTTTTATGTCATTCGATTTTATTACTCATAAAAAAAAATCCCAAAAGAAACAACAATAACGAATTCTAAGCAAAAAACAAAATAAAAAAACGCATACTCCCGACTTCTTTGCATTGCGTTTCTATAGAGGTTTTCTTCGTTTGGGCCATAAATCATTATGGGTATTTGTAATAAATTTTTGAGGCAAAAGGAGTAACAACAACAATAATACCGAATTGTCTAAACGATTTATGGCCACAGCTACAAGAAACCAAAAAGAAACTGTTTTTCATAAAATTTTTTTGGTTGTGCTGACTGAATGAAGTTAATGCCAAAGGTGATAAAGGTAGTAATTTGTATGTTTTGTTGGTCTTTTTGTTTCGTTGACTTGAACAACTTTTAGCATCGAAGTGTTAAAAGTTATAATTGCACTTTTCAAAATAAGAGTTTCTTGTGTGTTCCCTCCCCTTACTACTCTCTTTTTGTCTCTGTTTGCTGATGGTGACGAGGAAAAATGAGCTTATGATTTATAACTTATTTAATATGCATGAAAAATAACTCACCATGGCGTAGTATGCAATTATAAGACCGGGGGGGAGGGTTTCCCTCCAGCCATTTTCCATACATATCCATTACTATGCGAGAAGGGTGGATATTAAAAGTGGCAAGAAAAATGGTGTGTAGTCAAATAAAACTCAAACAAGTAATAAATAATATCGACAGAAGTCAGTGAGATAAAAATTTAAAATTACAATTTAAATACTGTATTGTGTTCCGATGATTTTGAACTAAATAGTGCTGAGATTTTTAGAAAACTCTATTGTTTCTTAGCTGTTTTCATTTCTTTTCATGTTTACGTTTAAAATCGTTCATTTTGTCCTTTTGTGAAGCCTCTCATGAGAGTCACGACCATGTGTTTCATGAGTCGTTTTGATAGACTTACAGACATGTTGTTCTACACTCGGTTTTTAAGGTAATGGAGATGGTTCTGTTCTAATATAAAAACAACGTATGTGATGTCCTTAAATGACGTTTATTGATAAATAAAATTTAAAATTTAATGAATAAATAAAATTTAAACTGAGACAAGTGGTTGAAAATGCCTGTATAAATTAAAAAAAACAAGTGGACAAATAGTAAGTTCGGCCGGGCCGAATCTTATATACCCTCCATCATGGATCCTTAAAAAGTCAATAAATAAGAAAACTAACTGAGTTTTTGGGCCGCTCGTGACCCGATAGTCCCAGGAACCCGATCACAAATTTTATCGAAATCATGAAAATAAATGCATATTTGGGTTCGCGAGAAAATTTCGTTGCATTTCGATACCCATATGTCCATGTTTGTCAAGGGACGGTTTTTGGGCCGCTGGTGATCCGATAGTCCCAGAAACCGGTTCAAAAAATTTAGGAAAATCGTGAAAATAAAGGCATATTTGGGTTCGTGAGTAAATTTCGTTGCACTTCGATACCCATATGCGCATGTTTATCATGGGCCCTTTTTTGGGCCCCAAGGGTCCACGGAACCCATGAGCACGCCCATTATTGGGATTTTTTTCCCCATCTATAAATTATATAAACTTGGAACTTAGATGTAGTGAAAAAAAATATTTGAAAAATTTGATTATGGCCGGAATATATTTAGTCCCGTAAAGGGGAACTTTTTCCCCTTTGGTCCGATATTGCCCATTCTCGAACTTAACCTGCTTATGGGCAAAAAACATCTTCCTACAAAATTTCAGCTTTTTACCGTTGGTCGTTCGCACTCTATCGTGATTTCAACAGACAACAGACGGACGGACGGACAGACGGACATCGCTAGAATGTCTTAGAATGTTACACTGACCGATAATATATATACTTTATAGGTTCGCAGATCACTCTTTCGAGGTGTTGCAAACGGAATGACAAACTTAGTATATACTCCATCCTATGATGGAGTGTATAAAAATCAACAGAAAAAACGGGGGCAAAAACTATGACCCCGAGAAAAAGACGTAGGCGACATTTTTTTCGAAACTCTCTTTTTAATAAAATTCGATGGAAAAGTGTCAAATGCACTTAATACCAAAATATTAAAAATTATATCAAATTCAATTGTATCGAAAGCGTCACACGCCTCTTTGTCCGACCACAAAAAAACCTATCCTGCAAAATGTTCTTTTTGCCGCTTACGTCATTTAGAAAACATAACCGAAATGATCTGCACCCCATCATCATCACATCTGTTTGGTGTGGAAAAAACGCTTCTTTCTTAAATCTTTTGTCTTTAAAGTCAAAACAGACCAACATTTTCCCTTCTGCCAATATTTATTTTTCTCTGTAAGTTCTTTCAGTCGATTTCTTAGACAAAATCAAAAAAAAAAAAAGAAGCGTCAGCACTAATCATGTGTCTATGTTATTAAAGACAAAGTTATATAATTTATGCAAATTATAGAGGTTTTTGGCAATTATAACATAATAACCAATAACAGTTTGTAACAGTCCTACCTGTGGTCAGTGGATATACGATAGTTTGGTTAGACTAAACAAATGACTACTAAGTATTTGGTTGGAATACTCGTTTAAGAATATGTGTGTACGAAACTAATAATATTTGTATGCTAATGAATGGACAATGAGTGAATATACTGAGAGAAACGCAGATAGCACCAGTCAATATCATAGTCTGACGCTAATAAGATTTTTGAGTTACTGAATTCAAATCAGTTTCCCGAAATATTTCCTATGGAAAATAAGCACATTTCCAGGTCCATGTTATCTTATAAACCAAATACTATGAAAGTATTAAAAAAAATTGTTTTTCAGCAGATATCTACAAAATAATAATCGACTGTAGGCGCCCCGGTAGTCGAGTTGGTAGCGTGCTTGTCTATCAGCGTGGGGGTTGTGGGTTCGATTCCCACCAGAGGCTTTGGTCTGTCGCTGCAAAAATTTAGCCAAATGGTCTTTGTCACCCGGTTTACCCTTGGACCCAAAATTAGAATATAAATTTACTTTGTATTGTAATTAATAAATAAATAAATAAATAAATAATCGACTGTTGGGTTCAACTTGGCATTGCCTAGTTTTCGGAGTAGAAACCATTCTTTCAGGTCTTGCCTGTGGCAGAAATGTTCAGTAACACAGTGACAAACAAAGAGCTCTTCTTTCTATTAATCTTTAGTCCATTCTGTTTGAAAGCTTAAATTTTTTTAACTGCTGGGTGGTACAAACAATAATTTATTTTCCAAAAAAAAAAAAAATGTATCAAAAATCCAATTTCTCTAACAATTTGTTCCCTTATTAATGGAAGACGAGTTTATCTATGTGACTATTTCGACTGGCTTCGCGGTAGCGCAATAATCAAATTTTTCACAACCTTGGTAAAGGTTTCTGACTCTAACTCACGAATATCTTTTTCGATATTCGGATTTCCCAAAAATTCTGATTCAATCTGATTCAGGGTGAAGAAGTTTTTAAACATCCTAGATTTTCCTGTAAATGTATCTACGATAAAATAAAATGGTAAAAATGACAAAATTATTTATAAAAATTCATTATTTGGAAAAAATAATGAAATTCTGAAATTTTCAACTTCGAATCCGCATATTTGGCCTTGTTGGCCCAAACTTTACGACAAAAGCACGCTGATAAGCAAGCACGCTACCAACTCGCCCACCGGGGCGCTTGATCAACAAACTATATGTGGTTTAATCCCACCGCACATCGTAAAGAAAGAGGAGCTACCCTATTACACAAAAAAAAACACTCTTCAAAAAGTTGCTTGCCTTTTAAAGGGAAGGAGCGCTTTTGTGATTTTATATTAACTTTCTGATTTTAGTGATGTCTTGATAACTCTCAATATTCGTCTTTTCGCCTCTGTCTGTCACAATTTTTCGGTGTTTGCCAATTTCTGCCATAAAACTCACTCAAGCATAAAATTTACAAAATAAAAAACTTCACCAAGGAAAAAACAACCGACTGACAGACAAACTTAGAAGACCGTCAGTATTAACACCAACAACTGTTACTTTTTATGTTAAATTTTTGTTGTTGCGATTTGTTTTACGGTTTTAATTTACACACCCAATTTCGAAATTAATGTAGGAACCAAAAAAAAAAAACATCTGAAACTCAAAATAAAAATTAACACAATTCTCTAGTCTGGCTGGTCGAGGCTCGAGAGGGGGCTGCCCGAATGCCTGCTTGCAGTATAGAAAGAATCATGCATCACTGCATGTGCGAGCAGTGGAACAATCGGTTACAGCAACCCAACCAAAGCCATCAAAGTAAAGAAGAAAAAAAAACCAACCAAGCGTCCATCAGAGCAGCGGGAACGGACCGTTGGATCCGCCGGCCAAAAAATAAAAGAGAAACAAATGATGAATTTTAAGTGCAAACTTTGATGCATTTTATGGATACCCTCTATAGCTGCCATCATCATTACAGTCTCCCAATAAATCAGTTGTCCCCCCTCTCGTGTTTTTCGGTGTAGCTTCTTGCAGATTGCGTTTTGTTTTGTTAAATAAAACCTAAATATAAAAGTGCAATACTAGTGAAAACAGCAAACAAAAACACGAGCGAGAAAAAGGAATAATGGTGATTTCGTTGTTAAACAAACGGACAAGTAGTTCCGCTTTTACGAACAATAAAATAATAAATACTCGCCGAAACAGAGAGGGGGCAATAAGACAGCACAACAAACGTAAACGTGAACGTGATGTTACTGTAAGGGCATGTCAAAGTGGGGGGGGGGGGGGGGGTGTGTGTATGAACAATTGGACGCATGTAATGTAACAACTAAACATCGATTGGTTTTATACATTTTTTTAATTGTCTTTTAAATGTGACTGAAAATATACTATGTGCAAAAATCGGTATTGAGTATTCATTAGAAAACTTGTCTTCACAATAAATTTGATCGTGGCCAAACCATGATTACCTAAAACTCAGTTTCAAATAAAACTGAGTTTAAACTTCAATTACGTTTTGGAGTGATCAGTCAAAATAATACACACTTTCGTCAGTTAATGTGGCAACACTAACAGAAAACATATGTTTCCGGCGAATAATTAAAATAATATGAAACTTTTGTAGTTGATTTTGGAAAGAAAAGGATACATTTTTTAACAAAATGCGGAAATGTTCTGAAAGAAACCCACAGGCCTGAAAAAAGGTTCAACATATTTTTTTTTTTAGAAAAATATGAGCCTTTGTCGTGGGCAAAAAAACACATGTGTGGAACTGGTGGTGGTCGGAAACCACGCCCATTATTGGACTGCAGTTAAACTTTGACTGTAAAAATGAATTTGAAAAAGAGAAAATCAACTCTGACTCATTTGTTGGGCCTACTATTATTTTCTATAAACGCGATCGTGGTTAAACCACCGATTTCTATAACGTAGGTTGAAATTAAACGGGATTCGTCAAGTGAATCTAAGCATTTAGAGATAATCTATTGTATTGAGTGAATCCGTAAAGTGTTAATGAAGCTATAACTTTTGAGAGATTTATTCGAACGAATCTTGTCATTCAATTAATCGAAGGAATTTAACTGCCTGTTTCCATAAAACGAATTTGTTCGTTCTGTACGATTCGTCAATATTGAAAGCCTTATAAAATGAGTTTCAGACATTATTCAATTCTGGTTTTCAGATATATGTTAGATATCGTCATATAGAAGACAATTTCAAAAGAATAAGCTCTCATTACTTTTAAGAATCCATTTTATTGCGCCTTCAATTTTGACAATTTGTAACGAATAAAGAAATTCGTTTTATGGAAACAGGCAGTAAGTGAATTTAATCATTTTCAATAAATTTACTCAAATGAATCTAAAATTCTTGCGTGAATCTGTACATTCTTGGCAAGTGAAGCAACTGTCACTGTAACAGACACGGGGACTTCACAGGGTCGGGTGCGATTATTTTTTGCCTTGCCCGAACACAAGACTAGAGATGTAGCGAATGTGAGTTAAGCGAAAGTGAATGCGAAAGCTGATATTGAAATATATTTCTTGCGAAAACGAATGCGAATACAGAAATATACAATTTTGCGAAAGCGAAAATTACAAAATAATGCGAATAATTTTCATGTACTGTCGCTCCCGTAACATATTTGTTAAATATGATGTTGTTTTTGTTTTGATTCGAATAATCAGCATTCTCATACGCGAAAGCAAAGTTCGTTACTTCCCTACAAGACTTCCACCAGAGGTTTCCTAACTAACTGAATATTTTTCCACAACATTTGTGGGATGATCGGAAAAAACCGTTTATTATTGTCATTACGACTACAACATTATACACAACTTTTCGTTGTCACTTTTTGCTTTGCGGAACTATCAACTATCACAGTCAATGTGCTTTGCTAATACAGAACAAAAATAAAATAGAATTTCAACACTTACCTTGGGCGGCAAACGCTTGATAATATTGCGACAAATATGTCAAAATGGATAATCTGTCGGGTACTTCATAGGCGGCCATATCATCGGCATCCAGGAGTGCGGGTATGCCCAAATATTTCTCAGCTGTTGTGAATGCCAAAGCGTTGTTGTAGTACACATCGGCTTTGTTCAATTTATCAAAATCACTGCAACGACAATGGAAATAAAGGCAAACAAATTACATTTTTGACATTGTTTTTAAGATTCTATATGAGAATGGAATTTAGTGGTAAAAAAAATATATTCAGGAAACTAATTAGAAAGAAAAACGAATTTAATTAGACGCATAACAATACGAAGGAATATCACAGGACTGTATTTAACAAATGCTAAAGTTCCCATTCGTTGAAAGGACAAGACTCTGTCACTACCAACAACATGTGTGTCACAGAATAGACGTCATTGCATCAACGTATTGAAAAACAATAACAAAATGCTGATGTTTTGAGGTTTTCTTCTTTAGAGATGTATTGTGGTAGGAGTCAGTTCGGTTGTGGCCACTTGCCTACTAACAGACTACCCAAATATAAGTTTTTTAATATTTTATTTGTATGTATATAAAGGGTTTTCCATCTAGAGGTGTTATTTTGGTATTGAAAGAAAAATTAAATTTTTCTGTTGGCGTAGAAGAAGTCGCAAGGTGTTAAATCACAAGATCTCGGTGGGCAATTGTTATCACCTCTTTGAGAGATATCACGGTCCGGAAACTTTTCCCGTAAAACAGCAATGATTTCGTTGCTTGTGTAGCACGTAGCGCCCGCCGTCTTGTTGAAAGTAAACGTTGTCCAGATCCAAATCATCCAACTCCGCGAATAAAAAATCATTAATCATCTTTCGATATTAATTTACCGTAACTGTTGATCCAACCTCATTTTTATAAAAAGTAAGGTCCAATGACCACGTCGGACCATAAACCGCACCAAACAGTCACACGTTGAGCTCTCCATCCTCAACGTGTGACTATTTGGTGCGTGTGACAATATCTCTTGAGTTTTCCGAGCCCCAGATGCGACAAATTTGCTTGTTGACGTAGCCACCGAGGTGGATATGGGTGGATAAGATGATTTTATCGATGGAATTTTCACGCATTCCAAAAACCCAATCAATCGAAGACAAGACGTAGTTCAAGATCGGCCAGCTTGAGTTCTTGTACTAACTAAACTTTATAAGCCTTTATGCAAAATACAATGTAATGACGTTTTGTGGAATGCCCAATTCCAAAGAACGACGGGGAATGGACAAACCTGGATTTTCTTCAACACTTTGGGCTACAGCAGCAATATTCTCAGTTGTTCTTGAGCAACGTGAACGGGTTTTATTCTTCACATCACTATCTTGTCCCAACTGCTCGAATTTTTCCACCAATTTCTGGGGAGCTTCACGACGACCCAAAAATGCTTTAGTTTTGCGAACTGTGACTGCAATATTTTCACCATTTTTGTAATGAATTTTAGTCGTTCCATTTTTAGTAATGGCCTAGTTTCTACTTGTCAAATGTCAAGGTATAAAAGCTTCAAAAGTGACAGCTACCGAAATACCGGGTGATTCAAAATAACATCTCATGTTGGAAAACCCTTAATATAGTATGCATTCTTATTAATTTTGGCCCCAGTCGGAAAGGTATTTTTGGGCCACGTTGGCAAAATATACAATTCATTTAAGTACAAACAAAGTTACAATAAATATTTACAATTATTGAGATCATTTTACTTAACTCAAGCCAAATTACAGTAGAAATTCCAATACCAACGACTTTCACAATATCAAAATACGAAAAACACAAAAAGACATTTCCAGTATGGAAATGATAGCTGATAACATTTTTTTATTAAGCCAGAATTTTGACTGTTAAACTCATTGTTTACATTTCAATTGCTCGTTTACTTTTCTTTCAAATTTCGAATATTTTCTTATAAAACATTTAAAACAAAAAATTAAAATACAAAAATTAAAAATACAGTTGTAGTTTTCTAAAAATTGGAATTCTATGTCAGAATTTGACAATCAAAATACACTGGGTTGTATCTGACTATTTGTTGTTAGTCAAGCTCTTCTATTCTATTGTTAAGCCATGAGTACCAGCAATTTTTTCCCCATCCCTTCTCCGTACCTTTCTTTCCATTAAACTGAGAATTGGGGCAATTCAAATTGCCTAGTGTGAATCGGGAGATTCTTTCGTTCGTTTTAAGTCGTCAAAATTTAAAGGGAAATCATATTTTAATAAATACGGAATTTTGGAGAATAATACATATATGGAACGGACGCCCATGAGCTTCCCTTACAGAGAACCGATTGTAACTGATTTATAACGAACGATTAAAATCTTTTTACAGAAACCAGCCATTTTTTTTATTGAAACTTGTTTTCTATTTTCTCTTTGCAGATTGAAAATACTCGAATTATTTTAAATGATAAATTATGTTGTTTTAGATTTCTTTCATGCCCTTACCCCTTCCCCTCGTCATCATTTCCAACGCTCGTTAACTAATTATGTTTGAGGTGTTAAATTATGAAAACAATCAAGTTTCGCTCGTTCTAAATTGTTCATTTTGCACCACCTCCAACCAACGAAACCAATTCTGTTGGCGAATTTTTTTTTCTTTTTTTTTGTAGAAATTTAGTTCAAATTATTGCAAAATTTCATAAACCGAATAGCAAAGTAATTTCGATATGGCATGGAATCGTAACACAAATCCGCCGATACAAGTGTTGACTAAATACTTTAATTTCGAGTTAGTTTTTGAGCGAGGGTTTCGTTTTCATAAGTTTTGGTTTTAACGCAATTAAAGCGATTGCACTTAACCCACTTTTTGGTATTTGGATTAGTATGAGCAGCACCGCAGCCGACCGAAATCAGAAATCAACAACGTACATTATTAAAACACAATTAACCAACGGCAACAGCAACTGCAACAGCTACAGCTACATCAACTGCTGCTGTTTTATTAAATATACGCGATAAGCGAACATAAAAATGTAAAACTAGAATAAATTTTCATATTTAATTACAACAAATAAGCGAAAGAGTTAAAGAAAACTTGTTAATGTTTTGATTTTTGTTGTTGTTGCTGTCAGTGGTTATTGCGGTTGTAAATTTTCTATAAGAAAATCAAGAGAAGCGATGGCGACGACGAGTGGCATGGAATGAATGGTGGTGGTGGTGGTGGAGGTATCATGTTTAACATTAAAACTTATCTTACAATTAATAAAACAAAAACAATTTACTAAACAATTTGATTTTCAGCAGTTTTATTTTTAATGGCAATGATGTTTTAATCATGGGGTTGCTTTATGATTGCCTTCGCTGGGTGCTGTGTGATTGACCCAAATTTCCATCCGTTGTTTTTTTTTTTTTTTTTTTTTGTGGCAAATCACGATTTTCACATTTGAAACTTCCTTTTCATTTCAGCGAGAGATCTATGAATTGTTATGACCTTGTCAAGGTTTTGTTGAGAGCACACAATAAAACTAGAGGGGAAAAACAAAACTTCTGTATATAATCCGATAATGATTTATTAACTGATATTTGAGCTGCTTTACAAACAATAGAACTTTTTCGCAACAGACAGACGAACGGGCGCATAGACCGACAATTGTCGTAGTGTTTCGTACAAAACAGCATTTAAAGTTATTTGCATCTAAACTCTCGTATGATTCTCAGGTGTTTGATTTCAGTAGGGGTTTTTCTTTTTTTTTTTGTATTTATTGCAATGAAACAACAAACAAGTTTCAGTTAGCAGCAATTGTGGTGTAGTACAGCAGCACGAATGCTTAAACGTTAGATTTATCTGAACTTCTTAAGCATAATTACGTCTTGACTAAACAAATGGGAGTTGTACGAGGGGAGGCAGAAAAGTGCTCGGCCTAGGCAAGAAATCATAGCAGCATTCAGATTCAATAAGTGGACGTGTTCAGATTCTTAGATGGTTAGACTCAATGACTTTCCACCCAGGTTGAACAGGTTGGGCAATTGTTGGCATACGGGGTATAGAAGCAAGAGGGGTAGGCAAACCGTCACGAAATGGAAATTCGGGCGACTGACTGTTTAATTGAAAATTTCATAAAACCAAATTAATTTTTTTGAAATTGTCAATTTTATATTTTTTATACAGGATTCTCCACTAAGAGGCGTTATTTTGAATCACCCGGTATTTCGGTAGCTGTCACTTTTGAAGCTTTTATTCTTTGACATTTGACAAGTAGAAACTACGCCATTACCAAAATTATTAAAATTCACTACAAAAATGATGAAAATCTTTTTCAGTCACAATTCGCAAAACTAAAGCATTGTTGTGAAGTACCTTGTCGGACCGCAATACAGAAATTGGTGGACAATTTCAAACTGTTGGGACAAGTTAGTGGTGTGAAGAATAAAACCCGTTTACGTCGCTCAAGAACAACTGAGAATATTGCTGCTGTAGCCCAAAGTGTTGGACAACGGTTACTTTCAACAAGACGACGCTACGTGCCACACAAGCAACGAAACCATTGCTATTTGACGTAAATAGTTTCCGGACCGTGTTATCTCTCGAAGAGGTTATCACAATTGGCCACCGAGATCTTGTGATTTAACACCTTGCGACTTCTTCCATTGGGCCCACGTGAAAGATAAGGTCTACGCCAACAGCCCAGCGTAGATTCAAGATCTCAACGATAGAATTCGTTAGGCTATCGATGACATAGGGCAGCCACTTTGCGATTTGGTTATGGCAAATTTCATGAAAAGGATATGGTCGTCTAAGCGTGCTCGTGGTGATGTTGTTTTTCATTATTAACGGCATACCTTTCTCTTTGTTATGAAATAAACATTCGACCATTTATCTCAAAAAATTTAATTTTTCTTTGAATATCAAAATAACACCTCTTGTTGGAGAACCCTGTACAAGAGAGGAGAATACACTTCAGAAACAAGCAAGCGTGTCTAAACAGTCATCGTGTAAATGCTCCTGACTTTATGAGGGGGGTTTCAAAAGAAAATGTCAAGAAAAACCCTGGGGAAGAAGTCATCGTGTAAATTGGGAGTCAAAACATAGAAAACCTGTCAAATATTATTTACTAATTTTTTTCACAATAAATAATTTTTTGGTATTGTAACACTGAATAACAAATATTCGTCTGGTTTTACAGCATTTAACGAAAAAGGGCGCCTCAGTAATATTCCTATCATCCGGGAATATAATCCGTTCATTAGCAATTTTTAAACGAATATGGATTTCAATAGAACACACTATCCTGTCATTCATAAAAGCTAGAAAATATTGCCCACACCTACTGAGGACTTCGTCGGTGAATAATTGAATACGAATGACAGGGGTTGCATTCATCCGCAAAAATAGTAGTTTGACAAGACAGGTCTTCACTGAAAATAAGAAATAGAAAAGGGAAACAACAGAACCAATGCTCATTGGATGTGATACCATCTATAATAAGAGAAAACTCGATATAAGTAGACAACACATGTAATAAGTTTCGATATGAGTCCGCCATACGAGAGCCTATCGAACGATTAAGAAATATTCCGAGTCACAGCCTTGCTTCGCCTAGCTGTGAATGACTTGACTCCTTCAGGTCCTCAGGTCTCCAATAGATCGATTGTGAAGGATTTTTTTACGTTCACGTTATAATACAAAAAAAAATCCGGTCTTCCTGGTTTAGGTCTCACTTGTTCAGGAACTACAACAAAATATAAAACAAAATCCATGTGTCGTTGATAATCCACCACTCCTCCAGCTCCACCATTTTAGTGTGGGTAATTTGTCACCTGCGACAGAAACCGCTCAAATAAAAACCTGACATTTAAACATAAACAAAATACATAAATTCTGACAACAAAAAAAAAAAAAAAAAAACTACAACATAAAATTTGTTATTAACTACAGCTGTTATGTTGTTATTATAAACATATTATTAAAAAAAAAGCTATAACAGAAATATTATGATGGTTAAAAGCCAAGAAAATAAGAATCAAAACAGAAAACAAAGAAACCATTTGAAAAAAAAACAACTTTGTGTATTCTGGTGACACCACAAAAGTTAAACGACTTATTAACGACTCAACAGTTTCTCAGGCTGGCAGTTCAGAAGCGAAGATGTTTTTCTGCTCCATGTCTTTGACCTTTTTGGTCGTATTAAATGTTTGGCCAACAGAGGCCCAATCAACGGTTAAAAAACCAGCAGGTTAAGCTGAAGCTTAAATTTAAAAAAAAAAACTATACTGTTAATAAATTTAATGTCAGATTTAGCAAATTTTGAGTTCGATTTTAATAAAAAAAAAATACTTGTGATATTCAATAAACCAACAAAAAATCGATGATAAATGTCTAACAAGAAATGTAAGAGCAATCGGAATCATGCAATAAATTTAAATAGTTTTGATTTGCAATGACAGCAACCAAATTTTGTATACATTTTCGAGGTCAATTTGTATTTGGTTGCTGTGGCCGGGGGAGGGAGTACAACAAAAATAACAAAAGATTAAGGTTAAGAGGAAAGATTTGTTATTCCTCTCATAAAACAAACGAAGATTTATTTCACATAACGCCATTAGATTGTTCGTTTTTATTTTGTTTTGTTGAAAAAACGAAACAAACATAAACAAAATCCAAAAACCAAATCTGGGTGTTTTGTGTGTGTGTAATCAATGTCACAATGTTGAACACGCGAATGTTTGACGAAGCATTAATGTTTATCGAGTGTCTATGGAAATATGGAAACCATAATTGGCATTTGTTTAGATTTTGGGGACCAAAACTAATTACCAAGGTTCCTGAGTTGTTTAAAAAAAAAAAAAAAAAAAAAAAAAAAAAAAATATAAAACTAAATTTAGCTTAACCCAAATATAATGTGGACCAGGCATTCCAATAGAATATCTTTAGAATAAAACTTGAATGTAACAAATTCCCAGCTTCGAGGTGGTGACTAAAATGTTCTTTAAACATTTTAAAATACCATCCCATATACACAATAATTCATATCTTAAGTTCATGCTTAGTCATAACCGTACTTAGAAATAGTAATACTTGTAATACTTACATTAGATCTGGTCTGAAATGATGGATCATTGCACAGAACGCCAAACCATCACGCCACGATGTTGTCATATTATCAACCTTAACACCCGGATAACCTTCTGTCATGCGACGGCACCATAATTCCAAAGCTTTTGTACCACGACGTTCAGCCATTGTGTTATTTGTTTGGTTTAAATTTTTTCCTTCTGTCTTCTTCTTCTTCTACTTTGCTGATTTTTCTTTAGTTTAGTGGGTTTTTGTGGTGAATCCAAAACGTTTACAATGAATGCGTTGTCGTTTTAAACAGTAAATGGATTTACACACGCGATGAACGGTTTAGGTTTAGTTGTAGCTGGGGATTGTTAATGCGACCGACAACGTTTTGTTTATTTGCGAATTCTTTTGGAAGCACCGAAATTGTTTTTGGTTTATTGTTGAACGTAGCTAAAGCTGCAATGAAACAAAATGAAATATATGAAAATAATTTTATTATTTGAAAATGTAAAAAAAAAATCAAATCAAATGAAATAAACAAGAGTTGTTCGATAAGCAAAGACAAGTTAGTAGGCAGGTGTCCTAAATATGATTCAATGGTTTCCTATAGAACGGATATTTGTTAGTAATCACAGCTACTTCTTTTGGGGACTGTGTCAATATCTAACATATATCTCAGAACCAGAATGGAATGAGGTCTGAAAATATTTCGCAACGTTTTCAATATTGACGATTTGTAAGAAATTAACTAATGTGTTTATTATATTATTGAAATAATATAATTAGAGACATCTGGAGTTCGATGCCGAGACTTAGATGGTCGGCCCTCCACATATTCTTTGAGATGAGTTAAATGGGGCACAAACTCAAAAAAAATACGATATTCTTAACAAAAAAAATCAAATTTGTGATGTGTCACTTTTTTTCTACTCCGAAATCTTCTCTACACCTTTCGCCTATAAACTTGAAAATCATGATTTTAAAATCAAACAAAAACGCATCGTGTAAATCGTGTCATATACATATATCGTTAACATGAATTGATATTTGAATTAAAATTTCTGACCAATTTTCATGTTGTTTTTTTGGGGTCTCCTCGCACTCTCTGTCTGTCTGTTTTGTAATCTATGTGAAACTTGAATTGGAGTATTAAGGGAGTATTAAACAAATCACAACATTCATGTTCTTCGTTAAAATTAAATAATTTCCCTATTCCAGTATCAAAAGAAGATGCATGCATTGCATTGGCCCCTTAGATCGAACCCAAAAGCTTATCCTTGAAAACAATATCCTTCATGTGACTTTTTCAGTAGAGTTTTCACATTCATGTGGTCTTGTAGATAACACAAAAAAAGAATACAGAATTTAATTGAAAAATTGGTTCAATCGGAACAAGATTTTTTCAGACACACAACATTTTCAAAAACTTGAAAAACAACATCTACAAAAACGTCTTCGATTATTCTATAGAGAACCAGTAAATCGAATGAACAAGTATTTCAACAGGAGGACCCCGAATTGTGACATATCGCCACCAACTTCAAGTTCATCAAGTTGTATTTATTTCGACTTATTTTCTTTGTTTTTGTATTTACTTCTCTACTTAGATGTGTCAATAATCGAATGATAAATTTCTTTTTAAGATGTCTATCATGGCAGAATAATAAAACAGCTGATTACAATATTTAAATTTTGCCAATATTTCAATTGTTTGTTAACATTTTTTTTTTCAAATTTCAAATACATTTTCGTATTGAACATTTAAAGGAAAGAATTAAAATACAAAATGTCAAGCAAAGAATTTTGGGGCACTAAAAATTAAAAATAAAGTTAAAGTTCTCTAAAAATCAACATATTGGCAAATAATTCACATTTATATTACTGAATTGTGCCATGAGATGTAAATGACTGATAGTATCCGTCAGCTGAATACTTAGGGTAGTATCTGAGTTTTTGTTGTTGGGCCACAAGCTTCTATTATTGTGTCATTTATGTGTGAAATATTGGCATTTGAAAAAGAAACTCGGACTGAATATAGATTGATTGTATCTGTAGTCGTTCTCATTCGGAAAGGATCCTCCTATTCTCCTATAGTATGAATGAAATAATAATGTAGACAGACGACAGCGTTAGTTTGCATTAACAGCTCACTAATGCAAATTAAAATTGTACCCTGACAGACGACAGTTTATGCATTTAGTAAACAGCTGATTGTTTTAAACAACTGTTTGTCAACTAATTTCTTTGGCATTTATATTGGGATAAACAATCACTATTTATTTGAAAGACAGCTGCTTTTAATTTTTGGGTTTTTTCCTTTTAGGTTGGGGTGATATTTCATAATGAAAAATAACCCCAAATTTGGGACGATTTATCATAATTTTGTTTTTTTTTGGTTAAAAAATACTATTGTTGTATTTTTGGGGTATTTTATATAATATTTGGGGGATTTTGCATTAGGTAATTTTTCATAAAATGTTTGCGGGATTTTTTTAGAATTTTTAGGAAAATTTTCATATTGGGCTTTTGAGGAGATTTTTCATTTATTTTAGGGAATTCTTTATGTGGGGTATTCTTAATGTTTTTGGGGTACTGTGACAGCAATCAACGAAAGAAGAAGAAGAATCCAAATTATATTGGTTCAGCCACTTCCCCAAATAAAATTAATTACAAAAATAATGCGGCTGTGTAATTTTGTTGATGCTGGAATTGGTTTCCGACCACCACCCGTTCCATACATGTGTCTTTTGCCCGTGCCAAAGTTCATTTGGCAGCGTTATTTTTGAACTCTCATATTCTTTTTAAAAATCTTGTAATTATTCACCGGAAACATATGTTTTCTGGTGAAAGTGTTAGTGTTGGCACATCAACAGCCAAAAATATGGATTATTTTGACTGTGTAGCGTCCACTCTGTAGAATAATGAAATTAGTTGTGTCTCTCATCTGCTCATAGGATCATATCGGTCCCTCGTAGTAGTTACTGCCTAGGTTGCTCTTGTAACCTCGAAGTATTTAGAATAAGTACGGCATTAGTGTCTATCCTTCTGAAAGGTACTTTGCCTCTGACCAAAAACCCCAGCAAACCCGTTATCATACTTTGGAAGATGTCTCATTTATGTAGCTGGACTGGACATGTCGTCTATAAGAATTTGTAAAATACTTTAGAACCTTAGGTAAGTAAGATTGAGGTGCAGGGTATTACATAGATCCTAAAGGCCCTCCCCATTTAGACTTGACTTACTGTAGTTTTTTTTGTTCTCCATCGTCATTACTACTCTGTTCTTTTTATTTTGAAGTGTCGTATTTACCAAGTATTTCTTATTTTCTTGTTCATTTATTTAGCATTCAGTTTCAGTTCGCTTTAGGTTGAAAACGCTTCACCATACAACCATACAATGTATGTCTACTACGTTTAACCGCAAAAACAGACGTTAATATTTCTTTAGAAAATGTCAATATTTGAGACTTGAAAACATACCTTTTTTTTTCAAAATGAAACTCAAACTCGACTCTACGCCACACCACAACACAAGAAAATAAATTCAAAATTTGCATAAAAAATAAAACGTGCTTAGACTTTTATATGCTCGCGCGCATACCCCCCTTTCGTCCATACAAAGCACACGAAAAAAAAGACATCTTGGATTTTGTATTCGACATTCAGTATGGTGTGTGCATACTTCTTGAAAACCGATGACGTTTTCCATTAATGGTTTCTAAACTTAACAAATTGTCTACAAAGTATATTTCTACAGTCGCCAGTCTTCAGTTCGGTTGTAATATTTGATTTCTTTTGTCTTGATGTGGTGACTGACTGACTGACTGTCTTGTCAGTTGGATGGTTGGTTGGTTGGTTGGTCGGTCGGTGTGTTTGTTCGTGGAGAAAGTCATCGACATTATGCGATATGTTTGGAATATGTCCAATGATTTTTTTTATATTCAATTTCTCATTTAAGGAAAATATAAAAGTTTCGTCGTTGAATAAAATTGATATGGATGATTTTTTTGTTTCCGATAACCATCATCATCTTCATCATAATTTATGATGTTTACCATAAATCACTGTGAAATGTTATATATTAACACCTTTAAAGTCCGATGATGTGGAAGATGACGACGTTATTCTAACAAAGTGAAAATTTATGATGGCTGTTTGATAATTATTGGTATTCGGGGTGGGAGAATTAATGAATGTGTCACTATTTGTTGATTTGATAAAAAAAATGTGTTTTTCGAAATTTTTTTCTTTTGCTAGTTTAGAAAACACTCTCACTATATCCGATTAATAATTTTTAGCAAAAGTTGAGCTAATTATTGACACTCAAGCGGTAAAACCGACTTATATAATTTTCCAAATTCAAAATTTAATTCAGTTAAACTGTATCTACTTAAAACATTACTCAATACAGAATACGGGCAAGATTGCGATGAAAAAAGACAATTTAAAGAAAACTTTTTAAAAAAATGAATCCCTAATATTTTTTAATGTTTTTTTACGATTTCAGGACGTCAGAATAAAGCAGGGAATATTAAAACCTCTCTTGGATGAAATCCTGATAGAATTATAACGACCAGTGCCTGGCCTGTCCGAATCTCTGGGGCCCTACGTAACTTATCAGGGATCTCTGAAGCGAATTCGTAAAATTTGTTGCCACCTATTTTTCCCAGCATAAATTTAAAAATGTTGTTTTCCCACTAGAGAGAATGGGGTCCATCCGAAATCTGTAACTTTATATTTGTTAACCACTACCCCTTTTGCCATACACCTTTTCCTTTGCCACATTTGAACCTGTTAACAAACCATTCCCCCATCTTCATATCAAGATCTTACAGCCGCATAGACCAGTAGATAACGAAGATAGTTACAGATTAAAAGATATTAAAACTATGCATAAATCTTAGACAATCAGCGCCAACCAGCCAGCCGGGGCGACCAGCACTCCAACATCCATTTACTTTTCGTATTGCCAGCAGTCCATTCAAGCATTCATCCATCCAACCAGTCATTGACGCCATGGCTTTTTAACAACGTTGTGATTTAGCTATCGTTTGTGTGGCTGCCGGTAATATGTTACTGTGTTATATCCATTCCAACATCAGCGATGGATGGCTGATACCGATCGTCGTTATTTGTCTTATCTTTTGAACCGCCACTTTTTTTCTTCTTCTTCTTCGACTTTTGTGTGTGTGTGTGTGTTTTTTTTCTATTTGAAAAGAAAATCTATTTGTTTTTCACAACTCAGTTAACACTGATTAAATACACTTTCTCTTATTGATTCTTTGCACGCAGTTAAGTAAGTTAAGAAACCAACAAAAGTAAATAGTAAAAAGTAACAACTCGAACAAGCAAACAATGAGACGAGATAATTACGATGTTTAACAAATGTTTAAATCAAATACGAAGATTAAGTATCGGTGTTATTTATTTTGAAAAATCGTTCACCATCCATTCCCCAGTCATTCCTCTTGAGTTGTTTGCAAAGCAAAAAAACTAATAAAAGGTTCTAAAGTTGTTTGTTGTTGCAGCTTAAGTGTCGTTTCTTCTTTAATTTAAATTTCTTTTAAAAATCCATTAAAATATAGTTAGTTCTACTAACAAAAAAAAAAAAAAAACAGAAAGACGAACATAGCGAAAAGCTAACCACACAAAACAGAAAACCCATACAAAAGACTCTAACGATTGTTTCCTGTTCTCGGCAGGCAAACGCAGGCACAGTGCTAAGAAATCGAACAAGTTAAAGTCTCCGGAAATTGTTTAAAGATTGATATCGTGGATGGTACTCGATACGTGCAAATAATTAAATCCATATGTCTGGACAAATCCGGCCTATGCCAAAAGGGTTAAAGAAACTGTAAAATGCCACGAGCCCTAATATGACATTTTTTACAGTTTCTTCAAACAAATAAAATTATTTATTTATTTAGAAAACTAAATAAAAAATAATTAGGTAATCTGAAGAGCTTAACACAAAAAGTCGTTCTATCCATTGTTAACTAATCGGTATTCGATGGAAATCCCTGTAAATGTAAAATTTTTGTCACTTTTTTCAAATTACGAAAATCTGTTTTTGGGTTTTTTTCTCATAATATTTGGGGGATTTTGCATTGGGTAATTTTTCATAAATTTTTTTTTTCAGAATTTTTGGGGAAATTTTTATACTGGGCATTTGGGGGAATTATTAAGTTATTTTGGAGAATTCTTCATTATTTTGGGGGGACACTTTTTATTTGGGATGTTTGTCATACATTGGCGACCCACGCTAGTATCCCAGTTAACAAGTGTTTAACATAAATATCTCTATAATGAGGCAGAGCCCTGGCACCCAGCATAAGCCAAGTTTTAGTAGGCATAGAGCCTGTGTACATTCATTAACTACCCTAGGCGAAACCTGATGGCTTCTTATGGCTTTCAAAGCTGTCTGACTGTCGACGTAGAAAGTCATGTTTGCTCCCACCGTAGACCGCTGCTTGAAAGACGCTCCATTCATCAGAATGAAAATCGCTTTATTTTATTTGAATTCGTTTCTCGTATTCAGTGGTTTCAACGATTTTCTGTTGACGGAATAGTTCGGATATAGGAGTTGCCTATATATTGAATATCAATTCTCAAATTCGAAACAAATGTAAAAAAACACTACTCCCTATATCCTCATTTCGCTACCTTAATTTACTTCCGCTAATATAGTGCATAACACTTATAGGGGACAATCCCTCAAAAAAAGATGGTTGAGACAAATTAAAACATAAACATAAAACATAAAACGTATGACAAAACAGCGGTTGACTTTAAATTTGGTTGCTACAATAAAACCGCTTACACAGGGCGATTCAGATGTGTGCATCTTTGACAGCTTTCCACAGGATGATTCCGATGCCCGGAATTATCACAGCTTTAAACAGGATGATTCAAATGCCAGGGATTTTGACTTCAATCTGCAGATTGGGTACTAATCTACTGATGTACTGTTTTCTTGCTTTGTCTATCACGTTTAATCATCCGTTGCCATACCCGAGATCTTGAGAAAATTGTCACCAGAAAGCTGTTCGGAAGAATTGATATTATCCATAATCGAATATCACGACTTGGGAGACCTAAATGTAGGAAGAAAATGGGGCAAGAAGTTCCCTAGATTGGATTCCCCACTAAGTTCTCCCTTTCTTCAATTTCAGAAAAACTTTATTTATCAATGATAAAAACCTTTTAGTTTTACCGAATGACATATAGATGGCGCAGTTAATAAAAACCCAACATACAGGATAAGTCGCTATAAAAAAAAAACGAATATACTCTGCTGATTAATCCGAATTCCATAACAAACAAAATTTATCACACCTTTTATAGAAATGTAAATGTAATAACAGAAAAGACTAATAATCGACGATTATACTATTGTTCCAATAGTATAAAATCTACTGATCTATTGTTCCGATAATATAAAACCGCGAAAGAGATAAAAAAAGTGAAATGATATCATGCCACAACAAAAGAAGCTATACAACGAGAACAAAAGGTTCAAGAAATTTACATATCAAACCCAAACTCAGCTCAATTAAATTTATTACCCACATAAAGTCTGTCATTCATCTAAGGTGCGGAGATTTGGACATTCTTCCATCTCTCGCACATTTATCATACCAAATAGTTAAAAAGATCGCTTGTGATACACATCAAATCTCGTTCTAATCTTACTATAAAGCCATTCTCTATACCCTCATCATCGGTTTTCAAATACTGTGCATATTGACAATTAATATTTGTCGTATTGGTTTTTGTTGTTTGTTCCTATTTGCCCACAAATATGCGTCATGTGGTTGGTTGTTCATCCATAACGCATTTTTACAGATTTTTGCATCTTCTTCGTCTGGGTTTTCAGAGTGTTTGGTTTTCTTCTTCTTCCACATGATCATTGTTTGCCAAAGATGATGAATGATTGCATTTTACCATAAAACTTAAAAGGAAATCATAATGAAACCTTTTTTTTTTTTGCGGCCTCTCTCTCTCCACAAGCTAACGTCATCTTCAAAAGTTCAAAACCGCAAACAATAAAGAAAAAATTGAATGAAGACGCAGAAGAAGATGAAGAATATAATGTTTTCTTTCTCTTCACTGTTGTAAGTTTAAGACCATTAATGAAGATGAAGAATATGGAAGTTATATAAGCGCACCAGCAAATCGATGACTCATTGTCCAAGGGGAGTTTTGCGAGTTGTTGTTGTTTTTTTTTTGGCTGGAGGGGAGGTGAACCGTAAGATTGATGAATATTTAGCTGTGAAACCTGTTGAGGAAGAACAAGATTTGTTCAGGTTTGTTATTGAAACAATCAATAAACGATGGCCGATGTGGATGTTAGGATGTTGGGAAAGTACAAAAAGGAGTTACAAATATTCACCAATTTCACTCAAGATGTGTTTTTCTTAAAGAATTTGCCCCTTAAGTTAAAAAAAAAATTATGTACCTCCGAAAAACTAATAATACTGTACAAAGTCAGAATTGGCTAAACTCTTCACTTGTAAGTTTTAATATTAGTGTATCACCCGAAATCCAAAATGACTTAACAAGCATTTTCATTACTTCACAGGAGAGGCCAAATACTGTTGTAAAATCTAAACACTCTTCGTGCAACGTCGTTTAGGAATTCGCCTATAAAATTGTAAATGTTGGATACTGAAGAGTAAAATTTAGCAGAGACGTGTAGTTTAGGTCACTTCTTTTTTATATTTTTTATATCAATGTTCAATGGATAAATTGAAATTATCGAAACCTTTTGAGCTCTAATAAAGCTATTTTTTTAAATTTCATTTCTTTAAAATTTTTAGTTTAAAAGTCTGACAACTTATTGACAGAGTTTTATCCTATATGTGAAGTTCATAGGTTTTATGAACTGCGCCATCTATATGTCAGTATTGAAGTAGCATGATGAAAACGCACGGCTGAATCAGATTTTCATTCTGCACAATAGATCTGTAAACAGCCCGATGGGTTCAGATTTGCTATCAACCTTATCTCCTTCTGTACAGAATGATCAGCTCCATTCCATTTTATACAGATCACCTTTCAATCACCACATGCCTGCTGAAACTAGAGCAAACACTCTGTTTTTTTTTTACTTTTCAAAATCAATCATTCATTTCCATTTCATATTACCCAAAGGCCAACAAATATGATTCTTTGAATTCAATATCAATCATTAAAAAACAATTTGCCTCACATGTGCAGTCGGCTTTTTGTAGTTTACTTTTTCGACTTCATATCTTAAAGTGTTTTTTTTTTGCAACTCGTTCTGGCGAAAACGAATGCGTAGTGACTGCAGTCATTTGCAACAATGTTGCAAAGTAAAAGGAATAGTTTATTTATTATGCTTTTTTTGTTGTTGTGGTTTCGTTCCGAAGCCCGTTCAAGCAAAATGTTGATTGATGGTTTTCGACGACGATGCCTGGCATCAGATGTTAACACTTTGTGATTTAATGAATGTGTGGTTGAAGAGTAATGACAGAATTAGCGGAATTCGTTAGAAAATATTTAGAAAGAACGATGCGAAATATGATTTGAAGCACCTGAAATGAAAAAATGATTTGTGCATCAGAGGCAGCGGTGCCATACAATTTCCAGAAATCTCACAATTTCGAACAAAAAAATCAGTTATTAGCCAAGGAAAAAAGTCTATTGTTCTTTTCGACAGGCTTGATGTATGAAATGTTCCGAAAATTGCCCATATTTTAACAAAACGATTTTTTTGTCAGCTGGATATCTGTTTAGTCTGCGAAAAACAGATAAATCTGCATGAATCTGCCCTAACCGCGAAAAAGGCGTAAGCGCCAAAAAGAACATTTTACTGGAGAAGATTTTTTGTGTGGTCAACCATAAAGGCGTGTGGTGCTTACGACACATTGATTAATATCAATTTTCAATCTTTAATATTTTTGGATTAAGATCGTTGGACCATTTTCGTTAAAAAGTGAGTTTCGAAAAAAATGGCGCTTACGACGTTTTCGAGCTAAGGGCTGGATATGTATATGGCAGAGACTCTTCTCGTTATTCCGGTTAGTGATCATGATCAATGTACAGGAAGTTTAACTCTGATTGTCCTACACTCTATGTTATTTCTTCATCGAGAGACCCTGAGTGCAGTGGACGTCGATTCCCTAAAACATTGTAATAACAGGCGGGGAATCTGTCTGCAATCAGTGAGATGTGCATGTAACTTTAGTTAGGTTAGGTAACTGTAGTTAGGTGGGCTAACTGTAGTTAGGTTGGGTAACTGTAGTTAGGTTGGGTAACTATAGTTAGGTAACTGTAGTCAGGATGGGTAACTATTGTTAGGTTGGGTAAGTATAGTTAGGTGACTGTAGTTAGGTTGGGAAAATATTTCTATTATTTAAAGATGGCTCCGAAGAGTTAATGCCTTTTCGAGGATTAGTCTCATAATTTCATAGGAGTCAGTATTGAGGAGCTGCCGCTAAAAATTGTTCTAACCAAGATTCGAACCTGACACAGCTTTGCTAGCTTAATCTGGCAAGTACCTCTGCTTTCAATGTTTAATAATCGCTTTCAAAACATTTCTAGTGTACAGAACCCCACTGGTTTGATACAGAATCCCCTCGCAACCTCACAAATATGACCCTTGAGCCACTGTCTCCTGATGCTTATAACAAAGTTCCATAATTGTTTACGAGTATATCTACGAATATATAATTAATGGATACGTAACATAAACATTTGATTAACATAAATTAATAACAAATTACTTTTTTGGCAAAAAAAAAAACTAGACCAAAATCATACCACGATGAGATAATTAATGAATTGGCAGCAGAAGCAATACACCAGCGTGTGAAAGACGGACAGAATGAACGAAGGAAAGAAAGAAAGAAAGGTAATCAAAAGTTGGTAGCAACCGGCCAACAACTAAACAGCAAACGGCACAGCTAAACTGTAAACTATTCGTATGAATATTATCTAATAGTTGGCATTTTGCTAATATACCGACATACTTCTAATTAACGAAACATTAAAGTGAATGTTAATGAGCTAAATTAGATAATATTTCACAACATTCGGGGCTAAAAGCCAACTATACCCAAGGAGGAGGTAACTTCCCAACAAATAAATAACAAACACATTTCGGGGCCAACAACAACTGACTAAACATTGGATGGCTAGTCGGAGAGGTGGATGAGTTGGTTCGTTGGGCTTGGATGGTTAGGCTTAGATGATTCACCGACTGTCCAACAGTCAGACCGATCAAGCAACGATCCGGCAGACGGTGTATATAAAACAATTTCTAAACAATTGTTGCGAATTTAAACACTATAATTAACCTTAACGTGGCCGTACAAAACATGACTGAAAACCGACTTCAAACACAACATAAATGAACAATGAATGACTTTTCGAAACGATGAATGAAAAAACACAAAGAAAAACAGGTAAAAAAAACATCTAAACAAATTCATAACAATAATTGTTGACAATCTGTCACATCATATTAAAAACATTGTTTGAACCACATACACACACAAAAATAATAATAAAAAAAGCTATTGCTGCCGTTAAGCGTTTTGCGTTTTGAGCCAAACGCCATACTGACAAACATAACAAAAAAAGACGGATTACGCACGCTTTCACTTGTGACAATCAGTTTTTAATAGCACACTACCAAACCGTCAACAGTTAACAGCAAAAAGCCAAACAACACGAGGCTACGGCACAAAACCGTCTGTAAATAAACGATGATAATGAAAATTTGCAATGCTTTTACAGCCGAGTGAGAGTTAAAGGCAGGGAGGGGCCGGGACAAACTCCAGAAAGAAACAATAACTTAACTATGTCGTTGGCCATTTCTGTTGGCCTCCACTCAGATGGTCATCATCATCACCGTCGTCTCGTCGTTGTGGAAGTGAAAATTAAACATTTTTGACATGGAGTTTTTCTTCTTCTTTTCTTTTGGTGTTCACCTCTTCTTGCCAGTGGTGGCTTCCCCAAAAGTGTCAGGCAAATAATAAATGATAAATGCCCATGTAAAGGAAAGTCTATGGAAAAGTGTTAATAGAGGAAACCTCGCCTATGGACACACTACGTTAAGTCAATTTGGCTTCAGGAAAACTAACACAGTCCATAACCCAGCAATAAAACGTATACACCATTCGGAAGGTCTGTATGGAAAACTGGAGTTGATAGGTGGCACACTCCTGCATTAAGGTCTTTCATATAATAGAAGAAAATGTAATCCCTTTGCCAGTTGTATGAATGTAATAGACGGAGTTAAATCAATCGGATTTGTATACTCACTTACCGGGACCTACTATTTTAAATTCGAATCCAAATGGCTAATATTCTTTTAGAGAACTTTTACGTGACTAAGGCCCAATAAATGAGTCGAGGTTGATCTTCGTTTAAACTGAAGTTAAACTTTCAATTCATTTTCTCAGTCAACGTTTAACTGCAGTTTAAATGTCAAATATTTGTTGAAGCTGCTATTTTTTTTTTCGACTAACACTCAGGGGATGCTTCCTAGAAATGCAATGCACTGTGTTAGCGATAGGAAAGACGGGTGTTGTCTTTTGCCCGTGCTAAAGTTCATTTAGCAGAGTTTTTTTAATTCTCAATTTATTTTAGTTTCGGAAGATTCCTGTCACAATCGTATGGCAATCATACTGTAGTTATGTAACTTTAGTTAGGTTGGGTAACTATAGTTAGATAACTGTAGTCAGGATGGGCAACTATAGTTAGGTGACTATAGTTAGGTTGGGTAACTATAGTTAGGCTGGGTAAGTATAGTTAGGTGACTATAGTTAGGTTGGGTAACTATAGTTAGGTAACCGTAGTCAGGTAGGGTAACTATAGTTATGTTGGGTAAGTATAGTTAGGTGACTATAGTTATGTTGGGTAAGTATAGTTAGGTGACTGTAGTTATGTTGGGTAACTATAGTTAGGTAACTGTAGTCAGGTTGGGTAACTATAGTTAGATAACCGTAGTCAGGTTGGGTAACTATAGTTAGGTTGGGTAACTATAGTTAGGTAACTGTAGTTACGTTGGGTAACTGTGGTTAGGTTAGGTGAACGCCCAATATTGGGCGATTAAACTGCAGTTAAACCTTAACTAAAAAAAGGAATTTGAAGTTTAACTTCAGTTTAAACGAAAAACGAAGTTCAACCTCGACTCATTAATTGGGCTTAGAGATGTTATAAAGTCACCGGCCGGAAGTGTACATTTTAAAATTTGTAGCATTTTTTTTCCAGTGTAAGTGGCAACTCCGAAATTTGAAAGCTGATAACATTTGTTTTGGGAATTCTCACTCAATCTGAAATATGTGGGGCTGTAATTGTATGAGAACTTCAATATTATCCGGATTTTTTTTCCTGCACACATAAGGCAGTTATGCGGATTTTTTAGCCTTCTTTATGATGCAGTTTTCCCAATTTGTTACCGTTTGTTTGTAGAATCGCCCTCAAGATTAATTCATTTACGTTGTTTGCTCGGATTCTATAATTTGTAACTTTGTTTACACATTGACAAAGCCGGAAATGTTTTACATTTCAATTTCTTTTAGTGATGTGATTTCATCGATTACTTACACTATAGTTCCACATATCATGGTAGTAAAGATGTCAATGTGAAGATCTAGCATTTTGGCCTTATGCGACAGATGGCGCCAAAATCGTAATAGAAATTTGTTTCTTATAAAGAAATTTGAGAAAATATCCAGTAGTTTTTTTTATAGAATTTTCAAAAAAAAAAAAGGTATTTGCGGACCCTGTATTTTACTTTGAAAAGTCAAATATTATAATAACATCAGAGACTTATATATCTTACACAGAGAATGGCATGAAAAAAACTGAGGTATTTGATAATATCAATATCGTGGGCCATCTGTATGTCGGGGTTTCTTATGTCCTCTTCTGCCATTATGATTTAAAATATGTTAGGTCTTGGACGAAGTATTTCTCCACTGATCGTTGGTTACATTATGTACTTTTGATATGTATGTCGGATTTATGTATTTGTCAGAGTTTTCCAGTGGCGCCATCTATATGTTAAATCTATTGATTGAATTGTGCAAAACTAAGATGGCCCAATGAATAAGTCTTTAAGTGTGTATTTGTAGCATGGTGATCAAAAATTTGAATTGAAATATAGTAATTGGATCAATTACCCAAGTAATTGGGTAAAATATCCAAGTAATTGGGTAAATTACAATTGTTAAATTGTTTGTCTTCAAAATTCTGGAATATGTATGGAATTGTAAATGTCCACAATCTTCGTAATATTATTTTCTTGTTGGGGTTTCTTTTGTCTTGTGGTTGACATCACCAACAAAAAAATGAAGTGTTAACAGGAAGGCCCAAAAAAAAAAAAAAAAAAAATAAGAAAATGTCCAAATTTGTATTTTTAAAATATGAACCGAAAATGTTGTTAACACTTTTCTTTTGTGCCGCAAGCATGTCGCACTCGTCACCGATTTTTGGTGTGTCTCTGTCTCAGCCTAAGAAGAAATAATGCGTAGGTTTGTAAAACAGGAAATGTCACAAAGATGTTAACAACACGTTGCCGGGCCTTAGTATAAAAAAAAAAAAAAAAAACACAGCCAACTGAAATCAAAACTTAAAGAGTGTCTGGTTTTCAATATTATATGTTTGGTGAAACATAGTAAAATACTATTAAGTAAAGGTGTTGGAGGGCCTAATATGACGAACGAAATTATAATTGTGAATTATGGGGCCATTAACCCGAAAATGGTGCGATTGACGCCCATACAAAAAAAAAAGTGCTTACATTTTTAGCATTTTCCCCCTCACCCCTTAAAGATAATGAAAGCTAGTTAACGATAATAGTATTTATTTAAACCCATCATGCTGATAACTGCTTAGTAAAGTGTTGCAACGATGACAAAAAAAAGAAAGTTTCAGAAAAAAAAATAAGCCTAACTTGGGCTTATGTTTGTCAACATTGCCATCAATCTGTTCAAAACGTGACCACTTTGTGGTGCCATCTGTGCCACGAACTTGTGTTGATTACACTTTTTACAAGACCTGAACTTGTTTTTTTAAATTTCACAATGTAGTTTTTAATTGTGAAATGATTTCCGCTTGAATTACATTACGGTGGATTACTCAGAAAGAATTTGATGGCATTGAAATCAAGAATGCTTCAATGAGTAATTGTTGATATTTCATATCTTACAATTCTTATGGCGCCTTTAAATGTGGGTTTATCATGTTTATTATATTTGGAATATTTTATTTGTATTATTGTCATTTAGTTTTTTTTTTATGACCTACGCATTATTTGGTATTTACAAAAAACTTACCCGTAAGATAGATAGAATCACATAAATTGGCTGATGATGACTCAGTTGTAGTATCTGAAAGAATAAAGAAAATGAAAAAGTTAGAACAGATGATTAAGTAAAGTGGAAAACGTGAGGTTTATTCCCGTTTGCATGTGGGAATTCCAGTATTTCTCGTGTAATTTCCATCTTGGGCAATTGTAAATCAAGAATTCAATTGATTTCAAAAGAAAATGAAAATGAAATAAATAAATGATAACGAATAATCCTCTTCATTCGCCACTTAGCTGAATAAGAAAACATTTTTCATTCAGCCAGATTCATATGAAACAAAACTTGTTGACATCGATTCTGAACAAACTTGTTGTACATAAATAATTCAACATTTTTAATTGTTTAAAAATCAATTCTAGTTTGAACGTAAGCATGAGGGTGTCGTGAAGGTATACAAGATAGCAACAACAACGGAAATTATTATTCAAAGTGTGAACCGTCTGTATTAAATCACATGGACAGGTCTACTATCACTAGTTCTCCATGACAAGAAACAAAACTTAGTCATACGTCTAAAATTAATGCAGTGCAACCCGTTTAGCATCGTTTATTTTTTTGTGGTTACGTTAAAAGAAAAGAATTTGTCAAAAATAAAAAAAATTAAGTTGCACTGGAAGGACGGTCTCTGGGGGGCAGATGAGACAGTTATGAAAAGCCTGGGTCCTCATTACGAGTGATTAAAGTCTTCCTTGTTCTTTGTTTTTTTTTTTATTCAATAATTTTTTTTGATTTTTTTATGTTTAAATAAATCAAAACATAAATAAAATTTTGAAGACAAACAGTTTAGACAAATTTGTAACTGGTGCAATCAGAAAATTGTTGTAATTGACGATATTAAAATATTTAAAACAAATGTACTGACTTAAATGTATGTCCCTCAGTTGTCAATGAAGGAATGTATGGGCAACTTCACTCAAATCAAAAAAAAAAAATATGCTATGCCAGATATTGCAATACGTATATAAAGGGTGTTTTTATTGGGGTATAGAACTTTAAGTTGGCATCACTTTTTTAACTGGCCGCAATTTTGTCAGCTGTCAAGTGATTAATATTTAGTTTGGTTTGCCATTTCATCATGAACAGGTTGACAAAAGAACAACGCTTGCAAATCGTGCAAATTTATTTCGAAAGTAATGGTTCAGTTCGCGAAGTTCACCGCAAGCTCCGTCCATTTTATGCCATTACATCCACAAAAACTGACTGTTTGGTGTGCTCTATGGGCTGGTGGAGTCATTGGGCCATACTTCTTCCGAAATAATGCTTGAGAGTCAGTTACCGTTAATGGAGACCGGTATAGAGCCATGATAACCGACTATTTTGTTCCCGAATTGGATGGCATGAATGTGGATGAGTTGTGGTTCCAACAAGTAGTTGAAAATTGGACCTGTAGAATTGGCTTTATTCGAGCCAGCCGCGGCGGCCACATGCCCGAAATCATATTTAAACATTAATGGCATACAATTATCCTTCCAATAAAGCCAAATTGATGGACATTAAAACGATTTTCTTGTGTTTTATTTCAATTCGAAGTTCTATACCTCAATAAAAAAACACCCTTTACAAAAAGCCCCAAAAATAAACTGGGGCTTGATTTCGCACCAACATCATAATGAAAATAAGCCCCTGTAAAAATATGCAATTAAGCCGTAAATCAAATCATATTGTCGTTCCATGTCTAATTTTTAGGATCAAATTTAATTTTCAATTTGGGGAGTATTATCGTGGGGCCTAATTTCAATCCGCCCTAAAGTTAACGTGAATGTGATATCAATTTGATTTCTTTTTATAATTCTTTGAATTAATGTTTCAAATACTTGCAAATAACTTTACGATTGATTCAATTATAATGTTAATTAAATTTTTTTTTTTAATATTTTTTTATATTGCCGATAGTTATCAATTAAATGTTAAA
This sequence comes from Hydrotaea cyrtoneurina, assembly GCA_958296145.1. NCBI lineage: Eukaryota > Metazoa > Arthropoda > Insecta > Diptera > Muscidae > Hydrotaea > Hydrotaea cyrtoneurina. The sequence continues at coordinate 16,980,619 of OY282513.1, read as the reverse complement.
TGTTTGCATGCCTTTCGCTGCAAAATATATTCAAATTATTCTAATGGAAACAGGTATTTCTAAAAACAACAACCACAAAAAAACAGCAGCATTTAGATTCCCGGAAAGTTTCCACAAACTCCAAGCTACGAAAGTTTTTGTGTTCATGTGGATCTGATATGAGCATAATAATTTGAATTCCACCGCCAAATATGCCATTGTTTGTACGGACGAGATTGTCTTCGGAAACTGAAACACCACCATGAGTTCAATGATCATTAAACGAAGGAAAAAAAAACTGACTATACAAAGTAATCACATTCGATCATGACTTCAAAAGTCAAACATAAACTTCAATATGAGTTTAACATAAATTACAGACAAACATGTGTACTTAGTTTGTGTTCATACATGAACACATACATACGTATGCATGCAGGGGAGATGTACGAGTGCGAGTTGATGCATAAACTATGAACACTGTAGACAGTCTGGAGAAAAGTATGACGGACTCTGGCGGTGATATCATAAATTCAAACAAACAAACAACAACGCCAATCGAAAAAGGCCAAACAACAACAACAGGCATCAACCGAAATGCAAAACTACAAACAAAACAACAAAAACTCTTACTTTCATAAAACAGCAAAAAGAAAAACAAAAATTATAGTAGTAATGGACAGAGTTCAGTGAGCTCCACAGAAATGAAATGAAATGAAAAGAAGCAAACGAATAACAAAAAAAATCGCTTTTCAGATATGAACACAGACAATGTTGGCTGCACTCACACTCTCGGTTGTGCCGATAAATGCTACATTCACTTTTACTCTGACAAACGGCGAACGGCGAACAACAGTCTGGCGGCCTCGGCCGCCATACAATACAAATGTGGCATACAACACAACAATTGTGCTAAGGAAAGATACTGAGCGCCTCAGCTCAGTTCAGATAGATCTTAACTCACACAGCGCCACCGCCAGCACCCGGCTTAGGAAAACTCAAATAGTAATCTTTTTTAGGCAAATGAACTTTATTTCAGTGACTGAAGTAAAAAAAAACACACACAACACGGCAGAAAAATGGAAAAAAAAAGTTCAGTTCAGTTGGTTAAATGAAAACGAAAATGAATACGAATTTTGAAATTCTTTTGTTCAACGAAAAAGGTCTTTGTCTTTTTCCTGTTAACATAACACCACATGCAGCATAATGTGGCATAAGGGGCAGGCAGTCGCAGTCGCAACTCAGCTGTGCCTTCCTTCTCCATCATTAGGGGCCACACTTACAGTCACACATACACAAATATGCCTTATGTACTGCTCGTCGTCGTCCGTCCCCATACTGTGAGTTACAATAAGATGAGATAAGAAGCTATCGCAGCAGTCATAGCTGTTACACTCATAGTCTTAGAGCTCCCAATGAAAATGAAACCGAAACTTCCATTCCATTCCAAATGTAAGTGAGGTAATAATACTAGAAACAATAACAAAATCATTTCGCTGCTATTGTTTATATTCCGTTTGTCGGTTTCAATTGTTGTTTTGCAAGGATACAATTGGATTACACTACTGTGAGTATTATTCCACAAACCAGGCAAAAATTTAATAATAATAAAAGATTTCCCTTTCACTTTACAATGTTTTGCCGGCAATCGCAAGCACACTTCAAGCAGCAGCCGGCAGCGACAGCAGAGTTATCAGAGATCCATAGTAACAAATAAAGAGAAAAATAAATATCATTAGATTTTTTTTTGTATATTTTCATAATGAAACATACGGAAGCGAATAAGCGGCACGTCTTTATATGATTCTATGTCAAATGCCAAACTCCAGAGCCCAGTAAAAGATCCATCAATTGATCCGTGGAAGTATTTAATGATTCTAATGTTACTGATTGAATGTACGACAAAGCTCTAATTGAGAAGTACATTTCAGTAAGTCGTCGTCACCAAAAACCACTGTTTGTGTTCCAGAGCCCAGTAACAGGTAAGGGAATAAACAAGAGATGATCTGATCAATTCAATTCCGTGGAAGTATTTAATGATTCTAAAGAGACTGATGTACATTCAATCAAAGCAAAGTATGTAATCAGTAGTAGATTTCGATAAGTCGTCGTCACCAAAAACCACAGTTTGTGTTCCATAATAACACAAGAATCCCAATCCCGTAGACCGCACCACTTCTTAGACTGGAGCAACAGTTCAGGGTTCTTCTGACGACTTACATCTTCGGCCGAGTTAAATATTCGTTCAGACCTTGACACTAGAAATTACAGCCGGTGTTTGTTTCAGAAACACTTGGACAATTAACAACCAAAGATTTGTGATCAAATCCCAGTTGTTCTTTTACGCTCAACATCTCATTTGTAGTTTTCTTGTAAAAAAAAAGGAATATTTTTGTTAAAGACCAACCGTTTTGGGGTCCCCCTATAAATGAAATGTCTTGTGTTAGCGGAAGGAAATTAGGCTAGGTGTTTGTTGACATTTGTTTTGAATTTAAGAATGTCACAACTGGCAGGTTGACACAGAAAAAACATATTTTTGAAATCAATTACGAAGTTTGTATGGAATTCGTCAATTCAATTACTTTTTTAATTGATTTTCTTCCAATTACAAAAGTTGTGAATTCAATTACTCAAATTTTAAATAAGTAATTGATTTTTTTACTATTTTTTACATTGATTTCACCAAGAATTTCTAAGTTCAATTACAACATTAATTGATATCCAAGCTTAATTTCAATTACGACAGTAATTGAATATTTTTGGCCCGTATTTTTTTCTGTGTGAGTCATAGAACGTCCGCTCTACATTATCTGGAATGGTATTACCAACAGATGGCCCAGACCAAATCTGCAGAAGTTCTTATGATCCCACTTTAAATCGTGCCAAACATTGGCGAACCCCTCACACACAACCCAAAACTCCGCTAACCCGACAAATTTTCAAATCACTTTGCCCCTGCATTATTTCAGAAAGTAAAAATAGCAAACAGCACAATAACAAGAAGAAAAAAAAGAGACGCAAACAAAATAAAAATAAACTCCAAATAGCAAAAAAAAAACACAATATCAAAAAGTCATCGTCTTTTTGATTTCCTACTTGAATAAGCGCAGAAAACAAAGTATAAAAGCTGAGGAAGATTCACCATATGTTGTTGTTGTTGTTTTTCTTTTACTATTTTCGCTTTAGTCACATAATTGTCGGTTGCATTGTGTGCCCACAATCAACTGAAAAAGAAGCAACATCAGCACCGCACCGGGCGAACGCCAGCAGATATTGCGGAGCAACAACCAGTTCGTGATTAAATGTAGGCCAAAATGCTCTGCTACTGCTGCTGCTGCTGTCGTCGTTCGTAGTTGTCGCCGACATCGTCTTCAGTTTGCTGGCTGCTACTACTCGTAGTTGCACCAACAATAACAACATCACTAACAAGTAGTAGTAAAATGTACTATAACATCATCAAACAAATAAATTTATTTGTATATTTACGTGTATGTATACAATCTGTGTATAGCAACAAAAGCGGCAGAAGCGAAAGACGCAACCAAATGATAACGAAAGCAACAAAACAAAGTTGGCATAAAATCCGAAATGGGGAACCTTTTTGGGGGAAGCCTACTCCAAAAGTAAGGGCAATATGGCCACATCTTAAGGGTTAACCTCGTATTCATCCAAATTTAAAACAGCTTTGCTAAGAAAAATGTGTGAAAATTGGATTTTATTTTCATACATTTTTCTTTCTTTAAATTTGTTTGGGGGATATGCGCTACGAAATAGCAGTTCTTATTCACTTGCGAGAACTACACGTATATTAGACCAATAATTTGCAACAGAAATCATTGGAAATGGGTAGCGATGAAGAAGTGTGGCATCTTCCGAAATGGATATACGGACGGTGCCATATGCCACACAACTCGAGCGATCATGCGATTTGACACCACTAGAATTTTTTTTTGTGGGGCTATGCGAAAGACCGTCTTTATGCATATAAACCTTTAACTCTTGAGCACCTAAGAACCAACATTCGGCAAGTTATGGCAGAGATACCGCCCAATATGTGCCAAAAAGTGGTCCAAAATTACCTCAAACGAATCAATGCTTGCAACACTTCGCATGGTGGTCATTTAAATGATGTAGTGTTTCACACATAATGTCAACGTTTAAACTTTATAATAAAAAAGAAATATCATAAAAACAATATTTTATATGTGTTTTATTTACGTTTACTTGTGAAAACGCAAACCCTTTACTTGTTAAATGTCAAAGACTAAAAGCTTCAAAAGTGACAGCTACCGAAATGCCGGGTGATTCAAAATAACACCTCTTGGTAGGTCATCTATCAAACGATCATGAGCCATAAAATATTTCTCAATTGTTCAAGAAGTCGGTGGGCGTGGGATACTATTAGTGTTATTGTTTTGATCCGCACGCCAACGTCGCTCTGGAAATTTGAAAACGATTTAAAAAAACATGTCTTTTTGGCCATCTTATTCGATGCTCGGTGTTTCTGTGTAGGCCTTTGAATAAACTCAATATCGTTTTTGATGCCAAGCCTATCTTAATATACATTTACCCTCGACACTGATTCACTGATTCACTGATACACTGATTCACTGACTTTGTCACGCAGTACGTAGGAATTTAAATAGGCATTCTATAATTCTATAAATAATAATAAAAAAAATAATATTTTTTTTTGTACAGGAATTGTGTTTTCCCCAAATTTTTTTTTACCAAAATTTTTTTTTAAAATTTTTTTTTCAAGAAAAATTTTTTTTCTACAATATTTTTTTTTTCAACAATTTTTTTTTTCCACAAAATTTTTTTTTTTTTCAACAAAATTTTTTTTTTCAAGAAAAAATTTTTTTTTCAACGAAATTTTTTTTTTCAACAAAAAATTTTTTTTTGAACAAAAATTTTTTTTTCCACAAAATTTTTTTTCCATATTTCAACGGGCGCCATGGGCGGATTACAACTTACTAGTTGGTTTATATTAAGCTTGTTGTTTATGGGTTCTGAAACATGTTGGCCTGATCATGTTGGATTATTTCCTAGATCCCTTAAGGTTTATGCCTAAAATGTCGATTTTTTAGATATTTCTCCCAATTTTTTTTTGCTATTCCAAATCGAATGCATTTGGCAATATAAAATGTATGAAAATACAAAAACCATTTTCCAAAATTTTTCTTAACACTGGTTTATAAAGTAGTTTTACATTTTTGTGTTGAAATACTTTGATTCCGATGAAGAACCATGACTGCTTCCAATACACAAACAGTACAGTTTATTGCATTTCACAATACTACTCCCCGTTCAGAGTGTGAGTCTAAATTTTCGTGATAGTTTCTCTCCTTCATTGTGCGCGTGCCCGTGCTTTGCCCTCGCTGCTTGTAATCTATAGGAAAAAAATCCATAGCAAGTTGTTTTCTTCTATGGATTTTTGTTGTTGTTTTGCTTTAGTTTTGCACAGTATGAGTTATTTAAAAACACAAAGTTTAGAGCTCTTCTGCTGCAATGACTAGAATAACTAAATACAAACAACCACACCAATGAAGACCCAACGACAACCCGCACCAGTAATACAATTATTTTATCAGCTCAACATGGCAGATATTATAACAGCGAGGAGGAGTATTGCTCGGCCAATATGCTGCACAACAACGATTACATTCTGTTTTGTGGGATGTCAGAAAATTACAAGAGGTAGAGAAGGAGTTCATTGAACTGACGGGGGATTTGCTTTTATTATAAAGCAAATTTGGGCGATGAAAAATGATTTGTTTATGTTGAACGTGAAATTCGTGAAATCATTTGGCGGGCTAGTAAATCATAATGTTGAAATTGAGTGACTGTTGAAGAAACGCCCCTTATTCATTTGAATCGAAAGAATAGAAACAAAATCCAAACAAAACAAAAAATTCCTGCATATTCACACTGCACACCAAGCTAAACTATGGTTTAGTATTTCCAACACGTTTTTTTTTTCCCCACCCCAGCTGATTTTCTTTATCGATGCAAAGGTGTCGGTACAACATGTTGCAAGAACGCTTAAAGTTCAACCACAATAAATATGTGAACATACATAGAGATGTTAGTACTTTATTGGCAGTGTTCAATGTTATGGAATAGGAGTTTCATTATAGAAATATTGAATAGATTTGGTTGGTTTTTCTTTGGGTATATTTTTATGTTAATCTAGCGATTGTATTACAAAGGCTGTGTAATGTTGATTTTAAGTCTATTGTGTTAATACTAATGAGTTAAATGTCGTGTAGTACCGGTAACCAACCATGTACGGATCATTGCACTTCTTAGGCACTCAATCAATATTCGTACAAGGCAGTGACTTCGGGTGGCTGTTGAAATTGATACTGATACAGTGTACTCTCTCCTTGCCGACACCTCTCATAAACAGACACTTTTTCCAGTACCAATCCGCTACAGTCCTCTTGTGTACTTCTCTCATAAGTGGACAAAATTCTTAGTCCCTTAGGTGTCCGCTGATGAGAGAGTGCACTGTATATGTATTTTTTTGCCATTAGTCATTGTCGTTTAATACGTCTAAGTTTCTTCCTTTAAATCAAAAGGCCATTAGAATTTTTAAACATTTTTTTTATGAAACATTTCACTTTACGTTACAAATTTAGCTTGGTACGAATAGGGTTAAGAACGCTTTTACTTTAATTTGTGGAGAAATCGCAAAAACTCTGAATATTTGAAAAAACACGATCATAAAAAAAATTACAATTTACAAGTTTATCGTGATCAAAAAGCTTTTACACTCATTTGTGGAGAAATCGCAAAAACTCTGAATATTTAAAAAAAAAATAATTGAAAAAAAACACGATCATAAAAAAATTACAATTTACAAATTCATCATGATCAAAAAATATCGACCAGTTAGAATTGTTTGTGACAAAGACCATTTTTGAATTTCTAATACAACTTTTGCTTACAAGTCCCGATTCGATCTACGCAATTTTTCGAAATTGTTTCTTAGAATCAGAGATTTTAATTATTGGCCAAACCATTCTGTTGTACGGTTACTACGAAACAGTCAACTGCGATACTGCGAATCATAAAACATAAATCAAAGCTCACACGTCAGTGTTTGTCTAGCTAATGGCATCGAAAACCAACAATAACATCAGTTGGATTTTGTTGTTTCCCCTGTCTTTTTGACCACAACAGAATATGTGAGAAGAACCTTGTAGGGTAATTTATGGCAAAAGGTGTCGTTGTGATCTTGAACTAAACGTACGTACAGGTGGCGGTGGCTTAACCCCTTAAGGGCATTACATGGGGAAAATATTATTAAAAGGCGAATAACAATTACAGTCAATAATTGTTCGGCCTGGTCGAAATGTTTAAACCCTTGGCAATAATGTGAAAATATTTATTTTTATTTCTTCTAAAAGACAATTGAATCTGCATGAAAGAAAGAACATTTTCAACGACAGTGAAATTATAGAAGGAAGGTATAGACTTAAATCTCTAAGGCCCAATACATGAGATCTTAGTTCAACCACGATTATGTATAACTCAGTTTCCAATAAAACTGAGTTTAAACTTCAAATTCGTCTTTGAGTGGTCAGTCAAAATAATCCACATTTTCAGCAGTTAATGTGGCAACACTAACACTTTTATCAGAAAACATATATGTCAGGCGAATAATCTTAATATATATTTACCCTCGACACTGATTCACTGATACACTGATTCACTGACTCTGTCACGCAGTACGTAGGAATTTAAATAGGCATTCTATAATTTTGTATAAATAATAATAATAAACAAAATAATATTTTTTTTATACAGAAATTGTGTTTTCCCCAAATTTTTTTTTTACCAAAATTTTTTTTTTCCCAAATTTTTTTTTTTACAATTTTTTTATTTTTACTACATTTTTGTTTCAACAAAAATTTTTTTTTACAAAATTTTTTTTACAAAATTTTTTTTACAAAATTTTTTTTTCAACAAAAAATTGTTTTCCCAAATTTCCAAAATTTTTTTTTTCAACAAAATTTTTTTTTTCAACAAAATTTTTTTTTCAACAACAATTTTTTTTTCTACAAAAATTTTTTTTCAAGAAAAATTTTTGTTTTTCCACAAAATTTTTTTTTTTTCAACAAAATTTTTTTTCCATATTTCAACGGGCGCCATAGCGCATTACAACTTACTAGTTAATAATAACAATCGTAGTGGATTGTGTCACCCAAGAATTTTAGGAAAATATGAGTTTAAAAGAAAAACGAAGACAAACCACGACTCTTTTATTGGACCTAAGATATCACTTGACTACCTTATGTACATCGCCAAATATCTAGATCTTTCTGATGGACATATTCTGTAAAATTAACCTTCTGTGAGTTAATTTAAATAGATGACGCTAATGAGTCAGTCGAAATAATCCACATGTTGTGGCAACTCTAACACTTTTATCTGAAAACACATGTTTCTGGCGAATAATAAAAATAATATTAAACTTTTGTAGTGGATTATGGCCACACGAGATTTTTAGAAAAAATATGAGAATTAAAAAACTCTAGATCTTTCTGATGGACATATTCTGTAAAATTCACCTTAATAAAGTTTTAAAAAAATATATATAGATGGTTATAATTTTCTATTTTTGAAAGCTATTGTTGTTAGAGTTGCCAACAGTTTAGTTATTTTTATTTCGGTGATAATACATATACGTTTTAAAGCTCGGATATGTGAGAAGCGTTTTGCCAATTAAAGCACAATTTGATTACCATCAGTTTTGCCTTTATCAATTTTTTTTTTCGCTAATTAAGACATTTTTGTCACACAACTGAAACTGAAGTCGTTCGAACGCTTCCTCTGTGGTCTTGTTGTAGAATATCACATTTTATTAAAGTTAATTGAAATACAGACATTTAGCGACAATAAAACTGAAATTAAATGAAATACGAATACGAACCCAGCCAACCAACATCAGCAAATGTTGCGGAGCAGAGTATTATGTTGTGTTTATTATCATTTCTTTTTTCCTTATGCTAAATGAATTGACACATGAAACAGTTTGACAATTGACATTTTGTTGATATACGAGTATATGTATATTTATTCTGTTGTCGTTGTTCTTTATTAACTTTATTTATGTTGTCTCAGCACTATATTCTCTTCGCCCCTTCCCAATCGCATCTGGCCATTGAAATGTGAATGACAACTGGATACTGGAAGGGAGACAAATAAATATCGACATGTGCTGGACATATTCCGAACATAGACAATAATGCATAGAAATGGTCTAATTGAAATTTATAGGCATAAAATATGTTAAATGTCGACAGAATAGCAACAGGGGGTAGGGGGAGGCAAAAAACAAAACAATAGCAAATTGAACTATTTATGATGGATGGCTGACCGACAGCCAATGAAAAGGTTGTGGAAAGAAGGTCACTCACTCACTCACTTAGCGATTGAAAACAATATTGTAAAAAATGAATTTAATTATTTTTAGTTGTTGCTTTGGCCGCCGACGAGTTTGCACTTATGTATGTCTTTCCTACTAAGGCAACAATTAAATTCATAAAAAATTAATCAATGTTTAAAAGTATAGAGGGCCCTAGTATAGACTAGCCGATCCTTTTGGAGTTGAAACTTTCTAATAGAAAAATAAATTTGTATTTTTAAACATAAAACACGACCTTCTTTATCTACCTTCTTTCAAAAAAATTAAATTTTTTCCGTCAAAAAAATTTAAATGTATTTTAGAAAAAAGAAAATAAAAATTTGATTTCCAATAGAATATTAAAAGAAAAAAATTGCCGAAATATTTCTATTTCACTAACATTACCAAAAAAAAAAAATTGATAAAAAATACCGAAATTTTGTTTTTCCTTTAAAAAGAAAATAGAAATTTGTTTTTTTTTATAAAAACAAAAAAAAAATTCCGAAATTTTTTTCCCCTTTAGGATATTCAAAAAAATTGAATTTGTTTCTTCAAAAAAATTCAAATGTGTTAAAAAAAACAATTAAAAATTTATTTTCCAAAAAAAAATTAAATATAAATTTTTTCCAAAATATTTGAAAAAAAAAACTTTTAAGCAATCGTAACCATAGAAAAAAGCTTTATAATTATTTATTTTCTACCAGCAGAATAAAGTTTCTGTCTCTATGTAGCCTGACATGAGACAAGAGCTTTTTCATCGACTTTATTCCTACAATTTTACTTTTCTCATAATGAGAATGACTAGGAAATCTTTACTAGCCTTACTGCAGTAAATATAAACCAGAGTGAGCCAAACAGCAGGTTAGAGATTTTTTAAGAGAGGCAAGAGAGCTTTTGGTAAAACTATACAAATCTCTGATAAAGAACGAAAATGTTCGACCAGAACATTAACATACGGTTTAAATCACTTCGTACAAAAAAAAAATAGGACTTCAAATATAAAGAGAACCCCCATAGAGCTATAGTTAAAGGATGAACCCAATATTCATAAAAAAAAACATTTTTAAGAAAAATGTGAGAAGATTGTTTTTGTACTTTCATAAATTTGTCGTAACAAAGGTGTTTTAAATGTTTATGAATATGGGAGTAAGTCTCTTTTTGCCGAGATAGACAAAAGCTGGTCTCTCATGGGAAGATTCCTGAAATTTGACGGTTATTAGTGAGACCCTTGGTTAAAAGGAAAGTTTTGATCAATAGCGTGTCTCTTTGAATTGACGACTATTGTAGCCAATTTTTATTTAGCCACTTCCAATGTATATTTGTGTACAAGTTATTTTTCCTATTCGTCTAAACAATATCGACCCTGAATATAGTTCAATTTATCTACATTGAACATAATTTCGTTCGATACATGTTCAAAATGTCTCATTTATTAATGGTTGAATGATTTTTTTTGGCTGAACATTGGCTGAACACACGAAAATGTTTACATTTAAAAATGCCAAATCAAATGAGGAACTTGACAATCTAATTGAAATGTTCTACTATGAAGCCAAAACAAATACACAAAAATTAGATTATGCCAGAAGACTTATATGGAAGATTGCCCCCGAATTTCCTCACCCGAAATAAGAATGATTTAGTATTCCGAACATTTACAACTTTAAATTGGCACCTCACCGGACGACGGCAACGAGGAGAGCGGCACAAGATTTATTTGATCGCAAGACTTTTGAAAATGGATCTGTGCGTGGACTATTAAAAACCCGTGATTTTAAATGTTCTTTTTTGTTGGCTTTTTGGGGCGACTCATTGAAATGAAACAGACAAACCAAAAATACACTAATTTACATATAAATTAATGGTCACAACCGACAAAACCAGCAACAACAACAAAAAAAAACAGAAACCCGAAAACCTTTTTGAAACAAGAAAACCAAGACGGCAACAACAACTGAAAACAACAATTAACAACAAACGAAATTTAAACAATGAATCAAAAGCGGACACATACAACACAAGTTTTTGTAAAAGAGTTTTTAGGGAAAAAACGAAAACAACAAAAACAAACTCGTTTTATTTAAATGATTTCTATGGTGTGGTTTCCCCTCCAAAAAAAAAACCTCTCAGCCGTTTTTCGTTTAGAATCACAATTAGAATTTGTATGTAAAATAAGCGCTAAACAGAGTTAAAGACCTTTTTCTGAAGCTTAGACATCGACAGAACTGTTGCTCACCGGCTGTCACTTGTGGCCATGTCGTTTGTACTCGTATTAACCCTAAAACAGCTATTGAAGTTAGTGGAACAAACAACGGCATTTTTTCTTATTCACAAAGTTTTTCCATTCCGTGCCATCCATTCCTTTTACAAAATGCTGCCATGAACCATCAGCCGGCTAGCAGCAGCAGCCGCATACCAATCATATGTTCCAGATGACGATGAAAAGTTCTTCTGCGGTTCTGGAACCACACTGCGTACGGACGTACAGTCGGTCGGACAGACGGATAGATCAGTGAAGTGACACATATAGAAATGCTTTTGAAAGAACAATGTTTTGCCAACTTCAAAAATGGACGGAGATGAATGCAACGAACGTTTCGCTGTAACCCAGTAAACCACGTGAGTTGCAATGGGTTTTAGGGTAGTGGAGATGGGACATCTAACAAATGAATGGTTTCGCTAACAAGTTTCCGCTTAGTTAACGATTCATGCAATTTTCAAACGTAAAGCTCTTTCAAACGACAACGTTAATATGTTTCATGATCGGTGAGACCGATTTGCATCTAAACGATAGATATGGATGTTTTACGCCAATTACATCGCGGGAGACGTCATCGGGCCGTATGCTACAGAACCAAGATCAACAAGTTTTTACTGTCGCCAGTTGATGAAATGTGAGTTGAGGGCATGTGATTTCAACAGGACGGTTCGACTGCACGACAAATGGTCATGTTAAAGGATCGACATCCAGATCTCGTTATGACTCGTTTCGACGAATTACAGTTGTCGCAAAATCGCCTTATTATGAGATTTTTTGAAATCACAGGTCTATTTTCCCATATAATCTGAAAGCTCGTGAAGAGAATAGCCGACAAATCTGCGAGAACTTATAACGTGAAGTTCTTGATAGAACGATTGAAAGTAAGAAGGCAAATCTAAAATGGGCATCAACAATTACAGAGCCTTTAGTATGTTCAAAAAGTAGTGTTAAAAAAGGTCCAAATATTAATTATGGAGTTTACTTATATGAATTTATACAGCGGGTGAGTGTTTTGAGCCACTCTGTATTAACTAGGTGAACCATCGGCGGTAGCGTAAAATAATAGAAAGGATCAAGATAGAGAGACAGAGACGATAAGAAGGTAGAGAATGGTAGGGAGGGACGAGAATGCGACAGTGATGGCCGCGAGATTGAAATAAAGAGTGACGAGACGGCGAATCTGAAAGGGACAAAAGACTGACGCAGAAAGGGGCAAATGAGCGAAATAGAGAGGGTCGAGACAAGGACACGGTTGAGTGTTGTTGTACAATCAGAATCTGCGATTGCGGAAAACAATGGATGATCGAGAGATCTAAACAGAGAAATCTGCGACCTGATGTCTGTAAGAAAACACAATGAAAATGCAACACTAAGCCGAAAGTTATGCTGGTCCGCACAGGCGGCTAGTTACAGTTTTTGTCGCTTTATATGGATTAATTTATGAACACACAACACAAACTGCACATTCATATGCGACAGACCGACAGCATTCAATTGAGCAGCAGCAACTTCAACTCGTAGAAAAATGAAATAATATCAACATGAAGCATGAAGCATGAACGTGGAGCGGAGTGGAGTAACAAACAAACAAACAAAAAGTCAAAGCCAATGTGAGTATGTCATTCTTGAAAAAGACCAAGATGAACGGACGGACGCACGGTCAGACAGACAAGTTCCAGAAAAAGCAACAACACAACAAACTCGAAGTCGTACCAATCCACCGAGCTCAAGACACATCAAACATCACAAAGCCACACGGCACAGCCTTTACAGATTTCAAGGAAAACAACTTCTAGCCAAAAAAAAAAAGTAGTTCCATTTCAGCTTTTCTGTCATTTTTGTAGTTGTTGTTGTTCTTTTTTTTTTGTTTGCTGGTGTTTAACGCTGAGTTCAGTTAATCTTTGAAAAGTGAGACAAATACTTTAAGAATCTAACTGTTTGTGGAGTACCTACTATTAGCGAGCAGGCTGCAGCAGCACATACGCAGATTCAATGAACCGGCGGCATGGCGGAGTAGGGTGGCGGCACATGGTCGGATGCTGGTGGTTTTTGATGGTTACCTATTGGGAGAGCGCCAAGGAGAAGCACACGCAACTTTGAAAAAATGTCACATGTCTTGTGGTAATTTTGTCGTTTCGGTTTCGTCGTTCAACCAAGACAAAAAAAAAAAAAACCGTGTAATTACCAAATCAACATCAGATTAGAGACGGTTCTGCTGGTGCTTTTTTCTCGGTCTCTGTCTGTGGTTGGCAGTTTTGGGGCTGTACGTTGATGTGTTGTTTTTTGTTGGTTTGTTTGTTTTGTTTTGAATCGATTCAAAGTACATCGACGTTGTAAAGTGCATGTGCATCTTAAGTAATTTGAATGTTTATGGGCTTGTTGTTGCGTGTGTGAGTGTGTCTGTATCGGTTATTGGGTCTTGACTGAGTGGTTCATCTCTCTGCATGCCTATCGGCTTGTCTGTCCTTGTCGACGTCTGGCAATTTGTTTTGAGAATTTAGAGCAATGCAATCAAATTGTCAAACGTCAGGTTTAACGATCTATGCTACTTAAACGGGCGGCAGAAGACACTCACATCACATCACATGCCATGACATTCGGAAGCTCAGCAGATTTATGTGCCAGATAACGGTAATTGAAATTTGTTCTCAGATTATGGAAAATGCATTTGGAATATTGACAAATGCCATAACATTGACAACAGCTGATATTTGAAAAAAAAAAGATTAAAATATTAAAAGCTTTTTTGAATAATAAAAAAAAATACAAAACAAAGAGGCGAACTTGACTAACGACTAAGTTGAGGCAAGCTTTGATGAATTGTGATGATTTGTTATTCGGCGTGCCGACAGTTGCATTCGTTGTGCTCATTTTGAAGGATATGCTTCCAGTTCGTTTTGAAGTCTCGTTTATGAGTTTGCCAAGGTTATCACCTGCGGTAGTTCCCCAATGAACATTTTCGGACTCAATTAGCATACCCTTCAGCAAGTTTGAATGCCAGAAAACGATTTATAACTGAAGACACTTCGTTTTCGATTAAGAAAACACTGCCATATGATAAGACCTCTACGTTTATGGAGTGATGTCAACTCATTGAACTAACGACCAGCCCTCAATGGGTTATCTCTAACGTAAGTAGTGATTTGGTGTGAATATCCAAAAACCCAAAATGTCTAAGACGAACAAGTGCAGAAGACCTCTCCGAAATTCACACCAAAAGCCAACAACAGCAAGTGTTCGAGTGTGTGAACAAAAGATGCCCCAGCAATAAAACTGAAGAATAAAAATTAACATTTGGTTTTTATTGATATTTTTTACCCTCCTCTCTGCTAGAAGAAGCCAACAGAATTGAAGTGTTAATTGAAAAAAAAAAAATGAGAAAACCAAAAACACAAAAACTCAAAACAAGATTTAACAAGAGGAATATGCGTACAGTATATTCAAACAATGAAAAAAAAACCACAAATATTCAACAACTAATTAAAAATTATTTCCTCATACGAAAACCGCAACCCAAAAGAATCTTCATGCGATATGGCCTGGTACTACGTCTGTATCTAAGACTCGTATCGCAAACACGTCTCAAAGAATTAGATAAACAAAATTATTTGGTTAACAAAACACCAGCAAAAGATAAAGGCCAGCCACAGCCTAGCCATCAAGCAAAGCTAAACGCTAAAAATATCTCTTTATTCATAGTATTTACTTGGCCTGATAAGCAGCGATAAAGAAAATGCCAAAAAAAATGGCAAAAATTCACTGAGAAGTTGTTTGCAAAAATGTATAAACAAAAACAGAATTTGATTTGACTGCAGTTTTTCGTATTTTGTTTTTCATTGTGATAACTTTTTTTTTGGTCGTTTTGAGTTTATACTTTAAATAATAGATAACAATATTAATAACAAACCAGACGTTTCTTGTTCGAAAAGTAGTTCCTTATCATTTTTAAAAACCGGAGAGGGGGAAACCATCGCGTTTATAATCTGACGCTGTTCTCAAAAAGGGGCCATAACAAAAATTTTAATCTAATAAATCAAATTTTAGGTGCAATAAAAGTCAAATGGGCTTGAAGTTCAGTCAGGCCATATGCGAGAGTGCATTTCTGTGACTATTTTCCTAAACATTTCATTAACCTCTAGACGGGGAACTTCTTACAAATCGGTGACTACTGTCGCTTTAAATGCCAAATTCTTTCTTAGAGATTCATTTTAAAATTGTTTGGTGAGTGTAGAATGTCACAAATCAGTTTAATGGATTTTCTTTTTTTGACTTTAATAAGAAATTGATAACGAAAACTTTTTGGTTGAGTCATCGAATATGTGAACAATATAGTGGTGTTTAATTGTACTTTAAATTTAAAAATTTCTATGCATTTAACAAGTCTGGGGTATTGGAAATTTAACCAACAATGGTTTCTACGAAAAAAAATATCTTTTCCCGATTCAGATTACAAATTCAGATTACAAAACCAGAATTGTTGCAGATATCTCCAACCCAGAGTTGTATAAACGCAAGAGATCCCTCTGTGGTCTTGTCGAGCGATCTAATACGAGTACTAATAAGTGGTTCATCTAATGGAGTGGGGGTTCATATTTTACAGAAAAACTAGAGATTCCATTTAAGCTTGCTAAATTGATTAAATGAAATTTTACCCGGGTTAGACAGAGTATTTCTCAGAATTGTTTTGTGGACAATTGGACAACGTTAACCATAAGTGCCACGAATATTTGGATATTATTAAAGAACAAATTGATTTAATTAAAAATAACCATCGGAGCGTCATTTCTATTCAAATCGTGACATTTAACAAAGAAAGTTTCTAACGGCTGACGAAACCTGCACAGCAATTGTTCAGACATTAAAAGAACGGCTCATGCAATAGTTGTTCCCGTTGTGGAATCTTTGAGTTTTTACCGCTGGCTTCTCCACCAAACAATGTAATCTGGTCTGATCTCAATTTGGCAAAGTTTAACCACAAATATGATTAGAAAAACTTTGCGAACGAAACCTTGACCTTGACCTTACCTAGACCGTCTGACGCAGTACTTCTTTCTGAATGTTTGATTCTTTAAGTAGTTTGAAAAAGTAATGTGCAGAAATGTAAAAAAATGGGAAATATTTATAAAGTAACTGCCTATTTCCATAAATCGAATTTGTTCGTTCGTTGCAAATTGTCAAAATTGAATGCCCAATAAAATGGATTTTTATCAGTGATGAGAGCTTCTTCGTTTGGGATTGTGTTCCATATGTCGATATCTAAAATATATCTGAAAATCAAAATTCAATAATGTCTGACATCAATTTTATAACGCTTTCAAAATTGACGATTTGTAACGAACGAAGAAATTCGATTTATGGAAACAGGCAGTAAATGTAGCTTGATTGTGACAACACAATTTATATTAACCTGAATCGCCTTGGTGTTGCCATATGGCAACGTATATGCACATGCACTTTTGTAACTGTAAAATTGCAACGCTTTGACATTATAGTGTACAACTTGATGTTTTTGACACGTGTGAAGTCTATCTTTCTAACAAGTGGTCGTTTGTTACAATCGTGTTATTAGTTCTCATACGACAAGGTTGCAAATTTGAACTTAAAAAAAAGGAAAAAATTTCAAGGTGATTCGTGTTAAATATCGGAAGATTTAAATAAAACTCATGTGCAGGCAACGAATGATTGGTAAACTCCACAAAAATAATGTAAATATTTCTTATAACAATAGATAACGGATATAAGAAAGTCCAAAAATTTCACAAATTTGATTTCTTATATGCGATTTTTTATTATAAGCAATTATTGAGTAATTGAAAGTAAGGGCACGGTGATTCTGCAGAACTTTCTTATATGAATTTTTTTCTTTTCTCTATAATCTGTTTTCAGCTGAATATATTAATTAAAACAAGTGAATTTATCAGCCCGATTGTGAAAACTCCCAGGGACAATAATATTCTCTTTTTTTAAACAAATCGGGAGAATAATGACAGGCGACAGACATATTCGATTATTCAGAGTCAGCTTTTTTGTTTGACTCCCGGTTTGTTTAGAATTGAAGGATTTTCATCTGAAAAAAGTAAATTCGCCGGGAATTATATCCCAGGGAATTTCCATAATCGTGTCGAAACTGGACACGAACGAAAATAATGAATACTGAAATGATCCAAAACAAAATCTTAAATGGAATGTATTAATTGTCACAATATCTGCTAGAATATTACTAAACCCCACAGAAATCAAATGTCGCAACAGAATTTATATTAGATATCAACAAATTTACTCTTACAGCAGAAAGTCAAAGTAGAAAAAAATGAATAGTTTGAAATTTAAATTATTTGGTTTTGCAACTGAATTTATATCAAATAATAATTCGTTTAACTGAAATTTGGTACTAGCAATGAAAGAAAATTTGATAGGGTATACTCAACAATCAATAGCAGCAGCTAAACTTTTTTCTATGCATTTTTTTTTTTATCAAATTAATAAAATAAATTCAATTAAATTCTGTGAAAAGAACAAGATCGATAATACAAACTAGAAATTAAATTTATAACCATATTTTTATGCCCCAAAAAAATCGTCTACTGTAGGCGTGCAATTATACAATAATATAAATTATTTCTTTCGAACTTAAGTAACATTTTATATTTGATCCACTCTATTCCTTATGCGGATTAATTTACATATTTATCTCCGATTTACAATGAACAACGAAAAATCCACTTGTTCTCTTTTTTCCCACTGAAATCAACCGCGGTCGTGTCATGAAGAACCCATTCCATTCCGGCACCTCACAACGAAATGGCCAAAGAATAACACATTAAATGGCATAAACAATTCGTAGTCATCATATTCATAGTTTGTAGCTATTTTCAAAGATTTCCTACACTAAACTCAGCCATCCACTCCAGGACAGATCGGCAAGAAAGAAACGAAAATAGGCACGCACACATAAAAAAAATGAGCTGTTGTTTTTTTTTTTTGTTAAAACTTGTAATTAACTACAGCTGACTAGTCTGTTGTTGTAGTTTAACAAACTGGAGTTAAGTTATGAAGCTGAAGCTGCGGTTGCATCTCTGGCACGGAGTAAGGGGCGAACAGTAACAGTTTAGAACTAACGTTCTTTTTTCACTCTCGACTCGCGATCTTTGGCAGACGATTAGCGTGAAAATTGTAATGGTAACAGTCAGGCAGTAAACTCGAACAAGAAGAAAAAATAATTCATAAAAAAAATCTGACAATTTTACGTTGAGAGAACAAAAGAAACAAGAGACTGAATATTATGAATGGAATGGCTTGGTGTGCCACGACTGAGAGGAGCCCTTTATTGAGAGTCGACTTCGAAAGGGGGTGAATAATGAAATTCTCCATTTGATCTTCCGAAGAAAGTAGAAAAAAATTAAAAAAAAAAATAAGTAACCCGTTCTTCAATTAAGCCGTAGCAGTGTCAAAAGTATGGTAAGTGCGGTTTTCCTTAAACCAAGTGAAAAAAATGGATTTTTCAGCTCGGAATTCTTAATTTTATCCATAGTTGAGCCCGAATGGACTAGATTTTTAGGATATATTTAAGTTTATGATAAGATAGAAATAAGTTTGGAATGGACTTATGTGTAGACTGCTTGTATTAATTTAAGCCCGATTAAATATTTGAAATTATTGGAAACTTTTATTGATTTAGGGAAAAATTAGATTAAATCAGGGACCGTAATCATTATGAGTTTTATTATAAAAATTACTATTAATGATTATATTATAAGTTTTAAGATTTTTTTGAAGAAAAAAAAACTCAAAAATAATGATTATTTATGATTTTTAGCTCAAAATAAAACTCCCTTTCAATTGAGGACTTTTTTTTGGGGTTTTTTTTGCCAATATCGTTATGTATCCCCTTACATGTTATTTTTGTGCACCCATGCCTTACCGACATTCTTTATAATGCAATCCCTCACCCCCTTAAAAAGTTAAACTTCACCGACTTTTTACTCTTATTCAAAATAATTCATTTTAGACTAGAACAATTCTCGGTTCGACAGCGCATTTGTCTAGGCTGCTGCACTGTAACATACAAATTTTGGCATAATGAAGTGCATTTTATCTACAGTTGTATTTTGTTGACGGGCTATTTGGTCATCTGATTATATGAATTTAAATAAAAAGTAATTTATTTAATCTTTTTCACAGAGTTTTATTTTGAGCGAAAAGATAAAAATAATAAAAAATCATTATGTTTGAGTTTTTTTTTTCTTCAAAAATAATGATTATGGGCTGATTTTTTTAATATTAGTCAAAATTGATCATTACCATTGAAGAAAACTGTAAAAATCTAAAATTTAAAAATAATCGTACATACTTGTTTTAAGTACGATTTTAGTTCAAATTAAGAATATTCGGCTTGAATTTAGAATGGGTATTAGCAACTGAGATACGATGGATAATGACTTCAAAAACATCAATGTATCACACTTTAAGATTCGACAGTTTGGCAGAAAAAACAACAACAAAAAATCGAAACTACAAAAATACTTCATTCTCGAAGGTTTTTTAAAATTCGGAATAATCGTGGTTTACAATCTTACAATTTTTGATCAAAATTGTGACAAAGAAAAAAAATTATCCTGTTTATCGAAAATACTTTACCGTGGAAGTCGAACATACAGTTTGATGAAGCCTGTACCTCTTCTGTCTGCAGTCCTTTTGAAATATATAATATTTAAATTCTGTTTTCGAATTGGTCATTTGCTTTACAGATCAATGGAATTTTTGAATGCTCCTCATGTTGAAGGGTATTAAATATAAATTCTTAAAAATGTTAGTAACGCAATTGTTCGATATAAATTTGTGGTCGTTCGAAAATTAATCAGTTTATAAAGTGCTTCTTTTTCAATTAACAGTAAAAAGTAGAATCGCCAGGAATGCCCGTAAAAATGACAGCTGAAATGTGTAACAGATGGATCAAGTCTTCAGAGACAAGGAACATACGACTGTGGAAGTTCATTATGAATATTTAAAGAGAACAACGGTTATCAGAAGGCTTTTCTGCTCTTTAAATCGGATTGTCAGACACCCACGTACATAATCCTTAAATGCGCGGTGTATCGCATAGGATGCAAGCAAATTTTTACTTTTTCGCACTATACAGCCTACCGGATTAACTTTTATGATAGGGAATCTATCATATTTGGGGAATAGTACTGACCTGTGCCCTAATAGCTCATAATATGTTAATTTGTACAAAAAAAAAAGGGAAGTTATGGAGACTTTTTTGGTCGGAACTCATAGTCTACACTGTTGCCTGTGTCATGTTACCCTTTATACACATGGAGTCCTAGGCAAGATATAATTATTTTATTTGAAAAAGCCCACAATTGCAATTTTTATAAAAATAGAAACTTTTTCTTTAAATACTTTCTTGTGGAGGCCCCTAAATCGAAAAGAAAATGCTCCTCCTCACACAACCAACATTTCAATGTTAATTTGCATACCAACTTCATTGCGAGTTCAACAAATGCAAGAAATCTGGTCCTAAGGCAGAAAGAGCATAAGAAACACCATAACTGCCTGTAGGGTGATCACAAAAGAATCACGCGAATGCCGCTGCTTGATGTGAAGTAGAAAATGAAGTGCAAAGAAGAACATAACTTTGCCAGTGAGGATTAAACGACACCCAGACCGACCGACAGACGGATAGCGGATGGATAGATATGAATATGCGCCAAACTACCGTTAAACAAAGCAAAAACATGTTAAGAAAACTCTACTAAATTATAACGTAATTAAGTTACAAAAACAATAACAGAAAATGCCAAAACAAAAAATATACTCACTTTAAAGAAAACAAAAATAATTACCTTTTTCCTCCAGAAAGAAAAAAAATGGAAATGATAAAAAAAGATTAGAAATTCGTTCAACACTTTAAACAACAACAACACTAATGCACACTAATTTGTTAATGATATGTGATCCAAATTCATTTAATTCTCTGTATTTTGTAAATTTCATAAACCTTATAAATTCTCTTTCGTTATTCTATTGAATATTTAATAAAAAAAAATTGTAAAATGCACCTTTTTTGATTTGAATGTAGAATTGTTGCCAACAATTTTAAAAATCACGTTTTACACACAAATTTTTTTTTTGTTTTGTTTTGTTTTACTTCCACAGTACGCTTTTTTTCTGCGTATAAATTATTATGATTTTTAGTTATATTATTATTCCGAAACACGTATTGTTCTTTTTGTTTCAATGAATGAAGGTATTTTATTTATTCAAAAAAAAAAATACATTTAGAAAACTCGTTAAATATTTTGTACTGAATATTTTCGTTTGACTGAATATTTTATTTACTTAAATTTTTGTTTGTTTATCGCACACTGATGATGTCACACGTTGATCTCACGACCGGCGTAAAGCAACTGAAATAAATGTTAACAATGCATACGTATGAATATGAAATAACACACAGACATTCGTTCGTTCGTTTTCAGCGTTGACTGTGAACGACAGAAATGTGTGTTTGCTTGCTGCTCTCGCTCTCTCATTGTTGGGCTCCAGTCGGGGTATTCGAGTGTCTGTGTGCTTCAAAGGGGGATTTATCCAGTGTTACCTTTATTTTCGAATGAGTGTTAAAAAAAAGCACATACAAATTAAGCAAAAAAGAGAATAAAAACCAGGAAGGGAAACAAAATTGATTACAATGCAAGCTCTGGTGGACGGACACCGACGGTCGAAGTGGTAATGTCCGTCCACGGGAGATGTCCGCCCAGCGGAGATTAATTTGCTCTAAAAATACAGCAACAAATACGATAAATGTGACCGTCTACGGGAACTGTCCGCGTGTATAGGTTTTACTGTATATTTTTAAGGAACTACCCTAGGGACTAAAAAAAAGAGTGTTATGCCGATGAAATATATGAAGACAATTAGGTGGGATGGTGGCACAAGCCACACAATTTCAATGACATTGTAAAGAAATCCTCATTAAAATGGAGGAAACAGTTCTAGGGAAAACAAAACCGAGTTACTAAATTTAAAAAAAAATCAGTTGCTATGAAAAACATAAATAAAAGAAAATGTTGAAATTGGTCATACAATTTCCCAAGACTAATATAACGTTTTTATAAATGGACCTGGAAACGCTCAATAGTTATACAGGGTTCTCCAACAGTAGGTGTTATTTTGAATCACCCGGTATTTCGGTAGCTGTCACTTTTGACAGCCGTTACGAAAAATGAAACAATACACGTTTCAACAACGCATTGAAATGATTAAAATTCTCTACAAAAATGGTAAAAATCTTGCAGTCACAGATCGCAAAACTAACAAGTTTCCGGACCGTGTTATCTCTCGAAGAAGTGATCACAATTGGCCACCGAGATCTTGTGATTTAACACCTTGCGACTTCTTCCTTTGGGGCTAGTGTCTATTGAATACCTTAAAGATAGAATTCGCGAGGCTATCGAGGACATAGGTCAGCTACCTTATGGAAATTTATGGAAAATTTTTATAAAACTGACACCTGAGCAGAAACCGTTTAATACACAGACGCTTTAAGTCGTCTGCTAAATATATCCAAAAGAGGGCGTATCTGTATATTGTCAGCAGAAAAACAAGTATTTTCTCTGATCTCCTTCGTGTCATGTATATTACTGACATCTGGAGTGTGCTTCCGAACTAATGCATGAGAAAACGACTTGCGAAGTCTGCCCTATGCATGGTCTTTGACCCGATTGGGGTTGTCATCAGCGTTGCCACTACACATTTTTTTCCTACCAAAAATTTAATAACACATGTTCTAAAATTAATAATAAAATATAGTACAGGAACGTGCAATTTACGCTTACGTCCTAAATCTACCATAATCGAATGGGACTGACCCCCGACCAAATCTTAAAATTTTAAAACCCATCCGACCAAATTTGGTAGAAAAAGCCCAAAACGGCAACGCTGGTTGTCATAGAACTAATTTATAAAATTTTGATGTGAATATAATGTTGTCACGAATATAAGGGCAACTCACGATCTCAGGGAAATAGCCCGAGGAAAGTGGAAAAGGAAAATATTGGAGGAAATTTTGCAATTACAAAAACAAAATACACACGGTAGCTTTTCCCCAAGATGGGCAAATTTACATCACCAAAAATCAGAGGAAAGTTTCCACCGGCGCTTGGGGAAATCAGTCAGCTGTCACCACCAGAGTTTTGAGACGAAATTATACTGTCGGCGCCGTGGCCGCCTTTATTAGCTCGAATTAAACATCATCAACAATGGTTAAATATTGTGCTTGAATGTTTTTTACATTGTTGTCGGTAAATGTCTTAATTTTAAAGTTATTCATCCATCCACATTTATTCGATAATAAGAGATTTTGTTTATTTATTTATTGCCGCGAAAGCCGGTTGCGCGGCGGCCACCTAAATTTTAAAAACAATTTAGGCGCGGCGCTTCATGTCGGCTCTATACTCTGGTCAACACATCAAAAAAATAAAACGTAAACAAAGTGAAGGTTTTTCGTTTTTCTTTGGCATATTGAAGCAATTTTTTCGTATTTTCTTTGCAAAAGTCTCAAATACTTCATTTATTGTTTATTAAATTGCTTTGACTTTTTTTAAACATCAGCTGATTATCAACAGTGTTGGAAAAAAAACAATCAAGTGCGCTCACAATCGGGTGCAAGTTTTACATTTCCTTTTTCTTTTCCACAAGATAGTGAGTTCCGCTATTGTGTTATTTTAAAATTTAAAATTTAAATAAATAACATTCAACGAAAACAAGCCAAGTCATAAGCTTTTTTACGAAAATGGCAACTCTGAATTTATCACATGACTATGCACACAGAAGTAGAAAAAATCTCATACTCATACTCTTGCTTTGTCAGCGCGGCTGAATAGCCACAATTGGGAGCTAAAACTCCACTGAGAAATGTAAACAAACCAATTTGTTTGTTTGTTGCTATAGCAATGTGCAGTGGGTGAGAGTATTGGAGGCTATCGTCCACTCACGCGGTCTCACTCTCTCTCTCCACTGTCGTGATGCGTTTGAGTGTTATGTTTTCTCGCGGTTAAAGCAACAAGTGTTTTTGATTTCGTTTGAGTGGTAATTTGAGTAGCATTGGAGTGATGGATGGATGGACGAAAGAAGTAAAAAAATAACACTTGTTATTTGTTTACATTTTGTTGTAAAAAGTAAAAACAAAACATAAACAAAATTTAATAGTTGTGCACTCGGAGGGGGGGTTAAGGGTTGTTGGTGGTGGGTGTTGAAATATACATTATAAAAATTCATTAGTCGGTTGTTAATGATTGTTGAAGACTACGGACTACGGCTCCATACATGATTACCTGCAAACGTACATTAGTACGTACTTTTGTGTTAGACCCCTTAGATTGGTCTATGTTCAGTTGGAGGATTTGTTAATCAATGTTCGTATAGGTATACAACAATGCATTACTAGGTACAGCAAGGCATTCATTAATGTTTCAAAATAAAACATTGCAGAGGTCTTCACTGGTCATGAAATGAGATCTCGTTTCTGTAAGCAGGCCTTGGCTTTGGGGGTTTCAAATTCCATACTCGTTCTAATTTAGAAAGATCTATGAGATGATGCAAAAAAACGATTACTTCCAAGGAGGCATATTTTCATGCCTGTGTCGAGCAGGTAGCACGAATGGTGTTTGCTTCAGTGATCTGTCGGCAGTTTCTCAATACTTTTTGATCTTGATTAGCAATGCAATGGATTTAAATTCAAATCAGTTAGCCACAACAATGCAATTAAGGTCTCGTTAGGAGTTCATGACCTGTACATTGTAAGGTAAATAATTGGTGTGTTTAAATCACATAGCAAATCCTGCACAACGGTCGTGCACAATTAAATGATATCGTCCACAAATCTGTTAAAGATTTTTAAGGTCTGAGGGATTATTTTAAGGTATTAACAATTACAAATGGAATTTTTGACCGTGACAACGGAATACAAATATTGTAAACTAGTAAGTTGTAATGCGCCTATGGCGCCCGTTGAAATATGGAAAACAAATTTTGTTGAAAAAAAAAAAATTTCTTGAAAAAAACAATTTTGTTCAAAAAAAATTTTGTTGAAAAAAAAAAATTTGTTGAAAAAAAAATTATTGTGGAAAAAAAAAATTTTGTTGAAAAAAAAAATTTTGTGGAAAAAAAAACTTTGTTGAACAAAAAATTTTGTTGAAAAAAAAAAAAGTTTGTTGAAAAAAAAAATTGGAAAACAAAATTTTGTAAAAAAATTTTTTTAAAAAAAAAAATTTGTACATTTTCTGTACAAAAAAAAAATATTATTTTTTTTATTATTATTATTTATAGAAAATTATAGAATGCCTATTTAAATTCCTACGTACTGCGTGACAGAGTCAGTGAATCAGGGAATCAGTGAATCAGTGTATCCGTGAATCAGTGTCGAGGGTAAATATATATTAAGATCGTAACACAATCCCACACTCCCTGCTTACAACCTAATTTTTACAGAACACAAGAAAGATTTTTAGAACAATATTTCTAGACTTCTGGCAGCTGGAATTGGACGATGGACGTCTGTGCTACATAGCCTCCGTTGTTCAGTGGGTTGTAATTGAAATTGAACATTTTTCTTGAAAATCTCACCATTAATACACAACAACGGACTGGGAAAACTTCATCGCTCTGCAAAATTCCACCATACTGAAAGAAAAAGAAGCTCGGAACATCGGTAGAACCGAGTTCCGTTGTCAATTGGCCGATGTTCTGGAAGGCAAGAAGATAAATAAACAGCTGTAATGCCATAAATTCTATGGGTTAAAAAGCGTTTTACTACATTCCGTTTTGGCACAAAGAGTGACCTATGGCATGAAAGGCTTAGATGGGCATGTAGGCCAATAAGCTCGTGGCAACAGTTTTTCTTGTGGGTGCGCATGCGGTGTCGTTCACACTGATTATCAGAAAAAGCGTAAAGACAAAACCGACATTGATTTCATGCAAAACATCCCAGTTGCGATGAAAAGGTAAAAACAAAATAAGGAGATCATTTTCAATAATGGTGTTAAATTTGATAAAACATATTTCATAAAAAATATTATCTTTCTAACCGGCCAAACAGAAATACTGGGAAATCCGTGCAACCTGTTTTTTTTACCAGTTATGCACAAACAAATTAATATATTAATGATGACATCCTCAGAGTGGTACTGCCGGTTAGAGGGTTAAGAAGTATCAAAATCTCTATTATTATTTGCCAAAAATTCATACTAAGAGTATGAAATAAGATTGCCGGAAATAAGATAGGCAAATACCCCCCATGAATGAAGAAATTTCGCCATGTGATTACTACATTAAAAAATTTATGGAACAAATGTGTATCATTGCTGTCCAAAAATTTCAACAATTCTCCCTTTTCCACACAATATTTCATCTGAGTTCTGGCGGAACAAACGTCTATTCGTATCTAATTCAAACACTTTAGGGGTCAATTAAACACTTTCCATTCCACTACACCCCACCACCTTAACAACTCTCCCGGTTAAATTACAAGAACTCCCATATAAATGTCCCGACCGACACACACACACACACACACAGTAGGAAGCAAAACAACTCGGAATTACTTACAAAAAGTTAAACAACAGCGATACAGTCTATTAAGTTCACTGTTTGCCCCTTGCCGCACCATTCCCCTGTCGTCTTAGATGCGTATTTAAAACGAAAAGACACCACGGAAAATAAACACAGGATTTATAATCATCAAATACGAAATGTTAAACAAATGACAGACGACAGTCGGGGGAAACAAATTGTTAGAAACAAAAACAACCAACACGAATACGCATTAGGGAAAGAATGCATTACCGAGAATGCCCTCCACCACCATAGCTACTGTCCCCAACACCAACTCATGCTGGGTCTTGGGTTTCAAAGCCAACCAAGAAGTAGCAGCGAACGAGGAACTACCGCAGTGAAGTGAATCGCCACTAATGTGTGTGTAAATATGCCAGCGAACGAGAATAGAATACGAATGGTTTCGTTTACATAGCGATCCATTTCATTTGATTCGATTTCATTACGTATTAAAATGCGATCAAAAGTTGTATACAAATATTGACTTTTCCCAAAGTCGAAGTTGAAACTGATGTGGAGTAGTGTCGTAAGAAGTAGTGTCGACCGAATGTTTGTCAAGTAAACAAATGTTCGAATAGATATTGAGGATATTTCAGCTCGACGACAATGTACGGTTTGTTGATTGTGACAGTGCACAGTGTTTTGAAAGGGAACTATATGGGTGGACATTTCAAAGACTATCCCAAAGAGATGTAGATAAAATATTCAAAAATGTGGCCTATGACTTAAAAAATATCTAAAAATGTGTCCAATATCTTAAACACTAATAAATATATATAAATATGTGTAGAGTGGTTTCGTTTAAGC
Source organism: Hydrotaea cyrtoneurina (assembly GCA_958296145.1). Lineage (NCBI taxonomy): Eukaryota > Metazoa > Arthropoda > Insecta > Diptera > Muscidae > Hydrotaea > Hydrotaea cyrtoneurina. The sequence continues at coordinate 16,952,543 of OY282513.1, read as the reverse complement.
TGTCACTCACTTAGCTGCCAATTTAAGATAAATGCCAAAAATTCATAATTCTTGAAATTTAGTTCTAGTTTCAATGGAAACAATTTCTTTAAGAACCACTTTCTCATGTTTATGCACCAAGTTCTTGGAAAGTGGATTGACCGGATGTTGCATAAATCTGTGGTCACAACCCTTAACAGCCTAACTCGAGTTAGGACACAATTGAGTTATTAGCACCATCGTATTCAGCGTATCTAAATTTATTTGCTCTAAATTTTTCATGTTTGTATCTCTTCTAGGAAGGCAATTAATCCTAAAAAACCTAATAGCTTAAGTTATTTTTCTAAATTACTGTTTTGGCATAACTGCCTAAGTCAATTTAGGGTTACAACAAATATAAACATTATTTTTTCATTATTGCCTAAATCAACTTAAGTCGTTAATCCAAAAAAACAAAGAAACAATTTTATTTTCCTAACTTGAGTTAAGCTCTTATTCCGAATTACAATTTCGTTTTTTGATAAACATAAATTGAGTTAAGGTCTTTCTCCAAACAAAAAGTTTTTTATTTAATCTGGAATAATAGCCTAACTCAACTTGAACTTTTTGACTTTCTTTCGTTCAACAATTCATAAGAGCCTAAGTGTCTTTTTCGATAATATCTTTTGACTGCGAGAATAAACAACTACTTTTTGTTAACAACTAATTACAGAAATTCGTTTCCTTGGAATCTGTAGCAAAGTTTTCCAAAAAACACCTTCTCCTGATTTTCAGTGAAGATTCAAAACTTTAAACTCCTGTACTGAAAATATTGAAAAACAGACTTAGGCTGTTATGGGTTGTGACCACAGAAATAATAGGAATACACTAATATTATTTTTTAAAAGTAAACGTGTATATGGACCACCATTTATATTGCTCGAAATGTTGTTTCCCACGTCTGGGTAGGGATCTGTTTAATTAGCCCAAACTAGCAGCTATTTGATATTAGAGTCAATGGCTGAAGGGAGTTCCACTTACAAACGTGTTGACCGCTAGTGAGTCGTCAAAGCGCACCGAAAGATACGAAGAAGGGTCGTGCAGACACCACTAAGAGCAAAGCACTCTCTCAGCGAAACAGATTGTTGAGGAGATGAAACAGGGAAAATTGTGGAAGCAAATTAAGCGATACTGCTTGTGTTTGATGGAAGATATCCGAGTTGTAAAACTGTATTAGTTATTATCTATTTTAATGATAAAGATAAAAGGCAAAGCCATATTACTTAAGTGCAATAACTCAATCTATGTAAACTGTAAATATTCATTTAATAAACGTAACATTAACATTAACAAACGAATCACAATTTTTTCTTGACATTTTCCTTTGAATCCCCGCCATAAGCATTTTATTTATTTACTTACGTCTTTGGAATACAAGTTCTTCACAGACTACTGCTTAAAAATAAAGTATATCTAATAATCTAATAAACTGATTTATGTTACATGAAAAATCAATACTATATTATAAATTCTATTGAAATCTCTGAGAGATTTAACAATTGGTTCATTCTTACTATAGTTAGTTCTATGAAAAGGTATGCTAAAAAATTTAAGTTTATGAGTCCGATGGAAACTAAATTAAGAAATATTCGTGCTGAACGTGAAATGATAGCTATACAATTTTCTCATAAAACTTTCCATAATTTTTACAAAAAATATATATTTTTAAAAATCTTTCTTCTTTTTAAGAATCCATTTGATAAGCTGAAAAACTTCTCCTTGAAAACACTGTCTCGCAATCGGTTCGTCTTAAGACGCCGGTAAACACATTTATTGTAATCAAATCAAGTTCAGAGTCTGGTTTCTTTTTTGTTTTGTATTATTTACATAAATAATTTTCTAATGCATTTCTGATTAGCGTATCACTCGCTCGCCGCTCGTCATACACTGAAGCCGGCAAAAGCAGCAGAGCCATCCCATCTATACAGACCGCCGCATCCCATCCCATCCATCTATTTACCGTCATCAATTCAAATACGATCATTCATTCAGACACACGATTACGTTCATTCATTCATCCGCGTATTTCGTTCACATTCCTACCCCCAGAATGATATCATTTGGCTGGACTGATTCTAGACTCCGCTTGTCGGTACAAACCAACGTGTATGTTCGTTCGATGTGGCAATAACCGACTGACTACCAGTCACATATACCCGCACTCGTGTTTGTTTAGAGAATATGTTAACATTGTACCCCTGTGGCGTCATCGTCATGGCTCAGCCCAACCCAGCCCAGGCAGTCAGTCAGTCAGTCAGCCACACAGCCATCAGTGGCATCATTGCTGTATGAAATAAAAAGGGGGGATCCAACTCAAACACCTGTACATATGCACGTACCTGTACGTAAGGCGGTCTGAGTCTGACTTTGTAATGGACGATACAGAAGGAGCCGCAGACTCCGGAATAATAGACAACAGCAACAAAGGTTGCCAGTTTGATTTGGCCGCAGAGGAAAATCACACGCTGCAGGTGATAATCGTTTACAATGTTTCGGGCGACAATGGAACCCTCATAAGCTGAATTTATCTGAAATCGAATTGTACATGACGTACGAGTACTTCCACAGCAGCCACATCACATACCGACCGACCACATACCGACAGACAGTCCGAGGGATGGAGAGATGGAAAAAGGTGTTAGATTTACAAGACAACGATTGTCATTTGGTGTGTTGAGAATGAGAATGAAAGGACAGGCATTATGCAATCTCCCTGGCGCACCGCTGCTACGTGGGACTTGTTGTCCAACCTGTTGGGTTATGTGAAAGGGATTAGTGTTACTTTTTTTGTTTTCTTTTACAAAGTGCCGTGAAGGTTAAATGATGTTTTAAAGATGTTGGAAATTATTTTATATTTTTGGATTAGTGACGGTTGGACTGTTTCGCTAACCTCGAATTCGATATTAACATTTCTCCACTAAGCTGTGAGTGTCAGAAAGAATGGATTGAGATATTGAAGTACACTGTTGCTCTCATTCGAGGTTAGTAATTTCAGAAATTGTTTATTTCGTACTCAAACAAACTAGAGAACGAGGAAATTGCAACAATGTCAATGAAACGAATAATCCAACGACTATAGAATATATACATTAGGGTGGAGTGAAAACAAGCTTTTTTTTTAATTTGAAAAAGTTAACCTCGGAAAGAGATGTAGTCTGGGGTCCTAATGAGGGGAAAAATAAAGAAAAAAAATTTAAAAAATTTTTAGGGGTCGCGCCACTCCCTCGAAATTTGGAAATTATCGCTATTTTGGCGTTGATTTTAGAAAAATCCTAAACATTAACGACTTAACTTATTCGAAATTTTGAGCTTGTTCAGTGCCCAAACAAAAGTATTTGAGGCAAATATGAGGATAATCGACTAATATTTGTAGCTTTGGTGGCGATTTCATTGTTCAGTCAATTTTCTGAAGAAGGGACGATTTGACTTATTTTACTTTTTGAAATTTTTGAACCATGAGAAAATTTTTTTTAAATTTTTTCATGCCCTTATTTCATTGTTTACGCTATTGCAAACATTTATTGACATAAAACTTTTTAGGATTTTTCTAAAATCAACGCCAAAATAGCGATAATTTCCAAATTTCGAGGGAGTGGCGCGACCCCTAAAAATTTTTAAAAAAATTTTTCTTTATTTTTCCCCTCATTAGGACCCCAGACTACATCTCTTTCCGAGGTTAACTTTTTTTTTTTGAATTTCACTCCACCCTAATATACATACATATGTATAAGAAATTTCTTAATAGATCCACAGAACAATTTGTCAGCATAGACATTTATTGTGGGCACCCTGGTCCCATACGATCTCGCCACACCTTTGCAATTCGGTGTGACTATGGAAATTGAAACGAGAATCGAAGAAGATTCTGATTGAGGCTATCATTTTCCGCGAATTCTAAACTGGAAGTGAATCACTGAGCTGACGAGGTTTGTAATCCAATCGGACAATGTATTTTATGCTAGTAACGAGCCCTGAAACAAAATAATAGTATAGAAATCGCACCAAGTGGTTGGTGACCTTGACGATAATCAAAATCCTGCACATGAGCCAAACGGAGAGTTGGTAAACTCAAGACCATGTTTCCGTTAACCGAGTCACATTGTGCCTAATTTCCTCGTCACAATCGTTGAAAGTCGTACCCGTGGGTGGAAAACCCAAGAGTTACTGTTGAGAAGCCTCTCCATCCTCAACGTGTGGCAGTTTGGTGCAGTTTATGATCTGGCGAGGTCATTGGACCTTACTTTTTCGAAAATGAGGTTGAATCAACAGTTACGGTGAGTGGGGATGATTAAGGATGTTTTCTGGTCGGAGTTGGATGATATTTATCTAGACAACGTCTACTTTCAACAAGACGGCGATATGTGCCACACAAGCAACGTAAGCATTGCTCTTTTACGGGGATAGTTTCCGGACCGTGTCATCTCTCGAAGAGGTGATCACAATTGGTCTTGCGACTTCTTTCTTTGGGGCCACGAGAAAGATAATCGACGCCAACAGACCAGCGTCGATTCAAGACCTCAATGATAGAATTCGTGAGGGCAGCCACTTTGCGATTTGGTTATAGAAAATTTCATGAAAATGATATGGTCCAGTAAGCGTGGTCTTGGTGGCCATTTTGGCTGATGTTGTTTTTCATTATTAACGGCCAGTGATGGGTTTACACCTGGGTATTTACCCATTGGTACCCACGTTCATACCCGGGTATTTATCTAATTTCGGGTAAATACTCATTTTAATAACAAATACTCATTTTAACGTAGAGTAAGAGAAATGTGAACATTTTCGAATTTATTTTTATTTTTCTTTTGAACATATTTTGTGGAAGTGTATTTTGTTTATCGTTTTCCTGATGAGTTTTGCTCCGATAAGCCAGTTTTGACTGCATCAAACACAACAACAATTCCACTGTGCGACAGCCACAATCGGTTTGGGATGAAACCACCGGGGAAAGTTATATCGGTCAAAAAAAGGTCATACGTGTCCCAGCGTTTCGTTGGGTCTCATCTAGGAATCGAGATATATCGATTTGAAGTTAGTAAGTATCGTATAGGGGAATTTGTCACGTTTTTGGCTCTTTTGTTTGACATAACTTGAGAACCACTCGTCCGATTTAGCTGAAATAAATTTTAAAAAACCAAGAATTACAATTCCCTTAATCTGTTCATATATTATTTTCCTTTACAAGTAATAGTTTCCAAGTTAAAAATAAGCGCATGAAGAAAAATTTTTTTTTTAAATACATTTATTTACATTTTAATAGGACTTGACACTTTTTACCGTTTTGGATTTTTTATGAAATAAAAAAAAAAAAAAAATTAAATTTTTAGGCAAAAATAATTTTTTTTTTTCATACATTTATTTATAATTGCGAAACTGTTGCTTAAGTAGGAAAACGGTTTAAGAACAGATTAGAGGAATTGTAATTCTTAATTTTTCTAAATTTGTTTCAGCTAAATCGGACGAGTGGTTATCGAGTTATGTCAAACAAAAGAGCCTAAAACGTGACAAATTCCCCTATACGATACTTACTAACTTCAAATCGATATATCTCGATTCCTAGATGAGACCCAGCGAAACGCTGGAACACGTATGACTTTTTTTTACCAATATAACTTTCCCCGGTGGTTTCATTCCAAACCGATCACTGACCCTTACCATTTGTCGCAGAGTGTTCTTAATAAGAACCGCCAATCAGCGTGCATATGACAATTCAATGTAATGAGTGGGAGCGATGCTGAAGCAACTAAAAAAACAAAAAAAAAATTAAATTAAATTTAAAAATTATTTCATTTGTTAATAAAAAATCGAATTCATAATAAAAAAATAAATTATTTTAATTTATTTAAATTTTTCTTTATTCTGATTTATACCCACATTTTGGGTAAATACCCAGGGGCATGGGTAAATACCTGGGTATTTTCGGTTAAATACCCAATTTACCATTTGGGTATTTACCCTTGTCCCATCACTATTAACGGCATATCTTCCTCTTTATTATGAAATAAACATCCGATCATTTATCAATTTATACCAAAATAACACCTCTCGTTGGAGAACCCTGTACATTTGACCTTATGTAATCTTATTTTGTCGTCATAATCAAACACTTAACCCGACACATGGTTAAACAAACCATTGTATTTCCGGCCCTATGCAGAGAATATCGGTCGAAGGAATTTAAAGGTTCCAGTCAGAAAGGCGCCAGAAGACAATTAACATTCAAAGTGCAGACGGGAATTTTCGGTAGAAAAAGACGAAATGAAAATTGAAATCCAAAAATTAAGTGCTAGAAAAACTATATGGAATTTCTTAAACAGGCCTGGACATCTGACGCTTCATAAAAAAAGGCATGAAAGATATTTCTGCAGACGATTTACGTTTCAATGCAACCGGACCTTGAATTCTAAACAATTGAAATTTGAACAATCACTTCTACGTTTCATACACGAAAAGAAATGCTGACATTCTTAAAACATGACTCACTTATCCGTCGTCTTATCGCAATCTAATTGCGCCGCAATGAAATTCAATTCCAATTATATTTAAAACTTTTTCAACCCTTTTTTTTTATCACAATTTATTTAATTTGAATCTAATGCTTGAGTGAGCGACAGACAGGGGGTGGGGGCTGAGAACAAACAATGGTCGGCCGCACTTTTTGATAAGACACGCAGAATAACAACACATTCTCGTCAAATGATTTTCGGTCGGTTTGAATCGTCTCATTTTTTGACATTGCGTGTGAATTCTGAGTTGAAAACAATAAAAAAAAAAACAACAACATGTATTTTATGCCTTAACAATGGAAAACCAAAACAAACGAGAGTACAACAAAAGTACAACAAATACTAATAAAGACAAAGCCATAAAAAGAAGATCAAATACGATTTAATTTCATGAAGTACAACTCATTTGCACTGGAAATGAAAAGAAGATGCGTGGGATTGAAATACACTCGTGTATACACTGAACGACAACAAAACAAACAGAAATAACTGAACGAATTCAATTCACTTAACAAAACCACAAACACAGACGGACAACGGAATGGACAGACAATTACCGGCCACTGCTCGTAAAATTATGATGATCATCATTTTAGTGCAATGCAAACGGATGGATGGATGAATGGACAGACGGCCGGACGGATGGGTACACCACTCGATCGTATCATGGCCGGCACTTGCTGCCCACTGTTAGAACTCGAGTACACAACAACAACAACAAAAAGAAGAAAACATTTTGAACTTTTCCCTCCAAAAAAAAAAAGAGAAAAAAAACTCTCCAACCACCGAAGATTGAACGATTTGAAAGCAATTTACGTGGAACGAACAAAAACTACACCTGAGTTGTTGTGATTGTTTTCAATGCTGTGGCTGATGATTCTCATTTCCAAGGAAATGAGTGGGGTTTTAATAATGGATGTGTTGTTGTTTTCTTATTTGAGGTCGTTTGTGTTAATCAACTGCTTTTCGGCGTACCCTATGTCTCCGCCCACTGTAGTGTCGGAGACCAACATACAAAAGGGATCTATGGATGCAACTAAAGATTCAGGCAGTTTATGGGCTAAATTGTAACCCTAGCGGTAAAATAGGGACAATATTTTTAAACTAGTAAGTTGTAATGCGCCTATGGCGCCCGTTAATTTGCTTGAGAAAGTATTTGTTACTTAATTTTAAAAATTTTGTAAAAAATATTTGTGGAAAAAAAATTTTTGTTGAAAAAAAAATATTTATGAAAAAAAAATTTTTGTTGAAAAAAAAAATTTTGTGGAAAAAAAAATTTTGTTAAAAAAAAAAATTTTGTGGAAAAAAAATTTTGTTGAAAAAAAAAAATTTGGAAAAAAAAATTTTGTAAAAAAAAAATTTTTGTTGAAAAAAAATGTTTGTTGAAAAAAAAAAATTTTGTTGAAAAAAAAAAATTTTGTTGAAAAAAAAAAATTTTGTGGAAAAAAAAATTTTTTCGAAAAAAAAATTTTGTGGAAAAAAAAAAATTTGTTGGAAAAAATTTGTAAAAAAAAAATTTTGGAAAAAAAATTTTGGTAAAAAAAAAAATTGGGGAAAACACAATTTCTGTACAAAAAAAAAATATTATTTTTTTTATTATTATTATTTATAGAATTATAGAATGCCTATTTAAATTCCTACGTACTGCGTGACAGAGTCAGTGAATCAGTGTATCAGTGAATCAGTGAATCAGTGTCGAGGGTAAATATATATTAAGATGGCAATTTCAACAAAATATCCCAATGAATGTTTAATTGCAGGATCACCTTTAGAAAACTATTCTCGTATATTTATTTATTACTTTACTAGTCTCTAAGGAATTAATGTCCATTGACTTAATAAATGAAATGAAATGTGTACTAGGACTAAAACGAAACAGAGGGTTTAGAATGACCATTTAAAAAATGTATCCACTACCCACTGTGATCAATCCCCATAGATCCCAACCCAAAAACTCTCAACTATTGTATTAGCACCGAGGAAATATCATTCACTCAAAGTCTAGAGAAATAGTGAATCTTTTGAAGCGTTCAAATGCTGCCCATTACACCATCCAGCAGGGTGAAACACGACTCGTAGTGTTTCCTACAATCCTCCATTGCCTACCATAAAATCCTTATGTTCTTTATTCCGGACACTGGCTGAGATTTAATAACCGCATGCAGTCACATGCCCATCAATATCTGGATTTGGGTAAATCCCAATATGGTTGTGATGTTCTTTTGTTTTATGATTATTGAAAATTATCTTTACAAAGCTTTTAGTTTTACTTGATGCGATTTTTTCCTCGAATCATAATAATGATTATAATTTTACATTAATTTGAGAGTATATCTCCAAATTAGTCATCATCTTCATTATCTACACCTGTTAGTGTTGTGGGTTTTTTTTCCGTTCTGGTTCTTGACTTCACATGACTGGTGGTGGAATTGGTGATGCTGTCGTTTGTCGTCGCTGATGTTCTTTAGGCTGAATTCGTACTGGCAGACAATCCAATTATTTCATTGATGCCGCTGTTTTTGTAGTAGGATTTAAGAGTCAGTATGCTGGTTTACATAATCATGCCGTCATAGCGTGTGACTTCTGTGTAAGGACAATTTTGGGTGCTGGACGTGGGCAACAAAGGATTGGTCATACTCGAAAAGAAATGGGAATTTCAAACAAATCATATATTTTGGACAGTTTCGACTATCGAAAGAACCACCAGATGGATTTAAGCCACTTTGGGGGCAACAAGACTAGCAATATAGATTTTTACCAATGACTGAGTAAATGTTTGCTCGGAAATTAACATGCGTGGGACACACTACAATTATTTGGTAGTCTGTGTTTCTTTCTGTGAAAACTCTTGTGCCCGTTTGTGGCTTTATATGTGAAGCCTGAGATTTGATCCTTGTTATGATTGTGTTTCTAACTTATTATTCTCTTGGCGATCTTTAACGTTTCCCTGAAGTTAAGGTTTTATATATTGTAGTCTGTGGTGTGTCCACAAATATCCCAAGACTTTTGTTTGAATATGCTCTCTGTTAGCTGCAGAACTTCTTAGAGGCATATCGAGTATTATTTCTAGAACTATTTGATGAGCTCAACTCAACTTGGATTTGAGCTAAGCTCAGTGCTTTCGAGTTGCCCACTCAGTCCTGGCTAGTCTCAGGTTGGTCTATGAGAGATTCAAGTATTATTTCCATTTGAGGAGCTAATCTCTGTGCTTGCGTAATGTACCCTAGCCTTTGGACTTTGATTCGAGTGGAACAAAGCCTCCGTGTTCCTGTGATGCCTAATCAGACGAGAGATGACGTTGGTCAGTTGAGAGAGATGTGATTTTGTGTTTACTGCACTTCATTAAAGCGAGTATTGGTCCGATAATTGCCAGGTACAGGAACTGTATTATTTTTGGTTGACGGCTACCTTTTCTCTAGCACGTCTTTCTGCTTCTTGGAAAAGCATATACTCTCCTTAGTATTCCTCCAAAGTTTAGAGACTAGAGTACTTGGGCACCAGCACACGTATTTTGCTTTCATTGTAACTCTCTTATTACGAATTTGATATCTTATGTCTAATTGTTGTTAGTGAATATAATTTAGTTCTGTTCTGGTAGGATTGGCTTCTATGCAATTTTTCTCTTTCCTCATTGCAATAAGGTAAAAGAGAAACGCTCCATTATTCGGTAAGAATTTGGTGGATACCAGTAGCAGTACAGTCTCGGCATAAAAGAAGCCTGTCGGCTGTTACTGCATCAACACACTACAGGGCGCAACTTCATCTGCGTTGATAGCCAAGCGGACTTGTTCTCCAAAAAATCCAGGATGTGCTCATCTGCTTTAGTAAAAGAATGTCATGAGATCTTAGCGAGACTGAATCTCTAGTCTGTGGCAGCCCTGATGTGGATACCTGGCCCCAGGAATTTCTATGGAAATGAACGGGCTAATGAACTAGCAAGGATGAAATCTGTCTGTCTCGGACTTGACACAGTACTCGTATCTGTACGTATCTGTGGTCCATTAAGAGGAGCTTTCTCCAGCACTATATGACACAAGCCAACTCCAGATGGAGAGCATTTGATTAATGTCGAATCTCAAGGAAAATCTGGCCTGGATTTAATCGGTGAAAATCCCAATCTCCCATCGTCTACAACAGGAATGATATATCTTGACTGATATCCGTAGTCACAGGATGCTGGCTGGTCGGCAACCACGCACGATGCCTAAATCTACCATAGAACGACCACTGCCGTAGCTGCGATGATGCAGACGAAGAAGAGACGGTGGAAGACTTCCTCTGCCGATGCTATGCCCTGGTAGACCGGGCAGATATCCTGGATGATATCACCCAAGTATCGAATATCGATGGGAGTATACTAATTAAATTACTCAATCTGACGAACTGTATGTGAGGCACCATGACAACAGGCGGTTCAAAGTGGTGTGGTAAAAAATAATAATTGAAAACGGTGTCACTAGACGCTACTTGATGTTCCTTTCCAATGGAACCAACCAATCAATATGTACGGCATTCGGATATCCCACTAGAGTGTGTAAGTTCCACAGAATGTGGGATATGACACCATTTCCTTTCTGCACCGATGTCCAATGAAGACTTCGTATATCTGTTTTTCAGCATTTCTCTACATTCCTGTGCTGAGATGACTGAAAGTGTTCATACATTTTTAAAAGTTCTTTACATTGCTGGGAAGTTACCTAAGGTAAGTACGTCTTGTAATGGAGTGCGTAATGACATGGAAAACTAAAATCGCTAATAACTCCTGAAATAAGCCGCCTAGAGCTGAAATCTGTAGTCACTTTTTTATCCAAACAAAACTCATTATTTATATGGAAAACTAAAATCTCGAATAACTCCTGAAATAAGCCTGCTATCACAAAATGGAACCGGTCTATGTCATACACCTTTATGAACCCCGCCCCCCATTAAGTTAGACTTCATTCTCCAATTATCATCAACATCGCTGTTTTTCCCAATTACCATCAATTGCCTCTGACATTTATGTTATGGCCATCAAACAGTGAACATTAAAAAGGAATCTAATGCCAATCAGGATATGAGTCACAGATCGGATAAACTGTGCCGCCGACATTATGAACTCTTAAAAAGCGATCGCAAAATCATGCGATTTCTCTTAATATCCTTGTGTTTTTGCTGGCAAAATTCAAAATTCCAATGCAATGCAGTCATGCAAGTGAAACGGCATGTGACAACACTTTTGAGACTTTAATTTTTTTTAATAGAATCTGATAAAGAAAGGCTTTGCCATAAGTATCAATTACGGCAACGACATAATTTTTAATTACTTGGAAAACTGTTTGCCCGAAATAGTCGCCCACCTAAAAGACGCTGTGGTGGCCACACTGAAAACACACATGAATGTTAAACATGGAAATTTACATCCTTTTAATTGGTTATCTGATGCAGACACATGCTCATTTACGGGCCCAGTCGGACAACCGAGTCAGAGGCCACCAAAAACCGAAATTATCGGACAAGGAAAACCAACAACAACAGCAACAGCACAAAATCGAAATTATAGCCGTAATAACAGCACACAGACGAAAAAGGTAAAATACATATTATGCATAAAAATAAACTAATAAAAACATAATTGTACTCATATACCAGCGTCTGTTTAAAACTGAAAACTGAAAAACCAATTTTAACATCGACTTCAAGTGATTGTTTTTTTCTTGTCCACTTCCAACAGCTGTCGGTAAACGACGCTTGGCTATTTTGACGCTATGAAGTCTGGCCCAGACCGGCAGTGGCCGGGCTGTGCCGAAGAAGTGAAGTTTGTCCGCGCACACATAAATGCCAAACACCCGGACAAACAGCACAAAATGATCTCCATGATGGTGGTAGTCTGTGCACGAAATTGCACAAATGCTGACATAAATTAAAGGATTACGATTGTTCCTCGAATCGTTGGCTATGGTTGTAATGGTGCTGGCGGCGGCGACGGCCATTGGTGATGGCTATTGGCTCACCAGCGTATTGAAATGGAAAGTGTGCATGTGAATGTTGTTTATTAGGCAAAAACCAAATGTTATAAAAGCGGCCGGGATATGTTAAATGAACATGTATGGGTCATTGTGAATGAGCTCCAACGAATTGATGATGTCCTACTGAAATCGATGATTGCAGAGTATTTGCTTGAAACACGATCCATGAAGAACTTCAAGAATTCTCCAAAACTGACTTTGCGAGTACACATCTCTAACTACTGCAAATATTTCTTTCCATTCTATTTTTATGTTAATTGTGTTGGCTTTGCACAAAAACCAGAATAGAATTATTTTTAGTTGCGTTACTGCGTTAGAATTTTGAGCTGTGACCCTTTTTTGTATTTATTTCATTTCATTTCATTTATTGAGTCTATGGACAGAAATTCCATAGAGACTAGCAATGACAACCATTTAAACAAATTTAAATTATAATTTATAACAGGTGGCGCAAAAGTAAACTTCCGATGTTTTTTGGCTGTAATTAAAAAAAAAAATTAAAAACTTTGGTTCTTCTTGTGGATTATTTTTATTTGGTCTTTTAATTTTTTTTACATCAAGTCGAGAATATGATGTCATGTAAATGGGTTGCCACTGACATTAGGGGCCAATCGCAAAATGTATAGCATTTTCTGATAGGAGGATTAGTTTTGCGCCACCGGTTATAAAGGGTTCTCCAACAAGAGGTGTTATTTTATGAATCAACCGGTATTTCGGTAGCTGTCTTTTTTATTTATTGACATTTGACAAGTAGAAACGACGCCATTACTAAAAATGAAACGATACACGCATTGAAATTATTCAAATTCACTACAAAAAATGGTGATAATCTTTGCAAAACTAAAGCATTTTTGCAATACCGCAAATTGGTGGACAAATTCGAGCTGTTGGGACAAGTTAGTGATGTGAAGAATAACACCCGTGCATGTCGCTCAAGAACAACTGAGAATATTGCTGCTTTAGCCCAAAGTGTTGAAGAAAACCCAGGTTTTCTTTTTTTTATGGATATTCCACTTTTGCGACCTTTTCTGTAGTCTCTGTGGTGCTTTCTAAACCAGATAATATTGAGACTGCTGCCGTCGATATCGTACAATATGTGATCTACATACTTTATCCAGCTCTCATTTGAGTGTTGTGCTCATCGCAATTGTGTTACTTGGGACAGCAGCTCCATACAGGACCTGTGAATATGCAACAGCTTCTCGTTGTTTGTTCTGGTCCTCTAACAACTTTTTTATTCATGTTAATTTCCAGGCTGTCCATTTTCACATGTGATTTAAATGTAGGTCCTTCGTTCAAGGATACGTCTAACTAATTTGCATCCACATTTCAATCCTCACTACTAATTGGATTTATGAAGGACTTTTTGGATAACGGACTGGAATCTGTCTTAGCCGTGGCATTTGTAAGGTGTTTGAATCGTAACCATCGACATCCTTACAATCATTAGTAACTATTTCAGGAGCTAGTTCGATTGCGTATCCGCCTAGCTTCGCTTCTTAAAAATCAAGGTATGTGGTCATGCAAATGAAATTAAATATCCACTTTTGTCTTCCACTTTCCGGACCTTAGAAGCCACAGTTCACATGAATGTAGGAATGTAGACTGCCAAATGAAAGGACTTTTTCTTATGAATTCTGTTTTAAGAACTGCCCTGGAATCTCAGGATCCAAGGAGTTCAAAAAGGGATACTTAATTTTACAAACTGTTAGTTTTCGTTGAAGATCTAAGTAAGTTTAACCACCCCGGTAGGCGAGTTGGGGGGTTATGGGTTCGATTAGAACCAGAGGCTTTGGTCTGTCGCTGCTAATATCTAGCCAAATGGTCTGTTTTACCCGGTTTACCTTGGATCCAAAATTAGAATATAATTTTACTTTGTATTGAGTTCCTCTGTAAAGGAATATCTCAACTTTTTATAATACTTTCTATTAAAATTTTAGGGTATACCCAATTCGTCTCGATCATACTAAACGATTCTTATTTTTGTATTTGTTTCCCTTTAGAGTCGATACGTTTATTTTGCATTTTAATGTATCGGTTTTTCTGTTTTCTGTCTTCAAAGCACCACATTTATGTAAGCAAAAATATCTGCACATTTTACATAAAGACTTTATTAGTTTTTGATGAAGTTGAAACCGACAACAACAACAGCAACAATAACAAAGGCACTCTAACAAAAGCAAACAACAATTAATTTTTCTTTTACACAAACCAAAAAAAAAAAGAAGAAGAAGGAAAAGTTTGTTGACTCTCTCACCTTTTTGTTATCGCAGGGGGGGATTCTTATCGCACAGCCCACATGGTCGTGCTGGCTGATATTGTGTTTTAGCACGCGTACCAATAATTGCAAATAAAAAAAAAAATAATACTGAAAAAGAAGACGAGGCACAGACAACAGTCGTTTTAGACTTTTCTGTTGTTGTTTTATCGGTACTCTTACAAATGCCGCAAATGTTTTAAGAGTGTAAACAATACCATTAACCGAGCACTGGACGGAGGACGGACAGATATGGACATGGACTGACAACATCAATGGATCTAAATTACTGTCTCTCTCACTCTCTATCTATAAGCACCAATGTTGTGGTGTTGACTGGGGTCCGTCTGTCCATCCCGAAGACTTTGCGCTTAGCATAGGTATTCCTTTTGGTTTGTAACAATGTTGTTGATATTTGAGGAATTTTTCAGGAAATATGACACTTCAACGTGAGAATTTTTATATATGCTTTATTTAGTGCTTGCTGTGTGTTCTGGTTCTGTTGTTTGTGCTTTTATTGGCGTTGTTTGTTTGCCGTTTTCTCTCTGAAGTCGGCAACAGGTTTTTGTTTTTTTGTTTAAACGTGTTTGTGTCTTAAGTCTTTCGTTTGGTGATGTCTGTAATCCAAGAACTTTACAATGTTTATAATAATGCATATTCGCTCGCGTAATTGATAGCTATCGTAGCGTAATTTTCGCTGTCTCTGGTGGTAGTGGTGGTGTTTTGTTGTTGTTTTTGTGCTCTTGTTGTTGGGAGTTTTCCATTTTATTTGCCAACCCCATCACTAACTTACATTTGCTGTAATTTAATTGTCTTCAAAATGTTAACAACAGGAAGTTTTTATTCCGTAAGCTGAGTAGACCATGAGTTAGTGAAAACTATGGCATGTTCCACATTTGGCTTTCCGCATTTTGAACAAGTGTTTTTGCGCGGTTGCTTGGTCTTGCCCCAAAAAGGAGATAATTGTGAAAATCCACAAGTATTTTAATTTAATTAAATATAAAAAAAAAAACTAGTAGACCGTATCTTAAATACGGTAGTAGTAGCGTCCACCGTGGACTGCGTTCCACAGTGCATTGTGTGGTCTATCAGAATTCTCTTCTCGATAATGGCGTAAATGTAAATGATTTCGATCCAGTACACATGTTGTCGATTTCCTCATAGTATTCAAGTAATTTGGGGTAGTCGTCGTCTGTTAGTGAATATGCTGACATGATTGTGACAATTATTTGAATTGAGACATTTCACGCATTCATATGAAAAATGTCTCAAAAATTTAACATTGAAAAATTTTCCCTTTTTTTAGTTTTGACGATTTTTTTTGGGATATTTTCAAAATTATTATTTTTATAATGCGTTGGAGATGCAGCCCTTATTATCACATTTGAAAAATAGCCCCATTTCAAAAATGAAAAATCGGCCCTGAATGTTACATTGATCACAACATTTTTCAAATGTGATAATTAGGGTCGTAACACCAACGCATAATAAAAATAATAATGCCACTTTTGTTTGTGGTTGTTTTTCATTTTTATTTGGGTTTTTCACATTTAGGCTAAAAAAAAAACTCCTTTTTCTAAATTACGAAAATTTATTGTTGTATCTTTGGGATATTGTTCATATTAATAGTCAGTTATTTTGGGGAATTCTTCAATTGGGCCATTCTTCATTTTTTTGGGGCATTTTTCATAGAGACCTTCGGGGGTGTGGGTGGGGAAATTTTCATATGCAGAAAACTACTTCTATTAAACCAAAAAAAAAAAATAAGAATGCTTTTGGGAAGGATTTTTCATTTATTTTGGGGAATTATTCACTTGGGACATTCTTAATTTTTTTTGGGGTATTTTTTATATGTGGGTGGGGAAGGGAACGTGAGCACTGGAGCACGATGTAAAGTATGGAGTTTTGCCCGGCTTGTATTTCATATGAGGTGACTTAGACGGGTTTAGTGGAAGTAGTTTTTAGCATGGTCGTACATCAGCGTTCGGCAAACACATACTACTTTATTATTATTTATTTTGTGTTTGTATTAGTGAGATGCTCTCTCAATGCACTGAAAGAAATTGGTGTGTAATTTTTTCATGCCCTTGTTTGGAAATGAGAAGTAAAGATAAAATAAAAATAAACAACAGAATTCAAATCTGAATTCAATTCCTGGTAAAACTTCCCATCATACATTGGACGGCAACGTTTCCCAAGCGCCATAGCGATAGCATATGATGCCTTTCTTTTTAATAAACATTCATTCATTGCTTTATTTTCCATTTTAGATTTTTCAAAATCTGGAATCATTTTTTCATAAAATGGTTTTTTTAAATGTATTATTAATGATTCCCTTGCCCTATTTGTAACATTAGTATATTGCCTATGACATTGTAAATAATGCCTCTGCAAATAATATTGCCGTAAACGTGTATGTACAATGTACGCTGACAAAGTAAACATTCAGCTTTACCGAAAAAATTTTCTGCAAAAAAAAATCATATTCCCATTTGATATCAAACATTTTGGTAAGTGTATCGCTTGTAGCACGCGACTGCACAACCTCTTCCATCGAATGCTCAAGCGAGACTAAATGAAATTTGGTTTTTGTTTTCAATACATGAGAGAGCGTACATGTGAGAGAGATGCCCATGGGCGGGTGTTTGCCGATGCCTGTCGTACATAGATCCGATGTCACAGATTAGCCACCAATTGTCCGTTGATGTTGGATTGCCGTGGTGGAGGCTCTGTCTTTGGTTTTGAGCGTTTGTCTTGTTAGTTCCAGTTTATATGATCATTGAGTAGATATTGACTATTGTTGTTCATGATCTTGTGTTGGTCACCAGTCCTGAACTGTTTGGAGTTCCAATAGTAGTAGTTTCGGCTACGAGGTCTGGCCGGTGACCAAATTCTGGTACCACGGCAGTCAGGAGCCGCTGTAAATTGTAGCGAAGCGAAGGATGCTGTCAATAATGCAGAGATGTAACTGAGGCCACCGAAAGAAAATGGGAATGGAATTACGCATACCTAAGCAGATTCTGATGTACGGGAGCAGAAAGTTCTATCACAATGTCGAACACCAACTGTGGGCGCTAATTATCTACATATCAAACAGTTCCCTGTAGAAAAAAATTGTTATATCAATAAGACTACCACGGTGCTTGCGCCTAGTAGATGTCATTGGCATCATAGGACAAACTAAAAGATCAAAAAATGCTCATTTGTGAGAATAGAGAAAAAATACAAAGATGAAACGGTCAGACAATTTCATGTTCGAATTGGTAGACGAATTTAAATAGGAATACTTAAATTCACCATAATTTCAGCTGAAGACGCTATTCTGAGCCAAACGATGAACAATTTTTTTTTTTTTTTTTTTTGACTAACACTCAGGGGATGCCCCCTATAAATGCAATGCACTGTGTTAGCGATAGGAAGGAAGGTTATTGGAGGGGGGAAAGAGGGAGTACTGTTTGTTGACGTTGGCCTTGAATTTGGTAATGTCATAGCAGACAGGAAAAACACTTGCAGGAAGATTATTCCACAAACGAACAGTCCGGCTGAAGAATGAATTTTCTCTATAGTGCGTCAACCGGCCATTTGACAATGAACGGATGAAAGACCCTGGATAGCCGAGTATTCCGGCTAAATGTTCCAACGTCAGGGACCAGACGACGGATATCTTCTGAACAGATACCATTAAAATATCTATAGAATAGCGATACACAACCCACATTTCGGCGATGCTGTAGGGAGACAATAGAGCTGGATACCCTACCATCCCCTATCATCACCACCGCTCTCCTCTGTACACGGTCCAGAAGCTTCAAAGATGTTAATGGAGCCCCTGCCCATATATGCGAGTTGTATTCCATTTTAGGCCGGATGTATGTGGTGTAATATTTACGAGGTCAGATGGGGTGAAATATTTCTTGCACCGCTTTAAAAAGCCTAAACACTTGAATGCTTCTTTCGACACTTCGAATATATGGCTAGCCCAGCGAGCATCACCCTGTATCTTCACGCGTAGAACATAAAGAGTGTCTGATTCGTCGATATCCACACCGCCCATAGATATTGACGGCGCACAGTGGCGCCATTTGAGTTTTTTCGTTGCAAAAATCATATCTTTTGAACCGAATAAGATAATTGATAGATAACTATTCAGCCTATGAAATGAGCGTTTGGAAAGGGTGCTACGCTTTGTAGGGGCCTACTTATGGGTTAGCAAAGTTGAAATTTGTGGAAAAAATAATTTTATGGGAAGTATAATAAAATGTTTTTTAACATTTTAAATGTTTTATGTTTCTTTTTAAAGGCTTTTATGATTTAAAATTATTCCAGAAAAGATTTACAAAAAAATGTATTTTTTTAAATTATTTTTAAATTTTTTGCAAAATATTGCTCACAATTTAAAAAAAAAAAATTTGTCATTTAAATTGTCATTTCTCTTTACTTAATACTTAACAAGACTTTCTTAAAGTTGTAAATAATAGTAGTAGATAATTAGTGGAGAGTTATTGCAGGGTTGCGTGTCATCAGAGATGGCACTACAATTAAATGTATCTTTTTGTAGTAAAATTTGTTACAGTTTTATTGTTTTTTCATGTACACGGGCAAGTATGGGCTCCCAATTTCAAGAAAATAAGTTAGAGTATTAAATACTTAACAACCTCTGTTTAATAGTTCCCGTCACAAACCGTCACTTTTTTTGTTCTATTCTATTAAGTGTGAAAAATGACCCAAATACCATGTGTTTGCAAAATTGCGCCTGAAAAAAAATATTGGACCGAATAACCCTTTTTCTACATCGTCTCATTGGAATTAACATACCTTTCATCCGACACCAAAAAATTAATGATCGGTTGCATAGTTTGCCTGAAATTCAATTCAAAAGATGATATTTTTTTTTTTATTTAAACATTTTTTGTAAGTCCGAAAAATTGTCAACTTTGATTGACGCTAGAATTCATAATTTTTATCCGATTTTTTTTGGATTCTTAATCAGTGAGAAGTTCTCTATCAGATGTAATTATTCATTTTATCATATTCTTCTGTCAAATTTTTGATTTTTGCAACGCTTTTAGGGAAAAGGCGCCACAGTGCGGCGATGCTGGATCAGTGGAACGTTTGTGTGACAACAAACAGCACTGGGTCTTTTGTGCATTAAAATCTACTCTGTTCATTTGGCCCCACTCACAAATCGTCGCCAAATCGCGGTTAAGTGAGTCGTTCATCGTTCGCCTTTTTTCCTCGACTTCTAGAGGACCTGGCCGATGATCAAATGAGTACGAATGACAGAGGTTGCTGTCATCCGCAAAGGAGTAGATTGGGTTCACAGTCTGCCCCAACAGTTCGTCAATGAAAATAAGAAATAGAGAAGGAGAGAGGACAGAGCCTTGTGGCACTCCTGCGCTCAGCCTATGCTCGGGGGGTGAGACCCCATCTATAACAACTCGTATAGAGCGATCTCTGAGAAAACTCGATATGAATCGAGAGAAGATATTACCGACACCAAATGCAATAAGTTTTGATATGAGTGCTCCGTGCCAGACCCTATCGAACGCCTTGGAAATATCCAGAGCCACGACCTTACTTTCATAAAGGCGGTGAATGGATCGACTCCATCGCTCCGTAAGGAACGCCATCAGGTCTCCAGTAGATCGATTTCTACGGAAGCCATACTGTCGATCATTCAGGAGGCCGTTAGACTCTAGATACCTTACAAGATGGTGATTAACCATGCTCTCCATAACCTTCGAGAGCGCAGAACATATTGCAATTGGACGGTAATTCGCAGGATTAGTAGCCTCACCTTTCTTGGGGATCGGCTGAACATTGGCAACTTTCCAACGTGAAGGTTAAATACCAGCACGGTACGACATGTTGAAAAGATTGCGCAATGGACGAGCTAGCGTCGAAGAGCACTTACATAGGACAAGTGCGGAAATACCATCCGGGCCCGGAGTTTTATTTACGTTGAGATCTGTAAGAACCCTGTTAAAGAAAAGTGAAATTTTTTGAGATAAATGATCGGATGTTTATTTCATAATAAAGCGGAAGATATGACGTTAATAATGAAAAACAACATCAGCCAAAATGGTCACTACGACCACGCTTACAGGACCATATCCTTTTCATGCATTTTTCCATAACAAGTTCGCAAAGTGTCTGCCGTATGCATTCGATAGCCTCAACAATTCTATCTTTGAGGTCTTGAAGCTACACTGGGCTGGGCTTATCATTCACGTGGCCCCAAAGGAAGAAGTCGCAAGGTATTAAAACACAAGATCTCGTTGGCCAATTGTGATCAACTCTTCGAGAGATAACAGGGTCGGGAATCTTTTTACTTTTGCGAACCGTGACTGCAAGATTTTCACCATTTGTGTAGTGAATTTTTATAATTACAATGCGTTGTTGAAGCGTGTATGGTTCAATTTTTACTAATGGAGTAGTTTCTACATGTCAAATGTCAAAGAATAAAATCTGCAAAAGTGACAGCTACCGAAATACCTGATGATTCAAAATAACACCTCTTGTTGTGGAACCCTGTACAGTTATACACGAGCAACTCCAGATGCCTTAGTCTGATGAGTTGAAGATTTCATCTATCTTAAAGAGAATAATTTTCTCTTTTGGTCATCTTTGCGTATTCTACTCTTGTCATTAAGCACCTGAAAAAAGTAGAAAAAAAAAACACTTAACACTCCAAAACAAATGTACACTAATTTAAAAACAAAAATTATTCCCAGACCGCCTTCAAAATATTTTGACAACTTTGAGAAATATTTAAAGAAATTTTTGTCTTTACATTTGGTTAGAGGGATTTTTGAGAAAACCATAACAATTTATCATAGAACCCTTCTTTGGGCCAGCATCATGAGATACCCTCACTTTATCGGCTTTTCTTTGTTGTCCAGCAACGGCAACAATTGCCACAAACACAAAACTGCATCAGTTTTTCTGTATCTTCCCTCCAGGCGACAGCAACAGATTGAAAACAAAAACCCAATATTTTCTCTTTTCATTTTTGTGCCACAACAACAAATCATTAGCATTGAAAATTAATTTCCAATTAGAGGCCATACCATGAAAAACGGAATAAATATTTTCTATGATTTCTCTCTCTCTCTCTTTCTCTCTTTTCACAAAATGCCTTTAAACCAACAAATGCGGCGTTACAATTTCGTTTTCTTATTTTATTTGAAATTAAATGTTATTAAAATGCTTCCAACACAAATAAATTTTTTTCCACATCTGTCAAGCCCTGAGCGATTTGAAATTGGAAATAGAAAGTTCAACAATGTTGTGGTATTCTAAGCGGTTGATATCAGCTCACAGGAGGTGATTAAAAATAAATCAATGTAATATTGAGCAAATGGGCAGATTTCAAATGATCGTTTATATGTAACTTTATTATATCAGAGAAGCCAGAATTAAGTGAGATCATAATTATAACATCAATCAATGTTGAGGAATTGATATCAAAAGTTAGTGTAATTGTTATAATTTATGAACCTATAGCGTGTTTGAATTTATTTATTCAGAGTATTTTCCAGTGAATACATGTCTATTAGGTCGCATCGATTGTAGTGTCATTAAAAGGGACGTTGCATCAGTAAGAACTTTTAGGTTTCATTCAATAGAGGCTTTTTGCTGTGTGTAAAATATTGATATTCTTTAGGCGTGTAAAATTCTTGGAAAAATTCTGATAGGAAAGCACGCTATCAACTCGCCTACCCGGGGCCCTTAACTATTATTTTTATTTTTATTTCTTCTTTATTATTAAAGAGACCGAAATCATCAAACCTCCTACATTTGACCACAACACAAAATTACATTGACCCACGAGGCTGGCCTTTAATTGAGTTTCCTTTTGCCATGGTCAAATCGCCCCTTCAAGCTGATCCATTGTGTTCGGTCCGTTCAAGTAACCATACTCTGCCTCAAGTCATTTGTATTTCTGTGTTTTAAGTGTTTCTTAAACTTTTCTTTACCACCATAAATTCGTTTCATTTATAGGCGTTTATTTAATGTTGAAAATTAGCAAAATTTGATTTCTTTTCACCGACACCGATACCGATACCGCTGATGCCGATGATATTAACGATCATTTTGTTTTTTATGTAAGCATTTGATTGTAGTCGAATCGACTACAATCGTAATGAATATTTGCGAACAATAAAATAATTGGCAGGTGGTGAAGTGGGCAACATACGAAACTAAAAGATGTTCATGTGTCTGTACTTATATATGTATGTATGTATTTCGAATATTCCATTGATCAGCTATGAGTTGTTGCAGTTAATTGGCCGTGAAATATGAAATGAAACGAAGTTGAATAATAGAAAATAATGAAAATGAAAGTTTGTTGTGTCCATTTGGCGTATCGATCAAACAAACCAAAATAAATATGATTACGGCAAATGTACGATCAAATTAACGATTGCACAATATTATTGCACAAAAAGAAATTTTTTGAAAAAAAAAAAAAATCAAATATAGTGTACATTTTGTAGTAATAGACAATCGTAATAAAGAAAACCGCTAATGTTGTTGTGGTTTCGGCTCAACGATAGAAAGTAATTATAGGAGAAAATATAATTGAACAATTGTAGTTTCATTTACTTCCAGGCTGGGTATTAAACTCGAACATACACTAGAGTAATTTCGTGTGGTGGTCATTGCTATGGACTCGTATAAGAACCTAAGAAACGGAACTGCTATCGACCGGCTCAAATTGGTGAACACAGTGCGATTGTGATTGACCTCCGGTGAACGGCTGTCCACAATTGGCGTCACTGCCCACTTTTTTTGTTTTATTAGCCAGACTTAGGCGCCGAACTACTGTAATTAATATACGATCAACTGGAATTACTTTTAAAGAGATGGGTGAAGAGATCCTAGAGAAGATAATAGGGCTGGGAGCAGAAATACCACATTTGGCAGACAATTATTTTAGACAAATGTCCTTGTGACGTTATTAGCTGGCATTTAATTTTTGGCGATTGTCGAAGTGAAAAATATTTCTATGTGACTTTTGTTGACGGACTAGTTAGAGCATTTTTAGCCAATTTTCATATTACAATTTGATATTCTGAAAATTATTTAATTATTTAAATGTCCTTGCAGCTTTTTTTTAGCGAATCATATATACATATATGTATATAAGGCTTGCGTGACTGACTGACTGACTGATTCACCACTGTCCTGGCCAAACGGCTGAAGGTAGAATCATGAAATTTGGAGAGTATGGATTTTTGCAAATTCGGATTGGAAAATGAGGGAAAACGGGTAAAATGTGTCTCCAAAACCCTTAAAAATTCGCAAAAAATATAAAAAATTCAAATATTGTATTTTTTTTTTTTTTTGGAAAATCGGCCCACGACTGTAATCTTAATATATATTTACCCTCGACACTGATTCACAGATTCACTGATACACTGATTCCCTGATTCCCTGATTCACTGACTCTGTCACGCAGTACGTAGGAATTTAAATAGGCATTCTATAATAATTCTATAAATAATAATAATAAAAAAAATAATATTTTTTTTGTACAGAAATTGTGTTGTCCCCAAATTTTTTTTTTACCAAATTTTTTTTTTACAAAATTTTTTTTTACAAAAATTTTTTTTTTCACGAAATTTTTTTTTTCAAGAAATTTTTTTTTTCAAGAATTTTTTTTTTTTCAAAATTTTTTTTTTTTTTTCCAGAAAATTTTTTTTTTCAATAACATTTTTTTTTTTTCCACAAAAATTTTTCTTTTCAACAAATTTTTTTTTTTCAACAAAAATTTTTTTTTTCAACAAAATTTTTTTTTTTCCGCAAAATTTTTTTTTTTCAACAAAAATTTTTTTCCACAAATTTTATTTTTTTTCGAAATTTTTTTTTACAAAATATATTTTTGTCAAAATATTTTTTACAAAATTTTTAAAATTAAGTAACAAATACTTTCTCAAACAAATTAACGGGCGCAATAGGCGCATTACAACTTACTAGTTGGCAATAATATGTGAAAATGTGTTAGTAATGGGACGAAAAAGGGGGAAAAATGAAAAAAAAGGGTTAACAAATTTTTTGTAAAAACAAGTGGATTATATTTAGAAAAGGGACGAAAAAGTGGCAAAAACGTAACAAAACTGGATAAAAAAAGTGCAAAAGGGACAAAAACAAAAATGTGCCAAAAAAAAAATTTAATCGACAGGAACGGGACCAGAACTGACTGGTAATATAAGTGAAAAAAAATCTACAACACGAGGAAAAGAGTTAGAGATGGGACGGAAAAGGGGCCAAGACGGGATAAAAAAGGGACCAAAATTGACACAAAAATTAAAACGAGTGAAACATATTTTTGCCACAAACATGTGGATAATAGTTTGACAAGGGATGAACAGGTGGCCTAAACGGGATAAAAAAGGGACCAAAATTGAAAAAAAAACTGTAATCGACAGGAATGGGCCCAGAATTGGATGTAATGGAAAAGGGGCCAAAAATGGTATAATTTAAATTAGACATAATCTACAAAAGGTGGAAATGAGTTAGAGGTGGTACGAAAAATGGGAACAAGACGGGATAAAAAAAGGACCAAATAGGGGGGAAATTTAAATGAAAAAGGGAATTAAAGTCGTCCGTAAAAGGGGTCCAAAACTTATATAATGTGAATGAGATATAGTCTAATAATATGTAAAATACATGCGTGACTGACTGATTCATCCGGTCCTCGCCAATGGCTGAAGCTAGAACCATGAAATTTTATATGAACGGATTTTTCGAAATTCGGATAGGAAGGGGATACAAATGGTAAAACCCTTCGAACTACCCAAAAATACATACAAAACAAATATTGTGATTTTTGTTGGAAAATTAGTCCATAACAACAACTGCTGAAAAAGAGTATCAAAACGTACGAAAACGGGGAAAATTAAAAAAAGTGTGAACATGTATTTTAAATTAATATCTACCGACAAAAACATGAAAAAGGCGATAAAGATTCTGAGTCGGTATAAAATATTTTTTTGTAAGCCAATGCATTAAAAAAATATGGGAAGCAAAATGTACCCTTACGAAGTAGCGGGCATTTGCTAGTATTTGAATATGAGGCCGGAGTCAAAAGGGAAAGTAGTTCCATTTGAATTCCATGGACCGGGTAATTTTATAAGGGATACACAGTAATTTCTTTTGAATTGGCCAGATATTACATTTTCAGCCCTTCCTCTATGAATTGGCCATTGAAAAAAATATGAATTCAACGCACTTCAGTTAGTCGTTTCCTAATGGATTTTTCCAAAGTTAATAACGACATAAAGCTTTGTCTAAGATACACACAAAAAAATGCTAATTATTGTTTTATTTGTCCTGAAATTAATTGATTGAGTGTCTTTTGTTGTTGACTTAGGTCCGACATAAATCGCCCAACTCATGATAGTGCATTGCAATAAACAAACACATTTGAATTTGAATTTGATTCGGTTTTTGTTTCATTTCTAATTTCCGATTTTGTTGTTGTTGTTGCGTTCGCCTTAATTATGCACGATTATATTGAGCAAAATCGAAACAATTAACCAAAGCAAATTTTGAACATGATTTCGATTTTCATTCGGTGATTTGGCTTTCTTTTGTTCAATAATTATTTAATCAACATAGGTGATATGCATGTCCGTCTGTCGGGCAATTTTACCTTGGTCTTCTGGCCAAACAGACATACGTTCATATGGACGTATCTATCAAATATTAATTATCATATTTAAATGTATGTATTTGTTGGGTGTTTTGTTTGTGGCTGTCTGTCTGTCTGTCTTTCGTGAGTGTTTGCAGCAGCTCATGCTGTAAATCATTATTTTGTCGGGTGTTGTGATTTCTTTGCATTAATCGTGTTTAACGTGATTTTTATAACATGTTGTTGTTTTTTGTTTTTGGTGTATTATTTGTTTCTATTTGCGTGTGTATTTGCTCCGTTTGGTCTGCATGGCGATCTCTCCGGGCTCTGGGGATTGCATTCAACACATTTGTGCATGTGTCAGCATATTTATGTTTTTTTTTTGCCGTTTGCATTTATTTTTTGTTTGTTTGCATTGGTTCCTGTTTGATTAATAATGTCGTTCATATGCAATGCGTATGGGAGATTCCATTACGAGAACTAATTAATATTAAATTAATTAAGAACGAAATTAATATTATTTATTTGTAGAGCACTTGAAATATGTCAGAGTGGAAATTACTCCACTTTTCCTGATTTTCCCAAATTATTAATGAGTTATGGGGCTGAGAATTTGTTTTTATTATATTAATAGAACGATCACTTTATTCGTGATTATTTATGTCGCTAAAGAAGTTGTACTTCATGTTTTTCAGCGAAAACTTCTACGATAAATGTATGGGCCGATAATATTATTTTATTGTTTGAATTTACAAGGAAAAAATCATTTTCGTACAAGTTAGAAAATGTTGTTTGTTTTGCCAACCAACAAATATTTTCTTTTTTCAAAACTTTAATGAAATTTTTAAAAAATTTTATGAACATCTTCACAAAAGTAATTATTCTAGGTCGATAGCCTTAACAACCAGCGGTTTATTATAATTTTGAATTGTAATAAATAAATAAATATAAAAAAAATATTTTTTAGATTGTTATTTTCCAAGCTAACCAATAATCTTTAAAAATGTTTTTGACATTTTTAGAAAAATCGTGTTTTTTGTTTATAAAATTTTTAATATTTTAATGAAATGATTTCTGTTTAAATTTTTATGAAATGTTTCGCATTTTTCATAAATTGTTTTATGTATACATCTTCACAAAAGTAATTATTTTAGGCCGATAGCCTTAACAACTAGCGGTTTATTATAATTTTGAATTGTAAAAAATAAATAAATAAAAATAAAAAAATTTTATGATTGTTATTTTCCAAGCTAACAAATAATCTTTAAAAACATTTATGACATTTTTAGAAAAATCGTGTTTTTTGTTTATACAATTTTTAATATTTTAATGAAATGATTTCTGTTTAGAGTCGAATTCGATTACGCGAAATGAAAAGAATCAAGAAATTTGTTCACTTATGAGGGATTTTCAGTAAAAAATGACTTCGGTTAATTGAACCTTCTTTTATTTAAACGAAAACTGTTGTATGACATGTTGATAGAAACTTATGGCACAACTATTAAAATACATTGTTGGACAAACGTGTATGTATTTTAATGGGTGGCATGAAGAAGCATTGAAATGAGACAGGCACAGGATAAGTTTTTGTCGCCGTTACATTTATCATACATTTAAGCTGTGTCGTGTCATATAAGATTGTGTTGTTGCATCACATAAACGATTCACTAAGGCGAATTTTCATTTTATTTCTATTAATGGCGGAGCCGAGGTAAACAAATTCGGTTGATGGTGTGTGATAGCTTATGTAACGTAAAGTTCGAAAAAAATTCAAGTTCTTATTACACGCTGAAAATTACGTCTTTTCTTAATGTTTACACACAAGTAAAACGCGTGTTTGGTGTTTGTAGCAAGTAAAGCTTATTTCCTTCTACACAAAGCTTATTTGGATGTAAATATAACTCGTTTGCTATTAGTATTACATATTTGTGTACAAGCAATAACGTGTTTGGGAAAAACAGACAACGAACTTATTAAATTCAACAAAGTACAACATTTGGGTGCGAATAAGTGTGTATTTGCAACTGTTTTCGTAATGTTTTTTTCTGCATTTACGCTCTTTAAAATAAAAGCAATACCGATAGAATGAGATGGAATGTTATATAGAAATTCAGAAATTGAAAAAAAATAAAACGTGACACAAAACTACATACATATATATTTGATATTTATCACCTACAAACAAGTTAATGTTTGTGGTATCGACAAATATAAATATGTTGGATGCGAACTTGTTTGCTGAAATTTGTTAAAATTACCATTTTTTCTCAGCGTGTACGAATATCTTTTCGAATGGAACCACCCATACTTATTGGCTGTAGTTTACATTTATGTTTTTGGTCTTTTTGTTTATTGATACTAAATAATTTCCAGTTGGTTTTCAGAAAATCAACACAAATATTGATTATTTCTTAATATTGCCAGAATTAAGGAGTGGCCGTGATCATTTTGGGAGATTAAATTATTATACGTAATTTGAATATGAATTTACAAAGTATGGAGTATTAAAGTTTTAAATCGACCTTAATAAAGTTGTTATTACACCAGAGTTGAACTTTAGTTGTAATTTAAGTTGGGTGTATATTTAATAGACATAATTGTTGACTAAATAAATTAAATAAGCCTGGCACGATTGTAGATGAACATTTAGTTAACAAATATTCCCACATTTGCCGTTGACCAGCAAAATGTCAACTAATCGTCGATACTAATTACGGTCGGTCGCCTTGGGTAAGGGTTGGAGACTTTCAAACGTTGGAAGAAACTAGCAAGTCACTGGAAGTCACTTTTGTGTGTGACAGTGGCTCAGTGGAAGGAATATCAATTTTTATTATTATTTTTTTTATAAATAAAAATATAAAAAATAATAATAAAAATGTATATTCCTTCCTTTATATTCCTATAAATTTTTATTATTACTTTTTTATAAATAAAATATAAAAAATAATAATAAAAATTTATATTCCTTCCACTGTGTCACTGTCAAAAAATATAGATGGGACTGGACTCACTTTAATAAGAAAAATATTGATTCATTCCCAAACCTTTCATTTTATGTCCTCTCATTTGCTCATCTATTCACCAACAACCTATTCAGATTTAGTTTGTCCAACCACTTTTAGCATAAATCAAATTTTTATTTATATTTAATGACATCGTATTGCAAACTACTGTACTCATTTCTCACATAATTAGCCATATTTTGCCAACATAACTTCCCCCCTAAATGAATGCCGTCATTTTTCACTCTTAGTCGGATTGAAGATTAAACAATAAAGAAAAACTAACTGCCAATCGGCGAGTGTAACACACCAATGACAATGTTAACCACTGCAAACGGACATTATAAATTATAATAAATAATAATAATAATGGCAACAACAACCACGATATCAAGAAAGACTGACTGAAAAGACAAAATGCAATTTAATCACTCCACGAGCTTTATTTATATTTTTCTTTTAAATACAAATTTATCATCTGAGATGATGCGAGCGAAAGGAAATCCAACACCAATCGCTTGCACTGCACTGCACTGAAACGACAGCGGCCCCAGCAAGCGGACACCACACGTTGAAATGAAACAAACTGCAACAACAACAACAACAAAAGAGCTGCATGAACAAACATAAATTAAAAGCATTCATAAAAATTTCATGCAACATTGTTGCTCGCTGTTAATATTTTCCATAAATTTTCAATATGAGCCCGTATATGCGAGCGTCAGCATTCACATTCGAACGAAACATACAAAAGTCATTTTACATTTCAGGCGATGCGCCTTCATTGTGTTGCAGCTTTCGCACAGTCGTCTGTCTGTTCATCAGCATTCGTGTGGTTGGTCTGCCTCCCGGTTAAGGTGAAAAATGATTATTGGGCCACGGCTGATGGGGCTGGCTGCTGCTGCTGGTTGAGATTTGTAAAAGTAATTGAGTGTTTATGAGAAAAGGAAACACACGATGATGGGCACTGCTTTAAAGGGCACTTTATGGGCGACCATAAAGGAAACACAATTCTGTTGTTGTTGGTTTTTAGAGTACCAAGTTCAGTGGAGATCAGCTAGGCATTATCCATCCATAGACCATTTACTAACACTGATTTATGACTTACATTTGGTCAATGTTTACTCAGACGAAAAGTCTATTGATTTCTTTACAGATCGTGTTAAAACATATTTGACTTTGTGGTTTTGTAAAAACAAAAAAAAACTATTGAGGAAAGAGTTTAGTACATGTGGGAGACGATGAAGTCTAGTGCCCGCCTTACAAATACCAACTGGGTAACATTGTATTGAATTCGTTCCGAATTATTTTGTTTTGTAATTGTGTGCACTGTATACACTAGGGTGTCTTAAAAAATAATTTGTTAGCACAACCTGATTTTGAATGCTTATGGTTTTGATTTATACACATTAAAGGAAAGCTAGACTTTTTTTTTTTGAATTGATAAGTAAATGCCGCAAACGTTATGTGTCAATCCTAACCTATTCCCATTCGATTCCCACCATAGGCTTTGGTCTGTTGCTACAAATTCTAGCCAAATGGTCTGTGTCACCCGGCATCACTTTATCAAATTTACAATATAAATTTACTTTGTATTATAATTAAATAAAAATACAAAAAAAAATCCAAAATTTGAGGACAGCCTAATATACACTGCTTCTACTTTTATTAGCCCGTCCCTTATTTGAACATAAGCGATATTGGATTACAATTATTACAGATATACATTTCTATATATATTTCATTCTTTTTATGCTATTGAAAATTCTGGGATTTTGGGGGCGCACAGTGGTCTAGAATCGAAATCCATCCGCCAAAAGTCATTTGATCTAATGTAGTTCAGTGACGAAGCAGCGATGGCAGTCTCCAATTCTATTAGAATTCAAATACTGTTGCCAATCACAAACACCTTAACGCACACATATTTTACAGGGTCCGCCAAATAATTTTTTTTTTCTGAAAATTCTATAAAAAAAAAGTACTGGATATTTTCTCAAATTTCGGTTAATAATGGAAAATAATTTCATTCAAATGGCTGACTCGGCTGGCCATAAAAAAATCCGCAAATCGATTTTGTATTTTTTTAAAAATCCATATTTTTTAAAACCCACAATCAAACTAAAATGTTGATGTCATAATAAGAGTAAAAAAATAATAATATAATTTATAATAAATAAATAAAAATTAAGCATCAATATACAGGGTTTTCCAAGAAGAAGTGTTATTTTGGTATTCAAAGAAAAATTACATTTTTGAGATAAGCGATCAGATGTTTATTTCATAATAAAAAGGAAGGTATGCCGTTAATAATGAAGAAGAACATTAGCCAAATGGCCACCACGACCACGCTTACAGGACCATAGCCTTGCATGAAATTTTCCATAACCAAATCGCAAAGTGTCTGCCCTATGTCCTCGATAGCCTCACGAATTCTAACTTTGAGGTCTTGAATCGACGCTGAGCTGTTGGCGTAGACCTTTTCTTTCACGTGGCCCCAAAGGAAGAATTTGCAATGTGTTAAATCACAAGATCTCGGTGGCCAATTGTAATCACCTCTTCGAGAGATAACAAGGTCCGGAAACTTTTCCCGTAAAAGAGCAATCCTGTTGCTTGTGTGGCACGTAGCGCCGTCCGCCAATAGAAAATCGGTAATCATCTCTCGATAGCGCAATCCATTCACCGAAACTGTTGATCCCACCTCATTTTCGAAAAAGTAAGTAAGTATTTAAAATAACGCCTCTTGTTGGAAAACCCTTTATAAAGTACAAAGTGTTCAAAAATCATATAAAAATCTGAAAAAAGTGATAATATTTGATGTGAAAAATATATCAAAATTTGTAAAAAAAAAACCTAAAACCAAAAACCATAAAAAAATGTCCCGTCAAAATCGAACCCGCCCTAATATACATGCAATTTGGGATTGGGACACATTGGTCAAAAAAATAACATTTTCAGATTATGAAAAAAATTTTGTCTAACTGTATGTATTAAGAATTTTCGTGGTTGAAGAATACACAAGCTTGGTCTGGTTAAAGTGATGAAAATAATCAAATAAATGTCAAAATTAAATTCAATCGACCAAAAGTCTGTAACATTTTCAGTTCTGTAAAAATAGGTTGCAGGCCTGTTGTCTTTTAAGAACTGCTTGTTTGAATAGACATTTGTCTTAATCGTTTCAATTACTCCCCGTATCGATTACAGCTTTAAATGACTCATTTAAATTACAGCATTCTAAAGTCTTACCTGTGTTTGCTTTGTTTATATGTCCTCTCAATCAGTTTTCACAGAATTGTGGAAATAATAGGAAAATTAGTAAAAAGAAATTGGATTTCTTGCACTATTTTTATCGTTTTTTATTATGCAACAGCCATTTTGTATAAAGGATTTTTATAATATTTTCTAGTGTATATTGGCGTACTAAACTCGAAAAAAATATTTTAAAAATTTTCTGAGGTTAATTTTTGTTTAAAAAAATGTTCTTTATGGTTTTCGTCGGAGGTATCTTCCGTTTGACTATAATATTGGAAGAAGGGCTCCGATCGAACAATAAAATACACCAAATTATAGGTTTTTATGTTGTGAATACAATTTTTATATAAACATATTGGTTAAAGAGCAGTAGGCCAAAAATTTCAAAAAAAAATATTTTTTTTGTGGAAAAGGAAAACATTTTTGGTGGTACAAAAAAAAATCATAAAAAAAATTTAAAAAAAAAATTTGAACTATTCGTTTTATTTTATTTTCGCATAGCTAGTGTCGATTGGGATTGCATATGGGTTATGTGGCTTACTTTCTTTTCAATAAAACCAAATAATTTCACTTTTGATGTTCCACCTACCAGGCCGCTAATCTTCTGTAGTGGGATGAGGGTAAACGCAGCTGCGGTGACTAAGTCCAAATTTGGAAAGCTCGTCCCCAAAAAAAATTAAAAATTAACAATCTGGGGCCTAGTTAAGGCCCCAGTCGTCGATCGTAAACTTTGAATTTTGGATTACGGCAGTCGTTTTCGTCAAATTATTTTCGAGAAATCTGTTGACAGATCAGCTGCTATCCGACGTAAAATGATAACAAACTGAGAACAATTTCGACCGGAAGCCCTGATACAAAGAAGTCGAAGCACTGACAATTATGTCGATACGAAAATGTTGTCGGTAACGGATGTCGTGATTAGGCAACAGACTGTTAATTTTTAAATTTTGTGTGGGACAAGGATTCCAAATTTGGACTTACATAGCTCTGCTGTATTTACTGTCATCCGATGTATTTGAACATATTTCATTTCAATCGGAATTCATCCACAATCCAATAAATATAAAGCAAGGGGTGCTGTTTGAAAACCATATTACTGTTAAAGTTATCTGCGACTCAAGAATTCAGCCTTTTCTTATTTGCTTGAGTCCTACAAAATTCCTGTCAGCAGTCGATGTTGGGAAATTTCACTAATTTCGCCAAGGGCACAACACAAAAGAATTGTAAGATAAATATTTTCTTTTATTACATTTTCCCCATATGCCAAAAGTCAATAAAACAATAACATTCTCGTCGTTGTTAGTTAAAATATTCCAAGTTGTGGTGAATAAAAATCCAAAGATTATTTCACAGGAGACCGGAGAGAGAGAGAGAGAGAGCTACGATTTTCAGCAAATAAATCGAAATGTCAATTTTGGAATTTATTGCAATTTACACATTGATTTATGGTTTTCTGTAAGCTAACAACTGCAAGCGACAATAAAACAAAAGCAACAGCCACAAAGCAACGCCAAACTGCAAATATAACCTCTTCGTGGCAGTGGTGGTGGTGTTGGTGGCATTTGGATATTTGGATTTGGTAATAAAAAAAAACAAAAAACATTGTTCGAACAAATGTTAAATGTTGTTCTTGGGGTTTTTATTGAGGGAATAGCACACAAAAATTGATTATCTTCAATTACAAAATTTTGTGTGTTTTTTTTTTATTGTTGTTTTCTTGTTTCAAAACAATACCGAATCTCAGACCCTTTAAGCTGTGTTATTTTTTTTCTACTCAAACAATTGCAACATCGGCAATAATGGCGGCTGTGGTTAACAAACACAAACAAAACAAAACCACTTACATCTGTGGTGGGCCTCGCGTATGTAACAACCAATCAATTGCATGCAGCCGGGTCTGGCATTTTAGACGTATTTGTGGATTTTTACATAAATTCTCCAAAAATAAAAAAAAAATATGTACTCAGCCACCGGGCTGGCCTCTGTCCGCTTTCCAGCCCAGTTTTCCCATTCCTATTGTGCGTTTAGTGTTTTTTGTTGTTGTTTTCTTTCGGGCGTTGCGGGCTGGGGTTCATATGCATTCAAATTGTGTCTTATTATTTTGTTGCACAAAATGATTTGCTACCGCATTTGCCGTCTTGAGACTTCTGAGATTTCCACGGGCTGCCGTGATTGCTGTTGTTTCGTGTTTGGTTTCGGTGTTCAAGAAACTCGACGACTTGTGTTCCTTGGCGTTTAACAAGCAATTTTGATAGTTGTTGTTTCTTTTTTCATCGCTGCTGCCTTAAACGGAAATTAACATATTAACATGTCTATGCATGTTTATGGCTAGTTGCGGTAAGTACTCGTACGTATGTTTAAATGTGTGTATGAGGAAAACAAAATTGTTTAGAGAACAGTTAAGATTGCTTATTACCACATAACCCTGTACTTTGTGAGGTTTTCAACGGTCTGGGTACTTGAGTCACAAATGACGTTTGAAAACGTAACAGGAGCACGGTGGGACAATGGCGACAAAAACCAACAGAAACTATTTAGTTATTTACATTTTTTTTTATTCTCACAAATAAGGCATGGTTAACCCGCAATATTGTAAATTTAGACACAACATTACAGTAAAAAAAAAGTCAAAACAAACACTTATTCTTATTGGGAAAATAAAAGTTAAAATAAAAACGAATGTTGATAGTAATGAAAAAGGATTACAGAAAAATTTACTCTAATTCTCAGTGCAATAAAATTGTTGCAATTAACTGTGATATGAGGTTTTTTTTTTTTTAAATTTAGTTTAGAGTTCTTTAATTTTAAAATTTCATTGGATGAAAGTTACTTAACGTATGATCATTTAAAAAAAGGCACTATTCTTCGATTTTTAAATCAACACACTAGCAACATTAAAAAAAAAAAACATTTATTATATTTTTTTTCCACCATTGCTTCTCCTCTTTTATTACGGTTTTTTCTATTTAATAAAAGTATTTGACTGGCTGTAATGCTAATCGCTATTATATAAAATGTTTAAATACAGTAAAAGGGCTCCTTGAACAATTTTACGGGGAAGTAGTACAAAAAAACTTTTTCAAAGTTTTTAAAATGGGTAAAAATAAAATTTTAGAGAAAAATGCCAAAAAAAAGGAAAGAAATTAAAAAAAAAAAATTGTTTGCCTTCTCTGATTAGGACATCAGTAAAATATTTGTACACGCACATATTGAAGAGAATCTCGCCAATTTCACGCCGAATGTTGTCTTTGATGACTTGCGCCTGGATTGTTTAAATAAACTTCATCTTTGAGATGACCCCACAGAAAATTGGCCAAGTCGTTAAATCAGGAGATCGAGGACATTTGGACAGTTGATCGGGGCGAGCCAGTCCAGTTAAAAAGAATCATTCAGCAAAGACAGTCTAGCGGCCAGACTAAAGACAATCTAGATAGACTATTACAAGTCATAATAATTTTATACTGAAAGAAAATACAATCAATGTCGCATGTTATTTTTTTTTCAATAAAGAGCACTAATGTTTTTTGTTTTTGAACATAGCACTGATTTCCTAACAACAAATTAGTGGCATCTACAGCTTGTAGCCGTATCAAACCTGTGATCACTTTTTTTTCATGCGAAAATTCAATATTATCTTTGAAATCTTCAAACAGTCATATCTAGTGAATAAGCGGCAAAGAGCGAAAAGAGGCGAATCCTGAGATCAATTATTTCCATGCAAAAATCTTAGGGAAATAGACATATCTCACTCATTAACCGTCCTAGGGCGAATCCTCTGATTAGTTTTTTCCATGCGATTACTTTTTTCCATTCAAAAATTCAATATTTCCTTCGAAAAATTCAAACAGTCATATCTTAGTAAATGAACATTCTAGAGCGAAAAGATGCGAATCCTGTGATTACTTTTTCTCCTCAAAAAATTCAATATTTCCTATGAAAACTCCAAAGAGTCAAACAGCAGCTAAGCTTCACTTTTTTCCATGCAAAAATTCAACATTTCCTTTGAAAAGTTCTAAAGTCATATATCAGTAAATAAGCGTCCTAGAGCGAAAAGATACGAATCCTGCAATCACCTTTTTCCAAGCAATAATTCAATATTTCCTTGGAAAATAGACATATCTCACTAGGGCGAATTCTGTGATGACTTTTTTCCATACAAAAGATCAATATTAAATTCGAATACTTCAAACAATCGTATGTCAGTAAATAATTGTTCTCGAGCGAAAAGAGACGAATCCTGTGATCACTTTGCCATTCAAAAATTCAATACTTCCGTCGAAAAGTTCAAACAGTCATATTTCAGTCTGATTCCGAAATTTTAAGATGGCTAATTCAGAAATGCCATTAATTCTACAGTAGTAAATCTGTATTAAATCTTAGAAAAAACAATAACTGCCCTCTATTGTAAAAATGCACATGTAACGAAGATCGTCCAACCTCTAGATTGTACTTGCTTTTAGCAAACCAATATTGTAGCTTATAAAAGTTCATAAGACAGTCTGTGTTCGATATTGAGTTAACAAATCGAGAATCGAATGATTTGATGGTACCTGAGTGTCCATTGCTGTGATTTGAATTGTTCTGATCATGCAGTGAAATGTTCTTAATACGAACTGATACTCAACTAATCTCTACCCCTAAGTGTATGTACAGAAATAGGCTAATAAATCATGTTGCCAACTTTTCTATGCGATTTCCAAATGAGATTTTTCTCCCCCACCGTGCACTGTGTCGAAAACAAAATACCAGTCGTAACTATGGGATTTTATGTAGTTGTGTTTTCTTATTCTTCCAGGGCGTTGTTTTGAAATATTGCAGCGCATTGGTGCGGTGTATGAAATGATTTCAATGCATGCAATATTGTGATTAAATTTTCTATTGTTCAACAAAACCAATCATTTTGGTTCCATTTATATGGGATGTTGTGTGTTGTTTGGTGTTTTTTTTTTTGTAATGTTTACCAGAAGTAAACTAAAACCCCGAAATTACAACAAATGCACATTTGCATATAAATTAGGAAATTTAATTAAATTGATGCATAGGAGGCTAGCTTAGGTTAGAGTGGCAGTTTCTATAAGCTGAATAACATAGACTGCGAAAACTAACGAAATCATTTTAATCTAGCTCGCCCGCTGAGCTATTCAAAGTGCCCTGAAAAGCTCCTGTGCCAGCAATATCCGTGAGATCGCTTAGATCCCCAAACAAATGAGAACCCAGTATTGATACTCATCTGTTTGGCATCGATAGGTAGTGCATAGAATGTGTTTTATGGACTTCTGCTTATCCTCTTCACCACCACAGCACCAGCAGTAATTGTTGGTAGCAATCTGCTGTGTCATTGCATACCTTCGTATTAAACAATTCCCTGACGGACGTAACCTTAAAAGCCCCTGAGTTACCTAATGCCAATGTAGGCTATCGTCTAGAGAAATAGGAATCTTTTGTTGATCCCAACAACCGCTGTCGCCTTCCAATCTGACAGAGTTCTATAATGACGGGAACAACCAACGATACATCGGGTCTGGACAGCAACGGCATTGTGTAAGAACGGTTCTTCTATGATGGACAATGTTCTTCAAATTGATGTACGGACTTGAAGAAAAATTAATGAAAAGTTATACATCAAATGGAAGAAATGATCATCAAATTGATGTACAATGTTCATCAAATTGATGTACAGTGTTCATCAAATTGATGTACAGTGTTTCTCAAATTGATGTACAATGCTCATCAAATATTCATCAAATTTATGTACGGAATTGAAGAAAAATTAATGAAACGTTATACATCAAACTGAAGGAATGATGTACAATGTTCATCAAATTGATGTACCATGTTCATCAAATATTCATTAAATTGAAGTACGGAATTAAATAAAAATGAATGAACTGAAGAAATGATGTACAATGTTCTTCAAATTGATGTACAATGATCATCAAATTGATGTACGGATTAATGAAAAGTTATACATCAAATGGAAGAAATGATGTACAAATTGATGTACAATGATCATCAAAGTGATGTACAGTGTTTATCAAATTGATGTACC
Organism: Hydrotaea cyrtoneurina; assembly: GCA_958296145.1. Taxonomy (NCBI): domain Eukaryota; kingdom Metazoa; phylum Arthropoda; class Insecta; order Diptera; family Muscidae; genus Hydrotaea; species Hydrotaea cyrtoneurina. The sequence continues at coordinate 16,913,813 of OY282513.1, read as the reverse complement.
ATGTTCATCAAACTGATGTACAAAATTCATCAAATTGATGTACGGAGTTGAAGAAAAATTAATGAAAAGTTATACATCAAATGGAAGAAAATAATGTACAATGATTATCAAATAGATGTACAGTGTTCATCAAATTGATGTACAAAATTCATCAAATTAATGTACGGAATTGAAGAAAAAATAATGAAAAGTTCTACATCAAATTGAAGAAAAAAGTAGTAGTTTGGAAAATGATGTAAAAATGCATCAAATTAATGAACTCTTGTGATTACAGTACTGTCAGCCCGACTGTTCGAGAATATGCATATCTCCACAGTATCAGTCATTCTCTCCCTTGTTAGATGGTCACAACGTACTTCTGATCTCATTACCAGCCAATGACATGCCATTACCCAAAGCATGAATTCTTGAGCAATAAAAATGACTTGCTACTAAAGAAAAAAAGTAGTTATTGACAGTTTTGATGAAAAAAAACGTTGACTACGAAAATATTATATGTATATGAATTGTAGAGTTTCCCTTCCCCTGTTATGTTTGGTTCTCTTGCCTACTTAATCACAATCCATTCAATGGCAACATTTAATTGTTATTTGATTTTAATCATCAAAATGATAAAAGAAAATGAAAAATAGTTATTAAACGAAAAGGAAGGCCGTCTATGAGAGTGTCACTATCATGGCAATCATGGTTATGTGTTGCACTGGCATCGACGATAATTTATTTAAATTCGTTTTTAATTTTCTGCAGTACAAACGACATAACGTACGGTGTCGTTTAAAGAGCAATAAACTATAATTGGCCGTAAATGTTCATCGTACACTGTCGCGGTTTTTTTTTTTCAGTTGCATTCACTCAGCCATTTATTTCAGTTGACAATATGCAATAAAACTTGAAATTGACCGTCTGAGCGAACGACCGACCATATTGTTGGTGCTAATAAATTAGTCACTGCACTGCGCATTCACTCAATACTGGTGGTATTGAATTGAAATGGGCTGTTATGTCTGCATTTGCATGTGATCTCATTTAATTCGGTTCTCTTGGTTGTTCTTTGGGTGGAGTTGGAAAATGTGCTTCAATTACAAGACTATAGAGTAAGTTGTAGTATCAGTGCTATTCTTTAAGTTAATATGACATTTTTATGAGAATTTATTGTAAGTGAACAATCAGAGATTTGACGTTCTAAAAATAAGACAAGGTCTAATATATGGAGAAGTTGACAGTGTCGATTCATAATTGACGACTTAGTTGACACCAAAAACGATCTTCGAACATTTTCAATAGACGACAGCTTTATTTTTTTTTCCATAAATGCATTCAAACAGACTAGGGTCGTGTACCCCCTACATAGTCTTTGACTGAACCAAAGGCTCAGATTATGATGATCTCATAAACTTACTACGAAGGAGACATTACAATCAATTTATGTTATGAAAACAGTTTTCGAGACAATTCTGAAGCCGTGGGCAAAACAAAAGATCACAAAAAATTATGAGTCAACCACATTGAAGACAATTCAACCAAATTAAAATAAGTGACTATTTTCATCCAAGCCCATCAATATTAAATTTAAATTGCACATACATGTATTTTAATAGTTTCGATCTTCGTTTCATAGAAAATTTTCAAAAGTACATACTCAGTTCGTTTAAATGAAAAAAAGGTTCAATTATCCGAAGTCTGGATTCTTGATTTTTTTCATTTCCGATTAATCAACTCTACCAATCACCCGGTATTTCAGTAGCTGTCACTTTTGAAGCTTGTATTCTTCTACATTTGACAAGTATAAACTACGCCATTACTAAAAATAGAATGATTCAACAACGCATTGAAATTACTAAAATTCTCTACAAAAATGGTGAAAATCTGGCAGTCACAGTACGCAAAACTAAAGCATTTTCGGGTCGTCGTGAAGCACCTTGTCGGACCGCAATACCGCAAATTTTTGGAAAAAATCGATCTGTTGGGACAAGTAAGTGATTTGAAGAGCAAAACCCGTTCACGTTGCTCAGGAACAACTTAGAAAATTGCTGCTGTAGCCCAAAGTGTTGAATGAAAGACAATGTTTATGCAGGTAAACTCTTGAGCACTTAAGAACCAACATTCGTCAAGTTGTGGCCGAGATACCGCCCAACGTGTGCCAAAAAGTGGTCCAAAATGACCTCAAAAGAATCAATGCTTGCAACACTTTGCGTGGTGGTCATTTAAATGATGTAGTGTTTCACACATAATGTCAACGTTCAAACTTTATAATAAAAAAGAAATATGTTGAAAAAAAAAATTATTTTATATGTGTTTTATTTACGTTTACTTTTGAAAACGTAAAAAGGATAACCCTTTATTAACCCTCTAACCGGCCAAACAGAAATACTGGAAAATCCTTGAACCCTTTTTTTTTTATCAATTATGACCACAGTGATCGGAAACCCTCCTTTTTTGTCTTCTTTGTATAGATGGTCAGGAGCTGTTCGTATTTTCTTTTTTTATTGTTTTAAATGATATTTTTCTTATTTTCGAGAAAAATCATGCACTTTTTGCTAATACTCCATATGTATTTGGAAATAATTACTGGCCAATGGAGATTAAAGTAAATTCCACACACAAATTTTCATTGTCAGCTCATGGGGCTTATTCAATTGACTACTGTTATGAATACTCTCATCCAACAGTCAATGTCCCTATATAGGCCAGGCATAGCAGTTCTAATGTGCCAACGATAATTGCTGTTTTTTCATCCATCACAGCGTGATATGTTTTCATAGAGTGTGAAATGATTTCTAAAGTTAAAAAAAGAAACTCTACCAAGACTAAAACCAACAATTCCGTGCAACTTCCGTCATTTGTTGTTAATGTTTCATTTCAAAACTCATTAAACACACTAAATCTATTTTTATGACAACAACTAAAATTACTAAACCGTTATGACATAATAACACCAAGAACCATATGAACATATCGCATGAAAAACAAACCAAAAAAAAAAAAAAATTATATCATTAAAATTATTTTTAGAATGCAACACAATGATTGTCATCTCACATACAGAACTCTGAAACCAAATGGAAAAAAAAAATAATAAACGCAAACGTAAAAGTACAACCAACGAAACTGTTAAAAATCGTGTTTAATTATATAGGCGAAAGCATAATAATGTCATGAAACGTTAAAACAAACAGAACAACAGTAACACAAAAAAGAAACGCTCATATCAACCATAAAAGTGCATAAATGAAAAACCAAATATGTCAACGCTGTATTTTTCTAATTCTCAAAAACAAGTGAACAACCGAAGCCGCCAACCACACATTACTAACATCCGCATTTGTATGAATGTACGGCAATAGATCTGACAGCAATTGAATTGAATTCCACCAATATGATGAAAATTGCCATAAATAGTCTTATCGGAGATATGAATCTAATTCGTAATATGTGACACAGCCAGTAGCGGGGAAGCTTAAGTGTTTATTATTTCCTTACTTGTAGGTCTTAACCCCTCAACCACTAACACCGTCTACAGACGGTCATCACGAACATTCATTACTAACTGTAAACAAAATCAAAACATTTGGCTTTTTTTCGTGCTCCGTCCGTGTTGGTGTGCCAAGTTTTCACTGATAACAACATATTCTCCAAGTCGTATTCTTCAATAGCAGGCAAAAAAAGTCGGTTATCTTACGACCATAACGCTCCGAATTGACGGTGACAGTCGTTCCCTTGTCGTTTTAGAAGAAGTAAGGTCCAATCACACCTTCGGAGCAAAGAGCGCACCAAACAGTGACTTTTTGTGGATGTAATGGCCTCTCTTCCATTACTTGAGGATTCTCAGAACCCCAAATACGACAATTTTGTTTATTAACATACCCACCGAGTGAGAAAGGTGCTTCATAACCATAAAACATAATCTCCTCCTAAAGCAAGATATGTGGCTGTGCCAGAATCACCTTTTTTGTAGTAGGTTTTAATAATTTTTCCGAGTTGTGTGATAGTTAAGCGATCCATTTTCGTCAATCTCAGACTTCCAACTGAAAAGAGAAAACATTGGCTTAGTTTAACAGATGTCGCATTCCAGCTGTCTACTTTTGAAACCACGAAATGGATGACCCTTTACTATCGTAAAACTGTTAATGCATTTTGACCCTGTAAGGGGCGCTTTGAAGGGTTCGACTTAAGTGTTTAAAGCTTAACAGGTCTTTAACAAAGTCTCATGTGTTTCGCTCTTGTCACCCTTGACCGGTAGACAGTTTTTCTTGGTTAATACATTTCAAGGCTTCAGCCGGATTATGTTCTTGTGTTAACTGAACTTTATACGCCTTAAGACCCCAGGTCTTTATGTAAAATGCGGTGCAATGACGTTTGTGGAATGCCCAATTCCAAAGAACGACGAGGAATGGACACTAGGGTGGAGTGAAAACATGTTTTTTTTTTAATTTGAAAAAGTTAACCTCGGAAAGAGATGTAGTCTGGGGTCCTAATGAGGGGAAAAATAAAGAAAAAAAATTTAAAAAATTTTTAGGGGTCGCGCCACTCCCTCGAAATTTGGAAATTATCGCTATTTTGGCGTTGATTTTAGAAAAATCCTAAAAATTAACGACTTAACTTATTCGAAATTTAAAAGTTTAAGCTTGTTCAGTGCCCAAACAAAAGTATTTGAGGCAAATATGAGGATAATCGACTAATATTTGTAGCTTTGGTGGCGATTTCATTGTTCAGTCAATTTTCTGAAGAAGGGACGATTTGACTTATTTTACTTTTTGAAATTTTTGAACAATGAGAAAATTTTTTTTAAATTTTTTCATTCCCTTATTTCATTGTTTACGCTATTGCAAACATTTATTGAGATAAAACTTTTTTGGATTTTTCTAAAATCAACGCCAAAATAGCGATAATTTCCAAATTTCGAGGGAGTGGCGCGACCCCTAAAATTTTTTTAAATTTTTTTTCTTTATTTTTCCCCTCATTAGGACCCCAGACTACATCTCTTTCCGAGGTTAACTTTTTTTTTTGAATTTCACTCCACCCTAATGGACACACCTGGGTTTTCTTCAACACTTTGGGCTACAGCAGCGATATTCTCAATTGTTCTTGAGCGACGTGCACGGGTTTTATTCTTCACATCACTAACTTGTCCCAACAGCTCGAATGTGTCCACCTATTTCTGTATTGCGATCCAACAAGGTGCTTCATGACGACCCAGAAATACTTTAGTTTTGCGAACTGTGACTGCAAACTTTTCACCATTTTTGTAGTGAGTTTTAATAATTTAAATGCGTTGTTGAAGCGTGTATCGTTCCATTTTTAGTAATGCTGTCATTTCTACTTGTCAAATGTCAAAGAATAAAAACTTCCAAAATAACAGCTACCGAAATACCGGCTGATTCAAAAAAACACCTCTTGTTGGAAAACCCTTTATTATTTTTATTCCCCCCAAATCTTATTTTAATGTTATTGATTCTCCAACAACTTAAATTCATTTCATTTCAAACTCACATTGTGTGTTTGTTTGTGTGTTGTTCGGCGTATTCTCGCGAGGCCTATTGAAAGCAGGCCCAATTAAAAGCTTCCTGTCCCTACCCCCCATCAAACAAAAAAAACAAGTTCTATTTTCGGGGTGTATCATACATCAAAATGTCGGTGTAGTTTAGAACATTTCCTCTAATTTTCGTCTTTCCACTATGAACACACAACAACAATGGCCGTTTACAAGTTTTCCGAAAACGTAAAAAAACAACCGATTTCCTGTAGTTTCAGTGAGAAAATTTGAAAAAAAAAAAGACAGTGAATTGAAAGATAATGATTATTACATGGCTACCTATTTTCATGTTGTTGCCATTGTATTTGTTGTTGTTGCTGTTATGTTTGATGTAATATAATTATGTTGTTGCCATAGTGCGTTTCATTCGGAGTTGAGCTGGCTTGAATGACGGACGGCGGACGGGTTGAGTAACAACTCCGGTGCAACAATGTTGTTTGCGTTTTTAATGTTGGTGTTCGTCGTTGACTGACGTTTGAATAGTGCAACCAACCAGCCAACAACAACAACAGGCGCCATAAAAACATATTTCCTGTTTTATTTTTTCAACTCTCCTTGTAGGCCGGCGATTTTGAAAATCAAAAAATAAAACAAAAACAAATAGTAAACAGAAGAGAAAATGATTTAATGAACCAATCATGCAGAACTCAAACATACTCGTCGCACTCGATCGACAACAACTCCAACAACACCGGCCTGGCCAACTAAGCCAAACCCAAGTGGGGCGAAATCGAGCAGTGCGCAACAGCAAACATGATTAACAAAAAAATAGAACGACTACAAAAAATAGATACATTTGTTATTATTAAAGATTGTCTTGGCATTATGATTCAATAGTGTACAAGAAAAAGGAGTTGCTTCCAAAAAAAAAAAGTATTTGATTATTATTAAATAGGTGCTTCTAATGTAGGAGAAGGAACCGCGGAAATAGTCGTTTGTGGAAAAAGATCGCATATGATTTGAATTAGAAAACAGAAAGTCAAATAAAAAACTTGGGGGCTTTCAAAACTATTAAAAAAATAAAGTTCTCTATAATTTGTTTTCTATTTCCCTGAATGCCGTTAATATTTTCCAACCCATATTTCCCAAATTCTGAACATAAAAACATAATGAAATTACCTTCAAATTATATTCGGAGCTCAAGAAGGTACGTCAAGTGATTGGTTGAAACTGTCAGAATTTAATAATCAAAATACCAAGGATTGTATGTGAGTTCTTGTTGTTGGGCCATGATTGAATTCTGGCGAAACACCGATGCACAGTGGCCCAGAAACCAATTTCACTGGCGAAAAACTTCTAACTTTGGATCTAGTAAAATTTATTGAGTTCTGTAAAAAAAAATGGTTGTAGACAAGGAGTGAGGGAAGTATTATTTTAACACTAGTAAGTTGTAATGCGCCTATGGCGCCCGTTGAAATATGGAAAACAAATTTTGTTGAAAAAAAAAAATTTTTGTGGAAAAAAAAAAATTTTTGTTGAAAAAAAAAAATTTTGTTGACAAAAAAAAAATTTTCTTGAAAAAAAAAATTTTTGTTGAAAAAAAAAATTTTGTAGAAAAAAAATTTTTTTCTTGAAAAAAAAAATTTTTGTGGAAAAAAAAAATTTTGTTAAAAAAAAATTTTGGGGAAAAAAAAATTTGTTGAAAAAAAAAAATTTGTAAAAAAAAATTTTGTGAAAAAAAAATTGTTGTTGAAAAAAAAATTTTGTAAAAAAAAAAAATTTGGGGAAACACAATTTCTGAACAAAAAAAAATATTATTTTTTTTATTATTATTATTTATAGAATTATAGAATGCCTATTTAAATTCCTACGTACTGCGTGACAGAGTCAGTGAATCAGTGTCGAGAGTAAATATATATTAAGATTAAAATATTAAAAACCGAACAATTGGTTATATTATAGAAATATATCCAAAGGTGGAGCTTCTTTAATGTCTTACATACGCATGCACTTTGTTGAATTATTGTGTTGTATTGACCAAAAGGCAAATATCACAACGAGACGTCGTACAGTGTGACGGATAGCAAATCTAGAAGCACATTCGATCAAAATCGCAATAATTTCTTGCAGAGGAATGCAGAACAAACGGAGAATAATTCGGTACAGTTAGGTTACTGTTACAGCTCAATCTAGATATTTATACACATGGTGATAAGTGGTTTTTGCTACCGAAATTTTATAGTAAACATTCAGTGCGAGCAGTTCTGTAAAAAATGGTTACACAAATTTCCTTTCACATTCTTTGAAGGAAATCTAATTTATTTGGCAAACTTTCAGGAAAAAGTATATTGTGGAAGACAGAGTGATCTGTGTAGAGCCGATTAAAGTTTATAAAAGTTGCCGGTTTTTGCCCCATTTAGAAAAAAGTATATTTGTTCAAGAATGGTATGTATTTGTAGCTCAACCCAATAGATTTGTATTTACATTTGTATTTCCATTTTACCCATTGGTCCATTGTCCGATTATGCACAGGACAGTAGAAATAAGGACAACATGCCTATACTGTCGTTAAACGGCGATAATGCCATTTGATGACATATTATAAGAGGTTTTTTTTTTTTAAATTTTCATTGATTTTTGTCAGATTGGTCATCCGTCAAATGTGACCTGTAAGATAAGTCACTCTTTATGGGAAGACATTAATCCTAAACAGACTAAGACGCTTCTGGGTTTCGGGCATTATAGGATATATCTCGGACGCCGAAGATGAAGAATCAGTGGAACATTTATTAGAACACTGTCCAGGTCTATAGGAACATCAGTTGGGTGCAGGAGCGTTGACAGACCAAAGACTCTGGTGGGAATCGAAAGCACAACCCCCACGCTGATATGAAAGCACATTAATTATAATTAATTATTATTAATTGTTACTTTTTATTTTTTTATAATATAAATGAGACCAGAATCGAACCGGGGCCCCTAATTTCTTTTATGTTTTCTCAAATTTACCCATAAACAGAGGAGCGAGAGGATAATCCACAAAAATTATTCTCAAAAAAATTCCATAATATAACTCTGAAAATAACACCGTGTTACAAAAAATATTTTTTTTTCTGTCCTATGAACCAAATGCACATATTCGGAAAGAGGGAAAAAAATAAAAATACACGTGTATCGGCGATTTTCATGTACACGTCAGGTTTCTAAGTTTGAAGCTCGTAGTGGCCTGTGTGAAAGCCTTTCGACCGATTTTTAACCCTTTTTCAGTGATCCAAACGAGCTGATTTTTGGCAGGCAGACTCGTGGAAATGTCTGTATCACGTCAAATTTTAAAAACAATTTTTATCAATTCTCAGATTTTCCCCAATTTTTATTATTTTTGAAAAAAAAAATATTTTGTTCACTTTTCTTAGCATAACTTAAAGAGACTCCAAATTGTTTAACCACTTAAGCGTTACGAAAAAAAAATGTTTTTTGACTGAACCTTAAAAAAAAAGATAACCATTTTAAAAAAAAAAAAATTAGGAAAATCTGAGAATTGATAAAAATCTATTTTTTAAAAAATTTGACGTGATACAGACATTTCCACGAGTCTGCCTGCAAAAAATTAGCTTGATTGGATCACTGAAAAAGGGTTAAAAATCGGTCCAAAGGCTTTCACACAGGCCACTACGAGCTTTATACTTCAAACTGAAAAAAATGCTGACGTACACGTGTATTTTTATTTTTTATCCCCTTTCCGAAAAAGTAAATTTGGTTCATAGGACAGAATGTGTGTAACACGGTGTATCAGACATTAACTACATTTATTTATTGAGGAACATTAAGTAAAATCTTTGACCCACTGTAAAAAAAAACCCAGACCTGCTGGACTATACCGTTAGTCGACAAAAATGATCTATTCAACATGCCCTTTCAGAATTATATGGTCGCTATAAATCAAATCAATTACAACTTTTATAATGACCCTCGTATGCGTTTACATTTTCAGGGTAACTGAACTGTAATTGTTAACAAAAAACAAACATGCGTCCATTGTGTGCAGCTACCACACTCTGCTCAATACACGCACTTTCAATTACACATTTAGGTATGTATTTCATATTTTGTATGTTAAACTTCCTAAAAAGAAATAATAGAAACATTGTGTTCAACACAGATTGATTTGTTCAAAAAATACAAATAAATGTGCTGGCAAAAAGGTCAAAGACTTCTCGGCGAGTATCGCTAAGTCTGCACAATCCACGACATTTATGCCCACCAGTGGGCACTTTTTGTCATGGATCACACGGTGGCACTGGTAATGGTTGTCGGTAGGTAGGTGAGTGTGTGTGTTTGCTGGTGGCGGTTGTCTGGCTGGATATCGACAACTGCTGCTGTTCACCGATGTAAGTACAACCGTTATTATTGGTAACGTAAACGTAAGCGAGCACACTCACTCACAGTGTTGGGTATTCTGTGTTTCAAAAAGACCCACACGTCGCCAATGTATCTTTTTTTGTGGTTGTCATTTTGTTGTTGTTCCACTCAAAATACCAACAAAAAAAAACCAACATAAAACAATTTCCGCCATAATAACCGCCGCCATTCTATTCTATTCTTTCACAAACCAGAAGTTTTTTATGCTGTTTTTTTTTTTATACACTCCATCATAGGACGGAGTATATACTAAGTTTGTCATTCCGTTTGCAACACCTCGACAGAGTGATCTGCGACCCTATAAAGTATATATATTATTGGTCAGTGTAACATTCTAAGACATTCTAGCGATGTCCGTCTGTCCGTCCGTCCGTCCGTCCGTCTGTTGTCTGTTGAAATCACGATAGAGTGCGAACGACCAACGCTAAAAAGCTGAAATTTTGTAGGAAGATGTTTTTTGCGCATAAGCAGGTTAAGTTCGAGAATGGGCCATATCGGACCAAAGGGGAAAAAGTTCCCCTTTACGGGACTAAATATATTCCGGCCATAATCAAATTTTTCAAATATTTGTTTTCACTACATCTAAGTTCTAAGTTTATATAATTTACAGATGGGAAAAAAATCCCAAAAATGGGCGTGCTCATGGGTTCCGTGGACCCTTGGGGCCCAAAAAAGGGCCCATGATAAACATGCGCATATGGGTATCGAAGTGCAACGAAATTTACTCACGAACCCAAATATGCCTTTATTTTCATGATTTGCCTAAATTTTTTGATCCGGTTTCTGGGACTATCGGGTCACCAGCGGCCCAAAAACCGTCCCTTGACAAACATGGACATATGGGTATCGAAATGCAACGAAATTTTCTCGCGAACCCAAATATACGTTTATTTTCATGATTTGGATAAAATTTGTGATCGGGTTCCTGGGACTATCGGGTCACGAGCGGCCCAAAAACTCAGTTACTTTTTAAGGATCCATGATGGAGGGTATATAAGATTCGGCCCGGCCGAACTTACTATTTGCCCACTTGTTTTTTTTTTTTTTTGGCTGACATCCAGTTTGTTTTGTTTATGATGTTAAACAATTTTACGCTTCAAGTAAGAATAAATTCACTGCGGTATGTATGTAACCGTGTGGATATGTAAATGTGTATGAATGAATTTAGAAACTTCACTACTGTGAAGGTACTCGGCGATATTTGCCAAAAAGGTGTGACCGAAATGTTTGAAACGCAAATACATTCTAATTGAGAGACGCAGTTGTTTTGCAATATAACGGAAGATGTAGTCCAGTCCGTTCAATTCCACTCAAAATCATATTTGTGAAAGAAATCATTTCCCTTATCTGTAAGATATTAACTTCATTTATGGAAAGGGGGGTATATATCATACTATGAATTACTGATCGGTTCAACTTTGTGAACACAGTAGTTCTTAAACCGTCGCTGGGCCGTGCCGATCTGAAGTAGACGGTAATGGTCCAACAGTTCTTTTCTTTATCGAGGATTTGCGTTTTTTTTTTATTTTCAAATCTTTTTTTCCACATACATGTGAACAATAGAACAACAATTAAAACAATACTTCATACTTCATCACGGATTCACCAACTTCTTAATCATTGCATCGTTCACCGATATATCCATATTATAGAATATTGATCGCCTTACCGTCCCACCCTCATAATCATCTATGCCATAGACATCCTCAATGGGCAGAGATATTTCCATTTCATTTGGTGCCAAAAGTTTCCTTGCATCTTTACGGAAATTCTCAATGGTCTTTGTCATCTCGTCGTGTGCCAGTATAAACGATTTCAGCGCTATCATATCGCTAGTACTGTTGTTGAGAAAATGTTTCGCTTCGATTCTGTCAATATCCGATATCAAGCGCAGGAACAAGAAATCGGCATAGCGTTTTTTCACTTCCAGCTGTGACAGCTCATCGAACCAATTGTGCGACCGTCTATTCATCATTATTACCAAGCCCACAAAGATTATCTTCAGCGACAATATGAGCATGATCACGACGAGGGCCGCACTTTCCACTTCATGGTAACAGTTGTCCAGCACATGCTTCCAATACAACAAATCACGATTGTTCTTTTTCAATTCGTAGTGCAGAAACCCCACCAAAACGGTGGTAAAGATGGATCCAAACCATATGTACAGATAGTGGTCCTGGAAGAACTGGTGCAGTTTAAGCGACAGTTTCCGAAGAGTAAGCATTTATTTATGGTAATTTTCTTTTCTCTCTGAATGTTTTTGATGTGAATGGAAAATTTTGACAATAATTTTTAGTGACAAATTCAAAAAATGTGTTTACGAGACTGTAGAATCAAAGACTAAATGGGAAACACTAGATTACTGGCAGTCATTATTCAGCAACTCCGAAGGTTTTTATTTCATGGCAATTCTGAGTAATGTTAGTCCCGATTCACACTAGGCAATTTTACTTGAGGCAATTTTTACGATTCCCTTTTGAACTTGCCTCGTGTGTTCACACGAGGAACTTCTTTTTCGGCAATTTTTGTTTTCATTATTGACTTTCAAAATATGAAAACAAAAAAGAAATTGCTTTCAAAACATCAAAATATGAAAAACACAAAATGAATTGCCAGTACGAGCAAGTTTTTTCCATTTCCATTCCCCTTACCCCTCTTTCCAACAAACTTAGAATTTTAGACTGTTTTAGCAGACAAAAAGCTTTGAGTAATTCCTAAGTTGGCAGAATTTTTACTAATATGAAGTATTTTTGTGGCCAAATAACAAACAATTTTCCACAAATTTTACCTTGAAAGAAAGGCAAATGTTCATATATTTTAAACAGCCTCAAATTTTCCTGAGGCTATTGTAAAAAAAAAATACTTACAAACGTCACTTACTTATGTCCCTTAACATTACATGAAGCAACAGACTGGGAACTTCTCCCGGTCGTTGTTAACCCTTTTTCAAAAACGGGTAAGATCATCGTGTTGTCCACCTCGTGCTGGCGACTTTACGAGTAAGAGAGTAATCCCTTAGTAATGTAAAACTTCTCTATAAAAGCATTGGCCGTTCGGAGCCGGCTTTAGACAGTAGGTCCCGATCAGTGAGTATACACAATTATATCGCGCACAGCTCACAGATTCGAGAGAAGTTATCCGTGTGTTACCAACGTTATGGGGGTGGAATTGAGGGGGTTTTCTCTTAAATTCACAGATTCCGGAGTATTGTGTTCATAGCACCGGAAAATGAACTCCGAACTCTAATATTAAATTTGGCTTTAAAACAAGAACAATTTGCTGATATTTTCATCTACATGCCTAGTTTACAAAAGTTAATGAGAACAAATAATTAATTTGCGTGTGGGACTAAAAAGTTGGAATTTTTTCGACTCAATACTATCTTCGACAATACCTCTTTAAATTTATGAAATACAGTTCGCAAAGTCTAAAAATAAAATTGAATTTTTTAAAATTTAAAAAAGGTGAACATTTATGATTTGCAAAAAGGTAATTTTTTTTTTTAAATGCAATAGGATTAATTGCATACAAACAATTAACAAAAAATTCCAAAAAAAATGGTCCCCCTAAAATTGAAAAATCCAACAAGTAGTAAATTTTGAAAATATTTCTAAAATATATCCGTTTGTCAGATTTTTGGTGTAAGTGCCTTAAAATATTCAATCACTCCTTGCCAACAACCAGTTTTTTACAGAATTCATAAATTATTACTAGATCAAAAGATACAACATTTTGGCGAATGGAAATGGATTCTGGACCACTGTGCGTCGTGAAATTATCAGGCATTTATGCTTTATTTGGAGAGACTAGTCCGTGTTGAACAACTGAGTTCTTTTCTGGTAATCTCCTGTATCTTTGCTCCTAAATACTCCAATCTCCTCTCCTTCTTGATTTTAGGAAAATCACCAGGAACATATCGTTCATTCTAATAAAACGACAGTTTAGTTGCCCAGCATTTACCATATGGTTAACTGTACGACAATTACGACTGTGGTCTATAAGGAACTACCACTCCTCATGAATCCGTCTAGCCTTTTTAATATTCCATTTCCATTATCAGCCTCTTCAATATCTGCACCATTCATATATGGTCATGAGCTTTTTAAAAAACGTTTTTTTTTTTTAAAAATTTCCCTTTACATTTATGATTTTCGAAGTAGACATCCGATCAAACAGTAGAATATGTAGAATTAAAGGTAATAGCATAAGTAATATACAAATCTTCTGAGAATTATTTTTATGTAAAAGCAATGGTGGGAAAAATATTTCAAAGCAAATTTTCTTATTGTTAACACAAACTATATTATAAAATTTTTTTTTTAAAAAAAATTCTAAGCCGTTTTTTTATTTTATTGCCGAAGAAAACAAGCCACATTTTAATGATTTATAAATGTGGAATTTATGCTTGCCACTGCTATGCAAACGTCGCGACGAAAGAAAGGCGACATAATGAAGACAGGCAATTGCAACGTCGAGGTAGTGGAAGAATTTGTATACCTCGGCTCCGCCATTAATAGAAATAATAATGTCAGCATCGAAATAAAGCGAAGGATCGTGCTGGCAAATAGATGTTTTTTCGGGCTCAACAAACAATTCAGGAAAACAGCCCTCTCTCTTATCGAACTAGAATAACACTAAACAACACACTTATTTTACCCGTGCTTCTTTATGGCGCCGAAACATGGATATTTGCGAAGGCAGATGAAGCTGTGCTGGTGGTTTTTGAGAGAAATCCATGGCCCTGTATGTGTTAACGACGAGTATAGACGTCGAACGAACCGTGAGCTGTAGCACGACATGAACGTAGTTTTTTTTGGACTAACACTCAGGGGATGCCCCCTATAAATGCAATGCACTGTGTTAGCGATAGGAAAGACGGGTATTGGAGGGAGGAAAGAGGGAGTAGTGTTTGTTGACGTTTGCTTTGAATTTGGTAATGTCATAGCAGGAAGGGAAAACACTTGCAGGAAGATTATTCCGCATACGAACAGTCCGGCTGAAGAACGAATTTTCACAATAGTGCGTCGTCCGCTCACCGGCCATTTGACAATGAACGGATGAGACTTCCTGGATAGTCGAGTATCCCGGCTAAATATTCTAACTTCAGGGACCGGAAGGCGCAGACAGGGAAGACCGAGACTCCGGTGGATGGACCAAGTGGAAGATGTCATGAAGATGCTTGATATCACGAACTGGAGAAGCCAATCAGAAGACCGAAGTGCTTGGAAATCACTTATTAATTAGGCCAAGACCAACAATAGGTTCTAGAGCCAACTTAAGTAAGTAAGTAAGTACGGGGCTCTATGACAAATACCACAAATAAAAAATGGCAAAAAAAAATGAAGAGTGACCCAAATGAAGAATTCTCCCAAATAAATGGAAAACCACCCAAAATCCCTATATGAAAATTTCTCCAAAAATTCTGAAAAATCACCCAAAACAATTTATGAAAAAGTACACAATGAAAAATTAAAAATACCCCAAATATTATGAAAAATATCACAAATAAAAAATGGCAAAAAAAAAATTAAGAATGACCCAAATGAAGAATTCTCTAAAATAAATGGAAAACCCCCCCCCCCCAAAAGCCCAATATGAAAATGTCCCCAAAAATTCTGAAAAATCCCCCAAACAATTTACGAAAAAATACACAATGAAAAATTAAAAATACCCCAAATATTATAAAAAAAAATCCCCAAAAATACAACAAGAGATTTTCGTAATTTGGAAAAGTGAATTTAGCTAAACAGAAGTGAAAAATTCTCAAATTTTTTATGCGATTTTTTTTTTGGGGATTTCTAATTTTTGTTTGGGTAATTCTTACGTTTTTCATACATCCAGTTTCTCTCATTTAACCGTACATTAAGTGGGGTTTCCCCACCTTAAACCCTTTACAAATATTCTCCATAGAGTTCTACCTTATCGTTGCAATACTACGAAAAGCACACATCAGATCCTATATAACACATTTGTTTTTCTCTGCCCAATAAATTACAACTTTAACTGTCCAGATCTTGATACAACCGTACTCCGCGAAACGGGGCAATTTGTATAGTTGCAAAGGCTTTATTACTGTGGCAAAACTCGCACAGTGTCAACCACACTTCACATTACACATTCGAGGTTAGACAAGCTCTTAATGTCTCACCAGGCGGACGGACCGAATGCAATTAAAATAAATCAAATGTAAATAATGATATGAAATAAATAAATTCAGCACGCAACATTTTGTGGCTGGCAACGTACGATCTGCGCCGCGATATAATTCATGAGATTTAACACGAGATTTTTTGGCAAATGAAAAAGAGAAAAAAAAAATGCAAAACATATTTACACTCGGCATAGGTACGTTTAAAGGTGTGTACGTACATTTGTCCAAAGCAATTATGAGTTCCTATTTCTTTTTGTTTTGTCTGTTAAACTGCCTCAACTTTGGTTTCTTTCATCTGGGACAAATAGCCGGGGCAGGCAGGCAGACAGACAAATGAATTCATTTGTCGACGCATTTCTGCCGCTGCGGTTGTCTGATTTGTTTAATGATAATAAATGTGCTTAGAAACAAATAAGAAAAACGTATTTAAAATAAAAAAAAAAACACAATAAAGTGCAAACGTGTTAATTCGCTTCAGAGAAACACCTGCGTTTGAAAGCTTTGTGTAAATGCTTTGTATTTAGCAAACCAAAACGTTTAGACGATCTTGGAAAATTATCGCATCATTTTAGAATGCTACCGGCTGCGAAAAAATGATAAATGAAATTATAAGATTTAAAATTTATCTTCACTAATAAAATTGTTTCGTTTGTGTAGTCTTGACCCTTCCCGGTGAAAAGCATGTCATTGCCATTTACATGACCTGGTAGTACCACATTATTACAATCAGCATCAATTTAAAGCCAATAATAATAACTACATTTAAATATAGTAATACCAAAGACCATACAGAGGGCAGACGTCCCAAGTCATTTTTTGGCGCATTAGTTCGGCTATGCACTCTCTAGAGGTCAGTAATTGGCATGGTGACATTTGTAATTATTTTGAAAAGTTTTCAAATAATGTTTTTTTTTAAAACAAATACCTACTTTTTCAAAACAAATACTGTTTAAATACCATGTTCATAGATTTAGTATATGTCTTTCATTGTTTTTGAAAAAAGTCTCAATAAAATAAACTAACTAACTAACTAACTCTTGGAAATGTTCAGTAAACGACTTGGGACGTCTGCCCTTTGGTTACACTACACCAAAGCTATTTTTCCCAGGGTTATTTCGGTGTTTTATGGTGTCCTCAACTCAGGCTGGAGTTCATAGATGTGGCTACCCAGGCTGGCTTCAACACACCAAGATTCCGCCACCAAGATTCCTGTCTCTATCTCACGAATCGCTTGCTAGATATTCGCCTCAACAGCCGGAATTGTTAATGGTTTGTTCTCATAATATCGGTCCTTCAAGACACCCCATAAAAAACAAGTGTAACGGCACCAAATCAGATCTCCTAGTTGGTCACTTGATAAAGTCGCTGATAATATGATTTACTGATCAGAGTGGGCATAGCGATCCATCCTTCTAAAACGAAATATCGTCCGAAAAAAAATTAAGTTTTCTGAAATCTATAAAATTTTGAAAATAAATGAAAAACTCCGAAAATTTCTCCAAATTAACTATTAAATGCCCGAAATGAAGAATTCCGAAAATAGGTTGAAAAATTCCCAGAATAATGCCCAAAAACTTAAAAAAAATAAATGAAAAATTTTCAAAAAAATCTGAAATCTGAAAAATTTAGAAAATAAATGAAAAAATCTCCCAAAAATTCTCCAAATTAACTATTAAATGCCCGAAATGAAGAATTCCGAAAATAGGTTGAAAAATTACCAGAAACTGTAACACGAAATCAAAAATATTGAAAATTGTATTTATACAAATGTATTAGTTTACGCCTCAGCGCCAGTCGTCTACCATAAATGTCTGCCCAACACAAACTATATGACGCAGCTTAGTAAAAGTTTAATAGGAGACAGCTGAGAGATGACTATTGACATGAGCAGTGTTGCTGTTTTCGATAAGAGGCGGGGAAATTCAACGTTGCTCAAACTTCTTGCAAAGAATTTGACCAAGTAAAAATAAACCATTAGATGATAAGAATAAAAAATGCAAGGGCAGACGAATAATGCCCCAAAATGAAGAATTTCCAGAAAAATAAATGAAGAATTCCCAAAAAATCTGAAAATTTCCGAAAAGAAATGAAAAAACTCCCAAAGGTGGAAACACGAAACATTCCTCAAAAATATTGAAAATACCACGAATAATTTATGGAAAATTCCCCAATGAAAAATCGGCGAATATTCTTTGAAGCCCCTTGAAAAAAATGGGAAATTTTTCAGTGTTTAAATTTGTTTGTCATTTTTTTCATACAAAATAAAGAAAAATTAAATTTTAACTTGAAGTAATAAAAAAAAATTGTTGTGGGTATTTTTAACAATGAAAAATGCACCGAGTCAGTTTTGGGCCATTTTTCGTTTTTTTTTTGGTGGGACATTTTACATTTGGGATATTTTCATTGAGCCTTTCAGAAAGGAGAAAGAAGGGCATAAATAAAACTCAGTTCAGGTTAAATAAATGTTTAACATTTTTATACAGGTTGACAAATAAACACGGTCTTTCGCGTACCCCCCACAAAAAATGCCTAATGGTGTCAAATCGCATGATCTTGGTGGAGAGTTGATGTCGCCACAACTAGAAATTACGCGGCCAGGAAATGTCTCTTGCAATAAAGCCAAATTCGCTCAAGTTGTGCGGCATGTGGCACCTTCTTGTTGAAACCACATATTCTCCAAGTCGTATTCTTTAATAACAGGCACAAAAAAAAAGTCGGCTATCATACGACCATAACGCTCCGAATTGACGATGACAGTCGTTTCCTCATCGTTTTCGAATAAGTAAGGTCCAATCACAATAATTGTGTTTAATTTCATACAAATAGTTCATAAAAAATATTAACCATTTAACCGGCCAAACAGAAATAGTGGCAAATCCTTGCAACCTGTTTTTTTTAACAGTTATATACACACAAATAGTTTTTACAAATGAAGACATGCGCAGAGTGGTATTGCCGGTTAGAGGGTTATAGTTACATTTTTGGCTGCAGATCACCGACATTTTGTTATACCTTATTTTTTATAATTACTTCACAACATTATTTCGACCTATCACTTATCTTATCTTGAGTGCATTAATTCTGTCCTACTCCCGGCAAAAACTTTTGCCACCACCTTCGCATAGATAAAGACAATTTGCAAAAAATAAAAATAAAACACATTTCGGACCATTTCAAATTAATTTTTCGTTAATGTTGTGCAAAAAGTCGTTTAACACTACCGAATTTGGTCGAACTGACTGAATGGTTGTTAGATATGTCTGCAGCTGCATTTATGGCTATTAAAAATTATTATTATAACGGCCTTGTCAAGGCAGCTTCGATATTCGGATATAAAGCATTCGCTCGCATGCTGGTCGCATGCTACAGACATTTACTTACCACCACCATCGACCGAACGACCGACTGCTCGATACAAATGCGATTTATTCGCTATGAAAATTAATTTCAATATTGAAACATTGCTGGCTGGATGTGGCCGTGCCTGAGCTGCGACCAAAGTGAAAAAAGTTGTTTTCATGTCATTATAAATACTAGTTGTGTTGTCGTTTTTGTTTTTGGAGCTGTTTCTGGACAAACACAACAACATGTCATAAATTTAGAAACACACATAAATCGAGAGCACAAACAAAACATTTTTTTTCTTCTGTGGGGCAGCAGCGATGTCTTGGAGTGTGAGTGGCCCACTGGACACCGATAGACAGTCTTTCAGATCTTTGCAAGTGCAAAACACGACTAGCCCGGCATTGTGAACGACAACGACTACGACCTATTTGAATAGAGCAGTGAAATATGAAACATTGCTGACAATTACAGCAAACAGATCGTTATTGGATGTGATTTAAATAAATATAAAGAGTTTGTTTTCTTTGACAATAATCACTGGGGACGGTAACTATGAAGCTCGTTGAGCGTCTTGGTTCTCTACACTGAAGGAAACATTTTACGCAAATGATTTGTATTGATTTGATAAAAAGTTATATTGATTCGAGCTAGAAAGAGGGCATTTCAAGAGATTCAAACACCTTGTGATAAATTTATAGTATTTAATTTCATCTAATGAAATGTAAGAGACGATCGGGGGCATTATAAAATTCCGACTACTCCTTTGATGTGTGATGGCTCACTGCCAGTTTTTGTCATGGAATGTTAAGGGAAATAAGTATGTAGGACCATCCTTATCGCTTGGAATGGAGCCGAAGAGTTGCTGGAATGGTTAGAGAACTGTACTTGATGTTGAAACATATATTTTTATGACCGACACGGATGATTTCTCTGCCGGTGTTAAGAGGCAAAATTGTCGCATTTGTGGAATCAGAAGCCCCTCGAATTCCAGCCAGATCAGCTCTTCAAGAAGTTCAAGTTATAAGCCTTAAGACCCAAGTCTTTATGCAAACTGCGGTGAAATGACGTTTGTGGAATGCCCAATAGGGTGGAGTGAAAACATGCTTTTTTTTTAATTTGAAAAAGTTAACCTCGGATAGAGATGTAGTAGGACCCCAGACTGAGGGGAAAAATAAAGAAAACAATTTAAAAAAATTTTTAGGGGTCGCGCCACTTCCTCGAAATTTGGAAATTATCGCTATTTTGGCGTTGATTTTAGAAAAATCCTAAAAATTAACGACTTAACTTATTCGAAATTTAAAAGTTTGAGCTTGTTCAGTGCCCAAACAAAAGTATTTGAGGCAAATATGAGGATAATCGACTAATATTTGTAGCTTTGGTGGCGATTTCATTGTTCAGTCAATTTTCTGAAGAAGGGACGATTTGACTTATTTTACTTTTTGAAATTTTTGAACAATGAGAAAATTTTTTTTAAATTTGTTCATGCCCTTATTTCATTGTTTACGCTATTGCAAACATTTATTGACATAAAACTTTCTAGGATTTTTCTAAAATCAACGCCAAAATAGCGATAATTTCCAAATTTCGAGGGAGTGGCGCGACCCCTAAAATTTTTTAACATTTTTTTCTTTATTTCTCCCCTCATTAGGACCCCAGACTACATCTCTTTCGGAGGTTAACTTTTTTTTTTTGAATTTCACTCCACCCTAATGCCCAATTCCAAAGAACGGCGAGGAATGGACAAACCTTGGCTTTCTTCAACACTTTGGGTTACAGCAGCGATATTCTCACGGGTTTTATTCTTCACACCACTAACTTGTCCCAACGGATCGATTTTTTTTTACAAATTTCTTTATTGCGGTCCGACAAGGTGCTTCACGACAACCCAAGAATGCTTTAGTTTTGCGAACTGTGACTGCAAGATTTTCACCATTTTTGTAGTGAATCTGAATAATTTCAATACGTTGTTGAAGCGTGTATCGTTCCATTTTTAGTAATGACCTAGTTTCTACTTGTCAAATGTCAAAGAATAAAAGCTTCAAAAGTGACAGCTACCGAAATACCTCTCTTGTTGGAGAGCCCTTTACAAAATCATGAAGAAAATCATTTTCATGAGGCAAAACGGAATTTCTTCAGCCTCCAAATGTTTATTTAAGCTCGAATATGCCTATTTTTGAGGCCGTATTACGCCATTTTTAAACTTAGCTCAACGGAAAATAATTTTATAATCTTCGTATTTGACCAAGTTGTTATTCTTATTTATTTTTGTCTTATTTGAGTGGGCTGATTGGTCGGGTTCGTGTTTTATGAATTAAATAAAACTAATTTATTTCATATATCCCCAAACATTTCGGTAGCTTTATTCCAACTCCTTCAGGGTTTATTTTTTTTTGAAAGTCCTGTCGACAAAATAATAATTTTATTTTAAAGCGTTATCCATTTTGTAGGTTTCAAAAGTATAGGGCTGGAATTCGACATCGGTCAAACTAAGTTGTTAAACCAATTTTTTATGTGTTTTATTTACGTTTACTTTTGAAAACGCAAAATGGATAACCTTTTATTTAAGACTATATAAACTTAATTAAATCCTGCTCTTACTGCAAATTGTACACACTAAAAAATACGTCTTTTTTTTTTTTACACACAAGTAAAACGCGTGTTTGGTGTATGTAGCAAGTAAAGCTTATTATCTACACAAAGCTTATTTGGATATAAATATAACTCATTTGCTATTAGTAGTACGTATTTGTGTATAAGCAATAGCGTGTTTGGGAAAAACAGAAAACGAACTTATTAAATTCAACAAAGCACAACATTTGGGTGCGAATAAGTGTGTATTTGCAACTGTTTTCGTAATGTTTTTTTTTCTGCATTTACGCTCTTTAAAATAAAAGCAATACCGATAGAATGAGATGGATTGTTATATAGAAATTCAGAAATTGAAAAGAAATAAAAAGTGGCACAAAACTGCATACATATATATTTGATATTTATCACCTACCAACAAGTTAATGTTTGTGGTATGGACAAATATATATATGTTGGATGCGAACTTGTTTGCTGAAATTTGTTAAAATGACCATTTTTTTTCAGGGTGTATGTACAAGTGTCCACATCTGAGCTTATTCGATCAAAGCCATTTAGAAATGCCAGATTTATTTAACCAAAAAAAAAAGAGATAATAGCAAATAACACTCTGCGACAAATGGTAAGGGTCAGTGATCGGTTTGGAATGAAACCACCGGGGAAAGTTATATTGGTAAAAAAAAAGTCATACGTGTTCCAGCGTTTCGCTGGGTCTCATCTAGGAATCGAGATATATCGATTTGAAGTTAGTAAGTATCGTATAGGGGAATTTGTCACGTTTTTGGCTCTTTTGTTTGACGTAACTTGAGAACCACTCGTCCGATTTAGCTGAAACAAATTTAGAAAAATTAAGAATTACAATTCCTCTAATCTAAACAAACGAAAATAAATGTATTTAAAAAAAAATAAAAAAAAAATGCGCTTATTTTTAACTTGGAAACTATTACTTGTAAAGGAAAATAATATATGAACAGATTAAGGGAATTGTAATTCTTGGTTTTTTAAAATTTATTTCAGCTAAATCGGATGAGTGGTTCTGAAGTTATGTCAAACAAAAGAGCCAAAAACGTGACAAATTCCCCTATACGATACTTACTAACTTCAAATCGATATATCTCGATTCCTAGATGAGACCCAACGAAACGCTGGGACACGTATGACCTTTTTTTGACCGATATAACTTTCCCCGGTGGTTTCATCCCAAACCGATTGTGGCTGTCGCACAGTGTAATCAATATGAAGATCTAGGATTACAGTGAGGTGATGTATCCTACCTCATTCCAGAGCAGTTATAAAATGTAGGCGATAAAGAGGTTTTCCTAAAAAAAACCTTTTTATACACTCCATCATAGGATGGAGTATATACTAAGTTTGTCATTCCGTTTGCAACACCTCGAAAGAGTGATCTGCGACCCTATAAAGTATATATATTATTGGTCAGTGTAACATTCTAAGACATTCTAGCGATGTCCGTCTGTCTGTCCGTCCGTCCGTCCGTCCGTCTGTTGTCTGTTGAAATCACGATAGAGCGCGAACGACCAACGCTAAAAAGCTGAAATTTAGTAGGAAGATGTTTTTTGCCCATAAGCAGGTTAAGTTCGAGAATGGGCCATATCGGACCAAAGGGGACAAAGTTCCCCTTTACGGGACTAAATATATTCCGGCCATAATCAAATTTTTCAAATATTTTTTTTCACTACATCTAAGTTCTAAGTTTATATAATTTATAGATGGGAAAAAAATCCCAAAAATGGGCGTGCTCATGGGTTCCGTGGACCCTTGGGGCCCAAAAAAGGGCCCATGATAAACATGCGCATATGGGTATCGAAGTGCAACGAAATTTACTCACGAACCCAAATATGCCTTTATTTTCATGATTTGCCTAAATTTTTTGATCCGGTTTCTGGGACTATCGGGTCACCAGCGGCCCAAAAACCGTCCCTTGACAAACATGGACATATGGGTATCGAAATGCAACGAAATTTTCTCGCGAACCCAAATATGCATTTATTTTCATGATTTGGATAAAATTTGTGATCGGGTTCCTGGGACTATCGGGTCACGAGCGGCCCAAAAACTCAGTTAGTTTTCTTATTTATTGACTTTTTAAGGATCCATGATGGAGGGTATATAAGATTCGGCCCGGCCGAACTTACTATTTGTCCACTTGTTATTCCTCTATTTGCCAACAATTCCAAAATTCCTCATCATTCTTCCAGTGATCGCAGTGACCTCTAAAAACTTAAATATTGTTAATTGCATGAACTCTCCTCACGAACATCAATGAGAAAAGACTTTATTGTTTAAATTCGTTAAATAATTACTACATTGCATGTCATCGAATTGCGTCAAAAACATTATTTGTATATAGTCGAAATTTTTGGCATAGCATTTATTTGTATTTAAAATCAAACAAAAAAAACGTTCATTGTTTTAAGTTGGGATTCATTTAGACACACACACAACGAATGCTCTTAATTGCGGCAAATGACGCAAGATTTATGATCGGGTAATTCATATTAATTTAATACTTTTTTTCTTCGCTGTTTAGTTAAAGATAATTTTTTATGGTTTTTTTTTTCAGAGTATAATTTTAATTTAACCACCACTTGTATTGTATTTTGTTCTTATGAAGAAAAAAAAGTGTTCCTAATCAATGTCATATTTTTGCAGTTTATTTTTTTTATAAATTCATTTTATTTCTTCTACGTTTTTTGTTTCTCGAAATCTTTATTTTTTTGTTCATATCAGGTAAGAGTTTTACAAAATCAGCGATGCGCAATGCGCTGCCATAGGGGGTTTTGAATCATACCCGTTCAATTAAATCCTTAATTATTTTGAGAGTCATAAACATGAATAATACAAAACATTATTTTGGTGTTACCTGGTTACTCCGACGTACCTTAATAAATCATATTCATCCCTCAACATTGCCGAATTGTTAATTATTTTTCGATTAGCTCAGGTTCCCATGAAAACGGATATAATAAAGTTTACTTTTTTTTTGTATTTAATTTTGCATTGTGGCTAATTTGCCATTTAAGTAATGATACATTCATAATCTTTGTACAATTTAGTCATACATTTTGGGAGTTTTTATACGGATGGTGAATAATATTCATATGCTGAACAATTGAAATAATGGATCAAAGTAAATGCACAACGAATAAAAGCGGTTCTATGTCATCCATTCAAATCCCCCACAAAATTGCTCTCATTCCCCGAACACAAATTGTGAATTACCCAAAATCACATGTGGTTTCATAGTTCCCCACATGGTAGTGCATATGAATCGGTTTCCATTGATAAGGACAGTAAATTCCCCAAAAAAAATGTTGTCTGCAGCATTTCAAATTCTAAAAAATATTCCCACTCAAGAATTTTAAAAGTCGTTGTCCCATTTTTGGCATTTGCTAATTGTGTTTAAAAATACTTTTGTTTTGAATTTCGCAATTTCTCAGAAACTATTTATATACGTTTTGTGAAAACAATAAAAAAAAACACACAAATCTTTTAACTATTGTCAACAAATTGGAAGATTGATATAAATTTGTACAGTAGCTGATGTTCCATTTTTGATGGCCATAAAAAGAAAAATAATAAAAACTAACTAATTTAGCTATAAATTTCAAATATTTTGTAGGAGTAATCAGATTAAGAAAAATTAGCGGTCGCAGGTGTACAGATCATCATTTACAAGCGTTCATATGATTCAGATGCTTAACCCTAGTGGGTAGTGGAGATGCTCTTTTACAAAGCCAGCCGAGTCAGATAATGAAATTGTCTTCCAACATTTTTTTTAACTTTTTAATATATTTTAAACCAAGTTTAGTTGAAAACCTCGTGTAATAGAGGCAGGGGCCTCTACAGCCTGGTATTAGTCGTAAATGTTTTACACTACATAGACAATGTTCACACAATAGAGAATATGAAATCACATTTGTTTTAAACCCTCGAGAAATAAAGGCGGGACCCCTAAAGCTGATTTTGATCCGATTTACACGATGATTTTCCAACCAGGGAGAGCAGGCAGGACTATTGCTGGCGAAGGGGGTAGAGAAGCAAAAGTGGTCGAAAAACAGTCACGGAATGGAAATTGGAGGGAAATATTAATTTTTAATCGAAAATGGGCTTCCCAACTCATTGGGGTTTAAGCTACTACCCACAAACTGAAACTAAAAATTATTGCAACAAATAACAGATGAACGACGATAATCTCAGGCAGGGATGAGAAAGCAGTACAAAACCATAAAGTACTGAAACAAAAACATGTTGATTATAAAGGGTCCGCCATCTAACCTTATTTTTTCTATAACTAGTGCTTATTTCGTTATCGTTATTTTCGTTATCGGGCCATGTTGAACGAATTTTCGTTTATAAAAATTGAAGAAGAGGATACATTTACGGGACCCATATTTAAGTTTAATCCCACACTTTTGGCCACCTTTGCTGCCTGGGTGAATCATATCAAATTAGAATTCTTTTCTTTTTTTCCAGAAGTTACACAAACTACAAGGGAGGTCATTAGACATAATGTGTATTGAATGAAATTAGCAAACTGAACAGAGAGACAACATAATTGGCAACATTTGGTTTCGACAGGACGATTTTTTGCGCCCTGTTTTTGAAGATCGCATTATCAGCCGCAGAGCTGATGTCGTTAGGCTACTGCATGCCCAGGCGAGGCAGCCATTTGAATGCACTTATTTTCCATTATTATCCGGAAGGATTGTACTTTCAAATAAAAAAAGAAATTTAAGAAAATATCAAGTAGTTTTTTTTTTATAGAATTTTCCAAAAAAAAAAAAAAGTTATTTGGCGGACCCTGTAAATAACTCATATGTCTGAAGTGCAGTATTGAAGTGCTGATTATGATAATGTCAAATATTTATTCTACAAGGACTATTTTGGACGGCCGTGGTGTGGTAGGTAGTGTGTGCGACTATCACTCAGAAGAAGCCGAGTTCGAAACCGGTGAAGACCATCAAACATTTTTCGGCGGCTGTTTCCACCACGTGAAACTTCTCTTAAAACGCATTAGCCGTTTGGAGCCGGCTTTAAACAGTAGGTCCCGGTCAGTGAGTATACAAATTACATCGTACACAGCTCACTGATTCGAGAGAAGTTCCCCGCCTGTTCCTTCATGGAATGTCAAGGGAAATAAGTAAGTAAGAAAGTATTTTGGACAGAAAATATTAAAAATTACAGATTTTTTTTCGATGGAGATGCTTTAAAAAAAATTCCATCTTTCAAAGATTTGTCAAAATTTGGCGCGAAAAAAAATATTTCGCGGAATTATAAATACTCGATTTGGGAGGCATAAGTTCGTAATAATCATGGAAAAAATCAGTAACAT
Organism: Hydrotaea cyrtoneurina; assembly: GCA_958296145.1. Lineage (NCBI taxonomy): Eukaryota > Metazoa > Arthropoda > Insecta > Diptera > Muscidae > Hydrotaea > Hydrotaea cyrtoneurina. Next base: position 16,886,480 of record OY282513.1, on the reverse strand, counting down.
CCATTGCATAAATTGGGAGAAAAATTAAAATTGCCAAACCCCTATGTGAAAATTGCATGCGTCATAACTCGCTTAAAAATCTAAATTTTGCAAAAGCCTCGAATTTATATTTTTGTATTTCCATTCCCTATCGAATGATATATAAATTTCCAAAAAATAATGACCTTCGAAAAAACATGGACACACTTCATTTATTTTTACCCAATTGTAAAAGAACCGTATGTATGTGTGGAGAGCAGGAGCTGGACATCCAGAAATATTATTTGATGGCCATAGTGTACCAAGAGATACTGGTTCTACACGCGTCCGGAAATTAGGCCCACGAAAATACAAACCAAACTGAAAATGAAATTTGGCCCCAAACAATGTTACATTTTATAATCTTTTCGGGCCTAATTCCGTATTTTTACTGAGGTTTATTTTCATTATGAAATTTGATCCCCAATTGTCAATTTAATTTTTGGGGCTTATTTGTTCTTATAAATATTTTTCAGTTATTTCCTAAATTTTTTTTCTACACCGTTATTATGTCCCACATATTTTAAAGCTCCGGACTCCATTTCGAAATTTAAACTGACAGAAAAATTATCATTTCCCACAAGTTTCCTGTGAAAATATCTAGCTAGGGATATTTTTTTAAGTGTCCACAGAAATTGCCACATGTTAATTGCGAGTTTCAACTTTCCGCAAATTTAAGAAGTGCAGACTTCCATTGGACTAGTACGGACCTGAAACTTTCTCAAAGCTCGACCAATTTGTAAGGTACTTACCTCACGGTTTGGTAGTCCTAACTGTCTGCCTCTGTAAAAAAGTAATTTTAAAAAAAAAATTGTGATTAGTAAGGAATACCTTACAAGCGATTATCTTTAATGATATCGATTATCGTGAATAAATCATTTTCCCTCAACTATGGTCATACAAAGTAAAGTGATTCGTGATATTCACTGTCACAGACCTGAAATATCATTTCCTTTTTTCAGTAAATCTACTTTAATTGAACATAAACTTTCAAAGCATCAGTAGTTTCAAAATTAAAATCGATTACGACATTTATATTTTTAAACCGATGTGTATAAATATAAAAGTCTCTACTAAGCGATTTCTATCGTTTAATTAAATTTAACATTTTGCTCCCACCGTCGGCAAAATTCTCCCCCCTTTCAGAGCAATTGGACAACATAAAATTTGCAATGTGTGGGATGATTTAATTACAATTTCTTACTCTTCGGCCATATTTGGCCGAATAATGTGTGTACGTATTTCGAACGACCATAATTCTTTAATTCAATTGAAGTTAATATTGTTGTTGTTGTTGATTTCTTAATTCGATAAAGAGAAAAAAAACACCAAAAAAATTCGATTGGGGGAAAAAAAAACCAAACAATGAACACGTGCTTTCAAACCACAATGAGGGGAAAAAACAAAACTGTAAGCGATTATTTACAACAAAAAAAAAACCAAAACTGAGTAACATTTTGCTTAAAGACGGAACTTAGTGAGTATTTGAGCCCAATGTGTGTTGTTGTTGTTAAAAGTAATTTGAAAAAAAAAAAAAACGAAACATTCGTTAACCTGCAACTTTTATGGCGAACAAAAAAAAAACCGCCGCCATTCAAAAACTAGAAAACAGCGGCTCTCGTAAGACAATCGAGCCATAATTGAAATTGATTACATTATGTGTGTGTATGTGTGTTGCTATTAAAGTTAAAATACTCAAATACTCGGACTCTCTGACTGTGTCTGTACAACAGTCAAAATGCCGCTTTTAATCGAATCGAATACATGGCAATTTTCAAATATTTAATAAACCGACAACAGTGTGTATTGTCGATATTAAAGTAGTTATTAGTGTTTTAGAGGAATTTCAGTGAGATTGTTTTTTGTTTTTTTTTTTTGATTCTGTCAAGTCGGACTGTTTAGTGAAACGTTAGCATGACTTAATATGTCCACTGATTGGAATAATTTATGCAAATGTTTGTTAATCTTTTGGTGAAAATTAATATTTCTCATTCATCCGTCATGTGAATGGTGATAAATTGATCATTACTCAAAATGAAATGTTTAGCTTATGTTTTTGCCAAATGTAAACAATCAATTCAATCGAAATTGAAACAGAGGCGTAGATGGCTCGAAGGGTTACCAGTAATATCGCACCAGTCGCTTTACTTTAATAGTGTATTTTTTTGCTCAATAAAAACCTGTAAATCTCTAATTTAAGTTTACTTCTGTTCTGCACGGTATTATACAAACATATGCCAGGCCTCTGGTATATTCGGCAATTCTATGGTTGGTTCCTATATTCTCTAGGTAGGACGCAATTGAGAACTTTAAACGACTCTCTTGAAAAATCGTTTTATGTTTTGAGTTATGATTGAAGTGAATGAGCGAAATGTGTGACAGATACCACAGGTATGAATTATAAAAAAAAACACACTTCCAGAGAATGCCATGTTTTTTTTAAATTCTTTTTTAACCAATTCGCGAAGAGTAGTCGATTGAAATTTAAGAATGTAACAGCTGGCAGGAAGAACACTTGCTGGTAACGTATTCCACACACGAACTGTTCGGCTGAATATGGATGAACGAATCTCAGCTGAATGTCCTATAATCGTGACAGGACGGTGGATATCTGAAGATCTATAAATTTCCGTTAAAATATCCATAGAAGAAATATAGGTACGGAGCTTAAAGTCGTCAAGGAAGATAGCGACGAGTGACGCGGTGTTGCAGCTACATTACGAGAAGTGAAGGGGGTGCGACCTGCCTTCTATTCTATAGGGGGCAGTCTGCTATTAAAAACAAAAAAGACAAGTGGAAAGATTCAGAATTACGGAAATAGAAATGAGGCCAAACAATTCAATTCAACCAACGAGTTAACCACCCCTCAACAATCAGGTCTAAAACTTCATAAACTTATTAGCGGCTGAAGACTGTTCTTATCCAATGGGGATACTATCAGTGAATAGTGATAACGCACATAGCATTTCATGACAAAGGCCGCCGAAAGCAGCCAGAAAACCACCAAAGGCACGATAAGAGATATGAATCCGCCACTGAAGCTACGAACGTGGCATACAGAGCGATACACGGCTCAATGGCAACGCAAGCTGTGTTGGAGCCAGACCGATAGTCTAGGAGGGATGACGTCAGAAAATTCTGCCAACGAGTAAAACTGCAAACGGAGAATCGCCTATTTTCATAATTTCGGATAGAAATGAAATTGGTAATCAGACACGTCGAGAGTGCTCAGTAACTGCTGAAAACCACATTTTTGTATAGGATTAGGGTTGCCACATACAATCTGTCTAAAATCCGGAATTATGCAAAATGAATCTAGATTTTAGGAGCAAAACCTGGACAATTAAAGAAAAAACACTTTTTGGAAATGGTGCAGCCACATTGTTTCCCAAATTTTGTAATTAATGGAGTCAATATATTTATTTCCAGTACGACTTCGAATGGAATGAGCGACGCCCACTTCCCGAGGTTTTACTTCCCCAGTGACGAGTGTACACTGAAAGAAAGCTTCGTAGCATGAACGAATTTGTACGTTGTATCAACGAAATCTGTCGTTTAAAGTCAACCAATGTTGGGCTTCGTTGATGCAACGAAAAAAGTTTCGTTGAAGTAAATAGTTTCGTTCATGCAACGTAAATTGAAAAATTGATCAAATCGTTGAAACAACAATTTTGTTTACTTGATACAACAACCATGGTTCGTTGATACAACAATATTATTGAAAATGGACTTATTTATTCAAATCTTGGAAACCTTCTGAGCAATTCAATAGATTGCAAATGATAATAATTTGAATTTGCGATTTACTAAATATCAACTATAATGAAATATTGAAATAATAATAAAAATATTTTTGACCAAGGAAAAAATACAAAATTTAGGATTTTTGAAAAAAAAAATTTTAGTTATGAAAAATTTCCAAAAAAAAAAAATTCCAAAAGTTTGGGAATTTTTCATAATTTTTAGGTAATATTTCATTACGTTTTTGAAAAAAAATGAACGATTTCCAAAATTTTCAATTTTTGTTTTTTTTTTGAGGATATTTTTAAAACAAATGTGAATCATATTCAGTAAAAGCTCTACTCGCGGACAGCTCCCGGACAAATTTCTCGGTCCCATGCGGTATTTTTAAAGCAAATTTATCTCCGCTGGGCGTATATCTTCCGTAGACGGACAAGGATTTTAATTATCACATATGAAACTTGACCCCAATTCAAAAATGAAAACACGGCCCACAATATTATATTGACCACAACAACACGTACATTTGGGGTAATTTGCAGTTTTTCATTTTTATTTGGGTTTTTTTTACATTTTAGTTTTTTACATAATAAAAAATCACAACAAATTTTTGTTTTTTGTTAAAAAAATACACTTTTTCCAAATTACGAAAATTTATTGTTGTATTTTTGGGGTAATTTTCATAATGTTTTCCCATGTTTTGCAAATTTTCATATTGGGCTTTTGGTCGAATGGACCACAACGACTCAGTCAGAAACCATTTAGACGACAATTATCCCGGATCCCACAGATGGGGAAGAACGACACTCCGGTGGAAGGTCGATTTCTTAGGCCAACTCAGCCTTAAATAATGATGTGTATAGCAACTACAAACACTGACATCTTATTGGACACACTACTAAATTAACTCCCACCTCAAAAAATATTTTCGACACGATCGTTTAATGAAAAAAAAAGGAACTAAAATAAAACCATTTTATTAGCCTCGGGAAACAAACAGCTACTGTTTCCCTCAGCTCTCCAGAAATATAGCTAAGAGACTACTTTGAATACACATTTTTTTTCACAATAAAACGCCAAAAAAAAGCAACGAAACTACCGATGAGTTACTGATATGGTTCCCTTGTCTTGGCGTGTATTGTATACATTTCAAGAACTCAAATTGAAAGCGATGACCTAAAAACAAACATTTTAACCCGTATTCTGATGATGATGATGATCACTTTCAATCCATTATTTACGGAGTGATGAAATGAGTCTCTGTGTTCTGCATATCCACTTCATTGTGTAAATCATACTAAGAACGACGGGACTGGCGGGCGATTGTTGTCTCTTTTCAGGCCAATTCAAAGCCTGAATGGGACTTCGTTCTTTGGATTTTTTTTGGTTTGTATTTTGCATATATTTGTTTAAACGGTTTTGGGTATTGTTGTTTTTTTTTTAATTTTCTCTGGTTGTTATCAGTGTTGTAAATTAATAAAAAAAATAATAATAAAAACAAAACAAAAATGAAATGAAATGAAATGCCAACAAAACTTGACACAATTTTATGAGAAGGCAAAACAAAAAGTAGGACTCGGACATATCATGATTATCTCGATTATCATCATCACCATCATCACCACCATCATCATTTTTACCGTGTTTTGCAAATAAAATTAATTTTATGACATTTGTTATTTGCCAAAAGCCAACAAAAAAAACAATGTCTTTATTATGCCGCGCCGCTCGACACTGCATCTTCTCGTGGTGCACTTTTGCATTTATTACGGTACGTTTGTATGTGCATTTAAAGTTATTAACGTTTTTTTTTCTCTTTTTTGTTGTTTTCGACCCGAACATTGTGCCTGTGAAATTTATGCATAAAATTATAAAATTCAACATTTATTTTGCAATTCCGCCAAAAAAAATCAAAAAAATAAAAATGCATAGACAACGACTCACAGGATCATTTTACAACTCTTCACCTTTGGCGAAAAGTGAAAAATGTGGAAGACGCTCAGCTCAGCTGGAAAATGCTTGCACCGGTTGTAAGCTACAGCATGGCAAGGCAGGTTTATCAGATCGTGTGTAACATTTTCGCAATTGAGAAAGGGGAATTAAACTTTCGCAGGAAGTTTCGCATTTTGTGGAAGTAATTAACAACGGCTTCTGTTCTTACTGGTGAGAAAATTTTCAGTTATTTCTAATTTTCCTCTATTTGAAAAAAAAAAATATTTTGAAAAAAATTTCACAATCGCCTTTTTAACACAGTGCTACAAAAACGATAAAGATGATATACCGGGGACGGCATATCATTTCTCTTGTCGGTATTGTCGAGTACAACAACAATTGGTTTGTGATATTTTCCAAACACCCTCATAATCATTGCGAACTAAATTGTGAAATAATAATCCGCTAAAATCGCTGATTATCAGCCGATTTTCAACTGCCGTTACCGGCAATTCCAAAGAAAAACGACTCAAAAACCGTAAATTGAAATTTTCATCGCCTCCGATTTTAATGAAAGATGATCGTCCTTGGAGAAATTGTATATACAGTTGGCTGCACCTTAAAAAAATAGTTCTTATGATACCCATATTGTGTAGGTTGTTACTGAAACAGATTATAAAATTTACAAAACATGCAAGAATGGATTTTTAGTAATTTCAATGCGTTGTTGAAGCGTGTATCGTTCCATTTTTAGTAAGGGCGTCGTTTTTATTTGTCAAATGTCAAAGAAGAAAAGCTTCAAAAGTGGCAGCTAACGAAATATAGGGTGATTCAGAATAACACCTGTTGTCGGAGAAAATTGTATAACCAAAACTTAAGAAAAAAAAGAATTGTTTTTTAAGATATCAATGGATTTATAAAATTTTTAATTGTTGGAGTCCTTGAACAATAATGACATTAAAGTTTTCGTTCATATTCGTAAAGAGGAGATCAAGACCATTCAGATGACACCAATATTCGTTTAATCTGAATTCGCGTTCCAACGTTATTACACCTTGAAAGAAGCTACCTCTTCAAAAAAAAGTCGGAGGTGAACGACTTAGGAGCGCTCACGTACAACTTGGACCTAAAGTAAACGTTTTATTAACCGCAAGAATAAGTAGAGTGTATGTGCGAAATTTCATCAAAATCGAAGATGGTTTAAATTCACACTAGGTCGTATTTTTTTTTGAAATTACCCATACTCAACGTTTTTAAAAAGAACAGACTTACAGCTGTCCAATGTTATATACTTTATTGAAGAGCACTTTTTTTTTTAAAAAAAAAATCGATTTCTTTCCTCTTTAGCGATGTTTTTACACATTATTTTATGAAGAAACCGTACAGCCTTCGAAAATATTCAAGAAACATGTCTTCAAAGCATTAAAACGCATCATCGCATTATGTTTAATAAATACCACACCCGATTTGTAAGACGCGAGAACTCAGTGTTTGGCCGAACTTGACGCCGTTTTTACCTGTTTTGTATATGTTGGTGTATAATTTTACTAATTAAGCGTAAAGAGCTTTATTTACAACATTGGTGTCTTTGGTGACTCCCACTGAAATTTTCCGGCAAACATTTTCGTAGAATATTTTAATCCTTAAATGTCCATTTTTAAAGGATATTTTTTGATTTTCTCGAAAAAAAGGGTCAAATTAACCCATAAGGAGACCAGTTAGAGGGTTAAGATCTTCCACAAAAATAATCCTCATACAATTCCACAATACAACTCTGACCATAAGAATTCTCTCAGACATTAACTTACAGCATTTTTTTCATATAGTATAATGCTCCCTTCGACCAAAAAATGAAAACTTTGGCCCACTGTAAAAAAAAAAACTGGACCATAAGTTTGTTCTACAAAAATGATCTACTCAATATACCCTTTCAGAATTATGGGGTCGCTATTCTGTTCCATTCAAAAAGTCTTCATTTGTTGGACAGTGTTATGAATGTGAAATTAGAATTATAAAATTCGAAGGGCGAATCTAGTACAGCTAATATTTTCTTATTTTAGGATGTAAATCAATATGAGGAAAACCAAGAATGCAGCCCCAAAATAGTGGAAACAAAATCGTATTCAATATTAAGATTCAGAATAAATCTACAAAAGATAATATAAATAAATAATTCACCACATAGTTTCGTTACAGTTTTTCAGTGTAAACCAATTGTCTGTGACGTCAAAGTCGGACAAATCGACATCAAGAAATCGGAAAACATGCACGGCATCGTTCAGAAGCTCAGAGAGTGAATTTTGATATGGTTTCACCATTGGCCCATTTTCCCTTCAAAATGCTGCCTTTTCGGTTGAGCGCTACAGAGACCTGAAAGGGACGGAATGCCAAGCCAACCGAGCAAGCCACATGATGCCAAGTATCCAAAAAAGTCTACGTCCACATAGAACACACAGGGCCTATATAAAAAGAATTGCATTTCACGGTGGAAGAAATACTAATGATGATTACCCCAATACCCCTTTCATCACATATTCCAGAGACTGTTTAGCCATGCAGGCCATTTCGTAATCGACCATCGCCGATTGTTCGAAACAACAACCAAACAAAATGCATGCATATTCCGCTTACCTGAGCTTTTAAGTATAAAATTATTTATCTTATTGCACGAAATTACCTATGCCACATTATATATCATTTGGCTTCGTTGTCTGGCCCGGCCACAAAGTGCGTGGCGCGTAGCGGCGGTGCCGCAGCGGAGTGTTGCAACACCCTAGCACGATGTGTTGCAAGCGAAATAAACCAGCCATGACTACAAAATATAAACAGAATGGAGAAAAAAAAAACACGAAATAAATAAAAACTGGTAACGCACTATATACTCAGTCCAAACTATGAAGTTGAAATCATATTTTGTTATTTAGCAGAGTGTTTTTTGTTTGCGTTGCGTTGCTTGGCTGCCAGTGTAGCCAGTCCCCACTACCCAGTGGCCATAGGCTTTCTTTATTGAAATGGAAAGTGCTATAACTCGTAGCGACGGCAGCAGCAGCACCAAACCGCAAAAAATGTACGCTCCGTTTCGGACTCCGCTTCATAACAAATGGACAGCAAATAGATTTGGCTAAAGCCACTTTGCTTCATGCTGAGTTGTAATATTTTCTCGGTTGGTTTTTATTTCTCTTTCAAATTTTGTAAAGTGTTATTTGGCTTTGTTCACATTTGTTTTTCTAAGATATCGTACAACAAAAAAAAAAACGAAACACTTTGGATGGTGATTCGTTTTTGGAATGATATCATTTTTTTTTATTATTTTATAAAATCAATTTTCTTAATCTAGTTATGATAATATTTTACAGAGTTATAGTTACAACTTGTCATATTTACAGAATGAATTTAATTTATTATTATTCCATGATATTACTTCTTTAGAGGAAAGTGGGCTTTTTAAAAAACCTTCGATTTATTACCCGGAGTTGTATTATTTGCTTATGAAATTTTAGGCAAAAGACACGTGTCCCAGCAATGATTTTTCCGTCGCAGTGTTTCACCAGTAGGCGTTGGACGGCAAGGAAATCAGCTACGAAATTCACGTTGTGCCAAAGTCACCGACTGATTATTGGCCAGGAGGATTACTTTTGCGCCACCTTGTATATGAAATTGTTCGGTGTAAAATCTTGAGCGTTTCCATACGGATTCAGCTTCATCTTCACCTTTATTGCCAGTATTTGATGCTGATGTGCGGTCGCCCTCTTCGCAGTAAAAACCCTCCTAACTTCTGTCATGCCACCATCAGAAAATAAACAAGATATCCATTTTTTTTTTTTTTCTTGTAAGTTAAATTAATTTGTTCAGCTGTTTGGCTGGTTGCGAGTCTCACTGCTGGCTTTAGGCCATATTTGTAAATATTTTTCAAAGATTATGACAAAAGAAACGAGCACAATCGAACTGGTTCATAATTTCCTTTTTCCTGATATTAATTTTATCATTTTATGGACTCTTAACAACTCTATTGACAAGATATAAAGTAATCCGTAAAAGATAATAATTGAAGCAAAACTTTTGGTTTCATTACAATGAGACGATCCATTCGAAGGACGTAACTTTTAAGCGACATTGAATGTCATTAAACTTCACATGTTTAGTATGGAGAATTTTACAAAATCTTTGAAAAAAGTCAAAGTACAAATATCATTCACATTAAAAGTCTCCCGAAAAGATTTAGAGTGTTCTTCTTGAGAAACCCCTCACAAGATGCACTACAAACAGAAACATACCCACCGTCATTTCCGACACAGGACTATAGACGTTACCTCGCATATAATTCATCAAACGATATAAAGCCCCAGATATAGATGGCGCCAGCAAATGGTCTGACATATAAGCTAGCATTCACAACAAAATCTAACAACTCAGACGATACAATGTTTATAGTCACTGACCGAGACCTACTATTTAAAACCGGCACCCGAACGCCAATTGGATTTTCTAGGGAAGTTGTGCATGGCCCAGAACTTACTCGAATAGTCGCCGGCGTTTACGAGGTGGGAAAGGCCGCTGAAAAATGTGAGATAGAACATACAGTGCACTCGCGGTAACGAGAACTAATTAAAACCAAGAACGTTAAATTTCAGAACAAAAGAATAGCCTTAAATTACTTTATTCAGGAGTTTAACACGTTCTAGCGTGATACTTTTTTTTGATTATAGTCATTAATAATTAAATAAAAACATAAATTATAAATTCAATTTCATTTAAAAAGAGTAAAAAAAAAGATCATAAAAATATCAGTGGGTATGGTATTACAAAGCCATTTAAATTAGTAATAAAAATTAACAAAAAAAAAATCAAAACGAGATCACAAAAATATCCATAGGTGTAAAATTAAAGAGCACACATAATTCCAAATCAAATTTATCCATTAAAGAAGTCCGTAAACTTGTGCTGCTGCTTTTTTTCTCAAATAGCTGGAATACTGATTTCTCCCTTAGGCGTCTGAGTGCATTCATGTCACTTTGTCAGTAATTTGAAGGAAAGCTGTGTAAAGTGCAAATTTATATATTGTGAAATGGAATGTAACAAAGATGTTCCAATAAGATGTCGTTAATGTCACACTAAGACGTGCCATGTGAGAATCTCAGGTAAAAAATTAAAAAAAAATAACTTTTCGGTCAATGTGGTGAGATCTCTCGTGGATGAATGAGAAATGGAAATTATACTAAGCGCATTTGTTGTTCATTATAATATTCGAATTATAGTTCTAGATTGAATATGATGAAAAAATAAGGTTTTAAAGGCCAATAAATAGTGTGTGTCTGTGTATGTTTGATGTACATATTTATTTGAATTTAAAATAATTACTTAAAAAAGTACTCGACTGGACTAGTCTTCAGTCTACGATAGTACGGATAGCGAATAAATTTGTCATATTATTTTTCTTGTTAGTTTATTTTTTACTTTTATTACATTAATTAATTCACTAAAAAGCCTTTGTTCCTTTAAACTTTTCAAGATTTCACACCCGTCACATAAGGAAGTCTCACCCGTGACAATTTGAAAAAAACATTTCATTAGGAAGAATTATTTTTTTCCAGACAGTAAGTATATCATACAATCAAAATACAATTAGGGAATTCACAAGGTGTACTAATGTTGTAAGTTGTAACAAAGTACGAGACCTACAATAGCACGTATGTGAACAACCTGTCGTATGTGTATGTACTGACATCTAAGAAACGTACATTTTCAAACGTCAAATGTAAAAATAATAAATAATAAAAAATAAATAAATACCAAATAATTTCAATTGTACCAAAAATTATACAAATGTACCATTTCTTCCATCACTGTCCCTTAGTACGATTTCAAAACATATATCCAAACGTTGTACTGTCGTACAATTCTTTTATATTGAAAATATCAACAAAAAATATACAACAGTTGTACAGCTTTAGTACGTACGACACTTACAACACTTAGGACACCCTTGTGAACACCCTAAATATGTTGAACGATTAACTACCGTTTATCGAAAATATTTTCGATTAGATGTTAGTTTTTTAAGGGTAATTTTTTTTTATTTTTTATTTAATTTCATTACAAAGTAAATTTATATTCTAATTTTGGGTCCAAGAGTAAACCGCTTGACACAGACAATATGGCTGGATTTGTGCAGCGACAGACCAAACTCTCTGGTGGGAATTGAACCCACAACCCCACGCTGATGGGCATGCACGCTACCAACTCGCCTATTTGGGCGCTTTTAACGGCAAATTTTATAGTGAGTTTCTAAACTATACGTATTTGTTAGAACGCTGCTTCATCGGTACCAATTTGTGCTTCCTACTCCCATATACGCTATAATTTTAGTCATTCAAACGAGAACTACTGTTTAGTAGCGCATAACCCAAAAAAGTGCAGGCAGTGAAACCAACAAAATTCCAAAGTTTCATTTTTATACAATTTTCGAAACCAACAAAAAAAAATCGACATTTTTTTTTTTAAAAAATGTTTTTCCACATTCATTAATTTGGATTCCAACGAATTTTCCAATAATTTTGGCATGTCCATATTTTTGTTGAATCCCCACAATTTTTGGCAAGTCCTAAATTGGTTTCGTTAGTAAATTGTGTACACCTCTACATAACCTTGATCAGCTCATGAAATTCACTTTTTTCCATTTTCTTCGAAATAGACGAGACTGTCAAACACGAATTAAATATCGTAGCTGGCTTTAAATTGTACAGCGTTCTAGTAACAGGTGACAGTTGACAGAAGCAGTGTTAATTTCCAATTAACTACGAGGGAAGTTCAAAAAGTAACCGAAATTCTTAATAAAATAAATTATTATCGATTTTAAATAATCAAAAGTGACAATTGCTGAAATATCCTAAGCATACAACTCAAACCTACAACATATTTTATATGACATGCAAATTTGTTTTAGGATTAATAAACTTTTGCAACCAGGTGAACTACAACTGCCCTCGTACTCTAGCCTCAGATTAAATAATACTAAACAACTCAAGTTAAGCTCTGAAAACATGTGCCAAAAACCTGTTGTTGCTTCGAATCTGCTACAATCTCACACATTTTTACATACAATCTAACACATATCAATCTTAATCTTGATGTTTTAATCTAATGTTTCCGTTTCAAAACGGAGAAGAAGAAAAACTAAACTAAGCCAAACTCATTTCATATCGAGTCACTACAACGACTCAATATTAGTAGCGTTGCTCACAGCTCTAAGCTTAAGAGTTAATGCAAATTGGAACAAACGCCAATGGAATGAGTCACAGCCGTGTGACGTGTGGCTTTCAATTCTTACCGTGATCATGAGAATAAGGTTTAAGAACGAAAATATTCAAAAAAAAACCTGTTGCCAGAGTCAGAGTCACAGCCAAAGTAAAAAAAACGAAAACCAGAACAAAACGCATTAAATGACACTAAATACCCGCTGTAGTACCAATCACTGCAGTGCGTACGAAAACCAAGTGCGTAGTAAAAGAAACCAAAATGAATGGAGTGCCAGCCAACCAGGTAAAGGCCACCTGCTAAAGTGGCGGCAGAAACAAATTGAATTTATAGATAATATCACGGGCTCGGAGCGAGCCTTAGGTTGGTTAGACCGGTCGCCGATTTTCCACAATGGCAAACAATCGAAACCGAGAAACAATCGAACATTATCTGCTAAACTTGTAACACATTTAAAGCTTGTTTTTGTTGTTGTGGTGGCAAATTGTGGAAATAAAAACAAACAACTTCACGAATAACAAGTGAATGTGTGTCACATGAATGGAGATTGACTTCAGAAGTGCGTGAGACGGATGGTGTTTCGAGTACATTTAAGGTGTGATCTCATCTGGGCAGTCGAATCATTGCTCGCATGGCCATAGCAGGCAGCTGCAGGAAATTCTAATTGATAAATTATGTTTCATGTTGTTTCGATTTGAAATACGTGCAAATAAAATTTCAATTTATACTGTCAGAGTTTCGAGATTTGCAGAATAAAAACCAAGTTGACCAAAAAAAAACACAGAAACACAGAACGTTTAACAAATGACCAAAACGTAAAATGTCTGCGTTTCGCAATTGATGTCAAAATTACAGAACTAATGTATTCGAAATGTGCAATGGAATGAATTTGCAACTGACATACTCGCAGCGTGTTAAATGTGGCAGAATTTTAAGTTTAACAGAGAAACCTTTATGGAATTTAATTTAGCACGGATTGAATCAAATAAATGGGATGTTATTAACACTCGATGCAAGTGATAGGAAGTAAGGCTACTGTAGGGAGGAAAGGGAGAGTAGTGTTTATTGACGTTGGCAGGAAAAACACTTGCTGGAAGATTATTCCACATGCGTACAGCTCGGCTGATGAAGAAATTATCTTTACCCTTACGTTCATATCGATGTCATCCTCCACAATATTTCTCCCAAAGAGTCCAAAAAAATCAAATGACCTTATGTCCGCTGAGCGTTCAGACCGGTGGTCACCTTGAAACGACGGTGGACCAACACAGTCTTTTTCACACACAAAAATATAAACCGCAGGTACTGCGCCTGTAAGAATATTAAATAGCAATTTCAAGGGACGACCCAGATTATTGTCAAAAAATACCCAGTCCAAGAAGATCCAATGGCTTTTATTAGCAACTTATTCTTTCAGTTTGTAAAAGTGTCATAAATTCCTCCACATTGATTTGTTAATAACACTGTCCAACAGCATTTTTGGAACAGAATAACGAACCTATAATTCTGAAAGGGTATGTTGAGTAGATCATTTTTGTAGAACAAACTAATGGTCCAGCATGTCTGAGTTTTTTTTTACAGAGGGTCAAAGTTTTCATTTTTTGGTCGAAGCATTATACTATATGAAAAAAAAGCTGTAAGTTAATGTCTGAGAGAATTCTTATGGGCAGAGTTGTATTGTGGAATTGTATGAGGATTATTTTTGTGGAAGATCTTAACCCTCTAACTGGTCTCTTTATGGGTTAATTTAAGGATTAAAATATTCTACGAAAATGTTTGCCGGAAAATTTCAGTGGGAGTCACCAAAGACACAAATGTTGTAAATAAAGCTCTATACGCTTAATTAGTAAAATTATACACCAACATATACAAAACAGGTAAAAACGGCCTCAAGTTCGGCCGGGCCAAACACTGAGTTCTCGCGTCTTACAAATCGGGTGTGATATTTATTAAAATTAATAATAAAAAATAAAATAAAAAAAAAAAATAAATGGCAAAATTACACGCCAACTTCTAATTTGCTGTTAATTTACTTATCATCTGAGTTCCAATTTGACAACATGTGATTGGGAGATGCCTTGCCTCTGATCCAACATTCCGGTTAGATAATCCAATGAGTGATACTTTTCCATATTCCCCAATAATACAGTAGTGGTTTTCAACCCATCGCAGACGTTGTATAAATGAACTTTCCCCTCCTCGCTGGCTAAATTGCCGTGTGACTGTGTGTTGGAAAGGAAATACAATTCGATTCAAATTGGTTTATGGCCCAAGAACAAGGTGCAATAAATGTTTTATACCTTTGACTATAACAATTTATGGCCCAAGTGATAACCTTTTTTAATGACCTTCATTAAGTTGAGTTTAGTTAATTGTACGACTTGTCTGTTAGTACTCGTACGAACAAAGTAAGTAAGTACGTAAGTAATACCTCAACTAAAGCGGCAGCCAATGGAGCAACCTCCTCAGCGTCAATGATCGTCGTTACACATCCACAATGTTGCAGCACATGATCAAGTGCTTGGGGTGTCTTTGGGGTTGGGATGGAGTTTCTGAGTGTTGGGACTGCATGCGGTTACCGTGCCGTACGGTCGAACGAGCGACGGTGACGGATTGACTGTCAGTTGGACTGGTTGTGATGATGATGATGATTGGCCGGGTTAGCTGACATGACTGGCTGGCTGGTTGGCTGTTTGGCTGGTTGACTCTGATTGTGAGGTTAGTTACATGGTCTTGATGTTTGACTGTTGTCGGCTGTTAATGTTTGTTTCAGTGTCGGTTTCGGTTTCTTCTCGGTGTGGCTTTTATTTTGTGTTTCAGTTTTGAAATTATAACAACATGTTGCAAGTTGCATACGTGTTGCTATTAACACTGTAATAGAGTGATGGCTTTGACGTTTCAGTTCTTTTGATGTTGATTTGATCGAAAAGATTAAATGGCATCAAGAGGAGGAACAAAGAAAGAAACACACACACACACAGACTTCACCTGGCCGTAGTCACCATCACCGCCATCCACATCATCTTCATCTGTGCCATGTGCATGTGCTGTCCTGGGTCTGTCATAGCCATTTGCCCTTCTGCCAGTGATGACTGTGAACTCATTTACTTAAAAGACTACACATGATCTGGACAAGGCAACACCACACATTGAGGTTTCATCAGCATCATCGGAGGATACGAATGATGGCGTTGATGCTGATTGAACTGCCCCGTACGGTTGATCGCTTTGCTAGACTCCTCTTAATGCCCTTCGTTTGTGCTATTCTCTGGGTTAGTTCGTCCCAATCGTCGTGTTGCTGTGGTTATGTAAAATTGAAAGTAATCAGTTGTTGTAAAATAATACAATGCCATATAATATTTGTGAGGTTTTTGTTGCAGTGGTCCTCCTCTGGAGCAGTGGAAAATTGTACAGCAGAATTGTTTAATGAAACCTTATTAAGGATCTTAACTGAGGGTCTTGTGTACATACAATTTAGAAATAATTTAACCACAATGTACTGAACAAGTTTCCGATTACCTATTAGAGGGGGGGGCGAGCAAATGTCAGATGACAGCAGAGGGGGGGAGAGTTAGGAATATTACAAGGAAATAGTTATTCTGATTAAATTGTGTCCAGTGAGAGTTCGGTTCGGTAGGGAGTTTCGCTGTCAATCCAAAGAGTACATTAGGCTGTTAGGTCATCTTTCATCCCTCCAAGAGGCGGGATTCACCTACACAGCGAATTTTCGAATTGACTTCTCAGATGTACTGGAATTACTTGGTATGCTTGGCGATGATAGCCGAAAATTAAATGCCTAACATAACAAAATCTCTGTTATCCTAAAAACCTTTTCAAGCTCCAAGGGAAAATGTGGCTGAGAACCCAAATGTGTTCCATTAGCTTAAAAACTTTGGATATGAAACAATTAGTCAATCCATGATGTTTAAACAAGGAATTCTGGGCTAGCACTAATATATTATTACTAGTAAGTTGTAATGCGCCTATGGCGCCCGTTAATTTGCTTGAGAAAGTATTTGTTACTTAATTTTAAAAATTTTGTAAAAAATATTTTGAGAAAACTATTTTGTAAAAAAAATTTCGGAAAAAAAAAAAATTTGTTGAAAAAAAAAATTTTTGTGAAAAAAAAAAATAATTTGTTGAAAAAAAAAAATTTTCTAGAAAAAAAAAATGTATGCTGAAAAAAAAAAATTTTTGTTGAAAAAAAAAATTTTGTTGAAAAAAAAATTTTGTTGAAAAAAAAAATTTTGTGGAAAAAAAAAATTTTGTAAAAAAAAAAAATTGTAAAAAAAAATTTTGGAAAAAAAAAATTTGGAAAAAAAAAAATTTGGGGAAAACACAATTTCTGTACAAAAAAAAAATATTATTTTTTTTATTATTATTATTTATAGAATTATTATAGAATGCCTATTTAAATTCCTACGTACTGCGTGACAGAGTCAGTGAATCAGTGAATCAGGGAATCAGTGTATCAGTGTATCAGTGAATCAGTGTCGAGGGTAAATATATATTAAGATTATCTTTTTTTTTTTTAAAAATCATATTATAATTGGATCTGAATTACAATCCAATTATGAGAGAGCCGTGGCAACAAGTCTTTGACCCATAGTGACAAAACCAACACAATTCTTCCTCGAGTATGAAAACCTCAGCTTTGTTCGTTTCATTTAATAAAAATCAACCAAAACAGTAATCTTCATTCTTTACAGCTTATCTCTGTGTAATCGTATTCTGTTCCCCTTAAGAACCCCAAAGAGATTATGTAAATATCGTGCAGCTCATCTGACCAGATCAGACAGACCATCACCTCTTATTTTTTTTTTAAAATATATAAATGATGACTTAATTAACTTAAAATTATATGGAAACAGATATAAAATCTGTAAATTTTCCCACACAAAGCTAAAATATTAAATTACATCAAACAAAAAAAACACAACTAATGAATATGTAAAAGGTCATAAAAACTATAACATTAATAGACCCTGTGTGAATATAAACAAAGAAAATTTCTACAAAAAAAAAAGTGGATTAACATGACAGGTGAACGAATGGATTTCGAAATGAAAGAATGACATTTTGGCTGGAAGCACATTTTGATTGAGATATAAGCGGTGAAATGGCGGGAGATCAGTGTCTTTGAAAGAGGGGGGAATTCAAATTATTAAAAAAAGAAAGATGTTGTTGTTGAATATGAGTATTAAGGTATTGAGTAAACGTACAACAAGTGTAGCCATAATTTTTCGAAGATCTTCCAAGATTTTTATGTACAAAAAAAAAATACAAATTGGACTGTTTTGTACATTTTTATTTTTTTTGTAGCGTTAACTTGAACTTATTTAAAAGAAAATTTTTTCGCTCTGCGATATTCTAATAACATGTAATTATACTCACACCAAGAGAGAATCATATGTAAAAAAAATAATATTTTAAAGACCACTCGAAAAATTAATAATTTTTCCATCCAATGTCGTGAGGTGTCGCATGGCTGAATCAGCCAGGAAACTGGAAATTTTTCGGAGAGCATTTGTAGCTGAACATAACCATATAACCATAACAAAAAAAGGTTTTACTGATTCGGAGGTTGCTAAAAAGAACATTAATAATACATATTGTACAGTCTAGCTTCAAAATTCCTCCGATGAGGTTTCAGTTCATTTTTCAACTCACCATCATTGTAGTAGGCCTACTTTTTTGGTCTCAATGGTCTAATCTAGCCTTGGCCTAAACTATGACCTAATCTTAAACTGAGCATTCGTGAAGAACATTAGTTTTGTGATAAAATAACAACTCCTAGGCACATTTAACTGCACTGTTCATGGAAGTTTCTTGTTTGTCCTTTGTCCGCATTTTAAGAAGCAATGAAATAAGACAAAGTGTCACTGGAATTTCCAAATTTTGTTTTGGATGTTTTATCATTGAATAGAGGCTCTGATTTGACTCGAGGTAAAGTCAACATTTTCAAGACTACTCAAATAACTATTAAAATCTCAACATGTAGCTGGCAGAAAGATAAACAAAAAAACAATTTTCATGCCACCTCAAATCAGTTGCTCCGAAATGGTTACACCAGTTTTCAATACGAACAACCTGCCACATCTCTTCAGTTAATATCCGCCCGCTTAGAACCGATACAATGTATAACAATGTGGAAAATTTTGACAGCGTTTGTTGGCTACACGATACGGCAACCGACATACACTCCACTTTTACATTATGAAATCGTTAGAAGGAGGAGACAGAAACAGAAATTCAATTAAAACATGAAATAAATTAAACATACTTTTCCAACCCGCCCCGCATCGACCATAACCCAGCTCATCCTACCGGTCAGTTAACTAAACTAAACTAAAGTAAAAAAAAAAAAGTAAATAAAAACTCAAGCAATGACCGCAAAAACCACAATGTTATTACTCGTTGCTTTTATTGCCTCTATGCGGTGTTTGATGTTGTAAGACAAATCTCGTGAAATAGAAAAGAAAACAAAGATTCCGAAATCCATGCAACTGCCACAACTTCTACGCCACAGACACACGTACAGCCAGCAAGCAAGCAAATAAATCCCAGAAGGCGCCATTAAACAATCGCAGACCCACAAAAAAAAGGCCAGGCAATACCACCACAAATTGAGTTTATCACTGTTCCAAATGGGATGGACATCAGACAGACGGGCCGAATAGAGCAACGCAGGACAGCAAGGAGCGCGGGGTGACCAGGGGGGCAGCAGGATGCCCGACAGTGGCCAGCGGGATAGACATCGAAAATGGAAAACTTATGATTCGTGTGAGTACAAGGAAAATAGTGAATTCGTGTGAAATATAACACTAGTCAACAATGCGATCGCACAGTGCTGCAAAACAAAGTTAAGGCTGATCGAGACATGCAACCTAAGCCAGCAGAAAATTTGTAACGGTTCTAGACTATACCAAATCATACGATTTAGAAAATCTTGAAATTAACTGTGTGTACAATTACACAGAACAACAGCAAAAACCGGCTTTAATAACAATTTTATAGCTTTGATGCATCATGGCAAAAAAAAATCGTCATATTTTTCAGTAAATAATTTTTATAAAGAGTCACGCAATTATTGATCTGCCCTCGCATATCAAAGAAAAAACCAAAAGTTCGTGATAATGATCGAATTCAATTGTGAATAAATTTGAAAAGAATCAATCGATTTTTATGACCGATATCTAATTTTGTTGCTATTACATATGGCTTTGCAAGAAAACAAAAAATTTAAAACAATTTAGCCGTTTTAAATTTTTTATGATTTTTTTAAACATTTTTTTAAACAAAAAAAAAAAAACCTACAGGTTTCTCCAACAAGAGGTGCTATTTTGGTATTCAAAGAAAAATTAAATTTTTTGAGATACATGATCGGATGTTTATTTCATAATAAAGGGGAAGGTAGGCCGTTAATAAGGAAAAACAACATCAGCCAAATGGCCACCACGACGACCACGCTTACAGGACCATATGCTTTTCATGAAATTTTCCATAACCAACTCGCAAAGTGGCTGCCCTCGCGAATTCTATCTTTGAGGTCTTGAATCGACGCTGGGCTGTTGGCGTAGGCGTTATCTTTCACGAAAGAAATCGCAAGGTGTTAAATCACAAGATCTCGTTGGCCAATTGTGATCACCTCTTTGAAAGATAACACGGTCCGGAAACTTTTTAGTTTTGCGAACTGTGACTGCAAGGTTTTCACCATTTTTGTAGCGAATTTTAATAATTTCGATGCGTTGTTGAAGCGTGTATCGTTCGCTCGGTAGGTGAGTTGGTAGCGTGCATGTCTATCAGCGTGTGGGTTCGATTCCCACCAGAGGATTTGGTCCTTTTCTTCTGAGTCGCATTGATTTCAAAGTTCCTACTAGATGACTTAGGCATAATGAATTTTTTAATGTTTCGTGCCATAGAAGCAATTATTCACATTTTTAACCCATTATGAGGTCCATGAGGGGAATTTAATAATTCACATATGAAATATGATATTGATTTTTCGTTTTCTTCAAGTAAATTTATCGATTTGTTAAATTTAATATATTTTTAAGATAATGTGTAAGCTAGTCTGTAAGGTTTATATAAAAATAAATAAATAAATAAATAAATAAATAAATAAATAAATAAATAAATAAATAAATAAATAAATAAATAAATAAATAAATAAATAAATAAATAAATAAATAAATAAATAAATAAATAAATAAATAAATAAATAAATAAATAAATAAATAAATAAATAAATAAATAAATAAATAAATAAATAAATAAATAAATAAATAAATAAATAAATAAATAAATAAATAAATAAATAAATAAATAAATAAATAAATAAATAAATAAATAAATAAATAAATAAATAAATAAATAAATAAATAAATAAATAAATAAATAAATAAATAAATAAATAAATAAATAAATAAATAAATAAATAAATAAATAAATAAATAAATAAATAAATAAATAAATAAATAAATAAATAAATAAATAAATAAATAAATAAATAAATAAATAAATAAATAAATAAATAAATAAATAAATAAATAAATAAATAAATAAATAAATAAATAAATAAATAAATAAATAAATAAATAAATAAATAAATAAATAAATAAATAAATAAATAAATAAATAAATAAATAAATAAATAAATAAATAAATAAATAAATAAATAAATAAATAAATAAATAAATAAATAAATAAATAAATAAATAAATAAATAAATAAATAAATAAATAAATAAATAAATAAATAAATAAATAAATAAATAAATAAATAAATAAATAAATAAATAAATAAATAAATAAATAAATAAATAAATAAATAAATAAATAAATAAATAAATAAATAAATAAATAAATAAATAAAAAAAAATAAATAAATAAATAAATAAATAAATAAATAAATAAATAAATAAGTAAATAAATAAATAAATAAATAAATAAATAAATAAATAAATAAATAAATAAATAAATAAATAAATAAATAAATAAATAAATAAATAAATAAATAAATAAATAAATAATTAAATAAATAAATAAATAAATAAAAATAAAGGCTGTGTCACCCAGTTAACCCTTGGAACTACAATTACAATATTTTAATTAAAAAAAAAATAAAATAAAAAAAATTTGATTGATGTCAAAGTGCAACAGTTTCAAAGGACTTTCCCTTAAAGTAAATTTGTTTAAAGGCCGTAATTTTAAAATGTTTCTGTTTTTGCTCTCCTGAGAAGTTTACTAATATTGTTATTCGTGAATACCACAGAATTATGTGAAGAAACGCCTAAACAAATTTATAATTTTATTTAATTTTTTTTTTAAAAACCTCTCCGTAGAATTTGAAACTTGGTCCGTATTTGTCCAACTGGAACCACAATACATCGAAATTGTTGTGTGGTTTTTCAAGCCTTAAAAATGTTGCTGCCTTGTGTTATTTGTTGGATCCATAAGTTTCAGTTCGACAGAGGTTTCAGTTTTAGTTTGGTGTCCCAATGTTTACAAATGGCCTTTTTGGTACTCTAAGGTCCAAAAACGTCGGCGTCTCTAAGATTCCAATGTAACTCCACATATATTTCAATTTGTCCCCTAAACGAATCAAAAACGTCTGAATTTAACTCTAGACATTATTCGATTCATTAGGAAGTGAAATTCGCATTTATTCTTTTGGGCTTCTTGATTTTTGGTTTTCGGATCCAATTGATCCCTGTCACAATTTTAACGCAATAACGCTGAAGGAAAATTCATTCCTGAATATCCATATCTAATATTGATCATTTTCCAGAACCAAAGGGTTCGCATTTTAGTGCTCATTGTCTCAACACATTCCTATGTTGCACTCCGACTTTGCTCCGTAACACTGTGCAACTCACAGCCTATACATAACGAATTAAAGAAGGAGTGAAGTGGCAGTCAGACAGACAGACAGCCACACATGCGCAGCCAACCTAAGAGGACAACAACAACAACAATAACAAACGCTCTACAGCTTTTGGCCAATATGTTGTCGGTTCAGGCCTCGTCAATGGTAACGGTGCAGCAGCAACAGCAGTCACTTCACTCAGTCAGTCAGTCATTGCAGTCGGTTTGGCCGCCCCTCTGGTTACTTGGAAATACATAAAACTGATTTGTCGTAAATTGTAAAAGTGTGCTACGAACTGAAATGCAAACAACAACAACAAAATGCTAAACAAAATTGGTAAGAAGTAAAATCGGTTGAAGTTAAAATTGCAGTAGTTGAAATTAAAGCCACTGTAAAAAAAAAATAAACCACCTCAGACTGGCACATGAGGCTAGCTAGAAGTTTGGGGGCTTTTCACAAGGGGCTACACTGAAAAAAAAAAAATTTGAGTAAAGAAATTGCACAAAGGGATCAGCCCAATCCACTGTTTCGTAGACAGGCGGAAGACGATTTTTTTTCTTAATATAAATTCTTCATTTTTAGTGAAATTCTAATAAATTTTTGAAGAAAGGAATTACAGTTTTCCGCCCGGTGGAACATTTCTAATTGTAGTAGAAATGCGACATGACTTGGCCATACTGAGATGAAAGTACCGGCATAACAGAATCAACACCCAACTGGAATTCGTGAATAATTTTTAGGCGACCGCTATCCGTATCCCATCTATAGAGTTTCAGCATACAGTACAACTGGCCGACTATACTTTTGGTAGAACAGAAGCTTTGTCTGACCAGGTACATTTTTGCTGTGAAACAGTTTCTCAAAGGAAGCCTTTCCCTCAATATTTTAGCATTCTCACTGGCCCTATGTTCCACATCGGAACAACGGAATACATTGAAACTTAAGTTAACTAAGTTGGACGCCCAACAATTTAATAAGTCTCGTGCAAGGTCTCGGGTACCACATATCGTTTACATTTACCCTCCTCATAGTATTTATAAATCTTCAGATGTCGAGAAATTTAAAAAAAAGCACTAATCGGTGATTCATGCTGTGCATATTGTAGCAAATTGTCAGCGTACAGTTGGGTGCGAAAAATCGTGAGGAAAATCTTGTATAGAAGCGGTTTTAATATCCACAATTTAAGCATTTGTTTTCTCTGAGTGTATGATTGCTACTGCTAAACGATGAAATGTGTATGGATGATCGCAATTGCCAAGAAATGAATTTAATTATAACGTGTGAAAACCGAACTCCAAACCATTGACCGGGAATTTTTAAGTGATTTTTCTTTGAAAAAAAAAATAATAAAATAAAAATCTTGGCTAAATTTCAAATGCCTGCAGTGCTGATGTTGCTTGCTCGGCAGTTGGATAAAAATGGACTAACCGACTGCTGATGCCATGAACAGAGAAATAGAAAACAACAACAACAGAAATCGAAATAGAAAAATGAAGGCTGGATGCCATTGCTGGATGTGGTGGATGTGTGTGACCCAAATTAAAACACACTTTTGCTGTCAATGCTGGCATTTACTTTCTTAGCTTTCACAGGTGTAAAGTAAACACCATCTCACAGCACCTAACCCCAAATACAAATTCATGTTTGTTTTCGAACGACGTTGTTGTTGTTAGCGATATTTCTTGGCTTTATCTCTTTAAACTGTTGCCCGATTGCTGTTCGAATGTTTGGCATGCAGCGGCGGTTCGCTTGATTCTTTCACTCCCGATTGCCGATTGCCATGCCAATGGACCTCCCAAGCAATCCCAACATTTATGGTTACAATGTTGGCTCTGTATGGACTTGTGTAACTGACCAACATCTATGAAAACAACAACCAGATACAACATATCAGATACAAGCAATAACAGCAACAACAACATACCAGCAAGAACAGCAACAGACAGAAGAAAACCGTCAACAGCATGAACAACTGCCAAGAAGACAGACACCAACAACAAAACAAACAGTAACTACCACTGTAATAATGATGATGATGCACAGTGGTAGAAAACTGAGTGGATATGAAGGTTGGTTTTTTTATTTGCTTCATGGACGTCCCATAAGAATGTTGCGTTTTCGGTGAATGGGCGTTAGAGAAACTGGACAAAGAGCAATTTTTGTTGTGTGGAAAAACCTTTAGCGCCGTCTATATAAAGAATTGCCGATTGGCAGACAGAGGCTGTTCATGAACTGAAACTCCTTCAAACTCCTTCAAAGACGATGATGACCACAACGATACAATCACTGAGAACAGTGACTTGTCTCTGTTAGAATAGAACAGCGGTCTGTATCTGTTAGAACAGAACAGCGACTTGTCTCTGTTAAAACAAAACAGCAGACTTGTCTCTGTTAGAACAGAACAGCGACCTGTCTCTGTTAGAATAGAACAGCGACCTGCCTCTGTTAGAATAGAACAGCGACCTGTCTCTGTTAGAATAGAACAGCGACTTGTCTCTGTTAGAACACAATAGCAGACTTGTCTCTGTTAGAATAGAACAGCGACTTGTCTCTGTTAAAACAAAACAGCAGACTTGTCTCTGTTAGAACACAACAAGGACTTGTCTGTGTTAAAACAAGCAGACTTGTCTCTGTTAGAACAAAACAGCAGACTTGTCTCTGTTAGAACAGAACAACGACCTGTCTCTGTTAGAATAAAACAGCGACCTGTCTCTGTTAGAACATGCCACAGGCAAGTCTGTGATACCCACTGCGCTGTAGAGTCGCCAGCATTTACGAGGTGGAAACAGCTGCGGAAAAATGCGGGTTTTTCTGTGTGATAGTCGCACATACTACCTACCACACCACGACCGTCCACGTTAGTGGTCTATTTTTTTGGTGGGAGCACGTCAAGTCTCTCGTCTGCAAGGAAAAGCCAACTGAGATTGCTGCCTTGGAAGACAGCAATACACATCTGACTTTCAGTCAAATTCTTTACACTCTGAATATATTATTTGTTGTTCAGTTCCAAACACTGTGTGCTTAGCATGAGCAACACTGTGGCAATCAGTCGCATCAACATCATCTCGCCATCAAGTATCTATGAAGTAGTATCTGCCATATGTGTGTGGATTCTTCGGCTTCATCTTTAGACGATGATGCTGACTAGTGATACTGGAAAAAAAAAAAAACACATGTTTGATATTTCCCTCCTTTGTCTACTCCATTGTTTTTGACGGAAAGTGTGATGAGGTTGTGCGGAGGGGGAGTAGGGGCAAATATAAAACAAAACATGCAAAAATAAACATCTAAGCATGTCAATGCATTTCTTGAACCGATACTTTACTACTCTGCCCCTTCCCCCCTTCACCAACAGCATCCACTTCTTTGGCTTCATATGTTTTGCCGTCGTGTTGCTGCTAATGTTTTTGGCCAGCTTACGGGCACGCGTACGTCCGTCCATATGTTGTCGCTTATGATTGAAGAGAAAGTGTACATAATTATATTTGGCCAAGATGCATTGGCTGAAGCAGCCGCAGCAGCAGCATCTTCATCATCAGCAAATTGTAAGCCACCGAAGACAAAGTTCTCTCAAGATGTCAAGATAATCCTTAATGAATTCTCGGGAATACATTGTAGTTCCACAAGCAGTGCTTGATTCAATTTTGCCAGACAGGACAGTACAAATGGGGCCAGCCTTCGTACATACCAGAGGGACAGACAGATTTACATCATCCAGATGTGGTCCACAAATATCTACCGTTTTACTTGGTTCTTTTTATGATTTGCCATACCAAATGATGTATTTATTCCCTCCTTCTACTCTAAAGGGTAGTTTTTTTTAACTTAACCTTAAATTAAATTTTAACCCCAATATCCCGTAGATATTAAAAACTTTCAAGTTGACATTTTTCCCATGTGGCCAAAATTTATGGCACGGCATTGAAAGTTTATTTGTCTCGTTTATGTTTTGTTTTTTTTTTTTTTGGTTTGTTTACTCTCGCCGGCGTTATAAACTTTCTAAGTTGTAAAATGTAAAATGCATTTAAATCAGTCTATAAACCTTAAAAACCTTGTTAGTAGAAGAAAAAAAAACACACACATGCAAACTCAAGGTTTTATTTTCTGTTTCTTTACGATCACCTGTCAACTTTGAGAAACTGTCAACAATGTTAGTCGTCTCGTAAAACAGTTACAAACGACACGGCTCAGACGAATGGCTGAGTGAAGCCAACCGACAGACGGACGTAGAGTTTGGATATATTCACACAAAATGTGTATGACTATTACAGAGTTTACAACTTTCTTTAACGAAACAAAATTGAACCTGAAGAAACCAACAAAATAAAATAAAATTAAAAACGGAGCCAATAATTTATTTAAGGAAAGTAATGTTTCCTTTTTTATTGGGCATTGTTTGCATTTGCAATTTCTGCGGAAAGGGTGTTAATTTCGGAGTGATACGATTTAAAGGTAAATGAATGTTATAATGAAGCGGAATGTTTTCTATCTGGAGAGCAAAAAAAAGGAATCACAGGTAGTTCAAATAACAAAAGGTGGAGCTTGTTTACATAAAGAGAACTTTGAGTTGAATTAAAATTACTAACAACTACCTCATGTTAAATGAAAAGCCGATAGAACAAAAAGTCTGTAAATTGTGTGATAACTTAGATTAAGAAAAATTACATTTTCAATAACAAAAAGCAAAGACACAAACGTCAGATGTGTGGAGAATGTAGAAGCTACATTTCCCCAACATTTTAGCAGCGATCCATTCAACGAAAGTCAGTGGATGGCTATAGTTTTTTGGGCTGATCTGGCAACACTATGCCCAAATAGTCGTGATTGATTGCAGCTGATCATATTTTTTGAATAAATACGATACTCGGTTGAAATAATTTGCATATTCCGCATTAAAGGAACGAGAAAACAATTTTGCTAAGAAATAATATAAAGTTTCGATCAAAAACATTGTGTGTGAAGCTACTTCATATTAAGTTCTGTTCGCGTCTTTTTGCTGTGCGTTCTTTGTGCTACTCTTTGCTACTTCTTTGTGTTTGCTTCATACGTTCAAACATGGCGCCTGCAAAAGAAACAACACTTTGCAATACTTGCAAAAAAACATCACAAAAACTCAGCGGTCTCTGCAATGTTTTGTTTGTTCCTGCTGGTTTCATCTTGGTTGTTCTGGTGTGTCTGAGAAGTCATTCTCCGCTTTGTCAAGTGCTAATGACATTTATTTTAAATGCAAGGACTGTAACATTTCTTCAGATGCTGCTGCAGATGATACTAACCTGAGTAACGATATCCGTATGCTACACTCGAAAATGGACCGCATACTTAATAAAATGGAAGAAGAAAGAAATGATTTCAAAGCCAAGTTAGACTCAGCTATTGTGGACATAAAAAATGAGTTGTCATCAACGGTCATTCAGCTTCGAAACGATATTTCTACCTGCAACAACAACATTAGAGGATTGGAGATCGCTTCTACAACTAAGTATTCCCAGTTAGAAGTTGAAAATAACAGTCTACACAGAAGACTAAATCGTGCCGACATTGTTGTGAACGGCTTGCCTGCGGGATTGGCTACTCTTCAGGATTGTATTATTTCCATTGGAAATTTCTATTCCATTCCTGTGTCAAAGAGTGATATATACAGTGTATTTTATATTAATCAAGGTCGTTCTGTTATTGTAAAATTCAACTCAGTGGACATACGAGATTCTCTAATGAAAACTTACTTTAGGCACAAATCTTTATGCTTAAAAGATGTCATTGGTGGCGAACTATTGAGTAGAGTCTATTTGAATGACCACCTGACACCAGCCGCCGGTAAATTGAACGCATTGTGTAAACGTCTTCTTAGAGAGAAGAAAATTTCCAAATTTTGGTTAATCCATTCAGACAAACCTATGGTGCGACTAAATTGTTTGGATGGTTCGACCGTAACATACGACTACAATGATTGCTCCGCACTTCTTTAGAAGACACACATGTATATGCCTCTATACTGATCTCATTATTTTCTTGTTTTATATGCTTTTTATTCAAGTGTATGTTAAGCTGTATAATATATGAATTATTTGTTTTTAATTATCCTCAAATGTTCTCTGTGTTTATTGAGTACATTTTCGCTCTAATATGGTTCCCCAGCTCAATTTCCTTTTTAATAATAGATGTTTTCTAACATAAATCTCGGCCCAGTTGTTAACAGTGGATTTAATTTCAGAAAATTGTTACGAAACTATGACAATAATTTAACTTTTGGTCATTTAAACTGTCAAAGTATACGACCATCTAATTATAACTTAAAGTTGGATGACATTTCGAGTATGCTTTCCGATAGTGGTATTGATATTTTTGGTGTTTCTGAAACATGGCTTAAACCTTATGTTTCTTCTAGTTCTGTATCAATTCCTGGATATTCATTCTTGAGAAATGATCGGCCTAATGTAATAGGAGGTGGTGTTGGAATTTATGTCAATGACAAGATGAAATATAAAGTTGTGTTGCGTTCTTTGGAATTTGGAGTGTGTGAATCTATCTTTATTGAAGTATGTATTGACTCAGCAAAGATACTTTTTGGAACTGTATATCTGCCTCACGGAAATGTTGAAGTGTTTGAAAATACCCACAGGGTCCTTCTTCTCAGATATAATGACATTGTTATTGTTGGCGATTTCAACTGCGATATGTTTAAGGTTAATAAGTCTACATATATGCGAACAATTTGCAACCGATTGAATCTGTCCATCTCACATAACTCATTGCCTACTCACTTTGACGTTGCTCATAATTCCTGTTCCTTAATAGATTACATTTTGATAAGTAACCCAGCAAATTTGCAGTTTTCATCTCAAGTACAATGTCCTTCTATTTCTCATCATGCATTGATATTTGGTTCTTTACACTTGTCTGTCCAATATGAAGATAAATTTGTTGAATACCGAGATTATAAACGCATTGACTGGGACGGCATTTTTGACTATTTGCTACACTTTAATTTTGAGTCATTTTATGCATCTTCCGATGTTGATTCCAAAACTTTTATTTTAAATCATCTCATTTGTGACCTATTTTCTTTCGTCCCACTGGTGAGACGTAAAATTAAGCCGAAAACAGACCTATGGTTACGATCTAAGACTATATTGCTAGCGGCATCACTCAGAGACATTGCTTATAAAGAATATCTAAAGCAACCATCCGATAATAATTGGGTTATTTATCGTGTCTACAGGAACAGGGCCAAGGCTGTACTGCGAAAGGAAAAGAGGAAGCATAGTTTAAAAATGTTCAAAGGTATGGATAATTCTCAAGTTTGGAAGACTCTACGCACACACTGCTTGGATGATAAAGTTGAAATGCCTGATGTTGATGTAAATACTATCAACGAACACTTTTTATATAATATGCCGGAAAGCGATGTATCTGATACTGATTTGCCCAGCACTGCTCATTTCGATAACATATTTTCATTTGATTGCGTATTTGAATATGACATTTTAAAAGCCCTTGATCGCATTAATACAGTGTCAGTTGGTGTTGATGCTATACCTATTAAGTTTATAAAGTTGATCTTTCCATATTTAACGAGTCATTTACTGCACTTAATAAATTTTATTTACACAACTTCCACTTTTCCTACAGCATGGAAAACTGCCAGGGTCGTTCCTATACCAAAGGTGAAGGGCTCATGTAGACTTGACGATTTAAGACCTATTAGTATTTTGCCGGCCATTTCGAAGATTGTAGAGCACATAATGCATGAATCAATCTTTAGATTTGTCAGCGATAATAACATGATCACTAATCATCAGTATGGGTTTAGGCGCGGTTTTAGCACGACTTCTCATTTGTTACATTTAACGGATACCATAAGAGAAACACTTAATAGAGGAGAGTATGGAGTCCTTGTTGGCTTAGACTTGTCCAAGGCTTTTGACAGGATTGATCACTTCAAACTTATTTCTAAATTAAAAAACCTTTTTCAATTCTCTCAAACTGCATGCAGACTGATTTCTTCTTATTTATCTGGGCGCACTCAATTTGTCTCATTAAATGGTGTGGATTCCGATATACGACCAGTTCAGTGTGGTGTTCCCCAGGGCTCAATATTGGGTCCGTTAATGTTTATCTTGTATGTCAATGACATGGCAGATGTTATTGTTGCTAATAACTGTAGCCCTCTCTTTTATGCCGACGACATTCACATATTCTTTAAAAATAATTATGATAATTCTTTTGAGGAAGTTGTGAATTCTACACTAGAAAATATTAATGTATGGCTACAAAACAACAATCTAGTTGTTAATGCTAGCAAGAGTAAGGCGCTGTTTTTTGGTTCCATGCATCACAATAACAATACCATTAATATTAACGGTGATTCAATACAGTTTGTAGATAGAATGAAATGTCTTGGAATAATTATCGATTCTCATCTTGATTTTACCAGTCACATTAATGCAGTATTCTCTAAAGTTTTCTTTTTGATACGAAGGCTGTATTGTACTAATTTGTATTTACCTAGGTTTATAAAACGAAGAGTGGCTTACGCATCATTATTTTCTCAAATAAATTATTGCATTGAGGTAATATCAGGGACTACTTCTGGTAATATTGATAGACTTCAGCGTATTCTCAACATGATTGTTAGATATGTTTATGGACTTCGACGCTTTGATCATACCTCTGAGCATGTGATACTGTTTTTGGGGCTTCCTATTAGAAAGTATATTGATCTTCGTATCCTACAGTATTTTTACAAACTAATTGTTTCAGATTCACCGCCAATGTTACGAAGACAGTTTGTATTCAGCAGATCTGTAAGAAACCCGCAGTTGTTTATACCTCGTATTTCTATGTCTTTATATGAGAAATCGTTTGTAGTAAGAGTAGCCAGACTATGGAACCATCTTCCATTGCATTTGCGCTCGTTTTCTCTGTCCAGTTACGTTTTCCGACAATGTTCTTTGGAATACATAATATCTGTTTCTTAATATATATATATATATAATTTTTAATATATATATATATAATTATTAATATATTTTATTATTTTTCATTGTTAACGGGCTTTCAAATTGTTAATTTTATTATATTTATTTACTGTTTGGCTGGGGAGCCATTGTTGCGATATTTTAATTAATTAATTATTTAATAATATAGTGTTATCTACTTTTTAAGATACCATGTAATATAGATTAATTGGCCTTATAGGCTTTGTATATTACAATGAAACCAATAAATGAAATGAAATGAAACACCTGACAGCTCAACTTGGTAGGGACCACAGACCCCAAACGGAATAGCGGGCGAACTGTATCAATACAATCCCTTGATGTCATTTAGTAACTAATATTATTGTAAGGCGAAGGCAATTTTGTAAATTACTCCTTTTTGTAAAATATATTTGCAATTAATAATTAAAATAATAAGAATTAATCTTATTGTAGGGAGTCTATTACCATGTGTTATTGTGCAGGTCTTGGATATCCCTTTAATTAACAAAGGCCACCTGACGAATTTGCTTTTATTCATTTAAAATATTCCTTCCTCCACTTCCCATCACTCGTTCGCCGAAAACCCTCTACCTTCATCTAATGGATGCTAAAATGAAAAACATTTGGATATCAACTTGACAAATTTGCAGACGTTTTTTATTTTTCGTGAGAGGCCATTAAACCTTTGGCCAGTTTTACAAAACGAGTCTGGTTTATACATTTTGTAAAAAGTGCTTCTTACTTCTTTTAGGGTGTGTAGTAAAAATCTTTTGTGTTATGATTGTCTTTTTTTTCTTTTCTTTTGTTGTTGTCATGTGAAAGTAACATAAATTTTGTGATACAAAAGTTGTGACGAGTTGTAATCGTGATCTGTTTACATATTTAAAAATTCGAAACAACATTTCGCTTTCAATGAAATGTCATGGTTTTATGGTTATGATTATTAGAATTCTACTAGAAATATGATGCATAGTATTGGATACATGGCTGTATCAGTCAAAGAATCATAGACAATGATTTTACGATGTTATAGGGCAAGTGTATATAGCAGGGCCTGGGACCACGCTATGGAATGGCATATTATTACAATTTTGTAAACAATAAGAGAGCACAATCAGAATCAGCTACAGCAGGTTTTATAGCAGTGCTGTGCAAATGGAAAAATGTAGTTGTGTTAGTGAAGAGATGAAACTGCCAACTTTACAGCCAAATCATAATGTCAGTAAGAGGTTGAAAAACAGAATAATTATACCGCTCATTTACTTGAATAGTGGCATAATTCAAAATTCACTTTATATATTTTTGCTCTTGGAAAAGCTGTAAATCTCTAATTTAAATTGGCTTTTGTTCTACTGAGTATTGTGCATTCATATGACAGGTCTCCATATTATAGAAATAGCCTGCAGTTCTTTTTCTATATTTGGAAAGTACGACGAAATTGACGATTTTAAACGGCTCTCCTGACAAAATCCTGTTTTGAGTTATGCCACTATTCAAGTAAATGAGCGATATGTATTCATATAACTAAATTTTTTTTGAGTGTGACCTGACTGAAGCAAGAGCGTAAGAATACATGTAAATTGAGCGAGCACAATTGTGCAATGAAATGAACAGCACTGTTTTATAGGGAGTTTCTTTGGGATATTGAACTTCATCTATAAACAGTTTACCCTCAGGTAAATGAGTCTTCCTTCTAGCCAATTTCGTACATAAGTTTCACAAGCTCTTGAGCAAAAAATCTAGTTTTT
Organism: Hydrotaea cyrtoneurina; assembly: GCA_958296145.1. Classification (NCBI taxonomy): domain Eukaryota; kingdom Metazoa; phylum Arthropoda; class Insecta; order Diptera; family Muscidae; genus Hydrotaea; species Hydrotaea cyrtoneurina. The sequence continues at coordinate 16,852,939 of OY282513.1, read as the reverse complement.
ACAATTTTATTTGCAGAATTATAGAAATTGTAATTGATGTACAATTTTCATTAAATTGATGGAAAATATTCATCAAATTGTTGTAGAATGTTCTTCAAATTAATGTACAATGTTCATCAAATTGATGTTCAATGTTCATTAAATTGATGTACAATATTCATTAAATTGATGTAAAATATTCATAAAACTCATGTACAATATTCATTAAATTGATGTACAGTATTAATCAAGTTGATGTACAATATTCATTAAATTGATGTAAAATTTTCATTAAATTGATGTAAAATATTCATCAAATTGTTGTACAATGTTCTTCAAATTGATGTTCAATGTTCATCAAATTGATGTACAATATTCATTAAATTGATGTACAATATTCATTAAATTGATGTAAAATATTCATCAAATTGTTGTACAATGTTCTTCAAATTAATGTACAATTTTCATTAAATTGATGTAAAATATTCATCAAATTGATGTAAAGTATTCATCAAATTGATGTACAATATTCATTAAATTGATGTACAATATTCATTAAATTGATGTACAATATTCATTAAATTGATGTAAAATATTCATCAAATTGTTGTACAATGTTCTTCAAATTAATGTAAATTTTTTATTAAATTGATGTAAAACATTCATTAAATTGATGTAAAATATTCATCAAATTGTTGTACAATGTTCATCAAATTGATGTACAACGTTCATCAAATTGATGTAAAATATTCATTAAATTGATGTACAATATTCATTAAATTTATGTAAAATATTAATTAAATTGATGTACAATATTCATCATATTGATGTACAATGTTCATCAAATTGATGTACGGAATTGAAAAATTATGTCCAAATTCATCAAATTGATGTACAAATCATCAAATTGAAGAACCATTTTTTTCAGTGTACGTTGAAAATATTTATACACTTTATGTGGAAAAGCAAAATGCAGTGTACTCTCACCTCTCATAAACGGACACTGTTTTCAGGACCATTCCGCTTCAGTCCTCGTGTGTACTTCTCTCATAAGCGGAAACCTCTCATATGCGGACAAAATTCTCAGTGCCTTAGGTGTCCGCTTATGAGAGAGTATATTTACTATTATGTATAAAAATACACTTTCTCCAAATTACGAAAATCTATTGTTGTAGTTTTCATAATATTTGGGCGATTTAGCATTGAATAATTTTTCATAAATTATTTGGGGAATTTTTGGTGATTTTTTTTCATTTATTTTGGTGAATTCTTCATTTTTTTTTGGAACCATTTTTCATAGAGCCATTCACTTAATTGTACTTTTTGAATCATAAGTTTATTTTTACAACGTTAGAAATAATACAAACTTATTTTAAACCTCAATGCAGTGTTTCCCAAACAGTGCATGTATTGAAAACAAGTCGCCCACATTTATTAACACAGAAGTGAACTAAACGAAAGGACTAAATGGTTTCACTTGCTGACCAGATGACCCATTTCCCCCACGGAAAGTAGAGTACACTAATCACCCAACCAACTACATGTAGAGTGCTTAACCGTTACATTACACACATATACATACATACATGTTTTTTTAATTTATATTGTTTACAAGCCAGGCCAAGCAAAACACAAATTAAATTTGCATACGAGTATTCTCCGGCCAGTCGGTCGAACTGGTCGACAAAAACCAGCCACCAAACAAAGCACTAAACTAATCAATATGATCTGCAAAGCATTTTTAGTTGGCCTGGCCAATAGTGGCGTTGTTGTTGTTTTGGTATTTTGTTCACCATGTCTAACAGAAGCATTAACAGCACCGTTTAGCCGACAGACAGACAGTCAGGTAGGTAGGTAGGCGAACAATCGGACGGACTCGCCGATCAAAGCCCATGTTGTGGCTGATGTACAAGAAGTACATCAGCTGTCAGTTAGATGTCAACTCACAGCTAACGCTAAAAACGCTGCAGAAGAAGAAGCGGCTACGCTGGAGGAGCAGTGATTGATAGCAAAGTGTTGGGCAAAAGAATTAAGTACTCGTACCAAAGACAAAAACCCAGAAACAAAAAACGAAAATTGCAAAGCGATCTTTCCATGGACATGCTCAGAGGAGAGTAGTTCGTAACAAAGAAATCGAGTACTGTTCATCGAGTCGAGCTGCCACTCAGCTCACCCGATCAGCCATTCAGAGAGTGTGTGTGTGCTTTGTGTGCCAAGTGAATATTCTGTATGCAAATTTCACAGTTACATTTAATGTTGTTGCTGTTGTTGGTTTAATGACAATTGTTGTTATTTAAGACGTAAACAATTTACACCTAACCCAAGAAGACTTGTTTTCAACTGAAGTTGGCTAGAATTATGCATTTGGCCGGCATTTTAGTTTTCTTTTGTCGAACATTTCTGTGGCAGATATCGTGATCGGCAATTGTTAGCATCCGTATTGCAGCGAAACCAATTGGATTACTTGTACAGAAGCTTCAAAGCTCATAATGATTTTGTTCACACCTGAGGCTGTCAATGTTGCTTGTGTCTAAAAGAAAAATAACTCTAATTGAGTGGAACGTTAAGAACAAAATACATTTTAAAGATCGTTCTGGAGCCGTATATATCCATTGACCTGGTTTTTTATCCCCTGGGACAATGGATTTTTTGTGGGAGTATATTTATAAGGCGATCCTTATTCACTGCATCCCAAGTCGTTTTACACTCCTCCATGTGTTATGTTTTTAGCATTCGGCAATGTATCGGTTAAAGTGTGATCATCGAAACCATCCTCGGGTGAAATAGTTTAAAGTTCTGCTGGCAATCCTCTCCGGAAAATGAAAACACAATCAAAGCTAATATAAGATATGTGAAATGGACCTCCGCAATGTTGACGAACAAAGCAAAAGCACGGATCCTATGGACAGATGACCTGTATTTAATGATATACGCCAACTAGATGTATCATCAAATACAGGGTGGCTGATGAATTTATGTGCATTAAGAAACTCAAACAGCTTTTTTTTTAATTCATATAAATTATTTAAACTGTGTTCATCTAATACACAAATATTAAATATTTGGTTTTAAATACTACAGGGTGACACATGTGTGAAATGTTATTAGAAAAAAATATTCATTATAGCCTGGAGAGTTGCAACGGGAATCGTCTCAATTGTTGTTCGGATCCATTGCTTTAAATCATTGCAATTTTTTGGGCATGCTTAGTAAACTATCTTTTTTGCAATAACCTCACATGAAAAAGTCAAGTGCAGTAAGGTCAGAATACCTTGAGGCCAACGCAATGGGGGATTTTCTTGTACTGAAGAGAATTTTCGCTACAATTCTATCATCACAGGGCTGGCTATGTGACAAGTTGCACATTTCAACCACACGGCATTGAAAGGGATTGCCGTTCGGTATAGGTTTGTAAAGAATTTTTTTTCAAAATCGGTAAGTAACGGTTTCTATTGACCATAACAATACGGCTTTATGAAAAATACCCAAAAAAAATGAAGAATTACTCAAAAAAATATCAGACAAAATTATGAAACAATTTTAGGTAGTTTTTTGTATAGGAATTTTTAGATAACATTTTTTTTAATTTTTTTGGTGAGATTTTTTCGTTTTTTTTGATATTTTCAGTTATTTTTCAGAATTTTTGGGGGATTTTTAAAAATTGTTGGGGAAATTGTTATATTGGGCATTTGGGGGCATTATTTAAGGACTTCTTCGTTTGTGACATTTTTTATTTTTAATAAATTGTTTGGGGAATTTTTCAGAATTTTTGTGGAAATTTTCAAATTGGTCTTTTGTGGAGATATTAATTTTTTTTTTTGAGTATTTTTTCTTATTCTTAATTTTTTTCGTTTGGGGCATTTTTCATTCTTAATTTTTCAAGAATTGTTTTCAGAATATTTTGAGGATTTTTTCATTTATTTTGAGGAATTCTTCATTTGGGGTATTCTTCAACAAAATTATGAAAAATCATAATTGGAGACTTATTAGGTAACATTTAATTTTATTTTATTTTTGTGGGGAATTTTTCGTTTTTTTTTTTGGATATTTTCATAACACAAGTCAATCATATTTTTTTATAATGTGTTTTTCGGGGTATTTTTCAGAACTTTTGGGGCAATTTTTATTTGGACATTCTTCATACAAATTTATGAAAAATTTGCCCAATTGGTTAATTTTTATTTTTTTTTTTGGGAATTTTTCGTATTTTTGGATATTTCCATAACAACAGTCGATCATACTTTTTTATGTGTTTTTTTTCGGGTTATTTTTAATAATAGTTGGGAGATTTTTCAGAATTTGGGGGTAGACTGTCATATTGGGATATTTTGGCGATTATTAATTTATTTTGGGAAATTCTTCATTTGGGACATTCTTCATTTTTTTGGGGCATTTTTAATTTTTCATAAATTGTGGGGATCGGGGGATTTTTCAGAATACTTGGGGGGATTTTTCATTTATTTTAGGGATTTCTTCATTTTTGGGGGGCATTTTTCATAAATTGTTTGGGGATTACCCTCTTTCTTGTATAGTCGCCAGCATTTACTTTTTGATAGGGTTCGATGGTCTATCAACAAGTACCAGCAGAAAAAAAAACATTCTTCTCATCTTTTCATCGATTGCGAAACTGCCTTCGTCACGTCGATAAGAGAAAAATATTTTCAGAAAATATGAGATTCCAGCAAAACTTGTATACATTTGTAGAATGACACTAGATCGTCAGTTAAAATAGGTAGAGGTGTCTCCAAAACAACTACAACAGATCTCGCACATGGTGTCAAAGTATAGAGCTATTCCATAAACATTCTTGAGCAAAGTTCAATTAAAGAAAGAATCAATAAAAAAAAAACATTTGTACACAGTTGGAGTGTTTTTAAAAAAAGGTTTTAGAATTCAGAAATTTTTAGGAATCAATTTGTTTAGAGTGTGAAGCTGTACCGTTCAGAACACCGTAGAAAGTATATTCAATCTTGGACCAAAAGTTCGAATTTCATATATGACTAATAAAAAAGAACCAAATCATTTACGTCTGTTTTAGTTCATAAATCAACTGGAAAAAGCAGTTCAATGTTACACGTTACCAATTAAATGTCTACTTACCCACCACAACAAACGGCAACAAGCAGAGCACACTGTAATGAAAGAAAACAACAAAAAAAAGAACGATCAGCTTTCAAAATCACGTTAAATGATGAGCTGCAATAAAGAAATAGATTTCAAGGCGTGGGCCTTAACTGAAATTGATAAAGTGATGTTTCTCTTATTAATGACTACGCTGACTTTAAGACATTTGGACAACAACATACGGAGGCGACAACGAAGGGGGGCCAAAGGCAGACAGACGACGAAGCACAGGTACAAAAACACTTAAGAACCTTACAGGCAAGAACAAGAAATACTGGGAGGAAAATTGTTAGCGCCACAGGCTTAAAACCTGAAAATGATCAACACAAAAGTTCAACACCATCAAAAGAAAAGGAAGTCCGCGCACCATCCGCAAAAAGAGGGAATGACTTTAAGCTAGAAAATGAAAACCTCTTACTCATATTGTTGTTGTACAGTTTCTTTTGTTTGATAAATTGTGCTGATTACCTTGAAAATGCGGATTAGCTGGTGCCATGAAGGTAGGCAATGATAGTCGGACTTGAAGGCGAATGGATTTATAGAGAATATCCGGACAGAAGTAAATGAATTTAACATGCGATATGGCAGCATTGAAAACGGGGGGATACAATTTACAACAATTGTAGAACTATTAGTTTGGGTAAATTATATTCTGATCTGTACATGCTTTAAAAATTTTAGTGATTTGGGATCCTCCGATTCTTGGGATATTTTTATGATATTGTTAATACAAAATGGGCAATCAAATAAGTGTTTGAAAAATACCCCAAATGACAAAAGGCCCTAAAATTAATGAAAAATCCTCCCAAAAGTCCAATATGAAAATTTCCCCAAAAATTCGGAAAAACCCCCCAAATGTAAAATCCCCCAAATATGATGAAAAGTACACCAAAAATACAACAACAGATTTTCAAAATTTCGGAAAATGTTATTTTGGTAACAAAAGAAAATCACAAGTATGACGAGGTATGAGAAATTTGTCATTGTTAAATTTTGGAGAATTTTTCATATGACAACGAAAAATTGAATTACCTAAAAAATATGATAATTGGGATTTTCATAGTTTCAAAAATGGGTTTAACAAAAAAAAAAAAAATCACAATTATGAAGTAGTATGAGGAATTATTTATTGTTAAATTTTGGGGCATTTTTCATATGAAAACGAAAAATAGAATTAAAAATTATGAAAAACTCCAAAAAAAATTTTTGTGAATTCTTCATTTGAAAACTAACCCAAAATTATTACAACGAAATTTAACCTTTTTGGGAAATTCTGAAAAACTTCCAAATTCCTCATTTGACGGTTTTTTTTTTGGGGACATTTTCATTAAGCCAACTTATTAGCGGCTCTATAAAAGATGCCCGAAAATGAAGAAATAAATTAAAAATTCTGAGAAAAACTCCCCAGTTTTTCATTATGAAAAACTCCCCAATTTTTCATTATGAAAAACTCCCCAATTTTTCATTATGAAAAACTCCCCAATTTTTCATTATGAAAAACTCCCCAATTTGTCATTATGAAAAACTCCCAATTTGTCAGTATGCAAAAACTCCCCAATTTCTCATTATGAACAACTCCCCAATTTTTCATTATGAAAAACTCCCCAATTTGTCATTATGAAAAACTCGCCAATTTGTCATTATGAAAAACTCCCAAATTTCTCATTATGAAAAACTCCCCAATTTCTCATTATGCAAAAACTCCCCAATTTGTCATTATGAAAAACTCCCCAATTTGTCATTATGAAAAACTCCCCAATTTGTCATTATGAAAAACTCCCCAATTTGTCATTATGAAAAACTCCCCAATTTGTCATTATGAAAAACTCCCAAATTTGTCATTATGAAAAACTCCCCAATTTGTCATTATGAAAAACTCCCAAATTTTTTTTGTGAATTCGTCATATGAAAAATAACCCAAAATTATTACAACGAAATTTAACCTTTTTGGGAAATTCTTCATTTGACGGTTTTTTTTTTGGGGACATTTTCATTAAGCCAACTTATTAGCGGCTCTATAAAATATGCCCGAAAATGAAGAAACAAAATAAATTAAAAATTCCACCAAAAGCCCGATATGGAAATTTCCCCAAAAATTCTGAGAAAAACTCCCCAGTTTTTCATTATGAAAAACTCCCCAATTTTTCATTATGCAAACATTCCCCAATTTGTCATTATGAAAAACTCCCCAATTTGTCACTATGAAAAACTCCCCAATTTCTCATTATGCAAAAACTCCCCAATTTGTCATTATGAAAAACTCCCTAACGTACTCCATACTTCTGGATCAGGACTTCACACACAGAAGAACCCGAGTTCAAAACCGGGTAAGACCATCAACAATTTTTCAGCGGCTGTTTCCACCTCGTAAATGTTGGCGACTTTACGAGTAAGAGAGTAAAACTTCTCTAGTATAGCATTAGCTGTTCGGAGCCGGAGGCTTTAAACAGTAGGTCCCAGTCAGTGAGTATACACATTATATCGTACACAGCTCACTGATTGCGAGAGAAGTTCCCCTTCATAAGTTGAAAATAAGTAAGTAAAGTAATTTGAGATCATGAAAGTCGATTCGGGAACAGTGACACTTTTTCATCGGCCTTCGTTTCATTTATGTAGACTGTGCCTGACTGACTTCTGAATTAGTGCCAATCTCAACAATGTTTTTAATAAAAACAACAACTTGAAGTATTTTCTTTCCATTATTTATTGGCATCTCTGCATTACAAAGATAATTCCGCTTTATTCATTATCCGCAGTACCACCCGATTGATGACCTCCTTGACATTGCTGGCCCATAGAAAATCAATGTGGGCAAACCGCCTAAGGTCAATAAAATGTTTTTTGCTTCGCTTGCCCAACATTTCACTCAAATGTTCCACATCCGATCGCGACGACAATTCATCAAAATTGCTGTAGTACAAATTTAAGGGCAAACGGGGATTTATCTTCGACAATTTATAGTTGGGTGGTGATGAACGGCCATAGCGCTGTCGATTGCCTTGGACGCCATAATTGTAGGGATGAAAACGGCCCGAAACAAAAAGTTGAACTAAATGAATCAGTTGATTGGCGGAACAACTGGCCGGATGGGTGGTAAAGACTTCAGGTAAAAGAGACTGCAATTGAGGAGAATTTTTAGTTTGGTAAAGAAATCGTTGCTGTTGGACATACCGTGTTGAAATAACCGGAAACACCACCGCTGACTGAAAACAAGAGGCGTGAACAGATGCCATCATCCGAAGTTTTATGATGACACCATTCGAATCCCAGAAAGTTTTGCACCAGCTGACTTTGCAGCAAAGGTCGGTCGCCAATAAGGCCATTCAGAGGGCCATACTGTTTGAACACCAAGGACATGGCTCGTATTATCGGAGAATCGACATATTTCATGAAGGCCACTGGGGCCAGTAAATGTCCTGTTCGTATTCGTTTATTATACTCCGGTTGGCTCGAGAGCAGCATCAACAATATCGTAGTACCCTGCGAATGGCCAACATAATGCAGCGATGTTTGCTGGGTTACTTGAAGAATATAGTCTATGCTGGCCGGCAAATCGATTATGCCCAGTTCATGTATGGAAAAACGCCAAAATTGCCGGCTATCATTTGGAAGTGTTAAATGGTGTCTCGAATACGGCGTTCCACGGACATTGCCCAACCAAACATCATAACCGCTGTCCACCAAATTAAAGGCCAACGAATCGTCCGGTCCATTGATGACCCAACAGTCCGAGGAGCTAAGCAGGCCATGCATCATAAGAACAGCTGGCCGCCCTGGTTCATTTGAATATCCAACATTGCTCAGTATCCGAAATAGAGTGAGTTTATAGCCATCCGTGGTTATAACCTGATGCGTTTCGCTGGGGTAACCATAACTTCCTATGCGATCGGACTAAAAAGAAGTGGCGTCATAACAAATCCCTGTTGTAGATTAACAGAAAAAAACGAAATACTTACGGTAGATCGGAAGGCAAAGCCAATAACACCATCGACCGCCAGACAAAGAATAACAATAGAAACACTAAGGCGGACATTCATTGTCAAGTCTGTGTATGCGACTGAACACTCTAAAAACGGACAGTGAAATGTGAAAATTTCCTGGAAAAAAAAAAAACGTATTTGCATTCCCTTGTAAAGTAAAGCGTTTGCGGTTCGTTTAATTTAATTACTAATGAGAGGAGCCTACAAGCGCAGGTAATTAAGACGTACGAGCGCAACAAAATGCATTGTTTGTTGTTTGCTTTAAAAAGAAAAAACACTTTTTGCAATTTTAAAGTACATAAATTCAATTACAAATTAAGACGTTACTTAACACACATACTTGACGCACGACAAAATTCAGGTGAAATTAATACAGAAAAAAAAATAAACCAAAAAAAAAAAACATGGAAAAATATTTGGTCCAAAGCACTTTGTTTAAGTGCTCCAAAAAAAAAACACACTCAGGGGTGTTCTGCAATTCACTTGTGAATGAAAAATGAATGTTTGCAGATCAACCCACAAAACGTAATATTTAAAGTTTTCAGAAGGTTTGGGGAGATTTTTAGAAGCAGATGTCTGCTTACTTTTTTTTTTCGAGAAAATTGCGAAAGCGGTTGGGTATGGATTCAAATCTGATACACTTTCGTTTTTCTACCTGTATCGCATATTAAACTTCCTCTTGATTTCTGTTTTACACTATTTAGAATGTGACTTAAAAAGGATGACGAAGTTTGACATCAATTAACAGTCTGTTCCACCTTCAGCTGGACAAAAGCCAATGTTCCTTTTTTGAAGCCGAAATGTTCCCTGGTATACTCCGGGTTTGAAAAAAATTAAAGAATCTGAGAAATAAATTCCACAAAATCTTTAAATCCACAAATTCTACATATAGCAAAAATAAATATGAGCACTACTCTAGAGAATTTTCTTTTTTAAATAAATTTCTTTATAAGCAGTACATTATTAGCTTTGAAAACAAAATTAACAGTAATCCTAAATCATTTTGGAAGTCAAAAAATCGCAATAGCGACTTCCCTTCCTCAATATTTTTTGGGTATAATTTTGCCAGTTCACCTCATGATCAGGCAAATTTATTTGCAAGTTTTTTCAAGTCTAACTTTGAGCCTTTTAAGCAGTCTTTTGATTCTAAACTATTGGAAAATGTTGTGTCTGTTTCGGATCTGACATACTTCCAGTTTAGTGAAACGGACATTCTTTTGACATTTTATCTGTTTTGAAAGAATCAGTTAGAACAGATATAGATGGTTTTTCTGCTCTGTTCCTTAAAAGATGTGCATCTTCTTTTTCTTTTCCACTCCAGTATATCTTTAATTACTCGTTAAAGATTGATATATTTTTAGATTGCTGGGAAATTTCTTCTATTACTCCTATTCATAAGTCTGGCTCTAAAGCTGACACTCGCAATTATAGACCAATTTCAAAATTATCAACTGTGTCCAAGTTATTTGAGCATTTTTGTTTATGAAAATTTATTTGCCTCTACTTATCGCTTTATATCTGAATTCCAACATGGTTTTATAAAAAATCGTTCAACTATCTCCAATCTTTTGGTTTTTACGAATTTTTGTATTATTTTTGTATCTAGCCACCTCGGGCGTGCCACAGGATAGTGTTTTAGTACCACTGCTTTTCAATATCTTTATCAATGACTTATGTTCTTGCCTCAAGTCGTCTAACTTTCTAATTTATGCTGATGACATAAAATTATATGCGAATGTTTTGAATCCTCGGTATATTAAACTGATTCAAGAAGATATTGATCGATTGGCTTCTTGGTGTGATTTAAACCATTTACCTCTGAATGTAGCCAAATGTTTCCATCTTTCATATGGAAGGCGTACTAATATGGTTATTTCTAATTATTCAATTCATGGTCACTTTGTCACGAAAGTCAATTATATTTTTGATTTAGGTGTTATGTTTGACTCAAAATTACAATTTAACTTGCATATTGAGTATATAATGTCCAACGCTTATACTGTACTTCCATTTATAAGGAGAAATAGTAAAGATTTTCAAAATCCGTATACTCGCAAATTGCTATATACAACATTTGTTAGATCAAAACTTGAATATGGTTCAATTGTTTGGAATCCCTATTATCATGTTCATTGTAATCGTATTTGTAATTTGCATTATTTTCGGTGCCCTTTGATTCTTCCTTTCCGTCGTATATAGCCAGATGTAGGTTAATACATTTTGAATCGCTTGAAAATCGACGAAGTAAAAGCTCGCTGTTGTTTCTATATAAACTTATTTGTGGTCTTATTGATTGTCCTTTTCTTCTGAGTCGCATTGATTTCAAAGTTCCTATTAGATTACTTAGGCATAATGAATTTTTTAATGTTACGTGCCATAGAAGCAATTATTCAAATTTTGAACCCATTACGAGGTCCATGAGGGAATTTAATAATTATCATATGAAATATGATATTGATTTTTCGTTTTCTTTAAGTAAATTTATCGATTTGTTGAATTTAATATATTTTTAAGATAATGTGTAAGCTAGTCTGTAAGGTTTATGTACCATAGACTAATGAATGAATAAATAAATAAATAAACAATACAACTCACATTAGCCATTCCTCTGAAGTCTGAAGTGGATACTGACTTCTGAGATAAGGGAAGTGGATACTGACGTGATGTCTTTCATTGGGTCAGACTGTGAGCCCGATCTACTCCTTTGCGGATGACAGCAACATCTGTCATTCGTACTCATTTGATCATCGGCCAGGTCCTCTGGAGCTCGAGGACAAAAGGCGAATGATGAATGACTCACTTAACCGCGATTTGGCGACGATTTGTGAGTGGGGCCAAATGAATAGAGTCGATTTTAATCCGAAAAAGACCCAGTGATGTTTGTTGTCACACAAACGTTCACCAGATCCTGCATCGTCGTCAATTTCTATGGGTGGTGTGGATATAGTCGAATCAGATACTCTTGATGTTCTAGGCATGAAGATACAGGGTGATGCTCGCTGGGCTAGCTATATATTGGAAGTGTCGAAAGAAGCATTCAAGTGTTTAGGCTTTTTGAAGCGGTGCAAGAAATACTTCACTCCATCGTAAATATTTACACCACCTACATCCGGCCGAAAAATGGAATATAACTCCCAGGACAGGAGCTCCAAAGACATCTTTGCAGCTTTTGGATCGTGTACAGAGGAGAGCGGTGGTGATGATTGGGGATGGTAGGGTATCCAGCTCTGTTGTCTCCCTTCAGCATCGTCGGAATGTGGGTTGTGTATCGTTTAACTCGTTTAAAGAAATCAAATTGTGAGAGTAAACAGCTAGTTTAGATGCGTAACAATGGATAATCTATGAAGAAAAAAAAACAGCTCCAACAAAAGCGCATTATCAAAATACGTTTTTTTTAAAAAAAAAAAAAAAACAGTCCGTTTCTATAGAATTAATTTGTCTGAACGTAGACAAAAGGCTTTTTTGTCTGAATTTGTAAGCTTATAATGTGAAGTATTTTTACGGAATTTTTACAGATTATTTGGAAAACGTTCAAATGTGCCACAAACCGTTTTTTTTTTTTGAGAAAAATTGGGGTTTTCGTAATTTAAAAGAAAGTTCAAAAGCAAAATGTTTCAACTTTAATATAAAAATCATTAGTTTTTACATGTGTCTTCTCTTATCGCTGCCAAAGAAGTTACCCAATACATCAACCAATGATAAATTTGAAATGACAAAAGTAAAATCAATATAATTCTTTTAAATTACATAGGACTTTGCACTTTCGCATTTTCAAGGAATGTTGGTTCTTAAGTGCTCAAGAGTTAAAGGTTTATCTGCATAAACACGGTGTTTTACGTAGCCCTACAAAAAAGTCTAATGGTGTAAAATCGGTGGCCATTTTATGTCGCCACGACGAGAAATTACGCGGCCAGGAAAAGTATCTTGTAATAAAGCCATATTCGCTGGAGGTGTGTGGCATGTGGCATGTGGCACCGTCTTGTTGAAACCACATGTTCTCCAAGTCGTATCTGAATATATATTTACCCTCGACACTGATTCACTGACTCTGTCACGCAGTACGTAGGAATTAAAAAAAGGCATTCTATAATTTTCTATAAATAATAAAAAAATATTTTTTTTTTGTACAGAAATTGTGTTTTCCCCAATTTTTTTTTTTTCAAAATTTTTTTTTTACAATTTTTTTTCAACCCAATTTTTTTTTTTAAAATTTTTTTTTTTTACAAAATTTTTTTTCCAAATTTTTTTTTTTCAACAAATTTTTTTTTTCTACAAAATTTTGTTTTTCAACAAAATTTTTTTTTTCTACAAAATTTGTTTGTGGACAAAATTTTTTTTTTTTTTCAACAAAAATTTTTTTTTTCAAGAAAATTTTTTTTTTTCAACCAAATTTTTTTTTTCATCGAAAATTTGTTTGAAAAAAAATTTTTTCTTGAAAACAAAATTTTTTTTTCCACAAAATTTTTTTTTTTTTCACCAAAATAGGCGCATTACAACTTACTAGTTCTTCAATAGCAGGCAAATAAAAAGTCGGTTATCATTACGGTGACCATTAAACCAATAAAGAAATAGTGTACACATTTTTAAGGATTGCATTTATTTTATTTAAAAACATAACATTAAATTCATTGCCATAATAAAACGAACTAAATACATACATATGTACATACATACTCATGTAAAAATATATGTACTTTACTATTGATATTTCTCTACAGAATGTATTTTTTGCAAAACATCAGCTCTATTCGTTAAGAATGATTTAAATTCAGTGCAATCCATTTCAAAATTGCATTTTATAATTAAGAGAGATTCTAATGTTTCTAATTTCATTTCAGATTTCTCTGAAGTCCAAATATTATTAGATATTGAAAAAACCCTTTCTGATGGTGCATTTGACGCAGGCAATGCAAATGCAAAATCCACTAATTTCAAAATATTTTTATAAGGAATATTTTCATTGTCGAAGAATTTAAAAATTTCAACCCACTTTTTATCTGGATTTATTTCGAATTTTTTCCATATTTCTATTTTGTCAACGTTTGCGTAACTTTTTACGGAAGTAAATTCATCAAACACGTCGTTATTATTTATATTTAAATCATTTCTAATTTCTATTACTTTAGCCAACGATTTTTCTACTTGCTGCCAAGATGGAACTGTTTTTAAAAGTACCCAAGCAAATCCCTCAATTTCTCTAAATGATTCATCCCATTGGTGCAAATAATCAATACAAGTTCTGTAAAAATGTTTTATTTTTTCTTTCAGAATATTAACATCAAATCCCTCAGACTCTAGATCTGAAATAGAGTTGCCAAGAAAATTAAGTAAAGACCAAGAATAGTAAATAGAATAGAAAAGTGGACAAAAGTGAACACACGAAAGAAAAAGTGTACAAATAGTGTACACGAAAAAATTAGTGTACAAGATGCTCAAATAGTGTACTGTCCACTATAATAGTGAACGGATGGTCACCGTAGTTATCATACGACTATAACGTTCCAAATTGACGGTGGCAGTCGTTTCCTCGTCGTTTTCAAAGAAGTAAGGTCCAATCACACCTTCGGACCAAATAGCGCACCAAACAGTGACTTTTTGTGAATGTAATGGCCTCTCTTCAATTACTTGAGGATTCTCAGAACCCCAAATACGACAATGTTGTTTATTAACATACCCATCGAGTGAGAAATGTGCTTCATAACCATAAACCATAATCTCCTCTTACAGGACGATATGTGGCTGTGCCAGAATCACCATTTTTGTACTAGGTTTTAATAATTTTTTACGCGTTGTGTGATAGCTAAGCGATCCATTTTCGTCAATGTCAGACTTGCAACTGAAAAGAAAACAAATTGGTTTAACAACTTTGTTTGACCGACGTCGAATTCCAGCCCTATACTTTTGAAACAACGCAATGGATAATCCTATACAACTTGATCAAATTGTACAGCCAGTTGTAACGAGTGAGGGTCGCAATAGAATGGATTCGTGTTTTTCGTAGGAAGATTCTTTATATGATGATATATTTTCAGTCAAAATAATTATAAATTTTTTTTTTTACATACATATGTACATTATCTCAAGACATGTGACTCGCTGCCCTGCAGCGACAATTCCGCTTCCTTCATTCTTTCCAGTATGCCGCGATTGATGACCTCCTTCACATTGGAGGCCCACAGAAAATCCAAATGGGCAAATTGCTTCAAGCCAACAAAATGATTAACGCTTCTATTGCCCAAAATGCGACTGAAATTCTCGACATCCCTTTTCGATGACAACTCATCGTAATCGCTGTAATAGAAGTGAAGCGGAAACTGGGGATTTATTTGGGCAACCTCATAGTCGGGCGGCGAAGAACGATTGTAATGCTGCTTATTGCCGGCAAGACCATAATCGTAGGGATGAAAACGATGCGACACATGCAGTTGAATTAAATGTATGGCCTGATGGGTGGAACAACTGGCCGGATGGGTCGTAAAGATTTCCGGTAATAGCGACTGTAATAAAACGACATTGAAATTAAATCATTTGTTTGCATTCCAAAACTGTGGGCAACTCTTACATTATTCAAATAAGCCGAAACTCCACCGCCGATCGTAAAAAGAAGGCGGGAACAATACTTCGGACTGGCCGTTGGACTGCGGCACCTATCCGCACCCAATATCGCCAGCAATAGCTTCTGTTGCAAGAAGGGCGTGTCACCGAACAGAGGATCCAGCCACGAATATTTTCCCAACAGGGGCAACAAATAGTGGATTAAACGCGAACTGGCATATTGCATGTAGGCTATGGGCGCCAACATATGACTCGTCCTTAGAATTTTGTTATACTTCGGTTGGGTGGACAGTAAGACAAACAGTATGGCCGTGCCTTGCGAGTGACCCACATAGTGCAGAGACGATTGCCGAGTCTTTTTGAGAATGTAATTTATGGTTGCGGGTAAGTCGATCACACCGATTTCATGCCAGGAAAAACGCCAAAACCGCCGTTCGTCCGAAGACATCAACACATGGCGCTTGCCGTAGGGCGTGCCGCGACCATTGCCCAGCCACACATCGTAGCCATTGTCGGCCAAATTAAAGGCCAACGCATCGGTGGGCCCATTGATGACCCAACAGTCCGAAGAGCTAACCAGACCGTGCATCATCAGCACCACCGGTCTCGGTGTCGGCACCTCAATGTCATTGTCAACTCGCGTGGAATTCGTGATGCGGAATAAGGTGAGTATGTAGCCATCGGTGGTGACAACAGTATGGGTCTCACTCGAGTAGCCAAAACTTTCAATGCGATCGGCCTACGGATAAAAAAGTAACACTGGATGATGAATTGACATAGATGGTGGGTGGGCTCGTACTTACCGTTGTCCTGGCGCCCAAAACCTCCTGGTCCAGATTAAGATTGGAAAGCAATAGACATAAGACAACAATAGCTCTCATTGTGTCCCGATCGTCGTGTGTCTGAACAATTCGAGCACATTCAATGTAATGACAAAAAGTTTCTGAAGAAGCAATAACAACAACAACAAAATCTAATGTGTTCGCATTCCTTAGTGGAAATGATAGGGGAACGTGATAGTTTTTGCTAATTATTTGCGTGAAGGTGATAAAATCATATCTTCGTTTTTAATATTTATCGTGAGCACCCGGCAGGCAGGCAGGCAGTGCATGTACTGGAAACAGATTAAGACGGCCGTCTATACGGGGTGCCAAACAAATTAGCAACGAAAACCGTTCGTCACCGGGGCTCAGGCAAATAATGATGGGGCAGTTTCAAGTTCAATACTAAATTGATTTAAATTCCAAAACAATGTCAAAAAATAATAAATATTTGTTATCGGCATATTGCACCCTAAACACAATCAAAGTCACAACTCAAAATTTTCCAAATCTGTTTTTTTTTTTAAAAAAAAAAAATGCAGTCTACTGCAATGATTACTTTTACATCACTATCTTCTATAACTGGAAAAATACAGTTAGGTCTATTTTTATGTGCTTCAACACAATAGAGAATAATTTTTAGTTGCGTTCGAATTTTGAGTTGTGACCCTTTTGTATTTAGTGTGGGAAATATTTGGTTTAGGTAAAGGGTGATTTTTTTTTTACAATTTGTATAGTTGTGAAATTAATTTTGTAACGTGATTTTCACTATTTTTGCACCAATATTCCAAATTAACAAAAATATACGCATACTCCTCAATCGATTCTAAACAAACCCTGAAAATTTTAGCTTGGAGAAATAATGCGTTATATTTTCAAATATTATTTAACGAACAAATTTATTAAATTTTAGCGAGTAGACAGAATTGCCAAATTTGATCCGAAAAGCAGCCAGTGAATGTTCAAGACCTGGCCAGGTATACGGAAAAATTAGCTGTTGGCTGAGGTTTATGTGCCGGCTGCATGCATGCAGCGATTTATCAATCCAAATAAATATTTCATTGACTTGTTTTCTGTGTTTTCACAAATTGTCTTAGTTTTTTTCAATTTTCAAAAACCACATTAGCCCCGTTTTTTCTAACATGCAGTTTTAACCAAGTGTTTCAAACGAACACTTCTGTACATTTTTGGTCCATTTTGGTAACAGAAACATACAAAGGGAAAAGATTTCATAAAGCCTTTCGATCCAATGAAATATTTCATTCACTTGTACAAATGTTCTGTGATTCCTTCAGATTCCAAACCCCCAAGGCTTGATATGTAAAAACCACAATTGAATGGATTCTTTTGAACGCATTGAAAATACTTTCAATTTTGACCATAGTCCATAGGCAGTTGGAAAAACAATCACCTTCAAGATAATGTTTAGTTGTCTAACCCATTCCAAACTCTTAAAGAATAAATGATACCCGGAGGTAAACTTAAAGCGAAAAAGATCGATTGTGGCAGGGTTTTAGATATAGTTGCAACTAGGGTTGGTAACTCGGGAATTCCCGCGACGTATTTCCCGTGAAATTTGCCGATTTTGTACTTCCGTATTCGGGAGATTATTGGTCGCGATTCCTGAGAGCATTTTTTACAACTGTGATGTGGGAAATAAACGTTTTTTTTTTTACTTTCTGAAACACTTCTAAACTAGCTGATCTTTAATGATGCCCATAGTACAAACTATGGACAAAAATTAACCTATTGACAGGGCTTTATCATTATTTAATTGAATACATCATTTTGTGAAAATATATTTGAATTTTCTCAGTCATGTATTTGGAAATAATTTAAAAACTCTGAGGCCCATTATCTCAATGTACGATTAAAGTGTCGGTTAATTAACAGGCACATTAATTTATCGATGCGATATACTGCCGGTTAAACATTTTCATTTTCTCTTGTATTCGTTAAATTAACTGGCTGACAAATGGTAGTCCGGCAACTCTACCGTGTAGATGTTTATAAATGATAAAAATAAATGGCGTAGCTGTGTATTCTTAGCTGTGCAGTATATTATTAAATTTTTATTCAATTCAATTTTAAATATTTTTGTGAAAGACAAACAAAAAGAATGACAGAAAAGGATTGGAGTCATCATATCAGCTGTTCATGGTTTTCGTTATGATAAACGACTAACCGGCAGACAAGTGCCGGTTATCATTTATCGATCCGATAAACGCTAAGTAGATATTGAGAAAAGTAAATTGTGCTAACCGGTAGTATATCGTTACGATAAATTTTAATCGGACATTGAGATAATGGGCCTGAATATATAATATTACTGTCTGTTTCTATAAAACGATTTTGTTCGTTCGTTACAAATCGCCAATATTTAAAACGTTGTAAAATGGATTTCGGACATTATTGAATTCTGGTTTTCAGTTATATGTCAGATATCGCCAAATGGAACGGAAGCCCAAAAGAATAGGATCCCATTATTGGTACAAATCCATTTTATTGGGCCTTCAATTTCGACATTTTGTAACGATCGAACAAATTCGTTTTACGGAAACAGGCAGATAATGTCATTAATATATTTTTTTTTTTTTCGAAAAATAGAAATAATCAGTGATCTCGAACTCGACCAACAGAAACGAAACTGTAAGAAAAATATAAATCAACAATACATAAACAAAATTAGTTAGAACATTCAATTTATTTTTTTGTTGAAAATATAATTTTTATTTATTATCTGCCTGTTTCCATAAAACGAATTTGTTTGTTCGTTACAAATCCTCAATATTGGAAGCGTTTCAGACATTATTCAATTCTGGTTTTCAGATATATGTTAGATATCGACAAATGGAACACAAGTGCTAAAGAATAAGCTATCATTACTGGCAGGAATCCATTTTATTGCGCCTTCAATTTTGACAATTTGTAACGAACGAACAAAATCGTTTTATTTTATAAAAAACATCAAGTCCCGGGAATTTCCGGGAAGACGTCAAAAAAAAATCCCGTTTCACGGGGGTTGAAAATATTCGGGAAATTAAAAACCGTAGTTGCAACAAAAAGTCAACAATTCGACCTTTTGACATTATCACCATTTCTTTTTTTAACATAAGTCGATTAGACGACTGATATAAACCTACTCAGGAGTATGACGCGCGATCCGGTGAAAACCAAAGATTATCCAATCCATTTCATCAATTTCTGATCACAAAATAGCATTTATCATGCCTCTGTAGAGCTAAATTTGAACCCAAGTGCAGTTTTCAACAGAATTTTCAAAGAAAAATGCACCAAATACCCCACCAAACTGTCACTCTCGAAGGATGTATTGTCATCTCAAAGATCACGTAGGGGTTTTACGATTCCCAGATGGGAATTAACATAGCCTTCGAAATGAAGGTCAGCTTTGTCACAACAATATGATTTTTCGAGCAAAATCGTTGTCCATTTGGAGCTAAGCTGATGCCCAAACTGGATAGTGATTACGAAGCTAATGGTTGTGTGTCTTGAATTCCTGAAGCAACTGTAATTAGTAAACAAATAATGCCAGATCTTTTTGCAAAATTCGCATCAGGCTGGTACCTGAGCTATTGACATGTTGTGATCGACGACGAGTCAATGTTTCAGAACTGAGTCGCACACTCTCGGCTACGGCAGCCACAATTCCCGTCAGAGTGCTCTGTACAACGACGGGAACAGTGAGCGCTGCCCTCTTCTCATGATAATCGCACGAACCAAAGACTTTCAATAAGTTTGTATTATTTTACAAGATTGTACAATCGTAGAGCGATTGACTCTCAGTCAAGATTTCGAGCGGTAATGAGCTTTGAAAATAAAATGTGTGTTAAAAAGGAAATCACTAGATTGACCACCCGGTATGTGTATAAAGACGTTAGCGCCAAATAAAGTTTAAACAGCTGTTTAAAGTTGGGTGCAGTGTTGCCACATGCTGATTAAGCAAATGCTAGGATATTTCCAACATACGTGATAGAAATCTGGTGTTTTCAACAACAAAAATAGCTGATCGTAATATTTTGCAAAATAAAATAACAACCAAAATATCCAAATTACAAAAAAAAAAAGAGACCAAACACCAGTGATACCAAACATATCGTAAGCGACAAAAAGAACAATTTTACAGAAGAGGGATTTTTGTGTGGTCGAAAAAGACCTAAAGACCCAAAAAGAAACATTTTACAGGAGATTTTTTTTTGTATGTGGTCAAGCATAAATCACCATTTTACAGGAGAGTTTTTTTTTTTGTATGTGGTCAAGCATAAATCACCATACGTACAATTGAATTTGTTATATCTTTTAATTTTTAATATTTTAAGATTAACTGTCTGGTTCCATAAAACGAATTTGTTCGTTCGTTACAAATTGTTAAAATTGAAAGCGAAATAAAATGTATTTTAATCAGTAGTAAGAGCTTAGTCTTTTGAGATTGTCTTCCATATGTCGATATCTGACATATATCGGAAAACCAGAATTGAATAATGTCTGAGACCTTCCAATGCAACGCTTCCAATTATGACAATTTGTAACGAACGAACGAATTCATTTTATGGAAACAGGCAGTATTAACAAGCTGGTTTCGAAAACAATGGCGCTTAGGTCTTTTTCATGATAAGGGTCTACAACTTATAAACAAACGAGCATATCGTGGTATGTGTTATAGGGCAATATATGCACGTCGTTGAATATTGTATTCCTTTGAGTAATAACTCGCATTTTATAAAGAATTATTCCGTCTGCAGCGGAATTTTTAATGTTCCAATTTCGTTTTTTTTTTTAGAATTTTTCCTCTTTTTCTGTTTTTTGTTGTTTTTTTTTCTATTTTTTTTTAGACAGTTTTTGGGGATATTTGAAAAAAAAGTCTGTGAAAACAACATGATCGCAACGACACTTTAAAAACTTTTCATCTTTTCTTGGATTTGATCATTACATTAACACGTAACAGAGGCACTCCCAGGAATATTCAAAAATATACACATTTAATTTTCGGAAAATATGCTCAGCCGTTTTAAGAAACAATTGTTTAAAATTTTCAACTAAAAAATAATATTTTAGTTAATTTTACTCGTGTCTTGCTGCGAAAACAGGGTAAACGATTGACTAACACTTCGATGTGTGAAGGGTAGGCACTGTGAAGTGCCGTCCCTTTGAGTATTTATTTCGTACTGAATATTTCTTTTGAAATTGGACCACTGAGTTCATAATCAACCCACACCAATACAGAGAAGTACGAATGTGTGCACTGTGAATGCAGTAACATATATGAGTTCACTTTGTTTGTGTTTTTGTAGTTGTCACCCGCACCAACAAAGTCCGCATAGTATTCACAAAAAAATAAATAGAAAAATAAGGGTTGTTCTTATTTGACACACAGTTTAGTGTCCTATAGAGAGCAGGTACTAATATATAGATTACGAGTAGGAACAGCTAGTCATGTACTTTTCAAAATGTGCATTGTGTTCTACATCTCGTTATCTCTATCTTCTATTTTCTCTACATGACCAATGGAAGACAAATACATAAATATCAGTAGACGCTGCAACTATGCAATGACATTTTAGACAAATATTATTTCCAGTAATCACTTTATCTGAATGTAATAGGGACATTCACATATGACCAGTTACACTTTTTGTACAAGACCTTCATATATGATAGCGATTTCTATGAAATTGATTTTGAATTCTTATGTGATATGTCTACAGTTTCATAACATTTTGTGGAAGACCGTTGTGTTTCGTTTGTTAAATTATGAAATGTTGAAAATACAATAACGTTTTACCATAAATCGATTCAAGCCACAAAAATAGTCTAAAATCGCCGCACAGTGGTTCAGAATCGTGTTTTCCTGTCAAAAACTCTACAACTTTGCAACCGATAGAGTGTTTTAGTATTTTTTTTTACTCGATAGATAACTCCTGAAGCCATTCTCCAGTTTAAATTTCGGTTTGGTTGTTATGAAAGAATTGAGATTTTATTTTTTTTTTAAAAAAGTTTTACACACGGGTCAAGACAGGTACACAAACATATATGGGCACTTTTATATTTCTGCTGATTGAAAAGCTCTTGTGTTTCTAAAAAACCCTAACATATTAGTTAGTTTTCAGCAGCACACCAAGCCCACAATTACAACAATTTTGATCTAATTTTCTAGCTGTCTTAATTTTAATATGTTTGCTATTGAATGACATTAACATTTTAGAAGTCGGTGATGGCAAAAAATTGGAATTTTGGCCAGTAAAATAAAATGCTGAACCACTGTAGGTCCGGACTAGTCTTCATACATCGTGTCGGATTGTGTTGAGAATTCATCATTATTATGCCGTTCATCAACATCCAAAACCGGGATCACAACCACGACGTTCCAATGAACTGGTTGAAGAGTTAAGCAAGTGTGTTACCGAGGACCTCAATGTGTCGCATCGTCAACATGTTCGACAATTTCTAGTCAGTGGAACTGTAGTGCGGGTCATTCTGAAGAATCACATGGATTTGATTACGTAAAAAGTGCAATAGACCCAAAGAATATTGCCCGCCAGGTCACTTGAAAAACTATGCGTTCGTGTCTTAAGTCTTTCGTTTCGGCGATATGAAATAAAAAAAGGAAAAAAATCCCCAATTGTTTAATGAAATAACCCCCATCATATATCAAAATAACGCCCAAACGATTTTTCGCAATTTGGCATTATTTAATTTTTTCGTTTGGGATTTATTTCAATTGAGGATTACTTCGTAGCGCCTTTAGTTTCTTGAAAGTGAGTAATGAAAGAATATTAAAATGTTCACAATAATTGTGCGAGTAATTTATCGTTGCGTAATTTTTGCTGTCCAATGTTCTTGCAGCTGTGGTTGTGCGGAATTTTATAAAGGGTTTTCCAACAAGAGGTGTTATTTTGATATTCAAAGAAAAATTATATTTTTTGAGATAAATGATCGAATGTTTATTTGATAATAAAGAGGAAGTTATGCCTTTAATAATGAAAAACAACATCAGCCAAATGGCCACCACGACCACCCTTACAGGACCATATCCTTTTCATGAAATTTAAATTGTCCATATCCAAATCGCAAAGTGGCTGCCCAATGTCCTTGACAGCCCCACGAATTCTATCTTTGAGGTCTTGAAACTTTCACGTGACCCCAAAGAAATAAGTCGCAAGCTGTGAAATCACAAGATCCCGGTGGCCAATTGTGATTACCTCTTGCGAACTGTGACTGCCAGATTTCACCATTTTTGTAGTGACTTTTAATAATTTCAATGCGATGTTGAACTCGTCGACAAATCGCAGTTGAGGGAGTCGATCATCGTTCGTCTTTTCTCCTCGACCTCCTGAGGACTTGACAGAGGTTGTAGATCGGGTTCACAGTCTGACCCAATAAAAAATAAAGAAGGATGCAGAACAGAACCTTGTAGCACTCCTGCGTTGGATGAGATGCCGTCTATAACAACTCGTATATAGCGATCTTAGAGAAATTTCAAAATGAAGCAACATCTAACAGAATGTGTGATTGGTAAACAAAAAACAAAACTTTGTGAATTGCTTTAGATCAGGATAAGGAATAACTTGAAAAATTATAAATTTTTCTAATACAAATTCTAAGTACTCGTACAGATGGTATCCGGATGATCTGCAGTATTCAACGTTTTTACGATTAAGAAAAAATATACATGGCAATGTGAAAAAATTAGTTACCAAAAATTTTTGTATAGCAATTATCCATTTGCCGTTAAATATACAAACGTATATGGAGCCCTAACCGCGAAAAAAACGTAAGCGCCAAAAAGGAAAATTTTACAGAAGAGACGCTTAGCGCTTACGATACAATTGAATTTGAAATATCTTTGTATATAAAATTTTAAATTTTTAATATTTTCGGATTAAAATCATTGGACAATTTTCTATTGAAATTCATTAAAAAGGAAGTTTCGACAAAAAATGACGCTTACGACCTTTTTGCGGTAAGCGATCGATATGTTCTCAAAGAAAAAAAAATACTGTTAAATGTCCACAGTGTTAGTGGTGATTGACTGAATTCAGTTTCCCCTCTTGATGGAAACGTTTTCAATTGGGTTATTTTGGGTATGAAATTATGCTGGTACTCTAAATGCGATACAGTGATATGGTAACCCTGTTCTTGTTATAAAAACATATGCGTTCTGTGGTTGCCTTCATGATGTCCGACACTTTCAACGGAAATCGTGTCGTCGATCCAACGATATTTTCAGAATATTGATTTCATTTCGCATTAGTTGTGCTACAATTGCTGGCGAGCGATGATTAACTTATCGACTTAGCGATTATGTCGCACACAGAGGAAATGTTTGTTGTGCGCTGAACATTGAACAGTGGGACAATTGATATTTTTTTTTAATTGAAGAATCTGAAATTTCACAGAAGTCTAATGCTATTGAAAAATGGAAAAGGTGTTTGCTAGTTACTCCTTTGCCTAGCATACCACAGAGAGGTTTTTATAGGCGATATGAAGCAAACCCAAAGAAAATAAAGCCCCAGAAGAAAAGATGATATAAAATAAAACAATGAAATAATACCCAAATTTATAGACCACCGCTAGGCGAGTTGGTAGCGTGCTTGCCTAACAGCGTGGGAGTTGTGGGTTCAATGCCCCCAGAGGCTTTGGTCTATCGTTGCACAAATCTAGCCATATGGTCTGTGTCACCCGGTTCACACCGTGAACACAAAATTTGAATATATTTTTTAATTATACTGTGATTAAATAAAAATAGGCCAATAGCCTTAATCGCTAATGCTTTAAGTAGTCTATTATATTTTAGAATTCTAATAAATAGAGAAATAAATAAATAAAATCTTAATATATATTTACCCTCGACACTGATTCACTGACTCTGTCACGCAGTACGTAGGAATTTAAATAGGCATTCTATAATTTTCTATAAATAATAATAATAAAAAAAATAATATTTTTTTTTTTTTTTTGCAAGCGCCCCGGTAGGCGAGTTGGTAGCGTGCTTGTCTATCAGCGTGGGTGTTGTGGGTTCGATTCCCACCAGAGGCTTTGGTCTGTCGCTGCAAAAATCTAAACATATGGTCTGTGTCACCCGGTTTACCCTTGGACCCAAAAATTAGAATATAAATTTACTTTGTATTGTAATTAATAATAAATAAATAAAAAAAAATATTTTTTTTTGTACAGAAATTGTGTTTTCCCCAAATTTTTTTTTTACCAAAATATTTTTTTTTTCCACAAAATTTTTTTTTTTCCACAAAAATTTTTTTTTTCAACAAACATTTTTTTTTGAACAAACATTTTTTTTTTCAACAAATTTTTTTTTTTTCGACAAAATTTTTTTTTTCAACAAACATTTTTTTTTGAACAAACATTTTTTTTTTCAAACAAATTTTTTTTTTTCGACAAAATTTTTTTTTTTTTCACAAACATTTTTTTTTTCAACCAAATTTTTTTTTCATATTTCAACGGGCGCCATTGGCGCATTACAACTTACTAGTAAATAATAAACATTTAAAAATATACTCGAATTTATTGAAATTATTCTCAAATTAAATAATTCCCAAATTAAGTAATTCCCTAAAATTCATGGTAATTTTGAATTGTAATAAATAAAGAAATAAAAATAAACCAAATTTATTGAAATAATCTCCAAAATTTTTTTTTAAAAAACCCATTTGGATGTTGTTTCATTATGAAATAACCCGCTAAAGTTTAATGAAATAACCCCCAAATGTGAAATGTGTTTTTGGGGATTATTTAATTTTATTCGTTTGTTTTTTTTTCATTTGAGTTTTTTTCTTCATTTGTGTTTTTTTTCATTTGGGTGGTTGTTCTCGACGTTTTTATAGTTTTGTTTCGTCTTAAAATTTTTGGTGGCTTCTGACAAAATACAATTGTTACACATAATCATGTTTTCTTTTTACTCTATTTCCCTACTCCTTTATTCGAATTTGAATTATACTTCTGCAGCAGCAACTCCCCCTCGTTCATTCGTCTCAGTATATCCCGATTAATAACCAACTTAACATTTCCAGCGAACATAAAATCCAGATGTGTGAATCGTTTCAAGTCAACAAAATGCTGTACGCTCCTATTGCCCAAAATACGACTGAAATGTTCAACATCACTTCTCACCGATAACTCGTCATCGTTGCTGTAGTAGAAATGTAAAGGAAAGCGCGGATTTATATTCGCCACTTCATAGTCTGGCGGGGTGAGGCGATTATAGCGCTGACGATTGCCCGCAATGCCAAAGTCGTACGGGCGAAAACGACCCGAAACGTGAAGCTGTATCAAATGTATGGCCTGGTGGGTAGAACATCTGGCTGGATTGGTGCTATAGATCTCGGGTAAAAGGGACTGAAAGCAATGAATACCTTCTGAAAGTGTTTTTGTAAATTTCAATCCCTACTCTTACCTTATTGAAATATGCCGATATCCCACCATAACCTGTCAGGAATAGCAGCATAGAACAATATTCAGGATTGGCCAAGCGACTGCTACATTTATCATATCCGAATATCTGACGCAATATCGGCTGTTGTAGAAAGGGTAAATCGCCCACCAGCGGATCCAGTGGCGTGTATGTGCCTACAAAGGGCGCTCCCATCACAATCAACGGTGCGCGGGCATATTTCATGTAAGCAATCGGCGCCAGCAGGTGAACGGTCCGCAGCTTTTTATTATAGTCCGGCTGAGTAGAAAGTAAAACAAACAGAATGGTCGTCCCTTGAGAGTGGCCCACATAGTGCAGTGACAACTGTCCGGTCTCTTTGAGTATATAATCTATTGTGTTGGGCAGATCGATCGTGCCGATTTCATGCCAAGAAAAACGCCAAAATTTCGGGTCCCTGTTAGACTTGGAGATATGTCGGCTGCCATAGGGATTGCCGCGACAGTTACCCAGCCAGACATCATAACCGCCATCGACCAAACTAAAAGCCAAGACATCCTCCGGCCGCGTGATGAGCCAAATGTCCGATGAGCTGGACAAACCGTGCATCATAAGCACGACAGGTGGAGATTTCCTATTCTCATTGTCGGGTTTTGTGGAATTTCTTATGCGAAATATGGTCAGCGCATAACCATCTTTGGTAAGGAGATTGTGCGACTCAATGGAGTAGCCAGCACGTTGGATGCGATCGGCCTGTGGGTGGAATGGGTGAGATTAGGCTGGAAAGGCTTTTAAGCATACTCACAGATGTTCTGTCGTTAAAGGCAAATACTCCATGTTTGACATGTTGAATTAGAACAAACAGACAGATAACTTTAGTTGCTTTCATTATCTAATAAAGTCTGGCGCCCTTGTCTATGGCACCAGTGGGACGAGACAGTATCAGGTGTATTTGGGGTAAACATGTCAGTTGTATCGAGCCCTTACCGCGAAAAAGACGTAAGTGCCAGTTTCTTGGAACATCGCTTTATAATGAAATTCCATAGAAAATTGTCCAATTGTCTTATTCATACAAATTTAAAAAAAAAAAACTTTGCTAAGAAAATTATTTGAAAATTGTTTTGTATTTTCATAAATTTTTCGTAGCAAAGGTTTTTTTTTAAATTATTATGAATTCGAGGGGTAAAAATATTTACAAAGATAAAAATAAAAATAGTAAAAATATTTACAAAGTTATAGCAAATTCAATTGAATCGTAAGCGCCACACACCTTTTTGCTTGACTACACAAAAAACTCGCTCCTGTAAAATTATCTTTTTGGCCTTTTTGCCTGACCACACAAAAAAATCGCTCCTGTAAGATTTTCATTTAGGCTCTTATGTCGTTTTCGCGGTTAGGACTCGATATGTACCCATTTGTCCCAAACATAACTCGGACTTTTGGACTATTCGACGACGATTTCGAGAAACAACGCAAAAGTGGGCAATTCAGACTCCGGCGGAAAGGCCAAATCGAAGAAGACGTGATTCATGAGGTTTCACAAAGTGGGAATCAACTGAATCGAGAAGAATTCTACAATAGCTGCAGCTAAGATTGTGATTAGCCGTATATGTATGGATGAATTTAAAATTATGCGGCCAACAGAGGCCGCACCGAACCTTCAGTTTTTCTCACAGCTCGACCCACTGTGCAGTGACGGCATTTCCAGCAGGGAGTGCTTTTCGTTGGCACTTCATAAAAACACTGAATGTATTCTTTATATTATTGTCGATCATTAGAACTTGAATGACGGAAACCTTGTATTTGTGGTTTAACAAAAAGACTGCTGAGCGAAGAAAGACTGTTGGACAAAGAAAAACCAAATGGTAAATACATTTTCGAAACTACGTATACCGGAAATTTCCACACGAATCAAAATATGTGGGTGTGGTTTTTTAATATTCGGGTAAATTTTGGGTTTGAAGAAAAGTAATAAACGAGCCAGTGTTATGAAAATATTATTTTCTCATGTGACTAAATACATTTGAATTGAATTTAGAATTTTTAAATTACATTTTTTTTTCGACAAAGAAAAACCAAATAAAAATATATTTAATTTAATGGTCAATTGTTTGTATCGATCTTTTTTAATTATATTGAATTTTGAATTTTTTAATTAGTTCAAGCTCGAAATTTATATTTAATTTATTTTTCCAATATTTCATTCTTCTTTGAAGAACATCATCAGAGAGAACAAAAACAAATAAAAAATAAATAAAACACAATAGAATGTAGGTGTTTCTTCATAAGAAGTAGTTGTATGACAACAAAAAAAAAATATTAAAAATTCTTGATCTCAAGCTTGTATTCGATACAAAATATTGAACATTTAATTAAATAAATTTTCATTTGGTTTTTCTTTGTCGAATAAAAAATTTAATTTAAAAAATTCTAAATTCAATAAAATGTATTTAGCCAAATTAGAAAATAAGGGAATGTTTTCATAACTCTAACTCGTCTATTAATTATTTTCAGACCCAAAAATTTACCCGAATATTAAAAAAAACACCACATATTTTGATTCGTAAGGAAATTTCCGGTAAACGTAGTTTCGATCTCAAATACTCGTGGGTCTTGACTAACAGTTAGCCCTCGATATATCACTGTTTGTAGAGTGCCGGTTTTTTAGCCCATTATCAACATTGGATCAACTTTTAAACAATGTTCATGTGAACAAGCAAAACTGAGGAACGGAGAAACGGCATATAATCCGAGAATCCAATGCATTCTCAGAGAGTACAGTTTGGCGTGTATTATGGAGCGGTGGCATCATAAGCAAATTTTCTTTGAGAATATTGCTGGAAACGCCGATTTCGTATAAAGGCGAGCGTGGACCCTGATGTGAGGACATTCAGCTGGGATACGTGATTATCTGGGTATTCTCATCCGTTCATCACTCAATGGCCGGTTGATAGCACGACACACTATCGATATATTCGTTCATCAGCCAAACTGTTCGTATGTGAAAATCTCTTCCAGCAAGTGTATTTTCTTTCAAGTTTTCTTTCCATTAAAAATGTAAATCTCTCAAGTACATTGGCACGATGAAAACCGATTAAACCATTAATTTCCAGAAATTTAAATAGTAGAGTATTTTAATTACTTTTTCAGGAACGTCGTATTTTATCTATCGGCGCTGGGCTGTTGGCGTAGACCATATCTTTCACGTGGTCCCAAAGGAAGAAGTCGCAAGGTGTTTAATCACAAGATCTCGGTGGCCAATTGTGATCACCTCTTCGAGAGAGAACGCTGCCCGGAAACTTTTTAGTTTTGCCAACTGTGACTGCAAGATTTTCACCATTTTTGTAGTGAATTTTAATAATTTCGATGCGTTGTTGAAGCGTGTATCGTTCCAATTTTAGTAATGGCGTAGTCAAATGTCACAATATAAAAGCTTCAAAAGTAGCAGCTACTGAAATACTGGGTGATTCAAAATAACATCTCTTGTGGTTCTCCAACAAAAAAAATATTTTTATTTCTTTTTAATTTTCAAAAGGTCTATTTTTGGAGGCATTTTCAAACCCCCGAAGGTTTTTAAAAAATATTTTTTATAAAAAAAAACAAAGTGAATTATTTATTTATTTTTTATCCGCCGGGGAGGTATACTACTCGCAATTTTAGTTATTAAATTTAATGTACTAATGTTTTTAATAACAACTTTAGTTGTAAACAAAAATCCATCTTTTTGAGTTTTAAAGTTTTAACAATATTTTCGATATTATTTTTTTCTAAATTTGATGATTTTTCCAAAATATTGTCTGGCAGCACTGGCTGTGTCATTCCAAATTCAACTCAAATGCCAACAAACACTACTCCCTCTTTCATCCATTCAATAGCCTTATTTCCTATTGCCCACACAGAGCACGTCGGCAAAAAAAAAAAAAAAAACCATCCTGGGCATTGTCCAGGAAAATTATTCGTTTACAGGTTACTGATTATACGGACAAGTCAACAATCTATATAGTCGAAACACTTTCCTTCCTTAGTAAATCACTCTATTACTGTTACGATGAGTTCAGTTCTATTTGATTTCAGCGATTATTTGTCAATACGTACGTCTTGCTTCAACAACTCTCGACTAGCAACTGTCGGTGGTCTGTCTGCTGTTTGTTATCTTTGGTTATATTGGTAAATTTGTTTACTAAACTAAACCAAAGAATGCGCAGGCGTCCATCCTAATCGACGTCGATTAACAACATGCAATGCAAGTCATCCTGGGCCAAAAGGTGACGATACACGCCGAATTCAACAACGTCATTGACTCTTTGCCGAGGGATAAGTGTTTGAATGCAATAAATTTACTTTACCGCTTGAACATGTTACTTTTCTCAAAATTCAGTTTCATTTATATGGATCTGTGGGACAATTTTGCGGCTTGATGAAAAAAAATCAAGAATGTCCCAAATGAAGAATTCCCCAAAATAAATGAAAAATCCCCCCAAATAATAGGAATAATCTTCCTGCAAGTGTTTTTCCTGTCTGCTATGACATTACCAAATTCAAGGCCAACGTCAACAAACACTACTCCCTCTTTCCTCCCTCCAATACCCTTATTTCCCATCGCTAACACAGTGCATTGCATTTATAGGGGACATCCCCTGAGTGTTAGTCCAAAAAAAAAAAAAATAGGAAAATTACCCCAAAAATTCTGAAAAATCCTCCAAACAATTTAGAAAAAATTACCCAATGCAAAATCTCCCAAATATTATGAAAAATAGTCCAAAAATACAACAATAGATTTTCGTAACTTGGAAAAAGTGTATTTAAAAAAAAAAACAGAAAAAATCAAACACCCCCCCCCCCAAATTAGGGGTGATTTTTTAGTATGCAATATCACCCCAACCTAAAATGTGAAAAAAAACCCAAATAAAAATGAAAAAATAACCCAACTTCAAAATGAACGAAGGCCAAAGCAAAATCATCCACAAATTTACGTGTTGTTGTGGTCAATGTAACGTTTTTGAATGTGATAATTAGGGTCGTTAACACAAAACATTATAAAAAAAATCGCAATATATGAATCACATTACTATTGAAAATAACTTAAAAAAAAAATTCCCAAAATTAAAAATTATTTAATGGGTAATTAGGATAGTAATAGCAAGTAATGAAACGAGTACTAACAATCTGTAAGAAGCGCTAAAAGTAAGGTCTCAAAAAAAAAATCTTCTCCACAATCAGCTCATTAAAACGCAACATTTAAGACATACAACTAATATTTCAGTAAACCTTAATATAATAAATAATAATATTTTTATTACCACGTTTCATTGTAACAAAATGCAAAGGTAAATTTTGCAATAATATCTACTACACACTTA
The DNA here is from genome assembly GCA_958296145.1 of Hydrotaea cyrtoneurina. NCBI lineage: Eukaryota > Metazoa > Arthropoda > Insecta > Diptera > Muscidae > Hydrotaea > Hydrotaea cyrtoneurina. The sequence continues at coordinate 16,820,718 of OY282513.1, read as the reverse complement.
AAGCCAGCATCATCAGCCATCACTGTCTGGTTTAAACTTTCGCCTTATATTCGATTCGACTCCCTCTGTTCCGCCTCATTGATCCTCTCCAATATACCCCAGTTAATAACATCTTTCACATTGTTGGCAATCAAAAAATCGAGATGAGCAAAGTGCTTCAGGTCAATAAAATGATTTACGCTCCTGTTGCCCAAAATACGACTCAAGTGCTCGACATCGGTTTTCGACGAATACTCATCATCGTCACTGTAGTAGAGATGTAAAGGAAAGCGCGTATTTATATTCTCCAGTTTATAGTCTGGCGGCGTGGGACGTTTATAGCGCTGTCGATTACCCTCAATGCCAAAGTCGTACTGGCGAAAACGACCCGAAACACGGAGCTGTACGTAATGAATGGTCTGGTGGGCAGAACAACTTGCCGGGTGGGTTCTAAACATCTCCGGCAAGAGGGACTGCAAGTAATGATTAGACTAAATAGAATAAACTTCAAATGGCAATAGGAAAACTTACTCTATTGAAATATCCCGAATATCCGCCGTTCAGTGTGAAGAGCACAAACGAACAAACTTCATAATTGGCCTCGGGATTTTGGCATCTATCGAGTTTTAATGCTGCACGCAAAAGGGGCTGTTGCAGTAGGGGTGCATCACCCAACAGGGCATCCAGTGGCGAATATGTACCGAAAAGGGGGGCTGCTAGACGAATCAATGGCGAACGGGTGTACTTCATAAATGCAACTGGCGCCAGCATGTGACTGCTTTTCAGTCTTTTATTGTACTCGGGCTGAGTGGAAAGGAGGACAAACATTATCGTAGTGCCTTGAGAGTGGCCCACATAGTGCAGTGACGATTGGCCGGTCTCTTCGAGTATATAATCTATTGTGTTGGGCAAATCGATCACGCCGATTTCGTGCCAAGAAAAGCGCCAAAATTTCGGATCGTTGACTGACAAATATTTATGACGAGTGCCGTAGGGAGTGCCGCGACAATTGCCCAGCCAGACATCATAACCGCTCGCAGCCAAATTAAAGGCTAAGCTATCTTCTGGCCGAACGATTACCCAGCAGTCCGAGGAGCTGGTCAAACCGTGCATCATCAGCACCACTGGTCGCGGTGTTTTATTTTCACTGCCAGATCGTGTGGCATTGTTTTTAATGCGAAATATGGCCAGACTAAAACCATCCGAAGTCACAACATTGTGCAGCTCACTGGAGTAGCCGGCGCTTTCAATGCGGTCGCTCTAGAGATGAAAGGGTAACACTTGGCTTTGAAAAACATTGGAGGCGAACGATATTTCTACTTACTGTAGTCCTGGCGGTGACACCAAGTGGACCAATCTCCACAATTAGTTTAAGAATGAATAGACTTTTGACTAGAATGATTTTCATTGTAAAAGCGGCGTCTTGGCCATTCGAACACTGCGGTTGAAATGACAACAAAGCTTCCGGATATGTTGAAACAGCGCAAACCCATAACAACCATCTCGAGTACAGTCGCTCGGTCGAGTAGACTTTTATATGCCCTACCAATCCAACAATCTTGGGGTTACCCTTAAAGTCAATATAATAATTCGGTGATTTTGAGCTTAAATTCAGAAACCCGGGATTTTGCCTTGTGACTCAACAGGCATCTAGAGGACCAATAACACTACTCAACAAAATGAAAAAAATTTCATGTACTCCGGATGCGATAATTTTTTCTGTGTAGATAACCTTGACATGAGCTCGAAAAACGCAATAACAATTTTTTTTTTTGGTTGGTTTTTGTTTTATTTTTTTTTTTTTAAATTTTAAAAAATTTTTTTTGGTTAATTTGTTTTGTCCGGCATAACTCGGGAACCACTAGCCCGATTTAATTGAAATTTTTGAAATTCATACCTTTACTCAATTGCGAATAAAAGCGAAACGCGTGCATCGATTTTCATGATCTTTGTCTCATTTTGCTCATAGGTTATGTGACTTTACGTAAAAGTAATAAGATTTGACATTTTTTTGAAATTTTTATGGATTTTTTAAAAAAAAAAAATTTAAATCTTTAGGCAAAAAAGAAGTTTTTTCCTTTATATATTCATTTTTAACTTGGAAACTGTTGCTTGTATAGGAAAACAATATATGAACAGATTAAGGGAATTGTAATTTTTTAAAATTTAATTCAATTAAATCGGGCTAGTGGTTCCCGAGTTATGCCGGACGAAACAAATTAACCAAAAAAATTTTTTTAAAATTTAAAAAAAAAAAAATAAAACAAAACCAAACGAAAAAAAAATTTTTTATTGCGTTTTTCGAGCTCATGTCAAGGTTATCTACACAGAAAAAATTATCGCATCCCGAGTACATTTTGACTGTTGACTAGTGTAATTAGTGTTTACAATATCTGAGCCTCCTTTTCTCTTATGTTTGGGAATTGCGAGGAATCTCACTCCACCTAGAGGACCAATAATTAGTGTTTACAATATCTGAGCCTCCTTTTCTGTTATGTTTGGGAATCGCGAGGAATCTCACTCCCCCCTCCAGTATATATATTATTTATTTATATTTGCTTTTAGTGGCTGGCTATTTCAAGATGACACAAACCCTATGACAAATGAATGCTATCCACAATCTATTGGAGATTTACAGAGTATCGATTTATTTTAAATTAAGTATGTACTTAGAAGTTATTGCAATATTTTTGTTTGTGTTACTTATATTCCATCAATTGTTATACAGTGATGGTGGAAAAAGAACGTACAAGGTGGAGTGTGACAACACACAGCCGGTCTTAATTCGTCAATATATTCGGAAGACCTGTTGAGCCCATCTGAGGTTATACCTCAAATAGAGGAAGGAAAAACTAGACGAAGAAAATTCCATCATAAAATCCGACTATTTTTAATGATAAGCAAATTAATTGTCATAAATGAATCGACGTTCGTGTAATTTGCAGAAAAAAATTAACTAAAGACATTGCAGACATTTAAATATAATATTATTCGTTTGGGGGCTGTAATAAAAATGTAAAATTATGCACAGTCGGAATTATTAGCAAATTAGCATTTTACCCTCAATTATACACAAACTATTTTAGTCGTACCAAAATATCGAGATGTAAAACAAAACAAATCTTCTCCTTTTTTGGCGCTTACTTTTTTTTCGCCGTTAGAGCTCGATATTGCCGATTCAGTATGGACAATCTAAAGTCGAATATTGCCAACTTTACGATATCCTACAGCACACTCTATTAAAGTAGATTAGAAGATTAGGTAACGCGTCTAAAAGATGTTATGGAAATTATATTCAGCCCATTTGAACAAGTCTTCACAAACCCGATTTAATTGTGACAAGTTATTTTGAATTATTTATTTCCATTGAAAATATTCCAAAACTTATGTTCTCTGAATTCTATTTTTTTATCGTTTGGAAATAGTTTTAGATTGTCTATAGAGATGTGATCAAATGGAAATGTTATATATGTATTTTGGAGTAAAAAAACGGAATAGAACACTAACAAATTGCTCTCGTAATAATATGTTTAAAGTTCATAAAATAAATAAAAATATTCATTAAAAATGGAATTATCTAATGTCGTGTATAAAGTTTGTTTTTCGAAATACAAGTTTGTTTTTAGAAATACAGTCGAGTCCGGTTATAAGGTACACCGATTCGTCTATAACGAACACTTTTTTAAGTCCCAAGAGTTTTTCTTCTACCCTATTTTACCCTGGATATAACGAGCTGTCGAGTCCCTAATAGTGCGTTATAACCGGACTCGACTGTACATGTTTATTTTTTTTAGAAATTCAACAAAATGCAAAATCGTTTATTGCACTCAATAGGCGTTAATTTAAAAAATCTCTTGACGTAGCTTTTCGACACCGAAATATAAACTCAAGGCAATTTTACAGTGGCAATTTTTGAAAAATATACCCAGGAAAATAAAACGTCAAATGTGAACATATCTTAATATATATTTACCCTCGACACTGATTCACTGATTCACTGACTCTGTCACGCAGTACGTAGGAATTTAAATAGGCATTCTATAATTTTCTATAAATAATAATAATAAAAAAAATAATATTTTTTTTGGTACAGAAATTGTGTTTTCCCCAAATTTTTTTTTTCCAAATTTTTTTTTTACAATTTTTTTTTTTTACAAAAATTTTTGTTTTTACGAAATTTTTTTTTTACAAAAATTTTTTTTTTACAAAATTTTCTTTTACAATTTTTTTTTTTTCAAAAAAAAATTTTTTTTTCAACAAAATTTTGTTTTCAACAGAATTTTTTTTTTCCACAAAATTTTTTTTTTTAACAAAATTTTTTTATTTTTCCGCAAAATTTTTTTTTTCAACAAAATTTTTTTTTCAAGAAAAATTTTTTTTTCATCTAAATTTTTTTTTTCAACAAAATTTTTTTTTTCCACAAAATTTTTTTTTTTCAACATAATTTTTTTTTCAAGAAACAATTTTTTTTTTAACAAAAATTTTTTTTTTTCCACAAGAATGTTTTTTTTTCAACAAAATTTTTTTTCCATATTTCAACGGGGGCCATAGGCTCATTACAACTTACTAGTATGAATATATTTTCAATGAAAGTCGCGTATTTCGGAAGCTATTGTCTATAGCTTCTCAAAATCATATAAGTAATGTTGTTCCTTTGTATATCAATGCAAAACTTCGGAACCGTATATTTAATAACCACCCAGTTATACCGATTTCAAGTTTGCTTGCTCGATATTCACCTTAAGGGACCGAATTGAACATAAAAGTACCATTACAATTATCAGCCCATGAAAAACACAGTACATCACGAAAAACTGTAACCATATACGGAGAACACTACGTGATAAAAGTCATGCACTTTCTTTTTTATGGGCACCCAAAGATTTGGGGCCTCGGTGAGATTTTTGCAAAAAAAAAAGTTATCAGTTTCTCTGGCTCATAATTTGCAACCCCTTTAGAATTTTGAATTACTCTCTGAAGCAAAGTTGTAGCTCTTGTTATTAAGAACAAAAATTGTGAGATATAAGAAAACTTCATCTTCACGGTCCAAATCGGAAACAAGTTTGAAAAAAAAAAAAAAACGATTTCCTCAGCTCAGGTCCATAGGTAGCAAACCGTTTAAAATTCCAGCAAATAATCAACTACAAAAATGTACCTAAGATCTGAATAAACAACTTTCTAGAACATATGAACTTCCTAGGAACGATTCTTAAAAGTGTATCCATTCACATTTGCTTTCTAGAATAGCATTAGCCAATTTTTGGAGCGTATGAGTAATATTAATGTGAAAGCCTAGAACTCTGGTGGTTAAATGGAATTGAATTGGTTTATTTTTAAAATATCTCGAACCATGTAGAAGCGAATTGGAATTTTATTAGCTTTTCTTTATGACAAGAGCTAAAACTTTGCCTAAGAGAGTAAAGCAAAATTCCAAACGGTTTGCAAGATATGAGCCTGAGGAAATTATCACTTTTTTGTAAAAATTGACAATGAGGCCCCAAATCTTTGGGGAACCATAAATGTGCATGACTTTAGGCACAACTGAGAGTCACAGGTCTATTGTTTATGGTCGTTGATCACGCAGTAATTGCGTGTAATTAATCGATCCGATGTTGCAGTTTCATTCGAGATATAACAGCTGATCTGAAGTTTTTGCGACATGCACTTATTATTGACACCCTCTGTATTTGTTGTTTCTCATATCGTGAGCATCACTAACAAGTGTTTGATTACGGACATAAAACAAATTGATTTCTGGTTTAAGGTACAGAGTTAAGCGATGTAAGCAACAGTAGTCGACAATAAATATGTTAATTCTGATTTCAGGCAAAGGGCAAGATGATATTTTACGTGCCTACGATTGCTAACAGGTCATAAACTAATGCATGTACTCCCGATATGTACACGAGTGGGTAATCGCTAATCGCACATTTGGAAGTGAAAGCTCAATGCTGTTGGGCATTTCTGATCCTATTGTGAAATAAAAAACAATGATGTTGTGGAATAAATTTTCCTCACGTGTGGGCCAGTGTATCAATCAAGAAAATAATTGTAATTGGTATAATAAAAAGTATCATCGAATAAATAACATCAATAATGCAGTTATAGTAAAGATCATACAATAGCAAAGATGACTCAAATTGAAATCAGATTCTTTTTCACTAAGAGATGTGACAAAAACAAGACAATGGTAATGATCTGTTCCAAAAGTAATTGGTACAACGCGTTACTAGAAGTAACACTAGACGACAAAAGTCACTAATTTAACATACAGAATTAAGTTATATGTAAGAGTGGTAGGCGGAGCGATAGGTGGTCTGTGCGATTTTTCCTGTGCGAAAAAGGAAAAATCAATCACACAATTTCCTGCTCCCCATAAACGCCGGTGAATTGCTTTACATCAATTCACCTTATTCTCTCGTTTGTTATTACCCAATTAAAGAGCGTAGAAGCAAACAACAAAAATACGAAAACATCTGCAAATATAGACTTATTCGGACTCAAATATTATACTTTTTGGAATTTAATAAGTTTCTTGAGGTGTTTTTCTCTAGCACATTATTGCTTCTGTCCAAATACCTAATAGTAACAGCAAATTAGTTGTATTTGCTGCCAAATAAACATTGTTTCGAAGCAAATACGCTTTACTTAATACAAGCCTCCAAGCACGTGAGTTTCTTGTGTGCAAACATTTAAAAATTAACGTTTTGTGGAAATTTCCATTTGTGTTTCATGAACGTCCTACCTAGGGGAATTTTAAAGTTTCACGTGATAAGTTCGATATTCTGTAAACTATTTTGGACAAATGTCTGGTCGCGTGTTTACCTGACACTGTTAGCTTTAATTTGAAGAATTTTGTTTTAATCCCTATGTAAATGTTGTAAGTCCAAATAAATGTCTTATCTCTCCAACGCACCGTGATCATTTCACTATTTCCAATGTAATAGAAGAGAATGACCTTAAGGGCCGACAGACCCACCATGATGTTCTTCAAGGTCGTGAGCTTGATTCGTGTTTCGCCAACGCAAAAACTACCTAGGATATCTCCAAACACTGTCGCATGCGATTGTAACCGAGTGTCACCCACGATGCGGATAGCTTTTCCATTGCCAAATATTCATGTCAAAATGTGATGTACCCTTTTTGTTGCGATGTCTACAGCTTGAGTCTTCTCATACGTTCTCCATTGGTTTTATCTTCAATTAGGTGAATGATTTTCGGATTACGGTAGAGGATTTTCCTATTTTAAAAACATAAAGATCAATAATGGTCAGATACAATACAACAATACTGGGAATATTACAAAATGTCAACTTGCCGCATCTTTGCAGTCTTAGGCTCTGTTGCAGTGAAAGTGCAATTCATCAAATTAATTAACTGAATTCTAAAAGAACGAACCTAAATCCATTGTCAATGAATTTTATTAAACTATAAACGTTACACTAATTCTGATTTTATTCACATGTTAATAATTAGTACGAGCGCTTTAAGCCTTAGATTGTTCTATGAGAATTTCATTCATAAAATAGATAGCTTATGATAGATTTTAAATGCTGTTGCAAATGCGGTGTGTCCGTTCAAATAAAACTGAATAAATGACAAATAATTTCTGTTTTAATGTGACTGTTAGTGAAAGTAATTGTAAAGAAACACTAAATATTTACCCCGTACTAATACAAATTTAAAACAGATTTGGCATGAAAAATTTATGAAAATACAAAAACAATTTTCACAAATTGTTTGTCACAAGGACCCGATAAAAATGTAAGTGGAAACATTGATTCATCTGTGCCTTCTGGTTTTGAGGTTCCTAATAAGAAGAAACGTTCCTTTGTTGGTGCATTCTACGAACCGTCAACTAGTAATAGACATAAGGTTCATAATAATCTCGTTAAGGAACAGAATAGGTATGCCATTTTAGGAGACATTAATATTGAATCTGACAATGTTAATTCCAATAAGTCTAACCGTGCTGAAAGAGAAGCTGCATCTTATGTGCACTCATTTTGTCCACCTATATTTTTATTTAATGTGAAAGAGTTGAGGGCGTTGATCGATCAGTTGAAGGCGAAGAATATTGTCTTCAGAATTGTGAATAAGTCGAGGTATAAAAGCAAGTTATACCTTCAGGATCCGCTAGCACATGCGGAGTCGAAGAGTCTTCTGAGAAATAAAGAAATAGAGTCATATTCATTTACTCCTAGAGAGATAGAAAACTCTTGTGATACGTGGTTTACATCACAACCTGAACGTTAATATGATTAAAAATGAAGTTAATAATATAGTTCCCGATTCAGTGGAATGTTGATACCGGTCTCTATATGGTTACGCTCTGCGCTCTGGTTAAGAAGTATTCGAGTTATCGACTATTTCCTAACGTTTTCATACAAACTAATGTTTTGTTAGACAATTCTATAAAGAAGTTTTTATTTGGGTCAGTATGTATTCCGACTAACTGCAATACAAATCAGATATGTTCCAGCCTTTCTAAAAAAAGAGCTGATTGTCAAGTCCGGTGGCTGAGGGAGATTTTTTTTCTTGGTAAACAACTCACGAACACAGGAGCATTTACAAATAAATATTTCGTTTGTAGTAATATTTAAGTATAAAATCTCAAACCATGTAAACGAAAAGCAAATAAAGATGATGTTATAAATTAAATTAAACAAGCTAGGATGAGTGTGCTGGCGCTTTGTCGAGTTGCAATAAAACTGACTGGATTTTCGGCAATTCCGGCAACAGCTCATAATAATAATATGGGTGGTTAGGAACATGTCTATTAGATAAATTCGACATTAGAAACTTGGACAGCAGTCGGCTAACATTGTTGGTCTACATATGTTAAAAGGAAACACACACACACACACCTACATAAAGACAACGCTTTATTTTCGAATTATAGGGCGTTCGAATCAGTCTGTCCCAGCAATTTATCCGCCTCCTGCATCCTTTCCAAAACACCCCGAATGATGACATCCTTTACATTGGTAGCGAGCAGGAAATCTAGATGAGCAAATTGCTTCAAGTCTATGAAATGATTGACGCTCTTATTACCCAAAATACGACTTAAATGCTCGGAATCAGTTTTCGACGACAACTCATCATAGTCGCTGTAATAGAAATGTAAAGGAAAGCGCGGATTTATATTCGCCACCTCATAGTCGGGCGGCGTGGGACGATTATAGCGCTGACGATTACCCTCAATGCCAAAGTCGTACTGGCGAAAACGACCCGAAACATGCAGCTGTCCCAAATGTATGGCCTGGTGGGTAGAACAACTTGCCGGATGGGTTCTAAAAATCTCCGGCAAGAGGGTCTGCAAGCAAGGATTTCCGTAGTCAAAAGAAATGATCAACTACAATTCGATTACTTACCCTGTTAAAATAACCCGAATAACCGCCATATATTGTAAAGAGTATAAACGAACAAAGTTCATAGTTGGCCTGGGGATCTTGACATCTATCCAGACTCAATATCTGACGCACAAGGGGCTGCTGAAAAAGCGCTGCATCGCCCACCAGAGGATCCAGCGGCGAATATGTACCTATAAGTGGGGATCCCAATTTAATTAACGGTGAAGTGGCGTATTCCATAAACGCTATTGGAGCCAGCATGTGACTTGATCTCAGTACGCTGTTATACTTCGGCTGAGTGGAAAGTAGGACAAACATAATGGCTGTGCCTTGAGAGTGGCCCACATAGTGCAGGGACGATTGGCCGGTCTCTTTGAGTATATAATCTATTGTGTTGGGCAGATCGATCACGCCGATTTCGTGCCACGAAAAACGCCAAAATTTCGGATCGTTGACTGACAAATATTTATGACGAGTGCCGTAGGGAGTGCCGCGACAATTGCCCAGCCAGACATCATAACCGCTCTCAACCAAATTAAAGGCCCAGTTATCCTCTGGCCGTACGATTACCCAACAGTCCGAGGAGCTGGTCAAACCATGCATCATCAGCACCACCGGTCGTGGTGCTGATTTTTCACTGTCCGATCTTGTGGCATTCTTTTTGATGCGAAATATGGCCAGACTAAAGCCATCCGAAGTCACAACATCGTGCATCTCACTTACGTAGCCGGCACTTTCGATGCGATCGCTCTGGAGATGAAAAGGAAACACTTGGTTTTCATAAACATTTGAGGCGACGGGGTATTTCTACTTACTGTAGTCCTGGCGGTGACACCAAGTAGCCCAATCTCCAGACATAGTTTAAGAATGAATAGATTTATGACTAAAATGATTTTCATTGTCTAAGCGGCGTCTTGGCCATTCGAACACTACAGTTGTAATGGCAACAAAGCTTCTGGATTTTATGAAAAAAAAAGAAACGAAAACCAATAACAATCCACTTGAATGCCGTCAGGCAGTCGAGTCGAACACGTGTCACCCTACAGCCATCAGAAATCTTAATATAATTTTTAAAGTACGTGAATTTGCCAAAGGCATCTGCATTTAAATGCAAAAGTGCTTTGGCTCATAGCCAACAGAAATCCCAGAGAAAGTGATAAAGGCCCAGTTCAGTTTACTTTTCGAATTACTTTTCGCTTTCACAGATTTTGTATTTCAAAATGTTACAAATCTTATGAGAACATGTAACATTCGGTCTCTCTGATGGAGGATTAGCAATACGGATTTATTGTGTATTAAATACTTATATTTAATTGCAACGTGATTGTTTTTGTTAATTATATTATGTGTTTATTACATCAATTCGAATATACAGTGAGCGTCAAAAAAGTACAAAACTGAGTCGCAATATTCGGACTAGTCATACCATTTTTATTATTTTTTCTATTTTCAAAAGTGAAACTAATCGGATTAAATCTGACTGGTAACAGGATCTTCGAGAAAATAGGCTTGAAAAGTGTTTGGACCGTAGTCTCCCTAGACTTGCCCGTCACCAGATCTTCATTTTCAATTCTAATTCAGTTCGTACTATATTTTGATTAGAATACGTCCTGACCTGTCCATCGATTGACTACGATGACGGTGGTGGCTGGTATACAATAGGCTATGAGGAGAAAGATAAATCGCTATTCACATTCTTACGTTTCTGAGGGAAAAATCTGCCATTTTAATACCTAGACGGTAATAAGAATTCCAACATGGTTCTTAAAAAGATTTGGGCTTGAGTCAGCAAAACTTAACGATGAGTATTGAAAATATTGTAAACATAGATTTCCATTCAACAGTTCAATCGTTATATGGGTTTGTTTTTTCGATTTAAAGCAAATAATTAGTTCATCGACTGTTTGTAGTGCGTACCTTTTATTAAAGCTCACTGTATATTTCGCGTAGTGTGCGAATCATTAATGAGAACATTATAGAACTGATGGGAAAATTGATTTCTGGTTTCTCGTACTGACAGTTTATCTATGCAGGCAACACTAGTCGACAAAAAGAATGGTTTTGTTTCTTGAAAAAAAAAAAAAACAGGATGATTCAAATTTCGATATAAAACGATTTGAACAATTGAGAACATTTTGTAAACTGAAGAAAACACCTTTGTCGCATACACCCAATTTAGAGTTTTCATTCACTTTCATTTGTAGATCATACCTTAGTGAGCAGTAAATTGTGTGTGGACCAGTGTAATGCATGGAATGAAACAGATTTTCTAATTAGTGCAATACTAAGTAGTGACGAACAAATTACATCCATTATGCACTGTTATTGTGAGACAGATATCAGACAATGATGCGATTGGAATTAAGTTTCGTTTTTATACTAAAACATTTAACAAAGAAACCGATAATAATGGGATCATAATCTAATTGGTGCAGGGTGCCAATTAAATTTCGTAAAAATATTAAAATTGGCGAGTAACACTAGTTTGTGAAAAATATGTGTCTCGTGGGTCCAGATCTGAAAATCTAGGCAAATTTGAAAATAAAATATAGCCAAAATTGAAAAATAACTCGTGAACAAATAGCCTTTCATTGAAGTGCCTACATCTCTTTAGTTAGAATTGATAAGAGAAGCAATGTTCTACCCATGTGTCGGGTACGAGAACTGTGGTCGCAAGGAGAGCTAATCCTCTAGAATGACCTGCGTGCGAAAGAAAACCCAGGTTCGCATTCTAGTAAGACCATCAAAGATTTTCAGAGGCTCGTAAATGCACGTGACTATATGAGTAGGAGAATCATCTCTAAGACAGGTGACACTTTTTTAAGAAAAACATTGTACTCCCTTCATACTTTGCCCAATCGACTGCCCAGCGATATTTATTTGGATTTCGGTTTGATTATTAATTTTGCAAATCTGTGTAAATCTGTATCTGTATGTGTGTGTAAACTAGCCCAGTTCTATTCATTAAATTAAATTAAATAATACACGGACAATTGACTGCAAAGCAATACATTTCTAACGCAATAATATTAATAATTAGTCGTATTTGCTTTAACAATTTCTTGAATAAAATCAGTTTTATCCCAACATTTGTATTGCGACAGGCGAATCGTATTTTTATTTAATAAATTGTATTCAATAGAAAATGTTGTTATCGGCGATTGCTTTTATTTTTCCTCGTCCAAACGTTCATCGATCAGATGAAACGAGAGCAGCGAAAACAGAACTCGACCTTGTGGTGTAAGAAATGTGACAATGTGGTGGACGGAATGTGTTTGGTGTATATTAGGGTGTAATGTAAAAGTATTTACCAGAGAAAGAGAAATAGAGCTGACTATGAAGAGTTGACAATGAGAATGGCAAACGAGAGAAGTTTAAAAAATACTCTGGATACATAAACTTAAACCGAATGTTTTATATGCGTGAACAAACGCATTAGTCGCTATATCGCGGCTCAATGAAAAATGCCACAAAAAAATAAAGAATGCCCCAAATGAAGAATTTCCCAAAATAAATGAAAAAAATAATATGACCCAAATAAAGAATTCCCCGAAATAAATGAAAAATCCCCTTAAAAGCTCAATATGAAAATCCCTCCGAAAATTCTGCAAAATTCCCCAAACAATTTATAAAAAATTACACAAAACCAAATCCCCCAAATATTATTAAAAATACCCGAAAAACAACATTATAAAAAAACGCGCGCGATGTTTGTTTAACTTCTGTTATGAAAATATCCCAAAAAAACCCCAAAATTAAAAAAATTGAGAAATTTTTCATTTTTCTTTTTTGTTGGTGCATTTTTCATATAAAACTAAAAAAATTAAATGTCATCTAAAAATTATGAAAAACTCCCCAATATGACAAATTCTCCAATTTTGTATGGATTTTTTGGGGAATTCTTCATATTGGGCTTTTGAGGGGATTTTTCATTTATTTTGTGAAATTCTTCATTTTTTTTGGGACATTTTTCATAGATCCGCGATATAGCGACGAATCATTCCGGGAATAGGGCTTTATATCGTGTTTGAATGAGTCATTCATCGTTGGCTTTTTGTCCCCGACCTCCAAAGGACCTGGTCTATGATCAATTGAATATGAAGGACAAATGTTGCTGTCATCCGCCCCGGAGTAGATTGGTTTCACAGCCTGACTTAACAGGCAATATACAAGGAGAGAGAACAGGATCTTGTGGCACACCTACGGTCAACATATCGCACCCTAAATACATAAGGGTCACATCTCAAATTTCTAACGCAACTAAAAACAAGTATCTGTAGTTCATCGTGCAGATGGTGGAAGGCCGTGGTGTGGTAGGTAGTGTGTGCGACTATCACACAGAAGAACCCGAGTTCGAAATCGGGTAAGGCCATCAAACATTTTTCGGCGGCTGTTTCCACCTCTTAAATGTTGGCGACTTTACGAGTAAGAGAGCAATCTCTTAGCCATGTAAAACTTCACTAGAAAAGCATTAGTCGTTTAAACAGTAGGTCCCGGTCAGTGAGTATACAAATTATATCGCACACAGCTCACTGATTCGAGAGAAGTTCCCCGTCTGTTCCTTCATGGAATATTAAGGGAAATAAGTAAGTAAGTTCATCGTGCAGAAGCAACGCAATTGACATCAAAATTGACATAACTGAATTTTTCCATTTAAAGAAGATAGTGATGCGAACGAAATTTGTGCAGTAGTTAGAGATGTGTGCTGTGAATTAATTTATGAAAAACCAACAGTTTTGGAAAATTTTGAGTTGCCACCCTTTTGTATTTAGGGTACGATTTGTTGATTAGAAACGACCTGATCTGAAAACAACAATTGTATTACCGACAGCGAATGCAATTTTTTTTTTTTTATCATTATCATTTTTCTTAAATGATCCACTCTGATCAACATGAAATCTCTCACAGACATTTCTGATCGTATGCTAATGGTTGCAATTACATTGTAATAGTTTAACATAACAAATATTTTAATGATGAACAGTCATTAGAACTAAAACTCTGTAAATTGTTTGATAACCTAAGGTAAGTATAATAAAAAAATTATTTTGTGTAATAAATTCAAAGTGAGGCCCAAATAAAGAAATACCTAAAAAATCGGCAATTTCCCGGGAAATATGTCCCGGGAATCCCCAGGTTACAAACCCTAGTCTCAACTCGAATTGGCTGTACCCAGAACAACATTGTAGACAATCTTATAATTGGATCTTAAGATGTGTCCACACAGAATTTAAACTGTCCAACAAATACTAACGCAAAATCACCAACAACTAAGGCGAGTCACGGAAGGGTTGTCGTCATTGGTACTGAGTTTTATCTCAGTAGCTTGAATGTATCTACTCTACAATGACGCTTACCGTAAACAAATTGTTGCAATTACTCGGTGCAATCACATTTTAATTATTTTTCCTAAGGAATATATTAATGCCCCCACATACGCAGCAGTGTAGTATTATTTTGACCAAAGATTTGTAACATTTTCAAATGAGCGCATCGGTTCAATGATCTCTGAATGAATCTAACAAACATTTCGGTAGGCGGGCTAAACTCAAATTAGTTAGATGATACGTTCGGCAGAGTAGATTTTCAAGAGGCCATTAGCCCTTTCACTGAAAGGGTACACACGTCCAACGTGTTCTCCATTCGCTTGACTACACACGATTACACTTTGTCGGTATGGTTCGTCTAAATACTCTAAGCGGTTGTTCTTCAATAAAGAAGAAGGGTACACATGATTCAGTGCAGCCGTTCTTAACTCGGCCGACCTGCAATACTTTGCTCTAGTATAAAATCCAGCAGCTTTGTCATGCCGCAGTTTAGACAATGCGAGCTTTTAACGGCATAAGTCTTCTGTTGGTACTTAGTCTAAATCTGAATCATATCGTATTTGGTATCGCCGAGCGGACATCGGTAAGTAGAGGCTCACCATGTCTAGATAAATCCAGTGTAATATTTCCTGTTCCCAGGCGGATCGCATCGAAAGTGCTGGCTACTCCAGTGAGTCGCACAGTCTCCTTACCGAAGATGGTTATACGCTGACCATATTTCGTATAAGAAATTCCACAGACTCCAACAATGAGAAGGATAACAAATCTCGACCGGTGGTGTTGCTGATGCACGGTTTATTCTGCTCCTCGGACATTTGGCTGCTCGCTCGGCCGGAGGTTAACTTGGCCTTTAATTTGTTTGACAGCGGCTATGACGTTTGGCTGGGCAACACTCGCGGCACTACGTATGGCAGTCGTCATAAGTTCTTGTCGCCCAAATATCCTGAATTTTGGCAATTCACTTGGCACGAAATCGGAGTGATCGATCTGCCCTTAACCATAGACTACATACTCACAGAGACTGGGCAATCATCACTGCACTATGTGGGCCACTCGCAAGGCACGACCGTTATGTTTGTTTTACTTTCCACACTGCCAGAGTACAGAAGAAAATTGAGAACGCAGCATATGCTGGCGCCCATAGCCTACATGAAACATTCCCGCTTTCCGATGCTTAAAATCAGCGCACCTATCTATGGTGCATTTGCGCCCTTAGGTCCGCTTTTGGCCGATGCTGCGCTCTTATATCTACCGGCTGCGTTACACATATTAGGATTTGACCATTGTCTCAGGCCCTGGGCCAATCCAGAGTATTGCACTTCTTTACTGTTCTTCTCAATCTATGGTGGATATTCGGCTTATTTCAACAGGGTGAGGCTTTGGATGAATGCTTTATGACCAGACGTTAAAATTTTAGGTATTCCTTCGTTTCAGACCTTAACACGGGAGATCTTCAAAATGCACCCGACACGCGGTTCCGCCCACCAGCCAGTTCATTATGCTCAGCTTCATGTGTCCGGTCGTTTTCGCCAATACGACTTGGGCGTTGAGGGCAATCGGCAGCGTTACGGACGCACTACACCCCCAAACTATGAAGTGTCGAATATAAATCTGCGATTTCCTTTTCATTTCTACTATAGCGATTATGATGAGTTGTCGTCGAAAGCCGATGTCGAGCATTTGAGTCGTCTCTTGGGTAATAGGAGCGTACAGCATTTTATTGGCTTGAAGCACTTCAGTCACCTTGATTTTATACTCGCGACCAATGTCAAGAATGTAATTAACCGGCAAATATTGGAGACGATGAATGAGGGGGAGCTATTGCTGCGCCAGAATAATTCTAAATATTTATAATAAAACTAGTAAGTTGTAATGCGCCTATGGCGCCCGTTGAAATATGGAAAAAAAATTTTGTTGAAAAAAAAAAAAATTTTGTTGAAAAAAAAAAATTTTGTTGAAAAAAAAAAATTTTGTTGAAAAAAAAAAATTTTGTTGAAAAAAAAAATTTTTGTTGAAAAAAAAAAATTTGTTGAAAAAAAATATTGTTGGAAAAAAAAAATTTTGTTGAAAAAAAAAAGTTTTTGTTCAAAAAAAATTTTGTTGAAAAAAAATTTTTTTCTTGGAAAAAAAATTTTTGTGGAAAAAAAAAATATTGTTGAAAAAAAAAATTTTGCGGAAAAAAAAAAAATTTGTCGAAAGCCGATGTCGAGCATTTGAGTCGTCTCTTGGGTAATAGGAGCGTACAGCATTTTATTGGCTTGAAGCACTTCAGTCACCTTGATTTTATACTCGCGACCAATGTCAAGAATGTAATTAACCGGCAAATATTGGAGACGATGAATGAGGGGGAGCTATTGCTGCGCCAGAATAATTCTAAATATTTATAATAAAACTAGTAAGTTGTAATGCGCCTATGGCGCCCGTTGAAATATGGAAAAAAAATTTTGTTGAAAAAAAAAAAAATTTTGTTGAAAAAAAAAATTTTTGTTGAAAAAAAAAAATTTGTTGAAAAAAAATATTGTTGGAAAAAAAAAATTTTGTTGAAAAAAAAAAGTTTTTGTTCAAAAAAAATTTTGTTGAAAAAAAATTTTTTTCTTGGAAAAAAAATTTTTGTGGAAAAAAAAAATATTGTTGAAAAAAAAAATTTTGCGGAAAAAAAAAAATTTGTTGAAAAAAAAAAATTTGGAAAAAAACAATTTGTAAAAAAAACATTTTTGTAAAAAAAAAATTTGGGGGAAACACAATTTCTGTACAAAAAAAAAATATTATTTTGTTTATTATTTATTATAGAACTAGTAAGTTGTAATGCGCCTATGGCGCCCGTTAATTTGCTAGAGAAAGTATTTGTTACTTAATTTTAAAAATTTTGTAAAAAAATTTTGAGAAAACTATTTTGTAAAAAAAAATTTCGAAAAAAAATAAAATTGGGAAAAAAAAACATTTGTGGAAAAAAATTTTTTGCTGAAAAAAAAATGTTTGTTGAAAAAAAAAATTTTGTTGAAAAAAAAAGTTTGCTGAAAATAAAATTTTTGTTGAAAAAAAAAATTTTGCTGAAAAAAAAAAATTTTGTTCAGAAAAAAAAATTTGTGGAAAAAAAAAATTTTGTAGAAAAAAAAAATTTTTGTAAAAAAAAAAAAATTGTAAAAAAAAAATTTTGGAAAAAAAAATTTGGGGAAAACACAATTTCTGTACAAAAAAAAATATTATTTTTTTTATTATTATTATTTATAGAATTATTATAGAATGCCTATTTAAATTCCTACGTACTGCGTGACAGAGTCAGTGAATCAGTGTATCAGTGAATCAGTGTCGAGGGTAAATATATGTTAAGATAAGAAGAAAAAAACAGTACCGAAGGAGGCGACCGTAGAATCACTGTTCCCAAAGTAAGTTGAAAGAATAGGATGGACGTCGGCTAAAATTTAAGAAGTGAAAGGTTAATTTTTTTTATTCTTAAGTACAGGATTTTCCAACAAGCGGTGTTATATTGGTATTCAAAGAAAAATTAAATTTTTTGAGATAAATGATCGCATGTTTATTTCATACTAAAAATATTCGATTTAATAGAAAGAGTGGCCCGTTGATCAGTTACAAATGCGAACAAAATTAGCATTGCTGCCTGATGGCTTGGCAAATGACCCAAGTCTATTTGCAAAATTAGAAATAAGTCTGCAAACTGTAGAAACTATCTGTCTCTTTCTTAGAAAATAATATAGCTGCCCTCTGATTGTTTTTCAATTCTGTAGTTAAGGTTGTGGACATTACACAGTACAACAGCCAGTCTGGGGGGTGAGAAATTCCAAGTCAGGGTGATGGTACTAGGTCAGTATAGTAAAACCCTCAAAGGGTTTGGCGTTCGTATGTGTCAGTTTTTTTATGACCTTTTTAATTTTTTCCTTATCTTGATGTTTTTTCGCTTATATGGAACTGTGCAAGCCAGATATAAATAGCTTTTGCTACTGTTGTGGTCAATATGTCTCAACACATAAAAAAAGGGGAAATTTCAGTACTGATTTTGTTCAAATATACGAGATGTACTTCAACCAAAATGTTATAGTGAACAATAATTGGGTACCAAACATAGAAACTGATGATAGCGATGAATGCGATGCCACTAGTCCCGAACAACCACCATCGAAAAAGTCTAGGCAATATTTATTAAAATAAATAAAAATAAAAATTATAAAAAAGGCGATAAATGACACTTTTTTGAATAAAAACAAATATCAATATTCTTGTTAAAATGGGATACCTTCACTTAATTGTAAATAAAAGCAGTACGCGTTAATCGATTTCTATGATGTTTGTCGCATTTTGTTTATAGGTTATGTGACTTTACATGAAATTAATAACACTTGATCCTTTTTTGCCGTTCTGGATTTTTTATGAATTTAAAAAAAAAATTTAATTTTTGGGCAAAATTTTTTTTTTTTCTCCACAAATTTATTTTTACCGGCAAAACTGTTGATTATAAAGAAAAACGTTATATGAACGGATTAAAGAAATTGTAATTCTAAATTTTTCTAAATTTGTTTCATCAAAATCGTACAAGTGGTTCTCGGGTTATGTTAAACTAAGTTTTTGCCAAAATGTTACAACTAAGCGAAAAAACATCAAGATAAGGAAAAAATTAAAAAGGTCATAAAAAAAAACTGACACATACGAACGCCAAACCCTTTGAGGGTTTTACTATACTGACCTAGTACCATCACCCTGACTTGGAATTTCCCACCCCCCGGAAAAAGTCCCTCGATTTGTTGCACAGTGTTATGAGTACGAGGGAATGCAAGACGCTCAAGTTTGTCTCCTCTAGACGACAATGGAGACGGAGATTGTCGATTGCCATTGTGATTTGTTGGGTAACGTAGCGGAAGCATTAAAGGGATCTAGACAACGGACAGGCATTTAGTAAATCTATAAAGAAAAATGACCCATAAAATTAAGAATTCCCCAAAATAAATGAAAAATCCCCCCAAAAGCCCAATATGAAAATATCCCCAAAAAATCGGAAAAATCCACAAAACAATATATGAAAAATTACCCAATCCCACAAATATTATGAAAAATACCCAAAAACAAAAAAAAAGTATATTTGATATCCCCCAAAAAAAAATAAACGAAAAATTCCCCAAAAATAAAAAAAATGGGTAATTTTTCATTGTCCATTTTCCATATGAAAACAAAACATGAAATGTTACCCAATTTTGTATGCGATTTTTTTTGGAGAATTCTTTAATTTGTTTTTTTTTAGGGAATTTTTCATAGAGCCGCTTTTAGTTATAGTGCATCATACTCAAAAACAATGTTTGATAAAGATTTGTAGTTTCCCAATTTGAATTGGAAAAACTGTGTAACCAGTTAGTGGCATCATTTCAATCTTTCTTCTCGTTAGATGTATTTGTTTAGTGTTGAAAAAAAAAATGGATTACAACGAAATTGAACTATTATCGTGTTAACGTTATCAATACCTGTTTAGATAAATGATTAGCTATTAAATACAAGTTGTACTTAAATCATTAAGAATGTTGTAATTTACAATTTACACTGAGCAACAGTGCAACCGAGTGCATTTACAACTGGAATGAGTTATCGTAGATATTGATAATTTGAGGACAATCCAATACCAATTTTTTGGTTAAGAGTCCTATGCATTACAAATGCATTAGCCTTTGGAAGCCTGATTTAAACTGTGTCGACTACTGTTTGATTAGCAGAAAAGTATGTTTATTAAAGCACACATTAAAGGTGTGTGTCAGGGGCCAAGTTTGAATATGATAATGTAAATTATACAGGTAGCGTCAATATTAAGTAAAGTCTAGTTACACTTCCTACCTGAAATGTAGTGATTGGACAGTGGTTAGAAAAGGGTAAACAACAACCCATTATGACCACATGTCATAAAAAAATTTACGTTTTTTTTTGGAAGCCCGATCTCGTTGCGGTCATTATAGCTACACATCACTTTCATTAGCCAATAATCATAACTCATTACCCTTTGAATTGTTGTGTAATACAAAGTAATGGCAAAACGGGTTACAACTTACATCAGAAATTATCCGAATAAAAAAGACAATCTTCCGACAATCTTAAACCGGTTTTTGTGGCCGTAGATTGAGGACCTCGACTTGGGCTATCTGTGGTTTCACAGCCCACGCCATGCCACACCTAATTGATCTTTTGGGCTCCAAGTTCGTTAATCGTGTTGTCAGCCGTTCGGGCGATGTCAATTCACCACCGTTAGAGCTTGTTTGTGGGGTTTCGTGAAGGACCGAAATTATTTGCATAATTCATGAAAGACATATAACCTTAAGGTTAATATCGAGACATTCCAGAGGTTTTGCCGGATAGCGTTGCCAAGGTCATGAAACTTTTGGCCGGATCTCTACAGTGAAGCCAGTTAATTTTGAATAAATTCATAATATGCCCAACGAAATGGATTTTTGTATTTTTTTTTTTAAAAATTTTGAAAAAGAAACTTGGTTTTGATACACACTTTATAGAAAAACCTTGTCAACAGCAGTCCTGCCAAGAGCTTTTGGTATGTCCAGTTCTACTAGTTTCTGAAAAATGCCCCGAAAAAAGAATGCCCCAAATGAAGAATTCCCCAAAATAAATGAAAAAGCCCAATTTGGAAATTTCCACAAAAAATCAAAAAAATCCCCCAAACAATATATTAAAAATTACCCACGAAAAAAAACGAAAAATTCCCCAAAAATAAAAAAATTGGGTAATTTTTCATTGTCCATTTTTTGGGTCATTTTTCATATGAAAAAAATAAACAAAACAAAATTAAATGTTACCCAAAAAATTATGAAAAACTCCCCAATTTTTTTTTTGGGGGGGAATTATTCATGTATGTATATTAGGGTGGAGTGAAATTCAAAAAAAAAGTTAACCTCGGAAAGAGATGTAGTCTGGGGTACTAATGAGGGGAAAAATAAAGAAAAAAATTTTAAAAAAATTTTAGGGGTCGCGCCACTCCCTCGAAATTTGGAAGTTATCGCTATTTTGGCATTGATTTTAGAAAAATCCTAAAAAGTTTTATGTCAATAAATGTTTGCAATAGCGTAAACAATGAAATAAGGGCATGAACAAATTTAAAAAAAATTTTCTCATTGTTCAAAATTTTCAAAAAGTAAAATAAGTCAAATCGTCCCTTCTTCAGAAAATTGACTGAACAATGAAATCGCCACCAAAAGCTACAAATATTAGTCGATTATCCTCATATTTGCCTCAAATACTTTTGTTTGGGCACTGAACAAGCTCAAACTTTTGAATTTCGAATAAGTTAAGTCGTTAATTTTTAGGATTTTTCTAAAATCAACGCCAAAATAGCGATAATTTCCAAATTTCGAGGGAGTGGCGCGACCCCTAAAAATTTTTTAAAATTTGTTTCTTTATTTTTCCCCTCATCAGGACCCCAGACTACATCTCTTTCCGAGGTTAACTTTTTCAAATTAAAAAAAAAGCATGTTTTCATCCACCCTAATGTATATGATTGATATCCCAAAAAAAAACGAAAAATTCCCCAAAAATAAAAAAATTGGAGAATTTTTCATTGTCTATTTTTTGGGTCATTTTTCATATGAAAAAATAAACAAAAAAAATTAAATGTTACCCAAAAAATTATGAAAAACTCCCCATTTTTTTTGGGGGGGGGGGGGAATTATTCATAATGAAAAAGTGTATAAAAAGAACTGCTTAGGAGATAATTTCTTTTTTAGAATGTTTTCGTGGATGTGAAGAAACAAAATTATTTAATTTACAATTTCCTTCTCACAAATTCTACACATACTGCTGCTGCTGCATCAACAAATCCGCCTCAGCAATCCTTTCCAATATACCCCGGTTGATGACCTCCTTCACATTCGAGGCGGTAAGAAAATCCAGATGGGCGAATCGTTTCAAGTCCACAAAATGATTGATGCTTCTATTACCCAAAATGTCACTAAAATGTTCGACATCTTTCTTCGACGACAACTCATCGTAGTCACTGTAATAAAAATGCAAAGGAAAGCGAGGATTTATATTTGCCACTTCATAGTCTGGCGGTGTAGGGCGATTGTAAAGCTTTCGGTTGCCCTTTTCACCAAAGTCATAGAGGCGAAAATGGCCGGACACGTGTAGCTGGACCAAATGTATGGCCTGATGGGTGGAACAGCTCGCGGGATGGCTGCTAAATATTTCCGGCAAAAGAGACTAAAATTAAGACAATTATTTGTTGTTGGTTTGCCATTAAATTCACAACTTACATTATTGAAGTAGTCCGATTCGCCGCCATAGATTGTGAATAAAATGTAGGAACAAAATTCCGGATCGGCCAGAGGATTGCGACATTTTTCCAAACCTAATATTTGGCGCAAGAACTTTTGTTGTAAAAAGGCCACATCGCCGAGTGCCGGATCCAATGGACCATAGTTACCCAAAATGGGCGCCATGTCACGCAATAACCCCGAACGGGCATACTTCATATAGGCTATTGGCGCCAACATATGACCCGTTCGAAGTTTTTCATTATACTCGGGCCGAGTGGAAAGTAGGACAAACATTACCGCCGTGCCTTGCGAGTGGCCCACGTAGTGTAGCGACGATTGACCCGTCTCCTTGAGTATGTAGTCCATGGTTGCGGGTAGATCGATAATACCGATTTCATGCCAAGAAAAACGCCAAAATTTCCTGTCCTTGGTGGACATGGAGACATGGCGGCTGCCGTAGGGAGTGCCTCGACCATTGCCCAGCCAGACATCATAACCAGCGTCGACCAAATTTAAGGCCAAGGCATCCGTCGGTCCATTTATGACCCAACAGTCCGAGGAGCTGGTCAAACCGTGCATCAGCAGTACCACCGAGCGAGAACCGTTATTCTCCCTGCCAGCTCTTGTGGAATTCCTTATGCGAAATATGGTCAGACCATAACCATCTTTGGTGACAATTTGGTGCATCTCACTGGAGTAGCCAAAGCTTAATATGCGATCTGCCTGCAGTTGGAGTTGTTTAGAGCAGTGACTGTTCACGACCATGACTAACTTACGGTTGTCCTGGTGGCTGCACCAAACACTGCCCATTGGGACAGACTAAGATTTAGCACCACTATGACTATCACCGCAATGACCTTCATTGCCAACAACACTGTCGACGCGACTTTTCTAATCGAACACTTTACATGTAATGACAACAATAGTTGTGGATTTTATGAACCAGCAGAAACAAAAACTACCGATCATGTTGATTGCTTCCTTAGTACATAGAAATGAACGTGATTATTTTTATTAATTATACGTAATAAATAAATAGCAAATCATATTGTATTTCAATACGTTTTCAATGTCGTATGCACGCTACACTTGCATGCGTGCGTGCATTGGAACTTGCATTCGAATGTGTGTGTTACTCAGTAAGTGTAAGAAGCTTCAAGATAAAAAATTAGTCTGACATCATTTGGATCGTTAGACATATTTAGGGTTTTAACGAATTTTAATAAATAGGGTGCTTTTTATAAACAGGGTGTTTATTAAAAACAGGGTGTTTATTATAAAAACAGAGTGTTTATCGTAAACAGGGTGTTTATTAAAAACAGGGTGTTTATTAAAAACAGGGTGTTTATTAAAAACAGGGTGTTTATTATAAACCGGGTGTTTGTTATAAACAGGGTGTTTATTATAAACAGGGTGTTTATTATAAACAGGGTGTTTATTATAAACAGGGTGTTTATTATAAACAGGGTGTTTATTATAAACAGGGTGTTTATTATAAACAGGGTGTTTATTATAAACAGGGTGTTTATTATAAACAGGGTGTTCATTATAAACGGGGTGTTCATTATAAACAGGGTGTTCATTATAAACAGTGTGTTTATTATAAACAGGGTGTTTATTATAAACAGGGTGTTTATTATAAACAGGGTGTTTATTATAAACAGGGTGTTTATTATAAACAGGGTGTTTATTATAAACAGGGTGTTTATTATAAACAGGGTGTTTATCGTAAACAGGGTGTTTATTGTAAACAGGGTGTTTATCGTAACAGGGTGTTTATTGTAAACAGGGTGTTTATTATAAACAGGGTGTTTATTATAAACAGGGTGTTTATTATAAACAGGGTGTTTATTATAAACAGGGTGTTTATTATAAACAGGGTGTTTATTATTAACAGGGTGTTTATTATAAACAGGGTGTTTATTATAAACAGGGTGTTTATTATAAAAACAGGGTGTTTATTATAAAAACAGAGTGTTTATCGTAAACAGGGTGTTTATTGTAAACAGGGTGTTTATTATAAACAGGGTGTTTATTATAAGCAGGGTGTTTATTACAAACAGGGTGTTTGTAATAAACAGGGTGCTTTTTATAAACAGGGTGTTTATTGTAAACAGGGTGTTTATTATAAACAGGGTGTTTATTATAAACAGGGTGTTTATTATAAACAGGGTGTTTATTATAAACAGGGTGTTTATTATAAACAGGGTGTTTATTATAAACAGGGTGTTTATTATAAACAGGGTGTTTATTATAAACAGGGTGTTTATTATAAACAGGGTGTTTATTATAAACAGGGTGTTTATTATAAACAGGGTGTTTATTATAAACAGGGTGTTTATTATAAACAGGGTGTTTATTATAAACAGGGTGTTTATTATAAACAGGGTGTTTATTATAAACAGGGTGTTTATTATAAACAGGGTGTTTATTATAAACGGGGTGTTTATTATAAACAGGGTGTTTATTATAAACAGGGTGTTTATCCGTTTCTGAGCAGGGTGTTTATCTCTTTTTAATTTTTTATTTGTTCAAATTTAAAAATTTGTTAAAATCGTTTTTTTTGGCAGCATATTAACATAATTAAAGCTGTGAATTAGACTGTTTTTGTCTTTGTTTTTTTTCCTTTTTGACCATATAACAAAAAATTATCTACCAAAAGCTGACACGTCCGAAATTTAGATAACCGTTGAGTTTTATGTTCAATTTTGAAAATAGAAACATTTTGTCACATTATTTTTGTTATGATTACCTAAAAAAAATTACGACATAATTGTTGCCTTAAATGTGTGAATAACTGCGACACTGCTATTCAGTTTAAAAAAGCACTAACTTTTAAAATGTATTTCAACAAAATGGGACAAATTGCGTACATTAAAGTTTAATTAAAAAAAAAAAATTCGAACACTTCTTCCATATTACATCAGAATTGTATAGTGGTTATTCTTTTTTTTTAGAAATTGAAATTGATTTTTCTCCTAAGCAAATAAAAAAATGCCACTGATTGTAAAGCAAACTTAAATATACCACTTTATTTCTATCTTTTATAAAATGTCATCAACTCTTCTGTCGCAAATGCTCCACCTTATTCATTCTGTGCAATATTTCGCGATTCACCACCACCTTAACATTGGAGGCCCACAAGAAATCGTAATGAGAAAAATACTTTAGGCCCACAAAATGATTTACACTTCTATTGCCCAAAATGCGACAAAAATGTTCAACGTCGGGTTTCGACGACCACACATCGTAATCACTGTAGTAAAAATCGATGGGATAACGAGGATTTATATTGGAAACATCATAGTCCGGTGGAGACGTGCGGTTATAGCGCCGTAGATTACCCTGGACACCGAAGTCATAGGGACGAAAATGTCCCGATACTTTTAGCTGAGTGTAGTGAAAGGCTTGATGGCTGGAACAGCTGGCCGGGTGGGTTCTAAAGAGCTCTTGCCACAGGGTCTGAAATTAAAGAGAACATTTCTGAGGTGTGTTGAGCCATGTCTCCAGTACCTTCGCGTTCATACTTCACTTATATAAGCCGAATAGCCGCCAGTGGAAGTCAGCCAAAACGAGCACAAGCCCCGATATGCCAGGGGATTTTGACGGCATTTCGTTATACCGAATAGACGTTGTAGGAGTGGCTGTTGTAGGAAGGCCATGTCGCCTAATAGGGGATCCAGCTTGTTGTAGGTACCAACAAGGGGCGCCAAAATACGAACTACATCCGTACGGGCATATTTCATGTAGGCTACCGGCGCCAGCATATGACTCGTTGCCAGTTTGCGGTTATACGCCGGTCGTGTCGAAAGTAAAGCAAACATAATTGTCGAGCCTTGCGAGTGACCCACATAGTGCAGCGAAGACTGTCCGGTCTCTTTGAGTATATAATCTATGGTGGCGGGCAAATCGATTACCGCAATTACATCCCATGAGAAACGCCAAAATTCCCTACTGCTGGGGGACAGGGACACATGACGACTGCCATAGGGTGTGCCCCGGGCATTGCCCAGCCAAACATCATAGCCACTGTCGATCAAATTAAAGGCCAATGCATCTTTCGGTCCATTAAGGACCCAACAGTCGGACGAACCAGTCAAGCCGTGCATCATGAGTACCGCCGGTCGCAAACGCTTTGAGTCGCTGTAATTTCCCGCCTTTATGCGAAATATGGTCAGACCGTAGCCATCATGGGTAACGATATTGTGAGTCTCACTGGAGTAGCCAAAACTTCGAATGCGATCAGCCTGTCAAGGGAGCGGAAACACATGGTGTGTATGGCAAACGTAGCGCAGATAATTACTTACTGTTGTCCGGGTGGCGGCGACAATTTCTACATGATCCAGACAAAGTGCTGCAACAAACTGAACTACGATTGGAAGGATTTTCATTGAAGGGCTTTCACTCAGTAGGCGTAGAGAATCTAAAGGCAGCAGGCCAAAGAAGAAAGGGACAATTAGACAGTGTTTATTTTCTCAGATGCTTACGCCACTAGTATTTATTTAGAATATTCTTTAAAATTAAATTCTTGGCCAAAGCGTCCATTGGTTTAGTTGAAAGATCAAAATAGAACTAAATCGTACACTCATCCCAGCTAAAGCTAAAGAATCACAAACGTTTTAGATTTTTTAATTTAATTAAAAACAACAACAACTAGTTGCTGCTGCTGTTTGCTATCAAAGACCAGTTTGCCATAAACTTTATGGTTTTTGTATAAAATGAAAGCCACGGTATGAATGAACTCTTCATTTGAAGGTCATCTAATGTTTTGAAAATGAAAGCGGAAAAAGAATCGGCGCATTAAATAAGATTGTTTGATTATCTGTCACATGCAAAATGGAAAGTCTTAATTAGTATCAAATTGTACAGCCGTCTAGCCAGGACCGTCCAAGTTAGATGAGATAGGAAACTGAAAGTTGCATATGACCATAGGGATTGCGAATAGGGCTAGAGGTAAACAATTTACTCTGTAAGGGAATTAAAAAAAATGATATAATTACTATGTCTAAAAACATGATTATCTTCGTGATCTCGGTTACATGCACTAACCGTGTATGCCACGTCCATTTCTACGATACAAAAAGTATATCCATGTAAATTACGCACCGATCATAATAAAATGTAAAAATAGTTAAGCATCGCCTCTTCTAGTAACTAGATGGTCTAATTGCTGCTGAAACATAATGAATAACATAAGACGCCATAACAGAGCAGAGTTAAAGATTGCCTTGTTGTAAGAATGTACTTTTTAGTTTTAAAAGTAAAATGCGTATTAGAAACTACTACAACGACTTGTTGTTGTTGTTGTTTGTTGTTGTCAAAGACCAGTTTCCCATAAACATCAAAGTTTTGTATAAAATGAAAACCACGGTATGAATGAACTCTTCATTTGAAGGTCATCTAATATTTTGGGAAATGAAAGCGGAAATAGAATCGGCGAATTAAATAAGATTCTTGATTACTTTCTGTCCGATGTACAGTGGACAGGAAAAAAAGAACTGAAGATGAATATGAGTATGGATTTACTCGATAATTTTTTGTTGTATTGAGTACATTTTGTAATCGGAAACTTTCAGACGAGTATTTGATTTTTCGACGATTGTGTGATTTCTTCTAAATACAAAGAAATGAAAGTCTCGAACTTTCTGTGATTGTACGGTTTGGAAAAAACTGAAATCAGAAATTCATCAGGCCATTTTCCTATTAATAGGCTGTTTCAGTAAAATGTAGTTCATATACAGGGGTTTCCAACAAGAGGTATTCAAAGAAAAATTGAATTTTTTGAGATACATGGTAGGATGTTTATTTCATAATAAAAGCGAGTTGGCAGTGTGTTTGTCTATCAACGTGGGTTCGATTCCCATTAGAGGCTTTGGTCTGTCGCTGCAAAAATCTTGCCATATGGTCTGTGTCACTCGGTTTACTCATGGACCCAAAATTAGAATATAAATTTACTTTGTATTGTAATTAAATAAAAATAAAAAATTATTTCATAATAAAGAGGAAGGTGTGCCGCTAATAATGAAAAACAACATCAGACAAATGGCCACCACGATCACGCTTACAGGACCATATCCTTTTCATGAAATTGTCCATAGCCAAATCGAAAAGTGGCTGTCCTATGTCCTCGATAGCCGCACGAATTCTATCTTTGAGGTATTTTTTAAGAATTCCACATACAAATGAATTTACTGAATTTTAGCCGAAGAAAATCGATGCAGAACCACTGTGCAACGAAAGAGACTACAGATACAATTAGCAGGCGTACGACAGCTGTCTCCACATCTCACACGTCTGTGATCTGACAACCTTTCATTATTTCAGGTTGCTAGCAGTTGTTCATAGGCGAATATCAAACTAGTAGAAACTTCGTATTTAATTTCAATATAACTGGGCATAGTCTAAAATTGTTGTTATGCTACTGATAGATGAAAACAAGAAACCTGAAATAGCTCAATATCCAAATACACGGAATTCCTTTGATTGTGGGAATTAGGGGGACGACTTTGGTCTATTGAAATAGAAATAACTTTTGAATGCGTCATCTCATCTGAAGATATTGGAAGCATATAAACGATTCAATCTAATAATTTACACCAGCCGATCAAGTGTATACGACATGAGTGGTTCTGTTTGCAAAGGTTTTTATTTGATAACCTCTGAAGTATAGGGTGTTTTTGAAACTGTCGCTGTGAAACCCACAGTTTCAAAAACACCCTATGCCAGAAATCATATTTTGCAAAAAAGGATCTGAAATTATCTACCAGATTGTAATAAAAACAACAAATTTTCTATCTTGTATTATCATTTTAAGTTCATAAGCTCTTAATAAATATTGTCAGAATTTTTGTAAACTATAACATTTTAAGATGGTCTTGCCAGGCCCTTCAAAGCACCTGTTTCTCACAAATGTTCTAAATTATTTTTAAATTAAAATATTTTCAACTTACGAATCAAGTTTTATACATTTTTTTTTTTATTATAATAACTTAGGTTTATTAAACCTAGGTTATCACACAATTTACCATTGTCTTTTCATCTAGAAGCAGGCAATTTCTTTAATGATGTAAATTTAGAGGAAAGCTAGTTTTTCAAAAACCTCAGAACAACATTTTTCTTTCTATAAACTGTTTTTTATATATATTTTTTTAAATGCAATATTTTGAGACCTAAATTGTCATAAGTTGAAAACGAAAAAAATGTATAGCTAAATTATTCTAAATCATCATTTAATTTTACAGTTTCACAGATATTAAAAAAGTTAACCCGGACATTTTTGTTTTGCGTATTTCGTTCCCTTTTTCAGAGGTTTATCATTTTGATGTTGTTGATAAATAATATTAATAAAAAAAAAATTACAAAGTAGAGGACATTTTGAGAGCTTTAACATATAACAAGCAAAATATCTTATAAACAAAATGAAGTATAGATAAGTGAAGACGATGGGGTATTTTGAATTTTATTCACAGTTTAGTGAAGGCATCTTCTGGTGCTTCACTTACAAATTGTTGTTTATATGTATGTGATTTGTAAAAAAAAAGCCAAATGGTAGATTTGCACGGCAGATGCCTCAAAGCGCTTTTACTAAATTGTAAATAAAATGGAAAATACTCCATCGACTTTATGATAATCTTCCGAACATGGACACTTTTTTTGTAATTTTTATATGAGTTTTAATCTTCCACAAAAATATTAGAAAAAAATATTTCCGAATCCACTTTGTTAATAACTCTGAAAATGTCATTCGATTTAACCTGAATCGCCCTGGTGTTGCCATATGGCAACGTAAAAGCACATGGACTTTTTTAACTGTAAAATTGCAGTAGTTTGACATTATAGTGTACAACTTTATGTATTTCACACGTGTGAAGTGTGTCTTTCTAACAAGTGGTCGTTTGTTACATTAGTTCTCATATGATAAGGTTGCAAATTTTGACTTTAATAAAAAAAATTCAAAAAAATTTCAGGGTGATTCGGGTTAAAATAATCTAAAAGAAAAGAAATTATGAAATCTTTACATATTTTTTTGGCCTTAAACTGACCCACTGTGCAATGGTGTTTGGATGAATACAAAATACTGTAATGTTTGAATTGATCTTTTTTTGTAATCTTTACATATTTATTTTTTTTTTCACAAAAATTTCAGGGTGATTCGGGTTAAAATAATCTAAAAGTAAAGAAATTACGAAATCTTTACATATTTTTTTTGGCCTAAAACTGACCCACTGTGCTATGGTGTTTGGATGAATACAAAATACTGTAATGTTTGAATTGATCTTTTTTTCTTGTAGTCTTTATATATTTATTTTTTTGGCCTTAAACTGACCCACTGTGCAACGGTGTTTAGACGAATACCAAATAATGTAATGTATCTTTTTTTAAATCTCATATTTCAATTTATACAAAATTCTTAAAAATAAATTTAAGTGATATCGGAAAGATAACCGCTATTCATAAAAAAAACTAAAACAGCTAAAGGTTTGTAAAACAGTTTTAAATTTTTATGGTTAGATTTTTGTGATAATATTATTTTTTTTTTTTTTTTGGTTTTGAAAAACTTTCTCATGCTTTATACTGGGAAAGTGTGGCCATATTTTCGCAGCTTTAATTTCAAATTAAACAGCGTACTCATGCGGGGTGAATCTTATAAGGTAAAAGAGAGCAAATTGCAAGACGAAATAATGAAAGGGAAACTGTTCGCTACATTTAAATTCATTAACCTTCGCTGGTTAATTATTTATTTTTTTTTTACATTTTTTTTGTTGGTCTGTCTGTAAAGCGAATGTCAATTCAAGACTGAACAAAAAACGAACAAACATTGCGACGTAATTGTTTGTCATCATGTAACGTTAGTGTTTTATTTTGTTGTTTCTTTTATTTAATTTTCGGGCTGTAAGTGCCCAGTGACCTTAAAGGTTAATTCATTTTGCCCAACAACAACAATGGCGTAGGCAATCCCAATCCACCGACTGGCCGTCAACACAACAACAACATGAAATCACATTCAGTCAAAACCATTCAACCGAAATTAAAAGCATTAAAGCTGTGCCAGACGTCGTCACTGTGGCTGCCTCTCTCAGCTCCAGATTTCAATTCAAACCGAAATGATCTCAATTTCCAATGGTCTGACCTGATTGTTGCCTTTTGCCTCAGCACTTCTCTTTTGTTGTTGTTGTTGCTGTTACTTTTAAGCAAATTTAAGATTATTGCCAATAGCAAAGGCTAAACAAAATGTAAATGTTCCATTCAAGTGTGGGCGGCGGCTGTGGTCTGTTTTTTTTTGTTGAGGGGTTCAAGTAATGGGCAGAGTCTGGGCAAAATAATAATTGAACAAACCGTTCAGAGCCAGAGAGACAGGTCGGTTGCAGTTATTATGAAATTACAAAATTACTTTTGTTTTGGTAGTGAATCCATTTGGCATAAATTGTAACGATTTTGTGGCAGTTTCGTTGATTTACAGTGTATGGAATCGAATTTTTTGTATAGTTTGTCTTAAGATTGAGTTATACAATTAATTGGAAGACTGTTCCTTATTTTGGCGCTTTTCGATTTGACATTCTAAGGCAACGCTCACCAAGATTTTTGTCAGTGTTGTCATAGTATGCAAAACGTGGTTATGGTTATGGTTCGACTCTATGAAAAATGTCCCAAAACTAAAAACGAAAGATGCCCCCAAAAAATGTCATACACAAATGGGTCATTTTTCATTATGAAAAATACCCCCAAAATGTTTCGGGTCAATTTTTCGTATGAAAAATAATACAAAATTTGTACCATGAAAAATTCCTTAATTTGTTTTCAACGAATTTCCTAAATTAGCCGGGACCTTTCAATAGGGAAAACATTTAGAAGCCTCAGTGATTTTTTTTATTTTGGGGTTTTTTTTTTGTTTTTGAGGGATATTTTAAAATGTGACCCTTATTATCACATTTAAAAAAATGGACCGAATTCAAAAATGAAAAACTCGTTAATATTAAAAAATGTTGGACTTTTTCATTGTTCATTTTTGCATTTTTCATATGAAAAAATGAAAAACTCGTTAATATTAAAAAATGTTGGACTTTTTCATTGTTCATTTTTGTATTTTTCATATGAAAAATATGCAAAATGAAATATTACCTTAAAATTATGAGAAAATTGTGGAATTTTGTATGAGATTTTTTTTTTCTTCTTTTTGGAGCGGGCTGGTCGCACCACTGTATTTGTGGTCAATCCATATGGTTTCTTTTGTTTGGTCTTGTTTTTCATTATTATTTGGGTTTTCTTCAAATTTTAGATTTGGCTAATATTACATAATGAAAAATCATCCCAAATTTATTATTTTTTGTTGTTAAAAAATATACTATTTCCAAATTCAGAAAATCTATTCATAATAATTGGGGAATTTTTCATTCTGGGGATTTTGGGGGGGGGGGGGGGGGGGGTTTCATTTATTTTGGGGTTTGTTTCAGAGAACCGCTTTAAGGGAAGGGCTGATTTTAAATTGGGGAATAAAAATGTGACTTTGTCATAAGCGGACACCTAGGGACTAAGAATTGTGTCCGCTTATGAGAGATGTACACAAGAGGACTGAAGCGGATTGATAATGAATAAAGTATCCGTTCATGGGAGGAATCCGCTTAAGAGAGATGTCCGCAAGGAGAGTACACTGTCTGCATATATTTTTCTTTATATAAATATAGTGTTAGTGGTTTCAAAAGTATAGGGCTGGATTTCGACATCTGTCAAACTAAGCCACATATCGTGCTTTACGAGGAGATTATGGTTTATGCTTATGAAGCACATTTCTCACTCGGTGGGTAGGTTAAAAAACAAAAGTGTCGAATTTGGGGTTCTGAGAATCCTCAAGCAATTGAAGAGAGGCCATTACATCCACATAAAGTCACTGTTTGGTGCGCTCTTTGGTCCGAAGGTGTGATTGCACCTTACTTCATCGAAAATGATGAGGGAACGACTGTCACCGACTGATAACCGACTTTTGTTTTCCTGCTATTGAAGAATACGACTCGGAGAATATGTGGTTTCAACAAGACGGTGCCACACAACTCGATCGAATATGGCTTTATTGTACGAGACATTTCCTGGCCGCGTAATTTCTCGTCGTGGCGACATCAACTGTCCAACAAGATCATGCGATTTAACACCTTTCGGCTTTTTTTATGGGGCTACGCGGAATACCCTGTTTAGGCAGATAAACCTTTAACTTTTGAGCAAGTTATGGCCGAGATACCGCCCAATATGTCCCAAAAAGTGGTCCAAAATTATCTCAAAAGAATCAATGCTTGCAACACTTCGCGTGGTGGTCATTTACATGATGTAGTGTTTCATACATAACGTCAACGTTCAGACTTTATAATAAAAAAGAAATATTATGAAAATAAATATTTGATATGAGTTGTATTTACGTTTACTTTTAAAAAGCAAATGGATAATGGATATTTTTATATGGAATGTTTCATTTTATTTTTAGGGCATTTCTCATAGAGTCGGTTTGTTCAACACAAGAAAGCAACAAGAACACATAAAAAAAAAACTATATATTGTTAAAACCACCAATGATCCTGATTAACTTAGAAACGCAGAGAAATATCTGTTCTATATATATTTCAGTGGTATCTGTTCCTGTTCGAAGATTCTAATTAGGTCTCCTGTTCGAAGTCCCTGTTTGTGTCTCCTGTTCGAAGATTATATTTAGGTCTCCTGTTCGGTTCTCCTGATAGAAGTCTATATTTGGGTCTCCTGTTCGAAGATTCAGTTTAGGTCTCCTGTCAGAAATCATGTAACTGTACTAAAGATACTTTCTTAACATGACCAACGAATAGATATGAGGCTTGTAATCTCCAATACGAGATAGAGACTAGTCCTACCAACCTAATTGTCATGAATTGTGAATTTAATTTTAAACAGAAACATTATGATATTACTCAAAATTAACACAACACACAATCTTTATGGAACGTTTAATTAGACCCTCCTTCATGCAGACTTACAATTAACCACAAATGTCTATAAATTATTAATAAAAAAAATATGATTTTTTTCCTTTCGATTAATTAACGAAGAACTCCCTATGATTCGTTCTTAATACTTCAAACCGAAGACGAGCGTATCCAATAATATTTGATACTTTAAATTCCCAATACATTCTGCAATGAACGTCTTCCTCCTCCCACCACCCCATTTGAAATGATCAATCTGCTGGTGTAGGATTAATGTTCGCCTGTGTATAGCGAGTTGATTGTTTCGTAATACGGGTCACAGACAACGACAAACAATAATATTTAATAACAACAACATCAGTCAGCACAACAGTTTAATTTCCAATACATGACAGCTCCGAAGCACCGTCACGGGTCTAAGACGAAACAACGAAATCCATTGGACAGACACACAAACAGACATCATCGACGTTAAGCCATTGAATGGGCACTTAAAGAAAAACACAGTTAAGAATTGCTGTTGTTGCCTTTCAGTTGATTCGATCGGTTGTTTTCAGATATATTTATGGATGGATGGATGAATTTGATGGTGAACATATGGGATATATGGATGTGTGGTATGTACGGATGGATGAATATGCATGACTGCATTCATATGAACATAATTTTCAGTGGTGTTGCACTCGTATTAGTGTATGTTTATGTTTCGATACAGTGGGTTTCGAAAAGCTTAAAACAAAAAGCAATGAAGGAAAATTTATAAAATATATTTCTATTTCTAATTGAAAATTAAAATCCCTCGTCTTTAGAAGAGACAGCGGATGGCCTTAGTTTCCAGTAACACGCCGTGTTATTCGGAAATGAAGTCCTGTGACTGCTTTCGAAGGTCTTTAAGGTCCCTCTATTTTGCCGTAGGATATGCCTGCTTCTCTTTTAACTGAAGTCGATCATCACAATTGGCATGTGCTGAGGTTGTCTGCAAAGCGGATCACCACACTGATCCAAAGGGTGATCCAAAAATATTTGTCTAAATTCAAAATAAAAAAAAATACGAATAATCCATGTTTGTCGAAATATTATTGTTTTACCTAAAAGGGCCCGATTTCATTCATGTTTGCGTCGGCTGGCTTAGCTGTGAGCATCCTGGCAATCAAATTTTACAACACATTGGTGATGGTTTCCGGCTCTGTCGGGCCTGAATTTATAATGAATTGTTTGTATACCATCCGTTCTTCAGGGTACCCCACAAGAAAGGTCTGATGGCGTCAAATCGCAGATTCGTGGTGGGCAATTACGTACCGAAATTGTCGCGCTAATTATCCACACAAGCAATCTTCTGACACCCACTGTATTTTCAAAAAAAACTGTCTTGTCTTCCGACTGTATCTTTTTGTTTTGCTTAATGAAAACTTGATGACGACACATATATGCAGCCGCACTGTCCACACTATACGAGTATGTGCAGCAGTGACAACCAGCCAGCGTGGACAGCACCACAAAAACAACATAAGCGTTACGGTCATTCAACCCAAAAGCACACAAATTAATCATTGACATATACGGGAATACACAACAAAAATCTATAGAATATTTATGGCCAAGACAAAGCTAATTAATAGATTAATAAAGAGAGGAAGACGATGGCACAGAGTGTGTGGGAAAGAGAACTAGAAGAAGAAATCAAATAGAAAAGAAAATGCATTTGATGGAAATATTGAAAATCATCTTGGTTAGATTTATTAAGAAATGTGTGGTTTTTTGTATGTAAATGTTGATTGCAAGTGGGATTCGACTGATGACAAAGACTAAAGAGGCGGTCCCTGAATGAGGTGGACAAAGAGGAGCTCATTATTAGTTAGTTTTTCTGTATGGAAGTAGAATCTGGTGATGTGAATGGTATATAAATAAAATAAATTAAGATAATAAAATAAATTTAATTTAAAAAATAAATTTAATTTAAAAAATAAATTTAATTTAAAAAATAAATTAAATTTATAAAATAAATTAGATTAATAAAATAAATTTAATTTACAAAATAAATTCAGTTTATAAAATACATTTAATTTGTAACAAAAATAAATTCAGTTTATAAAATAAATTTAATTTATAAAATAAACTCAGTTTATAAAATAAATTAAATTTATAAAATAAATTAAATTTATAAAATAAATTAAATTTATAAAATAAATTAAATTTATAAAATAAATTAAATTTATAAAATAAATTAAATTTATAAAATAAATTTAATTTAAAAAATAAATTAAATTTATAAAATAAATTAAATTTATAAAATAAATTAAATTTATAAAATAAATTAAATTTATAAAATAAATTAAATTTGTAACAAAAATAAATTCATTTTATAAAATAAATTTAATTTTAAAAACAAATTATATTTATAAAATAAATTAAATTTATAAAATAAATTAAATTTATAAAATAATCTCAGTTTATAAAATAAATTTAATTTGTAACAAAAATAAATTTAATTTATAAAAAAAATTTAATTTGTAACAAAAATAAATTTAATTTATAAAATAAATTAAAATTATAAAATAAATTAGATTTATAAAATAAATTAAATTTATAAAAAAAAATTAATTTATAAAATAAATTAGATTTATAAAATAAATTAGATTTATAAAATAAATTAAATTTATAAAATAAATTAGATTTATAAAATAAATTTAATTTACAAAATAAATTTATTTCATAAAATAAATTTAATTTATAAAATAATTTAAATTAAGTTTATAAAATAAACTCAGTTTATAAAATAAATTAAATTTATAAAATAAATTAAATTTATAAAATAAATTAAATTTATAAAATAAATTAAATTTATAAAATAAATTTATTTCATAAAAAAAATTTAATTTATAAAATAATTTAAATTAAGTTTATAAAATAAATTAAATTTATAAAATAAATTAAATTTATAAAATAAATTAAATTTATAAAATAAATTAAATTTATAAAATAAATTAAATTTATAAAATAAATTAAATTTATAAAATAAATTAAATTTATAAAATAAATTAAATTTATAAAATAAATTAAATTTATAAAATAAATTAAATTTATAAAATAAATTAAATTTATAAAATAAATTAAATTTATAAAAAAAAGAAAAATGGAAATACTTTCCACTATGTCACTACCCTTAAATTAAAGCGAAGAGTGACCGCTAAAAACGCTAGACGGACATTTGTCTGAAATAATTTTCAGAATGTCGAATTCTTCGCTTGGAAATGTGAAAATTGCCAAAATTGTTCTAGAGTGGGACTTAGTGCGTCCATGGAGGAAAAATGGAAATACACTAAGTCCAAATGCTCTTGTATTGTTTTACCCATTCCACATCTTCCGGTTTCTTTATGGACAGAATTTTAATTTTTTTTCATTTGCTCTTTATTCACAGAATTTTTATTTTTCCACGTTTTTGTTTTATTTTAGTTTATGACCATTTTGTGTCCTCTCAAAGCATTTGCATCTATATATTGTTGTCAAGCATATTTGTGAAACAATTCCAACTTTCCCTCGAAAGCAAAGTTCTTAAATCAGTTTGCCGGAGAAATCGATTTTTTTGTTTGTTTTCTTGAAATTGAAGTTGTTTTCTTATTTTTTTCTCTTTGCCTGATTCTGGCCACCTTGTCCATTTTTCATACAGTTTTCAACCCATTTCCACTTGTAGTAGATAAGCATGGAAAAATCTCTAAATGATGGCCAGAGCTGGGCCCATTTTCGTACAGATTTATACACTTCATCAACTTACCATCCATTATCAGTTTTATGTTTTTTGTTATTTCATCCCTTGTGACCGTTTCTTTTTTTTGGGTGGGGTGTGAACTTCATAGCACTCTCTGACATTTTTGTTTTATCCCCCCTTTGTACGTTTTGGTACAAAATGACACATTCTAGGACCCGTTTATAAACATTCCCTTATTACCACCTTATCTGATTACTCGCGAATAGTTTAGCACTTGGTTTTACATTCAAATATTTTTCCTTTTCTGTCAAATTTAATTGTTCCTCTTAAATGAATGTAATCCGAACACTTGTTTTTTCAATTCCCTCATATTTTATCCTTTCTGACTCCTGTTCATAAATTGTTTACCCTTTCGAGGGTCAAAAACATAGAATTTCCGGCATAAAAGATATCAACTGGCCACCAAATTGAATTAGGGAATTGTCAATTTTCCTCCACGAAATTTACCCCACACCAAACCCTACATATAAAACTTAGTTCAGTATTTTCGTATTAAATTGCTCATCATGATTCATGTCGTGAGTTATTTGGCATTTTAGACGACTGTCAACACCAGCGGTTTCTTTTTAACTCACATGTAGTTTTGACACTGACAACACTTTGGCGCTAAAAATATATTGACAGACTCTTCGTATCGTATGGCAGTAGTGGATGTATAGGGTGGCCCCAAAACAACAATCGATGATATACGTTTAAAATTATACAGAGGAATAGCATAATAATCAACTAAAAATTATACAGGGTTCTTCAACAAGAGGTGTTATTTTGGTATTCAAAGAAAAATGGATTTTTTTTTTTGAGATAAATGATCGGATGTTTATTTTATAATAAAGAGGAAGGTATGACGAAAAACAATATCAGCCAAATGGCGCCGACGACCACGCTTGGAAATTGGTTAATTTTTCATAAATTATTTTCAGAAATTTTACTATTCTAACCAATTTAATGGCGTTTCTTTTTCTGAGACACAATTGTTGACCCGCACAAGAGAGGAAATCAGTGAAAATGACGAAGACTATCGAAATTGTTAAGCTTTTGTTGATTATTTTTGATGGGCGCTGGGGTAACCCTTATCAAATCGGCCTCCATATCGTTGCGAGTATGAACCAATGAAGCGGTTCGTTTTTGAAATTGACTTAATTTGATACAGTCGTTCTTTGGCGCATACAAACTATCCGTCAAATATATGTATGTGCATATGTGCATGTACATACATTAACATTATTTGATTTACAGATTTTTTGTAGTTTCAAAACAGAAAACCGCTGAATACGATTAAATAAATTTTCAATTTGCATTTTAAGCATAAATTCGCTTTCATTCTGTAAATCCGACGAAACGGACGAAACAAAGAACAGGCAACTTGCAAATGCAAATTGTAAGGTTGGTCTGGCTGGCTTGAACGGAATGGATTTAACCTACAAAGCCTCAGAAATAAATGGTTGTTTAATGAATTTAAGAACGCACATTCAGATGTGCGTTGTGCGTTTCATTCTCATCCTCTACAGAATTAATGCTCAGCCGGAATTTCCAAAAAAAAAAAACGAAATGGGTGATAATGATGTTGGGGATTTACAGACCGACCAACCGACAGACGTGCGAAGGGGCAGACAGACACACAGTTGTGTACAACAAACTGATGTTAAATCAAAATATGATTCTTGGAAACAATTTGTTTCTTCTCCCTTTTTTTTTATCTTTTCATTCATTCGGAGGATATTCGAAACAATTGTTTATGGTTCAGGGATTATGTTCTTAGTCTTCTGATTTCATTTTATTCACCCTTTCTTTCTTTTTTTTTCCTTTAATGTTGTGATATATGAGATTTTTATGCAAACAACGAGTTGCTTTTTTTTTAATGCCAAAGAACGAACGTTTAATTTTGTTAAAGTAACAGAAAGTAGAGTCGCTGTGAAGTTTTCGTTGGTGAATGCAACAAACGTGCAATAAAACAAAACGAAAAGTATTATTAAATAACAATAAAGCAATAATCATAACTATAATTTTCATTGTCATCGCGGGGGAAACATCTAACAGCGTGTTTGTTACAGCCCTCCTTTCATTATTTGTCGATTGTTTGTGGGGTCACAGTGGAACAGAGTGGCAATATTTCTACCAAAGCAGAGTTCATTGTGCATTAAAAGCGTGGAGTAAAAGTCTCAGTTAAGGAGTTACGTTTTGCGTATATGAAAAAGTCTGAGTTATGGAGAATTTTTTCCAATGGACATAGAGAAAGCTTTATTTATTGAGACTATTTTTCTATAAAGAAAAATTCTTGGTTACTGAGACTTTTACACACAATCCTCCAGCAGGAGTAAATTAAGGACACATCCGACTACGTGGGAAATATTCGGCGAGATGTAAAGGGAAATGGATGCTTGAATATAAATATACTAGTAAGTTGTAATGCGCCTATGGCGCCCGTTAATTTGCTTGAGAAAGTATTTGTTACTTAATTTTAAAAATTTTGTAAAAAATATTTTGAGAAAAGTATTTTTTAAAAAAAAATTGGGAAAAAAATAAAATTGGAAAAAAAAAATTTTGTTGAAAAAAAAATGTTTGCTGAAAAAAAAAATTTTTGTTGAAAAAAAAAAATTTTGTTGAAAAAAAAAATGTTTGTGGAAAAAAAAAATTTTGTTGAAAAAAAAATTTTGTTGAAAAAAAAAAATTGTGTTGAAAAAAAAATGTTTGCTGAAAAAAAAATTTTTGTTGAAAAAAAAAATTTTGTTGAAAAAAAAAATTTTGTGGAAAAAAAAAATTTGTTGAAAAAAAAAATTTTGTTGAAAAAAAAAAATTTTGTTGAAAAAAAAAATTTGGAAAAAAAAAAATTTGGAAAAAAAAAATTTTTGGGAAAAAAAACTTTGGAAAAAAAAAAATTTGGTAAAAAAAATTTGGGGAAAACACAATTTCTGTACAAAAAAAAAATATTAATTTTTTTTATTATTATTATTTATAGAATTATTATAGAATGTCTATTTAAATTCCTACGTACTGCGTGACAGAGTCAGTGAATCAGGGAATCAGTGTATCAGTGAATCAGTGTCGAGGGTAAATATATATTAAGATTGCCAACTGCACATAATACAATGCCAACGAATGAATTCTGGGTTTTACATTTTACTCAATTCCGCTTCACGGTGCCCTCTGATATTATGAAATTATTAGCAAAGCCATGAGAACTTTGCTGTTTGGTTGGCACACAACTTCACAATGCAATAACCGCACAAGCACAGATAAACAATAAATAATACTAACATTTTATGAACAAACCATGGAGAAATAATGGAACAGAAAAACCACATCAAATAATAAAGCAAATATCAATAGTCGCCTCCAAATCATAATGAATTGAAAAACAAAAACTCTGTGGAAACTCCAACAATATCAGAAGACAGACAGACCGACTAGCAGTGCTCCATTGCCCAGCATCATTATTTTCTTCATCATGGCATTGGAAAGATCTCAAAAAAAAAAAAATGAGAAGAGACGAACTATAAAAACACGACAAAGAAGTCGCAACTGTTGTTAGTGGAACAGACAACGGTACTTGTTGCAAAAAAATCTCACATGGAGCACAAATCAAAGATACTCCGGAAAAAGCTGTCAACGGAAGGCCATACGGATGAATGGCCAAATGGCCGAACGAGCCACATTGCAAAGTGCAACCACATCATGGTGGATGCAACATGTTACACATCTATTCATTCATCTAAACATTTGATCATTGCGTCCGTTCGTCCGTCCCGCTGTCCATCCATCATCTGTCCATCAAACAGCGCCTCACGTTGTGCGTACAAACAATTGACTGAGAACCGACCATCCAATGGTGTAGCCATCGTTGATGGCCAGCAGTTGTGCAGGCGATATGATCACCTTCAACCGAACAGCTGCGACAGACATAGAAGTGTTGCAAGTGGCGTTAGAGTAATTTGATATGAAATGGATATCGATCAACTGCAATAGAATCACATGACTTTCCGAAAGCAATATTTGTAAAATTGTTATAGAAACACATATCGTGTCATAAATTGAATTCGTGCCAATAACAACACTGATGGGTGAAATAAAAAAGAAAATCACCAATCTCTATGAGTCAATCGGTTGTGATTTATCTGTAAGAATTCTATTTTTTATACTTTGACACCAGTTAGAAAAAGAGTAATTTTTTCTTGTGTACATTCTAAACCTCGAAAATGGGAATCTATAAATTTAGATTTAAATTAAAATCAATCGCCTAATTGGAATTTATTGTAATGTGGGACCTCCAACTTACATTGAATACATTATTTCAGGACAAAAAGGAGCCTGACCTTAGAAATCAGCCAACCTTCGCATTAGTGCATTGAGTGAGAAGTAAAGAGACAACGTTTAAGAGAAACTAAATTATTGAAACAATAAATAAGATCACTTCGCCTGCTGACAATCATTAGCCAACAAGAACACAGCTCGCTTGACGTCATACAGATGATCACTGCAGTCGCATTTCTTCTTACAGAAAACCGAAACATCGAATTTTGACAGACGTTGTAAGCAAGAGAGACTCACAGCCTGTTTTTATAAAACGAATGGGTCCTACGTTTCGTTAAAACAACGAACCGAAATTCTGTTTCGTCAGTTTGGGCTTTTGTAACACAAAAGTATCTGTTAAAAATCGAATTGGCATTTTTTTCTAATGTATTTTTGTGTGTATTGGCTAATTGGATTCGTTGGAGTTGTAGGAATCCCATTCATTTTCGTTTCGGAGAGAGACGTTTCTGTTCGTCTCACACGTTTTCGTTTTATAAGAAACAGACTGTGAGCCAGAGTGTTTTTTTTTGAAAAAGTAGAGATTGAGAGGTCAAGTTAACACTTTTTCAAAAAAAAGAATTACCAATTGGATGTTCAAAAATCATTGT
Source organism: Hydrotaea cyrtoneurina (assembly GCA_958296145.1). Taxonomy (NCBI): domain Eukaryota; kingdom Metazoa; phylum Arthropoda; class Insecta; order Diptera; family Muscidae; genus Hydrotaea; species Hydrotaea cyrtoneurina. Next base: position 16,777,204 of record OY282513.1, on the reverse strand, counting down.
TTAGGTTTACGTCAATCTTATTCAAAATAACACCTCTTTTTGGAAAACCCTTTATTTGGTGACATTTAAAAGTGACATTTAAAAGTAAAAAAAAAAATCGACATATTTCGCCACAAGTCTTAGGGCCTTATTTTTTCATTGAAATTGTTAATTTTTAAAAATAATGAAAATCAAAACTGGTCATGTCCAGCGAACTCAGTTTCAAAAGTGGTCAAGTCCATTTATTCGGTTTTCAGAAGAAACAATATCCAATATCTTGTTTTTAAAAGTTAAATTAGGTTGAGAAAACACGAAAATTTTAATTTTTTTTTTCGTTAACCAAAAATTCCTTGAATATCAATTATTTTATAATTCTTAACGTTTTTTATTATAAAATTTTGTTTCGCGCCCTGCGACGTAACAAAATAAACAAACAATTTAAATTATAAAATGTGTTAATTGTCGACAAAATATTTAAAATAATTTTTATTATTTTCAGTTTAAACTATTTCAGTATTTCACTATATAATGTCAATAGTCGTCATAATCAATAATTCCATTTTTAAATTTGACTGGTCAAGTGCAACGGTTTCAGTTTCAAAAGTGGTCATGTCCAATCAATTTTTAACGATAAAACCTGTAATTTATCAGAAAAAAAACACCAAAAAGTGGAAATTGAACATTCGACGACAATCATATGCAGTATTTCCTTCTTGAATTTTGAAAAATTAAATGATGTGTAATAGTTTTTTTTTGGTTTTATCAAAAAAAAGTGAAAAATGGACTTGACCATTTTTGAATCTAGGCTTCTCATACATATTTGGAGTTTCTGGAAATATTTATTTAAATTATTTTGATTATTATTCAAGAGACACGTTTTTCTTAAACAAATATTTTTTTTCCTGAAACCTAAACAAGATAAAAAATAACTAAAACATGGAGGCGAATTCAGGGCAACTGGCAATCCTAGCCGGGGCATAAATCTGTCTGCTTTATTTAGATTATGTAGCTAGTGAAGTAAATATTTATAAATGAATATCACTGTTTACGGATTACACTGTAGACTGTACGGATTTCTTATTTAGAGTTCTACGTAAATTTTGGTCCTTCGAACCGGAATACATTGTGAGCCTTCTACCGAAAAGTGAAAGTGTCTTACAAACATTCACCGAGTTCGGGTCTTTATTTAATATCCCCCGTGAGTCATTATTTTTGTGCAATAATTCATGATGAGGGCAACGAGATATTATATTTGAAGTTTAAACTTAGTTTTATTTGAAACTGAGTTGTACATAATCGTGGTTTAACTGCGATCTCAGTTATTGGGTCTTAATGACAGCGTTTTAAAAAAGGGTCCAAACCAAATACAAAACGACGGCAAGAAAAATATTAAAATTTAATATGGGCCTTTTTAAAAATGATAAAAATTAGTACCCCAAATAAAGCTATTTTTTTTTAATCATTTCAAAAACGCCCATAACATAAAAAACAAATTAAATAATATTTTTTTGTTCAATGTCTTAAAGCCAACTTTAGAAGAAGAAAAAAACCGTATCCGTTGGTTTAACGTCTTTGTACATACATCCAAATTTGATGTTGCAAAAACGCAACGGTTTTAGAAAATGGATTAAAAATGAGTAATAAAATCAATTTTCGGCATATTCTTTGAAAGAGCACTCACCTTATTATAATTTTATATATAGAATACGACTTCAAGCATTTGAATGTCTCGGTTGGTAGCGCGGTAGTGACTGTTTCTACCACATACATGGCTTGTAAAATTTTCGGCCCTTACGAGCCTAAGTGGTTAATTGGTTGACAGTTATTCATTTTATTCCACAAAAAAAAAAAGTCTAATGGCGTCCAACTGGAGCTTCCACAGACAAAATTTATCCGATTGTGCATGTCGGAAGAGAAAATTCGTGAGGAATTTATCAATTACATTAAAAAAAATACATGTACATTTTATACCGAGTCGATATCGCCGATGAATTAACATAATATTGAGTTAAGAAACTACGTATCACTCCAACATCAAAGGTATTTAGCTTTTATGGCTCTTCTAATCGATGGAAAAACCACCAGATATTGGTTTCCCCCCCAAAAAAAAAACGATCAAAATAGAAGCCATGCACCTTTCCAAACTCATAAATGACAATTTCCCGTCAGTTAATCACTTATTTATTGTTATCATGGCGAGACACCGAGAGATGGAATGAATGACAGCTAACCAATCATTAAATTTATAAAATATACCGCAGGTGTTTTGGCCTTTTTTTGGAATCCGGCTATTGGTATTCATTCAGTGTCTGTGATCATTTGGTATGCGTCCCTTTTGTTTGGAAACCCCAAACCTAAAGTTCAGAGGCCGAGGTGTGAGACAAGAAAACATTCATTGTGAGGCAATTAAATGGTGAGAGATACCATTGACTTGGGTCAAGATTACAATGACTGATGGTCATGATAAGATAGATACGAGGCATTACAATAAAATATGTTGTCTTTTATGTTTCCATTTCCAATCCAGTTGTAATAGATCATGCGGGCTTATCTGGGCAAGATGTTTGAAAATACAGTGAAAATTAATTTGTGGCGCTTCTATTCAACAACAATTCAATATAAATCACTTCTACAGCTCCAAAGCTTTTGAGTCGAATGAGTTTAGTTATGTTTGATATGCGAACTTCAGTTGGACCACTTCTAATTTAAGCGCCTCAAATATATCTTAAAGGAGTCACACAATCCAAGAGATGACATTTTACCCGTACTTGCAGATTTAACTGCCAGCGAGGAATTATTCGGTTCCAGAAAATCGAATGATAGATGACAGGTCTGCTTTCGACTCGAACCACAACCCTCTGCTCTAGACGAGCACACCTCCAATTACAATACGTAATAGGGTGGAGTGAAAACATGTTTTTTTTTTAATTTGAAAAAGTTAACCTCGGAAAGAGATGTAGTCTGGGGTCCTAATGAGGGGAAAAATAAAGAAAAAAAATTTAAACAATTTTTAGGGGTAGCGCCACTCCCTCGAAATTTGGAAATTATCGCTATTTTGGCGTTGATTTTAGAAAAATTCTAAAAATTAACGACTTAACTTATTCTAAATTTAAAAGTTTGAGCTTGTTCAGTGCCCAAACAAAAGTATTTGAGGCAAATATGAGCATAATCGACTAATATTTGTAGCTTTGGTGGCGATTTCATTGTTCAGTCAATTTTCTGAAGAAGGGACGATTTGACTTATTTTACTTTTTGAAATTTTTGAACAATGAAAAAATTTTTTTTAAATTTTTTCATGCCCTTATTTCATTGTTTACGCTATTGCAAACATTTATTGACATAAAACTTTTTAGGATTTTTCTAAAATCAACGCCAAAATAGCGATAATTTCCAAATTTCGAGGGAGTGGCGCGACCCATAAATTTTTTTTAAAATTTTTTTCTTTATTTTTCCCCTCATTAGGACCCCAGACTACATCTCTTTCCGAGATTAACTTTTTTTTTTTGAATTTCACTCCACCCTAATACGTAAGTCCTACTCCCCACTGCCAGTCATTAATTCCCACAAAAAACCCACCAGCACCTCCACCACTTAATAATTCCAATGCAGTAGACTGGAGTAGCAATTACTTCCGCTACAACTTCCCCCACACTCAGTACAACTTTCAGACTTTTCAGTCTCTACGTTCCGAAGATGAACCAAAGTCCTTAAGGTTAAAAAGAGATGTTCAAACTCCATGCGGCAAAAGACGCTAAACTACAAAAACAACAGCCCAACTTAATTCCAGGCACGTCAAAAAACCTTTTAAACATTTTAATTTTCAAACGAACAACAGCCACAAACAACGCCAACCAAACGTTAGAAGAAGAAAAAAAAACACAGACAACGACGAAAAGGTAACAACATCGAATGAAGTACATGTTAAAAAGAAATTATACTTTAAACAACAACAACAGCAGCAGCATTTTAACAATTTTATTATAAAAACAAAGGTCTATTTGTAATTTAAGCATCCACGGCCATAACAACAACATCGTAACCACCGGGTGTTTGCCATCTAACAGCAAATGCCGGCTACGACAACCAACAGCAACAACTTCTGAAGAAGTCATCCCAAACACAGAGCGCCGGCCAGCCGCAATTCTTCACACACACACACACACGAGGAAAAATAAAACGTAGCAACTTAATTTTCATCGAGATTTTCCCGGAATTTCCAGCAATTTTTATACATCTTAACAACAGCAACAACCACTTTTAGTTGTTCAAACTAAACACCGCCACTCATGGGACAGACGGCCGCTTATCCCAAAAACAAAAAATACAGTTTAGAAATTTATTAAAAGTATTGTTTTGGGGAGGTTGGGTTTTTGTTTTGTCTGTCGAGAAAAATTTAAAAGATTTCCGTCAGTAGATTAAGACATCATTAAAGGTAATTTGGACACATTAAAGTGAAAATGTTTTGTGAATTTGACTGTCGTCTCTTAGTTCTGGAGAAACAAACAACAACAAAAAAATGGTCTACAAGGAGCAAACATGTCAAGAATTTGTAAGCCGAAAACAAACATGCTGGGGCTAGATCATATTAGTCGTAATTTTGTTTTCCAAATAATCTGTGGAGTTTTTATCAAGATCTGTAGAACATTTTAAGGGAAATGTGGCCAACCAAGGTTTATGGCTGTCAGTTGTGTGACAGTTGGTGTAACGGCGATCAAAAGAATATTGGCCATTAGTCGAAGTGTGAAAGGGCCATCCACCAGTAAACATTTTGGTTGCAAAGAATCCATGTTTTTGGGAAATTAAAGAAAGCCCAGAAAATTTAATAAAATATGTATTTGGATCGCAGTACGTAGGAATTTAAATAGGCATTCTATAATTTTCTATAAATAATAATAATAAAAAAAATAATATTTTTTTTTGTACAGAAATTGTGTTTTCCCCAAATTTTTTTTTACCAAAAATTTTGTTTTCCAAATTTTTTTTTTACAAATTCTTTTTTTAAAAAATTTGTTTTTCCAATTTTTTTTTTTTGAAGAAAAAATTTTTTTTTTTCACAAAATTTTTTTTCCCACAAAAATTTGTTTTCTCAACAAAATTTTTTTTTCAAGAAAATTTTTTTTTTAAAGAAAAATTTTTTTTTTCAAACAAAATTTTTTTTTTTCCACAAAAATCTTTTTTTTTTTCAACAAAATTTTTTTTCCATATTTCAACGGGCGCCATAGGCGCATTACAACTTACTAGTTCCTAATATTGATCAATTTTGGCCATTTTTACTTTTCCAAGCGAAGAATTCGACATTTTGAAAATTATTTCAGACAAATGTCCGTCTAGCGTTTTTAGCGGTCACTATTAGCTTTAATTTAAGGGTAGTGTCATAGTGGAAAGTATTTCCATTTTTTCTCCATGGACGCACTAATTTCTAATAGTGACAAATTTTGGCCATTTTCGACATCTTGGAAATTATTTCAGACAAATGTCAGTCCAGCGTTTTTAGCGGTCACTATTAGCTTTAATTTATTTCCAATTTCCATTTTTTTTTTCAACAAAAATATTTTTTCCCACAAAAATTTTTTTTTTCAACTAATTTTTTTTTTTAAGAAAATTTTTTTTTTCAAACAAAATTTTTTTTTTTCCACAAAAATTTTTTTTTTCTACAAATTTTTTTTTTTATATTTCAACGGGCGCCATAGTCGCATTACAACTTACTAGTTCCTAATATTGACCAATTTTGGCCATTTTCACTTTTCCAGGCGAAGAATTCGATAATTTGGAAATTATTTCAGACAAATGTCCGTCTAGCGTTTTTAGCGGTCACTATTAGCTTTAATTTAAGGGTAGTGTCATAGTGGAAAGTATTTCCATTTTTTCTCCATGGACGCACTAAGTCCCACTCTAGAGTAATTTTGGCCATTTTGCTTCAGATTGAATATTAGTAAACAAAATGTAAATTCCGAATTTAAGTTGTTTTTCATGAGCCAAAAAGTTATATTCGGAATAAAATTTTTAATCGATGCGAACGCATACAAATCCTTTTGACACGATTCGTCAAATTAATAAGAACGAAAAAAAGAAACAGAAACGAAAAATCCCATTCACAAATTTTATGCGCAACAAATTTGTTAATTATTGTTAAATTGTTCAATTCAATTCGTTAAGTCTATAAAGCATTTCAAATGGGAAACAAATGAGAAATTTAATCTCAGATTCAATTGGCAGGTAAAATTCGTGTCAAAAGTGATTGAACAGACGGTCAACACCCCGTGTGGGGGTCTAAGCCGCATAATCTAATAAAAAAAATACTCGTAAACGAACAGCAGACAAACAATGAAGCCAATTTCACAGGTTTATATACGAATTTCGAAAAGTATTTTCATTCACTAAAAAAAACAGCAGCGACTTGACTGAAACTAATGCGTAATATCTACGCCAAGAGGGGGGAGGGGGAAATTGCATAATTTAGTCTTTAGTTGGTGGTCATAAAACTCATTTCATACAGACTATTAAAAAGAAATGCCTTTTAAATTAATCTAAATACAGTTTTAATTAAAGCCTCTAAAATGAAATGAAAATTTTAAAGTGTCTCTCACCAAAGAGAAGAAGTGACGCACTCGTAGGTTGGTGATGACCCCCTTTACACCAAAGACTTTACTCTAATACTCTTGGAGTGGCCGATAGTGTGTAAGGTGGTCGCAGACTTTTTCTGCGCCATTTATACGCGCTCGTCGTCCGCCGCTCTTAATGGGGCGTTGAAATTTTTGATAAATTACAAAACTGTTTTGTTTTTCTTCTTCTTTTTAGTGGGATGGTGCCCAGTAAAGTGAACGAACTGAAATATGAACTTGCACACTTGGTGTTGAAATTTTGTTTTACATGAAATACAGGTCAAGTTCAGATATTTGTATTGTGACTAAGTTCCGGTGGTTGTTGGATAATTTCAAGTACCGTCAAATATAATAGAAAGTGCTTAGTATCTGATTGCATATAGATGTGGTAATCAGGGCACTATGTTGGGTAGTTAGTTGTGACATCAATGATTCCACTTACGGTAGCCGAAATATGGACGACAGAGATAATCGCTATGTAAAGTAAGGAAATAAAAGAATTTAATTTACTAATTAGAGGAGCTCGGTTTTTTTTTATTTAAAAATTTAAGGAACAGAATTTAATTCACTAATTAGGGGAGTTAAGTTTTTTTAAATGTAAAAATTCGCGAAAATTTTTGATTTTTCTACACCGCAACAATCAGATTAGTGTAATGGTTAGTAACACGTAATTTCTGCTTACACTTCATGGTGAGAGTAATGACATGTAAAATCAGTTATGTTATACTACGGCGAAAAATCAGCATGACTGATGAGGCCCATGACTGATGAGGACTCGTGGTGGCCATTTGGCTTATGATCTTCTTTATTATTAACGGCATGAAATAAAAATCCGATCATTTATCTCAAAAAATGTTTTTTGTTTGCAAAAAAAAAATACATAAAAACTTCTGGAATATGAGATCCGTATGTTTTTCCTGAGGTTGAAGGTATGTATATGGAAGTCGGTTTATCGGACTGCAACTTTCGCACTAATTTTTTATCGATTTCGTATTACATGAATTGGAAATTGTGGTACGTCTACAAAAAGCACCATAATTCAAATATGGCGTGATTACTTCAATTCTTTTTTTAAATTTTTAAAAAAAATTTTTTTTTTTAATTTTTTGCACACTGATACGCCATGAGTTTTTTTTTATATAATAAGCATATATACAACACTAGTAAGTTGTAATGCGCCTATGGCGCCCGTTGAAATATGGAAAAAAAAATGTTGTTGAAAAAAAAAAATTTTGTTGAAAAAAAAATTTTTTGTTAAAAAAAAAATTTTTGTTGCAAAAAAAAAAAATATTTGTAAAAAAAAAATTTTTGTTGAAAAAAATTTCGTAAAAAAAAATTTTTTGTAAAAAAAAAAATCTGTAAAAAAAAAAATTTGGGGAAAACACAATTTCTGTACAAAAAAAAATATTTTTTTTATTATTATTATTTATAGAAAATTATAGAATGCCTATTTAAATTCCTACGTACTGCGTGACAGAGTCAGTGAATCAGTGTCGAGGGTAAATATATATTATAAGATTTTTAGGTGACACAATTCAATTTGGTGTACGTTTTTGGTGTACAAAAAGCACCATAATTCAAATATGGCGTGATTTCTTCAATTATTTTTTTTAAATTTTTAAAAAAACTTTTTTTTTTAATTGTTTGCTCACTGATACGCCATGAGTTTTTTTTATATAATAAGCATATATACAACACTAGTAAGTTGTAATGCGCCTATGGCGCCCGTTGAAATATGGGAAAAAAAAATTTTGTTGAAAAAAAAAAAATTTTTGTTCAAAAAAAAATTTTTGTTCAAAAAAAAAAAAATATTTGTAAAAAAAAAATTTTTGTAGAAAAAAATTTCGTAAAAAAAAATTTTTTGTAAAAAAAAAAATCTGTAAAAAAAAAATTTTGGGGAAAACACAATTTCTGTACAAAAAAAAAATATTTTTTTTATTATTATTATTTATAGAAAATTATAGAATGCCTATTTAAATTCCTACGTACTGCGTGACAGAGTCAGTGAATCAGTGTCGAGGGTAAATATATATTATAGAAAATTATAGAATGCCTATTTAAATTCCTACGTACTGCGTGACAGAGTCAGTGAATCAGTGTCGAGGGTAAATATATATTACTAGTAAGTTGTAATGCGCCTATGGCGCCCGTTGAAATACGGAAAAAAAATATTGTTGAAAAAAAAAAATTTTGGGAAAAAAATAATTTTGTTGAAAAAAAAAATTTTGTTGGAAAAAAAATTTTTTCTCGAAAAAAAAATTTTGTTAAAAAAAAAAATTTTGTTGAAAAAAAAAAATTTTTGTTGAAAACAAAAATTTGTAAAAAAAAATTTTTTGTTGAAAAAAAAATTTGTAAAAAAAAAATTTTTTGTTGAAAAAAAAATTTAGTAAAAAAAAATTTTTGTTGAAAAAAAAATTTCTTAAAAAAAAAAGTTGGAAAAAAAAAATTTGGGGAAACACAATTTCTGTACAAAAAAAAATATTATTTTTTTTATTATTATTATTTATAGAAAATTATAGAATGCCTATTTAAATTCCTACGTACTGCGTGACAGAGTCAGTGAATCAGTGACGAGGGTAAATATATATTAAGATTTTTAGGTGACCAATTCAATTTGGTGTACGTTTTTGTTTGATCGAACGTCTTCCACCAAAGTTAGAGTCAAACTAATAAAGGAACATCTGACGAAAATGGGAATTTTAAAGAAACATTTAAAAAAAATACATACATACATTTTTATTTTAAATATTTGTTCATTTTATTTTTAATTTGTACATGGCGTAATTAATGAATTTCACAATAATAAAATTGAATTTCACAAAAATAGAGCTGAAGTTTTGGTGAGTTTAAGTCTAAACTGTGTTATATGTAAACATAATACAAGTAGTCCTTCTTCATCAGACAGATTTGCACGATTGCAAAAATTTCAAATATAGGAGTTCTTCTACTCGAAACCAAGTTACCAGGGACCACATTTTATTCAACTGTTTATCTTATTAAATTCTAACTAACAACGAATGTTATCGGAATAGATTCCAATCAGTGATTGATTATTTTCCCCGCCACACATTTTAGTCATTTGAAAGTGAGTTCGTGGAATACAAGTTAGAGCGATTAGTGTGTACGCCCTAGACGAGTAAGTAAGTACTAATATGTAGTACAAAATACTATAAGTAATACATAGATTATGTTGACTAGTGCGGTGAATCAATTAACATGCCATTGAACCCGCGAATTCTGATAACAATTACGGATTGTCAGAAAATGGTTTTAGAAACAGCGCAAGAGTTTAACACCGGCCTTTCAGAGTTGGTCATAAATATATTCGCAATGTCCTGTCAAGCCACATAAAATGTATTCTCATTTATAATTGAGATAAATAATTGTTTTTTTGTGGATTACTTTGAAAGTATGATCTCAGAGCTCCTCTGATAGAAGTGAAAGAAGTTTTTTTTGAAGCCCATAACTCAGGCGATGCCCCCTATAAATGCAATGCATTGTGTTAGTGGAAGGAAGCTCTTACTTCCCCTGGGAGAAGAAAGAATTTTAGCACGAAGGCGCTGTTCGTGGAGAAGTTTTTCGCGCCTAAGTACACGATGATCTTGCCTGTTTGCGTAGCCGCTCAGTATTGGCATTTTTATTTAGACGCCAATTTCTGAACGCTTCCTCTTTGGATCTGACAGCTTCTTGGCATGTCTGATTAAACCAACAATTCTTTGGGGGTTTGATCGATGTTGTCTTCGAGGGAATAAACATGTTTATGCCAAGAAGAATTATTTTCTCAACCATTTCAGCAGTAGCATCGACATAATTGACAAGGAAACACAATTTCCAGTTAAATTGCTGGTAGAAATTGTTGAGCTCGGCCCAATTGTCCGCTTCGTGACTGGTTTAGAAGTGGCTCGAAGATCGGAGAACGAAAAGGATGCTGAAATGGTGCAGTGATCCGAATTACCAAGAGGTGCAAGAATGTTAACCTCGTACTTTTCAGGATGGGATGTTAAAAAAAGATCAAGAATATTTTGTTGTTGCCCTTCAACACGCGGTATGTATGTTGGTTCATTTACTTAAATTTAGAATGTCATTTTTCTCTCCGCATGAAATCTATTTATTTTTGTTCATTCGTCAACAGACAAAGCCATTTGGCACACACTCTGCGCCATCAGTTCCAAATAACATTTCCAGTAACATTTTCAATTTGCCCGGTCCACAAAACACTTTTGCCACACCGAAACGAACAAGCAAATGCTTTTACAATATCAATAGGGATTATTGCAATTGATGCAAAGACAGTTTCAAGTATTATATACAATGTAATTAACTTTGCGGATGTCACTGGCGACATCGCCTTTCCCATAACAAATCACACACTAAACGTTGGGATCATGTGCGTTCCCGTTTAACCATTAAAATCGGCAAACGGTGTGGGTTTGCTTTGCTTTATGCGCCTTAGTAGTCGCACCCTATAGGGTAGGAGGTTGTATCTCAAAATTGATACTTATGACACTGCGTATGGTTTGGCCAAAGCAATTTCAAGAGTGTTTTTAGGACCTTTAAGAAGTGTATCTATCTGTTGATTCGCCCGACTATAAACGAAAGTAGAGCCCATTTGATCGGACATTTTAAATGGGGAAGTATTTGTCAATGGGATAGGGTTTGGACCTTTGTGGTCCTAAGCTAAACTAAGTGTATTTATAGTTATAATAATATTTTTATTTAAATTTTTAATTTTATTTCATTTTATTTTCGTTCGTTCACCAAACCCTAATTGTAAAGTTAAAATCTTACACTGACCCGATACTGGTGTTTCATCATAATAATAGATAATAGTGTACGTTTTTCTTCTTCTTCTTCTAGTTTCTCTAAGAATTGCCCTTATCTTGGTCGAATATTTTCAATGACAACCATAAATTACCAATACCTTCACTATCATCAGCACTCAGCCGATACTCATCTGTGATTGGCAATACATTGGCTGCACACACTTCTATTTGGGTCTTCTATGTTGTCTATTAGCTGATAACATGTCTTCCAAAGAGAAACTACATGTTTGAAATACTTTTTAAAACAAAACCAAAACAAATAAAAACATTTACAAAATCAGTCCTACGAAAACATTTGACGCACTAAGACGGCGAAAAGAGATCACACACATATTTTAGTTGTAATTTAAAAGTGATTTATAACAAACTGTCACGTCAGTGCAACTGCAACGCAATTACATCCAAAGATGTTAGGCTCCAGTTGGCGCTATAAACCGCAAACGAATGCAACCATATCAGGTGAAAGAAAATGTCCAACTGAAGGTTTTTTGTAGAAATTTCCCAAACTCAAAGAAATCAATGTTTTGTTTGTCTATAAGACTTTAAGCCATAAAGAAATCAAATTATGGAATGAAATATTTACTTGAAATTGAATACAAGCGATGAGTTCACCATTTCTTGTGCACACGAGTGAGTGATAAATTGTGAACGTGGATATCTTCCGACATTACATTAAAGCTCAGGAATATTTCAACTTATTTACATAAGCTGTATCTTCAAGCTGTTGTTGGTATTGTCCAAGGATTGGTAAGTCTACTTCCAAATGTCCGAATACTGGTGACCAGACTACGGATATCTGAAGAACAGACACCGTTTAAATATCTATATTCCGGCGATGCTAAAGGGAGACAATAGAGTTGGATACTCGACTATCCCCTATCATCACCAGCGCTCTCCTCTGTACACGGTCCAGAAGTTGCATAGATGTCTTTGGAGCCCCTGGCCATATATGGGAGTTATATTCCCTTCAGGTCTTCCCTGTCTGCGCCATCCATGGTAGATGTCGCCTAACTAACTGAGTTGTTAGGGCTGGCATTTGTCGAATTTTCTCCTCTCTCTTAAAAACACACACGAACTCTTCAGTGCCATAGACATACAGTGGCCTTACAAACGAGCTGTAAAATGGTGAATTTGTTTTTTTTTTTAAACTAACACTCAGGGTATATCCCTATGAATGGAATTTTCTCTATAGTTAGTCGTCCCGTCTTCCGGCCATTTGCCAATGAACGGATGAGAGTTCTTGGATAACCGCGTATCACGGACGAATGTCCCAACATTAGGGGCCAGGCGACGGATATTTAACTGCCGGTGTAGGAGAGAGACAATAGATTTGAATAAGGTAGACAATAATCACCACATCTCTCTTCTATCACATGTCCAGAAGCTGCAAAGATGTCCTAGGAGACCCCCTGCCCATATATGCGATTCATATTAAATTTTTGGCCGAATTTATGTATGTGGTTTAAATATTTACGGCATCAGATGGGGTGAAGTATTTTTTTTCGCTAACATTTGATTTATTCGAAAGAGCAAACATTTCCATTATTTATGAAAGACGCTGTCATTTAGGTTGGCATCGGCTAGGTTCGCGGTTAAGCCAACTTTCCAAGACCTTGGTAACAGCTACTGTCTCAATCATACGAATGACTTTGTATCTATTCGCCTTAGGGGCCAGAATCGTTAGTGGATTGTTCTCATAACATTGGTTCTTCACGGTACCCAACGAAAAATAAGTCTTACGGCTTCAGATCGCAGCCGAAATGGCTGATAACACGATTACCAAAAATATAATAATAGCAAAGATCGTCTAAAGATTTGTGCGGCTTTTTCCCTGTACGGCTTTTTCCCTGTTCGACAAAAATTGTTGTCCATTTCAAGCGGTCACTTGTCAAATCACATCAGTCGTTGTTTCAGGACTGAGTCACTACGACTCTCGACTACGGCAGCCACATTCTCGTCCCAGCACACTGTACGACGACAGGGACAGTGAGTGGTGACCACTACCATGTTAGTCTCACAGCCTCATTTCGGGAAAATCAACCAACTTGGCGTAAAAAAACTGTCCTTGCGAAGTGGTGTATAATGTCCCAGCAATAAATCAACAAATTAGATAACGAGTTTGGTAAATTTAAAGAAACGGTCTGGTCCAGTCGTAGGATCAAAGCAACTTCAGCTCGATCTCTGTGACATTTCATTGAAATCGAAGCAGCCACTAATAACACCGTGTTACAAAAAATAGATTTTTTTCTGTCCTATGAACCAAATGCACATATTCGGAAAGAGGAGAAAAAATAAAAATACACGTGTATCGGCGATTTTCATGTACACGTCAAAATTTTATAAAAAAAAAGGTTTTTTTCAATTCTCAGATTTTCCTAAATTTTTTTTTTTTTAAATGGTTATCGTTTTTTTTAAGGTTTCAGTTCAAAAAAAATTTTTTTTTCGTAACGCTTAAGTAGTTTAAAAATTTGGAGTCTCTTCAAGATATGCTAAGAAAAGTGAAAAAATTAGAGAAAATCTGAGAATTGATAAAATTCTATTTTTTAAAAAAGTTGACGTGATACAGACATTTCCACGAGACTGCCTGCAAAAAATCAGCTCGATTGGATCACTGAAAAAGGGTGAAAAATCGGTCGAAAGGCTTTCACACAGGCCACTACGAGCTTCATACTTCAAACTTAAAAAAAAAAATTCTGACGTATACATGAAAATCGCCGATACACGTGTATTTTTATTGTTTATCCCCTTTCCGAAAAAGTAAATTTGGTTCATAGGACAGAATGTGTGTAACACGGTGTAATTAATTACGAATTGCCCCACTGTGCGCAGTACACTGCTGATTGTCTATATGAAATTCGTATTCTGGAAGAAAACGTTTTCGGCAAAACAACGACAACCCTGTGGATTCCGCGACAAAAACAAGTTGGAATAAATATCAACAATTAAAACTACAAAACCGAATTTAATAAAATATATGACGTCTTGGTAGTGAGCGAAAGAGAGGAGAGAGTTACAAGTGGACAAGGGGTGGGGATGGTGCAGAACTTAAAAAAAAATTCAGATGGTTTCTCGAATGAAAGAAAATATCATCACGACTACTCACAGGTGGACACGGGGCGCCAAAAATACGGTCACTAATAAACAAGGACATTTGAATATTCAAGTGAAAGACAATTTCAAAACGTATCTAAATTGCAATTTTTCAATCACCCCTGGCTTACACGGTCAATGTCATTTTTATGGCCAAAGGGTATAGCCCATTCGGCCCGACCGTCCACATGTTTAGACAGCGATCGATGACATATGTACATATTAAAATATTGTCCATCATTATCTATTTTCAGGTGGCTTTATCTTCTTATCGGCCGGCATGAATATGGCCTTCAGTGTGGGTTGGGCCAAACACAGCATGATTGATTCCACCAGATACTTTTGCTATTCGTGGTTTATTGGAGTGATTATTGGCACTCTCGCTTCAATACCGCTGAGAAATGCAATCACCACAAAAGTTCTAATTGTACGTATGACAATCGATAACACTCGACTTGAACTGTTTACCAAAACTCTTGTTCTTTAGATACTCTCAGCAATCCTTATACTTATCGGTGGCATCATATTCACAGCTGTCCCCGCCAACTATGATGCGCTATTGGTGGGACGATATCTGAATGGCATTGGCGTGGGTTTGGTCACGGTGCCCTTCCTGATGCACGCCGGTGAAATAGCGGTGGACGGTCATCGCGGCCGTTGTCTGGCTGTGGAACAACATTCCGTGTCCATTGGTGTGGCCATCCAAATGATTTATACCTCCAACTGGGGCACCACCAAGAGTTTCTCCACCTACAGTTTGCATGGCATATTCGATATTTTAGTTGCGGTCTTGGCCGTCACTTCACTGATATTCTTCATAGAATCCCCCATTGATCACATACGTCGCGATAACGTGGAGGCTGCTCTAAGCTGTTATTCCCATCTGTTGCGGCCGAAAGGCAATCCCATGGAAAGTGATGCCCTGCTGAAGCGGGGACAACTGTATGTGCTGCAAGAGGAAAGCTTATCGATGTCGGCCAGCTTCAAACGTGGTATTGTGCCTCTGGTGAAAATGATGTTCTTCCGTAGTTTGGTGGTGTCTCTGTGTTTCTCTCTGCCGGTGAATGCGGCCTTCCAGTACAGCATTGTCCGAAACTCCCATACCTGGGTACCAAGTGTGGCCGCTTGTTTTCGCATTTTGGGCGCTTTCGTGGCGATATTTCTGATGAACGACATGGGCCGTAAACTGCCGTCATTGCTGGCAATGGTCATCATTGGCGGTCTACTCGTGGGCATTGCTCCCCTCTTTCATAGTCTGAGCAGCATTGTGGATTCGTCGAATATGGCTACAGCCACATATTTGTACACATGTATGCAATTAGCCGTCGGCTACTTTACGCCCTTCACCTCGGTATACCTGGGCGAGGCATTCCCGCTGAGAGTCAAACCATATCTGTTGGCTGTCAATGTAATTGCTGAACAGCTGATACAGATTATTTTGATTAGCACGATTTCCCTGAACATTGAGGACAGTCTGATGGCTCAGGGCATAGTCATACTGGTGGTGTTCTTTGCAATGTGTCCCGTTATGCCGGAAACAAAGAACACATCGTTGCTGGAAGCTCAAAGGAGATTTAGGAAATATTTTTACATAAAGTTGACATAATAAATTAAATTAAATACAACTGTTTTCGAAGAACTAGAATGTGCTAACCCACATTCCGTATTGTTGTGTGTTTAAATACTTTAACCACAACCACACATATCATGTGTCGTCGTCTGGTAAAAATTCTGTTCATTCCCCAAATGAAAAATTATCCCAAAAAATGAAGAATGCCCCAAATGAAAAATTCACCAAAATAAATTAAAAAGTATATTAAAAAGTCCAATATGAAAATTTCCCTGAAAAAAAAAAATTATGAAAAATTACACAACGTCAAATTGCCCAAATATCATGAAAAATACTCAAAAAAAAGAACACACGCTATAAAAAACGCCATATTTGATTCACTTTTGTCTTGAAAAAAAAAAACAAAAAATGTCCCCCAAAAATAAAAATTTAAGGAATTTTTTCATTGTCCATTTTTGGGGTCATTTTTCATATGAAAAAAACGAAAAATGAAATATTACCTAACAATTATGAAAAACTTTTTAATTTTTTCTGGGTAATTTTGCATAATGAATTTTTTTGTATGAGATTTTTTAGGTAATTCTCATTCATTGTCCACACATATCATGTGTCGTCGTCTGGTAAAAATTCTGTTCATTCCCCAAATGAAAAATTATCCCAAAAAATGAAGAATGCCCCAAATGAAAAATTCACCAAAATAAATTAAAAAGTATATTAAAAAGTCCAATATGAAAATTTCCCTGAAAATAAAAATTTATGAAAAATTACACAACGTCAAATTGCCCAAATATCATGAAAAATACTCAAAAAAAAAGAACACACGCTATAAAAAACGCCATATTTGATTCACTTTTGTCTTGAAAAAAAAAAACAAAAAATGTCCCCCAAAAATAAAAATTTAAGGAATTTTTTCATTGTCCATTTTTGGGGTCATTTTTCATATGAAAAAAATGAAAAATGAAATATTACCTAACAATTATGAAAAACTTTTTAATTTTTTCTGGGTAATTTTGCATAATGAATTTTTTTGTATGAGATTTTTTAGGTAATTCTCATTCATTGTCCATTTTTGGGGGCATTTTTCATATGAAAAATGAAAGAATGTCCCAAATGAAGAATTCCCAAAAATAAATGAAAAACATGAAAATTTCCCCAAAAAGTTATGAAAAAATTAAAATTTCCCCAAAAATTCTGAAAACTATTTTTTTTTTTGAAAAATTACCCAATGCAAAATTTCCCAAATATCATGAAAAATATCCAAGAAAAAAGAACACACGCTATAAAAAACGCCATATTTGATTCATTTGAAAATATCAAAAAAAAAAACGAAAAATGTCCCCCAAAAATAAAAATTGAGGAATTTTTCATTGTCCATTTTTGGGGGCATTTTCCATATGAAAAAAACGAAAAATGAAATATTACCTAAAAATTATGAAAAACCATTTTTTCTGGGTAATTTTGCATAATGAATTTTTTTGTATGAGATTTTTTAGGTAATTCTCATTCACTGTCCATTTTTGGGGGCATTTTTCATATGAAAAATGAAAGAATATCCCGAATGAAGAATTCCCAAAAATAAATGAAAAATTTGAAAATTTCCCCAAAAAGTTATGAAAAAATTAAAATGCCAACAAATATTATGAAAAATATACAAAATAACACGTTATTAAAAAACTTGTTTTAATAAAAAAAATATTTTTTTAAAATATACCCAAAAAATAGAAATTGGTCAACTTTTCATTAACCATTTTCGAGGCATTTTTCATATGACAAAAAATTCCCTTTTGTTTTGAAAATATTCCAAAAAATAAAAGTTGGAAACGTTTTTATTGTCCAATTTGGGGGCATTTTTCATATGACAAAAAAGAAAAATGAAATATTACCTAAAAATTATGAAGAACTTCCCAATTTGTACGAGGGCATTTTTCATAGAGCCTTTGTTGTTTAGGACTCTTTTGTTCTGAGCGCTTCATTTATTCAACAGTCTCTGGAAAAAATGCTGAATGAATGAAAACCGAGGATCATCCAAATCTCGACGCTTTACAATTTGTTAATAGTTTCTAACCTCAAGTTGACTTTTTTTTTTGGTGGCACCAGATACGACGACAGAAGGTTTCGAAGTGAGATACTCAGAATATTGTGTAGAAATAAAACTTAGCAAGAAATTGTGAAGCGTTCTGATTAAGCGGTAGATGTCCGCTTAGAATGGACAAAATTGTCCCTATCCCATCTGATATTTGAAACAATTCTTTGTAATTACGGGTGGCAAAAGGTAGACAAACAAATGTTGCTGACAAGGAAATGTCGCTTGGTGAGAAAAATCGCGCATACGGTCGCAGGCCGTCAAAAAAGTTGAATTTTTTTTGATGAATTCCTGTAAATTCCGGAAATTCGTAAAAAAAAATGATTGTCAAAAAAATGACGATAACAAAAAAATGTTGACAAAAAAAAATTGGCTTTGTTAAAAAAGACACACAAAAAAGTGGTAAATTACACCTTTAGTCGCGCAATGGTAACATTGGTTACGACTACGTGATTCAGTTGTGTCGCCTTCATTTTGTTATGAGATTTCCCAAAGTGATATTTTTTTGACAAAATTTTTTTTATAAATTCCTGTTATAGATATTAATTGTAAAAAATTTTGCTTACAAGGAAATGTCGCGTGGTGAAAAAAAGTCGCGCATAAAGTCGCAGGCCGTCAAAAAAGTTGATTTTTTTTTTGATGAATTCCTGTTACAAATAAGGGATATTCGTAAAAAAAAGTGTTGTCAAAAAAATGTCGCTTTGTTGTGAGATTTCCCAAAGTTTGCAAGCGTTCCGTGAATAATGTTCTAAGCGACATTTGGTTTGGCAACCATTTTTTTTATTAATTCCTGTTATAGATATTAAATGTAAAAAATGTCGCATTCAAAAAAAAAAATGTCGCTTGGTAAAAAAAAGTCGCGCATAAAGTCGCAGTAGATTTTTTGTTTGATGAATTCCTGTTCCTGATTGTCGAAAAAATGTCGCCTACAAAAAAATGTTGCTAACAAAAAAAATTTCGCGTGGTAAAAAAAAGTCGCCCATAAAGTCGCAGGCCGACAAAAAAAATGTATCAAATTACAACTTTAGTCGCACAACGGTAACACTGTTTACGACTGCCGGCTTCAGTTGTGTTGGCTTTATTTTTTTTGGGAGATTTCCCAAAAAGTTCCAAGCATATGTTGAGTCTTGACCTCATTTGTCGTCACACCCATCTGCCACATGCCCTTGACTCCTTAGGTATGTCGTCCACATTAGACAGAAGTATGTGTCGTGTTTGCCGTTTACTCTATGAGTTTTGTTATCCTTTGCAGTTTTTCAAAATTATCTGCATCAGAATTTTTAAAAAAAAGTACACGATAACCTTTTGTCCTGTCTGAGATGACCTGCTGGAGTAGTAGAGATCTCAGACTTAGAGACGTATAAGTTGAGACATGAATTCAAACAACATTTCCCCAAAATCAGTCGACTTTATAATCGACGAAAGTAGATTACATTTTGCTTCTGGGGGATGTTTTCAAGGAGTGCGTAGATGTGGCAAATTATTCATTTATAATCTTTGCCCCGCCGATAAAGTTGAGTCATATTCTTTACTATGGGCTTAAATATGTCACGCAGTGTAGTCGAAACGATTTTATATGTAATGGGCAAACATTTTTGCCTGTCTCTCTCTCTCTCTTTCTCTCTGTATATGAATCACAATTTGTATGTTGAGCTTCCAATGCATTCCCGCTTGTCAACTAAATGATGAATGATCGCAAGTCGCCTCCGGCTGTAGACTGCTCTGCCTCTGAGTCAGACGTTAATAATTCTCGAATTAGTCTATTCGTAAATTACAGAGTCCAAAGTAAGCCACAACTGAAGTGATTTTCATTAGATGTGATCTTTCAAAAAAATGAGAAAAAAAAATCCCCCTAGATAAGAATGTCCCAGCAAAATGTTTCGTGAAATATCGCGACGTGAGAACCAGAGGGTTCTATCTGGCATTTTTTCACTTTTGCGTTTTTTGATTGGATTTTATTTTTTGTAATGGTTTTTATCTTTTAATGAAACCCTCTTGTATTTTCACTTATAATTGTAGTAATAATAACAGAGCCATTTAGTTCTATATGCAAAAAAAGTGGACGCACTTAGTTCCAAAAGGTTCTATGTGCAATAAATTTCAATGGTGTTCCAAAAATATAATAAATTGATTGAGTTAGTTTTTCTAAAAATTGAAAAATGTTAAATAACAACTAAATAACTATAAAATAACTAAAATAACTATAAAACTAAATGATAGATGCGACTTGTGCGAGGAATATAATATGGCTGTGAAGGAAAGCATATTATCAGAGAAATTGAATGAAAAATATGAACGCCATGTGGTTGAAAAATCGTTTATGAGAACAGAAAGAAAATCAGATAGAGAAAGCAAGACTTTGACTATATGCTTTGATCTCCAAAACATAATATCATTACCAAGAGGAAATGTAAGTTGTTTTTACTATAAACGTAAATTAAACGTTTACAACCTAACTGCCCATGCTTCAGACGGAAATGTTAAAAATGGTTACTGTGCAGTTTGGCATGAGGGATTGAGTGAACAGGAAACGATATAGCCAGTGCTTTAGTAAAGATTCTCTCTAAAATATGTTTGGACTACTCAAATGCGAATGATTTAATTTTATGGAGTGACAGCTGCGTGCCGCAAAATAGAAATTCTGTAATTTCCTTTGCCATTTCATCCTTTCTTGAAAACAACTCATTTGTTCAGACTATAACTTTAAAATATTCTACCCCTGGCCATTCATGCATTCAGGAAGTCGACAATATTCATTCAAACATTGAAAAAAAACTTAAATTGACAGAAGTTTGGTCACCTGTGTCTTTGTTACGAGTTTTACTGGTAGCCAACAGAAAACAACCTTACCGTATTATACAGATGAGCTCCAGTGACTTTTTTGATTTTCAATCGCCAGCAAAAACATTAAGCTACAGTAATGTACCATTTACCAAAGTTTCTCAGCTTACTTTAAAGAGATCTGATATATTCGATGTAGGTTATAAGCTCAGCCATGGTTCCAAAGAATGGGAAAATGTTTCAATACAAAAAAAAAAAGGCACACGCCACACTTCGAATACTACATTTCCAGCTGTAAACAAATCAAAATGTGTGCCAAAACTTACTGAAGACAAAGAAAATGATTTAAAGAGTATGTTTAAGTGGATGCCTTCCATAGACGTAGATTTTTATAACACACTTTTTAATTAGATAAACTCATTTGAAAAAAAAAATTTGAATTTTTAAGAACCAGAAGGTTCTATGTGCAGGGTCACATTAAAAAATATTAATTTTTGGTTTTTTTTTAAACTTTTTTAAACATGTTCTTTTATGTTGCATTAAGGAACTGAATAATTCTTATGTAACTTATATTTATTTTAAAATTTTTTAATCGCATAAACAAAAAATATATATATGTAAAATTATTGCCAAAGTTTTTAGTTTGAGTTCCGAAAGGTTCTATCTGAAATCTGTAATTAAAAAAGTTAATTTTTCTTGTGTTTTATTTTAACTTTTGATGAAACAAATTTTATATTCCAATAAATAACTGCACTAGTTTGTGATTTCTTGTGTTCTCTTTTTCATATTTATTATTTAAATAGTATAGAAATAACTCCGAACTTTAAAAATGCTCTCCTGAACATTTTTGAAAAAGCCAGATAGAACCCTCTGGTTCTCACGTCGCGATATGCTGGCAAATGTATGAAATGTGTTCAATTCGGGCGCGATAATAGAATTTCCTGAGGTCTCTATTCAATTGTCAAGTACCACACCCCGCTAATCATCCATCTCGGCTACACCGACAGAAGGTGCTTCAGATAAGTCCAACAGACCATGAAACTCTTTGTTTATTTGTTTAACAAAAAGAAAAAACGGTTAGCCAGTAGTAATAAGGTATTCCAAAATGGGTAAATTTCGCTTTTTGCCAATAGCATTTCGAGGGCAGGTTGATAAGTCAAATGTAAACAATTTGACGGCACCGACTAAAGTCACGGGGAGATGCAGATCGTTGTGGGCTCTAAAAGATAATGCGAACTTGAACCTTTACTTCTTTAAGGAAAGCCTGTTTATATGGCCGAATCGGCCTCATTATTACTTTTTTTGGCAACAATATCTTTCGAATACACTCTAAATTTGCAAGAGCCCTCGTACATCTGAATCGAATGTGTAGCATCAGTAAAAGAAAATGTGTCTGCTATCTAATGACGATAAGACTCACACATTTGCCACCCATATACCAATTCCATGTCATATTTATGGCAGATGTACCCTCCACCAACCCCCACCGCTCCTCGTAGCACTTGCAGCGTTTATCACACACTTTAATCGCAAGATAATACCAAAGTAGTCAACAGACAACAGTTGTACTACAATTTAATACGTATTTAGTGGCAAATGGTAGTGCCGGTCAAATTCAGTCTAACGAAAACTTTTGCACCACGAAGTCGTTTGCAAAACGCTTTGAAACGAAATCGATCAACAAACCTACAACTCAAATTATTGTAACAAAAAAATAAAATTGTGATTTTGTGATTCTCTTGGAGAAAATTGAAAATTCGAACAAGCTGTTTTACATGGAATTATAAATTGTATTCGATAATCGAAAGTGAAATTACTAGCAGAGATGTCGTATCCACACCAACAGAATCCGCCCACTGTCATATATGTGACCACAACGCCGGCGGTAACCGCACCAGCAGCATCGCCAGCACCGATACAGGCCAACTCTAAGTGGCGCAACAAACCGCAGTCGAATGCAACGGCAGCAGGTGATTTGATTTATTGGATTACCATAAAATATTTCATCAAAAATATGGGTTAAAATATAATTTGTTAGCATTTGGATTATTAAAACGGATGGATGAACGTCATACGGATTGTTCAGACAGAATGGCCATTGACCATTTCGATTGGTCAGACCGAATAAGCGTGGAGTGGATTCCAAACTGGCATGAAAATTTTCTCAGAAAATTTCAAAGTTCTAAAATTGGCATTCTATCTTATCAGTACTTGAATATATTGCCAATCGATTACTAGACGTGCCAATCATAATATTCAATTATTCCAAATATTTATTGACATAAGATCAAGCGGCTAACTTGATTTGACGCATTTGACGCCGTTTAAAGTGTTGTTGGCTTCTGGGATGGGTACAACTGAAGGCCGAGTTACTTGACCGTAATCGTAACCGTGACGTGTCAGATGATACGTTCTCCTTATGTGAAACATGTACAAATGGTTACTTGGCCGTAATCGTAACGTAACGTAACGGATGAACCTGTAGAAAATAGATTTTTCTATCCGGCAAGTGACATTTAACAAATAGCTGATTTGTTTCTAGCAAAAAAAAACAGCAAGAAAGTAAAAGAAACAACTTTGTTATTAAAATAAAAACATAAAAACTATAAAAATGGATAAATTGTTTCTTCACAACACTTTCTTTCATTACACTAGTCAACAGTCAAAATGTACTCGGGATGCGATAATTTTTTCTGTGTAGATAACCTTGACATGAGCTCGAAAAACGCAATAAAAATTTTTTTTTTCGTTTGGTTTTTGTTTTTTTTTTAAAATTTTAAAAAAAAATTTTTGGTTAATTTGTTTCGTCCGGCATAACTCGGGAACCACTAGCCCGATTTAAAATTTAAAATTACAATTCCCTTAATCTGTTCATATATTGTTTTCCTATACAAGCAACAGTTTCCAAGTTAAAAATAAATATATAAAGGAAAAAACTTATTTTTTGCCTAAAGATTTAAATTTTTTTTTTTTAAAAAATCCATAAAAAATCAAAAATAAAAAAAAATGTGAAATCTTATTACTTTTACGTAAAGTAACATAACCTATGAGCAAAATGAGACAAAGATCACAAAAATCGATGCACGCGTTTCGCTTTTATTCGCAATTGAGTAAAGGTATGAATTTCAAATATTAACCAAAAATTTTTTTTTAAAATTTAAAAAAAAAAAATAAAACAAAAACCAAACGAAAAAAAAAATTTTTATTGCGTTTTTCGAGCTCATGTCAAGGTTATCTACACAGAAAAAATTATCGCATCCGGAGTACATGAAATTTTTTTCATTTTGTTGAGTAGTGTTATTAATGAATTTTTTACGTTTTTATCAAAACAAACAGACCAAACAGACAAATTATTTTGTTTGTTTACATACAACATCAACGTTCCGGTTACGATTACGTTTACGTTCCGGCAACGGTCAAGTAATTAGGCCTTGAGACGTATTCTATGATGAGTACTAACATGACATGCACGGTACGTGTCCTTTTTCATCAATCCCGTGATATGTCACATGGTATCTGAACAGTGTCAAATGACTCCCTCCAATGACAAAGCCGTGTAAAAGTTACCGATTCTTTTCATATATTAGGGTCGATACAGGAACCAGTCTCTATCCATGAGGGACCTATCTGTACCGGTGCAATTTCCAGTAGGGAAGTTTGATTGTTTTTTTCCCCCAAGAAATATAGCGTCATTCAAACTAATCTATAAATTCTGTAAGTACAGGGTGGTTCACCTAGTGGTTTATTATTGAATCAATTCATAATTAACACATACACTGCATACAATTGAGGGGCCAAGTCTATTTTTCACTTTTTTGAATAAAACCAAAAAAAAAACTGATACACAGCATTTAATTTTTCAAAATTCAAGAAGAAAATATTAGTTATGTTTGTCGTCGAATGTTCAAACCACGTTTTTTGGGGTTTCTTCTGGAAATGTCTGTATCACGTCAAATTTTGTAAAAAACAATTTTTATCAATTCTCAGATTTTCCCCAATTTTTATTATTTTTGCAAAAAAAATATTTTTTTCACTTTTCTGAGCATAACTTGAAGAGACTCCAAATTTTTAAAATACTTAAGCGTTACGAAAAAAAACATGTTTTTTGACTGAAACATTAAAAAAAACTATAACCATTTAAAAAAAAATTAGGAAAACCTGAGAATTGATAAAAATCTATTTTTTTAAAAAATTTAACGTGATACAGACATTTCCACGAGTCTGCCTGCAAAAAATCAGCTCGATTGGAGCACTGAAAAAGGATTAAAAATCGGTCCAAAGGATTTCACACAAAATTCTGACGTGTACATAAAAATCGCCGGTACACGTGTATTTTTATTTTTTATCCCCTTTCCGAAAAAGTAAATTTGGTTCATAGGACAGAATGTGTGTAACACGGTGTAATGATGGACTTGGTGAAATTTGAAAAAGGAATTATGAATTATGACGACCTTTGGCCGTAAATAATTGTGAAAATATTTTAAATATTTTGTCGACAATTAACACATTTTATAATTTAAAATGTTTGTTTACTTTGTTAAGTGGCGGGAGGCGAAACAAAATATTAAAATAAAAAAACGTCAATAAATTCTAAAATAATTCTTATTCGAGGAATTTTATTGTTAGAGAAACAATAATATTTTTAGTATTTTCTCATACTAAATTTAACTTTTAAAAATAAGATTTTAGATATTGTTCACTTTTAAAACTGAATAAATGGGCTTGACCACTTTTGAAACAGAACTCTGGATTTTCATTACTTTTAAAAGTTAACAATTGAAATGAAGGGGTTTTCAAACCAAGACTTCGTAGACGGTTACAAAAAGAAAATATATTTTTTTTTGACAAAATATCTCGAATTTGTATTTTTTTAGACTTGACCACTTTTGAAACTCAGCCCCTCAACTGCGCTTTGCTTATTTTTACTTTACCCAAGTAATAATTGTAATTTTCGTTTGCAACAGTTAAAAAATTGAAATAATTACGAAAAATAAAATTTATGTAATTTTTTTATTCGAGTTTGAGATCAGTTCGTATTTCTATTTCTCGTTTTGCAAAAATAGAAAATACAAATCTTGAGAATTTTAAATATTTTGATGCACAATTTTCTATCGATTTCCATTAAAACCAAATGTCGTTGATGTTTAGCTGATTAATTTAGCGATATGGCTCGTAATTCACCGTAACGGCAGCTCCTCCCTCATTTTCGTTCGATGATGTCGCCAGCGTGTAAACTGCACCAAACAGTCAAATTTATTGAATGGTGCTTCGTCAACGGCTTGAGAATTGTCTTTGCTCCAAATACGACATTTTTACTTGTGACCGTAAAACAAAAGAAGGGCTCTTTGGATTTCGAGAACAGATTTTTTTTTTTTAAAGAAATTTTCAAGGTTTGAAATCATTGTTCCGACCTTACACGATTCATAGTGACTTGCCAAACCTTACGGAACAGAAATGTCAGCACAGTTTGACATTATTAATTAAAGTTGGTTGCCGATCAGAATCAGATCGATCATTTCATTTGTACTCGTAAGAATGGAAAATATATTGTGTAGACCAGGATAATAAAGGACAATAGTTTACTACTCACAGTATGAACATTTGCTATTATACAAATATATTTTTAAGTTCATTATTACCTGCAACGATAAGAAAGGAAACAAGACAATTTAATATTAGCACAAAGTTTTAAAAAAAAATATGAAGTTATAAAATTTGATGAGGAATTTTCAGCGTTCATTTGTTATAACATCGAGGTAGAGGTCTGTGAGAATATTAGGGATATAGTCTATAACCGATTTTTCTTAGGCTTTGTCTGAGATCGGGCACTTATATCACCACCCTTGTGACATTCCAAGTAAACATTCGTAGTCTGCATTTTCCACACACATGATTATTTCCATTTGTTTGTTTTGTGTGTAAAAAGTTATTACAGAAAAAAAAAACTGTCACTAACATCTGCTTACGTTTTGAGCACTGTAAGCAGTTTATGTGCAATTATTACATTAAGAGTATCACACGCTACAATACATTTGACGGTTTGTAGTCGAGTTGACGGTAGCTCCCATATCGCTGATAAGCGGCTGTAGATCGATTAGATTACATTGTGTTCTCTTGCTTCTCATGCTACAAGCATGAGATTTGCGACTCAGTAAGGCCCAATAAATGAGATCGTAGTTCAAACACGATTATGTAAAACTCAGTTTGAAATAAAACTGCGGATCTAAATCTCCTACCTACAGTATGGGACAATTCATATTGGACTGAATGCACATTTCCTCTAAATCATGAAAATCTCAAAAGTTATGATTGATAGATGTATCGAATGTTTTTTAAACTCAATCTTAATACCTTGTTTGTGAAAAAATAAGATTGTTTCCTGATTTTCATACGACAAAACAAATTGGACTAGTTATTTCTATCAATATTTTGTAGAGTATCTGTTGTTTTTAAGCACTGCTTCTTCTTTGCATCAACATGACTGTTTATTGTCTTTGCATCTACAGCAGACCAAGCCGCTTCAATTAACTGAAAAAATTTGTTTTTATCTCTCGGTTTTTTTTTTTTTTTTTGTTCACTATTTCCCAAAGATTTTCTATGGGGTTTAAGTCTGGCGACTGTGCTGGCCACTTCATTACATTAGGTCTTTCCTTTACGAACCACTCTTGGACATATTTTGAGGTATGTTTGGCATCATTATCCTGTTGGAATTGCCAAGAAAAGGGCAAATTCCATTCAGCGTGAGGAAGCATCACATTTTCCAAAATGTTCTGGTAAGAAAATCTATCCATTATACCGTCTATTTTATGTAACGGGCCAACACGATTTCCAGAGAAGCAACCCCAGACCATCACATTCTCACCTCCGTGTTTCGCAGTACCTTGGCAGTACCTTGGCAGTAACGGGGATCCAATCGTTTATTTACCGGTCTGCGTATTATTCTTATACCATCAGAGTATTGCAAATTAAATTTTTATTTGTTTCACTTCTCCTTTCACCAATTAATATGCTGTCGTGCAAAATCAATACGAGAATTTCAGTTTTTATTCGAAATGATTGGCTTCTTTGCGGCGCTATAACTTTTCAGTCCAACAGCACATGCTCTTCTTTGAACAGTTCTACAGCTAATTTTTAAGTTAAGAGCACTTACAACACTAGGATCGTTGATAATCGGACCCCAGTTCATGTTAAATAATGTCGAACAAATGACGTTTCTAATATCTGGGAAACATTAGTTCTTTGCAATTTTTTTTGTAAATTTCATTGATATTATGAAAAAGTTGCTTAAAAGTTTATAAATTGACGAAATGTCTTTGTGGAAAAGATTCAAAAAATATTCTTCATAGATTTACTGGCCAACCCAGGATGTCGAACGACAAATTCTTTACGCCTAAGAAGCCGGCAAAATTCGATACCAATCGAACATTTTCTTGACCGCTCAGAACAAATTTCTCATATATTTAATGAAAGACTAATCGACTCCTCTTATTAAGAAGACAATATTTTAAAAAAAAATGCCAATTTCTCAAAAACAATTCACACTATACGATATGTAAAGGACAAAGCGTATAGGGCGAATGGTTCTGTTGATTCAAAAAAGTTGTCCACCAATATTTGAGTCACCATTTTATTTTATTTGTGATATTAAATATCGATTGCTTATTTGTCATATCTATTGGCATAGCATTTTTCAAAACAGCACCAACAACCAGAAAATGCAAACGAAAATAGTTTAATTAACTTACTTATTGCGATATTGGCTATCAATCCACCATCGACAATGTTAATTAAAAATATACAAAAACATATATTTTTGTTGTCACAATTCGAGTTATTGGCGGTGATAAATATATATTCAAATATTTAAGAACAGTTGAATGTACCAAAGAAAGGAATTCAAATTAAATTTTTTGAACAAACAGATTTTTGAGGTGTTTTTTAACGATGAAGCGAACTCACATCAAAATATTATAAAATATTGATTATTCTTCCACTGTTTATTTTTTACTTCACTTGTTTTTCAATTTTTCCATTTTCTTTTTGCTACTTTGAAAGACTTACACGGTGGAGTGAAAACATGTTTTTTTTTTAATTTGAAAAAGTTAACCTCGGAAAGAGATGTAGTATGGGGTCCTAATGAGGGGAAAAAATTTAAAAAAAATTTTAGGGTCGCGCCACTCCCTCGAAATTTGGAAATTATCGCTATTTTGGCGTTGATTTTAGAAAAATCCTAAAAATTAACGACTTAACTTATTCGAAATTTAAAAGCTTGTTCAGTACCCAAAAAAAAAGTAATTGAGGCAAATATGAGGATAATCGACTAATATTTGTAGCTTTGGTGGCGATTTCATTGTTCAGTCAATTTTCTGAAGAAAGGACGATTTGACTTATTTTACTTTTTGAAATTTTTGAACAATGAGAAAAAAATTTTTAAAATTTTTCATGCCCTTATTTCATTGTTTACGCTATTGCAAACATTTATTGACATAAAACGTTAATTTTTAGGATTTTTCTAAAATCAACGCCAAAATAGCGATAATTTCCAAATTTCGAGGGAGTGGCGCGACCCCTAAAATTTTTTTAAAATTTTTTTCTTTATTTTTCCCCTCATTAGGACCCCGGACTACATCTCTTTCCGAGGTTAACTTTTTTTTTTTTGAATTTCACTCCACCCTATTACACGTATTTCGTTGACAAAAAAAAAACCGCGCCTACAAAAACAGAGTCGTCTCAACACAATACCAACGCCACAGTTTCTTACAAAATATCGATAACCGATAAGTTTGACAACGGAAATGCCAACAAAACAGCAGTCGACATAGACAACCGCAATAGGGCTGGATGTGTATCTGTCGAAGGTGGCTGTATAGTCAATTAAAAGATGGATGGCGAAGGTTTTGGTCTTGTGAATCGGACATACTACAGAGTTCTCCAACAAGAGGCATTATTTTGGTATTTAAAGAAAAATTGAATTTTTTACGATAAATGATCGAATGTTTATTTCGTTGCTTGTGCGGCACGTATCGCCGTCTTGTTGAAAGTAAACGTTGTCCAGATCAATATCATCGTACCATTTTTAGTAATGGCGTAATTACTACTGGTCAAATGTCAAAGAATAAACGCTATAAAAGTGGGAGCTACCGAAATACCGGGTGATTTAAAATTAAACCTCTTTTTGGAGAACCCTGTAGTATGCTGATGTTGCAATCATAAGGCATGCTTTGATTTCTATTTATTTATTGCTGGCAAATAACCGCTACTTCATAAGCCTAAAATTGTCCAAAATATTTGTTTAATTGCATTGGCTTACAAAAAAAATTCCTACCTTTATCGCATTTATTGATATTAATCTGAAATATTTGTTCACACTTTTCTAAATTTACCAATTTTGGCCACTTTTTCTACTTTATGCAAATGCTGTTGTCAAGCCCGAAACAATTTCCAAATATTTATTCCTTTTCTACTTCTCGCCCTTTATGAGTATTTTTTTTTACGTTTTCCCTCATCCTCTATAGTTTACCCATCTTGGTCAATTTTTGTAGTATATTCAAGATCCTAAAACTTGTTGGTTTCACCAAATTGTAAATTATTTGTCATTTATATATTTCGCTAGTTTTGGACGCACTTTTTGTTCCCTTTTTCCATTCATTCCTGTCAATATAATTTTTTTTCACACATTTTTGGTTTCCCCCCATTGTACCTTTTTTTATTCCATAACTGATTTCCACCTGTCGTTGCCAAAAATGTGTTTCACCCATTTCTATTTGTTTCCTTTTTTATCTTGTTTTGGTACATTTTGAAATAATTTTCCACCAGTTGATGCAAGCGTAGTAATGGACCAATTTTCCAACAAAAATCACAGTATTTCATTTGTATGTATCTCGAAGGGTTTTGGTATTACACTTTTTATCCCCTATCCATCCGAAGTTCGTAAAATCCGTTCATAGCAAATTTCACGATTCGAGCTTCAGAATGAATCTGTCAGACATTTCTCACTTAAGTCATTTCTAATTTGGGCCCGATTAAAATTTTTTCACACACAAATTCCCCCTCCCCCCCTTTTATACCTGTTTCTTCCCCTTTTGGCCACTTTTTCGTCCCAAAATGTTTTAACATTTTTTGTTTTTTTCACACACACATTTTTGTTTTTCCCCTTTTGTAGCTTTTTTTTATTCCGTTTTGGCCACTTTTTCGTGCCTTCTCTAACTCTAATTATGTATTTTCCCAAAATTTTGTTTTAACATTTTTTTGTTTTTGCCCTTTTGTACCTTTTTTATCCCGTTTTGGCCACTTTTTCGTGCCTTCTGTAACTATGATCCACATGTATTTTTCCCAAAATTTTTTTTTAATTTTTTTTTTTTTTTTTTTCACAAACTATTTTGTTTTTCCCCTTTTGTACCTTTTTTATCCCGTTTTGGACACTTTTTCGTACCTTCTCTAACGATTTTCTTTTTTTTTTTTTAAAACAATTTGTTTCATTACCCCCCCCCCCCCCATCACTTTTGGCTCTTTTTTATCCTGTCTTGGTCCCATTTTCGTCCCACCTCTAACTAATTCCAACCTGTTCTTGCCAATGGTAATCGTGGACCAATTTTCCAACATAATCACAATATTTAATTATTCTGTAATTTGGCGTATTTCAATGGGTTTTGGCGACTCATTTTACATCCAACACCAAACAGAGGTCATCGCTCTAACACAGCTCGCGTTCTCATAGGAGTAAACATCACCCTGTATTCGGCGGTCATAGTCTCAGTGATGGTTTTTTGGTCCTAGTTCCCTTCTTGCAGCAGCAACGATTTTTTTATATTTCGACGGATTCTTGCAGGAGTTGACATTGTTTGCTGATATCATCTGGAAACGGTTCACTAGGAACAACAAAGACAACCTCGTGGACACTGATCAGTGGCTACCAAATCCAGCCAAACCAGATAATAACAATACCAAAGTATTGTATCACATTGTTGGACGAGATCTACATCAATCCATATTTTTTAACATATTGACGTCATTTAATGTTCCTAGAAATTCACAAATTACTGTTACCGACCGCATATCTCCGTGGTGAGGGCTATCGCGGTTTCAGCCTCATGTTGCTGAAATTTATTTGTTACTGGCCCATGTTATTATTTTACTGGTCGATGTAATCATGTGGGTAAAAACATATGAAATCAACCGAAAATTTAACATTTCTGACCACATCATCTGCGAATTTGATAATATTGTTTATACATGATCTATGGAACAAAACAATAATACTTGCCAACTTTCAGACATATAGCCCTCGTACTTTCAGATTTCTGACCATTTCAATTTGAAAAAAATCAACAAAAATGCACTGAGGTAATTTAACATATTTGTAAATATCTCGAAAAGTATTTAATGTTTGTAAATAATCAAAGGCTCATTTTACAGATAAAAATATGAGCCATTAAAAACATTTTTTTAAAAAAAAAAATCGATCAAGGATAATGTAAATAAAAAAGGTCTAAAATTTCAAAAGGATATATCTCGAAAAGCGATATTTTTAAAAATTAAAAAAAATGTATATTAATCCTTTTTCTGTTTTCTACACGTCTGCAAACTCTTGGTCGTGGATCGTCATCATGGAATGAGTTATAATTAAATTCCCAAGAAAAAGTTATGATATTTCATAAAATCTTTAATTTTGACATGTAGAAAAAAGCTTTCCAATTTAAACAAATCTAGTTTAGACGAAGGTTCGGACATAAGCGGAAATTTAGATACTTTCGATGAAATTGCATCAGGCACGGAAGATGTTGCTATTTCCAAATTAAACGAATCTTTACCATATCTGGAACAAACTCCAATCAAAAAGAAAAAATTACATCATAAACTGTACAGAGATACAAAATTCAAAAAAATAAGTGAGTCGATTAAAAATACAATTTTCCCTGGTTCAACACAATCACCTTATCATATATGCCCAGAATCCGAAATAATACAACAATTAAAAGAAAAGTTTAAAACAATACCAACAAATAGTGAGAAAATCCAACTGCTAACCATTTTACCAAAAAGCTGGTCAGTACATAAAATTGAGGAAGAATTCCAGGTAACAAACTATATGGCGCGAAAAGTTAAGCATTTGGTTGAAACGAAGGGTGTGATGAGTACGCCCAATCCAAAACTGGGATCGCCAATTTCACCAGAGACGAGTTTTTTAGTAAAATCCTTTTACGAATCCGATGATGTTAGCAGATGTATGCCCGGATACAAAGATTTCGTGTCTGTTGTTGAAAACGGTACAAAAGTCAGAAAAAATAAAAGACTGTTGCTGGGGAACTTAAGAGAAATGTATGCTTTATTCAAGGAACGACATGATACAACAAAAATAGGTATTTCCAAGTTTTGCCAGCTTCGTCCGCGGAATATAATTCTAGCAAATGCGAGTGGATCTCATAACGTATGTGTATGTACAAAGCATCAAAATGTAAAACTTATGATTGATGGTATAAATTTAAAAAAATTAACTGCTGATGCTCCAAATTATAAGCTAGAATGTTACAAAGATTGTTTGAAACAAATGACATGCAATCCAGCTTCTTCAAAGTGTCACCTACTTAAATGTATCAAGTGTCCAGGAATGGAAAATTTAAAAGCGAGACTGCATCAATTACTAGAAGAAAATGATATTGATGAAATAACATATAAACAATGGATAAGTGTAGATAGAGATAATTTGGAGACTATGATTAGCCAAGCCGACGTTTTTGTGGATTCCCTGTGTGAAAAGCTTCAAATTCTATTACCTCATTCATTTATCGCAAAACAACAGGCAGCATATCTGAGCGAAAGAAAATCCAATTTGGAAGAAAATGAGTACATAGCAGTTTGTGATTTTTCAGAAAATGCTTCTTTTACAATTCAGGATGCAGTCCAGGGATTTCACTGGAACAACTCTCAAGCCACGTTATACCCAATTGCTATTTATTTTAAATCGGACGGAAAAACACAACATACAAACTTTATAATAATATCTGATTGTCTTATACACGACTCTGTAGCTGTTCACCTGTTTCATCGCCACTTGAATGTATTTTTGAGGAACAAGTTTAAAACAATCCCGAAGAAAATTACGTATTTTTCAGACGGCAGTGCAGCCCAGTTTAAAAATAAAAAGAACTTTATCAATTTATGTTATCATATGGAAGATTTTGGATGTAATGCTGAATGGCATTTTTTTGAAACAAGTCATGGAAAAGGCCCCAGCGACGGTCTTGGAGGTACTGTAAAGAGAGAAGCACGACGAGCCAGTTTACAGCGTCCATTACAAGGTCAAATAACTACTCCAAGACATTTATATGACTGGTGCCTGGGTAATCTTTTGAACTGTAACTTCGAGTATTTAACAGTAAAAGATTACGATGAAGAAGTACGATTCCTCCAAATACGCTTTAAACAATTGCGTACTATTCCTGGGACGCAAAAACTGCATTCTTTTGTACCTGTGGGAAAAACTAACATTAAAGTAAAGCGTTACTCGGCAGATACCGATTTTGTAATTGAAAGTCTTTACAAATAAGTAAATATAATCTAGGTTTTTGATATTTTTTATTATTTACTAGTAGCTGAATGAATATAACTGTAATTCACTGGTATGATATGAAATATTATTTTAAAATACTAATTGAAATTGTTTAAAAAATACAAAAATGTATGAATACGTAAACCTTTGCGAACTATTTTCTTAATAACTCATTCCATTATAAAGATCCACGGCTAAAAGTTGAAAGACGTGTGCAAAACAGAATAGGGAATAACATATATTTTTTTGAAATTTTTAAAAATATCGCTTTTTGAGATATATCCTTCGGCAATTTTAGTCCTTTTTTATCCACGATATCCTTGTCCGAAAATTATCTATTTAATATTTCTATTTAACGGTGCATAATTTTAGCTTCAAAATAAGCCTTTGATCATTTATGTACGTATAATACTTTCAGAGATATTAAAAATTGTGTTAAAGCATCTCAGTACATTTCTAATCATTTTTTTCAAATTAAAGTCGTCATAAAATTGAAAGTAGAAAAGCTAGGAGACTGAAAGTTGACAGATGCTATTGTTATATTGAACACTCCCTTCGTACCAACTTTCAGCCAATTCGGAATTGGTGAGGGAAACTCATTGGTTGACTTCATATATTTTTACCCATGTCCCATCATAAATTACCACTCCGGGTGGTTTATCGAACGACAGTTGTAATCTCGTTATTTTTTGAAGTGAAATGTATGTCAGCTACCAGAAATTCCCAGAATGACGGCGTTGCCACCTAACACATGGGAGCAGAAATTCGGCTAGAGTAAAATTCTTTGGGTTTTTTTTGTCATATTAAACACTATTTATGCATGCAACTAGCTGTTGATACTTAAGCCCTCACTAAATATCTTATAATTGCAGGTGGCCTTATCTTTTTGTCGGGCGGCATGAATTTGGCCTTCAGCGTGGGCTGGGCTCAGTACACTCTGAACGGTACGGTAAAACACTTTTTGTATTCATGGTTCCTGGGTATGATCATTGGAACATTTTTATCAATACTCCTTAGGAGTTTCCTGCCCAAACGCCTTATAATGGTGAGTACACATATATTGCAGTAATTTCACACCGAACTGATGTGTTTTCTCTAATTTATTACAGGGTGCTTCGACATTGCTTATTCTAATCGGCGGTATATTGTTTGCCAGTTCGCCGTACAGCTTTAACGTGGTGATTG
The DNA here is from genome assembly GCA_958296145.1 of Hydrotaea cyrtoneurina. NCBI lineage: Eukaryota > Metazoa > Arthropoda > Insecta > Diptera > Muscidae > Hydrotaea > Hydrotaea cyrtoneurina. The sequence continues at coordinate 16,741,542 of OY282513.1, read as the reverse complement.
CTGGCCGCTATCTTAATGGCATTGCCATTGGCCTGGCCACTGTGCCCTTCCTGATGAATGCCAGTGAAATTGCCGATAAAAGCTATCGCGGCACATGCCTGGCCATCGAACAGTACTCGATATCCTTTGGCATAGCCATCCAAATGATTTACTCGTCGTACTGGAGTGTATCCGTTGATTTTCCCGCCAATCGTTTGCACGGCATATTGGATATTGTGTATGCGATTGCGGCCGCCGGTTGTCTAGTCTATTTCGTGGAGTCCCCCATTGATCATATAGTCCGGCGTAATGATGCTGCGGCTTTGGATTCGTTGGCCCGTCTACGACGACCCCAAATGATTACATTGGAGACGAATGCCTTGCTGGAGGAAAATAAGGCGTATGTGCGCGAACATGCCAACATGTCGGTGGTGCAGAGCTTGACTCATGGCTTTCTGCCATTGGTGAAATTGCTAGTTGTCCGCAGCATGATGTTGGCCTTCTGCTTCTCAATGCCCCTCAATCTGACGCTTCAGCTCACTACGTTACGCACCGGTAACACGTGGTCAGCTACGGTGGCCGGTGTCTGCCGCATGGTGGGCGGTTTGCTGTCTGTGTGCCTGGTGGACAGTGCTGGTCGGAAAATACCCGCCGTAATTTCCGTGGGCGTCATTGGTGGTCTGCTCATTGGTATTGCCTCGATATTTCAAAATTTCGGCAGTATCTTGAGCTTTGGCAATATGACCACAGCCCAGAGTATGTTTATCGTTCTGCAATTGTTCGCCGGCTTCTTTACGCCCTACACCTCGATATTCATGGGCGAGGCATTCCCCTTGAAGGTGAAGGCCTTCTTCATGGATGTATGTGTAATTGTCGAACAGATACTGCAGATTATTTTAATCGAAACCATAAATACGAACTTCGGTGACAGCCTGATGGCCCAGGGCATCGTCGTAGTGGTGGCATTTGTGTTCCTCTGCCTTACGCTGCCGGAAACGAGAAACACCTCGCTGTCGGAGGCCAGTAGGCGCTTTAGGAAGTTATTCAACTTGAGTGTGAAATGATTCAATGTATACCAGTGACTGTGTGTGTGTAATATTAAAATAAATTATTATTGTATTTTTTGTAAATAATTGTTTTAACTCAAAGTGTTTTATTACCGCTTTTAATATTAATTGCAGAGAAAGAAGTATAATAAAAGTTTTTTTTTTCATAGGCGTAAAAAGGGTTCAGAATATTTTTGGTATTCTTGCGTATGGGTAACTTTCCCTTTTCCAGTAAAAAAAAGAAATAGTTGTTTTATTGCATTAGTTTAGACAAAAAATACGCTGGTATAAACAGTAGGGTGGAGTGAAAACATGCTTTTTTTTTAATTTGAAAAAGTTAACCTCGGAAAGAGATGTAGTCTGGGGTCCTAATGAGGGGAAAAATAAAGAAAAAAAATTTAGGGGTCGCGCCACTCCCTCGAAATTTGGAAATTATCGCTATTTTGGCGTTGATTTTAGAAAAATCCTAAAAATTAACGACTTAACTTATTCGAAATTTAAAAGTTTGAGCTTGTTCTGTGCCCAAACAAAAGTATTTTTGAGGTTTTGAGGCAAATATGAGGATAATTGACTAATATTTGTAGCTTTGGTGGCGATTTCATTGTTCAGTCAATTTTCTGAAGAAGGGACGATTTGACTTATTTTACTTTTTGAAATTTTTGAACAATGAGAAAAATTTTTTTAAATTTTTTCATGCCCTTATTTCATTGTTTACGCTATTGCAAACATTTATTGACAAAATTTTTTTAGGATTTTTCTAAAATCAACGCCAAAATAGCGATAATTTCCAAATTTCGAGGGAGTGGCGCGACCCCTAAAATTTTTTTAAACATTTTTTTCTTTATTTTTCCCCTCATTAGGACCCCAGACTACATCTCTTTCCGAGGTTAACTTTTTTTTTTGAATTTCACTCCACCCTAATAAACAGCTCAAACCAATTAGCACACTTTTTTTAAAATTTTTAAAGGTAAATATTAATTTTAACTATTTGTTCCCATTTGTTACTCCTTTTTATCCCCTTTGCAACACAATTCTAACCATGTATGTTTCTACTTTTCGCCATCTGCGATTATTTTTAAATTATTTTTGTTATTTATATGTATATTTCACCAGTTTTGGACCCAATTATCCAATTTTTGGATCATACCTGATGTTTAAAACTTTCTTTCAAACATTTTTCGGTTTTTCCCTTTTTTATCCCGTTTTTGTATGTTTTGGCCCCTTTTTCGTTCCATCTCTAACCCATTTCTACCTAGTGTTGCCAAAAATGTAATACACCCTTTTTTATTTTTCCCTAGTTTGCCGTTTTTGTACGTTTTGAAACTTATTTCCACCTGATGTTGTATTTCGTATTCTTTTTGTATTTCGAAGGTGTATTTATGTGTGTATTTCACCTGTTTTGGACCCTTTTAGTTCAATTGTCCAATTTTTGGACCATACCTGGCGTACAATATTTTGTTTCACTCATTTTTAGTTTTTTCTCCTTTTTTATTCCGTTTTTTGTACGTTTTGGCCCCTTTTTTGTTCCATCTCTCATTCATTTCCACCAATTGTTGCCAACAATTTAATTCACCCTTTTTTGTCCCGTTTTAATCCCGTTTTTTGTACGTTTTGGCCCGTTTTTTGTTCCATCTCTCATTCATTTCCATCTATTGTTTAATTTTCCCTTTTTTGTTCCGTTTTTTGTACGTTTTGGCCCGTTTTTTGTTCCATCTCTCCTTCATTTCCATCTATTGTTGCCAACAATTTAATTGACCCCTTTTCTATTTTTCCCTTTTTTGTCCCGTTTTAATCCCGTTTTTGTACGTTTTGAAACTCATTTCTTGCATTTCGATAAACCTTCGACACGTTTTCTTTGTTTTCCCCCCTTTTCATCCCTTTCCCTTTTTTATCCGGTTTTTGTACGTTTTTGGCCCCTTTTTTATTCCATCTCTCATTCATTTCCATCTACTGTTGCCAGCAATTTAATTGACCGCTTTTTTATTTTTCCCTTTTTTTTCCCGTTTTAATCCCGTTTTTTGTACGTTTTGGCCCGTTTTTCGTTCCACCTCTCATTCATTTCCATCTATTGTTGCCAACAATTTAATTCACCCTTTTTTTATTTTTCAGTGTTTTGTCACTTTTTAATCCCGGTTTTGTACGTTTTGAAACTTATTTCCACCTGTTGTTGTATTTTGTATCTCGAAGGTTTATGGGGACACCTTGTCTTCGTTTTCCCCCATTTTCATTCCCTTCCAATACGAATTTCCAAAAATACCGTTTTGGCCAATTTTTCGTCCCTTCTCTAGCTATTATTCACACAATTGTTTATCATTTTTTTTTGTCCTTTTTCCCTCATTTCCACCTATTCCTGCCAAGCGTAGTTGTGGATCAATTTTCCAACAAAAATCAAAATATTTGATTATTTTGTATTTTTGGGAATTTCGAAGGACTTTGGGGACACATTTTCCCCGTTAAACCCCATTTTCATCCCCTTCCAATACGTATACGATGCCAAATTTCATGATTCTAGCTCCAGCCGTTTGGTGGGGACGGGATGAATCTGTCAGTCAGTCGCGCAATCATTTTATATACTCGTATGTAGATTATTTCTCATTTATATTTTACCAGTTTTGGTCCCGTTTTTGGACGTTTTAGTCCCCTTTTCCATTACTTCGAAGTTTTAACTGATACCTGTTGATTACAATGTTTTTTTTCGCAAATTTTTCTTTTTTCCCCTTTGCCCCTTTGCCACTTCTGCAACTATTATCCGCATGTGGACGCATTTATCCAGTTGTCCCCCATTCCCCCGTCGGTTGTTAGCACACACTCATCACATTTCATGATTCTAGCTTCAGATGTTTGGTCAGCACAGTGATGAATCTGTCAGTCACGCAAAAGTTTTATAAATCGTCCCCAGAAATCCAAAATGACTTAACAAGACAGACGAAGACTGACACAGATTTCTGAAAGAGACCCACTAGTTCATCATTGACCTTTTCGGGTTGCCGGGCCACAGGAACATGCCAATCATCTGGCATGAATTGTTTCAACCAACTCATCGCCGACACATTCACACATCTCAGCCGGTAGATCATCGTCATCTGCAGCCTTAGTATTTTGATAGTGCGCCATTGCTGGCTTGACTTCTTGACCAGATTGGGTGAATGTCATTAGACGACGCCAGCCATGAATGCCACTGGGTTGTCTTCTCCAACAGAGTATTGTGATTGGCATATTTTGGAAAAAATATTGTCGCCATATTCTCGTTACACTTGGCGCATCCAACAACAGATTTACATTTTCTTGGAGTTGATACAACTTGTTAATTCCTCGTTCGGATGTTTTAACAGTCGGGCATCATTTCGTCTCCGGTTCGTCTGAATCTTCTGACACTGGCGCAATTCAATGTCCTTTATCTGTTATTCGGAATCTTTGATGCACCCTGCACAGTTGCGTTATGGGCTGCCTAGTTCACTTCAACAGTTTTCTTTTAAACTCACTAGCCCACTATGTATTTTTTAGCAAGTGTGCACACATTAGGTGTAAGTGAAAATGTGTGGGCGGATAGAGGTGTTGTACATTCAAGTCTATTGTCTGGCATTTTGCCTTTTAAATTCACCCGTAAGAAATGTATTTACGTTTTACTTATTACTCATTTATAAAATAATATTTGTTGGGGCTTCTCTGAATGCCAATAAAAAAAAAACAGTTTGTGTGTGTCCGCCGCTACTGTATCGGTGAATTACCCCCATCAATTAGTTTAGTACATCGAATCACCATTGCCGACACTCTCAATAACCCTGAAATGATGAAACCACAACATATGATGGAGCTCTTCCGGACTTCTTATCCATTTTCGTTTTGGTTCTTCACAAATGGCGGGGAATCAGACTTCTGCGACTAATTATTTTTATCATAAATTTTCAATCAAAACACTCTTATCAGTGATTGAAGAAAATTATATTTATAGTACAAGTACATGTTTCTGATAAAAATAAAAGTAAAAAGTACACATAGCTGCTTATCATGTGTTGCCGGGTAGTCGGGGATACACTAAGCCAAGATACGCGGACAGATAGAAAAGTTTGCGAATGTATTTGAATTGAAATATTCGGTCACCTAAAATGTGTCAAACATTACAGCCTGTGTCCTGTCTGCCCGTAGAATCATTACCGCCTTCCACTATTCGGCTCTCAATGGGATTTTTTTTTTTATTTATAGGTTATTCTCATGCTACCGAAAATTTGTTTGTGCCACCATCTTAAGAATATTGTCCTCCAAACGTTATTTAATTTTTCAAAAATGACTCTGAAAATTGTACTCGGAAAAAGAAAAGAAATTCTTATCAAAATTAAGTTAACGAATTTGGAAAATGTTAACATCTCGACTGTCGAAAAGAAACAAACGACTCGTGCACTGAAAGATAGTCGTACTCAAGCAAAATTCATTTAAACTCTGATTCCCACAGAGATTGGTCTTTTTTCTATAAACTCTAGTGCGCCAATTGTGGCCATTTTTTCACTACGATGAGGAAACATCCGAACAGGATAAAGTTGAGATTTAGGCAAATCAAGAATAACTTTGTTTTATCCGTATAAGCGCCTAATGAGCAGACACACAGGTTACAAATGTGTTGAAGAAGGGTCGCGGTACTGACCGTGAGCTGCAGGACTGGAGTTCCCGCTCACGAAGCTAAAGTATGCGGCAAACCTATTCTAATGAAAATCTGAAAAATCCTAGATAAAAATGGTCATGAATCCTGAAAGAGACAAGGATTCTCGTCTCGCAGAAAAATATGATTCCGGACAAACAGTTAGGTTTCACTGAGCGCCATTAGACAATTGACTGACAGCAAAAAAAAAGTTCCATGAGGTCGCCCATGCAATTGGCCAAGTCATGGACCAAGACAAAGTTAGGCAATGTTATACTGGAAATACCCACACGCTCCTAGAGTCATAACTTGAGAATCGAACTGACAGAGTTAGATGTGCAGTTGATTACGACATGATAACGCTGCACCTATTAATATTTCCAATTGCGTATCTGTTTATTTATGGGTTTGCCTCTTTTTTATTAGAGCCTAAACTTTCCCACCCATCCACGTTGTCGGACCTACATATGTTTATCGCTGACTTTGGTCAACTGATAATAATGACAGTCTGTGTGCGGTTGTCATACGAATAAAAACATTTGTAATACATTTAAATATTTATTTATTTTTTTTTTATTTATTTCTAAATGCTAATTATGTCGGCAGCTTCAGTCTATCGAATACTTTTCAACCAATAAGTCGATTAAAACCAAACGAAAAGCAACCGTTTTGGAGTTCTGTAAATTAAAACCGTAAACGAAAAGGAGATATCTCAAAAGGAAGATAACAAATCACACAGAACCAACATTTTTTCAGAAACTTCAAAAAGTTTTTTTTCTATTGAAAGTGTTTTATTACAAACGGTATTCGATTAATCGGTGATGTCACAGCCAGCGTATCAAGGTCCACCGCCGGAGGTGATATATGCCACCACACAGCAGCAGCCGACCACCGTTGTGGCTAGTAAACCGCAGTCGTTATCACTATCAGCAGGTGATTTTTACCAAAAAAAAAAAAAAAAAAAAAAAATATGACTAAAATGGCCATAAATCATTGGAGTAAAGAAGGACAGCTTCTATTCTAGTTGAAGGTTTTACATTATGAAAGAAGTTGTAAAGTTTGAAATAATAATCCAAAGAAAATAATGTTTTGAATAAGAAGAAGATAGTTATTTTAGAAAACGAAGACGAACCGTTTATTGAGGCATTTAACCGCATTTTCTTTTGGAGCCATATCCGTTCGCGTATGTGCCCCTTGGGTGAACTGTAGATCCATATTTACACCCAGAAAACTGGTTTTGAGTTACAACTGTTTTTGGCGCCAACAGCTTTTTGACACTTATCTGCATTATCGCAATACCGGATTGGATTTTAGTGGAAGCAACTTATATTCATTATAAAATTTGGTTGTGACACTATTTTTATTTTTTGGAATAGTCCTAGCTACACTAATTCGTATACTAGCTCCAACAATAACTGACAGACTCGACTCTGCTGCGTGGATTTTCTCTTGACCGGGAATTTCTCCCGACAACCATATTCCACTTTCACCGACACCTTTTCTAGATTGGAATGTTATCATTATTTCTTTTTTTGGAGTAGACCAATAGATAGACAAATTCGTTTGACAAATACAACAGAAACAGATAACGTAGCATTGTGCTGATTCCCATATTCCATTTGATGTGGTTAAGTACTTGCTGCAGCCATTCAGCATGAACGAAACATCAATCACCTTGTCTGAGGCCTCGTTTCGTAGCCAATGTTTCGCAGAAGTTCGTCCATAGTTTAAAAGGAGATTTTAGTGGCATCCAGCGTCAGTCTCAATAGTCATAGTAATTTTGCGAACATACACGGATGTCAGTCGTGGTCTGGTTGAGACTTTGATCATCTCGGGCTGTCGAAGATGTCTTTATAGCCGAAGAATCACCTTCTGGCCGAAGTATGCCAGGTAGTGTGTGTGTGTGACCATCACATAAGTGAACCCAGTTTCAAAACCGGGTAAGACCATCAAACATTTGTCAGCATAAATGCTGGTGACTTTACGAGTAAGAGAGTAATCTCTAAGCCATGTAAAACTTCTCTAGAAAATCATTAGCCGTTCGAAGTCGGCTTGAAGGAGTAGGTGCCGGCAGCGTTGCCGTTGATGATACTAAAGTATCAAAATGATACTTTTTTTGGGGCTTGCCACTTTTTTGATACTTTTTGTTTTCGGTACTAAATTTGATACTTTTTGTTTTTAGATCCCTCTATGATCAAATCAAATGTTGATATAGATCATTTCGATTTAATATCTGAATTTAATTATAAAATTAAAGATGCAGATGAATTTGTGAGCGAATATCAATCTTTGGAGGCTCTAACAAAAGAAAAAACATGGCAGCGCCTTTTCCAAATTAGGGATGCTGAGGAGTTTTGGGGGAAAGTAGGAAAAATGAAAAATTCCTACAACGAGCCCTTGTTCCCTACATTAAATAAATTTGTGTCATATATTTTTAAACTGCCACACAGCAGTGCTTGCGCTGAGCGTATTTTTTTCAAAAATTTCTCTTATGAAAAATATACTACAGTCGAACTTCCGTACAACGAAGTTCTCTATATAACGAATTTATTTCCAGAACACTGCAATTTCGTTAAATTTGCAGTATGTTTTGATCTCCTTATAACGAGTTTCCTTATAGCGAATATTTCTTTACTACGAATTTTTTCTACGCCCGTAACTCGAATGCTCATGCGTTTTTGATCTCCGTATGACGAGTTTTACATAAACACATTTTTCACTCTCACCATACACACACATATTCTCATTTTTTATTTGTTTTTGTGTGTGAGATTCACATTTCTACTCTCTGTAAGAGAGAGAAATGTAGGCTCGCATAGTAGACTACACGGAAAAATGGAAAAATCAAACGCAGACAAAAATTACCAATTATTTTAAATAAAATTCAACATACATAAAAATAAAATTTTTTTAAAACAATTCTATATTACGAATTTTCTATATAACGATTTTTTTTTTGTCCCCTTGAGATTCGCTATATGGAAGTTCGACTGTAACAAATAGACTCAAAGTTCAGACCTGTAATGAGAGACTATCAGCTCTTAATTTCGTAGATACTGATTTAGAAGATTGGAAGCCAAAACCGGAATTAATTGACAAATTCCGAAAAAAAATTATTCATTACTTTACATGAATTCGTATTTTTTACCTTGGTTTATTGTTCTGCTTACTTTGTACCTAATTTGAAGTAATTTTTAAATAAAAAAATCGTTTTAAAACTTTTTTTACTCTTTTTTTCAAAATGATACCATTTGTTGGTACTTTTTTTTGAAAATGATACTTTTTGTGATACTTTTTGAAAAAAGTCAACGGCAACGCTGGGTGCCGGTCCCGGACTACACACACATCTGACTGATTCGAGAGAAGTTCCCCGTCTGTTCCTTCATGGAATGTTAAATTTTTATATTTAAAGACAAATATTACAAAAAAAATACCAACCGAGAGCAAAATAAGAAATGTATTTACCGTATTTAAAGCACATGACGACCCATTTTAGATTGTCCGTTAGTATCAACACGTTAAAATAAACTGGCCTGTGTATATTTCTCTCTCTCCCCCTCTCTCGCATCTCTCTGTCACCCCTTTCTCGCATCTCCCCCCACCGTATCTCTCTCGGCCTCTCCCCCGCTCTTTCGCCCTTTCTCTCCCCTCTCAATCTCTCTACCCCTTTCTATAGAGTTCGCTGTCTGATTCTCAATGGGCTGTCACTTGACGCCACCATCCCACGCTGAGTCAAATGTCTACCTGGGGTTTGGCTGACGGAGGATCAGTGTGCACTGGCAAAGCTAGGGACAAACTCATCTGCTCACACTTAGGCATTTCGTATATGTCTCCCATTGCATTCTCATGACTACACCGTTGTGTTATGGGCAGCAGGCTTCTTTACCTTTTTATACACTCCATCATAGGATGGAGTATATACTAAGTTTGTCATTCCGTTTGCAACACCTCGAAAGAGTGATCTGCGACCCTATAAAGTATATATATTATTGGTCAGTGTAACATTCTAAGACATTCTAGCGATGTCCGTCTGTCCGTCCGTCCGTCCGTCCGTCTGTTGTCTGTTGAAATCACGATAGAGTGCGAACGACCAACGCTAAAAAGCTGAAATTTTGTAGGAAGATGTTTTTTGCCCATAAGCAGGTTAAGTTCGAGAATGGGCCATATCGGACCAAAGGGGAAAAAGTTCCCCTTTACGGGACTAAATATATTCCGGCCATAATCAAATTTTTCAAATATTTTTTTTCACTACATCTAAGTTCTAAGTTTATATAATTTATAGATGGGAAAAAAATCCCAAAAATGGGCGTGCTCATGGGTTCCGTGGACCCTTGGGGCCCAAAAAAGGGCCCATGATAAACATGCGCATATGGGTATCGAAGTGCAACGAAATTTACTCACGAATCCAAATATGCCTTTATTTTCATGATTTGCCTACATTTTTTGACCCGGTTTCTGGGACTATCGGGTCACCAGCGGCCCAAAAACCGTCCCTTGACAAACATGGACATATGGGTATCGAAATGCAACGAAATTTTCTCGCGAACCCAAATATGCATTTATTTTCATGATTTGGATAAAATTTGTGATCGGGTTCCTGGGACTATCGGGTCACGAGCGGCCCAAAAACTCAGTTAGTTTTCTTATTTATTGACTTTTTAAGGATCCATGATGGAGGGTATATAAGATTCGGCCCGGCCGAACTTACTATTTGTCCACTTGTTTTTACTGTAGATGTCATCGAGTGGGAAATACATATGTTTTCAGTGAGCTCTAATGGTATCGGGTAAATGTGTGCTCTTCCAATTTCAATACATTCTAGGATATTCCTGAGCTTAGACATTAATAAGGGATAGTCCGCGAAATATTTTAAAAAAAAACGTCCATGTGTCTTTACTCAGATTAGCATTTATCGATGGCCCAATTTTATGTTATATCCGATTTACAAACAAATTAATTTAGTAAACCAAAATAATGTTGAATTTGAAATAAGTATACGATTAAATCAGTTATAGCGTTTTTACTGCCGTCGTGCCCCTCTCTAGTCCCACAAGGACGTATGGCAGGACTCGACTCTTGTTCCGTGAACTGCTTAACTTGCCACTGCAGGATGGCCTGCGGTGAAACTCTTGAATCCACACATTTAATGCTTTACATCTCTCGTACATCATTGCAGGCGGCATTATCTTCGTGTCGGCCGGCATGAATTTGGCTCTGAGTGTGGGCTGGTACCAGTACAGCGTCGATGTTTCGCCCAAACATTTTTGCTACTCATGGTTTATCGGTGTGATAATTGGTGCAATTATATCAGCGCCTCTAGTGAATTACATACCCAAGAAATTCATAATGGTTTGTATTTCAAGTGAATTGACCGTAAATGAAAAATAACAATCTCATGCTATATCTCCAATGTTGTAGGCCTTTTCCGTATTGCTGATACTAATCGGAGGAATATTATTTACCAGCGTTCCCAACAATTACGATGCACTGCTGGCAGGACGTTATTTGAATGGCATCGGCATAGGCTTGGCCACGGTGGCCTATTTGATGAATGCCAGCGAAATAGCCGACATGACGAATCGTGGCTCCTGCTTGGCCATCGAACAATACGGTGTGACATTCGGCATCGCCATCCAAATGATTTACGCCTCATATTGGAGTTATTCGATGGATTTTTCTGTCAATCGACTGCACGGTATAATAGATATCGTGTATGCGGTTATTGCCGGTGTTTTCTTGTTGCTGTTCATCGAATCTCCCATTGAGTATATACGAAAGGGCGACGATGCTGCGGCCATGGATTGCTTGTCCCGCTTACGGATGCCCAAGGGTGTGACGGTGGAGACGCGTGCCCTTTTCGAGCAACACAAATCGTATGTTCGCGAACAGGAAAACCTGTCGTTGAGCCAGAGCCTCACTCAGGGTTTCCTGCCAGTGGTGAAAATGATTTTCTTTCGCAGCATGATGTTGGCGTTCTGTTATTCGCTGCCCTTGAATGCAGCACTTCAGTACAGTATGCTCATTAACTCCACCACATGGGCTCCCACTCTGGCGGGTTGTCTTCGAGTTGTGGGTGCAATCATTGCCCTCTGTCTGGTGGATAATGTCGGACGCAAAGTGCCCTCTCTAATAGCGATGTTGATCATTGGTGCTCTGATCATTGGTCTCTCGACACTATTCACAAATATTTCTAACCTATTGGACTCCAGCGACATGAATGCAGCAATGGCTCTCTATATTGTTATACAAGTCTTCGCCGGATTCTTTACACCCTACACGTCAGTTTATGTGGGCGAGGCATTTCCCCTGCGGGTTAAGCCCTTCCTACTGGTTGTGACCGTGATTGTTGAACAGATAATTCAGATTATTATGATTGCAACCGTTACACTCTACCTTAACGAATGTTTGTTGGTCCAGGGAATTATTGTGGTGGTGGCATTTGTCTTGCTGTGCGCAACCATGCCGGAGACCAAGAAAACATCGCTGACCGAGGCTCAATCAAGATTTAGAACAATCGTTTACACAAAGATAAACTGAAAGAGGCTTCAGACAACTACATGTATTTTCAACCCAACATTTTTAAATTTAAGTTAAATAAATCACATGACAACCTACCTACCTTGGTTTGTTAGAAGACAGCCGTTGATCTAGGAAGACAAACGAAACAAGAAATTAAATTCAATTTAAGTGAAACAGAATTTGCGTTTTTTTTTATGTGTTTCCCTTAAAATAATACAGCCAGCGGGTGTGGGTACAAAAAAAAAACTATTCTAAAAATTACATTGTGGATTTTGTGAATTGAAGTCCCTGGGAAGTACAAGAGAGAAGATTGTGGTTGACCACAATCTGACATTTATACATGTTTATCAAAAAAATTGAAAAAATTTATCTGGGTAACATTTCTCAAAATCCGTGAGCTAAGACCAATATAATTTTTACATTTATCGATCGAGAAAAGCAATCAGAAGGTCCACAATTTTTACACTAATATGTGAACCTGGTAAAACCGAAAATAAATTTGATAAGGCCATAGATTACTTCTACCACACACGCTGACAGGAAAAATGTTCTGGGAAACGTTAGGGCCCAAACTGTGTGTGGGTTTACAAATATCCATGAAATGTACTTAAGTGTCGTCCCACGGTGAGTTTATTGTAGCTCGTCCATACGCGTCTTCTAGAAATCCTGACGATACCAACTCTAGAGTTATCTGCATGAGAAAAGCGTCCCTCTTATGAGATGAAATAATTGTGGGTAATCATAATATGATTGTGTGGAATAATATTATGATTGTGGGTAATCATAATATGATTGTGAGGAATCATAATATGATTGTGTGGAATAATATTATGATTGTGGGTAATCATAATATGATTTTGTGGAATCATAATATGATTGTGTGGAATCATAATATGATTGTGTGGAATCATAATATGGTTCTGTGTAATCATTATATGAGTATGTAAAATAATAATATGATTGTGTGGAAATCTCGAATCCTAACATGATTGTGTGGAATCATAATATGATGAGTGTGGAATCTTAAAGTTATTGTGTCATGACATGATTGTGTGTAATCATAATATGATTAGGTGGAACAATAATTTGATTGTGTGTAAATCTCGGATTATAATATCATTGTGTGGAATCCTAACATGATTGTGTGGAACCACAATGTTATTCTGTGTAATCATAATATGATTTGTAGACTGAGGTCCATAGCAGTCTTATCAGCTGCTATACTGATAAAATGATTGTGTGGAATCATAATATGATTATGTGAAATATTAATATGATTGTGGAGAAATCCAGCATTGTAATATGATTGTGTGGAATCATACTATGATTGTGTGGAATCATACTATGATTCCGTGGAATCTTACTATGATTGTGTAGAATTATTATATGTAAGAAAATTATTTAGGAGCCACAATAAAATAATAATGAAAGGCCTATGAAGCTAACTTTCGGATATCTTTTCTATATGGTGCAGCAGGTGTCGTCGGACCTCAAGGACGACGTTCGTACCGTTACGCAACATGATCAATTAGTCCCGATTCACACTAGGTAATTTTAGGTTAGGTTAGGTTAGGTTTGCCTCTTGTGTTCACACAAGGAAATTCTTTTTCGGCAATTTTTGTTTTCATTATTGTTTTTTTTTTTCAAATACAAATGACTTTCAAAATAACAAAATGTGAAAGACACAAAAAGCAATTGCCAGTACGAGCAAGTTTTTTCCCTCTATCTTCTTCAAACTGAGAATTGCGGTAATTAAAATTGCCTAGTGTGAATCGGGACTTAGTTTTTATTGTCGCCAACTATTGGTGCCAAATTGGCACTGCCAATGTACACAAATCATGATCCACAGTGGGCATATCGATTTGACGATTTGTAGTGGAAGTCTGTATTCTTTGGGTAGTCTGTTTTTCGACGACATATTTCTACCTGAACTCTCAGAGTGATTGAAAATGCTCTAAACAGGGGCGACAGCAAAATTATCATCTCCATCATCTTCAAAGTGCAATGGAAGAAATTTAATGGTCCAAATGACAAGAAATAGCGCAATTTAAAAACATATCAAAAGATTTGAGTCACTTTACATGGCATTTATATCAATGTGAGAGATATTTGTGGAGGAAAATATTTTCGTAAATTATATTGACCCATTTTCATAAATGAAGAATATCGACCACAAATCGAAATTGAGGAGTAGGTGCCGGGTGTCCACATCGATTATAGAGATCCTCCGCAATGTCTATGCAGTGCCGGATTAACCCATAAGCAAACTAAGCAGCTGCTTAGGGCCCCCTGTAAAATTGGGGCCCCCAATATCAGGCGTATAATTTTTTCTAAGTTTTAAAAATAAATTTTTACACAAAACAAAAACCTAATTTCTATGAATGAAACTGAAATAACTCTTTCGTTGCCAGTTAAAAGATGTTGGGAAAATGACTTTTTAATTATCAATGAATTGTCAATATATTATTAATATATTACCAATGTATTGTTAATATGTGACCTTTTTCAAGAAAATTCAACATTTACTAATAGCATACTTTCTGTGTTTTAAAGGAAATGTGTCGTACTTGTCGAAAACTATTTGCGAAGAGCTACAGTCGAACTTCTCTATTACGAACTTCCGTACAACGAAGTTCTCTATATAACGAATTTATTTCCAGAACACTGCAATTTCGTTACATTTTCAGTATGTTTTGATCTCCTTATAACGAGTTTCCTTATAGCGAATATTTCTTTACTACGAATTTTTTCTACGCCCGTAACTCGAATGCTCATGCCTTTTTGATCTCCGTATAACGAGTTTTACATAAACACATTTTTCACTCTCACCATACACACACATATTTTCATTTTTTATTTGTTTTTGTGTGTGAGATTCACATTTCTACCCTCTGTAAGTGAGAGAAATGTAGGCTCGCATAGTAGACTACACGGAAAAATGGAAAAATCAAACGCAGACAAAAATTACCAATTATTTTAAATAAAATTCAACATACATAAAAATAATTTTTTTTTAAAATAATTCTATATTACGAATTTTCTATATAACGAATTTTTTTTTGGTTGAGATTCGCTATATGGAAGTTCGACTGTAATTGAACTAATGAGTCAGGAAGTCCGGTCTGCGATTTTAGATGAAATAAAAGCTGCTGGATATTTTAGTTTGTCCGTCGATTCAACCCCTGATCTTTCTCACATTGATCAGTTGTGCGTCATAAGATACGTTTCGCCCTTTGATAATTTGCCAGTAGAACGTTTTTTAAAATTTTTAGAATTGAAAAGTCACGTTGGAAAAGAAATGGCTGACGCAGTTTTGAAATTCTTGATCGAAGACTGCAACATTGAATTTTCGAAGTGCAGAGGGCAATCCCATGATAACGCAGCAAATATGTCCGGTATTTATAAAGGGATTCAAAGTGTTATTTTACAACTCTACCCTTATGCAATATACATTACATGTGCAGCACATTCATTGAATCTTGTCGGTCGTAGTGCAGTCGATTGTTGTTTGGAGGCTGTCAATTTTTGTTCAATAGTGCAAACACTTTACGTATTTTTTTCTGCTTCTACATACAGATGGGAGGTACTAAAGGATCATATCAAGGATGAAAAACAGTTAAAGAAACTCTCAAACACGCGGTGGGAAGCACACGCTGTTGCCACAGATGCAATTTTAAATTCGTATTCTCAAATTCTCGACGCGTTAGATTCTATTTCTGAAGATAGGAATCAAAAAGGAGAAACTAGACAAGAAGCAATGAATATTGCAAACAAAATGCAAGAGTTTGAGTTTGTTTTTATGGTTACGATGTGGAATGACATTTTGCAACAATTTCATCGGACATCACAAGCCCTTCAGAGTTCAGAAGTTAATTTGCAAGTGTGCGCTGATTTGTATAAAACGTTGACTATTTACTTGCAAAATCTCAGGGAAAGATTAGAAGAATTCGAAAACAAGTGTAAAGAAATTTTACCCGACGGTGATTATAGAGGAAATAGTAATCGAATACGTACTCGGAGAGTACAAGTCAATGATGGTCCAGCAGAAGATGCTATTTTATCTGCAAAGGACAAATTTCGCATTTCGACTTTTTATTGCATCGTCGACATTCTTCAAGTCGAGATGAAAAGAAGAGGCGACGTTTATCAGAATCTGGCAGAAAAGTTTTCATTTTTATTAAACATGAATTTAACCAAAGATGAGATACTATCAAAAGTTAAGTCGCTTGTCGAATCGTATCCTGAGGATTTAAATTCAAATCTCTCTGATGAATTAGAACAATTTCATCAGTACGTTCGTTTGAAAATGGAAAAAGATAAAAATATTAGTGCAAATTTTACTGATTTTTATAACATCATTGTAAATGACCAACTTCAAACAGTCTTTCCTAACGTGGAAATCTGCCTCAGAATATTTTTATCATTAATGATAACAAACTGTTCCGGAGAACGATCTTTTTCGCAGTTGAAACGAATAAAAAATCCTCTGAGGACGACAATGCGACAAGATCGACTAAGTTCGTTGGCTCTTCTGTCAATTGAATCAGATGTTACGCGTCGCATGAATTTTGACAATTTAATCGAAAAGTTTGCTCGTCAAAAGTGCACGAAAAAGAATGTTAAATTTTTAAGCGATTGTTTTCATGTAACTTTGTATAAATGTAAAAACACAGTTTTTGACTATAAATTCTTTAAAAAATTAAAGAAAAAAAATTGTATGGGAGGTACCATAGTCTGTGACCCTAGGGGCCTGAGATTTTGTTCATTTTTGTCGTCGCCTCGAGTCTGCCTGCAAAATTTCAGCTGGATTGGATAACGGAAAAAGGGTTAAAAATCGACCCAAAGTTTTGGTACAGACCGGCAGACAGAGAGTACGAGTTAATATAAAGAATTTAAAAAAATTATGGGGCCCCATATCTTTCACTGCTTAGAGCCTCACAGACTGTTAATCCGGCACTGTGTCTATGAAATGTCGTGTGAAAGTTTAAAAATTATGTGACACTAAAAAATGAAAACGATCAGGCTGTAGGAAACACTAGAGTGTTCTCAAGTCAAAAGCTCACGATAGTCTATTTCAAAAGTCCATAATCCCCTCATACGTATGGGAATAGTCATACAGATTATTTTGAACATGAAATTGTGTTCATTTCATAACATCTTCCTCTAACAGGAGTCATGAATTAGGGAAACCCCGATGACTCACATTTCCAACAAAACAAAATGGGGGTAATCAACCCCAATCTACAGTTGTATCTTTAAATTACGTTTTTTTTGTTTTACTTAGTATTGATTCTTATCAGTCATGGTCTAATTATATAGCAAATATAACAAATTGTTATCTTGTGTCCTAACAAAATGTATTCTTGGCAAAAATGTGAGCTGATTAGATATGAATTGCGACTTGTCGCCAAACACAGCAAAAACAAAAAAGGCCAAAGTCAGGTGGGGGTCGACAACAGAAGATCCTACACGATCATATGCTAAAATGTCTTCTAGTATTAGATAACGACTATGTTAGCCAAGTATTTGAGTCATCTAATTTGAATAAGAATTTCGAATAAATTATTTAAGAATTTCCACAGAATTTTACCGATTTTTTTTTTTAATTTTTTCAATTTCTAACATAATCTTTATTCACATTTCTTTTATATACATATGTAATTGTTTGAGATATTATACTTAATATTTCCATAAATGGGACCAGTTATTAAGTTATGACATTCGAGTGTTTGAAGATTTTCAAGGAAAAATAGGGAAAACCTTGTAGCTTTTAAACTCAGTCATAAACTTTGCTTGAAAAAAAATGTTTAATGGGACTAATCCCATAAGCAAATACACAAATTTTATTGTAATCCTAATGTAATTCTCCGCTTCCAGGTCAGCCAGATCTCAGAGCAGCAGGTGCGATTATATTACGTGATATAACAACAGATGCACCGATATTGCCGACGTTGAGTAGGTAACGACTAAGCCTTTTTTAGAATTTTAGTGCACTGAAAACTCCAGATGTCACAAATTTGCTCACAGAAAATACGTTCTAAAAACAATTCTTCTAATTAGATGTTGATTTGCAATATCTTTGAAACGATATTACTTAATTTTAGATTTGTTTTTAAAAGTTTTATGTGAAACTTCGACTTGTTTTTCATTACTGCTGATGATGTTGATTAGAGGATGCCATCCATATTTTAACTGTAGCTATGGTGTCAGCCAGTGGACGTAATCATTTTGCAGTCCTGCCATGATTTAAAGCAACTTTGATAGTACGATACTTTCTGAGGTGGCTTGATAATCAACAAAGCAAAGATTTGGTCAAATAAATATTTACCAAAACTTAAGCCACACTGGCGCGAACCAATGACGTTGTCGGCCCGGGACTTCGTTCGATCACGGAATATGCTCGACAGAATCTTACAGGAAATTCGGAATAAACTTAAACAGTAATTGGCCCAAACTGTGTGATCACCATAATCACCACCAACCAACCATATTGTCCAGATGCTCGTCTCCCACTCGTAGCCTACAGTAGGCCTTCCGAAATGGTTAACAGTGATATTTATCAAAGTCTTATCACCACCTTCGACAAAAATGGCACATCCAAGTCGTTATCAATGACATGTCCATTATCAGTGTCTGTATAGAAACGTAATTCCAGTTATCGATTTCGTCCGTTTCTAACCGGCTATCTGTGTTACTGGGTCACAGTGGAACGAACCGAAAAGAAAAAAATAAAAGTTGAATTTCTGCTGCAGAAGCAAAGAAAAGGGCTGCCCAAATGAGAACACAGGTAACGCGACATTAATTATAGAGAATTACACGACTGTAAGAAGATTGAGAAGCATTGAAAGATAAATTATTGAGGCGTGAAGAGGAGATCTTCGGGAAAATTCTATTTACCTATTTCCCTTAATATTCCATGAATATTGATTCTCTCGAATCAGTGTGCTATGCGCGATATAATTGTGTATACTGACTAATGCTAATGATTTGCTAGAGCAATTGCCAGCATTTACAAGGTGGAAAACAGGTTTCGAACCTGGGTTCTGCTGAGTGGTAGTCGCACTCACAAATTGTATTTCTGTTTATATTTAATGTCTGTTTCCATAACACGAATTTGTTCGTTCGTTACAAATCGTCAATGTTGGAAGCGTTATAAAAATGGTTTCAAATGGGTTTGAATTGTGATTTTCAGATATATTTCAGATATCGACATATGGAACACAATCCCCAACGAATAAGCTCCCATTACTGATAAAAATCCATTTCATACGATATTATATCCGTTTTATTGAAACAGTCAGTTAATTCTGAACTGAATGTGCCTTTAAATATTCTAAAAAAAAAAAAACACATTTTTTTTTTGGTTTGAAAACACTGTGCTCATTTTAATCCAATAATTTGAGGGTATTTTTTGAAAATTTCAAATTTATCGGACACGATTTCGGTCAATTGAAATCACATTTCGACGACATGACAAAAAAAAAAACTATTTTTAATGGGAAACGTATCCAGTTTTTTAGTGTCTTGAAAACGGTTATGCACTGCACTATACGATAGCAAAACGAAATTATTGAAAATTCAAGCGAATATTCACCAAAAATTAAAACAAATAACCGACTAATTTAATTAATGCCATTAACAAAATATTTAATTTAAATTAAACAGAGAAAAAACGTTCAGAAGTGATGTCGGAACCCACCAAGA
This sequence comes from Hydrotaea cyrtoneurina, assembly GCA_958296145.1. NCBI lineage: Eukaryota > Metazoa > Arthropoda > Insecta > Diptera > Muscidae > Hydrotaea > Hydrotaea cyrtoneurina. The sequence continues at coordinate 16,721,661 of OY282513.1, read as the reverse complement.
ATGGACATTGTCCCCCTCCGCCACCCATAACGCCTCAACCCCCCACCGTGGTTTATGTTACAACCACAACAACGACTACGAATGCGGGAACTCGTCGCAACTACAGCGCTAATTGGTGCAATAGACCACAAACGAATGCCACTGTAGCAGGTATTTTTTCAATATTCTAAAAATGTCACTTAATCCATAATTTATTAATATTTCACAATTGCAGGCTGCATGATATTCACCTCGGCTGGCCTCAATATGGCCCTGGGCTTGAGCTGGTCGGGCACCACCCTGGTCGATTTGTCGCGGCAATTTTGGTATTCGTGGTTTGTCGGCGTCATCATTGGAACACTTCTGTCGGCCGTTGTTCGCACTTTCATATCCAAGAAACATATCATGGTAGGCATAGCGTGGAGGAGGGGGGACTGCTCAAAACTTGGTCTGACTAATAGTCAATTTTACAATTTTCCAGGCTACCTCGGGGGTGCTGATTCTAATTGGAGGCATCATATTCGTCAGTTTTTCCTATAGCTACGGCGCGGTGTTGGCGGCACGTTATATCAATGGCATTGCCATCGGCCTGTCCATTGTCCCATTCTTCCTGCACACCGGTGAGGTGGCAGCCGATGCATATCGTGGCATTTGCCTGCTGCGCGAACAGTATTTCGTGACATTCGGCATGATGATTCAAATGATCTATGCCTCATATTGGAATAGTAGTTTTTACTTTCCGGCCAATAGTGTACATGGCATCTTCGATATTATATTTGCCCTGTTCACACTTCTCTTCTTGCTGATGTACATTGAATCGCCCATCGAGCATATACGTCGGGGTAACGATGATGCCGCTTTGGCCTGTTTGTCACGCCTCAAGAGACCGCCGGGCATTACGGCCAAGACGCGGGCCAGGCTCGAGCAGCAGAAGGCCTATGTGCGAGAACAAGAAAATCTCTCGCTACCTGAGAGTTTTGGTCAAGGCTTTGTGCCTTTGGTGAAAATGCTCTTCTATCGCAGCATGATGTTGGCCTTCTGCTTCTCAATGCCTCTGAATATTACCCTCCAGTACAGTACATCGTTGAACGGTCAGGTGTGGGCTGCCACAGTTGCCGCCGCTTGTCGTTTCCTGGGAGCCGTCATTAGCTTCCTCCTCGGTGATCTTGTGAACCGTAAAATGCTTTCAGTGATTCCGCTGCTCTTCATTGGTTGTCTCCTTGTTGGCGTCGGCTCAGTATTCCAAAGTCCTAATAATATTTACAATTACAATTTTATGAATGCCGGCATGGGCATGTACATAATACTGCAAGCCTTTGCCGGATTCTTTACACCCTTCACTTCGATATACATGGGTGAGGCTTTCCCCTTGCGGGTGAAGCCGTATCTAATGGATGTGTGTGTGATTGTGGAACAGCTAATACAGATTATTTTCATAGAGACGCTGTCGGTGTACATTGGTGACAATTTAATTGCCCAGGGTCTGATTACGGTGGTGCTGTTTTTGGTCTTGTGTTTCCTGATGCCCGAGACCAGGCATACATCATTGGCCGAGGCCCAGAGGCGTTTTCGAACGTTGCATTCCACATAACTGACTGTTCAGCAGATTTAAATGAAATTAAATGGAGATTACAAAAGATAAAACAGAAATGATACTTGTTTATTATACGAATCAAAGATTGTAATATTAGCTCAAGATGATTCATTGTGGGTGGAATTAATAAAAAGTCATACAAATTTTATATGAAAACTGAAGTTTTTAGTTTCTCACACTTATGTGGATATAAACAAATCAATTGCAAATATCTGTATGTGACAAGTGCTGCCAGGGTTAAAATAATTATTTTCAGCCTGCTTATGAAAATCGTGTTACAAAAAATAGTTTTTTTTCTGTCCTATGAACCAAATGCACATATTCGGAAAGAGGGGAAAAAATAAAAATACACGTGTATCGGCGATTTTCATGTACACGTAAGAATTTTTTTTTTATAAGTTTGAAGTATGTAGCTCGTAGTGGCCTGTGTGAATGCCTTTGGACCGATTTTTAACCCTTTTTCAGTGATCCAATCGAGGTGATTTTTGGCAGGCAGACTCGTGGAAATGTCTGTATCACGTCAAATTTAAAAAAAAAAAAAGATTTTTATCAATTCTCAGATTTTCCTAATTTTTTTTTTAAATGGTTATCGTTTTTTTTAAGGTTTCAGTCAAAAAACATTTTCTTTTCGTAACGCTTAAGTAGTTTAAAAATTTGTAGTCTCTTCAAGTTATGCTAAGAAAATTGAAAAAAATTACAAAAATAATAAAAATTGGGGAAAATCTGAGAATTGATAAAAATTGTTTTTAAAAATTTGACGTGATACAGACATGTCCACGAGTCTGCCTGCCAAAAATCAGCTCGATTGGATTACTGAAAAAGGGTTAAAAATCGGTCCAAAGGCTTTCACACAGGCCACTACGAGCTTTATACTTCAAACTTAAAAAAAAAAATTCTGACGTGTATTTTTTACTTTTTCGTCCGAAAAAGTAAATTTGGTTCATAGGACAGAATGTGTGTAACACGGTGTTATGATGGCCGATCACTCCCTTTTGCCCAATCACTCCATTTTACCCCCTACTACATATTTCAAATGTAAATTAATCAGATACAGGATTTTTCAACAAGAGGTGTTATTTTGGTCTTCAAAGAAAAATGGTTTTTTTTTAGATACATGATCGGATGTTTATTTCATAATCACCCCTATTCTGCACTACAATCACGATTGGATTTTCTCCGTTTTGGCAAATTAGGTACTCTGCACTACAATCGCGATTGGATTTTCTCCGTTTTGGTATTGCGCGTTCCATTCCGTTGCGTTCCGTTTGCGTAATTTTTACGATTGTAGGTATTCTGCACTACAATCGTAGCTACGTTTTTGTACGTTAAGAAATGTGTGGCGGAAAGAGATCAAATTTGTGAATAAAATAAAAATAAAAAGTAAAATTAAAATAATAAAAATGTAAAAAAATTTATTACAGGTCCTCTCACTTACGTTCTGTTTTTTTTTTACTACGTATATGTTCTGCCTTTTTTCCTTCACTGCGTTTGTCTATATTTTGTTAACACTAAATATTTTTTGTTTTATTAATCACTACAACTTTTCAACTTTTTCAATCAACATTCCACTTTTTCACACAATGTTTACAAAATTGTTTGGTTTTCTGTTTCGATCTCACACATTCCACAGACAAAGAGCTTACTGTAAATACCCACATATCTTCTTCTTATTCTTTCGATTACGTTTTATGTTGGAATCCAAATTTTCGATCGATGCGTAACGTAATGCGGGAACGTAATTGTAGTGCAGAATAGGGGTGAATAAAGAGGAAGGTATGCCGTTAATAATGAAACACAACATCAGCCAAATAATTTTCCATAACCAAATCTCAAAGTGGATGCCCTATGTCCTCGATAGCCTCACGAATTCTATCTTTGATGTCTTGAATCGACGCTGGGCTGTTGGCGTAGAATTAACTTTCACGTGGCCCCAAAGGAGGAAGTCGCAAGGTGTTATATCACAAGATCTCGTTGGCCAATTGTGGTCACCTCTTCGAGAGATAACACGGTTCGGAAACTTTTCGCGTAAAAGAGCAATGGTTTCGTTGCTGGTGTGGCACGTAGCGCCGTCTTATTGAAAGTATACGATGTTCAGATTGATATCATCCAACTTCGATCATAAAAAATCATTTATCATCTCTCGATAGCGCAATTCATTCAATGTAACTGTTGATCGAACCTCATTTTATTTTAACTTACTAACTTGTCCCAACAGCTCGAATTTTTCCACTAATTTCTGTATTGCGGTCCGACAAGGTGTTTCACCCTGACCCAAAATGCTTTAGTTTTGCGAAACTGTGACTGTAGTGAAGCATGAATCGATCCATTCTTAGTAATGGTGAAGTTTCTACTTGAGAAATGTCAAAGAATAAAAGCTTCAAAAGTAAAGGCTACTGAAATACCGGGTGATTCAAAATAACACCACTGGTTGAAGAACCTTGTACATCAAATTAAAGCTCGAACATTTTTCTTTTGAAATGATGACTCAACGAATTCGAAAATTCTTTTTAATGACTGGTGCTGAAAATACGACAAACTGAGAAACCCCGATTGTTGTTTGCAACATACCGGTGTGTGCCACTTTTAGACCTTTGGTAAAAAATCGGAAAAAATTCACAAATCAGGTTGAGCCAAAAAAAAATATATTTTTTTAGGAAACAAATTTTCGAAATATTTAATTAATTTACATTTGAAATATGTAGTAGGTCATAATTGAGCAAAAGGGAGTGACCAGCCTTCCCTAAAAAATAATATTTTTTTTGGACTTTGTTTCTGGACCACTGTGCGACGGGGAATGTCCCAAGCCATTCAAATTTTTTTTTCAACCAATATTTTTTTTTTCAACCAAAATTTTTTTTTCAACAAAATTTTTTTTTACAAATTTTTTTTTTTACAAAAATTTTTTTTTCAACACAAATTTTTTAAACAATTTTTTTTTTTCCACAAAATTTTTTTTTCAAGAAAATTTTTTTTTTCACAAAAATTTTTTTTTCAACAACATTTTTTTTCCGAAATTTTTTTTTTTCCAATTTTATTTTTTTTCGAAATTTTTTTTTACAAAATAGTTTTCTCAAAAAAAAAATGGTAATTTTAACAAATTTGTATATTTTTCCATACCATAAACATTATCTTGTTTGTAGGTAATAAATATCAAATATATATGTATGCATTTTTGTCTTACTTTTTATTTTTTTTTTTTCAATTTGTGAATTTCTATATAACAATTCATCTTATTCTCTCGGTTATTGTATTTAATTTAAAGATCGTAGATGCAAAAAATTACGAACGATTACGAAAACAGCTGCAAATACACACTTATTCGCAGTCAAATATTGTACTTTGTTGAATTAAATAAGTTCGTTGTGTGTTTTTCAGAAACACGCTATTGCTTATATACAAATATGTAATATTAATAGCAAACGAGTTATATTGACATCCAAATATGCTTTGTGTAGATGGAAATAAGCCTTACTTGCTACAAAGTCCAAACACGCGTTTTACTTGTGTGTAAACATTTAAAAAAGACGTACTTTTCAGCGGGCACAACTTCAAAGAATTTTTTATAAAGGGTGTTTTTTATTGGGGTATAGAACTTCAAGTTGGCATCACTTTTTTAACTGGCGGCCATTTTGTCAGCTGTCAAGTGATTAATATTTAGTTTGGTTTGCCATTTCATCATGAACAGGTTGACAAAAGAACAACGCTTGCAAATCGTGCAAATTTATTTCGAAAGTAATGGTTCAGTTCGCGAAGTTCACCGCAAGCTCCGTCCGAATGAATCGATTCGCCACCGTGCACAGCAATTGGAGCTTTGTCCATCAACTTTATGGAAGATTTTGCGCAAAGATCTTGGCTTGCGACCTTACAAGATCCAGCTTGTGCAAGAATTAAAGCCGCGAGACCATGCAATGCGTCGTGATTTTGGTGTATGGGCCGAAAATGAGATTCATCTCGATGCTGATTTTCATCACAAAATTTTGTTCAGTGAAATTGGACCTGTATAATTGGCTTTATTGGAGCCAGCCGAGGCGGCCACATGCCCCAAATCATATTTAAACATTAATGACATAAAATTATCCTTCCAATAAAGCCAAATTGATGGACATTAAAACGATTTTCTTGTGTTTTATTTCAATTCGGAGTTCTAGTGGCGTATCCACAACATTTTGTCGTAGTTGGCCTCCACTCCACCGAACTCATCAGGGAGGGCGACATCGATAACAATCGCATAGACCCCATTAAACGATAAAGTTTCAAATCATAAACAAAACTGATTGTGTTTCAAACGAAATAAATTCACAGATAACGATGCTGCTTTAACTTTCATATAAACGAGAGGGAAACCAACAAAACCAGTAGTACTTGTCATTATCCGACTTAACTCGGAGGCGATGTCGGAAACCAACAAAAACGGTGCACCCTCGGCGGTGATCTATGTGACGCCTACAACAACTCCGCGAAACTCGGGCAATAGATGGCGCAACAGGCCGCAAAGCACTGCCATGGCAGCAGGTACGAATATTTTTAATTGATTTAATTTATAAAGAAAGTTCTTGCTCATTGACTTTCTTTTCTTCCTCTTATAATTACTAGCTACCACCATCTTTACTTCAGCCGGCATGAATATGGCCTTAGGCTTGGTGTGGTCCGAAAATGGTTGGAACACTTGGACGAAACTGTTTAGCTATTCGTGGTTTGTCGGCGTGATCATTGGCACAACACTATCCGTTCCCCTTCGCAAGTTGGTAACCAGAAAAATGATCATGGTATGTATCTTATTACGAAGGTTATCAAACCCATTGTGGCTAAAAGTACCCATTCCCAATTTTGTTGGCAGGCTGCTTCGGGGGGACTGATTACAATTGGTGGCATCCTATTCAGCTGGCTTCCACACAATGACGATGCTCTGTTGGCGGGACGTTACGTCAATGGCATTGCCGTAGGCTTGCCAATCGTTGCATTCCTCATGCACGCCACTGAAATAGCAGTCGATGACTATCGCGGCAAATGTCTGATGTTAGAACAGTATACGGTGACCATTGGCATTGCCATACAAATTATGTTCTCCTCATATCAGAATGTCATAGTGGATTTCCCGGTCTATCGTTTACATGGCATATTCGATGTAGTGTTAGGTCTTTCTACCGTGGTATTACTCTGGCAATTCATTGAATCTCCAATCGAATTTATACGCCAGGGTGACGATGCAGCCGCCTGGAATTCGTTAGCGCGCTTACAGAGACCTCCAGGTGTAACGGCCGAAATGCCTGCGCTGCTCGAACAGCACAAGGCCTATGTGCGAGAACAGGAAAGTCTGTCCGTGGAGGAGAGCTTTGATCGAGGCTTTGTGCCTTTGGTTAAAATGCTGTTCTTTCGCAGTCTAATGTTGGTCATTTGCTTCTCGCTGCCTTTAAATATGACACTGAAGTACAGTACGGGTTTCAACGGCCATCTATGGGCACCATTGGCCGCCGCCTTTGGTCGTGTCTTCGGCGCTCACATTGCCTTCATCCTTGGTGATCATGTGAACCGTAAACTGCTGTCCGTAATGCCGGTGCTGATCATTGGTGGTCTTCTCATTGCTCTCGGCTCAATATTCCTAAATGCGGAAAGTGTTTTGTTTTATAGCGACATGAATACCGTCAAAACTCTGTATATTATTCTGCAAGCATTTGCCGGTTTCTTTACACCCTACACCTCGATATACCTGGGAGAGGCCTTCCCCTTGCGCGTGAAGCCCCATCTCATGGCTGTGTCGGTGATTGTGGAACAGGTCATACAGATTATATTCATCGAAACGTTGACAGTGTGTCTGGCTGATAAATTACTGGTTCAGGGTATTATTGCAGTGGTGGTGTTTGTATTCCTGTGCCTAACCATGCCCGAGACTAGGAAGACCTCTCTGGCGGAGGCTCAGAGCCGTTTTAGGCCCTTGTGGTATATGAGAGTGAAATAATAGATTTATATTTGAAATACAAATTACTTATAGTACCTGAAATATGTATTGTAATTTATTTCAATATAATTATTAGAATCTAATAAGGGAAGAACTCAATAAAATAAAATTAAATAAGAAAAATAAAAAAATAAATCTATAAATCGATACTTGTTTGTTTTAGTAAAAATTCCATGAATAGACAGTGAACTTCTTTCAAATCTGTGATCTGTGCAAGATGCAGTTTCTGGACTAACGGACTGGGATCTACTTTTTAAAGCCTGTCACAAATATTCAAGGTGTCGAAGCCCACTTAACACCGCTGCTGTACTATTGGTCACAACACCCGGTTGCAACACAACTGCACAGTCAAGCCAGAGCAAATTCGGAAGACTCTTGACGACACATTTTCGGAAAGAGGGGAAAAAATAAAAATACACGTGTATCGGCGATTTTCATGTACACGTCAGAATTTTTCATGTACACGATTTTTAACCCTTTTTCAGTGATCCAATCGAGCTGACTTTTGGCAGGCAGACTCGTGGAAATGTCTGTATCACGTCAAATTTTATAGAAACAATTTTTATTAATTCTCAGATTTTCCCCAATTTTTTTTTATTTTTGAAAAAAAAAAATATTTTTTTCACTTTTCTTAGCATAACTTGAAGAGACTCCAAAATTTGTAAACTACTTAAGCGTTACGAAAAAAAAATGTTTTTTGAACTGAAACATTAAAAAAAAACGATAACCATTTAAAAAAAAAAAATTTAGGAAAATCTGAGAATTGATAAAAATCTATTTTTTTAAAAATGTCCACGAGTCTGCCTGCCAAAAAATCAGCTCGATTGGATCACTGATAAAGGGTTAAAAATCGGTCCAAAGGCTTTCACACAGGCCACTACGAGCTACATACTTCAAACTTAAAAAAAAAAAATTCTGACGTGTACATGAAAATCGCCGATACACGTGTATTTTTATTTTTTATCCCCTTTCCGAAAAAGTAAATTTGGTTCATAGGACAGAATATGTGTAACATGGTGTTAGTGATATCTTTGCTCGCTTGGCACCATTTAACTTTGGATATTTGTTATTTTTTAATTTTTGTTTCTTAAGACAGAAACTGAAGCGATATTGCTGGTTAATGTCGCTTAACGATTTATGATGCGATATTCACTTTGAGATAGCTCATCTCAGAGACTATGGCTGGATATGATTTCCCTTTTGAATTCGATTTCAAATAATTGTTGTTCTATAAAACATAGATGCAAATGCTTCTGTTAAACAATTTTTAAACAATACGAATTTGACATAGCTGGCATTATCGGTTTGCCAGTATTGCCAACGTCAAGCTGGAAACACTTCAATCGCGTAGCGCTGTATAACAAGACTACATTTTTACATTTTAAGACTACATTTTTAAATGAAATCAGAGAGTCATTACACCTTTGCTGCATCGAGATCAAAGTCTGCTCGTTAGTGCTGGAGCTAATACAGAATCCCACCCAACTGTTTATGTAGTTATAAAATATAATACTGTTATTTACATTTTCAAATCCAACTTATAAAGGGTGTTTTTTTAGACGTGTGGATTTCAAGAAGAAACAAAACGCACATAATATAATGTTATGACCAATAATTTATCTTTATTATGAAGAAAAGGATTTGCCAGTATGTTTTAAAGATGATTGCGGGCAAGTGACCGCCGCGGTTGGCTCGAATAAATGCCAGCAGAGAGGCCCAATTTTCCACCACGATTTGCAGCATTTGGGGCCGTATTTCAGCATTTGGAGCCGTATTTCAGCCATAACGCGCCGAATATTCTCTTCCGAGGCGTCAGTCATGTCGGGCTTATCTGCGTGGACAAGCATATCGCATATCCCCACAAAATAGAGTCTAGCGATGTTAAATCGCACGATCTTGGAGGCCACATCTCAGGTCTTGTTGAAACCAAAGGTCGTCCACATCAAAAAGTTATTGATCGTCGCTGTATAGCGTTCCACATTGACTGTAACATTCTGGGCGGCTTAATTTTTGAACAAATGTGAGCCAATGATTTCTTGTGAAAATCGGTATCGGTGGCCATCTCGCACGATTCCGGATTGTTCAGGACTAAGTCCATTTATTATGAAATGGCAAACCACAGTGATCATAAATCACGTGACATCTGTCACAAAGACCAACTCCGCAAAAAAGTGTGGCCAGATTAAAAACTACACGTCTTAAAAAAACACCCGGTATGTTATCCGTTTTTTTTTTTTGGCAATGTGTACGAGAATTACATCTTTCTGTGAGCAAGCGTAATTGTAGGGATACCCGGTGTTTTTTTTTTTTGTATTAAAATTTCGTTTTCTGGCAGGCCTCTTTGATACATTTTTCGAACTCACTATAAAATGCTTTACCAAATGTATACAACGTTCTTCTTTCCGCCGTTTATATGTACGCATTTTTCACAACATCTTTATATGAAACAAACGGTGGGGAACTTTTCTCAAACGTGTAAGCTGCTCACGATATAATTTGTCTAAAGGCGGATACGTACAGGTCAGATTTTATTTTGAGAATCGAAAAAAAGACTTTAGCGATGAAATCTACTTACTTACTTAGTTTCCTTAACATATATAATTTGTATACTCACTGACCGCGACCTACTTTTTAAAGTCGGCTCCAAACGGCTTAGGCTTTTCTAGAGAAGTTTTACATGGCTTAGAGATTGCTCTCTTACTCGTAAAGTCGCCAACGTTTACGAGAGGTATGAAATATACATACAGGCGTAAAACGACCACCCCAAAAATGTCAGATATTATTTTGCGGATTCTAAATTTTGTTTACCCACTTTTTTTATCACACCACGTACCGCCAACGTGCAGAAAACAACTGCATATTAATTGTCGATTTGTCAAATCGATTTACTTTACATGACTCATTTTGGTATCGCGTTAATTGCAAAATCTATTTTTTCTTTAAGGGAACTCTGGCTGAGTAAACTGTCTGTTTTGAAAAAACAAAACATAATTTAAAACACCTCTGACCAACTAGTTGGTATATTAAAATAATATGCCTCGTTTATTTATAAACATCAGAGGAAACACCCATGACTCATGATCGAACAAAACATAGTAGTTGGCCTAAGTCTAATTGAGTCATATCAGTACAGATTTAGTCATGAAGACAATTTTATTCGTCTCAATGAAATTGTTTGATTGGAAAAACTTCGGTAGGTATTTTTAAGATTTTTTAATGCAATGTTAAAAGTGACCAAAGCCCGCGAAAGGGAATATCTTCATATCGAAATGGACAAATTATTATTATCTCTTGTATCACTTGGATAGAAAATATAGTTTAACTACAAGCCCCCACCTTCAGAAAACAATTTTTGTTTCCCCATGTTAGAAAAAAAAAACTTTAGCTGAGACCCGCCGTCCGCAGATCGACTATGTTTTAAATTTGGCCTAGGTCAGCATTGTACGCAATCCGATTTTTATCTCAAAACTGATATAGAATTTAGTTATACCCACTCCGTTTATACATAGAAACAAATTTATTTGCGGTGTTCAGTACACACTGAACAATGTGTCTTTTTTAAATGTTTACACACGAGTAAAACACGTGTTTGGACTTTGTTGCAAGGAAAGCGTATTTCCTTTTACACAAACCTTATTTAGATGTAAATAGAACTTATTGGCTATTAAAATTTTTGTATAACCAAAAGCGTGTTTGGAAAAAAACAGACAATAAGTTTATTAGTTCAATAAAGTACAATATTTGTGTGCAAATAAGTCGATATTTTAAGCTGTTTTATACACTCCATCATAGGATGGAGTATATACTAAGTTTGTCATTCCGTTTGCAACACCTCGAAAGAGTGATCTGCGACCCTATAAAGTATATATATTATCGGTCAGTGTAACATTCTAGCGATGTCCGTCTGTTGTCTGTTGAAATCACGATAGATGTTTTTTGCCCATAAGCAGGTTAAGTTCGAGAATGGGCAATATCGGACCAAAGGGGAAAAAGTTCCCCTTTACGGGACTAAATATATTCTGGCTATAATCAAATTTTTCAAATATTTGTTTTCACATTTTTAGTAATGGCCTAGTTTCTACTTGTCAAATGTCAAAGAATAAAGGCTTCAAAAGTGACAGCTACGGAAATACGGGGTGATTCAAAATAACACCTCTTGTTGGAGAACCCTGTACAATTGAAGTCACATTTCAAATTGTGACTTCTGGGTGTTTCAAAAAAACTTGTCGACCTTTCTGTTGTGTACTGTAGCAACAGTCGCAGGTGACATTTTTATAAATTGCGGTATTTTTCATAAATTATTTTGGGCATTTGTCAGAATTCGTAGGGATTTTTTTTTTTATCTATTTTGGGATTTTTTTTTTTAATTTTTCATGGGGAACCTTTCCAACTCAGTGTTGCTTCCATTAACATCTGTTCCGTGTAACATTTTGTAGTGGTCCCTATAAAAACACATCGCAATAGAAAATACTTTGAATAAGTCAATTATGTTGTTCATTCAGGCATTCCTTCCAAGTTCTAGTGTGCGACTTTTCAACTTGCACAGTAGCCGGCATATGCTAGATTACATTGCGATATGTTCACAAACTGTTTCCTGCTTTAAAAAACATACTCAACGATGATTGACAACCAGGTAATTTGTGGAAATTCGCAGAAAGCATATTTTGTATTTGGGTTATGCTATGCGTCGCCTTTAATGTTTTAGTCCGAATTTTATGATCATAAAATAAAAAGTCCCCGTGTTTGCTCATCGCATATCCATCAATATGTTGTTATCAAATTTCGATTTAAATTATCTACATTTTGAGTGCGTAGGCACATTAGGAGGGGTTACGCCGCAGGCAAGGAGAAAAAACAGAGAAATTACATGAACCTATGGACGTTTTCAAATGCACCTAAGACTATTGCAATGAACTATTTTAGAAGTCGAATACAGAAGAGTTTGAGATGTGATGTTAGCTTATTAACTTGATATAATACGAGCTTATTATCCAGAGTTATTTAGTATGACTTTAGTTTGTGTTAGAGATATAAAAAAGAGAAATATCTACCAAGTTTGGTATGATTTTATCGTATTGAATAACTTAGTTTTATAATGGATATACAATATTTCCAAGTAACAATAATGTTTTCCCATTTTATTTTGTGATGTGTAAGTTTTTTTTAGCATATTAGCTAAACAGTCATTTTAATATTTGGTACTAATTCTGTAAAACAAAATATAAAAAAATGCACGTAAAATTTATAATAATTAGTTATATTTAAAAAAAAAAAAATCACACACAATATTGGAAGGTCTTGCGAGGTCTTAGTTCTCCTGTTATTGTATTTTGATTTATTTATTTATTTAATATATGTAGAGATATGGCAGGCCTTTTTTGGGCGACCCACCTCTTTGTTTATATTTAACGACTACTTTCTCACCTTAAAGCTTATGAGGTTACCGGATCACCGTGGTTCCAAACTGAAAAAGAATACAGTATCATGTATTTTGTAAACTAAACGGATTTACATAAACTGAATGCTAGTTTCAGAGTTAAAAACACAAAAAAAAATTATAAAAAAATTATTTTTTCTTGGCAAAATTTCGATTATGACCATTTTTAATAATCTTAATCTTAAAAAAAACTGCCAAATTTCAGAGATGCCACATGCAAACAATTCTACAGATATTTTAACGGTATCTGTTCGTCAGATATCCGTCGTCTGATCCCTGAAGTTAGGACATTTAGTCGGAATACACGGCCATCCAGGGTCTCTCATCCGTTCATTGTGAAATGACCGGTTGACCGGACGACGCGCTATAGAGAAAATTCGTTCTTTAGCCGAACCGTTCGTATGTGGAATAATCTTCCAGCAAATGTGTTTCCTGCCAGTTTTGACATTCAGAAATTCAAAATAAATGTCAACAAATACTACTCCCTCTTTCCTCATTCCGATACCCTAGTTTCCTTCCGCTAACACAGTGCATTGCATTTATAGGGGGCATCCCCTGAGTGTTGGCCTTAAAAAAAAAATGATATACTATTGAAAATGGTACATTTTTGTCATTTTCAAATTTTTATGATATAAATGGTTATCCATTTTGCGTTTTCAAAAGTAAACGTAAATAAAATATATATAAAATAATTTTTTTTATTTTTTATTATAAAGTTTGAATGTTGACATTATGTGTGAAACACTACATCATTTAAATGACCACCACTCGAAGTGTTGCAAGCATTGATTCTTTTGAGGTCATTTTGGACCACTTTTTGGCACATATTGGGCGGTATCTGAGTCATAACTTGACGAATGTTGGTTCGTAAGTGCTCAAGAGTTAAAGGTTTATCAGCATAAACACGGTCCTTTGCGTAGCCCCACAAATAAAAGTCTAATGTTGTCCAATCGCATGATCTTGGTGGCCAGTTGATGTCGCTACGACGAGAAATTACGCGGCCAGGAAATGTCTCTTGTATTCGCTAGAGTTGTGTGGCATGTGGCATCGTCTTGTTGAAACCACATATTCTCCAAGTCGTATTCTTCAATAGCAGGCAAAAAAAGTTAATTATCATACGATCATAACGCTCCGAATTGACGGTGACAGTCATTCCCTAGTCGTTTTCATAGAAGTAAGGTCCAATAACACCAAACAGCCAACGAGCGCACCAAACAGTGACTTTTTGTGGATGTAATGGCCTCTCTTCAAATACTTGAGGATTCTCAGAACCCCAAATACGACAATTTTGTTTATTAACATACCCACCGAGTGAGACATCTGCTTCATAACCATAAACCATAATCTCCTCCTAAACCACGATATGTGGCTGTGCCAGAATCACCATTTTTTTTTAGAAGGTTTTAATCATTTTTACGCGTTGTGTGATAGTTGAGCGATCGATTTTCTTCAATGTCAGACTTCCAACTGAAAAGAAAACTAATTGGTTTAACAACTTAGTTTGACAAATGTCGAATTTCAGCCCTATACTTTTGAAAACACCCATTATTTTCCAAAAAAAAAAATTAAAAAAATTATTTTTTTAAAAATATTTTTTCCGAAACAACAAATACGAAAAAAAAATCTTTATAACTCCGACATTGTCAGATTCAAAGGCAATAGAAGCAAAGATAAGAATAATTTTGTGTTTAACTTTTTTTTGGTTGCATTTGAGGTTGAAGCCGCACTTCCACTTCGGCCTTGTTCGAGTTTTTGGTTTGGAAACTATGAAAAGTTATAGAGAAGAATAATTTGTCACATTTAATTGTTAATTGTTTTTTAATTCATTTTCAATCTTAACTGTCGGAAACTCTATAAAGACAACTTACACTGTCACAATTATTTAAAATATTCACACATTTGAAAGTTACAAGCTCAGAAACGCTGTGGTAATTCCTAAAACCTGTTTTCACCTTAGTGCGAGAAATTTCTGCATTTCTCCGGCACTGCACCTCATTTTGTCACCGTCACTTTATCATTTGAAAACACTGTGCGGATACTAATCCGCTGATACTTAGTGGCTCTGCGAAATTATTGAGTTTATCAGTGACTTCGTCAACTGATGATTTTTGTCGGTAATTTGGTCAAATGATGGCACAATTTTTTGGCAACAACATAATATTCTTTATAAAGCGAATTGTGCTCAATAAACCAGTCAGTCTTGCGAAATCTATTGCCGAACCGAGTGCCCGGCAACAAAAAACGCATAACGAATTAAATTCAGAAATTCCAATGACAACTCCAATTGGAATTGAAACGAACTCGAATAATTTACAAAGGCAGCTATTGTGTTGCGAACGAAGATATTCCTTCTCATAAACTTCAGCGAAGCTCGAAAACACTCTAATTTGTTCAACAATAACTTTAGAAACTTAAAGTTATTTTGCTGGGTGATGTCAGAATCCATCAAAACGAATGGCGATTTTACTGTGATAAACGTCGCCGCCACGCCCACAAGAATTCCACAATATTTAAGAGACCGATGGCGCCATGGACCACAAATGAATGCAACCTTGTCAGGTAATTGGCAACTAACTTTTTATGTTTCAAGTAAAATAAAAAAAAAAAAAAACGATTTAACAATTGCAGGTGCCATGATCCTGTCGTCGGCTGGCATGAATATGGCCCTGGGCGTGGGCTGGGCTGAGAATGGCTTCTATGGTTGGACAAAATACTTTTGCTATTCCTGGTTTATCAGTGTGATCATTGGTACACTGTTATCGGCTCCTCTTCGCCATTTTGTGGCCAAAAAATGTATTCTGGTGAGTTGTACGACTAGAACTGACTCATAAACGGCCAACTAATAACATATGTATTTCCCAACATTCTAGGCCGCCTCGGGAGTGCTGATTCTAATTGGTGGCATTCTATTCACCAGTGTGCCGCACAGTTACGAGGCCCTGCTGGTGGCACGATATCTCAATGGCATTGCTGTCGGCCTAGCCATTGTTCCCTTCCTCATGCATGCCAGCGAAATAGCTGTCGATGCGTATCGGGGCACCTGTCTGCTGGCTGAACAGCTCTCGGTGACATTTGGCATGAGCACCCAAATGACGTACTCCGCCTATTGGAATTCCTCATCGGAGTTGCCCGCCCATGTTGTACACGGCATATTCGATATCATTTTTGGCCTGCTAGCGTGTGTCTTCCTGTTATTTTTCATTGAATCTCCCATCGAGCACATCCGCAAGGGTGACGATGCCGCCGCCCTGGATAGTTTGTCGCGCTTACAGAGGCCCCAAGGAATTACGGCGGAAACGCGACAACTGCTCGAACAGAATCGGACACATGTGCGCGAACAGGAAAGTCTGTCCTTGCGGGAGAGTCTTCGTCAAGGCTTTGTGCCTCTGGTGAAAATGCTGTTCTTTCGCAGTCTAATGCTGGTCTTCTGTTTCTCGATGCCGCTAAATGTCACCCTTAAGTACAGTATGGCCTTAAATGGTCACATATGGGCAGCCTGTGTGGCCGGTTACTGTCGCAATGCCGGTGTCATTCTTACATTCCTGTTGGGCGACAGTGTGGTCCGTAAATTGCCCACGGTGATACCGGTGGCATTCATTGGCGCTCTGATTATTGGTCTCGGCTCAATATTTCAAAATAATGATAGTACTAGCAATTATGGTGCCATGATGGCGGCCATGGTTCTGTATATGTTTATGCAAGCATTTGCCGGCATCTTTACACCCTACACCTCGATATACATGGGTGAGGCATTTCCCATGCGGGTGAAGCCCTATCTAATGGATGTGTGTGTGATTGTCGAACAGCTACTGCAGATTGTGTTCATCGAAACCGTTACAGTGAATGTGGGCGTTAATTTAATGGTCCAGGGTGCCATTACATTGGTGATATTTGTATGCATGTGCCTCATGTTGCCGGAGACGAGGCATACGTCCTTGACGGAGGCTCAAAGGCGTTTTGGAAAGTGGTTTTATTTGAAGGTTAGGTGATATTGTCTGTAAGAGGTTTCTATTTAAGTTGTGTAAGTATGTTTAGTAATTTATTGTATTTAATTTAGATTATGTAAAATATCTCTTAAGAATGACTCAATATTTTAAGAATAGAAATAAGCGGAAGATCATTTAATTAAATTGTTCATTTCATTTATGAATATCAGATCAATTTGAAAAATATTAGAAAAACAAAACTGTAAATTTCAAATACAAAATATTTATTAAAATATTAAATACGTTTTTTTTCTGTAAGTCGAGTTCGAGATCATTGTTTTTTTTTTTTTTTGCAAAAATATAAATGTTTAAAAAGGTTTCAAGCTACTTTACCCGAAAGAGATTAAACTCTAAGCTATGGAAAATGTCTTAAGAACAACTTTAGCGTTACGGAGACCTCTAAAAGTTGACCACATAATATAGACCATAGTATTCTGGTTCGTGTGACCCAAATTTCATAAAAATCTGTCAATCCGCTTCAGAAAAGCTACAATTTTTTTTTAATTAATCAAAATTTAGGTGTTTATTCTCTTATAAGAATGTTTATTATTAATGTTTCTAGGTCATTTCATAGAATCTATGAAATTTAAAAAAAAAAAAAAATTATAAAAGATATTTATTTTGAATTTCCAGTCAAAGAAACTTTTTATTGGATACTACTGATTTGTTTAACCATGTGTCTGGTTAAATTTTGGTAAATGTGTCTGGTAAATGGTTTATTATGAAGAAAAATTTTGTTTTTTTTGAGAGCGAGGCTGAAAAATACGCGAAATAAACAACAATTCATAGATCATTCGGCTCTGTTGTGTCGAAGTTTTTTTCAATGCATGTGTTTGCTTGATTTTTTTTTGGGATATGCGCTACTAAACTGTAGTTCTCGTTCATTCGCTTAGAGCTAGGACACTTATTACACCAACCATTGCAGCAGTAAACACAATGCTTGAATCGTTTTTTTTTTTTGAAAATTTCTATTTCTGCAAAGAAATATTTAGAAATAAATCGATGATCTGGAATAACAGACACAAAACCTGTATTATTTAATAACTAGTAAGTTGTAATGCGCCTATGGCGCCCGTTAATTTTCATGAGAAAGTATTTGTTACTTAATTTTAAAAATTTTGTAAAAAATATTTTGAGAAAACTACTTTGTAAAAAAAAATTTGGAAAAAAAAAATTTGTGGAAAAAAAATTTTTGCTGAAAAAAAAAATTTTGTTGAAAAAAAAATTTTTGTTGAAAAAAAAAAATTTGTTGAAAAAAAAAATTTTGTTGAAAAAAAAATGGTTGCTGAAAAAAAATTTTTGTTGAAAAAAAAAATTTTGTGGAAAAAAAAAATTTTTTTCAAAAAAAATTTCTTGAAAAAAAAAAATTTGGAAAAAAAAAATTTTTGTAAAAAAAAAATTTGTAAGAAAAAAAAATTTTGGAAAAAAAAAATTTTGGTAAAAAAAAAATTTGGGGAAAACACAATTTCTGTACAAAAAAAATATTTTTTTTTTTATTATTATTATTTATAGAATTATTATAGAATGCCTATAAATTCCTACGTACTGCGTGACAGAGTCAGTGAATCAGGGAATCAGTGTATCAGTGAATCAGTGTCGAGGGTAAATATATATTAAGATATTAACAAATTTTGTGGAAAAAAAAAATTTCTTGA
Organism: Hydrotaea cyrtoneurina; assembly: GCA_958296145.1. Classification (NCBI taxonomy): domain Eukaryota; kingdom Metazoa; phylum Arthropoda; class Insecta; order Diptera; family Muscidae; genus Hydrotaea; species Hydrotaea cyrtoneurina. The sequence continues at coordinate 16,703,054 of OY282513.1, read as the reverse complement.
AAAAAAAAAATTTGGAAAAAAAAAAATTTTGTAAAAAAAAAATTTGTAAGAAAAAAAAATTTTGGAAAAAAAAATTTTGGGGAAAACACAATTTCTGTACAAAAAAAATATTTTTTTTTTTATTATTATTATTTATAGAATTATTATAGAATTATTATAGAATGCCTACGTACTGCGTGACAGAGTCAGTGAATCAGGGAATCAGTGTATCAGTGAATCAGTGTCGAGGGTAAATATATATTAAGATATTAACAAATTCATTGTTAAAATGAACATGAACTATGAAATTTTAATATTAACAATTTTCATGGTTAAAAAATTTAACAATTTTTACGGCTAAAAATTTTAAAAATTTTCATTGTTAAAAAATGTAACTATTTTCATGGTTTAAAAATTGAACAATGCATTGTTAAAACCACTACTATTACTATAATTATTAACAATTGTCATGGGTAATATTAAAAATTTTTATGGTACATTTTTTTAACAATTTTCATGGTTAAACAATTTAACAATTTTTAAAGCTAAAAATTTAAACTATTTTCATGGTTTAAAAAATGTAACTATTTTCATGGTTTAAAAAATTTAACTATGTTTAGGGTTAAATTTTTTTTAAACTATTTTCATGGTTAAAAAATTGCAGTGCATTGTTAAACCAACAATTATTACTATAATTATTAACAATTGTCATGGTTAACAAATTAAACCATTGGAATAGCTAAATTAACTATTATTAACTAATGTTGAAATTAACATTATCTAACGTACACTCCAACATCATGTTTATTTATGGTTAAGTTAACATTATGTATGTTTTTTTTTCTCTGTGTAGACTACTCCATGTAATCTTTGAAATTTATGAAACCTTGCACAGCAAAAACAATGCAGCTCTTCGTTAAGTCCATACAATTATTTATAAAATCACGCAGACATACAGGTAATAAAATGTTTTCTTTGAAACTAAAATTATTCTTGTGAAGCCATTTTTTTTAAAGATATTACGAAGCACATCTGGTCGAATAGGTGCCAGAGCTAAGATGACAACAGCCGGACCGAGATTGTAATGGTAGAGCTCCAAGCATTCTGGATACGCTTACTTCAAGGACTCCTTGAACAAAAATTTATGGTATGGGTAATAGCCATAGGATAGGCAAAGTAATCGAATTACAATTGGCAACAAATGTCTAATAGTTCGTGAGATAAGGTTTTAAATGATTTTATGGTGTATGGGCGGTGCCACGGTGCCTTTCGTCCGACCATGACTTAAGTCATATACTGCCCTCCTAAGAAAGAAAGTCACATCTTAATTTTAGTAGTTTTTATATAAAGGGTGTTTTTTATTGGGGTATAGAACTTTAAGTTGGCATCACTTTTTTAACTGGCGGCCATTTTGTCAGCTGTCAAGTGATTAATATTTAGTTTGGTTTGCCATTTCATCATGAACAGGTTGACAAAAGAACAACGCTTGCAAATCGTGCAAATTTATTTCGAAAGTAATGGTTCAGTTCGCGAAGTTCACCGCAAGCTCCGTCCGAATGAATCGATTCGCCACCGTGCACAGCAATTGGAGCTTTGTCCATCAACTTTATGGAAGATTTTGCGCAAAGATCTTGGCTTGCGACCTTACAAGATCCAGCTTGTTCAAGAATTAAAGCCGCGAGACCATGCAATGCGTCATGATTTTGGTGTATGGGCCGAAAATGAGATTCATCTCGATGCTGATTTTCATCACAAAATTATGTTCAGTGAAATTGGACCTGTAGAATTGGCTTTATTCGAGCGAGCCGCGGCGGCCACATGTCCGAAATCATATTTAAACATTAATGGCATAAAATTATCCTTCCAATAAAGCCAAATTCATGGACATTAAAACGATTTTCTTGTGTTTTATTTCAATTCGAAGTTCTGTACCTCAATAAAAAACACCCTTTATTTAGCATTTAAGTCTTTATTATTTTTTTTTAAAAATTTCCGAAATGATTGTACGTCTATTACAGTTGAAAATGGGCCCTTTAACTCTAGAACACTAAAGCTAGTACAACATTTTAAAAAGTACAAAATTTTAATTTTTTATTTGATTTTTTATTAAAAAGAAGAGTTATCTTGTATAATAAAGGGTTATCCATTTCGTGGTTTCAAAAGTATAGGGCTGGAAATCGACATCTGTCAAACTAAGTTGTTAAACCAAGTTTTTTTTTCAGTTGGAAGTCTGACATTGACGAAAATTGATCGCTCAACTATCACACAACGCGGAAAAATTATTAAAACCTTCTACAAAAAATGGTGATTCTGGCACAGCCACATATCGTGGTTTAAGAGGAGATTATGGTTTATGGTTATGAAGCACATTTCTCAATCGGTGGGTATGTTAATAAACAAAATTGTCGTATTTGGGGTTCTGAGAATCCTCAAGTATTTGAAGAGAGGCCATTACATCCACAAAAAGTCACTGTTTGGTGCGCTCGTTGGCTGTTTGGTGTTATTGGACCTTACTTCTTCGAAAACGACGAGGGAACGACTGTTACCGTCAATTCGGAGCGTTATGATTGTATGATAACCGTCTTTTTTGCCTGCTATTGAAGAATACGACTTGGAGAATATGTGGTTTCAACAAGACGGTGCCCCATGCCACACAACTCGAGCGACTATTGCTTTATTGCAAGAGACATTCCCTGGCCGCGTAAATTCTCGTCGTGGAGACATCAACTGGCCACCGAGATCATGCGATTTGACACCATTTTTTGTAGGGCTACGCAAAAGACCGTCTTTATGTAGATAAACCTTAAACTCCTAAGCACTTAAGAACCAACAATCGTCAAGTTATGGCTGAGATACCGCCCAATATGTGCCTGTATCACGTCAAATTTTTTAAAAAATAGATTTTATCAATTCTCAGATTTTCCTAAATTTTTTTTCTTTTTTTTAAATGGTTATCGTTTTTTTTTAAGGTTTCAGTTCAAAAAACATTTTTTTTTTCGTAACGCTTAAGTAGTTTAAAAATTTGGAGTCTCTTCAAGTTATGCTAAGAAAAATAATAAAAATTGGGGAAAATCTGAGAATTAATAAAAATTGTTTTTAACAAATTTTACGTGATACAGACATTTCTACGAGTCTGCCTGCTCGATTGGATCACTGAAAAAGGGTTAAAAATCGGTCGAAAGGCTTTCACACAGGCCACTAAGAGCTTTATACATCAAACTTAAAAAAAAAAATTCTGTCTTGTACACGTGTATTTGACACGAGTTGAGTTATTTGCAACCGATCGTAAAATATCGTGTAAAAAAATTCGAGTCACCTCACAGGCCGGATTTAGTGTTCTGGGTTAAACTCAACACACATATCGGAATCTCATGCAGGCATTCAAATCTGGCCTTACCTCAATTTTGATGTTTTGAAGTTTGTGACATTCGTTCTGAGGACGGGTAAAATTATCAACGAATTTTTTTGGAAAATTTTCTTAACATTTTAATGTTGCTTAGATTCAATGAACGGTTGCTACTCCACATTAAGTTACTAATATTCTAATTAGTGGACATTTTAATGTCTTTGCCATGACGTCGAAATGTTTTAAATCATTCGCGTCTAACCAGCAATCCGCTGGATAGAAAATATTTAGAAATTAGATTGTACTGCTGCACGTGGTGATAGTTCTTTATGTGTCAAACAACTGAAAGACTAGAGTCATATCGACTTTGTCACAGTCGAATTGTGATGTCCTCCGTACTTTCTGATAAGGTGAGTTTGGCTGTTGTCGTGGCGTATTAATTGATACTGAGGTCACAACGTATTTTAATTGTTATTGGAGACTTTAATTGTGACAATCGGAAAGCCAATAAGTTACGGAATTAAAAAAAAAAGTTTTCAATCGCTGTAAACTGTCAGTCCTTGATTTTTAGAGATTCAAAATCTCATTTTGTGCAAGTCGTATTGCATATGTGGCCTATTAAATTTTGCAGCTCTTAATATTGACCAAGCTTTAATATTGACCAAGCTTTAAATTAAAAAATGTTGATCCCTCTATATACACTACGATGGGTGGTAAGTTTCACCTGAGAGATTCCCAAGTGAAAAATGAACAATGGAAATCATAAAAACAGTTTAAGGCATTTGAGCAACACAAATATACAGGGTTCAACGCTTGAACGACAAGAGTAGTGTGTTTTGGAGTATGTTAAGCTTTTGTTAAATTCATTCGCTAATCAGTTTCCATTCTTACGGGTTAGATGGTTAATAACAATAACTTAATATGTTCTATAGCCTAAATGTCACTATTCTGCCTTTTATTAACCCTTCTGTTTGTGCGAAGGTCCCTGGGAACCTTTTCGATGTGCAAACTTTAAGGCCAACGGGAGTCTAATCAATCGGAGGGTTAACTACCTCCTGGCACATTTCTAACCAATGCCACATGTTGCCTATGACGTTGAGGTCATTCTGGAGACTGATTGATATTCCCATGCCGTTTTGAAGTACATTTACGGTGCACATTGCAGAAAAGATTGTCCCCCCCCCCCCCCCACCCCTTTCCATATTCAGTTCAGAAAAGACCTTCTAAAAGTCTTTTTAAAATGCACATTTGAAGTTTTATTTTTGTTGTTGAAATTCGGACAGAAATTGTAGTCTTTATTGGACAGAATTTTCCTTGAATAGTTTTTGCCAGTGCGTCTGACAATATTGTTTTCGTTTACTGAGTTATTCGGAGCTGCCACAGAAATTAAAGCAATAAAAAAACTGGCGTATTTAGCTTAGCTTTGCTCAATGTTTTTAATTGGGGTAACAAATTCTTTAATTAAAATTCCGTTTTAAAATCCCTATGCCATCATTTAAATGTCTACGGACGAAAACCAAATTAATGCGACCTCTTCGTCGGAAGTTTTTCAATTTTCAACTCTTTATCGGCAACCTTTTGAAGCGTCAATTCCGCAGTTCCTGCGATTTGTATGTTAAACCACGGCCAACGATAAAAAATCCCCAAAACGGGCCTAACCAGTTGGCCAGACTACCGGGCACACCCGAAGGATTTCTGAACACCTGTGTTACCACATTAAATACTCTGGTGAGACCACGTAGCATTACGATCTTCACTTTGAGCCCAACACACCCCGACTAGTAGAACAATGTCTACGATTTCTCTGCGTCACCTACAAAACCACAGAGCATTAATAGCGTAAATATCACATATGGACTCTATTCTAAAGGGGGGAAATATACGGTTTCAACAGTGTGTTCTCTGTAAACCGCGGTCTTCGGCAATCCGATACAATCAATGCTGTTTGAAGACATTGCTGACTTTTATATTCAGTTTTAAACATTAAAATAGGAAAGAATAATAAACGAGGCCTCGAACAGAATCACAAACATTATTTTATTCCACTTCGAAACGAAGATCTGAAAGATCACAGACAATGATCCTAGCATAAACATCACAGGGAGAATTAAGCGATAACTGCTCTCTGAGGTGAAAGGGGAACGAGGACAACGAGTATAGACTGGCATGTTGGCGATAAGGATCTTCCGCGGCTCGTTCGAGTGGCCATGCATTTGGAGACCCAGTCCATGAAGAGGTAATGTTACTGAAACATCAGTACCGAAACTATACTTTTAAGTCGGCAAGATATCCGGTCGGTCTCAAACTGACTAGAATTGTTTCGCTTCATAAGAGTCAGTATTTATTACCAGTATTCAGATTGTCTCGATCTTTTGTAATACACCCAGTGAATACTTGGATCATGAATGCGTTCAGGGCCTACTGCTGTTATCCCATGCCCTTTTCTCCTTATCGATGTGTATCTGTGTGCGTACATTTCTTATCGGAGAGAGAGTACACACTAGGGTGGAGTGAAATTCAAAAAAAAAAGTTAACCTCGGAAAGAGATGTAGTCTGGGGTCCTAATGAGGGGAAAAATAAAGAAAAAAATTTTAAAAAAATTTTAGGGGTCGCGCCACTCCCTCGAAATTTGGAAATTATCGCTATTTTGGCGTTGATTTTAGAAAAATCCTAAAAATTAACGACTTAACTTATTCGAAATTTAAAAGTTTGAGCTTGTCCAGTGCCCAAACAAAAGTATTTGAGGCAAATATGAGGATAATCGACTAATATTTGTAGCTTTGGTGGCGATTTCATTGTTCAGTCAATTTTCTGAAGAAGGGACGATTTGACATATTTTACTTTTTGAAATTTTTGAACAATGAGAAAATTTTTTTTAAATTTTTTCATGCCCTTATTTCATTGTTTACGCTATTGCAAACATTTATTGACATAAAACTTTTTAAGATTTTTCTAAAATCAACGCCAAAATAGCGATAATTTCCAAATTTCGAGGGAGTGGCGCGACCCCTAAAAATTTTTTAAAATTGTTTTCTTTATTTTTCCCCTCATTAGGACCCCTCTTTCCGAGGTTAACTTTTTCAAATGAAAAAAAAAGCATGTTTTCACTCCACCCTAGTACACACTCCGAAATATAGTACGTGTTCATCTTTGAACACACACTGTGCAAAAATATTGGCTACATTGCAAAGACCAGTCTGCAGCGAAAACCTCTAGGCAGGCGTAATGCGGGCCGCCAAAAACTACTTACCGCAGATCAGTAGAAGCGGAACCCAGACACAGAGGTCTGTCGTGGTCCCAAATACGCCAAATGGCACTGGGCAGAGCCAGCTGGAAAATCATTGTGGAGTCTTTCTAACTAGATAGAAATACTTTGGAAAGTGAACGTTTTTAAATTGTACGGATTCATCTGACAAAACGCACAAAATCGCAAAGCGTTTATTTCAAATATTTTCGTTTTTCACTGAAGATTTTTTTTATTTGGTAAGGAAACTTATTTAATACACATTTATCACGTTTTACTTTATGTTTTACTTAAAAAAGAACTAAAAAAATTCTTTAATAAATCGGACAAGCGACAAATTAATATAAAATATAAATTGTTCGAAGTGAAAATCGAACCGCCGATCTAATATCTTTTCTACGATTTATTTTTAACATTAAAACAATAACGTAAATTCCAAACCACTTAACTAATTTTTCAATCACAAGCTTAGTTATATTCTTCATGTTTAATATAAAAAATTGTAAAACAAAATCTATTAATAAAAAATTATAAATAAAAAAAATAAATAAACTTGTATTCATGATTTTTATTTATTTTTGTTGACAACGTTTTTTCTTTGTTAAAAATTCTTTATCAAAATTGATTTTACGATAAACTGGATGGCCAATAAATAGTTTTCTAATGATTGGTATTTCGTGGGGAAACAATTTGCACATAAAATGTGTTTGAAATCAATTTTATTTATAAATCAGTAAGGCAAATCGAAAGTGAAGCGTGTCAGGCAGATAAGATACGCTACAGCACTTTCAGCTGTAGTCAATTTTATGTCAGGTTAGATTTTTCTGTCTGCCATGATGTGGTACGTAGTGCGTGTATCACACAACAACTGCAGGCTTGAATCCTGGTAAAAATATCCAACACAAAATTTCAGCAGCCGTGTCCACATAGTGAATGCCGGCGACTTTTCAAGTTAAAGAGCAATTTCTAAGCCATGTTTGGAACTGGCAGCAGTTTCCGGCCAGTGATTATAAAAATTATATCATGCAGAGATCTGTGATTCACGACAAGTTTTTTGTCTGTTCCTTAATGGAATGTGATGGGAGAAATATCTTTATTAAACATAAAGCAAATAAAAAAAAACCATCATTTTGAAGAATTGGTTTTAAAACCAACTTTCCACCGACTCTGATGAGCAAGGTGAATGTTTTCACCAAGTAGCTTTAACCGTGGAAACTAGGGACAAAGGATAGAAACTAGATTCTATGTAAGCTGATTTATGCTGATGGTTAAAGAGAACAACCGATGAAGAGGATACTGACGAAGATCTGTAGCTTCAGACTACTTCAGACATGCCAATTGACAGTGATAGTGAGGATGCTTAAGCGGATCCAAAATAAGAATAAATAAAAATTTAATTTTTGTCCTAGCAACATACTGAGAATAATGAAATGTACTTCGTTATATCATTAGGAATGTGTTTTATAATGAAGGCAATATCTAAAATTGATTTTTCAGGCTAAAAAAAGTAGATACACCGTTTTTCTATGAACACCTACAAAATACCAATATTTGTATGGCAGCGCCATCTAGCGTGAGTTTTAGGTAAAACTAAATATCGAAAATATATTTCTCGACCACAAAAACAGTAAGATACCACAACTTTCCAGGATAATAGAAATAAATAAGCATTATTTTTTGTTTTATCAAATTACCAATGATCTTTTCTTGTTAGACAGCGTTCCAAAACCAACAACTTCAAATGGGCGTAAAAAAAAATCTCGCACTGAACTAAAAAAAAACCATTGAAGGTTTTGTCAACTTTCATTTGCAATTGGACTCATCGCGTTCACATTGTAGAAATTTGTCTATTGGGCGGTTTATCAGGCAATCCGGTCTATGTAAATTTCTATTTAATTTTATGTGCGCATGAAAAACTCTCTTTGGCAACGTCGATAATTTATTAATTTCATTGAAGAACAGCACAGAAACATTTTCTCAGGCGAAGTAGCTTATTTCGATATGAAGGACGTATTTTTGAATTAGAATAGTTTGAGAAATCAGTACTGTCCTGAATGAGACATCCGGTCTTGATAGCAACTTCTGTCATTTTGCATTTTGTGAGAACGGTTCTGAGATGTGTAGACGGAATTCAGCCTCGGACATATGCTCCGCCGTGTGTTTATCTATAAGTTCTACCACGCAGTAGGAGTTCTGCAAGAGACAGTTGGAATCTGGTAAACCTAAATGTATCTCATCAGCTCTATAGATCATCTGTTAGGGCCCTGAGTCTCGGCACCCATTTGACGGTGATCGACTAACTGCTGAGCTATCTCTTTGGAAGATTTGCGACACTCAACCGCTGATTTTGAGTTCAGGAAGACAAAATCCACAGATTGTAAGTCATCTTGAATATCCAACCGGTTGCTATTTGACTCAACTTACCTCTAACAGCTCCATGTCGTTCTGCCTCTGAATGCTGATGGTGTTATCTGAAATGTATTGAAAAAAAAAAACAGTGTGTGGTTAGGTTAGATTCAAACGATGACTAAAACATTCACGACTTCGTCTTGAGTTGTGGTATTTTAATTCTGGACGAGATACAGATCATGTATATTTGAAGAAGAAGAAATCGTTCATTTCTTCGGCACTTTTTTTTTACAACTGTAAAGATGTTTAGTCTTCCGAATACATTTCAAGTGATTAGACGGTATAGCAAGGACATGCAGCAATAACAACAACGAAAACATAAAATATAAATATTGTAAACTACGAAGAGATAGAAAAGTTAAACAAATTAAACCACAAACAGTTCCAGTGAATCTCTAGTGCAAGGGACAATGTCACAAGGGCCAAGCTCTTATTTTGTGGCGAATCGCCCACCAACACCAGGATGGTACAGCCTACCGCAACTGTGTTCCATAACAACAGGTGATACTAATTAGAATAAAAGAAAACTTAAGTCCAATTGAATTACGTGGAAGAAATTTTAATATGCTTCTGAAACAAACGGCTCTATGGAAAATTCTACAAATGAAAAATCCCCCCAAAAAAAAAAAAAGAATAATGCCCGAAATGAATAAATCCCCAAAATAAATGACAAATCCCCTCAAAAGCCTAATATCAAAATTTCCCCAAAAATTCTAAAAAATCCCCCCAAACAATTTATGAAAAATTAACCCAACGGAAAATCCCCCAAAAATACAATAAGAGATTTTCGAAATTTAGAAAAAGTGAAATTTTTAAGTATGAAGAATCGACCCAAATTTGAGATGATTTTCCATTATGAAATATCCAACATTCCTGAACTAGTTGATCTTATTACATTTTAATTGTACAGGAGATTTTTTTCAAGATTCATTTCGTATGATTCCTAATTAAAGTTTTATGAATAATTTCAAGTTTTATTAAGTTTCGGTTAAAAAAAGGTTTTTTTTTTAATTGAAAAACTGTATTCTTTCTTTGTTTTTTTTTATAAACAAAATCAAGTCCCGGGACGACGTCGAACAAATTCCCGATTGCAGGGAGTTGAAAAAAGTCGGGAAATTAAAAACCCTACACACGCATCATTTATAAGGAGGGGGGAAAAGAAAAAATCTTTGTGATTGTGATATTTTTACTTTAACTTTGCAGAGCAGATCTAGTTTGATTTTTAAAATGGTTTATTTAAAAAAAAAAAAATAATAATTCAAACTAAGGCTACGTTCCATTCCTCAATAATAGACGGCAGAGCCGTGCAAACAGCTGATTAAATTGTTTTCATTTCAACAGACTTTTGATTGTCAAACAAATTGCTTACATTCCAATTATTGGTTTATTTCTTTCTTCAAATGCCAAATACGGTTTCTTGTTAAATATTTAAGTCAACGAATTAAACTACAAAATAAAAACTAAAGTTATAGTTCTCTAAAAATTGAGCCAAGAGTTGTAACTGTCTGCCATTTATATGCCAGAATTTGACAATCAAAATACCCGGGGTTGTATCTGAGATTTTGTTGTTGGGCAATTGTCACCATCTTTTATTATTGCACCGTGTTACAAAAAATAGATTTTTTTCTGTCCTATGGACCAAATGCACATATTCGGAAAGAGGGGGAAAAATAAAAATACACGTGTATCGGCGATTTCCATGTACACGTCAGAATTTTTTTTTTTTTAAGTTTGAAGTATAAAGCTCGTAGTGGCCTGTGTGAAAGCCTTTCGACCGATTTTTAACCCTTTTTCAGTGATCCAATCGAGCTGCTTTTGGCATGCAGACTCGTGGAAATGTCTGTATCACGTCAAATTTTTTAAAAAATAGATTTTTATCAATTCTCAGATTTTCCTAATTTTTTCTTTTTTTTTAAGGTTTCAGTCAACAAACATTTTTTTTCGTAACGCTTAAGTAGTTTAAAAATTTGGAGTCTCTTCAAGTTATGCAAAGAAACGTGAAAAAATAATAAAAATTGGGGAAAATCTGAGAATTGATAAAAATGGTTTTTTAAAAATTTTACATGATACATTCATTTCCACGAGTCTGCCTGACGTGTACATGAAAATCGCCGATACACGTGTATTTTTATTTTTTCCCCTCTTTCCGAATATGTGCATTAGGGTGGAGTGAAAACATGCTTTTTTTTTAATTTGAAAAAGTTAACCTCGGAAAGAGATGTAGTCTGGGGTCCTAATGAGGGGAAAAATAAAGAAAAAAATTTTAGGGGTCGCGCCGCTCCCTCGAAATTTGGAAATTATCTCTATTTTGGCGTTGATTTTAGAAAAATCCTAAAATTTAACGACTTAACTTATTCGAAATTTAAAAGTTTGAGCTTGTTCAGTGCCCAAACAAAAGTATTTGAGGCAAATATGAGGATAATCGACTAATATTTGTAGCTTTGGTGGCGATTTCATTGTTCAGTCAATTTTCTGAAGAAGGGACGATTTGACTTATTTTACTTTTTGAAATTTTTGAACAATGAGAAAAATTTTTTTAAATTTTTTCATGCCCTTATTTCATTGTTTATGCTATTGCAAACATTTATTGACATAAAACTTTTTAGGATTTTTCTAAAATCAACGCCAAAATAGCGATAATTTCCAAATTTCGAGGGAGTGGCGCGACCCCTAAAAATTTTTTAAAATTTTTTTCTTTATTTTTCCCCTCATTAGGACCCCAGACTACATCTCTTTCCGAGGTTAACTTTTTTTTTTTGAATTTCACTCCACCCTAATGTGCATTTGGTTAATAGGACAGAAAAAATCTATTTTTTGTAACACGGTGTTATTAACGGCATACCATCCTCTTTATTATGAATTATCATTTATCTAAAAAAAAAATCCACTTTTCTTTGAATACCAAAATAACACCTCTTATTGGAAAACTCTGTACTACATTCCGCCCACTCGATCTGAGTTGCATTTGTAACCTCTGTAGTCTCTCTTCAACCCGCTTCGATTTTTAGATTTTCTGTCTCTGATATTTTTATTAATATTTCTAGTTCCACAATAATTTCTCTGAGGTTAGCAACTGTCTCGTTTTATCATGTATGCAAATAAGAACGAGCTAATATTAGAGAAAAATAAAAAAACCACAATGTAAATCATGAGATGTATGCGCAACTACTGAAATTAATTTAACTACGTCGCTCAAGATGAAATTAACGTTTGAATGGAAAACAAATCACTTTAGACTATTATGAAATTCCACCTAATACTTGTGATCACACACATTGGGCCTAGGTGGGTTTATTAAATAGTACTTTGGGCCGAAATGAAGCAATGGCCGCACCTGCTATACGCAAACATTAACCAAAAGCCTTTGGGGATAACGAATACAGAGGCATTATAAACTATTTTTGTGACCGAAGATTAATGACATGGACTTTAACGATATTTGGTTCAGCACGATAATCGCCAAATATCTTCTTTTTAATATATATTTACCCTCGACACTGATTCACTGACTCTGTCACGCAGTACGTAGGAATTTAAATAGGCATTCTATAATTCAATAAATAATAATAAGAAAAAAAATAATATTTTTTTTTGTACAGAAATTGTGTTTTCCCCAATTTTTTTTTTTACCAAAAATTTTTTTTTCCAAATTTTTTTTTTCCAAATTTTTTTTTCCAAATATTTCTTTTTTTACAAAATTTTTTTTTCCAAATTTTTTTTTTCAACAAAATTTTTTTTTTCCACAAATTTTTTTTTTTACAATTTTATTTTTTTTTTCGAAATTTTTTTTACAAAATAGTTTTCTCAAAATATTTTCTACAAAATTTTTAAAATTAAGTAACAAATACTTTCTCACGCAAATTAACGGGCGCCATAGGCGCATTACAACTGACTAGTTGTCTATATATTTTCAATAGTCAAATATTTTCTATACAATTCGATAATCTTCATCTGTCTTGCAGGTGCCCTGATCTTCCTGTCCGGTGGCATGAATATGGCTCTCGGCTTGGGTTGGAGGGTATTCAGCGTTACTGGAGTTGTGAAGCATTTTCATTATTGCTGGTTCATTGCAGTTATCATTGGAACGGTTATTTCCATACCGCTCAGGAATATTATACCCAAGAAATTCATAATGGTTCGTACAGGAAGCAATTTCCGTAATCTATAATTTATCAACTAATTGTGTCCGTCTCCCTCTCCAGGCCATCTCGGCCCTTCTAATTCTGGCCGGAGGTGTTATATTCACCAGTACCCCCAATACAATGGATGCCCTGGTGGCGGGTCGTTATCTCAATGGCATAGCCGTGGGCTTGGCCACGGTGCCCTTTTTAATGCACTGCAGTGAAATATCACGTGCTTCATCGCGCGGAGCATGTCTGGCCATGGAACAGTATGCCATGACAATCGGTATGGCCATTCAAATGATTGCCACGTCACAGTGGGATGTAACGTCCACTTTTCCGGCCAGTCGTTTCCATGGCATTTTGGATATAATTATAGCTGTATCGATTGTGATTTCTCTGCTTTATTTCATTGAATCGCCCGTGGACTATATACGCATGGGCAATGAGGCGGACGCTTTGGATTGTTTGTCGCGTCTGCAGCGACCACCCGGTGTCACTACGGAAACCAGTGCTGCCCTGGAGGAGCATAAATACTATGTACGCGAACAGGAAGACTTCACCACGATGCAGTGCATCATCAGCAGTGTATTGCCCATGATTCGAATGATTTTGTTTCGCAGTATGATGTTGGCGTTTACCTTCTCCATGCCGCTGACAATGACACTGCAATACACCATGTACATAAATCACACCAGATGGCAGCCGATTTTGGCGGCATCTTTACGGGTATGTGGTGGCTTCCTGTCGCTGCTACTGGTGGATAAATTGGGTCGAAAACTGCCGGCCTTGTTGAGTACCGTCATCATCGGGGCTCTTATTCTTAGCATTGGTGTGATCTGCAATGACAGCCAGAACTTGGTAAGTTCGCAGAAAATGGCCACGGTCACAACGCTTTGTCTGACGGTGCAATTCTTTGCTGGTCTCTTTTCTCCGCTCACATCGGCCTATATGGGTGAGGCTTTCCCCCTGAAGATCAAATCATATCTGATGGGAGTGTGTGTGATTGCTGAACAGGCCATACACATTTTTATCATTTCCAAAAATAATTCCATGGGCAATGATGGCACCTTTATGGCGGAGGGCATAACAATTGTCATATTGTTTGCGTGCCTCTGCGCGATAATGCCGGAGACAAAGCGGACTTCATTGAGGGATGCCCAGGAGCGTTTTTGCATCTTTTTCAATTGGAGGCTGTATTGAGGACAAGCGGTGTCGAACTATATTTTATATGTATAATAAGTAATAAACTTAATAAATTTGTAAAAGCTAAAAATTAATGGTTGTGGGAAAAATCGATAATGGGGTAAATCAATTTTAGTGATATCGCGTAATTGACGGACAATCGCCAGCGCGAAGCGGGAGGATGATTTTAAAAAATAAAAATGTGAATGACAGATATCAAAGACAGAAAGATAGAGAAAATGAGTGAGAGAGAGAGAGAGAGAGGGAACAAATAAGTCAGAGAGCGAGAGATAGACAGAAAGATCGATGTAGAGATGACTTCGAGTGATTCTGCGACAGAGACAGCGATAGAGTGAGAGATCCAGAGAAACAGAGAGAAAAAAATAAAAAATATAACTTCCCCGGAGATTTAACCTCGAGTGGTTCCGCGTAATATACAGACAATCGCAGCAGCAGCTATCAATTTTGTAACTTTTTCAGACGATTTCAATAAGAGCAAGCGGGAGGATGATTTTCAAAAATAACAATATGAATGAGAGAGAGAGAGCAAAGACAGAAAGAGAGAGGAAATAAGTGAGAGATAAAAAATAAGTCAGAGAGCGAGAGATAGACAGAAAGATAGATATAAAGTTGACATCGAGTGATTCAGCGAGAGAGAAATCGAGAAAATAAGTTAGAGAGCGAGAGAAAAAAAATATATAACTTCCCCGGAGATTTAACCTCGAGTGGTTCCGCGTAATATACAGACAATCGCAGCAGCAGCTATCAATTTTGTAACTTTTTCAGACGATTTCAATAAGAGCAAGCGGGAGGATGATTTTCAAAAATAACAATATGAATGAGAGAGAGAGCAAAGACAGAAAGAGAGAGAAAATAAGTGAGAGAGACATACAGATAGAGAGAGATAGCGAGAAAATAAGAGGGAGAGCGAGAGAAAGACATAGAGAGAAGAAATTAAAAATTTAACTTCCGCGAAAATTTAACCTCAAGTGATTCCGAGTAATAGACAGACAATTGCAGCAGCTATCAATTTTGTAACTTTTTCAGAAGCTTTCAACAGGAGCAAGCGAAAAATAACAATGTGAATGAGAGAGAGCAACATTAACAAGTTCCGAAAAGATCCATAATTATTTATTAAGGTCGTTATAAATAAAGCATTATTAAACTCGATTATGTGCTTAGGCTAATGACATGTCATTAACAGTTAATGTTTACCCAGTTCTTGCTTGGACATTCTCAGGACATTTTGTATAACTGTATAACGCCGACTAAGCTCAATTATTAAAAAACGGATTCTTAAAAAATGGCGGGAAGAAACTTAAACGATGTATTTATAAAATAAAAACAGTACAAAAGTAAAACTAAAACTATGAAACTTTCATTAAATCTATAAAATTTGTCATTAAACATTTCATAAAAAAAATAAATATTTCATTTCATCACAAAATTCTTCAATTACTAAATAAAGTCTACTAAACCTCAAAGAAAAATTTTCATACAGTTTAAGAAATGTTTTCATTAGATCTATGAAGACATTTCGTGACTAAGAAATATTCAAAAAACACTGTCGGTCGACACTGAAGAAATGCCTCTTTCGAATTGGAATTGTGAGTCATTTGAAGAGGAAATGTAAACGATAGAACCCGTACTATCCCGTCTATGACGGGCTTTCACAAAACTGAGACTGCGATATCAGTTGAAGTAATTTGTGACTTGGGAAACCTCAGAGCGACTCAGGGGGGGATACCCTAAAAACACGACACACCAAACTATTTTCATTGTATAGGGTGTTTTTATAAGCTACATTCGTACCCACAATCGATATATATCGATAACTCTGGTTTAACAGATGATGTGTTTACATTTATGATCGTTAAGGTTTGGCAAGTCATCATGAATCGTTTAAAGCCAGAACTAAACTTACAAATTGTGGAAATTTACTTTGAAAAAAATAAATCTGTTCATCCATTTTACGATCCACATAATCGGTCAAGTGAGCAAACAAGCAAGCTACGTCAATAAGCAAAAATTGCTGTCTTTGAAGCGAACACAATAATCAAGCCTTTATCGAATCACCAATTAAAATTTACAGTTTGGTGCGCGTTACACGGTTTTGAAATGAGAAAGGAGCTGCCGTTATGGTGAATGACGAGCGCTATCGAGCAATGCTGACTGCATTTTTGTTTATAAAAATTAATAAGCTATACATCAACTACATTTAGTTCCAACACGATTTACTGCAAAATCAAGTTGGTGACAACTTTATTTCCACAAGCGGTCATGTTTACTGGCCCCCTCATTCCCGCCTATGGATTACTTTTTATGGGGCTAACTAAAGTCATTGGTTTCAGCCGACAAATCAGCAACTTTCGCAGCGTTGGAAGCCAATATTCAAGCCACCATTGAACCATACGGTCATATTATTTGGAAAAATAAGACTGGGATTTGGACTGAAAAATTTAAAAAATAAATGCCACGAAATTATCTACGTTAGTACATTTCACTGCAACAATATTTCCAATAATTTCAAAAATGTTCAAGCTCTTAAAAAACACCCTTTTTATTTATAACGCTCCCGCATATTGAACCCAACGCAATCTAAGATAAGTCCGATAAGAAACAGTATAAGGGGCAACATAAAATATAGCCGTATTATTCAAACCGATAAAGGCAACTGATTGGTATAATTGCCCGTAACTGAGCTCTTATCTCTGCGAGATATACTTTAATTTCAGCTGAAATTTCAAACGAGCAACTTCAGTCTTTCGCAAATATTTCAAGTATTTAGACGTGCCAGACGAAAGAACGAACAAAACATGTACTAAGATAAACATATTTGCACTTGAGTATTGTGTTTTGCAGTGTAAAAGAATTCGAAAATAAAGTGAAATATTACAAAAAAAAACAGACACCAAAAACATGGAAAGACAGCAGCCAAACACATATGGCAGTGGAGTCACAATTGGAGCGACTACCAGTACCACACATCGTCAGCACCCACCAGGATTATGCAATCCCTTGCAGTACAGCTCAATGGTAGCAGGTGAGAAATAAAATTGTTAGTTCAATTTCATGGGATGGAAATGTTATAAATGAGAGGAATTCATTCCAAATCTCGGAGGGTGAATATAAATGAAATAGTTATTAACAAAAGATAAATGAAAGGATTGTCAGTTTACGAGGCAGCCCTAAGTCCAGTGAAAATTAAATTCATTTCGAACTTGTTATACCAGTAATCTATTCTAACCACAATTTATTGCTCGAAGAACTTTATCTGGGGAGGTTATTTGTGATAACAGAAAAATTAAGAAAACCAACAACGGATAAGCTGTCAACGGCCTTGGATAAACTGTTTAGGTAATTGGGGACATAGATAGAAAAAATTAGTAAATATTTTTTGGGATTTAATTTGTAATAAATCGAAAACGAGTCGTGCAATTTTGTTGAAATACACTTTCAAAAAATCAGTTTAAGATTTTATTTTTATATTATTACGGCCTTTAAATCAGATTGACTATTTCGGAGGTATAAGCAAAATTTAAGGCAAACAAAGTATGAGGCAAACATTAGGGTGGAGTGAAATTCAAAAAAAAAAAGTTAACCTCGGAAAGAGATGTAGTCCGGGGGCCTAATTAGGGGGAAAATAAAGAAAAAAATTAAAAAAATTTTAGGGGTCGCGCCACTCCCTCGAAATTTGGAAATTATCGCTATTTTGGCGTTGATTTTAGAAAAATCCTAAAAAGTTGTATGTCAATAAATGTTTGCAATAGCGTAAACAATGAAATAAGGGCATGAACAAATTTAAAAAAAATTTTCTCATTGTTCAAAAATTTCAAAAAGTAAAATAAGTCAAATCGTCCCTTCTTCAGAAAATTGACTGAACAATGAAATCGCCACCAAACCTACAAATATTAGTCGATTATCCTCATATTTGCCTCAAATACTTTGGTTTGGGCACTGAAATTTCGAATAAGTTAAGTCGTTAATTTTTAGGATTTTTCTAAAATCAACGCCAAAATAGCGATAATTTCCAAATTTCGAGGGAGTGGCGCGACCCCTAAAATTTTTTTTAAATTTTTTTCTTTATTTTTCCCCTCATTAGGACCCCAGACTACATCTCTTTCCGAGGTTAACTTTTTCAAATTAAAAAAAAAGCATGTTTCACTCCACCCTAGCAAACATATCTTTTTCCCAAAATTTTTTTTTATTTATAATTATTATTATATGAAGGCCATTCAGTGGGCTTATCACTAGAGTTTTGTAAATCCCACAAAAGGTCCCTAGTATTTGAAGTCTCCAACAAAAATACCCCAATGAAAAGTACCCCAAATGAAGAATTCTCCAAAATAAATTAAAAAAAATTTGAAATATCAAAAAAATTCTGAAAAATGCCCCAAACATTTTATGAAAAATTCACCAAAGAAAAATATTATATTTTTCATAAATACATCAACAGATTTTCGTAATTTGGAAAAAGTGTATTTTTTGACAAAAAAAAATATGAAGAATCGCCCCAAATGTGGGGTGATTTTTCATTATGCAATATCAGTCCAATCTAAAATGTTAAAAAACCCCAAATAAAAATGAAAAACAACCTCAAACGATAAGGATTACGACCCTAATTATCATATTTTAAAATCGCGATTTATGATTCAAATTTGTTTTAAAAATATCCCAAAAAAAAAGAAAATTCGCCAAAATTTAAAAAAAGGCAAATTTTTCATTGTTCAAAAACGAAAAATTAAATATTAACTTAAATTTTTGAAAAACTTCCCAATTTTTTTTTAAGTTTTTTTAGGAATTCTTCATTTTATTTTTGGGGCATTTTTTTAGAGCTATTTGAATGGGAACATCTTAAGTCTGTGTTTTGGTTAAATATTCAACAAAAAGCATTCATTAAAACTGTTACTTGCAAATTTGCAAAGTGAAAATTTAAGAATAGAAACTAATTTCAGGCTTTTTTTTAAAAAAAGAGACCCTAAAGACCTAAAATTGGAGGGCATCGAAGGAGGGCAAAATTGTCGCATTTGGTGTAATGAAAATCCACAAGCCATTGTTAAGACACTGTTAAATCCTCAAAAAAGCACTGTATGGGCAGAGGGAATCATTGGTCCGTATTTCTTCAATAAATGAAGCCGGTCATAATGTTACAGGTAATGGGAAACGCTATTGATGAATGATTAATGACTTTTTCGTGTCTGAATTCGAGGATGTTGATATGGACGACCTTGGGTTTCAACAAGCCGGCGTCACATGTCATACCGCTAAGGAAACAATCAATTTATTGAGGGAAACTTTTGGTGAGCGCATTAGCAGGAATATTTATTCGAGCCAGCCGCGGCGGCCAATTGCCCAAAGTCATTTTAAAAACATAAAGATGAATTCTGGGCCATTCAATTATATGTGTTTTAGTTCTTCTTGAAAACCACACGTCAAAAAAAAACGCCCTTTATAAGCACCGACTGGGACCTCGTAAAGTCGTCAGCATTTATGAGGTGGAAACATGACATGTTCCATTCAATGACATTTTTGGTTTCCGAAAATCTTGGAATTTGTAACCTTAACCCTCTAACCGGCAATACCACTCTGAGGATGTTTTCATCAATTGTGTGGAATTTCGTAAAACAAAACATTTGTTTGTGCATAAGTGTTAAAAAAAAAACTTAGATTGCAAGGATTTTCCAGTATTCCTGTTTGGCCGGTTAGAGGGATAATATTTTATATGAAATTAAATGCAATTATTGCCAGTTAGAGAGTGTATTCATATATTAATGAAAACATTTCATTGAATCTATGAAGAGTGTCATTAATCAAAGACAAAAAATTTTGTCTGACATCAGATCCTCTCATAGAAGGGCCATGGGAGATTTATCGGAGCAAAAATGATGAAAGACATAAAACAACAATCCGATGTTCGAAGACTGGACGAGATAGAAGAACACTTTTTTACAAAAATAAACATTTTAAAAAGACCTTCGGAAAAATGCCCAACCTGCCGAATACTCAAGGTATTTCATTTCAAATATTTACCGCTTGAGTGACAAATCTGTGGTCAGACGTCATAACGGTCTCCGGCGAGATTTACACGATGACTTTTTGCCTGATTTTGAAATCATGATTTTTTTAAGTTTGTAGGCGAAAAGTGTACAGAAATCACAAATCACACATTTGAATTTTTTTTGTAATTTCTTTTTTACTTCACATATTTTCGACAATTTTACGAATCAGCAATCAAGGAGTCGCAAGCAAAAAGTCAACGTCTAAATACATATGACTTTTGAGAATTTAAAAAAAAAAGTCAACGTTAAAGTGGGACTAAGTCTGTTTTTCATTTTTTTTAAGGAGAGCAGTTTAAGCTTCCAAACTCTAACTGAAACTTTAGCAGGAATTGCTTTTTATTAGAACTGTGTTTGTGCGAGGACATGGTGGTTTCAAATCGCCATCTGATCAATGATTTGGGCGTCAAGAGCGGACGTGGTGTAAAAGATACTGCCTGCAACTGCAACACATAAAAAAACCTAGGTTGAAAACCATACCCGATCCTTACAACATAGGCAAATAACGTACGTATTATTTAGGTGTTACTTATTTATTTCCCTTAACATGAAGGAACAGACGGAGAACTTCTCTCGAATCAGTGAGCTGAGAGCTGTAAAGCAACTTTGTTATTAAAATGTTTCGGGGGGGGATAGTGTCTTAGTTGAAGGACACTGTATGTTATTTATTTCGCATCATTATTTAAAAATGGTTTCAAATTCTTATCTTGTAACTCATATATGTACTTCTTTTATTAAAAAAAAATATATATTTTTTTCTTATAGGTGCCCTGATTTTCATATCCGGTGGCATGAGTATGGCCCAAGGTCTGGGTTGGTCGGACATGCGAGTTTCTGGACCACTGGGTCATTTTAATTATTGCTGGTTTATTGCCGTAATACTTGGAACGGCTATTTCTTTCCCGCTGGGAAATATCCTGCCCAAGAAATTGCAAATGGTTCGTAAGGCACAATGAACAACTAAAATAGCTAATACATTGATCACAAACAATAATCATTTCTTGTGTTTATAGGCCGCATCAACGGTTCTAATCCTGGCTGGTGGTATAATATTCGTCAGCGGACCCGACAGCCTAGATGCTCTGGTGGCTGGTCGCTATCTCAATGGCATGGGCGTGGGCCTGGCCACCTTACCATTTTTATGTCACACCAGCGAAATTGCACGGACAACATCTCGTGGTGCCTGTCTGGGTCTCGAACAGTTCTGCCTGTCCGTCGGCATAGCCATCCAAATGATTTACATGTCACAGTGGAGCGCCGCGTCCACCTTCTCCACCAATCTTTTTCATGGCATTTTGGATATAATATTAGCCGTAGCGTCGGGTGCGTCTGTGTTGTATTTCATTGAGTCACCGGTGGATTTAATACGCTGGGACGATGATGCGGCCGCCATGGAGGTGTTGGCCAGTCTGCAGAGACCACCCGGCATCACCATGGAAACGAATGCATTGTTCGAGCAGCACAAAGACTATGTGCGTGAAGAGCAACACTATACGTTGATGGAACGCGTGAAGCGTGGCATATTGCCCATGGTGAAAATGATATTCTTTCGCAGTGTGATATTGGCCTTTGCCTATTCGCTACCGCTCAATGTCGATCTCCAGTTTAGTATGCTCATAAATGGATCGACATGGTCGCCGGCATTGGCTGGCTGTTTAAGAATTGTGGGCGGCTGTTTAACTCTGCTGATAGTGGACAAGATCGGCCGTAAATTACCCTCATTGGTTTGGGCCATCGTCATGGGAGGTCTATTGATTGGCATCGGCAACATCGTCAGCGACAGTAAGAATTTATTGTTTCCCCACAAAATGTCTGTCGTCACATCGATTTGTCTGGTGGTGCAATTTTTCGCCGGCCTATTTTCACCCAACACATCGGCCTATATGGGCGAGGCCTTCCCTCTGCACATCAAGCCATATCTGATGGGTCTGTGTGTGATTGTTGAACAGTTAATTCACATTATTGTCATTGCTTGTGCTTCACCTCTGGGAAACGATGGCACTCTGATGGCTCAGGGCATTATGATAATTATTGCCGCTGTATGCCTGTGTGTGACCATGCCGGAGACAAAGAAGACCACCTTGAAGGAGGCACAAGAACGCTTTATACCCATTTTTAATTTAAAAATGTTCTAAGCTGCTTGCCACTTTATGAAGTAATAGAAGTAATACACACATATGAATTTATTTATTTTAATATTAAAAAAAAAAAATAATAATAATAAACTTTTTACAATCCAAAATATTAAATATAACGAAAGCTTTCTTTATTTATGTTTAACTCTGGTGAGTAGTGAGTGTAGGAACCAAAAATTACAAAAAGTGATCCAAAATAACAACAAAACAAAAAATATGAAAAATGGCCCAAAAAGAAAAAATAAATTTAGGCCAAAAATTAACCCTTTAACCACTAAGATCGCCTACAGCCATGGTTCAAGGGTTAATGAACCGAATAACCGAAATGAGAACTCGGGCAACTGAAGGCATTTCTGTTCTTATTGTTCTTTAGGTCATGTTTATGTTCTGCAGAAACTTTGCAATCGATACACAGAGTAATCGATAACCGATACAACAACCAACAAATAAGTGGTTTCAATGGTTTGACGGCCAAGAGTAAAATCGACAATCTTTTTCGAAATTACTTAGAACTTTAGCATCTTTTAAACTGCATCATTAATTTCTTACACTTTCATGCAACTTTCAAGAGTTATGTATGAAACATTTTGTTTACGAATTTTTATGATAATCTAGGTTCTCGTAAAAATGATACAACTCACTATTCAATGATATCGGTGTTAATTGACGTCTAGCCATGTTGAGCTTAGCAGTATTAGAAATAGAAAGAAGGTAGGATTGAAAGGAAAAAAATGCTCTATTGAAACAAGGCCCCCTAAAAAAAATAAAGAATTCCATAAAAAAAATCTCATATAAAATTCACTCAAAAAAATTGGGGAGTTTTTCAGAATTTTTAGGTACCTAATTTTAATTTTTTGTTTTTTTCTTCCTTATGAAAATTGGCAATGAAAAATTAAAAAAAAATATTTTTGGAGATAAAGGGTGTTTTTTATTGGGGTATAGAACTTTAAGTTGGCATCACTTTTTTAACTGGCGGCCATTTTGTCAGCTGTCAAGTGATTAATATTTAGTTTGGTTTGCCATTTCATCATGAACAGGTTGACAAAAGAACAACGCTTGCAAATCGTGCAAATTTATTTCGAAAGTAATGGTTCAGTTCGCGAAGTTCACCGCAAGCTCCGTCCGAATGAATCGATTCGGCACCGTGCACAGCAATTGGAGCTTTGTCCATCAACTTTATGGAAGATTTTGCGCTAAGATCTTGGCTTGCCACCTTACAAGATCCAGCTTGTGCAAGAATTAAAGCCGCGAGACCATGCAATGCGTCGTGATTTTGGTGTATGGGCCGAAAATGAGATTCATCTCGATGCTGATTTTCATCACAATTGGAAAATTGGACCTGTAGAATTGGCTTTATTCGAGCCAGCCGCGGCGGCCACATGCCCGAAATCATATTTAAACATTAATGGCATAAAATTATCCTTCCAATAAAGCCAAATTGATGGACATTAAAACGATTTTCTTGTGTTTTATTTCTATTCGAAGTTCTATACCTCAATAAAAAACACCCTTTAGTTGCAAAACAAAAGTGAGTCATATATTTTTTGTGTATTTTTCATAAAGTTTGGGGGATTATGCATTGGGGGATTTTTCAAAATTTTTGGGGAATCGGGTTCAAAAAAATCGGGTTGTGCGGGTGCAAAGTTGTGCTTTGCGATTCGCCACGAATGCAAGTCTGGCCTTGTAGGCCTGTGTCGCCATTGGATCATTTCTTATCAGTTTCCATTTTTTAATATTTTCAATTTCTGTTTTTATGTTTATTTAAAAATCTATGTTTTTGAGACAAAGTTTATTGTTTCCTTAAAGCTAAAAGTTTTATTTCTTAGAACTAATAACAGAACAGCAAGGAAAATTAAAAAAACAGCAAATTAAATTACATTTTAAAAAATGTACAGGGGTACGAACTGATGGTGGGCGGAGTAGTATTACCCTTCTTGGCACAAAACGATAAGATTCATATAATTGCGCTCTCTGAGAGTAATACTCTCTACAGCTCTAAACAAAATATGTTCCAACATATTATTTTGCCAAACATATTTTAACACACAATCATATCGTTTTTCAATATGCTAGAATTGTGTCCCAAGCATATTTTGATTGTGTGCCAACATAATAAGTTTACACACAAACATATATGTGATTGCATGCCATCATATTTTAAACATATTTTTTTCCTCCGTGTATGGTGAACATATTTTATACAACAGGCACCCTGTAAATATATTTTTGAGAGCTCGTCGAAGCAAAGTAATATCTTCCACGCACGTGCGTTTCTTTATAAGAACTGGCATGGCCTCGTATACTACACCGAAACATAAAGCAATCAAATACATTCCAAGAAAAATGCCCTAGAACCACACCCCACTACTCACACACCCATGCCCCCCACAAAGCTACAAATGCCCCAGTGGTGGTAGATATAAATTAATCTAGTTTATAACGAATCTTAAATTTTTAAAAATAAAACGAATAATGTTTTTTCGTTGTTGTATTTATGATAACCCACGGATTCTGGGAAAAGTCATGACCAATAAATGCGTTGCCAATAATAACTCTGCCCGCCGTTATAGACAAACCGTCATAGCAAAAAGTCCAATACTATCATATACAATGGCAATAAGAGCTGGTTCACATTTAAGTACGTTTTCTTTTGTAGTTCCCCCACTCAAGCGCCCTACACACCAGCGCGTTCTTTCCTTGCAACACAGTAGGTGAACTGGTGCAATGGCAAACCTGCTGAACGCTGGAGTGTGATATTTTCATAAAAATAAACGTAATAAAAGAAACGTATTTTTTTTTTATTTATAAAACAATCTATGGCATGAATCATATGAACTGAAACAATGCAGTACTTCTAAAGCAAATATATGACGACAATTCTGTCAACAGAGTCGACTCGATATCCTCCTGGTGCTGGTTTTCCCAAACCAATTCGACAAAACGTTAGCCACTCTTATCTCTTCACATATATATGCAATTGTTGCGAGACTGACTATCTGATATATCAGTGTCTTGATCAAATGGTAGAGGCTAGAATGGGGAAGTGTACGCAGCCAGATTCATGAAAAGTGGTGAAATATGGGGAAATTCCCATCAAAATACGCATTAAACTCATTGAAAAAATCCATATTTTTGATAATTTGTTCCACACTGAATGGCACCTGGATATGAATTGGAGAACAAACTATGAATAGGAAATGGTTGGAAATGGCAAAAAAAAAGGCCAAAAACGAGAAAAATCTAAAATTTTAAAAAATTATAACAGGAAGAAGAAAAAAGCGATGATAATAATATTTGAGGAAAATTGTTAAAAATGGGGGGGTCAGAATGGGTAAAAAATAGAAACTAGGGAAAGGCGATAAAGAGGTAGTGATCAGACTTCCAGACTTCCAAGTTCGCCAGACTTCCAAGTTTTTTTTTCAAATTTTTTTCTAGCCATATCTTTACTAAACACAGAATTTGGGCAAGATCGAGTTGGGCATATTGATATTATTAGACGATTTCTAAGGTAGGCGGGATGGTACATTTGTATGGGAGGTACCAGAAGGGGAGTTGCCAGACTTCCAAGTTGTTGTCCAAAAAATTTTCTAACTATACTTTTACTAAATACAAAATTTGGGCAAGATCCCGCGGGTCATATTAATAAAGGGTGTTTTTTATTAAGGTATAGAACTTCGAATTGAAATAAAACACAAGAAAATCGTTTTAATGTCCATCAATTTGGCTTTATTGGAAGGATAATTTTATGCCATTAATGTTTAAATATGATTTCGGGCATGTGGCCGCCGCGGCTGGCTCGAATAAAGCCAATTCTACAGGTCCAATTTTCCAATTGTGATGAAAATCAGCATCGAGATGAATCTCATTTTCGGCCCATACACCAAAATCACGACTCATTGCATGGTCTCGCGGCTTTAATTCTTGCACAAGCTGGATCTTGTAAGGTCGCAAGCCAAGATCTTAGCGCAAAATCTTCCATAAAGTTGATGGACAAAGCTCCAATTGCTGTGCACGGTGGCGAATCGATTCATTCGGACGGAGCTTGCGGTGAACTTCGCGAACTGAACCATTACTTTCGAAATAAATTTGCACGATTTGCATGCGTTGTTCTTTTGTCAACCTGTTCATGATGAAATGGCAAACCAAACTAAATATTAATCACTTGACAGCTGACAAAATGGCCGCCAGTTAAAAAAGTGATGCCAACTTAAAGTTCTATACCCCAATAAAAAACACCCTTTATTATTACAGGATTTCTAAAGTGGGCGAAATAGACGATTTGTATGGGAGGTACCCGAAGGAGTGTGGCCGTATAGCCCATATGCAATCCCAAAAGCAGTTTTGGGAAAATATTAATCCATGCAAATTTTCAAAGCGATTGTTTAACTCTTTCGAAAGTTATCGTGTGTACCAGCAGGACAGACGGACGGACAGACGGGCATGGCTCAAATAATTCAGAAAGTCATGAATCGAATTTGGTTCAAAGACACCTGTGGTCTAATGTGGATATTTCTGTGTTACACTTTTGGGTCGTATCACCTCCTACCCGTAGGGTGAGGGTATTAAAAAGAAATACCTTTGAAAAAAAAAGTATTTTATATGTGTTTTATTTACGTTTACTTTTAAAACGCAAAATTTATAACCCTTTACTAGGACTTCAAATATCAGATTTTCGCTTGCTCAGTAGTGATCATTAGCTAGGCCTTGTCTTTGAGGAAAACGATCGATGTGAAAGGTCTAAAAAACTTACGACCATTTTCACAATATCCAGTTTAAATCTTATCAATCTAACGAATTTCTTAAAAAAAGATTTTTCGCCAAAAACTGGAGATTGTGAAAATAGCCATTAGCCTAAGTGTGACAGCTCAAAATTTACCGTCTACCACACTGTGTTAATAAAAAAAAAAAAACGGTCTTCCAGCTAACTGCTTGCCGATAATCGAGCAACCACTGATAGCTATAGTTTCTGGGAACTGAAAACTTATCATTGTGCCAATATACTTTGATTTGGCATCAGACAAAAGGTTCATTCGTTCGAAAACAGTTCAAGTTCACGGTCGGGAGAAGTTCCAAAAAAAAAAATTTTTTTTAAGAATAAATATTCCAGGAATATAGACGAATTGAAATAGAAGAAAAACAAATATTCTTGGGCATTGGAGATAATGGCTACTATTTATGGCACAGAAGCTGGTGGTGGTGCTGGCACAAAACACCAGCAGTCACAAGGATGCTGTAGTCCACTACGTTTGAGTTCCATGATACCAGGTAATTTAGTTAAATACAACGAATTCGGCATGGAAGTGGTATAAGGTGGGGGATGTTTGTAAATCTATTGGAAACTGGCAACTGAAAGCCGTACATAGGGAAGACTGGAGACGAATAATTGATCCCCGGGCTGTAATGCTATAAGATGATTATGATGGGAAGTCGCTATTATTTCTTGCATTTCCAAGGAAAATTACCAGAAGAAATGTGACAAGCTCCAACATTTTCCATTAACTCAAAGATTGCACTTCGATTTTAAGCTTTACAACAACAATTCACATACAAATTGAATTTACATTTCCCCTCCCCCCTTGTCAGTACCTGCTTTGTTGAAGATGAAGCCTCAAGGTCATACACACATTGACATAGGTTATAATAAACATACGATAACGAATGTATCTCGCTTCGATAACAACTTGAACTTGGGCAAATAAAACCCCCCATATCATAATTGTGGCCACATGATTCACCCGGATTTTAGGCCAATTAGGTTATCTGTCGATATTATCTGCGTTGGGAGAAAACAGAAAAAACGGTAACAATTTGATGGCGAAATGAAAGTGAGATCTAAACTGTAAGGCACAGTGTACGATTTGGAGAGACAGTTGGGAAAATACAAACAAAATAATATTACACTGTGTGTACAGTGCATGGAAAATCATTCAGAACAATCGTTACTAATATTTATTTTTAAATATGCGATTTTTCCAATTAAAAGGCGTGCGCTTATCCGAATTCGACTGCATACATATTTTTTAAATTTTGGATTCCTTTCAAACAATGGGGACTTTCAAGGTCATCTAAATATTCCTATGTATCCGTGATGTCGTTTCTTTCAAACCAAACTCTTGTAAATTAAAAAATTCTGTTCCAAATCCATAGAATCTGATAGATGAGTTCGCAATCCGCAGACAATCCGAAACAGTCAAACTTCCATAACTCGAACCACATTCCGTAGAAAAGTTTGACTTACGGAGACTTTGAGTTATGGTTTTACTTGTTAACTTTTTTAAGGGAATTTGACTCTTTAACTGCCACTAAAAGTGCTTCGACTTAAAGATAATTCGACTTAGGTCAGTTCCACTGTACTTCTTTCTGATGTCGGGCTGCTTCTGCTCAGAAATGTGTACTGTGAAGGTCACTCCAAACAAGCCCTCACTCCGGGCATTGGAATTCCTTTTACACTTTTCCCACATACTACGAAAATGGCGAGGCCCATAGTTATCCCATTCCAGAGTGTTGCCATTTCATAGTTGCCACGGAGAACTCTATGTGATAAAAGATCAAAAAAAGACCCGTTTCAGACAGTTTTGCCCAAAGTTACGCACTTTTTTATGGGTCCTCAAAGATATGGGGCCTCGGACTCATTTTTGTAAAAAAAGAGATCATTTTCTTAGACTCATATCTTGCAAACCGTTTGGAATTTTGATTTATGATCTCAGGAAAAGTTGTAGCTAATGAACAACAAAAAATATCAGAATCTCAAAAAAAAACTTTAATTTTTTTTTACTTTTTTTTTCCTTTTTTCAAGAAAACAATCAACTACATAAATATTCCTAAGATCTCAATAAATTTTGTAAAACATATGAATTTCCTAGGAATGATTCGTAAAATTGTATCAAGTCACATTTGCTTTCTAGAATAGCAGTAGACAATTATTGGAGCGTTAATTTAATTAACCACCTGTAGGCTTTCAACTTGATATTACTCATACGCTCCAAAAATTGGCTATTGCTATTCTAGAAGGCAAATGTGAGTTGGTACACTTTTACGAAACATCATCAAAGCAAAAAGCGCTAATACTACGAGAATCTATGCGGCGAAGTTTTAAAGCGTCTGAGTGAACTAAAATGTTGGAGTCAGCTTGTGAATTTAAGATTTAAGTTAACCATACGTACTTCGCCGAATAGAAATACACCTCAATACGTTTCACCACCTTTCAATTACTTGTTACCTTCAATACATGTCTTGTCTTTGCAGGTTCCCTAATATTCATATCCGGTGGCATGGCTTTGATTCAAGGTCTGGGTTGGTCGGACATCAGCATTTCTGGAGAATTTGGACAGTTTCATTATTGCTGGTTTATTGCCGTAATCATTGGAACAGTACTTTCTCTGCCATTGGGACACATGCTACCCACAAAATTTCAAATGGTGGGTATTGAAACAACTCCAATTCCAAAATGTAGTAATTTAATCTTTCTCCACAGGCCGCTGCAACGCTGCTTATCCTGGCCGGGGGTATAGCTTTCGTCATTGAACCCTACAGCCTGGATGTTCTGGTGGCTGGTCGATATCTCAATGGGATAGGCGTGGGCTTGGCCACGATACCTTTCATATGTCACACCAGCGAAATCGCGCGAACCACTTCTCGTGGTGCATGCCTGGGTCTGGAGCAGTTCTGTCTATCATTCGGCATAGGCATCCAACTGATTTATATGTCTCAGTGGAGTGTAACGTCCACATTTCCCACCAATCGCTTCCATGGCATTTTGGATGTAATCTTAGCTGTTGTGGCGGTGAGTTGTCTGTTTTGTTTTATTGAGTCACCCGTGTACTATTTACGCAAGGGCGATGAGACGACCGCCTTAAATACTTTGGCCCGTCTTCAGAGACCACCCGGTATTACCATGGAAACGAATGCATTGCTCGAGCAGCACAAAGACTATGTGCATGAACAGCAAAATCTCTCGATGATGGAATGCCTCAAACGTGGTTTTTTCCCAATCGTGAAAATGTTTTTCTTTCGCAGTGTGATCTTGGCATTCTCCTGTTCCATACAGGTCAGTGTAACGCTCCAGTATAGTATGCTCGTAACTATGACCGTGTGGACACCGTCAGTGGCTGGCGGTCTAAGAGTTATAGGCGGCTGTGTGACCCTGTTAATGGTGGACAAGTTCGGTCGCAAATTACCTTCCATGCTTTGGAGCATCATTATAGGAGGACTCTTGGTCTACCTTGCTATCATATTCAATAACTCTCTGAACTTAATGGATATGGACAAAATGGCCATAGCCACAATTATTTGTTGGTTTTTGCAATTCTTCGCCGGTCTATTTTCACCCAACACATCGGTCTATTTGGGCGAAGCATTCCCCCTGAAGATAAAGCCATTTTTAATAGGACTGTGCGTGATTGTTGAACAATTACTTCAAATAATTCTCATGTTTTGTGTGCATGCTCTGGGCAATGATGGTTCGCTTATGACTGAGGGCATAATGATACTGGCAGTGGCGTTTGTGTGCATCCTGCTTACCATGCCCGAGACAAAGAAGACCAACCTGAAGGAGGCGCAACAGCGTTTTGCCAGACTATTCAATTTGAAATGTTGTTAATAATATTTAATTTACATAATATCGAATCAAAAACTGCACGAAAAGAAAATATGGTAAATTTAACTTATTGTCAAATTAAACTCGAACATACGATGAAAATAATAAAAAAAAAAAATATTTTAATTAAAAATATTAATTATGAAATTTTTTATCGGAAATATTTTCATATAAAAAATTGTCCGTTGTAAATATTTTCATATGAAAATTTTCCGTTGTAAATATTTTCATCTGAAAATTTTCCGTTATAAATATTTTCATCTGAAAATTTTCGTTTTAAATATTTTCATATGAACATTTTTGTTTTATTTTCATACATTTTTCTTAATAAAAGTTTATAAAGCCGTTTTAAATTTGTATGAATACGGGGCTCATCTTTAGAATTTTGAATTGAGGTAACTAATTTGTTGACTTTTCTTGTCATTTCTAAAACAAAATTAAGGGAGCAAGTAACACCTGTAGCTTTTGTACCAAATATAATACAGAACCTTTCAATTAGTTTAGCTTAAGGAATTCCAATGCAAATGCATTTGGAAATTTATAAATATCTTCACTATTTCGAATGTGAGTATTGCTGCAACGAGAAATCACAATGCACAGTAGCTCGAGTACAAAAAAAAACGTATCATAAAACATAAGTCTCCAGATTGCATTGCTAAGAGTTTGTAGAGAAAAGAATTGGGAGGAATGTTCTTTGATGGCCACACAATGTCTGCCATACAAAAATCTAGCTTGAGTTCTATATGGGCACCCTGTGCCTGCAAACCGGAATGCTTAAAATTACTAGATGGCAACTCTGTGCCTCCAATACCGGAATGCTACATCAGTTACTACATGGCCAACGTGTGTCTCCAATAGGTGAATCGTGAATGTTACTTGATGGTCAGCCTGTGTATCCAATAAAGGAATGTTACCTCAGTAAATAAAAGGCCACCGTGCGCCTCCAATGGGGAATCTTAACAGATTATCCTGATGGTGCTGTGCCTCCAATTTGCTGAATGTTATTTGATGACCACCCTGTGACTCCAATACAGGTCTGTTATTTGATGATCACCCTGTGACTCCAATACAGGTCTGTTATTTGATGATCACCCTGTGACTCCAATACAGGTCTGTTATTTGATGATCACCCTGTGACTCCACTACAGGAATGTTACTTGTGCCTCCAATACAGGGCGAGTTACAGTAAATAAAAGTTAACCAAGTTTGTTATCAAACATTTTACTGACCATTTGAACTTTAACAAATGTTTAAAATTGGCACAGCCGAGACGGCAGATAACACGACTACCACACATGGTGCTTCGGCTGTGATGCACACATTTCTTTTCTGGCCAGAAATTTTTTTTATTATGCTTCTGTAGCACTTAAAGAAATGCCGAATTCTTCTCTCGACGAACACGTGTAGTTTTTCCGATACCCGAATGGGGCAGTTTTGGTATTAATTAAAGGCCGACCAGATGAAAGAAAATGTGCTTCGAAAAATTGTTTCCATTTCTAGCTGATATAAGGTTCAAACTAAGAGGCGATAACGAAGCGGTAATGGCCTTCAATTGTTGAGACAATTGGTTGTAGTAAGCGGTCTCTTGCGGCTGGAGTCAATCTTCCAGAACTCAGTCCCATGCACCACGGAGATAGATCCTGCAGACATGAACTGTATAAACATTGTATAAACATATTTTTTATCAATAAAATTAAGATATTGAGTGTCAAAGAGCTGTCACCGCCTCAACCACTAGATAGACCTCCCCAGTATATGTCTCTCTCCAAAGCCGTTACTGTTCGTTTAGTTGATTTCTGCTGATAATAGCCTTCCTACAACTGATTTACACAAACATTAAAATTATCTGAACACATATCCCCACTACATATGATTCACTTGGTGCAACACCACATGGAAACAGAAACCCCCACCCACCGCCTAACAATCGTTGATAATGACAAAGTATTTCTAAGCTAAAAAAAAAAAAGTCTCATAGTGAGATAAGAATACAACCCGAAAAGCAAATGGTTGGTAGAATAGAAACGTTTACATTAATGAGCTCAAAGCACATGGAATGGCAGCCGTCTGAATGTTGATCATTACACATCGGCCAAGTTAAATTTATCGGGTTCGTCATGAACTTTTTGCGGTCTGAGTTGTACTCGTACATACTCGTACAGTTTGTTTTGATTTGGGTTCTTATCGGTTTCTGCACATTTTGCCCTACACAAAAAAATGCAAATATCATCAGTTATGATGATAAGCATGACACTCATGCGCATAAAGGGACAATAATTAACAGAGTTTTGGGTCCAAACTCAATCATAGACCGACATGAAATGAAAAGCTGTCATTAATAGTTCATTAAGGAGAATATGGGTAACTAATGTCACATCAGTAAGCTGTGCACAATCTAATTTGTTTACTCACAGACCGGGTCCTACTGTTTCTAGATAATGCTTTCTCTAGAGTTTAGCATGTCTTCGATATTTCTCTCCTACTCGTAAAGTTGCCGGCATTTAAGAGGTGGCAAAGCCACTAAACAGTTGCATTAAAAATAAAAATAAAATCTCAGTATCGAATAATATGGGACAAAGGGTGTATGGAAGTATTTGTTGTTTTTCATTGCCTCCGCATTTGAAAACGTCCACCCACTATAAAGCATGATTTGAATTCGTTGCAATCGCCACGTTCAACGATGAGCAAATCATATCTATTCACTGTGTGTCCTCACTTCACGCTGACATATCTAAGTCTTCGATATTTTTATATACATAAATATATTTTTTTTTGGCATTTTATTAATTGAGGTCTACCTGCTGATAGTGGCCGAAAGAGGATTTATCAAACAAACAAACAAAACTATCTACTGTTTTAGTCTTACGAATACATTCCATTACACACAATCGACTAACACGGGAAAACGAAAAATTACAAATATTTGGAAAATTTAAAGAAGTAGGAAAAAAAGTGTTAAACTGTATAAAAATACAGAAGGCAAGCCTTCTATAAACGAATTTTGACCAGCAATGTATCCCAGCACATCTGTTATTATTGGTGCAACAGCCACAAGATCTGACAATCGGCAGGATGGTTGTTCATTCTGGCATCCATCTACACCACTGACAGCGGCAGCAGGTAACGTTAAAAAGGAAAAGATTATTTAAAAAAGAAAAATCATTATTTTGTGCCGAAAAAGATTGGTCGGTATAAGTTGGGTTTTTTTTTTTTGAAGACATACAGTAGCAGATGTTTCCCTTGGTTAGGCATGAAGCGGAATTTGGAGAATATATTAGGATATTTAGGGCACTTGTTCC
The DNA here is from genome assembly GCA_958296145.1 of Hydrotaea cyrtoneurina. NCBI lineage: Eukaryota > Metazoa > Arthropoda > Insecta > Diptera > Muscidae > Hydrotaea > Hydrotaea cyrtoneurina. The sequence continues at coordinate 16,668,684 of OY282513.1, read as the reverse complement.
AATGGTTAAAACTAAATTTGTGAGAAAAAAAGTGTCCATCATTTTATCCGTGACGATTCACTCACATATTTGGATATCAACTATGGTGACTATTACCAATGGGGAATTCCAGGTCTCAAAGGGAGCCAAGTACAACATATTTTCCCACCAGGTCAATTGTTCATACCAGATAGACAAAATTTGTTGTCATCGTTTAGGACCGCAATCAGCTCTATTAGTCATGCTCAATATTGAAAAAAAAACATAGCAACAACTTGTAAACTTGGAAAATAATTGATTTATTTTTGCCTATAAAATATGACAAATTTTATTCGGTGATTATGCGCTTATTTAAAAATATCGAATGTGCCTGCATATGGAGCCCGTACTGCGAAAAAGACATAAGTGTCATTTTTTCCAACGCTCTTAATCCCAAAATATTAAAAACTAGTAAGTTGTAATGCGCCTATGGCGCCCGTTAATTTGCTTGAGAAAGTATTTGTTACTTAATTTTAAAAATTTTGTAAAAAAATTTCGTGGAAAAAAAAAATGTTGTTTGAAAAAAAATGTTTGTTGAAAAAAAAAATTTTGTGGAAAAAAAAAATTTTGTCGAAAACAATTTTTGTGGAAAAAAAAAATTTTGCCGAAAACAAAAATTTTGCGGAAAAAAAAAATGTTGTTGAAAAAAAAAATTTTTAAAAAAAAAATTTGGGGAAAACACAATTTCTGTACAAAAAAAAAATATTGTTTTTATTATTATTATTATTTATAGAATTATAGAATGCCTATTTAAATTCCTACGTACTACGAATATGGCAAATTCAAATGCCATTCACAAGCCTTTTTGACGGACCACACAGAAAACTCTCTCCTTTAAAATTACTAATACGTGGTTTGCACTTTCCATTGTTAACCCTTAAACGGGCGATATACCCCATATGATACAACCAAATGTTGACTCTGTCGATTTATACAGCCTACTTTTATCGTTTATGCTAGGGAATGAATCATACGTTGCGCATAATATTTGTTATTTTGTATAAAAATTGGGGAAATTATTGAGTTGTTGGCTGGAATCACATAGCATACGAAGCGCATTTAAGGGTTAACAGTTTCTTACTCATACGGAAGCTAATTGATCGATCAGTGATTGTTATTGTCCAAAGTTATGAGGAACGATGGGCTAGCAACGATGCAGGCGCGTTTCAGCAATGGTGAAATGATTTATTGACCAGTAGTACCGACTTCTCAATAAATTCCGTTAATAATCTCATCGTACCTACAACGACGGATTATTTTTGTAACAAAATTCCAGAAAATTAAGTAAAGTAATCATGAAAGCAATATTTCTTTTAAGTCATTTCATATCCAGCCTAGGTTGGCTCTTCAGCCCTCAGCCTTATGTTCGATGAAACTTCAGCAACAAGTGTAGTGATTTATTAATGTGTAGTGATTCATTCCGGAATGTTGGCCACCACAGAGTGGTCGGTTCACACCCCGCGTTGACGTAATGGATTTCACATTATTTAATCTGTGACACACAGCGAACTACGATGGCTTGATTCAATTGGTTCTCCTTTTTCTTTACTGCATTCGCCAGGATAGTGAAAACCAGCATTGTACCCCCCACGACTACAGGTACACACATGTTATCATCGAAGACAATTTTTCCGATTTCGCTAGACCGACAAATGTACGACTAGGAGACATTACGACCATTTTGGTTTCCATACCAAAGTGGGTCCTCTTTCCTAAAAGTCGTAACGGACTAATCTGCTACACGGAGGTGACTTTTCCTCTTAAATTGGACAATCAATGAATCAATACGCAATGTCCTCAATCTTCTTGGATGTGGAGTAAAAAAAATACTAGATATCCCGCCTATACACAGACGTCCATTGTAAAGCGAAAGTCAATATCTATCGTAGACCATCGAGCTTAAACAAAAAAATCCATGCACATACTCAAAGCTTTATTTTAGGAAACGGGTTCAAGTCGTTAACGGGCGATAAACTTAATAACAAAATAAAACTGACCATATGGACCGATCAGTAAATCCAAAAAAAATTTCAAAACTCTTCAAATTATGGGAATGGTAATTTAATGAATTTCAAACATTTTCCAGGAGTTTTTTTTATATAAAAAAAAATCACTATTGGGATTTGCCAAACAAAAGTGTTACACACATTCTGTCCTATGAACCAAATTTACTTTTTCGGAAAGGGGATAAAAAAATAAAAATACATGTGTATCGGCGATTTTCATGTACACGTCAGAATTTTTTTTTTTAAGTTTGAAGTATGAAGCTCGTAGTGGCATGTGTGAAAGCCTTTGGACCGATTTTTAACCCTTTTTCAGTGATCCAATCGAGCTGATTTTTTGCAGGCAGACTCGTGGAAATGTCTGTATCCCGCCATTTTTTTTAAAAAAAATTTTTTTATCAATTCTCAGATTTTCCTACATTTTTTTTTTAAATGGTTATCGTTTTTTTTAAGTTTTCAGTCAAAAAACATTTTTTTTCGTAACGCTTAAGTAGTTTAAAAATTTGGATGCTCTTCAAGTTATGCTGAGAAAAGTGAAAATATTTTTTTCAAAAATAATAAAAATTGGGGAAACTCTGAGAATTGATAAAAATTATTTTGACGTGATACAGACATTTCCACGAGTCTGCCTGCCAAAAATCAGCTCGATTGGATCACTGAAAAATGGTTAAAAATCGGTCCAAAGGCTTTCACACAGGCCACTACGAGCTTTATACTTCAAACTTAAAAAAAAAAAAACATGAAAATCGCCGATACACGTGTATTTTTATTTTTTCCACTCTTTCCGAATATGTGCATTTGGTTCATAGGACAGAAAAAAATCTATTTTTTGTAACACGGTGTAATTATCAACCCATTGTGACAGAACACTAGGAAAGCGATAACAAATCGCCTGCGTATTTCGCAAAGACCACTGTCGAAGTTAAAACTGGACAGAGGAAAAATATTTAGTCAGATGTTCATCTGATTACAACTTTCGACGTACGAGTTATCTTGGGAGCATTATATTTGACGATGTCGATATATTGTTTTGTTCAAAGGTATCGACAGCCCCCATATGGTTCAAATAATCCATCCGAATGTATTCAGGACTCCCATTTCGCCTTGATTCAATGTTTCTTCAACCGCATGATATGTCTCCAGAGAGTTAGGGAATAATTTCATGACTGAACAGATTTCATAAAAGTATTTCATGTTTAAGCTTTTCTCTCATGAATATGCCCCAAATGAAATTCTCATTGACAAAGTTTCATAAATTGTATGAAACCGTACACAGATTGATTATGAAGATTTATTATTCCAATCAATTAATTGATAGATGTTATGAACAAACTGACATTGATTCTACAAAAAAAATGTCTACAGCATTTTGTATATATATGAAAGAGTTTCTTTCTCACGAATCAAACCAACACTAACTGGAATTTCTCGCCCTCATATTTCCATCATTCAGAACGTTTTACTAACCACTTCATTGATTACAGGTGTCTTCATCTTCATGTCAGCGGGCATGAACTTGGCCCTGGGTTTGGGCTGGAACCAGTACAGCGTATTCGGTCCCTTGGAACATTTTCGCTTTTCCTGGTTCATCGGCATGATTGTCGGAACGATTTTCTCCCTACCGCTACGGTATTACATACCGAAGAGATTTATTATGGTTTGTAAAGCAATGATTTTTCTCCTTACACCGTAACCTACAATAAAATCCATTGGCACTACCATTTCCATAGGTGATTTCAGCAGTGCTGATACTAATAGAAGGCATACTCTTCACCAGTGTCCCTGACAATAATGACGCTTTGTTGGTGGGACGTTATCTCAATGGCATTGCCGTGGGCTTGGCTACCATAACATTTCTGATGCACGCCAGCGAGATAGCCGGCAACTCATACCGTGGCTCATGCCTGGCCCTGGAACAGTATGCCCTGACATTCGGTCTGGCCATTCAGATGATTTACACGTGTCAGTGGGGACCAACGATCACTTTTCCAGCCAATCGTGTACACGGCATTTTGGATATAATATTTGCAGTATTGGCTGGCGGTCTGTTGTATTTTTTCATTGAGTCTCCAGTGGATTATATATGCAAGGACGACGAAGCAGCCGCCTTGGCGGCCGTGACACGTTTACAATGGCCCAAGCCGGTAACGACTGCAGCGGCAAAATCCCGCCTCGAGGAGCTGAAGATGTATGTGCGCGAGCAACAGGGCTTGACGCTGCAGGAGAGTCTGGAACGTGGGGCTTTGCCCTTGGTGAAAATGGTATTCTTTCGCAGTATGATGTTGGCATTCACCTTCTCCCTGCCCCTCAGCATAGCCCTGCAGTACAGTGTCCTTGTGAACTTAACCACATGGCCGCCCATAGTGGCCGGATGCTTGCGCATACTTGGCTGTTTCATTGCCGATGTACAGGTGGATTATCTGGGCCGCAAGTTGCCCTCTCTATTTTGTACGGTGGTTATTGGAGCCCTGATTGTCGGCATTGGCGGCATTTGCTACAATTATCAAAATATTCTGGATGATCGTTCGATGTCCATTGTAACGGCGCTGTGTTTGCTGATACAATTTTTTGCCGGATTTTTTGCTCCCTTCACATCGACCTACATGGGCGAGGCGTTTTCCCTGCAAGTCAAGCCCTACTTCATGGCCGTCTGTGTGATTGTCGAACAGATAATACACATTATTGTCATTTGTACATTTGGCTTTATCAACAGTGCCGTCTTTTTGGCCACCGGCATTATGATACTGATAGTGTTTGCGGGCATGTGCGTGTGTATGCCCGAGACGAGGAAGACCACGTTGCTGGAGGCCCAAGAACGTTTTCGACATTTGTTGCAGTTGAAAATGTGTTGATGCATTGTTAGTTTTGTGACATAGTTAATAAATTAACTAAATTTAGTTACATGATCGTTACTGTCACACTTGTAATTATTTAAGAATTGTCGATTTTTTTCTGTGAAAATACATGCACTCAAAAAAAATTTGCACTTTGATTCGAAAAATCACTCAAATCGAGACCAGAACATCTATTCGATTCAAGGCTCGGTTAGAGTAAATTGGACTGGATTTTGTACTTTTTTTTTTTTTTGAAGATCAACACTTGTATGACGGACGGGGAACTTCTCTCGATTCAGTAAGCTGTCCGCGATATAATTGTGTATACTCACTGACCGGGGCCTACTGTTTAAAGTCGGCTCCGAACGGCTAATGCTTTTCTACAGAAGTTTTACATGGCTTAGAGATTGCTCTCTTACTCGTAAAGTCGCCAACATTTACGGGGTGGAAAGAGCCGCTGAAAAATGTTTGATTGTCTTACCCGGTTTCGAACTCGGGTTCTTCTGTGTGATGGTCGCTCACACAACCTAGCACAGCACGGCCGTCCACAATATACGGACACCACTATTTGAAAAAAAACCCCAGTATTTGATAAAAAGACCAGTATCTCCCAGTTTTGCCCATAGTCATGCACTTTTTTATGGGCTCCCAATGATTCGGTGTCATTTTAGCAAAAATTCTGAACAAATATTTTGACTTCGACAAGGTGACAGTTAAGAAAATTCCAATAAGTTTTTACATGGTTCAAGCTATTTTAAGAAAATTATAGCAATTCAATTTAATTTACCACCTGTGAGTGCTGGGCTCTCAAATATTAGTATTACTCATACGCTCCAAAAATTGGCTAATGCTTTTCTAGAAAGCAAATTTAAAAAATCATTCCTATGAAGTTCATAAATTCTAAAAAGTTGTTTACTGAGATCTTAGGTACATTTTTGTAGTTGAGTGTTTCCTTGTATTTTGAACGGTTTGATACCTATGGACCTCAACAGGGGAAAAAAGGTTAATTAAATCGATTTTTTATTTTTTTTTTTTTTTTTTCGATTTTGACCTTGAAGGTGAAGTTATTTGGATTTTTGTTCATTATGACAAGAGCAGCAAATTTGAGCCTGAGAAAATGTTTTTTTTTTGCAAAAATGACAACGAGGCCCCAAATCCTTGGGGGGCCCATAAGAAAAGTGCATGACTTTGGGCAAAACTGGGAGAGACGTGTCTGTTTTTAAGTCGTTTATCACGTAGTGTTCTCCGGGATATTTTTTCATGTACCGATGTGTTGAGATGGGATAATTGTGGGCCTCGCCTCGTAGTATGGGTGGAAAAAGTATAAAAGGAGTGCTAATGTCCGGAGTTAGAAGTTTGTTTCCGAGTGATCTTCAGAGTACACATTTCGGAGCAGAAGCAGCCCGACATCAAAAAGAAGTACAGTGGAACTGGCCTAAGTCGACTTTTCTTTAAGTCGAAGCACTTTTAGTGGCAGTTAAGGAAACAAATTCCCTTAAACAAGTTTACAAGTAATTCCATAACTCAAAGTCTCCGTAAGTCAAGCTTTTCTATGGAATAATGTGGTTCGAGTTATGGAAGTTTGACTGTTTCGGATTGTCCGGGGATTGCGAACTCATCTATCACATTCTATGGATTTGGAAAAACAGAATTTTTTTTATTTACAAATCTGAATTCGACTGTATACATATTTTTTAAATTTTGGATTCCTTTCAAACAATAGGGACTTTCAAGGTCATCTAAATATTCCTTTGTATCCGTGATGTCGTTTTCTTTCAAACCAGAAAACAAAGGAATATTTAGATGACCTTAAAAGTCCTTATTGGTTGAAAGGAATCCAAAATTTAAAAAATATGTGGACAGTCGAATTCGGATAAGCGCACGCCTTTTAATTGGAAAAATCGCATAATTAAAAGTAAATATTTGTAACGATTGTTGTGGATGATTTTCCATGCACTGAATTTTGCTTAAACGAAAATTCGCTTTATTGAAAAATCGTTTATGTGAAACACATTTTTATATGCCGACATGAACGTAGTTAAGCGCATCAAAGTACAGCGATTGCGCTGGCTGGGACATGTCGGTCGAATGAACACAAACACTCCAGCCAGAAAGGCGTTGGCCGACAACTACCACGGAAGGCGCAAACATAAAAGAGCGAGACTCCGGTGGAGGGACCAACTGGAAGAAGACATGAATATGCTTGGTATCACGAACTGGCGAAGCCAAGCAGAAGACCGAAATGCTTGGAAATCATTTATTATGCAGGCCAAGATCAACAACTTAAGAAAGTAAGTAAGTAAATATGATTAAATAAAGTACATACACAATAATAGAGGAAAATTGACAGACCAAGAGCTAGTAGAGGAGTTGACACATATGGCCAATGGAAACGCTGAAAATTCTTTTGGAGCTTCAATAGAATTTATTATGAGAAATTGATCTCAAAAAATTAACTGCCACCTTAAATGTGGTGGTCAACCAAATGAAAATAAGTAACGATTTTCATCCAAGCACATTAATATTGAATTTAAATTTTACATACGTGTATTTTAATAGTTGTGGCACATGTTTCTATCTGCGTTTCATAACACAAGAACATACTGACTTCGTTTAAATGAAAGAAGATTCAATATTTATTAGAAATCCCGCATAAGCGAAAAATATTTCGTAATTTTTTTAATTTCCGCTTAATTGAATTCGACTGTTATTGGTTTCTTCGAACCAAATGACAACCATTTCATTCGTATGGCTGCCTCAGCTGTCTTTGCAGTAGATCATCCGGTAAATCTAATTTACCAGGATCATGGTTTCTGTAACCGAAAAAAACGGTTTTTTAAAAAAAAAAACCGAAAATGACTATTTTCAAAAAACCGACATACGGTTAACCGGAAAAATTTGGTTAACCGATTTCGGTTTTGAACACACTATTTCTGTTCCCATTAACCGAAAGGCATGATGTTTATTCGCCTTACAGTCCTAAATCTCAAAAAAAAATCTAAAGGCGACAAATAGAAGCTTCGAGTTGCTCTGGCAACTCTGTGATTTAGGACCTTAAGGCCAATAAACATCATGCCTTTCGGGTAAGCGATAAATGGCCAATTATTTTACGATTCCTCAAAATTTCGATCCTGTACTAATGGATCGTAGACATCGTAAAACCATTCTTCCATAAAAATTGATCCAGGAAAGGAAGCAAATATTTATTTTTAAGACTTAAATAAATTTAGAACCGTGCCCAAATTTCCTTATAAAGTAATTTGTGTTATCAACTCACTGGAATATTTTAATTGACTACCGTACCGTTTAATCTAAATGCCCTTTTGCAAACCTTCACATTTCAAAATATAAACTTTTCGCATAATTTGTGTACATAACATTTAAGTAATGCCTTAACTACGAAACTATTCGCTGTTTGTTTAAGTTTAACACCTCTGGCCGTTATTTTTCTTAATTTCTTTCTTTTATTTATCGTTTGGCAGATCATTGAACTTTAAAGTGATCCAGTCATCCAGACATCAACGTCATTTCATCATCACCATATGAACACTTGAGTTATTCATCCATAAGGAAAAGACGAACCGACAAGATGAAAAGCCGACATTATCTCTCAAGTGCTACCGCTGATTTGATTATTTATGCGTAAGCGTAATAAACAGAAATGATGTAAAGATCTCATAATATCCGCTGCGAAAGTAAAGCAACGCAAAGAAATTATTTCAGTTTATGTTGTCATTCATCTATGATGAGACCCGCAGATGAAGACAATTTGAATGGGCGTAATTAACGGACATGATGTGACAAAATATTATCGTACTACAGAAATTGTTTGCATAAATAATGTGTTGTGTGTGTGTGTGTGTTTTTTTGCATCACAAATGACATCATAATGGTTTCCATGGGGTAACGCAAGTGTACAATAATATTTTCACATCAACGAATTTAGAATTGTAGAAGAATCGAAAAAATCAATGATTCATTTTGGATAAATAGGCATTTCTTTAGAGGAAACGTTAACCAGGCTAAATTCTAGATTCCCTTTACCATGAACTAAAATTCAATTGGCTGAAGAAGGGGGGAAAGGATTGTGAATTGGCAGCCGAACGATTATAAACTATAATTTACTTGGTTTCTCAAATGTGTGTTCTCTTAGGTCATAGATTACCGGCCACAAAAGCTACAAACACTTAAAAAGAAATAGTGAACTTCCATAACTCGAGCTTCCATCAGCCGAATTTTCTTTAAGTCGAAGCATTACTAGTGACATTTAGGGAGACAAAATCCCTTAAATAAATTTATAATTAATTCAATAACTCAAAGTCGAACTTTTCTACGGGATAATGGTGGTTTGAGTTATGGAAGTCTTAGCCCAACGTCCTCCCAATAAATTATACACCAATGCTACAAATCAACAGACAGAATAACCACATCATCATGATAATTTTTTGAACTGATTTTATAAAATCTCCATAAGAATTGCAAGCGAGTTGCCCGGATTATTTCAACAGAGTCCTAATGAAATACCTCATATGTGCATGGGCGACCAACGATCCCATTAAACCTGACAAATCGGATTAGAAAATCAGCATTCGGTAATTGTAAGCAAAATGATTTGCAATCAATTCTGCCACTGCCACAAACTTCACGGAAGTTACAAACTGTCAATACACATGTTAACCACTGTCAGTCGGCATCGAATACATCTGTTCAATAAATACATGTACAAGACTTCAAACAGGCCACATGTTATGGGCAATTAATAATAATAATAATAAAAAATATCATTTCGCCGCCCGGTTACATGTGATATATAATCCGATATAAATCAAACGATTTTAATTAAAAACAAACTTAAGACCACATTAAGAGTTTAGCACTCAGCAAACGATTGCATTGGCACAGACCACCCTTGTGCTAAACATTTCGATTACCCCTCAAAACCCAAGCAGAACAACCCGCAAGGTACGGCACTTTGCGCCATTTCATAGGTTTGGTCTAAGATTTGTGTTGACATTTAGTTGTTAACAATTGCAAAGAAAAAAACGCAAATACAAACACAATGAATATATGCATAAAGTTAATTAAATGTTTTTGGATATTGTTTTTTTGGTTATTGTTTGCACTGACATCGTTGCACTCGAATGGCGTAGATTTCAATGAACGATAATTGTCATTTGTTTTGTTGATCTGACGGGGATACGTTAGACTGGAGAGACGTGAATAGGCTGAGAACGAACTGTGAGTACCCTAATGAAGTGGCCGAAACCAAATGATTAATTAATTGATTAATTGATTAATTGATCAATTGATTAATTGATTAATTGATCAATTGATTAATTGATTAATTGATTAATTGATTAATTGATTAATTGATTAATTGATTAATTGATTAATTGATTAATTGATTAATTGATTAATTGATTAATTTGATTAATTGGTTAATTGATTAATTGACTAATTGATTAATTGATTAATTGATTAATTGATTAATTGATTAATTGATTAATAATTGATTAATTGATTAATTGATTAATTGATTAATTGATTAATTGATTAATTGCTTAATTGCTTAATTGATTAATTGATTAATTGATTAATTGATTAATTGATTACTTGATTAATTGATTAATTGATTAATTGATTAATTGATTAATTGATTAATTGATTAATTGCTTAATTGATTAATTGATTAATTGATTAATTGATTAATTGATTAATTGATTAATTGATTAATTGATTAATTGATTAATTGATTAATTGATTAATTGATTAATTGATTAATTGATTAATTGATTAATTGATTAATTGATTAATTGATTAATTGATTAATTGATTAATTGATTAATTGATTAATTGATTAATTGATTAATTGATTAATTGATTTATTGATTAATTGATTAATTGATTAATTGATTAATTGATTAATTGATTAATTGATTAATTGATTAATTGATTAATTGATTAATTGATTAATTGATTAATTGATTAATTGATTAATCGATTAATTGATTAATTGATTAACTGATTAATTGATTAATTGATTAATTGATTAATTGATTAATTGATTAATTTGATTAATTGATTAAATGATTAATTGGTTAATTGACTAAGTGATTAATTGATTAATTGATTAATTGATTAATTGATTAATTGATTAATTGATTAATTGATTAATTGATTAATTGATTAATTGATTAATTGATTAATTGGTTAATTGATTAAAATTGTTAAAATTTTGAATTCATCAATCTCTCATCACTTGGCCTGCATCAAATATTCCACCTCAACTAATCTTGCTGTAGGTTAACAATAGAGGTGTTGTTGCTTGCGGTGGTGTTGTTATTAATACCCCCGCGCCATAAGCGTTCGTATCCAATGCACTGATGAAGTAAATTGTGACAATGTTTGGTTTTGTTATTTCATTTCAAATGAATAAATATTTTAAGTGATTATCTTGACATACAGTTAATGGCTTTTGTATTGAAATATTGAAATAATGGCAAACAAAATCAAGTTGTATGAATGTAAGTTCAAACAAACACTTGACAACATCAATTGTACATTTCGGATAATAGTCGTAGATGTAACAAATGTCCGTAAGGAAAACTGGATTGATTTCATGTTAACTTACGGACAAGTTTGAACATGATTTAATAGATCTATTAGGAACATGAATGGAAGCGTAGTGATGTGGTCGGTCACTACAAAGTTTTAGTGTTAATTAACTGGTTCAATCATTTTGAAGTAAGGAATTAAATGGTTCAGTCATTTTGAAGGAAGGTAGAGACAAGAAAAAATGCTATTTCACTTTGTAATGACCATCCGATACATAATAAAGGGTGTTTTTTATTGGGGTATAGAACTTTAAGTTGGCATCACTTTTTTAACTGGCGGCCATTTTGTCAGCTGTCAAGTGATTAATATTTAGTTTGGTTTGCCATTTCATCATGAACAGGTTGACAAAAGAACAACGCTTGCAAATCGTGCAAATTTATTTCGAAAGTAATGGTTCAGTTCGCGAAGTTCATCGCAAGCTCCGTCCATTTTATGCCATTACATCCACAAAAACTGACTGTTTGGTGTGCTCTGGTTGGGCTGGTGGAGTCATTGGGCCATACTTCTTCCGAAATAATGCTGGAGAGTCAGTTACCGTTAATGGAGACCGGTATAGAGCCATCATAACCGACTATTTTGTTCCCGAATTGGATGGCATGAATGTGGATGAGTTGTGGTTCCAACAAGTGGTTGAAAATTGGACCTGTAGAATTGGCTTTATTCGAGCCAGCCGCGGCGGCCACATGCCCGAAATCATATTTAAACATTAATGGCATAAAATTATCCTTCCAATAAAGCCAAATTGATGGACATTAAAACGATTTTCTTGTGTTTTATTTCAATTCCAAGTTCTATACCTCAATAAAAAACACCCTTTATAAATACTGTTATGACAACTGGTGAATTCAATAGAAGCAATCATTAAATCGGAATAATTTCCTCCAGTCAACTGAATTTCTTGTCAGGTAATCGTTTATCCTTTGCAGCTAATAATGGCTCACTCATTCTTAATCATTTTTGTTTTGCGTCGTAACTTGTTTACATATTGGGGTAGTTCAAAATGGATATGGTCCCACATGCAATGGAAGTCGTACCCAAACGTACCCTTACTTTGAGACATACAATTTCTTCTCATTCTTGTAATTAGAAAGATCTACAGACTAAATATGCGATCCTCTTTGCGCTACTCATGCTACTAATCATTAATTCTGTCGGTGGATTAAACATCCCTGTAGCTAGCTATCTCTCCATTTGTCCCACAAACAGCTCATCATTCTGCCATAATATATGATCCACCTTAAAAGGATGTTGCCCTTTTGCACACTCCATGCTATGCCATGCCATTCTCTTTCTCCCACTTTGTATATTTTTTATTATAAAATTATCATTATTCAATTTCAGCCAACGGCGTCTGTTATGGACCACAACCGAAAACCAAATGGTTAACTTACGACGCTGTATAAGCCGTTTCTGTACCTTTAAATTGCCTGTGATTATTTTCCGGCTGCGTTTTGTTCGTGTACCTTAATAAATAATATTGGTCAGGGACCAAAGAAGTTGGAGGGGGGGGGGGACAAAAGAAAGAAACAAAATCAGACACAGCAACAGCAGAAAAAGTGCAATGGAAACAAGATGTTTGGTGGTGGTAGTGGTGTTGGTGCTGTTATATGCCGCTTCAATTCTTGGAATTAATATTTTATTTTTGGTTTATTGATCTTTCACCGACCAATAATGATGCAATATTGTTTGCAATATATATTTTTTGTTGATCGTGAAATCTCCTCTCACTTTAGCCGCATGCCTATCATAACAATTTTGATTTTTATTTAATAGGCATCCTACAGTCGGCATAAACCGGAGCTTAAGTGTAGGTTTGTAGTTTATTTTGGAATTTGTATCTTATTTTGGAAGGCCTCCTAAAAGACTTCTTGTAGAGACGGAAGCATTTTAAGCACATTTGAAAGGTAAGATACCAGTAAGGCAACGGTGAGGTTACACTATGGTAACGGCAAGCGTATGGCAAGGTAATGTTAAGGCAACGGTAAGGTAGCGGCAAGCGAATGGTGAAGTAAGGTTAACGCAAGTCTAAGCTAACGGTAAACCAATGCTAGACAAAGTGTTAGTAAGCCTCTTTCCAAAACCGATATCGTACATAATCACGTCCTGCCATCAGTGGTCTAACTTTCAGTCAGCCTTTCTTCGCAGACTTGTACAGCGTATTTTAAGTTCGACCAGAACTTATATCCTTGTATTTGATTTTATTTTCTGGTTATTAAGTCTGTTCATTCGGATAATTTGATTCGATTCTATCTATCGACTGAACCAAACCAACCAAGGGGAAACAAACGAAATTATTTATGAGATTTTTTAGTTGGTATTATTGTTGTTAGGGTTGTTTTCCAGCTCAATTTGATTTGTAATCGTATCCCTCCTTCAATCTGATCGTGTTTTTTTTTTTTTGTTGTGTTTTTGGTAAATAAAATCAATTTCTTTTATAACATCAATGTAGTTAACCCTTTCTCATCGCAACGCGGTAAATAAAATTGTGCACTGCACTTGTTTGCAGTGTTTGGTACCGGGGGAAGGGCTCCCAGTCCAGAGATTTGGCTCCCGAATGATTTTCCTCTGAACTGGGTTTTTTTTTCTTTCTTCTATTTAAAGATGAAGATGTTGGTGGAAATCGGTAAACAGACTGAGACCCAGAAGAAAATTACGTTGATAACTGAAAATTAAGCTCAAGTCTGAGTTTAAGAAGAAAATATCAAGGAAAGAAGAAAAATGCGTTGGAAATCTAATAGGAGATCCTCATGGAGCCTGAAATGGAGGAAAAGCACAACACAATAATGTCATCGAGTTGGAGAACTAGATGAGGATCGCGAATGATATTAAGTTCACGATTGAAAAGGAGATTGAATTAACCCTTTCAGTGGCTTTGCCAAATATATTCGACACTTCATATTATGTCTAGCACGTAAAAAAAAATTAATTGCCACGGAAAGGTTTAAAGATTGAGTATGAGTTTGAGATGAAATTATCAAGAAGAGATGGAGAGCAAAATAATGAATAGGAGATCCTTATTGACCCTGAAATGGAGGACAAGCACAACCCAATAAAATGATCGAGTTGAAGAATTCGATGACGATCGAAAAGCATATTAACTTGAGCATCGAGGAGATTGAATTAAACATTGAGTATGAGTTTGAGATGAAATTATCAAGAAGAGATGGAGAGGAGAAGAATGATATTGGAATAGCGGAAGGAAGCAAATTAAGGTTGAAATCGAATAGGAGATCCTTATTGACCCTGAGATAGAGGATAAGGATGGAGGACAGGAGGATTTTAAGTTGACGATCGAGAAGAAGATTAAATTGAAGATCTAGTCTGAGATTGAGATGCAAAGATCGAGGAGAACATCGAAATGAAGTTAAATGTCGAAGACGAACAAACACGGAAGTCATGCTTAATTTCTAGAGGGATGAATTTCAAGGAAATGAAGATCAAAAAGGAAATCAAATTTACAATAGATGAGAACAAGATGACAATTAAGAACAATAAGATATCAGATCTCAGATATTTAGAAGATTTTACAGAATGACATGAAAAAAAGACAACCAAAAAATTTCAATGAAAATATTTGTACAAGAATTTCATCACTTCTCAATGAAACTTTTCGTTAATATGCTACAAAATTTGTCAAATATTGAAACGAAGTTTGATGAAATGTATCAACAAAACAATTCATCAAATATTTGGATATTTTTAATGAATTTTTTTGTTGATCCCATTTATCAAATTTCGTTTTAATATTTGATACATTTTTAGCATATTTACGAAAAATGTTATTAAATGTTGAAAGAAATTTGATAAATTGAATCGACAAAAATTTTATATTTTTTATGATTTGTATTTTGGTTATCTAGTTTATAAAATTTAAAATTTTTTTATCAAAAATATTTTTGATAAACAACCTACAAATTATTTTGTTGAATGTGAATGATTTCATCAAAAATATTTTTAATGAACGACATACAAATTTTTTTGTATATATGAAACTTTCTTCATCAAAGATATTTTTGATAAACAGTATACGAATATTTTCTTTATGTTGACAAATTGTTTTATCACAGGATTTTCAATGAATTTTTTGTTTGAATTCGTGAATATTTTCATTGAATCGAAAAATTATTTTTTTCTGTGCAGCTAACAATATAAAAACTGAGATACAAAAACAAATCTGGAAGAGTCTTGAAAAGTCCATAAACAAATTAGAGCTCACATAGTTCACAGATGACTACGGGTGTAATCGAACGGCATGAGCCGTGGATACTTAACCAATAGAACCAATTCAGTGATGGAGACTGACCGACCTACAGAAGAATCATTCACCAGAATCATTCTTTTAGAATAACTCATTGGGATTGAATGGAGGAAACTTATAAAATTCTTGAGCAACTGGAAATGCCTAAATTACAAGTTTCCAACCACACCTATCCGGGCAAACGAATGAGTTAAATGCAAGCGGTATTCTATGGACATGGATACAACAAACGAACAAAGACTATACAGAGAGCAGACGTCCCAAGTTGTTTTTTGACACAATAGTTCGTCTATACACTCTAGATATCAGTAATTGGCATGGCAATATTTGAAAGGTTTTCAAAGAAAATAATGTTTTTTTTTATACTGTGTAAATAGCCTCTTGGAAATGTTCAGCTAACGACTTGGGACGTCTGCCCCCTGTATGGTCTTTGTAACGAAGGCAAGAGGGGAAACGAGATGCAGATCTGGAAGGACATATATATGGAGTGTGAGATTGGCTGGAGAAACCATGGAAAACTGTAGTTCATTCAAATTGACAGCTTCCCTAAGACCCAGTCGATGGGAATGGGTAGGTTGAGTAGTGTCAAACCTACAAAGTACGTGACGAAGATCGAGAAGAAAATCGATTTGCTGTCTTAGGTGGAAATCCATAACAAGCAGCTTACATAGCCTCTACTTTTTAGTCAGTCTACGGACACTTTCCCCATAACTTCCACCAAAAAGACTTTATATTGAATTCACCCACCGCCAGTCCCCCTAACCAAGCGATCGCCGCATTGCTCCACCACCACCAAAGCAGTCAATCGTGACTCTTGTTAATTTGTCGAACAGGACGTGGCGTTGCACAAAAGAACGGACAGATACTCTGGCCGACTACCGATTGTAAAATCAACATGCGACGTCTTAGGCATATAAGTTCCAAAATTGAAAATAAAAAAAAAACTCTTAACCGATAAGTGCTGTTGAGATTCTCAAAGGTTCTGAAGGAAAACTAAGAAACGATACCGCAAAGAACAATGCAAACAGCAAGAAACACATTTTGTAAAAGGCGCCATAAATAATTATTATTTTGCGCTTCATATTTCCCCAGTCGTTTGGTTTTTGTTATTCAATTCTTGCCAAGTTTAACAAGAATTGATTATGTTCTTTACCTTCTGATTTTTTTTCTCCATTATGTTTTGGGCTCAGTTCATGCTACGTTTGCTTTCTTTTTGCGCTATTCTTTATGGCTACTGGTTGGGAAATTATGGTCAAGTGCTTTTAACCGGAGAACGGAACGCAGAGAACTTTGATTTTTTTTTTTCGTTCTGACCAGAAGACCAAGAAAAGAAGAACAAAAACAAAAACCAAACTGGCCGATTATCAGGGGCAATAACAACATTTGTGTGTTAACAACATTGGCTAAATGTTTTCATGTCCGTCTGCGTTGGCTGGGTGGATGTCGGTGGCACAGTGTTGCTAAACCACACAAAGGGTAGAGTGATGAAAAATATCATATGTTGGGTATCTATTTTCATTTGGAAGTGCAGGATTTGACCTCCAACATGTTGAAGAGATTTTGCGAGCGTATTCTGAGAATTCCACCAAATACAGAAAAGAAATGAAACACAAATTACAAATGCATACGAGAAAGCTTTTTCGAGATAAATGATCGGATATTTATTTCATAATAAAGAGGAAGGTAAGCCGTTAATAATGAAAACCAACATCAGCCAAATGGCCACGCTTACAGGACCATATCCTTTTCATGAAATTTTCCATAAACAAATCGCAAAGTGGCTGACCCATGTCCTCGATAGCCTTACGAATTCTATCTTTGAGGTCTTGAATCGACGCTGGGCTGTTGGCGTAGACCTTATCTTTCACGTGGCCCCAAAGGAGGAAGTCGCAAGGTGTTAAATCACAACATCTCGTTGGCCAATTGTGATCACTTCTTCGAGAGATAACACGGTCCGGAAACTTTTCCCGTAAGAGAGCAATGGTTTCGGTGATTGTGTCCCACGTAGCGCCGTCTTGTTGAAAGTAAACCTTGTCCAGACCAATATCATCCAATTCCGACCACAAAAAATCATTAATCATCTCTCGATAGCACAATCCATTCCAGCGTTACTGTTGATCCAACCTCATTTTCGTAAAAGTAAGGTCCAATGACCCCCTTGGACCATAAACCGCACCAAACAGTCACACGTTGGGGCATCTCTACAATAACTCTTGGGTTTTCCGAGTCCCAGTTACGACCGGGTGTTCCAAAATAACACCTCTTGTTGGAAAACCCTTTATAACCGCGAATAATATTATCGAAATGGTTATACTTTCAGCTTCTTCATTCTCTTGAAGAACAAAAATAACGCACTGATGGACCGAAGATTTCTTCAGAAAATACCCGTTACTTGTTGGTGGGTTTGGAATCACTATGTTTCGTTTGAGTTGCCATAAGTCTGATGCTGCCACATAAATCGATTCGAACGTGATGATAATTGGGCGTGTAGATGCCATTAATTCTTGTTATTTCTTCTTTGTTGTACATCTGCATCTTTCTCGCACTGTAATCCTGCCAAAAAGTTGTAGACGGTTTTTTGTTTTTTTTTTCTTTTGTTTTGTTCTTTTGCATGAGTTCCTTTTGTTTTCAGTTAATTTAACGGAGTGTAAGCCTTTCTTTTGACCGTCGATGTACAGAAAATAATTTGAATTTCTGCGATTAAATACACATCGTTAGACATTAATGTCAAATTGTATTCCGGGCAAGATCACAAATTTTGTGAGGCCATGGTGAAGGGTGTGGATGTAATTGTTATACTTCCGCTAAGGTTTAAATCCAGGATAACCTTTCACTTTGCTGAGGACTAAAGTAGGGTGAACGTGGGGCGTTTATTTTCGGACAATGCCCATTCTTGTAAGAAACGCTGTTTAAAACAAATAAATTCAGATGTAGGGTTGCAATGGATTAGACTGAAAAATGGGTTCTTTTACACAAACTCGCATAATCATCCTAGACAGTAGGATGGTATTTGTAAATTTTCCCGAGTCAAAATATCTCAAAGTAATAGAAGACAACAGACGTGTTAATACGTTTCATTAATTAGTAATTTATGTCGTCGTTATTAGTAAGTCATTCTTGTTTGCTTACAACTCCTGCTGAGAGTAATAAGATAACATTACCAGGTAATGAGATAACATTACCAGGTAATGAGGCAACATTACCAGGTAATGAGATGACATCACCAGGTAATAAGATAACATTACCTGGTAATGAGATAACATTACCAGGTAATAAGATAACATTACCAGGTAGTGAGATAACATTACCAGGTAATGGGATAGCATTACCAGGTACTGAGATGGTCTTAGAATAAGTGTATTTTTAAAACAAGATGTGTTATTCAATAGTTGCTTCGAACTAATACTGAGTGCAATGAGTTGTCATTCATTACCAGGTAATGAACATAGTAATAAGATGGTCTTATCGATTAGGAGAATAACTGCATAATTAAAAGAATAAAATACAGGGTTCTCCATCAAGAGATGTTATTTTGAATCACATTTGACACCATTACTAAAAATGGAACGATACATGCTTCAACAACGCATTGAAATTATTCAAATTCACTACAAAAATGGTGAAAATCTTGCAGTCATAGTTCGCAAAACGAAAAAGTTTCCGGACCGTGTCATCCCTCGAAGAGGTGATCACAATAGGCCACCGAAATCTTGTGATTTAACACCTTGCGACTTCTTCCTTTGGGGCAATGTGAAAGATTAGGTATACGCCCAGTGTCGATTCAAGACCTCAAAGATAGAATTCGTCAGGCTATCGAGGACATAGGGCAGCCTGAAATTAATGAAATAAACATCCGATCATTTATCTGAAAAAAATGCCCTTTTTCTCTTGTTGGAGAACTCTGTACATGTATTTTTGTTCATCGGGCCACCGCGAGATTCCTTTTTCCACTATTAACATAGCCCTTACCGCGAAAGAGGCGTAAGCACAATTTTTTTTTGAAATTCGCTCTAAATAATAAAATTCGATAAAAGCGCCCCGGTAGGCGAGTTGGTAGCATGCTTGCCTATCCATGTGGGGGTTGTGGGTTCGATTCCCACCAGAGGCTTTGGTCTGTCGCTGCAAAAATCAAGCCCAATGGTCTTTGTCACCCGGTTTACCCTTGGACCCAAAATTATAATATAAATTTACTTTGTATTGTAATTAATAAATAAATAAATAAATAAAATTCGATAAAAAAAAAGTGTACAATAGGGTTAGTCCCTTTTATTGCGGCCAGTGTATGAGGGTAGTTTTACTGCTTACAACAATCGTAATTTTTAGATATTTCCCTGCAAAACAATTTCTGAATTTAATACAAAAAAACAAATATTAGTTATTCTTGCAAATAAACTTTTTTTATTTAGTTTTCGTAAACAGATGACGAATCTGTAATCTGATTTCACATTGATTTTTTACTTTTCGAGATAAAACGGTTTTAAAATGTTGCCTACGAAAATTAACTTAAAAAAATAGTCTGTGTGAATTTAAAAATTGATATATAAACGGTAAGACATTATTTTAATCAAATTACAAATTCGTGATCAGATTATTAAATAAAATAAAAAAAATTAAATACTGATTTTTTTTTCTTCAAAATTTAAAATCCATAAATAAAATACAAACTAAACATTTTCGGTTTGGGCTACAGTAAATGCATTTGGCGCGAAAGGTTTTTTTTAACGATTCTGCATATTTTCGTATGCCCTATATGGTATTTGAAGAGCCCTTTGATATTCGAAAAAAAAAAGTTGAAACAGTGACTAGCCCTAGTCCCCTCTTAATCACAAAATATTAAAAATTCAAAATTTATATTTACAAAGACACAGCAAATTCAATTGTTTCGTAAGCGTCACAAGCCTCTTTGATTGATTACAAAAAAAAATCCACTCCTAATACGATTCTTTGCGATTATCACACAATAAACCCAGGTTCGTAGCCCTGTAAGAACAAAACATTTGCAGCCCTTTTTCCACCACCTAGAAAAACTTTTCCCATTCGGTGTATATTTTAAATAGCCCGTCCTGGTCAGAGAGTTGGGGATTATGACCTGAAAAACGTATTTCCAAACCTTCGGGTATTTTGTAAAACATCTCCAGTCCGTAATGACAAGGATTTGTATGATGATTATAAATATGCAGAAACGTATATGTGGGGTGTGGGCAGGAGCAGCGAGGCTCCACTTCGCCTTTGTTGTGACCACCTCTGTTGTGCCAAATCATTCTGTGATTGTAACTTTGAAAAATGGGAACCAATTTAAATAAATTAATACCAAAGACCAAAAAAGAGACCACATTCGATTGCAGGGGCATTAGTTCGTTTGCAAACTCTAAATGTCAGTGATTAGCATGGCAACATTCGAAAGGTTTCCAAAGAAAATATTGTTGTATTTTTTAATAGAAAATACTGGTTATTTTTCGTAGAAAGAAACACACATACGCCCTTCTCTCTTAGAAAAGTCCCCATACTCTATATCACACTGACGTGGGTTTGTATTTTTTAAGATACAAAGAAGTTCATATAATCGAAAATATTCCAAAATTTAAAAATATTATTATGCATTATGTTATGTAAGACGTGGCAACCCTGGAATACACCAAGGCAAGGTTATCCAAAACTGTTCTAGCTGGACTGTTTTAATTCAGGAGCTGGACAGCGCAATTGCTGTATTTTGATGCTCTAATGGTTCGTTCTAGGCGTACAATCCTCGCTATGACAGATGGAACCACTGATTCTCCAAAATATTTTTCTCTCGAAAATCAACAAGTGCCCTGGGCTGAAGTGAAGTACCAAGAGATAAAATAAGCGTGTTGCACAATGTTGTTTTAATTCGACGAGAGAGGACAATGTCCTTGAATTACTAAGGCCAAAGTAGCATTTATTTTCCAGTACGACCCCTTTCGTTAATTTCGACCTGAGGTAGACAAATTCCTACGTCGCTTTATCTGTTGTCGAGCATAAGTTGTGTCTTGTTCTCGTTCACCCTCAGACTATTCCTTTTCGATTCTCGGAAAAGCACCAGTTGCTTCTAGCTCTATCATTCTGACGATGTACCTATCGAATACCTACTGACCAAATACCTACTTTTTTAAAACAAATACTGTTTAAATACCGTCTTGGAAATATTCAGAAAGGACTTGCGATGTCTGCCCTCTGTATGGTCTTTGATTCGTAGAGATTGATTTATATTTGACCGAACATTTACAGCCTAATTCAGCCGAATTCAACTGTTTGTCCGAATTCAACTGTTTGTGGTTCGACATTGTGGCTTAGTTGACATTAGTGTATCTCAATGCCATTCGACAAATGTATACAAGTTCTTTAGGGAGATGATGTCGAACACTTTGCCTCTTATGTCCTTATTGATGACGCCTTCTAATTGGTGGACTAGCTTTTCTTTCTTCTAAGAAATCTCGTTCTCAAATCGTTTTGCTTGCTTGGGTTCTTTCCAAGATTTATAATAACTTGTTTGATAGTCGATTTGTTGAGCTGATAGGGTTGAATCGGAGTATATCTCGAACCGATCATACATGAGTTGTATAAGAAACTCAAATTCGAGATAGAAACTAAATTGAGATATAAAAACATAATTACGACATAAAAACTAAATTACGAGAGATTCCAGTCTCAGTTTTTAATTTGATCTTTTGCTTGGCTAATACATTTTTTAAAGGCGCATATTTTTATTTTCCAAAATGCAAACATCCCACCATTTCTA
Source organism: Hydrotaea cyrtoneurina (assembly GCA_958296145.1). NCBI lineage: Eukaryota > Metazoa > Arthropoda > Insecta > Diptera > Muscidae > Hydrotaea > Hydrotaea cyrtoneurina. Next base: position 16,646,199 of record OY282513.1, on the reverse strand, counting down.
ATCCTAATCGAACAACGTGGAGGACATGTGCTTGATTGACTTCATGGATGTCTGCCCAATTAAATCGAAAACTAACAATTTACAACGCCACCTCAGTGTGTACGACAACAAATTAATAAAATTCAAACGAATTGAACAAAGTTTCTTCGCCAAATCGGTAAATCATGCACATTATTTTTGTTTTGCCCGTTTTGCCCCGTCCAGTATGCATTTCCTTATTGGAATAGAGTAATAAATGGATATGTGCGTCGTTCCTCTTCAAGCGAAAGTTGAACGACATTTTTTTTTTTGTTGCAGCGTTTTTGGAACGAAAAAAATCTGCGCGACAACGCCGGCAAAACGTGTTCCGATATGTAGGAGCAACACCAACAACTTAACTGACATCTAACAACTTTTTGCCCAGACACGCACATTTTGTTGTTGTCTTTCATTTCGCCAAAAAAAAAAGTGTGTTCGTTTGTAGTTTGTTGTTGTTGTTGTTGTTATAGCCTTCTTTCTTTCATTATTATTTGAAATACTCGTAATTGCTCACCAATTTTGTTTTCCTAAAACTAAAACTGGTCTGTTGCAGGAATAAAAAAACAAAACAAAAAAAAAAAAGAATGCTAACAACGAAAAACTACATCGGCGATGCATAACAACATTTGTGGTCTACGCAACAACGCACAGTGGGAGGAATCATAGTAGGTAAATTAACGCATCACGTGCAGTGTTGCCATATTATTTCAGAAAAGCCATTTAGCGGAGGACCACATACTTTTTTGTGCGAAACTATACAGTTTTGAGACCTTTGTGAAAACTTTTTTATTATTTCTTTAATTTGAATCTATTAATTGTAGGAAAAAAAATATAAGAACATTTGTTGTCAGTCATTTGATAAGAACGGTTTGACGTCAAAGACAATTAACTTACCGTAAGGCCGAAGGTGTCCTAAGACTGGATATTAAAAAAAATCAGTAGATGGGAGATTCTTGTTAAAAACATTATGAAAATTCAAAAATAAAAATGATTCTGTTCCATATAAACTGAAGCCGTGATACGTTAAAGGACGATTATGCACATTGCCATACACGTGAAACGTCATCGATTAGAATCGCATGGTAAGTCCTAACCCTTACCTACGACGTTTGACGTTGACGTTGGCTGGACACTTGGGTGTCCAAAAAAAAATATTTGTTTTCGAATTCTGTAGGGCCGTTAGCCGTTTTTTGAAAGCATGTGTCGTATTCAATGAATGTATGAATATTTCTGAAATTAATTTAAATGCTTGCCTTGTGTCAGTCTGAGTCCAATTTTTCAGTCTGAGGGGCCACGGGTCAGAGAGAAAAAAACCCTTGGGTCAATAGACACGTTCATTTTTGGAACATTGAATACACTGGTGCACACTAGGGTGTCCTAAAAAACTTCATAAGGGGCTCATCCGTTTTTTGCAAGCATATGTGATAAAATATTTTTGTTTTTATTTTAAGATTTTTTAGAAAAGATTTATGGTGCCACAAACCGATTTTTTGCGAAAAATTCATGTTATCTGAGTTTTTCGTATTTAAAGCACATGTTGGTCAATAAAAATCATTTCTAAAAACGTTGAGAAAACTGTTCCAACTTTAATTTGATGTATAGAAATCATAAGTTTTGGCATTTTTTTTTTTTGCTCGTTTATTAGGATGTATGCCAGGAAACCGGAGAATATAGTTGAAAGTTAGGAAATTGCCAAGAGCGTAGGACTACACTCACCAACTAATAGTCACTGGGCTGGGGCTCGTCCACGATAAAAAAAAATTGACCCATTACCTCATCCAAGACATTACAGCCTGAATGCAGAGAATACACGAAGACACGAACTATAACCTTAAGCAGTTCTTAACTGATCACGGTTTTTTTTTCTTTTGATGAGATATCATACAGATTTCGGCATTATAGCTCACGTAAGTGAAAGATAAGGTCTACGCCAACACAACCTCAAAGATGGAATTCGTGAGGCTATCGAGGACATAGCGAAGGCCCATTTTCCTTTGTTACTTACTTATTTCCCTTAACATTCCATAAAGGAACAGAATCAGTGAGCTGTGTACGATATAATTTGTATACTCACTGACCGGGACGTACAGTTTAAAGCCGGCTCCGAACGGCTAATGCTTTTCTAGAGAAGTCGTCTTTCTGGCTTAGAGATTGGTCTCTTACTCGTAAAGTCGCCAACATTTACGAGGTGGAAACAGACGCTGAGTTTTCCGAGTTAGTTACTATAGTGCTTTCAAACTGAATTACTTTTTCTGGAATTTTTTTTTCCAAAAAAAACTTTTATAAAATTATAACATTACTAGTAAGTTGTAATGCGCCTATGGCGCCCGTTGAAATATGGAAAAAAAATTTTGTTGAAAAAAAAAATAGTGTGGAAAAAAAAATTTTGTTGAAAAAAAAAAAATTTTGTAAAAAAAAAAATTTGTAAAAAAAAAAATTTGTAAAAAAAAAAATTTGTAAAAAAAAAAATTTGGGGAAAACAGAATTTCTGTACAAAAAAAAAATATTATTTTTTTTATTATTTATTATAGAATTATAGAATGCCTATTTAAATTCCTACGTACTGCGTGACAGAGTCAGTGAATCAGGGAATCAGTGAATCAGTGAATCAGGGAATCAGTGAATCAGTGAATCAGTGTCGAGGGTAAATATATATTAAGATTTTAGGTTTGGCCTATGAAAACATTCTTCCTTCCACAAAATCTAATTCCATAACAATTATACGCCAAATTTAATTTAATTATCTTTGAAAGACGGACTTTAGTTATTTAGAAGCCTCTTGGCAATCAACATTTTCTTCATCTATCGCCCACTGTGAATCTAAACACACGCATAATCTTACTTTAGCCCGTGTTGGTGTTGCTGGATAAATGTGTTGCCTTTTGGTTGGTGGCATGAAGGAGGAGCACAGACAGCACTGATGCTGGTGTTGTTGCTTAATAAAGAAATGGAAAATTTGTTAAATGACACATGATCAATAGAGGCGGCTGGGCCCGACCAGACCAGACCAGACCGGACCGGATCAGGCTCAGGCTCGGTTGCCATATGCCGGCGTAGACTAGATTTCATTTCTTTAAGGAAAAATGCTTTCCGTATAAGGTTTTTGTAACATTTTTCTGCTCCTTTTTCGTGTTTGGTATTTCATTTCCACTTTTGTTGTTGTTTTTCGTATTTTTTTGTGTTTCGGTTAAATGTAATGTACACTTAAGTTGTTAGCAAAATGACGGAAAATGTTTTAAAGCATTTTTGTTGTCGCTGTTGCTGTTGTTTGGTTGCCGGTTAAAAGTAAAACTTTCGCTTTTCATATGGAAGACGACAGACAACAGCAACAACAACATCAGAAACAGAAAAACCCATTAAAATCTGAACTGGAGACAGTTTAATGGCATTACACTTAATTGCTAATACCCGTAGACTGATTTTGGCTTTGTTATTTTTGTGGTTCGAGATGTTTGAATATTTTTTTCTGCTTGATGCCTCCGTAGATTACAGTCGCTGATCATCGAGCGGCGCTTAGAGAGTGCGTGTGTTAATGAAAATATATGATTTAATTAATCTAATGGAGCATGTAAGTGCAATTTGTTGGAAAATGTGTTTCATTTCTTCCGTAGTGCGTAAGTGAAATTTGAAGGTGCACTTCGTTCAGCTAAGGCCGAAGCAACTTCTGTCGAAATATTGAGACACTTTCTTTGGAGAGCAAACGAGGAAATGCTGTATGAGGGCGAGTTCATTCGCCTTTTATTATAAACTAGGTTTACGCATAGAAAGCTGGGACAACATACAAAGAAAAAAATGTTAAAATAACCAGAAATATTTTTGTATTAAAATAGTAATAGACAACAGACGTAAATTATGAAAAAACCCAACACGGTCTCCTTATTCAAAGGTTGGAGCTAAAACTCATTGTTATATCTCACTACCAGGCAATGAAATCTCATTACAAATTAAATGAACTTTAAGCAAAAAAGAATGGCTTACTAAGCAAATAGTGGAAGTGAATAATGTATACCCCACAAAACAGTCCATAACGAAAAATGGTTTCTAAATAAAAATTGACGTAGAGCAGAAAATATGATTTTTGAAGTAATCAATGAAAACAAAATAAATGTAAATAAACAAGGAAGTTGAAATAAAGGCTGTTTTTTATTGGGGTATAGAACTTTAAGTTGGCATCACTTTTTTAACTGGCGGCCATTTTGTCAGCTGTCAAGTGATTAATATTTAGTTTGGTTTGCCATTTCATCATGAACAGGTTGACAAAAGAACAACGCTTGCAAATCGTGCACATTTATTTCGAAAGTAATGGTTCAGTTCGCGAAGTTCACCGCAAGCTCCGTCCATATTATGCCATTACATCCACAAAAACTGACTGTTTGGTGTGCTCTATGGGCTGGTGGAATCATTGGGCCATACTTCTTCCGAAATAATGCTGGAGAGTCAGTTACCGTTAATGGAGACCGGTATAGAGCCATGATAACCGACTATTTTGTTCCCGAATTGGATGGCATGAATGTGGATGAGTTGTGGTTCCAAACAAGTGGTTGAAAATTGGACCTGTAGAATTGGCTTTATTCGAGCCAGCCGCGGCGGCCACATGCCCGAAATCATATTTAAACATTAATGGCATAAAATTATCCTTCCAATAAAGCCAAATTGATGGACATTAAAACGATTTTCTTGTGTTTTATTTCAATTCGAAGTTCTATACCTCAATAAAAAACACCCTTTATTTAAGAATAATTTTTTCATTCATTTGGGAACTGTAAAATTTGATTGTTTCATTCCTCATTTTCCAATACTGATTTACGCTTTACTGATATTTTGAATTTGTAAATTGCTTTTTTATATTTTATTTTGTATAGCTATATTATTTTTAACTAGTAAGTTGTAATGCGCCTATGGCGCCCGTTGAAATATGGAAAAAAAATTTTGTTGAAAAAAAAAATTTTAGTGGAAAAAAAAATATTGTCGAAAAAAAAAATTTGTTGAAAAAAAAATGTTTGTGGAAAAAAAAATTTTTGTTAAAAAAAAAAATTTTTGTGGAAAAAAAAAATGTTGGTGATAAAAAAATTTGGGGAAAACACAATTTCTGTAAAAAAAAAATATATTATTTTTTTCATTATTATTATTTATAGAAAATTATAGAATGCCTATTTAAATTCCTACGTACTGCGTGACAGAGTCAGTGAATCAGGGAATCAGTGAATCAGTGTCGAGGGTAAATATATATTAAGATTTTAGGTTTGGCCTATGAAAACATTCTTCCTTCCACAAAATCTAATTCCATAACACTTATACGCCAAATTTAATTAAATTCCCTTTGAAAGACGGACTTTAGTTATTTAGAAGCCTCTTGGCAATCAACATTTTCTTCATCTATCGCCCACTGTGAATCTAAACACACGCATAATCTTACTATAGCCCGTGTTGGTGTTGCTGGATAAATGTGTTGCCTTTTGGTTGGTGGCATGAAGGAGGAGCACAGACAGCGCTGATGCTGGTGTTGTTGCTTAATAAAGAAATTGAAAATTTGTTAAATGACACATGATCAATAGAGGCGGCTGGGCCCGACCAGACCAGACCGGACCGGATCAGGCTCAGGCTCGGTTGCCATATGCCGGCGTAGACTAGATTTCATTTCTTTAAGGAAAAATGCTTTCCGTATAAGGTTTTTGTAACATTTTTCTGCTCCTTTTTCGTGTTTGGTATTTCATTTCCACTTTTGTTGTTGTTTTTCGTATTTTTTTGTGTTTCGGTTAAATGTAATGTACACTTAAGTTGTTAGCAAAATGACGGAAAATGTTTTAAAGCATTTTTGTTGTCGCTGTTGCTGTTGTTTGGTTGCCGGTTAAAAGTAAAACTTTCGCTTTTCATATGGAAGACGACAGACAACAGCAACAACAACAACAACATCAGAAACAGAAAAACCCATTAAAATCTGAACTGGAGACAGTTTAATGGCATTACACTTAATTGCTAATACCCGTAGACTGATTTTGGCTTTGTTATTTTTGTGGTTCGAGATGTTTGAATATTTTTTTCTGCTTGATGCCTCCGTAGATTACAGTCGCTGATCATCGAGCGGCGCTTAGAGAGTGCGTGTGTTAATGAAAATATATGATTTAATTAATCTAATGGAGCATGTAAGTGCAATTTGTTGGAAAATGTGTTTCATTTCTTCCGTAGTGCGTAAGTGAAATTTGAAGGTGCACTTCGTTCAGCTAAGGCCGAAGCAACTTCTGTCGAAATATTGAGACACTTTCTTTGGAGAGCAAACGAGGAAATGCTGTATGAGGGCGAGTTCATTCGCCTTTTATTATAAACTAGGTTTACGCATAGAAAGCTGGGACAACATACAAAGAAAAAAATGTTAAAATAACCAGAAATATTTTTGTATTAAAATAGTAATAGACAACAGACGTAAATTATGAAAAAACCCAACACGGTCTCCTTATTCAAAGGTTGGAGCTAAAACTCATTGTTATATCTCACTACCAGGCAATGAAATCTCATTACAAATTAAATGAACTTTAAGCAAAAAAGAATGGCTTACTAAGCAAATAGTGGAAGTGAATAATGTATACCCCACAAAACAGTCCATAACGAAAAATGGTTTCTAAATAAAAATTGACGTAGAGCAGAAAATATGATTTTTGAAGTAATCAATGAAAACAAAATAAATGTAAATAAACAAGGAAGTTGAAATAAAGGCTGTTTTTTATTGGGGTATAGAACTTTAAGTTGGCATCACTTTTTTAACTGGCGGCCATTTTGTCAGCTGTCAAGTGATTAATATTTAGTTTGGTTTGCCATTTCATCATGAACAGGTTGACAAAAGAACAACGCTTGCAAATCGTGCACATTTATTTCGAAAGTAATGGTTCAGTTCGCGAAGTTCACCGCAAGCTCCGTCCATATTATGCCATTACATCCACAAAAACTGACTGTTTGGTGTGCTCTATGGGCTGGTGGAATCATTGGGCCATACTTCTTCCGAAATAATGCTGGAGAGTCAGTTACCGTTAATGGAGACCGGTATAGAGCCATGATAACCGACTATTTTGTTCCCGAATTGGATGGCATGAATGTGGATGAGTTGTGGTTCCAAACAAGTGGTTGAAAATTGGACCTGTAGAATTGGCTTTATTCGAGCCAGCCGCGGCGGCCACATGCCCGAAATCATATTTAAACATTAATGGCATAAAATTATCCTTCCAATAAAGCCAAATTGATGGACATTAAAACGATTTTCTTGTGTTTTATTTCAATTCGAAGTTCTATACCTCAATAAAAAACACCCTTTATTTAAGAATAATTTTTTCATTCATTTGGGAACTGTAAAATTTGATTGTTTCATTCCTCATTTTCCAATACTGATTTACGCTTTACTGATATTTTGAATTTGTAAATTGCTTTTTTATATTTTATTTTGTATAGCTATATTATTTTTAACTAGTAAGTTGTAATGCGCCTATGGCGCCCGTTGAAATATGGAAAAAAAATTTTGTTGAAAAAAAAAATTTTAGTGGAAAAAAAAATATTGTCGAAAAAAAAAATTTGTTGAAAAAAAAATGTTTGTGGAAAAAAAAATTTTTGTTAAAAAAAAAAATTTTTGTGGAAAAAAAAAATGTTGGTGATAAAAAAATTTGGGGAAAACACAATTTCTGTAAAAAAAAAATATATTATTTTTTTCATTATTATTATTTATAGAAAATTATAGAATGCCTATTTAAATTCCTACGTACTGCGTGACAGAGTCAGTGAATCAGTGTATCAGTGAATCAGTGTCGAGGGTAAATATATATTAAGAAGATTCCACTGTGTTTTTATGCGCATATTTTTAAGTGTTCTTAAATTATCTGAGCAGTAGTATTCAACATGGAGTAGTTTTTATTGTAATTTGTTACAATTGGCTGTAAGGCTTTAAATTACAAAATCTGTGCAAATAAATAAAATAAAAAATATTATTATACTCAGCTTAAAAGTATACCAAAAGTTAAGGCTTTTGCAAAATGTTCTCGTCTATGTTCTCCGAATTGTTTCGAATGTTGGACTATATTAAAATCAACCCCCCCCCCCCCCACTGTGGCAAATAATAATAACTAAATATATGCATGTGTAAAATATATAAATACTATGAAGTATTCCCACTGTCCAGTTAAGTTCGCTTCTTTATGTTAAGCACAAGAGGAAAAACGTTTGTTTCTTAAGTCTTTTGTTTTTTTTTTCATACCATTCACACCAATTCATGTATGTGTGTGTGTGTGTGCGCAAAATTTCACATAATCACACATTCACAACGAAAGACTGCCAAACCATCATGCATGCTGGGAGACGTTAATTTTCTCAAATGCTGATACGTTTCAATTAGCACTAATATTTTAATTCTTCTACCGAATACATTTTCAAATTATCTTTTTATGCAAACGACGTCGTTGTTCCACAACACTGACGTTGTGTGGCTGTGTGTCTGTGTGTGTGTGTGATGAGCTGTATGTTTTGTGTTAATTGGTGCATCTTACAAATTAACGTCATTAAAATTAAAATCATGCCGCAAAGTGTTGCAACACATATTTTGCGCTTAACTTTACGGAAGTACAATTTGTAGTCATAAATGCAGTGTTAGTGTTACAAAAAGAGAGACGCCTGAATTAATGTTGGAATTCCCATAAAACTAAATACATTTTTGTTGCTATTGTTGTTGTGTTTTGGTTTAATAGTTATTAGAGCTATAACTACGTGGCTACTTCGTCTGTCTGGACATTTTGTTTACAACCACATATGTCACAGCTATCTGATGTATTTCGCTATGAAAGGTCTGAATGTGTCTGGTTTATTGAGAAGAGCCCAGAAAACATCAAAAGTAAATACATTTGTCTATTTTTCATGTATGCGACGGTGGTTTCCCCAATATTTTTCCTATTTGCAACAGACATTAGGCAATAGATGTTGGACGTTGCACAGTGTTTTCAAATGTAAAGGATTTTCCCCCCATTCAAGGACAAAACAGACTTGGCAAGAATCCTAAAATTCCAGCTGCCTTCTGCCAGCTGGCATAGAATATGTGACTACTTCTCCCCTACTAAAGGGTGTTTTTCAAGTCGCAACAACAATCTGTGAATATTTTCGAATGGATATCAGGTTACTTCTTTTCCACTCAATCACTTCAATAATTCATAAGACAATTTCCCATTTTCGTCACTTCCCCTTTTTTTCGGCCACCACTGTGCGGCATTTGGATTGCTTGTTTTATTGCCCGAGTTGCATGTTTATGCATTTGCGCGTTATTTCGTTTCTTCCTTAAAAGAAAAGGTTTAAGAGACTGACTGACAGACAGAAAGACAGTCATTACATCATATTTGAAATTCATGGTGCGGCTTAAGACAATATTGCGTGACGATGACAGCTCTCTTAGTGAAATATCAATAGTTGAGTTTCTCCAACCAAATAGCATCAGCATCATTGCTGACAATAAGGAAGACAAAGACACCAGAAAATGTTAATTGATCACAGACACTCACACCCATTGCCCAAGTGGAAAAGCATTGTGAACTGATGTTGATGTTATAGGGAAATGTGAGAAAATCCCGCTTAGGACTTTGTGTCACACTAATGATGATGACATTTGAATAGACAACGGCGTTGCGAAAACAAAGGGCAAAAAGAGTGTCGCCTACAGTTTATATGTACACATGTGGAGCGTTGTTAAACTGAAATGATAAGCGTTTTAAGGAAATCAACGAAGGTATGAGAAATTGTCTGAAAGCATGAAAATGAGAGAGCTGATTTATTTTTAAAAATTTCACCAACTATCACAATAACATGAGGCAGCTGAAGACGGTTCAATAAATCCATACATTTCTGAATGCAATACAGAAGGAAATAAACTGTTTTTGTTCTGGGGAAGCTGGCGAGTACATTAAAATGGGTCACGGTCATAAAGCTGCCAAGTAACCGAATACAATGGTCTGATTCCCGAAAAAAGTGACCGTTTGCTCAATTGTATTCACTTATTTGTCAGCTGTATGACAGTGACCCACTTTAATGTACTCAAAACCAAAAAAAAAACAGTTTATTTCCTTAAATTCAACATGTGTGACATACATTTTATAAAAATGTAATAAACAAAGAAAAAAAAAACCGAAATCATTAAAACCTTTAAACTGAACGCAGCTGTTGGCCTGCCTGCCTTAGTGCGGGCGATGGCAATAACCCGCAAATGGAAGTTGCAGACAAACAACACCCACCCACATACACACTTTTTGGGGGCAGACGGACATTTGCCTTTGGCCGTAGCACCCACAAACATGAGGAGTTGTAGCATTATCATCCGCCAACCATCGAAACAGCCATTGATTCTTTCATTTAACCATCCATCCGTACGTCCGTCCGTCCAACCCTGCCTGCCTGCCCACAACAATTAGCATAACAAATTCGCATCATTCCAATTATGTTTAATAACTTTTTTCCTCAGCGAATTTTAATATTCATCTCCTATTCGTTCCACACGTGAACAAAAGATGAAGTGTTTCTTTCGTAAATGGCCGGCCAGAGAGAGAGGCGTTGTTGGTAAAATAACCAAAGAAAAAAAAACAAACAAACAAAAAAACTATGTCAAGTTTCAATTATTTTTTTCAAAACTGATTACAAATCACGCAAAATCCATATAATAAGGCAACTACAACAACAGCAAAACAAACAGAGGAAAACAAAATAATAACCAGCAATTTAAGAACAATAGGCGAGAGGGAAGCCACCTTAGATCGTCGACTGGCTAAACAATAACGAACAGACGAAACATTAAATCGCATAATGGCTGCTATTTAGGGAAACACAGCGAAACAACAACAAACAAAATGAATAGGAGACCAGACAAAAAGCTTCCTCCTTCTCTCGCCGAAAATAGCTACAGCCACAACAATAGCAACAACAACGGCAACAGCATATACAGAAACGCACCATCAACCAAAGTGGGTCAAGTCTGAAAGATACGTCCGTCCGTCCGTCACAGCGTTTATACGAAAGAGCCGGCATTGGTCGATATTCACTCAGTTTCATTTGCCCGCAATTGCTAAAAGTCAGTTTGGATTGTTACTTTTTTGCTTTTCATTGTCTGGCTGCCAGCCAGCCAACAACAAAGCCGGCTAGAAGAAAATCAATCATTAGCACATAATCTATTTTGAATTTTGATTTGATTGCCTTACAATAATAACAACACAAATAACAAACAACAACATCAACAAAATAACGATATGCAGGAAGCATTTAAAAAAAAAAAAGTATATTTCATAAATCGATTATGAGTCATCAGAGCGTATTATGAAAGTGGCGAGCAGATGGAGTGAAATTATTTTATTTTTAATTGTGGCGTTATTACAGACACCTTATTTATTTATTTCCTTTACTGACCCATTAACCTAAAATGGAATGATTTACAGAACTTATTGAATGCCTCATGCTATTGTCGGAAAAAACAATCAAAAGATTTAAGATTGGAAAAAAATTAAAACACCTGTGTTTTTTTATTTGTTAAAGCCAAAAAGAAAATTAAACTTAAACTATAAAATATAAAAAGTATGACGGATGAAACACAAATATCAGAGTCCCTGTGAGTTCATTGCACAAACTTCACTCCAACAATACAAATTTGCTACGTCGCTCGGCTCCAGTCATAGAAAAATCTAGTTGTACATAATCGTTCAAGTTTGTTTTTATTTTTTAGAATTCTTTTACTCCTTTTGACAGTCTTTGTTTTTTCTCTGGCTCCTGTGCAAGTAGAAAGTGAACACACTGAAAAGTCTGCCCGTTTAAATGTTTACACACAAGTAAAGCGCGTGTTTGGACTTAGACAAACACAAGTAAGGCGTGTTTCTTTCTACACAAAGCTTATTTAGATGTAAATATAACTATTTGCTGTTAACATATCAGATTTGTGGATAAGCCATAGCGTGTTTGGGGAAAACAGAAAATAAACTTATTAAATTCAACAAAGTACAACATTTGAGTACAACGAACAAGTGTGTATTTGCAGCTGTTTTCGCTCTTTAAAATAAAATCAATAACCGGGAGAATAATATGAATTATTATACAGTGTACTCTCCCATAAGCGGACACCTACGAGACTGAGAATTTTGTCCACTTATGAGAGATGTCCTCTTATGAGAGAAGTATACAAGAGAATTGAAGTGGATTGATACTGGAAAAAATTTCCGTTTATGAGAGGTGTCCGTACGGAGAGAGTAGACGTGTTCAAAGAAAAATTGACTTTTTTGTGATAAATGATCGGATGTTTGTTTCATAATAACAGAAAACACGACTGTCTTCTGTTGCAAATATTCAAAATCGTATCTGATCTAATTGTGAGCGATTTCAAAAAATATCTCATTTGACAGGTGTGACATACATTTCTGTTGTTTTCATTTTGCAGTTTGTTCGATTCTCGTATGACTGACGCAACGACTGACTCTGAGATTCATCTTGGGATGGGCACACCTTTACGACATCGCTTCTATTGTTTCTCTATCCAATTACGGGCCAGTTTATAAATTGTAGGACGGTGGCGAAGGTGTGCGCGCATTTGGCTGACGGTGTAATCATGTTCAGGTGTAAACGCTTTACGACAATGCCACGGCTGTTGATGGTGCTGTTGATGTTGTTGCCATTTTAGCCATAAATTAATGTGTACTCATGCCATAGGAATTATTGCTGACACATGTGCCGATGTACGGCTTGATATCAGCATGCAGTTGGTTGTTCTTCAGTGTGGCTGGGGGCAAGAACACGAATTTTGAAATGTTCCAAACGTTTTTATGTCTAACAATTTCAATAACAATTTCAAACACTAATTACGTTCTGTAAGAGGCTGTAATTATGGTTTCAGCTGCTGGGTTTTTTTTTCTGTACGAAATATTCAGTCAAGTTGGTTGTTTGTGAGTTCCAATTATTTACAATACACTATTAATTAATTGCCGCTTGAAACGGGAAGCCGCCGCTTGGGAATGACATTCAGCGGTAGCTTGGACTTGGAAGATTGAGTGTGAAAATGCATGAATGAAATGAATTTGCGAAGTAAAGTGAAATCTGGCAATATGTGTCAAAGCAAATTAATCGAAAATTTAAATTAAATGATGTTGGATAATCTTATAAAAAACCAAAGACAGTGGGGATTATGGGGGAGGGCAGGCGACCTAAGGAAAGGGTGGCTCTAGATTGGAACCTCATGCGATTAACAAAGAAGGGGAGACAAAAGCGTTTGCGTCAACTACCGCGCAATAAGCATATAAGATTCACTATATGACGTAAAAGATTTAAGTCCAAACTCAATGAACCGCTTAACCCCTGTTAGTGTGTCTTCAGACCGCATAAATCAACTATCGACCAATTCTTCACATTCGCCAAATCCTCTCAAAAAAGATCCAGGTGAAACAAAGCGATACATACAATTTCAATTGACAATGAAACCGACTACGTAAATCTGATAAGAGGAAATTCTTCTTTAAACCAATTCTGCGTATGATGTCCCATCAAAACGTTTAAGCCATTGTTGAATTTCGCCAAGTCTGATTAAATTCTTTAGTAAACAAAATAAAGCGACTTCTACGAACCTCCTCAAACCATTCAAGTCTCACACAGAGTGACAGCTTATCCTGTAAGAAGAAGGATAAAAGAGGCACAGTTAACACCAAAGGCCGCAAATCCTACGTGACGAACGCTACATTCGTACGCGTTTTCGGATCAAAAAATATGCAAATTTGTTGGTCTTTCCAAGACAATACCTTCAACTTGTACATAGTGTTTAGTATTCTTTGTGTAACAGCGATAAGTTGCGAAAAAATGTATCACAAATGAGTTCTTGCGAACCGAGACTCCTGTGGAACTACCAAGTGATAGAAGACATGCAAACCATTGATATTACTAACTGGAGAAAAAATATATAAAATACCGAAGGGTTCGGAAATCACATTTTTTTTTAGTCATCAACATTTTTTCACTAGATATCCTTTACTTCAAATTGACATACTTTAATATTTTACTTAATTGTGAATAAAACGTGACCGTTTCTGATGCGTTTATTGTAGTGACCAATTTTTTTTTATCTAAAGTTGTATTTTGTTGGCGGGCTATTTGGTAATGTGTTTATACTGAAACTAAATAAAAGGTAATTTATTGCATCTTTTCCACTCAACGTTTCGTTTGCTTGAATTATTTAGAATTCAATTATTTTTCATTTCATTAAATCATTATTTGCCATTAATTAAAAAAGAATAAATATTTAATAATTTAATTATTATTTAATAACTAAAGTAAGTTGTAATGCGCCTATGGCGCCCGTTAATTTGCTTGAGAAAGTATTTGTTACTTAATTTTAAAAATTTTGTAAAAAATATTTTGAGAAAACTATTTTGTAAAAAAAAATTTCGAAAAAAAATAAAATTTGTGGAAAAAAATGTTTGCCAAAAAAAAAATTTTTGTTGAAAAAAAAATTTTTGTTCAAAACAAAAAATTTTGTTGAAAAAAAAAATGTTTGTGGAAAAAAAAATTTTGTTGAAAAAAATGTTTGCTGAAAAAAAAATTGTTGTCGAAAAAAAAAATTTTGTTAAAAAAAAAATTTTTGTGGAAAAAAAAAATTGTGTGGAAAAAAAAAATTTCTTGAAAAAAAAAATTTGGAAATAAAAAATTTCTTGAAAAAAAAAATTTTGTAAAAAAAAAAATTTGGGGAAAACACAATTTCTGTACAAAAAAAAAATATTATTTTTTTTATTATTATTATTTATAGAATTATTATAGAATGCCTATTTAAATTCCTTCGTACTGCGTGACAGAGTCAGTGAATCAGGGAATCAGTGAATCAGTGTCGAGGGTAAATATATATTAAGATTAATTAATTAATAAATAACAATCAAAAATATCACAGGTTAAATACTTATAAAGGGTTTTCCAACAAGAGATGTTATTTTTAAGCTGTCACTTTTGAAGCTGTTATTCTTTGAAATTTGACAAGTAGAAACTACGACATTCACAAAAATTCACTACAAAAATGGTGAAAATCCTGCAGTTACAGTTCGCAAAACTAAAGCATTTTTGGGTCGTCCTGAAGCACCTTGTCGGACCGCAATACAAAAATTGTTGGAAGAATTCAATCTGTTGGGACAAGTTAGGGATGTGAAGAATAAAACCCGTGCACGTCGCTCAAGAACAACTGAGAATAGTGCTGTTGTAGCCCAAAGTGTTGAAGAAAACCAAGGTTTGTCCATCCTCGTCGTTTTTTGGAATTGGGCATTCCACAAACGTATTTTGCATAGAGACTTGGTTCTTAAGGCTTATAAAGTTCAGTTAACACAAGAACTCAAGCCGACCGATCATCAACAACGTCGTGTCTTTGCTGATTGGGTACTTGAAATGCATGAAAATGGTTCGAAATTCCATCGGAAAATCATTTCCAACTCGGTGGCTACGTCAACAAGCAAAATTGTCGCATCTGGGGCTCGGAAAAAACAAGAGTTATTGTTGCCTCTCCACCGTCAACGTTTGACTGTTTGGTGCGGTTTATGGTCCGGCGGCGTCATTGAACCTTACTTTTTCGAAAATGAGGTTGGCTCAACAGTTACGGTGAATGGATTGCGCTATCGAGAGATGATTAATGATTTTTTGTGGTCGGAATTGGATGATATTGATCTGGACAAGGTTTACTTTCAACAAGACGGCGCTACGTGCCACACAAGCAACGAAACCATTAATATTTTTCGGAAAAAGTTTCCGTACCCTGTTATCTCTCGAAGAGATGATCACAACTGGCCACCGAGATCTTGTGATTTAACATCTTGCGACTTCTTGCTTTGTGGCCACCTGAAAGATAAGGTTTACGCCAACAGCCCAGAGTCGATTCAAGATCTCAAAGATTGAATTCGTGAGGCTATCGAGGACATAGGGAAGTCCCATTTCCCTTTCTACTTCTTGAAAAGGATATGGTCCAATAAGCGTGGTCGTGGTGTCCATTTGACTGATGTTGTTTTTCATTATTAACGTCATATCTTCCGCTTTATTATATAAACATGCAATTTCTTCGTACAGGGAGACTGTGGAGTATGTCAGTGGCAGGTTGTCAACAGGCTGCAATCTTTGTAGCGATCTAAGTTCATTGATTAATTCTCCTACTAAGTTTATGGTTTATAAAAATTGCAATTGTTTTTGTATGTCGTTAAATCTGTTAAAAATATAGGCCATGACACGGTTACGTTTGAGACCAATCAGATTCGATTTAACACCGGAAACAACACGAATCTTCGAATAGTTAGATATCGATTAGAAATGGCTAAACAACGCGTAGTGGAATTTAGTTGGTAGTTTGGAATTTAATTGTATTTTTTTTACAAAAAAGAAAGTTAAAGAGTTTTTAGTTCGGTATATGGAAACAGTTCGCATGTACTTATTACATAACACCGTGTTACAAAAAATAGATTTTTTTCTGTCCTATGAACCAAATGCACATATTCGGAAAGAGGGGAAAAAATAAAAATACACGTGTATCGGCGATTTTCATGTACACGTCAGAATTTTTTTTCTAAGTTTGAAGTATAAAGATCGTAGTGGTCTGTGTGAAAGCCTTTGGACCGATTTTTAACCCTTTTTGCAGTGATCCAATCGAGCTGATTTTTGGCAGGCAGACTCGTGGAAATGTCTGTATCACGTCAATTTTTTTAAAAAATAGATTATTGTCAATTCTCATATTTTCCAAATTTTTTTTTTAAATGGTTATCTTTTTTTTTAAGGTTTCAGTTCAAAAAACATTTTTTTTTCGTAAAGCTTAAATAGTTTAAAAACTTAAAAAAAAAAATTCTGACGTGTACATGAAAATCGATACACGTGTATTTTTATTTTTTAACCCCTTTCCGAAAAAGTAAATTTGGTTCATAGGACCATATGTGTGTAACACGGTGTAATTTACCGAAACATTTTCGTTTTTATCTATTTATTTTTTTTCTTCGTAATTTTTGTTTAAAATTTTTTTTTTATTTGAATATTTCATTTCATTTCAATATGTTTGCCAGCTTGCCTCAATGAATAATTGTATTATTTATATATTTTTTTATTGAAAAAATGGCTGTTGTAGAGTGTAATCGAAACTATCTAACCATTTAAATTAATTTGCTAATCGATTTATGACAGTCTACAATCGATTTACCTCTGACTACTTCATACTAACCGCACTGTCAATGCAATTCCACTGTTCCCCGATCTTTAAACCCCATTGTGTCCAGAACCTTTTTGTTGCGACTGCAACTGCAACTGCAACTTCAAATCAAAATTAACTTTCAAACCTTGAAATTTTAATTGAAAAACAATAAGTGAGCGAGCACTTTTTGTCTAAACAATTAATAGTATAATTTATTTATTTACACACACACACACCAACAGACAACAAAGTATCAAATTTCATAATAATTGCATGGTGACTGCCACCAGCACCACGGACAAACCTGCAGACATCAGCTATTGATCGCCGATATATCTATGATATCGGTGGTATCAATGAATGTATGAATGAACGAACGAACGACTGACTGACTGACTGAATGTAAGTACATATTCTGCAGCAATATTGTTTAGCAATTATCATTACATATCAATCTATTAACCATTTGTCTTATGAATTGCCATAAACAATCTTGTATTGGATTTTTTTTTTTCAGTTTCTATGATAGTCGACTGTTGCATTGATGGTGTGTGTGTGTGTGTGTGTGACACCACCAACCATTTGAGATTCGTTGTCATTGTCCCCCAGCACACCGAGTAGCCGATAAATTCATTGGAACTTTTATATGACGATATTGAAACTCAGAAACTCGCATGCATTGCATTTAATTAATGTTAATAGAAAAGCTACTCGACACACACACACACATGTACACATATATGGAAACCTACAATTTAAAAAATTGTAGGTTTTTTCAAAATGCATTTTTAACCCGATATGCTCATAAATATTCGTTAAATTCAATTTTTTTGTTTTGTTCATTGGTTTCGAAAAACAATTGAAATCTGTTGTTGTTGTTGTCGTTTTACCGAAACGCTAAGTGGCCAAAAACAATTTCGTTTGAATATACGAACTTTTTCAATATTTTGAGATTACATATGGGATTTTGTAATGCTGTGTTTACGAGGGTGGGAACCGCTGGGAAACGAAAACGACGGAATGAAGACTGCATAAAAACGTAGACGATATTTCGCCGACGAACTCACCAATCAATGGCTCTTGCCATCGAATTATCGTAGAAGATATTTCGCCGACGATCTCACCAATCAATGACACTTGCCATCGAATTGTCGCACTGCCCTCGTATTATCTACATGGACTTGGTCTATTATATTTAAATTACTATTGTTGTTACTGTTTTCATTTCGTTGCACAATTAAATGCGTTTTTAATTCCTTATGAGATTTCATTTGTTTTTCTGGTTGATTGGTATTGATTTAGTTTTCGTTTTTCGTTTTTTTTCTTTCTTTCGTTTCTGTGAATGCTTACCGAAAACGGTAAGTCAATGCATTATTGAATGATCACGTTCGTTTCCGTGCAATGACGCAGAACAATTTTAGATAAGAAATATTCGTTGAAAGCAACGCCAAAGAACAATGATATGTTTTTGAGATTCGTTGTGTTGACAATTGAATTGAATCGTTTATGGTCTGAAAAGGAACGCGGAATAGTGCTGGAAATGAATATATCAATGGATTGACGCAAATCATGGCCTTTTGATATCATTTCAATATCCGCTCCAGATGACCAATCATATGAGATGTTTTAATTTTTTTTTTTTTTTAAGTTTCTTAGGGACGATTTACATTTAAGTTGATAAACATAAATGGTTTCGAAGTTGTCAGAGGAGGCAGAGATGCAAAATGTCAGAGTCAACAGCAGTCATGGATCAAAACATATCGCTCATTTAATTCAATAGTGTCACAATTCAAAATTCAGTTATTATAATTCTGCTCCAGAAAAAGCTGTAAATCTCTTATTTTGAGTTGACTTTTGTTCTGCGTGTATTATACATACATACATATATCAGGGGTCTAGTTTATTCGGGAAACCTATGATTTATTTCCTATATTTCCTTAGTAAGACGCAATTGAAAACTTTAAAGGGCTCTCATGAAAAAGTCGTATTTTGAGTTGTGACACTATTGAATTAAATGAGCGATATATAGGATATTAAGTGGCTTCTGACCCGCTCCTTTCTTATGTATTTTTGTGTGTATTGTCTAATTGGATTCGTTGGAGTTATAGAAACACAATTCAGTTTCGATTCGTCTCAGACGTTTACGTTTTATAAAAACATTATTTTTCTATTTCAAATTATTATTATTATTATTATACTTTTTTGTATTGTTTCGATACTTAACGGCTTGTCACATTATTTTTATACAAATGTTTTAAACATTCTTGCATTAACGGTTGCTGCTGTAAAGCAAAACGTTATTGTGAATGGAATGTAGTGTAGCACAACATTCGCTCTCTGAACACTTCCAAGTAGCAGGCAAATTCGTCAGCTGTTTTTGTTTGGAGTTGCTGAAACAACCGGTGTAGAGAAGTTGAATCTATCAAGATGTTTCATCGGCGAATTCGATTGAAATCATGTACATGATCGCATTGAGCTGATGTATTTTTAAGGCAATAGTAATGCCATTGAAATGTAATTGGATACTTAAATTCAATGGGATTCATTAAGCATTTATCAGAAAATAAAAAAATCGCTATTCCGTCAAACAAAAAAAGGGATTAAAATGCAAATGTAAGCCGAAATTGGCAATGACACCTCCCAGAAATCACGGAAATCGAAATTCTCCGGGGCAAAAAATAACCCCAAGACCTAAAAATATCAAAATTCAGGAAATCAGGAAAAAAATAAAATACAAAAATTGGGGGCGTGTCAATAGGTGGTCCACTACTTAAATTCTATCCGCTGCCCATTATATAAGTGTGGGTATTCAAACATCCTGAAATTGTAGAAAGATGAAAAAAAAAAAAAAAATTTTGAACAAATGCACTTTTGCCGCTTATGTCAATACATCACAAACAATGCGCGCGTCCACTCCCGATTTTATTTTTTGAGGTAACTTTTTTCGTTTTTGAGGCCTTCGTTATCGATGGGCAATTATTAACCCTTGTGGAAGGCCGTGGTGTGGTAGGTAGTGTGTGCGACTATCACACAGAATAACTCGAGTTCGAAACCGAGTAAGACCATCAACAATTTTTTTTCAGCGGCTGTTTCCATTTCGTAAATGTTGGCGACTTTACGAATAAGAGAGCAATCTCTGAGCCATGTAAAACTTCTCTAGAACAGCATTAGCCGTTCGGAGCCGTCTTTCAACAGTAGGTCCCGGTCAGTGAGTATACACAATTATATCGTACACAGCTCACTGATACGAGAGAAGTTCCCCGTCTGTTCCTTCATGGAATGCTAAGGGAAAATAAGTAAGTAATTATTAACCCTTTCCGTGGCAAATACATTTTTATGGCGAACTAACAAACATATGAAGTGTCGATTTTTTTTTTTAAAAATCATTTATTTCTATTTAAATTTTATACAAGTAAATAATTGCCGCAGAGCCACATGGACATTGTTTTGATCTGAATCAAAAGTTATTTAAAAGTAAACAGAATCTATATGTTGTCCAAGAAAGTTTAAATTTATATACATAATGTGATTAAACATTCAGATTAAAAGTATTACAAGAGAAGCATTTCTATATTTTCAAGTAAATGTGATTTAAGAATCGATTTAAATATTGATATTCTCGAGATAGTTTTAAGAGTTTGAGGTATGTAGGTGATTGTACTCGGAGCATCCGATGTATTCAATACGTTGCTTTGTCATTTCCAGCCTACACCTTTCCACACGCAAGTTCAAATTGTTTGTGGTATTGAAAACTGACTGATTCCTTGAAAATACTATGGCGTGATGACCATGATGTTGGACCGACTTATACATAAACACAAGTAACTGCAATTTATACAATCCATATATTGGTAAAACAGATTTGGAGATATTCTCATATAGAGAAAGCGAGGGATACGTCAAGGGGAGATTGTATACCTATAGCGCTTTATTTTGGGACCTTTGAAGACTTCGAAACTCTGTACTTTTCTTTAATCCATATGCTATAGTCAAATAATTAAAGTGACTGTGAATAAGGCTGGAGTAAATGAAAAGCTTGTTTTTTTTCACAAAATTTAAATTTGAATTTGTACAGATTATGTTTCACAAATCGACTGAAAGATCGACTTGTAAACCATAAATTATATCAAAAAGTAAAACACATACACCACAAACAAACAAACACCTCTGCCGACATGAACATGAAGACAATAGCTAGATAATCATCGATGATGATGGAGAATACCTACATCGGATTACAAAAAATATAATTGTACTACTCCGCCAACAATCAGTTCGTACGCCGGTCTGTTTTCTAATATATTCAATTTCAACTTTTATGTTTGTTTAAAAATCTATGTTTTTGAGACAAAGTTTATTGTCTCCTTAATGCTAAAATTTGTAATTCTTAGAACTAATAGCAGAACAAATAAAAAATTACAAAAACAGCAACTTAAATTACATAATAAAAAATGTTCAGGGGTACGAACTGTACGACACCAACATCGACGCAGCCGAGCGCATTAAATTACACAGAATGCGTCGACTGAGACATATGTGCGAATAGGTACGTAATGCACCAGCACTATCACTATTTGAAGGACTATGTAATACCGGGTGACTTACACTTCGGTGAACAGACCTATTTCTAAAGAATTGACGCATCATGATGTGAAATTCCTACATTGCGAAATGCCAAGGATTTCGCGTACGACTTATTTTATTCATAAATTGTTGGACTGGCTCAATAATAATGTGTTTTTAGCGTATGTAAATCTTTTCTAGAAAATACAGAAGCAGTTCGGGGCCGGTTTTGAATAGTAAGTCCTTGTCAATGAGCATACTCATCGTGCATAGGTCACTAATGTGGGAGAAGTTCCCCGTATGTTTCTTCAAAGGCAATATTTAAGGTATCTGATATACGTTGAATAAAATAACGAATTACATGACTAAGAATACGCACATGGTAGAATAATAAATTTAAAAATTGCACTTCTTTCAATAGACTCTAAATCTGTTTTTAAAAATGTCTGCTAAGAATTACATTGAAAATTGTTCTAATAACAGCAAAGCCATGTAAATAATAACTACAAAAATAATATACTCCTGAGACGAAGAGAATTTGCAACAGACAAAATAATTATGAAGGTACACATTTATTCCCATTTACTTTCAGTGAAGTAACAGGCGGGCAACGTGTGTCAAATTGGTGAGCTGGCTAATCGTACCCTACTGGTGGAAACGAATTGTTTGACAGTAAGGATGATCGGTACCTTCTTTTTGACCAGTCGACGGGTAATCTTTTGAAATCCATAAAAATAAATTCGCATACATTTCCTATGACTTGAAAGTATAATATAATTTCGTTAGGGATTTCTACTTCTGGAAGCCCTGTTTCAAAATCCCTTCATCTAAACTTGGCATTCATAATATTCCCTTAATATATACGTCAGCTTCACGGTACGATCTATGCGACGTTACGAGTTGTTTGACTAATTCAATTACACTCCGTAGACGCCTATTAAATAGCCAACGCAGTAAAAAAATTTTGGTCGGCTTTATTTTCTGCTCTCAATGTGACAAAACAGCTGTTTTTGTTTATCAACAATTTAACATACATTTCCATAAAAATGCCCGAAATTTCTTCCGAATATTTTAAAGAATTCCTAACCAAAATACGAAAACAATATTTATGTTGTTATCCGTTGCATTGCATAGAATGGCAAGTAAGTGCATTATACAAACAGATCGACGTCTTTTAATATTAATCCCAATAATGGTTTTGGGACATGTGCTGAATTATCAATATTGAAGAGTGAATACAAAATTCTCCGTCTTGGAGCTTATGCTAATGGAACGAAATACCCTCGCACCTTGTACTCAGCAAGTTGAGTAAGTAACTGAACGGATACTTCTCAACATATTCGACGATGGTACGGGGCGATTGCTTACCCACACACGATATTCTCCAGCTAACCTGAGTTTGTCCGTGCAATGTGTTCTCAGTCTTTAGCGACATGGAACATCTTCCGTATAGTGTCTTTCAATACTGTCATTATCAAAATGAGTGGATACGAGCGACTACCCCTTACATCCTGACTGTCTTATACAGATGAAATGAAAGTTTTTTTCAAATTACAGGAAGCCGTTTCACAAAACTTCAATACAGAATTAGTATTTACTTTTACATAAACAAAAAAAATAAATTTCTTCTTTGTAGAATTTCCCCAAAGACTTAACCTGGGATCAACAAAAAGACCTGATCGATTTTACCTACAACACACCCCTTAACCAACAGCTGCCTATTAAGTTGGCATACCAACTAAATTTCCTCAAGAAACTCCTCGCATTTCTAGAACAGAATTGCTGTGAAGTTCATGATGCCGTCTATGAAAGCTATTGTCATGTGCAACAAAATATTGCCCAAGATAGCACAAAGAAATATGCATTTAAACATTATATCCTAAATGAAGATGTCCATTTTACCTTAAGAGAATCGAAAAGTTTCGTAGCAGAAGGCACAACTGGTCTGTGTAGTTGGCAAGCCTCACTGGCGTTGGCAGATTTTGTACTCAATCATAAGGATTTAATAAGAAATAAATCCGTATTGGAATTGGGCGCTGGTACAGGTCTTTGTGGTTTTATTCTATTGAAAATGTGCCAAACCCAACAAATGCTTTTGAGTGATGGCAGCCCACAATGTGTGAATCTTATGTGTGAAAGTGTTAAGAGAAACTTCTCCAACGCCATAGAAACAGATGAGGATGGCAAGACATTTTCATGGCAAGAGAAAATATTGCAGTGCTCTACAATACCTTGGGATAGTATCAATCACTCTGAAGAAGTTTCTTCAATGAAACCCGATGTAATACTAGCTGCCGATGTGGTCTATGATGATTCTTGTTTTGAGGACTTATCCTTTGCCATTGATTATGTTTTTAAACTGAAAGATGATCAAGTGAAAATGTATCTGGCAGCAACTGTTAGAAATGAACATACACTGAATGGATTTCTTAAAAAGTTAGGTAAGTATTCCGTCATAGATATGCACTTATTTGTGAGCTTTGACTGTTTTTGTTTTCTAGAATCTCTGAATTTTCTTATGACTGAGGAACCTGTAGTGCCTTTGGAAGAAAGCAGTTTATATTGGGATCGTACGACGCCTGTGAAAATATTAAAAATAACAAGATAATATATTTTTAAAGAAATACGTGTATGCATTTTCAATCGCCTCATTTTCTGCAATAGAAAAATTCTTCGTATTGGAAGGTTTAGAATTTTAAATGGGATTTAAGATCTCAAAAAGGAAGAGTGGCCACAGTCTAGGGTGTTGATTGAATAACTCGATAAGAGAATCCCGTGGTGTAGATTAAATATGGCGAAGGCCCTTTGGAAGACTTTTCAGATGATATTATGATTTTTAAAAAAAACGTTGTCAAATGAATATTCTTATTCGTTTAAAAATGAGAATTTCTTGGTTTCTATCCGTTTCGTTCCGAAGGTGTGATCACCACGTCATGTGAGTTGTGCTATCCCTTGAATGTGGTGTCCACAAAGACGGTACTGAATTGTGATCCCACAATTTGCCAGTTAGCATTATTTCCCAACCGTACACGGTGCGGTTAAGGCAGGTGATCATGATGCCACAATTCTATGGAATGATTAGAAATATGTGTACATTGTAGAACATGTGTACATTGTAAGTTTAGAACTACTCTACGGTTTGTTGTATTATGATCTCTTGTTTTCTTGTTTTGTTTCTGGTCATTAAATGAATTTTGGGTTGATTTTACAGTGAGACAAATGTGTACTTTATAGTTAAATAAACATTGATAGTTAAATAATAAAAAAAGTGTACTTCCAAAGCGATTGGACTATGATCGGCAAGGTGAGGAAACGTTTGAATCTCGACAAATTATTCCAATCAATCTTTTTCGCACGCATTGTAAATGAACCGAATGGAACCAGAATGCAAATTTTGTAAAATCCTACAGAACTATTTGATTATTGTCCTCATTTTGAAATTGTGGCAAATATTGGTAGGGTGAAAGGAGCACATTCCTGAGATATATGATACTGTTCGGTATAACCAATTTTGCTTCACAAAAAATAATCATTTGATTGCTGAGCAATGTCACAGGATTTTCAAGACAACTGATTTCATACAGTTTGATACCCTGGGCTATTGTAGAATTTTTTTCTGAGTATTTACTTGATGGCATTTCATTATGTACTTATGTATTAAAATAATCGTACATACATTATAGCAGGTTGTATGAAAATAGAATCAGTAGTTCCGTAAGGTAGTGTCCTAAACCATATACTGCCGGTCAATATTTCCATAGGATATACCTGATATACTGATGATGTTACGGGTGCAACATATAATGATGACTCGATATTTAACCCGTCAACGGAAATGCATGTGGTTCGAACAGCGCTTGGCAAAATCCACAAACGGCCAACTTATTTCATAATGAAATATCACCCAACCTTGGTAATGGAAATAATGATCAATAGAACTGAAATAGTCCCCAACAATAACCCGGAAATTAAGCTATGATATCAATGTAACAAAGACATGAAATGTTAATAATAAATGATTTTGTTTATCAAAGTTTTGAAGGAACTATTGGTCGACATTCGATTTAAAAAGTAATTGAGCTGATCGCCATTGCTGCTAGCGTTATATAACTACATTAATCTTACAAATTGTTTCATAAGATTAAACAAAAATATATATATAAAAATTATTTATATCAGCCAAATTTAACGTTATACTACTTTAGTTCACATAACTTAAAACGGTGATTTGTTTAGAAATGTTCATATATTTATCAAACAAACGTGAAGATTTTTTGTTGGTTTCAAAGACTGTCTATTACAAGAGAAATAATTAAAAAATCGATGCAACTGACATTTTAATTTCAACAATTCAACATAAGTTTGATTGGTAAATAAGCAACGTCTACTAAAAATGAAACTGACTATAAATAAAGTTATGTCGGCAGTATTATGTCGATGTAAATTAATACCATACGAATTAGGATTAAGCTATGGACACAGTACCATTGGTTGGCCTATTCAAATCGTATTAAGGGGTCTAATCTATTCCATAAACGTAATGTAATGATAGATCTAAGATTTGATCTAAATGCAGTTATGCTTATCGAATCGCCATACAGTTACGCTCTGGAAAGGGTATATCGAATAGCTAACCAAATATAACCATATTATCCGCCAGTATATAGAAAAATACTTTGATTGAGGTCTTCGATTTCCTAATAATTTTTGTTTAGCTATTCGTACAAGACTTTTAAGGTGAGCATTTGTAGGTTCATAGGCCGTTACAAGCTGCCACGTACTGCCAGCCTTTTGTGGGTTTCCCCAATACCGCATGGGCGGCAGCATTAAAGTCCACACTAAAATCACTTGTGTGGGTATACATATGTATATCGGTTTATATAATGCTTAAGTGGCAGCAACAGTAAAACAGATCATTTTAGATATTATCTACATTTTACCATTAATTTACGCATATAATTTATCTATAAGACAAGTAGGCCAGCTCAACGAAATTTATAGCCATTGAGTGGACAATGCCTCCGTTGAGGACACTAAAATTGTGCTTTATTAATCGATGTTTTGATCGAATTGATAAAGGAAAAATATCACTTACCTTTCAATTTAGATATTCTTCACTCGTTTCCAGATGATAAAGTTAATTGCGCGGCGGGGATAACATTGCGGGTTTTAGTACGTTAATATTTTGTAAAATTCTTGAACTTAACGCATGCATAATGTTGGTATTCAATATTGTATAGATATATTGTCGTAAGTAATATTTTTTCGGATTGATAGAATTGTGACACTAAGAGCAGACAGCATTTTATAAAATTTACTGTATCAACTTAACACTGACAACGTTTGTGGAGTGCCAAACAAGGAATATGGGTACTTCTCATGATTTCGACGATTTAGAAAGGGAGACCTGCCTGACAATTAGGATATCAATTTCTATGAAGATTCAACTGTTTAATTGTAAGTTAACGCCCTGACATGCCAGACCGTAAGACTCTTTCTGGATACAATGAAGGGAAGGAACATATCAAATAGACCGCCTTGGCTTGGCTAAGGATGTTGTAAAAACAATCATGGATGTACAAAAGGTAGCCGTATCCTTCTGGTCAACGCTTAATAGAAACAATACATAATTTCAAATTCGATCAAAAAGATCCTAGGAATTATCGTATGACACTTGATCTTATGTGTGTGGATGATGGTGGGCGTCAATGTGTGTTGCATAGTGTTTGCAACAATCGCAAACGTAAGTCAGGTTCATATTCTGTTAACAATATCCAAAAACTATTTCAGCTGTCATTTTCCAAATGGTATATATCTACGACTCGACTCAAATAATCTACCACATAGTAGTTGCAGTCTAGTACAGTGGGGCTTGGCAGCAGAGAAGACCCCTACAGATTTGCGAGAGCTTAATCAATACTTTTTTAAAAGTCCGAGAAGCAATGAAGGGCCTAACCCGTGACGAATGTGAATAATTTTGAACGGAGATTCTACTTGAAGCCGCATACGGACGTGCCACTTAAAAGAAGCAATTGACTGGGTATTTTTATTATCGTCAAGACGCCAAAGACAGAGTACAGAAAGATTCACAAAATGTTTGCTTTGCCAAAGCTTTGGAACATGAAGTAGGACTTACGCAATAGTTTCCCTGTTTCTTACAAAGTGATCGGTTAAGCCTATAGGCTGGGCTTGTTGAACAAATCACTTGGTGTTCCAAATGTCAATAAAGGCGATGGTACATTTTAAGTGCAGATTGATTTTGGTTTGTTATATCTGGCAGTAGGTGCTGAAATAATCATCACCCGTGAGTGTAAGGCAGCAGGTGTATAAAATATACCTTTTATAAATGATCCTCGAAGGTTTTTTTTTGTTTGTCCTCAAGGACGACGGATGCATGTAAAATACACAATTTTGAACTCATCGTTAGATAAAGAAAGAACAACGGAAACTAAAGACTGTTATACTAACACATAGTTTCGTTTGGGGATGAAGGTGAAAATCTGGTACAAAAAGATACGTCCAGTGCGCTAATGACCTGAAAACAGAAATAGTCCACGCGGCTGAAGATTCAGCTGAAACAAATATAGAAATCAAAGAGTATGAATTTAATTATAAGCCCTTAAGCGATAAATTGTTGCCATCAATAGTCTGAAATTGATGAATGCAATATCGGCGCAGCTTTCAAGAATGGCACTGAGTGAGTGACCTGTCCGAACAATTCAACAAAAACTATGCGACAGGTGGCAATTGTTCGGGAAAGTAAGATAATATCGGATGCAGAAAAGGTGGTAAAAAACAAATGTCAGTAAATCACACCCAGTAAACACAAAGGGCCACCTCTTTTCTTATATGCGGGTGACATTCACATTGCCTGAAGAATAGATCGGGGTGTTAAAGTTGGTTTTTAATAATTTAAAGAAAATGGATGTGGTGAACGTGGAAGAGATGAAATGTCTGCGTGCAACTGCTTAATAAGAGTTCCAACGTCTTCAAGAACTGAGCCGCTTTCGGTGAAAAAAACAACGACACAATGCACTCATTTTTTTCAATATTTCTTGATGGCGCTGAAACAGGTGTATCGTCAAAAACTAGTGCTGTTTATATTTGGGGGAATGAATCCTAGGAAACATTCTCAAAATCTTAGGAAAAAACAACAACTGGTAAATTAACACCATGATCTGTTGCCTCACATGAATGTGGTTCGCATGTGCAAATTTCCCACAAAATGGAAAAATATGTCTTGTCAGTGGCCATCAATAGATATGATTTGTCACTTAGAGACGCTTTGCATGTCTGCAGATAATAAGTTACGAAGTGGACCCCAGAAACCAGATGTGAACTAGTATTTTCTGTGTGATAATCGCACACACTACCTGCAACACCATGGTCGGCCAGAAGTTAGTGGCATGAAATATAGCGATTGTGAATGTCGGTCGAACAAATTCGCAAATACCGGGGAAAGGGTAGATGAAGTATACAATGGAAATATGCAAATTGAAGAACAAATAAAAATCTGTTATCTGAAATCCTGTCCTAATTAGGCCAAAATCAACAACAGATTGTAGTGCTATCTTCGGAAAGCAGGAGCAAAGGAGAATTAAATAAATACAACTGAAAAAGAAAATTCACTACAGCGAGTATTTATAATTCGAAAAGATCTGATACTAACTTGTGGATGTAAATCGAATGAAAGCCAACTGTGGAATGGGTAAGAAAACCAGAACATCTCTGCCTATCGGTAGTGGTGCCGGGCTGGTTTGACAACGTAGTTGTAGTTGGCCCCTCCATATATCTAAACAAAGTGCAAAAGTGTACTACCAACAAAGGAAGAAATAGGCCAGAGGTTGGAGGGGAAGAAAGATACCACTGAAAATCGTAAGAAAGTTTCCGAAATCCACCCATATGGAATATGGTGTCAATGCACTAATTTTTGGAAGAGGAAGAATTACGCCAGAAGTTTAAGGAAAAAATATACCACTGAAAATCTTAAGAAAGTTTCCGAAATCAATCAAATGCAATATGGTGTCGTCGCAGAATTGCCGTCATTTGGGAAGAGGAAGAATTACGCCAGAAGTTGATGGAAGAAAGATACCACCGAAAAGCATGGGGTCCAAGCAGAACTGCCGCCATGTTTCTTCTGCTGTTCTGTATAATTCCTCTGTTTCGCTTCATTTCACAAAGACAGTTTTTCGTTGTTTGTAAATCCGTGTTTCTGTTTATAAATCCGGGGGCTTTTCACTTAAACACACTTCACTCACTTTTCAACAATGTTTTTATCATATTTTTAATATATTTTCATTAAAATTTCCACTGAAACAATCAACTTTTAACAAGAAAAAAAAACCGGCAACCGATCAACGCGAAAAGTGTGGCGAAACTAAAAGAAAACAAGAGAGCCAACAACTTGTAGAAGAAGAAGAATGTTTACTTATCACTACTCTCTCTTTCACTCAGGACGCAGGGTGTCTCACAAATGTTAAAGCTCGGTCTTGCCTTATTTGTAACGGATGTTTTTGTGGCAGGAAGACAATGAATGGGTGATTACTATCGGAAACATGCGTTTGTTAATGGTGGTGGTGGGTGTATCAAATTTAAAAAGCATTGACACAGAGAATCTTAGCAAAGACAATGTTTCAATGGAGATTTTGGTACATTTGGGAAATTCTAAAAGAAAATGTCAGTTTAAAAGAAAAAAACGAAATAGAAAAAAACGAAAAAAACACTTTTTTAACAAAGCCTTGTATGTACAGGGTTCTCCAACAAGAGGTGTTATTTTTATATTCAAAGAAAAATGAAATTTTTTGAGATAAATGATCGAATGTTTATATCATAATAAAGAGGAAGTATGCAGTTAATAATGAAAAACAACATCAGCCAAAGGGCCACCACGACCACGCTTACAGGACCATATCCTTTTCATGAAATTTTCCATAACCAAATCGTAAAGTGGCTGCCCTATGTCCTCGATAGCCTTATGAATTCAATCTTTGAGGTATTGAATCGACTCTGGGCTGTTGGCGTAGTCCTTATCTTTTACCTGGCCCCAATGGAAGATGTCGCAAGGTGTTAAATCACATGATCTCGGTGGCCAATGTGATCACCTCTTCGAAAGATAACACGGTCCGTTAACTTTAGCCCTAAAAGAGCAATGGTTTCGTTGCTTGTGTGGCACGTAGCGCCGTCTTGTTGAAAGTAAACGTTGTCCAGATCAATATCACCCAACTCCGACCATAAAAAGTCATTAATCATCACTCAATAGTGCAATCTATTCACCGTAACTGTTGAGCCAACCTCATTTTTGAAAAAGTAAGGTCCAATGACACCGCCGGACCATAAACCTCCATCGTTGAGGATGGAGAGGCTTCTCAACTATAACTCTTGGGTTTTCCGAGCCTCAGATGCGACAATTTTGCTTGTTGACGTAGCCACCTAGGTGGAAATGGGCCTCATCAGTCAAGATGATTTTTCGATTTCATTTCGGATCACTTTCATACATTTCAAGGACCCAATCAGCAAAGACACGACGTTGTTGATGATCGGCCAGCTTGAGTTCTTGTGTTAACTGAACTTTATAAGCCTTAAGACCCAAATCTTTATGCAAAACACGGTGTAATGATGTTTGTGGAATGCCCAATTCCAAAGAACGACGAGGAATGGACAAGCCTGGGTTTTCTTCAACACTTTGGGCTACAGCAGCCATATTCTCAGTTGTTCTTGAGCGACGTGCACGGGTTTTATGCTTCACATCACTAGCTCGAATGTTGTCCACCAATTTCTGTATTGTGGTCCGACAAGGTGCTTCACGACGACCCAAAAATGCTTTAGTTTTGCGAACTGTGACTGCATGATTTTCACCATTTTTGTAGTGAATGTGAATAATTTCAATGCGTTGTTGAAGCGTGTATCGTTTCATTTTTAGTAATGGCGTAGTTTCTACTTGTCAAATGTCAAAGTATAAAAGCTTCAACAGTGACAGCTACCGAAATACCGAGTGATCCCAAATTAAAACCTCTTGTTGGAGAACCCTGTACATAAGTAGTGAAAACTCTAAGACAATAAGTAATTGGGTGGAAATGAGTGCTCATGAAAATATATTCCTCACATTGATGAACCCGTTGGAATATCAAATATCAGTTTGGCTCAATAAATGAGTCGAATTAGAGAAGATAGACTGAAAATTGCAATTATTTTTTTTGGTGATTTTTCCACCGGAAATATTTGATTTATAATAAAACTGAGGGTTGGCACTTCAATTGTCCTAAATTTGAATGGTAAACCGTCAAAATCTTTTTAATTTGAAACTGAGTTTTACAGTTATCTTATTATGGAATGTTACAGTTTGTTTTGCTTGCTTTTTTTTAGTATTTTTTTGCGTTTTAGTAGCGCCATTGTGAGGCAATAGAGGATTTTCATTTTCTTAAAGTTCAACGTCTTGTATTGGGGTAATTTTTCTTATCACAGTATTGAATAATTGACACACTAATCTCATAAATACCGGAGATATAAAACCAAAAGCTTTAAATATTCTATTATTGTTTATATAAATTTAATACGACATAGGAAGCTCTATTGCTTGATACCAATAATACAGGGTGGTATTAAAAAATTGGGCCTACTGGGGCTTTCATTAAATTCTGAATAAAAGCATATATTTGAATTTAATGAATTTTATGATAAACTATTAAAAAAAAAACGTCATTTTCGAATATTTATATTTATATCTTTATCATTTTATTGTCTTAAATTTGTTTATAACTCCAAAACTTTTACTCTCTGTCCGACAAGTGATTTTTGATCTCTGAAATTGCATTTAAAAAAAAATAAACATCCATACAAAAAATTTAAACGATTCTTGTACTCAGGAATCGATTCAAAATTGCTCGACTATTCACAGAAAAAAATACGGGCAAAAAATGTTCAATTACTGTCGTAATTGAAATTAAGCTTGGAAATCAATTAATGTTGTAATTGAACTGAGAAATTCTTGGCGAAATCCATGTAAAAAATAGTAAAAAATTCAATTACTTATTTAAAATTTGAGTAATTGAATTCACAACTTTTGTAATTGGAAGAAAATCAATTAAAAAAGTAATTGAATTGATGAATTCCATACAAACTTCGTAGTTGATTTCAAAAATATGTTTTTTCTGTGTTCAATAATAAAATTTCGAAAATTGTATTTCCGTCCACTATTCCTATACTCTATCTCACACTGGGGTGCGTTTGTAACTTAAAGATAAAACAATTATAATAATCGAATATTTTTCAAATTTCAAAAAATTTTCACAGATAATCTTCTTTTCAATATATTTTATTTATTTTATGGGAAATAGATGTAAATAAAACTTGAAGTCGGAGTCGAGCAAATTTTTCGTCTCCGGCCTCCGACCCCGGTCAAAGTCTGTCGGACTCCGACTCCACAAGCCTGCTCAGGGGTCCATAGTACACCAGAATTGTATAGTGGTTATCAATTACAAATGTGATCTAGAAATGGCCATCAGCTTCCGACTCCAGCTATTCTTGAACATTCAGCAAACCTCAAGGTTTGTTATTTCAATGTGATTCAGCCTTCTTTCCAAGACCATAAACATATTCTACATTTTCTTAAAAAGTACTACGTCGTTATGATTTCATCTTTATTAGAATCGTTTATAATAATACCATACAAATTTAAAATAAATACTTAGACATAAAACAAAAATAATAAAACCAACCGAGCACGGACACATCATCACTTGCCCCCGTACTGGACTCCCTTAATACTCGGACGGTTTACTGATTGTCGGTATGGTGCCATCGTTCAAACACCTTACATTCAGTTGTTCAATTTGATGCTTCTGGAATATGATGCCCAACAGGCCATACTGAATTTCAAAGAGCGAAGTACGATGGGTCCGTGGCACTTTCATGCCCACCACCAAAGCCAGCAGCGCACCGATTATTATGTAAACGAAACCCTGCGACATCAACGTACTGATATCGGTCGAATAGAAATAGGAATTCTTAGAATTCGAGACAAAATAATAATAGACGACGGCAGTGGACAATAATTTCAGAAGATACGATGCGTAAATTAACAATTCCGTGAAACGGAAATGTGAAACTTCTACCAGCAGAATCTGCAGATTAGAATACGACATGCCGAAGAAGAATAACACCAGCCAAAAGGGCACGGTGGTGTTGACCGAACTACAAATGATCATACTCAATATGGTCAAGATAATCAGGCACAGCTGATTGGCCACAAAGGTGATCTTGACCGAACAGAAGATTAAGGGCACTATCACAATGACACTGCCCGCATACACGACCCAAAACATTAAATCGATATCGATGATATCGGTCACGCGAACCGCTGAGTTCAGGGAGAACCAAAAGGCAAAATAAATGAACAGCGAATAGTGTATGGCCTCGGTGAAGATTAACAGTAGCGTAACGTTCCATTGTTGATTTTTGGTCACATAGAAGAATTCGATTCTCTTGATGATGTCATCGCGTTTATCGAATATCGATCCATTCGAATTGGCTATACGCAGATCATTGTCCATACTGTTCTCACAGTCGGTGGTGCCAAAATAATTCAGCACTACGATGCCGATCAGAAGGGCCAGGACAACGATCGACATCGACAGATATACTCCGGCAAAGTCCACATAAATGCCATCGGTTAGCTGTTCGGCCGTAGCATTAACATTATCCAGTCGGTTTTTATTGTATGAGGTTCCGATCAAACTGATGGCCGACGCCATACCGAGTATGTAAAAGCTAAAACTGATCGATATGAATATGGCCCGGGTGCCTTTGCCCAGTATCGAGTGCAGGAAACTTAAACCGGCCAAAAATGTTAAACTATGACCCAGGTATGAGATGAAAGCTCCAACGTTGTCTGCAATGAGAAATGTAGAGATATAAATGGAATTAGCAAAGCTTCGTGACAAATTCTAAAAGTAGGTATGTAAATGGAATGGGCAAAGCTGAGGGGACAAATTCTAGAAACAGTTTTCAACATCATCGATTATACACAGGTATATGGTTGAATGACTTTCGGTCGTAGATGTGGTTTTGCAATTCTTTCTGCAAGTGTTTTTCCTGCCTGCTATCACATTATCAAATTCGAGGCCAACTACTCCCTCTTTCCCCCCTCCAATACACTTCCTTCCTATCGCTAACACAGTTCATTGCATTTATAGGGGGCATAACCTGAGTGTTAGTCCAATAAAAACAACCGAGCTGTTTCGTTCGTGGGTAATAAATATTTCTCCCTCAATGTAAATCAGTTGTACGCTGTGATACACTTCGACTACCACAAAATAATAATAAAAAAAAAAGTCAGGAAACAAAAAAAAATAAAAAAAAGAGTCTGGAAATTTCAAAAAAAAAAACTTTAAAATCGTGTTCGTCTTTGGCTATAATTTTGGAAGAAGACGTCAGCTCAACAAACACAATTTGTAAATATCGGTCATTTACTTCAACAGTGTCACAACTCAAAACAAAAAATTTTGCTTGTTGACGTAGCCACCGAGGTGGAAATGGGCCTCATCAGTCAAGATGATTCTTCGATTTCATTCCGCATCAGTTTCATGCATTTCAAGGACCCAATCAGCAAAGACACGACGTTGTTGATGATCGATCGGCTTGAGATATTGTGTTAACTGAACTTTATAAGCCTTAAGACCCAATTCTTTATGCAAAACACGGTGTAATGATGTTTGTGGAATGCCCAATTCAAAAGAACGACGAGGAATGGACAAGCCTGGGGTTTCTTCAACACTTTGGGCTACAGCAGCCATATTCTCAGTTGTTCTTGAGCGATGTGAACGGGTTTTATGCTTCACATCACTATCTCGAATGTTGTCCACCAATTGCGATCCGACAAGATGCTTCACGACGACCCAAAAATGCTTTAGTTTTGCGAACTGTGACTGCCAGATTTTCACCATTTTTGTAGTGAATTTGAATAATTTCAAAGCGTTGTTGAAGCGTGTATCGTTCCATTTTTAGCAATGACGTAGTTTCTACTTGTCAAATGTCAAAGAATAAAAGCTTCAACAGTGACAGCTACCGAAATACCGGGTGATTCAAATTGACACCTCTCCTTGGAAACTCCTTTATATAATGATGTTTGCGATATAATTAGCAATGCTACAATTTTATAATTTTTTTTTTTAAGAAACTCTAGCCAAAGAGACAATATTGGACCATAGTACATCCTAGTTGTATAGTGCTCATTCATTAAATATTTTTTTATTAAAAAGTAGAACAAATATTTTATATTGTATCTTCATTACAACTTCATTATTTTCATACTTTGCCTCATTTATGAAAAACTCGCCAACAGGTTAGTTCATCTCGGTCATAGTTAAGGCTCTAGTTGACGTAGTTATTAGTGTACTCAACAAATTCTTAACACAGAGCACAGAGACTCCCTTATTCATAATATCGTCATTTTGATATTTGCCCTCCTCCATATGTGGCGACAATCATGCACTCATGCTAATCGAGCAGAATGGAGTAAGTTCTCGTATTAATAACAAAGTGGCTCGCTAGTCAACCTATTCTAAATGGTATTAACCATAGTCGTCTGCACTCTTTTTTTTTTGTATTTATTTTTGTTTGTTTTAACAGTCTTTAAAACATTTGTTATCTTGACAGTTGGTTGTGTGTGTGTATGGTTTTTTTTTAAATTGAAATTCATTTAGTTACTTTTGGGCCTCTATTGAAATATTTAGATATCAAACAAAGTAAAAACGGGAGTTGGAATATGACCAAATAATGTTGCGGGGAGGAGAGTAAACTGAAGTACGTATTTGAAATAATTTCTGTATTGATCGTTAAGTTTGGTGGAAGGGAATATGGAAAATCATAAGCTAAACGATTAATTTGTTCTACAACAGAAATGTTGTTTTGTGGTAAGAAATACACTCACCCAGTGATCGATTAATTGTTTTGAAAATACCCGGATCGCCGGATTGTAAGTGGAAATTATGTTATATGTATATACAGACATATGTCACCATAAGTGGCTGATAAACGTTATTTGTTTTGTTTTAATTACGAAGTAGCCATCAATGCTAGATTAACTCTGCAAAATCATTTGCGATAAGAGTCAGGTAAAGTCCGCCAATTTATTCAGTATCGTTTTCTGTGATTCATAAAAAAATGATCTATTTCTTGAAGTGCGGTAACATTGGAAATGGTGAATATTAGTTATTCGATTTCTTGAAATGTTGACGGAATATGTAAGTGTTTCCCTGAATTTTCCATTAAAGAACTGATGGGGAAGATCTCTCAAATCAGATATATATAGTTCGTGCTCTCACTAACTATGACCTACTTTTTTTTTTTTGTTCCTTTATTTTTGTTTAAGGGCTTACACAGTGGTCCAGAAACCAATTCTAGTAACATTTTGATCTAGTAAACATTTTTCAGTTCTGTAAAAAATTGGTTGTAGACAAGGAAATATCGATTATTTTAAGCTATTAACATAGAAAGTTTGATAATTGTATATATTTTAGAAATATTTCCAAAGTTGACAACTTTTCGTATTTTTGGATTTTAGAATAAAATTTTCTTTTTATAGTGCAAAAGTGCTAAGTCCATTTTTTTCTATATTTTAGAAAAATTTCCAAAGTTGACTACTTTTCGTATTTTTGGATTTTAGGATGAAATTTTTGATCTTCGTTTTTCGTTTAAACTGTAGTAAAACTTCAAAATCATTTGTTCAGTCAAAGTTTAAACGTAGTTTAATTGTCAAAATTATAATAATAATTTGGCCCACTACAACAGTTCTCATACATTTTAAGTGCTATTGTACTCATATTAGAAAAGGTGTTTTCTTATCTTTCTTATGGCATCAACATTTTATAGTTTGGTAGTAGCAACTTTAAAAAAACTGTTTACAGTTTTGGGATTGTATTGGATTCTAGACCACCGGCGTTTACCAGCAGGGAAAAGACCTCTGAAAAATGTTTGATGTTCTTGCGAGAATACAAACCCAGCTTTGCTGTGTGATAGTCCACAACTGCCTCACTTTACAGTTGTCATAACTAAATAAAAGGTGCCTGCCCAAATGTCGTTCAACTCCATATTCGATTACCCCAATGAAACATTTTCCCGAGCGTGGAGTGCCCCCGTTGGCACACTTTGATTTATTCATTAGAGGATAGTTTATTTTTAAATACATACAAAATGTATGTGTGTGTGTGGTACTCACCCAGGTCATTAGCAAAATAGAAGCAACTCGAAATCAGATGGAATACACCTGCCGTCAGCAAAATATTCATGTGCCAAAAGACAATGCGAGAACGGAAGAATTTCATCAGGAACATTATGACAGCGGCCACAAAGCCCCAACAGGCGCCCAATATCAGGGGGCCATAGACGATAACGCCGACATCAACATTCCGTTCGGCCACAAACGAGGAAATGGTGTAACCAAAGACCAGACCACATGGTAAGAAACTAAGGCACACTTTTTTTTTTTTTAAACAAAACAAAAAAATTTAGTTTTATATTAAGCGCTTTATCAGAATACTATCAGAAGATAAGACGTCGTGCTAACGTTTGGTAAACCCACCTACAATACTTGGGGCAAATTTAAAGAATTTATAGACAAACTGTTCCCAAAGATTTGCCATTTTAAACATTTTTGCTGTTCTTATTGGGATTTTATGTTTCAGACAAACATAACTTTTTTTTGTTTCTATTTTAATCCGTGCTGGAACCGATTTGCGTCTGGTTTTATTTTAATATTCACGGTTTTTTGTGCCGATTATTTGCTTCGATCTTTTGTACCCGTGTCGTTTTTTTTCGATTTAGTCTCTTCACCGCTTAACGATCAACTGAGTTTTTTGTTTTTTGTTTAAGCAATTATGGAATTCCGTGTAGACTTTTGATACGACTGCCTAGTGTTGGTGGCGTCGTTGTTGTTTTGGGCTCCTGCTAAAGTATCGTATTTTCATTTTGTTCCAACCACTGATAAGATAAAATATTTATTGACTTCATCGTTCCGGTAGTCAAGCACTCCGAGCGACCCTCTCTGAGTGTTTTTCCGTTGAAAGGGCGCGAGTGCTTTGCAGAAGCTTTCAGCGATTTGAGTTAAATGTTATTTCTTAACCGTCGTATTACTCATTGTTTTTGTTTTATTTTGTTTGCGGTCTTCGATGTGGGTGAAATAATTTATTTTCCAGACCCCGCAAGATTGGATATCGCGAAATTGACTAATTGCTGACAGACACTACGAAGTCTAAAGGAAAAACACCCAATGCGGTGACTGTGATAGATGCCATCTTGACTATTATCAATTACGTTGTAACCAGAGAAATTTGATTCTTAAACTAATGGACGCTCTAGTCGTATATCGGCAGGTGACGACAGACATTCGACCGGTTCGATTCGGCTTACTAAACTGGCATGAAAGTTACTTTGTTAGTTAGCTAGTTATTGTATCATATGAGTAAGGACTAATAAATGAGATCGTACGTGCTAAAAGAAAAATAGCATTTTACCAAATTCCATATACAGTAAGAGCTCGATTTGCGCAACCGATAGGAAATCAGGCCTGTTGCATTAACTGAGATTATTGCACTTACCGAGCCCCAAATATATATGTTGAAATATTGAAATTTAAGAATATGGGATGAAAAATAACAGGAAGGCAACGGTAAAATAACAGTTATAGTACGCTCGTTCACAGTGGACAGAGTCGAACAGAGAATAATGTTGAAAGGGGAGCATTTGGTTTAACCGTGACCTCCAAACAAAGTTCCTGATTTCAGTACATCAGAAAAAAGTTGCACTTATCACGACCTTTTTCTTCGAAAGTTGCACTTATAAAGACCGTAATATAAAAAAATGACGGTTGCGCTAATCGGGGAGTTGCAATAATCGGGGGTTGCAAAAATCGAGCTTTTACTGTATATATTTTTCCATACCACAAATATTAACTTGTTTGTAGGTGATAAATATCAAATATATATGTATACATTTTTGAGTAACTTTTTATTTTTTTTATTGCGAAAACTGCTGCAAATACACACTTATTCCCACTCAAATGTTGTACTTTGATGAATTTAATAAGTTCGTTGTCTGTTTCTTTCCTGTAGAAGGAAAGGAAGCTTTACTTGCCGAAAAGTCAAAACACGCGTTTTACTTGTGTGTAAACATATAAACAAAAGACAGATTTTTCAGCGTATAATTAAATTACGATTATGTAAAACTTAGTTTTCAATAATATTGAGTTTAAACTTCAAATACATTTTGGAGTGGGCCGTCAAAATAATTCACATTATCGGCAGTTGATGTGGCAACACTAACACTTTTATGAGAAAACATATGTTTCCGGTGAATAATTAAAATAATATTAAACTTTTGTGGGGGATTTTGGTCTCATAAGATTTTGAGAATTAAAAAGTCTGCTAAATGAACTTTGGCGCGGGCAAAAGACACATTGCTCATTTACTTTAATAGTGTAACAATTTAAAATTCGCTTTGGTGAAAAACTTGCAGTCACAGTTCGCAAAACTGAAAAGTTTCCGTAAAATTGGTCACCGTGATCTTGAGATTTATCACCGTGCGACTTCATCCTTTGGGGCCACGTGAAAGATAAGGTATACCCCAACAGCCCAGCGTCGATTCAAGACCTCAAAGATTGAATTCATGAGGCTATCGTGGACATAGGGCAGCCACTTCGCGATTTGGTTATGGAAAATTTCATGAAAAGGATATGGTCCTGTAAGCGTGGTCGTGGTGGCCATTTGGCTGATCTTGTTTTGTCATTATTAACGGCATTCCTTCCACTTTATTATGAAATAAACATCCGATCATTTATCTAAAAAAATTTAATTTTTCTTTAAATATCATCTTGTTGGAGAACTCTGTAACTACATATTCTATGGTTCTAGTTTATTCAACAAAACCTATGAGTTTTTTTCCAATATTGGGTAAACAAGACGCCATTGAAAACTTTAAACGGCTCTCCTGAAAAAATCGTATTTTGAGTTCTGACACTATTGAAGTAAATGGGCGTCGGAAAACAAGTCCAGCATCAATAAAATTACACAGCAGCATTATTTATGTAATTTAATTTATTTGTGGAAATTTGGTGAACAAAAATAATTTTGATTCTTCTTATTCTTCTTTCGTTGAGTGCTGTCACAATCATATGTAGTTAAAGCGCCCACTACTTGATGTTTAAACGGCAGTTACACTTTGACTGACAAAATAATTTTGAAGTTTAACTTTTTTTAACTAATTTATTGGACCTAGGTGTGAAATTCCCAAAAAGTTACATATGTAATTCATAATTATTTTTAAACGTATTAATGATAAATGCAATAAATTAAAAATTATTCTTTCCAAATTATTCTTCCCCGTTTGAGTTCTGATTTAGGTCGATCATTTCATGTAAGAGTTGCTCAAATATTTAATAGTTTA
Organism: Hydrotaea cyrtoneurina; assembly: GCA_958296145.1. Lineage (NCBI taxonomy): Eukaryota > Metazoa > Arthropoda > Insecta > Diptera > Muscidae > Hydrotaea > Hydrotaea cyrtoneurina. The sequence goes on along the minus strand of OY282513.1, from coordinate 16,605,011 downwards.
CCGGTCTCACTTAAATCATTTATATATTCCTGTATTACTTACAGGAAAAAACTTTACCAACATCTGCAAAGTAATACTTTGTAATGCTTTGCGTTCTTCCATCTCATTTTATCTTTTGTCTAAAATATTCTTTAGTAGTTGTTTATTTTAGAATTTGGTATTTGGCACTTGTTTTTTGTTTTTTTTTTTTACTTTTTATTGCGTAATTTGGGTCGCTACATTATTTAAATATTTTTATTAGTGAATTTTAATTTTAAGTTAAAAAAATTATTTATAACTGGATGTAGATTTTGTAACTATATAAGGCCTAAAGGCTCGGTTACTTTTGGAATATTAATAAATAAATAGATAAATAAATAAAAAATAAAAAAATGCTGCCAGACTTTTTCCCCCGAAAATGTTCATAGTTGACACACCCTGTAAAAAGACATTTTCCCCCAAAATTCATAGTTGTATTTAAAAAAAAAATGTTGCCAGACTTTTTCCCCCGAAAATGTTTATAGTTGACACACCCTGTAAAAATGTTGCCAGACTTTTTATTTCCGAAAATGTTCATAGTTGACACACCCTGTAAAAACTTATTTTTGAGTGTCGCTTTTATAAAAAAAAAGGCACTTACATAGATGTTCCTTGCTTTTCCTATGGGAAACAAAATTATATTTGTTTGCATTTCATACAATTTAACACCAACCGGGTGGTTCATCTAGTGGTTTCTTTTTGAATGTTATGTTATTTTCACAGAGACAGTTCATTCCCGCTCTAAATTATGACCAAAGTATCATGTCTCAGTGGATCGAAATGTTTCGATTATCGATTTTACAACATTGGAAACTAATGCAAAATTATTTGCAAAGTCTATGCTGTGCAGGCCACACAGAACGTGTACTCTTTCTCCTTCTCCATTTCTTATTGGATAAAAACAAAATGAAAAATATACAAACCGTTGGCCAAAGATTGCTAGACTTGTACTATCTTCGGTTTTAAAAGGCTGTCGCGAGTTATTCCACTCAGCCCACCCCACAAGCGATGTTTTGCACACCAAGCTTTGTAATCGTCTGCGGTCTCAGCGACGTCAAGTGGCAACCTCGCAACCGAAAGCTGAGAAGATGAGGATGAAAATGCACCCATTCCAAGAACTAGCGATTATTGACGTAAGAAATTTCATAAATTGCATTTCACTCTAACGTGAATACGCTTAATGCATGATTCATATTGCCCGCCCTGTACGACTGAATTGTACCGGTGTGAGCGAGCAAACGCTTGACTTCTTCATAACCAGAAAATCTGATTTTAATTATAGAAACCTCTCGTAATATATCTTATCGGAATAAATGAAAAAAATGTCAACTGAGATGTTTCAAGACCTTACCACAGCCAAGTAAAATCTTGATATCGAGCTACGTTCGATATGGAAATTGATTGCTCAGAAATGCGGAGAAAACTCGGAGACGGCGAGCAGATGAAGTCTTGTATTCGTCAATAACTGACTGTAAGAATTGAGTAGATTTCTTCAGTTTTTATCTCAATACGAAATGATTCAATACGCAGCTGTGTTTTTTGTTTGTTTCTTTTACAAAAATAGACAAAATATATTTCTGAGACACTCTGATACTGAGATTGAGTGTCAGTATTATTTTAACCATATATGACGAGACATCAATCGACAAATACGAGCGATTTTTTTTCTCTTTTTTTTGTGAAATTTAAAACGCTGATTAAGAAAAGAAATGTATTTTTTCTGTGATTTTTTAAGTAAGATTTTTACGGATTTAAGTGTGGTTTTTATCTTTTAAAAATTATTCTAAATTCATTGCAGTTTTGGGCTGTTTATTTGCTAGCGGTTTCCATTATGGCTACTATTGTAAATATTCCACTATTTATGATAATCTCTGGAATCATTGGTACTCTGTGTTGGGCATCCTTGTGTGCCTGCTGTTGGCCGCTGGCTGGTGTCTGAGAAAATACAAAAAGAAGAAATATCGCTTCGACAATTTCTATGTGATATTTTATGGACTAATATGCAGTATAATTAGTGCAGTCTTCTTGCTAACGGAAAATGTGGGTAAGTGCCGTAGAAAATTAATTCTGTAAAATGGAAATCATCATCATACAAATTCCCCTCAATTTGTTCTACGGAATTTGGCTGTTATTTGTCTCATGCCGTCTTCATGAGTGGTGACACATCTTCGACGGGTTTCTTGAGAGAATTTCTCAAAAGTAAAAGAGCAGCACTTTAGTTGTAGATGTCTTACATGTGCACTTGGCCTAAGTAGTTCAATCAGTTAATTGACTTTTTACAAATGTTTGACAGCATTTCTTCAAGAGGTCGGAGTTTTTCGTAGAGATTTGTAATCGGCGTTATCATTCCGACATCGATTGCTGACGACAAACCTTTGTCAAGAGAACTGTGTGATTGATGTCATTGGGCCATTTTTCTTTGAAAATTCAGTTTAATCTATAAAAAAACACTTTACATAAGAACGACCATGACTCAAGCAACCTACAATAGCATAGTATTGTTTTTTTTATTATTATTAATATATCGAGCCCTTACCGCCAAAGAGACGTAAGCGCCATTTTTTTCGAAACTCACTTTTTAAAGAAATTTGATAGAAAATTGTCCGAAATAATAAATGTATATTTACAAAGATCTAGCAAATACAATTGTATCGTTAGCAACACACCAAAAACCCTCTCATGTACTTTTTGGCGCTTACATCTTTTTCGCGATTAGGGATCGATATGTAAGTGTTACATTTTTTTTTTTTTTGCAAAACTGAAGGAAAATCAGTTTCTTCCAAATTTATGATTCAGTATCTTCAAATATTTAGGCAAAAACCTATAAAAAAAACCATGGTTTAATTTACAGAAAGTCATACGACTTTAAATGAATTATGGTGTTTACCATTTCATACGTTCCACCTATGTTTCCATGAGAAATGGAACGATAAACACTTCAACAACGCATTGAAATTACATATTAAAATTCACTACAACAAATCATGCAGTCACAGTAAAGCATTTTTGGAAGCACCTTGTCGGACCGCAATACAGAAATTGGTGGAAAAATTCGAGCTGTTGGGACAAGTTAGTGATGTGAAGAATAAAACCCCTGCACGTCGCTCAAGAACAACAGAGAATATTGCTGCTGTAGCCCAAAGTGTTGAAGAAAATCCACGCTTGTCCATTCCTCGTCGTTCTTTGGAATTGGGCATTACACCGTATTTTTCATAAAGACTTTGGTCCTAAGGCTTATAAAGTTCAGTTAACACAAGACTTCAAGCCGATCGATCATCAACAATGTCGTGTCTTTGCTGATTGGGTCCTTGAAATGCTTGAAAATGATGCGGAATTTCATCGAAAAATCATTTTGACGGATTAGGCCCATTTCCACCTCGGTGGCTACGTCAACAAGCAAAATTGTCGCATCTTAGGCTCGGAAAACCCAAGAATTATTGTTGAGAAGCCTCTCCATCCTCAACGTGTGACTGTTTAGTGCGGTTTATGGTCCAGCGGGGTCATTGGACCTTACTTTTTCGAAAATGAGATGAGAGATGATTAATAATTTTTTATGGTCTGAGTTGGATGACATTGATCTGGCCTACGTTTACTTCCAACAAGACGGCGCTACGTACCACACACAAGCAACGAAACCATTGCTCTTTTACGGGGAAAGTTTCCGGATCGTGTTATCTCTCGAAGAGGTGATCACAACTGGCCACCAAGATCTTGTGATTTAACACCTTGCGACTTCTTCCTTTGGCGCCACGTGAAACATAAGATCCACGCCAATAGCCCAGCGTCCATTCAAGACCTCAAAGATGGAATTGGTGAGGCTATCGAGGACATAGGGCAGCCACTTTGCGATTTGCTTATGGAGGATTTCATAGAGAGGATGTGGTCCTGTAAGCGTGTTGGCCATTTGGCTGATGTTGTTTTTCATTATTACCGGCATACCTTCCTCTTTATCCGATCATTTATCACAAAAAATTTGGTTTCTCTTGGAAACCCCTGTACATCTTTGGCGATCAACGTTGCGCTTATGAATATCCTTACATCTCCTGCAATTGATTTTATATTTATTCATTTTTTATATTTCTCCCTTCCCTATGTCACGTTCTTCTTCATATTCTTCTTCCTTACATCGCCTGCAATTGATTTTAAATTTATTCATTTTCTATTTTTCTCCCCTCCCGCAGACATATCGTTCTTCTTCATATTCACATCCATGGTTGTCATCTACTTGCCGTGCTACAATTTCATTTCGCTACGTGTGGCATCACATGGTTGCCGCCCGGGCCGTATTGCCCTGGGCAATGCCATGTACTTCTCTGGCCTTACGGTGGGCTACGTCATCTTCAATGAACTACAGCCGAAGATCGCTGGTTGGGCCCTGTTTGGCGTTTCGCTGTTCCTCATCGCGGGGGTGATAATCAATGAATGCCTGCAGCAATGCCAGTATCAAGATTATAAAAGTTCCTGTGATTTGGTGTTTAATCTGCTGAATGAGGAGAATTTGATTTATGCCGAGAGGAAATCGATCATTGCCTTGTTTGTGGGTCGTGACGACTATTGCTTCAAACGTAATATCCAATGGTTAGTGGTGGGTTTGTCCAGCCTAATCATTGTGGAACGATGTGCTTTCTATTCCTGGTCGTATATGGATTTGATGCAAAGCGCCATACGCGGCTACATGGGTGGAGAGCATTTTTATTTGACCTATCTTTTGTATGCGGCCGGCTGTGCCCTGGGTTCGCTGCTGATGTTGCGCTACAAGCCGAAATTGATCTATTTAATGTTTGGCCTTATCAAAATCACCATATCGGCCGCCATATTGGGTGTATTTTCGGATGACTTCCCCGAGCATTGTTTCCTCTTCCTGTGCTTCTATTACCTCAGCATGGGTGTCTATTCGAGCATCGGTGTGCAAATGTTGGTGGAGTGTACACCCTTTCTCTATACGGAATTGACGTTGGGTCTGGCCTACTCTCTGGAATTGGGCCTAATGGAGTTGTTGAAATTTGAGGCCCTTAATGAAGACCACTGGTCCAGATTGTGGATCATGAGCGTTATCATCATTTGTGTTACGGCAATTTGTATTGGAGCGATGCAACTGTATTTACCGGAATCGGTGGGCCTCATTGAAATGCGCAATCGTCTCTTGGGCATTCACCGTCAACCGGTAAAGGCGTACGACAATAAGTTGTGGCGCAATAATTTCTATCTGCAAATGGAAATTCCGGCAAATGCCGTCAGCGTCGTATTGGATAAGAATCGTGTCTTTCAACAGTACCCGGCAACCGAAGAAAAGAAAACGAGATTTTGATAAGAATTGCGTTTATTGAAAGGCATGTAAAAATTCTTCACTTTGAATAGTTTGCAATAAAGCATAATTTTAAGATCGTTTTGTGTTTTTTTGTAGTGAAAAGCTTTTTGGGGGTTTTCCAACATAAAATTGAGAGTTTAACGCCTGTATTCACACAAATTTATAACAGCTTTATTAACCGTTGTATAGAAAAATGTATGAAAATACGAAAAAAAAATTTTAAAAAGGTGAATTATTTTTGTGAAAATTATTTTTGTATTTTCATAAATTGTTTCTTAATAAAGGAACCTTAGGTTCAAATCTTGCAAACCGTTTGGAAATTTGATTTACTTTCTGAGGTGAAGTCGTTGCTCTTGTCATAAAGAATACAAATTGTAAACATATCAAAATTTTTTTAACCCTTTTTCCCCTGTTCAGGGAAATATGAACTTCCTAGGAGTGATTCGTAGAAGTGTTTCAATTCACATTTGCTTTCTAGAATAGCATTAGCCAATTTTTTGCAGCGTATGAGTAATATTAAATGTGAAAATCTGTACGTATGAGTGTACAGGTGGTTAATTAAGTATTTTTCAAAATACAGTCGAACTTCCATATAGCGAATCTCAAGGGGATCAAAAAAAAATTCGTTATATAGAAAATTCGTAATATAGAATTATTTTAAAAAAAAATTATTTTTATGTATGTTGAGTTTTATTTAAAATAATTGGTAATTTTTGTCTGCGTTTGATTTTTCCATTTTTGCGTGTAGTCTACTATGCGAGCCTACATTTCTCTCACTTACAGAGAGTAGAAATGTGAATCTCACACACAAAAACAAATAAAAAATGAAAATATGTGTGTGTATGGTGAGAGTGAAAAATGTGTTTATGTAAAACTCGTTATACGGAGATCAAAAACGCATTAGCATTCGAGTTACGGGCGTAGAAAAAATTCGTAGTAAAGAAATATTCGCTATAAGGAAACTCGTTATAAGGAGATCAAAACATACTGAAAATTTAACGAAATTGCAGTGTTCTGGAAATAAATTCGTTATATAGGGAACTTCGTTGTACGGAAGTTCGTAATAGAGAAGTTCGACTGTAGCTCGAACCATGTAAGGACAAATTGGAATTTTATTATCTGTCACCTTGTGGAAGACCTCTTGTAGTGGTGAATGGTTCGTAGAGTTTGTACTTCTTATAATTAAATTAGTTTCTATTAAAACTCATATAGACCCCTATTCACTGTTATTCCGTACATTTGACTGCATCAGCATATTTTTATTACTATTGAAAACTAGTAAGTTGTAATGCGCCTATGGCGCCCGTCGAAATATGTGTTAATTTAAAATGGATGCAACAAACATTTTCATATACATGAAATATAATTTATTTTATTTTGCTTGACAATGTATTTGTTACTTAACTTTTAAATTTTTTTTGGTTAAATGTTCCACAATTGAATTTTAAGTGTTTCTTCATAAGAACGTGTGATCGCGTGAACTATACGAATGGAAATAAGAAATATTACACACTGTTTGTAATAAATTTGCTTGAGAAAGTATTTGTTACTTAATTTTAAAAATGTTGTAAAAAATATTTTGAGAAAACTATTTTGTAAAAAAAATAAAACTGGAAAAAAAAAACTTTGTGGAAAAAAAATTTTTGTTGAAAAAAAAAAATTTTGTTGAAAAAAAAAATTTTGTTGAAAAAAAAAATTTCTGTGGAAAAAAAAATATTGTTGAAAAAAAAATTTTGTTGAAAAAAAAATATGGAAAAAAAATTTTGTTGAAAAAATAAAATTTGGAAAAAAAAATTTTGGAAAAAAAAAAATTTTTTTTAAAAAAAAAATTTTTGTTGAAAAAAAATTTTGGAAAAAAAAAATTTTGGTAGAAAAAAAATTTCGGGAAAACACAATTTCTGTACAAAAAAAAAATATTATTTTTTTTATTATTATTATTTATAGAATTATAGAATGCCTATTTAAATTCCTACGTACTGCGTGACAGAGTCAGTGAATCAGTGTCGAGGGTAAATATATATTAAGAAGATAAAAACTTTAGGGTTTTCTTGCATAAGCGGGAGTAGTTGACTTTTAATCAAGTTGTTCTTTAGGACCAGAGCTACACCTTCGCCTCAGAGTGTACATTAAAATTCCAAACGGTTTGCAAGATATGAGCCTGAGAAAATGATATTTTTTTTTTTTGCAAAATTGACACCGAGATCCCAAATCGTTGAGGGCCCATAAAAAAGTGCATGACTTTGGGCAAAACTGGCAGACACGGTTATTTTTTTGTTGGTCTTTTATCACGTAGTCTCGTCCGTATATGGTAATATGTTTTTGTGTTGCACTGTGTAATTATTGGTCTTGGTTTTAGTTTGTGCAGATCGGACATCCAGGGCAGCTTCAAAACCAACTGGTGATGGGATGAGTTACGTGCACTTACTGGTATCTCAGATCCAGCTATCTTTTGAAAACCATATAACATTTTCAATACACTTCAAGTAATCTTATCGATATTTTTTTGTTAGGAATACTTTAATTAGACAAACTCGACTCGGATCCCTACCAACACCCCTTCTGGTACCTCTAATCAAATACCTATTCGAGCATAAATAAAATTAGCACATCTTTTTCTTGTTAAATGCACTCCGCACTCACACAAGTGGACGAGTTCCCCCTTTCGGCTGCAAGAAGCCGGACCACGGCAGTGAAGCTGATCGACGTGTCTGTCGACATTCATGTCTACCCACTCAAAGATTTGTATTTTATTGGAGAATCCCCCAGTGTCACTGTCGTACAAGGAACATTTTGTATTTGTGCCTAGTAACCAACATTTCCCTAACCTTTTTTGACTCGAGATACATCGGAGAATCCCCAAAGTTCTCTGTGTGGAAATTAATCACGAATACTCGTATACTGGGAATGCACCCATAGCACTGTCTCTCTCTATTTCTCAATGCCACCAAAACCCAGCACCGTTTGTCGTATCCACAAGGGACTGGCTATGGCGCACTTACAACTCTGTAAGTATGTGAATTGACCCAGATGCCTAATCTTTGTTTTCGGCGGTAAAATCTAGTGACATTCTCCATTGTAAAATATCATTTCAAAATAAGGAGATTTTACGTTTCTTTCTTGCTGATTTCTCTAGATCGATGGCCAGCGAAAAATAAAACGTAAATCAGCAAGAAAGAAACTTCAAAATGGGATTTTTTTGTGATTTTTTTTTAAATTTTTTCTTTTTTTATACGATTCTTGTGAACACGATGATGCTCGGACTCTTCTAAAATTCGGTACTGACCAGCGGCACAGTTTTGAGAAAAGTGCCAGCTCTGGTCCTTCAGAGAGTGTTAAGGGCATATCAAATCAGATCTGAAAAAGTCACACAGAGGATCTAAAAACACTTAACAGTGAATCAAATTGATAACAAAAAAACACTTTCTGTCACTCTGTTTTACATTTCTCCCGTTTTGTCCCTTATTCGACTGTTATCTGCTAACATCCCCATTGGCCTCAGGCAAATTACTCCACTTTATTTGACGTCCCTGCTGTTAGGACATTTCGTTCAGTGTACTTAACTTAAGGTAAATCCGTTTACACTTATCATCAGTCATTAATCATAGGCCGGATATGACTTTGGTTAAATGTCACCCGTGGGAGAGATTTTGTTTTGTTTTGATATTATCCATCATCCTGCATTTGTCTTGTTTATTGCGTGTGTTTTTGTTTTGATTCGTTTACTTCGCCTTACACTTTATCCAGTCTGTTTTAACGGTTACAGAGCCTGGTGCAGCGCATGTACAAATATTGAAAAAGTAATACAGTGGCCTTTAAAGGATATAAATGCCAGAAGACTTGAAGTCAATGAGAAATATGTCATCCGTTCGATAGAAAGAAGAAAAATATTGCATAGAGATACATATGGAGTCGTAATCGCGAAAAAGACTTAAGTGCAAAAATGAAAATTTTACAGGATTGAATCTATAAGAAACATGAATGTTGAAAATTCTTATTTCAATATGGAACGATGTTCATTTTAAGTTGATAACTTTAATATGAAAACAAAATAGATCCACGTCTATTCGATATTGAATTAATATTGATTTCTAATTAGAAACAATTTTGTCGCATTAAAGCGTAATGAAAAAGAAGCAGACCTTCACTTACCATATTTTACATTTCTGTGAAATATGAAAACAAAGAAATGTATTCCAATGTAATGTATTTATTTCATCTAACATTTTTATACATTTCCTTTGGGAATAATTTACAAATCTTCGTAACAAGAGCGGTGAAGTCATAAGGCTTAAGGTGGGTGTCCTGGCAGTTGGTTTCTTTAACAATTCAACAATGTTGCGGAACTTAGCTCGGATTCCTATGTGGCGAATAGCCTCCCTTATCTCCTCTCCCTATCTCTTTATTATTGAAGGCTATCAAAAGTAATCCGTGCATCTACAATAGTATATTAACACCTGATTCTTTATCATGGTCAAAAAGCCAACTAACCTTTTAAATGAGGGAATACATTAGACAGTCCAGCCTCTTTCAACCATTCAATTATTTTTTTTGGTGTCTTCTTCATCTGCCGATGGGTGACTTTCGCTTTCGGACCGGACCATGTTGCCCGAAGTCGATGGTTCATGATCTGTCACATTATTATCTACAATGGTCACCATGTCTTCTCTCAGTTTACAACACACCATCCACTACATTTAATTTCACCGACATTTTTTATAGAGAGCGTTCGAAACACACCAAATTTCATAATATCGACCCCTTTGCGCGGAATTATCGTATATGCCAATTTTTTCGAAATTGAGTTTTTGATGCAATTTTGTTCTACATTCAAAGACACGTCACCTGACAAAATATTGTAAGCGAATTCCACTTCGTTGCTCCAAAAATTGAGTGAATAATTTTCATTTTGATATTGCAAGCGAAAGCAGAGAAAAGTAGAAAAATGGCTCTACTGTAAAATTTGGATTTTGGCACATACGATAATTCCGCGCAAAGGGGTCGATATGATGTTGATCCACAGCCACCTCCTAAACGGCAACTGTCCAAATCATTAATTTAATTAAAACTTTTCATAACTAACATTTCAAAATTATATTTTTTTATAATTTCTAATTCAATGTTTCTTCAAAACCAACACTGAACAAAATTGATACATAAGAAATAAGAAAAAAATTAATATTAAGCTGGATAACGCAAGTTTTGTATTATGATTTTTTCAAATGAAATTTTAGAAGGAACTGATCTAACAGAAAGCAAAAAAGACTTACTGCCTGTTTCCATAAACCGAATTTGTTCGTTCGTTACAAATTATCAAAATTGAAGGCGCAGTAAAATGAGATTCCATTAGTAATGAGAGCTTATTCGCTTGGGACTGTATCCCGTATGTCGATATCTAAAACATATCTGAAAATTTCAATTGAATAATGTCTGGAACCCATTTTATAACGCTTCCAATATGGACTATTTGTAATTCGTTTTATGGAAACAGGCAGTTAGTTTTCTGGAAAATATTTCTAATTTCTAAATCGATTTTAATTTTTGGACAGGTCTACAGCAATAAATAAACGCCGCGATACGGATCTTCTAATTTTGCCTATATTTTCACCCCTCACTCTCAGAATCGCTCTTGCTAACCTGAATTTGTGTGAACCGTGTAATATGAGTTTACAACTTTCATATTCCAACATACACTGGAAAGATATTGAGACAATGTAATTGTCTCAGTATATACGATGCCATTGCTTTTGGCAAAGGTGGCCGGACAACCAGAAAACATTACTATTGTTTTTTTTCAATTGGCATTTCACCCCACCCCACGCACAGGAATTTTTAGACAATCTCCATTGAGCATTTCTGCTCAAAAACAAGAAAACCTCGCCAAGCCGATATGTACGCATCATTATAGAGGATGATACAAAAACAAGTGAACAAGACATTGTTAAGTTCGGACTCACCGGATCTTGTATACCCTTGAACATGTAGTAAGTTCCAACATGGCATTGACAGTTTAATCCGAATAGCCCTGGGCAACACCAGGCTATGGCTACGTAAAAGCACATGGACTTTTGTAACTGTACAAATGCAACGGTTTGCCATTATAGTGTAGAACTTGATGTTTTTGACACGTGTGAAGTGTGTCTTTCTAACTAGTGGTCGTTTCTTACAATCGTGTTATTAGTTCTCATATGAAAGGTTGCAAATTTGGACTTAAATAAAAAAAGCAAAAAATTCAGGGTGGTTCGGGTTAAAATAATTAAAAAAATGAAATTAAGAAATCTTTACATATTTTTCTTGCCTTGGAGTTCGTAGATACATGCGGCCAATTTTTCAGCCTGAGGGGCAACGGGTCACAGAACAAAAAAAAACAAACGCCCTTGAGTCAATAGACGCGTACATTTTTGGAACATTGAATACATCTGTGCACACTAGGGTGTCCAAGTAGAATCGATAGGGGATCATCCTTTTGTTGGAAGCATATGGGGTAAAGTAATTTTGATTTTTTTTCTTCAGATTTTTTGGGGTTTCTCAGTTTATCGTATCTGTTGGTCAATAAAAAGCATGTTCACAGTCGTTGAGTAATCATTTTAATTTGATGTATATAAATCATAACTTTTGTAATTTTTTTTTTGCTCGTTTATCTGTCCTATGCACGGTTTTCCAACAAGAGGTGTTAGTTTGGTATTCAAAGAAAAATTACATTTTTTTTGAGATAAATGATCGGATGTTTATTTCATAATAAAGTGGAAGGAATGCCGTTAATAATGACAAAACAACATCAGCCAAATGGCCAACACGACCACGCTTACAGGACCATATCCTTTTCATGAAATTTGCCATAACCAAATCGTAAAGTGGCTGCCCTATGTCCTCGATAGCCTCAAGAATTCTACCCTTGAGGTCTTGAATCTTTCACGTGGCCCTAAAGGAAGAAGTCGCAAGGTGTTAAATCACAAGATCTCGTTGGCCAATTTTGATCACCTCTTCGAGAGATAACACGGTACGGAAACTTTTTCTGTAAAAGAGCAATTTGTTTCGTTGCCTGTGAGGCACGTAGCGCCGTCTTGTTGAAAGTAAACGTTGTCTAGATCAATATCATCCAACTCCGACCAGAAAAAATCATTATTCATCTCTCGATAGGGCAATCCACCTACCATAACTGTTGATCAAACTCATTTTCAAAAAAGTAAGATCCAATGACCCCGCCGGACCATAAACCGCACCAAACAGTCACACGGCTTTTCAAAAATATCTCTTGGGTTTTCCGAGCCCCAGATGCGACAATTTTGCTTGTTGACGTAGCCACCATGGTGGAAATGAGCCTCATAAGTCAAGGTGATTTTTTGATGGAATTTCGGATAATTTTCATGTATTTCAAGGACACAATGCTGCTTATGATCGGCCGGCTTGAGTTCTTGTGTTAACTGAACTTTATAAGCCTTAAGACCCAAGTCTTTATGTAAAATACGGTGTAATGACGTTTGTGGAATGCCCAGTTCAAAAGAACGACGAGAAATGGACAAGCCTGGGTTTTCTTCAACACTTTTGGGCTACAACAGCAATATTCTCACGGGTTTTATTCTTCACATCAGTAGCTGTTGGCACAAAGCTCGTATTTTTCCACCAATTTCTGTATTGCGGTCCGTCAAGGTGCTTCACGACCACCCAAAAATGCTTTAGTTTTGCGAACTGTGACTGCAAGATTTTCACCAGTTTTGTAGTGAATTTTAATAATTTCAATGCGTTGTTGAAGCGTGTATCGTTCTATTTTTATCTACTGTCGATTTCACTTCTTCAACCTCGAAGACCACTGTATGTGTTTGCAATGCTGTCACGGCGAGGCTTTACTTGATTTATGAATGAATTTTTCTTTGCAACCCTTAATGCAAAGTTAAACAACTTTTTTACTACGCTTTCAAGGCACACAATCGTTAGCCAGCTCACCCATCTCCTTGCGAATACTGGGCCCTCAAAAAATAAACAAAAACAAACGGTGAGCAGTAATAAGTGCGCATGCACCGGGCAAAGGTGTTACGGGTGGTTGCGATGACGATGTAATCAAAAACTTCCGCCTTATGAATGTTGAGTTCGTCCGGTTTCTTTGTTTTGCTACTTCCTTGCACAACAACTGTCGGCAGTACGAGTGTGAAGCTCGCCCGTTGGTGCATTGCAACGATGTGTCGCCGTTATGGTGTTTGTTGGCGTTTCTCTGCTCTCTGTGTGTGTCTGTCAAACGAGAGCAGCAGGCGTGCAAGATAAACATGCCGCCATATTAAAGCGGGAACATTTGCCTAAAGGCATTTGTTGCTGTTTCCCGTTTCTTGTCTTTTTTTTTGTTTGTTTGTTTTTGTTTGCTTGCTATCGACGACTCCGTTTTTGTCTCTACAGCGCCACTCAAAACCCTCTCAGTGTGCGTGTGTGTGTTTTAGTCAAAAAGGACGGCAAAGGATAACGACCAAACACAAGCGACACATTCATACGCGTTTTTCTCTTCAGCTCTGGAACAATGAAAAGTCAAAATTAGGGAGTGCTAAGTGCCAGAAAAAAAGTTATAAATTAATTAAAAAAAAAACAAAACAAAACTTGCAAAAGAAAATGTAGTTTTTCTTTGCGTGGCGAGTAAAGGAAGGAAATTTGTGTGTCGGTCAAGGCGATTTGTCCTTTATTGGGATATAGAGCTGAGCAGAGCAGAGCAGAACAGAGCAGTAGAATAGCAGTGGAGGTGAAAGTGTTGAAAATGTTTATAAATTGGTTTAACAATTTAAGTAATCGCAGTCTGGTGATTACAATATTAATTTGCATATCCTTAATATACGTATCCTATACCTTCAATTCATGCCTGATCACAAGTCTGGGACGCACCTTTAACAAGGTACAGAAGTATAACCCTAAAAATATACATATCGATAATCAAATTTGCATTAACCTCCCCACCCGCAGAATCCCCTTAAACAGTTTTTTATTTCCACTTCATTGTGGTCGGCATCGGCAACTGGCAATGCCACGGCACTCATCTTAAATAATGCGAGCAATGCCAGTAACTCAAGCAAAGCTACGACCCACCATTTGAACCTGCCGACCAATAAATCATCATCAACGAACAACTCGAATACCGCTTCGTCACCTGCCCGCATATTGGATGGTTCGCCCAAGTATCGTTTGCTGCGCCAGCAAGGCTCTCGGCCATCACGTCACCTGCCCGACACTTTGATAATTGGCGTTAAGAAATCGGGAACGCGTGCCCTATTGGAATTTATTCGCTTGCATCCGGATGTACGTGCGGCCGGCTGTGAGGTGCATTTCTTCGATCGCCACTATCAGAAGGGTCTGCATTGGTATCGCCATCATATGCCCTATACCATAGAGGGTCAGATAACGATGGAGAAGACCCCCAGCTATTTTGTTACCAAAGAGGTGCCGCAGAGGGTGCATCATATGAATGCCAACACAAAGTAAGTCTAAACTGATGTGTTGTGTTGTGGGTCATAACAGAGTGTGCTCAAGTACAAATCCGAGATATGGTTTGATGCAAAAGCGTCAGAAAGAAAATTCTACATGGAATTTCGATAAATACTGGCGCTTACCTCTTTTTCACGGCAGGGGCTCGATTTGAGTGTTTAGAAAGTCCCAGAAAATGTGAAATGGCGCTTGCGATACAATTGAATTTGCCATATCTTTATAAATATTATTAATTTAATTTTTAATATTTTGGAGAAGTCTCTATGGACTTTCATTGAAAAGTGAGTATCGAAAAAGTGGCCATGAGAAAATGTGCGACAGCGTGATTGTGTGTGGTCCGCTTAAAATTGTAAACGGAGTTTGTACCTGGGCTATAACAACATTTAGAAAACGGTTAAAGGAAAATGTTTGAAATTTAAAAGAAAAACAGATTAACTTGTTTTTTTATTTTCTGGGAAATATAAGTAAAACTTTGAGTCGAGCAAGTTTCTGCAATCCAGACCAGGGCCGGACTTATCCTTGAGACCCCTAATCTAACAATTTTTGGGGCCAATTTTTTTTTTTTTTTTTTTTTTAAATAAAAATTTTGGTAAGAAATCAATTAAAAAAATCACAAAATATTGCATTTATTCAAACTGTACATGGTTTTCCAACAGGAGGTGTTATTTTGAATCACCCGCTATTTCGGTAGCTGTCAATTTTGAAGCTTTTATTCTTTGACATTTGACAAGTAGAAACTACGCCATTACTAAAAATGAAACGATACACTCTTCAACAACGTATTGAAATTATTCACATTCACTACAAAAATGGTGAAAATCTTGCAGTCACAGTTCGTAAAACTAAAAAGTTTTCGGACCGTTTTATATCTCGAAGAGGTGATCTCAATTGGCCTTTCAGGCCACGTGAAAGATAAGGTCTACGTCAACAGCTTAGTGTCCATTCAAGACCTCAAAGTTAGAATTCGTAAGGCTATCGAAGACATGGGGCAGCCACTTTGCGATTTGGTCATGGAAAATTTCATGAAAAGGATATGGTCCTGTAAGCGTGGTCGTGGTGGCCATTTGGCTGATGTTGTTTTTCATTATTAATTAATCTCAAAAAATCTCACGCTGGGCAATGACAGAGGAAATCCTCCAAAGTTTCGTCACCATCTTCGCATTATTCTCGTTTGGTTCATCCCACAAGATTCTTGTCGTTTTCCCAATGGTTTCACTATTCCATAGCGTGATATTGGCGTCTGTCGCCCATTTTTTTAGCTCAGAACGCGTAGCTCCGACCGGTTTCGCATTCTCTAAATTTATTGTTTGCAATTCTCTGGCGCGTTGAGCCAAGGTATTGGCTTTCTCGTTTCCTCTTACTCCGTGATGACCAGGCACCCATATGATGCGTATTGTGCCATATCTAGAGTAAGATTTTATCGCCATTTTATAATCTAAAACTGTCCTTGATTTAACCGTTCTAGACGTTATTGCCATAATAGTCAATTGGCTATCTGTAAAGATATTTACATTTGTTGGTATTGTGTTATCGCTAAACCAGCTCTGTAATTGCTCGGATTTCCGCCTGTAGGACCGTGTTATGGTCTGGTAGGCGCAATAAAAGTTCGGTTTCCAGTTCTTCGATGTAAAGTCCCAGCCCCGTACTGGCAATTCGTTTTATTCTTTTCTGAGTAACAGAAGAATTGTCGAAACAGACTTGCCTGTGTGAAAACACAAATGGCAAGTTCAAAAGAGTATCATAAATAATTTCCAATGTAAACGCTGATTTATGTTGGGTCATCGACATCGTTATAATTTGTTTCATTCAATTTGCCTGCTTATCCGGAAACAAATCCAGTTGTTGAATGTTCCAATTCTTTTCTAAAGAATTTTGTGTTTTCAAAAAAAAAATATTTTGTGTTTTTTCAAAAAATATTTTAGATCACAATAATTGAAACGTTTTTTTTTTGTAAAAGTGCAAGAAAATAATGGAGAAAAAGGGGGTCCATACAAGTGGGCCCTAGGCTTTGGCATAGTCAGCCTAATAGAAAGTCCGGGCCTGGTATAAATCCCAAACGAGCGGAGCCCTAGACTTCAACCTAGTCAGACTAATGGAAAGTCCGCGCCTGCTCCAAACTCCGACACCGCAGTTGGGTATAAATCCCAACCCAGGGAATACTCTGTGTAAGCCATTAATGGAGGACTATATGAATTATTCCAGATGCGATTCCGAAATTCAAATATTCAGCCATATTCATATTATTTTTGTATTTTCATAAATTTTTCTTAACAAAGGTTTTTTAATTTTTTTATGAATACGAGCTTCTTGTAGAGAAGTTCCACATCAGTTCCTTCATCGACTGTTGAGGGAAATACATTTTATGTCATGTCAGCCGTCTGCTGAAAGCACAACAGCATGGCAGTTTCCAAACTGACCAATGACTTATAGATTTGTAACCATGGAAGGAACGTTTTCCCTGAAACCTCTGAGAAAATATAAGGAACACTCAATGATACAGTAGTCAAAAATTGCCTAAAAAATGTTCTTATTAGTTTCCATTATAAAACTGATTTTCACAATTTGGTCAAATTAAATTTTTTAGTTTTATTTTTTTCTCGTTTCACACCAACTTATGGTTTTTAAATCTTCCCACCCATTTTCAATGCCTATTATCCGTATATCTTCAACAACTCTCGTTACATTTCAGACTGCTGGTGGTGGTCCGTGATCCCGTAACCCGTGCCATATCCGATTACACCCAAGCCGCCAGTAAAAAAGCCGACATGAAGCGATTCGAAGAATTGGCCTTTGTCAACGGTTCATATGCCGTGGTCGACACCAATTGGGGACCGGTTAAAATCGGTGTCTACGCCCGTTACCTTGAAAAGTGGTTGCAATACTTTCAACTGTCCCAGCTGCTCTTCATAAGCGGCGAACGTTTAATTATGGATCCAGCCTATGAGATTGGCCGGGTGCAAGACTTTTTGGGTCTCAAACGAGTGGTTACCGAGAAGCATTTCTATTTCAATGCCACCAAAGGATTTCCGTGCCTGTTCAAGTCGGAGGCACGCTCAACGCCCCACTGTTTGGGTAAGACAAAGGGTCGCAATCATCCTCATATTGAGGCGGCGGCCATTGAAAGACTGCGCGATTTTTATAGGCCATTTAATAATAAATTCTATCAAATGACTGGCATTAATTTTGCATGGCCATAAAGGTCACGGCAAGGGTGGCTAGTGTCCTTAAAAGGACATATAAACCAAAAAAAAAAAAATTAAAGAAATCGACAAGTTAGTGATATTTATTAAATACAAACGATTCTCACAAATACACCAACACACACACACACACATACAATTAAGTAATTGTAGAAGCAGAGATGAGACGAACAAAGTTTGAATGGAATAAGAATCAAATCGTTTTTTTTTTATTAATTACAATACAAAGTAAATTTAGATTTTTGTAGCGGCAGACCAAAGTCTCTGGTGGTAATCGATCCCACAACACCCACGCTACCAACTCACCTACCGGGGCGCCTAAATCGAAATGAATTGTAGGACATAACATACATTGCGTAAAGATAGCGGAATTCATTTTTCAGTATCGGAAAAATAATACAAGTGATTGAAATATAAACTACATTCAAATCACCTAATCAGCCCCTACAGAATAGCCTTGTGTGTGGAAAAGTCTCATCATTGAATTGATGCAAACAAAATCTACATACCTTTATGGGTTTTGGAAAATTTACATCGTTTGGGAGTCGTGTTCGTGGAGTAATAAGCGCCCAATTAAAAAGGCATTGTAACCCAGAAAACTACAGCATGTAGCCTTTAGTCTAGCCTTTTCGTTGGATATTGGGATACCTTTCGATATGGGTCTGTCAATATTTTAACATATACCCAACCACGATTTCCCTTCTAATCCACTTAAGAGCTGCAAGTTTCATCAGATTTCAATGACATTTGTTTGGTGGAGTTTTTCGTGTCACATTGAATGAACATTAAATGAATCGTGGTGGGATTGGCCCATATTATCATTTATATCCAACACAAATGTTTCTCCCGCTTTGTGGTCTAGCCAACCAAATAAAATGTATTACATGAATTGGATCTAGCCGACTCTAAAGCCCGGAATTTCTTAAGATTTAAATGAATTTTGTTTTGTGAACCTCGTAAAACCATTTGTGGGATCGTTTAATTTCGCTTTAATATGGCCACTACACGTATGTTCCTCTCAATTTGGTGTTTAAGCGGATTTCAGTGAAATTTGGACCTAATAAAAATTTGCTCTACCACAGCACTGAAAGGGCTCTATGAAAAATGCCCCCAAAAAATTAATAATGACCCAAATGAAGAATTTCCCAAAAGAAATTAACAACAACAACAAAGACCAATATAAAAATTTCCCCAAAAATTCTGAAAAATTCCCCAAACAATTTACCCCATGCTAAATCCCCAAAACATGAAAAATTCCCGAAACTATATCGGACTCGAGCGATATATGATTGACTTCTGTTATGAAAATATCCCAAAAAAAAAACGAAAAAATCTCCAAAAATAAGAAATTGGGAGAATTTTCATTGTCCTTTTTTTGGGCCATTTTTTGCGTAAGTAAATGTTTAATAACTGTTTTTTGCAAATGAGACAGGGAGTGTTCAAAATTATAATAATTCTAGAATGTTCATTGTTTTGTTTTAAATATTGGAAATTTACTTTAAGTGCGATTTTCGGAGTTGCCATACGAATCATAGTTATTCGTCTGGTTCAAAAATTGATGTTTTAACACATTATTTACTCTAAGGAATTATTGAAGGCAACAGAAATCTGAAAAAAATCATGTGAATTGATAAATTTCTTAGTTAACACGAAAACCAAAAAAGTCGTGTAAAAGTGAAATCGTGTAAAAAAAAAGTATCGTGCAAATCGAGGGATGAGTGTAATTTAAAGAGCAGAAGATACATCCCAATACAGTGTACCCGCTCCTTGCGGACACCTCTCCTAAACGGACACTTTTTTCAGTACCAATCCGCTTCAGTCCTCTTGTGTACTTCTCTCATAAGTGGAAAAAATGCACGGTCCCTTAGGTGTTCGCCTATGAGAGAGTACACTGTATATGGAGAGAGTGATCCATTACATAGAAAGTTTCACTTCAACGTTGAAAGTGAAATCCAGCAAATACCCGAATAATTGCGGAAAACAAATTTTAAAAATGCTTAAAATTATAGTTTTTTTTAAAAAAAAAAATAACGATTTTTCCTGTATTTAAGTTCTTACATTTTTGTTAATTTTTTTAATTATTTTGAATCGATCTTAAAGTGTTAGAGATTTCTTTTATTTATTTTAAAATGTAAAATCACTATTGAATTACTGTTTCGAGTTTAACGGTGATAACCTCTTAAGCTGGTGGTTGGTAACAAATTTATATAAAAATTTAAAAAAAAAAAACCTTTGTTAAGAAAAATATGTGAAAATTGTTTTTTTTTATTTCCACATATTTTTCTTAACAAAGTTTTATTATGTTTTTGAATAATTTTGAAAATTCAGATTTCCATAAGCAATTGCATGACAGCCCCTGATTCACATTCAAGCTTTGTTCATCCATGCCAGCCAAACCTAAAAGAAAATATACGTATTAAATACTTAGATAAAACCAAAACAATCGAAGATTCGTGTTTGAGAACGCACAATCGGGCTTTGTACTTAAGGCATTTAAAATGTTATCTCCTTCAAGCGTATACAAAATTTCTAATTCTAAATATCAGTATGATGGCAATTATGATTATTACTCGTAACGGAGTAACGAACCTAATTTATTACCCATATACATACCGATACATATATAAATGTAGAATTAGATACTAATTATACCAAAATTATATACAAAGACTTTGATATATAGTGTATACTTACAATTTGTTTAAGAACAAATTTGGAAACGAAAACTTTTCATTTTTTTTCATATAACTAACTTGTAGCTTTATCTCTAAACAAATAGAAAATACGTATGATGGTTCCTTTCTCATCACACAGAAGAATCCTTCATAATCATTTCCAATCATCGCAAATCTGATCTGATCAATCAAAATCCCTAATAAAAACAAACGACATAACCGAACAACTAAAGCAGAGCTTACAATAGTATAAACTTCAGTCTTTTTATATACAGACATACATACACATATATAAAACATTCAGAAGACATGCGCACAATACACATACGAGGACACTGTGCACAGTGGGGTACTAGAAAATGACATCAAAAAAGTATATTTGTAATTTGTTATCGTAAATTTTGTGCAATTAAATCGTAGAACCCTAGATAGTATGCAAACCATATGTAGTCTAGATAAATAGTTACTGGACTGTGTACACAGTCGAAGTATTATAACTAAAAATGCTGTCCAATGACGCCGCCAGCCAAAAACCAACACCGAAGAGTGACTTCTGCTGGCTGCATTAGACGCTCTTGAATTTCGAGATGTCGTCCCAAATTGGATAATTTGGAATACAGATTTTGATAAAATAGTTTAGTGTTTTGGCAAAAAAAAAAGATATGAAAGACAGCCAATTCGACAAATCTAGCTTCAACAATATAGCCGCCATCAATTGTCAAATTTCCCTGTCTCAAAATGTCACATAATTATGTTTCTGAGTTCTTGAAGATTTAAAGTGTGTGGAATGAAGTGTGTTCATACATTAACTACAGTAAAACTTCCATAAATCGAATTTTCTTTCTCTCAAAGTATTTCTGGTGGCAGTTAAGGAAAAACATTCCCATAAACAGTTTTATAAGTAATTTCTTGTATTCCTTCCAGACCATTTCAAAGTTCTACAAATTGCGTTTTGTTTTCAGCAATAAAGTGTTCATTCGTCTCTTATCTCATCTTCGAGTCAATACATCGGTTTTAAAACTAAAAAGTCATCTAGCGCTAAATATGAAGAAAATGTCCAAAAGAGTATGCAATTGGAGACACTCATTATGTTTCACACCTGTCCCCCGTTGATTTGTCACGATGGCAGATTACTTTTTTTCTTCAACAAAATCCGGACGTTTTTGGCTTCAAGCATCCCTTTTTTATCAGAGATGTCGTTAAACTTGAAGTTATTGGGAATCCTTGGGAAGCATTTGCGACCAAACCAGACCTACGACTATCAGACAGCGACGCATGTCACACGGATGAAAGAAATCATATTTATGTTTGCACAAACCGACTGTGTACGATCAACTAATCACATAAAACACACGGTTCAATATTTGTAAGACACTCATTTTTATTTTCAAATATTTTCTTAAACTAAACCAATCTTAAGAAGAAACAATATACGCATGCGTGGGGGGAGGTGGTTTTGTGAACCCAATCATGCGTAACATCTGGTGGAAAATTCCACTCATCATCAGCTCGTCCCTTTTCTTAAAAATACCAAAAATCTTTATTGCCTGCTTATCAAAAAAAAAACCAAGCCATAGAATACATACATATATTGAACTCATACAAATCAACGAAGCTAGTACAGTTTTATACATTCAACAAAAAGGACAAAAAAACATGTGAAGATTTACAGAAATCTGAACAGACTGAGTGTAGAAACAGAACCCTGCTGGTGCATCTGCGTCGGATGCGGTAGCGGTTTTTGTTGGTTCTTAGTTTATTACTTCATTTGAGAGAAAATACATTTATTTTGATAACGATACCGATACAGCGAAAAAAACAGTCAATATGGCTTTGCTGCCCTGCTTGCTGGCTAGAGGGAAATCATAAGACCGGATGCTTTCAATCAATGACTCAGCTTGCTTAAGGTTGTACTGTAGTCCCTTAAGAATGAAGAGAAAAAATTTCCTGTCTACTTTGACAAACAAACTGCCCTCGTATTTTTCAGAATGTGCTATCTGAAAACCAGTAAACTTGCTGATCCAGAGTTCAATGTAACAGTCTACGAAATTGATTGTTTGTGGTGTATCAGAGCGTATGATGGATGCGAGTAATTGTGTAGCAATACTCATACGCTCCATATCACTACATATCTTACTGCCTGTTTCACGATGTCGAACATGAAATGCGGTTTACATAGCATAAGTGGATCCTTTTATTTGCCGCTTCGTTGGCGTTAGTGCAAGAATATCACTAAACATTCACTTTTCTGTCAATATGTGTGCCAGGGAAATTTAAAGATAATTATTGGTGGTTGGTGAACGTGGATTCATTTCAGTCTTGGATGTCCTTCTTCAATAACGGGACGTGTGGACGTAGAACGTAGAATTCTCACATCCTTGGATGTCAATTCTATTCACCAATGCGATAATGTATGTCCCGAGCTGTACACTAACAAAGTCATCTAGTGGGCAATAAATGTAATTGCTTTGAAAAATCATCCTTCGCTTGGTGTAAGTTCTTTACTGTTTTTACATTTTCAACAACTCGGAACTGTAAGTTGTGAATTGTTATTGGCACGACTTTTCCCATATCCCGCAAACACAATCTGGAGGACAGATAGCCTTAATCACTAGCAGATTTTAGGGCACCACCTTTCTATGACTTTTTATTTTTAAACGTACGTACTTCTGAAAAAATAGTTAGGTCGTTTGCCCTGAGGATGGTCTTAATAAATTCAAATCTTTTCGTCAATTTGGGACTATATTACATTTGGGAAATTAAACAATCTAAATGGTATTGCCAATAAAACGATCAACGTAAAATTTGTTATTTTTTAACCACTGTGCCAGATACTCGCAACTATTACTACTACACATACAAACATACATATAATCTAACCCCCCATTTTTTTTAGAAAAATTTATAATGTCTTTACAAACCTTTGTTAATAAAAATGTTTGAAAGTCAAAAAACAATGTTCACATTTTTTTCTAATAAAGGTTTATAAAGCTATTTTAAATTTGTATGAAGTATATTCTGATATGTCACAAAATGCTATTTGTTTTATTTTTCTTTCCTATATTTCGCAACAAAACAAAAATCTCTTGAAAACTGTAAAGTTCTTCCAAATTCAAAATCAAATTTAGAAACATACAAAAATATATTAAAAATTAGCTTGCAAAAGAAGGAATACATTTTATGTTATATTAAATTTAAATAAAGAAACAAAGAAATTAAATTATTTAGTTACTAAGCATTAGTATGAACTCTATAAAGAAACTTGTTGCAATTGTTAGAGAGATCAAAAGTACATAGTACTTAGAAAATCAGAAATATCTATAACTACGTTTTTATTTTTTAATATACGAAGATATCATGATATCAAGTTTTGGAATAGTATTTTATGTCTCTTATGGTTTCAAATTGTCCCAGTTTACAAATCAAAAAACAAATGTCTCAGATAAATATAAAATCGACCGAAAAAACAGAGGAGATCAGTCAAAGACAGCTCGTGTATAAATACGAAGGCGTTGTTTTCTGTGTAATTCATATTCGATAAGTTTGAGTTTCGACTAGTTTTATACTTGGCATTCATAATAATTTCCTTTTGTTACATACATTTCACAACACCTCGGACAGAGTACAGAGTTGTGCATCCGACCTGACTTTTTCGACAAACGAAATTTTTGGAGCCAATACGGCACATACTCTGAGATATTCCCAACTAAAATCTACAATATACAACACAGCTTCAACTGGGATATTTTTTATATACATACAGACAAACAGACACACACACGTGTACTACTCCAGCATATAGTCAACTGTAGAGTCATTATGGTGTTAATAGTATTTCTTATTTTTGGGAAGCTGCGCAATGTGTAACCTTTATTTTCTCAACCTTGATGATAGTCGCCATTCCAGGAATTTCACCTCCATTCTTTTTTGTAGGACTGTGCGTGCAATTGACGCTGCAAGTACCGATCAACGTCAGTGTTTTGTCCATACTTCAGGAATTATGCCGGATTTGATAAAATGGGGTAAATTTTACAAATCAAAGTTTTTTTTAAAACAATTAAAATTATTAATTAAAAATAAAAAAAAAAAATATTTTTCTTTAATAAGTTTTTTAAAAAAAAACTAAAAGTTCTTTTTCAAAAAAAAGTTTTTTTTTTAAATTTTACAAACGTTTATTTTTTTAAATAAAAAATAAGATTTAAAAAAAAAAAATTATCATTGTAGTCAAATTTTAATTAATAATTTATATATTTTTTTAAAAAATATTATTTTTGTTTCAAAAAACATTTCTTTTTTTTAAAAAAACTTTAATTTTTTTTAAAAAAAACTTTTAATTTTTAAAAAAAAAACTTATTTTTTTCAAAAAAACTTATTTTCTTTTCTTTAAAAAAAACGTTTATTTTTTTAAAAAAAAATAAGATTTTTAAAAAATAATATAAATTATTTATGGAGTCAAATTTTAATTTATAATATAAATTTTTTTTTAAATCTTATTTTTATTTTAAAAATAAACGTGTTTTTTTTTAAATAAATTAAGTTTTATTATTTTTTTCAAAAAAAACACATATTTTTTCATAAAAAATTTTTTAAAAAAAAAAACTGTTAATTTTTTTTAAAAAAAAATATATTTTTCAAAAAAAAAAAAATATTTTTTTAAATTTATTCTAAAAAATATTTTTTTTTAAAAAAAAATCTTTAATTTTATTACAAAAAACTTTTATTTTTTTTTCAAATAAAACTTTTAGTTTAAAAAACATTTTTTTGTTCCTAAAAAAATTATTTTTTTAAATAATTTTAATTGTTTTAAAAAACCTTTTCTTTGTAAAATGATGTAATATCCGGTAGTGCTCTTTTTCGTATGACCCAAAAAGAACACGAAGATTTTAGTAAAGCATAAAAATATTTTTTTTTTGCCATTACAAATTTTTCATTTCCCCTTAAAAAACGATTATGAAAAGTGTTTTATAAACTTATTTAGCAAAAACAATTTTTTAGGTTCGTATTAACTGTGTCCCAAAAAAAGAAAATAAACATTTGATGATATCAAAAAAATATAAATGTAAAGTGTTTTGAAATTGAACTCATATCGGGTCATGTTTAGCTATAACTCCAAGGTTCGCTAAGTCTTCAGATAAAGCCCTGCATGCGACTTCGATAATCAAAGCGGTGTAAGTTAAATTATACCGGCAATGTTTTGAATATTTCCCACAAGAAGCCAACCGTTACGACCGAACTTGATCAAATTTTTTAGAAATGTCTCATCCATTTAGCTAAAATTCTCGCTCTGGAGGAAATTCTATCGTTCGGAGGAAAAACAGTTTTTCTTTGCTTGTTTTCCCTTAGTTACATTCTATTTATATTCTCTTCTCGAGAATACTAAAAACCGGTATATTTTTTTAACAAATATGAAACTGAGATATGAATAACACATTACTACACCTTCCCAAATTTGTAATTTTCAATTTTTTAAAAAATATGCTCTGGCACCATAACGACTTTATCTAGTACTGTATGTCCTTACACTACAACTCAATAAGCAATATTACACTTTTCTTATGTTGCTCTAACTAATATACAAATAAAAATAATAATAATTTGTTAAATACGATTTAAGGTAAAGGACACAAAATCCTAAATATTTTATATAATTTTGTAAGTGGTTTTTTTTTGGTCAATATTTTGTTAAACAAAATACTCATACATGTTTTGCATATTGCAAAAATATAATTATTATTAAATAGTATTTTAAGTATAAATTATTATACTATCAACATATTCCAATTATACAAGAATGAATATGAACAACAAAGCAAAATCCAAACCAAATTAATAAATATAAAAACGTACTACAATTTATACAATACTTATACGAAATAAACGAAAAATAAATAATATACATGCAATGGCTTTTAGTTGGAATATTACATTATCAGAGAAGGGGGTGTTGAAAGGAGACTATGTAGATGAAGGGCTCAGAAAGGTCCCCATCAGGTACAGGGTGTACAAATTGGACCAGGTAATCGACCACTCGCCAATGATATTAAGCCAATGTACCCTGGGAAAAAAAATAAACTCATTAATACATTGATTTTGAGGACAATTATTTAAAACCTACAAAACATTTAATGGATTTGATATAACCTATTACTTATGGCAATTCTCTCCATCTCTCGGCACTATGCGCGACTGTCACACAGCTAAACAAGGTTCGTATGTTGTTTAGAAAACATTTTTAGACTTAATTTTCCATAATTTGAGTAAGACACGTACAATTTGGCTGAAATTAGTTTTTCCAAACAACAGAATCATTATTCGAAGTCCAGATTCATAGTAGGCAATTCCAACGCCTTTCCGGCTGAAGCGTTTTTAATTGAGGTTTCTTATTTTGTTATTAATCATTTTTGCCATTAATCAAAAATATGGTAAACAAATAAAAGAAGGTTCATCAAAAATTCACGTTTTCCTACCTGTTTGGGTGAGAGTAATATTTTATACACGTTGAGGAACAATAAAGAACTTTACCTTAAGGTGTCCATCAAAAGTCCCACCTGCAGATGTCAGCATGTTCCAAATGAAACACAATTGGTTTATTTTTAATTTGCTTCTGTTCTCACTGAATTTATTTTTATTTTCTTGTCTCTTGGTTTTTTGTGTTTCTTTTATTTTCAATAGTGTTTGTTTGTTTTAATTGGTAATAAATTAAATTATTGATTTCATATTAAAGTTTTAAATCACTCACTTAAAATAAAATTACTTTTAATCGTTCTTTAATTCATAATAATAATAATAAATATTTTCTGTTTATTAATATTTTCAAATGCATGGGATAATCCCATTCATTATTTCCGTCGTCTTAGTCACGTGATTTATGTACGCGTTGTGGTTTGATTTATTTATTTTTGGTTTTTATAAATGAATTATAAAATTTACAAATTGTTATTACGTTGAGAATTTATTTGAAAGAATTTCTCACTGTTTTTTGCTTTTCTATTTATATTATTAACCATAAATATTTATATATGTATAATTGTTTCAGTTTTGGTTTAAAAAATAATTTAAATTGATGTTTAACAAAAAATTAAAAGGTAATGTTGCTGTTTGTTTTGTTTTGTATGTATGTAAAAAATTATAGTAGGTATAACTAAGTGAAGTCAAAACTACTAAAGAATAATAGTTAACATAATGTTTTTAATAAAAATTAAGGTGTATGTTTCTATACTTTAGTTTTCTAGTTTGTATTTTGTTAAAACAAAAAAATAAATAAATAACATTTTAGGGAACTTTCTTTTCGGTTTATTTTTGTTTTCTTTTGCTTACATTCGGTTTTAAGCGAAAAGGGGGGGCATTGCGTTTTTGTTTTTCATTTCAAGTCTTTTTTTTATTATTCTGTCTACAAGGAGACAGTCTGTCAAATGGATCAGTTATATTCTGTAGTTGTTTGAAATTCATTTTCAATCATAAGTGGATTTGAGCAGAGAGATTTAAAATCTTCGTCTATTGTTTGTCTGTTTATTAATTAAATAAATCGATTCAACGGTGTGAAAATAAACTTCAGATTTGATAACTGAGTTTAAAATTTTCATTTTCACCTGCCGTAGATTCAAAAGACTATCCGCTATTTGGATGGTTACAACTACAAAATTCAAATCCATATTCAATCGAAAATAAATATAAAACCTTTGAGTTTAGTGGTCATGAAAATAAAACATAAATCTAGAATTTAGTCTACAAGCAAACCATGTGCTCTCATATTCAGAACTCTAACGCCCATTTGAAATCCCATGCGATTTGTAAAACTTCCAGCCTAACTTGAGATCTCCTAATCCAACAGTTATTTATTTAAAAAATCATCATAGAAATTCCAGAAGCAGCCAGCATAAAAATTTTAGACTTATTTAAAGAAGGAGGATTCCCTTTAATTTACTAAGGAGAGACATTCAGAGTTGCTGCCAATTAATAGATCCCTCAAGTATAATCTAAATAATTTTTTTTTAAATTACTGAGAACTTTGTCGTCTTTCGAACTGCAATACTACTTTTTTACACTTTCATGGAATTTTAAAAAGTTATAAAACGTTTTTTTTTGACAGTTTACGTAAAATTTCCCAAAAAATTTAATATTATACAGGCAAACGACGAAAAAAAATGTCAGAACTTATTATTTATATACATCAAATTAAAGCTTCAACATTTTTCTTTAGAAATAATAATTTCAAGACCCAGAAAATGTTTTTTATTGATCAACTTGTGCTTGAAATATGAATGTGAAAAAATATGAAATAAACAAAAACCCGATTTTTTTTTTGCATAAAACCAGTTTTTTTCCGAAAAATCTGAAAAAATTCTCAAAAATACTTTGGACTATAAGCGATCAAAATCAGTAGCTACCCTAATGTACATATGTATCTATTGTTTTGTTTGAAAATGTACCTCCTGTTTTTATAAAACTAATTTGTTTTCTTCAAATAACGAACTAAAAATTAATTTTCGTTCATTTTCATTTTATTTTGTAAAATATCTCCAAGGAAAAATTTAAAAATGTTTTGATTATTGTACAGAAATCCAATCGTTCGTTCTACAACTTTTAAATTGAAATTTTCATTCATAAAATAATTGCGAATAAAAGTCTTTTCTCTCGAAGTATTCAACAATTTGGTATCGTGAATTCAGCGAGGTAAACTCAGAATTATGTACAGCCTGTTTTTATAAAGGGTCCGCCATCTAACGTTTTTTTTTTTCAACTATTTATTCGTTTTCGCTATTTTCGTTATCGGGCCATGTTGAACGTATGTTTGTTTACAAAAGTTGAAGAGGAGGATATTGGCAACAATCCATATTGGCAACGAATCCATCTAGCCAGTACACTCCAAAAAAAAAAAAATTTAACAAAATGCCAATTAGAGACTTTGGCAAACTGAATTTCTGTTCGTTTTTATAAAAATCCATTCGTTTTATAAAAACTGGCTGTTAATACTGTAGTTTCATGTCATGATTTTGTAAGGGTTTTTATACCAAATTTGGATTATTCGATATTTTGAAATGCATTGATTGCACAACTGTTATTAATATGGCCGAAAAGGACGATTTAGATTGCATGTGAATGGATGGTATACGGGCATTGGGCATTTGGCCTACACATTTCCAACAAAAAATTCCATCCTACTGTTTTTGTTTTTCATGACCACCACTATCTATCATTTTGTATTACAAGTTTTCTTACTTCTTTTAATGGCAGTATTGATTGGTTTTTTTCTTAATCAAGTTTTGGTCTTCCACAAAATTCACGATTTTCTATTTTTGTTTTCATTAAAAATCAAAATAAATTTTTAATTTTCATTTCTATAATTTCTTTAGCAAGTAGAAAAAGTGTTAGTGTTAGATATACAGACTTTGAATTTGATAATGCTTAATGCTTAGTACAGTTTGTTTATAGTTAAATTTCAGTTGTTTGTTTGCGTTTAATATTGTTGTCGGTTTGTTTGTCAAAATATGAACGAAATGCATAATTACGAAATATTTTGGTTTATAATAAATGCTGATTTAGTATGAGAACAAAAAAAAAAGTCATTTCAATTGTCAACTTTAAGGTTATGAATATTTTCATCTTAATATTGTAATAATTCATTTATTTTTCGTTTATTATTCATTTATTTTTTCATGTTATCCAATGTTTTTGAAACATTATAGTTTTAAAAATTCTTCTGTAATGCTTTTTTGCTTTTCGTTTTCAAGTTAGTTTTATTTTTCATCGTACGGTGGTAAATGTTGAGGGAGGGGATTTTTAATAACATTTAAGTTTTTCTTTAATTTAACAAAAAAAAAAAACATTAATTCAACTGAAATATGTATGGAGTGATTTTTGTTGGTTTTTTGTTTTTTTTTTTAAGGTATCGCAGTTTGGCTGTTGCAATATTATTTTCTTATCTATTTATGTATAAATTGGAAATTGTTATTCTTGGGTTGTGGTTGTGGTTTGTAAGGTATAAAGCAATTGTTTTTTTTTTTTTAATTTATTAAGTTATATATATTTATAAATAGTGATAGTATTATTGTTTATATTATAGTAACAAATATAATTAATATATTTTATGATGTATATTGTATTGTGTATATGTATATATAGATGATTTAATTACTATACTTATAATGTTGTTTTAATTTTGTGTTCTTGTTGTTGTTGTCTACGTTTGTTTCTATCAAAAATTGCTTAGGTTACATAATTTGTATACGTTTTTAAGGGTTTTCTTCATTTTTTTTTTGTAGTTAGTATAAAAAATATACATTTTCAAATACAATATATGGGTTTTTGTTGTATTTACTTTTTTGAAATTATAAACTTATAGTTTTTTGTTTTGTTTAGTAAATCTTTGGAACAAAAAGTTTTTTGAAAGTATAGACCATTCAATTAAAACGCAAACAAATTTTAAATATTTAAACAAAATATGAACAAAAATTTCAAACGTTGCTTTTTTTGATACAT
Organism: Hydrotaea cyrtoneurina; assembly: GCA_958296145.1. Lineage (NCBI taxonomy): Eukaryota > Metazoa > Arthropoda > Insecta > Diptera > Muscidae > Hydrotaea > Hydrotaea cyrtoneurina. The sequence goes on along the minus strand of OY282513.1, from coordinate 16,573,875 downwards.
TGATGTTAATGGCATATCGAAATAGTTAGTAGCGAGAATGCCAGAAATAATCTATCATTATCGGTTAGTAATAATATGTGCATGCGAACTGGCCCACGAGGTACAGAACTTTGTAGAATTACAAGTGTCTTCATGTTGCGATACTCATTTGCAGTTGTCTTTCACTAAACGTACGTACGTATTTTCCCTTAACATTCTCTGAAGGAATTGACTGTAAACTGTGCACGATATAATTTGTATACGGCTAATGGTTCTCTAGTGAATGGCTAAATCTTTGTCACACATACTACCTATTACACCACGGCCGACCACTACATCGACAATTCAAAAAGCGATACTTTTCGTTTTTTCGAAGACCCCAAGGGCCAGGTTTGGTCATCTTGACACGAATCATTCTTTTTTGTAATGCGAATCATTCAGGCTTGAAGTAGAAAACTATTTTTTTTACGATTCCATTGTAAACTTTTTTTAAGAAAGTTGAGAAAATTATGGAGAAATGTCTTTTGATTGGTATTAATTCAAATCATCCGACGTATAGAATTAATTTTATTAGGGACTTTCAAAAATTTGTTAATAAGTAAATTTGCATGCTGAGGATTAGAGAATTGATTCGGTTTCTGTCTCCAAACTATGATCGATGATTTTTCGAAATACACAATATAATACTTTATTATATTAATATTTTATGTAGATTTTCGAATAGATATATGTTGTGATTATTCCTCAATTACATTGCAAATTACTACATGAAATGGGCAGAAAGTAATACTCACCATTAACAAACAAATTAGATCCGATGCGTCACCAAATGCATACACATATCGACACATAGTTAAAGAATTGGTCGTATCGGTAATATTGGCGTTCTACATAAAAGCAGTTCCAAAAGACAATTGCAGTATGTCACCTTAGGCTTTTTGTAAAGTGGCTTGTTTATTGGAAACAGAAATCCATTGTGGTTTTGTTAGAGACAACATAGCAAGCTCCTGTCGTATCACTGTTATTCCAAGCACCATGTAATATTTTCCAGCCACTCTTCCTTTTAGTCCATACATGACATCCAAAAATAATGATGCAACTCGTTATTTTCATTTTAAAGACATATTTTTGTTCACCATCATTAGGTGCCAACTGGAGGAAATTGAACACAAAAACGAAGCGAGTACCATGCGGATGTCTGATACATTTATTACAGCATCGTTCCTAGTGGCTGTTGAAGCACAAGCAACACCAAACAATTCTTATTTTACTTCTCCGTAGTTCTTGTATGCTTTTGGTTCTGCAAATACTATTGAAACATGAAAGTTAAAACTAGTTACTTCAAATCAACTATTAAATAATTATGTACAGTGTTTGCATACGAAATATGTTTAGGCAGATCAGCCAGACGTAGTAGTCTTTAAAGTAGATAACAGAATAACTATTTGTTCAATAAATAAATCATATGTCACAAGGTGCAATTTATCTGAATAATTTAACCGTCTGGTTTCTAAGGCCTTTGATCGATATTCCGACGTCCATCCACTTTTCAACATTTGAATTGTTCATATAATTTTGTAAATATCCAATATACCCAATTTATACAACAACAAAACTATAGATATCGTTCGATTTGGTTTATAAAAAATCAATTTTAATATTGTGTTTTTTCGTTTTCATAACAAAAAATACATGTTTTTTTTTTTAAGAATAAAGTATAAAGAAATGTTTTAGCATCTAAAATAATAATAATAATAAATATACATACAATTATGATTGCTTACTTGAACCAACAATACTTGATGCTGATGAAATAGTGGAGGTGTTGGTGGCGACAGTCATGTTGGCTTTGGAAGGGGCGCCCGCATGATTGCCGCCATCGTTCGAACAAACACCGGCAGTAGCCGCACAGCCGCCCACAATATTCGTTTTAGTCGCTGACGTCGATGAGGAGGATGATGTTGTCGATGCAGTGGTATTACTGCAAGGTTGCTGTATTAAGACCGCTTCAGATTTGGAAGATTGCAGACGTTTCTCGCAGTACAGTGTCCCAATCGGTTGGACCAGTGAAGCAGCCAAACTTTTTGTTATCAAATACTTGTGATTGTTTGTGGAATCTGAATGAGTGGATGGGGTTGTGGCCGGAGCCGTGGCAGTGGTTGTGAAAGGGACAGAGGAATTGGGATCGGTGCTAGTGGGTGATGTCAAACCACCGGTGTATGAAAATCTTGAAACCGGTAGCCTGTAGTTGGGAGCAGAGTCCGAACCCAATGAATGTTGCCTCAACAGCGAAGAATTTGTGTTGGTAGTGTTGTTGTTGGTGGTGGATTTTAATGGTGATGTTATAGACGATGTGGACGAGGAGGTTGTTGTTGGTGTCGTAGTAGTGGTGATGGCCACCTTTTCGTTAGCATTAACTTTGGAAGTATTCAAGTTTTGTTTTGTTCTATCGGTGATGGGAAACTTATTCTTCGTACAGCTTAAATCCAACTCTAAGGTATAGAATCGTCCTCTACGATATTTGGTATTTTCATTTTCTATGGGTTTGGTCAGGGGCGGCGATGTGAGGGGAGTGGAATTCAGCCGATTGTTTTTCAAAGGCTGATGGGAAATGGTACATATACTACTACGATTACTGGTGGTGGTTTGGTCACTACAATTACTACTGCTAATGGGTGTACTAACACTACCTCCGCCGCCGATGCCACCATTACCACTGGCAGTGGCAGCACTGCCACCACTAAATAAAAAAGAATTTTGCGTGGAAAAGGCGGCAGTGGTCGTCATATGCATTGAATTGGAAGAGGCGGGATTCAGGCTGTATATCGAAGATGTTGTGAGGGTTACACCATCGACTTCATCACAAGTTTGTTGCTGCTTAAGACGGGAGCGAGGATAACCAACATCATCGTCCTCATCGTCATCTTCGTCGTCGTCGTCATCATCAGATGTTATCCTAAGTTCGGTATTGTACTCTGGTAGAGTAGGAGGTGGCGGTGCTGCTGGTGGTGGAGCTTTGGTAAAATTTTTACAATTATGTTTTAAATTCGATGCTTTCGTAGATATTGCTGAAGCATTTTTCAATCTGGGTGAAGGGTCTAACAGCAAATTTTCACAGCTAGCCTCGTAAACACTCGCCAAAGGCTGCGATTTCAAGAGCGGCTTCAATGCCGTCCCTCCGGACATTGAGGAACTATTGTTCGTTGTTGTGGCTGATGATTGCGAGGACTCGTTTTTAGAATCGTTCAAGCTTAAATTATCAATTCGATTGGCGGTGGCATTCAAATCTCTTTTCATTCTTTCCTTAAGAAACGAGATTTTGTCGGCTGCCGGTAGACCCAAGCCTCCCATGGACAAACGATCCTTCATGTCAGACTTCTTAAAAAAGTCTTTATCCTTTTTATTCAGTATATCCAGAGGTTCATTGTAAAATGAATCAAAGTCTAAATCCAAAAACAATTCCTGAAGAAATCGTCTAGCATTCATACGATAAGAGCAACGGCCCAACGTCCGACAAACCTCGGAATAGAGACAGATATCTTGAAAGGAGGCAGGATGCTTCTGCTTCAATTCCAGCAAGGCCATTTTCGATTGTTTTGCACTCACTGGATTGGCCAAGCGTTGAACATTGTATAAAATGTTTGCCGTCAGTTTGTCGGGCATACTTTCTTCGCTTAAAATACTCTCTGGCGAATGGAATTGCATATCCGACAGCTGAATGGAGGAGGCGTTGCTAAACTGTTGTTGTTGAAGGGGAGGTTTATTTGCAGTCCCTGTATTGCCGGTATTGACATTACCAGTCGTGGCGTTGGAGGAAGTACCTCCTCCACCCGTACCTCCTCCTTTTCTAGCCAATGCAACAGTCGCCTGAATGCCAGCTGCCACTAAAGCAGCCGAAGCATTTGTATACATTTCACACAGTGTGGTGGTGGACGCATCTCCAGATCCTCCATCAAGTCTTGATAAGTTTTGTGCACGCCTCCTTAGGCGGGAACAATACAAACAATTGCTGCGACCATGTTTAGCCCCCACCCATTTGGAACGTTTGCTCACTGACGACACATCAGAGACTGACGATATAATCGATGATTCATCGCCACCCTCATTGTTGAGAGAATCGTTGAGAAATTGTTGTTTAGCTGTTAACAGATTGATATCCATTAGATCTTGATCTTGAATATCCTGTGAGACATAAGTCCGTGAGAGATTTCGTGTGGGGAATATATCCAGAAGATGTTTTGGTAAACATATGCCTAGAATTCAAATAAATACGTTATAATAAAGAAATGCACAAAGATAGACACAATTTGCAACTCACCTGAATAGCATGGACCTTTGGAATCATTTTGTGATAAAAATTTCGGAGCATTCAAACTTGGCAGTGGTACTTGCAGTTCTTCAGAATCCAGATGACTGTAAAACACAAAGTATATAGTAAAACATATTTAATAGTTCCAATAACTACTTACGCATACATCCGCAACGATGTCTGACGATCTAAACTTCGAACTTTACTTTTACGCGATTCACCAAACGATGATTTACGCGGTCGAAACGAGGCGTACGACAACAAATCAATACGATCAATAATATCGTACAACTCAGCACCAGATTCCGATAATACGGGACGACAGTGGCGTCGCAAGGAACGTAATTGAGCATAGCCTTTAATATCCACAGGACTAATGGCGTTATGCAAATAGGAAGAGCCCACGAATGAAGGGCGGCGCAATAATAAAGATTGTCCTAGGGGAATCTCCAAAAGATTGGACATCGAGGGTATGGGACTCAGGGGAAATTGTTGGAAATCCCTACAAATAAAAAAAGAGAAAAGGATTAACAAGTGTGACATATTATTAAGTGTGAGTGAAATTACCCCATTGCTGCGGTTCTACCCGTCACTGATTCACAACTACTGACACCAGAAGTATTTGAATCTGTACATGAATTATAACGCGTTCGATGAGTGTGATGTAATGCAGCTCCGCCCACTGGGACGCCTCCCGGTCCTGCACTCAGTAAACTTATGACATCAGTCGTTTTAGATTCCGACAAAGAACGTTGATGTCGACCATGTCGCAGATATGAACCCTCCGGCAATGTTTTCGATTTGGCCGATGGGGGTACCACACTACTACTGCTGCTGGTTATACCAGCACCAATGCTGGATATCTTCTCAAGTTTAGCTCTCGGTGAACTAAATTTATTTGGTTGCATTGTGAGATTATCCACACTAACCTCTTCACCCGATGTTTTAATACTATCTGTGGTGGTATTAGCGTCTTGAGCCTCCGAACTGGCACTGGCCGCACCAATAGCATCGCGATTAGTACTTGTGCTACTTAGCAGTAAATTCCAATAGCTGCCCGTGTAATAGGAACCATCGATTTGATCTTCCATCCCCGTGTAATTGTACGGTGGCACATCCTCGAAGTGATGACGAACGGGTGTGTAATTGCCCAGCATCCAGTCTTCTGGTTGATGTACCGGCCAGATGGTATTGCGATCGTGTCGCACACTTAACCAGTCTGAATATATGAAATTAAAAGGGAAAATTATAAGATACGTTATGTTCTGAGAAACATAAATACTATACGTATTAGTAGCAAAACGCAAAACTTACTCAGTTTAAATAGAACGTTTGCTCCATCATTTGTGCTTCCAATTAGGCCCAATACATTATAGCAAATGGATCGTATGGAATAAATATCACATTTTGTAGCCAAAATAACCAACTTTTCATATATTCTAAAATAAACAAATAGAAAAAAACAATTTTAAATCATACGTTTGAATAGACTGGAGATCGAGTAGGACGACTAAAGTTACAATACAGAGTGGCCCAAATGAGACCAACTGTTGTTAAACACAATTAACTTTCGTTTATGTTTGCTAATTATAACTGCAACTGTCGCCGATGATGAAACGACAGAAACGGTCTGGGTGGCTTCTTGCCGAACAACTTTTCACTAGGTCTCACTGGGCCAACCTGTACATGCATTTTCCAAGTTAATATTACATTCGGAATATCCTCTAAAATTATGTTTTGAAATGAAACTCCCAAACATACCTTGATCCCGATTCCAAGAAAAACTCGATACCATTCGAATGCGTTGATGCATGACCCACAGCCCATATTGCCGCCTTCAATTCCAAACATTCCGCTTCATCCGAACACTTGCCGCCACTTATAACCTCCATGAGCTGAGGTAAATCGCCAAATTTTCTTAAAGCGGTTGTACCCTGGGTCGTCTGAACCATTTGTCCATACAAATGGGCTGGTATATTTGGCGGTATGATAATGGGACGCGTATTGCAATTACGACGACTATAGTAGCCATCCTCATTGCGCACATGCAATGTCAGACTGGAATGTGTATCGGCTTCAACAAGTAAAACATATCTGTTGATAAGAAACAAACAATGAAAGAGTGGAAGAGAAGGAAGCGAAAAATAAATATTAGTAATGTTCACTTTCCAAGACAAGTCATACAAAAAGTTAAATTTCCTAAAATAAAATTAACTTTATGTTAGACTTTTAATTGGGATTTCACGCTCGCCTCTTATTGTAACCATTTTTCCAGTATTCGATTTCTTCTTTGACTTTCGCTTTGGGTTGATTGATACCTCGTGACAGCGAATAATAGCGGGCCATTAGCAGCCGTCCTACGTCACCGAGGGATTTAAGATTTGGCCATAGACTAACAATTTCTTCCAAATAATACTATAAATGACAAAAATGTGATATATGAGACAAAAAATACGCAATACAATTATTTTAAGATATCTTACCTTTTCGTGACAAGCCTCTTCCAGCACATCCATTGCCGCCAGGGCGACACTACGATCGGTGTCCTTGGTTTGTTGTATAATCAAGGGTATACCCCAAACTTCAAAATTGGGTATACGTGCTCTCAGCAGTACCACCAAAAATTGTGTAGCATACAATCGACCGCTACGGGCTTTGGCAGAGCTAAGAGCATTCTCCAGAACTTTACGGGTAACCGAATCCAAGGTGTAATCCATACCAGACACAATCAATTTCACATAACACACATGATCCGTGTTGCGCACCAGGTTGATAAGACTGCGAGGAATAATATACAAACACATTTCTAATCCACTACAATTCTTTCCTGTTTTTCAATCTCAACTTACTGTTCAAATACCGCTGTGTTCGTTAATATCGTTATGCCCTTCTGAGCCCGGCACATACGACCAATAAATAGAAAATACTGTTGACACATGGTATTATTCATATGTTGCGGACTGAATAGGCAGTCATGTGCACGATTTGATGTGGTCACGGCTAACAACTGTGAGGCAACATCCGTAAAGAAATCGGTCAGGAGACGAACACTCTCCAGCGGATAAATGGCCAGAAGCCAATCGATTAAATCTAAACCCACTTGCACATAAACAGGTAACGACTTTCCATGAACTAGTTCTTGATGGGAAAAATAATTTTTACTGGGCTTAAAGAAATCGATGAGGCTCTTGAGAAACATTACACTCGGCTCTTCCATTTTGCGGATAAGGTTGGACTGCAAAGAAAAGACACAGATTAGATATACCGCCACTTTTTAGAAGACATTACGAGTTCCCACTTACTCTTATTATGGTCGATATCACTTCCCAATCCCATCCGGTGCCATCTTTTGTATTCAAAACATTCGAGTCTTTTATTAAACGATTCACTTTCATATTCTCCAGAAATGGTAGAAATTTACACTTCAAACGAAAACTGGCCCGTCGGGTGGAGGACGATTGAGAGTTCGATTCGTCGCTGGATGATACTGAATCTAAACGTGGTCTATCCAATGTACCGCCACCCATGGAAGAAAACTGACCGATGCCAGTGTTGCTGGTAATGGGAGGCGGTGATTGTAAACTGTTAGGAGCCATAGGTAAATCCTGAGCATTTATTTCTCGACGAAAAAGTCTTGTATGTATAAGAGCTGAAAGCCAATGGACAATTAAATTACAAACACATGTATAAAGTCACTATCAACGAATTTCATACTCACTTCCTTCTTGTATAATACTATCCAGAAATAAGCTACTCGATGCCGGACGATTCCGCAACATCTTCTGATAACTCTGAAGTGCTGATATTGCCGCACTGGCATGTTGATTACCCTGTGTCGCATGTGATATTAGAGTCGGCAGTGCCGGACTTGTACTGCAGATGTCCGGTGGTAAATGGGTATGCATTAAATGCAATATTTTGCCAATTAAAACAGTGGCAGCTACAGAAACGGCCACTTCAGTCGATACGATAACCTCTACCAAGGCATTTAGGAGACCAGTCTCGAGAAAGCAATACAACTGTAACGCCAAGTGTTGTTCGCAGATATTGGGCGCTCGTGATGCAAGACTGGGCAAAATACTACGACCCTCAGCTGCAACAAAGCCGTTGCTCAGCAGCCAATTATCTTGAAAATCAGACGGATCAACCACCTGTAAAGCCACAGCATAATCTTCAGTCCATGAGGGTTGTGGAAGACCTAATAGTTCATACAGCAATTCCAATATTGCTTTCTGGAAATATTACAGAAACAGTAAATTAAGTGACTTTTGAAGATTTTGGTGGTAAGACTTACCCTAACTTCAATTTGATTTAAATATAATGCATCAACTATTGCTTTTAAACCGGATGGTTTACTTGGATCACAGAATTCAATGGTCCCAGTCCAGCTGCGCAGAACAGATAATAAAGCTAAACGACAACTTGTGTAACGTAATTCACGAGCATCTCTGAAAAATACGCGAAAGCAATTAGAAAAGGAAAGAGCAAAAGACAATTATTACGAATTCCTAGAAAACAATCCTACAATTTGTTTTGAAATGAACAATGCTAGCGAGTTGTATAGCCGATAATCGGAAAAAGAAACGAACGAAATACTTACTTATTCTTATCCATAATCCCCAGACGATATGTAAAATCGCAATAGGGTGCCGCTAAACAGTCCAAACGTACTCCCGATATATTACGCGTATGTGGCCATTCCAATAGATACAGCAGAACACCACTCAAACTCTCGGCAATTCGTGGATTATGACATTCAAGCACATTGCGTGTGATTGATGAAACACCACCACAACAAATGAGCAGTGTCGGATTTAATACAGCGAACTCGCAGAGTGTAGCCAAACAGGCGCGCAGCAGGTTATCACTTTCCTCAATGCCCGTATCCGCCAGGGATACCAAGCAACGTACCAAAACCGGGCTGATATTTTCCGGAGATATTGCCAGCATTTTTCGGATCTGTGGAAACGAAACATGAGAAATGAGAAAAACTTTGTAGTCAGTGGCGAAATTTAAAACATTGTAGACTTACCAATTTCAAAGCCTGCACACGTTCATCGTCGTTTTTCAACATTATATCAATAGACCGACATAGTAAATGCGGCAATTGGATTGAATTAAATACTTTGACATCCTTGGTTGTGGTCAACACGTAACGTATTGTCCGTAGGGCAGCAGCTCTCACTTGGGTAAAGGTGTGGATCAGAGACGCACTTAAGCTAAAAGATAAAAAATTGGAAATTAACAGTACGAAGATTAGTTTTAATTACGAAATCTTGTTAAGGTTCAGTTTTTCTGACCATGTGTTCCGTTATTTTCTAATACTCAGGGTCACATTAAGTTCATCAGTTACTGAGACAAAGGTTTTCAATAAGAAAAGGGTCTGGTCTTTAGAAGGACGGGGTTGTCAGGATCTGGACTTCAGAAGGACTGGATAATGTGGATATGTTCTTTAGAACGACTAGGTTGTCCGTGTTGGATTGTGTGGATCTGGTCTTAAGAAGGACTGGACTAAAGAGTGGGTTTAATTTCTCGTCAATCGTATAACAAGTGGAATCTAGTGCTGTCGTTTAGTGTTGAAAAAGGGAGTCATTGAATAACTGATAGCTGAGGCTCAAATGGTCAGGTCAGAAATTTACCGATAGAGGTGAGTCCATTAAATCCAACATTAGCTGTACTGGTGAATTACGGAAAAGGGAACAACGACAACAAAGAGAGACTGCTCCCATTTCAAAATATGGAATTTTACTGTCAATGTACAAACATCAAACACTGGCAAGTTTCAAAGGCCAAGTATAATGTTTGGACAAAAAAAAAGTAAGCAGTGTAATCACATTTAATTTAAGTTAGAGGGGGAAGGTTGACTATTTCCAGGGGGGATATGCCTTCTCCAAAACATTTCAGACATGTGGATAATTTCATTCAATCGGGTCAGTGATGATTATTCAGCTTACGAATTTTTGGAGTCTATTAAAATTTCTTCTGCCCATAAGAAGAGTGGTGTATTTAAATTAATCTGTATTAATGGCAATAATAACAACTAATTATAATGTCTTGTCTGGGCTTTAATAATTTGTTGTTGTTGTTGTTGTTTTGGATGTTGTTTTTTAATGAATATATGCCACCGGCCAACCATACTTACCAGTAGAGCAACTCTTCCGTGGTAAATCCCAAATTACTTTTAGATGTTGTTGATGCCGCCGCCGCCGCTGCCGCCAATGTTGTTGCCAGAGCAGCAGCCGTGGTGGTGATAGTGACCGTTGTACCACTGCTGCTGTTGCTGCTGCCGATGGCTGCATGTTGGTGTGTAGTTGATTTGCTGGTTGATGACGGTGTCTGCTGATGTTGTTGCTGCAGTTGCCTTTGTTGCTTTTGTTGCAACTGTTGTTGTTGTTGGCATAATGTGGCCAATCCATTGAGCAGGAAGAGGCGCTTTGTATCGCGTGTCTCACGACAGCACAGGGCCGTATAGATATCGTAGCAATTCTCTGCTGCAGCTTTCTTTGGATCCAAGCGATAGTAATCTTCTGAGTCTTGTGAAACTATAAATGGACAAAAATGTAATGGAGAGCAAATGGTTAACAAAAGCTTGAAAAAATTTAATTTATATTTTTACTATATCAGTACTAGTAGTGGTTATCTTGAGAGGAAAGAGCACACCGTCTTCTGTTTTATCGAATAGAACAAATGTTTGTTAGCGTACACAATTATTGCTCTATCGTTAAATAATGAATCATAAAAGAGTATGCAGGAGGGGATACTTGATAAGTATGTTAATTTCAATGTCCGTCCGTCCGTCTCCCGACCTGTCTACATTAATCGTTATAAATAATCGTAATTGGATAATAAACAATTATAATGTTGCAATTTGTTAAAAAACAAATAAAGCAGTGTATGTTAGCATGTAAGATCTATTAATACAAGTTAACAATAGGGACGGAAAACAGGCAAGTGTAAAAAAACCCATAGGTTCTTTTCGAAATTAAATGGAGATTTATTATAAACTTAAATGCAGCTAAAGAGTTGGTTCCCAGATGTGCTGTAGAAGCGCATATTTAGCAAGACGGGACAGCAGTAAAATGTTATTCGTCAAAATTTATGTAATTCGATGAATTTACAGATATTTTTTTTTTCTAAGAACACGAATATTATTTGACTGCAGAGTTTTTTTGTGGACGGCCGTGGTGTGTGCGACTATCACAAAAGTAAACCCTGGTTCCGGGTAAGACCATCAAACATTTTTTCAGCGGCTGTTTTCCACCTCTTGGACTTAACGAATAAGAGAGTAATCTCTAAGCCATGTAATCTCTCTAGAAAATCATTAGCCGTATACACAATTATATCGCGCATAGATCACTGATTAGAGAGAAGTTCCACACTGTTCCTTCATGGAATGTTAAGGGAAATAAATAAGTAAGAGGTTTTTTTCCAATAGTGTATACAAATACATTAAACTCAAACATGGACAAACATATTACCAAAAGTAAGGCAATTTTAAATAAATAAAATAATGGATAATTATTGGGTTTAGGTTTTCCTGTATTAAATTTTAACGGTAAACATTTTTAAGGCGTTCTTGATAGCTGTATTCTGATTTGAATGGTTTCTGTTGGGAAGTATTTTATAATCTCCGTGTTGAATGTCAATGTATGTCATAAGGTAGTGTTAGTGATTGGTTCAACGAGGCCAACGCGCTGCGATTTGTCCCAAAGACTAACACAAGGTATTGTCTGGGCTTTAACCTTCATCAGCTTCGGGAAAAACAAACATTTTTTAAAGTACAATGATCTACGGATGAAAACTAAAAAATAAATATAAGATCACTCTTAAGGCCTCTTAAACGAATACGTCATCTTGTCTCGGATTCATGTCAGGAAATTGGAACCTGATGGAAAAATTACAAATAAAACGGATCACGTAAGCCATGTATGCATCGTATTGGACGTCAGGACATTTTATCAAAGGTGCACTCTCGTTTAAGAGCTCCACAAAATGTACAACACAAACATCAACAAAAGACAGACAGACACCAGTTACTTAACTCCAAAGACCGGATGCATCAACTACTCTGCACAATGTGGAAGACGAAAAGAATGCCTGATTATTGAAACCTCAGTGATTGACAAAAACATCGCCTCTTATACATCACATGTCAGATATTTTCGGATATTTCGGGTTTTCCAACAAGAGGTTAGCTGTCACTTTTGAAACTTTTATTTTTTGACATTTGACAAGTAGAACGCCATTACTAAAAATTGAACGATATACGCAACAACAACGCATTGAAATTATTAAAATTCACTACAAAAATGGTGAGAATCTTGCAGTCACAGTTCGCAAAACTAAAGCATTTATGGGTCGTCGTGAAGCACCTTGTCGGACCGAGTTACAGAAATTGGTGGAAAAATTCGAGCAGTTGGGACAAGTTAGTGATGTGAAGAATAAAACCCCTGCACGTCGGTCAACAACAACTGAGAATATTGTTGCTTTAGCCTAAAGAAGAAACCCCAGGTTTGTCCATTCCTCGTCGTTCTTTGGAATTGGGGATTCCACAAACGTCATAACACCGTATTTTTCATAAAGACTTGGGTCTTAAGGCTTATAAAATCCAGTTAACATAAGAACTCAAGCCGGCCGATCATCAACAACGTCGTGTCTTTGCTAATCGGGTCCTTACGTATGAGGTCCATTTCCACCTCGGGCTCGGAAAACCCAAGAGTTATTGTTGAGAAGGTTCTCCATAGTCAACGTGTGACGGCTTGGTGCGATTTCTGGTTAGGCGGGGTCATTGGACCTTACTTTTTCGAAAATGAGGTTCGATCAACAGTTACGGTGAGTTGAATGGTCGGAGTTGGATGATATTGATCTGAAAAATGTTTACTTTCAACTAGACGGCGCTACATGCCACACATGCAAACGAAATCATTCCTCTTTTACGGGAAATGCTTCCGGACAGTGTTAACTTTCGAAGAGATGATCACAATTAGCCACCGAGATCTTGTGAAAAGATTCATGACCTCAAAGATTGAATTCGTGAGGCTATCGAGGATATATGGCAGCCACTTTGCGTTTTGGTTATGGGAATTTCATGAAAAGGATATGGTCCTATAAGCGTGGTCGTGGTGGCCATTTGGCTGATGTTGTTTTTCATTATTAATGGCATACCTTCCACTTTATTACGAAATAAACATCCGACAATTTGTCTCAAACAATTTAAATTTTGAATACCAAAATAACACCTCTTGTTGAGAAACCCTATGCTATGTGGAATAATGAGCTGATTCCACAATATCAATGTGGCTTCTGTACGATTAAATCAACAATAGAACAAATTAACATCGACCAAATCTTCAGCTATAGCAATTTTATGGATTATAAAACAGTTTGATAACCCGAAAACGTTTTGAGACTGTTTGGGATCCTTGCAAAACGTTTATGTTCTTGTATAATGACATTCAGGGACATGAGATACGCCAAAATTCGAAAGCGACACCTGCTACTAAGACACTACTACAAAATATCACAGGCTAAATATTCTGATGCGGAACAATTTGTAAAATGTAAAAATTTACTAAATCTGGCCAGATTTGTATAATTTATTCTTTAAATTTGCTAAATTAGGTTAATAGGAGGCGCTACTGTGAACCAAGCTAAGACAGTAAACAGATGGTTGTTGGCGGTTGTCATCATTCCCCCGGTAAACCTTATTATGGCTAGGAGGAGACAATAATTGGGAACGTCTGAGTATTTTTCAATGGGCTTGGCCAAAAAAGCGGTCGTTCTCCAACCATTACAGACATACGAATACTAAAATGAAAAAAAAAATTGTTCTCTCAAATTCAACTATTCATATGTTTCTCTAATGAATATGCATTTCCTTGAAAGATATGACAACTAATTTGTATTCGGACACATGGAATTCAAGGATATTTTGTCTTTAATGAAACTTAAAAACGCCTACACCCTTTTTCTCACTGAAATAAACAACTTCTATGGAAAACAAATGTCTATGGTTGGCAAAACTAAACATTCCCAGGGCGGAAAAAAGGAACCCCTCCAAACAACCATGTTGGAGTGAAAATACAAACAAAAAACTAAATGTTGTTTAGATCAAAGAAAGAATGAAAGAGTTGCAGTTGTTGAAAAACGTTATAAAGTAATTAATCAATTAAAAGCCATTAAGATGAGGGATAAGCGCCACAAATTGCACTTAATTGAATTTTAACAAAATCATTAACAATACAACATACAACGGACAATGGCCAACACCATACCGGACGGATCAAAGTGATTATACTACCGTTTGGTTGGCTGGCTGGCTAGCTGGCTGGCTGGTTAGTTGTGGTGTTGCTGCTGCTGACGAAGTGATGGATGGATGGTTAACTGGATAACTAGGCAACACAGTTAAGCTTAGTCACAAAACACGGAAGGATGACTGACCAAATACTCGCAGATGGATACATGACAGCTTGGAGTACTGCTATTGCTGGCTCTAAGACTAAACGACGGCATTCAAATGCATGGTTGACTTTCTGGCACCGCCAACGAGGAAAGCGCGAGGTACTTTGTAGTTTTCCATTAGACTAGCGGTGGCATTGCATTTTCAGTGTCTTTTCGAAGAGGGGTTGAAAACAATAAAAATTAACAACAACAACGGCGGCAAAAGGAAATACAATGAAACACGCCATGATAATAGAAGTCAACGACGAAACGAAATGGAAAAAAAAAAGAAAACAACGTCACAGTATTAGCGAAAAATTATGCACTCAACAAAATATCAGCCAACGACGACGAACGATATGATTAAAAAATACAAAGATAAACATCTCCCGTGTCCCCCCTCCGGCCTGCCGCCCTTTTTTCCATTTTAGTGTCAAGTTTTGGTTTTTGTTTTCTGTTCAGTTTGAAATGTAAAAATTGTTTTCCTTAACCTCGTGTGACATGAGCGGGAGCTTTTCAGTTGTATTACTCTGCCTCGGGCAATGACAGACAGGCCGACAGATAAGGTGATGCATATGGTGTGGTGTGGCTTTTTTTTTAAGTTCAACCAACAAACGGAGTAGGAGGGTGGGCTGGTGATTTAGTCTCACCTAAAATATATATCCTCCAGCCAGATCACATTAAACAAAAGTCAAATCGACTTGTTTTACATAACAAAAAAGTTATGAGTCCAGATGTGCGTAAAACCGAATTGGACAATAAATTAAATGGCAGGCGTTGGTGTGTGTGAGCGACTATCAGACAAAAAGCACACATATAGAGGTTTCAGGACAGAACCTGAGTTTTCCAAGCGTCATCTTGGAAAAGTAAAAAAGCCTTCTTCGTAAAAAAAAACATTACAATATCGAATATTACAAGCTATGACGATCCCATGGCACTACGCATGGATGAATTTGTGTACAGGAACATGTTGGGGAAAGTAATACTGTCATATGCGGAGGGCAATATGCCACTAGTGTGGTCATTTTCCCAAAGTACTGAAATAAATTAAAGTACTCTTTGAAAATAAACTGATGGGGGTAAACCTAAATCCCACGTGATGCGCTAGGAATTTTTGTATCTTGATGTCAGCAAAAACCAATGGTAAAATGTTTGTTATCAAGTTCCTGAATAAGAGGATACCTTTTTGGTTTTAGCGTCGTACAAAAACATTTAATTTTAATTTTCCATAATACAAAATAACAACAACAACAAAATAAATGCATACTTGAGATTGCGAAACAACACGGACAACAAATTTCAACTTAGGCCATTGAAATTGAAAACCGAGTGTAAACACATTACAGCAACAACGAAAATAATGACACCTCACAGAGCAACACTTGCAAAGTCAATACAAAAAAAAAAGTGTGAAAACAACAACAATGCCAGCAATTCGAATAGAAAAACAACACAAACAATGTCACAAGTGAAATAACAGAAAACTTAGTCAACACCAAGTAAAAAAAATAAATAAACACGTCATTGAGTTCGGCTGGGGCGAAACTTATGGAGGGACACCAAAGTATTATTGGCTGTATAGAGGGAAATATTTGAAATATTTTTTTGACGTGAACAATGTAAATTTCATTAATTTTCGAATAAAGAATTATATGAATAGCTTCATAATATCTACAAAGATTCAATGATTTATATGAAATAATTCAACTGTCGCCGTACACACATATCAATGAAATAGTTTTACTATAATTTTACTTTTAGAGTTGTACCGTAGTTTTTAGTTATTTTAATAAAAAAAAAATTTTAAATAGGTTTTTGAAAAAGTTTCCTTCAATTAAATAAATATTAAGCATCTTATTTTTGCTTTTGCTTTGTAATATTAAGTATTACCTTGCGACTACAAAGTAAAAAAGGAATAAAATTCCTAAACTCTTTAATTCTTGAAGACAAATGTACACATTAAATATTATAAGAAATAAAATTGAATTGTATATGAAATAATTTAAGGATTTCATGATTTTTTTTTCCTTTCGCAGACTCTTAACAGAAAATATTTTGCGAAAAACAATGACTACTGCAAACGAGTTGAAAACATATTTAATAATTCGAAATTAGCCAAATTCTCTCGTATAAGAAGCCAGTAAATCTATCAATGCATAACGATATTTTCCACTTGTATCGTTTAACTGTAACATATTTCGTTTATCAGAAGAACACGGATAAATGTAATCCAGTCTCCCATTATTAGTTTAGCTCCCACGACTGAAGTTGAAAATGAGCTTCAATTGCGATTAATAAAATGTGAACCGATTTATGTTTTCGGAAAATTCTATTTAAAATTTGTCGTGTTATGTTTACAAAACAAACAAAAATGGAGTAATGAACAAGTTTTTCTTTTGAAGTTGTTTGGTTTTTGTTATGATCGTGTGTGTTTTGTTATTGCGTTGTATTAAGAGTGTGTTATAGTCGAATGCAAGCTATATGATCAGTGGTTTTTTGTTGTCAAATGTTTTCATTTCGATGGATTATATAAAATATTCAGATTTTAACATTTTTCATCATTCAGATTAATTTTTAAATAATTATCCCATAAAGACGTTTCCTGTAATATGGGAATTTCCATGTTAGACTGATCTCAGAATTCCTAATAAGTGCCCAATGTTTTTTTTTGACTGACACTCAGGGGATGCCCCCTATAAATGCAATGCACTGTGTTAGCGATAGAATGGAAGGTTATTGGAGGGGGGAAAGAGGGAGTAGCAGTTCCTTGCTTTGTCGCATACACTCGCTCCCCCCTCAATGTCACATGTTGTAGTATTGCGTTAACACGAACTATAATTACATCGATTAGTTTGTAAGGTGGACTCTGTCATTGGTCTAAGTAGTCACTTGCCAAAATTCTACTGCATGATAGAGCTCCTAGCTGAGAGATTTTTGTTACTATTCTTGATTATTTATTTAGTAGTAAATTAAAATTTAGCTCCTTACGAATATGTAAGCAGAACAATACAAATTCAAAATTATAGATCGCCCCCATCATCTTCAGTAAATGCTTTCTATGTCAGTCTCTCTCTCTCTCTCTTAACCGTATTCGTACCAAAGACTGTACGGAGGGCAGACGTCCCAAGTTGTTTTAGTTCGTCTACACACTCTAGATGTCAGTAGTTGCATGGCAACATTTCAAAGGTTTTCAAAGCAAATAATGGTCTTTTAAAACAAATACTGTCTGCCCCTCTGTATGGTCTTTGTTCGTACCAGACAGCGATTTGGGCTCTCTATTGAAGGTAATATATATTTTTTTTTACATTAGTTATTATTGTCTCATACGTCTAAGTTTCTTCCTATAAATAGATAATTTTAAAAAAATGTCCATTTGAATTTTTATTAAATTTCTATTGAAGTTAATACGTATTATTTTTTTACATTTGTTATTATTGTCCCACACGTCTAAGTTTCTTCCTAAAAATAGATTATTTTAAAAAAAATTTCATTTTAATTTTTTTTTTTTATAAACCATTTTGCGTTACTTTACATTGCAAATTTAGCTTGGTACGAATAGAGTTAACAATTTAACAAAAAAAATTACGTCATTACTATGAAAGAATTCATTCCATGCCCGTGCTGATCATTACTTATGTACTTGATTATCCTCTTGCCGAGGTCTTGTTAAGTTTTCCGGTTTAACAAAGAATCCCTCCTTTCTCCGTAAGTACTTGCATGTGCCTGTTTTTTTTCCTTTTACTTCTTTTGTACGCTTATCCCACCGATAATGCCCTTTCTTTGAGTGCGTGTGTTCTGTTTTCACAAAGTGCATCTTAAGGGGATTCCCTGTATTGTGTCCTGTTCTGATTTGCCTGAGGCCATAAATGCTGCTGCCACCGCGTATGGAGGCTGGAGAGTATGTTTGCTGAGACAAGTTCGTCATCCACTTGTCAATAATACCAACTCGTCCAACAACAACAGCATAATTGTTTGTTATTGTAGACGTCGTATTATTTGTTGATTTTTTACACCTCACACAGTACACATTTTTTTTTTTATATTTTTCTTTCACTTCATGCATATCTGTGCAATCGTGTACTTCCATCGGTTCCATGACCGCCCGCCCCTCCGATGCTCTTTTGTGTCACAAGTATTGAATTTCATGTTCTTTCTCCATTTCGCTGGATGTGGTTGTTGTTGCTCTTGCTGCACAATTTGCGCCTTAAATGCCCGTATAATGATGCATTGCTCGGTATTGAATGTTCATTATACACTCACCCTACGGTACGGGAAGGTGTACATCATCCGGTACGGCAAACACGTTATATTTATCGAAATAGGAATTTAACCCATTCGGGACGGTGTTAATAGAGATATTTTTGGGTTGAAGTTATTTTAAGAATTTTTAGAATAAGAGATATGTCTGAAGAGTATTTTCGGCATACTCAGAAATCACGAAATCGTCCCTTTATTCTGGGACATGTAATCCCGTAATGGAAAGAATACATACGAACTTTTAAAAATTAGTTAGTGATACGTAGTGACACATACCCAAGATGGGGAAATAGTGGAGTGCGTCTACACAGACGCATCCAAATCCGAGTTAGGAGTAGGCAGAGGGATCTACATCCACAAACCGAGGACTGAATTGCTATACCAGTTACCAAAGTACTCAACGATTCTACAAGCAGAGATCAAGGCCATCACAGAATGCCTAAAATGGCTGCGGAATAGGGTCACAGCAAAATCGATCTGTATTTTAACAGACAGTCAAAAGGCAATTAGATTCTTCAGAGACGATAATGTCAAGTCAAGGACACTCATGGACTGTAAGGAAACGATAAATGACATATCGAGAGATAACGACATATTTATAAACTGGATACGGGGCCACCAAGGGTTTCCAGGCAATGTTAGGGCCGACGAACTGGCTAAAATGGGAAGGGAATCCGAACAAAATACTCTGCAATTCGCTCTTTAAATACAAAAGTCACACATTTCAAAAAATATCAAAAATAATTTTTTTGCATAAAATGCTTCTTAAACGATGAAACTTTCATGATACTTTCAAACAGCCGTCATTTTATGATCGAAAACACCCGAAACGAAAACACATAGTTTTTACAAAAATCATAAAATAATTAAAATTATTTTTAAAAATGACGCTCCTCTATAATTTGCTTATTTTGACTTGTGGTGCTTTTGTATATAAAGAGTGAATTGTCTAAATCTTTTCTGGAGACAAACAAGGAGTTAAGGGAATGGATGAGGACGATCCATGTACTTCAGATGGGAAGAACCACAAAGGAAACCTGGGGAACAAAGAATACAAGGAGAATTCTCGGGTTTAACAAAAATGAGCTGAGTAAGCTAGTTGGGGTAATCACAGGACATACTAGCCGCCTAAGGGCACACCTACTTAGGATAGGATGTTCCGAGAACGACGAATGTAGGGCATGCCGAGAGGACGCCGAGACGGCGGAAAACTTCCTGAGCCAGTGCCCCGCTTTCTCGCAGATCAGGAAGATCCAATTAGGAGAGGACACCTTAGATGACATGTCGGTTGTCAAAGGAATGGACATAAGGAATTTAAAGGAACTTTATAGAGGGGACCAAATTCATAACGTAAAAAATGGGAAGGGAATTTGTAGAAGAAACCAGGAGCGCACAACAGGCCGACCGACGTGAGACGGTCATGCAACATGACCGATCCTCCATTTCAACCTAACCTAACCTAGTGACACGTATTGCCGAAAGCGCTAAGAAACCAAATTCATTTCAGGACTTTTGGAGATAAGGTATGTCGTTCTGTCTGTTTAATTCGTTGCTAGGCTGCCGCCATCTGATTGTTCCCATATAAATATTATATTTAAATTCTGTAAAACCTTCATGATGCTTCCTGCAATCTTTGCTGGAGAACGAAAGTTCTTTCTGGTACCTTCAATATATAATGGGTTTGTTTGTAAATATCACGAGGTATGTCCGTATCCGAGTCGGGGTATATGCAAGTCGTTTCTGCCAACTGACATTTTTGTCTAGTTTTTTTTATGATTTGGTAATTTTTTCAAAAGCAGATTTAATTGGTCGGCACAATAGCGAAACAAATGTTTGGCTTAGTGAAGTGTGAGACAAGCGTAAATAAAATAAATGTGACCAGCGGCACACAAACAAGGCCTTCGTATTGAACTACATGACGTGATTGTTTGCTGGATTTTAGACCGATTTAAAATTGCACAGGTTTTGCCTGCAGTGCAAGTGCTTCCGGCCGAAATGTTTTTCTTTTTTATATCTCCAGCTAATGACTTGTGACTCAGATGGAGGAAGCCGGAGAAATCCGTGTTAAGGAAGAATTTTACGACCACTTTAATGGAATCCCTGCAACAATACATCGAGGAGACATCGTGTTCGTGATGGGAGATTTCAATGCGCAAGTCGGATCGGACAACACCAATAAATAGCGTGCTATGGAAAGCATGGGAATAGGGAGATTAACGGAAAATCGAACCCTACTACTAAATAACATGCCTATAGGCATCGTCCGAACCGTGAGCTGTATGAGCTATATATCCCGACATGAACCCATTTAAGCGAATAACAAGTGGACAAATAGTAAGTTAGGCCGGACCGAATCTTATATACCCTCCATCATGGATTCGTTGCATTTCGATACGCATATGTCCATGTTTGTCAGGGGCCGGTTTTTGGGCCGCTCGTGACCCGATAGTCCCAGGAACCCGATCACAAATTTTATCCAAATCATGAAAATAAATGCATATTTGGGTTCGTGGGTAAATTTCGTTGCACTTCGATACCCATATGCGCATGTTTATCATGGGCCCTTTTTTGGGCCATTTTTGGGATTTTTTTCCCCATCTATAAATTATATAAACTTAGAATAATTTTACCAAAAAAAATCAGATGTAGTGAAAAAAAATATTTGAAAAATTTGATTATGGCCGGGATATATTTAGTCCCGTAAAGGGGAACTTTTTCCCCTTTGGTCCGATATTGCCCATTCTCGAACTTAACCTGCTTATGGGCAAATAACATCTTCCTACGTGATTTCAACAGACAACAGACGGACAGACGGACGGACAGACGGACGGACGGACAGACGGACATCGCTAGAATGTCTTAGAATGTTACACTGACCAATAATATATATACTTTATAGGGTCGCAGATCACTCTTTCGAGGTGTTGCAAACGGAATGACAAACTTAGTATATACTCCATTCTATGATGGAGTGTATAAAAATACAGCGATGGCATAAAAATACAGCGCTCCTGACAACAACTCCCATGGAAGATGCTGTGACGGAAGACTGACACTCCGGTTGAAGGATCAAGTGGAAGTTAACAGGCAAACTCTTGGTATCAGAAACTGAAGAAAGCACGCAAAAGACCAATGTGCTTCGAAATAATTTTTAAAATTTTTGAGATAAACGATCAGATGTTTATTTTATAATAAAAAGGAAGGTGTGCCGTTAATCTTGTTGGAGAACAAAAAATAATTTGAAAAAAAGAACAAAAAACATTATAAAATAATAAAAAAAATATTATAATGACCTAAAGCCCAGCAATTCCAAAAATGGATAAAAGAAACTTTGTCGTAATTCCTATTTCTGTACATATAACATAAGCAAATGCTTCTTGGGCTGTAAATAATGCCGTGTGCTATGTAGGAACGTCTTCTAGATGTCATTCAAAAGGTCATCAGAACAGCTACCAAAAAAAGAATCATAAGATTGTGTTTATTTCCTAATTTTAAATAAAACTATTCCTCAATTTGCTTCCGCTGTGTTGCCAAGAATACTCATATGCGTAGGAGGCTGCCCAATAACGCAACGCTGCAGGCTGTACAGATATCGGACGATTAGGGAAAATGCAGATACCGGCGAAACAAAATATAAATGAAATCAGAAATTATGATGGAAAATTCATAAACAAAAACACTTAATGTTTGTAATTGTTTGAACATCTGTAGAATGTGTGCATGTGTAATGTCAAAATGGACAATAACCCGTCTTCAATTTATTGACTCGAGAAACCATTGTTGTAGAATACAGTAACGGAACAGTATGACATTGATGCTGAAGTCGAGAGGGAATCTAATTTAAAAACTTGAAAATAATAAAAGCCGAAGATCTATCGGCAGAGCTTTTTAAGGCTAGATGCGAAGGGGATTGGAACATGTATGATAATGAAAAGCTTGCAGCAATATATAACTACACACTGTGGTTGTACGTTACGGCCAAATGCCAACGATTAAGATTTTATAAACCAAAAAATTCAAAATTCAAATATAAATGTCTGTCCTCAAACCATATTTGCTAATTTTTTTTTTTTATTTTTTAAATCACAGCCTATTGTATTACCGAACATGTCCGTAGAACACACAAAAGACCCGCCACTAATGAGGTTTCAATTGTATCCAAAAGGCAGACGAGCGCAATTGGACGGACCGAGGGACACATGTATTGTGTCGTAATATTTGCACGCACATTTTTCCCTGGAATCACACGAAATTAAAACGCACGTGCAGAAAAAGGGAGGCGGCACACACACACACACAAATGTATTTGGTGTTGTATATGTAAACTCCATATGAGCCACAAAGTGCAACAACCCAAATAAACTATCAATATGTCCGTCTGTCTGGCTGTCCGTCCAATTGACCGTATGTATGTCTGTCTGTCTGTCCATATGAAGACATGTGGTGTATGATGATGGCGATAATGGTCTGTATATAGGATTACATATTTTTCGGCCATTCGCTTCGGTTTATGTGCGCTATACGTACAACACCATGACACGACACCTTTTTTTTGTATTTTTTTGAGCGAATTGTAAGGATTCGCAAATTTTTGTCGCAATTCGATATTTATTGAGATAGGTCGGGTTTGGAGAGGAGTGAACTGCATAAAGGTTGACTGGTTATATGAAGCCGACAACAACAAAAAAAACAAGAATACAGTGAAGACCACACCACCAACTAAAAATGTTTTAAAAGGCGGATAAAACACGTGTTCGCATTCACACACACCCGAACAAGTGCAATAGTCAATGGCAAAGGGAAGGACTTGAGAAGGCCTTTGAAAGGCTTTCTGGAAGGCCTATGCCATTTCACAAGCTTTTTTGTAAGGCTTTCAAGGCCGACCTTTGGAAGGCTTTCAAGAAGAACTTTCGAGGTCTTGTTAGAAGCCTTCTGGAAGATATTTTTAAAGGCTTCTGGAAGGGTTTTTAAAGGCTTTCTAGAAGGTCTTTTTAAAGGCTTTCTAGAAGGTTTTTTAAAGGCTTTCTAGAAGGTCTTTTTAAAGGCTTTCTAGACGGTATATTTAAAGGCTTTCTAGAAGGTATAGTTAAAGGCTTTCTAGAAGGTATATTTAAAGGCTTTCTAGAAGGTCTTTTTAAAGGCTTTCTAGAAGGTATTTTTAAAGGCTTTCTGGAAGGTATGTTTAAAGGCTTTCTAGAAGGTTTTTTAAAGGCTTTCTGGAAGGTTTTTTAAAGGCTTTCTAGACGGTATATTTAAAGGCTTTCTAGAAGGTATAGTTAAAGGCTTTCTAGAAGGTATATTTAAAGGCTTTCTAGAAGGTATATTTAAAGGCTTTCTAGAAGGTTTTTTAAAGGCTTTCTAGAAGGTCTTTTTAAAGGCTTTCTAGACGGTATATTTAAAGGCTTTCTAGAAGGTATAGTTAAAGGCTTTCTAGAAGGTATATTTAAAGGCTTTCTAGAAGGTCTTTTTAAAGGCTTTCTAGAAGGTATTTTTAAAGGCTTTCTGGAAGGTATGTTTAAAGGCTTTCTAGAAGGTTTTTTAAAGGCTTTCTGGAAGGTTTTTTAAAGGCTTTCTAGAAGGTATATTTAAAGGCTTTCTAGAAGGTATATTTCAAGGCTTTCTAGAAGGTATAGTTAAAGGCTTTCTAGAAGGTATATTTAAAGGCTTTCTAGAAGGTTTTTAAAGGCTTTCTGGCAGATCTGTTTAAAGGCTTTCTAGAAGGTATTTTTAAAGGCTTTCTAGAAGGTTTTTTAAAGGCTTTCTAGAAGGTCTTTTTAAAGGCTTTCTAGAAGGTATATTTAAAGGCAACGAGAAAGTCATCTGCAAGAGGTGCAGTCGGAATTTTTAGATGTCCTTCACAGGAATTATTTAGATATTTAGATATTTATTATTTATTTATTTATAAGAGATTTAAAATGTCTTCTGATACATTTTTTTTGAGAAGCGGTTTCGGAATCAGTTAAGGATCTTTTTCCATGTGTCTGTGATCTTTTTCCATAACTAGCAATGAGATCTTCTAAACGGAATTTTCTATTTAAAACCTTTGGTTACTGAAAACTATAACTTCCAAACGTCATGTTCTATTCAAAGGCCTTGATGATATCCCCGCCTTCGCATACCGCATACCGCCTAACACATTCCATCTTTCTATCGCCTCGTAAGCCTTCTCAGAGAAGCTATATGCCCCACAAAGTGGGATCTGCTTTCATATGTGACCAAGGGTCTGGTGTGTTTGCATATGATACGGAAGGCCTGCTTACAGGCCCTTTATTGCCTTAACAAACATACCGACTAACACATCCGTTGATAAAACCCAAATGGCGAAGACGATGATGACGGTGACGGTGACGGTGAACATAATTGGGATGATGATAATGTAGATGAAATGTTGGCGGCATTGGCAATGCTTTGGCCACGCCATCAACTGCCCCACTAAATGACTATAAAATTATGTTCCATTCCTCCCAAGAACAGCGGTTTAATTTATGGAACAAAAAATAACATAAACAATGGCCAAAATGGGATTTGGATGAAAGAATAACGACAGCAACAACAACAAATATTTATGGATAGATTTCATGTTTGGACTACATCATGCCCTTATCTCGTTACCTGGCAATAAGGGTATGATGAATTCACGTCTGTTTACATGGAATTTGATTTTTTGAATACAATTTTTCAATTTTCAAAGCCTGGACCGCGATGATTATTTAATTATTAAAAACTAGTTATAGGCGACGATCAGGTGATTCGTGCAAAAGTCCTATAACGAACAGTGGAATATTAAGTGTCTTTGAAAGTTGTTACATTAAACTGTCTAGAGAACATGAAAATTGTATTTATGAAAATAATAACTTCTATGGGAATGAAGAGAATGTTTGCTGCTCTTAGGGCATACTCTAAATATTAAAATTGGCTTTAAGTAGTGAAACGCAAAAAATCCAATAGTACGATATTATCATTTTAGTGAAATTGTTCCCATGCTGAAAGGCGTCCCTGATGTGCAATCAATAAAATCAATCAAAAAAAAATCAAAAATCAATAAAATTGTTAACAACATTTTTAGTTGCTCAGAAATGGTCTTCCAACACTCCCTATAATTTCGTTACGGTTATATCGTTATCTGGTTATTACATTTCGTGAATTCTTCTAATAACGATTTAACATTTAACAACTATAGTTTTTATACTCACGGAATTCAAAATTGTTCTTAGAAAAATTAACTTGAAAAAAAGTTAAATTACCTGAAACGACAACAAAAAAAGAAAAAAAAAACAATCCGAATTAGTGCAATTTTTATTAAAATTAAAACTAAAAAAGAAATAAACACAAAAACTCCAATTTATATGATTTAACTCCGGTACGCTTAAAAATCTAGCTATATGGTCTGGTTTACCCTTGGAACGATACACGCTTCAACAACGCATTGGAATTGTTAAAATTCACTACAAAAATGGTGAAAATCTTGCAGTCACTACGATAATAGCCCATTTTCGAACAGTCGAATTCGATTAAGCGGAAATGAAAAAAAATCAAGACATTTTGTACACTTATGCGGGATTTTGCAATAAAACGGACTTCGGAGAATTCAATAAAGCGGATTATCATTTATCGTGACTAATATTTGTTTTCAATTAAGCGATTTTTGCAATTATGCGTGATTTTGCAATAAAACGGACTTCGGAGAATTCAATAAAGCGGATTATCATTTATCGTGACTAATATTTTTTTTTTAATTAAGCGATTTTTGCAATTATGCGTGATTTTGCAATAAAACGGACTTTGGAGAATTCAATAAAGCGGATTTTCATTTATCGTGACTAATATTTATTTTAAATTAAGCGATTTTTTCAATTATGCGTGATTTTGCAATAAAACGGATTTCGGAGAATTCAATAAAACGGATTTTCATTTATCGTGACTAATATTTATTTTCAATTAAGCGATTTTTGCAATTATGCGTGATTTTGCAATAAAACGGATTTCGGAAAATTCAATAAAACGGATTTTCATTTATCGTGACTAATATTTATTTTCAATTAAGCGATTTTTGCAATTATGCGTGATTTTGCAATAAAACGGACTTCGGAGAATTCAATAAAGCGGATTTTCATTTATCGTGACTAATATTTATTTTAAATTAAGCGATTTTTTCAATTATGCGTGATTTTGCAATAAAACGGATTTCGGAGAATTCAATAAAACGGATTTTCATTTATCGTGACTAATATTTATTTTCAATTAAGCGATTTTTGCAATTATGCGTGATTTTGCAATAAAACGGATTTCGGAAAATTCAATAAAACGGATTTTCATTTATCGTGACTAATATTTATTTTCAATTAAGCGATTTTTGCAATTATGCGTGATTTTGCAATAAAACGGACTTCGGAGAATTCAATAAAGCGGATTATCATTTATCGTGACTAATATTTTTTTTTTAATTAAGCGATTTTTGCAATTATGCGGTATTTTGCAATAAAACGGACTTTGGAGAATTCAATAAAGCGGATTTTCATTTATCGTGACTAATATTTATTTTAAATTAAGCGATTTTTTCAATTATGCGTGATTTTGCAATAAAACGGACTTCGGAGAATTCAATAAAGCGGACTTTCATTTGTCGTGGCAATATTTATTTTCAATTATGCGATTTTTTCAATTAAAAGGCGTGCCCGTATCCGACTGTATCTTTATCTTTAGTCGCAGCCTTATTTGGTAATGTACATTTTTTTTTTTGCTGGGATACTTCCGTTCCAGTATTAATTTACGCGGGTTTGTTTCCAATTCTGTGACGTTGGAATGACAACCTATTTCAATTAATTGTCAAACGTAATAATTAAAAATTATTTAAATTAATGAATGGGTTGACACCTGTCACCGATATCAACAACGAAACCTTCGATAAGTTAGTATGTGGCGAGTAGTATATTTTTATTCCACACATTTAATTTTAGTTAATTGTCACTAAATTAATTGTAGTAGTGACCAAATAAAAAAAAAGAATTTGGGTGTAATTTAAATGGAAACGATGACTTTTTGGCTAGACTTTTTTTTAATTCTCTTTAGGTTGTTTACGTTTACTTACGACTCCGTTTGACTTTTCTTACGTTTATATTTGAATCTTGTTGATTCGTAATAATGTCGAAAAGGAAAATATGTAAAGTAAAAAATTAATGACAAAAAAACCCTGAAATTTGTAATTTTTTTTTCTGTACACCAAACTTAACAATCATGATTTTAATACCAAGAAAAAAGTCATCGTGTAAATCGGGTTTAATTCAGGAAAATATACTTTTTAAGTGTCTCATAAAGGTACTTTTAGATTATCATCCAAAATTTATTGTGAGATTTATAATCTCGTCATAATCTATTGTGCGATTTCGTGGACCATTATTCATTTAATGAATTAAAATAAGAAAATATTTTATTAACACTAGAACGCCACTCGTAACAGTTGGTATGAACATTCGTTAGCACAGAAATTCCGTAGAAATCAATCAACAAAATAATTTTCTAATTCTAATGAATTATTGCCAGCTGAGGCGATATATGTTCTTTGGGTAGGATTTGATTTTTGTTTGGTCTAAAACGGGCTTAGGTTTAAAAGAAAATTAAAGTACATAACATCCATTTTATTTGGAAGATGAATCCAATGTTTTTTCCACCCTTTCTTCCTTTTTTTAGGACATTGTTTTCTGATAAGCGATTTCTATACGAAATTCGACCACTTAGGTAGTACTAATCAAACCGTCGTTCCGCACCAGTCAGGAGAGGAATTTTTATTGTAAATGGACAAATTGTTATTTTTAAATAATTCTTCAACTAAAAATAGCCCTCCATTGAAGAAACCACACACCAATTGTTGTTTACAATACAAAACAGCACAGCACATTTGTTGTTGTTCGATGTAATAAAAATACGAAATTTCATCAGCAAAAAAAACCCAATACACCCGAAAAAGAAAAACAAATGCAAGGGGGCAAAAATAAAAATAAACAATACTCGGCCAAAAACAAATACCAAAGGCGACCAGGCAAACGAACAACTGACCAGCAAGTAAACTGATGGGCGAGTAGTGGTGGTGGTGCTGCGTTGCCGTCGCCACGTTGCTAACATTGCCGAGTCAATATACCCGCGACTTGAGTCCCAAAAAAAAAAATAAATAAAAACAAACAAAAATTGTTACATGTGTGTACTTATTTTTGTAAAACAAAAAAAAAATTGAAAAAAAAAATATTCATTCATTCATTCATTTCCAACGAATTCGATATTGTTGTTGATGTCGTCGCCGTGTTGGTAGAGACCAAGTCGAGTCGTCATCGCTACCGTTTGCCTTTCTCATTCATTGTTGGCGGCTGTGCTGCTAATGCGGCCGCTCCGATGCTGATGATGATGATGGTGGCTGGCAATGATGATGATGCTATTGGTCGTGTCGTGAGGTATAACTTGACGTCAACATGTGTAATGTGAATGTAGCAAAAAAAAAACACACACAAATTGAATGATAAAGAAAACATACACACATCAGAATACTTTGTATAGCCGTTTAAATAACACTGTGCAACAGTATTACGGATATCCCTCTGAACAAGATAAGACCTAACATTACATTGACTTTGACGTATTAAAAAATTTAAATCTCCACAAGCTGAAACTCTTTTAAGGGCGGACAAGGATATGAAATAATGGTTGGCCCAAAGACATTATTTTTCTAAAAAATTCAATAAAGATAAAAAATACTATCACCCAAGTCCATGTTTTCAATCTCCGGCTACAAAAATAGCGCCCATCGAAATGGCGTTTTCAGCTGAATTTTCAAAGAAAAATTAACCAAAATATGTTATTCGTACCACTCTCTGATTCGTACCACTCTCTGAGGATGCATTAGCTTTTCAACGATCACGTGCGGGTTGTCCGATCGGCCAATGCGGCTGTTATTTTTGTTATTGTTATTGTTAGAAAAGATGATTTTTCCGAGGAAAGCCGTTGTCCTCTTCAAGCTGCTCTTAGGCACAAACTGAGAATTGAAAAGTATTGTAGAGATATTTTACCACTCCATGCATGTAAATATCAACTCTTAAAAAACATGTTTTATTCTCCCTTACCTAAAACAACAAACGAAACCGTGATCGCCACAAATAAATTATCTTTCCACTTTCACTCAAAAGCAAGTAATTTTTAAATTAAATTGTCACACCACAAAGAACTGGAATAATTTCATTGTTCTTGTTCGTCTTTCATCTTTCTGATGATAACATCGGAATACGTTGTCCTCCCACAATAAAAAAAAAAAAAAAAACTTTCCACTGGCGTTAATAGCCAACAACACAATTAATAATAAATGCATCAGCGCATCAACCGCCAACGTACGGACACAACCACCGACAGCACAATCCTCTTTATATCGGGACAACATCAAAATCATCACCACCAACAACGTGAAGAAAACACAAGTGCACAGAAGCTGACGAGGTGCAATCTGATGTGAGGCGAGCAATAACAACAATTATGATAGACAATTGCAGTGGAATAATCAATTTATGATCATCGTGTACATGGTCAAACGGATACGGACACGGACATTTTCAAAACGTCGCGTGTCTCTTCTCTCTCTCTCTCTGTTTGTTTGATGTGTAGGGGGGTGTGAGACAGTGGCACTTCTGCTGCTGTTCGTAATTATTACAACTATCTTTGTATGCTGTGAAATTTCATCACCGCTGACGCCAAGATGTCATCAGCTGAGATGATGTGGTTCCAAATGGTAAAAACGAAAGTACTTCCATTCACAATTCTTGAAGAAAATGGCTTATAGCCGGCCTTTTTTAGGGACGATTCGCAATCGCCAGCATTCGCGAGGTGGATATGGAAACAGTTTGAAAGCTCTTACTAGTACATGAACCGGGGTGCTATGTGATAGTCGCACACACTACCAATTACACCACGGTGGAAGCTGTTCATCATCCACTAACCAAGAGGGAGGCTACACAGAAACGGCTAAATGTAGAACAGGAACATCGGGGAGAATTTTGTAAAATCCACAGCAATCTGCCCGAACTAAAGTTGACTTATTTTAACCCTCTAACCGGTAAGACCGCTCTGAGGATGTCTTCATTAACTGTGTTCAATTTCGTAAAAAAATATTTGTTAAAAAAAACAGGTTGCAAGGATGTTCCAGTATTTCTGGTCGGTTAGAGGGACAATTGATTAATTGATTAATTGATTAATTGATTAATTGATTAATTGATTAATTGATTAATTGATTAATTGATTAATTGATTAATTGATTAATTGATTAATTGATTAATTGATTAATTGATTAATTGATTAATTGATTAATTGATTAATTGATTAATTGATTAATTGATTAATTGATTAATTGATTAATTAATTAATTGATTAATTGATTAATTGATTAATTGATTAATTGATTAATTGATTAATTGATTAATTGATTAATTGATTAATTGATTAATTGATTAATTGATTAATTGATTAATTGATTAATTGATTAATTGATTAATTGATTAATTGATTAATTGATTAATTGATTAATTGATTAATTGATTAATTGATTAATTGATTAATTGATTAATTGATTAATTGATTAATTGATTAATTGATTAATTGATTAATTGATTAATTGATTAATTGATTAATTGATTAATTCATTAATTGATTAATTGATTAATTGATTAATTGATTGATTGATTAATTGATTAATTGATTAATTGATTAATTGATTAATTGATTAATTGATTAATTGATTAATTGATTAATTGATTAATTGATTAATTGATTAATTGATTAATTGATTAATTGATTAATTGATTAATTGATTAATTGATTAATTGATTAATTGATTAATTGATTAATTGATTAATTGATTAATTGATTAATTGATTAATTGATTAATTGATTAATTGATTAATTGATTAATTGATTAATTGATTAATTGATTAATTGATTAATTGATTAATTGATTAATTGATTAATTGATTAATTGATTAATTGATTAATTGATTAATTGATTAATTGATTAATTGATTAATTGATTAATTGATTAATTGATTGATTAATTGATCCGTTTGAACTGAAAACTTTAATATATATTCAGCATTTAGGATTTGTACTTTTCACCAAAACCTCGCATATACAAACAGGCAACCATTTGTCCATCCATTAAAGCCCCAAAGTAGTCGTATTCTCGACTATGAAGGAAAAATTGTGTGCGCAAAAAAAAAAATAATTACATTAAGTTTATTTGTTGAGTGTGTCTGTGTCTGTGTCTGCATGTGTGTGTAGTGTTTGTTTTTGTAAAACGAAACATCAAATGAAATGGACGATGATTATGACCAGAAAACGTTATTTGCCTGCCATCCATTCCTCCCTCCATATGTTCCGTACGGTCGTTCCTCTGGTCCGAAATGCATTTGAACTTAAGCCTGCCGACGCCGCCACTCCGAATCATTAGCGGCAGTCACTGCACCGATGGCCGTGAGTGATGAGAAGTGGGGTTAAGGTGGTTTCCCGCGGTTGGCTGGCTTGGGTTTGGTTCAGCAGTTCGGTATGATTTTAATTGTTGGAAATTATAGTCACGGCGGCGGTATTGCTCAACATTCAATATGTTATGCCTGTATGCGCCTTTAAATGTTGTATACGACTGTGTGTGTTATACTTTTTAATTAAAATTAAGTGTTAATCTATTGAACGCCAAATGAATATTTTCCTATTCGTTTATTTTGTTGTTGTTATAATTTAAATTGCTTTTTATGATTATGGATGGATGGATGGACGGACGAATGTTGTGATGTTGTTTTTATTGCAATTGCCATGCGTGAGTTCGATTGTTTTGAAATGAATCAAATTTGAGTGTCTGCCTTTTGTTTTTGTTTTTTTTTTTGAAAATGACAAATCATATCAGTTCCATATAATTTACGTTTACAAGTGTATGCCACACCACTAGCGTGATATGATTTCACATTTTGTTGTAAACAAATTATCGCGAAATTTCCACGAAAACAACAAGCGGAAAATAACAGTAACGCGGTTAGTGGACGATTACAACAGAGATTGAATATCAATGAATTCAAAATTTCGCGGAAACGATATGTATCTTTATGTTGTTAGCGGGGAAAGAGAAACAAAAAAGAAGAAACGAATGACCATTGCTACATATCGAGTTGTTTTGAAAATAAAAAATCAACGATGGAATCATCACCCGTATCAGTTTAATTTCCAGGATAAGTTTAAAACATATCGAGTTGATTTGAAAATAAAAAAAATCAACGATGGAATCATCACCCGTATCAGTAATTGTTAAATTTCCAGGATAAGTTTAAAACAATCCCGTTAATAGCTTAAAATTCTAATTTGCATCTTCTTAATATATATTTACCCTCGACACTGATTCACTGATACACTGATTCACTGACTCTGTCACGCAGTACGTAGGAATTTAAATAGGCATTCTATATTCTATACTTCTATATAAATTCTATAAATAATAATAATAAAAAAAATAATATTTTTGTTTGTACAGAAATTGTGTTTTCCCCAAATTTTTTTTTACCAAAATTTTTTTTTCCAAACTTTTTTTTTACAAATTTTTTTTTTCCAAAATTTTTTTTTACAAATTTTTTTTTTTTACAAAATTTTTTTTTTTACAAAATTTTTTTTGCAACAAAAATTTTGTGTTCCAAATTTTTTTTTTCAACAAAATTTTCAACAAATAGTTTTGAAAATAAAAAATCAACGATGGAATCATCACCCGTATCAGTTTAATTTCCAGGATAAGTTTTAAACATATCGAGTTGATTTGAAAATAAAAAAAATCAACGATGGAATCATCACCCGTATCAGTAATTGTTAAATTTCCAGGATAAGTTTAAAACAATCCCGTTAATAGCTTAAAATTCTAATTTGCATCTTCTTAATATATATTTACCCTCGACACTGATTCACTGATACACTGATTCACTGACTCTGTCACGCAGTACGTAGGAATTTAAATAGGCATTCTATATTCTACTAGTAAGTTGTAATGCGCCTATGGCGCCCGTTAATTTGCTTGAGAAAGTATTTGTTACTTAATTTTAAAAATTTTGTAAAAAATATTTTGAGAAAACTATTTTGTAAAAAAAATTTCGGAAAAAAATAAAATTGGAAAAAAAAAAATTTGTGGAAAAAAAATTTTTGCTGAAAAAAAAAAATTTTGTTGAAAAAAAAAATTTTTTGTTGAAAAAAAAAATTTTTGTGGAAAAAAAAATATTTTGTTGAAAAAAAATGTTTGTTGAAAAAAAAAAATTGTTGAAAAAAAAAAATTGTTGTTGAAAAAAAAAATGTTTGCTGAAAAAAAAATTTTAGCTGAAAAAAAAAAAATTTTGTTGAAAAAAAAATTTTGTTGAAAAAAAAAAATTTGGGGAAAAAAAAATTTTTGTAAAAAAAAAAAAATTGGAAAAAAAAAATTTTTGGTAAAAAAAAAATTTGGGGAAAACACAATTTCTGTAAAAAAAAAAAATATTTTTTTTTTTATTATTATTATTTATAGAATTATTATAGAATGCCTATTTAAATTCCTACGTACTGCGTGACAGAGTCAGTGAATCAGTGAATCAGGGAATCAGTGTATCAGTGAATCAGTGTCGAGGGTAAATATATATTAAGATACTTCTATATAAATTCTATAAATAATAATAATAAAAAAAATAATATTTTTGTTTGTACAGAAATTGTGTTTTCCCCAAATTTTTTTTTACCAAAATTTTTTTTTCCAAACTTTTTTTTTACAAATTTTTTTTTTCCAAAATTTTTTTTTACAAATTTTTTTTTTTTACAAAATTTTTTTTTTTACAAAATTTTTTTTGCAACAAAAATTTTTTTTTTTACAAAATTTTGTGTTCCAAATTTTTTTTTTCAACAGAATTTTTTTTGCCACAAAATTTTTTTTTTCAACAAAATTTTTTTTTTCCACAAACATTTTTTTTTTCTACCAATTTTTTTTTTCAACAAAAAATTTTTTTTGAACAAAAATTGTTTTTTCAACAAAATTTGTTTTCCATATTTCAACGGGCGCCATAGGCGCATTACAACTTACTAGTTATCAAATAATGATGCTGTAGATTGAGGATAATTGCAAACCGTTTAATTGAAATCTACTTAAGATTAGCCGATAATTGACCGACGATTACGCCGAATTTCACTCCATTTAAATGAAACCCTGATCATATTAGGGTGCACTCGACCAACATTCTCTTAAAAAGAAATTTCAGTCACTGAAGATTAGCCAATAATTTCAGTCCATTTTAACCCTTTGAGAAAACTGGCATAAGTATTCCAATCAGATCATTTAATTGGTGGAATTGCACTTATCTGATCTTCGTTTTATGAAAAATATTTGATAATTGAAACGAACTGTCTTTATTTTATGACAATTTGGGCAATTAAGAGGTTTCGGGTATAAGTCATTGTTTCGTCTGTTTTTTG
Organism: Hydrotaea cyrtoneurina; assembly: GCA_958296145.1. Taxonomy (NCBI): domain Eukaryota; kingdom Metazoa; phylum Arthropoda; class Insecta; order Diptera; family Muscidae; genus Hydrotaea; species Hydrotaea cyrtoneurina. The sequence continues at coordinate 16,538,405 of OY282513.1, read as the reverse complement.
GAAGCCATATATCATCTTACTCATAAACGATTTAAACTGCACTTATGCCAATAATGAAAAACACTAGTATTGTTCAAAAACTCCATCTCCTCCATTAATTTAATTTTTCTGATCTCTCCTATTTAAACAACCTTTTGTATTTATATTTTTTTTTAAATTCTTCTCTTACTTCTTACCAACATCTTTCATTACAGGGGAAAGCTAGAAACCTCGGTAAGTACAACTCATTACCAGAAGCATTATTCTGACACGTCCCGCTTAAAATATCTCTTTCTCTGAATGAAATGAATACCTCTACAGTTGAATATCCATAGAACAATATTGCAAACGCAATATTGAAGATTATTAAATTCGAGATTGCTGGTTTCCGTCCGCGGTTTTCTATTTTTTTTTCATAGATTATAGCATTGCGTATCATTTTGTTGGAACAATGTAGCAATTGTCCTATTACGGCGTAAGTTTTGCCTTCTGAAATTATATTTTTTCCAACGAACAATGTTTTCCGCGACCCATTTTTTGCAAATAATTTATTTATTTTTGTTTTTTTAATTCAGTTTATATATTGCCTTCTTAAACTAGTTATACTTCAAAAAACGCCTACCACTGACATTTATTTTTTTGTTAAAAGCAAAGCATTTACCGTTACATTTTGCACTTTTCTCTCATAGTTGTCCAATCCAACAACAACAGTTGTCATTAAGAGAATATCAACGATTCTCTCGAAGAAGACACATTCAAAAGAAAGTTTAAGGAACAGAAAAAGGAAAAATAAATCGATAATAAAAATTATGCACAAAGAACAATCCAAAATCGCATGTCGGCACCCCCATCATAACCCCAGGAATCGGGAATGCCCGGGGAATATGTCACGGAAATTCCCGGTTTAAATCCATATTTTTCAAGTGTATGCGTGTGTTACGAACAGACTTTGTAACCAACCAAACTGCATCTCTCTTAGCTCTCACTCCGACTCGTTTCGATATTTCACATAAGAAAATACAAGCTTTTTTTTGAGGAGCCCTATAGCGTCATATTATAGCAACGCTTGTAGCGCGCAGTCTGATATCGGCCTAACCATTAGAAAACCATTAAAATTTCGGAGCCGACATTAAACAGTAGGTCCGGGTCAGTGAATATACAAATTTGAGAGAAGTTCCTTCATGAAAGGTTGGTTAGACAAAGAAGCTAACGAATTAACTAGCCAGGGAGTAGTTACTCAACGAACTACTTGTATTCCAAGACGAGAAGTTACAAGTTGCTGATCTCTCAGCATAAAGATGGCCTTAATCCATTTGTCTTCTTAAAAAGCTGAGATCCAGTTTTTTCCCAAAAAATAAGGGTCCGCCATCTAACGTTTTTTTTTCAACTAGTGCTTATTTCGTTTTCGTTATCGGGCCATGTTGCACGAATTTTTGTTTACAAAAATTGAAGAGGAGACTATTGGCAACATTTGGTGTCAACAGGACGGCGCTACGTGCCACACAGCCGAAGCTACACTCGATGTTTTGCGCCCTGTTTTTGAAGATCGCATTATCAGCCGCAGAGCTGATGTCGTTAGGCTACTGCATGACCAGCCCAGGCAGCCATGCGAATGAAATTATTTTCCATTATTAACCGGAAGGATTGTACTTTCAAATAAAAAAAGAAATTTGAAGAAATATCCAGTAGTTTTTTTATGGAATTTTTAAAAAAAAAAAATTTGGCGGACCCTGTATAAAGGAGAATTGTTTCATACTCACTGCATATTTTAAAATATACAAATATATTTCAACAATCATTATTACCTGAAAAGAAAAGAAGAGAAAAAAATCCAATATTAGTAAAAAAATTTTGAAAACCCAATAATATAATTGAAAATATAAATTTCTAAAAATAAGAAATCTCGATGGATCACCCATAAACAATGCAGTGGTGCCAGTACAACCAGGCCAATCTATAATAACATTTAACACAGAATATCTTTATCTTACAGGTAATCTTTTTAAACGTACTTGGCTTAGGTACATTAAAAACCATTAAATAATTAAAAATGTTAACATTGCCAGACTATGAAATCACATGTGAGAAGGTCGGACGAACAGCAGCACACATAAAAAAAAAAATATTACAATTGTATATTTTACGGTGCATTCAAATACAATTATTTATTCAATTGCAAACAATTCCACATATGTTGGAAAGATGGTCGGGACAAATGGGAAACTTTTACGCAAATAATTCACATACATGAGCAACACTAGACCCACAGGCAGAGCCAGAGAGAGACAACAACGAACGAAACATTCTGAAGCAAAAATTAAATTAATTGCGTTGAAAATAAATTACAATCAAATAATCGTCGCCGAGTACAAAGTGCCACAAAGACTGGCATTTCTTCACCTGGTGAAATATTTAATACTCGGAATTATTTCATGTGCCAGCACAGCGTCATCTTCACATGTCGTCGCATGGCTAACGCGTAGCATCGTACGAATGCATGGTGTGAGCACAACGTCGTATGTTTACATTAGATAATTTTTAAAGTAATCAACGACAACAACAACAACAGCAATATATGCGAAATAAAAAGTAGATGGAAAACAACCATAGGATCAGCCAGCATCAGTTGATCCAATGCACAGTGTGTCTAAATGAGAATAAAATGTGAAAAGTAAATCTTCAGAAAAATCACCAGACAAGGAAAATATTAGTTTGGAAATAAGTTCGAACTCTGAAAGTAAAATTGTAGGTGTAATCATCAAGTGACTGATATTATTTTTAATGGAAAAAAAAGTTATTTCGTAACAAAAAATTACAGTTTTGTTAGTTGAAATCATTTCCCAAAAGAAATATTTTTTTTTTTTAAAAATGGTTGACGCAATTAAGTTTTACTTGTTCTGTAATTAGTTGTAGCAATCGGTGTATTTATCTTACCAAAAAGAAAAGGTCAGCTTAAATGAATTTATTGTTTGTCGGTTCTTTCTAACACAAAAATGGTAGATGCAACAATTTTAATGTTATAGAAAAACAATAAAAACATAAAATACTGATGCGCTACTTTCGACCACACGAATGTTGGCCAATATTGACTGCAATACAAATACAAAGACATTTGTCATACATACAGGATTCTCCAACAAGGCTCCAACAAGTTATTTTGGTATTAAAAGAAAAATGACATTTTTCTAGATAAATGATCGGATAAAGAGGAAGGTATGCCGTTATTAATGAAAAACAACATCTGCCAAATGGCCACCACGACCACGCTTACCATATCCTTTTCATGCATTTTTTCATAACAAAATCGCAAAGTGGCTGCCTATGTCTTCGATAGCCTAACGAATTCTATCTTTGAGGTCTTGAATCGACGCTGGGCTGTTGGCGTAGACCTTATCTTTCACGTGGTCCCAACGGAAGAAGTCGCAAGGTGTTAAATCACAAGATCTCGGTTGCCAATTGTGGTCACCTCTTCGTGTGCATTTTAAACTGAATGACAGTTATGGAGTTATAAACAAATTTAACTGCCTGTTTCCATAAAACGAATTTGTTTGTTCGTTACAAATCGTCAATGTTGGAAGCGTTATAAAATGGGTTTCAGACATTATTGAATGGTGATTTTCAGATATATTTTAGATATCAACAAATGGAACACAAGCCCAAACGAATAAACTCTCATTACTCATAAAAAAACATTTTATTGGGCATTCAATTTTGACAATTTGTAACGAACGAGCAAATTCGTTTGTGTATGGCTGCCGCACCAATAAACCAGGTTCGCATCCTGGTAAGAACATCAACAACTTTTCAGAGGCGGCTTCCGTCTCGGCAATGATTTATCTCTGAAGTTAAACTTTAAATTCATTTTTTCCAGTCAACGATTTAGCGCATTTTAATAGCCCAATATTGAATTGTGATTGTGACAGAACTCAACGAAAGAAGAGGAAGAATCAACATTATTTTAGTTCACCGACTTCCACAAATAACATAATTTACATAAATAAAGCTGCTGTGTAATTTTGTTGATGCTGAAATTAGTTTCCGACCAACACCAGTTTCATACATGTGTCTTTTAGGAGAGTTTTTTTATTTTCTATATTTTTGGTAAATATCTTGTGTGACCAAAATCCAACACAAAAGTTTAATATTATCTTAATATATATTTACCCTCGACACTGATTCACTGATACACTGATTCCCTGATTCCCTGATTCACTGATTCACTGACTCTGTCACGCAGTACGTAGGAATTTAAATAGGCATTCTATAATAATTCTATAATAAATAATAATAATAAAAAAATAATATTTTTTTTTTTGTACAGAAATTGTGTTTTCCCCAAATTTTTTTTTCCAAAATTTTTTTTTTACAAATTTTTTTTTTTTTTCCAAATTTTTTTTTCGACAATTTTTGTTTTCAACAAATTTTTTTTTTCAACAAAATTTTTTTTCCCACAAAATTTTTTTTTCCACAAAAATTTTTTTTTTCAACAACAATTTTTTTTTTCAGCAAACATTTTTTTTTTCAACAAACTTTTTTTTTTCAACAAAAATTTTTTTTCCAGCAAAAATTTTTTTTCTACAAATTTTTTTTTTCCAATTTTATTTTTTTTCTAAATTTTTTTTTACACAATAGTTTTCTCAAAATATTTTTTACAAAATTTTTAAAATTAAGTAACAAATACTTTCTCAAGCAAATTAACGGGCGCCATAGGCGCATTACAACTTACTAGTATTAAATATTCTCTAGAAACATATGTTTTCCGATAAAAGTGTAAGTGTTGCCACATCATCAACAGCCTAAAATTTGGATTATTTTGACGGACCACTCAAAAACGTATTTGAAGTTTAAACTCAGTTTTATGGGAAACTGAGTTTTACATAATCGTGTTTTTAACTACGATCTCATTTATTGAGCCAAAGCCATGTAAAACATCTCTACAAAAAAGCATTAGTCCTTTGGAACCGGCTTTCACAGCAGAACGCCGACAGTGAGTATACAAAATTATATAGTACATAGATCAGTTATTTTGGTGAGATATTCCAAGCAAATACGTACGACATTTCATTCAGAAAGGGTTACAAGTGTTACAAAGTCGATCAGGGCCTTCATTAGCCTCTTCATACCTGTCTGGTGGAGTCTGCTTTTCTTGCCATTGTCACTTGTAGTTACTGTATCAAGAATAACAAAAACAATTAGCAAAGATGAAGACAACTCTCATCATCAGCACCGCTGCCGCCGTCATCGTCATCATCGCATACGAAACACAGTCACCAACGTCATCCCCACGCCACCCTACGTAGGTTTTGTGTTATTCATTGTCGCTGTATTTGCCAACCAAAAAAAAAAAAGTAGGAAGAAGACAAAACAAAAGCAGAACAATGTAAATGTAAATAAATTATTTAGTTTTAGACGATTCGAGTGTAGGAACACAAAAACACAACCATGAACAAAAAGTATTCTCGCATTCATTCTCATGCCATGCTTCCGATTCGCCGTTCGTCTACACCTTCGTTGCGTTTGCACGGAAATGGGCGAAGGGTGACACAGTGCGTCCGGGCACCGCGCTTGTCATTGTAAAAGAGAGCGCGACTTCTCAAGCAACAACAATAATAGTTAATGGCTGTTGTTGTTTCGGATTTTTTGTTTTGTTACAAAAAAAAAAATAATGTAATGAAATTTGAAAATCACTTAATTGAAATTAGTGTTCTAAAAAACGTAAACAAAAACATATGGGTCTTTCCATGACAAAAATTGATAAACCGAAGAAAAAAATAAAGGGTTTCCCAACAAGTGGTGTTATTTTGAATCACCCGGTATTTCGGTAGCTGTCACTTTTAAAGATTTTATTCTGTGACATTTGACAAAAAAAACTACGCCATTACTAAAAATTAGCTCCATTTATCGGATGCTGTCATTATTAACGGCCTTCATCTTTATGATGAAAAAAAACATCCGATCATTTATCGCAAAAAATTCCATTTTTCTTTGAATACCAAAATAAAACCTCTTGTCAGAAAACCCTGTATTAGGAAAACACTGGTTAATTGGAAATAGGAAACATTCCATTTTTTATGGAACATGACTTCAATCATAGTGCCGCCTCGGATGGCTTCGCCGGAGCGTATCAATTTTCCAATAACTTGGTGACGGTTACGAATTAAATCGCTAATAGATTATTCGCATTACATACAAACATCATCGTACCACACAAAAACATCGACCGGTATCAAATCTCAGCTCCCAGATGACCAATTGACTGATAACATAATTACCGAAATTGATTAGACAAAATATCGATCAAGTTCATGTTTCCAATCTCCGATCACAGAAAATACATCTGTAGCGATCACCGTTAACCAAAGTGGCGTTTCCACAAGCATTTCCAAAGAAAACTGGGCCCAAACCCGTAATCACATTCTCTACCTAGCTTATCCTAAAGTGTACAATTTGGCTGACGTTTAAAGTTGGAATGCTAGTTTTCAAAATTTGAGCACTCAGGAGGTTCCCCAATTGCCTCTATGGAAAATGCCTCAACAATAACGGAAAATGTAAAAAAAAAATAACTCAGCCCTCTTCGGCTAATCCCAAAGTTCCCCGAATTAATTTCAGAGACATCTCTGCAAAGTTTCTTTCAATGATTTTCAAAGATGATTCGCCGTCACCACTGTTCATTCCTTCCATTTGGTTAGATCGTCTAACCGGATACTTAAATCTGGTAGCACGGATAATCAAGAGCCTCCGGAATTTGTGGCGACTTGACTTGGCCCCTCATGGAGTGTGGATAGTACCCAATTCGGTGGCTGTGGATAATACCCAATTCGCAGAGTGTGTGTTTGCCTCAGTATGGTGTCGATCACAACCGGGTGCTATGATCTATAGACAAGCAGAGATGTTAGATAGACCGCGAGCCCAACTCAACAGGAAAGCCATGATTCGTATATATCATGCCTCAAATTGATACCGGCACTTGGGCCTAGCAAAGGTGCTGCTTACTTGGTTAAAGACCTACAGCAGAATACAAAATGACGTCAATGGCGAATCGTACGTACAAATTATTGTTCTCTTGTTATCATCGTTTTACAGAAATATGACAAAAAATTGCAAATGAATGCCAAGAGATTAATCATAAAAAAAACAAATGTTTTGGCATCTCATTAAGGGGAAATTACTAATGACTCCGGGGGTGTTGCCTTCACAGGTACCTATTGTACAGTGGGTGTTTGTTGATGTACGTCATCATCACCATCAACGTCGTCGTCATATTTCCCATTCCACCTGCTCTCACCAGTTATGATGTCGGAGACGGCGCCGCCAAACGTCATTTGACCATAAACAATTTACAGCTGAACAAAGTTTTAATCATAAAACATGGCAGCAATAAACAAAAACAAAAAACAAATGTAAATAACGCCTACAAAGCCACAACGTCAGCAACACAACCGGCAGAATATCAATTTTAGCATATGTCAATCAAGGCCAAGAAAAAATTAGACGACTCAATTCTGAAAGCCCATCAAAATGAAAAAAAAAAGCAATGACACAATGTCCAGTGTCGCTATTAATTGGATTCCGTTGGATACGCATAGTGACAACAGCGTCGGAATTGTCGCGGAGATGACGAAGGCGACGCCGCACCAGTGACTGCACCATCACTCTAGCAGCCAGCAGTGAAGTGTAAATGTCGTCAGTGTCATTACTGTCACCATCCGTTTTCAGAACATCTTAATCATCACAAGACCCCACACAGACAGAATTCGCTCATCAATATGATTGCGTCAATACGATTTTTTTTTTGTTTTTACATATTTTAAGTTTTTCGCGACACTGTTTCGCATTTAAATGTCTGGTTGGTGGAAAAGTTCGTAGTGGGAAGTACTTGTATTCTCCGTATTAATAGATTGTATGCCTTTATTTGGAAAAGTTGTCAAGTGTCTAGAAAGAAAGGCATTTTGGGAAGCCGTTGAAAAACAATCGTGGGAAAAAATCAACAGCAAATGTGAGAATGTTAATAGTCATCTAAATCATATTTGTTTGGAGTTAAAAAGCTTGTTTTTCAAAAATATATTTTACAAATTACCTGGACGGTTTTCGTAATGAGACTATACAGTCAGTCTTATCACGAAAACCGTCCAGGTAATTTGTAAAATATATTTTTGAAAAACCGTCTTTGAAAAATGCCCCAAAGACAAAATATCCCCGGAATTACCGAAAATAAATGAAAAATTCTGAAAAATCCCCCAAATAATAAAAAAAGATACTATGCCAACTATCCTAGAATTTGAGAATTTGATGAGAGAGAGTGCTAGATCTCAGAGAGAGAGTTCTGACACAGATACATTTCAGCCAGAGAGAAAAAGAGATAGAAAAAGATATATAACACACTCACAGGAAGACGAGATCTGAGACAGAGAGAGCGAGATCTGTGACATAATCAGTGGGAGAGATCTGACACTCGCAGATAGAAAGATATGAGACTCACAGAGAGAGGGAGAAAGATCTGAGACCAACACACACACACACACACACAGAGAGAGAGAGAGAGGTACAGAGAGAGATAGAGAGAGATCTGAGACCGACAGAGAGTGATAGAGATCTGAGACCAAAAGATAGAGGGAGAGATATCTGAGACCAACAGAGAGAGGGAGAGAGATCTGAGACCAACATAGAGAGGAAGAGAGAGAGAGAGAGATCTGAGACCAACAGAGAGAGGGAGAGAGAGAGAGAGATCTGAGGCCAACAGAGAGAGAGAGAGATCTGAGACCAACAGAGAGAGAGAGAGATCTGAGACCAACAGAGAGAGAGAGATCTGAGACCAACAGAGAGAGGAAGAGAGAGATATCTGAGACCGATAGGGAGAGAGATATGATACCGACATAGAGAGAGAGAGAGAGATCTGAGACCAACACACACACAGAGAGAGACAGAGAGAGAGAGACAGAGAGAGAGAGACAGAGAGAGAGAGAGAGAGAGAGAGAGAGAGAGACAGAGAGAGACAGAGAGAGAGAGACAGAGAGAGAGACAGAGAGATCTGAGACCAAAAGAGAGAAGGAGAGAGATCTGAGACCAACAGATAGAGGGAGAGAGAGAGATATCTGAGACAGATAGAGGGAGAGGGAGATATCTGAGTCCAACAGAGAGAGGAAGAGAGAGAGATCTGAGACCGACAAAGAGAGAGAGGGATCTGAGACAGACAGAGAGAGAGAGAGGTATCTGAGACAGATAGGGAGAGAGAGATCTGAGACCGACATAGATAGAGATCTGATACCGACATAGAGAGAGAGATCTGATACCAACATAGAGAGAGAGAGAGATCTGCGACTCAGAAAGAGAGAGAGAGAGATCTGCGACTCAGAAAGAGAGAGAGAGAGAGATCTGCGACTCAGAAAGAGAGAGAGAGAGAGATCTGCGACTCACGGAGAGAAAGAGAGAGATCTGAGACCCACAGAGAGAGAGAGCGACATTTAAGACAACGTATTACACAGTAATACAAAGAAGAATCAAGTCGAAATACCTGGAAAAATTATACTTCTTTCTGATATAACAACAATCTGTTTTTGATATTTTCCAAATACATCCGAAATCTTGAGCTAAGGCTAAATACCGATTGTTCATACTAAACGTACTTATAAGACAACCTATGACCAAATCCATACAAAATCAAGTGATGTCATCGAAATTGCAAAACCTCTCAATCAGTCATACAATTTGTTATTTTTTTTTTGTCACTTTAGACCACAGCAATTTGACTTTGATCTAAATACCATTTTTAATCTAAATGAAGTGTTTTTGGTGTATTTTTTGTTCCTGGGACTAGAAAAACACCATGTGAAATTCTTTATCAGAAAACAACAACAAGTCTAAGATACACCTCTTTACCGTAACACTAAATGACGTTATATTCATAACATTTCGATATTTGTGTGTTGTATTTTTTTGTTGTTGACGAACGAGCGTCTTATCAATTATGGCGAAAAATAAACAAACTTTTAATAACAAATAATTGCATTCTTGTAGTCATCAACGAAATAAGAACAGGCCGACGGATGGACAAGCCAAAGAATTTATTTTACGTTTATTATACGTTTATTTTTTTTTTATTGTCATTTTGCTAAACTCCCAAGAATTTTACCGGTTTGTCGAATCGGACCTAATTCTGGCATTGCATGGAAGAAATGTATGTCGTGGTAGTCGTTGTCTATCTACCGGTTGCTATTGGGTAACGAGACGATGATAACGCCCGATTTGGTGATGTTTGGCGAGAGAGTGAGCGAACGAGCGAGCGAGTGGATTGATGGTTGAATGGCTGACGTTGGTGTCACATGGCTGCGTATGATTAATACGGAATTTACACCACACCACGTCTATTTGTGGAGACACCAAAACAAACAGTCACGGCTCCGACGACAACGACGATACGCTACGATTATGAATTCCATGGTATTTGTTGATAACACTGTGCTGCGGGGAATTTCAGTTCTCCCAATAGAATCTGTGGTTTAGAAATACTTAGACAAATTGGTTCCCCATCATGAAAGAAAAATATAAAATAAATACTGACACCAATTTTTAAATATATCCCTGTGTCTCACTGTGGCGAAAAAGGCGAACAAAAATATTTTTTGGACTTTATTTCATTTGGGAAACAACCACCAAAAACTAGAAATGAAATAGCCCCCAAAGAAGGTAAAATAATCCCAAAATAGTTTTTCAAATTTTTATTGTGTTAACAGCATAGCGGAACTTAGGACTGCCCTAAAGATGCCAGCTGATCTGGAGTCCGTTGAGTATATAGAGTAATAAACGTAGATGGGCTGCAATGAAGCTAGACAGATGTTGCTGGCTCTATGAAGAATGCCCCAAAAAAAATTAAGAATTCCCCAAAAATTGGGGAATTACTCATAATTTTATTTTTTTTTTTTCGTTTTTGGAAAATGGACAATTCTCCAATTTCGGGGAATATTACGTTTTTTTTTTTGCGCATTTTTCATAGAGCCAGAAACATCTGTCTAGATCAGTGGTTCTCATCAGGGGGGCCGCGGCCCCCCGGGGGGCCGTTTGAGTGCTCTGTTGGGCCGCAGCCACATTACATTATCTAGTGTAAAATCAAAATATAATTCAAAACTTTTTATGATAATTAATCAACATTTAATTGCAAACCATTTAATCCAATACATCAGGCAAGTACACTTAATTTTATGAAACTTTCAACTTTTGTACTAAATATGCGTACATATAAGCGGGAAAAAACTGTAGTACTTTTTTTCGTACATATTAGCTTCTCTCAACACTGATATGCCAGCACAAGTAAACAGCTGATTTGTTTTTGATTGCATTGTTTAGTTACGTTTTGCTAAAAAGTGAATAATGCCAGCTAAGAAAAGGCAATATAACGAAGCATTCATAAAATATGGATTTACATTCGTAAAATCCAATGACGATATCTTACCGCAGTGTGTAATTTGCCATAAAACCTTCTGCAACGAATCTATGAAACCATCCAGATTGGAAAGACATCTTACAACAACTCATCCTGAATTAAAATTCAATTTTTTATTTTGCGTTTTTGTGACCTGAAATATTTCGGGAAAATATTTAATTTTTTTTAAGTAATCTCATTTATATACTTGAAGTACAAACATCTTTTTTTTTTTTTTTTTTTTTTTGCTTTTTTTTATCTTAAATACGTTAAATAAACGATTGCTTTTTATAACTAACATGTGTTTTTAGGGTAAATTACTTTTCACTGCAGGGGGGACATGAGCTCATTGAGACTTCAGATTTGGGACATGAGAAGTATCAGGTTGAGAACCTCTGGTCTAGATTGATTGCAGCCTTTCCAAATTACGAAAATCTATTGTTGTACTTTTCATAATATTTGGGGGATTTTGCATTGGGTAATTTTTCATATAGTGTTTTCCGATTTTTCATAATTTTTGGGAAAATTTTTATATTGGGCTTTTGGGGGAATTTTTCATTTGGTCCATTCTTCTTTTTTGTGCATTTTTCAGTTGACCCGCTTAGAAGAAAAACCTTCTCAGAAAATGTTGTCGCTATCCAGTCACAATGTCTCATTGGTTGTGTCCGTCATGACTGTACACTGTTTGGATTTAAAGAATGTAACTGAAGTAGCGATTTCTGCTGAAGCTGTAGAGATGACGATGATGAAGTGGAGTCCATAAGCGCATTTTCTGCATTTGGCCTGGGAACAGTTGAGGATCAACACTGGAATCTTATTTTCTATAAAAAATCTGACCGATGTTGATAATGACCGACAAAGAAGCTTTTTTGGAAGCTCTTTGCTAATTTCAGAGGTATGACAGTGGACTACGAAGCTTAGATGAGTCAGCATATACATTTTTTTTAAAATAATGGGTAAACAGTTAAACAAATTTAAAGCAGTCAAATTTTCCTCGGGTTTTAAAATTTTGTAGCCGAGTGTAATATATAACAAAAATGTTTGTTTGTTCCAAAAAGGTTATTTGTTAATTGCACTCGTTTTTTTTTGTATGGTACTCAATCTATTGTCTGAGGTTGGTTAATGTCTCGCTGTCTGTCTGACGCGCTGTGTGAACGATGCCATCGTTAAAATTTCAATATATGGCGATATTGTCTAATACAAGCAACATTCGATGCGATTGATCGCTTTAAATTTCACTGTCTGTCTGTCTGTCTGTCTATTTGAATAAGAAATTATCAGCAATTCGAAAATTGGTGTTGTTCTTCCGATTACAAACACCAAACAACGAATTCATCGATTTCCCATTCAGTCATTCATTCATAAAAAAAAATCCAATCATTCGTTGGTAGGTGGCAAAAAAGAACGAAAAAAATAACAGTGAGTCTAATGAATGTTTCGGTTGTAATCAAACGGAAAAGGGGGAGGATAGTGGGGGAGGGGAGTGGGATGGCCGACAAAGAGTAGGTGTGTTCAAAATTATTTCTATTTTGATATCATAACAAATACTTTTTTTGGCGTTGATGATGTTGAATTTCTTTTTTGTTTTTTTTTTTTTCATTGTACACTCGTGCCTCGTAGTATTTTTTGTACTTTGGTTTGTTGCCATTGGCTGTTGACTTAATAACAAATACAACAACAGCCGAAAGAAAGAAAGAATTGTAGTCATCAACAAGTACATAAATCCAAATCACATGAGTTTCGGTGGTGCTTGTTTTTTTTGTGTGCTGTTGTGTTTTTTTTTTCTGTTATTTCGTTCAGGGTTAAAAGATAGTATTGGTGGTGTTTATATTTGTGTCGGATGACTCTGTCACAGTGTCAGTCGCACAGTGTTGCGGCACGCGCAATAATTCGATGGGAAATAATCCTATGAATATAATCAAATGGTTACGATTAGAGTTGTCAGTTTAAAAGTGATCGATGCCATACTTATTAGCAAAATTAAAATTTGAAGTTTTACGTTATCGATAAACTGTTAATATTTAGAAAATAGCCATGAGATATAAAAGATTAATAATGGCGAAATTATAGTTGACTGTCGTCCTGTATCTTGATTCAATGGAATTTTTGAACACAAAAAAAAAATTTAGAGGAAAAAATTTCGTTTCGTTTTTTTCAAAATTTTTAAAATTAGCTTGTCCACATTTCCCCTCTTCTGCTTTGACAATGATACAGGGCAACATTGTTTTTTTTTATTTACAGAGGCGGACATCAACAGTTGTTGCGAGAAGCTACTCTGGCGACGACATTTTTCAAGTGAACATGCAATGAACACAATTTTTTTCTACTGATTTTCCTTCTTCATTGTGGGCCGGGCAGTAATTACAGAACTGGCAACATGTGTCTTTTGTTATCTTGCAGAATCTACTACGGGCTAAGCAACAAATTCAAGGACAGAACCCTTTCTCAGCTACATGTAAACAGGCTCACCCAGAGTCAGGACTAGGAATACGCTAAAATGGAATGTTTTCCCCTCTGTAATCTGCGATCTTCAATCAAAGCGAAGCTAGAAGCTATAGTAGTTTGTGCTATACCATTGCTACAAAATGTCAGAGTAAGAGCGGGGCTAGTGCATGCCGCAAAGCTGATTTGTATGTTACACTTCGTATTTCTTTTTATTTTAGGGCAGAGTTGTCTTGTTAATTTTGTAATATTTTGTACACTTTTGCCGGTGCAACATGGATTTAGACGAAGACTTTATTTATTTCAAATAATACATCCAATGTATTTTTTGTTAAAAAGAAGGGAAAAATAGAAATTTGAACATTGCCAATACAAAAGACATAATGAATTGGAATACGAAACCGAAAGAAAACAATACAACGGCAACAAAACTAAACAAAAACGAAGCGTGTTGCTTCTGAAGGGCGTTTTTTATTGAGGTATAGAACTTCGAATTGAAATAAAACACAAGAAAATCGTTTTAATGTCCATCAATTTGGCTTTATTGGAAGCCAATTCTACAGGTCCAATTTTCAACCACTTGTTGGAACCACAACTCATCCACATTCATGCCATCCAATTCGGGAACAAAATAGTCGGTTATCATGGCTCTATACCGGTCTCCATTAACGGTAACTGACTCTCCAGCATTATTTCGGAAGAAGTATGGCCCAATGACTCCACCAGCCCATAGAGCACACCAAACAGTCAGTTTTTGTGGATGTAATGGCATAAAATGGACGGAGCTTGCGGTGAACTTCGCGAACTGAACCATTACTTTCGAAATAAATTTGAACGATTTGCAAGCGTTGTTCTTTTGTCAACCTGTTCATGATGAAATGGCAAACCAAACTAAATATTAATCACTTGACAGCTGACAAAATGGCCGCCAGTTAAAAAAGTGATGCCAACTTAAAGTTCTATACCCCAATAAAAAACACTCTTTACAAGCCATTCTCTGTCGCTTCAACTGGCTTCTCTCTTCGCTATCACTCTGACTTGTTTCGAGCGGTCTCACAAGACAAGCGGATACCTCCTTATGGCGCTTATAGCAAGCACTCTGACATTAGCTTTGGAATTTTACGTTAATAAAGAATTTATACATTACAAAGTCTCAGTATTTCTCAATATTTCCCGGTTTTGCCAATTGAAAGGACAAGTTTAGTACACACTCCATCTGCTGGTGCCCTCCTCTGTCCTGCATACAAAAACTCTTATAAAATATAAATTTCCTTTTTGTTTGGAGACAAATAATTCAATATTTATTTAGTTTTTTATTGCCTGCGACAGTCCTCTGAGATCACCCTATTTTAAATTGGCCAAAAACAAAAAACGACAACATAATTCGCGGTAACGATAGTCGTGTCGAGGTGTCGTCATCCTAGCAATACGTCACCTTTTTTTGCATTTATTTAAAGACAATTTCAACACAAAAATAACATTTAATAAATTGAATCTAACATTATTCATTATTTGGGCACAAGGAGGAAGGTTTTATAGCTCAGTTTTGCTACTAACTTCCCCTGACTGAAAGTCTATGTCAGGTTGGTGGATTTATATGCCACAAACTTCTAATTTTTTTTTTACTGATTTTCATTCCATTTTTCGCTCGATACGAGATTGCGGTTAACCATTATATCCGTACAGACGGAGGCCTTTTTTTCACTTTAGTTATTCGGTTTTTATTTACTCATAGCTTAAAAATAATGTATATACTGCAGCAGCTGCGTGCAGTACTAAAACCATAACAACATCGCAAAATAATAGCGCAATAATGATGGAAATAAAATCATTTCATTGCCCTGTGTTATGTTATTTTTTATTTGTATTTTCTTGTGGTGCTGCCACCGCCAGGCGCAGCCACCGTGCGGTTTGTGTTCGTAAATACGGGGTATTTTTGGTATCCGTCGTGGGGTCGGCAATACCGCCACCAACCACCGCAGCACAATAATCCAAAACCACACTATTTCGTATCGTTATTAAAGCAACAACAAAAACTCTATAAATATTTACGGCAGAGCAATGCGATTGCTTGGGATTTTTTACTCTTTCTTTCTTTCTTTCTTTTTTTTCTTTCTCTGCGGCAAAAATATATGGAAATATTTTTCCTTTATGTTTTTGAAATATTTTATTTTTGTGGTATTTCGATTTAAGCTCTTGAGAAATTAAGATATTAACAAGAAATGCGGTTAAGCGTTTTAGCAACACAGCCAACGAGCGGCAGCAAAAGAAGAAGACCACCAAACAATCGCAGTTTACATCAACTCTCCGGCTGCCTTGGTTTGTGGTGATTAAGTCTCAAAATGTGTTTTTGTTGTGGAAAAATTAAAAACAAAAATACATATACCGGTAAATGACTCATTAAAATGATTATTTGTAATGATGTGTGTAACACAACATGCATTGAAAAAATTGACAGCTGAGTAATGGCAACTATTATGTTGACAATGCTTTTAAAAGCGGAATTAATTTGTTTACGCTTTTTTATGTATTTCTATTCGGAAATTTCCCCTGGCCAATAAGACTTTAGGTCCTGAAAATGTTTCATCTTTATCAGGAATATAATCCAGTATGGCTTTGAAAGATGACCCAAACATTCCCATACAAAATTTGGATCATTTTTCATTATGAAAAATACCCCCAAAAATGTGTTGATTTTTCCACCAGTTTTAGGTACATATTTTATTTTTCGTTTATGAAAAATTTTTTTTCCAATTTCCTACAATATTTAACTCAAAAACTATTCGTGAAATCTTCAAAATCTGATGTGGAAATAAAAGTTTCCACTTTTAATTGGGAAAACATTTATGGAGGAATTTTACATTTGACGAGTTTATCACCGAGCCATCAGCAGGTTCATGAGCAGTTTATATACTGGCTGGTCCAACGAATGGTTTCTTTTTGAATCATATCCTATTTTGACAGTGACAGTTGTTTCCCTTGTAAAATCTTGACAGAAAGTTCGAATCATATCGCCATGGAACGAAAAGAATCGCATTACGATTCAATAAGTTCAACGAATGGCAATGCAGTGTGGGCCATTCAGTGTAAGTATAAGTTTTGGCCAAAATGAGGCGCCCACCGCGCATACTGAACACAGTTTTGCGCAAAAATTTCGTGAAACAGTCATGCAAGTGGACAACAATCGCTGAGACGATTTTAGCTGTCGTACGAGACTAACGAGGATGGATCTGCCGTATTTAACTCAGTACAGGAACATTGACTTGCCATCGATTTGAACTACTCAAAATTTCACGGCCAGCCTGACCCAAATTTTGCACAGATCGCTTATGAGATTCAATTGACTCAGCAATCGAACGTCGACGACCCGATTCGTTATCGCTATTCAGTTAGAGTCATTAGAGCATCTCGAAATGGACAAAGATTTTGTTTGAAAAATCATCGGACGAAGCTCATTTTAATATCGGCCGGACGAGATCGCAGATAAACCAATCCATCCTAAGAGAATGGCAGTTTGGTGCAGAAACAATTGTCTCTCCTTACACATAAGACTGTTACAGCATATGTGTCTCTCTGCTCTTTCACGGGAAAAGTATACGGATGGTGTTATCTCTCGAAGAGGTGATCACAATTGGCCACCGAGATCGTATGATTTAACACCTTGCGATTTCTTCCTTTGGGGCCACGTAAAAGATAAGGTCTACGCCAACAGCCCAGCGTCGATTCAAGACTTCAAAGATAGAATTCGGGAGTCTATCGAGGACATAGGGCAGCCACTTTGCGATTTGGTTATGGAAAAATGCATGAAAAGGATATGATCTTGTAAGCGTGGTCGTGGTGGATATTTGGCTGATGTTGTTTTTTACTATTACTATTATGAAATAAACATCAAAAAATTTAATTTTTTTCTTTAAATAACAAAATAACACCTCTTGTTGGAAAACCCTGTATTTTAAGATAATGTGTTTCTGTTAGCTTGTTTCAGTTTTAAGTCGGGACATACAATTTGTCAATTTGTTAACTTCTTCGAAAATTAATGAATCAGACACTTATTACATACAAATAAATACATGACTGCACTTACTACTTATAAACCATTTGGTATGTATAAGTAAACTATCCAAAAAATATTACCTGAAAAGATACAAAAAAAAATATTAATTAATTATGGTACAGATATAAGTATAAAAACATTATTAAAATCAAAAAATAAAAATAATATTGTGTTTGTCAATAAATAGAATCGACGAATTTGGTCTGAAGAGCTGGCTATGCAAAGACTTCACAGACATCGACGCGGTGAATTGGTCAAAGAACTATGTGTTAGACGTTTAGGTCGATACTATCCTATCTTTGGGTGTGGGTACAATTATATCGTACAACTCACTGATTTGTGGAAAGTTCCCCGCCCGTTTGTTAATGGAATGTTAAGGGATATAAATAAGTAAGTAGTATTAAAAATGTAAATGACAAATAATTTGTTTTAATTTTCCAAAAAAATAAATTCGGTCACTGATCAATATTTTATGGTGTTGCTGCCCTCCTATGGGGGAGGGCATAAACCTAATTACAAACTGGAAACATGTCTCATATATCAAGTACAATTAAAAATGTATACAATTTAGCAGAAGAGAGAATAATATGTAAAAAATGTAAAAAAAAAAAACCAAAGTAAACCAATCTTATCATGCGACTCTCGTCGTGGCCGATAAAGGCAATAGCATTAGCTTTTTTTCTGGTAAATGCAGAAAAACTTGTCGACATACCGAACGGTGGCCTGAACTTGAATTCCACAAATTCCATAGATTTTTTTGTTTGCCTGTTCGGAGTTTTCTATGCATTTTCAATTCTTTTTATTTTCTAACTGTGGCGAGGTTCGGTTTGTTTGCGTTTGTTCACTCGACGATTGTTTTATGCCTTAAATACATAAAAAAAAAATGACAACAGTATAGCAGCAGCCGCACCAGCAGCCGCACCAGCAGCAGCAATAACAACGGCAAGAAGAAACAACATCGACAATGACAGCTACAGCCACAACTGCAACAAATGGTTTTAAGTTCAAGTCTGACATACGTAGGCTGGCAGGCAGGCTACTCCACAACTGTTATGGTTATTGCACAGTGGGTTTTGTTTGTAACTGAACAGTCAAATCGGGTTTTAATCTCCTTTGGGGGGTAAACAAGCTTTGTCGTCGTTGTTCGATTCAGAGGACAAAGTATTGATGGTTTCTCACCAAAATAACGTTGGATGAGCTCTGGAAATTTGGTTTTTCGATTTTCTCTGTTCAGCTGCCAATGACGGTCAAACACAAAACTAAGTAATGCAGCTCCCGAGTGTATTTAAGATGAAAATTTAAAGGAATTGCCCGTAATAGTCTAGACAGACGACAGCCCTAATGTTACCCTGACAGACGAAATTTTTGGACCGTGTACAGAGGAGAGCGCATAGATGAGGATGGTAGGGTATCCAACTCTATTGTCTCCCTACATCATCGCCGGAATGTGGGTTGTGTATCGCTATTCTATAGATATTTCAATGGTATCGGTTCGTCAGATATCCGTCGTCTGGTCCCTGACGTTAGAACATTTAACCGGAATACGCGGCGATCCATGGAGTTTCATCCGGTTGAGCGGACGACACACTATAGAGGAAATTCGTACTTCAGCCGAACTGTTCGTATGTGGAATAATTATCGAGCAAGTGTTTTTCCTGCCTGCTATGACATTATCAAAGTCAAGGCAAACATCAACAAACACTACTCCCTATTTCCTCCCTCCAATTCCCGTTTTTCCTATCACTAACACAGAGCATAACATTTATAGGGGGGTGTTTATAGAGTGTTAGACCAAAAAAAAAACACTGGAAAGAAAATTTGAAAGAAAGTTGGAGGGTAATTCCAAAAAAAATGACCCCTTACAGCTCAAAAATAAAATTATTATTTGTTATGTATTTTTCCGCTAATATTACACAACACAAATGTATCTGTCATTTTCCGAAGGATGAACTTAAATTTTCTTTATACTAACAA
The DNA here is from genome assembly GCA_958296145.1 of Hydrotaea cyrtoneurina. Classification (NCBI taxonomy): domain Eukaryota; kingdom Metazoa; phylum Arthropoda; class Insecta; order Diptera; family Muscidae; genus Hydrotaea; species Hydrotaea cyrtoneurina. The sequence continues at coordinate 16,518,540 of OY282513.1, read as the reverse complement.
AAATATATGTTTTTTTTGTTACCCACAATAAATGAATTCAAACACAAAAATCGTATATTTTTTTATATTGTAACGACCGTTACTTTTTAAAAACATTTTTTTTTGGGAACTAATTTTCTTTGATTTGAAAATAAACCTATTACTTAAAGAAAACATTACAAAGAATTTAATGAGATTTTTTACTTGACACATCCTGTGCAAAATTTTACAATACATGATATTTGTTTCCGAAATTTGAAAACAGCACATTTATAAAGTAACGACCGTTACTTTTTTAATGGTCAAAAATAGTATTGAAATTAGATTTTTTATGAATTCTTTTGGCTGCTACCGATGCTTGAACTTTCGAAGGTCCAAAATTAAGCAATCCTCCTGACATATATTCTTAGGTTGGAATTTTATTTCAAAAATCACCGAAAAATCGGTAACGACCGTTACTTTGGAAACACCCTGGAATTACTTAAATAACTCATCTTTGCTGACTTTATTCCCTTTTTTTTCGACGTTTTTCCCCACTTTGTATGTTCTGTTTTTGTTTGTAATCATGTTCACACTCTATTTTATACTCTTTTTCAAGTTGTACTTCGTTTCTGTTAATTACTTTTTATTTTTCTCGTTTTTTGTCTCGAAAAACGACTGTGCCCAAACCTAAACATGTTGATGACTTGAAGGACACATGTTTCCCGTTGTTGCTGCAGTTTAATCAGAATGTGTCCATCTCAGTGGATGTCACTCGAAATTCTAGACTCTGTCAATCGATACTCAAAAATTTGAATTTTCATTTTCTATTGTTGGCACCACTGTTCATTGGCGTCGTTGTTGTTGAAATTGTCGTCGTCTTTTTTTACGCTTAACAATCATAAATATATGGTGGCATTGGTTTGTTGGTGTTGTTCTTTGGCTCACTAGGCGCTGTTGCTGCGGCGGCTCCTCTTGCTGTCGTTGTTGCTGCTGCAGGCTGGCTAGCTGCTGATGAGGAACCGTTAAGGTGATGGTAGAGTGACTCACGATTCAAGTTTTTGACGTAGTGCTTGGCTTACTGTAGTTGATCGGTTGAATGGTTGGCTGTTCATTTATTTGTTTTTGTTTATTTAATTGTTTATCAAGTTCCCCCAGTGTTGTGTGGCTGTGCATTTGTCGGACTGACTGTTCGTCTTGCATGGTAGCAGTCTGTCTCTGTCAATACTTGAAATATTTTCTTCACATAAAACTGTTCACAACAACAACAAAAGAGAGCATTAATACAATAAAAACAACATACACGCATATTTTCTCTTCTTACTTTGTTTTATTTCTTTCTTTTTTTTTTGACAAATAACATTAATAACATTGTGTGAAAGAAATTCATGAAATAAAAGAACAAGAGGAGAAGCAGATATGTATGTATATTTTTTAAGCAATCAACTGCATTAACATGTGACTGGCGGTTTGCTGCTGTTGCCAGATTGTTGATGTTGCTGCTGATGTTGTTGTGAAAACAATTTCAAAGTGAGTGAGTGACTGCATAACAAATGTCGTGTGACTCAAAACCAAGTGACAATGTGAAAGACGTCTAACGGAACCAAGTGACTGAATGTCTTAGTGGCAGACAGGCAGTAGGTGACTGACTCTAAATCTGACTGTGTGTCCGTTCGTTTAGACGGTTGCCGTTTGTATTAGTTGGCTGCTGTATGCCTTTGTTACATGTGATGGCTCTGCAAGAGGAGAGAGGCTAGGTTGTTGATACCAACCAATGTCTGTATGTACATATGAATACATATATTCACTAAGAAGTATGTATCACCATCATCTTTGTCCTCCGCCAAAAAGAATCAACAACCTCTAGCTATCACAGTGGACGAAAGGAAACTTAATTCTGAAGAGATCATTTTAAAATATTTAACTTTTAAACTGTGTTTTAAAAATGTTGCCCCCGGTGGTCTAATTTTGGATTGGTGTACAACATTTCAGCCGGAATTTCACAAATAACACTTGAAATATTTGCGTCCGAGGCAGCAATTGTGGTGGTCTTGCCGAATAGACGAGAGAGTTTCCTGTTTGAACACAAACACTTGTGTAGTTGGTTCGGAGCGCAAGAACCAGGCTAAAATAATCTCTGAATTGGTTCTTGTGGCATATTTACATGTCCACAACGACCAATTCTTACATTTTGAGCAAAAAAAAAAGTCGAGGTTAAGCTAAATAGTGAACTTTTAAAGAAAAAGAACAGCTAGAGCTGGTTGGGGAATACAGCCAACCAGCACTAGCTGTTCTTTGGTGTCGGTTATATCTTCTCTCGATTCATATCGAGTTTTCTCAAAGATCGATCTATACGAGTTGTCATTACGAGGGGTCATCCCTGAGTGTTAACCATATAAAATAAAAAAAAACATCAGGCTCATAAAAGATCTACCAGCTTCTCTAATTGTCTATACAAATAAAATATGTGGATGGGGTCGGTTGCCCGACTTCTAATCCTGTACCATCTGTATGTTGTAAACCTTCCAATAGTGGGCAACTGCTTAGTATTTTGTTTGGTGGGTCTATTATGACGTCTATAAAATGAACGTAACTTGATGATTACGAAATTGTTCATATTTTTTACTAAATATTTCATAAAAATTATGAAAATACATGCATGAATTCCTCAAATTCTTAAGCATAACCTTTGCCAAAGTAAATGTTGTGGCCAAAATTTGCATGAAATTATTCCATAATTTGACCACTTTCGCACCACTGTGCCAAAGTACACGACGTCATTGTAGAATTTAGAGCAGCATAAACAGGAAATGCCAAAAATTAATGTTCTCATTTATTTATTTGTTGTTGTTGATTTTGATTTGTTTTGTTCTGGCCGACATGAGAGTGTAGCATACATGTGGAAAGAGAGTACAACTGTTTTTGTTGTTTTTTTTGTACTTTTGAACCCATTAGCCAGAGCATGTGCAAGACCAGAGTAGCCAGGCCAAGCCGGGCGTCAGCCAATTTAGCCAACCAGCCAAGCCAGAATGTTATGGAAATGACCTACATCAAATAATCCATAAAACAAACAACAACAAACGACGACGGCAAGAACGATAAAGTCGATATCTTTAAATTTTCGTAAACATAATTTTCGTATAAACGTTCCCAGAATTATAGACACACGTCGACACAGTAATTTAAATTTGTATACTGTACAGAAGAATATTTTGAAGTGTTTGTTTGTATAAAATAGAAGCAACAAACTGACTGGCATACACATATCGATTAAATTCTGAGAAAATGAATTAAAGCATTAACGAAGAATTCAATAGAATTGTTGTGAATTGGCAAAGAATTTTTAAACGGAAATAATGAGAGTGAGAGAGTAAATAGAAAACATTCTTCTGAAGTATCAAATGAAGGATACACTTATCGATAGCTTTTGATTACGATACGGGTCTTTTTCGGAGAGAGAATGTAATCTGACTTATAGGATTTCCTCTTTACAATTAATACAATAATACATCATGTGAAATAAAATAAGAATTACCTAAGAAAACGCCAAACAGTGCGCCTATGAAAACAATTGTTTGGCGAAATGAGGCACCCATCGTTCCTGCTGCACACAAGTTTGTGCAAAAACGGATTGAGACTCGCCTTCGTACGATGAGCACTGGTTGCCGTAGTCTAGAGTGAGCGATTTAGTTAACTCTACATTTCACTCAGCAGTTTGGAGACAACTTTTGACCAAGATCTCGCAATTTACTCAGCACACGACCATGAGCTTCGTATTTTTATCTCATCTCGGCGCCGATGTTAACAAGCAAAACTTTGGCATCTGAGAATCGTAAAACCCGATGGTGATGGTAGAGAAGCTAATGTATCCTCAGAGAGAGATTTTGGAGCGGTGGCGTAATGGGCGCATTTTTCGTTGAAAATGCTCTGCCTTGGCCAAAAATGTTATTTTTAGCACCCTCATCACATACCAAACAATGTTATCAATATTTAGTTATTGACAGATAAGATATTGAAAACACTTAATATTGGTGAAATTAAATAATCAAAAGTTCAGGTGACGACGACAAAAAACGCCATAACACACATTTCGTTCATAACACACATTTTGGTTTTATTTAACCGGAAATGCTAAAGGAATAAAAAAACAAGTGTTTATACGACTGGGTCGAATAATGCGTACATCATTGTAATGCAGGCCTCAGAGCCCACTGAAGATGTATCCACATTAGATTTGCTAAAATTAAGCCAGACCGGCTGGTGCTAGAGTAGAAGTTATTACAATTTGGTCGGACTCAGTAGTAAAATATCACACATATAGGTCGATGTCAGAGAGCTCGCTACAAGCAAAGGGAAGCGATAATAGTTCGTGCTAGAGCAATGCTGTCAAAGTGTGAGCAGAGTGAGCGTATGTTAAAAATCAGACTGTGCTTTGCCGTCCCATAGAAAGCTTGGTCCAAAGACTTTCTAATCATAAAGAGCGAACAAGACATGAGAATTAATCAAATACAGATGTCAATAAACTAGACATTGCTTCATATATACTGAGAATGTCATATTAATCAGGTCATGATCAGTGTAAGGGATGTGATAAGGTTATATTAGAACACTAAACCCGTTCTGTGAGGCGACTCTATTTTTTTTACACGATCGTTTGAAATATCAAGACGAATCAATTCAGTCTACAGCAGTCGAGCTTGTGTGTAGACGTTCGTAATAATTGTATGCAACAAGAGAAGTCTGTTTTTTTTTTAAAAAAAAAAATTATTTTAAAAATTAAAATTGTGTACTTTTTAAAAAAAGGCTACTTTAGTAGGTTTAGGCTAAGTTTAGTATTTAAGTGTAAAAAGAGGTTTAGGGGAAAATGTTTAGGGTTGATAGCTGTTGAGTTTTTCTTCAAAAATTTGTTTTCAGCGACAAAGGAACTTTCGAAATTTTTCTATTATTCTAGTGCAATAATTATTTTGCGCCTTTTCAGATTGCTGGATATTTTGTATTTATGGTTACAAACGAATAATCCAATTAATATATGTATGTACCTCCGCATCACATGACCGAGGGTTTAATAAGAAAGACCCACTATAACTGGTATTTTTTTTGTTTGTTTGTAAAAACAATGCGAATTGTGTATACAGCTAAAAAAAATTAAACAAATTGCGAAATTAGCCGTTTGATGTATTGTCGGTTTTTGCCAACAAACCCGAAAAAAACCTGAAAACGAAAACCATACTCACAAATTCAAAGTTTTAAATTGTGAAAATCATGCAAAAAAAAAAATATTCATGAGTAGAAAGAAGACCAACGTTGGATGCCATGCCATGCCACACACACACACCTTCTCTGTTGACTGCCAAAAAAATACACACTCCACAATCCCCCAGCGTTTCGGTTTTCATAGTTCTTTGCACTTTTGTGCTGGTTTTCTTCTTCTTTTTTTTGTGTGTTGTTATTTCGCTTTAAATAGCCTCAATAATTTCTTTTTTGAGAAATGTAAAATGTGTGTTGTTTTTATTCTCTTTCTGTCGCTGTGTGATTTTGACCAAACTATTATCGGCCAAAGTAAGGTATATTTATAGAACGACCGCTCCACCCCTCATCGTCTTATCAAATTAACACAAACCATAGAAAAATAAATTATATGAAATCAACTGAAAACAAAAAAAAGTTTAAAAACCCCCCCAAAAATTAAAACAACATTTCGTTTATTCATGCTTCAAAGAAAGGAGAAAATATTGCACGTCCAAAACTGACCTCATTTCGGTATTCATTTTAGCCATTCCATATATCGAGGTGCTGTTAATCATTATCGATGGTTTATCAACCAACATATCGTGATCGTAACTAATTAAGACCAATAAGACAGAGACACATTGGGCCAAAATCAGCAGCTTGCTTCTTTTTTTCTCAATTGGCTTTTAAAGCATATTTAGTTTGGCAACCCTGTATGTAATGTAAAATCTAATCATTCCCCGATATTATATTGTTGCCAGATTGTCTGTGTCCGTTGCTCTCCCATGACCGATTTTAATGGCGGCAGCACTCCATTTGTAACAGAACTGTTGTTGTCGGTTTTGAAAATTTACTAAAATAAAGAAATCTTCGGCTTTTGTTGGAAAATAATTGTTACGCTTTCAAAACAAAGGCATGTCGTCTTGGGGTGGAATAGGAAAGCGTAAGCAAAAAAAAGGTGGAGAGATGTAACAGATGCAGCAAGTAAAATAGTAACAAATAACAATGAAATGAAGGCTGGCTGGCTGTTTCTGAAAATTACGGACAATGTGACACAAACATTTCATGTGACAAAGTATACAGAGAAAGTGAGTGAGTGTGTGAATGAATAAGAGTGGCCGTGTCAGTGAGAGTGCTGGTGTGAGCATAAGGGGAACGACTTAATAAGGCGCATATGCCAACTTTAACAATAACAGCACAAATAAGAACAACAAAAGTCTTGAACAGCCGCATGGATGGAACAAACAACACGCCGCCGAAATGTTAAATGTGTTGCTCTAAATGTATGCATATTCACGTATAAATAGCCCACGATGCCGATAGTGTGCAGTGGCTGTGGTGGTGGTGATGATGATGATGATCCTCCTCTCCCTTCACATTGTAAATCATTGAGAAAGACACGTGACTTTTGTTTTGAAACTTTATTGATGTGTTGTTGTGTTCGGGTCGTTCGAAGAATGTACGGGGGCTATTGAGTTTAGTTGTGGCTGCTTGCTGGTTGACTGACAGATAGTTGTTGTTCTGTTTTGAGAAGTCCGTGGTTTCCAACAAAAACACTTCACATTTTTGTGTTATTTTTAGTACAACTAGCGTGAAAATTAAATAGTTATTTGCTGTAAGTGTTTTTAAGTTTTACGAACGAACTGATTTCCTTGTAAGTTTTTCAATGATTTATGTAGACGAAGAAAATCGGTATGAAATAGAAATCACGAAGTATCGCTTGTAGTATTATTCAGCACTGTCATGCTCAATATCATGTAGAATTTATGTAGACAGCCGGCGAATACAGAGGGCGTAAAATGATATAAACTATTGTAAAGACCATTAACATCATCCCCCAGTCAGTCGGATTTTTTCAAATATCTTGCGTCATATGGTAGAGAAGAGAGAACATTATTTTGTGTTGCCTAGCATGTAAGGCAAATGTTGCACCATATGAATATAAAACTACGTTCTTAATTGATCCCGTTGGCCAATTTCATTGAATAGCATTTCGGCAGGGCTCCACTTAATGTGTAAAGTAATTTCATAAAACATTACACCTACATATGTAGCTATGTACATTTCATACAGTGATACATTCAAGTGAAAATAAGTTTTCATCTAAATCTTAGTAATAAATTTGTGATTTGTTGGATTATAGGACATTAATCATACAGGGCCATTCAAGATCGAGTTGGGGGCTCCTTAGTGCAATCCATGCCGAATCAGCTGATTTTTTAGTGGTGTTGCAACCAGATAAAAATGATTGACAAGGAGAACAGGTTTGCCGAACCCAAAACATAACTTCACGTAGTAAATGTATGTGGGAATAAGACAATAGTCATGAGCTCAAATTAATTATAATGGGTTATCCATTTCGTGGTTTCAAAAGTATAGGGCTGGAATACGACATCTGTCAAATTAAGTTGTTAAACCAATTTTTCTTCTTTTCAGTTGGAAGCCATTGATGAAAATGGATCGCTTAACTATCACACAACGCGTAAAAATTATTAAAACCTACTACAAAAATGGTGATTCTGGCACAGCCACATATCGATCTTTAAGAGGATATTATGGTTTATGGTTATGAAGCAGATTTCTCACTCGGTGGGTATGTTAATAAACAAAACTGTCGTATTTGGGGTTCTGAGAATCCTCAAGTAATTGAAGAGAGGTCATTACATCCACAAAAAGCCACTGTTTGGTGCGCTTTTTGGTCCGAAGGTGCACCTTACTTCTTCGAAAACAACGAGGGAACGACTGTCACCATCAATTCCGAGCGTTATGGTCGTATGATAACCGACTTTTTTTGCCTGCTATTGAAGAATTCGACTTGGAGAATATGTGGTTTCAACAAGACGGTGCCGCATGCCACACAACTCGTAATTTCGTAATTTCTCATCGTAACGACATCAACTGGCGATTTGCCACCATAAGACTTTATTGTATGGGGCTACGCGAAAGGCCGTGTTGAACTCTTGAGCACTTAAAAACCAACATTCGTCAAGTTATGGTTGAGATACCGCCCAATATGTGCCAAAAAGTGGTCCAAAATACCTCAAAAGAATCAATGCTTGCAACACTTCGCGTGGTGGTCATTTTGAATGATGTAGTGTTTCACACATAATGTCAACGTTATAAGGTTATCCCTTTATATTACGCATAGGGTGTTCATGATCATTATCTACGTATATGCAAATATGTTCCGAAATTTGACCTTGGAAACGTTGCAATGTTTTGCCATGACCTCCTCAGTCGATCACATACAAATGGGCAATGTAAACAAATAATAAATAATAGCATTTTTCATTCATTCAAATGGCTAAAAATAAAATAAATTAATAAACAAAGAAAGAGAAGAAGATAACCAACCGAAACTTTCAAATGCGAAATACCTGAAGATAGAGATGGATGATAAATTATAAATGGGAACAGAAATTGACAAACAGTCCAGTAACACAGCATAACGAATATCAAAGAGAAAGCAACAAACAAATTGGATACGAATCTATCACAAAGCAACGCCGCACTGCAAAGTGGAGAAAAAAGAGAAATTTATGCCAGCAAACAAAAAAAAAACGAAAACGGTTTAAACCGATAATCGGTATTTCGCTGATGGGGCAATAGTTTTGAAAATAATATAATTAACATATGCACATACGCTCATAAGATCTGCTCCCTCCCCAAAACGGAGAAGTTTGTAGATGCCGTCGGTATGATTGAAGTGCTAGCTGTGGTATGGAAAATATTTGGGGTCGAATGTTTGTTGCCCGGTGATGATTGTCTATTCATTAGGCAATAGCTTTGTGCGGAGCAAATTATATTCACCAATTTCAAAACAGTTCGTTCTTAGACCAATCTTGGGCAGCGGGGAATATTTCATCATTTGGTTCAAATTTAAGACATGCACTCCACTCTGATTAACAGAATAGTGGGACCGATCGCTTCACAAATTGGTTCGAAAACTATCGGTAATGGATCGATTATGAGTCTTACAAACAACTCAACAAAATACTAAAAAAAAACAATCCAATGGCCAATTCATTGCAGTATCGCGGTCTCTAGAGAAGCAAAACAGCCACAATCGTACTAAAACGCGCCAGAAAATCATTATAGTACTATTTAATGTGTTCGGAGTGCGGTGTCTGACAAATTACAACTTTTTAATTGAGATGTCCCCTACAAGTCCAAAGCAACACGTTAGCTATAGAAAATAAGGCTATTGAATGGAGGAAAGAGGAAGTAGTAGTGGTTGTTGTATATGGGATCATGTTTTCAGCTGCTGCTTTCCACCTTGAAAACATTTATTCGTTGTAAAAAAAAGCTATGCTTTAGAGGCAACGTCAGGATTTTAGGGAGTGACTAAACTCACATTAAACCGAGCCGAACTTACCGAAGTGCATGAGGCCTTTTACACGATGCAATTTCTTCGTGCAATAATTGCATGCAACTCTTGTTTGTAGGCAAACGGTGTAGAGAAGCAAAGGGGGTAGAAAAAATTTCACGTTTTCCGTTCCTCTTGCAATTTTTTTGACATTTCTCTTCACTGTCGTTTGTACTCTTGTTCATTTGTATTGCATGCAAAATTGCACCGTATAAATGCTGATGTTTTTAAGAAGCAATCGTCTAAAACCCCTCCATGTGAAGTTCACATTGTGAAAACATTTTTCATTTTCCGCAATTTGCATTATTAAAAACTTCGGTTAATAAAACAATGACACTTTTTTAGTTGAGCGGACTCAACTGATCCGAATATAATATGTGGGAACAGTATTGCGAAATTTAGTCTGGGTAGTGGTAACATCGGAAATGGCGATGTTTTGGTACACGTCAAGTCAGCGGCAAACAAGAGGTTAAAAGGTTGGTGCTCTGCTTTGAAATTACTCCGGACAAAAGCTACACACAATAAAAGCGAACATAACTTAAAGGTGGTACAAAATATTTCGAGTAGTACCAAAAAATTATTCAAAAAGGAGTACATTCATATAGACCCACCTTCAAGGATTTTATTTATACGAAATTGTATTGGAGAATACGAAATTTTATTTAAAATAAAAATATATTTAAACAATTTGGATATATCAGTTAAAATCCAACAAAAACAAGATTTTTCGTAAAGAAACAATCCAAACGTACTTAGTATAACACAAAAATCTATTTTCTTTGTAAAAAAAAACTGTGAATTATGTAAATTTATACCAAAAAGAGTGGGAAATCGAAAACGTGAATGCCATAAAAATGGGTTAAAATAAAGTGTACAAAAAAAAATACATCTAAAGAACAAAATTGTACGAAATTAGGCAAATTTCTACGAATTTTGTGATATAGTAAAGAAATCACGAAAACACAGTATTTATTTATAGAAAAAGAAACTTTTAAAATAGAATTAAAGAAATGTTGTGTATATTTTGTTAATAAAAAAAAACAACAACAAGACAAAATGAGAGAAAACGTGTTTGTTGTTGTCAAACAACAACAAAAACAACCACAATAACTACATCTTGCTTTGCTACTAACCTTTTTCAAGCAACAATAAACCGTAACGTTTTCTTATTACTTTCAAAAACTCGGGTTCATTTTCTGTAAGAAAGACAGACCATACAGAAAAAAGAACACAAACACACATACGCCATGGCACACAATCAGAGAGAGAGGGAGAGAGAGAGAGAAGAGAGAAAACACAAATAGAAATAATATTTATATAAATAGAAGAAATTCTCAAATGAAAAACGGTATATTGTTGATATTAATGGAAAATGAATATGAAGCACATATTGAAATGATCTCCGTATACAGTGTACTATTTCCTATGTGTGTGAAGTTAAATTCTTTTTTATATTCTTTTTTCGGCGAAAACCTCCGGTCCTCAAAGGGTTAATAAAGTTATATTCTTTTTTTGTGAAGTTAAATTCTTTTTTTGTGAAGTTAAATTCTTTTTTTGTGAAGTTAGATTCTTTTTTTGTGAAGTTAAATTCTTTTTTTGTGAAGTTAAATTCTTTTTTTGTGAAGTTAAATTCTTTTTTTGTGAAGTTATATTCTTTTTTTGCGAAGTTATATTCTTTTTTTTGTGAAGTTATTTTCCTTTGTTTTCGGTTCATAGGAAACAAGTTATGTTCGGAATATAACTTTCTGGTTTATGAGAAACAATTTATATTCGGAATATGACTTTTTGACTCATGGAAAACAACGTTAATTCGGAATTTAAATTTTTTTCACTAATATACAATCTGAAGCAAAATGGCCAAAATGGGACTTAGTGCGTCCGTGGAGAAAAAATGGAAATACTTTCCACTATGACACTACCCTTAAATTAAAGCTTATAGTGACCGCTAAAAACGCTAGACGGACATTTGTCTGAAATAATTTTAGAAATGTCGAATTCTTCACCTGGAAAAGTGAAAATGGCCAAAATTACTCTAGAGTGGGACTTAGTGCGTCCATGGAAAAAAAATGGAAATACTTTCCACTATGACACTACCCTTAAATTAAAGCTAATAGTGACCGCTAAAAACGCTAGACGGACATTTGTCTGAAATAATTTCAGAAATGTCGAATTCTTCGCCAGGAAAAGTGAAAATGGCCAAAATTGGTCACAATTTGGACTTAGTGCGTCCGTGGAGAAAAAATGGAAATACTTTCCACTATGACACTATCCTTAAATTAAAGCTAATAGTGACCGCTAAAGACGCTAGACGGACATTTGTCTGAAATAATTTTAGAAATGTCGAATTCTTCGCCTGGAAAAGTGAAAATGGCCAAAATTGGTCACAATTTGGACTTAGTGCGTCCGTGGAGAAAAAATGGAAATACTTTCCACTATGACACTACCCTTAAATTAAAGCTTATAGTGACCGCTAAAAACGCTAGACGGACATTTGTCTGAAATAATTTTAGAAATGTCGAATTCTTCGCCTGGAAAAGTGAAAATGGGCAAAATTGGTCACAATTTGGACTTAGTGCGTCCGTGGAGAAAAAATGGAAATACTTTCCACTATGACACTACCCTTAAATTAAAGCTTATAGTGACCGCTAAAAACGCTAGACGGACATTTGTCTGAAATAATTTTAGAAATGTCGAATTCTTCGCCTGGAAAAGTGAAAATGGGCAAAATTGGTCACAATTTGGACTTAGTGCGTCCGTGGAGAAAAAATGGAAATACTTTCCACTATGACACTACCCTTAAATTAAAGCTTATAGTGACCGCTAAAAACGCTAGACGGACATTTGTCTGAAATAATTTTAGAAATGTCGAATTCTTCGCCTGGAAAAGTGAAAATGGCCAAAATTGGTCACAATTTTGACTTAGTGCGTCCGTGGAGAAAAAATGGAAATACTTTCCACTATGACACTACCCTTAAATTAAAGCTAATAGTGACCGCTAAAAACGCTAGACGGACATTTGTCTGAAATAATTTTAGAAATGTCGAATTCTTCGCCTGGAAAAGTGAAAATGGGCAAAATTGGTCACAATTTGGACTTAGTGCGTCCGTGGAGAAAAAATGGAAATACTTTCCACTATGACACTATCCTTAAATTAAAGCTAATAGTGACCGCTAAAAACGCTAGACGGACATTTGTCTGAAATAATTTTAGAAATGTCGAATTCTTCGCCTGGAAAAGTGAAAATGGCCAAAATTGGTCACAATTTGGACTTAGTGCGTCCGTGGAGAAAAAATGGAAATACTTTCCACTATGACACTACCCTTAAATTAAAGCTTATAGTGACCGCTAAAAACGCTTAGACGGACATTTGTCTGAAATAATTTTAGAAATGTCGAATTCTTCACCTGGAAAAGTGAAAATGGCCAAAATTACTCTAGAGTGGGACTTAGTGCGTCCGTGGAGAAAAAATGGAAATACTTTCCACTATGACACTACCCTTAAATTAAGCTAATAGTGACCGCTAAAAACGCTAGACGGACATTTGTCTGAAATAATTTTAGAAATGTCGAATTCTTCGCCTGGAAAAGTGAAAATGGCCAAAATTGGTCACAATTTGGACTTAGTGCGTCCGTGGAGAAAAATGGAAATACTTTCCACTATGACACTACCCTTAAATTAAAGCTAATAGTGACCGCTAAAAACGCTAGACGGACATTTGTCTGAAATAATTTTAGAAATGTCGAATTCTTCGCCTGGAAAAGTGAAAATGGCCAAAATTGGTCACAATTTGGACTTAGTGCGTCCGTGGAGAAAAAATGGAAATACTTTCCACTATGACACTACCCTTAAATTAAAGCTAATAGTGACCGCTAAAAACGCTAGACGGACATTTGTCTGAAATAGTTTTAGAAATGTCGGACGCACTATGTCCAAATTGTGACCAATTTTGACCATTTTCAATTTTCCAGGCGAAGAATCCGACATTTCTAAAATTATTTCAGACAAATGTCCGTCTAGCGTTTTTAGCGGTCACTATTAGCTTTAATTTAAGGGTAGTGTCATAGTGGAAAGTATTTCCATTTTTTCTCCACGGACGCACTAAGTCAAAATTGTGACCAATTTTGGCCATTTTCACTTTTCCAGGCGAAGAATTCGACATTTCTAAAATTATTTCAGACAAATGTCCGTCTAGCGTTTTTAGCGGTCACTATAAGCTTTAATTTAAGGGTAGTGTCATAGTGGAAAGTATTTCCATTTTTTCTCCACGGACGCACTAAGTCCAAATTGTGACCAATTTTGCCCATTTTCACTTTTCCAGGCGAAGAATTCGACATTTCTAAAATTATTTCAGACAAATGTCCGTCTAGCGTTTTTAGCGGTCACTATAAGCTTTAATTTAAGGGTAGTGTCATAGTGGAAAGTATTTCCATTTTTTCTCCACGGACGCACTAAGTCCAAATTGTGACCAATTTTGGCCATTTTCACTTTTCCAGGCGAAGAATTCGACATTTCTAAAATTATTTCAGACAAATGTCCGTCTAGCGTTTTTAGCGGTCACTATAAGCTTTAATTTAAGGGTAGTGTCATAGTGGAAAGTATTTCCATTTTTTCTCCACGGACGCACTAAGTCCAAATTGTGACCAATTTTGGCCATTTTCACTTTTCCAGGCGAAGAATTCGACATTTCTAAAATTATTTCAGACAAATGTCCGTCTAGCGTTTTTAGCGGTCACTATTAGCTTTAATTTAAGGGTAGTGTCATAGTGGAAAGTATTTCCATTTTTTCTCCATGGACGCACTAAGTCCCACTCTAGAGTAATTTTGGCCATTTTCACTTTTCCAGGTGAAGAATTCGACATTTCTAAAATTATTTCAGACAAATGTCCGTCCAGCGTTTTTAGCGGTCACTATAAGCTTTAATTTAAGGGTAGTGTCATAGTGGAAAGTATTTCCATTTTTTCTCCACGGACGCACTAAGTCCAAATTGTGACCAATTTTGGCCATTTTCACTTTTCCAGGCGAAGAATTCGACATTTCTAAAATTATTTCAGACAAATGTCCGTCTAGCGTTTTTAGCGGTCACTATTAGCTTTAATTTAAGGGTAGTGTCATAGTGGAAAGTATTTCCATTTTTTCTCCACGGACGCACTAAGTCCAAATTGTGACCAATTTTGGCCATTTTCACTTTTCCTGGCGAAGAATTCGACATTTCTAAAATTATTTCAGACAAATGTCCGTCTAGCGTTTTTAGCGGTCACTATTAGCTTTAATTTAAGGGTAGTGTCATAGTGGAAAGTATTTCCATTTTTTTTCCATGGACGCACTAAGTCCCACTCTAGAGTAATTTTGGCCATTTTCACTTTTCCAGGTGAAGAATTCGACATTTCTAAAATTATTTCAGACAAATGTCCGTCTAGCGTTTTTAGCGGTCACTATAAGCTTTAATTTAAGGGTAGTGTCATAGTGGAAAGTATTTCCATTTTTTCTCCACGGACGCACTAAGTCCCACTCTAGAGTAATTTTGGCCATTTTGCTTCAGATTGTATATTAGTGAAAAAAATTTAAATTCCGAATTAACGTTGTTTTCCATGAGTCAAAAAGTCATATTCCGAATATAAATTGTTTCTCATAAACCAGAAAGTTATATTCCGAACATAACTTGTTTCCTATGAACCGAAAAAAAAGAATATAACTTCACAAAAAAAAGAATTTAACTTCACAAAAAAAGAATTTAACTTCACAAAAAAAGAATTTAACTTCACAAAAAAAGAATTTAACTTCACAAAAAAAGAATATAACTTTATTAACCCTTTGAGGACCGGAGGTTTTCGCCGAAAAAAGAATATAAAAAAGAATTTAACTTCACACACATCTATTTCCTAACGGACACCTTTCATGAACGGACACTTTTTCCAGCACCAGTCTCATGAGCGGACAAGTTTTTCAGTCCCTTTGGTGTCCGCTTAATAGAGAGTACACTGTAATCGTTTTAGACCATTGTAGTGTAATTATTAAAGGACACGCAAGTTGAAAAGGGTTGAAAAATTAAAATATTTAATGAATAGCACAGAAAAGCAAAAATATAGTGAAATTATTTCATGGTAACTAAAAGTCGCCTTAAGAAATGGATTTATAGGGTTATCCATTTCGTGGTTTCAAAAGTATAGGACTGGAATTCGACTAAGCACGTTGTTAAACCATTTTTTTTTCTTTTCAGTTGGAAGTCTGACATTGACGAAAATGGATCGCTTAACTATAACACTACGCTTATTAAAACCTACTACAAAAATGGTGATTCGGGCACAGCCACATATCGTGCTTTAAGGTCGCAGGATAACCGAATTTTTTTTTTACTGATATTGAAGAATACGACTGCCACACAACTCGAGCGAATACGGCTTTATTGCAAGAGACATTTCCTGGACGCGTAATTTCTCGTCGTGGCAACATCAACTGGCCACCAAGATCATGCGATTTGACACCATTAGACTTATTTTGTGGGGCTACGCGAAAGACCGCGTTTAACTCTTGAGCACTTAAGAAC
Source organism: Hydrotaea cyrtoneurina (assembly GCA_958296145.1). Lineage (NCBI taxonomy): Eukaryota > Metazoa > Arthropoda > Insecta > Diptera > Muscidae > Hydrotaea > Hydrotaea cyrtoneurina. The sequence continues at coordinate 16,502,443 of OY282513.1, read as the reverse complement.
CAACATTCGTCAAGTTATGGCTGAGATACCGCCCAATATGTTCCAAAAAGTGGTCCAAAATGACCTCAAAAGAATCAATGCTTGCAACACTTCGCGTGGTGGTCATTTTAAATGATGTAGTGTTTCACACATAATGTCAACGTTCAAACTTTATAAGAAAAAAGAAATATGATGAACAAAATATTTTATATGTGTTTTATTTACATTTACTTTTAAAAAGCAAAATGGTTATTCATTTGAGATTACGATATCTTACTCGCCAAGTCGCCAGCATTTACGAGGAGGAAACAGCCGCCTTTAAGCCCAACTTAAGGAAAAGACGTTCAGCTTTTTTTACATCAGTGAGCTGTACAATATCATTTGTAAACCCACTGAGCGAGACTTATTGTGAAAAGACGGCTGCGAACGGCTAATGCTTTTTCTAGCAAAGTTGTACATGGCTCTGAGATTACGATCTCTTACTCGCCAAGTCGCCAGCATTTACGAGGAGGAAACAGCCGTCTTTAAGCCCACCTTAAGGAACAGACGTTCAGCTTCTTTGAAATCGGTGAGCTGTACGATATCATTTGTAAACCCACTGAGCGGGACTTATTGTTAAAAGACGGCTCCGAACGGCTAATGCTTTTTCTAGCGAAGTTTTACATGGCTTTGAGATTACGATCTCTTACTCGCCAAGTCTCCAGCATTTAGGAAGTGGAAACAGCCGTCTTAAAGCCCACCTTACACCTTCAAAAATATTTGATCAACACAATATTTGACATGAAAATAGAAAAATATCAAATACGTTTTGATATTCGACCAACATAAACTTCAAACAGCACCTTACAATATCAAATATATTCGTCAAATAGAAATGTTTGACCAACATGTATGCAGATGGGCTGTACTTTTGCTCCTAATAACTTGAGAACTCACACAGTAACATCGCTCATCTTACACCTTCAACCTCATCAACGTATTCTCTTGCAATACATTGTAATACATGAACCGAAATGCGTCAAACCAATTTATAATGCGTTAAATAGCGCAAAGAAATTAAACAAGAGTCGATTATTTGTTGTAAATTCTAAAATCTGTCGCAAAGGTTGACAACATCCACTGTGGCCGGCCTAGTAACAGCGGGCCAGCACATTGAGTTTTCACTTTTATGACAAAACAACACATGTTGTTGGCAATAGACAAAACGAAAACCAATGTATTCTAAGGAATCACAAATGACCTCCGAATTAACAACACACACAAACATTTATTTTAGTAAACCAAACTAAACGAGTGTAAACAAAAGACAGGCAGCAGGCGAAACGACACAAAAACATAACAGTTGTGATCATTGAAGTATGTATGTATATGTAAATATGTTTTTTTTTTTTTGATTATTCAGCATTGAAGTAGGGCATACTCCCCGCTTTACTACTCCGTCCCAAAGCACACGTGTGCTAAGATTATACAAATTGTTTAAAACAAATCATATTTCAAAAACCCCCCGAATTATTAGTTTTTATGTTATGGCCTGCCACTACTTAAAGACAACATAGAAAATCAACTCACACAAAAAAAAAATAGTATTTATAAATTTAGCACATGATTCAGTCAGTCAAGACACCAACATCAGCTAACCAACATACGAGTTGTACGGGATGTGAAGGGTGTCTGCGCGTGATGATTGTTGGTATTGCAGGGTATGATGTGATCCCATCTGATTTAATCTAAGATATGGTCGCTTCTATTGCTAGTTCGAAGAATAGTTTAAGTAAAATTACTATTTTTTTTATTTTCGCATTGTACAAAATAGAAAATACCAAATAGTCTCATGATGTGTCTATTTTTAGTATGTTATACAGAAAGTAAGAGTACATTCTTGCATCTAGTTCGGTGGACGAGTGGTATAGTAAATTGGTTTATCAGCGGGGATAACAAAAAAAAATTGCATTACATCTGCTAATGAAAAAATTAATTTCAGAAATGATCATGGCGATCTGTTGATTTTTTAACCATGAGACATGGAAAATTACTTATAATATCAATAACACTGACATCAATGAATTTTAATAATTTAAACTATTTACCACCGTGACACATTTTTCACGGAAAGCTTTTATCGTTTCCTTTATCCATTAGAGGTATGACAAACCATTTTTTGTGACCGGAGATTGGAGACTTGGGAATGGACGATCTTTGGTTTCAGCAGTATGGGGCACCCTACCACACAGACCAAGCCACATCAATCTTTTGCTTACCAAGTTCCTTAATCGAGTTATCAGGCGTCACGGCTATGTCATGGGAGCTCTAATGTGGGTTACTGCAAGTGATCGATGTTAAGCGAACAATTCATTAACGATTCAGGCCCTTTAGGCAAATATCGGGCAAGATTGAGCCCGAAACCGGGTTGACACAATGGGCTACTGTGAAGCCATCTGAGTCAGCCACACGGATGAAATCGTATGCCAAAAACAATGGGAACTTGTATTTGGATCACGCTTTATTTAATAGTTCAGGGAACATTTAAAACAGCTTAACAAAGCGTTGTTAAGAAAAATTTGTGCAAATTTGTTTGTATTTTCATACATTTTACTTAACAAAGGATTGTAAAGCTGTTTTAAATTTTTATGAATACGGTGGTTAATCTTGTGTAGGTAATGTTAGAAGGAATATTTGGTGTAATTTGGTAACCTTCCCTCATTATCATGCTACACCGTGCAGTATAAACGCTAAAGTGTTTTCGGGAGATTTTTTTTCTTGTTTCGTATTTTTCCGACTCTTGTTTTCGATTTTCACGCTTTTGTTGCTGCGGTTGCGAAGATTTCAAAAATACACCCACCAGCAACACGTGACGCATTATGTTTTGTTTTTTTTCGACTATTTTTTTTTTTGTTTTGTTCTCATTTGAAAATAGTTGGGTTAGATTTTTTATTTTTATTTATTCTTCAGTGTGGAGGTTGCGTAGCGCAGCTGTGTGTGTATGAGAGAGTTAAAAATAAATAATGCCGAAAACATTTTGGCTAATCGCGTTAATTTAGATTAAGTGATATTTTTAAACAAATAAAGAATGTATTGGGAGTTCAAAAAAAGTCTGTGGAGTTTTTTTCTTTTTATCTTCTGATAATTTGATAGTTTTTGTAAGAGATGTGATTTTTTTCCAAGTAGTTTCAAATAATATTCACTATTTTTGGCATCTTTTTCGGATATCACAGAGTTAACTAGCTCCAATTATCATATTTATTTTCGATTCCTCCTACATTCATTAACATTAAATGCGAATATATCCATGATCTTTTTTACCAAAAAAAAAATCAATTCCATTTGCTTAAAAATTTATGACCGGAAAAATATGATAACTATTATGGACATTTCTTGCGTTTCCTTTAGAGTAAAATCGAAATGATCTAAGTATTTAAGAATAGGGGAAATTATATTCAAATTCTAGTGAAATGTAGTGTACTTTCTACTAACGGATACCTCTCTTAAACGGACCACTCCCATAAACGCACTCTTCTTTCAGTACCAGTTCGCTTATGTACATCCCTCATAAGCGGATACATTTCTCAGTCCTTGAAGATAGTACAGTCATTAGAGTATAGAGTATTTAGAGTATAGATTCTTTAATTCGCAATAGAGTTTTCCGTTATGGTTCAGACTACATTAAATTTTCAGACTCTTCCAAAGTTCAGAACCTATTAAGATAACAAATGCTTCACTCTTGAGCTAACAAAAAATGATGGGACACAACAGTTTATACTTCTGAAAACTTAAAACGGAAAACAAAAGATGTTCACTGAAAAATAAAATAGACATTTCTTGTGTCAATAGAAAATTCAAATCGTTTTTCGGCTTCATGTAGGGAAACCCATTCGTGTGATTTTCTTAAAAAAAAATTCAATAACAACCAATAATGTGAGCTTGGAACAATTTGCTAGATTCGTTGTCTATCTTTTGACCAGATTATTTGGAAACGGTTACAAACGAAAAACAACAACGGAATCAAAATCGCTTTATTATTGCTGCATACATGTATTGCGTTGTATTTTTAATGATTTCTTTTCTGTGGTTCGTTTATGTTTCCCATTCTGTTCAGAATCAATTTTACTTAATTTTGTTCAGTATTAGTTAGACTTTCTTGACGTTCTACATTCGTTGTGGCGTTTTGTTACGATTTGTGCTGTTGAATTTATGTCTTCGAGAGTTCCATTTATGTCGTTCCAATTCATTTCGATTCATATTAAATTGTCTTTCATTGTGCATATGTATGTACGGATATGCGGAGATGTAGAACAAAACTTATTTTGTTGTATTTGTTTTATGGCTGTAGCAGTGGATAAAACAAACGATTTCTGATTTGTTTCTTTTTGTTATTTTTTCCGTTCTCCTCATTTTTATTTTATGGCGAAATTGTCTTTGATTTAAAATTTTTTTTTTCAAATTCTATGTTGTTGGCCGTCATTTAGGCGCAATTATTATTAATGGATTTCCAGATAATGCAAATGTCAATAACCTTATAAACTTGAGAGATCCCGAGAACCAGAGCACCATTCCTCACCTCATGTCTCCACTAATGTAGTGAGATTATATTCTAAACTCGTATTTTCAATGATTTCGTGTAGCCTGAATCAAATGTGACCTATTGTTGCATTTTGATAACCTACTTTTCGTTATGCGACAATAACTTCATACAGAAACACACATTTGTATGAGTTTTCATTCATAGACATTTTGTATGATTTACGGAATGATGATTTCTGCTGTGCGCTGGGAAGCCGTTACGCAAACTTAATGTTTCAATAAGAGAATTGAGGACCAATGTTTTGAGACGTTTCAATAACAAAATTGTCGATTGAAGCTGGACTGTAACAAGTGTCGAGTATACGGCACTTATTGCTCTACGCGACTTGTCGGTCAATTGACCAATTCTAACGTAACTTATGCCATGATAAAATGGCTGTTACAACGGTAGAGTTAAAAACGCAGTGGTCTACATACGAAAATCTAGAATGGTAGAATAATTAAAGTGCTAATAAAATCCCCGTACCCGAAACAAACTTAGTAACCCGAATGGATATGACAAGCAAAACCATTACTCAATTTATGGACAAAAGAAAAAATGATGTCATTTTTAATCAAATTTAGCCATGTTTGAAAAGTATTGAAGACAGACCCGCTATAAGATTCGTCCCGGCAGAATTTGACGTCGTCCTCGTTTGCTTTCGTATTGTTATGTTTTTTTTCTAAGGCGCACAAAAGGCTATACTACACTTATTGATTTACACGACACACACATGCAAACACGTTTCACTGCATAAGCATGAAAAAAATGTAACGGCGCACATATGCACATATACCCACACATACATGAACACAAATAGAAATGGCAAAAATGAAACTAAATGACAGAAATTAGTGTTTGTTTTTGAAACAGAACAATAACAAATTATTAGAAATGATAATCAATCAATTAGGAAAGGAGAATAGCGGTTGAGAGAGACCGTAAAACAGAACGAGCATAGGTTCAGAGCGAATGAGCAATTAGAAAAAGATGGAGGGAAATCGAAAACAATAATAAACAGTTCGCAACGACGCGCAGTGTTATATTTTGGAAATCCAACAGGACAACTTGGTTTCATACCTAAATACTGCTAGAGCTACAGCAATAACTTTGTGTTAGTGACACGGAAAGAATGTTTACGCCATATAGAGGACGCAGTTTTATGTGTACTAAAAAAATCGTTTATTTGAAATATTGGTTTTTTCGAAAACCCCATCTCGATTTAACCGAGATAGAAAACCAGCTTTACTTTTTATTGACAGATAGAACATCTTAGTTCTAGGCCCCCAAACTCAATTTTAGCTTAATATCACGTAAGTTTAGTTCTCGAATGAAAGAAAGTTGTGCGCTGACAAATTTGCTAATTAAAAAAGGTTGTGGGTAGAATAAAATACGAATATACGAGTAATAATGAAATGTTCCAGTTGAGGAATGAACTAAATGGAAAACACAAAAAGTATAAAGTGGTAATTTTTTATAAACTATGGGCGGACTTACCTTTGGCACGATATTTGCTGCGTTTGCCGTAACGACAACTGTACGCCATAGCTGCATTAATGTGAAGAATCGGAGTAGGGAGACTTAATCACAAAAGGAGAAGGCTGATGATGTTTCTGGTAGAAGGATACGCTGTAGGTCCGTAGGATCTGGCGAATGAAGTCAATGTGTTGATTTTTTTCGTTTACTTTTCATAAGAGTTGTGTTAAATTTGCACAGAACTTTTTTTCAAACACTTGTTTGTATGACAATATATTTTTTTAAATAATCACACTTTTCTCGTTGACAGGGATTTTTATATTTTGTTAAAATCTAGGATGTTTATTGTTCCTTGGGATATTTTGAAACATTAATCTTGCAAGAATTTTCTGTAATTTTTCGATATTTACTTCTTAAGATTGATTTGGTATTTTCGATAATTTGATCTCTTAAGGGTATTAAAAATTACATATAGAATTTTGAAGAGATTTGCGTTTGATTATTACTGAATTCTTTAACTTCAGAGAATTTTGTATTAAATTTCCGAGCATTTTTTAATTATTCCACAAATTACACTCTCTTTAACTTGAGATGTTTTTTTTCTTTAATTATCAATATTATAATTTATTCGTAGAATTTCTGTTAACGAAGATATTCAATTAAATCAGATGTTTTGGAACTTTTAATTTTGTTACAAGTAATTTGTTGTTTTTCCAAAAAATGTATTAGATTTTGAGGTGTTTTTGATAACCTCAAAGTATACGAAGATTTTCGATAAGATTTGTTATTATTCCCAAACTTTTAAATTATTTACTTATTAACATTTCCGTTTTTTTTTTATAACTTCATGAATTTTGATTTCTTATTGTTCCAGATTTTTAATTTCTATTGAAAAAGAAATGCTCACTATATATTTAATATTTAGGTTTTCCAACTTTTTAGTTTATTTTGTTATTGCTATAATTTTTACTCTCCAATTTTGTGGTTTTTTGTTTACAATTCATATATTTTGCTTTAGGTTTTTTTTATTATTTCATATATTCATGATTATTTATGTGCTTCAGATTTAACTATTATTCACTTTTTTTTTCTTTTCAATGCTAGTGAAGATTATTTTAACTTTCTGGATATTCCTTTGAATATAAGTATACTATATTTAATTTTTTTTTGTTACGATTTCCGCACTTTCTGGTTTTTTGTTAAATTTTTGCAATGTCGTATTATTTTATTACAATTTTGTTTCAATCAGAACTTGTAGATATTTAGACTTTTTTCACTCTTTTGTTAAAGGATATAATATTTATTAAACCTTTTGTTTATTGATTATATTGATTTTTTGATGATTTCAAGAACGAAAGGAACATTTCATTTTACTGGAAACTCAAAAGGAACACACCACCAAAATGTTTTCTGAAAATATGTTACATATATCTTGCAGTATACTTTGCTGTTTACTAATTTTAATATTATTTATCGTTTTTAGAAAATTTAATTTTTTGCAATTAATTTTTGCCCACTCAATTTGTATTTGCTTTGTTGTAAAATATTACCTTGTCCGCTTCTTGAGATGGAATTAGTGTGAAGGACCAAGGGTTGTTAACAAAGCTTAATTTATTTGGTGATCTGAGGTATTTATTATTATTTTTTAAATTATTATACGCTTTTTCGCACAAAAATCTTTCGATAAATCGTTAGATATTTTATAGTTTTATAAAATTTCATGAAGTTTAACATGTTTTCAACAAAATTCCGTAATTGTGTTAAGGAAATTCAACATTATTGCTTATCAATGGTTGGTGTCAAGGATTACACTTTTTTTACTCTCTCTATTTCTCAGACTCTCTTGTCAAGCACTATGAACATATGCCTTTTTTTGTTTAAAATCAATATATTTTTTTTTTTATTTCAACACTTATTTCCCGAGATTTTTTTTCTTGTTTGTTAATTTGTTACAAAACAACGAATATTTTTCGACTTTTTTTCTTCACACGATTCTTGACAATATCTTGGTTTATTTAATTTTCTTCGTTGGGTAATTGTCAAGTCGTCTGAATAGCACTCTCCACTCTCTCCTAAATACACAGTTGCTGTGGTTGTTGCTGGTGATGAATGAACTTGACGAACGCTGCTGATTTTCGTAGTTGTTGTTTTATATCGGTTTTTTATTGGTTATGATTGTGTAGAATCTATAGAAGAAAAAAAAAATTAGGCCATGGAATTTATATAAAAATTATTCTAAAATAAATTTTTTCACAGAAATACAAAAAGAACTTGAATTAAACATGGGTTTTCTTTAAACCAGTAGTAAGTTTTCGAAACAATCACATCACTTTACTGAAATTTCTGTTCTGCAGTTACATGTTCTTCTTCCGCATTCATCCCCCTCTCCACCTCTTCGTCCATTCATAACTTATTTATTTTCTTCTTTTTCATGCACATTCCTTCACGTCCTGTGTTCATCCTTTCGATTTATTATCACTGACACGCACTCTCTTTTTTAATTTCCATCTTCTATTCATACGTACACACACAAACTTCATTGAAAAATATTTTTCAACAATAAAGAAACGACAGAACATGCCTTTTTCTTTTTTGTTTTTTAAAATAACTTTCGTCGTGTTACAGTTGATATCGGTTGACATCTCGGCCAAAAGATGGTTACTTGCTCATCTGCTTGTTCTTTCTTTATGCCAACCGTCCGAATGGAGAAGAAGAAACTCGTGTGAGTGAGTTTGTGTCATTTCCTCATACTTCTACTATTTTTCCGTACGTTTTTTCATTTCTCAGCACTTGCACAACTATTACGACGACTACTACGTATTTCTTGTACTACTATTATCATCATATGTTTTAGCGGTGGCTGGGCTACCGTAATGCATGCAGTCATTTTAGTTGTCATTTGTACTCTTTGCGATTTGTTCTCTCATGCCACTCTCTCCCTCAGCGTAAGGTAAATAAAAACTATAACGATTGACTTCGAAGTAGAAGGGTTGCCACTGTCAGAATATATTTTCGCAATTCTATGTTGAAAGCCGGTATGGAAATTAATGTTTAATTGTTCTTAAGTCCGGATAAATGCAAGCCGTTCCGTTGAAACAAGAAGTCAACTGAAACGGAAAATCGATGCAGTGGGTGATTACCACATACATATATATTTAAGAACTTAATCTTGTTACAAGAATTTCCATTAAATTTAAATCAGTTGATTAAAAGGACAACGTCTGCTTATATCCCGAACAGAAACATATCGCTAATTGGTAAATTGGTACATATGTACATTTATCGTGTCGAATTTCTCTTGCCCATACTAAATACGTGTTGCGTTAATTTCGTACTACGATACGGTTCGCTGCCTTACCTTTAAAATTTACCCAGTTGAAATAAAACCTAATGTATCATGCAAGCTGACAATGTAAAAAAAGTGGTGCTCATTTGTGTGCGGATTCCAAAAAATGTTTGGATGGAAACTGAACGGGTGTTACTAAAAGGTGTGTTAAAAATACCTTCGCCAGAGCAAAGAATAAGAATTGAGCAAATAAGAGCTTCCAAGACGAATTTAAACCCAGTCAGTGGCATGTAAAATACTTAAAACAATCAGGAAAAGGATTTACCTCAAACCTACCTTCGGTCTAAATGAACCCTACCTATACTAATATCTAATATATATGGATGGAGAGAGAAGAGTACGTGAGTGATATAAAGAGAGTTTGTTCTTACTCACTACTGCAGGGAGTGACAGGAACGAGAACTTCTCTTTTTCGGAGCTACAGTTGCTACAGTTTACTGTTGCTGCCAACAAAACAAACAAAAAGTCATTGGAAATTTAGAGACATCACTACGGCACAAACATATCTGAACCATTGAAGGCAATGGTATAAAAACGTGTAGTGTAAAAATGTTGTAGTATTAAAGTATGTGATTGTTGTTGTTGTTATTGTTATATACGAGTAATTTTTATGTTTCAGAATGGGGAACAACGTACATTAAAAGTATATGAATCAAAAGAAATGACTGACTGTTGACTGAAAGCTCAAAATACACACACGCACTCACATACATAGATAGAGCTAACAGTCATTATGCGTTGTAGTTGACAGTTGTAATAATACTCATTCGGTCTATGCAACGACGAGTGCCAACGACGACGACTATACTACTACGACAACAACAACAAATATATGACTGACTGACTATCAGTGTGATGATGATGTGGTTGGTTTGGTGGTGATTGTAGCGAGGACAATGATGATGATCATAATGATGACAATAACTACGAACGAGGATGATATGTGGTGTACAGCCAAACCATAAAAATTCGTAACCGTATTGACGTATGACGCCGAGGGGTTGGTTGCGCTTCTGCTGTCGTCGATGGTTTTCGGTTTTTTTTTTTGTTGTGTTCATCGTTATATGATTGTTGCTGACTTTAAGTTTAAGGTTTATGTTGTTTTGGTGCTTCTTCTATTCGGGGTATTTTTACAACCGTTTGTGCCTATGACATTGATGTACAGTGTGACCAAAAATACGTTGTAGTCTGTACCGTACAATGCACATTTCTAATGGTATTGAACATTTTCAAGATTTGAAAGGCAAAATTATTCAAGAAGACATAAGACATATCGAAGTAGCTCCCCCAAAGGCAGCGTATTCCGAAACAAATTATAAACACGGGGAAGATTTTACTTTCCAAAAGCTCTAAATTGGGCTAAATGAGCTCAAATGAAATTTGGTTGTTTGGTAGGTTCTAATCAACGTTTCCAGTCATTTTCGCAGGCTATTGTTAGTTTTGTGCAACGAGTGAATTGGATGACATTTTTAAGTTACTGTTCCTTTCTAAGCTACATGATAATTATCGATATCGATAATGTCAAACTTTCCTGACATTGACGGCCAGATTTATTGAAAAAAGTAGTACAAATTGGGCAGATCGAATGGATGAAATTATCTACTAGATTTTAATAAAAAAAAAATGTGATTCCAACAATATTTCTGTCTTGTATTATCATTTTAAGTTCTCAAGCTCTAAAGTTCTCAAGCTCTTAAAAAAACACCCAATTGGAATAAAAACAAGACGGCGAGTTAAAATAATTTCAAAAGAATAAAAAATATATAAGAGCGATAAATGCACTCACATTAAAAAACAAACTAATCAAGTCTCCAAATCTCGTTGCCGCACAGAAAATGTTTGCCCCTGTCACGGAGCACATTCGACAAATTAGATATTTTAAAAAGAATGAATAAATAATGCATAATGCATTAATAATTAAAATCTAGTGAAACCCAATTCTTAACAAATGTGAGTGACTTTCGCATAGGTTTTCGTTCGACATCGTCAAAGCGGGTTTTAATGTTTGTTTGATTAACTAAATTCAAATTTGAGAAAACCATTGTTGGATCCACTGTGACAATGATGACCCTGTGTGGCTATGGTAAGGGTGGTTTTATGACATTCTTACATTTTTGTTTGTTGGCAGCGTTTTTTAGGTTACAACTGCACGGTATACAGAGAAAAAAAAGCTTAGGAATCTATTGTTATTTTTCGTCGTTGTCGTGTTGCAGCAGTCAAGTCGCCGGTGTGGGGTTTAATGTACAAAACACACTAATTGTACGTAGTGATTTCTTTATGAATCATATGTTGAAATCATGACAGAACGTTAGTATCACATTTCCGTGGAAGGAAATGAATCGCCGTACGCAGTTCTTTCCGAAGACAAATACCGTGTAGCCCAAACACTGCATTCATTGCAAAGAAGTTTTTGACCTTTATCAAGAAGATTACTCTAATTTTGATCCATATTGTAATTTAGCTTTAATAGGCCAATGGGCTTTGAATTACAAGTTTAATAAATGAAATGAAATGATGAACCCACGTCTGCTTTATGATTTTACGATTTTTGATTTTTGTGGGGTACCCTAAACGACCGTCGAACAATCCATTATCGATTCGGCCCTTAATTCGAATATTAAGCAACCCACCATTAGGTCTTAAACAATTTATTTGGCATGATAAGCCAAGGAAGCCAGCAGAGGCAGCCACTGGAATGAAATATTGTTGCATAAATAACGGGATTGTTTGCTTTTTTTAATTTATAAAAATAAACTTGTATTTGAACCACATTGTATGAACTGTGTTTATTGATTAATAAGGATTTCCCTAGATCTTGTTATTGCATTGACGACCAATAATCAAAGTTTCTTTGTTTTTCATGGGTAAAAAGCAAATAAATATTAAGCCTTACTTTTCGGGTGAAAAAATTAATGGCATATAGCATTGACATACTTTAGCGGCAGATGGACAACAACACATAAAAATATGTTTCGTTGTGGAGTTACTCAAGACCCTCAAGATGTCAGCAAAATACTTGACTTTAAGCCTAATACATCTGAACAGATCTAAATTGAGACATTGCCCAGGAGAGATCAAATATATGTAGGATGCATAACAAAAGCCATCGCAAAGCATTATCCCTCCAGTATAAGGGTGTAGAAGTCGACACAATAAAAGTCGTTTAATCGACTTCTTGCTACAAAAATGGTGAAAAAACGAAGGATTTTTGGCAGTGTAAGCACATTTCATATTTCGAGACACATGCCTAACTAAAAATGGAATTTCGAGTAAAGCGAAAAATCGACTTTATTTATCACTTTTGGTGTTGGTGATAAACGTATACAAAACAAAGCTAGAAAGATCGACGTCGATACATACTCATAGTCGCAGAGAATTCGCATGGTTCCAACAACGATGATGTAGAGGAATGGAATGCGTAATTGAGGTCAGAATCGATAAAATATTACAGAAGAAGAAATACATACTTCCGAAGAACCACAGTAGTAGAGTGCAGTTTGGAATAAATAAGTGTGTCTGACTTGTTAATGGTTGCTGCAACGTAGTCACGACAAGTGTGCTGATACTTAGGTGCCAATCATTGATTTCAGGAAGATCTGTTATTAGCAGCTCTGAGAGCATATACATAGCTCATATTTCGCAGTTTTTACATTGTAAATACCGGTGACGTTACGACTAAGAGAGTAATATATTAAGCATTGTGGAGCTAATATTGAAATTAGCGAAATTGTACCGCACACAAAAATGGCATAAGAGAAGATTTCCAGATTATCCATTAAGGTATAATAAGTACATATGAACACAGATTTTAGGCCAAACGCCAAACTTATTAGCCGAAGAAGAAAATTCCCAAAAAAAAATAAAACTGCAGAAATAGAAAATATGTTGTTGTTGTTGTCGATTCGTCGTAGTAAACGAATGAATGTAGTAAAATCGCCGAGTTCCGTATTGGGTGGTTATTTCCGTATTGGGTGGTTTTGGGGGTCTCTTCTTTATTATTGTATTTATCTCTGTTTTGTTTTCTGTTTTTCCGAGAGGGTTTTTTTCATAATATTTTCCCTGGTTTTGTTTTCGTTGATTTTTCGTTGATTTCATTTGGCCAATCTGGCATCACTGGGGCGAGCCGCTTTTTGTTGTCATCTTCTCATCTTCGCAGTGTTAATTCATTTGTCGGATGCCCCCTCCCTTTCCATGGTCACTTTTCAACATTTTTTTGCTTCATTCTTTATTTTAGTTATCACAGATCACGGTTATTATGACAGTCCATGTTTTATTTTTTGTAACTCACTCGGGTTTTTTCACAAATTTCCCTGAAATTTTCAGTAGTTTTCCCTCTACCCAACACGAACAAAAACACACACATACTACGAACGACTCACATTTTTTTCCTCATTCTCGTGGAAGTTTTTCAATTATTTACCTTTTTCCGCAGATCTATGTTTTCTCGTTTCTAGGGAAATTTTCACAATTGATTTTCTAAGATATTCACCGAAAATAAACCGATAAAACCGAACAAAAATATCATAATTCACCCGTTACTACAGAGGCGGCCGTAATTTTCCTGTTCACACACAAAGTTCATTAAAGACTGGCCACACAATCCATTTACAGACAAACAAGCCGAACAAAATATTCGGATTCAGCGGCGCTGTCCACAATCGATCGGCGGCTTGTCATGGTATTTTCAATTAAATGACAAAACTTAAGACACAATATTTCTGATAATACTTTGCACTTGTTGCAAACCAAGGTTGAGCACTGATTATGTTGGAATAAATGAGCCCCTTTTGATAACTGATCTGTACTTGCGTCCTCGGCTGAAACATTGTTTGGTAAAATACTTACTAACTTTCCCTTAACATTCTATGAAGGAACAACGGGAAACTTCTCTCGAATCAGTGAGCTGTGCGCTATATATATATATATATATATATTCGAATACTCACTGACCAGCACCTACTGTTTAACGCTGGCTTCGAACGGCTAATGCTTTTCCAGAGAAGTTACTCTCTTTCTCGTAAAGTCGCCAGCATTTATGAGGAGGAAAACAGCCGCTAAAAATGTTTTATGGTCTTACCAGTTTTCTGACTTGTATGATAGTCGCACACACTACGAACCACACCACGGCCGCCCACAACCCTGATAGAATATAGTGTTTAAAATAATGTCGCCACAAATATCGTTCTATTACACATTACTATCCTAAAATCTGATTGTGACAGCTATTCATTACTATTTCTGGTTTCATTACATACCCTCTTTACGTACGATTTTTAATAATGTTACTTTTTCTTTCATCAAATAAAAAAACAAAACCATTGGTGCACTAACTTACTAACTTGAAAGTTAAAGCCTCCGGCGGGGTAGTTACCACTTTAAGACTTATATCGAACGGCGGCGTTCAATACTGGAAGTTTTTATTCAGTCCACTCGTACTATTCTACCTTTTGTTGTGTTGTTAAGTATATCTATAAAAGTATTGACTGAAGAGCAGGAATTGGAAGCAAAATAGTCGAACACAATATTTCTGCACAAACAGTTTGCACAAAAACACAATTCATATAACACCACTCACAAATATTTTGTATGTGTCTAAATTGCCTTAACCAAAATTACGCTTCGCGTTTTGACCCAGATCGGCTCCAAACAGTAAACCATAAAATAATAAATAATAAAATATTAATATTGACATGACCAGAAAATAAACAAATAATACATTAAAAAAAACAACAATTAAAGAAAGAAAGACAATGTACGTACGTACGTACAATTGAGGGATTGCCATAAATACGGTTAGTTTTTGCGAACTCGAAACAAGAAACGTTCAAGGTGCCAAATACAAATGCAAAATTAACAAAATCAAGAAAATTACTTGGAGGATTTTCATTTTTGAAAAATCTGTCTCTTAAGATTAAGTAATGCCATATAGTAGTGGATCAGCAGGAATACCAACATACAAAAAGACAAAGAAATTGAAAAAGGAACAGCAAGAAGGGTGGAGAGGTGGAACCGCCCCCGCCCATAATCCAAAATGGATAATATTGATGTGAACTATCATCACACAACCAGACATCAAGTTTTAGCCAAATATAGCACAGCTCTTAAGCAGTTGCGTTCATTTGCCGAAAAAAACTATGAATTACGTCCGTTCGTCTTCGATAATTATTTGCTATTCACATACTTTCAACGGGATTCGTCGTCGTCGGGATCTGATGAAGGCTTCTTAAGTTTCTCCCCCATGACGTATCTGAAAATGGAATTGCTCACTCATATAATGGACAGGAGACGTCAAATAATGTATTGGCTGTTTTATCTAATGTTGGTTTTACTCTGTGTGTTTGTTTATCGCCACGAGACGTCGGCATCCGATCCAGAGTATAAGTATATGCGTATGTGGCGTCGGATGACTCTGCCGTTAATTGAACGCTTTCCACGTTTAACTGAGTTGTATGATGAGTCGTGTCTCATGGGGAATCCATTTTTTCAATTGGACGACCTTAGCTGTTCGCCATGTGCGCACGTTGAAGGTGTTATGGATCTGACAATTTCTTTGGGAAATAGTAGTAGTACAACAAATGACATGAACGCAGAAAGGAGTGAAGATGACGGTAACAGTGATTTCGATGATGATGATGATCAATATGGAGATAGCGAAACTCCATTAAATAAGCAGCTACATTCAGAGTATGTGCCTTTTGTGTTTAAGGTAAGTGAAAAGTTAGATATAATATTTTTAATTTGGATGACTAAAAACAAAAAAAAAAGATAAGATGTAGAAACTTAATTTATTAATTGGTCGTACTGGAACGAAAGATAAGACTACGTCAATGTTCACATAAAGCTGTTATGAAGCACCGTGGCACCGCGAGTTTCATTCCATTTATTTCTATATCATTCAACAACGAATTAATGAATTCATGTTTAATATTTGAAGCCACAAATTTTTACACGATCCTTTACGATAATGACATTTGAAAATTCAAATGGATGTGCAATTAGTTTACTTTTTGTAATGAATGAAAAGGTATGCAGAATTGTTCAAAAGTGAAACTTTAACTTTGAACGGATTGGAAACTAAGTTTCTGATCAATTATACTCCAAGCTCTGTAAAGAAAAAGTCGTTCAACATCTTTAAGTTTTTTATCGGGCTGGCCGTTAAGACACGAATGTTTTCGTCTCAACCGCCATTTGAATCATCTTCACAAAAAAATGATGTATTATAAGATCCGTTTGAGCGGTTAAGATCTTTGTCGAAACTGCATGATCGAATTGTATGATAGCAACAATAGCTCTGTTTATAGCCTTATTATAGTATATCCGCTCGAAAATGACTTCAATTAATGTTAATTTCCAAACATTACTCCCTTTTTCAGACTAACCTAGAACCCATTGAACTTCAAGATTTTCACAATATCTATGTGAGCAATCATGAGATCTTCCAACGCGATGCATATCGGGTCCAATCGACAAATCCCGATGTCAATAATCTCGAGGAATTGTTCAATCAATTCAATCAGTCCATCAAACTGCAAGCACACAATTTATGGCGTTGCAATCGCATGTTGCCTGCACGTCTTTTACGTCAACTGATAGCACGACCTACAACACTACCGAGTAGTTTAGCAATGGAACGCTTTATGACCATCGATACGAAGCAAGCTCCTTCTTACACGTTGCCAGATACAGAGTGTCCGCATATCTATATACAGCAGGCTTTAGGAACTCGCTTCATTATCTTACGACCAACAAGTGAGTGTCGTCATCGCTGCCGTACATTGTCCATGCGTTTGCCACAATCGTTTGTGTGTAAGTAAATACAGATGTCGATAAAACATAGAAATTAAACATTTGGTTATTCGAATTTAACATGGTTTGTTTCTTCGATTTCAGTAAGTTACAATTGGTGGTATTGGAAACCGATCTCTGCCCCTGATCCGGTATCAGATTCTATGTCTATTAGTCTTATTGGATCCTACTGTTAGATTAGTTAACAATTTCATACAAAAGCAAATATATTTTTTTAAATTGATGTTAAATTCAGAAATTTGTTAAGCAATTTTTTGTATTATTTTTGATTTGATAGCATTTTGTACACTTTACTTCAAATTTAGTAATATCACAATAACAAAACATCAATTAATCAAAAAAAATATTTTACAATTTTTTTTAATTTTACCGATTTTTTATTATTATACCGCCCTTCCCTTAAAATGAATTCTTCCTTAACAATATAATCGACCTTTAAACCACAAATTTTAAAGTCATTTTTTACCCTTTTTTTGTGTTAACTTTAAGGACTGTTTTAATTCTAAGTATAAATGTATGTATGTAATCATATTTTTTGATATGTACTGAACAAATTCGAAAACTCCAGAATGGATTTTATGTTTATTTTTGTGTTCAAACAAAAACTGAAGGAAGCGGGAAAACAGATCGATTACGCGTATTATGAAGCGTATATTTTTTCAAACATTTACACTTTAATACTGTATAATACAAATGGAATACTTTTAGTTATTGCATATTATTAATAATTAATGTATATTTAATGAAATTTAATTTCAAAAAAAATAAAACATTTTAACTGGAAAAAGTTTGAAACATACGAAATTATTTGCCTTATTTCCTAATATTCAAATAATGAAGAATACAATGATGGAATGAACATCTTCATCAATTACTACAAGAATCATTAAAATAAGCACCAGTATGGGTGTGGATTTGTTGTGATCAAGCCAATACATCAACGGGTCACCGAAAGGAACCGGCGCAGAGCATGCGTTATATACAAGTTTTCATGTCAGATTGTTTATCAGAATTTTAGTACTAATTGTACGATTTCATCTTAATTTTATTAGAAACGAATGCCGAAAAAAATACTTCTACTACTCCCCCCCACCCCCCCCCCCCCCCACAATCAGTTCGTACCCCTGAACATTTTTTAATATGTAATTTAAGTTGCTGTTTTTGTAATTTTTTTTTCTGCTATTAGTTCTAAGAAATAAAACAATAAACTGTCTCAAAAACATAGATTTTTAAATAAACATAAAAGCAGAAATTGAAAATATTAAAAAACGGACAGGCGTTCGAACTGATTGTTGGCGGAGTAGTAGATGCGCGACTGTACTTTTAGTTATGTTTTAAATGAAAAATTGCAGGACGACCGCACTCCATAAACCTCAAAAGCGGAATCAACCTAATCTATAACTGACTTATTAAAAATGTCTCCCTAGTCAGAAACAAATGTTTGTTCTTTCTTTTTGTAGTTAATTAGTAGGTGTATGCAACTTGCTACTACAACTTATTTTTATTTTAAATTTTAAAAAGACTAAATTAACATCAACTAAGAGGTAGTTAGTTATTTCAGGGGTAGTTAGTTATTTCACCTATGAGATAATTGATATTTTGTTTTGAAATCAACTAAGATATTTTTGGGTGTCTTTAACACACACGATCTTTCAGGTGGCGCCGGCGGTACCTAAAATACTTCGGGTTTTTTGACTTGGCAACTCTATCATAAGGAATTGAATTTCTCAGCCACAACGCAGCCGACTGGAAAAAAAGACCAGCCGCCGTCATCGTCGTCATTCAGTGATGCCAGAAGTAGGGAAAAATCCCTACATGTAGGGATTTTTCCAAAAAAAATCGGATGTGGGGGAAAACGGACAGATTTTTTATATTCCCGTGAAACGTAGGGATTTTTTATAATTTGCTAGAAAACCATGCAAAAAGAGTTATATTCAAAGAAAACAATACTCATTTTAATGGAAAATTACGTAGACAATTTATTATTTATTTTATTTATTAATTACAATACAAAGTAAATTTATATTCTAATTTTGGGTTCAAGGATAAACCGAGTGACAAAGACTATTTGGCTTGATTTTTGCAGCGACAGACCAAAGCCTCTGGTGGGAATCGAACCCACAACCCCCACGCTGATAGGCAAGCACGCTACCAACTCGCCTACCGGGGCGCTTAACATTTATTATTTATATATAAACGATCACAGGGACAGCTAAATGAGGCGACTAATGATTTTCTTAAATTGTATTGGCGTTAGTCGTTTAAAGTTTCATCGCCGTCAAAAAAAAAAATATTTGTTGAAAAAAAATTTAAAAAAAAAAAAATATTTGTTGAAAAAAAATTTAAAAAAAAAAAATTGTAAAAAAAAATTTTGGTAAAAAAAAATTTGGGGAAAACACAATTTCTGTACAAAAAAAAAATATTTTTTTTTTATTATTATTATTTATAGAAAATTATAGAATGCCTATTTAAATTCCTACGTACTGCGTGACAGAGTCAGTGAATCAGTGTCGAGGGTAAATATATATTAAGATTACATGATCCTGAACTATTTAAGTTTTTTTTTATTATACTTTTCAATTACATAAACCTGAACTATTTTATATTATTTTCATTTTTTTTTTTTGTTAATTCTTTTAAATAACGTGAACGTGAACTATTTTATGTTATTTTTGGTTTAATTGCTAATTTAATTTAATTTAATAAAACTTAAAATAAACAAGAAGTTAACAAAATATAATTAATAGAATTATTAGAATTTATTAAATTTTAGCTAATTGGAGTGTAGGGAAAAATGTAGGGGAAAAAATAGCTGCCGTAGGGAAAAAAAGGGATTTTTGAAATAAACGTAGGGAATTTCCAAAAAATCCTCTGGCATCACTGTCGTCATTGCTTTGGCTCGGTTCTTTTTAATATTATTTTTAATATTATTACTATTATTGACTAAAAACTATGAACATTTTGTGAAATATAAGCTGAGGTATACAAGGTTGGAACTAATGATACAGTTATATTAAAAATTTAAGTAAAATTCTGCAAAACTAGGAAACGTTACATAACCTTGTCTGCAGTTAATTGCCAGCGAAATGTCCAATGAAAGTGACCAGAGCTGGCGGATTATGAACAAAGTTCGTCCGATTTGCCATTATTTTTTGAATATAATATCGTGCAAATGCGCTGCATAATCATCGAACTATAGCACCACATTTTTCGGTTGATGACGCCGCCACACGAAAACAGTGACTTTTTCGGGATTGGATCGTCCCAAATTCGACATTCCCATTCATCAAGAGCGGTCAAAGTGTGTAGAGCGTTGTCCGAACAGAACCCCGTTTTGATCATTTTGAGGATAGAAGTTGATAGGCATCAGCAATCTTTGAAGAATATAGACTTATACCTTATTTCTGTCGAATAATAGTTTGAGAGTGACAATAATTGATTTTTTTCTCCCACAGATATGAGAGTATATAGTTCAACATTCAAACGTATCTTGGATATCATACCGGGTAAAAAACGTTTAGGCGTATATCGCTTTCTGCCAGTGTTCTTCTGTTTGGGTGCCGCCCTTGAGTATTCTATGATCAACTGGACCGTTGGGGAAACTAACTTCTGTAAGTTATATTTCAGTTTTATGTGAAGAAAAACGCAACATTCGTATTCTCTTTTTCAGATCGCACATTTAAGAAACGCCAAGCCAAAAATTACGTTGAAGATCAGATACATCATATGAACGCTGAAACCATAGGCTCCGTTCCAGAAACGTCATAGTAGTTTTGTATATTGTTAAGGAACCTCATCAACATCGTCTTATTATCACTATGCCGGCGGGTGTGTCCTGGGGCCAATATATGAAATTCATGTCCTGCGCTTTGTTATCCATGATGGCAGGTTCGCAATTAGTGCATATGTACTATAAGCCATTGGAAGATTTAGATAATTACATAGAGAAGGAAGTGGAAGAAGTGACGAAGACGACTGGACTAAATTTGAAGAAAATTACTGAGAAGAAACCGGAGAATGTTAGTAATATGACGTAAATAGTGTACATTTAAAAAAATAAACGTTTACGCTTATGAAAATGAATAATTCACATGTCTGATACTGTTTTAAAAAGTAAACCAGACTCTATGGCTGTTCCTTACTAGATAGGTGTATTTGTACTATATTTAATTATTGAAATAACTATATTTAATATATGTTAAATACCTCATGCCAAAGCCATTCTAGTCACTCAGCCACAGATCACACCCTCAATATTTGTATTCATATTTTGGCTCTTAATGCAGTTACCTACAGTTTAAGTATCCACACTTGCATAATGTTGGGGGCAGGGTATGCTGGGGTCACGTCCCCATTTCAATTGTTATATTTGCCATCCTTTTACAATTCCCAATAGTTTCACTAACCAGACAATGTTCAAATTTTTGGGATCCCTACACACCAGGACATTTCCCTTCTTTTTGTGACTTTATGGAATGTGAATATTTTCAAAATATGTCGTCAGAATTTTAATGATCGGCTACAATTTCAAAGCTCAATTTAAAGTATATGGTAAATGATTCCCACATTTATTTCTATGTATGTGTGTATATTAAAATTACGTACAAAAAGTACTTAAAATCATGTACAATTTTCGATTTGAGTTATAAGCATATTATAATGAACGAAAAATGAATGTGTAAAATGTGTAGACAACATAATAATGTATTGGAAATAGAGACATCCTATTTCTGTAGAGAAAAATAACTTTGATAAATTAAAAAATATAAATATTTACACTTATAGGTAAGATGAAAAAATTCGAAATTATATCTTAAAATAAATTACAACACTAATTACCAATATATTATATGCTTACATTATACGCATGGTACAGACACCTAATGTAAACCTAAATCATCATCCTCCATAGCATCTTCATTGTTCTGTATTAAATTGTTTAAAAAATTGCGATTAACTACAAGGGCTGCTGTATCCGGATTGCTGCTGTTGTTATTCACTTTATTGTGTATTTTACGGTGATTTTTCAAACACGTCGGTTGACGATAGGCCTGACCGCAAATGTCACAGACGTACGGCTTCTCGCCAGTATGTATGTAAATATGATGGCGCAGAGTTTTGCGTGAGGCAAAACTCTCACTGCAATGTGGGCATTGGAACGGTTTCAGTTTTTGGTGGACTGCCTTTATATGAGCCTCGACTTGATATTTGCGAACGAATTCGCGGCCGCAGAACTTACAGGCGATCTTATCCTCGGAATGCACTAACATATGTTGATCCAACATAAATTGTTTAGCCACACGACGGCCACAAACCTTACATTCGTATTTTTTGTCATCCGCGTGAATGCGGAGTTTATGATATTTAAGGGTATATAGTGAATTAAAGGACTTATTGCAAATTTCACATTCTAATCGTTCTTTTATAATTTCCTTGTGTTTTAAATCATCTTCTGTGGGATGACGGGTTCGCATGTGATAGCGTAAGTTTGATGTTTGCTTGAAAGTCGCACCACATTGTTCACACACATAGCGCGTTGGTACTTCGTTCATTAAATGTTTGACACGTACATGTCGCTGTAAAGTTATATAACTGGTATACTTCTTTTCACAGCCTGGAATTTGACATTTATAAGCTTCCTCTTGGCGTTCGTGTGTCTCTCGCATGTGGGTGGAAAGACCACCCATAAAGGAGTACGACTTGTCACATAGTTCACATTTGTAAGCTCTCTTCTCCCCCTGATGAATTTTACGTATATGAGCATCAAGAGTTATTTTGTGGCCAAATCTACGATTACACTGCTCACATTTGTGGCTATTTGTCAAGCCCTTTTTGCGACCGCTCGCTGCTGAACGCTTCCTTGCTGGCAACGATGTTGTGGAATTTTTCTTTTTCGCCGGTTTCACATCAAACTCGGATTCTGATGACATACCATCCGAGTCCATTTCGGATTTAAGATCATCCTTGAAATCATTAGCATTGTTTTCTTCAGTTCCGTTGGTATCATTGGAAGATTTTTTGCTTTCTCGTGTGTTTTTCAAAGAAACCAGAAGATAATCAGAATCAGAATCTGAATAATCGCCATAATCATTAATATCTTCAACGGTCTCGGATTTTTTTGATTCATCTTTTTTGTTTACTTTTCGAGAATGTTTAACCTTCTTACTTAAGACTTCATTGTCAGTGCTGTCGTCGCCATCCATGGGGAAATCCATTTGTTTCCAGTCGTAATCATCGGTAACTGCATTCTCCTCCCCCTCGTCCTCTGCCACACCAACATTATTGTCGACTTCTTCCTTAGTTTCGTTTATTGAGCCAACGGCCACTTTTGTTTCCACAGGACTGTTTTCCCTTGACTTGTCTTTGTTATTTTCGTCTTCCTTAGTTCGTTTAAATCTACGACTGGATCTGGTTGCTGGGTTGTTCTGTTTGCCCGTTTTTGATTTAAAATTTCCACTTTCCAGTGATGATGTTGAGGCCACAGTCTCTTTTCGTTTCCCTCGTCTACATTTACGTTTATTTTCAGCGGTTTCTGTTTGAAATGGATCGGGATCCAAATTATTGAAATCATTATCGGTTTCGGCGCCACCGAGTAAAATAGCTTCGGTTTCCATTAGAGAATCCTTTAACTGTAATAAAAAGATGAAGGATATTGGAAATAAGTATCAGAGTAAGAATAGTAAACCGATTGAATTGCTAGTGTTCTGTATTCCATGCATGTAACATCAAGATATTTTTGTGGTTCATCTCTGATTGTAGAAATACATTTTAATACAATTGAAAACATTTTCATTGATAGTAAACCCAAGGAAAATTCCTTGATTTCATAATAACAACTGATTTAGGCTATGGTAACATTAACAGTCAAACTGGCAATCCCGTTCACATTATACAGAACACTAGATACAACTGTTATCTCACTATGTATTCTGACGGCGATTGCGAGGTTTCAGGTAACGCAATGGACAAAATAAATGCGTGTTAAGGTTGTGCGTAACCCTATGAGTTATTTCGGTCGTGTATGGAAGTTATATACAGAAATAGAATTCGATATACGAAATATAATTACTTTAAGTTTAGTGTCTCAATTCTGTAGAAGTCTGGGACAACTAAAGAATTTATTAAATGTTTGGAGTATATCAAGAAAATGAGAGCTAAATGTTTTACCATCTATCTTCACCTTTCGCAAGCCCGGCTTAATTTGGAATTCGCTTCACATTAATTGTTGGTGGCGAAAGTGATGTAAATAATGAAAACAGGTGTATTATTGGGACACCAAAACTTTACCCTATCTCTGTCCCTGGTTTGACCATTCACCATTCATACAAAAAAAAAGCTTACTTACCAACAAATTGAAAATATCATTCTCGTTTTCCTTCCCCGTCTTCAATAACTGCTCTCGCACGATGTCTTTGCTTTCCAGCCCATTATCATCCAATTCGATTTTATCCGTCTTACCACGAAACACCCGATACAACTTTTCAGCACTGGATAGAGCTATATTGCGAAACGTCTCAAAGGCTTGCAACTGCTTGAAACACTCCATGCACAAACATTCAGGATAATCTTGATCCTGATTTGTCTCTTCCTCGCCCTCGATGCCCACATACTTTTCCAATAGAATCTGTATTTCATTATCACTGTTGATGCAAACAAAATTATTTCCGCTGTCGAGGACATCTGAAGCCAGCTCATTTTTGATCAATTTACGTAAACATGTACGGCATCGTTCTTTAGCATTATTCTTTGTTAATGTTATCATTTTTGTGGTTTACATTTAGCCTTGTTTACTTTATATCTTAAATTAAATTTTATTTATTGTAAATTGCAAAAGTAAGTTTGTTTACAATTTTACGTTCTACACGTTCTACATTTACGTTCCATTTACTTATACGCGTCGAACATAAAACACAACACGAAAGAAAAAAAAGTTGAAATGAGGGGGGGAGTATGGGAATTTGGGAATTTTTTTTTTCGTTGGTATATTGTCAGAGCATTGTTTGCGTTAACAGGGGACACCAAGTTCCGAATGATTGGGACAGTGGGTGAGGTTGACCTTTGGAATTGGAATGAGAACCCAGTATTAAAAAGAAACAACAACTTTAAATCGTTTCCGAATTCCATAAAAATTGTTGTCAATGTCATCATCGCGACAGGTACTAATTAATGTATTGGGGTATAGCTTCAATAGGAATATTATACCACGTACTGATAATGCAAAGTCCTCAATACCGGAGATTTTAAGACTGAAAAATCGAATCTTTTTAGGAAACTAAATGCTACTGTCATACTTTCAAATCATTTATTATGTGAAAGCGATGATTCATCACATGAAAACAAATCAAAAACAAAACGCATTCCTACAAAAAAATCTTTAAAAAAACATGCAATGTCAGTTGCTGCTGACACATTTACATTTGTACTAAACATTTCTCCAGCCATTGAATTGGTAGCCAAATAAAAACCTAACCTATCATTTTAAATTGAGCATACCTTAATTTTCCTGTTAAAACCCTTTTCATGCATTTTTTGGATTACACTAAAGGAAAGTTATTTGTCATCTATTTCTAAACTATCATCTACAAAAGCAGAATTTATCAAGTGTGTTATCGATGCGATTAGTATGACATAAAGATTGACAAGTTGTTTGACTATCGCAAAAATTTACTTTAACACATATTCTGCAATTAACAAGGGTTTAAGGTGTATTCTAAATATAGAAATATAATGTCTTAACAGAGCTTGTAATTCGCAAAAAAAATTGTAAATTATGGCATGCCTAAATATCAAAAAATTTTGATATCCATCATGCCGTGCTGTCAGTCATGCATATTTGTCTATTACACGACCATAATGACATCAGAGCTATCACGCCGCGTATGAACGTCTAATAGCAGTTTTTTGTGTGTACCCTTTGCTTGCAATATTATTATCATTTGTGCAAAACAGAGTTTGAAGCTGATGGGAAGTTATAGCCGGCGGAATAATTATCATTTGTGCAAAACAGAGTTTGAAGCTGATGGGAAGTTATAGCCGTCGCGACTCTTATCAAAGAATGTAACGAAGAAGAATCCAAGAAGATATGAACGAAGAAGAATCGAAGTCAACGTTCATTTCATTTCAAGTCATTTCAAGTGAAAGTGAAAAGTTCATAAATAATAAATATAATAAATAAAATAAAAATAACATGGCAACTAAAATTAGAAAATGCAGAAAATGCTGTGTCACAAATTGTCCCTTTGTGCCACAAAAAGGAGACGTCTTCCATTCGTGGATGTCTCATTGGGAAATTGCGGGTTTTTTTCAACAAAATTTTTTTTTTCAACTTTTTTTTTTCCACAAAAATTTTTTTTTCAACAAATTTTTTTTTTTTTTCCACAATAATTTTTTTTTTCAACAAAATTTTTTTCCATGTTTCAACGGGCGCCATAGGCGCATTACAACTTAACTTACTAGTAATATAATATTATATATATATATATATATATAATTTATATGTAATTATATTTATTATATATTATTTTATTTATTATTATTTATATTTAATCTGTTATATTTAAACAGAATATATCGTTAATAATAAAATCATTAATAAACATTAATAAAATCGAAGATATATTAAATTTTAAGATAAAATAAATAAATAAATAAAAAAAAATTAAATTTAATTTAGATAAAATAAAAAATTACAAAGAAATAAAAAGACAAAAAAATAACATGCGAAAACGAGTGTGAGTATGAAACGATTGAGTGACATGAACGACTTCAGGATGCGCTTCAATTTTATAATTTTAATTTTTTTTTTTAAATTATTATATTACATAATATGTTACTATTCATTATTTCCATAGTAGCGCGTAAAAGTCAACTTTTTCGTCATCGTCTTAGTGACGAGCCTTTAGGAGCCATCAAGTATGGATACCTCACATGTATTGACTCTCTCAATGTCGTGATAAAATCAAAGTCATTCATACGACTATTGTATGATATATTATGCATTTAAAGTTTGTACAAAAAGAGATGCATTTAAAGTTATTGGACATATGTATGGTTTATGTCTTACAATATTATTTGTTTTATTTTATCATTTTCAAATAATAACACATTAATAACCAATTATATTGCACATTCCATTTTATTGTCTGTAAAATTTCCAAATTATGTTTAATACAGGTAACATTGTTCCTCCAATCGTGGGGGTGGCGGCGTATGAAGAAGTGCATCATATGGATTGTGTGGAACAACCAGGGGAGGAAGAAATGGTGAGTTTTGGAGACAATTTTACAATCAACAAGGAGGAAAACAATGTGTCACGGCAATTAGAGCAGTTAGCTGAAGAGAATAGGATATTAAAGCAAAAACTTTTGGATGCAAATTCAATTCTAGAAACTGCTATAGTCCCCAGTCAAAATTGTAGTAAAGCTGCCCTAGATCTTGCCCGTGTAATAACCGGTGCACATCAGAATAATTATTCCGCTGATGACAAGGCGATTATTCAAAAAATTCTTCTTCTCTCACTTGATGGCTATAGGTATATGAGAGAAGAACTCAAGTTTCAGTTACCTAGTGTGGAAACCGCATTAAGCTGGCGGCCAACACACTTTATGTCAGAGGGAATAGATGAGGGGATGGTAGACGTATTGCGTAAATGCAGTGAGGGATTATCGGACGACCAAAGACTTTGCGCATTGGCGATGGACGAACTAAATGTAACGGACGCCGACGATGCGGGAAACAGCGTTCCAGGTAGTATGGCGTTAGGGTTTAACCTGCTAGGTCTCTCAGCAGATTGGAGTTGCTCCCTCGGCTTTTTCAGCACGAATAGGCATACAACCACTGAGGCACTGTATTGCCATATTCAAGAATTGCTCTTCAGACTCGTCGAGTGTAAATATAATGTTCAGGCCATCATTTGCTATAGAAAGGCAACTAACACAAGATTATGCCTTCAGAATCGAATTCATACAGTGGACGAGTATTATTGTTGCGAGTTACTAGGTAGTAAAAGTAGGATTGTTTGTGTGTTCGACATAACACACCTTATCAATAATTGTAGAAATGCTTTCATAGGTAATAAACTCGAAATCGATGGCAAACTTATTGAATTTAGTATAGTTAGGAGAATTTTTGATGAGGACCGCAATAGGGAAATTAGGATGTGCCCACAACTTGAGGAACGCCATTTACGACAGTCCGCATACTGTTACGATTTGGACCCTTTATCAATTGCTAGTGCACTTTTAAGTGCGAATGTGGAGGCAGCAATTGATGAAGGAATAACCAACCAGTGGTGCACAAACACTGTAGGGTTAATAGCAAAAGAGTTTATGTCAGGCATGCGCTCTCTAATAGAGTTTTTTTCCAGCGACGAATCGTCGTTTTCGCGTATTGAGAAAATACATAGGTTGGAATTAGGTATTACTTTCCTTCAGAGAGTAAAAGGAGATCACAATGTCTGTACGGAGGTATTCGTTAAGTCATTAGCTGGTGTAAAAACCCTTTTGATTAATTTCCCGGGTACGCTTATACGAAGCCTTAGAAATGATTCTATTGAGGATCAATTTCATCGAATACGTCAACGCTTCAAAGCGAAACCACCATCGTTCAAACAAATGCAATTCGTGATGGGAAGATGGAATCATGTGTTTACCTTAAACACATCTCTTGACCATTCATTGTTTTGGATTTCGAAAAGTTTCGACGAGGAATTTGAAGTAGTGGCTGAAATTAGTAATCAGTAGTTATTGTAGGCTCGTTAAGCGTATTACAGATTCTGTGATCATAGCACATCGCATCGTGCTAGACTGACTTGGGGAGTGTTACTTTTCCTTTTTTTTTTTTTTTTCTCTTCTGTACTATTATATTTTTGACAGGATTGACGTTTGCCTCGGATATTGTTTTCTTCTGTGTTGATTTTTTTTTTTATTTGTTTTTCTATATTTCATCACTATATTTCAAGGTACGGGGGTCAATGGGAAAGTGAAGCGCAACACATAGCCTCTCCTTTCTAAAGGTCAACCTCACCCACTGGCCCGAATGATTCGGGCCTTGGTGTCCCCTGTTATCGCAAACGAGGCTCTGACGATTTCTTATTATTTATTGTCTTATTGTGACAATAGTTCTATGTTAGTGGCTTATTCAATTGATCGAAACTTAGCAAGCAGCGGAAACGGAAGTGACATTGTTCAAAATGAAACTGTAAGAAGCTTCAGACAAAACCCGTTTCAACTACAAATTACATAATAGCATAAATATATAAAATGGAAAAAGAAAAAGATTTGTATCGCGATACTTGGGTGCGTTATTTAGGTAAGATGCGACATGTAATCACTGTACCTAGTTATAAACATTGAATTCTAATTTAAATTATTCCATTCTATTAGGTTATGCTAATGAAGTTGGCGAAGCATTCCGGCGTTTGGTGCCTTCGAAAGATTACAAAAGAGGTGCCTCTTTGACTAATGTCGGTATATTTGGCAAATCTTAGCATCGGTGATAATTCCAGGAAATTCACAAGATTGATCCGAAATTAACATGAATGTGCAAAAAAAATCGTTGAGTCATTGATGTCGTTGATATATATTTTGTTTGTACACTTTCCAAGTGTTTTTTTTCGTTTGATACACCACACAAACGTACACAATCATAATGCATCAGTATCTTAATAACGTTTTTTTCTTGCAATTGTGAAACAACTTATTTCGAATGAAAGAGTGACAAAAAAATTTTGTTGAAGACAAAAAACATGAAGTTTATCGTAAAGAACTGCGGCGAAAATCGTACTTGGAAGAATTCAAGAACAAGATAACCTTTTTCTTCAGTACTGACTTCATAAATTCAAGAAGGACCCAGAAATTTTCCAAGCCAAGTTTATTCTTGGGCTTATATACATGTTTGTTTTTGTGTGTGTTTTTTTTTCTTTTGTACGTACAGATCTCCCTGTAACTAATTAGGGAAACAATGTATTACCAATATTGTTTTTTTATTTTTTAAACTCTACATTGAAAGCTAACGGCAAAAGAGGGCTTGACGGAAATTAAAAAAAATATGACACCCTGTCGGGAATGGGCCAATAATTTAGAGCACTCAGGGCCCTTAACATGTACATACAATTTGAAACTCAAATGGAAGGAAATTAAAGTGATTTAACCAGTCGCGGTTCCTCTAATATTAGTCCAAAACCATCACTTGATTTCTAAAATATCGCTTTTTTATGTTATGTTTCGTTACGATATATTTAGAATGTATCGATATCATAGAAGATCAATATCCTGGTCGCTAATGTCGTAATATGCAGACGCAGCACGATAGCCAGATTTTACCGCTCTAGACCTTGTCACATATCATCTTCAAAAAGTATTGAACAAAATTAACAATTCAAAAATGAAATTCTATCGTTTCATTTCAAACATACCGTATTGTTATAGGTATGCAACAGTACTCGTTATGTCTAATAATTGGATTTACTTTTATAGCGCAGTTCTACTAACGGAGATATACATTATAGACGTATACATTGTAGGTTACAATTGTGTTTGAAATAGAAATCTCTGTAGGCAAACTTATTGCAATTAAAAAGGAACTTTAAAATGCATACATATTTTTCGTCCGAATGTATACTTGTGTTTTTATTAGATAATACTGTATACTATACAATAAATTAATTAATTTGCTCATCACTACCATCCGGCATCTTATTTATTGGAGCCTCCTCTTTACCGTAATGTGTCTTACAATGTGTTTTCATTGCCGTACGTTGTCGAAATCCCTGCCCACATACATTGCATTTGTATGGCTTCTCGCCCGTGTGTATGTAGCGATGATGGCGCAACGTTTGCATAGCTCCAAAAGCCTCTCCACAAAAATCACAAATATGTTGTTTAACCTTCAAGTGAACTAGACGCATGTGATGCCTTTTGTCACCGTGTTTCACGAAACGCACATCGCAGCCCTCGAAGTCGCACTTTATTCGTTCGGTGTACTTTAGATGCGTACGCTTGTGCAGATTTAATAAAGTGCGACGAGTGAACGTCATTAGACATTCTGCGCATTGGAACGGTTTTGTATTCGAGGGATTGTGATTACTGAGTATGTGATATTTTAAAGAATATTGAGATTTAAATATTTTAGGACAGTATTCACATTTGATTTCTTTCGCTTCGGTATGCTTATTTTTGATATGTTGCACAAGTGAATACTGATGAGCAGCCATGAAGCCACACTGGTCGCAGATTGTACGAGTTAATTCTCTGCTGCTGTTGTTCGTGATGGTGCTGATGCAATCATCCTTCTGCCGATTCGAATTGGAACTCGAATGATGATTGTTCATGTGCTGCCTGAGTGTAACGCTGGTCTTGAATGTTTTGTTGCAGGCTTCGCATTTGTGAGCATCCTGCAATTTTTCCGAGTGATTTTCTGCAGTATGTTGGATGAGATTTTTGTATGAATTATAGGCTTTATCACAGTCGTTACACTGATAGGGTCTTTGTATGCCTTCGTGGATTTGCTTTACATGACCTTCGTATTTGTGTCTTTCATAGAAATACTTTTTACATGGCTCACAGTGATAGCGTAACTTTTTGTTAGGACCTTCAGCAGAATTCTTTTCAGAATTGTCCCTCATTTTTTCACTATCATATTGTTTTGCTTGGGCGCCAATCACAGATTTTCTTGTTTTGTATATTCGTTTTATTTTACATATAGTTGATGTTCTTTGCTTTCGCTTCGTTTTAGAAGTTCTGAAAGTTGAATTCGAATTATCTGAATGCGA
Source organism: Hydrotaea cyrtoneurina (assembly GCA_958296145.1). Lineage (NCBI taxonomy): Eukaryota > Metazoa > Arthropoda > Insecta > Diptera > Muscidae > Hydrotaea > Hydrotaea cyrtoneurina. The sequence continues at coordinate 16,470,508 of OY282513.1, read as the reverse complement.
ATTGTTATCATTTTGGACAATTTTGGGACTTTCCCTATTGACATTTGCATATGCTTCTATTGTGCCTTTGCCTTCTTGCAGATCCGTGGATTCTTTCAACATGCAACCATCGAGCCCATCACAAGTTTGTAGATCAAATAAGGTGGATGTGTTTGATATGCTATCTTGGTAAAATGGCGATGTTGTCTCATATTTTTCAATCTCATAAATTTTACTCACTGTTTCACTTGCTAAGTATATTTGATTGAACTGCAAGTAAACAAACCAGTATTAACTATGGAATAAAAACAGTAGCATTCAAAATATATTGAAATATTAAGTTCATTTACGAATAATGACAAACTAAGTTCAAAAAATTTAATTTAAAAAAGAAAAAATCGGCTAATGAAAGAAATGTAATTATGATGCACCCACCTTATTATCATTGTTCCGTTTGCCCGAATCTCCAGGCTCAAGTTTCTGTCCCAGACACTTTCTTAGTATCTGGTGACTTCTAATTGCCAATCGATAATGTTTTGTAAACTCCTGCCATTTATCCAGACATAAATGACAAATATTTGGTATATGTTCATCCAATTCATCCGCGGAATCCAAACATAAACGCATTAGTTTCTCAATATTAGGAAATTTTGCAATCAGTACAATTTTTTTTGAATCGTCATTATCATTTGATCCTTCCAATTTAATTAGACACGTCCGGCAGTGATATCTAATATTTTCCAAAGTCAACATTGCATCTTTTTGGAGCTTTGTGGACTCAGGTTTCCAACATACGACTACCAGTTTCCAGAAAACAGGTTAAATCGGGGTCCACGAAGAAAATTGTCCAGAATTATTTCCGTTCAAAGCGCGACCATAAGATGATATATCAACAGCTGTACAACAGCTGTTGAAATGTATCCATTCCTTTTCCTCCATGTTCTGTCATGGCGATTTTTTTTTGGTGCCGGTATGTATTGTCATAGAATTAGTCAAACAATAGTATCGTCGAGTAAAACGTAACATGACGTTAAAGCAAAATTATCAATTAGTAAAGTTATTGTCATACATTTAAGAGTCATTTTTTAAAATCATTTACGGGATATTCGTAAAATTTGATGTCCATGTCCCCTCGTTGATCTGTCGACTCTGTTTGACCACGTTTGTACGATTGGTCTACTTTAAGGCGTACATAAACCAGGTATTAGCGAGGTTTTCACAATTGTTATAACAGGTGGCTGATAACTGCGAACGTTACAAAGACGTTATTTTGCAAGGTAATATTTCCCAATTTATGGAAGATTTTGTATCTCTGATATAATTAAGCAACATTTAAAAATTCCCAGATATGAACCGATTAAACTTTGCTTAGCTTCCGAGAATTCGTCTTTAACTTTCAGTTCATAGCGCGCATGTCATATTGATTATACATTAGTTGTTCGAAATGCATCTGGGATTTCGAGTACATGGCGCGATCGTCATCTAGATTCTACATAGTAAAAGTAAATGCCCCGTTTTCTACACTCTATTTTAAATCATATTTTCATTCCGAAAATAAATTCACATTTCCAGTTACAATTGCTAGTTTATTTATTACACTTCCTAGGAAATTAAAAGTATTTCAGTGCCAATAATTTTCAAATTCGTTACAAATTGACAATTATAACAGTTGGCTCAAACTGTTGGATAACTTTACATTGTAAAATTGTAACTTACCCCTTAACTACAAACTCTCGAATCGATGATTTTCTTATATTTTAGTTAAATTAATTGACTAAATTAGTAATTACTGATATAATTAAAAGAAATTGTATTGCTTTTATTTTATAAATAAGGGTGTATAAAAAGCAAGGTTACAGGACTTTACTGTACTAATAAAAATAATTTCGATAAATATAGCCGACTACATATCAATTTCCGACAATTTGGTTCTTGTACTGTCTCTTATTTGTCCATAATGGGCCTTCCGATGAGTTTTCATTGCTGTCCGTTGTCGAAATCCCTGGCTACAAACATTGCATTTGTAAGGCTTTTCACCGGTATGTATGTATCGGTGATGGCGCAACGTTTGCATAGCTCCAAAAGCTTCTCCACAAAAGTCACAAATATGTTGTTTAACCTTCAAGTGGACTAAACGCATGTGAAGCCTCTTATCGGCTGGTTTGACGAAACGCACATCACATCCCTCAAAGTCGCACTTTATACGTTCCGAATACTTGAGATGGGTTCGTTTATGAATATTTAGTAAAGCACGTCGCGCGAATGTCATTTGACATTCTGTACAATGGAAAGGTTTTGCGTTTGTCGGATTATGACTGAGCATATGATATTTCAAATAATTTTGAGATTTAAATATTTTCGGACAATGTTCACATTTGACACTGTTCGGTTCGGTGTGCTTGTTTTTTATATGTTGCGCTAACGTATATTGATGGGCAGCCAAAAAACCACATTGGTCACAAATAATACGTGTTAGTTCTTTGTTACTGTTGGCATTTTCGGCTGGTTTTTGTATATCCTTGTTCGAAACCGAATGTTGATTTCTCAGGTGTTGCCTTAGGGTTTCGTTCGTTTTGAATGTCTTGTCACACTCTTCGCATTTGTGAATTTGTTGAGATTTTTCTGAATGATTTTCGGCAATGTGATATGTGAGATTTTTGTATTTACTATATGTTTTTTTACAATCTAGACAACTATAGGGCCTTTGTATGCCTTCATGGATTTGCTTTACATGACCTTCATATCTGTATATTTCATAGAAATACTTATTACATTTCTCACAATGATAACGTGTCTTTTTGTTTGAAGACTTTTTCGACTCTGTGACATTTCTAAATTTCATTTTTGTTTCATTTGCCGATTTACAGTTATTGTATTTTCTTTTTATTTTACGTACAGAAGGTGTCGTTTTAGATTTGTTGATTGTTGTTGCTGATTTTGCACAATGCAATTCATCACGTCTGTAATTTTCCGATTCTGAACTGTCATGATAGCAACTGCTTGAGTTTCCAGATAGATTCAATGTTTCAGCGTTTTCTAGGGGCTGTACGTTGTCGTCTAATTCGAAATGTATCCCTTCACAGCGGTCTAGATCATTATTGTTGGATGTGGTGTTGTAAAATGGGGATATAGTATCATATTTTTCTATCTCGTCGATACTGTTCAGTGTTTCAGATGAAATGAAAATTTCATTACACTGAAAATAAAAAAAAAAATTAATTATTATCAGGTTTCCAGAGGACGCATGCATCTATTGTCAATTCATCTATACGTTTTAAGGCAGTTTGTGAAAAGCTGAAAAGCTTTCACTTAATACATCAAAGAGTCAGCATCTTTATTTTGAATTTCCAACGACCATTTCGTTACTTCTGCTGCACAAACTCTTCACTTCGGCAGCAACAACTGAAGCGGTAAGCAACAACCTTGGCAATAAAATAGAAACTAAAACGTTGCCTCTTCCTTTTTGTTTCACACGAATTGGAAACAGTTTTGATTTTGTTTCAAGCATTTTGACCGTGTAAAGGGCGCTTTAAAGTGACTTCTGTGTATGTTTTTAAACCAATCTTAACCTCTGCTACTGTGCTACCATAACTTCTGCTACAAATTCTGCTTTTATACTTTCATAACGCTCATCTGAGAAGAAATCGTCTGCTTTAGGATACAAATAACATGTTTCACTATTTAAATTTCGATTGGGCTGCTAATTTAAAGATGTAACAGTTGACAGTTATATACAAGTTTTAATATTATGAAAAATACAAAAAAGAATTATTAGAAGTAGGCAAATTATTTTACACCCGATTTTATGATATCAATTTTTTCCAAAAGTGCCCGTGATATTAAAAATGTCGTACAAATATTTCGGGAGATTATGATCTTTTGATAAATCTTGCATGCATGATGCATTTTGTAAAGTAGAAGTTTTTTTTTTTAATTTACTGTCACCAGGGTGTACGGACAATAAATTCAGTATGTACAACTTATATATCTAGGATTACTTTCTGGTTCAACTTGTTCCTCTTACTTTGTGCTTTAATACCTCTAAGCTTACCTTACTGGCATCATCCAAATCTCCAACTGTTTTTGGTAACAATAGATTTCCTAAAACCGCTCGTAAATTCGCATCACTCTTAGTTGCCTCCCGATAATGTTTTACGAACTGTTTCCATTTATCCAGACATAAAGGACACATGTAAGGTGCATATTCATCTAGTTCATCTTGTTCGGGAGAATGTAAAAGTTGCCTTTCCAGGCACATAACATCCGGAAAGTTTTTGATCAATATACATTTTTTTGATTCCTCTAATTTCATTAAACAAGTTCGACAATGATATCTGAGACTTTCCAATGATAGCATTACACCTTGGCGCTTCCTGGACGCAGGTTTTCAACATACGATTTCCAGTTTCAAGAAAACAGGTTAAATCGGGGTCCACGAAGAAAATTGTCAAGAATTATTCCCTATAAAAGCGCGACCACAACAAGACCACAGCTGTTTAACAGCTGTTGAAGTGCATCTGATGTTCATATCCATTCTTTTCCTCCATGTTCTGCCATGGGGATTTTTTTGTGCCGGTATGTATTATCATAGAATTAGTCAAACAATAGAAGCGTCGCATAAAACGTAACATGACGTTGGTTGAAAATTATTTGTTAGTAAAATTGTCGCCATACCTATAAGTAACATAATTTTTGGAAACCATTTACGGGATATTCTTAAAATTTGATGTCTATGTACTCTTTCGTAGGGACAGAATGTTGATCTGTCGACTTTGTTTGACAATTTGCCTACGTTAAGGCGTACGCAAACCAGGTATTAGCGAGGTATTCACAACTGTTATAACAGCTGGCTGAGATGGATTGGTGTGAAATTTATACAGTTCCTTTTCCTGTGGACGTTACAGATAAAAAATCTATTTTTTTGAACCAACTAACTTTGAGGGTTGTCATATTTTCGGCTAAGAAAGAACCGTAAAGTTGAGACAAGAAGACATGTTTGTATATTAACCGATCATGATCAGATTTCGTGGAGGGCCGTGGACACAGCAGAATCCAGGTTCGCATCATGGTAAAACCAACAAACATTTTTCAGCGACTGTTTCCACATCGTAAATGCTGACGACTTTAGATAATTCTAAATCTAAAACTTCTCTAGAAAAGCATTAGACGTTAATATCGACTTTCGTTCTTTCTTCAGCCGAACTGTTCATATGTGAAATTCTCAAATTCAACACAAATGTCAAAAAACACTACTCCATCTTTCCCCCTTCCGATGCCTTAATTTCCCTTTGCTACCACAATGCATTGCGTTTCCCATTATTGTATCATGTGTTTCATCTAAATCATTCGATCATAGCTAATACCATCTATTTTCGTATTTTGTTACGTTTATATATTCAATTAAATTACATTTATTTGACAATATTAATTTCTGACACATCATTTATTGTCATATCGGGTGGTCTTGCCACCGCCCTTTCCTTAGATCCATGCGTTTTCTGATGAGTTTTCATCGCAGAACGTTGTCGAAATTCCTGCCCACAAACATTACATTTGAATGGTTTATCTCCCGTATGAATATAACGATGGTGTCGCAATGTTGGACCAGTTCCAAAGGCATCACCACAAATATCACAAACATACTTTTTTATCTTCAGGTGAACTAATCGCATATGTCGCGTCTTTTCTCCATTAAACAGGAAACGCACTTCACAGCCCTCAAAGTCACATTTTATACGTTCCGAGGGCTTCAAATGAGTACGCTTATGGACATTAAGCAGAGCTATCCGAGTAAATGCCATGTTACAATCGCTACATTTAAAGGGTTTTATATTCATTGGATTGTGGAAGTTCAAAATGTGATATTTTAAATAATATGGATTTTTAAATACTTTCGGACAATGATCGCATTTGATTTTATCAGCTAACGAGTGTTTATTTTTTATATGTTTCTTGAGACCATACAGATTGGCTGCCATAAAGCCACATTGATCACAAATAATGCTTTTGGAGACGTTGTGGTGCTTACTTTCTAGGTGGTTTTTCAGTGTCACCTTTGTTTTGAATACCTTTGTACATTCTTCGCATTTGAAACTTTCTAAAGGTTTCACCGAATGATTTAAAGCTATATGATCGCGAAGATTTTTATAGAAAGGATAAGCTTTACTGCAATCCTTGCACTCGTATGCCTTTTTAATGCCCTCATGTACTTGTTTTACATGGCCCTCGTATTTGTGTACACCGTAAAAATACTTTTTACATGGTTCACAACGGTAAAGTACCTTTTTTGTGGAATTTTCCTTAGAGTCATTTAAAGTCTTGAATGTTGTGGACATATTCGGAGTTTCTTTTGTTGGAGTTATCTTGAATTGCCCTTGTTTTGATTTGGATTTTCTTTCGGCTATACGATTTGTTGTGGTTTCACGACACCTGCCGATTTGTTTGACTTGTTTAGGTTTATATGATGAATCTGCAAATTCAATGTCATCATTTTCGATATCTTCGACGGAATAGTTTTCCCTTGAACTGTTGACATTTTCCAATATTAGTTCGATGTTATTGTGATGATTTTGTTGCCTTGCAGTGTTGAACAAAACACTTTCCCCTTGATCTGAAAGGTCATCTTTTGCGCGGTCGAATTGATGAAATTGTGAACTTGAATCACATTTTTCCATCTCACATACATAATTTGCTGTAATAAGCTGCGAAAAGAAGATATTTTTAGAATGTGGGATTAACAACTAAATTAAATGAGGTTAAAAATCAACTTTTCCATTTAGGATTTTAAAAGTTTAAAAAAGAATAAATCCTGAGGTTAGCTCCTTCATGTGAATTTTTTTATTTTTTTTTTTATTTATCGATCTCAAATGCGTTTTCAAAAGGTATTCTATTTATAAGTACATACATATGTCTGATATTAATTAATATGGAACCGAAAAAGTGTTTTCCAATTGTGCAACTTAAAACAAACTTTTAGCAGAGTTCTGAATGTTTCTTAATAACAGCCTAAACTGTTGTTAGCGGCAGTCATAGGCGTAGGAAATGGGGTGCTGGGTGGTGCTTAGCACCCCCCCCCCTCCAAGAAAATTGGCTGGATACGCCAATGGCGGCGGTACTGTCCCCATTAACTAGAACCTTTTTGGTAGTTGGTCTATGAGATGGTTAACATATATGATGTTTAACCTCATATCGTGAAAATCATCGATATTAAATACGTTTGCTTTGTTTTGGTGTCTCCAATGAGAAAGTGTGTAAATCTAATATGTACATTAAAAAAATGAAAAATAATCATTAAACTACATTTCCTCCCTTCTTTACTACTTAGTTTCTTATCACTATTTATATAGTCTAGAAAACTGTATCAATTTATCAAAACAAGGACGACATAAATTCCGCACATGTTCATCTAAGTCATTGGCTCCATCATCCTCAAAAATTCTTTCATGCAACTTTTATTCCTTCAATAAGTTGTTGTCTATGTTCCTAAGACCTGGTAAAAAGAATCTTTCGCATATGTTTTTTTCTAAGGTACAATTTATTTCCTCTTAAACCTAAACTAAAACAAGTTTAAATTATTTTCCAAATTCACATTAATTTTTGATACGCTATTTGCTAAATCCTGCGATTTTATGGCCGTCGGTTTGGTAAAATGTGTTTTGGAATGTGTCTTCATTGCAGTATGTTGCCGGAATGCCTGACCACATACATTGCATTTGTACGGTTTTTCGCCAGTATGTATGTAACGATGATGCCGCAGTGTGGCCTTTATCCCAAATGCTTCTCCACATATATCACAGATGTGTTGTTTTACCTTTAGGTGAACTAAACGCGTATGTCGCTTTTTAGCATCCGCATTAAGGAAACGTACGTCACACCCCTCAAAGTCACACCTGATGCGTTCCGAATAGTTAAGATGTGTTAGCTTATGCTTATTTAGGCCATTACGACGTGAGAACGCCATCTCACATTCCGCACATTTGAAAGGTTTTATCTTTATTGGATTATGATGACTCATCATATGGTGCTTTAAATAATACCGACATTTAAATATTTTTGGACATTGTTCGCATTTTATTTGTTCGGCTTCTGTGTGCTTATTTTTTATGTGTGCCGCTAACGATTCTGGACTGGCTGCGAGAAAGCCACACTGATCACAAATAACACGTCTACTGTTGGCTGAATCCTCGCTGTCATTGGGATTGAGATGTTTAATTTTCATGTGATTCTTAAGTGTGGTCTGGGTTTTGAATTCTTTATTGCATAATTCGCATCTGCGATTTTCTTGCGATTTCCCCGTATGATTGTCGGCTATATGCTCGGTAAGATTTTTGTAGAATTTATAGGCCTTATCACAATCCTGACACTGGAAAGCCTTTTTTATACCTTCGTGAACCTTCTTCACGTGTCCTTCATATCGGCGAATTTCGTAGAAGTACTTTTTGCATGGCTCGCAACGATATAGAATCTTTTTATTACTCGTTTCTCCAGATCCACATGAAGGATCGTCTTGAGCTACTGACTTCTTCTTTTGGTAGTTTCTTTTAATTTTACAGGTTTTAGTGCGCCCCCGACACGATTTGGTTCGAGTATTTCTTTGTCTTTTAGTTACTGCTGCTTCATACTTGGGATCTTCAATAGCGTCATCTAAATCCAAAGTTTCGTCACACGTATTGTCAGACTTGGGAGATGAAGGTGGCGTGTTGTCATTCTGATGCTGCTGATCTAAATAATCTTCCGAAGTATTTAGTGTTTCAATTTCGTGGATATCATGACTTGACATATTTGACTGACTGCTGTCCTGATAGAAGGGAGCATTTGTTTCGTATTTTTCAATCTCACACAAGCCGTTAACTGCAGCTGTTTCTATGAACACTTTATTAGCCTAGAAATAGTGGTCATATGTGAGTACAAATTTCAGGAAAATGTAAAACTATATTCTACGAAATATAGTCATACTTGCAAATATTGATATTCTATATCAGAATTTCAGAGTATAATATTGAGCTGTATTACATTCTGAGCTCCTAAACTCTTTCACAAAATTAAAATAAAAACTGTCTTGTATTTAAACTGTCAAATAGTCCCGACGTACATTCTACAGGAACAAAATTTCGGTTTTAACAGAACGAATTCCCGGATTTTGTCAAACATAAAAATACTAACATGTAATTATGTCTATAAAATAATGCTTGGTTTGCGAATCCGATATTTAACGTCTTATAAGATAATCACTTTGAAATGTTGTCGGAGTTTAGTTTCCCTGTGGTATGAATCGATATGCCCAGCCGCATACTAGGTCTTTCAATTGTATCTTTGAGACTCATAATATAGGATGTCTAGTGCCCCATCGCATGTATAAGATGATCATGTCATCATGTCTATATGGCCTAAGCTAGATAAGGGTTTTACGCCATCGCTCATAGACTATAGCAATAGTGACGTCCGATTTCAAGTAACAGCTTTTTAAGGGAGCATTACAATATTAGATCTGTGCCAAGAAAGAGTACTCGAAAGGTTGTGTAAGGATGGGATTGAAGCAGTCTCGCTAGGAAAAACAGTATTCTCTTAGTTATCGGGAAAATAGTTTGCCTTCATGTAAAATAAATATTTGTTAGGAATAGTCTAACATAAAACGTTTAAAGTACAATTATCAGAGATAAAAGGCAGTCACGATGAAAAAATTAAGGTCGTCAAGTGGATGTACCCATACAATAAAAGCATGGCGACAGGTTCGTTAACTATAGGATCGGAAGGTAACAAATTTAATCAACGACATATATTTTAATGTTCTTTTATAGGTATATACACTTTGTGGACTTTTCATTACAAACCTCTACATTAAGCTTACCTCATCAGCAGTATCGGAAATTGACATCCAAGGCAACTCCTTGTCAACAATCTTGCGCAACTTCTCATCGCTTTTAATTAACAACTGGTAATGTCTGGCAAAATCTAGCCATCTATCTGAACACATGCAACACATGTAAGGCAGATAGGTGGTATCCAAATCATTGCCACCTCGCTTTCCCAAACAAAGGCTTATTAGTTGATCGACTTCAGGATATTTGCATATGACCACGAATTTCTTTAATCCCTCCTCTGCACCTAATGCCTCCTCCTCCAGTTTCATAAAACATGTACGGCAATGATATTTCAGATTCTGAATCTCCAGCATAATAATTTGCTTTTTTCTGTGTAACAACCACCAAACACAAACAAACAAAAAAAACTCGAGTATTTTTGGTTAATATCGACTATACTGTACTCAGCTGTGCTGAGTATTGTATTTGTAACCTGTATTTGTAATTGTCATCTGTTATCAGCTGGGGAAAATGTGAAAAATTCGGTACCAGCTGATGTTTTTCGGCTAATGCAATGTTCACATTAATACCGATTATTGATCCGAAGTTAAACTAGTTCAGAAAATACACCAGCAGCTGTCCAAATGGAATATATATTGATATTAATATTGATTATATTAAATAGAGTTTTATATAATGAATTTTGTCTTATTTCATAGAACTTGTCATCTGTTTGCATTTCAAATTCCCAGTTATCAGATCTTCGCTTTCAATTTCCAAGCAAATTGTAAGAGATTTCAAACAGAATAGGTTATTACAATAGGCTTGCAAATTAAAGTGCCATTTACACTCTCAAAATGCATGACAAAAAAATCAAACCGGTATGTTGAATACACACAAATTTACACTACCGTGTAAAGGGCGCTTAACACACCACACCTGATCAATGTGGATTTTGGAATATTATCCGAACATGCTAATGCGTTAGAATCTAAATCTATTACAAATATCTATATGAAATCTGATGATAGTGAAACCTCGTGTATATCACTTGTATATGCGAACAGTGGTAAAAAAATTTAGTTTGGTATTCAACTGGTGATTTTCTGGATCGTTTATTACGCCGGCAATGTAGACAAACGAGCACCGCCGGCAATACATTTGTACAGGCTTCGATCTCTGTTAGCAAGCAAAGTAGCAAAAGTGATGAATTTCCTGTTTAATATTAATGTTTGTCGCGTTTGTATGCAAAATGAAGAAACCAGCGATTTGTTTAAAGACCGGAATTTGCTCGAGAAGTTTACATATACCACACGTTTAACGGTAAGTACTTCATAAAATGATTGCAAACATTTTCAAAATATTTTGTTCTATTACAACGCGAAAAATCTACAATTTGCCGAACTGGGTTGCCAAGTAATTTGTTTATAGTCATAGTTGGATGAACCATTAGGAATCAACTTTTGTGGAGAATTTATGGAACTGCAAACAGATTTGCACCCAAAATATTTGTTTAATATCTTAAATAACCAAATATTGTGTCAGTAAATTAAGATTTGTGCCTCCAATTTTTCTGATTGGACTTAGACTGAATTTTGTCGCTACGACACATGTCAACGGACATCTGAAGAATCAAAAAGTTCGGAGTGAAAACAAACACAATAAAGACCCCCGCAAAAAGTCATGTGTAAATATTCGAACATTTGGATGACTAACACTAGTGGAATGCCCCCTATAAAGGCAATGATTAGGGTATTAGATGGAGAAAATATATATTTACGAGATCAGATCAGGAGTGAAGTATTTCTTGGACCACTTCAAACACAATAAAGACCCCCGCAAAAAGTGATGTGTAAATATTCGAACATTTGGATGCCTTCGTCTCAGATATATTCCAACAAACTTCTCCGCCGGATTCTATTATAAATTCACCGACTTATTTTTTTATTTGACTAACACTAGTGGAATGCCCCCTATAAAGGCAACTCACTGTGTTAGCGATAGGAAATAAGGGTATTAGATAAAGAAAAGAGGCTGTAGTGTTTGCTGACGTCTTTGGAGCACCTCCCATATATTGAAGTTATATTCCATTTTTGGTCACAATTAGGTGGTGTATATATTTACGAGATCAGATCAGGAGTGAAGTATTTCTTGGACCACTTCAAAATGCCTGGACTCTTGAATACTTCTTTCGACACTTCGAAATTGACTAGCCCACCGAACCTCTCCCAATATCAGGAGTGTCTTGTGTGCATTAAAATCTTATCTGTTCCTTTAACCCCTTATAAATCGCGTTTGAGGGAGTCATTCATCGTTAGACCTAGAGCCCGAGCTATCGTAAAAAAACGAATAATGGTAATGTTAATAAAATTGCTCAAAATACTCCAAAGAGAGCTTCTCACAAACAGAAGTGTTAATTCGGCAATAGTTTATTTATTAAAATAAATAAAATGCAATAACCTTTGTACCTCGTCGATTCATTTGTCTCCCTGTACTGAATATACTATATAATAATCATTCTCATTACAGCAGCTCATATTGTAATATTTGTTACGATGCAGTTTGAAAACGTGTAGCTTGTACTCTAGCCAATAAAACACGTCTAACATATTTATTTTTCAAAAAACCTAAGGTCTTGATATTCTCTACCAGGAATGTAGAAGACAATATATTTCCGGACATAACATTATTTTTACCGTTGTCTGACTGAACAACTGAAAAACTACTTCCATGGCATGTGGATAGTACTTTATTTATTTTTAAAGTATAAACATTAAAAAGCGTCACAAATATGATTGTTTTTAACATTTTTTAAAATTGCTTGAAAATATAATTCCAATACGTTCTTCAATCTTAGTTGCTTTAACATTTTCTTGGAAATAAAATTTAAAACTTTGAATTACAATTTATTTATTCCAAAATATTCGGCAAAAGGACATACTTTTTAAGAAAACAATTCCACAATAAAAAATTCCAGAGAACAATTTCATACACACACAATTTAACGAGCGTTGTGGAGGCCACTTGCGAAAAAGCCCAAATTTTAATATGGTATGAATCGATATGCCCAGCCGCATACTAGGTCTAGTGCCCCATCGCATGTATAAGATGATCATGTCATCATGTCTATATGGCCTAAGCTAGATAAGGGTTTTACGCCATCGCTCATAGACTATAGCAATAGTGACGTCCGATTTCAAGTAACGGCTTTTTAAGGGAGCATTACAATATTAGATCTGTGCCAAGAAAGAGTACTCGAAAGGTTGTGTAAGGATGGGATTGAAGCAGTCTCGCTAGGAAAAACAGTATTCTCTTAGTTATCGGGAAAATAGTTTGCCTTCATGTAAAATAAATATTTGTTAGGAATACTCTAACATAAAACGTTTAAAGTACAATTATCAGAGATAAAAGGCAGTCACGATGAAAAAATTAAGGTCGTCAAGTGGATGTACCCATACATTAAAAGCATGGCGACAGGTTCGTTAACTATAGGATCGGAAGGTAACAAATTTAATCAACGACATATATTTTAATGTTCTTTTATAGGTATATACACTTTGTGGACTTTTCATTACAAACCTCTACATTAAGCTTACCTCATCAGCAGTATCGGAAATTGACATCCAAGGCAACTCCTTGTCAACAATCTTGCGCAACTTCTCATCGCTTTTAATTAACAACTGGTAATGTCTGGCAAAATCTAGCCATCTATCTGAACACATGCAACACATGTAAGGCAGATAGGTGGTATCCAAATCATTGCCACCTCGCTTTCCCAAACAAAGGCTTATTAGTTGATCGACTTCAGGATATTTGCATATGACCACGAATTTCTTTAATCCCTCCTCTGCACCTAATGCCTCCTCCTCCAGTTTCATAAAACATGTACGGCAATGATATTTCAGATTCTGAATCTCCAGCATAATAATTTGCTTTTTTCTGTGTAACAACCACCAAACACAAACAAACAAAAAAACTCGAGTATTTTTGGTTAATATCGACTATACTGTACTCAGCTGTGCTGAGTATTGTATTTGTAACCTGTATTTGTAATTGTCATCTGTTATCAGCTGGGGAAAATGTGAAAAATTCGGAACCAGCTGATGTTTTTCGGCTAATGCAATGTTCACATTAATACCGATTATTGATCCGAAGTTAAACTAGTTCAGAAAATACACCAGCAGCTGTCCAAATGGAATATATATTGATATTAATATTGATTATATTAAATAGAGTTTTATATAATGAATTTTGTCTTATTTCATAGAACTTGTCATCTGTTTGCATTTCAAATTCCCAGTTATCAGATCTTCGCTTTCAATTTCCAAGCAAATTGTAAGAGATTTCAAACAGAATAGGTTATTACAATAGGCTTGCAAATTAAAGTGCCATTTACACTCTCAAAATGCATGACAAAAAAATCAAACCGGTATGTTGAATACACACAAATTTACACTACCGTGTAAAGGGCGCTTAACACACCACACCTGATCAATGTGGATTTTGGAATATTATCCGAACATGCTAATGCGTTAGAATCTAAATCTATTACAAATATCTATATGAAATCTGATGATAGTGAAACCTCGTGTATATCACTTGTATATGCGAACAGTGGTAAAAAAATTTAGTTTGGTATTCAACTGGTGATTTTCTGGATCGTTTATTACGCCGGCAATGTAGACAAACGAGCACCGCCGGCAATACATTTGTACAGGCTTCGATCTCTGTTAGCAAGCAAAGTAGCAAAAGTGATGAATTTCCTGTTTAATATTAATGTTTGTCGCGTTTGTATGCAAAATGAAGAAACCAGCGATTTGTTTAAAGACCGGAATTTGCTCGAGAAGTTTACATATACCACACGTTTAACGGTAAGTACTTCATAAAATGATTGCAAACATTTTCAAAATATTTTGTTCTATTACAACGCGAAAAATCTACAATTTGCCGAACTGGGTTGCCAAGTAATTTGTTTATAGTCATAGTTGGATGAACCATTAGGAATCAACTTTTGTGGAGAATTTATGGAACTGCAAACAGATTTGCACCCAAAATATTTGTTTAATATCTTAAATAACCAAATATTGTGTCAGTAAATTAAGATTTGTGCCTCCAATTTTTCTGATTGGACTTAGACTGAATTTTGTCGCTACGACACATGTCAACGGACATCTGAAGAATCAAAAAGTTCGGAGTGAAAACAAACACAATAAAGACCCCCGCAAAAAGTCATGTGTAAATATTCGAACATTTGGATGACTAACACTAGTGGAATGCCCCCTATAAAGGCAATGATTAGGGTATTAGATGGAGAAAATATATATTTACGAGATCAGATCAGGAGTGAAGTATTTCTTGGACCACTTCAAACACAATAAAGACCCCCGCAAAAAGTGATGTGTAAATATTCGAACATTTGGATGCCTTCGTCTCAGATATATTCCAACAAACTTCTCCGCCGGATTCTATTATAAATTCACCGACTTATTTTTTTATTTGACTAACACTAGTGGAATGCCCCCTATAAAGGCAACTCACTGTGTTAGCGATAGGAAATAAGGGTATTAGATAAAGAAAAGAGGCTGTAGTGTTTGCTGACGTCTTTGGAGCACCTCCCATATATTGAAGTTATATTCCATTTTTGGTCACAATTAGGTGGTGTATATATTTACGAGATCAGATCAGGAGTGAAGTATTTCTTGGACCACTTCAAAATGCCTGGACTCTTGAATACTTCTTTCGACACTTCGAAATTGACTAGCCCACCGAACCTCTCCCAATATCAGGAGTGTCTTGTGTGCATTAAAATCTTATCTGTTCCTTTAACCCCTTATAAATCGCGTTTGAGGGAGTCATTCATCGTTAGACCTAGAGCCCGAGCTATCGTAAAAAAACGAATAATGGTAATGTTAATAAAATTGCCCAAAATACTCCAAAGAGAGCTTCTCACAAACAGAAGTGTTAATTCGGCAATAGTTTATTTATTAAAATAAATAAAATGCAATAACCTTTGTACCTCGTCGATTCATTTGTCTCCCTGTACTGAATATACTATATAATAATCATTCTCATTACAGCAGCTCATATTGTAATATTTGTTACGATGCAGTTTGAAAACGTGTAGCTTGTACTCTAGCCAATAAAACACGTCTAACATATTTATTTTTCAAAAAACCTAAGGTCTTGATATTCTCTACCAGGAATGTAGAAGACAATATATTTCCGGACATAACATTATTTTTACCGTTGTCTGACTGAACAACTGAAAAACTACTTCCATGGCATGTGGATAGTACTTTATTTATTTTTAAAGTATAAACATTAAAAAGCGTCACAAATATGATTGTTTTTAACATTTTTTAAAATTGCTTGAAAATATAATTCCAATACGTTCTTCAATCTTAGTTGCTTTAACATTTTCTTGGAAATAAAATTTAAAACTTTGAATTACAATTTATTTATTCCAAAATATTCGGCAAAAGGACATACTTTTTAAGAAAACAATTCCACAATAAAAAATTCCAGAGAACAATTTCATACACACACAATTTAACGAGCGTTGTGGAGGCCACTTGCGAAAAAGCCCAAATTTTAATATGGTATGAATCGATATGCCCAGCCGCATACTAGGTCTAGTGCCCCATCGCATGTATAAGATGATCATGTCATCATGTCTATATGGCCTAAGCTAGATAAGGGTTTTACGCCATCGCTCATAGACTATAGCAATAGTGACGTCCGATTTCAAGTAACAGCTTTTTAAGGGAGCATTACAATATTAGATCTGTGCCAAGAAAGAGTACTCGAAAGGTTGTGTAAGGATGGGATTGAAGCAGTCTCGCTAGGAAAAACAGTATTCTCTTAGTTATCGGGAAAATAGTTTGCCTTCATGTAAAATAAATATTTGTTAGGAATACTCTAACATAAAACGTTTAAAGTACAATTATCAGAGATAAAAGGCAGTCACGATGAAAAAATTAAGGTCGTCAAGTGGATGTACCCATACATTAAAAGCATGGCGACAGGTTCGTTAACTATAGGATCGGAAGGTAACAAATTTAATCAACGACATATATTTTAATGTTCTTTTATAGGTATATACACTTTGTGGACTTTTCATTACAAACCTCTACATTAAGCTTACCTCATCAGCAGTATCGGAAATTGACATCCAAGGCAACTCCTTGTCAACAATCTTGCGCAACTTCTCATCGCTTTTAATTAACAACTGGTAATGTCTGGCAAAATCTAGCCATCTATCTGAACACATGCAACACATGTAAGGCAGATAGGTGGTATCCAAATCATTGCCACCTCGCTTTCCCAAACAAAGGCTTATTAGTTGATCGACTTCAGGATATTTGCATATGACCACGAATTTCTTTAATCCCTCCTCTGCACCTAATGCCTCCTCCTCCAGTTTCATAAAACATGTACGGCAATGATATTTCAGATTCTGAATCTCCAGCATAATAATTTGCTTTTTTCTGTGTAACAACCACCAAACACAAACAAACAAAAAAAACTCGAGTATTTTTGGTTAATATCGACTATACTGTACTCAGCTGTGCTGAGTATTGTATTTGTAACCTGTATTTGTAATTGTCATCTGTTATCAGCTGGGGAAAATGTGAAAAATTCGGAACCAGCTGATGTTTTTCGGCTAATGCAATGTTCACATTAATACCGATTATTGATCCGAAGTTAAACTAGTTCAGAAAATACACCAGCAGCTGTCCAAATGGAATATATATTGATATTAATATTGATTATATTAAATAGAGTTTTATATAATGAATTTTGTCTTATTTCATAGAACTTGTCATCTGTTTGCATTTCAAATTCCCAGTTATCAGATCTTCGCTTTCAATTTCCAAGCAAATTGTAAGAGATTTCAAACAGAATAGGTTATTACAATAGGCTTGCAAATTAAAGTGCCATTTACACTCTCAAAATGCATGACAAAAAAATCAAACCGGTATGTTGAATACACACAAATTTACACTACCGTGTAAAGGGCGCTTAACACACCACACCTGATCAATGTGGATTTTGGAATATTATCCGAACATGCTAATGCGTTAGAATCTAAATCTATTACAAATATCTATATGAAATCTGATGATAGTGAAACCTCGTGTATATCACTTGTATATGCGAACAGTGGTAAAAAAATTTAGTTTGGTATTCAACTGGTGATTTTCTGGATCGTTTATTACGCCGGCAATGTAGACAAACGAGCACCGCCGGCAATACATTTGTACAGGCTTCGATCTCTGTTAGCAAGCAAAGTAGCAAAAGTGATGAATTTCCTGTTTAATATTAATGTTTGTCGCGTTTGTATGCAAAATGAAGAAACCAGCGATTTGTTTAAAGACCGGAATTTGCTCGAGAAGTTTACATATACCACACGTTTAACGGTAAGTACTTCATAAAATGATTGCAAACATTTTCAAAATATTTTGTTCTATTACAACGCGAAAAATCTACAATTTGCCGAACTGGGTTGCCAAGTAATTTGTTTATAGTCATAGTTGGATGAACCATTAGGAATCAACTTTTGTGGAGAATTTATGGAACTGCAAACAGATTTGCACCCAAAATATTTGTTTAATATCTTAAATAACCAAATATTGTGTCAGTAAATTAAGATTTGTGCCTCCAATTTTTCTGATTGGACTTAGACTGAATTTTGTCGCTACGACACATGTCAACGGACATCTGAAGAATCAAAAAGTTCGGAGTGAAAACAAACACAATAAAGACCCCCGCAAAAAGTCATGTGTAAATATTCGAACATTTGGATGACTAACACTAGTGGAATGCCCCCTATAAAGGCAATGATTAGGGTATTAGATGGAGAAAATATATATTTACGAGATCAGATCAGGAGTGAAGTATTTCTTGGACCACTTCAAACACAATAAAGACCCCCGCAAAAAGTGATGTGTAAATATTCGAACATTTGGATGCCTTCGTCTCAGATATATTCCAACAAACTTCTCCGCCGGATTCTATTATAAATTCACCGACTTATTTTTTTATTTGACTAACACTAGTGGAATGCCCCCTATAAAGGCAACTCACTGTGTTAGCGATAGGAAATAAGGGTATTAGATAAAGAAAAGAGGCTGTAGTGTTTGCTGACGTCTTTGGAGCACCTCCCATATATTGAAGTTATATTCCATTTTTGGTCAGAATTAGGTGGTGTATATATTTACGAGATCAGATCAGGAGTGAAGTATTTCTTGGACCACTTCAAAATGCCTGGACTCTTGAATACTTCTTTCGACACTTCGAAATTGACTAGCCCACCGAACCTCTCCCAATATCAGGAGTGTCTTGTGTGCATTAAAATCTTATCTGTTCCTTTAACCCCTTATAAATCGCGTTTGAGGGAGTCATTCATCGTTAGACCTAGAGCCCGAGCTATCGTAAAAAAACGAATAATGGTAATGTTAATAAAATTGCTCAAAATACTCCAAAGAGAGCTTCTCACAAACAGAAGTGTTAATTCGGCAATAGTTTATTTATTAAAATAAATAAAATGCAATAACCTTTGTACCTCGTCGATTCATTTGTCTCCCTGTACTGAATATACTATATAATAATCATTCTCATTACAGCAGCTCATATTGTAATATTTGTTACGATGCAGTTTGAAAACGTGTAGCTTGTACTCTAGCCAATAAAACACGTCTAACATATTTATTTTTCAAAAAACCTAAGGTCTTGATATTCTCTACCAGGAATGTAGAAGACAATATATTTCCGGACATAACATTATTTTTACCGTTGTCTGACTGAACAACTGAAAAACTACTTCCATGGCATGTGGATAGTACTTTATTTATTTTTAAAGTATAAACATTAAAATGCGTCACAGTCTTCAGTTTGTTCGTGTAAGTAACGTCTATTTCTTCTCGGGAACTGAGCCTGCCAGCCATTTCATATACGGCATATTCCCCTTCTCAATGGGTAATGTTATAACTTCGGCCACACTGTACGGGTGATTGTCACGCACCCACTTTGTCAAAACCTCCAATTGACTTGTTTGTGTTTTAATCATCATCAAATATTCATTGTCCTCGTTTACTTTACCTTCCCACATATAGACTGACTGTATATTCGGAATAATATTGACACAAGCGGCCAATTTTTGTTCCACCAAACCGTGCGCTAACTTCTTCGCAATTTTTTCGTCTGGTGCGGTTACAAAAGCCACCGAACTTGATCCGGAAATATATTGGAACTCTGTATCAGGCATCTTGGAGGTGGCAGATGGCTTTTTGGTACAGTATTGGCTTGACGCGGCAAGAATGTATTTAGGAGCCAGTAACAAACATGAAGTATAAACTAATTTGCGAATCATTATTTGCCGACAACAGTGATGACAAAAAAAAAAACAGAATCACAGCTGATATTGAAGAGAGTGGCCAGTTCGCGGGGAACTATTGCTTTAAGAGATTATTAGTACTTCGGGATTCTATGCCATTCTTTTACATTTTACCCATTGTGATGTTCTTTTGCATGCAGCCTATGTAAACACTTAGTCAATTTCAAGACTGACAAAAATATGCCTCCCACAGTTTAGAAAATTGTGTGTGTACTTAAACTGTAGGGATTAAAAATATGAAAATATTGGCGGCTTGGTCAATGGTTGACCCTGCACCAAATTTCAAAAACGAAAATTTTATAGCAAAAATTCGTTAAAGTTTTTTTAAAAAAAATAATTCTCCGCCTTTCTTTTTTTTACGCACTAACAATAACTGGCCGTAAACACCCGTTTTTTATTGCCAACAATAGCAACACAACTGGCAACAAAAATATGATTGTTTTTAACATTTTTTAAAATTGCTTGAAAATATAATTCCAATACGTTCTTCAATCTTAGTTGCTTTAACATTTTCTTGGAAATAAAATTTAAAACTTTGAATTACAATTTATTTATTCCAAAATATTCGGCAAAAGGACATACTTTTTAAGAAAACAATTCCACAATAAAAAATTCCAGAGAACAATTTCATACACACACAATTTAACGAGCGTTGTGGAGGCCACTTGCGAAAAAGCCCAAATTTTAATATGGTATGAATCGATATGCCCAGCCGCATACTAGGTCTAGTGCCCCATCGCATGTATAAGATGATCATGTCATCATGTCTATATGGCCTAAGCTAGATAAGGGTTTTACGCCATCGCTCATAGACTATAGCAATAGTGACGTCCGATTTCAAGTAACAGCTTTTTAAGGGAGCATTACAATATTAGATCTGTGCCAAGAAAGAGTACTCGAAAGGTTGTGTAAGGATGGGATTGAAGCAGTCTCGCTAGGAAAAACAGTATTCTCTTAGTTATCGGGAAAATAGTTTGCCTTCATGTAAAATAAATATTTGTTAGGAATACTCTAACATAAAACGTTTAAAGTACAATTATCAGAGATAAAAGGCAGTCACGATGAAAAAATTAAGGTCGTCAAGTGGATGTACCCATACAATAAAAGCATGGCGACAGGTTCGTTAACTATAGGATCGGAAGGTAACAAATTTAATCAACGACATATATTTTAATGTTCTTTTATAGGTATATACACTTTGTGGACTTTTCATTACAAACCTCTACATTAAGCTTACCTCATCAGCAGTATCGGAAATTGACATCCAAGGCAACTCCTTGTCAACAATCTTGCGCAACTTCTCATCGCTTTTAATTAACAACTGGTAATGTCTGGCAAAATCTAGCCATCTATCTGAACACATGCAACACATGTAAGGCAGATAGGTGGTATCCAAATCATTGCCACCTCGCTTTCCCAAACAAAGGCTTATTAGTTGATCGACTTCAGGATATTTGCATATGACCACGAATTTCTTTAATCCCTCCTCTGCACCTAATGCCTCCTCCTCCAGTTTCATAAAACATGTACGGCAATGATATTTCAGATTCTGAATCTCCAGCATAATAATTTGCTTTTTTCTGTGTAACAACCACCAAACACAAACAAACAAAAAAACTCGAGTATTTTTGGTTAATATCGACTATACTGTACTCAGCTGTGCTGAGTATTGTATTTGTAACCTGTATTTGTAATTGTCATCTGTTATCAGCTGGGGAAAATGTGAAAAATTCGGAACCAGCTGATGTTTTTCGGCTAATGCAATGTTCACATTAATACCGATTATTGATCCGAAGTTAAACTAGTTCAGAAAATACACCAGCAGCTGTCCAAATGGAATATATATTGATATTAATATTGATTATATTAAATAGAGTTTTATATAATGAATTTTGTCTTATTTCATAGAACTTGTCATCTGTTTGCATTTCAAATTCCCAGTTATCAGATCTTCGCTTTCAATTTCCAAGCAAATTGTAAGAGATTTCAAACAGAATAGGTTATTACAATAGGCTTGCAAATTAAAGTGCCATTTTTTTTTTTTTTTTTTTTTTTTTTTTTTTTTTGACTAACACTCAGGGGATGCCCCCTATGAATGCAATGCACTGTGTTAGTGATAGGAAATAAGGGCATTGGAGGGAGGAAAGAGGGAGTAGTGTTTGTTGATGTTTGCCTTGAATTTGATAATGTCATAGCAGGTAGGAAAAACACTTACTGGAAGATTATTCCACATGCGAACAGTACGGCTGAAGAACGAATTTTCTCTATAGTGCGTTGTCCGGTCAACCGGCCATTTGACAATGAACGGATGAGATTCCCTGGATAGCCGAGTATTCCGGCTAAATGTTCTAACTTCAGGGACCAGACGACGGATATCTTCTGAACAGATACCATTAAAATATCTATAGAATAGCGATACACAACCCACATTTCGGCGATGCTGTAGGGAGACAATAGAGCTGGATACCCTACCATCCCCTATCATCGCCACCGCTCTCCTCTGTACACGGTCCAGAAGCTTCAAAGATGTTAATGGAGCCCCTGCCCATATATGCGAGTTGTATTCCATTTTAGGCCGGATGTAGGTGGTGTAAATATTTACGAGATCAGATGGGGTGAAGTATTTCTTGCACCGCTTTAAAAAGCCCAAACACTTGAATGCTTCTTTCGACACTTCGAATATATGGCTAGCCCAGCGAGCATCACCCTGTATCTTCATGCCCAGAACATCAAGAGTATCTGATACGTCGATATCCACACCACCCATAGATATTGACGACGGTGCTGGATCAGTGGAACGTTTGTGTGACAACAAACAGCACTGGGTCTTTTGTGCATTAAAATCTACTCTGTTCATTTGGCCCCACTCACAAATCGTCGCCAAATCGCGGTTAAGTGAGTTATTCATCGTTCGCCTTTTGTCCTCTATCTCCGAGGGACTTGGCCGATGATCAAATGAGTACGAATGACAGAGGTTGCTGTCATCCGCAAAGGAGTAGATTGGGTTCACAGTCTGCCCCAACAGGTCGTCAATGAAAATAAGAAATAGAGAAGGAGAGAGGACAGAGCCTTGTGGAACTCCTGCGGTCAACCTATGCTCGTTGGATGAGACCCCATCTATAACAACTCGTATAGAGCGATCCCTGAGAAAACTCGATATGAATCGAGAGAAGATATTACCGACACCAAAAGCAATAAGTTTTGATATGAGTGCTCCGTGCCAGACCCTATCGAACGCCTTGGAAATATCCAGAGCCACGACCTTACTTTCACCAATGGCGTGAATAGATCGACTCCATCGCTCCGAAAGGAACGCCATCAGGTCTCCAGTAGATCGATTTCTACGGAAGCCATACTGTCGATCATTTAGAAGGCCGTTAGACTCTAAATACTTAACAAGATGGTGGTTAACCATGCTCTCCATAACCTTCGAGAGCGCAGAACATATTGCAATTGGACGGTAATTCGCAGGATTAGTAGCCTCACCTTTCTTGGGGATCGGCTGAACATTGGCAACTTTCCAACGTGAAGGGTAAATACCAGCACGGTACGACATGTTGAAAAGATTGCGCAATGGACGAGCTAGCGTCGAAGAGCACTTACATAGGACAAGTGCTGAAATGCCATCCGGGCCCGGAGTTTTGTTTACATTGAGATCTGCAAGAACCCTTTTAACGCCACGTGTTCGAAAAAATATCTGAGGCATCGAAGTAGATACGTTTTCGATTACGGGGAGTGGTTGACTGCTGTCTGGCAAAGATGAATTCTTTGCAAATATTTCAGCCAGAAGGTTAGCTTTGTCAACCGGGTCAGTGAATATCTGGTCATCGTTAACGAGAGTTGGGATAGAAGATGAAGAATTGTCCCTTACTCTTTTAACAAATGCCCAAAAGCTCTTACTTCCCCTGGGAGTAGAAAGAACTTTAGCACGAAGACGCTGTTCGTGTAGAAGTTTTTCGCGCCTAAGTACCCTGGCACACGATGATCTTGCCTGTTTGCGTAACAGCTCAGTATTGGCATTTTTATTTAAACGCCAATTTTTGAACGCTTCCTCTTTAGATCTGACAGCTTCTTTGCATGCCTGATTAAACCAACAATTCTTTGAAGATTTAATCGAAGTAGACTTCGATGGAATAAATGTGTTTATACCGAGAAGAATTATTTTCTCAACCATTTCAGCAGCAGCATCGACATTACTGTCTAGGAAACATAGTTTCCAGTTAAATTGCTGGTAAAAATTGTTGAGCTCGGCCCAACGTGCCTTTTCGTATATATACATTGTCCGCTTCGTGACTGGTTTTGAAGTGGCTCGAAGATCGGAGAACGAAAAGGATGCTGAAATAGTGCAATGATCTGAGTTGCCAAGAGGTGCAAGGATGTTAACCTCGTACTTTTCAGGGTGGGAGGTTAAAAAAAGGTCAAGAATATTTTTTTTGTTGCCCTTCAACACGCGGAATGTGTGTTGGTTCATTCACTAATTGCGCCAAGTCATTGTGCGCGGCAAAAAGCTCAGCGTACTGGCCCTCCGGAGATGTATGGCTCGAATGGGAAAGCCAAGAATTATTGTGGACATTGAAATCCCCAGCAACCACAATTTCACTGTCCGGATAAATGTGGATTTTGGAATATTATCCGAACATGCTAATGCGTTAGAATCTAAATCTATTACAAATATCTATATGAAATCTGATGATAGTGAAACCTCGTGTATATCACTTGTATATGCGAACAGTGGTAAAAAAATTTAGTTTGGTATTCAACTGGTGATTTTCTGGATCGTTTATTACGCCGGCAATGTAGACAAACGAGCACCGCCGGCAATACATTTGTACAGGCTTCGATCTCTGTTAGCAAGCAAAGTAGCAAAAGTGATGAATTTCCTGTTTAATATTAATGTTTGTCGCGTTTGTATGCAAAATGAAGAAACCAGCGATTTGTTTAAAGACCGGAATTTGCTCGAGAAGTTTACATATACCACACGTTTAACGGTAAGTACTTCATAAAATGATTGCAAACATTTTCAAAATATTTTGTTCTATTACAACGCGAAAAATCTACAATTTGCCGAACTGGGTTGCCAAGTAATTTGTTTATAGTCATAGTTGGATGAACCATTAGGAATCAACTTTTGTGGAGAATTTATGGAACTGCAAACAGATTTGCACCCAAAATATTTGTTTAATATCTTAAATAACCAAATATTGTGTCAGTAAATTAAGATTTGTGCCTCCAATTTTTCTGATTGGACTTAGACTGAATTTTGTCGCTACGACACATGTCAACGGACATCTGAAGAATCAAAAAGTTCGGAGTGAAAACAAACACAATAAAGACCCCCGCAAAAAGTCATGTGTAAATATTCGAACATTTGGATGACTAACACTAGTGGAATGCCCCCTATAAAGGCAATGATTAGGGTATTAGATGGAGAAAATATATATTTACGAGATCAGATCAGGAGTGAAGTATTTCTTGGACCACTTCAAACACAATAAAGACCCCCGCAAAAAGTGATGTGTAAATATTCGAACATTTGGATGCCTTCGTCTCAGATATATTCCAACAAACTTCTCCGCCGGATTCTATTATAAATTCACCGACTTATTTTTTTATTTGACTAACACTAGTGGAATGCCCCCTATAAAGGCAACTCACTGTGTTAGCGATAGGAAATAAGGGTATTAGATAAAGAAAAGAGGCTGTAGTGTTTGCTGACGTCTTTGGAGCACCTCCCATATATTGAAGTTATATTCCATTTTTGGTCACAATTAGGTGGTGTATATATTTACGAGATCAGATCAGGAGTGAAGTATTTCTTGGACCACTTCAAAATGCCTGGACTCTTGAATACTTCTTTCGACACTTCGAAATTGACTAGCCCACCGAACCTCTCCCAATATCAGGAGTGTCTTGTGTGCATTAAAATCTTATCTGTTCCTTTAACCCCTTATAAATCGCGTTTGAGGGAGTCATTCATCGTTAGACCTAGAGCCCGAGCTATCGTAAAAAAACGAATAATGGTAATGTTAATAAAATTGCTCAAAATACTCCAAAGAGAGCTTCTCACAAACAGAAGTGTTAATTCGGCAATAGTTTATTTATTAAAATAAATAAAATGCAATAACCTTTGTACCTCGTCGATTCATTTGTCTCCCTGTACTGAATATACTATATAATAATCATTCTCATTACAGCAGCTCATATTGTAATATTTGTTACGATGCAGTTTGAAAACGTGTAGCTTGTACTCTAGCCAATAAAACACGTCTAACATATTTATTTTTCAAAAAACCTAAGGTCTTGATATTCTCTACCAGGAATGTAGAAGACAATATATTTCCGGACATAACATTATTTTTACCGTTGTCTGACTGAACAACTGAAAAACTACTTCCATGGCATGTGGATAGTACTTTATTTATTTTTAAAGTATAAACATTAAAATGCGTCACAGTCTTCAGTTTGTTCGTGTAAGTAACGTCTATTTCTTCTCGGGAACTGAGCCTGCCAGCCATTTCATATACGGCATATTCCCCTTCTCAATGGGTAATGTTATAACTTCGGCCACACTGTACGGGTGATTGTCACGCACCCACTTTGTCAAAACCTCCAATTGACTTGTTTGTGTTTTAATCATCATCAAATATTCATTGTCCTCGTTTACTTTACCTTCCCACATATAGACTGACTGTATATTCGGAATAATATTGACACAAGCGGCCAATTTTTGTTCCACCAAACCGTGCGCTAACTTCTTCGCAATTTTTTCGTCTGGTGCGGTTACAAAAGCCACCGAACTTGATCCGGAAATATATTGGAACTCTGTATCAGGCATCTTGGAGGTGGCAGATGGCTTTTTGGTACAGTATTGGCTTGACGCGGCAAGAATGTATTTAGGAGCCAGTAACAAACATGAAGTATAAACTAATTTGCGAATCATTATTTGCCGACAACAGTGATGACAAAAAAAAAACAGAATCACAGCTGATATTGAAGAGTGTGGCCAGTTCGCGGGGAACTATTGCTTTAAGAGATTATTAGTACTTCGGGATTCTATGCCATTCTTTTACATTTTACCCATTGTGATGTTCTTTTGCATGCAGCCTATGTAAACACTTAGTCAATTTCAAGACTGACAAAAATATGCCTCCCACACTTTAGAAAATTGTGTGTGTACTTAAACTGTAGGGATTAAAAATATGAAAATATTGGCGGATTGGTCAATGGTTGACCCTGCACCAAATTTCAAAAACGAAAATTTTATAGCAAAAATTCGTTAGTTTTTTTAAAAAAAATAATTCTCCGCCTTCCTTTTTTTTACGCACTAACAATAACTGGCCGTAAACACCCGTTTTTTATTGCCAACAATAGCAACACAACTGGCAACAAAAATATGATTGTTTTTAACATTTTTTAAAATTGCTTGAAAATATAATTCCAATACGTTCTTCAATCTTAGTTGCTTTAACATTTTCTTGGAAATAAAATTTAAAACTTTGAATTACAATTTATTTATTCCAAAATATTCGGCAAAAGGACATATATTTTAAGAAAACAATTTTCTTTTTTTTCCACAATAAAAAGTTCCAAAGAACAATTTCATAAAGTTTAAATACACACACACTAGCGAAAAAGCCCAAATATATATATTTCATTCGCCTCATCGATTTTCGTTTTTTCTGTGTGTGATTTTGAGGGGTGTGGCATTTTTGGCGCTCAGCCCGATAAGTTGAATTTTTGCTTGCTTTTCCATATCCGTTAGCGGTTAGTTTGTATATAGTTTTTTTGTCATTGATAAATATCGAGTGTTAGGCAATTCTGTAATTATTAAGTACATACTACAAAAATCAGAATACTTTAAATTCAAATATGTATCTCAGAAACTGTTCCAAAATAAGTTTTTTGTGTTTACTTTATATAGAGACAGATTGTGTATTACACACGACATTTGAAAAGAAAATTAATCTCTACTACAATGTAAATACAAATTACTTCAATACAAAATTTCTATTTCAACATAGTTAGGTTCTCACGAAAGAATGTAACAATATTTTTTAAACTTATAACAAATCTTTTTTTTCAGATTTCCGAAGAGGACAATTTACCCAAGGTGATATGTAACAACTGCACTGTGCGTCTTAAAATAGCCCATAAGTTTGTTCAAACCGCACACGAATCCGAAAGCAACCTGAAGAAATTTTTAGCAAAAATTAGTAATGAATTCAAGGAAGTAACACAGAGCAACAAGCACGACAGATTAAAGGATAAAAATGAATCGAGCTCCGAACAAAATCTTACCAAAGATGAAATGCTAACACTAATTGGGGAAGATAAACCATCAGACAGACGTATCAGTATATCGACTTCAAAACGCAAAGTAAAACGAAAGACGTCTCCTATCAAGGAACCGTCACCTAAGAACTCCAAAAGAGACAATAAAAGCAAAGTAAATAATGTTCTTAAATCAAATAAACCGGTAAATTCATTTCAAAAATTGCGAAATAGCGTTGATGATAAAGCTGGGTATTCATTAAGAGAAGACGTTTTAATATTACAATCGAAAAGCGATGAAATCGAATTTGAAAATGATATACATTTTTCGGAAGAAGAAGATGAGAAGTTACAAGAAGAGATGGACGACCAATTAAATCAAAACGAAGAAGATACGATTCTGGAGGACACATTACAGGGTAAAGACAATGATCTAGATGATGTAGAAAACCACGAATGTCAGATTAACTGCGAGGATCACGATCAAGATAAAGAATATTCTGGTAATCCCGACACAGGAGACACATTAGAGGATCGCGACCAAGATGAAGTAGAAGCCAAAGACGACGAAGTACATCAAGAACAGGATGATACTAAAAATCGTGACACAGAAATGTTCACAATTAATGAAGAATCATCTCAGTCTTCAAAGACAGAATTGACTGAACTGACTTTAGAAGAAAATCAACTTCACCACCAAACGATGGATGAAAATTCGACCGGCATCGAAACTATTGAAACAGAGCAAGATGGATACTTGCGTGAATATGAAACGATGCTTAATAGCGAAGAAAACGAGTTACAATATCATAGTGATTATGGTGAAGATAATTCCACCGATGAAACTCCACTAAAAGAAGACACAATTTATATACCGAAAATTGAGGAGGATCAGGAAACTTACAACATTGCGGATGTAGGAGATGAAGACAATTTAAAAAGTGATTACCCGAAGCCAATATCCCCTCATGCTAATAGAAGTCAGAGAGATAAAGTCACGACGAAATTATCGTTACGAAAAGAATCAAATCAACAGCTTCATCGCTTTTACTGTGAGCAGTGTAATCGTGACTTTAGCACCAAAACCAATCTCAATCGTCACATGCAATCACATGAGGGTAACAAACCATATGTCTGTCAGCAGTGCTCGAAAAGTTTTTCACAAAAATCTACACTGAAGCAGCACATGTATACTCATACCGGGGAAAGACCGTATGTGTGTGATGTTTGTGATCGCGGTTTTACACAGTGCAAAAGTTTAATATTTCATATGCGCCGGCATACGGGAGAAAAACCATTTCAATGTGAATACTGCATGATTTTGTTCCGGCAAAAAGATGCTTTGAGAGTAAGTAAAATATACTATTGGAAATGTACCGATAATGGCAATCGTATATGTATATTTCGATTGTTTTTTTTTCTCAGAATAGATGCTTTCATTCAGTTCGCTTCAAGGATTCATATTTCAAATTGTAACGTTTAACAGAATAAGTTGGGGAATAAACATTTCAATTGAAACTGAACCAGGGATCACTCAAAAAAAATGTCATTGCAATTTCATCAAATGTATACAATTACGTATTTTACATTAATTTGATTCTACATTCTGTTGAACCGATGTTTTTGAAATTTTCACAGCGTCTATCTGGAGGGAATATTAGGATATAACTTTTTGACATTGTTGGCGTCACTATAAAACCTTCAAACAGTTAGAGGCACAAGATTCCCGGCTATATTATTAATAAATGGATAAAGGTTAATGGCATAAATAATATCATGTCACTGGAGCTATTGTATCCAATTCGCTTGATTTTTACCTGGATGTAACTGCTAATAAATAATAATGTAATTGGATCGTGGCGCAGCCCATACACCATCATATTTCATGAACTATTAGAAATATTTAGATGAGATTTGGTACATTTGCTATTAGCACAGAAATCAACCGTATCTGCCGGGTTTTACCGTCGGTCGGGAAATGGTCGTAGGCTGTATTAAGTAACCATCGAACTAAGGGACATATATATCGCCCATACACATTAAAAATGTAAACCCCTCTTGAAATATTAGCGATACGAAGATCAGACTTGGTACATATGTTATTGGTGGTGCCACGTCGGTAATAAAAATACGCTATATGTGTGATAATGATGTAACGATCACCATTGAACTTTCACAGTAAATTGCAGTCCACCCGGGGATATGTTATTTTTAACAATTAAAAGTCTAAAGATCTGGTATATATGACATAAACGTCCTGGAAAAAATAATTTAAGGAATGGTAGCACCAAAATAATAAGATATCTACATAAGTCAACCTTTTTTAGGTAGGGCCGGTCACCTATTTGTGTAGAATGTAGTTTACATACAGATATGGGATTGCGAACTTTCGTTACAACCCTTACACAGATCTCGAATATCATTTTATCGATGAAAACGTACCTTACATTATAAACAATAAATTTTGTGGATACTTGATATTATATGAGACATTTGCGTGACTTAACAAATTAGTTTAATTACATATCATCGGTGGTCTATGAACAAATGGAATGATCGAAATCTATAATCACTTTCAATGAAATACATTTTGTTTGCATTCATAAAAAAAGTACATTTGAATATAAATTGTGCATTTAACAAATAATTTAACTATTTAGTAAAAGTTTTCATTACCAAACTGTTGAGAATTAGTAATAAAAGAAAAAAATAATTGGAAATGTGGATCAGTTTAAGAATTCTCACTCTCTTGCTCCTGATTCAGAAAAACAGGGTAATGATACCAGAAGAAGGATATCAAATTTTACAAACTGTTTTCAAATATCCGATCTTTTAGGCAGTCGATTACACTGTGGTTGGGGATGATATGAGTTTCTTTCAGCCCTGTGGTAAAGAGGATAATGACGGTAATACAAATTTGGACGATTTCGCTGAGTTTTACTTAACCCACGAATATGCGGAGGATTTGGAAACCATAAAAACGAATGGTAATATAACAATTACCGTTGATATACCACCTGATGAAAACATAATGGTAATGCGCATTTTAACAATTACGTGATTAATTTCTATAGCCAGTCATGTTTAGATAGAAATTGAGATACTAAAATGGAGACGCGGTCAATGGGTAAATACCATTTATTCCATTCGACGACTTAATGGTTGTGTATCTGCATTTGATCCCCGAGAATTTTGGTATTCTTTCATTATGCAAGTTCCCGAAGAGGAAAGGGTGTGTCCTCCCAAAAAGGATGTAAGAATATTGTTGTTTTAATACAAACGAAAATTCAGTAATCTTTGAATACCTTGTACTTTTTTAGCATGTTTATCATTTGAAAGATATTGAAAATCGTGTTCAATTATCCAATGTTAAGGCTTATGGGGATTTGTCGGGTAAATACAAGGGCATTCTCCACTTTTCCACCGGTAACTATTCGACGTGTATTTCGACAGTTGCAAACGTTTGGAGAACTTAAAGGACGCCTATGTGCGCTTTATAAAAACACACACCATTTTTAGTACTGTTAAATTTACTTTTTTATTTAAAATTTGTTGGTAATTATGGGAACGGGTCATATTTTCGTTTAAAATTCAAATGTAATAAAATGCTTTATCTTCATTATTAATGCGTCAACAGTTTATTATTTTATAAAACTTTGATTTATAAAAAAAAGTGGAATATTACATTAGTATGTATGAGATACCAGAAGGGGCCTTCACTAAATTGTGAATAAATGTGAAAATATTCCATCGGTTTAAATCTCATTTTAATTGTAAGCTTTTTTTAAGTTTTAAATTAAACTCAAAGCAAGCTTGTACTACTCCTCTTTAGCGGAAGATATCAGATAAACGCGCCTCAATTGATACTCTAAACATTACTATCACGCTTATCCCCACTAAATTGGTATCATCTAATTACCCCGAACGATTATTCACATCGAAACTGACGATTTGGTGGGAAAATCAACAGCTATTGAAAATAAATAGAATTATAATCACAAAATTCTAACTAATATATTTG
Source organism: Hydrotaea cyrtoneurina (assembly GCA_958296145.1). NCBI lineage: Eukaryota > Metazoa > Arthropoda > Insecta > Diptera > Muscidae > Hydrotaea > Hydrotaea cyrtoneurina. The sequence goes on along the minus strand of OY282513.1, from coordinate 16,438,041 downwards.
TGCAATATGTTTTATTAAAGGAAATAAATCTTTGAAACCTTTCTCAAAATTGCAAATAATCGACATTTGTTTTATGCTTTTCTTATGATGCTATTAATTTTGTATGGAGAAATAAAGTCCCGATTTACAAGATGACATTTTCCCCAGGGGTTTTTTTTTTGATATTTTATGAAAAGTCATGAGCGTGTACACTATGGCTTCTTAAATACCAGCATACGTGCTGTTTATGGCACAAACTTTGCTTTCTAATATTGATATATCAGAAGCTGTTGGGTTGAACCAAAAATCAATAGAATTAATTTATTGCATATTAATGGTTGTCGATTGTGGTCGTTTTCACGCAAATTTTCTGTACAAAAAGTATTTAGTTAGTTCGAAATGAAAAATGAATTTATTTATTCACTTCTTATAAATGGAATCGACTTTTTAGGTTGTTGCGATAAACTAAATATAAAAAACCCTAATATTTCTAGCTCTAACTTTAATCGTTCCCCTTTTTGATCATATTTTGTAAACCAAACCTAAATGTCTACATTTTATTCATTATTTAGATGCACATTCTAAAATATCACGTCATAACCGAGAAATTGCCCAATGGCAAAGAAACCTACAGCTGCATCATATGTCAAAAAAAATTCAATGCGAAGTCTGCTTTTAAAATCCACATGAAACTTCATACCGCCATAACCGAGCCCGAAAATATGGAATTAATCACAACTGAATCGATCGAAAATGTTACCGCCATTAGGCAACGTAGAGGAGGGCATCATTCGTCATCTCAGGGGTCGTTACAATCAATGTTTCTTGAAGATGAAAATCTCGATGCCGCTGTAATGAACGTTTCTGCCTCATCAGCTTCTGAACCTCGGCGGGCAAAAAAGTTTCAATGTCGTAAATGTTTCAAATGTTTTGCTTTAAAGTGAGTATAATAATAAACTAGCAATACAATAATGAATACCTATTTGCACTTCTCTGTTTACAGAAAAAGCCTTATACGTCATATGTCCATCCATTACACCAATGTCGAAGAGGATATTACAGAATGCTCGGATTGCGATTTGCAATTTGACAATGTCGGTGAATATCAAGAACATTTAACGGAACATCATCAGTTTGCATGTTCCGCATGCCCTCATTTGATTTTTAAAACTATACAAGATTTGAAAATTCATATGATTGAGCATGATTTAGATCGTCAAGAGCAAGTTCAAGAAGAATTAATGTGAACTAATGTGTTATTTAATAAAAAGTTATATGCATCTACATATATATTTGAAATAAATAAATAAATATGTCACTGATGCAATATTGTATTTTCTAAATCGGCCCTATTATGACTGTCATACTATGATACATAAATCCTATAGCTATATCCTTACTCTATCCAGTAGCTGCAGTCGTTATCGAGTTTTCAATTTAAGTCACATTTAAAAAATCACCTCAACTGATTTTTTGGGTCTCAGCTGTAGGTAGAGCAGTAATTTTCTGACTTCAATTTCGGTGTACAAATTGCAGACATTTCTGTGTATGCACGAGCACAAGTATAAATGTGTGGATCTCGTCTGTTGAGTACACATTTTTGGTTCTCAACTGCTGTAAATATAATTGGCAAACAGCTAGCAATCACCATGCCCTACACGCCGTCCTACGTAAGAATGAGATTCTGATTTTTGTGTCTATAAGTTGTGTAATACCTTACAATAACACTCTGCGACAAATGGTAAGGGTCAGTGATCGGTTTGGAATGAAACCACCGGGGAAAGTTATATTGGTAAAAAAAAAGTCATACGTGTTCCAGCGTTTCGCTGGGTCTCATCTAGGAATCGAGATATATCGATTTGAAGTTAGTAAGTATCGTATAGGGGAATTTGTCACGTTTTAGGCTCTTTTGTTTGACATAACTCGAGAACCACTCGTCCGATTTAGCTGAAACAAATTTAGAAAAATTAAGAATTACAATTCCTCTAATCTGTTCTTAAACCGTTTTCCTACTTAAGCAACAGTTTCGCAATTATAAATAAATGTATGAAAAAAAAAAATTATTTTTGCCTAAAAATTAAAATTTTTTTTTTTTTAATTCATAAAAAATCCAAAACGGTAAAAAGTGTCAAGTCCTATTACTTTCACGTAAAGTCACATAACCAAGTTATGTCTCAAGTTATGTCAAACAAAAGAGCCAAAAACGTGACAAATTCCCCATATACGATACTTACTAACTTCAAATCGACATATCTCGATTCCTAGATGAGACCCAACGAAACGCTGGGACACGTATGACCTTTTTTTGACCGATATAACTTTCCCCGGTGGTTTCATCCCAAACCGATTGTGGCTGTCGCACAGTGTAATTTTTGAAATTTTAAAAAATATTTAATTTTAAGGCACGAAGGATTTGAAACGGAAAAGATTAATATTTCAAAACTTCCAACATGCAGATGAAACAGTGGAGTAAATCATAAAGCTAAACGAAAAAGGTTTGAAGCTACAAAGCTTTGTATTTGATTTCATTGAAATTCAGTATGTGGGCCGTGCGTACTATATACATATGTGCATACATCCGATAGCCAGTTGTAAAAGCTTAATATCCATAACTGCAGTACTTATAGAGTTATAGCGTTTCTGGGCGCCTGGTATCGCTATGCGTAATTGAATTATTACATGTAGTCTTTTGATAGTAGTACGTCGCAATATCTTTTATTTACAAATTTGTTTCCGTACAGCAATTTTTATATACGTAAACTTCACATTTGGGAAGATTTATAACCCTTCTTCTTCTTTTTGTTCTCTGTTTTCGACTGTTAAGTGTGTAATTGCATTATTTGTGGGTAGTACGTAGGTGATATATTTATTTTGTTTTCTTTTTTGCACATTTGGAACGTTTGTATTAAATTTTGTTGCATAGTGTATTATTACATATTAGTATTAATTTAATTATACAGGGTTCTCCAACAAGAGGTAGCCACACGAATTCTATCTTTGAGGTCTTGAATCGACGCTGGGTTGTTGGCGTAGACCTTATCTTTTACGTGGCCTCAAAGGCTTGTTCATTGGCTGTTCCTCTCTGATTGGTTGTTTCTCAAAAAATGCATCATCAAATTGTTGTTTCTCAACAAATCAAATATTTGTGCCGCAACAATTTTTTTGTTTTAGGTTATTTTTTTTAAGTTTTGTAGCAACAATTTTCTGATTCCAACTTTTAAATCTTAAGATCTCAACTGTTGAGCATTCTTGTTGTGCAGTGTTAAGAAGATATAAAAAATGTATTTGTAAGTAATAAAAAAAATTCGACCATTTTAAGAAATTAAGTGTTTTTATTTTTTATTCAAAACGGAATTGTCAAACTGACATCGAAAGCAAAAAAAAAACACTTCGCAGTAATTACATAATAGAAATACATACGTCCGTATTGGTCATTTTATGAGTTTTGACTTTAATACCAGGGTTTACCAAGTTAGTAAATCTGGTATACATATTTATCGGCCGAAATACCTATATTTTCGTTTTTAACGCCAACATAAAGTTCTTCCGAAATCTATTTGTTCTACTCAACAAATATTTGTTTTAAATTTTTCTGTTCACTAACACAAATTTAAAGTCCTTGAATACTTGTACACATTTACTTATATTAATCCTTATTCATAGTTCTATTAAAACCTATATTAATAATTATATTAAAAAATCTATGCATATATAATTCTATTGGAATATTAAAATATATTTGTTTATATTCGCGTTCATATATAGGTATAATTGTAAAATATGTATTTGTAGAAGTAAACTGTACCTTCCTTATGTCTGGGCAGTGTCTTCCACATTGTAGTACCTAGTGAACATTTGAATTTTCTCTTCTGTTATATGGATTTCCTCTTCCTGTTCAATGATATTGTGAAAGAATTCGTTATCAGAAGCAGCTGGTGCTGGCGATGGCAATGATTTACACGAGTTCGACGAATCCAAGTGTATGCAATCCATGGATTCATTGCAACTCACTTGAGGATCATTTACATTATCTGTTGGAGGTGGTGGAGCCGTTTCTTCGACATCATTGAGGACGAACATATGCGACGAAGATGTATCCGTGTTCATATGTAGCGAAGGTGGTTGATCAATTAGGCCTTGATCTGTGTCTTTAGATATATCAACATTATCATCATCTTCAATTATATGCACATCGTCGTCATCGTCAGCTTTATGATCTGTATCTTCAGCAATATCGATAACATCATCATGTACTTGATCAAGGTTTTGAACAAGATATCCATCACTGTCTCCAATATTGTCCCCAGGTTGAGCGTGAGGTACATCCGAGTCATAATCACCGTCGATATCATTATAATGCTCCTCTTCATAGTCATGTCTCTGATCTACGTGTTGACTTCTTTCCGAATCGGACGTAACGTCTGGAATATGAGTGCTTTTTTTTACACCCTCATTATCCGAGTCTGCAGTACTTACTGACCTTAAGTGTACAATTTTAGCGTGTCGTTTTAAATCATATTTTAAAAAGAACTCTTCTGGACATTCGGCACATTTGAACGCTTTCATGGTGTAATGTTCTTTCCGCAAATGTTCCCTTAATTTCCATTTGGTAACAAATCCAGCTTGACACTCAGGACATTTCACCATTTCATCCTTAGTATGAAGCATACGATGATGTTTCAAATGTGTTACTTGACGGAAAGCTTTAAAACAAAAATCACACTCAAACGGACGTTCATTATTGTGGATACGCTCGTGGTTTACTAATGCGTAACGTGTGCGAAAACTTTTACCGCACACTGAACATGGAAATGGTTTTATGTTGTTGTGTATCAGTAGATGAGTTTTGCAATTCGATACTGTCTTAAACTTCATGTTACAGAAAACACATTTGTATTTTTTATCTTCACACAATATTATGTATTCTGCAGGAATATTTGGAAGAGTGATGGGAACTTCGTTTGGAGGTTTGGGTTTTGTACAAACATTTTGAGATTTATGTTCATTCAAGAAATATAGAGATCGAAAGCTATAAATGAAGAAAAATTGTTTAAAAACGTTTTAGTTTAAAATTTGTTTCAGTGAGCCGTAAATCTTTCTTTTGGTCTAATCACGATGTCTCCTGATAATATGTTCTTCCCAGCCCGCAAAAGATTCCATCGTTTTCATACTGAACATGAAGTAATTGTTTTAGTGTTCTCAGCTGAAATTAAGTTTATCATTGTTGAGTTAATGGGCTAGGAGCGGTCTTCATTTATGATTAATTGCGGTTTACAATCTTAACTTTATTCTTCAGTCACTAACAATAATAAATATTGTGTTAACCGCTTCGAAAAAACTTCATGTTCGGCTGTTTTTAAAATTTTCTGATAGTGGTGATCTCAATTCTCTGTAAACGTCGGAAAATTCTAAGGCAAACATATGAACATTCGTCCGATCAGACCACAAAAATGACTTATCAATGCTCAATGGAAATCACAGATACTCCGATAGAAATAGTAAATAAAAAGTAAAACTAAATAGTAGTAAAGTGAACGCGTAATTGACAATTCCTTACCTCATTCCACAATATTTACAATGCCATTTTTTGCTGTCGCCATGCACTTGTTTAATATGCCGCTTTAAGACATCCGCTCTCGTATAATTTAAACAACATACATGACACTGGTATTTGGCTTTATCGGAATGACAAGAAAGTATATGTCTTTGTAAATTATATGCCATGCGATACTGACGGTTGCATTCGGAACATTTGTAAGCAGAGCCATCGTTGTGGGTAGCTTCGTGTCTGATTAAACGATAGCGTGTGGGAAAGGCTGCCAAACACTGTATGCACTGGTAACGATTTGGACCGTGCTGTGCAATATGATCCTTGTAGTCCTTCTTTCTTGCAAAAACCTCATGGCATGTGATGCAGGTAAATGGTAGTGTCGCTGGTCTTGGATTGTAATCGGTATCATTTTCCGGGGTAGGAGAGCCACAATTCGAAATCATACTAATACTTAAACACTCCTGAGGGCGTAAAAGATTAGAACTGGAATCCGAATGTAAGAAGTCGTGATTGGAAATTTCATCGTTATCACCAACGTCTATGGCTATATTTGCTTCTTTGTATTGAGTGTCAGTCTTGATTCTTGAATAGTCGTAGTCCGATGCATTGTCATCAACTAATGCTGCTGATGTGGATGGGAAAGTGTTGCCACAAACTTCAAATGAATCGTTCGAGACTGCTGCATTCGCACAAGTAGAATTTTTCCGTTGATAGTCATACTCTCCCCCAACATCATCTTTTTCCTCCGTTTCAGAAGCCACAAGTGTAGACTCACTATGAGTATCCAATACATCCTGTTCAACAGATAAGAATTCCTCAGCCATGGCGAGGACTTCATTTGGTGTGGATGCACTTTCATTCTCTCCATGTATAATGCAATTTTCCTTAACGAACTCTTCGTCTTCGGATATATATTGAACATCCTCCTCAATGTCCAGGACTTCTCGTTTTTGTTGCTCTATTGATTGTTTCTTAAGCAATTCATGCTGGAGCCGGTGTTGCATTGCCTCACTCTGTTTTCGCAGTAGATACGACATATCCAATGTTCGATCACACTGCTGACAAATAAGCTTCGGCAAAAGATCATCAGATTTTATCTTGAAAAATAAAAAAAGGCTTGGACACTATTTCTTTCCAACATAAGAAGATAAAACTCACAGTAATACTTGCGCATTTTGAAAGCTTTTCCAACATTTCTGGGCCCTTATCCAGAATATGCATCAGATTTTGATTATTTCCACATATTCGACATACTTCTAAAGACATTGTTTGGTTGCTTGCTTCCTAACCCGGTTTCGCGTAGTTTTCCTTTTTAATGGAGAAATAATGGACAACCACTAAACCCACAGCCTCTGACCACGCACTTACGTTTCGGTACTGGCGTAAAGATTCATTAAAGAAAATATAAAAATTAATTTATTTAATTGGCAATTTAAGTTGCAATTAATTACTTCTTATTGAGCTTGCTTCCTAACCCGGTTTCGCGTCGTCCTTGTCACTTTGTCGTCGTGAGTATAATTAATTCTTCTGAGGGCGAAATCAGCTGTTGATGTTTTTGGCAATACAGTGGTTGGTTTTGAATTATTTTATATTATTCCTCATTCATAAAAGGTTTGAAGTCGACTCGGTTGTCACTCTAGCAGCTTTCAAGGCCCTGTTAACACGGGGCGATTTGTCAGTTGCTGAACGCGTCCTTGCTGGCAACGATGTTGTGGAATTTTTCTTTTTCGCTGGTTTCACATCAAACTCGGATTCTGATGACATACCATCCGAGTCCATTTCGGATTTAAGATCATCATTGAAATCATTAGCATTGTTTTCTTCAGTTCCGTTGGTATCATTGGAAGATTTTTTGCTTTCTCGTGAGTTTTTCAAAGAAATCAGAAGATAATCAGAATCTGAATAATCGTCATAATCATTAATATCGGTCTCGGATTTTTTTGATTCATCTTTTTTGTTTACTTTTCGAGAATGTTTAACCTTCTTACTTAAGACTTCATTGTCAGTGCTGTCGTCGCCATCCATGGGGAAATCCATTTGTTTCCAGTCATAATCATCGGTAACTGCATTCTCCTCCTCCTCGTCCTCTGCCACACCAACATTATTGTCGGCTTCTTCCTTAGTTTCGTTTATTGTGCCAACGGCCACTTTTGTTTCAACAGGACTGTTTTCCCTTGACTTGTCTTTGTTATTTTCGTTTTCCTTAGTTCGTTTAAATCTACGACTGATCTGGTTGCTGGGTTATTCTGTTTGCCCGTTTTTGATTTAAAATTTCCACTTTCCAGTGATGATGTTGAGGCCACAGTCTCTTTTCGTTTCCCTCGTCTACATTTACGTTTATTTTCAGCGGTTTCTGTTTGAAATGGATCGGGATCCAAATTATTGATATCATTATCGGTTTCGGCGCCACCGAGTAAAATAGCTTCGATTTCCATTAGGGAAATAAGTATCAGAGTAAGAATAGTAAACCGAGTGAATTGCTGTACTAGTGTTCTGTGTACCATGTCTGTAACATCAAGATCTTTTTGTAGTTCATCTCCGATTGTAGAAATATATTTATTTTAATACAATTGAAAACATTTTCATTGAAAGTAAACCCAAGGAAAATTCCTTGATTTCATAATAACAACTGACTTAGGCTATGGTAACATTAACAGTCAAACTGGCAATCCCGTTCACATTATACAGAACACTAGATACAACTGTTATCTCACTATGAATTCGGACGGCGATTGCGAGGAATCAGGTACAAAATGCACCAAATAAAAGCGTGTTAAGGTTGTGCGGAACCCTATGAGTTATTTCGATCGTGTATCGTGTATGGAAGTTATATACAGAAATATAATTCCATCTATCTTCACCTATCGCAAGCCCGGCTTAACTTGGAATTCGCTTCACATTAATTGTAATAATGTAGGGTATCGGAATGTTTCTGCCGGATATGTATGATCAATGACGATTTCTTTGTATACGCTCGATCAGAAATCGAACACTGAAAGCGTACACCCATGTGAGAACTGGCATCATGACGATCCAAGTGAGATTTTTGCATATACACAGTTGTTAGGACAATGACTTCACGTATACGGCCTTATATTGTGTTGACGCATATGTATATTCAAGTGGGCAGAGCGACTGAAACGTCGATTGCATATTTCACATTCAATTGTCTTTCCCGTGTGCAGAGTCATATGTGTTTTTAAGATGGATTTCTGTCGGAATTCTTTGCCACAATTGGCAAATTCACACTTGAATGGTTTTATATTATAGTGTGTGAGATGATAATACAGGCTGGAACGGGACATGAAGGCTTTAGTGCAGAATTCACTCGTACATTTACGTTCTTCATACGTTCATATGTTCACTGTGTTCAAAAACTGAACTAAATACAGCTTCTGTAAAATATGATACACGTAAACATCGGAGCATAAACAAATATTTGATTTTGATTTAATTCTTTACTTGCCGCACACTTGACACTGGCTCTACTGTTTAAGGGAATGATATTGGCGATGCTGTTCCAATTTCTATTCTGTAGAATATTTTCGACCACACTCTTTACAAGTACATTTCCTAGATTCCTGCAGAGGCTCATAAATAATAGGACGTATTCGTGGTATACTTGGCTCATGAATCCTTGAGATTTCGATTGCTGTGCTTTCTGATGCCACATTTTAATCTGAAGTAGCTATCTGAATCATGATTAAATATTGCGCTGGCTTCATCAGTTTCACAAAAGTCTTCAAAATCATCTTCAGACTTGTTCGGATTGATTTCATTCATTGAGAGTAGTATGATCCAATGTCTTATTTACTAATTTTTTTTTATACAGTAATTTTAAAATAGATTACATTTAGGAAGATAATTGACCATGGTGATTCTTAGTTTTGATTATTAAATGTATTTGTGGGTAGTACAAATGTAAGTGAAATATTTATATTGTTTTCTTTGCGCACATTTGGGATATATAGGGCCAATAATTTGTCAACGTTTTTATTAATTTTGTTATATATTGTTGTATTACTTTTTAGTTTTAATTTATTTATATTAATTATTTTATTTTGAAGTATTCTGTAACTATATATGGCCTAAGAGGCTCAGTTACCAACTGAATTTTAATAAATGAAATGAAAAATGTAATATCTAATTAAATACGTCATATTCGACAAAATTTCGAAATTATTTTGAAATACGCAGTACATCTCCATTGGTAATTTATTGGGCGGAGCAGAAGTGGAAGGTTCAGAAAACGATCCAAAAAGACGGATGATGAATCTGAATAAAAAGCAAAACAATGATTAGAATTAAAATGTGATTTTTAAATATTTAATTTCTTACCATCCATCAGTTACTGACGAACTTGAATAAAATTAGGGGAAGAGTTCGAATTGTACGACTGACTTGGAAGCATATGGCATATGTGATTAGGACGTTACAATCATTAACAACCTGCCAGCTCAATAATTTAAGAATATCGTAATTCAGTAATTATTGGGGAAATAAGAGGAGGTACTTCATATTAATTAATTGTTAAATTTCAACAACTGCAAAAGAATTAATTTACGTTAAAACCAAATTGTTGCGCGACCTAGAATTTAGCATCGAGGTTTGTCGAATGTAAGTACAATTCACCATGAAGGGTACCAGTCAGAGATATTTCGAAAAGATACCTTCCATGGTAAAATTGCACTTGCTGCCAGCTGAGTGGGTGATTGCCGTCCTCTGCTTCAGATCGAAAAAAATTTTCTAGTGCCAAAGTATTGCCACCTACAATTTGAAATTGTGGATATTTTTCCATTTTCCGCAATACTAAAATGTCTTCTGAAAGTCTGTTTCAGTGCCTCTATTGAAGGGCAAATACCTGCAACGACAGTACTGCCTTGTAGGAACGCGCGCCATATGGTTGTCAGTAAATGAAATACATCGTACATGACTGCAACATTTACTGATAAGTTGATCATTCCTGGTTGTGACAGCAGGCGATGATCGGAAACAAGTCCTACCTTTTATGTCGCACGATCGCACACAAGTAACTGCACGTTTAATCCCATCTCTCGAACCGCAGTACACACAGCCTTTGTTGTTTCGGTTATTTTTTTGGTGGCTACAGCCGCGAACAAATAATTGCCCAACACCATCCGCCAATTATTTGTTATACCTGTAACGGAATAACTCAGTGAATTTCGATCGCGTAACCTTATATACGGTACGTTGGAGTCAACTACCTTATAAGAGTCCATTGCAATCATGCACACTCTTTCTTCTTCAGGCATGACATGAAGCAAACTGAAATCTGCGCCATTCAAGTATGGTCTCGGGAGGTGGAATTAACAGTTTTAATTCATCTCCTAATGAAGGTATAGGTCTCCAATGAGAGAGTGGTCATCACACTGATGCATCGGTTCCAGTGTGGGGTGGTCATCACGTGGATGCATCGGTTCCAGTGTGAGGTGGTCATCACACTGATGCATGCGTAAAGATTTTGCGAGCAATATATAAAAAATATAAATATTAATTTATTTAATTGGCAATTTAAGTTGCAATTAATTACTTCCTCTTTTACTTCACAAATTTCACAAAACTACAATACAATACTCCTAAAATACAAATATTTAGAAATTATTCCTAAATGTTTCAATAAATTAATAATAATAATTAATAATCAATCGATTCAATATCAATTTTTTGCATTTCAATCTATCTAACCTTTTTGCTTTTTGGAGTTCCATTTTAATGACAAACAATACTTTTGAAACCAACCACAAATAAAAAAAAACAATATAATAATAAAATTGAATAGAATTGGGGAATTGGGTCACACAAAACAATTACAATTTGCCAGAAAAAATATGAAAATACGTTATTAACTGTACAGAATTGCCAAACCATTTTCACATATTCTATGGTCGGGGAAAAAGAAATGCATAATCCCCAGAAATCTATAATATTTCTGAGTCGAAATCAGCTGTTGATGTTTTTGGCAATACAGTGGTTGGTTTTGAATTATTTTATATTATTCCTCATTCATAACAAATTAATAGTTTTAACGGCGTTGACCCTTCCAAGTCGACTCTGTTTTCAGTCTAGCAGCTTTCAAGGCCCTGTTAACACAGGGCGATTTGTCAGAACGACTTTCTATGAACATTCGCTACCCCTCTTGTTTCTCTACGACCGTCATCCAGAAAAGTAGTTTGTGGCGCTGCGACAGCCGCCCGTAATTTTTACCGGTATTTATAATTTTGTAAACTTTCGTTCGTAAGTGCCGTAAAATCAATTTACATCAATAAACTTACCTAGGTATACGGAAACAATTTTCTCAATTGTCTTTTGCTCTTTTGTTTGCCAATAGTCTCTTGTGTAAACGCAGAGAGAGAGACAGCGACCCTGTTTACACGGAACGACAGAAGCGACACGACAGTAGTTTGTGGATGAAGGGTTTAGAGAAGCAAGAGGGGTAGCAAAAGTTGCTTGAAATGGATTTTCACGCGACTTTGATATTTATCCTTTTCCCACTTTTTTTTGTCCAGGAAAGGGAAATACGGATTAGAAAAGTACTAAACATCTTTTTCAGAATTTTTAAAATTGAATAAATAAAAATAAACGGCGGAATTGATGATATTAAACACTGTGGTACAATCAAGATTAATTTGGTTCCATTTAAATAGGTCCAATTCCCCATTTGGTGCAATTCTTTGCATTTAACACTTTCTTCTCAAAATTGTTAATTCTTAAAACAATTTTCATTACAATTTAATAAAATAAAACAGTTTTTAGTTTTGCTACTGTGAGTAGTTAAAAAGTACATTTTGATCCATTGAAAAGTACACAAGTCCGATCAAACGTCAAAAATTAACTTGAGAGTCCATCAAAAAAGTCGCATCGTATAATGCTTGAGGCGACCCCAAATTCGCCCCGTGTAAACAGGGTCTTCGTCACTGTCTCTCTCTCTGTTTACACAAGAACACAAGACAATCGACAAAAGACAATTGAGAATATGATTAGTTGTCAGGAAAAAAATTGTTTGTGTCCACAAAGTCTCGAGTAAGTTGGAAACGTTTTATTTCCGATTTGTGTATTACTGAAATGTTTGTATAATTGATTATAATTTTACAGATTACCTGTAATGGATAGACAGAAGAAGCATGAGGAAATTCTGAAAATAATTTCTCTGTTGCGGGAGCGAGAGTTGCTTTGGAATACGAACTGTTTTTCCTATCGCCGCAAAGACCTGAAAAAGAAGGTAGATATTCATGTAGTGTAGTGTAAGTAGACGTAGACTAATTTTTCTGAAAAAATCTAACATAAACAATTAAGGAATACATATGTATACAGCTTTTATACTATATAACTAAGTTTGTCATTGCCTTTGCAACAACCGAAATATTGATTTGAGAAATACAAATATTTTGGAACTACTTCAAATCCTGTTACGATTTAACCATGTTCCTCTGTATTAAAACGTTATTACAAAACTATTTTCAACATCCTTCATCAATCTGTCCTTATTAACTAGTGACCAGCAATGTTAAAAAGCATTTTCTTCTTTATTACTAAATAGGCTCTACAAGAAATTGGAAGAGAATGTAACATGACAGAGGAAAGCGTTAAAAAGAAGTTGAAGTCTCTGAGAAGCACGTACATAATTGAAAAGAAGAAAGTGGATCTGAGCAAAAACTCTGGTTGCGATGCCGAAGACGTATACGAACCTTCATTACACTGGTATGGGGAAATGAGTTTCTTGGACGCCTCGATTTCACAAAGGAAGTCAAGGGGTAAAGTTGTTGACGTAAGTATGAGAACAGATCAGAGCGATGTAATATCTACTAGTACGTAAAACCCTCCAAAAACTCGATGCATCTGCTTAGTATCGATATAATTCCACAATTGGTTATAAATTGCAAGAAAGAGTGTGGAGCATTTAATATTCTGAGTTGAACGATATGTTGGTCCACTTTTATTGTTTATATTTTTCTTGCAGAATCACCTAAATGAGTCAATTGATTGGGATGAAGCAACAATTGCCAAGTCTTTTGATTCTGATTCTTGCACTCCGTCGCCTACAAGGAAAAGGAAACGTGCCGATGATGTCAACACAGATAAATTCGATGAAGCAATTGCTAAAATTGTCAACATGAGCAAGCCCATAACTGATGCTTTCAGCACTTTCTCGGAGAGCATGGCAATTACACTACGTGCCATGCCCGAAGAAATTGCATATCTAACAATGAAAGAAATACAAGACTTATTGTTTCAGCGTAAATTTAATAAAGGAGTTGCTGCAAAAGATACCGAATTTGAAAATAGTGAAACAGCGTCGCTCCAACGTACATTTAATAACGAGGTTGGAATATCTACAGAGTTTAAAAGAATAGAAACATTATCTCCAGACATATGTGGTACGGACTCGTTGTACATAGGTGAAGTAAAATTGGAAGATCCACTGGACAATGATGATTCGATTTTAGGTTAAACAATAAGATGAGTACATAAAGTCACCAACGAATATTGTCAAACACAAATGAGAACTTTCTAATGTGAATATGCATTATTTACGTATACACTTAAATTTAGTTTCGCTTGTATAAGTTTATTTTTAAAATAAAATTATTGTACACCTATATCATGTTCTGCGTTCAAAACTGCAATCATTAGTAAATCAGTCAGGATTGGATTCCATGTCTATCTCCAAACCGTTTGCTGGTATTGCCCTGCTAATGTGTACATACATATATAAATTCTTACATTTAAATATTCGGGCTGCAAACTCTCACAGATAGCACGTAACCCATTTTTGAACCACGCGACAGAAACTGTAAAAACTGTTATTTTGTCGTTAAGTATAAAATTAATCAAATGAACCGAAAATTAAGGAAGTCTTTACTCTTTCCATAATCCGATTAGACAGAATGGTTTAGCTGACGTTATACTGTGTTCAGTACACGTTTTGATAAGAGATATTTTAGTAGGCTGTTATATTGATTATAATAATCTGATTTAAATGTTGCTACGGGCAAGAGGGGATCTGATAAAGTTGGTCACAAAACAGCTGCGCGAAATTTTGCCTTTCTGCTACCATTCTGAGTGAATGTATTAAATGTTCCTTTACTTCAGTATTTTAATCCGTAGTTTATACAATGTTATGTTAAATGGATTTCGTCCTGACTCAATTTCATGTCATGCCTATTTAAATGTAATGCAAAAATAATATTGGGTATATATTGTTACATTTGTCAATGGCGAACTCAATCAGGCAAAATTTTCAGTAATCCTTTTTAACAACATCAGAGAAGTTTTTAGTTTCTTGTATTAATCCATCATGTATTTCATCTTGACAGTTGATGCGTTCCAAAGAATTTTGGGTTCGTAGGTATGTATTTCCCCTAACAAACGGGGACTTCTTCCAGACCATTGAGCTCTTGACGATCATATAGACACACAGTTTAAAGTCATCTTCGGACATGCTATACTTTTGCTAGGGAAATTTTACATAGTCGCCGGGAGCTTAGATGTTTGATCAGGATTGTGAAATTTTATTGAAAAATTCTAGTACAAAACAATAAAAGGTACGTTATCTTACGTTGGAGTTTCCCAACATACATTTTTACAAAAACTTAAAGCTTAGCAGGTAGCAGATGTCCATAAATTCGTCTTCCTACCATTCGACAGTTGATCGACTTTCTACAACTGTAACTTTTCGTTGTTAACTGACTTTACAAATAATCTAAACAAAAGTGCTTCCAAAAGGGAAAATAATACTTTTTTGAACACCATCATGCGGCATCGTCTCATAATGGTACTTTTTGTCCATAATGACATAGGATTTACCTAGAGACGTGTCTAATAGGTGCATGGAAACGTTATGACAGTTGATAAAGAAAGTTTTCGATTTCAAAGCAGCCACCAATTCATAGGCATACGCATGATTTTCATTCCAGATAGATATGTGGGAAAATGTCACCGATTCCTTGCCCACTAAACTCACAGCCTCCTTTGCTGTTCGGAATGTGTGAAGAGTAACTACACCGGGCAGTTCATTACCAAAATGTTCGTGCGTAAAATCACATACTAGTGTCGGGCCGACGCCGGCGTTCTCAGCCACGGTGATCAGTTGAGCATTTAACTTCTTCGTTATCGTATTCAGCGAATTTGCAAAATTTTCGTATTTCACAGAAACATCAGTTGTATAGGGTTTCAGTTGACATTGTACCTTCTGAACAAAATCTTGTTTTATGGACTCCTGTACAAAAACACTGGCAATGTTTTCGTGATTAAAGGGATCCTCCAAAGATTTCAGTAAATGATAAATGGCTGCGTTGACGTCGCTGTTTGCAAATACTATCAGTGCGGCAGCTTCTTGAGTTGACGGCGTCGAAGTCTGTGTTATCAAAATATTAGGTTAGAATCATTCCTTGCCTTTCTTAGACGATACAACTTACTTTGGCCACTTTTAAATTCTCCATATCGTAGTTGATGTTATTGAACAAATCTTGGGTGATTAATACCTTTGACATTTTCCTGCCACAAATTGTTTTTTATCGTAAATACCGAAACACTGAACTGGCAGCAGAGTAGAGTTGTGTCGTTCATGAATGAACAGTTCATTTGAACTATTCATTGAAGTGAACGAAGTGAACTAGTTCTTGCTCACCTGAATGGAGAGAAATAGTCAAAATGTATGAATTCTTATTTAGGTAGACCAATGTGCGCAATGTACATTGATGGCAATATCGATGAAAAATCAACTGATGTAGTGATGTGGACATTAGGGTGGAGTGAAAACATGCTTTTTTTTTAATTCGAAAAAGTTAACCTCGGAAAGAGATGTAGTCTGTGGTCCTAATGAGGGGAAAAATAAAGAAAAAAATTTTAGGGGTCGCGCCACTCCCTCGAAATTATCGCTATTTTGGCGTTGATTTTGTGAAAAATCCTAAAAATTAACGACTTAACTTATTCGAAATTTAAAAGTTTGAGCTTGTTCAGTGCCCAAACAAAAGTATTTGAGGCAAATATGAGGATAATCGACTAATATTTGTAGCTTTGGTGGCGATTTCATTGTTCAGTCAATTTTCTGAAGAAGTGACGATTTGACTTATTTTACTTTTTGAAATTTTTGAACAATGAGAACATTTTTTTTTTAAATTTTTTCATGCCCTTATTTCATTGTTTACGCTATTGCAAACATTTATTGACATAAAACTTTTTAGGATTTTTCTAAAATCAACGCCAAAATAGAGATAATTTCCAAATTTCGAGGGAGTGGCGCGACCCCTAAAAATGTTTTTCTTTATTTTTCCCCTCATTAGGACCCCAGACTACATCTCTTTCCGAGGTTAACTTTTTTTTTTGAATTTCACTCCACCCTAGTGGACATATCAGTTACAATTTGTTATATTTATTTTTGAAGAGATTAGAATAATGGGGCGGGTAGAAGAAATATTGTTTTCGGTTATATCTAATTGCGTTGGCCTGTGTGAAGCAATTTTCGTTGTCCGAATTTTCAGCAAAAATGAAATTGTCCAGGTGTAAGGCCTAAATAAAAAGAGATATATCTAGTCAATAAATTTATATTTTGTCTTTAATTGTTGTAAATTTATTACCTTGTTGTGTTTTTTCAGTTTATCTATACACAGCTGATTGTTCTCATTTACTCAAAGAGCGGTCACTTCACTGAACGTATTTAACCCTGGAACGCTAATGTTAGTCGAATCATTCGGGCCAGTGGGTGAGGTTGACCTTTAGAAAGGAGAGGCTATGTGTTGCGCTTCACTTTCCCATTGACCCCCGTACCTTGAAATATAGTGATGAAATATAGAAAAACAAATAAAAAAAAAATCAACACAGAAGAAAACAATATCTGAGGCAAACGTCAATCCTGTCAAAAATATAATAGTACAGAAGAGAACAAAAAAAAGGAAAAGTAACACTCCCCAAGTCAATCTAGCACGATGCGATGTGCTATGATCACAGATCTGTAATACGCTTAACGAGCCTACAATAACTACTGATTACTAATTTCAGCCAATACTTCAAATTCCTCGTCGAAACTTCTCGAAATCCAAAACAATGAATGGTCAAGAGATGTGTTTAAGGTAAACACATGATTCCATCTTCCCATTACGAATTGCATTTGTTTGAACGATGGTGGTTTCGCTTTGAAGCGTTGACGTATTCGATGAAATTGATCCTCAATAGAATCATTTCTAAGGCTTCGTATAAGCGTACCCGGGAAATTAATCAAAAGGGTTTTTACACCAGCTAATGACTTAACGAATACCTCCGTACAGACATTGTGATCTCCTTTTACTCTCTGAAGGAAAGTAATACCTAATTCCAACCTATGTATTTTCTCAATACGCGAAAACGACGATTCGTCGCTGGAAAAAAACTCTATTAGAGAGCGCATGCCTGACATAAACTCTTTTGCTATTAACCCTACAGTGTTGGTGCACCACTGGTTGGTTATTCCTTCATCAATTGCTGCCTCCACATTCGCACTAAAAAGTGCACTAGCAATTGATAAAGGGTCCAAATCGTAACAGTATGCGGACTGTCGTAAATGGCGTTCCTCAAGTTGTGGGCACATCCTAATTTCCCTATTGCGGTCCTCATCAAAAATTCTCCTAACTATACTAAATTCAATAAGTTTTCCATCGATTTCGAGTTTATTACCTATGAAAGCATTTCTACAATTATTGATAAGGTGTGTTATGTCGAACACACAAACAATCCTACTTTTACTACCTAGTAACTCGCAACAATAATACTCGTCCACTGTATGAATTCGATTCTGAAGGCATAATCTTGTGTTAGTTGCCTTTCTATAGCAAATGATGGCCTGAACATTATATTTACACTCGACGAGTCTGAAGAGCAATTCTTGAATATGGCAATACAGTGCCTCAGTGGTTGTATGCCTATTCGTGCTGAAAAAGCCGAGGGAGCAACTCCAATCTGCTGAGAGACCTAGCAGGTTAAACCCTAACGCCATACTACCTGGAACGCTGTTTCCCGCATCGTCGGCGTCCGTTACATTTAGTTCGTCCAGTCTTTGAGCACTTACACCCCTTGTGCTCCAAACGAAACAGTTATTTTAATGAGAAGTGCTGAAATTGGTCGCCATATTTCGGTACCGGCTGAGAAATCCACATTCACCTGTTGTGCTCTGAACTTCTATGAACTTCATCTACTAATTCCATATGTTAACTCAATTTTAGAAAAAAAGTCACTTGCACCCCTTGTGCTCTAAGCCCCTCATATATATTAATTAATTTTTTTTTCAACAAGTTTTTTTTTTCAACAACATTTTTTTTTTTAACAAAAAATTTTTTTTTCAACAAAATTTTTTTTCCATGTTTCAACGGGCGCCATAGGCGCATTACAACTTACTAGTAATATAATATTACATATATATATATATATAATTTATATATAATTATATTTATTATATATTATTTTATTTATTATTATTATTTATATTTAATCTGTTATATTTAAACAGAATATATCGTTAATAATAAAATCATTAATAAACATTAATAAAATCGAAGATATATTAAATTTTAAGATAAAATAAATAAATAAATAAAAAAAATTTTAATTTAATTTAAATAAAATAAAAAAATAAAAAATTACAAAGAAATAAAAAGACAAACAAATAACATGCGAAAACGAGTGTGAGTATGTGAGTATGCAACGATTGAGTGACATGAACGACTTCAGGATGCGCTTCAATTTTATAATTTTAATTTTTTTTTTTAAATTATTATATTACATAATATGTTACTATTTATTATTTCCATAGTAGCGCGTAAAAGTCAACTTTTTCGTCATCGTCTTAGTGACGAGCCTTTAGGAGCCATCAAGTATGGATACCTTACATGTATTGACTCTCTCAATGTCGTGATAAAATCAAAGTCATTCATACGACTATTGTATGATATATTATGCATTTAAAGTTTGTACAAAAAGAGATGCATTTAAAGTTATTGGACATATTTATGGTTTATGTCTTACAATATTATTTGTTTTATTTTATCATTTTCAAATAATAACACATTAATAACCAATTATATTGCACATTCCATTTTATTGTCTGTAAAATTTCCAAATTATGTTTAATACAGGTAACATTGTTCCTCCAATCGTGGGGGTGGCGGCGTATGAAGAAGTGCATCATATGGATTGTGTGGAACAACCAGGGGAGGAAGAAATGGTGAGTTTTGGAGACAATTTTACAATCAACAAGGAGGAAAACAATGTGTCACGGCAATTAGAGCAGTTAGCTGAAGAGAATAGGATATTAAAGCAAAAACTTTTGGATGCAAATTCAATTCTAGAAACTGCTATAGTCCCCAGTCAAAATTGTAGTAAAGCTGCCCTAGATCTTGCCCGTGTAATAACCGGTGCACATCAGAATAATTATTCCGCTGATGACAAGGCGATTATTCAAAAAATTCTTCTTCTCTCACTTGATGGCTATAGGTATATGAGAGAAGAACTCAAGTTTCAGTTACCTAGTGTGGAAACCGCATTAAGCTGGCGGCCAACACACTTTATGTCAGAGGGAATAGATGAGGGGATGGTAGACGTATTGCGTAAATGCAGTGAGGGATTATCGGACGACCAAAGACTTTGCGCATTGGCGATGGACGAACTAAATGTAACGGACGCCGACGATGCGGGAAACAGCGTTCCAGGTAGTATGGCGTTAGGGTTTAACCTGCTAGGTCTCTCAGCAGATTGGAGTTGCTCCCTCGGCTTTTTCAGCACGAATAGGCATACAACCACTGAGGCACTGTATTGCCATATTCAAGAATTGCTCTTCAGACTCGTCGAGTGTAAATATAATGTTCAGGCCATCATTTGCTATAGAAAGGCAACTAACACAAGATTATGCCTTCAGAATCGAATTCATACAGTGGACGAGTATTATTGTTGCGAGTTACTAGGTAGTAAAAGTAGGATTGTTTGTGTGTTCGACATAACACACCTTATCAATAATTGTAGAAATGCTTTCATAGGTAATAAACTCGAAATCGATGGAAAACTTATTGAATTTAGTATAGTTAGGAGAATTTTTGATGAGGACCGCAATAGGGAAATTAGGATGTGCCCACAACTTGAGGAACGCCATTTACGACAGTCCGCATACTGTTACGATTTGGACCCTTTATCAATTGCTAGTGCACTTTTTAGTGCGAATGTGGAGGCAGCAATTGATGAAGGAATAACCAACCAGTGGTGCACCAACACTGTAGGGTTAATAGCAAAAGAGTTTATGTCAGGCATGCGCTCTCTAATAGAGTTTTTTTCCAGCGACGAATCGTCGTTTTCGCGTATTGAGAAAATACATAGGTTGGAATTAGGTATTACTTTCCTTCAGAGAGTAAAAGGAGATCACAATGTCTGTACGGAGGTATTCGTTAAGTCATTAGCTGGTGTAAAAACCCTTTTGATTAATTTCCCGGGTACGCTTATACGAAGCCTTAGAAATGATTCTATTGAGGATCAATTTCATCGAATACGTCAACGCTTCAAAGCGAAACCACCATCGTTCAAACAAATGCAATTCGTAATGGGAAGATGGAATCATGTGTTTACCTTAAACACATCTCTTGACCATTCATTGTTTTGGATTTCGAGAAGTTTCGACGAGGAATTTGAAGTATTGGCTGAAATTAGTAATCAGTAGTTATTGTAGGCTCGTTAAGCGTATTACAGATCTGTGATCATAGCACATCGCATCGTGCTAGATTGACTTGGGGAGTGTTACTTTTCCTTTTTTTTGTTCTCTTCTGTACTATTATATTTTTGACAGGATTGACGTTTGCCTCAGATATTGTTTTCTTCTGTGTTGATTTTTTTTTTATTTGTTTTTCTATATTTCATCACTATATTTCAAGGTACGGGGGTCAATGGGAAAGTGAAGCGCAACACATAGCCTCTCCTTTCTAAAGGTCAACCTCACCCACTGGCCCGAATGATTCGACTAACATTAGCGTTCCAGGGTTAAATACGTTCAGTGAAGTGACCGCTCTTTGAGTAAATGAGAACAATCAGCTGTGTATAGATAAACTGAAAAAACACAACAAGGTAATAAATTTACAACAATTAAAGACAAAATATAAATTTATTGACTAGATATATCTCTTTTTATTTAGGCCTTACACCTGGACAATTTCATTTTTGCTGAAAATTCGGACAACGAAAATTGCTTCACACAGGCCAACGCAATTAGATATAACCGAAAACAATATTTCTTCTACCCGCCCCATTATTCTAATCTCTTCAAAAATAAATATAACAAATTGTAACTGATATGTCCACTAGGGTGGAGTGAAATTCAAAAAAAAAAGTTAACCTCGGAAAGAGATGTAGTCTGGGGTCCTAATGAGGGGAAAAATAAAGAAAAACATTTTTAGGGGTCGCGCCACTCCCTCGAAATTTGGAAATTATCTCTATTTTGGCGTTGATTTTAGAAAAATCCTAAAAAGTTTTATGTCAATAAATGTTTGCAATAGCGTAAACAATGAAATAAGGGCATGAAAAAATTTAAAAAAAAAATGTTCTCATTGTTCAAAAATTTCAAAAAGTAAAATAAGTCAAATCGTCACTTCTTCAGAAAATTGACTGAACAATGAAATCGCCACCAAAGCTACAAATATTAGTCGATTATCCTCATATTTGCCTCAAATACTTTTGTTTGGGCACTGAACAAGCTCAAACTTTTAAATTTCGAATAAGTTAAGTCGTTAATTTTTAGGATTTTTCACAAAATCAACGCCAAAATAGCGATAATTTCGAGGGAGTGGCGCGACCCCTAAAATTTTTTTCTTTATTTTTCCCCTCATTAGGACCACAGACTACATCTCTTTCCGAGGTTAACTTTTTCGAATTAAAAAAAAAGCATGTTTTCACTCCACCCTAATGTCCACATCACTACATCAGTTGATTTTTCATCGATATTGCCATCAATGTACATTGCGCACATTGGTCTACCTAAATAAGAATTCATACATTTTGACTATTTCTCTCCATTCAGGTGAGCAAGAACTAGTTCACTTCGTTCACTTCAATGAATAGTTCAAATGAACTGTTCATTCATGAACGACACAACTCTACTCTGCTGCCAGTTCAGTGTTTCGGTATTTACGATAAAAAACAATTTGTGGCAGGAAAATGTCAAAGGTATTAATCACCCAAGATTTGTTCAATAACATCAAAAGAAATATTGTGCTCTAAAGAAATATTAAAATGATTTTTTTAACGTTGACTGAGTGAGTGAATTTAGAGAAGTTCTGAGCTAAAATATCGAAACTTATTTTAGCACTTGTTATCAAAACACCTGTTATAAAAAACCTTATTGAACTTAGTAAGTTTTACCGTAGTATCAATGCAAAATAAGGATTTTATATCTCTAGAGCCCATCAAAAGGTTTTTTAGAAAAAGTGTACGGGGCATCCGAAAGATGCAATGGTTACAATTTCACAAGGATGACCCTTGGAACCTTTCATACAAAGACAATCTAATGAATGAGCAAGAAGCCTTCAGTAAAGTAAACATGAGAGCTCGAAATGTTGGTCGATCCGTGAAGGTACTCCCACAACTTCCACCAAAAAACAGCGTCAAACCAATCAAGTTCGAAAAATTCAAGAACCTCCAGGATCTTCTTTGTTACATACCACCAATTCACCATGAATGGTTTAAAACACTACATCATGATAAAATGCAGGAAATTCCGGAAAAGCCAACGTGAGGATGAAGATGAGCCCGACGATGTAATGGAATCTGATTATGACGAATAAAAAATTTAGCATAGAACCATAAAAATATTTCTTAATAAAATCTTTTTAAAAATTTCGTCTATGTGGTTTTCTTATTAGGTATAACTAACAATAGTTTGAGGTACAACTTCATTTATTTAAAAATTTTAAAAAAAAAGTTAAAGCACAAGGGGTGTAAGTGAGACTGTACTTACTTCAAATATGATTATTGGGTACTTGTAAATGTAAAATATTGCGTTTTTTTATCTTATTTGATTAAAATATATCTCAGGATCACTATTAGTTAATAAGTAATATACCAGATAGCATCTAAGATTTTTAATTGCAATTTAACTTTAATCTCTTTTTTCTCATTATTAAATATTAGTCACTTGCACTCCTTGTGCTCTAAGCCCCTCATATTTAATTTTGTCAGAGTTAGTGAATCTGAATCAGTGTCGAGGGTAAATATATATTAAGATTATATATACATTTTATTTTGATATGATGATCAACCAAAGTTGGTCGATCTTCGTATCCAATCTCAACGTGCAACGTGCAATGATGACATGACATGGCTCGATATATAATAATAATATAATAAAATAATATGATATATTAATATTATAAATTATAATATTAATATTATTAATTATTAATAATATATTATTATTATCACGTTGTACTATCCAATCCAATCTCCATCCAACCTGCCTGCAACCTGTCCAACTTGATCTGGCAGTGAGATGACTCTGAAAAAAACTTATCGGTGGCGGGGTGGCTGAGCCGTCCAAATGTAGTCGGAGATATTATTTAATTGGCAACACTGGAGCGAAATAAAGATTCCAAAATTTTCATAGTGGCAACCCCAGACGGTTGCGAAGAGAATAAGAATAACAACAGTTACTGTTACGAAAGAGAATCAAAAGTGCAAGTATTCCTTGGCTGACACTTTCGATTCTCTTTCGCAACAATAGCAGCTGGTGGGCGAAGCTGACATAAATGTGGGCAGAGCAAATAATACTTTTGTAAGTCTGGTAACATAGTTTTCACATTCACAATAAGAACACGATCGTTTTCTGTTGCCAGATTTGTTGCATGTGGTTGTAAAGAGGGCGCAACTCGTATGTTTAGCTTGGTGAACTGTATTACCAGAATCTAATTTGATTGGTATTCACTGGTATTTTTAAATATTCGTTACGAAGATGTCGACAGCACTGTTAAGAAGTGGACCCGCTCCAATATAATTTTACATTTAATGGTTTTCAAACAGAATTGAAAAAGGATATTACATTTCTGTCATCGGTGTTATCGAATACATTTTTTAAAATATATTTCTTATTTCATCAATATATTTTTATGTTATTATCCCCGTTAATTTCGGAATGCAATCAGAGTATTACGAACACTGGAATATATATTTCATCAAAAAGCATGTACTTTTTTAGATCAATTTGTATTGATCGATTTCAAAATAAAAACTAAATGGGTAGACCTAATTCAGAACGAAAAGAGCAATACTTCGATTGTTATACGGATATATTGGTGTAGACTATATGTTTTACCCTTGCAGACGTTGAAAGAGCTACAATGGAAGAGAGAAAGCCTATAGTTGCAAACTTAGCAAGATCTACAACCCCCGTTTGCAACCCAGTGTCAAAACCACATTGCCTCATACATAAGTGGAAGTTTCCGACTTTAGTCGTTCCTATTTATAATTAGCTTTGATTTAAAGAACATGTTTTTTTATTTAAGAACATACTTATTCATTTAGATATTCCAAGTTTATTTTTATTTAAAAACATATTTTCTTTTAGAAATTCGAATATCCATATTCACTATGTTATAATTCACATTCTTTGTGACAATGCTTTTTAAATTTGACACACCTCCACCGCCATTAACAAACGCATGTTTCTAATAATAATCACCCATTCATTGCCTTCCTGCCACAAAAACATCCGTTACAAAAAGTTCAAGACCAAGCTTTAACATTTGTGTGACACCCTGCGTCGTGAGTGATAAGTAAACATTCTTCTTCTTCTATAAGTTGTTGGCTCTCTTGTTTTCTTTTAGTTTCGCCACACTTTTCGCGTTGATCGGTTGCCGGTTTTTTTTTTCTTGGTAAAAGTTGATTGTTTCAGTGGAAATTTTAATGAAAATATATTAAAAATATGATAAAAATATTGTTGAAAAGTGAGTGAAGTGTGTTTAAGTAAAAAAGCCCCGGATTTATAAACAGAAACACGGATTTACAAACAACGAAAAACTGTCTTTGTGAAATGAAGCGAAACAGAGGAATTATACAGAATAGGAGAAGAAACATGGCGGCAGTTCTGCGATGACACCATATTGCATTTGGTGGATTTCTGTGGTTTCTATCTCCATCCCCCATCCCCCCAATCACTGGCTGAGTTCTTCCTGCTATATAGTTTGTGTAGGTTTGGCGAACGTCCAGAACGTTGTAAAACCAGCACGGAAACACTACCTAAGAGTATGGATGTTGTTTGTTTTCATTCCATTCCACAGTTGGCTTTCATTCGATTTAGTCCTTCAAGTGAGTAGAAGATTTTTCAGAGTATCAAATACCCACTTTTTCAGTTGTATTTATTCAGATCTGTTGCTCGTGGCACTAAAACCTGTTGCTGATCTTCGTTAATAGGGTCAAGATTTTTATTTCTTCATCAATTTGGATATTTTCTTCCCCTTCCGCAGTATTTTCGAATTTGTTCGACCGTCATTATCCGCAATCACTACTAGCATCTGACCGCTTATGGTGTGGTTCACATCTGGTTTCTGGGCTTCACCTCGTAAATTAATATATGTAGACATGCAAAGCTTCTCTACTATATCAGTCCCGAGAAGTGAGTACCAAAATCACATCTAGAAATATGTTTCCATCTTGTAGGAAATACGCACACGGGGTGGAGGTCACTGACTTAAAAGATGTTCCCAATTATGTCAGAAACAACGTTCATGTGAAAATATAGCAACAGAACATGGTGTTAATTTACCGGTTGTTCTTGTTTATACTTTCGTATGATTTTTCGCAGGATTATTCCCTCGTCCCACACTTGTTTTTCGGATGCACCTGTTTCGGCGCCATAACGAATCTGAAAAAATGTGTGCATTGCTTTCGTTTACCGAAAGAGGCTTGAAGATATCGCACGACTACATTTCATTTCTTCCTCGTTTACTATTACATTTTTGAAGACCAACTCTAACATCTTGAGCCATCCTTCAGGCAATGTCGATGTCACCCGCATATAAGAAAGTAAGTGGCCCTTACTTACCCCAAGAACTGCCACCCTGTCGGATAGCTTTTGTAGTACGGTTCGGACAGGTCACTTCCTAATTTAAAAGATGAGCTCAATTCAATTTTCAACAAAAAAGTACACATATTTTTACACCTCCAGCCTTACACTCATAAGGATGATTAGTTCAGCACCTACAGCCGGACATAACAAACCAAGGCCAACCTGATCTTCAAATGTCACAATAGCTTCATCGAATATTGGTACAACCACGTCATTATATTTTAACTGTGACAAACGATTTGTTCAACAAGCCCAGCCCGAATTAAAATCCTTGAAAAGATTTTAGAATTATTAGTGTAAAATACTTTTTCGACCATAAGTTCAAGTTGGTCATTATGTCGTGCATCATTTCGTTCTAAAGGACTATGTCGACTACATGGTTTAGTGCTTTATATGAACCTGTGATTTTAGTACATGCCTCACCAGGGTCACCCAAATGTTGTCTTTAAGTCATTTTCAACTTCGTTCCCACAGTCCCTCTAAGCACACAACCCATGCATCATTGTGGATAGGTTTAAAAAATGATTTCATGTGTTCCACTTTAACACACAACCTACAATATTCAAATATTAGAGAAATATTTTGTTTTTCATCTGCTGCATTCTTATACGAGCCAAGGCATGCCCTAGGTTATCCAGGAAACATGAGTCTAAATGTCCTTCAAAGGTCCACATTCTAACCGCAATTATTAATTTGTCGTTTCATAAACGTTGTCAGAGTCAGGTTTATAAAGTAAATTCTCCAAAAAAGTGCTTATTCAGAATTATATAAAAAAATCGTTCGACACTATTGTGGATATTTATGTAACATAGTCTTCGTTAATTCAATAAATTTATAAAACATTCAAATTGTATACTATTAAAACGCAATATGTTACGCGCCGTGTAATACAATTTAGCATCTGGAAATATCTCAAGAATATCTACATGGTAAGGTAAGTGATATTTCTCTTTTATATTTAAATTTGTTGGTGCAACTGCAAATATTAAAATTAAATGGAAAATGGAAAACTTGTTTATGTACCCGGGCCTTTAGCGAATTTGTGGGCTTCCTCTTCATTTCACTAATGGTTTTACCCCCGTAATCATAAAAATTTGAAACAGCTTTGTTATGAAAATACCAAAACAATTCTCACACATTTTTCTTAATTTTCTCCTATTATTATTATTTATTGATTTTATACAAGATGATTTACATCTTATGTTTCAGCGCGGGCTAGGGGTTGTATCATTTTGTTTTGATAATGAAATTATTATAAGTTAAATTTAAAGCAAGGGGAGATCATATTGGTATTATTGGTATTATGTCCTATACCAATAAATACGCATAGATTTCGTTGATCTGTCTGATAGTAGTGAAAACAGGTGTCAACAGGTTTTATTGAAAATTTTTTAAGTCAAAGAATTACACAAGTGATTTAAATTTTGCTGTCACTTCCTAGTTATATTAAAACGCACAAGTAAAATAAATAGTCCAGTTAAAAAATTGGGATTTGGGAGTTCTCCACCGACGTCCACAGACCACATTTTGTTTTACTGAATGTGTGTGCCTATATTCGATCACTTCGAATATATGCCTGGCCCAGTGATGTTCCGGACAATCGGAAATCATTTGACTTGTTCTGCTTTCACCAACATTCGACTTCAAATCTATTACAATTTGTCTATCTATTACAGTCGATATTCTATCCAATCCTGCTGTTTAATTGGTATGTAGGAGTAATACGAGTTGTCATCCAGTCTGTGATTCAGATGTGAAATTTGCTTAAAATGAATAATTTTTCAATTTCAAGTTTTATTATCAATCGATTTTTAGTTTCTAATCGAATTAAAAAAAAAGACAGACCATTTGAACCAAATATATTTTACTTTAGAAACAAGACAATTTCATGTGTATATTGTGAGGGAACCTATTATAAGGTAAATTTATTTAAATCCGTTATAAAGTAAAACAAGAAAAATGAAAATGTGTGGCAAACAATTCTCAACCGAATGTTTCAATTTGTTGTCTCTGTGTAGGCCGCTTATCGAATTGATAATGACTGAACTGTTTGAAATTGATTGACCCGATCACCTTCTTCTAAGAAAATTACAAGGATCCGAAATATTGCCAGCAATATTTCGCAATAAAATATATCGTCTAGAAACAAATTTTCACAACCGAAAAATCTGTACGGAAATAAGATTTCATGTACTTTTTTCCATATCTGGCAAAAACAAGAAAATTGGGGAGATGCATATCACGGGAAACATCTATTACAAATAACTTTTGTTACCCCTCTTGTTTCTTTATTCCCCTCATCAACAAATTGGCGTCGCGTCGCTCAGTCAAGTCGCCACGTGTAAACAGGATCTATCTCACCGTTTTTTGTGTGTGTCTATTCTGCCCGTCATTGACAAATAGTACGGCTATGAAAAATATGTTCGGCGACGGCGGCTCATTTATCGGTCGGCGTCGCACTATTCTGACATATATTTGACAACTCGCACATGTGTTTAGAATTTCTCGGTTTATAGTTCATTATTTCTTTGGAAATTACGCGACGAAAAATGGAAGTTGAAAACATAAAAGTTGATGATATCTTGTCCGTATCGAAAACGAAAGTCGCAAAGAAGCGTTCCTGCAATAATGACTCTGAAATGCAAGTCGACGAGTCTACAGGAATCGAGGGAGCTGTACGTAAAAGTCAGCCACCGAAAGCAAAACGCATAAAGAGTGAAGTGCGTAAAATTGCCGTGCCACCACACAGGTATTTTTTTTGAATAAAACGAGCGTTGTTCATGTTGCTAATGTTTATGTGAAATATGTTCTAGATATTCATCGCTGAAGGAACACTGGATGAAAATATTCACTCCTATTGTGGAACATATGAAGTTGCAAATTCGATTTAACATGAAAGGAAAGCAGGTTCGTTCGTTATTTGTCTACTACATTGTGTATTTAAGCTCACACAGTTTCCTGTATGTACTGGTTTTAGGTTGAAATTCGTATTAGCCCAGAAACACCCGATATATCGAATCTCCAAAAAGGTGCTGACTTCGTCAAAGCTTTCCTTTGTGGTTTTGAAGTCGACGATGCCTTGGCCTTACTTCGTTTGGATGATTTGTTTTTGGAGACATTTGAAGTGAAGGATGTCAAGACTCTCAAAGGTGATCACATGAGCCGTGCCGTAGGCCGTTTAGCTGGTAAAGGTGGTCGCACCAAATTCACCATTGAGAATGTAACGAAAACCCGCATAGTTTTGGCCGACAGCAAAATTCACATACTCGGCAGTTATCAGAACATACAATTAGCCCGCAGAGCCATCTGTAATTTAATCATGGGCTCACCTCCGAGCAAAGTGTATGGTAACCTGCGCTCTGTCGCGTCCCGTGTTAGCGAACGTATGTAAACAGTGAAATACTTTAAATGAATTGAAGATTAGGTTAGTTTTGAGTTATAATATATAATAAATTAAGTTTTTAATACACGTAATGGAAACGATAGAAGTGATATTTCTGTTATTGATGTGTGTTGATAGCAACACTTTAAAGTTTGGTGAAGATTAGCAGAATCAACAGGAACAGGGTAATGCTAGCCAAAACCACAATCGCGCACATCTTCCGATTCTTTCTTTGGTACATATCGGCTCTCTGTAGTTGGCGTAGGCCCTCTGAGACTCTTGTTTGGGTCTGTTCAATGGAATAATCGATTCTGTCTAACACAGTTCCCTGTTCTTGGACCATTTGTCCGAGATCTTTAAAGATATCATTTAGATCATAAATGGATTTTACTACTTTCGACACTTCCTCATCCCGATGCAAGGCCAAACGACTGTTTTCTTCTTCAAACAATAACAGTTGATGGTCAGTCATGCGATTGACCACTGGTCGTTGGAAGTGTTCATCCAGTTCGTTCTGTTTTGCCTCATCGTCATCATCGTAGAGGTTATTACTTCTGTTGGAGGTCGAGGCAGCTGGCTGCAAAAAATTATCAAACGAGTCCACGTAGTTTTCGCGTTCCCCATTGGTAACATTAGAAAAATCATCGAAAAACTTTTGTGACCGTTCCTCGCGCGAATTCAATTGCCGCAAATAGGAATTCTGGCTATAGCGAAATTTAAGAGTGAGTTCCTGAAGGCTGAGCATCAGGTAGGTGACAACATTTGCTGTCAGACGCTGTTCCAGTTTACCACCTTCGCCCAGACTGTAACGTATACACTGTACATGACGATGTGTGGATGTGATTAGCTTTGATATTTCCTGGCTAAGTTTTTCCATTTCCACTTCATCTTCTTGGCTTTCGTCGAAAGCGGGTCGTAACAAGTGGCGCGCATGCAGAGATCCAAGTTCATCTAATTTTGGTTTTATTCTAAAGGAAACAAAATAAATGACGCGATTTAGGTCTACTACACTCTACCACTACTCTCATGGAACTTACTTTGACATGGTGTATTGAGCCTCTTCCAGCTTATCAATCCACTGCGGCTGAGATCCGTAGTCATCTCTTAGTTCCAGACCCTCCTCAGCATCATGTACGGAACGTTTTAGCAACAGCTCCGCGTCACCATTCTGCTCCGGTAACAGACAGCAGACAGGTTGTGTTATTGTCAAGGACGACATCGAAGGATCAATCAATGGTAGATTTATTAGGTTGTAGAAAAAAAAATACTCACTCTCTCATCCGAGTAAAGGTTCCGATTTTTGGATGCATTGTTTCGCATTATGTTAAAAACTTCGGATAAATTACGCGACGACATTTTGCCATTCCTTGTTTTTATTTCGAGATAAGATGAACTGCTCACTGAACACTCCTCGTCGTGTCGTATACAGAGAACCGAACCGAAGCAATGTCGACGGCGACGGCGGCTGGTATTGTTTTCCAGTCGGCGGCGGGATGGCTGTGCCGTCCAAATGTAGTCCGTGAAAATATTTAATTGGCAACACTGGAGCGAAATAACGTTTTCAAGTGTTTCACAGTGGCAACCCCACACTGTGAAGACAATAAGAATAACAACAGTTACTATTGCGAAAGAGAATCAAAAGTGGCAGGTAAGGAGTTAGTACTTTGGGCACTCTGGCCATTTGTACCAAGTTCATCAACCTAAAAATATATTTGACAGCGCCACCTATTGTAAAAATGTTATGTTAATACAAATGTTCCGTTTGCAAATTGGTTCGTGAAGCACAACGTATGGTTTTATACAAAATTTTTTTGGCTCAAAACATTTGACACATTGTCAAAAATTATAAAGAAATAGGCACATACCAGGTCCCGTAGTGGTTTATTTTTGCATCAAATGTTTTTTTTTTTGACGAAAAGAACAAATTGCTAACTAATTTCTAAAGTCAATGCTACGTTTTGGCCGAAGTAAGGAGCTCACCACACCATCTGCAGATAGTCGAGAACAAAAATAACCCGCCAGGAAACGGTACTAGTTCGGAGCCTGTAACACAACTAGTTCCGCAGTAAACACCTCTAGTTCCAGCTTGGATTACTTTCTATGTATTTAAGCTGTTTACTTTAACATGGGCTTGTCATTGGAGGTAAACAATTCACTCCCCTCAGCATTACCTTCAACCACCTACTGAACTAGTTCCAACATACCAACTACGTATCTAGTACACCGCAACTAGTATGGGTGAACTATTTACAGCAATGATATTTTGATATTTTTTTTTAATTAAAAAAATTCAATAAAAACAAAAAATAATAAACTAATTCAATAAAAAAAAAAATTAAAAATAATCTTAAATATTTTGTTTTTGTGAGGCATTTGAAATGCAGATTTTATTTATTTATTACAATACAAAGTAAATTTATATTATAATTTTGGGTCCAAGGGTAAACCGGGTGACAGAGACCATTTGTCTTGATTTTTGCAGCAACAGACCAAAGCCTCTGGTGGGAATCGAACTCACAACCCTCACGCTGATAGGCAAGAATGCTACCAACTCGCCTAACGGGGCGCTTATGCAGACTTTATTAAAATGTCACTTTTTTGGTGTGCAAAAACAAAAAAATTCCACAGCCAAATGATTGAAACAACACGCACAAACTGTACCGTCCTCGCATTACATGGAACTAGTGCAGTAGTTAGTACACATAGTTCGAATACACCAATAGTTTCAGGTGGTTATTGACTTCCCAGAGTCGACTACCACACTAGTTCTTAGTGGCAATCGATTACTTAAAAACTGGCGGGAAGGTTTCCGTCGTTGAGGCGGAATGCTGCTGTAATCGAGAGTGTGACTCACTCTTGAAACATTGACGCGCCTAGGTCTAATTCACTCACCGCTTCGTTATCGCTTCTCAGTTTGGACCGTAGAGCATCCTTTCTGAGGAAGCGAAACATGATAAATATGCAAACTGAACACATGTGACGAATCACTCGTGTTACACTAAAAAATCAAATCTACTAAAATCGCCCTTTATTACACGGATAAGTCTCCGTCTGTTCATTCGTTTATTTAAATCCTGTGAGTTTTTTTTCAATGGAATTTCTTTCATGTTTGGTTTTGGTGTTATTTATTACCATACACAAATATATCTCAAGTAGTAAGTTGTAATGCGCCTATGGCGCCCGTTGAAATATGGAAAACAAATTTTGTGGAAAAAAAAAATTTTTTGTTGAAAAAAAAAATTTTTTGATGAAAAAAAATTTTTTTGATGAAAAAAAAATTTTTGTTCAAAAAAAAATTTTTGTGGAAAAAAAAAATTTTTGTTGGAAAAAAAAATTTTGTGGAAAAAAAAATTTTGTTGAAAAAAAAAATTAGTTGAAAAAAAAAAATTTGTAAAAAAAAAATTTTTTGTTGAAAAAAAAATTTTGTAAAAAAAAAATTTGGGGAAAACACAATTTCTGTACAAAAAAAAAATATTATTATAGAATGCCTATTTAAATTCCTACGTACTGCGTGACAGAGTCAGTGAATCAGTGTCGAGGGTAAATATATATATCAAAAATGGATTTTGGCCCTAGAAGCTTAAGCTTACCAAAGACCATACAGAGGGCAGACGTCCCAAGTCGTTTCCCAAAGCGAATATGTGATATTGCCTCAAATTTTAATATTGAGGATAACAACACGAAAATGTGTGGCAGTTTTCCTAGTTTAGCTGGGTAATTTATCCGTATATAATTGGAAACAATGTTTCATTACAAATTTTGGGTTATGGGTTCTTTGTTTACTTTACTTTTACGCCGTTCTCAACAATAACAATAAAAATAACACCTCTTGTTGGAAAACCCTTTATTAAACATTTTAATTTCATTTCTTCTGTTAGGGCCGTTGTGTTCTTTAGTATTCGCCCAGAATTATGACCCACGGTGCTTTGCTTGGTATCCATCATTTCCACAACGATTTTAGGCCCTACCATTTTCCACGCTTTCATTTAATTTATTAAACTTGTAATTCAAATCCAGTTGGTATTTCTGAACATTTCAGTCTATCTTATGATCATACTTACTTCAATCCCAATTCCTTATTCATCTAAGATGAAAAATAAAAGACATACTGTAATTTCAACTTATTCTTTTCGTTTTGTTTTTTTGTATTTTATTGATTTTTCGTTTCAGTTTATATGGTTTTGGTTTAATTGTTTATATTTTTTTTTTATTACATTTTCTTGTTGTTCTTCTTCTTGTGTTGTATTAACATTAACAATGTGTCGTATCTTTTTGTTTTCTTTATTAATTTGTTGTCTTCTTTTAAATATATACTCGTATTTGGATTTAAATTTATGTTTTTATTTATGATTTTCTTTTTAACTTTCAACTATTAATCAATACAATTGATTTTTGTTCGCTTTAATTGTGTTTTTTTTTATTTTAGTTTCTTTTAATATTTTCTTTGTGTGTTTTTTTAGTTAATTATTATTTTGATATTTTAACCTGGAGTTTAACTTTTACTTGTTTTTTTTTAACGAGAAATGTGTTTTATGAGGAAACAATCGAAATATTTGTGAGAAGTTGCAATTCTCTATTTGTGATTTTTTCATAAAACCATTTGCCGCTTGAATGTTACAAAATTGCATATTTAGTTATTTTACAACCATTTTCTTTGAAAATCTTCTTTTTATTTTTGTTTAACGTTATGTTTCATGTTATTTTATTACTTAGTTAAGCTTAAACATTATTTATTGCCTTTTTTGGAATGTGTGTGTGTGTGTATTTTTTTTCAAATAATTTTAATGGATTTCATTGCATCTTTTGCTGGTTTAGGTTTTTTGTTTTTATTTGTTCTTGTATTATTTTGTTGCCAATTAAACTGAAAGTTGTTTTGTAATATTTGGTTTTGAGGAAGCCAACTGAATTGCCGACACTATTGAATTTATTGAGTACACGTATCCGTAGCAAAGGCATCCGTTAAGAGGAGCGTTTTTCGACACAACTTGTTACAGGTTAGCTCCAGATGGAGAGTTTTAGATTCATGTCGAATCTCAAGGAAAACATGGCCTGAATACAATCAGAGAAGATCTAGATCTCCCATCGCCTACAACAGGAAGGATATATCTAGACGGACATCCGTACTCACAGGACACTGGTTAATCGGTAACCATGCACGACGCCTGAATCTACAGTATAACGACCACAGCCGAAGCTGCGACGATGCAGACCAAGAAGAAACGGTTGAACACTTCCTGTGCGGATGCCCCGCACACTTAAGACACTACGCTCATGGTTCCTGGATGATATCTCCGAGATATTGAATATCGAACTGAGCAACCTTACTAAATTCCTCAATCTGACGAACTGGATATAAGTTAACATGACAACTGGCGGTTTCAGAGTGATGTGATAACGAAATTCAGAACGGTGTCACTAGACGCCATTTGACTCTTCTTGGTTTCTGGAGCGGCCACGTAAACCAACCATTGAATTTATTGCAAGAGTTAGCAAATTATAACGATGGTCCGTCGCGTAGAACATTTGTAATTGGTTACACTCTAACTTAGAATTTTCCATATCATGGCTGTATATTGCCGTACTGTGATATATTATCCAATAAAGTGATATTTGTGACACCCTGTGTACTACTGCGAATAGCGAATGCAACAAAAAAAAAAAGAAAAGAAAATGCAAACACAACACTGGAATCAGAACACCGCAAATAGTTAGGAAATACTTTTTTGTTCGATGTCCGCAGCATGAGAGGAGCTGATTGCCGACCACCATCTGAATGTTAGCATAATACGATTAAAAGTAGATGCAATAACAAAGTCAAGATTTTATACTCGGAAAAAATCCGAAGACTCTGTAAAACCTACGTCAATACTATACGATCATCACTGGAAACAGTACATATCCGGATCAACAGGGACTGGCTCAGTACAAAATACCACAAGTGATTTTCCTCCAAAAATCTTTCAATAACAAGCATGAAAGCTCATTACATTGAAAATTGGGCAATTGGATGTATGGATAGATTTTTAAGCGAAATGCTTTACAACACTCCGGCACCAACTGAAACCAACTGCTTCTGTCCTCAGCACACTGAAAGACAAATACCGATCGACATGCCCGAGAAAAGTGGAAATAGATAACTAAAGAACTCTAGAACAATAAAGCACCCGGAATAGATAACACATCTCCAGGGCTACATAAAGTCGATTCCAATTCAAGCTACCAGCACATAAATGACTTCGGCAATACCAAACTACTCAGTGACGATCTAAAAAAGGGTATGAAAATTAAAATTCCAAAGGAATGAATCCAAGAATCGGAATGAATTAAGCTCCTCAGCATAGTGAACAGGGTGAACATAGTGAACTCATTTGAACATCGGCCAAGTCCTTTGGAAGTTGGTGACAAAAGACGAACGATGAACGACTCACTCAACCGCGATTTGGCGAAGATTTGTGAGTGGGGCCAAATGAACAGAAAGACCAAGTGCTGTTTGTTGTCACACAAACGTTCACCAGATCCAGAATCGTCGTAATTTCTATGGGTGGTGTGGATATAGACGTATCAGATACTCTTGATGTTCTGGGCATGAAGATACAGGGTGATGCTCGCTGGGCTAACCATAAATTCGAAGTGTCGAAAGAAGCATTTAAGTGTTTAGGCTTTTTAAAGCGGTGCAAGAAATACTTCACCCTCTCTGATCACGTAAATATTTACACCACCTACATTCGGCCTAAAATGGAATAAAACTCCCAGCTTCTGGACCGTGTACAGAGGAGAGCGGTGGTGATGATAGGGGATGGTAGGGTATCCAGCTCTATTGTCTCCCTACAGCATCGCCGAAACGTGGGTTGTGTATCGCTGTTTTATAGATATTTCAATGGTATCTGTTCGTCAGATTGCCGTCGTCTGGTCCCTGATGTTAGAACATTTAGCCGGAATACTCGGCTATCCAGAGAGTCTCATCCGTTCATTGTCAAATAGCCGGTTGACCGGACGATGCACTATAGAGATAATTTGTTCTTCCGCTTTTTCGAATGAAAGAAATAGGTCTCTAAAACATCCTATGTAATCTCCTATTTTGATAAAACCTTAAATAATATGTGGACAACATGGAAAAGCCATAAATTGACTGGGTCCGCCATCTACAAAGAAGCAACACCTAACTGAACTGTTAGCCATGCCATAGTCCTTTGGAAATAAGCCGAATGATATGGGAGACTCTTCCACTCTCCGTATAAAAGATGTATACATATTTCAAAAATTCATGGAAAAATTGAAATGATAACCAAATATTAAGCCATCTCCTCAACGTAATGACCTCCTCGTGGCGATTGCCAATAACCTTTGTATACTCTGTGTCATATAGACGATTGCTGTACACTTTGTTGTATTAAAAAAAATACATGTTACAGAGTCTACTTCAATGGACTGCATGGATGTGCGGCCTGTTCATATTCACATTAAAGGTTTCATGAAAACAAGTTTTGGTCAGTCGACTTCACAAAAAGACTATTATTGTTTTGGATTTGTTGAAGTCATGCCGATTTACGTTTTTTTTTCTTTAAATCGGGGGAAACCGTAGGTTATTTAAATTTGACGTTTCAAAGAAAATGTTTTAAAAATAAAATTATATTTTTTTGTAATTTTAAATTTTAAAAAAATATATAATTTTATTTTTTAACAAATATATCATTTTTTTTTAAAAAAAATTTATAATTTTTTTTAAGAAAATGTATAATATTTTTATGATACTGTATATTTTTTTTAAAGAAATGAATATTTTTTTAAAAAAAATAATATTTTGTTTTAACATTTTTTTTTTAAGAAAACTTATATTTTTTTTAAAATTTTTTTTTTTAAAAAAAACTTATATTTTTTTTAATATATAAAAAAAATAATTTTTTCTTTTAAAAAAAATTATATTTTTTTTTTAAAAAATTTATATTTTTATATATTTTTTTTTTAAAAAATTTATATTTTTATATATTTTTTATAAAAAAATTTATATTTTTTTAAAAAAACTAATATTTTTTTTTAAAAGAACTAATATTTTTTTTTAAAAAAACTAATATTTTTTTAAAAAAATTTATATTTTTTTAAAAATTTAATTTTTTTATTTAAAATGTAACAATAACAATTTTTTTTTTTTAAAAAAACAAATACTTTTTTTTAAAAAAATTAATATTTTTTTTAAAAAACAAGAAAAAACAAATTTAAAATGTATCAAAAACAAATTTTTTTTTTAAAAACAAATACTTTTTTTTTAAAAAAATTACTATTTTTTTTAAAAAAAATATTTTTTTATTTAAAATGTATGTTTTTGTTAGCACAATGCAATAAAATTAGTTGGCTTGTTATGTTCGGTTTAATAAATTTCGTGAAAATCGGCCAACTCATACCAGAGCAATAAACAATTTCACAAGTAATTTTTTTTTGCTCATTTTATAATTTTCAAGCCCTAAAAAAAGGACAAAAAACTAAAAGTACTTTTTCTGTGTCATTATTTTTCACAATCACGAAAACATTTAAAAAATTTCATAGGTCGGTATTAACCCTCTAACCGGCAAGACCGATATTATAATTTCATAAAAAATATTATCCCTCTAACCGGCTAAACTGGAAAAATCATGTTTTTTTTCCAGTTATGCACAAACAAATAATTTTTACGAATTTATTCAAAAGTAACGAAGACATCAAAGTGGTATTGCCCGTTAGAGGGTTAAATATTTTGACCCATGCATTTCTTTCTAATACAACCACTTCCCTCAATACAGAAAATTGTGCAACACACGCCATGGTGGAGAGTTGACGGTTCAACCAGAACGAATTAGTAATCGAACATAAGCCATGTAATGGATTTTCGCTCCTTTACATCCTTTTCATAAAAATTTCGTTCGCATTTTCTGAAAAGTATCTGAAAAGTGTAGGAATATTTGGCTTCCCAAAACCATTGGCTAGATTTATTGTATGTCTCATTTGTTTGTTGATTTCGATTTAAATTGTTTATTTTTCAACGGAATTTACTGCCTGTTTCCATAAAATGAATTTGTTCGTTCGTTGCAAATTGTCAAAATTTAATGTCTAATAAAATGGATTTTAATCGGTGATGAGAGCTTATTCGTTTGGGATTTTGTTCCACATGTCGATATCTAAAATATATCTGAAAATCACAATTCAATAATGTCTGAAATTCATTTTATAACGCTTCCAACATTGACGATTTGTAACGAACGAACAAATTCGTTTTATGGAAACTGGCAGTTATTGTTGTTCATTGATTTATTGAGTGAGTGTTTTTTTTTACTCGGTTTCTTTTTTTGTGTGTAAATTTATTTGAAATATACGGGCTTGTTAATTAGTTTCGTATTCGTATTCTCATTGTTTATCTACATTTTTGTTTTCGTTATGAAAATATTAATTTGGGTTTTCTTCTTCTTATATTTTGTTGTTTTTTTTCTCTATATATTTGTTTTGCTTAAAAACTTCACTTCACATCGTTATTATTTTCATTTTCATTTATTTTTATTATTATTGATGTTTAAATTTACTTCGGCCTTAACGTTTTTCTTTTTAGATTTTTGGATTTTTAGTTTTGTTTTGTTGTTGTTGTCATTACTAAATATGGTTGTACTTTTTTAAGACTAAGACTAGAACTATATTTAAAAAAGTTTATCACTAAATTCTGTTAAATGTTATTATTTTAGTTGTTGTTTTGGTTTTTTACATTCGAAACTTCAAACAGAAACTTCGATTTGTTTCGTACTCAAATAAATATGTAGTAGTTGAAAAATTGAACTTAAAATCGAACATTTTCAATTGATTATGCACCGATTTATGTATGTATGTGTATCTGTGTGTGTGTGATTGAGTGTGTAATTTTTTTGTTTTTAATTAATCTTAATTTCTTAATCTTACTAATTAAATAACTTATGTCATAAGTGGGGGTGTCTTTTTGTTTTTACTTCTGTAATTAGGATTTTTGTTTAGTTTTAAAAATGTGTGTTAAATTTTGTTTTGTAATAGTAGAGTTAAGTTTTTATTTGTGTTTGGTTTAATTGGAAATTCTTGTTCATTTCAACGGTAGGAAGGGATAGTGGGGAAGAGGGCTCGGGGCTCAAGGGTGACGGAAGAGGTGTTTTGTTTTTATCTCTTTGACTTATGAATTAATTTAGATCCTCTGCTTTACACGAGTCACAACTCCGCTGCTGCTGCATCACAGGAATTGTGACTGTAGTTGTTGTTGGTTTTTGTTTTTACTGGTTTGATTAAAAACTATTAATTGTTGTAACAAACTATTCAATTGTGTTTTAATGTTAAGACTATTTTTTTTTGGTTTGCAAGTGTTTTCGTTACTTTTTCTCAATTTTCTTTTGTTCTTGTGTTTAGTTTTTTGGTTTATCATTTGAAAATATAAGCGAGCGAGTATTTAGTTAATCCATATTTTTTTTTAGTTCTTTGTTTGTTAAATTTATGTGGCCAAATTGTTGTGTTTGTTGTTTTATTCTATACTTAAAATTATAATTAAGTTTTTGTTAGTTCGGTATTTTTGGCTTTTTAGAAATGTTTTTTGTTTTGTTTTTTAAATAAGAAACCGAAATAGATTGAGGTTTATTTTTAAAAACTTTTTTTCTTTAAACCATTTGACTTAACTAATGTTTCGGTTCAACTTTTTGAAAGTATATATTATTATTATATTATTCTTATCTTCTTTCTGTTTATTTTATCTAAATTCGCCTTTGTGTTTTTGTTGAGTGTGTATTTCGTAATCATAATTAATTTTTTGGGGGACAGAGGGTCGTGGGAAAATCTAACATATTTCTAAACCAAAAAACAAAAATCATCTACATTTTGTTGCATTAATTATTGTTCTCCAGAAAAACAATCCACAAATTTTAAACTATTGTCAAAATGATATTCGTATTCTGCTTCTTGTTCTTTGTGTGTGTGTGTTTGGGTCTGTCTGGATTTTCAAAACTTGTACGATTTCAAAAACAAATTCCATTTCATTTCCAACTTATAGATTGTCTATTTATTAATTGAGTTTTAATTATTTATTTAATTTTGTTTTTGTTCAATATTTCCTCTGTATTGCTGCAGCTTTGTTTGTTTCTATGAAAATTTTGCCACAAAAAACACTGTATATCATTTGAAACCATATTGTGTTTAAATAAAATCTTTTCATCTTTTGTGTTTTGTCATATTTTTTGTTGTTGTAGAAAAAAAAACTTAAAAACTTTTGTAAAATTAGACAAAAAATTACCCTTTTTTGATTACGAATTTTTCAGATCTTATTTGAATTGAATTTATGTTTTCAATATTTGGCAAGTGTTCATTTGTTGTTGTTGTTTTTTTGTTTGTTTGGTAGCTGAAAAATATGTATGGGCAAATTGTAGATTTGTGGTGTTTGGCTGGCATGAGAAACATTCGTTGTTTGAATTGGAATCCAATTAGAAAACAGATCTTAATCCAAGGGAGGGAATGTCTCTACAACAGTGTTGTCGCTGAACGGTTGCCATTCCCATTCAATCTGCCGTCATAAACATGTTTCGACAGTCACTGTCGTACATTCGTATAGAGTACACCAAGAAATTGTATTGGTTTCGTTGTCCTGCATTTTTCATACATCGATAGGCAACAACATAATTGAAGTTTCAAGCCTCTATAATCAAAATCAGAAAAATATGTGATCAGACACCTGTCTCAGTCCGAGGATATGCATCCATCGATCTAAAACCGGAATTTATAAACTCCGACCACCGATTGAAAGTGTTTTTAGCTCTTACATTTTTGAAAATTTTTCGATTGAAAGTCGATAAAGCGAATTTGTGCTTCTTTT
Organism: Hydrotaea cyrtoneurina; assembly: GCA_958296145.1. Lineage (NCBI taxonomy): Eukaryota > Metazoa > Arthropoda > Insecta > Diptera > Muscidae > Hydrotaea > Hydrotaea cyrtoneurina. The sequence goes on along the minus strand of OY282513.1, from coordinate 16,396,214 downwards.
TGAAAGTCCGCTGCTGAGTGACGCAGCGACTGAAAAAAAGGCTACCATCTAAACATCGCCCATGTTCTGACATTCCCATATTTTTTTTGAATCCGCATGTGGTTTTGAATTCCCATTTCTATAAATTTGGTGCTACGAGATTCGAGGGGATTTGCTTTTTCGAACTTCTTGTTGTGTTCAGTATGAAAACAGAAAAGACAGGTGTTACGACCACAAATACACGACAGCTGTTTTTGATTTGTTATTTATGTGTGAACCTTTTTGAATAAAGATACTTAAAAATGATGGCAAACTTTGCATTAACCGCGATTTCAATTGTTCAACGACTTGGGAGAGAAGAAAGGATCAGAAGGCGGCATTTGCAAGATGCTGCAAATCCAATGGATATTCGGCGTAAGCGCATCTTATCTAAATATTTCGTACATAAATATATTTTGTTAATCCCGTCAATTCAAAGATATTTAAAGTTATTCGCCATATTGTACGGACAGCCAACACATGAATAAATGTAAGTCTCTTGTTAATTACGAATATATGTGATACTTTCGCTTTAATTAACTTATTGATTAAAAAAAATAGTAAAAAATATATTAAATTTGACTTGCGTTGTATTTAGTTTCTACTTAGTATTTTATTTAAGTATGATATTTAGCATTCTAAATGCTTCCACTGGGTCATAAACAGTCGAAACGAATTTCCAAATATTGCGGTGGATTTAGAATTTTGCTGAAAAGTTTCGCATTCGACGAAAATCGAATAGCAGAACATGGGCGTATAAAGAAGGAGTTGTATCACAAATATTGCATTTTCACAAGAAAAATATAAGTGGAAAATCAGTTCGAGTGGTAATAATTCTATTGTAGAATGACTCCAGTAGAAATAGGATCGAACCATTTACCGCTCAACACATAATTCTGTTGTTTTCACGAATAATCGACTAAGCACATTTTAAGGGATTTTGATTTACTGATGTCAAAGTGCTACATTTTCAAAGGGCATTCGATTAAAGTAAACTTTTTGTAATAAAAAGGATTCGTTACTCTGTTTTCTTTGTTAATAACAATTTAAGTTAATATTTTTAGAGAAGCCACAATTTTAAAAAATATTTTTTTTCGCTCTCCTGAGAAGTTTTATATTATAACTTACGTTGTTATTCGTAAAAACCACAGAATTATCATCAACAGTTTTTAGGATTTTCATAAATAGGTTAGGTTAGGTTAGTTTGAACGGAGGATCGGTCATGTACCATGACCGTCTCATGTCACTGACATACACCTAGGCCAGCAATTCGGCCGGTTGTGCGCTCCTGGTTTCTTCTACAAATTCCCTTCCCCTTTTTTCTACGTTAGGAATTTGGTCCCCTCTCTATAAAGTTTCTTAAATTCCTTATGTCTATTGCTTTGACGGCCGATAGGTCATCTAAGGTGTCCTCTCCTAACTGGACAGGGCACTGACACATGTCCTACATTCGTCGCTCTGGGAACATCCTATCCTAAATAGGTGTGCCCTTAGGCTAGTGTGTCCTGTGATGACCCCAACTAGCCTACTTAGTTCATTTTTGTTAAACCCGAGTATTCTCTTTGTTTTCTTGTAATCGAGGTTTCCTTTGTGGTTTTTCCCACCTGTTCCTCTAGCCACCTTAGCCACCATGGGTCGTCTTCATCCATTCCCCCAACTCCTTTTTTTGTCTCTTTTCATGAATAAGTATTAACACAGTTTGATGGCCCTATCAGAATGCTGCCAGAGCAGGGACCCAGCACATTGAGCTCTGACTATTTTGCTTAGATTGTCAGCCCTCCTGAATAGTTGATATTTTCAATTATATCCGTTCTAGAATTCCTTTGACTGTTCTAAGATGCCTGTGTCCTCATTTCCAAAATGCATTGTCTGGTAAACATGTCTACAATACTAAGTCACTATACCCGAATCGTCCTTACAGTGTTTTATATCGTTATTTGTGTAGATCATTCATTGTCTTCATTGTTGCTTGATTGATCAAAAGTAGATGTTAGTCCAAAGGTTTCATCAATACGAATTTGCCAGTTCTAAGATGGTTAAGAGCATCAACCAAACGTCCTTATATTTCGTGTATAAAAAGTATATATCATGTTCTAATTAATTTTGAATTAAGGTAAACATCGCTCATATTTTTGTAAAACTGATATAATAAATGCGAGACCAACGAATCGTATACGGACACACATACTTAAACCATGGAAATTCAGGTGTTTTCAGAAACCGCAAATTACCATCTGTATTTATTATAACTTCAATAAATCAAAACAGCTGTTTTGTAGATTCTGTGTTTCGCCTGTTATCGATTTTTATTTTTTATTTGCTTGATCATAAAACCGAACCAGAGATTAACACATTGTATGCATAACTCATTCAAGACATAATAGCTGTCACACGATATATGGAGGGAGGTTGAAACTCAGGAATGCCCAAAAAACTCGTATCAAAGTCTCTGTTTATTGGCAAAGTACAACAAATAACTAGCGGTTTATCGATTTGTTTTTGCTTTATTATCGATTTTCTTCCAAATGTGCTGGCAGAGTTGCAATATTTTTTTTGGACAAAACCGATTACTTTAGTTGGAAGAAAATAGTCTTCAATTAATTCAAGTCATCGTTTACTCGGAAAGTTTGTATTCGAATGCGATTTAAATGTTACTCATACGCCATGAAGTGCCAATTTGTTTGCTGATGTGTGTTTTTGGTAGGGGGTGTACGAGTTTGTGTGTTTGTCTCCATGTTTAAGAGTTACATGATATTTTGATATCATGTAATGGTAGTTTAGCTATAAGTTATGACCATATAAAACTTGTTATTTATTCGTTTAGTTTTTTTTTTCATTTTGTTTTTGTATAGTTTTAAGGAAGACCTTTTTGGTTTTTTTTTGTCGGTTTTCTTTGTTGTTTACTTTTAATATTCTTTTCGTTTATTATAATGTTTTACAATTTATTTGCATTCATTCATTTATGTAGTTATTTATTTATTATATTTTAGATAAGATAATTCTAAGTTTTTAGCAGAAAACTATAAGTATGTAGAGTATGTACTTAAAACACTACATAACTATGGATGTATGTATGTCTATATACTTATGTTTGTATATGTAAGTAGGATGTGTATTTTAAGCAAGAGAGATAGAGAGGGCGAGAGATTGCGTATGAGTGTGGTGGCGGGGCTGGGCTGGGCTGGGCGGCTTGGGGATGGGTTATGTTTGGTTTGGTGGAATCAGGCGTAACTAATGATTTCAACTAGCATATGATTAGTCAAAGGAAGCTATTTAAGTTAATAGTAGCAATAGTATCATCGTATATAGTATAGTTGAGTATAGCTTAGTATTATAGTCTGGTATATATGTTTATCTATGTATGTATGTATGTATGTCTGTCTGTATGCAAGTGTGTATATAAATATTTATGTATGTATGTACTATATATATGCATGTATTTAGTATAGTTTAGTTGTGTTGTTCTTGTTGCTGTTGTTGGAGTTGTTTTTCTGTTTTTTTTTGGGGGATTTTCATAGTAGTAGTTAAGATTGCTAATGTTAGATATGACATTGTCAGAACAAGATTTGATGTTGTCTTTTTTGTTGTTGTTGTTTGTTTGTTTGTTTGGCTAATAGCAAGGGAAGTATTACAAACGTTATTGTACGCTTGTCTGTCGGTTTGTTGTGGCCTATATATGTATATATACAATTGGGCTATTCTTCAATTGAGGTATACGGACGTAAATGCTGTATATGTAAGTGTCGTCAATTAATTCTGTTGAACTGTGGAGCAACGGTCATGGAAGGGTTTTAAAATAAAATAATTTGTATACATTTCAGGCCCAGGCAGCAGATAGAAAATCCGGACCCGACTCTTGGCTGCCTTTTTTTTTAATAAAATATTTTTTCTCGTATGCAGAATATTTATAATGTTTTTTAATGGTTTTTGTAATTTCATACACTTTTCTTAACAATTTTGAAAGCATCTGAAAGCCAACTTCGCATCTTAAAAACATTGTATCTTAAATATTTCAATGTTTATTGTCATAAGACTGAAGTCAAGTTTGAAAATCGGAGTTGAAAGCAGTTGTCAAAAACCTACACGGTTAGTTAACCGGCACTTTAATCGTACATTGAGAGAATGGGCCTGAAACAATTAGCTTATCTATTACTCCTTCCTAACAGCATTATATGAACAAATTATTTTCTTCGTACGCATAATCACACGGGGAGATAAATAATTTCCCCACTCATTGGGATAATTCTCGTATGAGAGTCTTAGGAAAGAAAACAAAGTTGTGCTCTTCATTTTTCAATTTACTTTTACGAGGAAAAAATATTTATCTCAGAAAAATAATTTTTATTTTTAAATAGACAAATTTTGTTCTCTCTTGATTTTTGAAGAACTCAACCGACCAAGGGCAAGGGGGAATTTCTATGAAAATCAATATAACGTGAATATCTTGATATCGTCACCTGGGTTAAAATGGGTTTATTTTTGACATAGTTTGCATTTGTGCATTTAAATTAAAAAAAAAAATAAAACCCATGCGTTATCGCTGCACTTGGCATTGTCACTAAATTTTTTTTTTATTTATTTAGACTAACAGCGTGTAAGCATTGTGAAATGAGGGTATTCGAAAGCGCCCCGAAAGGTAAGTTGGTAGCGTGCTTGTCTATCAGCGTGGGGGTTGTGGGTTCAATTGCCACCAGAGGTCTGTCGCTACAAAAAATCTAGCCAAATGCCTTGTGTCACCCGGTTTACCCTTGGACCCAAAATTAGAATATAAATAAAATTAAATAAATAACGGTATTCGTGGCAAGAAGGATTGCCATTTACGACATCGAATTTTTCCAAAATTATCCAAAAAAAAAAAATTCGACATTTGTATGAAAATTATTTATGATAATTATAAGAGTTATAAAGAATTCAAACTCACCCCGGACTTTGGCTCCACTCAGCACAATAAAAATGTTACACCCATTGGAGGTACGACACTTATGTCCATACACACCAGTCCCTGAATAACCCAAATATTGTTTAACTAATATTACTAATATATTCTTTTGTAACAAATTGCTTATATATATATGTAAGTATTTATTATTGTATATCTTTAAAAAAAAAACGAAATCAAAAAAACAAGCATGTCAATGTGACATAAATAATTATGTTTTTTTTTTTAGTGATATTGTTTGGCCTACTTTCGTTTAGACTTCATCGTCGCCATGTATCGTCTGATTCTGTTATTGCTTAAGATTAAAATGAAATTTAAAAATCAAAAAAAAAAACTGATTAAATCCTATTCCAGATTGGGGGAATGTTGTCTTTAAATTTTGTATATCTTTGTGTGTGTGTTGTTGGTTTTTTTTTGTCGTTTTCTTTATTTAAATCTAGATTTTACGAATTATGCAATGTTAACTTTTTACTGTACTTGTTTTTGTTAAGTTTTCTGTTTTTCTTTTCTTTTGGAGCTTAAGTTTTAATAATTTTATTTAACTACTTGAGTATTTTTTGGGTTGTTTTCTTCTCTCGTTCTGTTTTTCGTAATGTTTAAAATATTTGGCTTTGTTGTAATAACTAATTCTCTAAATATTACGTTTTTCATTTCTAAGTGTTTTAGTTTTCCTTCATTTGTTTATCATTATCATTACTTCTATTATAATTATCATTATTATTTGCTTTTGTATTCATTTATTTAATTCTTTATGTTTTTTTTTTTTTAAAAAATAGTTAACTTTATACTGTTTAGTCTTTTCAGACAATTTTGTTTTATTTTTCTGTTCATATTTTTCTTTTTCTTAATATTAAAGTCGTCGTTTAGTGTTGTTGTTGATTTTTTTTTTTTGGAATAATTTTCGTAATAAAAGTTGCTGCAGCACAGTGGTCTACTCGGACATCGAACAGTGGCATAAATATGATTCTTTGAAAAAAATACGTTTTTTTTCTAATCACACGAGCTGCAGGCATTACCTTGAATTCATACAACCCACAACTAGAGCCCAGCTAAAGCAAGGTATTTGTTCTATGGAAATTCAAAAAATAAACCAAATAGAGGATTCATGGTTCTACATACATTTACATATATTTGAGGCTAACGTATCTCTAAAAAAATGGCAGTGGTTGGCGGCACTATGCATGGTGGCGACTGGCTATGAAAGGCGACGTCAAAAGTAAATATTTTTTTTGTTATTATGCATCCGAGCTTTTGTTGATTCACCCCCCCCCCCCCCCATCTACATTAAGCACAAAAGTTAGTCCTACCTAAGTTTATGTTGAAAGCGGTGATTAGAATGAAGAGGTGATTGGGTTCCGAATTCAAGGTAATTGAAGCATTAAATTACATAGTAATTTCTTAATTTTCCAATGGTTTAAAAATGGTTGAAGGTGTTATGGACATTGTTGAAATATATTAAAAAGCCCTTTTTAAATTTGTATTGCCCCAAGATCTATGACATATAATTCATGTGACTCTCTATTTAGAATAAATCTGGTAATTTTCAGTCGACACTGTAAATGATAAATATCAATTCCCTCTTAGTATCGAAACCAGTATCGGTATCGAATAGCCTGCACGACAATACGATAACGATAACTTCGAAATCCTGTTCGACTGCAAATCAGGACCAGTGCTGGAAAAAGCCCATGTTCGACATTTATTTGTGTTCGGCAGTTTAATAATCTTTCTATTGTAAATTGTGTAATTATTGCTTCGCGTAGCTATAGGAATATATAGAAATTTAAAAATATTAAATATTAACGAGTTGTCAAATCAACATTTTTAAGATCTAAGACTTGAACAAATGCGTACTCAAGTTAAAGCAAGTTCCTTCGTGAATCGTAGTATACATTTCTAGTTCGGATTAAATCACAAGTGTGATCCAAGAGGCTCGAAAAAAGCAGTTACCCAGGTTACATTGGCTCTTTACCACAGAGGAGGTAGGGTCTCCATATCAATGATAACGATAATGCATCGAATCGAAAATAAAAAAGTACAATTATTGTATTTTTTTTTCTTGTTTACGGAGTGAGTTCATTTATCATTTCAACGTATTTATTCTCTCATGTAATAGCTGACAAATTGGACTTAGCACTTTTGCACTTTAAGGCCCAATAAATGAGATCGTAGTTCCAATCACGATTATGCAAAACTCAGTTTCCAATATAACTGAGTTTCAACTTCAAATACGCTTTTGAGTGGTCAGTCAAAATAATTCACATGTTCGGCTGTTGATGTGGCAACACTAACACTTTTGGCAGAAAACATATGTTTCCGGTGAATAATTCAAATAATATTAAACTTTTGTGCTGGATTTTGGTCACACAAGATTTTTAGGAAAAATATGAGAATTGAAAATGCTCGGCTTAATGAACTTTGGTATGGGCAAAAGACACATCGCTCATCACAATTCATAATTGACTTTTTATTTTTCTGCTCAAGAAAAAGCTATGAATTTTTTATTTAAGTTGACTTTTATGTATTATATGTCAGGGCTCTAGTTTATTCAAAAAACCCGAGTTTTTACCCAATTTTGTATAAGAAAGAACGGCTCTCCTGAACAAATCGTAAATGAGTCACATGTATGATAGACGCATTATTTATATATAATATAATTTATTTGTGGAAATTGGTAAACCAAAATAGTTGTGATTCTTCTTATTCTTTCGTTGAGTATTGTCACAATCATATGGCTGTCATACTGTAGTTTAAATACCCAATATTGGACTGCGTTTAAACTTTGAGTGAAGAAATTAAACGAAAAACGAAGATCAACCTTGACTCATTTATTGGGCCTAAGCGATATTATACTCATTGAAATACACGAATACTCGGTCAGTATGGTAAATCATATGGTAAACGATAACATAATTATCGATATTAAATAGCCTACTGCACGAAATCCTATCGTATGCGATACAATTTTTTTGTACACTGGAAAAAAACTGTACATCTAAAATACTTCTACATCAAATATTTAGTTTTTTTAAGGCATTTTTTTGCTTTCCTTAAACTGAATTATTATTTTACATTTACAGCCTATTTTTATAAAACGTATACGTCTGACACGAACAGAAACGTCTGTAGCCGAAACGAAACTGAATTGTGTTTCTATAACGCCAACCAATACACACAAACATACATTAGAAATTAGGATTTTAACAGAGACTTTCGTGTTACAAAAACCCAAACTGATGAAACAGAATTTCTGTTCGTTATTTTAAAGAAACGAAAGACCCATTCGTTTTATAAAAACAGGCTGTAAATTTGCCATCTTAACAATGTTGTGGCTTTTTAACAACAACAAATTACTGTGTGTATTTTTTGGCGATGGCATTACACATGACAAATAAGATTCTGCATGTGTTTTGTTGGTTTACTGCTAGCATTTATTTGTTGGGGGTTGTGGGCTATTGAATAGTAGTTCTCGTTTAAGCGATAAGAACTAACGATTATAGTACACTATTAATTGGAGTATGAAGCTTTGTAAAGGGTACCGACGAAGAAGCGCAATAGCCTCCGAAACCTCCGGATGCGTCTACCTTGTCTGCAATCAGAGCAAATTCATTATAGGAAGAAACTCTGTAATGATATAAAAAATTTCTATTTGGTAAATAATTACCCCCCTATTCGGAAAAATTTAAAAAACCTTTGTTAAGAAAAATATATCAAAAAACAAAAACAATTTTCACACATTTTTCTAAACAAAGGTTTTTTAAATTTTTATGAATACTGGGGTTAGTATAAATAATTACCCCCGTATTCAGAAAAAAATTAAAAACCCTTTGTTAAGACAATACAAAAACAATTTGCACACATTTTTCTAAACAAAGGTTTTTTAAATTTTAAAAAATTAAAAAACCTTTGTTAAGAGAGTACAAAAACAATTTTCCCACATTTTTCTTAACAATGGTTTTTTAAATTTTTAAGAATAAGGGGGTTAGTATTTGTAAATGATGTACAATATTGTCCAGTTTTCATCAAATTTATGTACAAATTTGTAACAAATTGATGTAGCATTTTTATAAAATTTATTAAATAATGTACAAATATATAATAATCAAATGCGTCTATGGAATTGAAGAAATATTAATGAGCATTTTTTTTTAGGTCGACCAATAATGTACAAATTCATCAAATTGATGCACGATTTGCTGAACCTTTTTTTGTTCAGTGTATATCCATACATTCTAAACTGTGGCAGAGACCCATATTGAGTTTAATGTCAGATTTAGCTTCAGCATTCTGAGTACATTCATATTTATCCCCTAAACTTTGTGCATTTTCGACCACTGTGCTTTGTTTTAGTTTTAGCCAGAATTTGATCATATCGTATCGTGTAGTACTTATATGTCTTCTTCTTATTTTTCGAGTGAAAGACAGTTAGATAGATAGAGAGTGAGTGTGTGAGAGTTTGTTTTTGTACAATTTCTTTTGTTTTCTGTTTTTCTTTTAATTTGATTCTTTAGTTCATTTTGTCTTCAAATTGATCCTATCACAGCAACAAACTTTTTTCATCTTATTCGTCTTCATATTGTAATTCTCGAAACGAACGGGTGATCACAAACACAAAATTAAAAACTGAAAATTATATCAAATTCTACTAATAATTTGCATTGCATAGCATTTGTCTCATTTTCTGTTGTTTTTGTTTATTATTTGTACAGCTAACCTAAAGCTTAGTTCAATATTTTGTTTTGTTTTGTCTGTTTGTTGTAATTATTGCATTGTTGTTTTGTGTTTTCTTTTGTTGTTGTTGTTGATTTAATTAATAATTAGTATTTGGTTTTTCTTATAAATGTGTTCTTTGTTGTTGGTGTGTTTGTGGTTGTTGTTGTTGTTATTATTCTTGATGTTTGTTGTTTTCATTAATTCTTCGTTGACCAGGCACATGTGCTTTAAATGAATTGTAGGCAAATTTTCAAAAAATTCCAATTCCAAAAATTATTCACAAAATTGTCGATAATGATGTTAGCGGCGTGTTTGTTGATAATGGCGTGAGTGGGAGCGGTAGCGGCGGCAATGAACTTAAGCGGCATTTTCTTACTACAACGGCGCAGGCGTACAGCAAACATTCGAACGCACCAAATAAACGCATAACCACAAAGTTATGGGAACTGTCATACGAGGAAAGAAGAACACAGAACAAAAAAACGATTGTTACCATTATTATATTTTTAAAGTATTTTCGTTTATGAGATAGTTGTGGTTGTAGTTTAAGGTAATTTTTTTTTGACGGTGCGGGCAACTTACAATAAAATGTGGCGCTGAAAACAATACAGCCAATGTGGCAATTATGGTAAATAACGTAAACACAATAAGGCACAAACGATCCACTACCATGGCAGCAAATTTCCAATCTCTGGTTACATCACCGGTTTCATCTTCTTTTTTCAACTTTAAAAATACCACACAAAAAATAAAATGGTGAGAGAAAAAAAGGGTAACACAAAAAATTATACGTGTATGTTCTGGTTTTCGTTTTCGTTGTTGTTTTTTTTTTAATATTATCAATTATCCGTTTAGATCATAATCGGGATTTACAAGATGACACAAATGTAGGGATACAAAATTTAATAATCGAATTGTACACCTCATTTCAATAAAAATATTTGCAAAACCCAGTGATTCGGCAAGAGAGCGAGAGCATTCAGCAGAAGTAATAGGTGTGTTCATGAATTGACTTAAATCCATATCAAACATTTCTTGTAGCACTTTTCAGAATTTTCTGCGCAAATTTACAACAGTTTGTATGGAAATTTCCGGATGCGCCATTACGCTACAATTCATGAATTCTCCACATATATATATCAGCTGCTTAAACACCTCGACGCCTCCATAAACTCCACCGAGTAGTTGCAAACACATGGGGTAACAACACTAGTTTACACACAAAAAAAAAAACAGCACACTAAGTGCAAATATTTTTTTTTAGTCAGAACAGCTAAAGTCGAAAATCGCAATTAATGTTATTCTTGTTGTTTTTTCTTCTAATCTAAACGCTATCAATTTATTTTCAAACGATCCCACTGGTGGACATCCCCTTGGGCCGAACGAAACATTGAAAAGGATGGATATTTGTATTCATGGTATTTGGACTATATCTGTGGCCAGATGGCTCCGAATGGCTAATGCCTCGTCTTGAGGGGCATGTGAAAACAGCCACCGTAAGATGTTTGGCGATCTTTCCAGAATATAAACCGTACAGACTACCTAACACATCACGGCTGTCCGTTTCTTTTTTTTATTCTCAATTTGTTTTGTGATATCAGATTTTCAAGAGCCGCGTTTAAATGTTTGTATTCGTTAGAAAAAGTCCTCCACAACACGGCTGTCCTTTTCTTTTTTTGTTATCGATTTGTTTCCAGGCAGCCAGTTTTGAATTTAGCTCCTCAATTTGGGCACACTTATGATGGGACCGTTGTTGGTTCTCCACTCTTTCATAGGTCAGAAATTGAGACCAATATTAATAAATCCATTTCGGTCCCTAGGGCCCGTCTCCACCATTTAAACCGCAACTATGCCTCGAGGCACTCCTTGAGAAGCACATTTTGTTTATTTTTTAAAAATTTTGGGGGTTACAGCCCTTCTTAGCCCTTTACGTTACGCTCTTATGGGTCCGAGAACTAATTTAAGCCGAAATGTAGAAATTTGTGTCAGTTCCTAGGCTCTATGGGTATGTAGCCCAGTGTAAAATATACATTCTTGGCCTCTAAATTCATTATTGAATTCCTTTCTTCTCCTTTTATTGGACAAGCCTTAAGGGTGCGTAGTAAATGGGAGTAAGAATATGTTGTCGAGCGTTCAAATCTAGCTGTAATTTTTTTTATAAGGACCCACGGCCATGTTTTTCATTATTAACGGCATACCTTCCTCTTTATAATGAAATAAACATCCGATCATTTATCTCAAAAAAATGAATTTTTCCTTGAATACCAAAATAACACCTCTTGTTGGAAAACCCCTCTATAGATAGAAGGAACAAAAGTGCAACGGCTGGTAAATACTAATACCGCACGAAAACGATAATTTGATATATCGTACGTTTTGTCAAATGCTATCGTATACCGGCAGATAAACCACAATATTATCAAATGGGTTTTTATATTTCGATAACTTTTAAAAGTAAAATCCTTCGAAGAGGTCGTATTATGTGACACGACATATATGCGGTCACATTATCTAAAGTGGTCACATACAATTTTTTTTTTATCGTTGAAAATTTATTTTTGTATACTCGGAGAAGGAATAAATTAAAAACTGGCGTATACACTGGAATTCGTAAAACCATCCCATGAAGTGAGACCTATTTTAATATTTCTTGTTATCGGCCATATCTGTTCCCCTGCTTCGGATATCGACTAAATATTAAAATAACATATTTCAAATAACATATCACGATTTTCGAGTTTAGTGGGCTGAAATACATAAAACAACAATACTGACACACAGTACGTTAAATTGTTGTAAACTTGTGTAATTACACTGGATGCCAAATTCGGCTTGATATTGATCCCTACGCAAGCATTGCTATATATATTTTGAGTTCCTGAAAGCAAATCTGTGTTCCAGCATCAGGTACGTTGATGAGGTCCGATATTTAATCTGGATTGGCCAATTCAAAACACGAAATATTAAACTGTTTACGATAAGAAACTTATAAACTTCCATTAAATTTTAAAACAAATTGTAAATGCAGATTTTCAGCACACGCTTTTTGTTTAACGTTAACATAAAAATATAACGCAAACTATGCGGTTTTAATTTTCCATAAAACTGGCAAACGTTGGAGAACAGATTTGATTTCAGCAGCTCAAAATCGTTGGTTATTATTTTCATATGGGAGGGTGGAATTTTGCTCTAGATCAGTCTTCTGGATCTTCTGTAACTATTAAACCAATTGGTACATGGAAGGTTTACAATTTTAATTTAATTTCTCATTCGGGATTCAAATCAGGCGATCAATTTTGTTTTTCATATTATTTCTGCCAATCGACATAAGAAAAGTCTCAATTGTTAGCAAATGAAACGAACAAAAAAAAAACGGAATTTCAATTTTTCATACAAAACTACTTAAATTGAAAAAAGGACTTGTTTTTGCAATATTCGAAAAGTCGCATTTTTGGTTTAAAATTTATCATTTTCGAACATTACTGGACGTAGAGTGCATATCCAAAAAGTGAATACAATTGCAGTACAACCATTCTTGAAGCATATTCATTTGTATTTGTTTTTTTGTATTTTTTTTGTTTTGTAATGTGTAAAACGAGTTTACATTCATTGTCGGCTTCATCACATAAAACGCGGCGATGAACGCAGTGACTGGACGAACTTGGTTAACCTGGAATATGGGATATCTTTTAGTCATTTCAGTTTTTCCCGTCAACTTGGGGCTGGGGGCACCTGTTAAAGAGACAATTATTTATGGTTTAAAAAAGGTTTTACTAAAAGCTAATTATAAAAAAATACTTTAACAAATATAAATGTTACCTGGATATAAGTTAGATTATCCGCTCGATTCGATTATATTTAGTGTTTTATAGAAATTGTTTTCTTTAATAGTTGTAGGTAAATATGAGATTTTTTTGTTAAATTTATTTGGTTTACAATCTATCCATAAGTTGAATACCAATTGGTTAATTAGTTTTTAGAATAAATTTATTTTTTTGAATTTAAAACCAATTCATTATTTTATCGGAACCACTGTGCGATGTCATGTCATTACTCTGATATTTCAAGTCGGTCAATCGTTCATTGTTAGTCAGTTCAAGGCATTATCTCACCTAACAAAATGGAGAATATCTACAGACAGCGGAAAATCGAGTGGAACAAGTTCTTTGACTCATGGGGAATTTTAATTATTTTTTGTTAGGCCAGAACGCGGTGTTAGATTCTATTCGGCCAATTAGTTTATTTCTTGCCATTGACGGCGTCTTCAGCTAACTGCGAGTTTTCTGGCACATAGGCAAACCTTTTTCGACCTCTCATGCCAGGATCTAATTAACAGCAGTAAAAAACTTCTTTAAACAGTTTGTAGTTGGGTCTTTTACCACATCTGTGAAACCAAAACTAAGGAACAGTATTTTTTCAGAAGTCTGAGAACGTCTACAAACTTTAGATCGGAAGGTAGCATTTTTCGTATATGAAGCAGAGCTGGGCGCTAAGAATTACATGTGTAATGGATTGCGGTTTGAATTACGATTATTTTAATTGCAATTTAACATTTTTTAAAATTAGAATTATTGTAATCCTTCATCGGAGTCATTATGATTACGATTGCAGTAATCGTAATTTCGAAAAATTTGAAATTACAATTACAGTAATCGTAATCCTAATGTCTTCGATGAAGGATTACAATAATCCTAATTTAATTTTTTTTAAATAACGATTTTTTGAGTAATCGTAATCTTAGTTATTTAAAGAAGTTAGCGAAAGCTAATGTAGTAAGCAAAAGGTTTTTTTTTAAATAAAATAAAAAAGTAATCCATGCCTTAGGATTACTTATTCCTTATAAAAAAACACGTGATTACAATTACAGTAATCCTTCATCGAAGACATTAGGATTACGATTACTGTAATTGCAATTTCGACTTTTTCAGAATTACGATTGCTGCAATCGTAATCTTAATGCCTTCGATGAAGGATTACTTTAATCGTAATCGGATTTTTGTTTGTTTTAGGATTACTGCAATCGTAATCGTGTGGTAATCGTAATCCTTATTGCCCAGCTCTGATATGAAGCCAGTGCGGACATTTGAATCCTTAACTGGGATCCAGTTAGGACAGGTACTCGAAAAATATAAGGCCAAGAATATACGGCAGCCATCCAGAACATACGATGGACCGAACAAGACAGTCTTCAAAGTAATAATAACACGAAGGTGCTTGGAAATATTTCTCTGGGTTCACAGCAGTAGATAAATAACTGACGAAAATACACAATTGTAACATTAACATTTTTCACGAACATTTTACTGACAAAGTAGACAGGGACAGTCGCTCATCGTACACACCAGGTAACCACCAAAAATACCAAGAGCACCTGGAGAATCCTGTGTGGCCGTATACTTGATGTTGGGTGAATCCTTGGGTGGCAAAGTACTACAGAGACTCTTGAGTTTTATTAGTTTTTTGATCCCACACATCGGGATAAAAGATATAGGATATTAGGACAGCGGTGGGAAGAAAGAGGAAGTAGTGTTTGTTGACATTTGTCTTCAATTTGAGAATGTCAGAGCTGCCAGAAAACTCACTTGCTGGACGAATATTCCACATACGAACAGTTCGGCTGAAGAACGAATTTTCTCTACATTGCGTCGTCCGATCATCCGGTCATTTTACAATGAACGAATTACAATCCCTGGAAAGCTGCGCATTCTTGGTAAATGTTCTAAAATCAGGGATTCGACGACAGATAGTTGAGAAGCAGATGCCTTTAAAATATCTATGTAACAGCGATATACATACAATACAATAATGTTGGATAACCTACTTATCATCTCCACAGCTCTCTAGGAGCTGCAAAGATGTCTTTGGAGATCCTGTCCACGTATGGGAGTTGTATTCCATTTTTCTGGCCCGATGGAGGACGGGTGAATATTTAGAAGATCAGAGGTGATGTATTTTTCGCACCGCTTTCGAAAGTCTAAACACGTGAAAGCTTCTTGGGGAACTTCGAAACTATGGCTAGCCCATGCCTATAATATCAAGAGTATGTAAATCGTCGATGTCCACACTACCCATAAAGATTAACGACAATGCTGGATCAGTGGAAAGTTTGTGTGACAACAAACAGCACTGGGTCTTGCGTACATTAAAATCTACTCTATTCATTTGGCCCCACTCACAAATCATCGCCAAATCGCGGTTAAGTGAGTCAGTCATCATTCGCCTTTTGTCCTCGACCTCCAGAGGACGTGGCCGATGTTCAAATCAGTACGAATGACAGAGGTTGCTGTCATACGCTAAGGAGTAGATTGGGTTCACAGTCTGACCCAACAGATCGTCAATGAAAATAACAAATAGAGAAGGAGAGAGGACAGAGCCTTGTGGCACTCCTCAACTTATGCTCGATGGATGAGACCCCATATCTGGCGCATCGAACTAGATACGTTTCCGATCACGGAGAGTGGTTGACTGCTTTCTGGCAAAGAGGCATTCTTTGCAAATATTTCAGCCAGAAGGTTAGCTTTGTCAATCGGGTCAGTCAATATCTGGTCATCGTCAATGAGTGTTGGGATAGATGTTGAAGAATTGTCCCATAGTCTTATGACGAATGACCAAAAGCTCTTACTTCCCTGGGAGAATTAAAAACTTTAGCACGAAGACGCTGTTCGTAAAGAAGTTTTTCGCGCCCAAGTACTCTGGCACACGATGATCGTGCCTGTTTACGTAGCAGCTCAGTAGTGACGTTTTTATTTAAACGCCAATTTCTGAACGCTTCCTCTTTGGATCTGACAGCTTCTTTGCATGTTTGATTAAACCAACAATTCTTTGGGGGTTTGATCGAAGTAATCTTCGAGGGAATAAATGTATTTATACCAAGAAGAATTATTTTCTCAACCATTTCAGCAGCAGCATCGACATTGTTGTCTGGGAAACATAATTTCCAGTTAAATTGCTGGTAAACATTATTGAGCTCGGCCCAATTGTCCGCTTCGTGACTGGTGTAGAAGATCGGAGAACGAAAAGGATGCTGAAATGGTGCAATGATCCGAGTTGCCAAGAGGTGCAAGAATGTTAACCTCGTACTTTTCAGGGTGTGAGGTTAAGAAAAGGTCAAGAAGAATATTTTGTTGTTGCTCTTCAACATGCGGAATGTGTGTTGGTTCATTCACTAATTGCGCCAAGTCGTTGTGCGCGGCAAACAGCTTAGCGTACTGACCCTTTCGGAGATGTGTGTCGCGAATGCGAAAGCTAAGAATTCCCAAGTAACTACAATTTCACTGTCCGGATAATATTCTAAGACTTTTGAAATAGAATCGGAAAGGGCGTCGGAGCCTTTAGGGTAGCCTCCCTTTCCAAGTTTGGACTTCTATACAGAAACCCGAAGTGTAATAGGTGCGATCCAATCCTGAACTTAATCCTAAGGTTAAGTCCATTGTCAATACCAACGAAAATACTTTATATATATTATAATTTGTATTTTGACAGAGACGTTTGTGTTATTCAAACCCAAATTTAAGAAAATGAATTTCCTTTTATTATTTGAACAAAAGGAATAAGCCTTTTGCGTGGTAAAAACCAGAGGTACGATTCCACCTTCTTAAACAAAATAATACTTTGAACTGAAGTTTTCAATATGAAATCTTAGTCCGTTTATTAGAAGTCCGTCCGAACGCGTCTATGTCGCCTGTTCATATCCCACAGTCGCCAGTGTATTCCGTAATTCCATAAATTTTGATTAAAATCTGTTTGCTATGATTTATGTTTTTAACTTTAGCTTTTGACCTTAGCATGTTTTAATTTATGCAACAAATATGCTCAGGACAGATCGAAACGAGAGCCAACGGCAGTTGAATAAATGTAAAACGTTCTAAAGCCAAAATCTAAATATTTTTCGAATTTGTTTCTAAAAATTTTGTATCCGCACATCTGTATCACAGTGTGTCACCACCTCCCCCTGCACACCTTCTACAGTACTTGTCACATGACATCCATAAAGTATTTCGCATAGTAAATGTGTGTGTTTAGTTTTTGTTACTGTTGTTGTTGTTGTTGTTAATATTTCACTTTAACTTTATACGGGTACACAGAATCCGTACACGTCTGCTTACCTGATCAGTTATCCATCTTAACTCTTTCAATATTAAAGCCAATTCATATTCAGCTGATGAACTTAGACAGGTGTGTGATATGGCTTCATGCATTCGTGTATCACCGACAGGACCAACCGGGCCAACACTGCCATCGTCACCTTGCCTGGAAATTTAAACAAAATGTATGTTTATATACACACACGTACATACAAACATACATATGAACATATGAATGAATAAATATCAGGTCTTTACATAGTGTATCTGTGTGAGAAGATGTACAGGTGTGTGTTTGTTTTCATAATGCATAAAATATATTTATATGCGAGTGCGAGTGGATATGTTTATATTTTAACACACACACACACTCTTTTTTTCTTTTTCTAAATATGTATGTATTGCACGTGTTTCCTATAAACATCTAATGGTGGGTGCGTGCGAATGGAGTTACTCCTATCAACACACATACATAGACGTACAGATGTACGCTGAGAAAAGTCTAACATCAACAGTGTAAAGTAAACGTGTTGACATTTGTTTGCCGGAGAATTGACGAAGAAAATGGCATTGAATTAATTTTTTTCTTTATATTAATATTAAAATGATGAAAAGTGTACGTTAAGGTAATGTAAACTTTCATAAATCAATGTAAACTTTCATAAATCAATGTAAACTATTGAATATAATTGATACAAAACTGCTGTGGTTTCCAATGCAAATAACTTTTTCATTAAATCCATTTAGGGATTCATTAGTATGATTTAGATTTTTCTTTCAGTGTACATGTCATCCACCCATGTGAGTATTGCTATATGGCGCTTTCCATTAACAAAAGAACCGATGCAATAGATTAGACAAGTATTTTCATGTTTTTTTTAGTCGGATGGTGAAAATGCAATTTAATATGAATAGAAATTCAACATCTGAAACATTGATGCACACAGTTAATTGTGATTATTTTTATTGTAATTGTTGATTTAAAGGAAAAATAAGAGGTTCTAAGTAATGAGAGAGAGGTTCTAACAGGGATGTGAAGAATGTGTCCATATATTAGTCTAAAAGGGAGTACAACAACAATAAGAATTAAATAAAACACACGCAATAAAACGTAAGGGTTTTATTTAATTCGTATTGTTGTTGTACTCCCTGATGATGTTCTTCAGAGAAGAACGAAATATTGGCAAAGTAAATTAAATAAAATAAAATATTTTTTTTATTAAAAATACCTGACCTCAAGCTTGAACTCATTAAAAAAAATTCTAAATTCGATATAATTGAAAAAAGGTCGATACAAAATATTGAACATTAAATTCATCTGAAATGTTTATTTTTTGCCTTTTTACTGATGTTGGCAGTTCATTACTACTAAAGGGTTTTCCAACAATCACCCGGTATTTCGGTAGCTGCCACTTTTGAAGCTTTTATTCTTTGACATTTGCCAAGTAGAAACTACGCCATTACTAAAAATTAAAAGATACACGCTTTAAGAACAGTTCGCAAAACTAAAGGATTTTTTGGGTCATCGTAAAGCACCAAGTCGAACAAGAATAAAACCCGTGCACCTCGCTCAAGAACAACTGAGAATATTGCTGCTGTCGTCCAAAGTGTTGAAGAAAACCCAGGTTTGTCCATTCCTCGTCGTTCTTTGGAATTGGGCATTCCACAAACGTCATTGCACCGTATTTTGCATAAAGACTTGGGTCTAAAGGCTTATAAAGTTCAGTTAACACAAGAACTCAAGCCGGTCGATCATCAACAACGTCGTGTCTTTACTGATTGGGTCCTTGGAATGCATGAAAATGATCCGGAATTCCATCGAAAAATCATCTTGACTGCTGAGACCCATTTCCACCTCGGTGCCTACGTCAACAAGCAAAATTGTCGCATCTGAACTCGGAATACTCAAGAATTATTGTTGAGAAGCCTCTTCATCGTCAACTGTTTGGTGCGGTTGGATCAACAGTTACGGTGAATAGATTGCGCTATCGAGAGATGATTTATGATTTTTTCATGGTCGGAGTTGTTTTATCACTCGAAGAAGTGATCACAATTGGCCATCGAGATCTTGTGATTTAACACCTTAAGACTTCTTCCTTTGGGGCCACGTGAACAAAAAGGTCTTCGTGAGGCTATCGAGGACATAGGACAGCCACTTTGCGATCTGGTTAAGGAAAATTTCATGAAAAGAATATGGGCCTGTAAGCGTGGTCGTGGTGGCCATTTTCTTCATTGTTAACGGCATACCTTCCTCTTTATTATGAAATAAACATGCGATCCTTTATCTCAACAAATTACATTTTTCTTTGAATACCAAATTAAGACCTCTTGTTGGAAACCCTGTAGTTTATCTGTACGAGTCCTTCTGGCCGACCGTCTCACATATCGTCACCAGAAATCCAAAATTACAATCAGTTTGATAACTAAAAACTAAACACTCGTCTTGTTATGCCGTTTAGGAATTCGTCTACAAAATTATAAATTTTGAATATTTAAGTGTACAATTTAGCAGAGACATGTTTTTTCCGGCCATTTTAGAAGGTTAGACTATCTAACAATAATATGACTCTCAATTTCTTGCCATTCTGCTGATAACACAAGCAAACCGACGAACGAGTGATTTTATTCCTTTGTATTTCTTTCCCATTTTGCATGCAAATGCCCATATTGTTGAAGTTAGGACTACCAGTAGATTATGCAGTCTCAGGTGTTGTAAGGCAAATGATGAAAGCTTATATTTTATGCTGAAATATTATTCAATTGAGTTTATTAAAGTTTACGCATAAAACCACAAGAATGAGTAGCAGCAAAAAAAAAAAGTACTCGCACGGACGAACGTTTTAAAAACTTAACTTAAATCTGAAACTTTTGCAGAAAAGTTCTGGTATTTGTCTTTAAGCAGTACACGCACACAGTAACATATATAGCGCACACACACATACAAACATGGTTCTGCCGGTTTGTAAATATGTATTACATGTGAATATGTCTGTCTGTATGTACGCATTTGTAAGAAGAAATCTTTTGAAAGCGTTTGTTTTTGTCGAACTTTTACAAAAAGCTGCTACTTATTGGACAAATTTCAACGATACAACTTCATTTAACGGAAATCTGTTACACCGGAAATGGATCTCAATGATACCGTGAAAACTTTATCTAACGGAAATGTATTTTTCCTCCCCATTGATTCCTTCTACGAAAACAATTAACACTTAACTTATATTTCGTTTTACTTTCAACATCTCCTTCGTTGTTCTTTCAATTCCCCGTACATTGCTCGGCCTTTCGCACCCAGTGAGTGGGGTGGTCCTGCCATGATCATCAACATCTCGTTTGTTCCTTGTTATGAAATGTTTGGTTATGAATGAGCGATTTGCGACGTGTAATCACCACAACGTTCGCATAGTACACGGTGCTATCGATGTGAACGCATCCTCTGTGTACTCGTACAGACATATGGGACATTGCGCACATTTGTGACTATACATAAAAAATCTCTGCCAAGTCTAACTGTGGGGATCCAATCATAATGACAGTTAATTGACAAAGAAGTTTAACTTAAGGCACAGGACACAGCAGGATATGTGCGACTTTGTGCTAAGTTAGCATATCAGAAAGAAGGCACTAACTGGATGATACAAGCTATGATTAAAAATTATACCTTTGCCAGTGAAATTTTGTCGATGAGAAGGCAAATAATAACGAGCACTCCTTACAATGCGGATCAGGATAGGCCACAGACCAAAGATCACTCCGAAGAATGTCAAAAAAACATGTGCAACGGCTCATACATACACGTACCAGTGATTGTTATTACACTGGCTGGTGGATAACATTGTTGCCTGTCGTCACAACAACATTGTTGTTGTTGTTGTCATCGAATACCAACAGTAACGCTGGTGATGGGGGGCCGCTGATGAAGGACGCTATCGTTACAGCCATAAGATGCACAAGAAAACGAAGATATATCGTCCTTAACAATTTGTGCAAGTTTCTCCTGGGGGGGTGAACCAAAATGAAAAGAAAACCAAACGGAGTTAAATCAACGGATGTGATATTGGTGTTATTGTCATTTTCTTGTCAATTGATAAAAGTGTTCCTTGTTGTTGCTGCTGTTGTTTTGATGCTTCAACGTCAATAAGACGATGTCAAAAAACACACGTGAAATGATGGAAAATTTCATAGACGTGTACGCCGTGATCCATTCGATGGGGGAAACGTTTAGTTCAGCTTCAGACAATTTTTGGATTTGTTTTTGTTTGTTTTGGAGGGAGAAAAGTCAATTTAATGCTGACTTGTTGAATTGCGTCTGAAACGAGGGTTGGCAAATTTGCAAATAATGTTTTTTTTTTTTATTTTTTACATTTACGAAGGATTTCAGCGAGTACGTTGTACAGTACGTGTCTGGTTCCAGGAATTTATATAAAATTAATCAGATGGCTTGAATTTTGAATGACAGCGATGATTAATTATTTCTGATAAGGATAGACATAAAACAGGCGGAACGTCAGAACGTCAGAGTGTGGTATTTACAATTGAAGGATATTTAAATACATATGTGTAGGCATTTGCAATCAGTGCCAGCTAATTAGCAGGAATTATTTGGTTGAGAACAGAATAACTAGAGACGTAATATGCGGGAGAATCGATGTAGATATTGCAGATATATGGTTTGTTCGCGACATACCTCGAGAAAATAGAACAGCGACGCAGTAGGCCATTGTGAGGTGCCAGAAGAGTTAATGTACTACCTACAAAGATGTAGAAAAGCCTAGCCAAATTCCCGATGGTCTGAAGCGTATTCAAGATATTTGAGTAAGGACTGCGCATGCAAAAAATATGCTGCACAAATCTTTCGTAATCAAATTGTGGTTAATGGTTTAACAAACTCATACAAAAACCTTTTTATTAGACAAACAGTCGAGTCCGGTTATAACGAACTATCGTCTATAACGAAACTTTTTTTAACCCTAGGATAGGCGATAAGCTTTCGATCACTAAATTGACCTCTTGGTCTGGCCAGACCACATGACTATAATAGACAGATTTTTGGCTATAAACATACTGTATACCTGATCATGGAGTCTTAATTCATATGGAAATTGTTGATATGTGTTATACATAGTCATTTAAAGCGAAACTGTATCTACATACTTCCAAAATAAGGTAAAAAGGTCACAAAAAATAATATACAAAAAAGGTAAAACATCCTCTTTTTTGATAAAATCAAATTTCATGTTTATTTTTCAAGAAGTAAATTCAAGTTCTTAACATAAGTATCAAATCGAATCAAATCAAAACAAAATCAAAAATAAAGAGAAAAACAAAGACAAAAACAAAAACAAAACCAAACTTCTACCTTTCATGAGGGTTTCATGAGTAAACTCATAGCTGTGGTCTACTCAGACCAAGAGGTTAGTTTAGTGGTAATTTTTTTCCAACGGGAATTTCTCCCCATTAGCTTGCAATTTTCGAGTCAAAAATTAATTCGTCCGATTCAGCATACTTCCCTTATAGATATCAACAACCTCAATTTTTTAATTTTTGCCTTTAAAAAAAATTATAAGCGCTCAAAGTCAAATTTGGTCTGGCCAGACCAAGTAGTCTATCCTAGCGTTAAGTCCCAACAGTTTTGCTTCTACCCTATTTTACCCTGGATATAATTAACTTCGCTTATAGCGAACCAATTTGTCGAGTCCCTAGTAGTTCGTTATAACCGGACTCGACTGTATATTGTTTTATATACAGTCAAACTTCCATAACCCCAACCACCATTATCCCGTAGAAAACTTCAACTTACGGAAACTTTGAGTTATGGAATTACCTATAAAAATGTTTAAGGAAATTTGTCTCCTTTAGTGTTTCGACTTAAAGAAAATTCGACTTATGGGCAGTGGGTCCCTGTCGTTGAGTATACAAATTATTTCTATTCGCTCGTGGAATGTTAGAGGAATATCGATTATTTGCTCTAATTCCTATAAGGAGCATAGGGCCGCCATTCATTGGCACTTCAACTGGAATGTTAGAGGAATATCGATTATTTGCTCTAATTCCTATAAGGACCGCCATTCATTCGCACTTCAACTGGAATGTTAGAGGAATATCGATTATTTGCTCTAATTCCTTTAAGGAACATAGGGCCGCCATTCATTGGCACTTCAACTACACTAACTAACTACACTATTATTTCATATTCAAACAGACTTCTACATGTTTGGAATGGTCTTCCACGACATTTCTGGCCTTCGGGTGGCAATCGATGTCCATTCTTATGATTTCGTCTGGAGTTTACCTAGGTGTTTGTCCAATGCAGCCTCATGTTTCTATTTGCATGGGGATTTAGTGGCTGATTCACAGCTGTAAAACGGTGCAAAAATCCAATCTTATTGAGGCTAATCATCGCGAAACGCTGCCCTCGCGCGGCCCTCATCTGAAAGTAAGACTCTTCATATA
Organism: Hydrotaea cyrtoneurina; assembly: GCA_958296145.1. Lineage (NCBI taxonomy): Eukaryota > Metazoa > Arthropoda > Insecta > Diptera > Muscidae > Hydrotaea > Hydrotaea cyrtoneurina. The sequence continues at coordinate 16,372,007 of OY282513.1, read as the reverse complement.
GAAATACTCGTAAAATAAACTTCCCAGTCCTTAATTTGTGATGCCAAAGGACGTAGCCATCTCACATTGCCTAAGTCGTTGATCGTTCATTTCCTGAATGGTCGTCTATCCAAGACGGAATATGTTTGTGGCTTAAATTGACCTTGATGATTTGTTGACCTCTTAATGTCTGATTTGCCAACACTTAGATAACAAGTTTTTCTCCAGTTCGCGACACCAAAGATCTTCAAGGGTTCTTTTACTGGGTCCTTCCAACGGAGTCTCGGTCTTTCCTGTCTCCGCCTTCCGTGATAGTTTGCATCTAACGCTTTTCCAGATGGAGCCTTTCAATTCATTTGGCCGCCAGCGTAATCGCTTTATTTGGCTGCACTAAACAAAGTTTCGTGGTGTGACTCACAAAGCTATCGGGATATATCTCATACAGCTCACGTTTCGACAGATTTTGTGAAGGATTTTTCTCTCGTAGAATCTATTCATCTCCTTTCGCCCATACCCATGTTTTTGCAGTGTTGTTTTATTCATCGAGAGAGGTTTCTGTTCTTGATATATTTGATATGCCAGCCCGATCTTCGGCTTTATTGCGATGCAGCCGACGTAGAAAAATTCGTCCGCTACCACGATGCTGCAACATCCACAGAAGGGAAAATTGTGTCTTGTTCTCGTTTACCATTTGATTGTTGATTGTTATTAATTTTTAAAAAACTGAATTTTTAATTAGTCCCTTTTTGAAACAAGGCAATTTTTATGATTTCCTTTTGAACTTGCCTCTTGTTTTCTTTTTGGGAATTTTTGTTTTTATTATTGCCTTTTCCAATACAAATTACTTTAAAAATATCAAAATACGAAAAACACAAAAAAAAAAATTTCAGTACGAGCGAGTTTTTTCCCTTTCCAGTTCCCTTACATTTCTTTCCTTCCAACTGAGAATTGCGTCAATTAAAATTGCCATGTGTGAATCGGGACCTCTTTGGGAAATTTTTGTTGAAAGCCCTCTCTGACTGATATCTAATTCAAAAGAATTGTAATTGGCTATCAATTAATTGTTAAAGATCTGGAAGTGGAATAGAGGTGGTCTATATTCTTTACACTACAATTTCGCGACGGTAAAGTTTTATGGAAATCTATCCAAAATTATTACTCATAAAACATTTTCTTATGAAATGGTCCATTACGATATTGTTAAGGCATATCGTTTACGTTCGCTTGCCTTCTAGGCGCCAAAAAGCTGATTTGCGAAACACTAAGGCCCAGTATCTCAATGTACGATTAAAGTGCCGGTTAATTAACCAGCACATTAATTTATCGACGCGATATACTGCCGGTTAAACATTTTCATTTTCTCATGTATTCGTTAAATTAACTGGCTGACAAATGGTAGTACGGCAACTCTACCGTGTAGATGTTTATAAATGATAAAAATAAATGGCATAGCTGTGTATTCTTAGCTGTGCAGTATATTATTACATTTTTATTCAATTCAATTTTAAATATTGTTGTGAAAAAAAAACAAAAAAAACATCACATCAGCTGTTCATGGTTTTCGTTATGATAAACGACTAACCGGCAGACAAGTGCCGGTTACCATTTATCGATCCGATAAACGCTAAGTAGATATTGAGAAAAGTAAATTGTGCTAACCGGTAGTATATCGTTACGATACATTTTAATCGGACAATGAGATAATGGCCCTAAGAGTCACCGAAACGGCAAAGCGAATGAAACAGAACATAAGCATTTCAATAAAAACTCTGTTTTCTGTAATCTAAGAGAACATAAATGTCAAAAGTATTCACTTGTGAATTATTTAAAAAAAACCCTAAATATTATCCCCTGTGTTCATACAATTTATAACAGCTCTATAAACCTTTGCTAAGAAAAATGTGTGAAAATTGTTTTTGTTTTTGCAGTTTCACAGATTTGTCTTAACCAAGCTTTAGAAAGCTGTTATAAGTTTATGTGAATACGGTGATATTTGCTGATAACAGTGGCGTCAACTTCGCAACATTTGCACTTAATCACATACACGTTGCCAAAAGCTGGTGCAATCAAGTGTTTGTGCCAGTTGGTTGAGCTTCTATTGTGAAATCGAAAGAAACAAAATAATTGACTTATAAACAATTATTTAATTCATCATCGGCAATAATTGCCAACTCTTTCAGAAGTTTGTGTCATATAATTATTCTTGTTGTCTAAACAATTTATTCATCTGGACATGTTTCCATGGACTATTTGTAAATTAATATTACACCAGCATACTGGTGTCGTGTGTGCTTATGCATGATGGCACAATCACTTGATTGCTCCAGTTTGCTGGTTAGTGGGTCGTTTTCTAGTTTCATTCAACATCCTGGGTCATCAGCTAATTGTGTATGGTTGGCTTGTAGTATAGTTTTTGTGTCCAGAACAGTTGACTAACAAGACTGTCTGATTTTTTTTTTAATCATTGTTCATAATGAGGTTGTGATTAATTAATTTTTTAAAAAAAAAAACATTGATAACCTTGGGAGAACCTAATGGAAGTTATTTTTGAATTGAGTAATCTTTGACGAACTTAAATATACATACACCCACTTCCATTAGATTTTAGCCCAGTGAGGAAAGTACCACTTACCTGTACATAGTCCGGTAATAGGTCGGTTGATGCGGCAACGTGGCACTGGCACAGCGATGATTACAACGGAAATCATCATCGATATCCAAAACATTGGCTAACAACGACTTGGAAGATCTGTATGAATTTAAATAAAATTGCATCAATTGAAATATTTTCTGTGAACGGCATATCTATGGCTGTCCATGTAAGGGGGGGGGCGAACAATATGTCCTTGATGGAAGATGTCAGATGTACCCTTGGGCATCCAACCCCAAACCCCCCAAATGTGTGTCAGAAATCATGTGTGCAATTACCTTTCCTTTAACTCAACATTCTGTATGTGTTGCTTCTTATCGCCATTGTTGGAGGATGTCGACGACGACGATGGAGGCGGTGGGCATTCGTAGCCAACCTGTCCCGGTCTTTGCATGCGCAAAATGCAAGGTAACCAATAAAGGAATATTACTCTTATCTGGTGGTGGCAGTGGGCAGAGAAATAGTGAGTTTGTTGTGATTTTTTTTTTAATGTTATGATTATTTTTTTAGTTTATTTTTTTTTTTGTTAATTTAATTGCGTTTTTTATTTAGATTTTTTGTTTTTAAATTGTAGGAGTTTCACGAGTGAGGGAGATAGAGTCAGATATAGAGAGAAGAGAATATCGTGTGGACATCATCCATATATTGAGAGTTGTTGTAGTTGATGATGTTGTCGGTGGTGGTTGTGATGGTGGAGTAGTTTCAGTAGTAGCATTGGGAGTAGTGTTTTTTTTATATTTTTTTTTTGGAAGGGCAAAGTTTTCAGTTTCAGTTTCCGTTTAATTTTTGGTTTTTTTTTTGAGTTATACACAAAAGTAAAGTAAAAATTTAAGAAAAATATATATGTTTAGTTGTATGTTATAGACAAAATATATTTTGTTATGAAAAAAAAATAAACGCATAGTTCTAAAAAAATGGCATTTTTTTCAAAGGGTGTTTTCAAAAAATGTTTATTTTACATTATTTTTTTGTTTTCGTTGATGTTTCAAGAGCATGCAATAGTTCAGGTTGTTTTTATTTATTTAAATTTTGTAAAAAATTAAGCATTTTTTTCTTTAAAAGCATATGTTTTTCTGGTTGGTTTTTTTTGTTATAAAATTCAAGAGTTTTGTGTGGTTTTTATTTATATATATTTTTATTTTTTTTTGGGTTTTGTGAAAGTGTTTTGTGGTGGTTGTGGTGGGTGTTGGGTGTATTGAGGTTGTGATGGTCGGTGTATGGAATACAAAAAACAAAAAAGACAATTGAAAATTGATAATTACGAGTTTGAAAACAAAGAAATTAAATGATTTGGTTGTATATTCTTTTTTTTTTTTGAGATTTTAGTTTTAAATTTGGTTTTTCTGAATTGTTGTTGTAGAGAAAAGAAAAAGTATTATTACCCATTCACTCATTTCATGCGTATCTGGATTTCTATGATGATAATTGAGGATAAGTATGGTTGACACAACTGATGAAGCCACCATAAACATAATGCAATTGAAATAAGTTCCTAGAAGGACACAAAAATTACACAAATATTGTACTTACTACGTTCATTTCAAAAAGTGTTTTTTGTTATTTTGTTTTTTTTTTCTTTCTTTCAAAATTAAACGTTTTCTGTTATTCTGTAATTCCTTAACATTCAAAGGTATTTTATACAATTTGTCCAAAATTTAATTACAGCATATATGCGTTTCAAAGCGTATTTAAGGCCTTTCGTTCCGTATTAACGGCAAAATATTACGCATATATATTTTCTTTTTCTCAAAAGTTATTAATAATGATTTTCTTATTTGATTGTGTAAATTTACGAGAGGAGCAAAGTTACCTAATCTGCGATATTTACTGCCGAGTCGAGATAAAGGGATTTGATGGCATGGTATAATGTTTAGGGAGAACTCGGGGGATTATGGAAAAATACAAATATATACAACAGAGATTAATTCCGAAAGAAATTATCTCCGCCATCAGTACAGTTGATGTAGTATTTATTAGAAATTTCACGATTTTAAATAAGCGAAAGTATTGACCAGTAAAGAGTCGGTGTTCAAAAATGACAAATACAAATTCTATTCCGATGACATTCTAGTGAAGGATATAGTTCAATAAAAACATTTCAATGTCATGTTCTTTCAAAATATTTATAAGAAAATGTTCTTCCAACAGAGCCAAACAGATGGGGAGAGTTCCCCTAATGTTAGGGAATCTGAAAAAGTAGGAGAGTGCAAAGTCAAAACGGAATTTAACACTAACTTCGAACACTCTATCAGATTCCCTTAGTTGCACTTGTTATTTAACTAATTGTATCTAAAGATAAGGATTAGCCCATTAACACAGCAAATACGCAAAAGTATCAAATAAAGGGTTTTCCAACAAAAGGGGTTATTTTGAATTACCCGGTATTTCGGCATCTGTCACTTTTGAAGCTTTTATTCTTTGACATTTGACAAGTAGAAACTACGCCATTACTAAAAATGGAATGATTTTTAGTTCAACGCATTGAAATTATGAAAATTCACTACAAAAATGGTGAAAATCTTGCAGTCACAGTTTGCAAAACTAAAGCATTTTTGGGTCGTCGTGAAGCACTTTGTTGGACCGCAATACAGAAATTGGTGGAAAAACTCAAGCTGTGGGGACAAGTTTGTGCTGTGAAGAATAAAACCCGTGCACGTCGCTCAAGAACCACATAGAATATTGCTGTTGTAGCCCAAAGTGTTGAAGAAAACCCAAATTTGTCCATTCCGTTCTTTGGAATTGGGCATTCCACAAACGTCACTAAAGACTTGGGTCCTAAGGCTTATAAAGTTCAGTTAACACAAGAACTCAAGCCGGTCGATCATCAACAACGTCGTGTCTTTGCTGATTGGGTCCTTGAAATGCATGAAAATGATCTGGAATTCCATCGACAAATCATCGTGACTGATGAGGCCAATTTCCACCACGGTGGCTACGGAAAACCCAAGGAGTTATTGTTGAGAAGCCTCTCCACCCTCATCGTGTGACTGTTTGGAGCGGTTTATGGTCCGGCGGGGTCATTGGATCCTAATTTTTCGAAAATGCGGTTGGATCAACAGTTAAGGTGAATGGATTGCGCTATCGAGAGTCGGAGTTGGATGATATTTATCGGGACAACGTTTACTTTCAGCAAGACAGCACTACGTGCCACACAAGCAACGGGAAAAGTTTCCGGACCGTGTTATCTCACCAAGAGGTGATCACAATTGGCCACCTAGTTCTTCTGATTTAACACCTTACGACTTCTTCCTTTGGGGCCAGGTAAAAGATAAGGTCTACGCCAACAGCCCAGCGTCGATTCAAGACCTCAAAAATAGAATTTGTAGGGCTACCGAGGACATCGGGCAGCCACTTTGCGATTTGGTTATGAAAAGTTCCATGAAAAGGATATAATCCTGTAAGCGTGGTCGTGGTGGCCATTTGGCTGATGTTGTTTTTCATTATCAACGGCATACCTTCCTCTTTATTATGAAATAAAAAAGGTGATTTGTCTTTGAATACCAAAATAACACCTCTTGTTGGAAAACATGGAGGTACAAAAATAAATATATTTGATCAATTGAATTTGGATTGTAATGAGCTCGATACCACAAAAAAAACTTTCTAATAATTCCGGGGGTTTTGAAGTCAATAAAAAAAAATTTGAGGATAAAGATTATTCTAACCGATTTTTAGGTTACATTTTGAATGTAGGACTGTGGTTTTGTTTCCCATAAATTAGAATAGACTTAAAGACACGGGGTAGTAACTACCGTACTCTGTAATATATTTATATAAATCGTTGTATGAAAAAAGACAAGGGTTTGCGTTACATTTCACAGTAGGGAAATGCTTTTCAAAGAAAGAGTATTAATAACATGAATAAGTTCTTTTTTGGCAGGAAGCTACTAAAATTAATTTTTGTTAGAAACCTAGCTGCTTCTATGATGTATCGAGTATAGTCTTGAGCGGTGCACATTTCGAAGTGTTAATCTTTCAAATAAAATAAATAAGACTGTGCCAAATTGAAAATTTGTAGTTATTTTGTGGATGAACGTTTTGGGTTCAGATATGTTTTCGATATCACAAATGTTTTTTTTTTTTTTTTGAAAATAGTGATTGAAACGAAATTTTATTATGTCACACTTGTAATAATGTTTTGTAAGAGTTGTAATTAAAATGAGTTTTGGCGCTATTTGTTTGATGAAAAATATAGGAACTTTTCTTAATCATACACCTGAATTAAAACCCGTTTACATTTGTTGTAAGCTAAACTATGTAGAGGATGTTTTTTAAGCTGCATGAGCACCATCAATATCGATAACTAGGGTTTGACAGCCGACAATGTCAAACGGTGTTAACATTTCGGTTCAATCAGTTTTGGCAAGTCATTATAAATTGTTTAACGCTTACAAAATGTGTAAATTTACTTTTTAAAAAAGAAATTTTGGGAATTCGTGCAGTTACTGCTCTTTTTTGCACTAATTTTACCCTTTCGATTCGAAAGCATCAACAAGACAAAGAAATGTGTGTACCAAAGAGGATATTGCTGCCAAAGCTGGATGTATTGAAGAATTCGCCGAAATGTCGATTCGTCGTCGTTCTCAAGTTGCTGGCCTTTGTCCTATGACTACGTAAAAGGATCTTGGCTGACATGCCTAAAAAATACAGCCCGTTTACGTTGCTGACTGGGATAATTTGAAAATATCTGAAAATTAGCTTTTTTTTTTAAAGTATTGTGTTTAGGGATAAAGCTCATAAAGCAAAAATTGCCGTATTTGGAACGAAGACAATCCCAAGCCGATAAAGAAACGCCGTGTAACTCGCTGGAAATCATGTTTAAAAAATAAATGCCATATAATTATCTGTCAGATTGTAATAAAACAAATTTCATTTCAACAATATTTCTGTCTTCTATTATTATTTTAGGTTGTCAAGCTCTTAAAAAAACACCCATTACATTCTTCATTTTTGGAGTCTATAGTCACGACGATGCGAAAATCGCAAGCGATTAAAAATTTTAAATAAAAGAGGATATTCGGCTGTCCTCTCAGATATTCATATCTGCGTTGAAAGCTGAGTTTGTTTAGTTTATTTAAGGATAGATTACATAACGACCGGCTGTGTTGGCGATTAGGAAAATTCTACAAATTATTTGTATAACCAGTTGTATTTCCTGGTATAAAAACTGGAAATATCAAGAACTATGGACTGCCGAATCCCAAGAATCCCATTCAAAATACTCGATTACATTCAACATTCAACGAAAAAACAAACAATTTAGCGACATCAGACATCGACGACGACAACGGCAAAAGTGAAAGCTTTCTAGTTCTGTACAATATTTTTGAAATCAAAAAAAGTCAAGAAATTTTCTTCAAAGATTTCAAAAAAAAAATGTTCTTCAACGCAAGTAAAACATAATAATTATTATTATATAATAATTCATAATTATTTATAAAAAAAATCGGGGAGGGAGGGTCAAACAAATTGGACAATTTCTTACACAATCAAATAATTTTTGGAAATATCTTAAACTACATGAAAGGCATACCAAAAATTAGTATATGTTGATTTCAAAGAAAATAATTCATTAAATTCAATAGTAATTTTACATTATAAATTGTTGATAATTGTTTAATATATTTTGAGAGTATAGAAAACATTAAGCAATTTGGTTTTTTTTTTTAAAGTTTTAAGTTTTTTAAATTATTAAATTGTAGGTATATATATATATATATTTTGAATATAATGTAAGAAGAGAGAGAGAGAGAGAATAAAAAAAAAAACAAAGAAATTATCGTACACAAATACAAATACTTAAAATCGCTTGAATATTGATAAATATATAGAATATTTATAGATACAACATTAAACCTTTTGTTTTTTTCTGTTGATTTTTTACCATTTCAAAAAAAATTAACCCTGGAGAAAAACTTGGGGCCCAATTCAAGAAACACAACATTTGAGTAATTGCCAAATACGCTCATGTTGCACAGGCTTGATTTGAACCCTGCGTTTTTGCATCAAAGATTTTCAGATTTTCATCTATTTTTTTTGTCTATTCTTCATCCTGTTGTAGATTTCTGTTTCTGATTTCTCGAAAAGATAACGTCTTTTGTGCACAACCAATTATCCGCAATCATCATAATTCTGGTTAAAAATCGAGATTGAACTTTCGTTTCGTTGCCTATTCTGTTTTTTTTTTTTTTTTTTTAAATAAAACCCAAATTTCAGCGTTGTCTTTGAAAAGAAGAAGATTTTTTTGTTGGGGCTGCCGTGATTAGAAACCTCAGTGCAGCAGAATCTACTGTTGGGTGGGTGGGGGTTGGTGGAGTTGTGGGGAAGAGTTAGAAATACATTTTTCTGTTGCTTTTGATGGGAAGTTCTTGTTTTGTGTTAGAAGAGTTTCAGTGTTGTTGGCTGAAAGTATCTTTTGGATTGATTGTGGATGCTGTTGGAAGTGGATGCGGATGCGGAAGTGGATGGAGAAGAGTAAGAGTAGAGTTGTACGTTGTAGTTTTGGTTTTGGTTTGGAAGTTTTATTTTTTCTAATACAGAATAGCATAATTTGTATATCATATTTTATTTTGTTATTTTCGATATGGTGGGGTTTTATTTTTGGTTTGGAGGAGTTTGGTTTAACATCTATTGGAATACTGTTAAATATTGTTTGGATTGTTGTAGATAAGTTGGTTGGTTATTAGTTAGTAAATAGTTGGTTAGCTCTATTTGATTTGGTGGATGATTTTGTGTTCATTTTTACTATTGCGGGATTTGTTCAGTCTAAATTAAACACTAGGACAACATTTCTAAATTGTTGCTGTTGCTGTGTGTTCTGGTTCTTTCTATTAATTTATTGTGGGATTTTGTCACTAGCCAATAGTGTGTGTGTGTGTGTAAGAGAGTGTGTGTGTGTGTTTTTTTTAGCATATTAAACAAACACATACGAATACATATTTACCTGTTGTTGTCGAAATTATATAAAATAACACAAAGAAATGAAAAAAAAAAGAGAAACAAACACAAAAAATAAACATAATTTTGTCACATTTACACACGAATATTTCTAATTGTGTTGAATAACCAAATTGTTGGACACGAAATCAAGACCTTAACACAACTATTTATACGGTCAGCAAAGACACAAATAACACTTGTAGTAATTCCTCTTGGGGGGCGGTTATAAAGAAAAAACAAAGCCAAGCAGCGGTATAATCGAGAGACATTTGTCCAAAACAGATCGGGAAAGGACATTTTGAAGACGTTTGCTATTTTTTTTACACAAAAAAATGTTTTTTTACATTTATAAAAAAAAATTTCATAGAAATACAATAAAATAGAAAACTTAAAAAATGAAAATTTTCGTGAAACATATTTCATATTCATAAGAAACTTTTCATTAAAATATGAAACTTTTTTTTCGAAAAAATATGAAATATTTCACGTCGTTAATGAAATATTTTTTAAGCATTTCATACTTCATACTTTTTCATTAAAAACTATTATTTTCATTATAATCGCTTTATCAAAATATAAACAATTTTGAAACATTTTATAAAAGTATGAAACATTTCATAAACATATGCAATATTTCATAAAAATATGAAACTGTTTATGAAAAATTTACATATTTCGAAAAGGTAAGAAACTTTTTATTAAATATGTGAAACTTTTTTTTTAAAAAAAAATGAATTAAATATTTCATAAAGTGTGAAATATTTTACAATTTTTTTTAAACATTTTTTAAAAATGTCAAATATTTGACATAAAGATTGATTTCTTACTTTTTCATTAAAACTGATTATTTTCATAATTTATATGAAATAATTTCATATGATAATTGAAGCATTTCACAACATGTATGAAATGTTTCATAAAAAATTACACTTTTAGTAAAAAATTTTCAACAAAAATTTATAAAATATAAAATATAAACAATAAAATCATAAAAATATGAAACTTTTTATATAAAATATAAACAATATCCTTAAGAACATAAAATAATATCCTTAAAAACATAAAACTGTTCATGAAAATTATTGGAAATTTCAGAAAGGTAAGAAACTTTTTATAAAAAAAAGTAAAAACTTTTCAAAAATTAAACTTTTTTTAAAAAAAAAAAAATTAAACTTTTTTAAAAAAAAAAAAATTAAACTTTAAAAAAAAAAAAAAATATGAACTTTTTTCAAAAAAAAAAAAATATGAACTTTTTTTTCAAAAAAAAAAGGGGAATTTTTTCAAAAAAAAAGTGAATTTTTTTCAAAAAAAATTTTAAAAGTTTCATTTTTTTAAAAATGTCATAAGAAATAGTTTTTCATACAAAATGTAAAACTTGGCACGAAAGATTTCATAAAAAATGTGAAGTATTTCACATAAAAATTTATTACTGACTTTTTCATTAAAAAAAATTTTCATATGATAAATGAATCCTTTCTCAAAAAATATGAAATATATCATAAAAAATGACACGTTTAGTAAAAAACTATAAAACGTTTAACAGAAACTTTTCAAATATTTCAGAAAATTATTAATCATTTCATAAAAATATGAAAGATTTCATAAAACTATGAAACATTTCATAACAAATTTCGAAATATTTCATAAACTAATAAGAGTTTTCACAAAAAAGAAAAATATTAAATATTTCAGGAAAATATTAAACATTTCATAAAAATATAAAATATTTCATAAAAATATAAAACATTTCACAAAAATATAAAACATACCAAACGAATTTTGAAATATTTCATAAAATAATGAGAGTATTCATACGAAACACTTCATAGAAAAATTAAATATTTCATAAATATTAAACTAAATTCCAAAATATATTTGCATTTTTTCATAAAAATTTGAAACGTTTTCTCTGTCTGAATAAATTTTTAATTTTATTTTGTTCGTAGAAGAAAGGTATTTTTTCTTCTCTAAGGAGAAGATGACGATTAATTAAACAAGTTTCAGTTGGTTGAATCGACTCACAAACATCGTCAGGTGGCACATCGAGAAAAAACACTCTACCTAATACTAATGTTCCTAACCAATAAATCTCAGTGTTTATTGAAGATATTACACAATTTCCATAAGTGCTTGGAACTTTGGCATGTTATAGATTTTTGCTTTGAGAAGGGAAATTGTTTCAATTGCTACAAGTTTCTATCCTTGACTAAAATAAATATTCATAACCATGTGTGTGTTAAAATCGGAATATACATTTACTTTGTGCTTTAATTAAAAAAAAATGAATAAAAAATTCTATAAATTTTAATTTATGCATATGGCGATTTGTATGTGTGGCACCAGAAGGAGCGTGACTAGGATGCCTGGATTCTTTAGCCTAGTCTATTTACCTACTAATTTTCAATCAGATTGTCGGGGCCTTTACAAATATTAAAAGATTTCCAAAAATTTCGATCTTATGGATTTTTCAAAAATAAATTCTAAACAAAATTTTCAGATTTTCTTCTGAAACCTCTTCATCATGAACCGGGTACACGTTTGAAATACAAACATACATGACGGTTTCTGACATGTCCTCTTCAAGAAGTTGAAATGAGAACGAATGACAGAGATTGCTGTCAACCGCAAAAGAGTGGATTAGGTTCACAGTCTGACCTAACAGGTCGTCAATGAAAATAAGAAACAAAGAAAAGAACCTTGTGGCTGTCCTGTCCCAAGTTTGCTGGATGAGACCCCATCTATAACAACTCGTATTGAGGGATCTCTGAGAAAACTGGATATAAATCGGCACCAAATATGACTTAATTTATCGTCATTGCTTAATTTGTAAGCGTTGGCAATCTCGGCTGTAAGTCATATGCCTATTTTTCTAATAGACGGCTTCAGTGTTTTCTTAAATAGTTACAGCCGTAGTAATACTTCTAGAAATACATTAATGTCGCCAGTTTTAGGGTAATATCTAAATCCTTGCTAAATTAAATGTCATTCATTTTGTTTGTTTTTTATGTGTTAGTCATTTTTGTAAAATCTCTAGTGAGTATATGTCATTTAGAATTCAAAATATTCCCAGACTAGCAATAACAAAGCTGTCTAACCAAACGTAAAAGAGATAAGGACAAAAAATAGTAAAATCAGATCTAGTTATTGTAATATTGTGTGTGTTCTATAAGCTATTTTTGATATCTAACATTGGACATTGGCCAAGTTATTAGCTTTTCTGATACCTAACGTCTCAGATACGATTTACAACGATATCCGCCCGTTTTCTGTATTTTTTCTCTGTCGGTTGTCCATCGTTGGCTTTCTTAAATTTATATTCGTGTTTTGGAAAATGTCTCTCATAACGACCTCGCGAATTTCTTAAAAAAAAACAAATAAAAAACGTGTCTGTTAACGATATTACAACATTGACAAAATGAATATAAAAACTTCCGTATTTCCGTACTTTAGTTTAGTTGGAAAAATTAAATACCTTGCAAAAATAAGTGGCGTGGCAAAAATTAAAGTTACTGGACTGAGACCAGAAACTGCTTTGTCTATAAGAGCAAGTTATAAAGCTGATTTTTAATATATAAACAATTGTGGCACAAGAACTTAGACTATTTCATGGTGTAGCCTTCGAGAAGGTTTGTGTCTTTGCTAACCGTTCATTTATCCACTTAAACTGCTGTACTTATATTAATATTTTAATTTTTTTTTTTTGTAAAAAAATCAGTGTTTCATGTGTTGAGTTTACACAACAATCATCACAAAAACGTTTATCTATTTATTTATGTATGTAGTAGTATATTTACAAAATTCTAAAATAGGTTGTGTATGATACAATGGTCGACACAATGACGGTGATAGAAAAATGGCAATGAAATGTTCAGTTTTCACAAAGAAATTAAAGAGAAAAAGAAGAAACGGAATACAATATCGAACTGAAGAAATCAAAATTCGAACCAAAGAGAAACTTTGTATGCAAAAAGACCAAAAAGAAAATCGAATGGAACACAAAAGTCGTTCGAAAAAAAGGCACAGAGAGAAGAGAGGCACAGACGCACACATCGATCATCGATCATCATACACTGACAGAAAAAACATGCCGAAAAAGAATTCCAAAAGAACGAACAGAAAAAAAAACACAAAAATTAAATTTGTGAAAATGAGTTTTTCACCAGACAGACATATTTAGAGAGACAGAGAGAGAGAGAGAGTTAGAGTGAAAGAGAGAAATTGTTCAAAGACAGGGAAGAAAAACACTTATTTTACAGAGAGACTTCTTGTTTGGTTTTTCTTCCCGTTTCTGTCTTTGTTTGAGAGGATAAAAATCTTACAAGTATCGCATAACAGACACAACAACAAAACCAAAAAAAAAAAAGAAAAAAAGCATACATTGACACACATACATGTACATATAAGTATGTAGGTAGGTAGTAGTTAGTTAGTTAGTATATTTTGTAGACATATACATATAGAAGAGGAAATCTTTAAGAAAATTCAAAAAAAAAAAAAGAGATGGCAAAAGACATTTGTGTTCCTGTATGCCAACAAGAACGTTTTTTCTTTTACATTATGTGGTGGTTTAACTTTTTATTTCCGTTTCCTTTTAGCAGAGACAGAGACAGATACTGAGACAGTGACAGGTACAGGTACAGTTACAGTGGCACATACACAGACATATAGAGAGTATGTATAATAGCGATAGACAGTTGGTGGGTGTGTGTGTGTGTATGTGCAAGAGACAGAGAGCTACAGCGACACAAATACAGAGAGATAGAGAGAGAGAGCGAGCGATCGATCGATCGTCGAGACACTCACTGAAGTGATTTAGTTACGAACACTTCCGGTTCGCTTGTTTTATTTATTTTGTTGTGTTGGTGCTATCATTTTCCGTTCTATGTTCTTTTATTTAATATGAGTTTCTAAAAATAAAATACGAAGAAAAGCATCACACACATACATGCGCAGCGTATGTATGTGCATATGTCTGTGCGTATGGTGAGAATGCTCTTGAGAATATTTCATTGATTGATTGATTGATTATTTACTAGTTGAATATCAGAGATAGAGAGAGAGAGAGAGAGAGCGGGAGAGAGAGAGTACAGCATGTTTTTCATTCATCGTTTCTGTTTCGTTGGAATCTTCTAAATCCATACCAGTCCTCTTACATACCAAAAAAAAAAAATAAATATTTTATTTTGTTTTTCACTTCAAATATCATTTCATCGTTATTACTTATTATTGTTTTCTTTCAGAGAGAGAGAGAGATAGAGAGAGAAATAGAATAAAAAGGAAATAAAATTCTTACAACTTAAGTATGTGTTTGTTAAAATGTGTGTGAGAAGAGTGTATGCGTGTGTATGGTGTGGTAAGTATGTGCGTGTGATGCTGTTATATGTTTGTGTGGGTGTGTGTGTGTGTTTTCTCGCTTTTAACGAATTTGGTTTAATAATTTTTTGTTGTTTTTCTTTACACATTTGTTGTTATTTTTTCTGTTGTTCATTTTCTTTTTTATTTTTTTGCTTTTGAGGAAGTAATAAAATATGTTTGTGCAGAATTCTTTCAATTTTTTGTTATTGTTGTTATTGTCGGATTCGATTTGCTGATGGGTGGTGGTTGGTGAGTGGGTGGTTGGTGGTGGTGGTGAGTGGCATTGGTTGTGGTGGTGGTGGGCGGTATTTGAGAAAACTTATGCTGAAATATGTTCATGCACTTTCCATTTCAAACTTACATCAAAGGAATGTGAATGTGATTTGTTTTTGATTTGGTTGCCTTTGGCTAACATCAGAAAGGCCGGTTTCTTGTTATTGTTGTTGCTTTTATTTGTTTTTTTTTCTTTCTTATTCTTTTTTTTTTTTTTTGTTACAAAGAGGCAAAATTAAAGCGACCAACTTATAGAAAACCAACAGAAAACAAGAGAAACAAGAAAACGCAAACAAACAAACAAACGGAAAATAAAAATACTAAACTAAAATTGTATGTGAAAGTGTGAAAAAAAAATTTATGTCATTTCATTGTGAAGAAGTATAGTTGGAGAAATGCCGAAAAGGAATGAAAGAAAATTTCATATGCGCATATGTATCGTTGAGCCAGATTTGAATTTTCTATTTTCCACGTTTTTTTCTCATTTTTAATTTTTTTTTTTTTGTAAATTAAAATCCGTACTACCAGAAAACTGTGATTATAAATTGGTAACATGAGCATAGCTGAAAGGAAATAGTTTTCAATTAGTCTTGCTTTGCCGTTTGTTTCCCAATGACCTCTTTTGATTTGAACATGTAAGCTAATGGAAATATGCACATGTGTGCACCTCATACGAACACATGTTCATACACAAATTGAGGATAATATTTTTCATATTTCAAATGTAGAACCTATTGCAGACATACGTCCGCTTCATTTGTGTGCTGGGACAACAAATAGATTGGATGACATGGGGAAAAAATATGAAATGACCTAACAGTGTCCACTAGATCTGCAGGACATGCATTTATAGGAGCGATCGCAAGCTAGGAATATTAAACTATATATTCTTTTGAATTCGGGGAAAATCATTCTCAGTTTCAGGATGTATATATGTTAACAGCGAGGTCAGAGGTAATTCGTTTCGGCACTTAATCGGCCTTAATACATTTTCCTCGCATCGACATGTCTAGAGACCGGTGCTGGGTCATGGGAACATTTCGGAAACCGACAGAGCGGTTGTTTGGGCAAAAAACGAAGCTCCTGGCCCTGGAATACGTAAGCTTATTCTTTGATTGAAAAAAGACCGATCGACAGACGATACAGCCTAAGTACTCGAAAGCTTTTAACCGCAATCAGTAGAGTTTGTATTTCTATTACAAGTTGCGCCCATGTGAATGTTTAAGAGGAGGAGCTTAGGATTTCGACTCAAGGATCGAATACCTCACAAGCTTGCAATGTAATCCTCTATGAATTTTTAGAATTAGACTTTCAAAGATCTTCAAGATATTCGGGGATGTGAAAATAGGTCATCTCACGAAATTTCTGATGGAAACTAAAGGGCATGTCGATTTATCGAGGAATTGTAGGATAGGAAAAGACTTAGTTCAACGTCCGATTACCTTAACAAGTCTCTTGTTGGACCAAATAGGTGGATTGCTGCACAGCATCACATCATTTAGTCGGTATGCAGAAAAACATCTCATGTCACATAATTGTGTCTCTGAGATTTATAATAAATATGTGTGGGTCTGTTGCACATAAAATGAATTTTTTTGATGCTGTTACTACAGAAAGTGTCACTTTTGTGTTAATTTCACAGAAAAATGGACATAAGCTATTTTTGCAGCACACCCGACGACATCACAATTAACCATTACGGGGTAAATGTGTCAACTGCGTTTAAACATTCCTTCCTAACCGAACATAAATTCACGATAGACAATTTTAGAATTGGGGTTGAGTTTCTCTACGTTGAAGGGCAGGTGATTTGGATGAGAAACATGGCGTAAGAGTGTGTTCGCTGTTAATGTGAATTAATTTCGGTAAGCTGTTCGAAAACTCTTACGGAGTTTTGGTAAACGACATGAATTCTGATAAAATAGTTGAGCGATCATCGGTACGTATGAGTGTTGGGGTTATTTTTATCCATATATCATACGCCCCATATTCCCAACCGCACAACCAATTGAACGAATTATATCTATTAGTTACTCAGGCTCTTATTGGATACGGTGGAACTACGGTTTGTTTGGAGCGCTACCATAAGGGGCCAAGTTAAGTTAGGGTGATCAAGGAGTTTCGCCAAGCTGGAATGAAGTAAAACTACTAGCGAATAATGGAATAGATTGGACAAGTTTGGTAGATGTCTATGTTTCACAAGGAGTTAAGCGGATATGAAGAAGAAGGCATGATGCAAGACGTTCTTTCCTGCCCACAACCAAACCACCAAAAGCATGTATGCCAAATAAAATCTGTGACCTAAAACTAACATTTTTCAATCCCTCCATCCAACTGTCAATGTATTCCTCTTACTAAACAGCTGTTTCAGCAGCCTATTCAAATTGGCCAACTTCACAAAAACTATAAATTTGACACAAAAGAAAGAACAGAAACAAAAAAACTAAAAATTCGTAGGATTTAATAATTTTTTGTTGTTGTAATTTTGTCACCACCAATTCCAAAAAAAAATTTTGCTTCGATATGAAATTTTCACCGTATGAGGATAATGTGTCTATGACTACGTGTATGGGTGGTAGGCCGGGTAGGTTGGTGGTTGGTGTGTACGTGAGTGTAGCAGGCAGCGTTAAATATGTGATAAATGCAACAAATGCATGGAGATGCGGATGTATTTACAAATGACACATGAGCGAAGTTTACGTTTACGTTCTTTAAACGGATTGATTTGTTTATTTAACTTTTCAAAATTTTAGTTTTACTTGAGTTTTTGTTTTTCAACATTTTAGTCAGAGTTAAAAACACTAATTTTTTTTTTGGTTTAATCTGGTTTAGGTTTTATATTTGTTAGCTACGTTAAAAACTTCCAAACACATAAATTGAGTTAGGTAAATAGATAGTGTAGGGATATTATTAGTATTATTTTCACAAATGACTACTTTTAAGGAAATCAACAACAACTACAACTACAAATACGCATAAGAGTCTACAAGGATGTGTAATTGAAAGGACTAAAGGTTGGACTACCAGTTAAGATATATCTACGATACATGTTTAAGTTAGTTTAAAAATGAAACTTACCTTGGAACAAGGGGGACAGGGCAGGGTTGTTTTCTCTATATCTGAGTCACCTTTGTTTGCTGAAATGCCTTTCATTGTTACCTCATCCTGGTCATCTCAACCAAGGGATGAAAGTTTTGCAACCAAACAAAAAAAAAAAAAAACTTACAGATGAAAGTCGTGGACATTTAGCACGCAGCAAGTTATCGTACGATTTATTTTGAACACACCGTTGCTGGCACTTATGTGTGTATGCGTGCGTTATCGTTTCCGTTTCTGATGCATCATTTCCACTCGTTTGGTTTCGAATACTTTGAGGGGGGGTTTTTTTTTTATTAAGTTTCTTTGTCGAACGTTGTTTTTTTGAGTTGTAATAAATAAAATTTGTTTCGCACCATCTTAAATGATTGTAGGTGTCTATTGTTGTTTGTGGGAGGGTCAAAAAAAAAACATTCAATTCAAAACGATTTTGTGATTCTCCAAAGGATAAGAAGGGGTCGTTCAATGGGATTTCGGAACATTGACAGTTGATAGTGGCTGTTGATAGTTGAAGCTATAATGTGTAAATGACAGAATTGTTTTGTTCAAATGGTTATGCTGTTGGGGCAAAGTCTAGTTTGTTCAAAAAATGGGTTCACTGACGTGAATGGGGCCACCGCAACCAAAAGTGTGTAATTCCGCCCTGGAACATAGACTCGTAATCGATTTTAACAACTCGAGTCTGGTGAAAATTTGCATCAATTTGCACAATGACCTCGCATTTTTCTCTAACAACATCTCATTGCCTCAGCAATTGAAGGCACACAAATATCCGCTTCGTTATCGTTGCCCCCCATTGAGCCCTCGAGAAGCTCGAAGTTTACAACGATTTTTCTCGGGAAAAAAATGTTTACTGAGGAAGGGCATTTTCATCATAACGGCTTATTAACAAGCAAAACGGTCGCCACTGGTAATCGGAAAACCCGCTGTGATCATTGTCAAGAAGTCAATGCATCCTCCGGGGGTGATATTTTGTTGCAGCGGCACTTCTGTCTTAAAATTCAGCTGGAAACGCCATTTCGGTTAACGGTGAGCGCTATAGAGACATGATAAACCATTTCTTTGTGGACGGATATTGAAGGTATGGTCTTGGAGAATCTTTGGAGTCAGCAGTACAGGACGTCGTACTAAAGAGACTCTATGAAAAATGACCAAATGAAAAGGGGCCAGCTCCCCACGAAAAATTACCCATTAAAGCCACAAATCAAGAATTCCAAAAAATAGATAACAAAAAAATTCCCAAAACTGAAAAAAAATCAAAAACAAATCTCCAATTTTGTATGGCCCAATTTACACGATGACTTTTTCCCCAGAGTTTTTGTTTCACTTCGTAAATTCATAAGCATTTACACGATGCCTGCTGTTGAAAACAAATATGCGTACCTTTTCCGAAGTGTACTCATCTTTTGTATAGGGTTCTCCAACAAGAGGTGTTATTTTGAATCATACGGTATTTCGGTAGCTGTCCTTTTGAAGCTTTTATTCTTTGACATTTGACAAGTAGAAACTACTTCATTACTAAAAAATTTAATGATTTTTAGTTCAACGCATTGAAATTATGAAAATTCACTAGAAAAATGGTGAAAATCTTGCAGTCACAGTTCGCAAAACTAAAAAGTTTTCGGGCCGTGTTATCTCTCGAAGAGGTGATCACAATTGGCCACCGTGAGCTTGTGATTTAACACCTTGCGACTTCTTCCTTTGGGGCCACGTGAATGATAAGGTCCAGCATCGATTCAAGACCTCAAAGAATTCGTGAGGCTATCGAGGACAATTTCATGAAAAGGATATGGTCCTGTAAGCGTGGTCGTGGTGGCCATTTGGCTGATGTTGTTTCTCATTATTAACGGCATACCTTTCTCTTTATTATGAAATAAACTTGCGATCATTTCTCTCAAAAAATTGAATTTTTCTTTGAATATTAAAATACCACCTCTTGTTGGAGTGCTCTGTATAAAGAAAATAAAATTGTCAATCTCAAAAAAATAATAAAACCAGTGGAAAAGTTGCAGTCGGGTAAACCGACTTATATATACCCTCACCCTCAGTAAAAACATACAAGTCTCATACTTATAAGTATCGGAAAGTTAAAAGTGACCGTAGCTACCATCATTTAATGTAACATCTGATGAAAAGTCATAATAGCAACCTAAAATACCGAATGCTATAGAAAAATATTGGATGGTACATTTGTATGGGAGGTACCAGAATGGGAGTTGCCGGACTTGCTTAACTCTTTCGAAAGTTATCGTGCGTACCAGCAGGACAGACGGACGGACGGACGGACAGACGGACATGGCTCAAACGATTCAGAAAGTCATGAATCGAATTTGGTTCAAAGAAACCTGGGGTCTAATGTGAATATTTCTAGGTGTTACACTTTTGGGTCGTATCAAATGATATATACCATCCTACCCGTAGGGTGAGGGTATAATAATTTTCAATTAATAAGTCAAAATTCCCCAAAACTTCTATTTCGTGACTATTGTGCTAGCCCTCTTGCTTCCCCAACAATCGTCGAAAGTCTTGCCTGTTTAACTTGGTTGGAACGTCATCGTGTAAATCGGGTCTATGGGATTTTTTTGGATTGTCTTTCGTTAAATATCAAAAAGTCAAATATCATCTTAAAAATTTGAAAAATCTTAAAATTTATTCCCTAAATATCGAAAAATCAAATATTATCTTAAAAATTTAAAAAAATCTCCAAATTTTTCCTTAAATATCGGAAAATCAAATATTATCATACAATTTTGTATGGGATTTTTTGGGTCATCTTTTTTTTTTCAAAGATCCACTAAAGAGTTTGCTCTCTAATCGATATTTTGCTCACCAATTTCGGTAATCGTTTTATCGGCTGTCTCGGCGATGTCAGCCGGCAACCTCGGAGTTGCGATTTGACACCGTTAGACTGTTTTCTGTGGGGTACCTTGAAGGTTGGATGCTAAGCCAACAATCAATTAACATTTCAAGCTCTTAAGACAAATATCTAGCACGCATTGAAACCGTTACCAAGATCTTGAAAATTGGATTAACCGTATGTATTACCCTGAAGTCAGTCGCTTCCATGACTTTCGAATAAACCGTTTGTATATTCATTTATGATGAGCCTAGTATAAATGTAAACTTATCTTATTTCTTATAGGGAGACTATTAAAGAAAATGTTCTTGCAATGGTCGGTCCATAAAAACTTGTGTTGTATTCCCTTTCGTTTGTCGTCAGTTACAATAACAGAGAGAGAGAAAAAGAAACAAATCACAAAATCGTTTTGAATAGCCACGAAGAGAATTCGGTGGCGGACAGCTGCGGTGGCGATATGTGGCTCAACACAAACAAGCCACCCAGTCACTTTGTGGCTAAAATTATCATTAGGTGCTAAAAACAGATTATACTCATGATTTTTTTTTTGATGTGTTTTCTTCACTTGAATTTCCTCCCCCCCCATAAATAAAACCGATAATTTTCGTTTTTGATGATATGAGGGATCAAATTGGAATTTTATGCATCTGTTGTCGTCGTTTGGTTACGATTTCGTTTTGTTTTCCTTCGTCGTTTTATTTGAAAAAGTAATTTGAATTTATTGGATTTTCCGTTTTGAGCTTAAAGTGTTATTATGATCTTTTTCTTTTCTTTTCGTTGGAGTGTGTGTTTAGTTTCTACCCAGCTTTTATTTCTTTTTGTTGGGGAATAGATAATATTTTGTGACTTCTCGTCTATTCTAGAAGATGGCACATTTCGTTGAAATGAATGTGGATGTTGTGGTGCTGATGATTTTCTAATGAAATCCTTACACGTAACGAAAGGATTACTGGGGAGCGGGAGTGTTTTCTTTATATTTTATTTAAGCGTTTCCGTGTGTTTGTGTTTCATTTAAATGGGAATTTATGGCAAATTGCTGTTGTTGTCGAAAATGTCAACTAGTTTGGTTATGTTTTGGACATTGGTTGTTTTTCTTTGTCTTTCGTAACTTTTAAAGCTCATTATGTGTGTTTTTTTTTTAAAGATTATCATAAAATAATAAATAAATAAAGTATACATTTAGGTTCGTTTATGAAATGTAAACCACTTAAGTTGGTTTATGATTTCATAAACGCTGGTTATAAAACTAAATTTGTAAAGTGTTGAAATCGTGATTGTTTGGCATTTACTGGTTGGTTTTCGATTTGCTGGTCTCCAGCAAATTTCATAATAAATGGATGTGAAAGGATATTAAAACCCTTAGATCAGAATTCTTTGAATGGCGATACTTTTTAAGTACTCCAGAGAATATTTGTCTTGCATACTTCCCAGCTAGGATTTAATGGCTAAAACATGTTTGCAGAAATTCTATTCTTTACAATCGTTATATTTGATATTGATAAGTTGTTAAATTTTTTCTTTTTTCAGTGGTTTTCCGCATATCCGACTCATCAGATTATTAGAAGGACTCTTAGGGTATAATTTTGAGAAAACTGGATCAACATCATAAACACCAGACTTTAGCAGCACAGTGGAATATTTTAAGGCCAAACCTAACTAAAGGTAAGGTCATTGATAATCGTTTTTTTAAATCATCAACAGCACAGTGGACTATTTTAAGGCCAGGCGGGCCAAAATCAAGAACATAACAACATATTTTTAAATAATTCCATATTTGGAGTTCGGAAAATGCACACGATTTCTGTATGCAAAGTATTTAAAGGTCTAAATCGTTTATTTTTTGGAGATTTTATCTAATCCTGCGTTGTCTCTTTATCACAACGCCCAAAACATGGACAGTGCAATACAATGAGTGATGTTTTTACCCAGTACTTTGCGGACGTTCGGATTATCGCCGATCTAATCGCACTATCATAGTGTGATGCGGTTACGCGATATGGGATGAGATGTTTACGAAGGGGCGAGTCTAGACCTCCATAACTAATATCTAGTTACAGCTTCACTAAATTCGGAATTTAGGTACGATTTGGTTGGGCCTACAACATTTTTATGGAGTTGTGATAAATTATGTGTAAACAATTACGCAGAATTGTATTGTGGTTATTCATTAAATGTTTGTTGTTGCCCAGCTATTTTTATACACTCCATCATAGGATGGAGTATATACTAAGTTTGTCATTCCGTTTGCAACACCTCGAAAGAGTGATCTGCGACCCTATAAAGTATATATATTATCGGTCAGTGTAACATTCTAAGACATTCTAGCGATGTCCGTCTGTCTGTCCGTCTGTTGAAATCACGATAGAGTGCGAACGACCAACGCTAAGAAGCTGAAAGATTTGTAGGAAGATGTTTTTTGCCCATAATCAGGTTAAGTTCGAGAATGGGCAATATCGGACCAAAGGGGAAAAAGTTCCCCTTTACAGGACTAAATATATCCCGGCCATAATCAAATTTTTCAAATATTTTTTTTCACTACATCTGATTTTTTTTGGTAAAATTGTTCTAAGTTTATATAATTTTTAGATGGGGAAAAAAATCCCAAAAATGGGCGTGCTCATGGGTTCCGTGGACCCTTGGGGCCCAAAAAAGGGCCCATGATAAACATGCGCATATGGGTATCGAAGTGCAACGAAATTTACTCACGAACCCAAATATGCCTTTATTTTTATGATTTGCCTAAATTTTTTGATCCGGTTTCTGGGACTATCGGGTCACCAGCGGCCCAAAAACCGTCCCTTGACAAACATGGACATATGGGTATCGAAATGCAACGAAATTTTCTCGCGAACCCAAATATGCATTTAATTTCATGATTTGGATAAAATTTGTGATCGGGTTCCTGGGACTATCGGGTCACGAGCTGCCCAAAAACCGGCCCCTGACAAACATGGACATATGGGTATCGAAATGCAACGAATCCATGATGGAGGGTATATAAGATTCGCCCGGCCGAACTTACTATTTGTCCACTTGTTTTTCCTAAAATTGTTTTCGAAAATTTACCGCAATGTGAATAAGTTACAATTTCAGTGTGGGCTCGTCATTGGATACAGAGTTATAGAACTTTTACTCGAGGTTTTACGCACCTTTGTGCTCTTATAAGCCTGATATATAGCTGATTACCAACCGATTTTAAATGTCTAACCGGATTCAAGAAGAAGAGACTTAGGCCTTTCCAAATATATATATATAGGGTTTTCCAACAAGAAAAATCACCCGGTATTTCGGTAGCTGTCACTTTTAAAGCTTTTGTTCTTTGACATTTGACAAGTAGAAACTACGCCATTACTAAAAACGGAACGATACACGCTTCACCAATGCACTGAAAGTATTAAAATTCACTACAAAAATGGTGAAAATCTTACAGTCACAGTTCGCAAAACTAAAGCATTTTTTGGTCGTCGTGAGCACCTTGTCGGACTGCAATACAGAAATTGGGGGACAAATTCGAGCTGTTGGGACAAGTTAGTGATGTGAAGAATAAAACCCGTGCACGTCGCCCAAGAACAACTCAGAATATTGCTGCTGTAGCCCAAAGTGTTGATCTGATCATCTGCCACTTTTCTCCAATAGTTCAATTTAAGCCACCTGCTCTCAAAATTATCCACTGTGCATGCGGTGAATAAACGGGGAAAAAAGTGTTTTTTGCAAGTATTTCCTATACATCTTGAAGCTAAAAAAGTACATTTACTCTTCAACCACCTTCTCTGAAAATAATGCAGCTTACAGAAATGCTCTTTCTCTGTGCAAATCTCAATATAAACAATATTTTCATTGGTTTGATTCCTTGTCGACCAACCATTACCATTTCCTGCAATCACAATTTCCCCACTTAACAATACTTTCATTTGCAAATAGCCCATAATCTATTTAATAAGTATTGCCTACTTTTCGGGGGGCAATATCATTTAAATTCAATCCATATACATAGACTATATAATAGACATACATATTTGTATACAAATACAAGAGTATACTTACTAAGATTAAATGTTAGGGTATAACGGGTTTTGTGTTAAATGGCTTGGATTTCCAAAATTTCTATTTTGGAATATCGTAAAACTTACCCAATAGTGGCACAGCATCTGATGTAGCCGGCATTGTTTCGGCCACCATATTAAGGAACACAGTAAGTGATAGTAAAATCGTAACTCCTGTACAGCGTTTCGAGCGTAGATTGAATCCATTATAATTTTCCCACGATTGGACGGGGCGAGAAAGACATCAAAAAATCATTAATAAAAAATTAAAACAAACAAAAAAGTGTTGATATGTTTGCTGGTTAGTAATCGCAAACAGATACAACGTCTGTATGTCAGATCATCATCATAGATCACTACTTATCTTTACACACAGTTTGTTATTTGACTTTAAAAAATGAAACACTTCATGTTGTCTTTTGTTGTGGGGTTTAGTGTTTTTTTTTCTTTTTTTTTGTGGTGGTTGTTGTGGTATTTTTTTTTTTGGTTGGTAATTGTTGTTGTTATTTTTTTTTTTTTTTGGCCAAAATCGTATCCTCCAAAATATTGAGAGAGTAGTATCGGTATAAGTACATATGTAGTATTTCATTGTTGTATTCTTTTCAGGGGGGTCAAATAAAAAACTACTACCATATTCTCTGCGCTGAACCTCACAGTGTGACGTGTGAGTGGGTGCTCAGTCGTTCGGTCCGTCAGTTAGTCGGTCGGTCGGTCGGTCTGTCAGTCAGTATGTCAATCAGTTGATCCGTCTGTACGTTCGTACGGTTCGTCCATGGGTCGGATGATGGTCCCATTGTTGTTGTTGTTATTGTTGTGTCATAATTATTGTACCAAAGTTTGTGGTCTTCTGTGTGTCTGTAGTTTGTACGAGGCGGACCGAAAAATCACTAGAACATTTTGAAATGCCACGAAGACGTTCCATATCAAAACAACAAACAAACAAATAAAATATGTATATTCTCTCTCAGATTAATGTGCCGGAAAAGTTTCTATGCACGTTTGAAGAAACTAATGGAAAATGCAGGAGATTCCAGGAGATCGTATTAGCAAGTTATATTGCATATTTAGAAGAAATAATGGTTTTCATCTCTAATCATACGAAAGCACTTCGATTTACTTGAAGTTAAAAAATAGGTACTTCACTTCGATAATTGTAGTGTACTTGTTGGAGAGAAAGTTAAAGTTGAACAACTTAGAGAAAAGCTGGCATTAATGAAATGTACTTATACATTTAAAGCACTCATCCCAAAAAAAAAAAAAAATCAATCACTATAATACAAGAGAGTTATTTTTTTTTTTTAATTTTATTAAATTACAATACAAAGTAAATTTATATTCTAATTTTGGGTCCAAGGGTAAACAGGGTGACACACACCATATGGTGACAGGTCAATGCCTTTGATGGAAATCGAACCCATAACCCCCACGCTGATAGGCAAGCACGCTACCAATCGCCCCGTGGCGCTTCAGAGAGAGTTAATGTTGAGAAACTGAAGAGAAACTGACATTGAGGAAAAGTCCTTCATACACACATACCATGAATTGAAAAGTACTTTAACTCTCTCTTTTTCTTCCTCTCCCTCTCTCCAACTGTTATACTGTTATTGTGCAGTACTTATCAGTAAGATATAGGGAGAGGGATAGGGAAAATGAGAAAGATGGAGAGTTGATGATAAAGCTATCGTGCTGATATCGATGGAAAGTACTTCTGACTTTCAGATACACAGATGAGCACTGGAAAATAAGTACTTCAATAATTGCAGTTTACATTTTAGAGATAGAGTGAGAAAGGGAAATTTAATATTGGAAAATTGAAGAAAAATTATACGAATGGACATTACTTCATACCACATACCATAACTTCAAAAATAGTAGGTGAGAAAGAGAGACAAATTTGATTAGAGGTTGAAACTGAAATTATTACTAAGTACTTTTAGAAGTTATGAAGTAAGTAGATTAATAATTAATAAATTAAGAGATTTATTAATAAATTAATCAAAGGAAATTTACAGAGAATACTCTTGGATCGAAAGGGATGGGAGTGTTGCTACTAGCGTCTACCACAGAATCTGGGTGTAGGAAGGATGAGCCCTAAGAAACCTCCGTGCACTTAATCTGTCCTAGACTACTGGAGATTCATATATTAAAAGATAGACGGACCGAGATTAATAAATTAATCAAAGGAAAATTAGAGAGAATACTCTCGGATCGAAAGGGATGGGAGTGCTGATACTAGCGTCTACCACAGAATCTGGGTGTAGGAAGGATGAGTCCCTAAGAAACCTCCGTGCACTTAATCTGTCCTAGACTACTGGAGATTCATATATTAAAAGATAGACGGACCGAGATTAATAAATTAATCAAAGGAAAATTAGAGAGAATACTCTCGGATCGAAAGGGATGGGAGTGTTGCTACTAGCGTCTACCACAGAATCTGGGTGTAGGAAGGATGAGTCCCTAAGAAACCTCCGTGCACTTAATCTGCCCTAGACTACTGGAGATTCATATATTAAAAGATAGACGGACAGAGATAAATAAATTAATTAACAGCTGTGGAAATTTGAACTCAATGCACTCAGAATTGTAGGCACACCAACACGTCGATCACAATAAAATCTTTTTACCTGCAATGTTTCCCTTTAGGAGGGGGACCTACCCGAGACAAGCAGATAATTAAACTTTGAAATTAAAATAACAACTGTAGAAACTTGAACTCAATGCACTCAGAATAGTAGGCACACCATCACGCCGATCACAACAAATGCTTTCTACCTGCAATGTTTCCCTTTATGAGAGGGACCTAGCAGAAGCAACCGGTCACCTAAGTAATATTGTAATAGGAAGGAAGAGTCCATAAGGAACCTCCCTGCACTTAATCAGCCCTGGAGTACCAGAGGTGCGTATTTAAATGGTGAGACGAACAGAGATAAATAAATGAAAATAATAAAATAATGAAAATAATAAAATAATGAAAATAAATTAATGAAAAATTTAAGATAAACTAAAAAACTCATCTGGCATACTTAGCAAAGTTTATCCTCTATATTTTGTTATTGATCCTCCGTAAAACTCCATATACTTCTTTGCGTTGTCCTGATCCAAATACCACAGCTGGACAGTGGAAGTGTCAGTGTCAGTGCTTTGACGTTGAATTCAACAGCATATCCTAATTTACTTCTGTTGAGCAACCTTAAAGATTTCGTCTTGCTACTTTTAGTAAGATTGCGTATATTATTCGTTACGTAGTCCTGATTTAAACCTCATGATTTGATGGCGCAAGGATCTGTGGTCTGAATACTCCTACTGACGATAGGCTCCGCCCCTAACCAAGGGGGATCCCATGCAAATACATGGTTTTTCGAATTGGTACTCATGTACAACTTTGCTGCATATGGGGGCGTTGGTAGACGCATTGTATTTCACCCGGTGCTAAGACCACCGTGAGTTTGGGCCAACGTGGCAGGCACTCACGTAAAACACGGCGACTCTGACGAAAAAGCTTCTAACTATTGATGACTGTACTTGCTTATCTGGAGCAACCTAAATGTTCCCCTCTTGGTTCTTTTAAAAATGACAACATGGTCCAGTGTGGACACTAGGACGTGAGATGTTCCAAAAAATGCTTGTAGTTCTAATTTTGGAGGATAAAACAATACAATGACCGGGGTGAACACAATAAGTGTTCATCACCAGAAATAATGTTCATCACCACTGTTTCGGAGGAACTAATCGATAGAATCGTTGATTATAAGTTATCATTCAGATCTCAGGGTGTTCAAAAGTTTGAGTTTTTCTATGATTTGAAGCAATATGTACATTTAGTTTGTTTTCTCCATAGTGGGTATTAATATAATCTTTGATAATCAGACTATTAAATCTCGGAGTTCTTTGGCCTTTCTTATGTCGGCAGGGGAATGGAGGGCTGTGGTAGCATAACTAAATGCCTATCTTCGACGCATGAATCTAAGTTAAAATCCCGGTTACTTTTTTAGGGACAGAAAGCCCGGCGATGTACAAGTAAGATATTATCATGTAAATTCCGGTTAAGAAGATTCTTTAGTAAACAAATTTATACCCACTTAATTATAATCTTACCGATACTGATTTTATTTATATGTTAGTCCGGGACATATCCCGAGAAAAGTACAATGAAACAAAGGGTTAACATTTCTCATCGTCCAATGAACTTGGTAATTATATTCCCAACCAATAAATATCAACAAAGATTGCTTGGCAAGTATTGATGTAGATTTACATGGACGGTAACTGTTAAACCATGAATAGGATTTCTTTCATCTGTATGTTTCAGGCGATGAGTACTGAAAGTCGCTCTGTCATTTCAGAATTTATGACGTCTCTCCCAAGGTGATTATGTTGGGGATTGGTGACGGAGTCAAGTGTGCAACATCAAAACTCTAATGCAGCATGTGGTAGGCAACGATTCTCATATGAGATGTCTGCTGGACAGAACCAGTCAATGATTTGGACACACATTTTGTATTAAATGAAAACTCATTCGGTAAAATCAATCTTTGAATATAGGAAAGTATACAATCAGAACTCATCGGAAAGAGTCATTGTTTTACCCCCCTGTAATATTCGGTAATAATATTTACCAGTAACCGATGGGCTGAGTCAATAATTCCTACTATCATAAGCGAATTTCATATAAGTGAAACGAACTGAGTGACAAAATAATGTTATCGTTTGGCAGTTTTCATTTCTAACCCGAGTTCCAACGCATTTATTTCTTGTACCAGATAACAATAAGGGAAACCGAACAGTGGAGTGGAGCCTTTTTTCAAAAATATATTTGAAATTTTTAAATTCTTCTACATATAACAGGTGGCGCAAAAGTAAACTTCCGACGTTTTTTGGCTGTAATTAAAAAAAAAAAATCAAAAGCTTTGATTCTTCTTGTGGATTATTTTTATTTGGTCTTTTCATTTTTTTACATCAAGTCGACAATATGATGTCATGTAAATGGCCGCCGCCAGAGTTGGCACTGACATTAGGGGCCAATCGCAAAATTTATAGCATTTTCTGATAGGAGGATTACTTTTGCGCCACCCGTTATATGTAAAGCCTGGCTTCATAAAAGTGTCATAGCAGAAAGTAGTACTATCATTTAGTAATCAAGTCCCGCATCAGCTTCTAAGATAAATTTGTCATTTGCAAATAAATAGCACGGCGAGGGTTAGATCTTGCATCTATCGATTCATGTAGTCAGGCAGTTTTTTTTTAAAAATTTTCTTTCCTTTTGCTTTATTGCTCGCTTTTCCACTAGAGGGTAAACAGTTTTTTTCCTTGAGATCATTGACAACGACTAATATGACCAGGTTCAAATCGGGTTAATGACATTTTTTAGCGGCCATTTCACCTACTCTGTTCTAGGCTGCATTCAATACAGACAGATAAGCATCATCCCTTCGCAATGATGACGCTTTTACGTGCTGGTATAACATTGGTTGTCGGGATACTCGAGTGTTGCTACTGGCGTCTACCACAGCATCTTTGGCTAGAAAGAAAAAGTCCATAAGAAACCTTCGTGGTCCATAAGAAACCTGGAGGTGCGTATTTCTTCTGCTTCCTACAAGATGTGGCCGATATGGAAATTGACCGACTCTAGCAGCTTCTTGGGCGCTCAGGATGATTCGGTGGGGGAGGGGCGGAGATAAGGTACAGGTTTGTCAGTT
Organism: Hydrotaea cyrtoneurina; assembly: GCA_958296145.1. Classification (NCBI taxonomy): domain Eukaryota; kingdom Metazoa; phylum Arthropoda; class Insecta; order Diptera; family Muscidae; genus Hydrotaea; species Hydrotaea cyrtoneurina. The sequence continues at coordinate 16,341,119 of OY282513.1, read as the reverse complement.
TCCGTGATATAATAATGGACTACATAGTCTAAGGGCTTGTAAGGGCGGCCACTCGAACTTAGCCCTCCAAAACTCAGCTTGACGATGAAACTCGATTTGAATATATTGACCAAGTTGTTTTTTTCTTTTCTGTAAAACTGATAAATCTTTGCATCCAGTAGAAGAACTCTCTGATATTTCACTGACATGGAAAATACTTTGATCTTGATTTCGAATTTCTCAAAAATCTCAACTGATCAACAATTGTCCTTTCTCCAATCTAATAAAATCCAATCGAAAATCAAAGAAAACCAAAAATTGACCAATATTTTCACAAGCAAATAGTATTCGTGGCACAGTTCAAAGTGATCTGGTGACTTTTGACCCAGCCTGTGGTTCATCGGAAACTTTTAGTGATTTCTGTTCCATTCTTCTGTCTCTTTGTTTAGTTTTTCGAAATGAGTTTTGATTTGTGAGGGTTTTTTTTTTATTCTGTTGTTGTGGTTTCACATGCAGTTCTACTGATTGTCTTCTGTGTGTGTGTGTGTATGTGTGAGTGTGTTTTGGCTGTTGTTTCGTTTTTGTCAAGGTATACTTGGTGTTGTTGTTGTTGTTATTGTTGTGTACGATATTTGAAGGTACTTTTTGCCATGACAGGTGTGTGTGTGTGTGGTATTTTTTTGGAATTTAGTGGTTGTGTCAATCAAAAGTCATAATAGAAAACTAAACTGTCAGTTTGATGTCGTTTTTGTGTGTGTCTGTTTGTTTGTTGGAAGTCGGCGTTCGGGAACGGGGACTTTTGTCATTACTTTGCTTGGACAGAAACAGGGAAACGTGAATGATGCAATGAAGCGGAATTTGAAGTACTGCAATGGACATTGAACGCTGGAAATGCTCTTAAAGGATTTTTAACCATTTTTAGTGAAATTTTGTTGAAAACAGTTTTGATTTAACTTCTTTAGAGGCATTTAAATGTTTAGTGGCATTTGTCCTACGCGACGACCTTGTCTGTGTTTTATTTCCCCACACGGGCGTTAATTGAAAAAATGGTTTGCCTTTGGCCGCATTGTACGGTTGCATACGCTTTAGGTTTTCCTTTGAAACCATGCAGTTGCACAGCGTTGGGATTTTGAAATGAAGCTTTGTTTGCAGACACAGCGAAACGCCGAGCAGTTTTTCTCTAAACCAAATATACATTCGTTTTAAATTTAAGCCTTCAACATATTGTTGAATATGTGTACAGGCATTTAGTCTACATTGCCGAGTCTTATAGAATATATTCCATGGCATACTTTCGGGCGCAATTTTTGGAGAGCAGGCTTATGTGTTTTTTTTATTTCTAGGAAACCCTAATGGTGATTTAGCAAGGATCTGTTTTGTTGATGGCCTGTCGGAGTTAAAAATTTGTGGTTTTACGGTCAATTTTAGGCCGAACATTCTGTAGCATACTTTATGGGGACATTTTGAGGGAATTATATATGACGTACACAAACGTGATATTTTAAAAAAAACTTTTAATTTCGAAGCATCTTTTTTGGGCTATTAGGAGACTGATCAGCTCTGAAGAGAAGATGTTGTTATTAGCGAAAACTTAAGACGTAAATAAAGGGTGTTTTTTATTGGGGTATAGAACTTTAACGTTTTTTGTCAGCTGTCAAGTGATTAATATTTAGTTTGGTTTGCCATTTCATCATGAACAGGTTGACAAAAGAACAACGCTTGCAAATCGTGAAAATTTATTTCGAAAGTAATGGTTCAGTTCGCGAAGTTCACCGCAAGCTCCGTCCGAATGAATCGATTCGCCACCGTGCACAGCAATTGGAGCTTTGTCCATCAACTTTATGGACGATTTTGCGCAAAGATCTTGGCTTGCGACCTTACAAGATCCAGCTTGTGCAAGAATTAAAGCCGCGAGACCATGCAATGCGTCGTGATTTTGGTGTATGGGCCGAAAATGAGATTCATCTCGATGCTGATTTCCATCACAATTGGAAAATTGGACCTGTAGAATTGGCTTTATTCGAGCCAGCCGCGGCGGCCATATGCCCGAAATCATATTTAAGCATTAATGGCATAAAATTATCCTTCCAATAAAGCCAAATTGATGGACATTAAAACGATTTTCTTGTGTTTTATTTCAATTCGAAGTTCTATACCTCAATAAAAAACACCCTTTACTTATTGCTGTTCAGTGATAGAATATCTTCTAACCTGTACCCATCTAAAATGTGGATCGCGCTCAAATGGATTGCAAAAAATCTGTTTAAAAGCCCAAATCCCAAAGATATTTCTGAACAGCCAACAGATGTTACCTGATAATCTCCTGCCAAGGGTCGCCACACATTTAACACCGGGCAGTCCAGCCTTTTTTTTTTAATTTACTTGTAATTTAAATACATTCATTATATAAATACAGACTGGAAACTGGCGGTATCCTCCTTGCCTGTCGATCAGTGAATCGATCAGGGTGAAAACCCCAAATATAAGGATAGTCAAAAACACTATCGAAACATTGGCAAGACGGAGGGTATTTACCGCGGGCAAAGCAAGCAAACAATCCACAAAAAAAGTTCATTCTTTTTGTTGTTGCCTTCGTCGCAGGAAAAGCATTAAAGGGGAAAGGAGAAGAGGCAGGGGCGTCCGTTTGTGTGTATGTGCATATGCGTGTCAACACACATACAATCTCAAAAGACCTTTTGCCAAATTTTTTCAAAGTAAAGTGTCTCCACTGAACCCAGCGATCAAAAACGGTTCTCGGTTGAGACGAAATCAAAGAAGAACGAAGTTTGAGGAGTTTTTTTTCGCGACAGTTTCGAATAGTGTCAGTGGACAAATGTTTTTTGTCTGACAACAAGGACGACAAAGACCAATTCTTACGAGCTCTGATTATCTTTCAGCATTTTCAAGAGAATCCAAAAAAATTAAAAAAATAACGGAAAACAAAAATTGAAAAGAACTAACCACAATTTTTTTTGATAGACATCAGACAATGGTCAGAAGTCAGAAGTCCTTAGGCGTTTTTCCCGAGCCTGATCAACTGGAGAGTAAACGAATGTCACCCAATTAGGGGCCTTAAGCCCCTAACCAGGAGACGGATTCGCCCGCGAATATTCTAGAATTCAAATGAGATGTGGGTGAACTTGAGGTGATAGGTTGGTTGTGCACAACAAATGCAGTTTCATATCCCGGTAATAACATAGAAAACAGTTTCCAGCGTACATTTGCACTTCCTAAAAAAACATTATGAGCCAGACTGGAATCTGTAAGCGGCATAAAAACATCTCCCGCAAAAAGCCATAAGCCATTTGGAGTCGACTTCAAACGGTGTTCTCACTCTAATGAGTGAGTACACAAATTATATCGTGAATTGGTCTGTTCGTTTGTGGAACGTTCAGCGAACAACCTACGTCCTAAATTTACAAAGCTCTACATTTTAGAGAATAGTTTTCCTATTTTTTTAATTTTATTTTACTTTAGGATATTCGGTTTTTGTTTTCTACAGATACGCTCTTTTAAGTCTTCTAAATCAATAAGTTCGTTGTCCAATAATTTCCCATATTTCACAATGACATTTAGTTTTCCTCCAGCTGCGGGAAAGTTCGACCGCCATTTGGTGTCCCTTTTCCGGCAGCCATTTCATAAATTGACTGAATTCGAAAAGTTTTTGGGGGAATTACGTGTATAAATTTATTCGAGTATGTGTCTGTGTGTTGGTGAAAACTTTCCTTCTCATCCCGAAGAATTCCAAAAGTGTTTTGGAATTGTAACAAACAACGAAATATTTACATTCATTGTTATTTATTGTGTTGTAGAAACCGGTAACATATTGTTTTTTTCTTCTCCTGTCTGGGAAAATATTTAAACGAAGTTCCCTTCATTTTGTTGTTTGTATCATTTGTGTTGCCTCTGCTATCCCTTTTGCGAAATTCTCAAATAAATAAAGTTTTTGTTGGCGTTGCTTTGGGGGCAGCTACGTATCGAGGGTATGAAGGAATGAATGTATGAAAACTAAAACAGAAACTTTTTATTTTGTTTTAAAATTGTCTTCATCTTCTTCGTCTTCTTTGTTACCCGCTACTCTGAAACAATAAAGCAACAGCAAATGTCTTTTGATTTTCTTATTTCAAAAGTCACTTATGCACCAACATCGTCACCGAATGCCAGCTCACATACACAGTATGTGTACATTTATCCACATCAGAGCTTCTTCTGGCATCATCAAATATGGTTTATAAAGGACATGTGCCCCCACCCCTCCCTACATCATGCCACCCTGCTCCAAGTCAGAGTCAAACATATAACTAATGTTGCTGGTGCATGTTTTCACAACAACAGTTTCCTTCTGTTGCTGCCACTATTTGCCAGGGCTGGGCATCACGTCAAGTACAAGGGCAACAACCATAACATGCACACATCCATAAACAGCAAAGCGAAATGTTTGCTAAACTTCAAGTAACTTTTGATAGCCCACCACCCCCCCACCCTACAGAAAAAAAATAAAATAAACGAAACATTACTCCAGAAGGAAGAGGAAAAAAACTTTGCATTATTATGCAAACTATTTGAAAAAAATGAAGTGTTAATAAATGTTGTTTTCTTACTTACATCTATGCTGGCTGTTCATGTCCCACCACCGCCCGGTCCTCCCAAAAGTATGCAAATACTAAGGAAATGTTTGCTGCTTTTAAGAGTTTTTTTTGGTTTGTTTGTTCTGCGTCGCAACGTCTTAGTTGTCCCACAGAATGCATATGCTTAAATCATGTTAAGTACTATTTGATGTCATAAGTCTTTGGTAATAAATTTAGTGCTTTGTATACACTTGTATGTGTATGGGTGTGTGTGTGTGTGCGCGTACTTTACCTATACATACGCACAGCCACTTTTAGTTGGCCATCTTTGGGGACATGGTCTCCAAAAGAGCATACAGCTGTTGTCGGCGTTTGTTATTGTTATTATTTTGAAATTAACTTGAATGACTTTTTGCTTTTTAACATAACAGTGTGTATTAGACCGGAGGGCATAAACATGGCTGCCTACATCGATGTGTTGTAAGACTTGGCTTTCTTTTAAGAATCCATAATGGAGATTTGTAACATTGGCGGTAGTATTTTTTAAAAATTAGCATTTCATGCAAATTAAAAAGGGTGATCAATGGCCAAAGAGTGTTTCGGGTGGTTCTTTCTATGACTGCCATTTCTGCCACTTCAAAAGGATATCCCTGATACTTTTCGAACGACAGCGCCTTCTAGCCAAACCAGAACAAGTTCTTGAATGCTTCGGTCAGAGCTCATAGCCAATGTCTACTTCCAGTTTCCATTACAAAAAAACTCGGCGCTCTTGACCAACTGTGGCACCACACTAAGGTCAGCACTCGTAGCCAACGACTACTTTGCGTTCCATAAAATGCGGTACGGGTCACCCACAGAATTATGCGGCCTTTTAAGGCTAAACCCGACCTCATACAGTTGGAAATGCAGCTACACTTCAACTTATCGCTTGGGGCTCTCTTATGGAAAATAGCATTAAGACCACCCAGTCAACCGATAAAGACATAGTGGAGAAGAGTACTAATTTTTTACTCTCTTCTCGGTATAAAAATACCAAATGAGAATAAAAATGTTCTCTTTAAAGATAACAACAGGGTCCGCCAAATAACTTTTTTTTTTTTGAAAATTCTATAAAAAAAAACTACTGGATATTTTCTCAAATTTCTTTTTTTATTTGAAAGTACAATCCTTCCGTTTAATAATGGAAAATAATTTCATTTAAATGGCTGCCTCTGCTAGCCATGCAGTAGCCTAACGACATCAGCTCTGCGGCTGATAATGCGATCTTCAAAAACAGGGCGCAAAATATCGAGTGTAGCTTCGGCTGTGTGGCACGTAGCGTCGTCCTGTTGAAACCAAATGTTGCCAATATCCTCCTCTTCAGTTTTTGTGAAAAAAAATTCATTCAACATGGCCCGATAACGAAAACGAAATAAGCAGTAGTTGAAAAAACCTGAAAAACGCCCGTTGAAATATGGAAAAAAAAATTTGTTGAAAAAAAAAAATTTGTGGAAAAAAAAAATTTTTGTTGAAAAAAAAATTTTTTCTTGAAAAAAAAAATTTTTGTTGAAAAAAAAATTTTTTCTTGAAAAAAAAAATTTTTCTTGAAAAAAAAAATGTTGCTGAAAAAAAAAATTTTGTAAAAAAAAATTTTGTAAAAAAAAAATTTTGTTGAAAAAAAAAATTTGTAAAAAAAAAAATTGTAAAAAAAAAAATTTGGAAAACAAAAATTTTGGTAAAAAAAAATTGGGGAACACATAATTTCTGTACAAAAAAAAAATATTATTTTTTTTATTATTATTATTTATAGAATTTATATAGAATGCCTATTTAAATTCCTACGTACTGCGTGACAGAGTCAGTGAATCAGTGTCGAGGGTAAATATATATTAAGATAGTTTTGGCGTACACTCACACGTACACCACTTATTGCCTGCTTTGTTGTTTAATCAATCTTTGGAATTTTGAAATATTTTCCTGACCCTAATCTCTCAAACGTTCAAAGTTAGTCAAAGCTAAATGCATCTCGATTAAGTTCTAGCTTCATCTCCAACACCTGCAAAACGCTCCGACCTATTACATAAATTTTTTTTATTAATGTTCCAGGTGTTGTCTTGTTGTTCGCATTCGTTGCTATTGTGTCGTGTCATTAAAATGTGCTCAAGCGGAATGTGTAAATTTGCTAAAAAAGTCATAGTCGTTAAAGCAAATTTGGTTATATTTTCTTTTCTTTCTTTTTTTTTCGTCTACATCCTCTCAGGGCATTATCATTCATATCGGTGTTGCGCGGCATGGTCTACTCAAAACATCAGCAGTCAATAATTTGCAAAACACACATAATGAAAAATGTTAAATGCTTCAACAACACAAACTTTAAAGTAGCTCTCATCAAATGAATGAGATATTTTAAAGCAACCTAAAAATTGGGCTTTAGAAAGTATTTTGAAATGGAATTTACCACAATAATTGCTTTGGTCAGTCGATGTCTGGACATTGTCAGTTGTTTCAATAACTGTTTCCCAGAAATTCTATTATGGCAAAAACTTTTAAGGCATCTGCCTAGTTTAGGTAAAGTGAAATAAGAGGAAAATATTTTAATTGGAATTTTTTTTTTGTCAAGTTGTCTTACAATGGAATTGCCTTTACAAGTCTTTAAGTGTCTTTAAATTTCATTTTACAAGAATGATATTCTTTAATCGTTCAAGTATGTTTAATGTGCCACTAAATATTTATGAGTGTGGTGGCATGCATCACTTAAGTGCCCAGATTTATTCAGCGGAATTGTGAAGAGTTCAAACCGCATTTTATATGTCCCATTAGTGTAATTTGGAAAATTGTACAAACAACTCAATAAAAGAGATAACATAGAAGAAAACGCAATGAAATTTAATGGTAATGATCATTTTACATCTAACCCGACGTTGGTCTAATCACTTCTCTGGAGTTGAATTTGCGAATTGAGAAAAGGAAGGCCGACAAGGGTTATGGTGTGGAACACAATCCACACCGTTTACGGATTTAGTATCAATACAATAACCTCAACCATTCCCATTCTTGTTTAATACAATATAAGAATAATGCGCATGGCATTATGGTCAACTAAAATAAATGAACTGCCGGCACCGCTCTTTCATTAACAAAAAAATATAAATTTAAAATCTAGTCAATGGGTTTTAATACCAGCCTAAAGATATCTACTTTAAAGAAAAACGAAATAAAAATATTAATTTCCGTTTTAAAGTAACTTTTCCTACTAAGCCCAAAAGCCTAAACGTATGCTACAATGTTGAATGCCCAAAAGTATACTACCAACATAAAAACATTCTATTGCCTAACCCATCAAAAGACTCATAAAATGTAATGTTATACGGGGAAAACAAATATAAATTAGCCAAATATTATGATCCACGTCAACTCACAAAATTAATTACAATAGGCGTACGCCAAATATTCTTCCTTCCGAAATGGATGTGCCCTATGCTCTGTCTAATCCCTAGCAACATTAGAGGGCTTCTTCGCAGAGCCCGAAGTACAAAGTAAATTATCCCCAACGAAACATCTCTTCAGCTCATGATTTGAGGATAATAAGTTGCGCCGAATAATTCCTTCGCTATAGTCACGTATTGCGTGATGATGTATGAACACGCACCGAATGGAAACAAATCATTTTCCCTGAAAAAACATTTTAATTTCAGTAGATGGCGTACTTGAATGCCTCTGCGATGGGTTTTTATGGAACCACTGGTGATTGCTTCAGAGGGGTATGGGGACATTGAGATGTTAATTTTTGGGAAATTGGGTAAATTTGGTAACAGAATACTTTAATTGCTGAAGAGAAAATAGTTGAATGAAAGAAAACAGCAAAGTTGGAACAATTTTTGCTCCCCGAAATGAAAGCAAATGAAGGTGATAGGTGACAGAGCTCCTACATTCATTTCTTCTTTCGTCGTCTCACCGTGTTACACACATTCTTTCCTATGAACCAAATTTACTTTTTCGGAAAGGGGATAAAAAATAAAAATACACGTGTATCGGCGATTTTCATGTACACGTCAGAATTTTTTTTTTTAAGTTTGAAGTATGAAGCTTGTAGTGGCCTGTGTAAAAGCCTTTCGACCGATTTTAACCCTTTTTCAGTGATCCAATCGAGCTGATTTTTGGCAGGCAGACTCGTGGAAATGTCTGTATCACGTCAAAAAAACAATTTTTATCAATTCTCAGATTTTCCCCAATTTTTATTATTTTTGAAAAAAAAATTGTTTTTTTCACTTTTCTTAGCATAACTTGAAGAGACTCCACATTTTTAAACTACTTAAGTGTTACGAAAAAAAAAATGTTTTTTGAACTGAAACCTTAAAAAAAACGATAACCATTTAAAAAAAAAAAAAATTTAGGGAAATCTGAGAATTCATAAAAATCTATTTTTTTTGTAACACGGTGTAAGTAATTACTAGCGTTTTGAAATAAATTAAGAGTTTATTAATTGAATTAATTAAACAATCGAATAATTGAATAAGTGAATAAATGATTAATTGAATTATTGAATCATTGAATAATTAAATATTTGGATAATTGAATAATTGAATCAATGAGTCATTGAATCAATGAATTAATGAATCACTGAATAATTGAATAACTAACTAATTGAATAATGAATAATTGAATCATTAAATCATTGAATAATTGAGTCATTGAATAACAACAATTTAATAATTGCATAATTGATGCGTCGAATAAATAAATTAATAAATCCTTGAATTATTGAATAATTGCATAGTTGAATAATTCAATAATTAAGTAAATAAATAATTGAATCTTTAAATTAATGAGTCATTGAATAATTGAATAATTTTACAAATGAATTATTAAATAATTGAATCATTGAATAATAAAATATTTGAGTAATTGAATCAATGAGTCAATGAATAATTGAATCATTGAATAATTCAATAATAGAATAATTGAATAATTGAATAACTGACAAATTTGAATAATTGCATAATTGAATAATTGAGTTATTGAATTAAATAATTGAATAATAAAATAATTCAATAATTGAATGTATGGATAATTGAATCATTAAAGAATTAAATAATTGAATTGCAGTTCTGACTGGCATGACACGCCGAAACTCAACGTCCCATCATCAATTTCTCTCACAGTTATCATGCCCTTGACTCCTCATTGGCCTTGTATCTCTTCCAATAAATATTGTTAATGACGACAGGACTCCAAAAGGCAAACCAAAGAAAAACACAACAATAAAGTCCTCGAAGACTTTCCTTATTTTTAATATTGATTTCTTTTCTGAATCGAGCAAGAGATCTATCGGAGCTCAAGTTTTACTCATCCAAATGATTAAGTCAACAATTAGGATGACATATCGGAGACATGGCCAAAATTTGTAATTGCTTTAAAAAAAAACTCCATTTCTTCTCAATATATATAAGGGCTCAGTTCCAACATATATCCTACTCAATGTCAACAGACACCCGAGAAGTTGTAGGAACTGTGGAATCCCTGAAATTGTCACTATAACACCAGACGAGAAATGATGCTGCCCATAACGCAATGGTGCAGGATGTGGTTGATAGAGTTTATTTCGTACGCTATAGAGATTACTCTCAAATTCTGTACATTTTTTGGAACTGAAAGGAGCTGTCAGTACAAAAAAAAAACAAGAAATCAGTTCGTTTGTGCAGTAATCGTCATTGCTCCAAACATTATTTAACCTTTAAAACGATTTCGAAGTATCCACTTTGAATTGGATGTGCTATGGAAATTTAAATATAAACAATGCCTCTAAACCGAAACGATTCATATGTGAGAAAATGTAAAAGATTTCAATCAAAATTTAAAATTTTGATTAGTAATGGTCTTGAATGAAATGATTTCCCTCCGGATGGACTTGTCTTCATTATGTTTTTCTATGTGATCATCTGGTGTCAGCAGAACTGTACCTGATTATCAAGTAGCCGTTGCCCATGAACTCCATCTCCTTGAAAATAGGCTAGAAGGTTTTTAATTAATTCTCCATTACAGTGTCATGTTATGCAAACGGAACAAGTTTTCCAAACAGAGTTTATTTTAACCTAAACTTTATCGTTTATAAAGCTTTCATTCATTTTGGTAATTTAAAAGACCTTTAGGCCAATTAACCCAAATTGTACAACCAAAAAAAAAAGCGAAAGCGAAAGCAAAGGAAATGAAATGAAAACAGCAAAAAGGAGTAGAAAACGTAATTTTGGCTTATGTTGTTGATTTTGCCCACCCCCACGCTCCTGTACTGTGTGTATACAGAAATATATCTTTTAATTTGCTTGAAATTTCAATGTCACAACCTGAACACCATCTACGTCTGGCTGGCCATCATCCATCTCTCAGCGCAGAAGAACATCATCTATTTCAAGTTTGTCATAGTGTCCTTTTACTCTGGTCATTTCAAGCTGACAGAAAGAACTCGCTTAAAGTAAACTTCTTAAGGTTACCTTGTGTGCGGAGAAAAAAAAAACGAAGGAAAATGCAAAAGAAACACACACATTTTCATTCAACTACAGCTGGTCTTTGCTGGCATGGTTTTTCATGTTGTCCTCGTTCTCGTCAAAGAGCCTCACCCTCGTGCTCAACGTGGGCCATTGCGTTTTGCTCATCCGTCCATCCATCCATCCAACCAACCAACCAACCAGTCACGACCACCATCAGCCATCCGTATTTTAAAGATAAATAAGCGTAATAATTTTCAATATTTACTTTAACTGTATTTTTCTCGCTGCCCTGGCCATACATCCGAGCAACTCGAAAAATAGAGTAGTTTTTTTTTCCAGCTTCGGGTGTGTGAGTGGCACGGTTTGTATGTATTGTCTGGGTCAAGGTTGTGTTGGATGATTCTCGTGGCAGTTGTACTGATGTTGCGCTGCTGGTGATGGTATTTGGTGAAAGTATGTTTTTGTTCCTCCTCTTCTTCTATTGGGGGGGGTGGGGGATGGGTGTGGAGTACAACTGTGTCGTTTGCTTCCTTGATGTTGATTGCAAATACTGCTCTTTTTTTTTTTGTGTAGTTGCATTTGTTGTTATCCTTAGAAAATACGAGGTCGATTTCGAAATCCACAGGAAAAACATGGTTTCCGGTTTTGCCATTACCGAAAAAAAAAAAAATAAATGCAAACCTTTCAAAATGCACATATCAAATTAGGTCGAAATGTGTTTGTAGTGCTTCAGGATTGAACAAGACCAAGAGCAAAACTGCCAAATCAATTGAAATAAATTGGAATTGTAGATATGGAAGTCGAATATATTTTTTTAAACAATGATTATTTAACAGATAGTGTGTAAGACACTGCTATACCAACTCAAGGATGTTAATTTGGGAAGAACTTCAGATATTTTTCAGTGGCCATCTCTTCCTAGTAAATGCAATGAAATCAATGTCTAAGCCAAGGGAAACTTCTCTAGAAAAGGCATAACCCGTTAGGAGCCGGCTGTTGACCGTAATGATAGAATAGAAATTATATGGTGTACAGCTTAAAGTTGTTGAAGAAGATAACCGCTGTTCGGTTATGCGAAATTTAGTTATTTATTTAATAATAAATTGTTCTTCATTGAAATAGTTTGTTGGGAATTGAAAACCCAAAATTCTCTTGAGGAAATCCTTCATGGGAAATTTTTTTTTTATTTAATACTTAATTTGTTTTCTTCATTGAAATAGTTCGTTGGGAATTGCAAACCCAATATTCTCTTCAGAAAATCAATATCCAGAAATACTCAGATCTGAATCGAAATCATTTCTCTATTCGTCATTGAAATATTGGCGGCTGGAAATCCTCATGTCTTTAATAGGCATTGAAGGTCCACTCTAGAGCCCAACGAATGTGAGATTAAAGATTTCAAAATTGGCATTGGTTTGACCCGGAAATCTTCACAAGATTTTCAATAAACAAAACAAACGCTTAAGGGTTTTTACAACAAGAGGTGTTATTTTGGTATTTAGTGAAAAATTACCTTTTTTTGAGATAAATGATCGGATATTTATTTCGTAATAAAGAGGAAGGTATGCCGTTAATAATAAAAAAACAACATCAGCCAAATGGCCACAACGACCACGCTTACAGGACCATATCCTTTTCATGAAATTTTCCATAACCAAATCGCAAAGTGGCTGCCCTATGTCATCGGTAGCCTCACGAATTCACGTGGCCCCAAAAAGGAAGAAGTCACAAGGTATTAAATCTCAAGATCTCGGTGGCCAATTGTGATCACCAATCAGCAAAGACACGACGAGGAATGAACAAGCCTGTTTTTTCTTCAACACTTTGCGCTACACCAGCAATATTCTCAGTAGTTCTTGAGCGACGTGCACGGCTTTTATTCTTCACATCACTAACTTGTCCCAACAGCTTGAATTTTTCCACCAATTTCTTTATTGCGGTCCGACAAGGTGCTTCACGACGACGAACTGTGACTGTAAGATTTTCAGCATTTTTGTAGTAAATTTTAATAATTTCAATGAGTTGCTGGAGCGTGCATCGTTCCATTTTAGTACTGGCGTAGTTTCTGCGAATAAGGGCTTCAATATTGGCAGCTACTGAAATACCGGGTGATTCAAAATAACACTTCTTGTTTTAAAACCCTTTATTATTTGTGTATCTTTTCGTTGTTTTCTCATTTCTAGATTTTTATGTTGCTTAGATTTCAACAATTTCACAGCCTACAGCGATATTTTGCCTGACCACAGTTAACGCAATTAAATTGATGACAATTATAGATACCAGATCGACCTTGCCTCCGAGACGATAATATAGATTCGAAGATACTAGCACGAGTATCTTACGTCCATTTTAAATACATTTTATCTCTAGATTTTACAAAGTAAATAACGTCATTTCGACAGTCACGACTCATACGCAACTCTTATCATTTATTCCATATTCTAATGGAGAAAATATTGAAAATTGTTGAAATTACCACTGGCGGGGTTTGGAGTTCATTGGGGAAATAAGAGGCGAGAGCACCCTTTGGTCGACTTATGTCGACTTGAACTAGTTAACAGTTCGAAGACCTCAAATATCCTCCTTCCATTCTATCTTGCCGCCAATGATGAGTAGTTCCACGTGGAAACAGCCACAAGCGAGTAATTGCAATATTTTGCGATCTAGGTTGCATTACCTCTTCAGACACACCTCGTCACTGAAATTTGATATGTTTGCAGGTTCGTTCGTTAATGTCTTTGCTGCTGTTGTTGTTTCGGTTTCAGTTTCTGTTTCTGTTTCAGCCGCTGCCGTGTTTCTCTTATTTGCCAGCATATTTAGCTGGAAGCTGTTAAATTCAATTTATACCAACATTTATCATAATTCTCTGTCATCAAAGAACAACCGTTTGTCCGTTTTCGTTTATGTTTTTGCACTGTTTCAATATTAGAACAAGGCCTTTTTCCGTCCGTCTCTTCTCTCTTCCACTGCAAATATAAGGATTGCTTTTTGTTTAGGGTCCGTTTCGCCGCAATCGTTGAATGGCGTGTAGGTTTCCATCACGCTGCGCGTCCCGCCGTCATTTTGTGCAAAGCCACAGGTTGTTGTAATAAAGATATTCAGATGGATTATGCGACGACCAGCAGTTTGTGAGTTTTCTTTTTCTAGTAAATGAAATTTTCGTTGGGATTTCGTGTGAATTCCTACAGCTAAGGAGGTGTAATAAATCTTGTGAGTCACTTTTTTCCACTTCTATTTTACTATTATACTGCCTGGTAGCTAGGGGTAAATGAAGATGTTGAAATTAAACGTCTGCACGTTTTTTCTTTCTTTAGTAAACAAATTAATGTTATTATAACTGAACCATTGGGTTGTGTATTTAACGGACGTTTAACAAGGAGAGCAGAACTTTATCAAAAAAAAAACGCAAAGTTAATTTTAATTTGAATTTATTTTTGAATTTACAAAAGTAAAAATAACAATTTATTGTTATTACATGGCATTCTCTATACTGTGATTCTCCACAAAGGTGGAGATGACATCCTACTGTAGACTCTGAGATGTTATTGATGCGAGCAACAGACAACCTCAAGAAATTCTTAGCTCTAAATTTTTACAGAAATTTACATGAATAAACTGAAGAATTTTTTTGAAGTTACGCCACTTGAGTCTGTCAATTTTTTTTTAGTCCAGCGGACAGGAGCGCTGACATCTCTGCATCTAAGGTGCTTTAAATTCGACCCCTCTCAGATATGGCGACCAGGTCTTAATTGAACGCAGCTTCCCTAAGCAGCCTTTTGTCGTACACTGTGACGGTATCGGAATAATAAGAGTGTCACAGGCTGCCACAAGAGATCAAAAAAGTAAGAGGGGAGAAGAAATTACAGTACCTAGGGTCGTATGTCCTTTTGATGAGGCTCTTACAGAACAGGACGTCCGCGGCCGCTTAGAAAGTTCGCTATAAATGGAGAGAATCCATTAACGACACCAAAGGCAATAAACTTCGATACGAATGAGTAGCAGCAGACTCCATTGAACACGATCGATATACGGGGTGTGTCAAACTGGCTACTCAGCTCTAAATTTCTACACAAGCTTTCCATCGCTAAGTCGTTGGTTTGACTGTAGATCAGCACTCCAGACTACATTTACTCCACCCTAGGTTATGTGTGCCTTACTAGAAGGGTGTGCAGAGGCAACCCTTAGGGGGGAGACCTCTCACCATTTCTTTGGAATCTAGCTCTCAAACACATTCCACTAGAGCTGGCAGTATAGTTATGCAGATGACCTGGCAATTGCAGTACAGGGAAAATATACCTCTCCCTTAGAGATGTACCCAATAACTTGATCCAGAGACTGTCAACGTGGATACCAGAGAACAGGCTGGAAGGGAACCCAGAGAAACCCAAACTCGTCGTCTTCACTAGAAATCATAGAATTCCATTTATAAAACTTGCGATTGCTCCCCATTTTAATGAAATATCGATGCCTAGAGGATTTCGATATTTCACTCCAAGACGACCGTCTTCCAGACATAATTTCTAATACTACTTCTAATACGAAGTCAATTTCTGCTTAAACATAAAAATCTATGTTTTTCAGACAAAATTTATTGTTTCCTTAAAGCTAAAATTTGTATTTCTTGGAACTAATAGCAGAACAAAAAAAAATTACATATTAAAAAATGTTCAGGGGTACGAACTAAGTGTGGGCAGAGTAGTACACGTCGTCAGCTATTTTTTTAATGTCATTAAAATTGTATCAGTTACTTAAATATTCCAAATGTGTTCTCATTGCTCCACTGTGGATAACTTACATACTTATTTTCCCTAGCATTCTTTGAAGGAACTAAGGGGGAATAAGTGATCTGCGCACGATATAATTTTTATTCTTTCTGACCGGGACCTATAATTTGAGTCATCTGCGAACAGCTTCGAATACCTGTTCTAGAGAAGTTTTACATGGCTTAGAGATTACCCTCTTACTTGTAAAGTCGCCAGCAATTATGGGGTTTCGACCATCTATTTACAGTCTCTATTTGGAAATTCAAAATTTACTAAAATATAAATGTAAAAATTAAGAAAATCTTGTTTCAAGAAAACGTTTTCCAATAGAAATTAGAAGTTGCATTATAATTTGTTTTACTAAGCGGACGAGTTGGTAGCATGCTTGCCTGTCAGCGTGGGAGTTGTGGGTTCGACTGCCCCCAGAGGCTTTGGTTTTTCGCTGCAAAATTTTAGCCTTAAGGTCTGTGTCACCCGGTTTACCTTTGGACCCAAAATTAGAATATAAATTTACTTTGTATTATAATTAATAATAAATCAAAAATAATTTGTTTTAGATCCAATCCGCCCAAAAGTATGCTTCATAAGATTCTGCCGAAAAAAGCGTGCTTCAAAATATTAATATTGCGATTTTAAGCCCAAAAGTATGCTTCAATATATTAATGCTTTCTCTTCGCCGTTGCTCAACAATTATTGTCTACCTGTAAAATTGTCTTCACATTTTTTTAAAAATTACATTTTTCCTAATTCTTCTTGAGTATGCGGCACGGGCGCTTTCTTCAAATTCTGTGCATCGTTTCATATGAGTTCTCATTTCTCAGAATTTATTTCTGTTGTGTCAGTGGAACTTGGGATTTTAAACTGCATAAGAGTTTAAACTAATTTGCTTCATTCATAGAACAAAGCGATGAAGAAGGAGGACCGTACTAAAACAGACTTGTAAGTCTGTTTCTATTTGTTTGGCTGTTTCTTTTTTGATTTTGTTCCTTTTTTTCTTGGTATCGTTCGAAAGGAAAGAAAACCAATTATGAACTCATTTAGGGTCCGTGCGTAGTAGTTTGTTGTTACTCGGTTTTGTTGCTGTCGGTCCAATTGCCAGTCCAGTTAATTTTGTAGTTGTCGTTGTTGTTGTTGGTATGTTTTCTTTATTGTAGTTCCTCCAGTTCTAATTGTTTAGTTTTTGGTGGAATTTTTGTTGTAGTTGTTATTGTTGCTGTTGTTGTTGTTGTTGTTGTTCAGTTTTCAAATTCATGTTCATGTTCATGTTCAAGACTAAACTTACCCAGCGATAGTTTTTCACCAGAATCTGGTGGCAGTGTAAAACCTAAGAGTGCCATTGAGGCGATCAGTACACAGGGCACAATTAAATTGAAAAAATAGTACAAAGTTTTACGTCGTATCAAAATGGCGAATGTTATGTCAATATAAGGTTCTGGGCAGCAATTATAGTAGATTTCATTTCGTTTACCGGGTACACCTATACCGGGCACAAATAGAGGATAGAGAAATTTTTTATTTGAGCACAGCGGGGGGAGAGGAGAAAAAATAAAAATATTATTTTTTTTTCATTTGTTAAATATGATTGTTGTTGTTGTAGTTGTTTTTTTTCCGTTGCAAACATAAAAAGATTTTTTTTTTCAGTTTTTTAATTTTTTTTTCGGAAAAAGATGTTAATTAAGAAAACAATGATGTCAAATGTAAATAGAAATGAGCAACGTTTTTCATTAGTCAACATACCCAAGAGATCCCATTCACCGTTGGTGATGAAACTTGAGATATCACCGCCAGCCTCGTCCTGTAATTGTAAATCCAGCTGGAAATGGAAAAAAATGTGGGGAACAAAATTATAAACTTGCTTGTTATTGTTCGTATTTGATTTTGTTTTAAATAAACAAAGTATGCTATGATTTAATGAAGATGTTGTAGTTTCTGTTTTAACATGTCAGGCGGGTAGTATGCAAGAGTGGGTCAAAGTGATTGTTGGGTAGGTAGACATACGTATCGAGCCCATACGGCGACAACTCGCTTTTTAATAAAATTCGATGGAAAATCCCAAAATATTAAAAATTTCAATTTACAAATGTACAGCAAATTTAATTGTAGCGTAAGCGCCACACGCCCCCTCCTGTAAAGTATTCTTTTTGGCGCTTGTTCGCGGTTGGCTTCTACCAATTTATTTATGAAGAACCGCCACCTCAAAATAAAAGTAATTTAAACTTTTATATTCCATGCACTTACAGATATTTTAATACATAACATATTTGGCGATATTTTGTAATCTTCGCTAATTAATTAAGATTCAAAAATCTTTTTTTTATAATGTCATTCCATTTCCATGAATATCATAAGTCATAGAATGGAATTAATAAAAGGAAATCTTGAGATGAGACTTAGTGCTGCAGGCCCTCTAGAGAAAAAATTCCTGCACAGGATGATTGTAAAATTCTATTGGAAATAAACGTACGTGCCGTGACCGAGGGACAAGAAGGATACAGGAAGTTTCAGAATTCGTAATTACCTACAATTTGGCATATGTCAAGTTGGTGTGGCGGTATACACGTCCCCGAGTCGATATTGTGGCTTTTGTACTTTTTTAAAGGCGCACTGGAACTCTGCCGCTTTTGGACGGAGAGTGCTTATTGGATATGCAGATATGCAGAGTTAACGTACATGTCTACGGGATCACTTTATATCACCAAAGTCTCTATACATTGGCAGGGTCTCTATATCATCATTGCCTCTTTATTGATAGGGTCTACACATTGACAGTCTCTTTATATCGAAAGGGGATAGCTACATTAATAGCCTCTCTATATTGACAGTCTCTTTATGTCGAGTGAGTTTCTCTATGATCAAAGAGTCTCTCTATATTCACAGAGTCTCCCTTTATTCACAGTGTGCTACTATCTCACAGTCAATACATGATCGAAACCTGGTCAGACCATCAAAAATTTTTCGGCGGTTGTTTTCACCTTGTAAATGCTGGCAACTTTACGAATAAAAGCCCTGTAAATACTTGTCTGGAGCCGGCTTTGAACAATATGCCCTGGTCAGTGGGTATACAAATTATATCGTGAACAGTTTTCCGTCGGTTCCTTCATGGAATGTTAATGGAAATAAGTAAGAGATCCAGTATATTTTAAAGGTCTATCGGTCTTTCGTAGCTTTACTGGGTTTCTTTATATCCACAAGGCATCTCTCTCTCTATCCCCAGGGTTTCTCTATGATCATAGTTTCTTTCTATATCCACAGGATCTCTCCATATCCGCGTGGTATGTTTATATCCATGGTGTCTCTCTATAACCACAATATATCTCTGTTTATACCCACAGGTTCGGTATACATCCATTGTGTTACCCTCTATAGTGACTTGTTCTGCCTCAAAATCCATAGGGTCTCTTTATTTTTTCTGGGTTTCACAGGGTGTCTCTGTATTGATGAATCCATGGGGTCTCTTTATATCTTCCGGGTTTCACAGGGTCCCTATGTATTGACGAGTTCATAGGGACTCTTTATATCTTCCGGGTTTCCCAGGGTCCCTCTGTACGAATCCATAGGGTCTCTTTATATCTTCCGGGTTTCACAGGGTCCCTCTGTATTGACGAATCCATAGGGTCTCTTTATATCTTCCGGGTTTCACAGGGTCCCTCTGTATTGACGAATCCATATGGTCTCTGTATATCTTCCGGGTATCACAGGGTCCCTCTGTATTAACGAATCCATAGGTCCTGTTTATATCTTCCGGGTTTCATAGTGTGTCTCTGTTTTCATGGTGTCTTTCGATATTCATAGGCTTTCTTTATATACACAAGCTGGCTCTGTATTCGCAGGGTCTTTCAATATTCACGGGGTATCTCTCATTATTCACAGAATATATTATTATGTTTACAGGGTCTCTGCTTATCCACAGGGTATCTCTCTGTATTAAGAGGGTATCTGTCTGTATTAAAAGGGTATCTCTCTGTATTAAGAATGTCTCTATTTACTCACATTGTGTTTAGAGGGTCTCTCTTTATTCACACTGTGTTTAGAGGGTCTCTCTTTATACACATTGTGTTTAGAGGGTCTCTCTTTATTTACAGGGTATACCTCTGTTTTCAAGGGATCTCCCTTTGTATATTGATATTGGCTCTCGCAAAATGAATTTCGTACAGTGTATCGTATTATCTCTTAATAGTGAAACTCTTTTTCTCTTTACATATACACATACTCTCAGAAAGTTGAAACTAGTGCCCGGTTCTCAGAACCCTCGGGGTTCAGACATCATCGTCTTGTTAAATGGACTTAAAGACAAAAATAAAAATACATAACCTTTTTTTGTTCTCCTGCGCTCTCTTTGTGTATACCACTAGAGGGAGTGTTCGTACGGAGAAAAAATATGTTTGAAATATGATTGCATGCAAACATACATCGGATTGCATCCAATCATATCTATGTTTGGGCTGTTTTTTTTCCCCATGTACATTTCTTTATATTTTTAATACTTTTTTAAATAACGCTTGAGGATTAAAACTTTTTCTTAAATTATTATACCTCCCAAATACATGAACTTTCACATGAAGCATTTGTTACTGTTTTTTTTTGTAAATAAACTTTTGTCATTCTTCTGAATCTTTTGATATTTTCCCAAAAAGTTTTTCCTCATACATCAGATTTCCTCAACATATTCTGTTTGCAATCAAGATTTTCCAAATCTTCTGCTTTTACAAAATGTTTTCTTGCACAACTTTTTTTTCGTGTTACATTATTTTTTTTTTATTAATAATCATGTCACATACTCGTGTTTAGAGATTATACTTTTTCTTGTTTACTTTTCAGTGTTACGACAATGTAAGAATGGAACTTAATTAAAAATATGATTTTTATTCTGTTAAGCCGTCTGTTTGTTTGTCTTTCCTCTGCCACGCACCCACACTTTCGTGAACTGGTGAAATGAAATCCGTAGCTGTCGTTCATGAAGTGTGATAATAGATTATGATTTGAATAACATGACAAGTTACATTTGTAGTCTTCCAAAATACATAAATATCGTACGGATGTGCGTGGGTTGGGTACTAAGCGCCTGATTAATTTTATATAATATGTTTGCCGAGAAAATGTTGTAATAGAATTAATAAGAGCACGAAGCAGGATGTGTACATCGACTACATGAATATTTTATGTAAGCAAGCTGGTTTTCCCATTGATGGTTGTACGCGTAGGTGTGAGAATGGGAGTAGCGAAAGATAATAATGAGATTAAATTTCAAATTGTTTCTTAGTTGGCTTTGGCAACTCAGGGGATTTAAGGTGTTGTAGGATGCTGCTACAGAAAATTGAAAACTTAGTCAGAAACGGCAGTCCAGTGCATTTTTGACAAAGGGTGTCTTTGGTTTTTTAGTGCACTAATTTTATCCTCCGAAAGTATATTTCATTTAAAACGGTGGGCCGAATTTAGAAAGATAGT
This sequence comes from Hydrotaea cyrtoneurina, assembly GCA_958296145.1. Lineage (NCBI taxonomy): Eukaryota > Metazoa > Arthropoda > Insecta > Diptera > Muscidae > Hydrotaea > Hydrotaea cyrtoneurina. Next base: position 16,319,900 of record OY282513.1, on the reverse strand, counting down.
CTCATTTAGTTATCGGTTAAACTAATTTATAGTCTAACCCTGGAGAGAGTGTATAGACTAAAAGTGAGTGACACAAGGGTCTATTTCTAATCGTTATTTTGAGATCTACTATACAAATTAAATCAAAGCAATTTCTTTTAAAAAATTGTTGTTAAATATTTCTCAACAATCTTAATATATATTTACCCTCGACACTGATTCCCTGATTCACTGATTCACTGACTCTGTCACGCAGTACGTAGGAATTTAAATAGGCATTCTATAATAATTCTATAAATAATAATAATAAAAAAAATAATATTTTTTTTGTACAGAAATTGTGTTTTCCCCAAATTTTTTTTTTACCAATTTTTTTTTTTCCAAAATTTTTTTTCTTACAAATTTTTTTTTTCCAAATTTTTTTTTTACAAATTTTTTTTTTTCAGCAAACTTTTTTTTTCAACAAAAATTTTTTTTCAACAAAATTTTTTTTTTCCCACAAATATTTTTTTTTTCAACAAAATTTTTTTTTTTCAACAAATATTTTTTTTTCAACAAAATTTTTTTTCCACAAATTTTATTTTTTTTCGAAATTTTTTTTTACAAAATAGTTTTCTCAAAATATTTTTTACAAAATTTTTAAAATTAAGTAACAAATACTTTCTCAAGCAAATTAACGGGCGCCATAGGCGCATTACAACTTACTAGTTTACAAAGTAATGACCTTTGTGAGATTATTGTCAGACATGTCTCCTTATGGATCGTGAAGTTAAATCCTTACAAAAAATAATCGTAAAGCTCTTTATTTGCCAACGATAATTGTAATGCCCCAATTTGCAAACATTTCATTTAATGGCCTAACTAGAGGGTCGAGCACTTTTGGCCCAAACACGTACTCGCACTTGTACACATTCATCTATACATGCGTACACACATGTTCATCGGTAGGAGTATGTGATGTGTTTCATAACATTTAATTATTTTTTTGCTCTTGTAAAAAATACTCAAAAAGAAACTGAATCCGAAAACAAAAACAAAGAGCGACCTATTACACATGTTTGGGAAAACAAAACCCGCCTTACCCCGTTCTCTCGAAATATGAGCACACAAAACTTAAAAAGAATAATCGAAACACGAAAAAACTCTCCTTAAAGTAAAGTTAACAAGAAAACGAACAAGAATGAAAAACAAGTAAAACAATAACAATTTCAAATAAGGACAACAACATTGAGAATAGATAACAATATGTACCAACACACACACACACATACACACACTTGTAATGTATGTTTTTATGTTCGAGAGACAAGTAAGTGAGAATATGCGTATGCACACATACATTTATGAAAGAACCAAATAAACAACGTTTTATTACAGGATTAGAATCTCAGATTCTGTGTGTGCGTGCATATACACGCCCAAGTATTTCTGCTACAAAGTACGTTTCGTACGCTTCGACTTATGCTGGGATTTTTTACTTACTTATTGTTATTGAACTCTCAACTCTCACAGAGCGTTAGGGCAAAGCGCACGAGTGTGTTGCGTGTGTGCCAGAGACAGAGACAGAGGAAGAGATTAGTTGTTGTGTTACTTCGAGATGAATACTTTCTTATTCTTGCCGGTAATGTGGAAGTCAAATTACCCCTATCCCCGCCACCCCTTGATATGTGAACAGAAAGAAAGGCCCCATGAATGTTAGACAATTTTTCAAGTTATGCTAATATTATGTTTTTACTTTATTGTCAGAGTATATTCCTGCTCTCATTTGTGTATGGGTGAGTGTGTGTTATGGTGGGAGTGAGTCATGTGTTTGCGTTTAAGGATAATGGTTCATTTTGTGGGTGGTGGGGTTAGATAAAACTTTAATAGCAGCATTTTTGATCGATTTATTTATGTACTTTTGCGAGCATGTGTGTGTGTGAAAGATGTCTAGAAAAAGTGTTAGTCAATGGTTAATGATATGTGGACACTGTATACAGTGGCGTACAAAAGTAAAGCAATATTAGTGGAATTTTCCATAAACTCAATTTTTTGTTTTGGCGAAAACTGTGAAGTAAATCAACTGGAGGGATCTGCTAATATTATATCATTCGAATATCGATTGTAATACAATTTTCATTTGTGAATTCCAAAATATTAACAAAATAAATAAGAACATTCTTATTGTTTAACCCTTAAATGCGCGGTGTAGCCTATTTAATACATCCAAATGTTAACTTTGTCGCAATGTACAGCTAAATTTTTATGATAGTGAATCAATCATATTCGGCGAATAGTACAGTCCTTTGCCAAAATAACTCATAATTGGTTAGTTTGTATAAGAAACTGGGATATTATGTAGACTTTTCGGGTTGAATAGTATACTCTGCGCATTTAAGGGCTAAGATTTCATTGATGTAACTACCTGGGCTTAGGGTTATATGGTTGCAACCAAAATTCGACTTTTCGACGTTTTGACTTTTTCAGAAATTAAAAAAGTCGATTTTGAAGACTTTTCGAGTTTTTGTGAATTACAACTCGATTTAAGTCGACTTTTTAATTGAAATTAACCCAATTTTCTTTAAACTTATACAAATTCAAGTTTAAAACGTAATAAATGATAAAAAAAAGCAAGAGATCAATTCAGTTCCACTTTATGGTATATAAAACAAATTTTATCAGCAACGGAATTTACTAGTAAAATAAAAGTAATCTCAATTAGAACAGTATTTTGAATGTTGTTTGATAAGGGCTGAACCGGTCCTCTTCCACCGGCAGAGCAGACCTTATGTCGTAGATTCTCGATAATGTCTGCTTAAGCAGTACAACAATTCTCTTCGTCGGAGTCATCAGATAGCTGTAGAAACTCATGTCCAGCTGCAGTTTCTGGTATATTTTATTTCTATTTGAACAATTTTGTAAATGGTGTGCCCGAAATATCAAATGGCAGACAGAATATTAGCTCCACCGACCGACAAAACATATTTTCAATTAAACTAAAAAGTCGAAAAAAGTCGACAACAAAAAGTCTATTTTCTCTACTTTTTCGTAACTTCATTTTTCACCATTTTTGTAGCAAAAATTCGATTAATCGACTTTTCGTGAGTCGACTTATAGAACCCTATCTCGGCTTGCTTCCCAGTAACTAAAAATTTGTTACTTATGTATTTATTACTTATTTCCCTTAACATTCCATGAAGCAACAGACGGTGATCTTCTCTCGAATCAGTGAGCTGTGCGCGATATAATTCTGTATACTCACTGAACGGGACCTGCCGGCTGCGAACGGCTAAGGCTTTTCTGGACAACTTTTACATGGCTTAGAGATTGCTCGCCAGCATTTATGAGGTGGAAAACAGCCGCTGAAAAATGTTTGATGATACTCGGTTTTGAACTTGGATTTAGAATAGTCACACACCTACCATACCATGGCCTTTCACATTCAGTCAACCCAATTTTCCAAGACCTTGATGACGGTTTTTGGCTCAGGCTCTCAAATGGATAGATTTTGTAAACTCTTTTTTTTTAATATGTAATTTTTTATGACATAAATTGTCATAGCACAAACCATTTGGTTGTCCGATTTGGTTGTAATAAATTTTAAAAAATAACAACTAAATTGTTTTTAGTCTTCGTCTTTGGTGCCTTGGCATTTGAGTTACAGTTTTAAACAAGTTATAAACCAATTTAAGGCGGATTTTTTTTCAATATTTTTTTTGTTTTTGAAAAGAATTCTAAAACAATTTTCAGTAGTTTATCATAAACCCTCAAGCCATACAGTTAGAAGGTATAGATCATTAAAATTGATTTTAAATTGATTTTAGTCTTCGTCTCTAGTTCCTTGGCATTCGAGTAATAGTTTCAGAGTTGTTGTTTGTTTTTCAGTAGTTCATCATAATCCCACACGCCAAAATGTGGTATAAATCATGATAGTCGATTAATGGCTTTCGCTTTTACTCTTTTAAACTCTTTTTTTTTTTTAATATGTAATTTTTTTTGAGACATAAATTGTCATAGCTAAACCACATGTCCGATTTGGTTGAAATAAATTTAAAAAAAAAATAGCCACTAAATTGTTTTTAGTCTTCGTCTTTGGTGCCTTTGTATTTCAGTTTCAGCTTCAGAGTTATAAACATTTTTTTTTTTCATAATTTTTTTTTTGTTGATAAAAATTCTTAAATACTTTTCAGTAGTTTATGATAAACCCACAAGCCATACAATTAAAATGAGGTATAGATGATTAAAATTGATTTTAAATTCTTTTTAGTATTCGTCTCTAGTCCCTGGGAATTAGAGTTACAGTTTCAGTGTTATAAACAAATATAAGGCGGAATTTTTTTTCATAATTTTTTGTTTATTTTTCAGTAGTTCATCATAAACCCACACGCCATACAATTCAAATGAGGTATAAATCATGATAGTCGATTGAGGGCTTTCGGTTTTACTCAAAAATGTAGTGCTGGTCACTTCGGGAAAATCCCGGCAACAATGATGCCAACACTCCAAAGTCCGCATCAAATCGTCACTCCTTACAGTGATCCCTAGATTCTTCCCTAGATTCGGAGAATTTAACAATTGCACAAGACCACTTGAACACAGAAAACAAAAGTTTAGACCTTAAGAATGCTCTCAAACCTTTGACAGAATCATCACCAAGTTTCACTGTTTTTTTCACGATTGGTAATGACACACTTACTTCCATAAATTTCCAATAGTTGATTTTACACCCAAAGTTCTTAAGACAAAATTACAAATGCGAGAAAAATGATTTGCCTCACGTTCATAATCGATAATTGACCCCTTGCTTAGTTTAATTGAATCAAGTATGCTGTGAAAGTATACAAATTGACACCCTAAAAGTATGCTTCATTTATTGTTTGCACTCATATCAAAAACTACCCGGTTGATAAGGGTTCATGTTCCAAGTTTTCCGTTTGTCCTTTGATTCGCATTCGAGTTTGTTGTCAAACATTATCAGATATTATTTTCCATTCTTCTTAGCAGATTGGTAAGCATTTGGTCATACTTCAATTACTTTCGTTAATGCACATTATCTTCACTTAAAGGCATTAGGCATCATCATCATCCTACCGCGAAAGTAGGCACAGGATTAATGAGATGACAGGATTAATAAGATAATGATGACACTAAACCGCTAAAGTTTATGTTATGATTAATGAGCCTATGAGGTTTAAGACTTCGCAATATTGAAAGATATTGCGCGATGGCTGTGCAGCACAGTGGGGTTAATTGAAATATTTGGAAGGTACAGATGTGAGAAACTTTGGAGATTACTGGGATAGGCGAACCATCGAAAAGAAAGCAATCATTTCGATTGAATGAAGAAAAAAATAAAATAAATGTAAGCAATAATTTAAAAAATAAATATAAGCAATAATTTTATAAAAAAAATTTAAAATAAAATGTACTTAATTCTTAAAATAAAAAAATTGGGTGCAATAATTTTCCTCACACAAAAAAAAAAAACACAAACATGTGCAATTACTTTTCAGAAAATAGAAATACTACGAAAGTATGAACAACTTTTCATCAAAAACTAACCGCCAAATTTATTGTATAAATTTTCTTCAAATATTTTGAAAAAAAAATACCAAAAGTATGCAATAATTTTCTTTACGTACATATTTCTCCTTAAAGATCCAATTAGTCTTGACAGTTGACGGCTGGCGGTAGACAATCAGCTGTTTCAGTTGGGGTTGCATTTTGCATGTGTTAGAGAGAGACAACTAAAATTGCCGGTAGACGGCTGTCCAGACCGATCAACTGTTTATTGTTATTGCTTTCACTTCGACATTTTGTACAAATGCTCTTCGATCAGCTGTTTTTGTTTTGTCTTACCGTCGTCAACCGTCATAACTAATTGCACAATATTCAGTCTAACGTCAACCGTCAGCCGTCAACTGTCAAGACTAGTTGGACCTCAATTAAAACGTATGCAATTACTTTTCAGCACAAATAAATACTCCGAAAAGTATACACTCTTTTCATTAAAAAACTAGCCCCCTAAGTTTATTGTATACTTTTTCTTTAAATAAATAAAAAAAAACTCTCAAAAGTATGCAATAAATTTTCTTTACAGGGAACTTCTCTCGAATCAGTGAGCCCTATAATTTATATACCCACTGCTTACAACCGGCTCCGAATGGCCAATGTTTGTTTTGAAGAAAAGGTTTACATGGCTTGGAGAGTACTTTCTTGTTCATAAAGTAGCCACAATTTATAAGGTGGGAACTACATTTTTTTTTGCAAATATTTGTTGTGTGATTTGTCTATTTAACCACGACAGCTTACTAATATGTTTCTTTAATTAAAAACAGTTTTGCCAAAAAATAGGCAATAATTTTATTAATATAAAATAACAAATTATAACAAATAACTAAAATTTTTTTAAAATAAATAAAAACGCCCAGCAGTGGCAACTTTTTTTTTAAATCAATTAGAACTCCAAATATATGCTATACTTTTTTTTTGAAAATAATTTCTCTTAAATACCTACTTGAAGTAAATAGAAAAAAGGCCGATAATTTGACTCAAATAAAGCAAATAAAATGTTAAAAATAAAAAAAAACTCACAAAACTATGCAATACTTCTCATAAAAAAAATAAATAAATAACCCCAAAGGTATGCAATAATTTTCTTAAAATGCAAAAACAAAGAAAAACGGCATGCAATGATGTTCTATAAAGAAAAACTCCAAAATCAATGCATTATCTTATTTGTGAAACCCTACAATTTAACCCAAAAACTATGCAGTTCATTTCTTTAAACCACACACAACTTTAGTATTTTCACCACACATTGAAATGTCAATAAAATAACGTAATTAAAATACGGTCCTCTCTCTCTCTCTCTCTCTTCATACGATATTAATTAAATTGCATACTTAAATTTCTGTTTCATCTGACACCGGGATGAATCACTGAAACACGTCTTTGATTTTCAAAAGAATTTCAGTCGCCGGCGAAAAGTTGAAAGCAAATATTTAATCAGTTCACAGAACCAATAAAGCATTAAAGAAATTATTTATACAATTTTAAGCGCCTGTATGGGCTTTAAGACTTAAGACAGACTGTAAGAAAGGCGAGAAAGGGAGAATTCATAATTCTATTGGCAGTAATTAGTCAGACAATTAAAATACTTTATGTTTTTGTCTTTGGGGGAAATGGATTTTTAATTTTCAGAATCTTTAGAATTGTCGTTACAATTCAAGATATTGTTTGTCCAAAATACCCACAGCATTCTTTGCTATTGCCGCATTTTAGGCATTCGCTTTTGTCCATCTTTGTGTGAGGGCCACTGCAGATCAACATTTTTCTCTATTAAAATGCAAATAAAACAAACAATGTTCCAGTTCCATTTCAGAGCCAAATAAATTTATATATGCCCGAGTACGAACAGGTAAAGTAAGTGGCCTTGGCTATGCAAAGCGAAAAAAAGAGGAAAATATGAAATATTAAAATTCAAATTATACTTTACAGGCAAGCGCGCCCGGCTTTTTAATTAATTTAAACATAAAGTAAGCACTACAATTTTGCATGCAAATGCATAGAGTGGCGAATAAAAAACACGAAATGGTAATGGAAGAAAGTGGGGAAAAGTGTAGCATGTATCAACTGCCCTCACTGTGCTGGAGCGGGAACCCTCCCAATTATACCTGCTAAGTAATTGCAGTGGTATGAGTCGCATACATACATACATATAATTAACAATAACTTTATTTGCTAACGAATGGAAAAGAAACCACAACCTTGAGTTGAACAGCTAAACTTTTACAACGAAAAAACAACAACTCTAAAGCATACTTTCAGGAGGGCCTGTAGAAACTCTCATACATACAATTGTAAAATTTATTTTTTGTATTTCCCTTGTTTTTCCTTTCCTTCATTCTTGGTACAACATAGTTTTCATTATTACATTTTGTGGCATTTATTTGTTACTCCCCAAAGAAGAAAACTAAAAACAGGAAACTGCTTAATTGAATCACGACACAACAGCAAGTCTCATACGTACATTTAATTATGTTGTAATTTTATTTTGAATTTAAATGCTAAAGAGTTAATTTAGTGATAATATTCAAATGTAGACGCTTGCCTAGTGCAAAGCATTCTCAAATTTAGTAGGGACATAAACCACTCATATTCATACATAAGACACAATGTAGACTCAATGGAAAAGTTTTTCCTTGTCCTATTGCCAAACTGCGAAAATCGAATTAATAGTCTTTTTCAATGAAATAATAAAAAAATAGTCTCTTTTCAGGCTGTACGATTTTTTTAAATTTGTTTTTTTTCCTCTGAAGAATTGAGGTATGCTTTCAGGCTGTAAGACCATAAAGTGATAACATTTCTATAAATGAAATCCCTTAATCGATTGGCTTTAATCTATTCGATTGCTTCTTGAATGCTTGTGCAAAATGATTTATGCTGAAGTCTGATGGAAAATAAATTTCAATATGAAAATTGATTTTCAGAATAAAACTAAATGCTATTTAGTTCAGTCCATAGGCATCCTGATGTGTTGAGAAATTTTGTTGGTATTTTGTGTGGTTTAAAAAAAAGTGTATTCCATACTTTTGGGTAAAATTGTACGGCATTGCATACTTTTTGGAGTGTGGCATACTTTTTCAATTGCATAGTTTTCTGTTTATTTTTATTTTATAAATGTTACTGCATACGTTTAGGCTTGTTATTGAAAGGTAATTATTTGCATATCTTCGGAATAAACTACTGGAAAGTGATGTATAGCGAATAATAAGGAACCAGAGGGTGGGAGAGAGATAGCCTCACGAATTCTATGTTTGAGGTATTGAATCGATGCTGCGCTGTTGGAGTGAACTTATCTTGCACGTGGACCCAAAGGAATAAGTCACAAGGTGTTAAATCATAATATCTCGGTGGCCAATTGTGATCATCTCTTCGAGAGGTAACACTGACCGGAAAGAGCAATGGTTTCGTTGCTTGCGTGGCACATAGCGCCGTAGCCACCGTGGTGGTAATGGGCCTCATCAGTCAAGATGATTTTTCAATGGAATTCCGGATCAGTTTTATGCATTTCAAGGAGCCAATTAGCAAAGAAACGACGTTGTTGATGTTCTTGTATTAACTGAACTTTATAAGCCTTCAGACCTTATAATGCCAATTCCAAACAACGATGAGGAAGGGACAAACCTGGGTTTTTTTCAACGCTTTGGGCTACAGCAGCAATAGTCTCAGTTGTTATTGAGCGACGTGCACGGGTTTTATTCTTTACATTAATAACTTGTCCCAACACCTCGAGTGTTGTCCGCCAATTTCTGTATTGCGGTCCGACAACCTAAAAATGGTTTAGTTTTGCGAACTGTGACTGCAAGATTTTCACTATTTTTGTAGTGAATTTTCATAATTTCGGCGAAACGAGATGGGAAAGAAAATCTAATAAGTTTTTTTTTTTAAAAAAATGTGGTTTTAGAAATAGAAGAAGAGTTTTTTTTTAAATTTAAATAACTTTCATCCAAATGGAAAGCGCAGAAAACTAAAATTTATAAAACAACTCATATTACAGCAATTTTACTTCACTTAGAGTTAGAGTAATTTTTTTCTGTGACCCTTTTTTTGTTAATATAAGCATTCGTTTTTATTTTAATCCTTTTCTTTTCCCAATAAGAATGAGTGTTTCTTTTGACTTTTTTTTTACTTTTTTGTTTTGTTTTTTTTTCTTATTATTTTTTTTTTTAATTTTTTTTCTTATTATTTTTTTTTTAATTTTTTTTTTTTTTTTTTTTTTTAATTTTATATTTTGTGTGTGTTTTTTTTAAATATTTTTGTGTGCCTTTTTTCCTATTTGTCGTTGCTTAAAGTTCATGCTTTTTTTGTCTTCTCTGAGTATCACACTTATCCTGCCTACTCTGTTAACAGCCCTCGTACACGAAATTTCTTGACACGATTTTTTCATTCGTTGTTATTTAATCCCTGAACACTTTTCTATTATCACACTTCTCATGCCTACCATTGAACTGTAATCGCAATTCAGTGAAGCGATGAGTAAATAATCAAAGTTTAAATACAGCAACCCAGCAACACTTCCTTCCAACATTCCGACACCCCCCCCACACACACCGAAAACGGGTTCATCAAATATCAATAACAAATTATCAAAAATATCACGGTGGCTGGGTGATGACGAGTATATGGAGGTAATCATGGCAATTTCCTAGAAAAAGAATCGAAAGCGAAAAGTTTTCTCATTATTGGTTTTGTTTCCGACGACAACAACAACACCAACAGAATAAAGATAATTTCCAGTTTCTTACAATACCAATCGCGTCCCCCATTCACAGCACCACACCACACCAGCCAGCCATCATTTCTTTTTTGTTTGCCCATTACTTGCTACACTCCATTAGTTGTTCATCCCCCTGCCAACACCGTGCTCTACGCGAGCGATTGCGTGTGTGAAAGTAATGCTGCTTAAGCGTTTTTTGGTCGTTGAGGACTTTTAAACGCTTAATACAAGTGCTATGATTTGTCTGTATGAGTGTGTGTGTGTGTGTGAGTGTATGTTTATTTTATTCAAGTACTGTCACTGTGCTGATATTGGCCATGTAGGGATTGAATGAGTTGTAGTCTTTTAAAGGTTGCTCTTGTTTACGTTCGTAGGAGCAAAGTTGTTTAAGTTTTCCCTGGCATACTTTTGGGTGTTTCGCTGGCTGTCGTTAGTGTCCTTGTTGATGTTATTGTATGTGTGTGTACTGCTGGCGTTGTGCTGCCATTATGCTCATCGGTTTCTGCTGTAGTTGTAGTTGTTGTCATAGTTTATTTTTGCCCATTATTTAATGGCACCGGCAGCAGCTTAAGTACTTGCTCTTGTTTCTTGCACGGAATTTCATTTTCGCCGACTCCAGTCTTTATGGTAAGTGATAGTTTTATAAGCTGATTTGATTTTTGTTTCTTGTGTTGTTTTTCTCTCTGTCTCTCTCTCCCAACGTTCGTTAAATATTAACACACTTGAATGGTGGTATTAAGTGGCGTTTCACAAAATCAGTTATCCTTGGTACGCAGAATGGGTGGGCACAAAATTAGTGAAATTGTTATGTTTCGAGATTACCTAAAGCGGAAGTAGGATAATCTTTACAATAACAAAAAAAAAAAAGGAAGAGACGATGAGTTGCGAAATCAATGGAGTGTTAATAATAGGAGAGTATTATTTTATTTTTTATTATACATAATGGCTTTCCAGAAGAAAAGAATGATTGAAGGAATTTTTCAATATACAGATTATGCCCTAAAGCAAGATTAACTAAAGCAGGGATAAGGCTTGCTTTTTTCAGACAAACACATTTAATTAATATACATACAGGAGGATGAACAAGTGTTCTGCAATCTGTTTAATATCAGAATCGGCTAGAAAATGTTAGTGGCTAAATACGAAATCGATTGCTCGAAAATATATGGCAGAGGAGAAGCGATGCTTAGCGGATACACTCCCCCAACACCCAGTGTGTTAGTTGTCATGCTCAGTAAAGTCATATCTTCCTGATAGAGGAGATGCAATGCTTTGAGAAAAATCAGTTAGCGATCACCCTGTGCCAATACAGACTGAGTTACGTGGTGACCCATTTGACCACCTCCATAAAGACATTCATAAATATGCATCGATTTTAAGAAAGTACCAGTCTTTTTTTTTGCAAACTTTGTGTAGTGTATCTTTTTTTTGCGGAAACATATAGCGATATGTAATTGGAGCTTTTTCGGGGAATCCGGAAGGAATCGGCGAAGATGGGTTTGATGGTGAACGAGGAGAACATAAAATTGATGCTTGCAACTGCAACTCAATCGTTGCGACGACAGAAAGGCGACATTATGAAGGCCGGCAGTTGTAACGTCCACGTAGTGCAAGAATTTATACACCTAGGCTTCGGCATCAGCAACAATGCCACCAACCAAATAAAGCGAAGGATCGTGCTGGCAAATACATTTTATTTCGGGCCTAACAAACAAAATTCAATAAGTCCCCATTCAAACTGGGCAATTTTAATTGACGCAATTCTCAGTAAGGGGAATGGAAAGGGAGAAAACTTGCTCGTACTGGCAATTTCTTTTTGTGCTTTTCGCATTGTGATATTTTGAAAGTCATTTGTATTTAAAAAGTCAATAATGAAAACAAAAATTGCTGAAAAAGAACTTCCTTGTGTGAACACAAGATGTAAGTTCAAAAGGGAAACATTAAAATTGCGGCAATGAAAATTGTCTAGTGTGAATCGGGACAAAGCGAAGGATCGTGCTAATATATAAATGTTATTTCGGGCTTAACAAACAATTTAAGAGCAGACCACTCTCTCGCCGAAATTCAATAAGTCCCGATTCACACTAGGCAATTCTCAGTTTGTGGGAAATAGAATTTCCTTGTGTGAATGGTGACCAAATAAGCGAAATGTTAGTGCGATATCTATCACATTCCTGCGATGCTGTAGGCAAACAATAGAGTTGGATACCCTTATATGCCCTGTCATCACCATCGCTCTTCTCTGTACACGGTCCAGAAGCTGCAAAAAAGTGTTTGGAGCCTATGTCCATATATAATTGAACCAAATTTACTTTAATTTACTACGGAAAGGTGATAAAAAATAAAAATACACGTGTATCGGCGATTTTCATGTACACGTCAAAATTTTTTTTTTTTAAGTTTGAAGTATGAAGCTCCTATTGGCCTGTGTGAAAGCCTTTGGACCGATTTTTAACCCTTTTTCAGTGATCCAATCGAGCTGATTTTTTGCAGGCAGACTCGTGGAAATGTCTGTATCACGTCAAATTTTTTAAAAAAATAGATTTTTATCAATTCTCAGATTTTCCTAAATCTTTTTTTTTAAATGGTTATCGTTTTTTTAAGGTTTCAGTAAAAAAACATTTTTTTTTTCGTAACGCTTAAGTAGTTTAAAAATTTGGAGTCTCTTCAAGTTATGCTAAGAAAAGTGAAAAAAATATTTTTTTTTTCAAAACTAATAAAAATTGGAGAAACATCCGAGAATTGATAAAAATTGTTTTTAAAAAATTTTACGTGGTACAGATATTTCCACGAGTCTGCCTGCCAAAAATCAGCTCGATTGGATCACTGAAAAAGGGTTAAAAATCGGTCCAAAGGCTTTCACACAGGCCACTACGAACTTCATACTTCAAACTTAAAAAAAAAATTCTGACGTGTACATGAAAATCGCCGATACACGTGTAGTTTTATTTTTTATCACCTTTCTGAAAAAGTAAATTTGGATCATAGAACAGAAAAAAATATATTTTTTGTATAACGGTGTAAGAGTTTTATTCCATTTTGGTGGGCTACCAAGATCACGAGATATCATTTAGTTATCGTGCTAAATATCATACATCATTCATTCCTTCATTCGACTGCCTATATTCACAAACAATTGATTAACTTCCATTCAAAATGTGAAAAATGAAACGCAAACTTGAAAGACTCTATATTTATCGTCACTTGTCGAAATCCTAATTTTTGCGCCACGACACAATTCTCCAATGCCAGCAGTCACATGAAAATAAAATATTTGTATCCATTTGGCCGGCAATATTTTTATTATGCACCAAATAAATACCCGTCATTTGTCATCAACTTGTTCTTCCAATTTAAATTAGGAAATAGTTGCAACACAAAAACATAAATTTCTATAACAGCAGCACACGAGTATCTATCACCCAAACACTGTCAGCATTTCCAATTCTTAGCAAAGGCATGCACATTTTGCACTAAGTAAAAATTCCTCCAGCAACGGCCGACTTTTGAACGAGTACAATTTTGGTGTCATTTAAAGCAATAACTTCAAATTCTTAACCATTAGTCTTGGTACACTGCAAATGTTATACTCAGCTCTGCTACACTCTGGTGGTAGCAGCGGCACCAACGATGAACAAAATGAACATGAAAACTTTTTAACACTACCGCCATTAATCCTGGAGAGTTTTTTTTTTTTTTTTGGTTGTTACCCCAGCCTTCCTGTCACTGTGTTACTCCAGCCAAAAGTGTACTGGGGGGGGGGGGGGGGGGGAATGAAAGCGAATGCGTATGTGTGAGAGTTAGTTTAACTCTCGCAGATACTGTTGGCGTGGCTTGGCTGGCATTCACTCATCGCCAAAGTAAAGTTGCGTAGTGCAACAACAAAATGTCTATATTCACTATGGTGAGTCGAGAGTAAATGTACTTGTAGTGAACACACATATACATGCACTCACACATTTACACCACTCTAGCCACTCGAAGCCATAGATGGAATTGTTATTTGTGTGAATTGCATGTGTCGTACTGTGGCTGGTGTTGCACTGTGATAGCAAAAGGAGAAAAACACGTAGCTATAAAAAAAGTTTGTCGCCTTAGCTAATTATTTTCACTTGTGTTAGTTTCAGAACACTGTGTGTTGTTTTCGCCAGTGCAGCTGCTGGTTATATTTGTGTACAAGAGTACAAGAGTGTTCATATTTGTCCTCCCTATCAAATTTTTCAATTTTTTTTGTTTTCGAAACACTGTGTTTCGCTTGCAAGTGAACATTTGCTTTGGTCATTCTGCTCAACTTAGCCAATTTTTCGTTCGGTTTTTTTTTTTAGTTTCAAAACACTGTCTGGTGTTTGCATCTAGTGCTGTTTACTGTCGTAGCTGTTGTTGTTAATATTTGCTTTTGTCATATTTTTATGGCTTGTGAAAGTAAAGTCGTTCCTGGCACAAATTGCTTCGTTGAGCTCTGCTTGTGTATTGGTGCTAAGCGTTGTTGGTGATAGAGTGGCCGACCCGTGTGCCCGGACGAGTTGTTACTGCCACCGACTGCTACGACTGTTGTTGCTGTGGCAAACATTAACTGCATTTTGCTTGTAGTTATTTGGTTTATAAATTATCTAGATAGAAGAAGCTGCAGTTAATTTTCGTAGTTTCTGTCTTTACTTGTTGTATATCCCTGCCCTCCTCGCCGCCTCTCTCTCTGTATTTGTTTAACAAAGATAGATTTGTATGTGCAAATGAGTTATTTACGAGGAAATGGTTTGGAACTTGAGTAGAATATGGAGGGAAAAAAAATCTTAAATAGCGCAAGAAAAACATAAAAAACATAGCTCTCCAAACTACAAGTAACACAATCAGTCTTGTGCAGTGTGGGGGGTGGTAGGGAAATTGTTGTCTGCTTTTAAGTGGGAGTTTCATCTTGGCAGCACTTCAACTTTCATTGAGCCACATAAAAAGGAAAGTGAACTCAAATGCAAAGGATCTACAATTGTAAGGGAGTTTATGTTTTTAAGTTTGCATTCAGAAATTTAAAAATAAGGAAATAAGTAGATAATACGAAAACCGCGACTGCGATGGAAGGACCAAGTAGAAGAACACATTTAAATCGTTGGTAACACGAACTGGAGAATTCACTTACAGAACTGAAGTTTTTGGAAATCGTTTATTGTGCTGGCCAGGACCAAAAAGCCGACTTAAGTAAATTATGGAAAATTTGATTTTTTTTTGTCTTTTCTGCTTTTCAAAATCGGCTGGAATAGTTTAGCCCTAAATGACTGGAATATCTGAAAAGTACTATTTACATTTTTTTTTGTTATTTCCTAGTTGCTTGCACTATTTTTGACAGTTTATGGGGTATTTTTGGGAATTTTATCATATTTTATCATATGGTGGAAGGACCAAATGGAAGAACACATTTAAATCGTTGGTAACACGAACTGGAGAAATCACTTACAGAACTGAAGTTTTTGGAAATCGTTTATTGTGCTGGCCAAGACCAATAAGTTGACTTAAGTAAGAAAGTAAATTATGGAAAATTTGATTTTTTTTGTCTTTTCTGCTTTTCAAAATCGGCTGGAATAGTTTAGCCCTAAATGACTGGAACATCTGAAAAGTACTCTTTCATTTTTTTTTGTTATTTTCTAGTTGCTTGAACTATTTTTGAAAGTTTATGGGGTATTTTTTGGGAATTTTATCATATTTTTTTTTGGACAAGGTTAAGAGGTGGCACAAATTGTATAGTTGATTTCACTTCAGAGTTCGTGAATAAAAATAACAGTCAAAGTTATTATTAATAACTAGTAAGTTGTAATGCGCCTATGGCGCCCGTTGAAAAATGGAAAAAAAAAATTTTGTTGAAAACAAAAATGTAAAAAAAAATTTTGGAAAAAAAAAATTTGGGGAAAACACAATTTTTTTTATTATTATTATTTATAGAAAATTATAGAATGCCTATATAAATTCCTACGTACTGCGAGACATTGTCAGTGAATCAGTGTCGAGGGTAAATATATATTAAGATAGTTCTAGGTGTTCTCAATATATACGCCAATATATTATAGATTTCATGTTAAAAACCCTATAAAGGATAACTAGGACTATTGTGAATGTATGAAACTCGGACAGGGTTAAATGGCTTACAGGTTCTGTGCCGAGTTTGCTTCAAATATTATTGAGGGTTAAATTAAATCCTCTTATTCAACACATTTTTCCTATTCTATTTGTAATACAACTGAGAGTGTACTCGTCGGTTCATAGAGTTAATCTATCAGGAAAACAGATTCTGGAAATGTTTCTGTTCCCACAGGAGGTCCTGCATGTGCTTCACATCTTGCTATTAAGTGTTTGAAACAGCAGAAACACAGCAGGCTAATGCAAGAAATTTGCAATATTACGAAACCCAGACCCCGTAATTGATTTGATTGTATTTGTTCGGGCGGGAGAAAGAATGTATCCAGGTAAGATCAGGGCTGGGAAAAATTGGGATTTCCCAAGATTGTTCACTGTCATTACAGAAAGATTTGAGGTACTTAGTTGGGCGCTTAATTTGAAGTAACATGCACAGGTAGACAAACCTTTGCTGATAATGTCTCGAAACAACTTTCAAGACATTCAGTTGAATAGCGAAGACCTTAGAGCATTCATGCTATGCTTGCAAAACAAATGAATATATTCAGATTGCATCAATAGATTGCACCCTTCACTATTGTACTCCTAAGATCTCACACTACCATTACCCGAAGATTTCAGAACTTTGTTGGTTGCTCGATTTGGGCTAACATTCACAGACAGGCATCAAATCAGAACATTCATGCTATGCTTGCAAAACCAATGAATACTAAGACATATGAATATATTCAGAACACGACAAAACTTCAACAGTCTGACACTCTTTACTACACCTAAGATCTCACACTACCGTGCACAGATATTCACCAAATCTCTCAAGTGAATTTCGTTAATCTACTTTGAAGACTTTCAGTTGACAAGCGAATATTTCAGAGCATTCATGCTATACTTGCAAAACAAATGAATACTAAGGCATATGATAAATTGTGCTTGTATTGGCGAATGGGTTTGTTCATAGAACAGGATTTTCTCTGTATTGGTTCAAATAATTTATAACGACTTGTTTGAATGAGTGCACTTGGCGACACAAACGAATTAACCGAATGATAGAAACGCATAAACAGTGTATATGGCTTGATTTTAAAAAATCAAACAGTGTACAGTGTTTGTTCGTGTGTGCATCGATCTTTAACACTGAAGCACTTGTCTCGGCATTTCGTCCATCTCACCATCGCTGCTTACATTTTGAGTGATCGCTTATAGGTTTTAATAAAAATCAGGCGTTCATGAGTATTTGGTGTAATTTAGTCTGGCAGACGAGGTAGTCTAGAGTCCCCGGAATTCTTGTTCCGACCTGACTATCGCAGAGACTTCTTATAAGGTT
This sequence comes from Hydrotaea cyrtoneurina, assembly GCA_958296145.1. NCBI lineage: Eukaryota > Metazoa > Arthropoda > Insecta > Diptera > Muscidae > Hydrotaea > Hydrotaea cyrtoneurina. The sequence continues at coordinate 16,302,216 of OY282513.1, read as the reverse complement.
AAGAGTTATGTGTTATCGGCGTTCATGAGTATTTGGTGTAATTTAGTCTGGCAGACGAGGTAGTCTAGAGTCCCCGGAATTCTTGTTCCGACCTTATACTCCACCGTGGTTGTAAATCAACCCATATCGCAGAGACTTCTTATAAGGTTAAGAGTTATGTGTTTATGCTTAGAATTGATACCATCGAAATTTACAATGTATTTTCCTAGAATTTACAAATGCAGGCAAATGTTTTCATAGAATAGTCGTCAACCAAATACAACAATGTCTCCGTGTTCGGCGCAACCAATCCTTTTCGGCCGGTCTCTAGTATTTTCACTTCCCGCTATGGCATTTCCATTATCCATTTACCACTTGTTTCATTCTGTTTTTTTCTTATCATTTTACATCGTTATCGGCCCATTTCAATTATGAATTCAAAAGATGCCAAAGAAGTGACACAATTATTGTCGTCTTTAAAAGCTTCCATTCCGGTTACGAGTAGGACGAGGACGTTAACAAGTGTTGACCAGGTTAACTACAACTCATCAGCAGCATCATCGACATTTACACAGACTAGAGAACCTTAAATAACGATTTATTTCAATATCTTTTTTTTTTCTTGTTGATACTCTTTACATTGATCAGAAACAAGGAGCACAAAAAAGTCACACACACACACAGACAAACGTACCACAATGTTTTTTGTGTGTTCGAAATCCCCCTGAAGCTCTTGACATGTCAACAGCAGTATCGACAGCAGCAGTATTTGGTTAAACTGGACACTTTAAATGGGAATCCACTTACCACTGTTACAAATCCACCAGTTGTGACTCAAGTTAAAAGACTGGATTTGGCACAAAATGAAATGAATGAATTGAACGGATGACTGAATGGAAAAGCAGACCAAAAAAAAAACACACTAACACAAATATTGGATATTCTTATACCGACATACATACCTGCATACTGTATATTGTATGCAAAAACAATGAACTTTTAACCCACCTCACCCCTAGCCGTAAGATGGAATAAAAAAAAACCAAAGCAAATCGCATTGAACCGCATCGAATGGAACCCAATTCAAACCATGCCATCCCAGGCAAACCAAATCGAAATGTAATAAATAAAATATTGTTGGTGAAATTAATAAAACAAAAACGTGCAACAAAAAAAAAAAAACACTCAAACGATACGTAACGCAAAAGTTCGCCATTGTTGTTGCTTCCGACGCTGTCGTGATGGCGGTGGCAGTGGCTGTTACTTTTGCGAAAGGTATCCAAAACAAAAGTATGTCAACTCGAACGTAAAGTAAAATGGCAAAATGACGAAAACGAGCGAAAGGAATGCCATTAAAATTGTTCACAAAATGAAATATGAGTTCGCCTCTCGTTTTGCGAATGCACAACGACACAACGACAACAGTAACAACGTAGGGAACAAAGACAGGTCCTCGTCTTTTGTTTGCCACAAATCATATTCAAATTGTAACTGAAACTTGAGCACCAACGAACATTTCCAAATCAAACCTCCTTGTCCGGAACAACATGAACGAACAAAGTTATTACAATATGGATATGTATGTGTAGATGTATATGTGCATATGTATGTTAACGAGTAAGTAGGTGCCCCCTATTTCACAGTGGGAAGATATTATTTTATTTCGCAAGGAAAGCACATGTATGGAATACTCTTCCAGCAAGTGGTTTTCCTGCCGGCTATGAGACGTTATCAAATTTAAGGCAAACAAATACTACTTCCTCTTTCCTCCCTCCAACACCGTTGCACTGCCTTTAAAGGGGGACATCTCCTGTGCGTTAGTCAAAAAATAAAAGAAATGAAATCTGATGTGTTACAGAGAAGACCAACGATCCTATCGAGTAATGGCGTCATCCAAGAACAGAGAGATTTCGGGAATGCACCATCGACATACTGTTGAACTAAAGTATATAAATGTCAACGGTTAGAAGGACAGAGTCTTTTAAGATATACTGGATGGAACACCGATGATATCGGACCGTGTTATCGTGGCCGTGGTGGCAATTTGGCTGATGTTGTTTATCATTATTAACGGCACACCTTCTTTTTATACACTCCATCATAGGATGGAGTATATACTAAGTTTGTCATTCCGTTTGCAACACGTCGAAAGAGTGATCTGCGACCCTATAAAGTATATATATTATCGGTCAGTGTAACATTCTAAGACATTCTAGCGATGTCCGTCTGTCCGTCTGTTGAAATCAGGATAGAGTGCGAACGACCAACGCTAAGAAGCTGAAATTTTGTAGGAAGATGTTTTTTGCCCATAAGCAGGTTAAGTTCGAGAATGGGCAATATCGGACCAAAGGGGCAAAAGTTCCCCTTTACGGGACTAAATATATCCCGGCCATAATCAAATTTTTCAAATATTTTTTTTCACTACATCTGATTTTTTTTTGGTAAAATTGTTCTAAGTTTATATAATTTAAAGATGGGGAAAAAAAAATCCCAAAAATGGGTTCCGTGGACCCTTCGACCCAATAACTCAGTTAGTTTTCTTATTTATTGACTTTTTAAGGATCCATGATGGAGGGTATATAAGATTCGGCCCGGCCGAACTTACTATTTGTCCACTTGTTTATTATAAAATAAACATCCGATCATTTATCTCAAAAAATTGAATTTTTCTTTGAATACCGAAATAACACCACTTGTTGGAAAATCCTATAGATTGTCATTATCAACGTTCTGCAGTATTCGTTCCAAAATTCTAAAACTTTAAAATCCCAAAAAAAATTTTCGTTATTCGAAGAAAAAAATTCTAACTTTTACGGTTCTGTTAAAATTTTTTTAAAGTTTTTTAATAACTTTTGCGATCACTCAAAAAATTCGCCTGCCACAAATTAAATTTTTTTTTGGCAAAGTTATTGGGAAAACCCAAGAAAATAAAAAAAAAACATAAAAGTAAAAATTTTTCTTTCTAAGGGAAAAAATTGTGTTCGATTTCAAAAATTTGCAAAGCACTCCAAAGTGAAAAAAGTGCAAAATTGTGAAAACAAATTTAAAATTTTTTTTTTGAATTCCGGAAGTAGAGAACAAAAACTTAACGAAATAATGACAAAATGGATTTTTTTTTTATTTAATTATAATACAAAGTAAATTTATATTCTAATTTGGGGTCCGGGTGGGCGACGCAGACCAAATGGCTAGATTTTTGCAGCAACAGACCAAAGCCTCTGGTGGGAATCGAACCCACAACCCCGACTCTGATAGGCAGGCACTCTACCACCTCGCCTGCTGGGTCGCTTGACAAAATTGCTGTTGTTGTTATATTTCACAACTTCTTACTGACATCTATTTGCCATACGAAAGTAAAAGTTTTCAGTATTTTCACAGAATATGAAATTTGCTTGCCCCACTGTGTATCCCCCCCATTCCAAAATGGAAAATGTTTCAATGGGCGCTTAAATTCTTCCTCTCTTTCCCTCGCTGGCGAATATTTTTATGAATGTTCGCCGACATTATGCAGGCCACAATGGAATTTGCAAAAAAATGTAAAATAGCCCAAAATTATGTTGTACTAAAACGTAAATCACAAAGCCTCAAAGTATGCAATCTGTTTTTTTCTCTTTTTTTGGGGGGTATTTGTTACAACAAACTGCATGTAATGAAAACTGAAGGGGTAGAAATGTTAACAATCTTTTCTTTATCATTTTTGTTTTTCTGATGACAATACACGGATGTATGTATGTACGTACGTACAGATAGCTTAGTAATTGAAATGATTTCATTTTTATGAACAACGACAGAGAGTAGCTCCTAAAAGTAGATATCCATTTTTAGTTTCGTTGAAATTTATAAAACCACAAAGTTGAAAGAAGAAAAAAAAACAAAAACTGCCGCATAACTTGAAAAAAAAACTCGTGTGTTTGTGTATGTTTGTCTATTCATACATTTTTCCGGGCACAAACAAAGGGACAGTTTGATGGGACACTGGGACGGACAGATGGCGAAGAAGAAGAAGAAAAAAACAAATCCCAACTGCAACAACAGCAGAAATGAAGAATGAATGTTGATTATTTTATGAATGTTTTCATTTCGTTCATTTCTGTATTGTTCTGCTTGGTTTTAGCCAAGTCAGTTGTTTTTCTACACCTTCCCCGCCCCTTACCATTCGGTTCAGTTTTGGACGGACAAAAAAAAAAACCCAGGAAAAAGGATATTTAAGAATAGTTGCGGATGTATGTATGTTACCACTAGGAGAAACACTAGTGGCACCTTAACTACCACTACCTCCGAGGGTAACATAACTGTAACTGTAATGGTGGGGGGTAGTATGTTAAATGTGGTAGAAATCGGTATATTTATGTTGTTAGCCTGTCTCAATAATCACCTCCGAGGATTTACTATCTGAGACAATGGGAAAGCATATTTTGCCCAAAAGTTATAAGAAAATAATTGCGAAAACTAGGGTCCATAATGCTTCTGCTATAAGAACGATTTAGAATCAGTTTTTGAGAAATTTCCTTCAATAATCAAAGTGAATTTGTGAAATAAAAATCCATTTCGATTAAACTTGACAGAGTATCAATTAAACTTGACAGAACGAAGTTAGTGTACCAAAGAATTTGCAATAATTTCCAAAATTTTGTCCTCGATGTATGAATTCCTGCTGCTCTAATGGACTAGTAACCAACTCTGGGAAAGTTTTAGCATAGCAATACAAATTTTTGTGTAACTCTTTGCCCTGCTTTATATGAGGTACATATCATTTATGTACTTATGGTCAGCCCTGGAGAAAATGGAAAATGGTTTAAATTTCTTGTAATTGCTGCAGACCATTTAGTTGCATTAGGTTCCGGTGATCATCACCTATACCTCCCTCCTACTTGTGGTGCATCGTCATCAGTTCCATGCAGCAAATATCTGCTCTGCACGAAAACAAACAAAAACTTTGTCCGGATGTTCTGGTGATGCGGCATGAAAAAGTTGAGGTTTTTTTTTTTACAATAAAACAAGTAAACGTTCCTTTTTTTCCAAGAGCCAGTGAGTGAGAGAGGGAGAGAGATTCTAGTCTGTTTTTTTGTTCTGTAATGTTTTTTTCCTCTGTTGGCTACAGCGAAAAGTCCCTAAAAACAATGAAAATGAATGAGTGAGTGAATGAATGAAAAAAAAATGTATATACATATATATTAAAATATCTATTTGCTCAAGCCCGACTGGGCCTGACTGGGCCTTAGACTCTATTTCGGTTGAGTCGAGTGAGCATATTAAATGTTAAAATCCCTTTCATTTGTATGCTGCGGTGATTAAGTTCTTTTTTGCACATACATATATTTGTGTGTGTGTGGTTTTTACTGCTGCTGCAGTTCTATTTTGTTTTCATTCATATCCGGTACTTTTCGTTTTCGTTTGCTGGCATTTCTTTCGTTTATTACGCAGGAAATGCGCCTATGCTACTAACCCAGATAATGCCATGGAAGATGATGCCGAACGTACCCGATATGGCGGAGATGGCGCGGCAGCAGCAAGGGGGGGAAATGGCTCAAAGTTGCGCCCTTTTAAGTAGCGCGCACAAAATCGCTGTCGTAATTAAAGCATATTGTCCACACAACACAATGCCAAAAACGAATGCGAATGCGAACGCGAATGTGGTGCTAAATCAAGTGAAAGGCAAATTTATGTGTGAAAACGAAAGAAAAAAAACAACGCACACACAGCAAATAGGCATTTTAATGAAAATGAATACTTTAAAGAGGCGGCGGCCCCATATAAGGTGGGTGTCGAACTGACTGCTGTTTTCGCCTGTTTTTTAATTCGTTGTCAATTTTCATAGTCGAGTATTGCGAGGAGGGGTGTCTTTAAAAGCGGGTATCTTTTAAGAGACTTTACGAGTAAGAGAGTAATCTCTAGGCCATGTCCAACTTCTCTAGAACTGCATTAGCCGTTCGGAGTTGGCTTCAAACAGTAGGTGCCGGTCAGTGATTATAATAATTGTATCGCACACAGTTCACTGATTCGACAGAAGTTCCCCATCTGTTCCTTGATGGAATGTTAAGAGAAATAAGTAAGTAAGAATGCGCTGCAGCGAAGCCAGCCGCGGAAGTCACATGAATGAAATCTTGAGCGCCGAAATGTTCCTTCATGGAATGTTAAGAGAAAAAAGTAGGAAGAATTGGAAATGCTGGACATGTGGCTTTAGGCAGGACCGAAGACCACATTACCTGCTGTAGAAAGTTTTTAATAAAAAATTATATTGAAAAAAAAATGAGAATTTTATTCGCTGTGAAGTTATATGAAACTAGAAAGTACAAACTTCATTCAGAAAGTCTAATACGTTCTAGTTTCATATAACTTCATAGCGAATAAAATTCTCATTTTTTTCAGGTTTTTCCAACTCAATTGAGGCCTACGCCGCGTCTTGTTGGAAAACCTTATACATGAGAATCCAAATTGTTCTCATTAAGTAGCTCCATTCTATTTTTTTTATTAAAACGACATCATAGAAATCACTGCGCACAAACTCAAACAAAAAATTATTAAAATACTAGTAAGTTGCAATGCGCCTATGGCGCCCGTTGAAAAATGAAAAAAAAAATTTTGTGGAAAAAAAAAAATTTTGTTGAAAAAAAAATTTTTTTCTTGAAAAAAAAAAAAAATTGTAAAAAAAATTTTTGTAAAAACAAAAATTTTTGCTGAAAAAAAAAATTTGTAAAAAAAAAAAATTTTGTAAAAAAAACAAATTTTTGTAAAAAAAAAAAATTGTAAAAAAAAAATTTTGGAAAAAAAAAATTTGGTAAAAAAAAAATTGGGAAAAACACAATTTCTGTACAAAAAAAAATCTGTGAATCAGTGTCGAGAAAAAAAAAAAATTTGGAAAAAAAATGTTGTAAAAAAAAATTTTTGCTGAAAAAAAAAATTTGTAAAAAAAAAATTTTTGTAAAAAAAACAAATTTTTGTAAAAAAAAAAATTTTGGTAAAAAAAAAAAATTGGGAAAAACACAATTTCTGTACAAAAAAAAAATCAGTGAATCATTGTCGAGGGTAAATATATTTTAAGATAAACAGCAGATGAAAGACGATAATCTTAAGCAGGGATAAGAAATCAGTGCAAAATCATGAAAGTACTGAAACAAAAACATATTCCAAAATGATGATTATAAATAACTTCTATGTCTTCGCGCGCTCCCGTGAGTCATTGTGCGTATACCATTTGGGAATGCCTGTTCTACAGTTTCCGTTTGTAGACATTGAAAAATTTCGCTTTTTATTCCAAAAAAAAGTACAGCTTTCATTATAGAAATGTTCTATCAACCACTTGTCCATTTTTATGTATGACAGGCAAAACTTTAAATTAAATCAAATACTTAATATATTATTTTCAGCTACTGGATCTCCTTGCAATTTGGCCACGTTGTTTGCAGAAGTCATTGCTATTCCAGCTCAGTGAATTTTAATTGGTAAAGACACTTGAACGACGGGAACAATCTCTAAAGTCCTTCAAGAACTGTATAGAAATTAATTGATTTACCTGGCAACACTCGTATGTCTCTGTGATTAGAATGTTCACACTACTTTTGAGTGTGGGCATGCATACAAATCTAAATAACAGAAAGGTTTTGTGTGGTTCTGTTCTGTCATTCTGTAAACCTTATAAGTTTTAATGGGATATTCGAAAAATCCCCTACAAATAAATTATTTCGTTTACAAAAATCAAAAGTTATTCCTAATGCACGCTGATCCCTTGGCATATTTTAGGGGCTATAAATTACATTCAATTCGAAGCCCATTTCAAGGGTCATCCGGTTGTTGAGCCTATTGTAAGCCGCTCGTAATCTCTATCTCTCCAAGGGAGAACTTACACCCACCCCACCCCAAAAAAAATAACATCCATTTTCTATTGGTTTTTCATTTTAAATCTTTTAATCACTATTTTAAATTCGAGTAGAACAGGCCCACCAAAAAAAGAGGCTAAATGTAAAATAGTGTCTGTGGGTTTGTGTGGGTGTATTAGTGCGTGTCATGTGTAGGTGTGTGTTTAAGCATTTTGTTTAAAATACCACTTCAACACCTTCAAATAAGTTCAAATCCTAAAATACCAACAGACACACACACACACACAGGTTCATATGTTTGTATTTAATCTGTGTGTGTGTGTTTCTAAACCATAATATCTGCTTTGTGTGTGCCGGATACGGATATGAATGCCCGAGTGTCCGCAGTGACTGCTGTGTGTTGGTGTGCCTTCAACCTTTTTCAAAAAGGGTAACCAACCATAGTTTATCCACCACAGACACACTCTCGGGGTGTATGTGTGCGTGTTGTATTTAAATGTATGCAAACACTAAAAGTTTTTCAGAAGCATAGCGTCCCGCTACGATTCAGTGGTTGCCTTACATAAATTCAATTAAAATAAATTTCGGTGCCGTTTTATTTTTTCTTTCACTCGCAATCTGTTGGAGATTGTGCGAACAAAAAAATACGTTAACTTAGTCTAATAGGAAAATGTGAATAGTTATCACCCGTACCTACACACATACACACACACACAGGAACTCACATTCCGCCAGAGCGATTCTTTTGAAAATCTAAAATGGCCACCAGTATTTGGTCCAAAAGTGAAATTATATGTCCATAGTAAAAAGCAGGATTAGTTGGGGCAAGGTATATACCATAACTAAGCCCTAGCATATTTTAAAATGAGACATATAAAAGTCCTATGGCTAGGGTGGGGGTCATTCAAGTTTGTGATAGGTAGCTGTTTTGATATAAGGGGCAGTCAAGATTCTATTAAAATCTAAATAAAAGGAAAAATGTGAAAATCATCACAGTACGGCTGAAAAACAAATTTTCTCTATAGACCTTCGACCGGTCATTTGAACGGATAACTGCGTATTCCGGCTAATTGTTCTAACATCAGGTACCAGACGACAGATATCTGACGAACCAGATACCGTTGAAATATCTATAGAATATATCTCGCACAGCACACTGATTCGAGAGAAGATCCCCATCAGTTCCCTCATGGAATATTGAGGGAAATAAGTCAGACTGAGATTTTTTTCGTGTATTTTTTACATTCTTTTTTTTACACGGTAAAAATTATTTAAATTATTAAACATCGAACATTGAGGTCGCCCCAAAGAGGCAACCATGTGGGAAATATTCTAGTGGGAGAGAGAGATGGCATATCTTGTAGATATCGCAACTTAATGGATACATTTGATTTTATATAAATATTAGGATATGAAAAAGTAAACCACGAAATGGGTGCCTCGAATACTCAGATGGTTGAATGAAGAGGACTTCACGGAAAACAAAAATCTATTTTATGGAACTTAAGACAAATGGCTGTCTTAAGTTCCATGAAATAAAACATTGTCTTTTGTACTCCTCTCGATTTGTAGCCATACATACCCTTGAAATCAGTGTGAATATTCTAATCATAGAGACGTACACTGCCGTCGTTTGAAAGAAAGTCAAACGCGCCAACAGTTAACCCTGTCCGTGGATTTGTCAAATAAAGGGTGTTTTTTATTGGGGTATAGAACTTTAAGTTGGCATCACTTTTTTAACTGGCGGCCATTTTGTCAGCTGTCAAGTGATTAATATTTAGTTTGGTTTGCCATTTCATCATGAACAGGTTGACAAAAGAACAACGCTTGCAAATCGTGCAAATTTATTTCGAAAGTAATGGTTCAGTTCGCGAAGTTCACCGCAAGCTCCGTCCATTTTATGCCATTACATCCACAAAAACTGACTGTTTGGTGTGCTCTATGGGCTGGTGGAGTCATTGGGCCATACTTCTTCCGAAATAATGCTGGAGAGTCAGTTACCGTTAATGGAGACCGGTATAGAGCCATGATAACCGACTACTTTGTTCCCGAATTGGATGGCATGAATGTGGATGAGTTGTGGTTCCAACAAGTGGTTGAAAATTGGACCTATAGAATTGGCTTTATTCGAGCCAGCCGCGGCGGCCACATGCCCGAAATCATATTTAAACATTAATGGCATAAAATTATCCTTCCAATAAAGCCAATTGATTTTCTTGTGTTTTATTTCAATTCAAAGTTCTATACCTCAATAAAAATTCAACCCAACCAAGATTGCGATGTGATTTTATTTCTTAGGAGGACAGTACACGTATCGCTAGGTAAATAATTAAACTAGGCAAACCATTTTTGCTGAAATAAAATATATTTTATTCAAAAGGAATACATTTTCTCGTACTTGCTCCTTATTTTCTAAATTTGGTCGTGTCTGTTAATTTAAAATATTGTTCGTATCATTTGATAAGACTCAAAAGTGTAACACATAGAAAAATGCACACTAGACCCTAGGTGTTATTAAACCAAATTCGATTCATGAGTTTTAGTTCGTTTGAGCCATGTCCTGCTGGTATGCACGATAACCTTCGAAAGAGTTAAACAATCGCTTTGAAATTTGGCAGGGCCTAATATTTTCCCAAAAACAAGTCATGGTAATGCATATGGCCACACCCCTTCGGGTACATCCCATACAAGACCCACTTTAGAAATCGTGTAATAATATCAATATGCCCAGCTCGATCTTGGCCAAATTCTGTATTTAGTAAAGCTGTGACTGGACAAAGTTTCGGACAAAAACTTGGAGGTCTGGCCATGCCCACTTTAGAAGTCGTGTAATAATATCAATATTACCCAAATTATGTATTTTTACAGCTATTACTGGATTAAGTTTGGGAGAAAAAGTTGGAAGTCTGACCACGGCCATTCTGGTACATATAAGCCGTACATTCCCTTTTCCCTCAAATTTTTGCTGAGAATTTGAAGGCTGGTTTTCTGTTAATCTTATCCCGTATCCCGTTTCCAAGAGATTTTCTCACAATGTCCATTAAATTTACCCCATAAAAATATACAAATATACAATTAAAAAAAAAAATAACAAAGGATGCGAAAAGGGATAAATGGATTCTAAATTTATCTCCTTGTTCTACTTTAAATTTGTTATTATTAATTTTAAATTATTTTGATTTGAATTTCTTACTCTGCTAAGCTTAGCCATTCAATCAGAACGTTTAATATCATGTAGTTTGGAATAAGTCCAAACAGTCGTTCGAATGATTGAAACTGAATTCGATTTCGATGACCGATGAGGGTCACACTATGGCTGCGTTGGCAATCAGAATGGCTACATTTGGGGCATGGAGAATGCCCGAGTGCCATGAAATACCATAGCGTTAGTGCTGGTTGTTCGGCCGAAGCCAAAACTATCAAAGACTACGACTGTCTCCCCAGTTGAGGTGCTTGAAAACATGATGGAAAATGCAGCATAAAGTGTATTATGAGATTAGAGACGTCATACATAGGAATAAAATGGACGGTGCCATTCATTGTAGGGACCTAAATTTCTACGATTAAGGATGGCTGTGGAGTTGAGCCAAAAGTGATCGCATTTTAAAATAACTCGACTCCGACTCGGGATTTATTGTGAGAGATTTCGAGGTTTCAGATTCGGTCCGCTGATATCTCATATTATCTCCACAATATTTTCCATTGTGATCATATGACAAGCAACGATTGCAGCAAACAAACTGTTAATGTCGTTTATATTCCTGACGGTCAAACAAATTAGTTTTCGGCGGAACTTGAAAGTGTTTCATTTTAGAATTAAACTAAGGGGGAGTGAAAGGTGAAAGTTTTAGAATAAAACTTTATCTTAAGTGTCTGAAAATATTTCTATCCTTGCAGAAACAATACATTTTCATAATAACAAAAACAAAAGAAGTGTGACTGTTACCCTCTTCCCCTGTTCGTTCGGTACTCTCAGCATGAGCACAAGGAATGCTAACATTAATCATAGAAAAAAGCAATATAAAGTTTTGAAGGTGTATGTAAGTTTTGGCTCAATCTGCTTTCATTTTTCATCCTAACATCAGCGTTTATGTTTTCTGCTGCTCTTCCCCTGCCCCCTCGGCATTCCTTTGTTGCATGATTTCAAAAGTCAACGTTAATTGATGTTATTCCTAAAAGCATTTGACACTATAAAACATCACTTACTAACGTCAGGTTGCCTTCGCTGTTGTGTCATAGACGACAGACGTAGCACCAGAACGAAAGGAGCGCCCAACAGATGGAGCCGGTTAAGGAGAATATGGCAAAAATTCATGGCAAAGTTATGGAAAGCTTTCACTGGCAAAATGACATACAGGATGGAATGTAACATGAAATCATAGCAGACTTTTAGGCTGTCTAACGTTCGTTGAGACAAACTAAACGCTAACGTTTTGGAGGTTGCCCAACAACAGACAGCAGCATCTATGCCGCGGCCCAGTAATCCTTTGAAAAGGACCAAACCGTGGGCCGGGGACACTGGTGTATGCCGTAGTCTCGCTGGCAGCCATCATATGCCATTGACAGGGCAAACGATTTATATGCATTAAAAATTATAATTACTTGAGATTTTGTTGTCATACAGCCATTCACCTTTCCATCATTAACTACAAAACGTTAATGCTAACGTATGAAAGCAGCTCATGCCTGCCTCAGTCGGGGGTGAAAACGTGTCATTTCACATTACAGTTTTGTTCGCGTTTGCCGGCCTTTGCTCGGCTTAGAAGCAGCAGCAAGCAATCATTTATATTTGGCAACATCAGGCTCTGTTGTTGCCTGTCATTTGCAAGGGGGGAGGGGGTGGTGGTGGGAAAACGGTCAAATGATGTTCGTCATATAACCAGCCTGGTGTGGATTTCTTCATTCATGCCTTTCCTTTTGGAATCACCATTTTTTGTTGTTGTTTTTGTTTGAAAGTTGTCAATGTTGTTTTGGAAAGTTTTCGGTGGAATTCCATTGATTGACGATACATAAAGTTGCACTAAGTTTAATGAGTTTTCGACATTTGATGATTATTAAAACTTGAGCTGAACTAAGCTGAGCTGATTTCAGCCAAGTTGCGTTGAGGCGGCTCCCTGTGTGTGTGTGTGTTTTTTGTCTGCGCGTAGCAGGTGGCATTGGCTGAGGAATGTGTTATGAAAGTTGGAAGGCTGTTTTTCATCGATGTCGTTACATCAAAGGGTTACATCAAATGTATCGTATGACATAAAAGCAATTACAAAGAGAGTTTTGTAGGCCAGTCCATTTTGTCAGATTAAAGTTACATGAATATTTCATAGCCGTTATTGGATTTATTTGGGAAGGCCAAAAGTTGCTGATTATTACTTTTTTTTTGTATTCAATGCGAATGGAAATCTTTTATTCACATGATGGATGGAAATTTTGGAAATTGATTTATTAGAGTTACAAAGTAAGGGCAATGGTTATTAATACATGCATGGATGTGATGTAAAAGCTTAATATAAAAAAAAAATTTAAGTTTTTTCTGAATTAAGTTGCGATAATTGAGTTAAAGCTAAATTGTCGTATGTACCAGAAACTTCATTTTATAATCTTAATATATATTTACCCTCAACACTGATTCACTGACTCTGTCACGCAGTACGTAGGAATTTAAATAGGCATTCTATAATTCTATAAATAATAATAATAAAAAAAAATAATATTTTTTTTTGTACAGAAATTGTGTTTTCCCCAAAATTTTTTTTTACAAATTTTTTTTTTACTAAATTTTTTTTTCAACAAAATTTTTTTTTCCACAAAATTTTTTTTTTCAACTGAATTTTTTTTTTCACAAAAATTTTTTTTTCAACAAAATTTTTTTTTGAACCAAAATTTTTTTTTCCAAGAAAAAATTTTTTTTCAACAAAATTTTTTTTTTTCAACAAAATTTTTTTTTTTTTCAACAAAATTTTTTTTCCATATTTCAACGGGCGCCATAGGCGCATTACAACTTACTAGTGAAGAATAACTATAAAATTTGGATAAACTGTTGTCTCCTGATTACAAAAATTACCGATGTTTTTTGTATATCCAAACAGTTTCGGAGTTAAAAACAAATTTAATGGCAAACCGTTTTTATTTTAAATCAAAAAAATTCGAAATTTGCCAAAAAAAAAGTGGTAATTTTCTATAGCTTCCCACATAGACACATACTTAGCTGAAAATTGTAATGTTGGATTAAATCATTGGCATTGCTATGATTTGTATTTCTGTCTTACTCTTAAAGTATCTGGCATTTGCAAGGTAAAAACGGCCGATGAAAAATGTTTGGTTGGCTTACCAGGCTCACTCACTCTACTTATCGGGTTACGAAGCTGGGTCGTCAGCATTTACGAGGTGGAGAATAGCCGCTGAAAATGTTCGATGGTCTTACCAAGATTCGAATCTGGGTTTGCTTGTGTGATAATCGCATACACTACCTATCACACCACGGCCAAACAAATTGCTACAGAATCGAGGTTTGTTTTTTTTTTGCAGTTTTTTAAGCCCTAAACAGATTTCCAACAAAACACTTTTTTTTTGTATAGAAATTGACTGATTTGTTAAAATTATAGATTGCAACGCTGGCCATCACACATGTGGTAATTACGCCCCTCTAAGCAGACCAAGCAAAAGATACCAGTTAACCTGATAAGCCTTGAGAGTCAATTCAAGAATTTCCCGTGCGGGCGAATCCTTCACTTGGTTAGGGGTTTACTTTTTACTAACACTCAGGGGATGCCCCCCTATCGAATGTTTATTTTATAATGAAGAGGAAGGTATGCCGTTAATAGTGAATAACAACATCAGTCAAATGGCCACGACGACCACACTTGCAGGACCATATCCTCTTCATGAAATTTTCCATAACCAAATAGCCAAGTGGCTGCCCTATGTCCTCTATCTTTGAGGTCTTGAATCGACGCTGAGCAGTTGGCGTATACCTCATCTTTCACGTGGCCCCAAAGGAAGAATTCGCAAGGTGTTAAATCACAAGATCTCGGTGGCCAATTGTGATCACCTCTTCGAGAGATAACACGGTCCGTGAAACTTTTCCCGTAACAGATCAATGATTTCGTTGCTTGTGTTCGAAAAAAACTAATAATAATACAATTACAAAAAAAAACAACAACATCGTTTTTCCATGATCTTAGGACAAACTAAAAACCACAATAATTAAAAAAAAAATACCATACAAAAATTGTTTCCCCCCAAAAACGAGAAAAATACGAAACGTAGTCAACTGTGAAAATATTTCTAAAATATATCGCATTGTCCATGTTTTAATGTTGAAACATTAAAATAACTTCTGACTGCTTGTCTACAAACAATTTTTTACAAAACTCAAAAATTTATGTATGTATGTATGTATGTTGTTTTATTTAAAAATTATTTTTGTTACAAGTCAGTCTTACATTATAGAGATGGTTATCAAACCTTACATCTAGATTATTAATATTATATTAATTGGAGGTTCAATTTTATCTTAAGAAAAAAAAAAAAAAAAAAAAAAAACATGCGCCTACTAAGTACCTCATAGTGTTTGTTCTCACTACAGGAGACTGTAATTGATTATGTGAAAAGATCACAGTCCCTAACAGAATGATTTGATTTTTTTGTAGGTTTTGTGTTTGTAAAGGCTGATCGTCGATCAAAAGCAACACCCTGTAAATAAAAGAACTTTCCGAATATGACTAAAGAAGATAAAAATCATCAGTTATCACTGTTATGTCCTAGATTAAATTTGGGATTCTTTGCATTTAAACTAATATTTTGAGAAATAGTCAAACATTTGAAAAAATCTGTTTGTATTTTTCTAAAAATTTTAATATTTCTTTATTTCCAGGTATGTGATCAATTATAATCGACTAATAAAGGTAAGTTTTGTTATTTATTTCGAATTTTACTATGATAAAAATGCACTTAACACTATTTCATTTATTTTTACAATTTTGTTTCCCTTTGTCGAGTAGAAAGTGTACAATTTACTAAGACAAGTTCGGCTTTAAGTGCCCGTTACGGGGTCAAAATGCATGAAAAAGGATAGTATTAGTGTAAGTTTGTGTCACATCGACACTGATGGTTCATAAATATTTTGGTTTTGGCGCTTTACTCTAGAACCATGTACAAAAATCGGCTATGAAAAATAATGGCTCCGTGAAAATCACATTCCACAAAATTGTGTATATTTTTGGTCGTATGAATTCTATAAAAATGTGTGGTTTATAGTGAATTAAGACCCAGGCCGACAGCTATATTTTGCATAGTCATTTCCATTAAGTTGTATTTCAATTGAAAGACGCTATCCTTTAGGACATTTCTCCCAGTTTATTCTGCTCTGTACACTTTCTTCCCATTCCCATTCCCGCTCCTAACCCTTTGTATTCATTTAGTTCCACAAGCAACATACTTGACTTGACTGTGTGGCTTTTCTTTGGAAATTAATAAACACGTTTAAAATTCTTGCTTTCTATTGAATTACCTACTCTATGGATTTAAACTTATTTCAATTCTGCTTAAACTCCATTGTTAACATATTAATCTACTTTGGAAGCGCAAAGAAAAGGCCGGCGGTGGTAGCGAAGAGCGAAACGTAATGGAACAGCAACAAAGGAACAAATGCCAATGTTAAATAGTTCATTGTTAGTGCGAAGAAATAGCACAACAAACAGAACAGCAAAATAGCGAAACAGCGTCAAAAGACACGGTGCGAAGGATATGATTTAAAGGGCCAAAGTTGATACACTCTGCCACTGTGTTCGGTCTGTGTGGATGTGTGAACTGTGTGGTGCCCTTGTATTGTGTGGGAGAACATGTGTGTGTGTGTGCGGGTGCCTGAAAGTGTATAACAATTGTACAGTGTTATGATATACACACACATACCATGACACCACACAGTATAACACAATGACCACCGAGACAATTACACACAATGCGCGTGTTTCGGTTACTGTTGTGTGTGTGTGTGTTTGTGTGGGCACAGCAACAATGATGTCACTAGTGGTGATGTTGGTCTTGGTCCTGAATACGTTTTCAATCCTTGGGTACGTATGTATAGGGTGGGTGTGTGTGTGTGTGTGTGGGCTGATCTTACAATTCCCGGCTTGTTTTCTTTTTCTCAAAAAAAAAGTATCTCATCACACATCTTTAGCCGGAAGTTAACTTTTGTAACTGAGTTCTATTTTTTTTTTGACATTGTTGCTTTTCTTCGCCTCCTTCGGATATGAAAAGAAATTTAAACAACACATGTTTCACAGTTGGTTCAGTCCTTATTTACTGCCACTGCCGCTGTTGCTTCTTTGGCTGGTAGAGGATTCCGTCTCGGCCGCTTTAAAAGTATGTGTAGGTGGTTTTTATTGTTGGCAAATTCTTTTGAAAGTGAATTTCTATAATCTTTTCTCTTCTTTTTCTTTTTTGTATACAAAATACTGTGCTTTCTTTTTGCGCTTAAATGATTTTCTTGTGAAACTTATGAAAGTGAAAATAACAATAAATAAGAGTCTATTAAAAGCGCCAACGTGTATTCAAATTTATTTATGGGAAAACGTGAATCTGTATAAAAAAATTAAATGCCAGGATTTTCAAGGCGGCTCAGCTCATGGCAAAGTTCGTTTCGGTTTTCAGTGAAGGGACTTTTTGCCAAGTATTTTTTTTAAAATTGAAATTAAGCCGAAATCTTATGTGTGAAGGTTAAAGGTAAAACATTTTGTTTGTTTTTTGAAATGTAGGTTAAGTGCAGGGTATATCGAATTGAAATTCGGCGTCAATGATAAGACCGAATTTGGAAGATAAAACGAATGAAGGTAGAGAAAACATAAAATAAAATAGAATGGTATAATATGTCATTGTACTGCAACTGTAAAGGATTTTTCAAGTTGTCTGGCTAAATACAGATTGTTCGCCAATTCGAGATTTGACAACTGGGAAAAAGGAATAACTTCTTATGTATTTCCGATAGTCGAAGAAAACTATAGATATTTGGAAAACATTCCATGAAAGAACAGGGGGGGGGGGAATTTTGCTCACAACTGTGAGATCGTTATAGTTTATATACTGAGTGAACGATTGATAATTTGCCTAGAGATGTTTTACACAACTTGGAGCTTATTTTCTTACTCTGAAAGTCGCCGGCAAAACAGACGCTAAACCGTTTTTCAGATGCTCTTACCAGGAGACGAACCTGGATTTTTGTTGTGTGATCGTCACACACCTGTGGGCGGTAGCGTGTGCGACTATCACACAGAAGAACCCGAGTAAGACCATTAAACATTTTTTTTCGGCGGCGGTTTCCACCCTGTAAATGTTGGCGACTTTACGAGTAAGAGAGCAATCTCTAAGCCATGTAAAACTTCTCTAGAAAAGCATTAGCCGTTCGGAGCCGGCTTTAAACAGTAGGTCCCGGTCAGTGAGTATACAGAATTATATCGTACACAGCTCACTGATTCGAGAGAAGTTCCCCCGTCTGTTCCTTCATGGAATGTTAAGGGAAATAAGTAAGATCGTCACACACACAAAAAATATCACACCACGTCCCTCACACATAAACATCGATGTTTTCACTTAATCGTTCGTCCACGGGAGCGTATGAATAATTGCAATTGATCATACGCCGGGGTGGATGAAGCGTTTTGATATCAAATATAAGAAAGTGTGTTTTTTTTTGAAGTGTGGATTTTACGAAGAAACATATAAATATAATTGCATATATTATAATTTTATGGCCAAGAATGTATTTTTATTACAAGATACGGGGTTGCCATTATGTTATAAAAATGATTTTGGCTGGCACGAATAAATCCCATTACCTCGCCAAAAAAATTCTGCGGTGTTAAATCGCATGATCTAAATTTCTGGAGGAATATTTTGTATGGGAACTATATTAAAAGATTATGAGGTCTTTTACGCGTGCTTGTATTGCATTCTGATTGGAAATTAAAGTTGGGAGCTCAATCGGACTTTCTCGACTGGAAATGATTGCTAAAACGATTGTCAGAGTTA
This sequence comes from Hydrotaea cyrtoneurina, assembly GCA_958296145.1. Taxonomy (NCBI): domain Eukaryota; kingdom Metazoa; phylum Arthropoda; class Insecta; order Diptera; family Muscidae; genus Hydrotaea; species Hydrotaea cyrtoneurina. Next base: position 16,283,401 of record OY282513.1, on the reverse strand, counting down.
CTCAAAGTCGATGGATAAAATTTTAAATGAATATATCACCTTTTTCTTTAGATGGAGTGGCAGTGAGATATACATTTTGTGTATTTTAAATATTTCGGAAATGATAACTATAATAAGTTGATGCTGTAGATTTCCAAATCGATATTAATTTCTCTCAAAATCGCCCGTTTACGAGATTCACGAAAAATTAAAAATTTTAATTTTTTCGATTGCCGACTGTCCCTTTTTGAAGAAACCTTCTCATAGTATGACTATCCTTTCGTAGACTCGGTCGTAATTGGATGGAGCTAAACCAGTCTGCGGAACTCCGCTCAAAGTAATGTGAAAATATTCTATTTTTATTTAGCAATTTAAATGTTGGCAATTAAAAGTTTCTAAAAAAATGAATTAAAATTATTATTTTTTTATATTCAAATAGAAATATTACGATTTCATTTATTTGGCTTCGTTGTCAACCCGATTTCTGTCAACCCAATGGTTTCAGAAAAAAATTAAATATTTTATTTATTTTTTTCTATTCATAAAAGAGCACGATTTCATTTATTTGGCTTCGCCTTGGTGTCGGGTATTAGCTCGATCTTACGAATAGCCTGCACCATATTCGCCTTAAGGGCCTATATCACTAATGCATTATTCGTATATCATCCGTCATTCAGGACACCCCACAAAAAAAGTGTAACGGCGTCAAAGAGCAAACTGGAAATGGCATTGCCAAGACGGCTGGTAACATGATTGCCGAACCTGGTGCTCAAAAGATGGTATGATCCTACAATGGATAGAATTATATATAATAGATTACATCAAAATATGTGTCACCTTATCCTTGACTTTCTATGATAAAAAGGTATTAACAGACTGTTTTTATAAAACGAATGGGTTTTTCGTTTCGGTAAAATATCGAACAGAAATTTAGTTTCGTCAGTTTGGGTTTTTGTAACACGAAAGTCTCAATTAAACTCTAATTGAAATTTTTTTCTTGTGTATTTTTGTGTGTATTGTCCAATTGGATTCGTTGAAATTATAGAAACACAATTCAGTTTCGTTTCGGCTACAGACGTTTCTGTTCGTCTCAGACGTATACGTTTTAGAAAAACAAGCTGTTAGTCAGGTACTAATTTTTTTCTGATTTTTTTATGAAAAGGCCCAGCAATAACGCCGACTAAAATATATTTTTTTTCTTTCCATACGTTTGGATAAAATTATTTGACACACTTCCTGCACTTCCAGGCGTAGCGCCTATAACTCTTATACAAATATGAGCTTAACTGGCAAAAATTGCCAATTCAGAAATGTCTGCCTTTCTTTTTCATTGTTAATCCTGTATCTTTTAATATTCCATAAATATTTTCCAGTACATAAAAGGCTTATCATTTTGTATTTTCTCGTCAATCCTTTCAATAATAAAATAAATTGTCGATTTCATTGTAAGCTCTTCAACAAAGTCCTGTGTGTTCTGAGTGTTAATACTCAAAAGACACAAGTAAATATTCGAAATATATGCCATGGCATGAATCTCTAGAGATAGGAGAGCTTAGAGATACATTTCAATGGATTACAATGCATTCTTAAAATTAAAATCAACATGAAATTATCTCAAGGATAATGTCGTAAATTGCAAGCACTCAAATGAATGTGCATCTAACAACGAAATCAGCACAACACTGAGGACAATTGTGACGGCGCTGCTGGAAAAATGTGAAATGAAACAGCTAAAAAGTTATCAGTTGTAAATGGTTTATTTACAATAACATGGAGAATAGTTAGAGAAAAATATAAACGAGTGAAGTGGATAATTTGAAATCACTTTGATTTTCAATGGAAACCACTTCCACTTTCATCCGACAAGTATGCAGCCATACCACAGTGTACAACTTAAATTAAGCAAACTTAAAAAAAAACTTAAACTTTCCGGTTAGCTACGGTTACGGGTCATTTGTAGGGGAGACCATGGTTTGCCTATATCTGTCATCTGGATGTTAATCCTTTATGATTTATTCCTTTAGAAAACATATCTGATATTCTGGAAATAAATTCGTTTAACAAGTCATCGATGTTCTCACATGAGACAGTCGAGCTGGAGCAAATGAATTCATATATTTATATAATGAAAACGAAACGGAAACATCAACGATAACAACAACAAATCCAAATAAAAGCAATAAATCTAAATGAAACATTAAACATTTCCTAATGAAAACAACAACAAACTGAAGAAAGATGAACAAGCGACAAGGAAATGAGAGCAAAGCAAGAATACTTTTGGGCATTTGTTTGCCGTTGTCGGCGTTGTCATTGTCGTCGTCATCATCGTCGCCGTTGCCTTCGTTGTGTTTATTATAATAATAGCATTTGTATCGGTGTTTCATATATTGATGACACGACAAATGGGAATAATTTACGAAACAAAATGTAAATCCACATTCACCTCGCTTTAGTCATGCAAAAGAATGAACAAACAAATCATCATCGCTGTCGTCGAGCCGTCGTCATCACATAATCACGATGAACACTTCAACGTTGTCATCATATAAATAAGTCTTTGTTTAGGCATTGATTACAAATAAGATACGAGGATATGAAGATTTGATAAAAAAAAAAAAACACACACGCACACATATAACTTAATTTTTCTTGTCAACGACTGTCGGAAAGTCAAATGTGTGTGCGTGTGTTGCATTTGATGAAATGTGCATTTTTTTTTAGACTTTTTGGTTTTGTGAGAATTGCTAGAAGAATTCGACAACGATTGACATTTGCGGTAGAACAGGTGATTCTGACATTGATTTGGCGTCTGCAGTAGGAAGGGCTTTGGAATCGGAGTAGACTAATGAAAGAAACGACCTACTTAGTTTTATAAAGAAGTGTTCACTTTTTTTTTCTTGACACTGATTTTTAATTTAAAATTTTTTCCTAACGAAACTTTAGCTGTTATTAGGGGTCGCAAGCCTTTGCCATATTTTATATTAAAATTTTTATTGGATGTTGGCTGGTGCTTGTAGTCAAAAAGTCTCCTTAGTAGTTTTTTTTTTAATATTTCCTAGGGTTCCATAAAAAGTATGGTGTAATCTATTTAAACTAGTAAGTTGTAATGCGCCTATGGCGCCCGTTAATTTGCTTGAGAAAGTATTTGTTACTTAATTTTAAAAATTTTTTAAAAAATATTTTGAGAGAACTATTTTGTAAAAAAAAATTTCGAAAAAAAAATTTGCTGAAAAAAAAAAATTTTGCTAAAAAAAAAAAATTTTGTTGAAAAAAAAATTTTTGCTGAAAAAAAAATTTCGAAAAAAAAATTTGATGAAAAAAAAAAATTTTGTTGAAAAAAAAAAAATTTTGGTAAAAAAAAAATTTGGGGAAAACACAATTTCTGTACAAAAAAATATTATTTTTTTTATTATTATTATTTATAGAATTATTATAGAATGCCTATTTAAATTCCTACGTACTGCGTGACAGACTCAGTGAATCAGGGAATCAGGGAATCAGTGTATCAGTGAATCAGTGTCGAGGGTAAATATATATTAAGATACATTTCTTTTTGTGAATCCTTATGTTTGTTTACATGTATAGTAATTATTTTGGACTGATGACTATTACGAAAAGACTTGGACCTTAATTTTTTGGGCTGTAATTTTTTCAAGCATTCTTCATTTATCAGTCATAAATTGCACACCTCCAAATAAATTTTATGAATTTCGTTAGACGTTTAACTTATGTCCAACAAACCAATGGTCCTGTCTGATATTAAATCAAAAACACATAACGAACAAAAAATTTTGTGCCACTCAATATTTCACATTTGTACATGTGAAAATGGCAACCCCATCAGGCTCCGCCCATTCAAAGGCTCTTTGAAAAGTTATTTACATTAAGAAAATGTTCCCAAAAAATTGGGAGTTTTTCACAATTTTTAGGTAATATTTCTTTTTTCGTTCTTTGTGGCATTTTTCCGAGAAAAAAAAATTGAACAATGAAAACGTCAGCAATTATTTAATTTTGGGGAATTTTTCGAATTTTTTGGGGGGATATTTTCAAAACAAATGTGAATCATGGTAATTAGGGTCGTAACCTCAACACATTATAAAAAATTTAAATTTTCCCTTTTGTTTGGGGTTGTTTTTTAATTTTTATTAAAATTGTTTCGTAGATTTTCCAGAATTTTTGGGGACTTTTCATATGGGATTTGGGGGGAGGGGTATCATTTATTTTGGGGAATTCTTGATTTTGGGCTTTCTTAATTTTTTTTACATTCTTTTCATTTGGGTTGGTTTTCATAGTTTCCCATGCAGCTTAAAAACAACCTATACTTTTATTACGCAAATATGACTATGGAATATATAAACATTAGCCAAGCCCCGATAAATAATTCGGACATACGTCTTCACAGATTCTGAAATTTACATATTTTTGTCAACCACAAGGAATTTTTCGCCAATCAGTGAACTTTTCAGGATATAATTTGTAAATTGACCTACAGGGACACACATACTGTCGAGAGCTTCACCTGATTATCACCGTGAAGGCCTGAACAAGAGTAAGACATCACACAGTAAGTAACTACGATGCGGCTACTATCGTCCCCCCAAACATACCAAGTGAACACGGCACGTCTGGGGAGTCTATTTGAGAATTCTCAGTGTGGGCGAATAGTCCATTTTTTTTTTACTAACACTCATGGGATGCTCCCTATAAATGCAATGCACTATGTTAGCGATAGGAAGGAAGGTTATTGGAGGGGGGAAAGAGGGAGTAGTGTTTGTTGATGTTTGCCTTGAATTTGGTAATGTCATAGCAGGCAAGAAAAAACACTTGCAGAAAGATTATTCCACAAACGAACAGTCCGGCTGAAGAACGAATTTTCTCTATGGATTTGAAGCAGGAGTTGTTGTGCTATGATCGCAAACACTACCTATCACGAAATTTAATTAATTAATTAACACATTATATGCAATTAGTTATTACTTAATTGAGATATCTATCGAAATTTGATTTCCTCTTTTTCTCAGTGGACATGATTTCTAAAAACGGCTGAAACCAACGATGGGTTTTACACAAAAATGAATGTCTAGTATTCTAATTAACCCTTTAACCACGACCGTCTGTAGCACCACATTTGATCGGAGTTTGCTGGTGCTTGTAGTCAAAAAGTCTCCTTAGCAAGTCGCCTGTAGCACCACATTTTGTCGGAGGTTGCCATGGCCTCTCTTTTCCATTTCAAGTTCAACTGTTTATTCTACCTTTCCATATAACTTAGTTACCAAAGTAACGAATTATGCGAACGTAAACCCTCAGTTAAAACAGATTTGAAAGGGATCAGCCTGAATAAGCAGTAAATATCCCTGACTCCCGGTGGAATCCTTCGTGCATTCCCATCAGATTAAACCGAACAAATTGTATACGAGCTGAGCTGATACCGTTGATTATTTATTCTTATGCTGTCGTTTGTTTTCAGTGTAATAACAATATTCAGCGCATACATATCCGAAAATACTTTATTATTACCCACACAGGCTCATACACGTACCCATATGGATGTGTGAGTGTGTGTACATGAGTTTGTTTGTTTGTAAAACTTCAACTACAGCCGAACCAAATGAATATTCAACACGCATGAACACTTCGAATGTGTTGAAAAGTGCCACAGATAAAAAAAAGTTTATTTTCTGTGTTTCCACTTTTATTTTTTTTTTTGGGTGGGGCTGGGGTTACCTTTTTGGCTGGCATGTTGACAGGTATAGCTTTTGCCGCCGCCAAAACCAGCCTACAAACACATATTAACGTGAAGGTGTGTGAGGATGTGCAAGTGTATGTGTGAAATTGCCTGAATGTGTTTATCTTTCAACCGGAAGTTGAAGCTCATATAAACACAAACACACACATACTCAAACAACATTTACTGATCAAACTGCATCAGCAGTTGGGCTGCAAAAGACATGTAATAAAATGCCTGTCGTTCATATGCCTGCGAGTTGAATCTCTGTATGTGTGAGTGTATGTGTGAGTGTGAGTGTGTCAGGGTTGATGTTCTTCCTTTACAGTGTTAGTTTGGTGTATGTGGCATTACTAAGCAGCTTAAGTCATATACTTATACATGCAACACCAACACCAACGCCACCATTACCACACACACCCACTTACATGAGACGCCATTGCACCATATCATCGATTGTTATAAATACCGACTTTACACGTATTTTGTTTTTGTTGTTGTTGGCTGAATCGGAAGATGGAATAAAAATAAAAATTGAGGAACCATGCCAAAATTGTTAAATGTGTATATGAATGACACTGTGGGCCGGAAACAACTAAAAATGTTCATGGTACATACATACATGTTAAAAACACAATTTTCAAAATGCTTGGATGTTAGAAAAAGCATTGGGAGGTTCTACGACTTAACATAAAATCATCGAGGAATACAATATGGGTTGTAATCTTTGCTCACCACAGAATAGGTCCACCCTAATATTCGAATCTATTTGCTGGCTGTTATTTCTCAAAAATAGTGTTGGTTTCCATTCCCTCGAGATTTCCTCTTCGAAAGTATTCTTTTTTTTTTTTGTAAATTTTCTCCTGCTAGCGATCACTTCCCGAACCACGGTGTTTCTTTATCATCCATTTTTGGCAATGCCTGCTGCCTGCCTGACAATAACATAAAATTTAAAAACACTTCTGCATGTTTTGGTTACTTAAGTGCAGAAGTTTTTTTTGCAAAAATACTCTACTCTACATTGCATTACACACCTTCGCCTTGTCCTTTTCTTTCTTGTTTGTCTTTTTTTTCGGTTGCCTTTTTGTCCTTTTTTTTTTTGCGGCCTGCCGTCTGATATGCATATGCAGATGTGCAGCACATGCATGCATATGCATGTGTATAATAAAAGTATTTTAAATTTCCTTTTCTTCAATGTCTCATATCCGCATGTTGGTGTGGTGAGCCGCTGTGTTCTCCGTTTGCATTCGAGTATAAGCGTAAAATGTAAGTACAAGGCTAAAATTGTTTTTCACTTATCGCTTTTCATACAAAACGACATTCGCACGAATGTGAATATTGAAATTTATGTCTCCAAAAAAGTTCGTTAGACGGCGACTTTGTACAACCTACGGAGGCACTTATTTGCCTTAGTTTTTTTTGGTGGTTTCGGCGTCCTTTCACAGCTGGAGTTGGCGACTAACAACTTAGTGAGTAAAATACCTCATTTGATACGTCTGAATTCTTAGCAGCTGCAATTATTCAATTATTCAATTATTCAATTATTCAATTATTCAATTATTCAATTATTCAATTATTCAATTATTCAATTATTCAATTATTCAATTATTCAATTATTCAATTATTCAATTATTCAATTATTCAATTATTCAATTATTCAATTATTCAATTATTCAATTATTCAATTATTCAATTATTCAATTATTCAATTATTCAATTATTCAATTATTCAATTATTCAATTATTCAATTATTCAATTATTCAATTATTCAATTATTCAATTATTCAATTATTCAATTATTCAATTATTCAATTATTCAATTATTCAATTATTCAATTATTCAATTATTCAATTATTCAATTATTCAATTATTCAATTATTCAATTATTCAATTATTCAATTATTCAATTATTCAATTATTCAATTATTCAATTATTCAATTATTCAATTATTCAATTATTCAATTATTCAATTATTCAATTATTCAATTATTCAATTATTCAATTATTCAATTATTCAATTATTCAATTATTCAATTATTCAATTATTCAATTATTCAATTATTCAATTATTCAATTATTCAATTATTCAATTATTCAATTATTCAATTATTCAATTATTCAATTATTCAATTATTCAATTATTCAATTATTCAATTATTCAATTATTCAATTATTCAATTATTCAATTATTCAATTATTCAATTATTCAATTATTCAATTATTCAATTATTCAATTATTCAATTATTCAATTATTCAATTATTCAATTATTCAATTATTCAATTATTCAATTATTCAATTATTCAATTATTCAATTATTCAATTATTCAATTATTCAATTATTCAATTATTCAATTATTCAATTATTCAATTATTCAATTATTCAATTATTCAATTATTCAATTATTCAATTATTCAATTATTCAATTATTCAATTATTCAATTATTCAATTATTCAATTATTCAATTATTCAATTATTCAATTATTCAATTATTCAATTATTCAATTATTCAATTATTCAATTATTCAATTATTCAATTATTCAATTATTCAATTATTCAATTATTCAATTATTCAATTATTCAATTATTCAATTATTCAATTATTCAATTATTCAATAATTCAATTATTCAATTATTCAATTATTCAATTATTCAATTATTCAATTATTCAATTATTCAATTATTCAATTATTCAATTATTCAATTATTCAACTATTCAATTATTCAATTATTCAATTATTCAATTATTCAATTATTCAATTATTCAATTATTCAATTATTCAATTATTCAATTATTCAATTATTCAATTATTCAATTATTCAATTATTCAATTATTCAATTATTCAATTATTCAATTATTCAATTATTCAATTATTCAATTATTCAATTATTCAGTTATTCAATTATTCAATTATTCAATTATTCAATTATTCAATTATTCAATTATTCAATTATTCAATTATTCAATTATTCAATTATTCAATTATTCAATTATTCAATTATTCAATTATTCAATTATTCAATTATTCAATTATTCAATTATTCAATTATTCAATTATTCAATTATTCAATTATTCAATTATTCAATTATTCAATTATTCAATTATTCAATTATTCAATTATTCAATTATTCAATTATTCAATTATTCAATTATTCAATTATTCAATTATTCAATTATTCAATTATTCAATTATTCAATTATTCAATTATTCAATTATTCAATTATTCAATTATTCAATTATTCAATTATTCAATTATTCAATTATTCAATTATTCAATTATTCAATTATTCAATTATTCAATTATTCAATTATTCAATTATTCAATTATTCAATTATTCAATTATTCAATTATTCAATTATTCAATTATTCAATTATTCAATTATTCAATTATTCAATTATTCAATTATTCAATTATTCAATTATTCAATTATTCAATTATTCAATTATTCAATTATTCAATTATTCAATTATTCAATTATTCAATTATTCAATTATTCAATTATTCAATTATTCAATTATTCAATTATTCAATTATTCAATTATTCAATTATTCAATTATTCAATTATTCAATTATTCAATTATTCAATTATTCAATTATTCAATTATTCAATTATTCAATTATTCAATTATTCAATTATTCAATTATTCAATTATTCAATTATTCAATTATTCAATTATTCAATTATTCAATTATTCAATTATTCAATTATTCAATTATTCAATTATTCAATTATTCAATTATTCAATTATTCAATTATTCAATTATTCAATTATTCAATTATTCAATTATTCAATTATTCAATTATTCAATTATTCAATTATTCAATTATTCAATTATTCAATTATTCAATTATTCAATTATTCAATTATTCAATTATTCAATTATTCAATTATTCAATTATTCAATTAGTCACTTATTTGAGCACTCTTAGCATCAGTCCAGTCCACCACCTCACCTAATTCCCAATATGTGTGTTTGTATATTTGTATGTCTGACACAGTATTTGTATACTTTATTTAAGTTCGTTACGTGTTGTCCTTTGTCTGCTGTCGCTGTTGCTCTTGGTGGTGTTAGTGTTGTTTGCTGATATTCGTGTGTTTCAAGTATCAAATTCAAAAGTAGGAGCTTTGGACGTGCGTAAAAAAGAATTTTAAGGCTCTCCCCCCTGTCCTGTGTGCACAGCATTGAAAAGCCTTCGTTGTATCTATTTTGTTACTGCCTCCAACGTTGCTACTCGCATTGTGGACGTGGTGGTAGAATTGCAATTTGTATGCGCTCATCTTTATATTTATGAGTTAACAATTGTGTTGTTGCTATTTGGAAAAACGTTTGGCCAGTGTTCCGAATGTCGGTGTTCGGTGATCATCTGGTACTGTGGGTCTCCCGTTTATTTTGCATGTTTTCAATGTGCAAAAGTTGCTGCATCCTGCATTGTACATGTGTGCTAGGAACATTTGATCCTTTCCGTGTACGGAGGAGGAGGCAAACAAGTTTCAGCGCACAACAAAGTCATATTTTGTAAATTTATAGTTGGAATAGCATGTAATTTTAGACATGTGTGTGTGTGCCCACAACTCACTCCCGTTCATGGACATGGCTATAAGTATGTGCTAATTAATATTGGGATTTTGGTGTTGCAGAATGGATGCGATGGAAAGTGTTCTGCGATTACGCTTTCACAGGCTGTGTTTTGTTTCGGTTGTTAAGCAAAGTATGGTCGGTCGCCTAACTTTTATTAGTTGTTCCCAAACCACAGGAATATTTGCGAAGCAGTTGTTGGGTTCATTTTGATAGGGGGTGGTGAGACGAGGGAAAAATCCAATTAGAAGTTTGTTGTGTGTAACTTTTGATTTGAAAGTTATGACCTCCCGTTAGATTCGGTCTTTTTTTTAGTGCGTGAAGTTGAAGGAACATGTCTGATAATAAAGTACAGTTTTACCATTAATTTTCAAAGTTTTGAATTGTCTGAAATTTCTTGTATCTGTAATTGTTTCTATGTTTCAGTCCCCTGCATAAATTTGCAGAAGTGAAGTAAAATGAACAGAGGTGAAAATGACCACCCTAGAAGAACATGTACATCGGGAGCTCTTGTACTTAACCTTCTCAATTTTCCTAATTTTTAACAGTTTATTTCTTTGACATTCGCTATTCGTTACTTTTATTCACTCCTTCTTTCCATTGAATATTTGAACACCTGCCTTGCTGACTTAAAATATCTACCACGTTCTATTATTCCAATCTGTCCCGTTCAATTTCTAAAACTGTTAAATTGTTTTTCAAAAACTCTTCCGACAGTTTTGCAAATATTTTAGAACAAAAAATATTTAAAGTTATTCTTGTTCTTGTTCTGCATGTCGCAAAACTATAATACTGGCAAAGTTATGTGACATCCATGACATACTCCCTTTGGTTTTTTTTTTATAATGTTCGTAGTTTAACCTTTCGTAGTTTCGGTTTCCAAAAAACCTTTGCAGTGAAACCACACAATGTTTTCGGGTTTTTAGCGGAATAATAATGCAAGAGAGGGGGTGGGAGAAATATATAAAAATGTGTGCCAACATTTTTGCTGTGGAAAAAGTAAGAGCAAGTTTGAATGTATGCGAGCGAGTGTCACTGCGTGTCTTCCGGCTGATGTTTATAAGTATGTGTGTTGCGATGCATAACTTTACGCATTTTCTATACATTTTGTTTGTTTGTATGGGTGTGCGTGTGTGTGTCTTTGAAAACTTTATCGGTTTTTTTGTGCTGTGTTTGTTTTTTTGTTTGTTGTTGTCGTACGCCAACTACTTGGCGTGAAATGGTTTCTTGTGGTTTCGTATTCGGTTTTTTTCCTTAATCAAAAATTCATTTTCTTCGTTACATTTTAGTGCCAAGAGTTCAGAAATGCTGAAAATAAAGGGACATTTATTTCGTTAAGGAATATTTGTGTGGTGTGTCAGTGGCAGTCGCTCGCAGTCGTTTGGTCGTATTGTGTCCTTCCATCGGTTAAGGACATACGTTGACAACAAATACCCTGGGATGACAAAGGAAGTAAGTTCACAATGTGCTGGAAGTCACTGGCATATGTGGCGTATATATTTAAAGAGAACAACGACAATGGGAAAAAATGACACAATGCTTAGAAAATTGGTATTTCTTACACTGTTCGATGAATTGATTTTTAACTTATAAACGTCGATCATTTGGTTTTTTTTTCTTTTGAGTTTTAAGTAGTTAAAAAGTCATTTCCAGAGTGGGAAAATAATGCGGTATTAATTTATTAAATCAAGCGCTGATTCTAGACGAGCATAACTTTAAATCTACCTCGTAAAGTTGATTTTTATGAAATGCACACAAAAAGTCCGAGAGATAATGTAGAACAAAATTTGTTATGTAATGAATAACCACTATTCATTTTGTATAGTTTTTGTATTTAATTTTTTTTAATATGGTTAAGATTTTTTTTCTTTGAGATTTTTTGAAAAGTTCTTTAGGTCATGATTTCTACACGATTATGATTTTTCTTTCAAATTCTTTGCGATTTTTAAAAATTTTGTTAGGTCATGATTTGTAAAAACGCGTTTAGTATTTTTTTGAGATTCTTTGAGATTTGTTGAAATTTTTTTGACAATTAAATTTTTTAGGTCATTATTTAAAAAAAAAAAACGATTAAGATTTGTTTTTAAATTCTTTGAGTTTTTTTGAATTTTTGTTTGGCAATTCAATTTTTTTATGTCATTAATTGTAAAAACAGGATTAGAATTTTTTTCTGAAATGCTTTGAGATTTTCTAAAAAAATTTTGGTCATGATTTGTACACGATTAAGATTTTTTTTTAATATTCTTTGAGATTTTTTTTTCACAATTCAATTTTTTTCGGTCGTGATTTGAAAAAAACGATTAGGATTTTTTTCTGAAATTCTTTGAGATTTTTTAAAAAGAATTTTTTTTAAAATTCTTTGAGATTTTTTTTTTCACAATTCAATTTTTTTAGGTCATGATTTGTAAAAACAGAATTAGGATTTTTTTCCGAAATTCTTTGAGATTTTCTAAAAAAAATTTTAGGTCATGATTTGTACACGATTAAGAATTTTTTTTTAAATTCTTTGAGATTTTTTTTACAATTAAATTTTTTTCGTGAGTAAAAAACGATTAGGATTTTTTCTCAAATTCTTTGAGATTTTTTAAAAAAATTTTAGGTCATGATTTGTACACGATTAAGAATTTTTTTTAAAGTCTTTGAGATTTTTTGAATTTTTTTGGCATTTAAATTTTTTTAAGTCATGATTTCTAAAAAAACGATTGGGATTTTTTTTTAAATTTTTTTGACAATTAAATTTGTTTAGGTCATGATTTGTAAAAAACGATTAAATTCTTTGAGATTTTTTAAAAAATTTTAAAGTCATGATTTGTTAAAACAATGATTTTTTTAAAAAATTATTTCAGATTTTTGATGTTTTTGGCAATTAAATTTTGTTAGGTCATGATTTCTAAAAAAACGATTGGGATTTTTTTTTGAAATTCTTTGAGATTTTTTAAAAATTGTTTAGGTCATGATTTGTTAAAACACTATTTGAATTTTTTTTTCGAAATTCTTTGATGTTTTTTTTTTTAAGTTTTTTGTTAAAACACGATTTGGATTTTTTTTTGAAACTCTTAGAGATTTTTCTATCAAGAACTCAAATGCTATAGAAATTCCGACGAAGGAAAGCCGCCAAGGTGTCTCTGAATGTAAAACATTGTATGAGACATTTTTGAATAAAAATAGTCATATTTGTCTTATGTGAAGAACTCAAATTTTGAATCACCTGGTATTTCGGTAGCTGTCACTGTTGTCTCTTTTATTCTTTGACATTCGATTTTGGAGGTAAATTTTGATGACCCATTTCGGAACGAAGAATCCATTTACTGTTTTCAACAGGATGGAAGATAGATGATCCTTTTGATGACTTCAGCAAGCATACAACACTTGAAACATACATGACTCCCAGCATACTCATCTTATACTTTGATATATAGATGGCGCTACAATTATTATTAAATTCTATGGGTGAGGTCAGTTCATGACTATGGCTTAATACGCGAATACAGGAAAATACTAACCGTGGCAAGAATTATGTCGTGTTTAAGAAAAATACTCGCTGAAAAACTACTTATAAAAACCAATTCGGTTAAATGGTTTTAAGAAAACATAATGTGAAGCATTAACCCTTAAACGCGCAGAGTAGACAGAGTATACTATGAGTTTCAACCAAAAAAGGCTACAGTTTTTTTTATACAAATTACCCAATTATGAGTTATTATGGCATATGGCGGTACTATTTGCCAAATATCATAACAGTTGATCCGGTAGGCTGTATATTGCGACAAAGTCGAAATTTGGTTGTATCCTATAGGATACTCTG